>JAIOJX010000004.1:72813872-75312622 GCA_022376925.1 Tragulus kanchil | reverse complement strand
ATATGTGCTGATATTTCAGCAGCATATACTTGGGACTCTTGCTTCAAATATTTTTTGAAGAAATAAAATAGTATGACAAAAAAATAGTGCGACAGATAAAGACGAAATCTTCCTTTTTCTATTCCCTTCTCTGAACCCCAAAAGTATCACTGTCTTGAAGTTGTTCCATATTTTTGTGTTCTTACCATGTGCATCCATAAACAAAATATATTGTTTCATGGTTCATAAAAATTTATATAATCTCTCTTGAAATATTGTTTTTGAGATATAGTCACCTTGATGAGTGTAGAACTATCTTATGTATTGTATGACTCTATAGAGTTCTATAATATAAATATTCTTCAATTTAATTTAATTTCTTTATTTTTAAAAATTATTGCTTTATTTATCTTAATTTGGCTGCACTGGGTCTTAGTTGTGGCATGTGGAATCTAGTTCCCTGACTGGGGATCAAACCTGGGCCCCCTGCATTAGAAGCACAGAGTCTTACCCACTGGACCACCAGGGAAGTCCCTCTTCAATTTTATTTTAATCTATTGGCCCATCATTGAACCTTTAGATTACTTCCAATTTTCCCTGTGATAAAGGATGCTACCTGGGTTATCATTGCATAGCTTTTCAGTGAAGATGTGAGAGAGGGAAAGGTTGGGTTTGCCAAGTAGACCTTCCACCCAGCTTTGTTACTTAAGGTCAGCTGCAGAGAGGGTGAATCTGCACTGTTTGGGGCAGTTGAATAGATTAGCCCCATCCAGTATAACAAATAGAGCCCATGGAGGTCAGACAAATCAACTCTCTATTGAGAAGTCACTTAAGGAGTGGGAAGAAAGGCCTAAAATATTGCTACAGAGACATTTATGGGACAGTATGGTGGGAGATTTGCACACATACTTTCATCTTCACCTTTGTCTGCAATAGATGTTTATAATTGTCTCTATAAAGGCTTTAGACATTTTTTTTCTGGTGAAAGTAACATTTTTCTAAACAAAATTTATCATCTTAAAGTAGCCCATAGAATCTCTTATGATTTAAAAAAGTCTCTACTTTTCCAATGTAATGAATGCTCATTTTCCCATTCTAGTTTTAATCTGGGCTTTGTTCTTAGTCATAAAAGAAGTTTGACTATTTTTTCATCTTTTCAAAGAACTAGAATTTTGTTTTATTGACATTCTCTTTTGTTTTCTCTTACCGATGTTTGTTCTTATGAAATTATTTCCTTCTGACTAACTCTCTTTGGAATTAGTCTGTGATTATTTTTTCTTTTTTTTTCCTAATTTTACCAGGTTTATTTATTTATTTTTTTTTGGACTGTCCTGGGTTTTCACTACTGCCATAGGCTCTTCTCTAGTTGCAGGGAGTCAGGGCTACTCTCTCTAGTTGAGCAGGCTTCTTGTTGCAGTGACTTTTCTTGTTGTGGAACTTGGACTCTAGGGCCCACAGGCTTCAGTAGTTGTGGTATGTGGGCTCAGTAGTTGTGGCTCTGAGGCTCTAGAGCACAGGCTCAACAGTTGTGGCTCACGGGCTTAGTTGCTCTGCAGCATGTGGGATCTTCCTGGATCAGGGAGCAAACCCGTGCCTCCTGCATTGGCAGGCAAACTCTTCACCATTGAGCTACCAGGGAAGCCCTGAAAATGTCTTTTTTTTTTTTTTCCACACTGACTTTTTCTCGTTCTATCTTTGGGTGACTGTCTGCTATCCTGGACTGTGCAGGCATTCTTGCAGGGGGTTTCATTTTTGCTTCCACTGGTCTGGGGAGTCTCACATCTCTCACTTTGGGATTTCTACATCCTACAGTGTTAAGTCTCCACATTTGCTCAGGGCCCATTGGGAACTGAAATCTCCCACATAATGTCTCTTTTTCTGCTCAGACTCTGAGGAAAAGGCCGACTTCATTGGGCAGAGGGCAGTTTTTCTAGTCCTCCTGTCACTATGGGTGGGGGATGACTCAGCTTCATGAAGAGTCTCAGTTTTAGGTCCCTCCTTTATTGGGCCCAGGCCCGGTCTCTGCTCTCACGTGGGGAATAAGCCCCAACCCCTAGGACATGCTGTCGTTCTTGCTTACTGTACTGTTTGTGAGTTCCCATATTCTCATATCACTAAAAATAAAAATAATAAAAAATAATTGTTACTGCTATGGGTATTTTTTCATGTTAGGGCTTTCTCTAGTTGCAGTGAATGGGGGCTCCTCTCTAGTTGCAGTGTGTGGGCATCTCACTGTGGTGGCTTATCTTGTTGCAGAGCACAGGCTGTAGCCATGGTGGACTCAGTAGTTGTGGGGCATGGGTTTAGTTGCTCTAGAGCATGTGGGACCTTACTGGACCAGCGATTGAACCCATGTTTCCTTTGTTGGCAGGCAGATTCTTTTTTTTTAATTAAAAAAAAAGTTTTTTGTTTTTTGTTTTTTTTAATTTTGGCCTCTTTTACTGATTCTTTATCCATTTATTTTCATCCATTTTTACTCTTTGGCCTGTGTGGGCCTCCCATCGCTGCGGCCTCTCTCCTTGCAGAGCTCCAGCTCTGGGTGCATGCACTCCAGAGCATTGGCTCCTAACTGGATACATGTGGGATCTTCCCAGGCCAGGGACCAAATCGGTGCCACCTGCACTACAAGGCAGACTCTCCACCCACTGGATCACCAGGAAAGCCTGGCAGGCAGATTCTTAACCACTGGGCCACCAGGGAAATCCTACCAATATCATTTTTTTTTTTGTATTTTGAGAGTTTCTATTATTTCTTTGGTGTTTAGTTTTGTACCATGCATTTCTATATGCTATAATGTGAGCGAGTCTCCAGTACACAGTTCTTCATGTTCTTGGAACCTGTTTATGTTCCCTGGTGGTCCAGTGGTTGAGACTCTGCCTCCTGATGTTGTGGACATGGGTTCGATCTGATCAGTGAACTAAGATCCCATATGCTGTGAAACCTGTGAGGTACAACTACTGCGCCCGGGCACACTCAATAGTGTGCTAGGAGTTTGTGTGCTGCAGCTACTGCTGCTGCTTTGCACCTTGCAAAGTTAAGGAAAAGAAATACACTAACTCCTATGGTTTGAGGATAAATATCAGTTGCAGTTTGGGTAGCTTCTATTAGGACAAAGTATATTACTAAAGGAAGTATAACTACATATGCTGGGCTAAGACTGGATTGAGACCTAGATAGATGGACTCCGCTTTTCCATTCACTCATCCATCCCCTAACCTCTCCCCTCACCCCCAGTGGTACCCAGAGCATGAAGGCAGATTTGCTTTTTCTTTTGTTCTTTTCGTGAGAGAAAATGTGAGTAAGTCCCCTGAGAAGCATATTATTTCCACAAATAACATTCCCATTTTTTCTTCTTTCACTTTTTCAGCTTCTCTAGGGTCAAGAGTTAGAAGACTCTTGAGTAGGACAGTACTCCTACCAGAAGGGGCTTGGATCATCTCAGGCAGGATAATTTTTTCTGTGTATTTTCTATCATTTAGGAATGGAATAATATCCCATTAGGAAGAAAGTCTGACAGTATCCTTGATGGTAAGATAGCTCCTTCTTCCTGTTTCAAGGACATTCAAATTTCAGTGGCTATCTAGTAATTTTGGGTAAAACTACCCATCGATCCATCCATTTTTTAAATCTTTTTTTCTTTCATCCAGCCATCCATTCAACAAATGCCTACTGAAGTGCTTTCTAGATATCAGGCCCGGTGTTTAGTGCTGTGAGACAAACATGAAAATACTTCTGTCCCCAAACTCAAGGTATTTGCATTCTACTGGAAGAGAGGAACACTTAATATATAAAAAAAAATTAAAAACCAGAAATCTTAAAAAAAAAAATAGCTGCAAATCTTAAAAGATAGGCTACATGGCATCATTGGCATCATGCAGATATTTAAGGAAACCAGTGCACTGGGGCCCCTGTCCCTCACTGGTTAGATGGATAATAACCTGCCAGGCCTTCAGATTTTCAGATTAGCTGGAGTCTAGCACTAGACATCTTGGGTTTAAATCACATACATCCCTTTTTGCAATTATTTGGTCACAGACAAGTTACGTGACCAGTCTGTTTTCAGTTTCATCATTTGGGAAGTGAAGATTATACCTCTTGCATAAGGCTGATACCAAGATAAAACAAGTTAACACACATAAAGCACTCGGATTAATGATATTTAGCAGTATTTACCTATACTATGTAGGCACTAATTATCACCCTTCATTTTCATGATAGATTTAACATTCCATTACAGCCATAGCCCCTGAAGACTCTCTGTTGAAAGCAGGAAGAAACTGCTAAACACTATTCCTATTTATTTTCTTATCACTTTTCAATTTCTATTTTTTGGGTCTTCTTAGAGAATATACATATATAGTTTATTAATGAATGCATAAACACATATAGCTATGGGGGTAAATGTTAACCTATTCCTAAATTTTATTTTCTCTAGTGGTACCCAGAGCATGAAGGCAGATTTGCTTTTCTTTTGTTCTTTTCGTGAGAGAAAATGTGAGTAAGTCCCCTGAGAAGCATATTATTTCCACAAATAACATTCCCATTTTTTCTTCTTTCACTTTTTCAGCTTCTCTAGGGTCAAGAGTTAGAAGACTCTTGAGTAGGACAGTACTCCTACCAGAAGGGGCTTGGATCATCTCAGGCAGGATAATTTTTTCTGTGTATTTTCTATCATTTAGGAATGGAATAATATCCCATTAGGAAGAAAGTCTGACAGTATCCTTGATGGTAAGATAGCTCCTTCTTCCTGTTTCAAGGACATTCAAATTTCAGTGGCTATCTAGTAATTTTGGGTAAAACTACCCATCGATCCATCCATTTTTTAAATCTTTTTTTCTTTCATCCAGCCATCCATTCAACAAATGCCTACTGAAGTGCTTTCTAGATATCAGGCCCGGTGTTTAGTGCTGTGAGACAAACATGAAAATACTTCTGTCCCCAAACTCAAGGTATTTGCATTCTACTGGAAGAGAGGAACACTTAATATATAAAAAAAAATTAAAAACCAGAAATCTTAAAAAAAAAAATAGCTGCAAATCTTAAAAGATAGGCTACATGGCATCATTGGCATCATGCAGATATTTAAGGAAACCAGTGCACTGGGGCCCCTGTCCCTCACTGGTTAGATGGATAATAACCTGCCAGGCCTTCAGATTTTCAGATTAGCTGGAGTCTAGCACTAGACATCTTGGGTTTAAATCACATACATCCCTTTTTGCAATTATTTGGTCACAGACAAGTTACGTGACCAGTCTGTTTTCAGTTTCATCATTTGGGAAGTGAAGATTATACCTCTTGCATAAGGCTGATACCAAGATAAAACAAGTTAACACACATAAAGCACTCGGATTAATGATATTTAGCAGTATTTACCTATACTATGTAGGCACTAATTATCACCCTTCATTTTCATGATAGATTTAACATTCCATTACAGCCATAGCCCCTGAAGACTCTCTGTTGAAAGCAGGAAGAAACTGCTAAACACTATTCCTATTTATTTTCTTATCACTTTTCAATTTCTATTTTTTGGGTCTTCTTAGAGAATATACATATATAGTTTATTAATGAATGCATAAACACATATAGCTATGGGGGTAAATGTTAATTTCTTCTTGCTGGTACTCAATCAAAAGCTTAGAAATAATTGTATTACTGAAGTATATGACATTCCTGTCTACAGAAGAGAACTGCAATTTATAATTTATAACATATGTTTCACATAAATTAATGTAAGTGCCAAGAAGATCCTGAGCATATTAGTAGTTATGTACTTTTCATCAGCTCCTGATTCTCACAAGTCCAAGTGCACAGAACTGAGTGGTGTAGAGAGTCACACCAGAGGAAATAACTTGAGAAGTCAATCCGACCTTGCACTCTTGAAGAGCCATTGGCTAAACTTTGCAGGGCATCAGAGACGTTGACTTGTATTTTGCTAGATGTTGGCTTACATTATGTTTTAGTCACACACACTCAGGGATCGCATGGCAATGACATATGAAACAGAAAATCTATTAGAACATAAGTTGAATATATCTTGGCTAACGTTTTCTCCAGTGTGATGGTTAACGCATGACCATTTTTGGTGTTTGCTTTTATGAAACTTTAAAAGTTCTATGACACAGGAATACAAACACATTTACCATGGAAAGCAATCTGGTCCTTCTGTCTACAAGACTCATTTTCAGATTTTCTTGTGAAAAAGAAACTAAAGATGCTACCAAAACAACAGCTGCTTAGCTATAAGTTACTAAAACAAACCTCTCATTCAAAATTACTATCGAAAGTCTTTATTTAGAGCAATTTACAAATTCATGAAGGATTTTACTTAACACATTCATACTTGATATAGTTTGTGAAGTCATTTAGGGAAAGTCTGGGAGTTACTCAGGGGCAACTCCTTTGCTGAAATTTTGAAGATTACTTTATGTAAACAAGATGGAAAGCCACGTTTGCTAGAAATTCCATTCATATTTGTTAGAAATTCCATAAGCTCACTACATACTTAATAGGGACTTCACAAAAACCTACTCACTAAAAAGTAAAACATATCAGGTGGAAAGAGAGTTAGCATCAACCTCTCATTGACTAGAAAGATAACCACACAGAAGGTAGTGGTCATTAGCAAGAACCTTGGGAGGCATACAAATCAACAGTTTGTGAAAATTTGTTCTTAGCTTTTTTTTTTTTTTTTAAAGATTTATTTATTTATTTTATTTTTGGGCGGGGATCAGATTAGGGAGGGAGGGGAGCGAGGGCAGCGGGCGGGCCACTTCTATTGGTCTTTCGTTTCTCTGTTTTCATCTGTCTTTGTTCTTTGGCTCCTGTGGGCCTCCCATCGCAGTGGCCTCTGTTGTTGCAGAGCACTGGCTCTGGGTGCATGTGCTCCAGAGCTCCGACTCGGCGATTGGACACATCCGTCCAGCTGCTCCGCGGCACGTGGGATCTTCCCAGGCCAGGCAGGGATTGAACCGGCGCCCCTTGCACTGCAAGGTGGTGTCCTTATCCACTGGACCACCAGGGGAAGCCCTGTTCTTAGCTTTAAAAAAAAAAAAAACCCTATTCCTGTCACCAAAGCTCATTTTTCTAAATTAGGTTTTTCTCCTTTGGTTCTGTTCTGTATTTCTTGATTTTTAGGAGATTAAAAATCCAAAACAATTGTTTCAACAGAGAGTCTCCTCTGCATTTGGTGCTGCCTCATGCCTGCCTTGGGCAAGTCAGTACCTGCTCCTTCCTCAGTTTCTCCATCCACAAAACAAACATAATCATGCCTACCTCACCAGCTTGCTGAGTGAGTTCATTAGCTAATGTTGGTAGAGCATTTCTACAGATGGAATGTCCTGATTATGACTCCTTTTGATTTGTATAATTTGGGCCACTCTACATTTTTTTTAGTTAGGATAAATAAACCTCAAGTTTCTCATCTTTTCACTGTGTATGGTGTGTGCAAGTCAATGTGATTTGGTCTTCTGAGAAAAACAAATATTGTGAACTGCTGATTAATTTGTTAATGAAGCATGCCTTACCTTGCATGTTTGACAGACTATTCTGATGATGTTCATATTAGCCTGGAAGTGTTTGAAAGTGTGAGGAGGACTGTGTGTTAGTAGTTCAGTTGTGTTCAACTCTTTGTGACCCCACAGACAGTAGCCTGCCAGACTCCTCTATCCATATGATTCTCCAGGTAAGAATACTGGAATGGGTAGCCATTCCCTTCTTTGGAGGATCTTCCTGACCCAGGGATCGAGCTCAGGGTCTCCTGTATTGCAGGCTGATTCTTTACTGTCTGAACCACCACGAAAGGACTGTATTGGCTTGTTAAATCTTTTGTTATTTGAAGATCCAGCTATTTTTTCTCCTCAAACAAAATTAAAAAATGTTGGGAACATGAATCCCTTATTCAAAAGGTTATTTTCCTTTCATGGATACTTCCTTTAATAATTTCCAGATTTAGTGGATTTCCTTTTTGATCGAAAGTCTTTTATTTTTGTTTTGTTTTTAGAGAATTCTAGAGCTGCAAAACACACCCAGCATGGCTTGTTTTCAATGAATCAACATACACTAGTGAGCATCTTCTGTCTGCTAGTCTTGGTGTAGATGATTGGATCACCTGTTTTGAAAGTGTAGCCTCAGGACCAGTATCACTTGCAAACTTGTTAGAAAAATTTATAGCTCTTACCCAATACCTCCAAATCAGTGACCCTGGGAACAGAGCCCAGCAATCCATGTTTTAACAAACCCACTTGGTCATTCTGCTATTTTTTTTTTTTTTCTTTGCTAAAGTCTAAGGAGTACCACTCTGTAGAATTTAAAGTTGGGGCATAAAGTCTTATAATTTGTAAATTGTCCACTCTTGTCCTATGTCAGCATTTGGGTTGACATAGGCTGACACTTTCCACAGAAGTGCATCTACCTACTAACTGTATACTTAGTCTTTTGAGTTTAGTTTAAGAAATGCTCTGTATTATCTCTACTTGCACTTCTACTCTATCAGCAGGGCTGGGTGTTGAAGTTGTGCTGAAAAAGTAAGGTTCTCTCACCTGAATTCAGTTCTTCTTGGAGTCAGGAACAGCCCAGTGCTGCAGGGTTTAGACAAGGGCCTACACCTGTGCAGGAGACTATTTAAAGGCTGTGGGCGGGGATTCCAAGATCCGAGAACGGCAGTGTGGGGCAGCAGTAAGAGGATCTGCTCTGGTTTGTCCCTGAGCTTTTGGCTCTGGACTTTTGGTTCTTGCGGTTTACCTAGGTAGAACTATTGGACTGTTTCAGCCAGATTCTGCCATCCCAGGTGAATGGAATCATTTCTGCTGGGTAATGTGGCTCCCCTCTTCATGTTCAAAAGTAAGTAACTGGAGCTCTGTTCCCTGCCAAGGAAGGAATGTTCCAGACACTGTCTAGTAGCATTTTGTGAGGCCAGAGTGGGAGTAAGGTGTAAGTGACCATAGATTGAACCTTTAGCGGGTAGAAAGTGAGTTAGAGGCAGGAAATAATCCTGAATAACCAGGAGGGTGTTTCCTGTTCTCAGCTCTGAAGCTTTGAGGGTGAGGTGTCTTAAGCCTTGTGGCTTAAGTCCTTAATATTCCATGTGCAAGGATACTCTAAAGTGTGGAATGTACATCAGCTAGTCTGAGCAACTAGAGTGTGTTATGATTCAGGACAGGGCTAGTGGCTTGTCTGAGGTCATGGTGACTGGGATGATCGTCAGTCCTAGGGCTGTCTTTCTTGGTCTTACAATGAGTGGTAGATAATGGGATTCGGGGAAGCTCTGTCCATGTCAGACTGCTGAGGAGTTGAGAGCTGCCTTGGTGGGAGATGGGTCTGTGGGTATATATGCATTGGGTCTGCTAAGGCTTGGCATTATCCTTCGAGGCTGGGTGCATGGGGGAGAAGTTTCCTTGGCGGAATAGCAGCCTCCGTGAGCATCCTGTGTTCTTTACAGGCTCCTGAATCCTATACAGGTACTGGCTGCTCCATTTTGAAGGAACTTCCGAATACAGCTATAGGCCTGAGTGCTTACTGCCTTTCATACAGCTGAGCTAGTTCTACACTTACTTTTAACCAAAAGATCTAAAGTTTGAGGATCATTGGAGGAACACCCAAAGATTCCTCCTGGGTTCTTCTCCCATTATCTTTCCATCCTATCAGTCAGAAAGAGGAATTCACTGAGATCCCAGTTCATTCTTGGAGTCAGGAACAGCCCAGTGCTGCAGGGTTTAGACAAGGGCCTACACCTGTGCAGGAGACTATTTAAAGGCTGTGGGCGGGGATTCCAAGATCCGAGAACGGCAGTGTGGGGCAGCAGTAAGAGGATCTGCTCTGGTTTGTCCCTGAGCTTTTGGCTCTGGACTTTTGGTTCTTGCGGTTTACCTAGGTAGAACTATTGGACTGTTTCAGCCAGATTCTGCCATCCCAGGTGAATGGAATCATTTCTGCTGGGTAATGTGGCTCCCTCTTCATATTCAAAAGTAAGTAACTGGAGCTCTGTTCCCTGCCAAGGAAGGAATGTTCCAGACACTGTCTAGTAGCATTTTGTGAGGCCAGAGTGGGAGTAAGGTGTAAGTGACCATAGATTGAACCTTTAGCGGGTAGAAAGTGAGTTAGAGGCAGGAAATAATCCTGAATAACCAGGAGGGTGTTTCCTGTTCTCAGCTCTGAAGCTTTGAGGGTGAGGTGTCTTAAGCCTTGTGGCTTAAGTCCTTAATATTCCATGTGCAAGGATACTCTAAAGTGTGGAATGTACATCAGCTAGTCTGAGCAACTAGAGTGTGTTATGATTCAGGACAGGGCTAGTGGCTTGTCTGAGGTCATGGTGACTGGGATGATCGTCAGTCCTAGGGCTGTCTTTCTTGGTCTTACAATGAGTGGTAGATAATGGGATTCGGGGAAGCTCTGTCCATGTCAGACTGCTGAGGAGTTGAGAGCTGCCTTGGTGGGAGATGGGTCTGTGGGTATATATGCATTGGGTCTGCTAAGGCTTGGCATTATCCTTCGAGGCTGGGTGCATGGGGGAGAAGTTTCCTTGGCGGAATAGCAGCCTCCGTGAGCATCCTGTGTTCTTTACAGGCTCCTGAATCCTATACAGGTACTGGCTGCTCCATTTTGAAGGAACTTCCCGAATACAGCTATAGGCCTGAGTGCTTACTGCCTTTCATACAGCTGAGCTAGTTCTACACTTACTTTTAACCAAAAGATCTAAAGTTTGAGGATCATTGGAGGAACACCCAAAGATTCCTCCTGGGTTCTTCTCCCATTATCTTTCCATCCTATCAGTCAGAAAGAGGATCATTACTGGAGCTCGACTGTTTTTTGGGTGTTAGGTGGAGCTGGTGCCCGCCCTCATGGCAGAGGAAATGTTTCTATCACTGAGTTGCTGATACTGGCTTGAACGTGCGTGTCCACATCAATGTCTGCTGGTTGTGTCCTGGCTGTTCGAACAATCCCCTCTGTTTCAACTGCCTTATCTGCAGGAGCCCTTTGTCCCTAATGTAGGGCCCCCAGGCCAATGTCCCTGATGTGGGGCCCCCGGGCCAGTGTCATCAGTTGATAGTGCCTGGCCACGCTAAGTCTCCAGCAGAGAAACTGTCATTTGCAGGATCACAGAGCTGTCTGCAGAGAGTGTATTGTTGTACCCAATTTCGAACTTTCCTTCCTATCGGGAGACACACTTGGCTCTTCCATAGAGGTCAGTGGTCCCATCGAGGTCAGGCTTTTCTCTGTGATGGTACAAAACGATGAATACAATGAGTGTGCGTTGTGTGAACACACCCCTGATAGAAACGTGTGACTGCTTTTGAGATACCCTGGAGCCTTCCACTGGCCCCGCATCTGCTCAAGTTTTGAGACTCTACTGGGAACTCAGATTAGTGTTCATGGTGAGGACACCTCTTTGAAGCTCTTTGGTTTCTATTTCTCAAAGCACAATAAGAAAGATGGAGCTATGAGAGTAACTCCTCCTTGGATGCTGGTCTTTGATGTGGGCATAGGCACCTCTAGTGCTATTCTTACCCCATCACTGAGGGAGCTGGGCCCGCTGTGTGTCAGGACGTCTGCAGTGTCCCAGAGAGTGAGCTGGCCAGGCGTTGTGTCACCTTGGGGGTCATGTAGGAGGAGCTGCGATGGGCGTGTGTCTGCCCTTGGGGTTGGGGTTGGGGGTAGAACCTTTATTGGTGTTAACCAGGCTCTGCTTTTGGACCTTTCCAAGCTATTTCCCTTCTCTTATCCTTCTCTGTTCCATAGACCTGCATCTGGGCCAAAGCTGGCTTAAGCCTCAGATGGTCAACTCCTCCCCACCTAACATTCCTGGCCTCTTTGGAGTAGGTGAGGACTCAGTCCAAAGGAGCACTCTGCATGGGACAACCATGGTGCAGGAGGGTGCAGGACTCCGTGGTTTATGTACTAGTGTCAACTGAGAGCCTGGGCACATCTGGCTGTGGAGGACATCTCTGGAGACTGACCCACACACAGATTGCATACTCAGTCACTTCAGTCATGTCTGATTTTTTGCAGTCCTATGGACTGTAGCCCACCAGGCTTCTCTGTCCATGGGGTTCTCCAGGCAAGGATACTGTAGTGGGTTGTCATGCCCTCCTCCAGGCGATCTTCCTGACCCAGGGATCAAACCCATGTCTCCTGAGTCTCCTGCACTGCAGGCAGATTCTTTACCCACTGAGCCACCTGGGAAGCCCCCCCCACAGACAGATTAAGTCTCTCATTATCATTTAAGAGACTTTCTGCCAAAAGATGGTCAAACTTGGGTGGTTATATTAGCTTTTTTGCTATTTTTAATAACCTTTTATAATCTGTATAATAACTATTACAGTTACAGTCTGTGGTAGTTTTGTGAGTCTCATGCTCTCTTTTGATATCCTTGAATGTCTGGATCAGAATAAGTAAATGTATTGGGTCTCATGTCTTATTGTCAAGGATCACAGAAAAGAGAAACTATTCAAATTGCACTTGGAAATGTTTGTCCTTTACAGTGTTTACTCATAACTTCTGGTTTTAGGTTCTGAAACCTAGCTACTAAAATATCAGGAAGTGCTTCAATGTGGCTATAAGTGCCAAAATTGCTTGTTGGATGTTGGTGCAGAAGAGAAACTGAAAGCTCAAGCTGACACTCTGCGTTTACTCAGTACCTTAATGTTATCTGTTCAGTCATAAAATCATAGGAAAGGGAAGGAATATACATCACTTACACTTAGAAATCTTAATATAGCTGCATTCAATGTTCTCAGCATATGATCATAGTTCTTCATGTCAACCTATGCCTTCAAGAATAATTTATGAAGTTGACAACACAGAGGAATGGTGGTCAGGATGGAGACTCAATTATAAGACAAAACAGTCCTTGACTCTTGTCTTTTCCAAGCTCTGTCTCAGATTTACAGTAGTTTGTAAAGTGGTTGTACTAACTTGTTTCGTAGATATTTTTTTAGTACCTCTGTCACTGAAGTTCTAGCACCTTTATGGAAGTAGTTTGTACCTTAAATGTAAAGAATAGTAAAGTTATGAATGTAAAGGCCCACCTTCCACCACCAATCCTATCCAACAGGCATTGCCATTAGGCCTGTTGTGTGTCCAGACTGCTTGCTTTTCACAGAAACATAGTCCCAGTTAACCAATTGTATTCATATTATTGGTTGATACTCAAAAGATACTTATTATATCTACTACAGGGCTATGTTCATTTTTTAAAATTGGAATATAATTACAATGTTGTGTTAGTTTCTGCTGTACAATGAAGTGAATCAGCTATTGAATCAGCTGTTTCCCCTTACTCTTGACCCTACCCCCATCCCACCCCTCTAGGTCATCACAGAGCCCCAGTCATAAGACACATGCTTTCCAAAGAGAATTTATAACACCCTCATAGTATGGAAGCAACATAAGTGTCTAACAGATGAGTGGCTAAAGATGTGGGGTATGTATACATATACTTTGTGAGTCTCATGCTCTCTTTTGATATCCTTGAATGTCTGGATCAGAATAAGTAAATGTATTGGGTCTCATGTCTTATTGTCAAGGATCACAGAAAAGAGAAACTATTCAAATTGCACTTGGAAATGTTTGTCCTTTACAGTGTTTACTCATAACTTCTGGTTTTAGGTTCTGAAACCTAGCTACTAAAATATCAGGAAGTGCTTCAATGTGGCTATAAGTGCCAAAATTGCTTGTTGGATGTTGGTGCAGAAGAGAAACTGAAAGCTCAAGCTGACACTCTGCTTTTACTCAGTACCTTAATGTTATCTGTTCAGTCATAAAATCATAGGAAAGGGAAGGAATATACATCACTTACACTTAGAAATCTTAATATAGCTGCATTCAATGTTCTCAGCATATGATCATAGTTCTTCATGTCAACCTATGCCTTCAAGAATAATTTATGAAGTTGACAACACAGAGGAATGGTGGTCAGGATGGAGACTCAATTATAAGACAAAACAGTCCTTGACTCTTGTCTTTTCCAAGCTCTGTCTCAGATTTACAGTAGTTTGTAAAGTGGTTGTACTAACTTGTTTCGTAGATATTTTTTTAGTACCTCTGTCACTGAAGTTCTAGCACCTTTATGGAAGTAGTTTGTACCTTAAATGTAAAGAATAGTAAAGTTATGAATGTAAAGGCCCACCTTCCACCACCAATCCTATCCAACAGGCATTGCCATTAGGCCTGTTGTGTGTCCAGACTGCTTGCTTTTCACAGAAACATAGTCCCAGTTAACCAATTGTATTCATATTATTGGTTGATACTCAAAAGATACTTATTATATCTACTACAGGGCTATGTTCATTTTTTAAAATTGGAATATAATTACAATGTTGTGTTAGTTTCTGCTGTACAATGAAGTGAATCAGCTATTGAATCAGCTGTTTCCCCTTACTCTTGACCCTACCCCCATCCCACCCCTCTAGGTCATCACAGAGCCCCAGTCATAAGACACATGCTTTCCAAAGAGAATTTATAACACCCTCATAGTATGGAAGCAACATAAGTGTCTAACAGATGAGTGGCTAAAGATGTGGGGTATGTATACATATACTAGAATATTACTCAGTCATGAGAATAGAAATCTTGCCATTGGTGAAACCATGGATAGATCTAAGGTGTGTTATGTTAAGTGAAATGTCATACAGAGAAAGAGAAATATCATATACTATCAATCATATATAGAATCTAAAAAGACAAATGGACAGACATAACAAAACAGTAACAGAGGCATAGATTTGGAGAACAAACTGGTGGCTGCTGAAGGGGACGCTGTGCTGGGAGAGAAATGAGTAAAATGGGTGGCAGTGGGTGTGGATAGAGAGGCACAAACTTCCAGTTGCAAAATAAGTGAATCATGAGCATAAAGTGAAGTTTGGGGCAAATAGTCAAAAACTATGCACTGTTTTTGTATGGTAACAGATGGTAATGAGACCGATCATGGTGATCACTTTGTAATATATGAAAATATCAAACCACTATGTATACTTGAACCTAATATAAAGTCAGTTATAATTCATTTCCCCAGAGGAGGACATGGCAGCCTCCTCCAGTATTCTTGCCTGGAGAATTCCATGGACAGAGGAGCCTGGTGGGCTACCGTCCATGGAGTCGCCAAGAGTCAGATATGACTAAAGCAACTTAGTACAGCACAGCATATTTCAATTAAAATTCAGAATGCCTCTTGAAGTTTTTAGGGGTGGAGATTTGACTGGGGATATGAAAAGAAATTTTGGTTGTTTCATAGCTTATTTTGCAGACCTTTGGGAAAAGGTATATCTAAAAATTGTGCACAATACACTATTTTCTTTTAAAATAGGATCTTCATTCTTTACTCCTATGGATTTTACAGGAGAAATAAGCATATGTCTTTCCTTCTGGGTTCTACTTCTGTGCTGTCTTCTGTGTCCGCCCCTTTATTTCCATTTTTGTCCCCCAGAGGCATGTCTGTCTTTCCCTGCTTAGTTTTATTGAGCTTTGCGGCAGCAGCCCATCCACTTTGAGTCACAGTCACATCCAGTGATCTGCGGCTGGCTGGTCAGAACTCCAAGCAGGCTGGCTCTGGGCCCTGTTCTGTCACACCCCATTAGATCTTTGAGACACCATTTTGCCCCAGGGATTGGGCCTGGTTATAATAAACGGTTCAGAACACTCTTAGAGAGTGGTTATTTGGAGAGGTTGGGAAAGAAGAAAAAGGAGTCATCTTGGAAAAGACTGAGGAAAACAGTACCTGAAATGGATAGAGCTGGGGGCAGAGGTTAGTTCTATCACAGCCAAACTGGTGCATCTTGCTCTGTATCATCTGAAATATCTCCTTTGACCCAGGCACTTGACAGGCTCTCTGCTGGTCACTGCTGCTTATTTCACAATCTTGAATTCAAGGGTGCCCGTGAAAGAAGAATAGAGTATCTATTGAAGACTCCCACATGAAGCTCATTGTGCCGTCCCCTAATTTTAGCTCGAATCCAGGCATGCTGACATATTTTAAATGGGGGATCTGTGCACAAGCTCACTCACTGCTGACAAGCTATTCTCCTGCTATGTGGAAATCTCCCATTTCCCTTCCCCACTGTGTCTTTGGTCAACAGTTATAAACTCTCTCAGACAGCTGGTTGTGTATTAAAGTCTATTTATAACAGTCACGGACAACTGCTTGTTTATGGGGAATTGTGGCAGTTTTTGCTTAGGAAGGACAATTGGGGCATTTCTTCTGGAGTAGAGCGGATTCAGCCGCTGGACTCCGCAAACATTGCCTCGCTTGTCTTCTTACACTCTGTGAACTCAGGTTACCCTGGTGCTAATGGTGAATTCAAACCCAGCACAGACTGCTGGTTCTTCAGTCAAGGTTCTTTGGGGCTGGACAATGGAAAGCATAAAACAATAATACTTTGTGAGGAACAAAGAAGTAAAGAAGTATAGAAGTATCCATAGCTCTGGGGAACAGCTCAACTTAAAGTCTGTAGTAGAGTTAATAAAACCATAGATCTTTTCCCCCCTCTCCTATGGCTTTACATAAAATATTAGTATTACCATATGATAACTTGAAAAGTGTTAGTCACTCAGTCACGTCCAACCTTTTGAGATCCCATGGACTGCAGCCCACCAGACTCCTCTGTCCATGGAATTCTCTAAGCAAGAATACTAGAGTGAGTAGCCATTCTTCTTTCTAGGGATCTTCCTGACCCAGGGATTGAACTCTGGTCTCTTTCATTGTAGGCAGATTCTTTACCATCTGAGCCACCAGATGTGCTTATGATAACTTGATAGCATTAAAAAAAGCTTCCATTCTGATGGGTCTTGAGGTGCTTTTTTTTTTTTAATTTCAAAAAGTTTAACAAGTAGAACATAGTACAAGTAAAATCTATTGGTCATGAATGGGCAGTGAAATAAAAATGCTAATAGAAAAAAACCTGTTTGGATTCCTAGAGCATGTCTTGCATATTGTTTTTCTGTTAGTTCCAACTTTTTTGGGTTGGTTTCCCACTTCCCCCAATTTTTTTGAATAATAGAATGGGTAAAATGATATTTAATTTTAAAAGAGAATATGTTTGGTTTTTAACATAAGAATATAGAAGAATTAAAATGGACTATAACCTCACTGACCAGATAATACTTTTTATGTCAGAAAGAAACTGTCACTAGCATAGGGTTAGAAAGCTCAACCGAGTAACTTTACAATAAACAGGAAACAAAAGTAAACATAGTCATTGTTCAGGAGTATCAGTCCAAAGAAAAAGTGTCTACCAACTTACACATCTATATCTGGGTCCATAGAAGAGTTTCAAACAAATGTATTTAAGTATTGTAGCAATCTGACCCATGTCATGGTTATATGACTCTGATTTCAGTTTATTTCACATCGTCTGTAAAACTGAGCACATCTCCTATATTTTAATGTGCCTTCTCCAAAAGATGTTTATGAGTACAATAAATATGATGTGAGGAGAAGGGGACAATAGAGGATAAGGTGGTTGGGTGGCATCACTGACTCATGGACATGAGTTTGAACAAACTTTGGGAGATGGTGAAGGACAGGGAAGCCTGGTGTGCTCCAGTCTATGGGTTGCAAAGAGTCGGACATGACTGAGCAAATGAACTGAATTGATCTTTAATAGTTTATAAGAGCTTCCATAATTTGTAAACTAGGATTTCAGAATTCTAAGTCATTTTGCTTTTCCAATCAGTAAGTTATCCCTAAGTGACTACCTATCCAAGTTCTAATGCTTTTGTTGGGGTTCGTAACCTTAAGGATTGTTTAACCCTTATTTTTCTATGAACTTTTATAAAAGACGCTTCATTATTTGTACTGAACTAAGTTTAGGCAGATTCTTTCCCATCTGAGCCACCAGATGTGCTTATGATAACTTGATAGCATTAAAAAAAGCTTCCATTCTGATGGGTCTTGAGGTGCTTTTTTTTTTTTAATTTCAAAAAGTTTAACAAGTAGAACATAGTACAAGTAAAATCTATTGGTCATGAATGGGCAGTGAAATAAAAATGCTAATAGAAAAAAACCTGTTTGGATTCCTAGAGCATGTCTTGCATATTGTTTTTCTGTTAGTTCCAACTTTTTTGGGTTGGTTTCCCACTTCCCCCAATTTTTTTGAATAATAGAATGGGTAAAATGATATTTAATTTTAAAAGAGAATATGTTTGGTTTTTAACATAAGAATATAGAAGAATTAAAATGGACTATAACCTCACTGACCAGATAATACTTTTTATGTCAGAAAGAAACTGTCACTAGCATAGGGTTAGAAAGCTCAACCGAGTAACTTTACAATAAACAGGAAACAAAAGTAAACATAGTCATTGTTCAGGAGTATCAGTCCAAAGAAAAAGTGTCTACCAACTTACACATCTATATCTGGGTCCATAGAAGAGTTTCAAACAAATGTATTTAAGTATTGTAGCAATCTGACCCATGTCATGGTTATATGACTCTGATTTCAGTTTATTTCACATCGTCCTGTAAAACTGAGCACATCTCCTATATTTTAATGTGCCTTCTCCAAAAGATGTTTATGAGTACAATAAATATGATGTGAGGAGAAGGGGACAATAGAGGATAAGGTGGTTGGGTGGCATCACTGACTCATGGACATGAGTTTGAACAAACTTTGGGAGATGGTGAAGGACAGGGAAGCCTGGTGTGCTCCAGTCTATGGGTTGCAAAGAGTCGGACATGACTGAGCAAATGAACTGAATTGATCTTTAATAGTTTATAAGAGCTTCCATAATTTGTAAACTAGGATTTCAGAATTCTAAGTCATTTTGCTTTTCCAATCAGTAAGTTATCCCTAAGTGACTACCTATCCAAGTTCTAATGCTTTTGTTGGGGTTCGTAACCTTTCGAAGGATTGTTTAACCCTTATTTTTCTATGAACTTTTAAAAAGCTAGACTGATAAAGAAGAAGCCTTGTGTTGCTGAAACGACTTGTTCTTATTAGCGAAAGGTAAATTAATAATGAGGTGCAGATGAATCAAGCCAAAGTCCTTTTAAGAGAAGCTTGTACCACAGTATCATGGTTTCAGTTCTCACATTCTGCCTTAAGTCTTGGCCTCTTCTGGGAGGTGAAGCTACAAAACCCCATGTTGAGGATGGAATTGGTTTCAGGTTGTCCCGACAAGATTATCATTCTTATTCCCTGTTCCCACCAGAGGCAGAACTGAAGGTGGAGCTACTGAAAGCTTTTCTTGTGGCCACGTAGATGTTAAACTGTCAGAGAAGGAGGGAGAGAACAGTGAATTCGTCTCAAATAAAAACTCCTTTCTGTGGTTTATCAGTGAACGGTAGTAAAGGTTTTACATTGACTGATGTCTTTGTGAGCTATTTGAGGTGAAGATAAACAATTAAAATGGGAGGATAAAGACTTAAGTAGGTCAAAAGAAGTATTTTCAGAATTGTATTCCATATGTGAATACAGAACTTGCCAGAGGGAGTGGTCAGTAGAAACAACAGTGGTCTATCCATTTAAAGCATAGAAACCTCGATTTGTGAGTTTGGAGCCACATTTTAATATGGTCTCATTGGAGAAAAAATAAGCATGGTTTTTTTCCTTCTAGAAGTTAAAAGGTCTGAGATTTTTAAAGAACTGAACACTCTCTGAGGAACAAGATCCATGTAATTAGAGTCTTCACAGACTATGTAATGTAACTTTTGGAAAACAGAAGCTCTAGCTCCTCAGGATCATCCAGCCCCAAGATAGTTTCTTCATGCAGAAGAACACACTTCTAAAAAGCCAGAAGCAGTTTGTGGGCAAGCAGGTTTGACAAGTCTTCATTTTGCTTTTCCAATCAGTAAGTTATCCCTAAGTGACTACCTATCCAAGTTCTAATGCTTTTGTTGGGGTTCAGAACCTTTAAGGATTGTTTAACCCTTATTTTTCTATGAACTTTTAAAAAGCTAGACTGATAAAGAAGAAGCCTTGTGTTGCTGAAACGACTTGTTCTTATTAGCGAAAGGTAAATTAATAATGAGGTGCAGATGAATCAAGCCAAAGTCCTTTTAAGAGAAGCTTGTACCACAGTATCATGGTTTCAGTTCTCACATTCTGCCTTAAGTCTTGGCCTCTTCTGGGAGGTGAAGCTACAAAACCCCATGTTGAGGATGGAATTGGTTTCAGGTTGTCCCGACAAGATTATCATTCTTATTCCCTGTTCCCACCAGAGGCAGAACTGAAGGTGGAGCTACTGAAAGCTTTTCTTGTGGCCACGTAGATGTTAAACTGTCAGAGAAGGAGGGAGAGAACAGTGAATTCGTCTCAAATAAAAACTCCTTTCTGTGGTTTATCAGTGAACGGTAGTAAAGGTTTTACATTGACTGATGTCTTTGTGAGCTATTTGAGGTGAAGATAAACAATTAAAATGGGAGGATAAAGACTTAAGTAGGTCAAAAGAAGTATTTTCAGAATTGTATTCCATATGTGAATACAGAACTTGCCAGAGGGAGTGGTCAGTAGAAACAACAGTGGTCTATCCATTTAAAGCATAGAAACCTCGATTTGTGAGTTTGGAGCCACATTTTAATATGGTCTCATTGGAGAAAAAATAAGCATGGTTTTTTTCCTTCTAGAAGTTAAAAGGTCTGAGATTTTTAAAGAACTGAACACTCTCTGAGGAACAAGATCCATGTAATTAGAGTCTTCACAGACTATGTAATGTAACTTTTGGAAAACAGAAGCTCTAGCTCCTCAGGATCATCCAGCCCCCAAGATAGTTTCTTCATGCAGAAGAACACACTTCTAAAAAGCCAGAAGCAGTTTGTGGGCAAGCAGGTTTGACAAGTCTTCATTTTCTTCTTTAAAGTCACTGCTAGGGTAGGTTCCTAGGAATGATGAATGGTGACTTTGAGCATCCCCCAGCCCCCTTCTTTTTTCTCTTTTTTAATTTTTTTTTTCCTTTTTATTGCTGAAACCACAGAGTGGTTTCCCAAGCACTCTGAAACAAAGAAATAAGACATGGCTTTCACCAAAACTTTCTAGGAAACTTTGAAAGGGTAGGGGCATAGGGTGGAGGTGGATTATTCAGGAAAGTGTCTTAAGGTCACTGGCGGGAGAGCAGAGAATGGATGTGGGAGAGAACAGAGCCAACCCAGGACAAAAGCCTCAGGTGCTGCTGGATGGAAGGATAACCTCAGGGGCTGAGGGGAGGGAGAAACTACTTGAGTGTCCCTTAGGAAGCAGAGTGGGCCCTGGCACCCTTGAGGGCGGGGCTTCTCTGGGCCAGCTCAGTTGGGCCAAGATGGGTCTGGGGCCATGAGGACGTAGTACATTAGAACATCCACAGAGAGGGCTCTCTGCAATAGTCCTGGCTTACCCATGGGGGAGAAAATGGCAACCCGCTCCAGTATTCCTGCCTGGAGAATCCCATGGACAGAGGAACCTAGAGGGCTACAGTCTATGGGGTCGCAAAGAGAAGGACATGACTGAAGTGACTTCATGCACATCCGTGGGGGATGAGTTCTAAGACCCCCAGCAGATGCCTGTAGATAGTGCTGAACCCTTTATATACTATGTCTTTTTCCTATACATGCCTATCTATGTTAAAGGTTACTTTATAATTTAGGCATAGTAAGAGAATATCTGAGTTTCCAGCATCACTATTCTCATGCATTGGCCATTATTAGCAAAAGGTTGCTTAACACAAGCACAACCACCCTGCAAGAGCTGATCTGATAACCAGCATGGCTTCTACGTGACCAACAGGTGGGGTACTCTGGACAAAGCCTGATTCACATTCCCAGCGGGACAGCACAAGAGTTCATCATGCTACTCGGAGTAGTGTGAAATTTAGAACTTATGAATTGTTTAAAACCCCCCAAGAAGCCGGGGTTTGGGGTTTGGGGCAAGCAGGTTTGACAAGTCTTCATTTTCTTCTTTAAAGTCACTGCTAGGGTAGGTTCCTAGGAATGATGAATGGTGACTTTGAGCATCCCCCAGCCCCCTTCTTTTTTCTCTTTTTTAATTTTTTTTTTCCTTTTTATTGCTGAAACCACAGAGTGGTTTCCCAAGCACTCTGAAACAAAGAAATAAGACATGGCTTTCACCAAAACTTTCTAGGAAACTTTGAAAGGGTAGGGGCATAGGGTGGAGGTGGATTATTCAGGAAAGTGTCTTAAGGTCACTGGCGGGAGAGCAGAGAATGGATGTGGGAGAGAACAGAGCCAACCCAGGACAAAAGCCTCAGGTGCTGCTGGATGGAAGGATAACCTCAGGGGCTGAGGGGAGGGAGAAACTACTTGAGTGTCCCTTAGGAAGCAGAGTGGGCCCTGGCACCCTTGAGGGCGGGGCTTCTCTGGGCCAGCTCAGTTGGGCCAAGATGGGTCTGGGGCCATGAGGACGTAGTACATTAGAACATCCACAGAGAGGGCTCTCTGCAATAGTCCTGGCTTACCCATGGGGGAGAAAATGGCAACCCGCTCCAGTATTCCTGCCTGGAGAATCCCATGGACAGAGGAACCTAGAGGGCTACAGTCTATGGGGTCGCAAAGAGAAGGACATGACTGAAGTGACTTCATGCACATCCGTGGGGGATGAGTTCTAAGACCCCCAGCAGATGCCTGTAGATAGTGCTGAACCCTTTATATACTATGTCTTTTTCCTATACATGCCTATCTATGTTAAAGGTTACTTTATAATTTAGGCATAGTAAGAGAATATCTGAGTTTCCAGCATCACTATTCTCATGCATTGGCCATTATTAGCAAAAGGTTGCTTAACACAAGCACAACCACCCTGCAAGAGCTGATCTGATAACCAGCATGGCTTCTACGTGACCAACAGGTGGGGTACTCTGGACAAAGCCTGATTCACATTCCCAGCGGGACAGCACAAGATTTCATCATGCTACTCAGAATAGTGTGAAATTTAGAACTTATGAATTGTTTATTTCTGGAATTTTCCATTTAATATTTCCAGACCATGATTGACCAGGGGAAACCACGGAAAATGGGAGACTGTTTAAAATCCTCTTGAGCTAATTTTAATGTGCAGCCATGAAATCAGCTTCTGAACAGGAAAATAGTATTGCGTTGGCCAAAAAGTTCATTTGGGTTTTCGTAAGATGTTATGGGAAAATCCAAACAAACTTTTCGGCCAACCCAGTATATGCAGGCCATGAGGGAGTGACTATTCCAAAATGATCTTGTGAATTCCAGCATGGAAACCCTTTTAGGTGGTAGCCTTGGGTAACTCTGCAGGTAATGCCTACACCATGGAGTTTTTTGGGAAGGTCATCCTTGTGTTGGAGTTCAGAGGTTTGGAATCAAGTACTCTGGGTTCAAATCCAGGGCCACCTCTTTATCAGTTGTATGCCCTTGGGTAAATTGCTTAACTTCCTGAAGTCTCAGTTTTCCTACTTGTTAAATGGGGGTAATAATATGTGTCTGGAGGATTTAGTTCTGTAGCTGTTCTGAGCATGCTCTGTGGCATATGAAAAGCATGAAAAAATTGAGGCTTCCCTTTGTTTCCCCTTTTCCAAGGAGAAAACACTTCCTGTTGTTATGCCTAATGCCTAGCAAGACATGTAAACTCTTGAGTGTTAACCTTTCTTCCTGTTTCCAAACTTTTTGTTAATGCCATGGAATACTAACAGACTATGGAGCATTATTATAGCATACATATTATACAATGTGTAATGTTTGCTACCTGTTGGATTTTCATTTTCCAAAATTAAAACCATTCATCATAATGGGAGCAGAATATGTGCAAGGACTAAATGCTGGTTGTCTGGCTGGGATTCGAGTCAATGTAACAACCCTTTCTAGAAAAAAAGAATGACATCACCACCACCTAGATACTAACTGAATGTGCTAAGCACATCACACAGACTGCCCAATTCAACATAGTATCTCTTTGAGGTCATTAATATATTTGTCTCTGTTTTTTCTATAAGAAAATGGAAGTTTACAAAAATTAAGTCATTTGTCCAAGGTCAGAGAGCCAGCGTGAGGCCGACAAGAAGGAATTCTATTGATAACTCAGACAGATTGGCTGGGCATAGCTCTGGCTGTAACCTCTGTGTTTAACAAGCTTCACTGTGGATGAGTGTCAGGTTCAAAGTTCTCTAAAGCGTACCTGTTACTGTTAAGAGAAAAGGGAGCCCCAAGAAGCCCTATATTCCAAGTTGCTAAATAGCGGCTTCCTCATATGTCAATTGCTGTTTAGTGTCACAGTTTTTACTTTACTACTTTAGAGTCTTGTAGGTATGGTTCTGTGTTTATATTATTTGTGTGTACCAGCACATCTCTGCCAATTATATTGGTATATTGGTATTATTGGTATATTAAAGGAGGGCTAAAAACAATGAGATTTCTCAAAAGATTATATCAACTTTACTTTCAAAGATTTGTGTTCTTATAAAACAGGTACAAAACCAAAAACAACAGCATGTATAACATTGTAGCATACTTAAAAATGTACATTTACATATGGAAATCTATAGACGAAAATAAATCCTAAATGGTAACACTAAAACATTGACAGTGGTTATCTCTATAAGATGAACTTGGCTTGATTATCACTTTCCTTTCATAATTTTTAGTTTGGTTTGGATTCTTTTTCTTATGATGGGTATACATGCCTTTTATAATTCAAAAAATGAAAATACATGGCCACTGCAGAAAACTTGGAAAAATCCAGGGATGTATAAAGAAGAAAATAGCAATCATCCATTCCTAACACTCAGTTAAAAATGCTAACATTTTGGAAAATTTACTTCCAATCATCTCAATACATATATTATATGATCATATAGTATTTACAATTTAGGGGACTCAACTTTCCTTCTGCTTTTCTTTGGTTAGTATATTATAAACACTATGATATTAAATGCACTTAGGCATTATTTTAATGGCCATATAACAGATCACCTATACAATTTGCTTGACTATTATCCTACTTTTCTACTTTTTTACAACAATCATCAATGAAGTATTAACTATTCATGAATTTTGGTCTGTATTCCAGAATATTTTCTAGATTATTAGAATTATTGGGTTAACATGAATGATCATAATTTGGTTATCTATTGCTATGTAACAAACTAATCCTAGAATGAATGACTTTACTGATTTATTGTTCAGGATTCTCTGGGTTGAATGGTCTGAACTTGGCACTTCTTGTTCAGGATTTCATACAGTTAAGTGGAGGCTAGGGCTGGAGTCACGGGGAGGTTTAACCAGGCTGGACATTCAGCAGGGCTTATTCCCGCGAGTGTCTCATGTCTCGGTGCTCCTCCACCACGCAGCCTGTGCAGTGAAGTGGCCTCTAAGACACTTGGGCTCCCAGAGGTGGGAGGCGAAGCTGTCAGTTCCTTCAAGGCTAGGGCCAGGGCTGGCACAATGTCATTTCTACCATATTCTTACTGTTCAGAGAAGTCACAGGGCAGCCCCGATTCCAGGATCCGGACAACTAGTTCCATCTCCCAGGGAAGCAAAGCCTGTGCCTACGGGGAATGTAGGCATTGATGTCAGCCTCCATGGGAGTTCAGTTACAACCTATCACTTTCGAAAATGTGCTCAAGTGTAGTATGATGGGGGTTTATGCTTGTGAAGTGGCTGAATGCTTACAGAATTCCGCAGAAAGAAATTTCGATCAGAAAGAAATCTTGCTAATGCCCCTTGCAGGAGGAAGAGTGGTCTGTCAGTACCGGCCCTCCTCAGCAGGTCTGGATGAATGCTGAGGACCGTGCTGGGGTGGAGAACAAACAAGTGAGAGTTACTGGTGAATGACTTCCCGGGCCTTAGGCTAACACTGAACGTTCCTTTTTTCCAAGGTTCAGCTCGGGCTGTCCCTGGCCAGTCCAGGCCCCTGGGGCCCAACGGCAGCCTGGCCAGAGGTGCCAGGCAAGAGGGTGTGGGAATTCTCACAGGGCTGTGTCCCGGGGCAGCCTTCTCAGGGCAGGGAGCCGAGATAGAGAGGGCTGGGAGGGGAAGGAAGTGGGAGGCCCCAGACAGCATGACTAACTGAGATAGAGATCTTCTACTCTGGCCTAAAGACTCTGTGTCCACAGTAGATGAAAGTATTAACTTTATTTCTTTTTTTTGAATTTTTGGTCTGTATTCCAGAATATTTTCTAGATTATTAGAATTATTGGGTTAACATGAATGATCATAATTTGGTTATCTATTGCTATGTAACAAACTAATCCTAGAATGAATGACTTTACTGATTTATTGTTCAGGATTCTCTGGGTTGAATGGTCTGAACTTGGCACTTCTTGTTCAGGATTTCATACAGTTAAGTGGAGGCTAGGGCTGGAGTCACGGGGAGGTTTAACCAGGCTGGACATTCAGCAGGGCTTATTCCCGCGAGTGTCTCATGTCTCGGTGCTCCTCCACCACGCAGCCTGTGCAGTGAAGTGGCCTCTAAGACACTTGGGCTCCCAGAGGTGGGAGGCGAAGCTGTCAGTTCCTTCAAGGCTAGGGCCAGGGCTGGCACAATGTCATTTCTACCATATTCTTACTGTTCAGAGAAGTCACAGGGCAGCCCCGATTCCAGGATCCGGACAACTAGTTCCATCTCCCAGGGAAGCAAAGCCTGTGCCTACGGGGAATGTAGGCATTGATGTCAGCCTCCATGGGAGTTCAGTTACAACCTATCACTTTAAAATGTGCTCAAGTGTAGTATGATGGGGGTTTATGCTTGTGAAGTGGCTGAATGCTTACAGAATTCCGCAGAAAGAAATTTCGATCAGAAAGAAATCTTGCTAATGCCCCTTGCAGGAGGAAGAGTGGTCTGTCAGTACCGGCCCTCCTCAGCAGGTCTGGATGAATGCTGAGGACCGTGCTGGGGTGGAGAACAAACAAGTGAGAGTTACTGGTGAATGACTTCCCGGGCCTTAGGCTAACACTGAACGTTCCTTTTTTCCAAGGTTCAGCTCGGGCTGTCCCTGGCCAGTCCAGGCCCCTGGGGCCCAACGGCAGCCTGGCCAGAGGTGCCAGGCAAGAGGGTGTGGGAATTCTCACAGGGCTGTGTCCCGGGGCAGCCTTCTCAGGGCAGGGAGCCGAGATAGAGAGGGCTGGGAGGGGAAGGAAGTGGGAGGCCCCAGACAGCATGACTAACTGAGATAGAGATCTTCTACTCTGGCCTAAAGACTCTGTGTCCACAGTGCATGTCAGAGCTGGTCATGTCGGTCAGTATTCTCTTTCGGGAAAAGGTTGTCATTTGCTTGGTGTGAACCTTTCACCTAATAACCAGAAAATCTAGAATTCTACCCTGCTATTGTGAGGCTCTGAAATACTTCAGGAATGGGAAAAAAGGAGGACTCACTCTTTACCTGCTTCATTTGCTCCTCTGTCCCTCCCTTGTCATTCTTGAGCATCCCTCCTCCCCACTCACCCCTGCCCATCACAGGAACTCATTCCTCCATCCTTAGCTTTCCAGACCTCCAGGGAGGCAGGAAGCAGACAACAGAAATTAGGAGCGTGACTTCTGGAGTTTACGGCTCAGATTCATAGTCTGGCTCCACTTACTATTTTTTTTTTTAGATTTATTTATTTATTTTGGGCGGGGGTCGGGTTGGGGAGGGAGGGGAGCGGGCGGGCCACTTCCATTGGTCTTTCATTTCTCTATTTTCATCCCGTCTTTGTTCCTTGGCTCCCGTGGGCCTCCCATCACGGTGGCGTCCAATCGCAGAGCGCCGGCTCTGGGCGCATGGGCTCCAGAGCTCCGGCTCGGTAATTGAACACATCGGTCCAGCCGCTCCGCAGCACGTGGGATCTTCCCAGGCGAGGGAACGAAGAGGCCCCCCTTGCACTGCAAGGCGGTGTCCTTACCCACTGGACCACCAGGGGAAGCCCCTCCACTTACTATTAACAGCTGTGACCTTTGGTAACTTGTGTAGCTTCTCTGAGCGTGGGCTTCCTCATTGGTGAAGAGGGGAATTAAAGATCGTCTCATCTCATTTGGTTGAGCGAGGCCTGAGTGAGTTAACTCTTGGAGTTTCTGAGACCTGTGTGCTGAGCACAGTGAACACAAAGCATTCGTTGTTTCAACTTTGTATCACTTTTTTAAACTCTTAATTTTTAATTGGGTTTTAAGTTTTAGTTTTTCTTTTTTAAAAAATGTTGTTTTCTTTTCCCCTTCATGCCTCTTTTATTTGTATTTATTTTCATCCATCTTTTTATTCTTTGGCCTGTGTGGGCCTTTCATCGCAGTGGGCTCTCTCACTGCAGAGCACGGGTTTCGGGCGCATACGCTCCAGAGCACTGGCCCCTCATTGGACACACCTGTCCAGCCACTCTGCAGCACGTGGGATCTTCCTGGGCCACATATTGAACGGGTGCCCCTTGCACTGCAAGGCGGACTCGTTACCCACTGAACCACCAGGGAAGCTATAAGTTTTATTTTTTAGAGCAGTTTTATGTTTACTGCAAAGCTGAGTAGAAGGTACAGAGATTTTTAAAATATCTCCTGCTTCCAAATATGCAGAGCCTTCCTCACTTTCAACATCTCCCACTGGTATGTAATACATTTGTTACACTTGATGAACTTACGGGTGATTCACCATAATTGCCCAGAGTCCATTGTTTACACCAGGGTTCTAGCTTGGTGTTGTATAATCTGTGGATTTTGCCAAATGTATAGCCTGGTATCATACAGTTTAGTTTCACTGCCTTAAAATCTTCTGTGCTGCATTTGTATCATTTCTAATGGCAGCTTGCCTCAAATTTTACATAAGAAGACATTTCCTAGATGTGCTTTGTTTTCTCCTCTAAACTAACACTGAATGGTTTATGTGACTTGTTCAGTTTTACTTGTTGCATAGAGCCAAGTGTAACACAAGGCTCTGACTACTCAAGTAGGTGGGCAGATGAATGACTGAGACCATGGTTAGGTTGAAAGGACTCCAATTTACATGAGATGCATTTTCTTTTTTTTACTTTATTACATTATTTTTCATGTTTTCTATGAGCATCTTATTTTTTTGTCAGAAATAAACAACACCGATGGTGGGGGGTTTTTGGTGACTTAAGACTAAACAAAACCTCTGTTCCTCATCTTTCTCTGCTCACTGATTCTTAGCCCTGGTTCATCTTTTTGGAAATAAGCACCATGTTATCTGTGGAGGGAGGTGCTGCATTTTGCAGTTAGTGTTCACTTGCGTTGTAATTAAGGGCACAGACTCTGGAACCAGATGGGAGTTCAAATCTGATTCCTTCCTGCCTTGCTGTGTGAACTTGAGCAAGTTCCTTACTCCTGTGGCTGCCTTGCCTCACCTGTAAAATGAGGAAGTTGATGGTAACATACTTAAGAAGGTGTGAGGATCACTTGAGTTAATATATCTGAAGTGCTGAGACAGTGACTGGCTCTTAACACGTGCTCATGAAGCCTTAGCTCGTTACACCTTAAAGATTTTTAGGAACCTGGGGTCAGACCAGAAGTTTCTCTTTCAAGTTAGTCCTATCCAGGGTCTGTGTGTGCCCTGCTTTTTTATTGCCACACCTACACACTGGCCTGAAGAAGTACAGCTGTGAGCAAAGGAGGAACATTTTCAATTTTCATACACATCGAACTTCAGGCTTCTGCTGACTTATGAACTCAAACTCTTGTGGAGTATAGTAACCATATCAAGAAGTAATTGGACACATAAAGATGGATTACCTGTTACATTGTAACGGGGGGGATCTGCTGGCTCCTTTGATGTCCCTCTCACACCTTAATTGCACCAACAGAATGTAGTGAGCGAGACCAGAATAAGAGTTGAGCCACTGCTGAGAGTGTCTGGTTGGAGGTGGTCCCCACAGGGCTTGTCACCCCACACCCCAGCGCGTCTTGGCACAAGGTATAAAAATGTGTGTGACTAGAGGATATTACCCTTCCTGCCAAGGCACCAGTCACTAGATTCTGCGTCTCAGAGAAATGTGCAATGTTATGAATTCCACTCAAAGTCAACCCTGAAGTTTAAGCCAAATCCCAGCCTCTTTGGTTATGATGATGCCTCTGTTAGCCTGGGGTTCCCTTAGAGGTCCTAGGCTGAGCAAGGTTTGATTTGATCAAACTGTCGCCAAACAAAATGATCCTAGTTACAAGAAACAGCTGATGTGTCTTGTACAAGGTAAACTTCGTTTCATAAACATTTTTTGCAGATACCAGGCTCCAGGCACTGAGGGAGGTGCTGAGGATGGGGTGGTAAACAGGTCAATGAAGCCTCTCGCCTCACGGAGGTTCTAGTCCAGCCGGGAGTCAGGGTCTTCTTGTGAGTCAGCAACATCCAGTGCCTCAACACCAAGAGTGAAAACAAAAGCCCCAGGCCTTTTGTATTTTTGTAAAATAAGATGCTTTCCTATGACTCCAGGCCAAATTACAACTAGGAGTGTTTAATCAACTCTCTTCTTCTTCCTCTTGTCTTCACTAACTCCTCTTTCCAGGTCCTCCTTTGTCACACTTGCTTCCTGTTCAAATCTGGGAATGGTGCTTTTTGGCCTGTCATTGTGTTAGTATGGATGTGCCAGAGAAACAGAAAAATATAATGTATATATGTGTGTGTGTATATAAATGTATATAATATAATATATGATCTCCTGTACATTTATGGTTTATTATGTAAGGGGTTGGCTCACCTGGTGATAGAAGCTGAAAAGTTCCAAGAGCTGCAGTTGGCAAGCCTGCAGACCCAGAAGAGCTGATGGTGTAATTTCAGTCTGCAATGTAACTCTTGTGGAGTATAGTAACCATATCAAGAAGTAATTGGACACATAAAGATGGATTACCTGTTAAATTGTAACGGGGGGGATCTGCTGGCTCCTTTGATGTCCCTCTCACACCTTAATTGCACCAACAGAATGTAGTGAGCGAGACCAGAATAAGAGTTGAGCCACTGCTGAGAGTGTCTGGTTGGAGGTGGTCCCCACAGGGCTTGTCACCCCACACCCCAGCGTCTTGGCACAAGGTATAAAAATGTGTGTGACTAGAGGATATTACCCTTCCTGCCAAGGCACCAGTCACTAGATTCTGCGTCTCAGAGAAATGTGCAATGTTATGAATTCCACTCAAAGTCAACCCTGAAGTTTAAGCCAAATCCCAGCCTCTTTGGTTATGATGATGCCTCTGTTAGCCTGGGGTTCCCTTAGAGGTCCTAGGCTGAGCAAGGTTTGATTTGATCAAACTGTCGCCAAACAAAATGATCCTAGTTACAAGAAACAGCTGATGTGTCTTGTACAAGGTAAACTTCGTTTCATAAACATTTTTTGCAGATACCAGGCTCCAGGCACTGAGGGAGGTGCTGAGGATGGGGTGGTAAACAGGTCAATGAAGCCTCTCGCCTCACGGAGGTTCTAGTCCAGCCGGGAGTCAGGGTCTTCTTGTGAGTCAGCAACATCCAGTGCCTCAACACCAAGAGTGAAAACAAAAGCCCCAGGCCTTTTGTATTTTTGTAAAATAAGATGCTTTCCTATGACTCCAGGCCAAATTACAACTAGGAGTGTTTAATCAACTCTCTTCTTCTTCCTCTTGTCTTCACTAACTCCTCTTTCCAGGTCCTCCTTTGTCACACTTGCTTCCTGTTCAAATCTGGGAATGGTGCTTTTTGGCCTGTCATTGTGTTAGTATGGATATGCCAGAGAAACAGAAAAAAATATAATGTATATATGTGTGTGTGTATATAAATGTATATAATATAATATATGATCTCCTGTACATTTATGGTTTATTATGTAAGGGGTTGGCTCACCTGGTGATAGAAGCTGAAAAGTTCCAAGAGCTGCAGTTGGCAAGCCTGCAGACCCAGAAGAGCTGATGGTGTAATTTCAGTCTGAGTTCAAAGCCCTAAGAACCAGGGAAGCCAATGGTGTAAGTTGCGATCTGAGTTTGAAAGCAGGAGAAGATAAGTGTCTCAGCTTGAGGAAGCTCAGGCAGAAACGGCAAATTCTCCCTTACCTGCCTTCTTGTTCTGTTCAGACTCCTCATGGATTGGATAAGGCATGCCCAAGTTGGGGAAAGCAATCTGCTTTCCTCAGTTTACTGATTCAAATGTTAGTCTCACTCAGAAACACTTTCCCAGAGACACACTCACAGACATACCCAGAGTATCATTTAACCGAATCTCTGGGCACCCTGTGGTCCAGTAGGTTGACACATCAAATTAACCCTCACAGTGAAACTCAGAGCAAATGCCCCAGTGCTAGCTGCAAAGGAGGCTGGAAAATTAAGTATCTGGCCTTTAAAACTTACACAATGAGATATTCTGCAATCCTGTAAAGAAAGGATCAGATCACTGGGTGACTGAAAAGAATGGCAAAGTTTCCTTCAGGCTAGAGCCCAGTGTTCCTGGTACCAAGTGTAGGGCTTTCTTTATTACATCATGGTTGCCACATTTCCCCCTTTACTTTCAGAAAACAGGGTAGTGGGGTAAGAGCACTGAGAATTCCTTTCTTCGGAGTGTATTTAATTATTTCTACATTGGAGCAAATGCCACGGAGTGTGTTTTTTCATGGGAATTCAAGTCCCTTTCTTTTTGGCAGAAAGTTCTAACTATTTTTGGAACTTGGAAAAAAATTCAGAGAATCTGGTTCACTTTTGGTCATGTACAGTAATGTTATTTTTATGTATCTAGGACAGTGACATGGTCAATGCTTATTTTTCATTGGCTTTCTGGGGACACAAGGGTGGTCTAAGAGGTCGGGAACTGAGGAGGAGTTGCTCACAATTGGCCGGAGTTCTGTCCTGAAGGGCTCCTCCTTTGCTAGCAGACACCCTTCCTCCCTGAGTGCCTGGGCTTGCTTCCCTTCAGAGACTACCAGGCCTCTCTCTGGTCATCTCATTTCCTTTCGATTCCAGTCAGAATGTTCTCTAATGTTTGGTGCAAAGTACTTTAGTCCAAGAATCAGAACTCCAGCATTTGAGTTGTAGTCCTGTCACGTAATCACTGTAGGTATTGAGCAAGCTACTTACTCAGCGTCTCAGTGTCTTTATCTGTGAAACCAAATTATTAGATTAGATAATCCATAATCAGGGTGCTTTGACTATAAATCAGAGTACCCAAGTATAAAAATGACTTTAAATTTTTAAAAAATTTTTATTTATTTATTTATTTTGGCTGTTCTGGGTTTTCACTGCTGCCATAGTGTTTTCTCTAGTTACATGGAGTGGGGACTACTCTCTAGTTGAGGTAAGCAGGCTTCTTGTTGCGGTGACTTCTCTTGTTGTGGAACTCGGGCTCTAGGGCTCACAGGCTTCAGTAGTTGCAGCATGTGGGCTCCATAGTTGCCACTCCGAGGCTCTAGAGCACAGGCTCCATAGTTGTGGCTCACGGGCATAGTTGCTCCGCAGCATGTGGGATCTTCCTGGATCAGGGATTGAACCTGTGACTCTTGAATTGGCAGGCAAACTCTTTTCCACTGAGCTACCAGGGAAGCCCTAAAAATGATTTTAAAAATAAGGAACGTATTCTCTCAAAATCACAATCCAGACTTCGGTTTAGTTTTGTGGGTTGGTTCAACAGTTCAGTGAGATATTCACAGATACTGGTCTATCTTCCTGCACTGTCATCTTCACAATGATGTCTCTTCTGATGGCTGTAGGTCACTGCCAAGGTTCCAGGTGTAAAGTCCACCAGATCAAAGAGGAAGTCAAGGTTATTTCCATGTGAGTCTTTTTTTTTATTAGGAAGGAAACCTTTCCTAGATGACCCCAGCAGATTTCCTCTTAGGTCTCAAACCATAGTTCCAAAGGAAGCTGGGGAAAGACCTGTATGATCCTTTCCATCCTCAATATTCTGTGGTTCTTTGACAGCCTTCAACAGTGAATACAAAGATTAGGCTTTGGTGCTAATCCTTTAGGCCTGAGTTCTGGGTCGTGTGTCTTTGGAAAGATAGAGAACTGTGGCTCCCTTTTATGAAAGGTGCCTGGGCTTGCTTCCTTCAGAGACTACCAGGCCTCTCTCTGGTCATCTCATTTCCTTTCGATTCCAGTCAGAATGTTCTCTAATGTTTGGTGCAAAGTACTTTAGTCCAAGAATCAGAACTCCAGCATTTGAGTTGTAGTCCTGTCACGTAATCACTGTAGGTATTGAGCAAGCTACTTACTCAGCGTCTCAGTGTCTTTATCTGTGAAACCAAATTATTAGATTAGATAATCCATAATCAGGGTGCTTTGACTATAAATCAGAGTACCCAAGTATAAAAATGACTTTAAATTTTTAAAAAATTTTTATTTATTTATTTATTTTTGGCTGTTCTGGGTTTTCACTGCTGCCATAGTGTTTTCTCTAGTTACATGGAGTGGGGACTACTCTCTAGTTGAGGTAAGCAGGCTTCTTGTTGCGGTGACTTCTCTTGTTGTGGAACTCGGGCTCTAGGGCTCACAGGCTTCAGTAGTTGCAGCATGTGGGCTCCATAGTTGCCACTCCGAGGCTCTAGAGCACAGGCTCCATAGTTGTGGCTCACGGGCATAGTTGCTCCGCAGCATGTGGGATCTTCCTGGATCAGGGATTGAACCTGTGACTCTTGAATTGGCAGGCAAACTCTTTTCCACTGAGCTACCAGGGAAGCCCTAAAAATGATTTTAAAAATAAGGAACGTATTCTCTCAAAATCACAATCCAGACTTCGGTTTAGTTTTGTGGGTTGGTTCAACAGTTCAGTGAGATATTCACAGATACTGGTCTATCTTCCTGCACTGTCATCTTCACAATGATGTCTCTTCTGATGGCTGTAGGTCACTGCCAAGGTTCCAGGTGTAAAGTCCACCAGATCAAAGAGGAAGTCAAGGTTATTTCCATGTGAGTCTTTTTTTTTATTAGGAAGGAAACCTTTCCTAGATGACCCCAGCAGATTTCCTCTTAGGTCTCAAACCATAGTTCCAAAGGAAGCTGGGGAAAGACCTGTATGATCCTTTCCATCCTCAATATTCTGTGGTTCTTTGACAGCCTTCAACAGTGAATACAAAGATTAGGCTTTGGTGCTAATCCTTTAGGCCTGAGTTCTGGGTCTCGTGTGTCTTTGGAAAGATAGAGAACTGTGGCTCCCTTTTATGAAAGGTGCATGGAACTTTGGAACATTTTTCATGGGGGAAGTAATGAGTTATCTGTTTGTGGGGGTAAGTTTTCTTCTTTAAATACAGAAACATCATATAAATAGACCTAAAATATAAACTTCATATAAAGTTTGTGTTTTTACATAACTTTTCTATGTTGCATCTTAACCCTGGGTCAAGTTTGGAAGTATCCCATTTACCCCAGCCATAGGTAGAGTTCCCTGGAAGCAGACACTGAGCCAGGAATTAACACCTGTAACTCTCTGTAGTGTAATTTTTCCATTGAGACTTTGTATCAATTCCACATGGCATCTTCTCTTATTATGGATACTTTTAACACCACAGTGTCTGCAAATCACATGGCCCTAGTTAGTGGTGAGATTACTTTTATCATAGAGCTATAGAGCTCTTGTCTGTTCTAAACCCCACAAAAATACGGTAGTCTTTTGGGTCCCCCAGTTTATGGGCTGCCAAAGTATCCATAGATGTGGGATATGCTGTCTCAAGAACTTCAGAAGTCTCCCTAAGGGTTGTGCTTTCTTCTTGACAGTGTAGCAGAGTCCTCTTTTCAGGGGAGTTGTCCACATCTTCAATCAGGAGGATCTAAAAACTGTCTCAAATCCAGAAACTGGGTAAGAACTGTGACTTTTACTGCAATGAATGCCCTCAGTTTGCAGCCATCTGTCTTTAACTTTTTATACTGGTGAAAACTGAGTAGTACCCTTGTATTGCATCTATGATTTTGATCCTTTGAGTGCTCTGCTCTGAGTAAGACATCTCAGAATGCCACTACAACCTTCCTGGTTCCTGTAGTAATCACAAACCCCTGACTTCTGGCAGATAATAGCTGCTTACCTGGACTGTAGGTTTTAAGGTTCTATCATTTTCTATGGGATTTCCCAGACAAGAACAATGGAGTGGATTGCTGGGATCAAACCTCTATCTCCTGCATTGGTCAATGAATTCTTAACCATTGAGCTGCCAGGGAAGCCCAGTGTATACCTTACGGCTTGACAAACAATGTGTTCTTTGGGCCATCCTGTGGTTCTCTTCTGGTGGGTCTTCCAGTCATGTCTAATATATCCATCCCAATATGCCCACTTCCCTGGGCTTCTTAATCCCTGCATCCACCAACCACATGGTAATTCTGGCATTTCAACTATACTGAGCATGTCCATCACCTTCTCCAAACTTCTAGGAGACAAAATAGTAGTAAGTGTACACCATCTTCTGGTTCATTCAAAGGTGTTGAATACTGTTTCTCAGAAAAACAGTCCCAAGTAAACATACCATTTCCATACCATAAACATCCAATTTCATATCTCACTCCTCTTGATCAAGGACCTCAAAATCCAGTCCAGCATATTCTCTCATGGACCTCACAGTAGACACAGGTAGGTCTCGGTACTCCTTTGTGGTATTGTCCCTCTTTGTTCATTTTGTCTCTTATCATCTTGTCACCAAAGGATCTTAGGGTGACATGACTCTGAGTCTCCATTAGTCTTTATTCAAGTTGTTTATTATCCTAAGCATCAAAGACAAACAGTGATTTCTCTGAAGAAAAATGTTGCTGGTATTTGCTAGGAGTCCTGGAGCTTCCACTAAGGGACCAAGTTGGTCAGGATGGATCAAATAGTGCTTTGGGAACATAGCTCCCCAAATCTCATTGGCTCATGGAACAAAAATTTATTTCCTGCTCAGGCTAGAGTCTAACTCAGGTCAGGCGGCTTTACTCAGTATCTCATCTCCAGTGAAAGACTCAGGGATTCAGACTTCTTGCTTCGTTTGATTGTGTTATCTGAACATAGGGTTTCTAAGACCTCCATGAAGGAGAAAGAGAAGGCTGGAGGATTGAAGATGTTTTTAATGACCAGAGTAACAAACAGCTTAATTACTTTCATCCATATTCCATCAGTTCCCAACTTGTCTGCAAAAGAAGACAGACAATGTGTTCTTTCTGTGTGTTCAGAAAAAGAAATTAGCATAGCGAACATATGATATTTTCTGTGTCACAGAAATCAAGCTAAAATATTTTCTCTATTTTCCTAAAAAAAAATAGCATCTTCCCCAGTTCCATATTTGCATAAGATTCTCTTGTTATGATTCAAGTTCCAAAGACATGAATGCCCTTGTTAATGACTGAGATTTAGGAGACCAGGTTCAACCTGTGAGAACACATATAACATCATCTGTGAGACACCCCAAAATTAAATATAAATTAACGGAATTATTTGTGTGTTCCTCTCAACACTATTGATATAGCCAGCTGAGGGTCTGTTTCTTCCATTATACAAAGGGGATGACTCCCTTTTCTTCAAAGTCAACTTCTAACTCTTCAAGTCCCATAGAACCTCAGTTGATAGTGTGGTTTGTGGGCATGTGTGAAATTGCAGCTCTTTTTGCAGATCCTGGAAACAACTGAGGAAGTGGCAGCCTGACACTCTGTGAGTATAGTGAAATGAAACAGGATTTGTGCATTATTGATATTTCTGTGACTTATTTTTGTATCCACAAACTGGAAAAGTGCAGGAATACTTTAGATATGTTCATTGTAATTTCAGGGGGGATGTTTTTCTATTTTAAGTTTTTATACTTCATAGTGTTATAGTTAATTTTGGAATCAAAGAGGCATGAGTTTGAGTCATAGCCTAAGCACTTAACATTTTTGTGATAAACCGTTTGCTCTCCCTGAAGCTTGATTTTTTAAAAAATATTTACATTTATGCTGGGTCTTAGTTGCAATCTGTGGGATCTAACTCCCTGACCAAGGATCGAACCCAGGCCCCCTGGATTAGAGCCTGGAGTCTTAGCCACTGGACCACCAGAGAAGTCCCAGCTCAATTTTTTTGATATGAAAATGGGATTAACAATACCTACTCAAATTGTTGGGAAAAAATAAAATAATGTACATATATCATTTAAAACAATATCTGCAAGATAAACTTTGACATATAAACTATAATTATTATTTTCCTGCATCTGTTTTAGACTTTAGTAAGGCAAGACTTATTTCACATGCTAGCAAGTTCATTTCACATGCTAGTGAGGGCATAGCACTCTTTTCATCTGCTAGCAAGGTCATGCTCAAAATCCTCTAAGCTAGGCTTCAACAGTACATGAATTTATAACTTCCAGATGTACAAGCTAGATTTAGAAAAGGCAGAGGAACCAGAAGTAACTTGCCAACATATGCTGGATCATAGAAAGAGCAATAGAATTCTAGAAAAATATCCACTTCTGCTTCATTGACTACACCTTTGACCATGTGGATGACAACAAACTATGAAAAAATTGTTAAAGAGATGGGAATACCAGACCACCTTACCTGCCTCTTGCGAAACCTGTATGCAGGTCAAGAAGCAACAGTTAGAATCAGACATGGAACAACAGACTGGTTCCATGTTGGGAAAGGAGTACGTCAAGGCTGTATATTGTCACCGTTTATTTAACTTATATGCAGAGTACATCATGCGAAATACTGGTCTAGATAAAGTACAGGTTGGAATCATGATTACCAGGAGAAATATTAATAATCTCAGATATGCAGATGACACCACCCTTATGGAAGAAAGCAAGGAGGAACTGAAAAGCCTCTTGATGAAGGTGAAAGAGGACAGTTAAAAAACTGGCCCTAGGGCTTCCCTGGTGGTCCAGTGGGTAAGGACACTGCCTTGCAGTGCGAGGGGTACCAGTTTGATCCCTGGCCTGGGAAGATCCCACGCGCCACAGAGTGTCTGGACCAACGTGTCCAGCTACCAAGCCAGAGCTCTGTAATGCATATGCCCAGAGCCGGTGCTCTGCAACAAGAGAGGCCACTGCAATGGGAGGCCCACACAGGCCAAAGGACAAAGCTAAATAAATGAAAGATCAATAGAAGTGGGCAATAAAAAAGCTGGCCCTAAAACTCAACATTGAAAAAATAAAGATCATGGTATCTTGTCCCATCACTTCACGGCAAATAAATGGATGAACAATAGAAATAGTGACAGACTTTATTTTCTTGGGCTCCAAAATTGCTGTGGATAGTGACCACAGCCATGAAATTAAAAGATGCTTCCTCCTTAGAAGAAAAGCTATGAAAAACCTAGATAGTGTATTCAAAAGCAGAGATATCACTTTGCCAACAAAGGTTCATATAGTCAGAACTATGGTTTTTCTAGTAGCCATATATGGATGTGAGAGTTGGACCATAAAGAAGGGTAAGTGCCAAAGAATTGATGCCTTCGAACTGTGGTGTTGGAGAAGATTCTTGGACTTCAAGGAGATCAAACCAGTCAATCTTAAAGGAAATCAACTCTGAATATTCATTGGAAGGACTGATGCTGAAACTGAAACTCTAATACTGTGGCCACCTGCTGCTAAGAGGTGACTCAGAAAAGCCCCTGATGCTGGGAAAAATAGAAGGCAGAAGTAGAAGGGGAGAACAGAGGACAAGATGGTTGGATAGCATCACTGAATCAATGGATATGAGTTTGAGCAAGCTCTGGAACCTTGCTCCAGAAGATAGGGAGTTCTGGCGTGCTGCAGTCTATGGGACGACAGAGTCAGATATGACTGAGTCACTAAACTGAGCTGAACTGAAGGCAATGATCAGGCCTTATAATCCTCCACAGCGGCTAGAAAAATGTCATGAACACTTAAAGGTACGGATTCAACATTAAGATGACTTAAGATAACCTTCAGTAGTGCTTTGACTTTTGCTGTTAGAAATGTCCTGTACAAATTCAAGACATAATAAGAATTGCATACTCCTTTGATGGTATGCTTTTGATTCCCTATCCATAAATTAAGCATTTGGTAGTTGTGTGACAGCAGTGTTGACTTTCTTTCTAGTTTTTTTTTATAATCGAGTCAACTCTGCTTGATTGCTGACTGCCCTTTGTGCACCTATGAAAGGCAGGATGCAAGATGGCAGGCTGGGGCAAATGGAGACAAACCACTGTCTTCAGACAAGCAGCTGCAATTGTAGCCTCGTTGTCACAATGCCGTAATCAAGGGCTAATTAGTTGCTATTGATAATTCAGGTACCCATAATGAGTTAAATGCCTGGGTGAGAGACAGAGGTCCAATGACAACAGCCGAAATATAGGCAGTAGAAACCATCACTGTTTCAAAAATATGTTCCTCTCATTATGAATATTATCTACACTGCAGGAAGCTTAATTTTATTTCTACCTTTAACTGACTGAAGCTTTAAGCACACTGGGCTTCCACTTGGTTCTGTCAGAGTATGTTTAGTAGTATAAATCAAAATCCAACAGAAGCTTTTTTTGGTAGAACAAATATAGGAGGGAAAGGCAACTAACTCGATCCACAGATCAATTCAAAGCGGCATATTCTATATCCTGGCTATTGTAAATAGTGCTGTAATTAACATTAGGGGTACATGTGCCTTTTAGAATTGTGGTTTTCTTCATGCCCAGTAGTGGTCATATAGCAGATTTATTCCTTTTTTTTTCAAGAATCTCCACACTATTCTCCATTATGGCCGTACCAATTTACATTCCCACCAGCAGTGCAAGATGATTCCTTTTGCTCCACATCCTCTCTAGCATTGATTGTTTGTAGATTTTTTTGATGATGGCCATTCTGACCAGTGTGATGTGATACTTCATTGTAATTTTGATTTTCGTTTCTCTAATAATGACCAGTGTTGAGCATCTTTTCATGTGTTTATTGAGCACCTGTATGTCATCTTTGGAGAAATGTCTGTTTAGGTTTTTTGCCCATTTTTTGGTTGGGTTGTTTATTTTTCTGATATTGAGCAGTACGAACTGCTTATATATTTTGGACATTAATCCTTTGTTAGTTGCAAATATTTTCTCCCATTCTGAGGGCTGTATTTTCATCCTTTTTATAGTTTCCTTTGCCATGCAAAGCTTTTAAGTTTAATTAGGTCCCATTTGTTTATTTTTGCTTTTATTTTCATTATATTAGGAGATAGAGAGGCTCTTGCTGAAATTTATGTCAAAGAGTGTATTACCTATGTTTTCCTTTAAGAGCTTATAATTTCTGGCTGTACATTTAAGTTTTTAATCCATTTTGAGTTTCTTTTTCTTTTTCTTATTGAGTAATTTTTAGGACACATATACTTTTTTTAAAATATTGAATATATTTTAAAAAGTATTTTTGAGTACTTTTCTACCATAAAGAAAGTTTTCTAGTAAACTTTACTTCCTTTCTTGTGGTTGATAGATACTTACTGTTCCCTGCCATTATTACTCTCCTAATTAATACCTCAGATATTATGAACAATATGGATAAAAAATTGGGCTGAATTCTTTTGTGGGGGTATAACCACTGACCCAGGAGAAAAAATATTGGGTTGATAGTATTCACATCTATATTTTATCCACTGATTTAGCCAAGTCACCTAAGCCCTGGGTGCCTCAATTTCTCCATCTATTAATTGGAAATTATGGATGTTAAAAATATGAGAAGAATTGCTTACAGATAAAATTATGTAGCACAGGGCTTCCCCTGGTGGTCCAGTGGGTAAGGACACCGCCTTGCAGTGCAAGGGGCGCCGGTTCGAGCCCTGGCCTGGGAAGATCCCACGTGCCGCGGAGCGGCTGGACTGATGTGTCCAATCACCGAGCCGGAGCTCTGGAGCGCATGCGCCCAGAGCTGGTGCTCTGCAATGACATACGCCGCCGCGATGGGAGGCCCACAGGAGCCAAAGAAGGAAGACGAATGAAAATAGAGAAATCAAAGATCAATAGAAGTGGCCCGCCCACTCCCCTCCCTCCCCAACCCGACCCCCGCCCAAAGTAAATAAATAAATAAATAAATCTTTAAAAAAAAAAAAAATATGTAGCACAGGTGGGAGACGTTTTCACAGTGTAACCCTTAAGTATTTTCTGCACACAATAGGCATTGTATACACCCATTCCCTCAACTGTTCCTTCTTGTTACCCAAACAACAAAAATCTCATCGGAACACATGGAGAGATGCCACTTCTGAATAATAGGAATATGAGTTTTAAAGATACAACATTACAAAGGAAGTGATTCACATCAGAAATAGAAAGTGTAAGCCTGTACATGAATTCTTGGATTCACACCTAGAGATGTCTGTTCAGATAATGCGTGCCCGGTTTGGGGTGCGAGGAGGTGAGGAGCTACTTTGTTCCTCTCTGGAAACTTGATTGTCCATATGGGACTGCAGTGGGGAGGTATGTGTTAAAAGGGATCTGGAAGGATACTAAACAAAAATGTCCTGCCAACTAAGCCACAGTGATGGGAAGGGGCCCCATGGAGCTCCGGCTTAACAATGTCCTCTTTGGAAATGCCCAACGCACAGATCCAGCAATCTCCGTGCCAGCGCTCTCTTGCCTGAGGCTCTTTGGAATGACAGATGCCAGGCTCTCTTCCCCCCCAGTGGCTCTTGGCGTTGCCATGGCCTACCAGATGTGGGACTCATATCTTGGCTCTAAATAAACTAGGTTGGTCTTGTCACTGAGATTCTCAGGTCCTTCCAATCTCATCTCCCTGGCCCCTTGCTGCAGGTCTCCTCTCCCCACGCTCATGGTTACTGTCATCCCTCTGTTAGACAATGACATAATGGAAAGTGACAGTTTTTCAAATGAAAGTCGCACTGCAGCATAAAACGTTTGATTCTCATCAAGAGTCTTCTTCCTGGTGCAACATTTGCTCAGTAACTGCATGCTACAGAATTGCGGAGTCATTGTCCCTAAAGAACACACACTTAAGGAGAACAAGTATTTATGTGGGCTGGAGTCTACGCTGGTGGTTCTCCAAGTGTGACCCTGAAACCCCTGAGGGGTTCCTGAGAACTCTGCAGGGAGTCTGCAAGGTCAGAGCAATGTTTATAATAATATTAAAAGCTTATTTCTCAAATGCATTGACATTTGCACTGGTGACACAAAAGCAATAGTGGGCAGAGGTGATAGTGCCTTAACACAAATCAAGGCTGTGGCACCAAATTGCACCAGCTGTTGTGTTTTTTCTTCACCACCAAGTGGTTAGTATGACTTTTAATATTCTCTGTGATGATATGGGAAATCTGCTTCATGAAGCACCTCTGTCATCAATGAAAGTATGTTGCCTTTAAAGAAAGAATGTATGCAATTGTTTGAATTAGAACTTTATTTTGGAATACTATTTTATTTTTTACCTCTAAGTCATCATTTATTTTTCATCCATCTTTTATTCTTTGGCCTGTGCGGGCCTCCCACCACAGTGACCTCTGTTGTCACAGAGCACCGGCTCTGGGTGCATGTGCTCCAGAGCTCTGGACTGCAGTGGGGAGGTATGTGTTAAAAGGGATCTGGAAGGATACTAAACAAAAATGTCCTGGCAACTAAGCCACAGTGATGGGAAGGGGCCCCATGGAGCTCCGGCTTAACAATGTCCTCTTTGGAAATGCCCAACGCACAGATCCAGCAATCTCCGTGCCAGCGCTCTCTTGCCTGAGGCTCTTTGGAATGACAGATGCCAGGCTCTCTTCCCCCCCAGTGGCTCTTGGCGTTGCCATGGCCTACCAGATGTGGGACTCATATCTTGGCTCTAAATAAACTAGGTTGGTCTTGTCACTGAGATTCTCAGGTCCTTCCAATCTCATCTCCCTGGCCCCTTGCTGCAGGTCTCCTCTCCCCACGCTCATGGTTACTGTCATCCCTCTGTTAGACAATGACATAATGGAAAGTGACAGTTTTTCAAATGAAAGTCGCACTGCAGCATAAAACGTTTGATTCTCATCAAGAGTCTTCTTCCTGGTGCAACATTTGCTCAGTAACTGCATGCTACAGAATTGCGGAGTCATTGTCCCTAAAGAACACACACTTAAGGAGAACAAGTATTTATGTGGGCTGGAGTCTACGCTGGTGGTTCTCCAAGTGTGACCCTGAAACCCCTGAGGGGTTCCTGAGAACTCTGCAGGGAGTCTGCAAGGTCAGAGCAATGTTTATAATAATATTAAAAGCTTATTTCTCAAATGCATTGACATTTGCACTGGTGACACAAAAGCAATAGTGGGCAGAGGTGATAGTGCCTTAACACAAATCAAGGCTGTGGCACCAAATTGCACCAGCTGTTGTGTTTTTTCTTCACCACCAAGTGGTTAGTATGACTTTTAATATTCTCTGTGATGATATGGGAAATCTGCTTCATGAAGCACCTCTGTCATCAATGAAAGTATGTTGCCTTTAAAGAAAGAATGTATGCAATTGTTTGAATTAGAACTTTATTTTTGGAATACTATTTTATTTTTTTACCTCTAAGTCATCATTTATTTTTCATCCATCTTTTATTCTTTGGCCTGTGCGGGCCTCCCACCACAGTGACCTCTGTTGTCACAGAGCACCGGCTCTGGGTGCATGTGCTCCAGAGCTCTGGCTTCTAATTGGACATACCAGGCCCAGCTGCTCTACGACATGTGGGCTCTTTCCGGGCCAGGGATCGAACTGGTGCCCCTTGCACTGTAAGGCAGTGTCCTTAGCCACTGGACCACCAGGGAAGCCCTGGAATACTATTTTTACTTGAAGGAATGACTGACAGACAAATCATGGATATTCAAATTTGTATATCTGGCTGACATTATTTTCCAAAGTAATCAAAGGGAAATGACACTTTTAGGAAAACAGCTAGTGGTGTTTGCTAATGTTAAAATCTGAGATTTACCAATTAAAAATAAGTTTTTAAAAATCTGGCATTTGAAGCAAAAATCAATTTGGGGCATCACTGAGCATGGTAGCTTCCCAATATCTAGATTTTATGAGATCAGTGTTATATTAATATTATATGCTAGGTTTTTTTTTTTTTTACTATATATTAATGTGTACATTTTTGCCATTGCATAAAGAAACAATTTGGAAGATTCTCATGACTTTAGTGAACTAACACTTCCTAAATGACAATGTGTAGTGGTACATTATAATATGGGTAAACTATGCATGGAAGTGCATAAAATCAATGAATTTTAATATAACAGTATGAAAAGTTTATTCATGCAGTTTTAAATTCCACATTGCAACTAATCTTCAGAAAACTATTTGTTGAGTTTGATCTAATATCAAAAAGGAATAGCCACAATTACCAGCAAAAATTATTGATGTTCCTGTTTTTCAGTTGTATATGTGAATGAAGTAAGCTTTTTCATTAATTCCACCAAAGCAACATGTTAGGACAGTTATTCTGAATTCAGTTGTATTCTATTAAGCCAGCTTTAACACTGACAAAAATGTAAAACAAAGCCACTCTTCTTGCTACTTTTTTGGTTACAAAAATAGTTATGTATATTATTTATGCTAGCATAATGTATTTATTTTTAATGAATAAATATTTTAAATTTTACACTGTAAATATTCATAGATATGACTTGCCTTAAAAAAATCTCTTTGGGGTCTTCAGTAATTTAGGAGTATGAAAAGATCCCAAGACCAAAATACTTGACAAGACTTTGTCTATGAGAGTAATGGGTTGGATTCTACCAGGTAACCATGAAGTCTGGAAACACGGCAAGCATAATAATAAATGATCTTTGTATTTCAATACTGGTGTTTCCTGTGTTGTCCCTCATCAGTTAAGCATTGCCCAGTGCCCTGTGCAAAACTACCATGAATCTATGCACTAACCCAGCATTTTCATCAGTCTCTGCATATGCATCTGTGATGAGGGGCCTCAAGATGCTTTCTCACTCTGCTTTTCATTAAATAAGCCTGTGCCTTTAGTATAACCCCAAAGAAGTGATCAGGCGGCTCAATCTGTAAATAAACAAATTAAAAAATGTATTTATGTTCTGTACCTAATGACCTTTCTGGTTCTGACTCTACTCAGAATGCAACTTTTATCTGCCATTTTCTCTCTATATTTGTGAGGATAATGAAAATTAAGGGAAATGTACTTTAGGCCCTGTCATTGCTTTTTTTCTGTTTTTTTTTTTTTTGGTAGTATTTTATTTGTAACTGCTATTCTGAAAAGAACTCTCACTCATTTTTCTGTATTGTTAGGAAACTTCTTGGTCCCTCATCTTAAATAAATCTTTAGTGCCTTTAGATTCTGAGAAATATGTGCTCTGTGAATCCAGAAGAGTCAGCCGTTGGCCTCTGGCAAGCAAACTACCCCTGAATTACATATGATTGGGGAATGTCTTTTTGAAATAGTGACTTCATCAGTAAAAGAAATAATTTAAGATTGCAAATGAGATTGAAAGATATTGGGCTTTCAGTTTTCTGACTTGATGCTATCAATATTTTTTAGGCCTTTCCTCCTGTGACCTACCCAGAGTGTGAACTCTCTGACATTCATATAGTGAGTGGATAGACAACTTTTAATTCAGGATGGGCTCCTTTTTAACTGTTAATATTTCACATGTATATACAGCTCTTCTACTTGACGATGAAGTATCAGGCCCAGGAAGGAAGAACCTAGTTTTTGTGCAGAGAAGTAAGTCATTTGGAAGGGACTTGACCCAGCTCCAAGACCCAGCTTTTTATTTCCAGGCCCGCACTATAGCCAGCCATTCTTCAAAAAGAAACTTCAGCCTACCCCTAGATTTTAGCTCTCATTGAGTGGCTAAACTGAGCTGAGTAATTGAATAGAGGCGTTAGCAAAGTTTCACTTCAATATTTCAGACTCTGCCAATATATAAAAAAATTTTTTCTTGACAGCAATTAGTAGCAGGCCCATATGTTTCTAATGACTGCTGCAAGTGAGCATGAATAAAGACAGGAGGAGAATGAGTGCTGTAAGAAAGGAGCATGCTTCCAGCTTATCAGAGTTGTGCTGGGCATTTTGGAGCAGCCCTGTTTGATACCATTTAGATTGGGATTCACAATTACAATTAACACTAGCAATTGAGCATTATGGTGAAAAGGACCCTGGAGTTAAAAACTGCTACTTACTTTGTGGCTCTGGACATGTTTTATTTTCCAAGTCTTTGCTGTTGTTGTTGTTTCTCTTTTTATTTTTGGCCTTTTTTACTGGTTCTTTATGTATTTATTTTCAACCATCTGTATTCTTCGGCCTGTGTGGGCCTCCCATTGCAGTGGCCTCTCTCCTTGTAGAGCACCAGCTCTGGGCGCATGCACTCCAGAGTGTTGGCTCCTAATTGGGCACAATGGTCCAGCCACACCATGGCACGTGGGTTCTTCCCGGGCTAGAGATCAAACCGGTGCCCCTTGCACTGCAAGATGGACTCTTTACCCACTGGACCACCAGGGAAGCCCATTTTTATTTTTATTGAAGTATTGTTGAGGTTGTTGTTGTTGTTTAGTTGCTAAGTGATGTCCGACTCTGTGACCCCATGGACTGCAGCACACCAGGCTTCCCTGTCCTCCACTATTTCCTGGAGTTTGCTCAAATTCACGTCAGTACAATATAAGTTTCAGGTGTACAACATAGTGATTTGAGTCTGTTTTCTTAACTGTGAGTTGATGATAGTCATACCTGTCTCACAGGGTTGTTATAAGGATTTAATGAGATAACTCACCTAAAGCAGGTAAAGTAGGGCTTGGCAGAGTTAGGGTACCAGCTTTTTGAAGGGGGCAGAGAAGTAAGTCATTTGGAAGGGACTTGACCCAGCTCAAGACCCAGCTTTTTATTTCCAGGCCGCACTATAGCCAGCCATTCTTCAAACAGAAACTTCAGCCTACCCCTAGATTTTAGCTCTCATTGAGTGGCTAAACTGAGCTGAGTAATTGAATAGAGGCGTTAGCAAAGTTTCACTTCAATATTTCAGACTCTGCCAATATATAAAAAAATTTTTTCTTGACAGCAATTAGTAGCAGGCCCATATGTTTCTAATGACTGCTGCAAGTGAGCATGAATAAAGACAGGAGGAGAATGAGTGCTGTAAGAAAGGAGCATGCTTCCAGCTTATCAGAGTTGTGCTGGGCATTTTGGAGCAGCCCTGTTTGATACCATTTAGATTGGGATTCACAATTACAATTAACACTAGCAATTGAGCATTATGGTGAAAAGGACCCTGGAGTTAAAAACTGCTACTTACTTTGTGGCTCTGGACATGTTTTATTTTCCAAGTCTTTGCTGTTGTTGTTGTTTCTCTTTTTATTTTTGGCCTTTTTTACTGGTTCTTTATGTATTTATTTTCAACCATCTGTATTCTTCGGCCTGTGTGGGCCTCCCATTGCAGTGGCCTCTCTCCTTGTAGAGCACCAGCTCTGGGCGCATGCACTCCAGAGTGTTGGCTCCTAATTGGGCACAATGGTCCAGCCACACCATGGCACGTGGGTTCTTCCCAGGCTAGAGATCAAACCGGTGCCCCTTGCACTGCAAGATGGACTCTTTACCCACTGGACCACCAGGGAAGCCCATTTTTATTTTTATTGAAGTATTGTTGAGGTTGTTGTTGTTGTTTAGTTGCTAAGTGATGTCCGACTCTGTGACCCCATGGACTGCAGCACACCAGGCTTCCCTGTCCTCCACTATTTCCTGGAGTTTGCTCAAATTCATGTCAGTACAATATAAGTTTCAGGTGTACAACATAGTGATTTGAGTCTGTTTTCTTAACTGTGAGTTGATGATAGTCATACCTGTCTCACAGGGTTGTTATAAGGATTTAATGAGATAACTCACCTAAAGCAGGTAAAGTAGGGCTTGGCAGAGTTAGGGTACCATAAAAGTTAGCTGTACGTATGTATTATTATAATTATTGTTTGGAAGATCAGGGTACAGATGCCAAACAACAGTTGACCTAGGATATTTGTCAAAAGTTTCAGTTTTTGAACTAAAGACAATTCATGCCTCTGAAATCATAGGCTGATGAAATATTAATGAATACTACTGGCTTTATGTTACTTAAAACTTCCCTGGATTTGAAAAAAAAAATGAAAAACAAGCTCAGAGTGGGATGTTTATGCTTGAATTTACTTTCTCATAATGAACTACATTCATTTTGAGAACTTTACTGCTTGATTCTGAAAAGGAATCTGGAAGGCTGGTGGTTGACTAGAGGCTACATAGTGTCTCTCTTTTTGGCAATGGGTTGGATCACATTTGTGCCCATTTTGGAAGTATTATATCCTGAAGCTTTAATTCACTTACCTAGATTAGCACTTAGCTGCCCACCAGACAGAACATATCCTAAACAATTCTGGCAAGAACTCTTCTCGTTTTCTTTTCTTTTTTTTTTTTTTTTTTCAGTTTTAGGCAGTTAATCAGTCATCTTACGGTAGGCAGGTGGAATTATTAGCTCCTAACCTAGGATTATCCTGGAATTTACAAAATAAAGAGATGATTTCAGGACTATATAATTAAGTGATATAACTTGCCATCAATGGAAATGTGTGCTATAGAAATTTCTATTTTGCAATTCATTTGGAGAAAAGGGATTAGTATGTCCTAAAGTATGCATTTATTAGCGATTTTGACAGTTGAGTTAGAGTTTAGGATTTTTAAAGATGTAGTCTTTTTAAAATATCTTCAATAATGGTTCGAGTTTACGGTAATTGAACAAATGATAAGATGACAAGTTTTTCACTTAAGAGTAATCAAATCTAGTTTCAATCCTTTATCTAAAAGTACATAATTAAGAAAACTTGTAAATGAAAGATAATATATGTAGAATGCTATTCTTTCCACCCTTGCTCCTCAAAATGTATCTGTGGACTAGCAGCACTAGCGTTACCTGGGAGCTTTTTAGAATGGAAATCACCCAGACCAAATGAATCAGAATTTGCATTTTAATAAGATCTCTAGGTAATTCGTAAGCACGCTGAACTTGAGAGGCATTGTTTTAGATCACAGGAACCTAGTCAAGTGATTAAAGAGCTGATTTTCAGTCTTTAGTACCTTATTCTATATTCTCATCATTTTACCTGGCAGTGACTGTCAGAATCATTTTAAAAGAACCATTGTTTTGAAATTTATCACAAATTAACAGCTGAGACAATTCAAATACACAGAAAAGTACAGGAACTAATGTAATAGACCATCTGTAAATCTACTACCGAGTTTTAAAAGACTTTAATTTTAGCATTTTTCCATATTTGATCGATCTCTCTTTTGCCCACTAGAAAAAATTATTGTGATAAATTTACATAACACAAAAAAGATAATTTTAACTCTTTCAGGTGCACAATTAGTGATATTAAGTATCTTTACCCTGTAGTGTAACACCACTTCCCATCTCCAGAATTTTTCATCATCCCAAACTGAAATTCTGTACTCGTTAAACAATAACTCCTCCAGACTTTATAACCAGTATCCAAACCAAGACATCATATTTAAAGCAGAGACATCACTTCGTCAACAAAGATTCATATAGTCAAAGCTATGGTTTTTCCCGTAAACATGTATGGATGTGAGAGCTGGGCTATAAAGAAGGCTGAGGGCCAAAGAACTGATGCTTTCACACTGTGGTGTTGGAGAAGACTCTTGAGAGTCCCTTGGATTACAAGGAGATCCAGTCAATCCGAAAGGAAATCAACTCTGAATATTCGCTGGAATGACTGATGCTGAAGCTCCGATACTTTGACCGCCTGTAATGAAGAGCTGACTTATTGGAAAAGACCCTGATGTTGGAAGGATTCAGGGCAGGAGGAGAAGGGGCGACAGGGGGTGAGATAGTTGGATAGCATTGCTGACTCAGTGGACATGAGTTTGAGCAAACTGGCAGATAGTGAAGGACAGGGAAGACTCGTATGCTACAGTCCAGTGGGTCCCAAAGAGCCAGAAATAACTTAATGACTGAACAACAATAACAACAACCTACTTCACGATTTGGGTCTTTTAGATAGCTTACATGATTGGGATATTGGGATCATACAACATTTGTCCTTTTGTGACTGGCTTATTTCACTTAGCAAAATGTTTTCAGGAATTATGTTGTAGCATGCATCAGTATTTCATTCCTTCTTAAGGCTCAATAGTATTCCATTCTGTGTATGTATCACATTTTGTTTATCCATCTGTCTGTCAATCAGCATTTGGGTTGTTGCCCTCTCTTGGCTACTGTGAATAATGCTGAAAAATGAACATCAGCCATTGTTTTGAAATTTATCACAAATTAACAGCTGAGACAATTCAAATACACAGAAAAGTACAGGAACTAATGTAATAGACCATCTGTAAATCTACTACCGAGTTTTAAAAGACTTTAATTTTAGCATTTTTCCATATTTGATCGATCTCTCTTTTGCCCACTAGAAAAAATTATTGTGATAAATTTACATAACACAAAAAAGATAATTTTAACTCTTTCAGGTGCACAATTAGTGATATTAAGTATCTTTACCCTGTAGTGTAACACCACTTCCCATCTCCAGAATTTTTCATCATCCCAAACTGAAATTCTGTACTCGTTAAACAATAACTCCTCCAGACTTTATAACCAGTATCCAAACCAAGACATCATATTTAAAGCAGAGACATCACTTCGTCAACAAAGATTCATATAGTCAAAGCTATGGTTTTTCCAGTAATCATGTATGGATGTGAGAGCTGGGCTATAAAGAAGGCTGAGGGCCAAAGAACTGATGCTTTCACACTGTGGTGTTGGAGAAGACTCTTGAGAGTCCCTTGGATTACAAGGAGATCCAGTCAATCCGAAAGGAAATCAACTCTGAATATTCGCTGGAATGACTGATGCTGAAGCTCCGATACTTTGACCGCCTGTAATGAAGAGCTGACTTATTGGAAAAGACCCTGATGTTGGAAGGATTCAGGGCAGGAGGAGAAGGGGCGACAGGGGGTGAGATAGTTGGATAGCATTGCTGACTCAGTGGACATGAGTTTGAGCAAACTGGCAGATAGTGAAGGACAGGGAAGACTCGTATGCTACAGTCCAGTGGGTCCCAAAGAGCCAGAAATAACTTAATGACTGAACAACAATAACAACAACCTACTTCACGATTTGGGTCTTTTAGATAGCTTACATGATTGGGATATTGGGATCATACAACATTTGTCCTTTTGTGACTGGCTTATTTCACTTAGCAAAATGTTTTCAGGAATTATGTTGTAGCATGCATCAGTATTTCATTCCTTCTTAAGGCTCAATAGTATTCCATTCTGTGTATGTATCACATTTTGTTTATCCATCTGTCTGTCAATCAGCATTTGGGTTGTTGCCCTCTCTTGGCTACTGTGAATAATGCTGATATGAACATCAGTGTACAAATTACTGCTCAATCCTTGCTTTCTCTTTTTATTGAGGTGGGTATATACTTAGAAGTGGAATTGTTGAATCATATGACAATTCTATGTTTATGTTTTTGAGAAACCAACATATGGTCCTTCACAGTGGTTGCATCATTTTACATTTCTACCAGGAATGCATCAGGGTTCCAGTTTTTCTGCATTTTCTCTAACATTTACTGTTTCATCTTGTTTTTTTAAAATAACTGTCTTGATAGATTTGGAGTGGTATCTCAACTGTTTGATTTGTAGTCCCCTAACCATTAGTGATGTTGAATGTCATTTTATGTGGTTGTTGCCCATTTGTGTATCTTCTTCGGAGAACTCTCTATTCAAGTCCTTTGCACATTTTTAAAACTGGATTTGTTGTTGACTAGTGAGAGTTCTTTTTATATTATAATTATTAATCTCTTATCAGGATAATATTAATGAGGATAAATAATCTTATCAAGATTAATATTAATACAGATATTAATATTCAAATATTTTCTCCCATTCTGTGGGCTGCCTTTTTACTCTGTTGATAGTCTCATTTGATACACAAAATTTAAAATTTTGATGAAGTCTAATTTATTTTTCCTTTTGTTGCCTTATGCTTTTGATGTCATATCCAAGGAGTCACTGCCAAATTTGATGCCATGAAGTTCCTCTCCCACTTTCTTCTGAGAGTTTTATAGTTCCGCCATTTTGGTCTTTAATCCAAATATCTTTACAACTGGCAGATAGTGAAGGACAGGGAAGACTCGTATGCTACAGTCCAGTGGGTCCCAAAGAGCCAGAAATAACTTAATGACTGAACAACAATAACAACAACCTACTTCACGATTTGGGTCTTTTAGATAGCTTACATGATTGGGATATTGGGATCATACAACATTTGTCCTTTTGTGACTGGCTTATTTCACTTAGCAAAATGTTTTCAGGAATTATGTTGTAGCATGCATCAGTATTTCATTCCTTCTTAAGGCTCAATAGTATTCCATTCTGTGTATGTATCACATTTTGTTTATCCATCTGTCTGTCAATCAGCATTTGGGTTGTTGCCCTCTCTTGGCTACTGTGAATAATGCTGATATGAACATCAGTGTACAAATTACTGCTCAATCCTTGCTTTCTCTTTTATTGAGGTGGGTATATACTTAGAAGTGGAATTGTTGAATCATATGACAATTCTATGTTTATGTTTTTGAGAAACCAACATATGGTCCTTCACAGTGGTTGCATCATTTTACATTTCTACCAGGAATGCATCAGGGTTCCAGTTTTTCTGCATTTTCTCTAACATTTACTGTTTCATCTTGTTTTTTTAAAATAACTGTCTTGATAGATTTGGAGTGGTATCTCAACTGTTTGATTTGTAGTCCCCTAACCATTAGTGATGTTGAATGTCATTTTATGTGGTTGTTGCCCATTTGTGTATCTTCTTCGGAGAACTCTCTATTCAAGTCCTTTGCACATTTTTAAAACTGGATTTGTTGTTGACTAGTGAGAGTTCTTTTTATATTATAATTATTAATCTCTTATCAGGATAATATTAATGAGGATAAATAATCTTATCAAGATTAATATTAATACAGATATTAATATTCAAATATTTTCTCCCATTCTGTGGGCTGCCTTTTTACTCTGTTGATAGTCTCATTTGATACACAAAATTTAAAATTTTGATGAAGTCTAATTTATTTTTCCTTTTGTTGCCTTATGCTTTTGATGTCATATCCAAGGAGTCACTGCCAAATTTGATGCCATGAAGTTCCTCTCCCCCACTTTCTTCTGAGAGTTTTATAGTTCCAGCCTTATGTTTAGGTCTTTAATCCATTTGGGGTTAATTTTATATAGTTATCTTTACATACAGTGTAAAGTATGAGCCCAACATCATTCTTTTTCCTGGTTTTCCCTTTTCTTTTGTTTAAAAGACTATATCCTTTCTGCCTATTGAGTGGTTGACCAAATAAGAAGGGATGTTTATTTCTGGGCTCCCTTTTCCATTCTCTGGTCAATATACCTGTCTTTATGCTAGTATCATACTATTTTGAATACTATGAAAGGAGTTTTAAATCTATCTAAAGATGAAAAAATTACAGGTAGATTAAACCTCTCTTCATCTCTTTTACCCTTTGCCAGTGATATGCGTTTGTGATGTTGATGTACATAATTTCCATGGATATTTTTCCACACATTTATTCCATGTTTGTAGGTACTCATAACTAAATGCGTATGCTTTAAGTTTTCATTTAGATAGTAGTGCTATGGTCTGAGTTTTAAGACTTGTAAGACACCTTTCTCAAATGCACATGGGAATCTTAACCTCTCAGGATGTAGCAAGTAAAGCCTGTTTTTTTTTTTTTTTTTTAATAATTTCATTTATTTATTTTTAGCTGTGCTGGCTCTTTGTTGCTGTGTGGGTTTTTCTTTGGCTGTGGCAAGTGGGCTTCTCATTATTGTGGCTTTTATTGTTGCAGAGCATGGGTTCTAGGACACAGGCTCAGTAGTTGTGATGCACAGGCTTAATTGCTCTATAGCATGTAGGATCTTCTGGGATCAGGGATCAAACCCATGTCTCCTGCATTGGCAGGTGGATTTGTTACCACTGAGCCACCGGGGAAGGCCACAAGTAGAGCCTTTAGGAAGTGGTTTTTGTCTTAAAGGTAGAGCCCTCATAAATAGATTTTAAAGTGACTCCAGAGAGGTCCCTGGCTCTTTCCATGCGAGATCACAGTGAAAAGTTGGCTATCTGCAACCTGGAAAAGGGTCTTTACCAGAACCTGGTCATGAGGGCACGATGTTCTTGGGCTTTCCAGCCTCTAGAATTGTGAGAAACACATTTTGGCTGTTTATAAGCTACCGAGTCTGTGGTTATATTGGTGCATCAGCCTGAATGAATCACAACAATCAGCACACTAAACATAGCCTTTTCCAGTTTGCTTTACTTCATTCAGCAATATTTTGAAATTCATCCATCGTGAAATGGGTACATCAATCCATTCATTGTATTCGTTGTTTATCATTCTTTTGTATTCACACTGAGTCAAAACACTTAAATCTGTTTCTCCCATGAAGCCAGCTTAGGTTGTTTCTAACTTAAAAAAAAAATAACTGACAGTACTACCATGAACATTTTTATATACATCTCATACGAACGAGAATTTTTCTGGGTTAGAAAACTAGAAGTGGAATTGGTATTTTGTCTTAGGTTGAAAAATGGTATTTTTTGACAACATAACCTGGAGATGCAGGTTGAAGATAAGATAAGCAGTAGGGCTCTACTTATAGGAACCATCACTAGTTACTTGGTTAGATTATATGTGTCATTTACACTAGATGTATTCTAAGAGCTGCTGTTTTTATTGTAAAGATGTGATGATAGATGAGTCTGACCATCTGTTGTCATTGTTTGGTTATATGACTGAGTCTTCAAGGAAGCAGACCTTCCCATAGATCACTGCCAGTCTTGGCCTTGTAACGTCTAAAAGTATTCTGACACTTGTTAGACAAATTGAGATAATAATATTCTATATCCATTCAGACGGGTTTCAGGCTCCTGAAGTGGTAAATACAAAGACATCCTAAATTTTGAAAAAAAAGATTTTTAATCAGCAGTCTGAATTAAGATAGAGAGGATATTACAGAACCAGATAACTCAGAGGCTGTTGTCAACTGAAATCAGTTAACATCTTACTTCTCCAAAAATGTGTTTGGCAGAGGAACTCTCTGAAGGGTCATAATCTTAGCCTTTAACATGAGGTTACTGATCTGGATGCTGAGCTGTCACACGAGACTGTCCTCTCACTGCGATGGCTGGTGGTCAACTAATGAGACATGATCAAGTATGCACCCAACTTTAGAATTGGCCTTGACCGTGAGTTCCTTGCAAGACCTATTTTAAACTTTATCAAATGCTTTCCTGTTAAAATCACCTCACACTGGTCAGAATGGCCACCATCAAAAAATCTACAAATTATAAATGCTGGAGAGAGTGTGGAGAGCCCTCCTACACTGTTGGTGGGAATTGGTGCAACCACTATGGAGAACAGTATGGAGGTTCCTTAAAAATTTTAGAATTACTGGTATATCCAGAAACCCCACTTCTGGGCATGTATCTAGAGAAAATCATAATCTGAAAGGCTTCAAGCACCCTAACGTTCACAGTAGCACTATTTACAATAGCAAAGACAGGGAAACAACCTAAATGTCCACTGACAGAGAAATGGACAAAGAAATGTGGCATGTATACACAATAGAATATTACTTTGCCATAAAAATGAATGAAATAATGCCATTTACAGCAACATGGATGGACTTAGAGATTGTCATACTGAGTGAAGTAAGTCATACAGAGGAAGAGAAATACCATATGATATCACTCATGTATGAAGTCTAATTTTAAAAAATGATACAGATGAACTTATTTAGGATCATTGCTGATCCCAACCCATATCAGGCTATTTTTCATCCCAGAAATAGGTAGACCTGTCCATGATACAGAAGGCTGTCTCCTAAGGAGATGTCTCTAAACTAGAATGCTGGTGTCTTAGCGAGATTGCTTGTTTGAACCAGAAGACTTGGTTGTGTCATTTACTCTCTGGACAGTCTTTGGGCAAGTCTCTTGGCTTGTCTAAAATCTCAGTTTTCTCATCTACCAAAAGATGATGACAGGCCATGCTTACCTCAAAGGACTCTTCTGAAGATTTGAAAAGATGATGCATGGACGGTGGTTGAGGAACTGTAAAATCTGTAAATTGTCACATAAACATTAATGCTTCCCTAGTGGTCACTGATGCCCTGGGAGAGCATAGTACATTGTTACCTACTGAATATGTTATATGTATGAAATGTTATGTTCTGCTTCTCTACTTTCTAGGAGATTTTAATTTTTTTCCCACTTCAGTTTTGCTAGCCATAATGCAATTCATGGATCTAACCCAGACATATTAATAAAGAATTATATTACAAATTGGGACCATGACCTTGGGAAAACAGTCTGTCTGAAGATTGGAGGTTTTTATAAATTTTTTGTTTGGCTGAAGTCTAACCAGTTGTTTCAATAAGACATTCAAGGGTTTCGAGATCAAGGCTGTGAAGAGTCCCCAACCGTTCACCCTGTGAAATCCAAGTGTTCTTAGGTCTTGGCTGAGGGCTGTGCTTAGAGTATAACTAGTCACAGAAATTTTTGCCTAGGCACTGATGGTGATCCTAACAAATATAAACTGTATTAATTCTTGATGTTATTCATTAGATGTGATGAACGCAAAGCTCTTGTGAGGTGAATGATAAATGTGTGAAACAAAACACGACAGAGGATAAAGAGCTCCACTGTGGTGTTTTGATATAGCTAGTTTAGAGAAATCAATTTTGCCAACCATCCTCCCCCACTCACACCCGCCAGCAAAGATCTATGATTCAAAACAGGATTTCCTGTATGCTACCAGAAACATCAGTGACTATTTTTTTTTTCTTTTTTGGGCAGTTTTTCTAAATTTCCCCATTTCGACCTTCCAGTCTCTCACACATTTTTTGCGAGCACAAAATATGTTATATGCAGGCTCTGCCTTGCAGAAGGGCATTGACCAAGGGAAGAGTGAAGGCTGAAATCTAGCCCTATGCCCTCACAGGTTTATGTGTGCTCAGCAAAAGGAGCACCTCCTAATTTCCATGAAGTTGTATGGCTTGCAGAGGCTCTTTCTTTTCAAAGTCTGTTTTATCTGCTTTCTCCCCATCCCCTATTTTCCATTCTCAGGTTTTCAAGTTGCCTCATCACCACCATCACCCCAATCTTTTAGTAACCCTCATACCGTCGGCACCTCTCCAGCAGTTCCAGGCCCTATCCAAAGCTACCTCACCCTTTTCTAAGGTTAATACCTCTGACAAGGTATATTCAAGTGCATTTTTAATAGTATCATTCAAAGCACATGAGATAAAACCAATTTTGTTGCTTCAGTGCGTTGATTTGTTCATAACTATGAAAACAATCGAAAAGAGGAACGCTAGGCTGAGTTGAAATGTAAAATTATCAAAAGCAAAACAGGAAACAAATGTTTGCTCAGTCAACCATTTCCTACCGAGGACGCGCTGCAGAACGTGGTCTGTGAAGGGTTCACTGTTTGGCCTTAAACAGATTGAAGTGATTCATAGGAGGAAGTAGCATCCAAGCCAAGGCCTCATGGAAGGGATGTGGAGCGCCAGGCCCTTGAGTTGCTGCAGAAAGGCAGGCTGTGAAGGCCTCCGTGTCTGCGTAGAGGGGCTGTCTTTGAAAGCTATCTTTTTTAACAGGATGAATGTGAAAGCCACTGGGCAGGGGGTGGGGAGAAAGCAGGACAAAACTGCCACTTGAGCATTGCTTCCTGCCCATGTCGCTCTAGCTCTTTGCTGACAGTTATTCTTAGGACTTGTTGGGCTTCAAAGGTTTCCTCCTTTCTATTTTTGGTAGCAGAATATGGATTTAGGTCTGCATTACCCCTCTCAACTACTAATCCGTGCCCCGAAGAGTAGGGCTGCTGCTTTCTGTTAGCGATCAGTTCTCTTTCTTTTCAGCACCTCTAAATGATTTTTAATATTAAGGACACAGATTTATGGGAAGGAGTCATTGAGTTTTCAAACTGATTTGTAGTCTCCTAATTTGCACATTCCTTTCTCTAGCAGGGGCATCTCAGAGATCATCTCCAGTAATGGGGGCTTGACTTCTGTGATGAGTGAGAGAATCCAGGTTGGTAAAACAGATGGCCATCAAGTGCCCAGAAAGTAAGCAAGGATACTTTGAGTGGGAGTAACACACAACTGATTAAGCACAATCCCACTTTGGAAGAAAATAGCTGATGCCTAATGTAATCTAAGATTAGCCTCATCTATATAGACTGTGACAAAAAGCTGCAAGTTTTTGGAATGCTCTGGAATGCTGAGGACCCTGACTTGAGCAAGGGAAAACACGTTGTGCCAGAGCAACATTTCTAATTTCATAGGTTTTTAATTTCATGCTCTCTGACAAAGTGCATTTAATAGGCACATGAGATAAAACCAATTTTGTTGCTTCAGTGCGTTGATTTGTTCATAACTATGAAAACAATCGAAAAGAGGAACGCTAGGCTGAGTTGAAATGTAAAATTATCAAAAGCAAAACAGGAAACAAATGTTTGCTCAGTCAACCATTTCCTACCGAGGACGCGCTGCAGAACGTGGTCTGTGAAGGGTTCACTGTTTGGCCTTAAACAGATTGAAGTGATTCATAGGAGGAAGTAGCATCCAAGCCAAGGCCTCATGGAAGGGATGTGGAGCGCCAGGCCCTTGAGTTGCTGCAGAAAGGCAGGCTGTGAAGGCCTCCGTGTCTGCGTAGAGGGGCTGTCTTTGAAAGCTATCTTTTTTAACAGGATGAATGTGAAAGCCACTGGGCAGGGGGTGGGGAGAAAGCAGGACAAAACTGCCACTTGAGCATTGCTTCCTGCCCATGTCGCTCTAGCTCTTTGCTGACAGTTATTCTTAGGACTTGTTGGGCTTCAAAGGTTTCCTCCTTTCTATTTTTGGTAGCAGAATATGGATTTAGGTCTGCATTACCCCTCTCAACTACTAATCCGTGCCCCGAAGAGAGTAGGGCTGCTGCTTTCTGTTAGCGATCAGTTCTCTTTCTTTTCAGCACCTCTAAATGATTTTTAATATTAAGGACACAGATTTATGGGAAGGAGTCATTGAGTTTTCAAACTGATTTGTAGTCTCCTAATTTGCACATTCCTTTCTCTAGCAGGGGCATCTCAGAGATCATCTCCAGTAATGGGGGCTTGACTTCTGTGATGAGTGAGAGAATCCAGGTTGGTAAAACAGATGGCCATCAAGTGCCCAGAAAGTAAGCAAGGATACTTTGAGTGGGAGTAACACACAACTGATTAAGCACAATCCCACTTTGGAAGAAAATAGCTGATGCCTAATGTAATCTAAGATTAGCCTCATCTATATAGACTGTGACAAAAAGCTGCAAGTTTTTGGAATGCTCTGGAATGCTGAGGACCCTGACTTGAGCAAGGGAAAACACGTTGTGCCAGAGCAACATTTCTAATTTCATAGGTTTTTAATTTCATGCTCTCTGATTCCATTTCTTGAATAATTTTTGTTTTTCCTGACTTTATAACAGCCACCTAACTTTGCTGGACAACAAATAATCTTGCCTGGGTTGTCTTTTATAGCCAGACAACTCAACTTTTCTTTCTTTCGTTTTTTTTTTTTTTTTATAAGAAAAGAGAACCAACAAGACTTTGAGTCCTTTCATAAAAAATATGGGGCCGCCTCCTTGACTGAAGGCAGAGCTGGGGCTCAGGAATGCTGCCCCCTCAGTCCAGCTGCCTCTGCCCACGTGGTCTTCATCAGGGTCTCCCTCAGGGCTTTAAAAGGGTGACAGTCTTTAAGCATCAGGAGGATTACTGTGGCAAGTTGTAAACCGAATCATCAAGCTGGTTGCCCCACCACCCCAAGGGAATCCACATGCATCTGGTTTGGCTTTCAGAACCCTCTAGAAACCAGGAACCCACACTCTCTGAATATTCTACTTTTGCTATTGATTTTATGTTGTTTTGTAAAGAGCAAAATGGAATCATGTTGGGCTTCGGGCGAGGGATGGAATTTCGAGAGCTAATTCTTGGCACTTTGCAAATGGATAGTTTGACAAGAAAGAAAAAAAACAAACAAAGAAATTCTAGGTCATATATAGGTTTCCAGCACTGAAGAAGGTGTTTTAAAATATATTTAACATAATAGGTTTGAGCAGCAAGCAGCACTATCTGCCAAGTGGCTGTGCTGACAGTTAGCTGGAAAGCTACACAGTAGAGTTAAAATGAAAGCCTTTCCTGAGTTGTCTCCAGAGCAGTTTTACCCTGAGGGATTTTTTAGGGGTTATTTTAAATGTGTCCCAATGTCAGCCTTGCTCAGAAAGAGAGCATTGTATATCCCAAGAGAATGATAATTTGCTCTCTCTTTTTTTTCTTCCCTTTTTAATGGAGCAAAATGCTCACTTTTAATAGACGATCTAGCATTTTCTATACAGAATATGTCCTCCCCCAGAATTCCGATGCAAATATTCAAACTCCGGGACTGGGAAAAGGTTAAAAGGAACTGAAAAAGTCTATAGTGGCTCTTTCTGAGATGTACTCCAACACTTGGCAGGATGAGGTGTTCATAGCAGGTGCTGGATTTGCTATAAATGGACAATTTATAAACAGAGCTGACAACTGGGAAAACAGAGCAGTGGGGAATGCTGGCATTCCAGGGGCCAGTGGTTGATTTCCTATCAGATGGTCCTCAGCATGGAATTATTGATAGCCACTGCTCTGAAAGAAAGCCAGTTGGCTGACACATAAAAGGGCTGTACCTCAATGCCTGCCTGATCTGCTGCTAGATATTTTAAATAGGTCAGTGCAAATTGGCTTCTTCAGGTTGTAGTTCCTTAATTAGCAGTTTAATTGAGAAGTCTTCTTCCCCCACCCCACCTTGACTAAATCTAATGCTCTTTCTCTCTCTGTAAAGTCTGATCACTGCGATATTGGAGAAGTCCAACTGCAACAAAAGGAGAGCCAGAGGGCAGTGGGGGAGGACTCAGAGCAGTTTAGTGCCCAAGGCCAGCCCAGAACCTGGTTGAGGCAGGCCCTCTGTGCATGTGAGGGCAGCATCTTTGGCCATGTGTCCTGGGGGGTAAATGCAGGGCCTTAGCGCTCTGAGCCCTGTCATTTCTCTTTTGCTGTTTGTCAAGGTCTGCCAGTACATCAGGACATTCCTGAGACGGCTCAGCAAGTTTCTGCTTTCCAAGGATTCCCATGATGCATTCCAAGAGTCACATGGTAGTTCCCATGGGGGATGGTACAGTGTCCCCTCATGGAAAAGTTTGGTGGTGGTTCCTGGATAGAAGGCATTGGATGGTGTTGCTCTGTGGACAGCTGCAGCCTGCGCCGGTGAAGAGTTCTGCTCAGGGCTACAGGAGTGGCTATACCTGTTTGTTCTAGCTGTGTGAGTGGTTTTTCTCGGAGACAGTTGTTTGGCTTGGTTTCTGCTTTCCTCCCAACCACACCCTATTGTTTTTCTCTTCAGAGGAACAGACCAAGAGCCTAATCCTGCAAAGACCTTTGACTTCCTTACAAGGAGTGAAACTTGTGCAGGCCTGAGGTTCAGTTATTGAACTGGATGCATAGCCTGGCACGAGGGTTGACGTGGACCTGAGGCCAGCTGGATTCTAAAGCACAGGGCTCTGAGGGTTCCAGAGGAGGGACGATTCGGCACTGCATAGTGGCAAACACACCTGGATTCAGAGGGCTCTGAGGCAACTGAGGCTTTTGTTAGCGGTGGGAAGTCTTGTCTGTGAGTGGATACTCCTGAGAATCTGGCCTCTGGGAACCTCAGCTTCATCCATCGTGGTGAGCTGTCTGTAAACAGGTGACAAATCTCATTGAACATCTGTTTACAGAGAATTGCTCAGGACAGAGGGGTTTCAGTTGGCTGACACATAAAAGGGCTGTACCTCAATGCCTGCCTGATCTGCTGCTAGATATTTTAAATAGGTCAGTGCAAATTGGCTTCTTCAGGTTGTAGTTCCTTAATTAGCAGTTTAATTGAGAAGTCTTCTTCCCCCACCCCACCTTGACTAAATCTAATGCTCTTTCTCTCTCTGTAAAGTCTGATCATTGCGATATTGGAGAAGTCCAACTGCAACAAAAGGAGAGCCAGAGGGCAGTGGGGGAGGACTCAGAGCAGTTTAGTGCCCAAGGCCAGCCCAGAACCTGGTTGAGGCAGGCCCTCTGTGCATGTGAGGGCAGCATCTTTGGCCATGTGTCCTGGGGGGAAAAAGCAGGGCCTTAGAGCTCTGAGCCCTGTCATTTCTCTTTTGCTGTTTGTCAAGGTCTGCCAGTACATCAGGACATTCCTGAGACGGCTCAGCAAGTTTCTGCTTTCCAAGGATTCCCATGATGCATTCCAAGAGTCACATGGTAGTTCCCATGGGGGATGGTACAGTGTCCCCTCATGGAAAAGTTTGGTGGTGGTTCCTGGATAGAAGGCATTGGATGGTGTTGCTCTGTGGACAGCTGCAGCCTGCGCCGGTGAAGAGTTCTGCTCAGGGCTACAGGAGTGGCTATACCTGTTTGTTCTAGCTGTGTGAGTGGTTTTCTCGGAGACAGTTGTTTGGCTTGGTTTCTGCTTTCCTCCCAACCACACCCTATTGTTTTTCTCTTCAGAGGAACAGACCGAGAGCCTAATCCTGCAAAGACCTTTGACTTCCTTACAAGGAGTGAAACTTGTGCAGGCCTGAGGTTCAGTTATTGAACTGGATGCATAGCCTGGCACGAGGGTTGACGTGGACCTGAGGCCAGCTGGATTCTAAAGCACAGGGCTCTGAGGGTTCCAGAGGAGGGACGATTCGGCACTGCATAGTGGCAAACACACCTGGATTCAGAGGGCTCTGAGGCAACTGAGGCTTTTGTTAGCGGTGGGAAGTCTTGTCTGTGAGTGGATACTCCTGAGAATCTGGCCTCTGGGAACCTCAGCTTCATCCATCGTGGTGAACTGTCTGTAAACAGGTGACAAATCTCATTGAACATCTGTTTACAGAGAATTGCTCCAGGACAGAGGTACAAGGCAGTTCAGGCACAGTACTACTGGCCAGTTTCTGATGTGCTGAAGGAGATACACCATATTCTTGTGAAAATACAGTAAGTTGGGAGCAGCAGGGCATGTATTGATAGAAGTCGTGGATGGCAAGGGAAGGCTCTAGAAGTGACTGGGAAGGTGCAAGGGGCTGTGAGCGAGCGGAGGATCAACAAGAAAGTTAGGACTGGAGGGGGACCTTGGAAAGCAGGAGCATTTTGGTTACTGAAAGTATGAAAGAAGATTCCATCCTGAGAGCTCTGGTGGAGGAGACGGCCCCTTGAGCTTAGGAGGAGAAAGAAGAACTCTGGGGGCTAAGGCTGAAGGATCTTATGGATCTGGAGGTCAGATACACTTTGCAGTTCCTCCTGCTGGAGGTGCCTGATCAGGGAGGGAGGTGAGGCGAGCAGGATGTCAGGAAGGTGAAGGGGCAGGAGAGAGCAGTCTCCACGGCGGGAGGATCTCCCTGGGTCGCATCTCAAAGTGGCCATGGCTTAGTCCACAGAGGCTCGTGGGCTGTGAGGGGAGGGAGCCCCAGCAAGCTGCTGTGCACATATAGAAACTTCTTTCTTCCTCACAGCCCCTGCTCACCATCTGATGGGGCCAGTGCCTCACAGGCTTCTGCTTATGGAGTTTCCCCACAAGCCCAGAGCCAAAGCGAAACAAAGGCAGCATTTTTCACTGCTTGACTTTTAAGGCCCCAGATTGGGCCCTGGACATTTGCCCCCCCTTGTTTTAGGACCCCTTCTGCAAGGAGTGAAACTTGTGCAGGCCTGAGGTTCAGTTATTGAACTGGATGCATAGCCTGGCACGAGGGTTGACGTGGACCTGAGGCCAGCTGGATTCTAAAGCACAGGGCTCTGAGGGTTCCAGAGGAGGGACGATTCGGCACTGCATAGTGGCAAACACACCTGGATTCAGAGGGCTCTGAGGCAACTGAGGCTTTTGTTAGCGGTGGGAAGTCTTGTCTGTGAGTGGATACTCCTGAGAATCTGGCCTCTGGGAACCTCAGCTTCATCCATCGTGGTGAACTGTCTGTAAACAGGTGACAAATCTCATTGAACATCTGTTTACAGAGAATTGCTCCAGGACAGAGGTACAAGGCAGTTCAGGCACAGTACTACTGGCCAGTTTCTGATGTGCTGAAGGAGATACACCATATTCTTGTGAAAATACAGTAAGTTGGGAGCAGCAGGGCATGTATTGATAGAAGTCGTGGATGGCAAGGGAAGGCTCTAGAAGTGACTGGGAAGGTGCAAGGGGCTGTGAGCGAGCGGAGGATCAACAAGAAAGTTAGGACTGGAGGGGGACCTTGGAAAGCAGGAGCATTTTGGTTACTGAAAGTATGAAAGAAGATTCCATCCTGAGAGCTCTGGTGGAGGAGACGGCCCCTTGAGCTTAGGAGGAGAAAGAAGAACTCTGGGGGCTAAGGCTGAAGGATCTTATGGATCTGGAGGTCAGATACACTTTGCAGTTCCTCCTGCTGGAGGTGCCTGATCAGGGAGGGAGGTGAGGCGAGCAGGATGTCAGGAAGGTGAAGGGGCAGGAGAGAGCAGTCTCCACGGCGGGAGGATCTCCCTGGGTCGCATCTCAAAGTGGCCATGGCTTAGTCCACAGAGGCTCGTGGGCTGTGAGGGGAGGGAGCCCCAGCAAGCTGCTGTGCACATATAGAAACTTCTTTCTTCCTCACAGCCCCTGCTCACCATCTGATGGGGCCAGTGCCTCACAGGCTTCTGCTTATGGAGTTTCCCCACAAGCCCAGAGCCAAAGCGAAACAAAGGCAGATTCATTTTTTTAAAGTTCACTGCTTGACTTTTGGATTCCCATTAGTGTCTCCCTGATTGATTTGCGGCCTTCCTGGACATTTGGATAATTGTTGACTTTCGTAGCTAACTCAGAAGGTCATCTTTGAGATCTGGGAGCATCTGCTCAACTTGGCAGACAGTTCAAGAAAAAGCCACTGATCAGGGGTGGAGGAAGAGTCTGCTTTGGTTAGGGCGGGCTTGCCTACCCACCCCCCTATCCCTGGGAGGAAATGAGGGTGGAACCCTCTTTTCTGACCCTTTTCCCCATTTTCTGACCCCTCCATTCCTGGCCTATGGACAAACGGCTCAGGCATCACCTGAGTGTTGGTTAAAAATACAGAATCTGAAGCTCCACCCTAGACCTACAGGGTTGGGATCTGTGAGTTCTGCAAGATTCTGAGGGATTCAGCTGCACATTAAAGTCGGAGAAGTGCTAAAGATCCCCTGTAGAGTTTTTGAAACATCCCCTGACATGTGCCTGCCCCCAGACAGATTAAGTCAGAAACTCTAGGCGTATTGCCTTGATACTGATTTTTAAGTTTCCAAGTGAGTCCATGAGTAGCATGAAAACAACCGTTCTGAGCTAGCTACTTTGTTTCCAAGGCACCAAATTCCCCTTATGTTGTAAAACTAAAGGCCACTAACCTTACAGTCACTGACCCAGATGGAGTGAAAATAATGTTAACTAAGCATTTATCCACAAGTTGGTTAGAATACTCCTGGCCAAGACCAGATGTGACCACAGGATTCCCTTGAAAGCCTCAAAGACTGGAGCTTATTAAAATTCCTAGTCATGAGCATCCCCTCTGGCTTTGGAGGTTGGTTCCATTGAAAACCTGGAAGATAGTTGCTCCTGCCTCTAACCTTGACAACTAAGGAGACAGTTCTCAGATCTGTGCCCTGAGGTGCCATGTTCCCCATCAATTGACAGCAGAAACACACCAAGGAATTCAGAGTTATTGATTTTTCATGCAAATGCTCACTCTCAGGAAGCACAAGGATTTAAAAGCGGTTTTCCACTACTCAAGTTGAAAAACACAATGCTGTGCACATATAGAAACTTCTTTCTTCCTCACAGCCCCTGCTCACCATCTGATGGGGCCAGTGCCTCACAGGCTTCTGCTTATGGAGTTTCCCCACAAGCCCAGAGCCAAAGCGAAACAAAGGCAGATTCATTTTTTTAAAGTTCACTGCTTGACTTTTGGATTCCCATTAGTGTCTCCCTGATTGATTTGCGGCCTTCCTGGACATTTGGATAATTGTTGACTTTCGTAGCTAACTCAGAAGGTCATCTTTGAGATCTGGGAGCATCTGCTCAACTTGGCAGACAGTTCAAGAAAAAGCCACTGATCAGGGGTGGAGGAAGAGTCTGCTTTGGTTAGGGCGGGCTTGCCTACCCACCCCCCTATCCCTGGGAGGAAATGAGGGTGGAACCCTCTTTTCTGACCCTTTCCCATTTTCTGCCCCCTCCATTCCTGGCCTATGGACAAACGGCTCAGGCATCACCTGAGTGTTGGTTAAAAATACAGAATCTGAAGCTCCACCCTAGACCTACAGGGTTGGGATCTGTGAGTTCTGCAAGATTCTGAGGGATTCAGCTGCACATTAAAGTCGGAGAAGTGCTAAAGATCCCCTGTAGAGTTTTTGAAACATCCTGACATGTGCCTGCCCCCAGACAGATTAAGTCAGAAACTCTAGGCGTATTGCCTTGATACTGATTTTTAAGTTTCCAAGTGAGTCCATGAGTAGCATGAAAACAACCGTTCTGAGCTAGCTACTTTGTTTCCAAGGCACCAAATTCCCCTTATGTTGTAAAACTAAAGGCCACTAACCTTACAGTCACTGACCCAGATGGAGTGAAAATAATGTTAACTAAGCATTTATCCACAAGTTGGTTAGAATACTCCTGGCCAAGACCAGATGTGACCACAGGATTCCCTTGAAAGCCTCAAAGACTGGAGCTTATTAAAATTCCTAGTCATGAGCATCCCCTCTGGCTTTGGAGGTTGGTTCCATTGAAAACCTGGAAGATAGTTGCTCCTGCCTCTAACCTTGACAACTAAGGAGACAGTTCTCAGATCTGTGCCCTGAGGTGCCATGTTCCCCATCAATTGACAGCAGAAACACACCAAGGAATTCAGAGTTATTGATTTTTCATGCAAATGCTCACTCTCAGGAAGCACAAGGATTTAAAAGCGGTTTTCCACTAACCTTCAGGCTAGGGTAGATGTCAAATGTTAATAACCGTAACACTTATCTCAATGCATTTTCTTTCCCATTGGGGGCTTTTCAGTTACTTAATGCCAGAGTGCTGAGAACTTCCTTCACTAGTGAATTTCAATGAATCCCACACCCCATCCAGCTCTCTGCTCGTAATATGAAGGATATTCCACCGACAGATTCCAATCCCCAGCCATCAAGGCTTGGAGGGTATTAGTAATTCAGCTTCTTCTTCCTGCCTTATATCTGGCTCTCCCTGGCCCTGGGATGGTCATGGGTTTGAGCAGTGCAGTAGGAGCTGTGGTGTTTCTCCTCATGCTTACTTTTCAACCTTTGAACTAGGTTTGAAGTGTAACTTTCTTAACTGGAGACAATATGTCCTCCTTAACCCTTTCCAGAGACTTTTTTCTGAGCTAGACCCTACTTTGAATCAGGACATCTGAGAATTAATGTGCTGGTACTTGTGTGTCTGGGGTCTTCAGGGACTATGCCCACTCCACATCAGAGCATCATGCATACTGGTCTGTGCTGAGCATAAGGTCACCTTGTCCCTTTGCACACTACAGTTTTCACTGCAGGCTGCTCTCCTTTAAGGTTCACTTCACACCCAGCCATGTTCCCTTAGGTTTGGTTCCTCCCTCCCTTGGTTTTTCCCTGGGCACGAGGGTCTCAGCACAGCTCAGTGCTCCTGCACTGCTCAAGAGACCATAGGAGTGGTACCTGCTTAAACCAGACCATGGGGACAATGCCACCAGGACCATCATTCTCAACAATGGTAACATTTTGACTAATGAGGAAACAGATTTGGAGATGAACCAGACAGTGGTGGTGAGAAGATCCCAACTGTCTCACTTATGGTTTGAAACATTTAAGGCTTCTCCATTGTAACATTGCAGGTCAGGATAACCATGGGAAAAAACTTGAATACATTGAAATCCAGGGTTGATATAAACCTCTAACCTTGACAACTAAGGAGACAGTTCTCAGATCTGTGCCCTGAGGTGCCATGTTCCCCATCAATTGACAGCAGAAACACACCAAGGAATTCAGAGTTATTGATTTTTCATGCAAATGCTCACTCTCAGGAAGCACAAGGATTTAAAAGCGGTTTTCCACTAACCTTCAGGCTAGGGTAGATGTCAAATGTTAATAACCGTAACACTTATCTCAATGCATTTTCTTTCCCATTGGGGGCTTTTCAGTTACTTAATGCCAGAGTGCTGAGAACTTCCTTCACTAGTGAATTTCAATGAATCCCACCCCATCCAGCTCTCTGCTCGTAATATGAAGGATATTCCACCGACAGATTCCAATCCCCAGCCATCAAGGCTTGGAGGGTATTAGTAATTCAGCTTCTTCTTCCTGCCTTATATCTGGCTCTCCCTGGCCCTGGGATGGTCATGGGTTTGAGCAGTGCAGTAGGAGCTGTGGTGTTTCTCCTCATGCTTACTTTTCAACCTTTGAACTAGGTTTGAAGTGTAACTTTCTTAACTGGAGACAATATGTCCTCCTTAACCCTTTCCAGAGACTTTTTTCTGAGCTAGACCCTACTTTGAATCAGGACATCTGAGAATTAATGTGCTGGTACTTGTGTGTCTGGGGTCTTCAGGGACTATGCCCACTCCACATCAGAGCATCATGCATACTGGTCTGTGCTGAGCATAAGGTCACCTTGTCCCTTTGCACACTACAGTTTTCACTGCAGGCTGCTCTCCTTTAAGGTTCACTTCACACCCAGCCATGTTCCCTTAGGTTTGGTTCCTCCCTCCCTTGGTTTTTCCCTGGGCACGAGGGTCTCAGCACAGCTCAGTGCTCCTGCACTGCTCAAGAGACCATAGGAGTGGTACCTGCTTAAACCAGACCATGGGGACAATGCCACCAGGACCATCATTCTCAACAATGGTAACATTTTGACTAATGAGGAAACAGATTTGGAGATGAACCAGACAGTGGTGGTGAGAAGATCCCAACTGTCTCACTTATGGTTTGAAACATTTAAGGCTTCTCCATTGTAACATTGCAGGTCAGGATAACCATGGGAAAAAACTTGAATACATTGAAATCCAGGGTTGATATAAACCAAAATGACATTTATGTTTGTCTTTGTGCTTGGTTCATTATTTATATTCAATATATATATATGTCAGTGTGTGTGTGTGTATATATATATATATATATATATATATCAATATATTTATAGAAATGTACTGAAATACACACATATATATATACACATATATATGTATCTATGTGTGAAGTGAAAGTGATAGTCACTCAGTCATGTCTGGTTCTTTGCAACCTATGGATTGTAGCTTGCCAGGCTCTCTGTCCATGGCATTCTCTAGGCAAGAATACTAGAGTGGGTAACCATTCCTTTCTCCAGGGGATCTTACTGACTCAGGGATAGAATCCAGGTCTCCTGCACTGCAGGCAGATTCTTTACTGTTTGAGCAACTGGGGAGCCCATGTATATATGTGTGTACATGTGGATATATGTGTATATATATATGCATGTGTGTGCATATACACTGAAAAGATACTAGGGTATTTGTGAAGTGGGCATCAAGTCCAGAAATAAACATTGTGGCTTCCCCTAAAGGTAAAGAACTGCTCGCTAGCTGCCCTGTGAAAGTTCCTAGTCTGCCAGTCCCAGTGGCCTCTTCAGGGACCTCAGAGCACTTACTACTCTCTGCAAGCAAATGCATGAGGAAGATCAGAGGATTTGAGACATCATTGCTGTCTATAAAAGATTTTATAATTTGCACCTTGCTATCCTCCTAGGCACTCTCATTCTGGTGCTTGAAGATGGTATGCCTTCTGTCCAGACAAGTAGCTTGGTGGACTATTATTAATTATGAAATTAAAAGTCTAAGCCTTCTCATTTTAAAAGATAATGAAATGTTTAAAGGTATGTTGCTTATAAACCCCTTTCATTTTTTATCTTTCCATTTATTCCCTTTTTATTGTCTTTTATTGTGGACTGGCTGAGTGGCCAAGCCAAGCTAATTACTACCCTATTGTTTTTGGAAGACCATTAGCTAGGGCTACAGAAGAGCCTGGCTGCTTTCCTCTTGCCCCATCTCTCTCTTTTTTATTTATTTATTTATTTTGGGGGGTGGGGTTTGGGGAGGGAGCGGGGTGGGTGGGCCATTTCTATTGGTCTTTCGTTTATCTATTTTTCATCCATCTTTGTTCTTCGGCCTGTGTAGGCCTCCCATCTCAGTGGCCTCTGTTGTGGCAGAGCGCCGGCTCTGGGCGCATGCACCCCAGAGCTCCGGCTCGGTAATTGGACACATCTGTCCAGCCGCTCCGGGGCACGTGGGATCTTCCCAGGCCAGGGATCTAACCGGCGCCCCTTGCACTGCAAGGCAGTGTCCTTACCCACTGGACCACCAGGGTAGCCCACCGCCCCCCCCCCTCCCCATCTCTCTTGTTAAATGTGTTGTTTTGCTATGGCCAGTCTGCGGGAATGGCCGCTAGGAAGACGGTTGTCAACATGACTGAGAGCGCTGGTGGATAGAGAATCTAACATAGGGGCGGAGACTCTGGGGATGAGGCGAGCAAGACGGTCAAGGGGACCACCATACTGGGAGAGAGAAAAGGGAGCAAATTCCAAACTGAGAATTCCACCCTATAGGCATTAGAAAAATGTCCTTGCTCTGATCAAGACTCACGGCTTATCCCAGGACTGAGTCAGTGTTCAGCTGACTCTTACACACACCTGATTAGAATGAAACCCAGCAATTACAGGGAGTCTGTGGAAAATATACATGTTATAGGGTATTTCTTTCTATCTTTTCATTAAGTCTAATCCTTATTTTAAAGTGAAATAAAATCTAGCAAAACCTTATAATCCTGGACTCCTGTTGTTTTTAAACTTTATAAAGATTGATCATCTCTTATTTTTGGAGGAATAATACAGTGCCTAACACATAATGGCATTTGAAAAATAATACAACAAATGAATTGTTGCTTTCTTGATAAAAGTATTTTTCCTAAGAGTTATGTTGGCTGTATCTTTATTTTTATATTTATTTTAAAAATAAAGTGTATATTTTCATTATAAAAGTAATATAGTAAGTACAGAGTGAAAAAATTATCCCAAATCTTACAGACCACCTCTTTTAATATTTTTGTGTATTTTATGGCAGATTTTTCTACTGGCAGGTGTTCTGGGATGGTTGGTTTGTTTGTTTTTGGTGTGTGTGTGTGGGGGGGGGAGATTGGGCAAGTGGAATATAAGATATACACATTTATTTCTTTAATTTAATTAAAGTTAATTTGGTTTGGAGTCTTTCACCATCATTTAGGGAGTCTTTGGCATGTTGTAAATATATGTTCTGAAATTTTAGAATAATAGAATTAGAGCTTGAACAGAAAGAATGCTCATTGTTAAAGAAGTGAGATGTAGAGAGATTTGACCACTCATTAGCTGAGTGTAGAATCTCATCAGGGACTCTCAGTCCATCTGGGAGTCCTTCAAATAAGTATCCTCATAGCGTAGTCACAGAAAGAGAGTTAACCAGAGAAAATGAAGGACCTAGTTCCTGAAAATATATTGACGTGAATGAATCTTGTTAATTTTTTCAACCATGCCGCTAGGAAGACGGTTGTCAACATGACTGAGACGCTGGTGGATAGAGAATCTAACATAGGGGCGGAGACTCTGGGGATGAGGCGAGCAAGACGGTCAAGGGGACCACCATACTGGGAGAGAGAAAAGGGAGCAAATTCCAAACTGAGAATTCCACCCTATAGGCATTAGAAAAATGTCCTTGCTCTGATCAAGACTCACGGCTTATCCCAGGACTGAGTCAGTGTTCAGCTGACTCTTACACACACCTGATTAGAATGAAACCCAGCAATTACGGGGAGTCTGTGGAAAATATACATGTTATAGGGTATTTCTTTCTATCTTTTCATTAAGTCTAATCCTTATTTTAAAGTGAAATAAAATCTAGCAAAACCTTATAATCCTGGACTCCTGTTGTTTTTAAACTTTATAAAGATTGATCATCTCTTATTTTTGGAGGAATAATACAGTGCCTAACACATAATGGCATTTGAAAAATAATACAACAAATGAATTGTTGCTTTCTTGATAAAAGTATTTTTCCTAAGAGTTATGTTGGCTGTATCTTTATTTTTATATTTATTTTAAAAATAAAGTGTATATTTTCATTATAAAAGTAATATAGTAAGTACAGAGTGAAAAAATTATCCCAAATCTTACAGACCACCTCTTTTAATATTTTTGTGTATTTTATGGCAGATTTTTCTACTGGCAGGTGTTCTGGGATGGTTGGTTTGTTTGTTTTTGGTGTGTGTGTGTGGGGGGGGGAGATTGGGCAAGTGGAATATAAGATATACACATTTATTTCTTTAATTTAATTAAAGTTAATTTGGTTTGGAGTCTTTCACCATCATTTAGGGAGTCTTTGGCATGTTGTAAATATATGTTCTGAAATTTTAGAATAATAGAATTAGAGCTTGAACAGAAAGAATGCTCATTGTTAAAGAAGTGAGATGTAGAGAGATTTGACCACTCATTAGCTGAGTGTAGAATCTCATCAGGGACTCTCAGTCCATCTGGGAGTCCTTCAAATAAGTATCCTCATAGCGTAGTCACAGAAAGAGAGTTAACCAGAGAAAATTAAGGATGTCCTGGAGTTCCTGCAAAATATATTGACGTGAAATAAGCCAATTTGTTAGAGAAAATGAAGTGAACTTAAGTAACAGCAAAATGTTTAAACGGATATGCTAAAGAAATATAGTCCTGGATCCAAGAACAAGGTCCATCAAATACTAGCTCAGTGGCCTTAAAAGACTTCTTTAATAATTTCGTCATTGAACAAATGTCATTAAGCACCAGCTATGAGCCTAGTACTCTCTGTGCTGGGGATGTAGCAGTGAACAAAGCAAAGCTCACAAGTCTTATAAACAAGAAGGGTGAGATAAACAACAAAAATGTAAAATGTGTGATGTGTCAGGTTGGAAATAAGTGGCAGGGAGACAAATAAAGCAGGATGAGGAGGAGAAGAGAGTGCTGGGGAGGGATTGCTATTTTATTGCTATTCTATCTTTCACAGATAAAGTGACATTTGAGGGGAGATCTAAAGGAAGTCTTAGTATCTTTCAGCCTCAGTGTTCTTGTCTCTAAATGGGATAGTACCTCCCTCACAAAGTAGCCTTGAGAATTAGAGAATACATTAAAGCAAGGTGCTCTGTTAATGGCAGCCATAGTAATTTGTTTCCTCCTCTGTCAGATGGAAAAACTAAGTAGATTTTTAAGTACCTTTGCAGCAATAACACTCCTGTGATGCTTGGTCTTTGACTTGTGTGTTGTGTGATAACACACGCTCTTGATGGAATTTTGGACCTCACTCTCATTTCCTGTTGACACAGCATATCTGCATTTAAAGTAAATATATGTTCTGAAATTTTAGAATAATAGAATTAAGGAAAGCACATTTATTTCTTTAATTTAATTAAAGTTAATTTGGTTTGGAGTCTTTCACCATCATTTAGGGAGTCTTTGGCATGTTGTAAATATATGTTCTGAAATTTTAGAATAATAGAATTAGAGCTTGAACAGAAAGAATGCTCATTGTTAAAGAAGTGAGATGTAGAGAGATTTGACCACTCATTAGCTGAGTGTAGAATCTCATCAGGGACTCTCAGTCCATCTGGGAGTCCTTCAAATAAGTATCCTCATAGCGTAGTCACAGAAAGAGAGTTAACCAGAGAAAATTAAGGATGTCCTGGAGTTCCTGCAAAATATATTGACGTGAAATAAGCCAATTTGTTAGAGAAAATGAAGTGAACTTAAGTAACAGCAAAATGTTTAAACGGATATGCTAAAGAAATATAGTCCTGGATCCAAGAACAAGGTCCATCAAATACTAGCTCAGTGGCCTTAAAAGACTTCTTTAATAATTTCGTCATTGAACAAATGTCATTAAGCACCAGCTATGAGCCTAGTACTCTCTGTGCTGGGGATGTAGCAGTGAACAAAGCAAAGCTCACAAGTCTTATAAACAAGAAGGGTGAGATAAACAACAAAAATGTAAAATGTGTGATGTGTCAGGTTGGAAATAAGTGGCAGGGAGACAAATAAAGCAGGATGAGGAGGAGAAGAGAGTGCTGGGGAGGGATTGCTATTTTATTGCTATTCTATCTTTCACAGATAAAGTGACATTTGAGGGGAGATCTAAAGGAAGTCTTAGTATCTTTCAGCCTCAGTGTTCTTGTCTCTAAATGGGATAGTACCTCCCTCACAAAGTAGCCTTGAGAATTAGAGAATACATTAAAGCAAGGTGCTCTGTTAATGGCAGCCATAGTAATTTGTTTCCTCCTCTGTCAGATGGAAAAACTAAGTAGATTTTTAAGTACCTTTGCAGCAATAACACTCCTGTGATGCTTGGTCTTTGACTTGTGTGTTGTGTGATAACACACGCTCTTGATGGAATTTTGGACCTCACTCTCATTTCCTGTTGACACAGCATATCTGCCCAAACTGCCAACCTATTTGACACCAGGTGGAGGAGATCTTAATGCAAAACTAAGTCACTCACAAAGGATGAGAATTCAAAGTTTAATTTCCTTCACAAGGCAAGTTTCCACTGCAACCTTTCAACCAAGATTCTGTCTAGTGGGGGAAATTAAGATACTTCTATTTGGGCTTCCCTGGTGGTCCAGTGGGTAAGGACACCGCCTTGCAGTGCAAGGGGCGCCAGTTCGATCCCTGGCCTGGGAAGATCCCACGTGCCACAGAGCAGCTGGAACGGTGTGTCCAATTACTGAGCTGGAGCTCTGGAGTGCATGCGCCCAGAGTCGGTGCTCTGCGACAACAGAGGCCACCGCGATGGGAGGCCCACACGGGCCAAAGAACAAAGATGGATGAAACTAGACAAATGAAAGACCAGTGAAAGTGGCCCACCCACCCCCCTCCCTCCCCACCCCTGCCAAAATAAATAAATGTTTTTAAAAAAACCAAAAGATACTTCTATTCAGATCTGTAAGAATGCTTTGGTGGATACAAGATACACTCTTGCTTGAAAGGATAACACTGAAACTCGTTAAATTCTGAGTATACAGAATGTACAGTGGTGCTTATTCTGAAGAAACTGAAAGAGAAAAAAAAAAAAAGCTAAGGACTTTGCCTGGTTGACATTTGAAGTTAATGGATCTTAGTTTAAAAACCAGCACTTCCACAAGGTTCTGGAGTCTGTGTTTTTTAATCAATATTTGAGGAATGATTTTATTGTATTGAAAAGTTGAATAAAGTGCTTTAATCTGTATGAAAATGTTCTTTTATCAGGACATGTGTTCTTTACAAAGCAATTGGAAATTGTCATCTAAAGCAAATATTTGTCCCATTTTATATTTTCACCTCCTTTGTCAAAAATAAGGTACCCATAGGTGTGTGGGTTTTATCTCTGAGTACTCTATCTTGTTCCATTCATCTATATTTCTGTTTTTGTGTAAGTACCATACTGTCTTGATGACTGTTGCTTTGTAGTAGAGTCTGAAGTTAGGGAGGCTGATCCCTCTAGTTCCGTTCTTCTTTCTCAGGATTGCTTTGCCTATTCGGGGTCTTTTGTGTTTCCATATGAACTGTGTTATTCTTTGGTCTAGTTCTGTGAAGAATGTCATTGGTAGTTTGATAGGGATCACTTTGAAGAATTCCTCCCATGACTTGTGAAGGTGTTTCTTTCTTTCTTTTGAATAAGGACTGCCTTCTCTAAGCCCTGGGTCAGGACTTTGGTCAGCATCATGGGTCTAAACCTCACTGAGAGGCACTGATATCCATGACTGGTTTGACTTCTCCGTGGATATTATGCTAGATCTTTTTAAAAATTATTATTTTTGTGGGGTTTCTCAGTCTCTTTGGTCATATCTGACTCTTTGCAGCACCATGAACTGTAACCTGCCAGGCTTCTCTGTCCATGGAATTCTCCAGGCAAGAATACTGGAGTGGGTTGCCATTTCCTCCTCTAGTGGATCTTGCCGACCCAATGAGTGAACTTGCATCTCTGTGTCTCCTGCATTGTCAAGAGGATTCTTTTCCACTAAGTCATCCGGAAAGACCCAGGATTCAGTTCTACACACATATTTCTTGGGATACTTGGAAGTTTGCATATCAGTTTAAGAGTCAGGTTGGATCTGGTTACTGTGGCTCTACATTGAAGAACTCCTTCCTCTGGCTAATCCCAGATCTATAAAGTAATTTGTATTTATGGAAGAACTTGACCTTCTCATTTTACAGTAGTGAGTTGTGGCATAATAGAACATGATGTAGTTTGTTAAAAAGGCACAGAAAAGTGAAAGTGTTGGTTGCTCAGTCAAGTCTAACTTTTTGCAGCCCTGGACTGTAGTCCACCAGGCTCCTTTGTCCATGGAGTTCTCCAGGCAAGAGTACTGTAGTGCATTGCTATTTCCTTCTCCAGGGGATCTTGCAGAGATTGAACCTGGGTCTCCTGCAACTCCTGCATTTGTGGGCAGATGTGTTACCATTGCACTTCCTTGGAGGCTAACTCACAGTCAGTGTCTGTTTGAAGCTGCACCTTCCCTAACAGTTTTTCCCTTGGCCTCTTCACTGTGAGTCTTCCTGGAATACCACAGGCTCTGTAGCTAAAAATTCTAAAAATAATTTGAGTCTAAAGGTCCTTTCATTCGGGTTTGTAGAAATTTGTAGCAGAAGGAGATCTCAGTACATTTGGGCTACTTTTTAAAAAACAAAAAACAAAATCTTAGAGAATCTAAGGGGAAAACAAAGAAAGTGCTGTTTTCTCAGAGTGCCTTATGTGCCTCTCCCATACCAAGTAGCAAGCATCTTCAAGACAGAAAATGATATACAAAAAATACATAAGAGAGATCTGAATTGTTTTGGTTGCTTCATCTTTGTATGTTGGTCCATTTTATAGTCTGATGTACAAGTAAAGGCAGTTTGCACTGTGAGAACCTGTGATATATTATCTTTCTTATATTAACTTTTGCGGCAGCAGCACATCCATATGATACTTCCTGTTTTTCCTTTTGCGTTTATTTTATTGAAGTATAGTTGATTTATGACATTGTGTTAATTTCTGCTGTACAGCAAAGTGATTCAGTTATACATACACACACATTCTTTTTTGTATTCTTTTCCATTATGGATTATTATAGGATATTGAATATAGTTGCCTATGTTGTACAGTAGGACCTTGTTGTTTATTCATTCTGTATATAATAGTTTGTAACTGCTAGTCCCAAACTCTAATCCATCCTTCTGCTTCACTCCCTACTGCTGACAATCCCGTCTGTTTTCTTTTTTAAATTTGGCCTCTTTTATTGGCTATTTATTTATTTATTTTCATCCATCTTTATTCTTTGTCCTGTGTAGGCCTCCCATTGCAATGGCCGCTCTCGTTGCAGAGCACCAGCTCTGGGCTCATGCGCTCCAGAGTGCTGGCTCATAACTGGACACAGCAGTCCAGCAGCTCCATGACACATGAGGTCTTCCAAGGCCAGGGATCGAATAAGTACTCTGGCAGACCCACTGGACCACCAGGGAACACTCCCTATGTCTGTTTTCTAAGTCTATGAGTCTGTGTCTATTTCATAGATAAGTTCGTATGTATCATAGTTTAGATTCTGCATATAAGTGATATCATATGATATTTGCTTTTCCTGACTTATTTCACTCAGTATGAGAATCTCTATGTCCACTGTGTTGATGCAAATAGCACTATTCTTTTTTTGTATGGCTAAGTAAGATTCCATTGTACATATGTACCACATCTTTATCCATGCATCTGTCAGTGGACTCTTAGCTTGCTTCCATGTCTTGGCTATTGTGAATAGTGCTGATGTGCACATCAGGATGCAGTTAGAGTTTTGAATTAGAGTTTTGTTTGGATATATGCCCAGGAGTGGAATGTTTATATCATATGACAACTTTATTTTTAGTTTTTTGAAGAAACTGCATTCTGTTTTCTATGACACTTTCCTTCTTAACATACACCTCAGTGTGATCTACTAGCCTTCATCGTGGACTTTGTGTGTCCAGGATTTATAGTTTCACAATAATGCCAGATTGCTTTTCTAGCCTCACTAGCATAGTCATTAATTATACAAAGAGGCATGTGGCTAAGGACAGAGGTCACCAGTAATGTGATTAGGAGGCCCACAGTGCTTCAAGAATTTTCGTGGATTAATGTATTTAATGTCTGTTGAGTGAGAAATAACACAATGTAAAAAAAAAGCTACTGTGAACTCAGTTACATGGCTTCTTTTTAAATGTACTTAAATACAACTGGTTATGAGTTTCAGTTATACAGCCTGTAAAGATGGAGCATGTTTCTCATCTCGTGATCTGAGCTCCAATTCCAGACCCCTCCCTGGAAAGAACTGCTATTAGTAGCGTAGCTTGTATCCATCCATAACTTTTCTCTGCTCTCATATACAGATGTGCATCTATAAAAAGAGCTGGTACTGCCATTTAAAATTTATCTCTGCTTTTGCTCATTATTTTCAGTTCAGTCTGGCTACATGCAGAGTGCTGGCTCATAACTGGACACAGCAGTCCAGCAGCTCCATGACACATGAGGTCTTCCAAGGCCAGGGATCGAATAAGTACTCTGGCAGACCCACTGGACCACCAGGGAACACTCCCTATGTCTGTTTTCTAAGTCTATGAGTCTGTGTCTATTTCATAGATAAGTTCGTATGTATCATAGTTTAGATTCTGCATATAAGTGATATCATATGATATTTGCTTTTCCTGACTTATTTCACTCAGTATGAGAATCTCTATGTCCACTGTGTTGATGCAAATAGCACTATTCTTTTTTTGTATGGCTAAGTAAGATTCCATTGTACATATGTACCACATCTTTATCCATGCATCTGTCAGTGGACTCTTAGCTTGCTTCCATGTCTTGGCTATTGTGAATAGTGCTGATGTGCACATCAGGATGCAGTTAGAGTTTTGAATTAGAGTTTTGTTTGGATATATGCCCAGGAGTGGAATGTTTATATCATATGACAACTTTATTTTTAGTTTTTTGAAGAAACTGCATTCTGTTTTCTATGACACTTTCCTTCTTAACATACACCTCAGTGTGATCTACTAGCCTTCATCGTGGACTTTGTGTGTCCAGGATTTATAGTTTCACAATAATGCCAGATTGCTTTTCTAGCCTCACTAGCATAGTCATTAATTATACAAAGAGGCATGTGGCTAAGGACAGAGGTCACCAGTAATGTGATTAGGAGGCCCACAGTGCTTCAAGAATTTTCGTGGATTAATGTATTTAATGTCTGTTGAGTGAGAAATAACACAATGTAAAAAAAAAGCTACTGTGAACTCAGTTACATGGCTTCTTTTTAAATGTACTTAAATACAACTGGTTATGAGTTTCAGTTATACAGCCTGTAAAGATGGAGCATGTTTCTCATCTCGTGATCTGAGCTCCAATTCCAGACCCCTCCCTGGAAAGAACTGCTATTAGTAGCGTAGCTTGTATCCATCCATAACTTTTCTCTGCTCTCATATACAGATGTGCATCTATAAAAAGAGCTGGTACTGCATTTATGTGTGGTATATGCATTTTCAACAAACTTTATCATTCTGCATTGTGTTGCAGCTCAACACAGTGTCTTGAAAGTTGTTTCATGCCAGTTCATACAGAGCTCTGCTTTTTTTTTTTAACCCCTGTGTAATATCATAGTTTATTCATTGCCCTATTGTTGGTCATTTACATTTTCCCTCACATTTTGCTACAGGGAAAAGTATTGCACAATCATCTTTTGTTTATATATATGTGTGTGTGTGTGTGTGTGTGTGTGTGTGTGTGTGTGTGTGTAATCTTCTTAGGACTGTGTGGCCAATATCTCTCTCTGAATTAGGCACCAAAAAGTACCTTGCTAGGAGCTTTACTTTTAAATGAAATTACATTTCATTAATCACAAAATTTAGATATAAGTGAAAGAATAGAATATATGCATTAAGGCATTGTTTATTGAGCCCAAAGACAGTTTCTAAAGTTTCAAAAGGTTGAGGAAGCCCCTGATTAGGAATCCCCAGCAGGGTGGGCCTAAGCCATAGCTTCAGAATGGAAAGAATACAGGTCTAGATGTCACCGGTCTTGTTTCATCATGCCTTGAGTCTGTGACTAATACATCTGAATTTCTACTTCTTCATCTGTAAAATTGGGAAAATATGTTTACTTCCCTGTTTTGATAAGTTAATGAGAAAATTACATAAGGGTATTTTAGATTGTTGGTCCCAGTAACGTGATCATCTATTGTGCAAGCTCTGTACACACAAAAAAACAGATAAAAATAATGAATTTTTAAAAATAAAGGGTTTTTTGTTTGAAAAATAATACATGTGATTAGGAGGCCCACAGTGCTGCAAGAATTTTCGTGGATTAATGTATTTAATGTCTGTTGAGTGAGAAATAACACAATGTAAAAAAAAAGCTACTGTGAACTCAGTTACATGGCTTCTTTTTAAATGTACTTAAATACAACTGGTTATGAGTTTCAGTTATACAGCCTGTAAAGATGGAGCATGTTTCTCATCTCGTGATCTGAGCTCCAATTCCAGACCCCTCCCTGGAAAGAACTGCTATTAGTAGCGTAGCTTGTATCCATCCATAACTTTTCTCTGCTCTCATATACAGATGTGCATCTATAAAAAGAGCTGGTACTGCATTTATGTGTGGTATATGCATTTTCAACAAACTTTATCATTCTGCATTGTGTTGCAGCTCAACACAGTGTCTTGAAAGTTGTTTCATGCCAGTTCATACAGAGCTCTGCTTTTTTTTAACCCCTGTGTAATATCATAGTTTATTCATTGCCCTATTGTTGGTCATTTACATTTTCCCTCACATTTTGCTACAGGGAAAAGTATTGCACAATCATCTTTTGTTTATATATATGTGTGTGTGTGTGTGTGTGTGTGTGTGTGTGTGTGTGTGTGTAATCTTCTTAGGACTGTGTGGCCAATATCTCTCTCTGAATTAGGCACCAAAAAGTACCTTGCTAGGAGCTTTACTTTTAAATGAAATTACATTTCATTAATCACAAAATTTAGATATAAGTGAAAGAATAGAATATATGCATTAAGGCATTGTTTATTGAGCCCAAAGACAGTTTCTAAAGTTTCAAAAGGTTGAGGAAGCCCCTGATTAGGAATCCCCAGCAGGGTGGGCCTAAGCCATAGCTTCAGAATGGAAAGAATACAGGTCTAGATGTCACCGGTCTTGTTTCATCATGCCTTGAGTCTGTGACTAATACATCTGAATTTCTACTTCTTCATCTGTAAAATTGGGAAAATATGTTTACTTCCCTGTTTTGATAAGTTAATGAGAAAATTACATAAGGGTATTTTAGATTGTTGGTCCCAGTAACGTGATCATCTATTGTGCAAGCTCTGTACACACAAAAAAACAGATAAAAATAATGAATTTTTAAAAATAAAGGAGTGTAATTTGTATGGAACTGGAAATTATCATACTAAATCAAGAAAGTAACATAGAGAAAGACAAATATCATACAATAGTGTTTATATGTGGTATCTAAAAAAAATGATACAAATGAACTTATTGATGAAACAGAAATAGACTCACAGACTTAGAGAAAGAACTTATGGTTAGCAGGGGGAAAGAGTGGCAGGGCAGGGATAAACTGGGAATTTGGGATTGACATGTACATACTATTATATTCAAAATAGATAATAGCAAGGAACTACTGCATAGCACAGGAACTCTGCTTGATATTCTGAAATAACCTAAATGGGAACAGAATTTTAAAAAGAATAGACATGTGTATGTGTGTAACTGAATCACTTTGCTGTACACATGAAAGTAACACAACATTGTTAATCAACTCTCCTCCAGTATAAAACAAAAATTTTAAAAACACATAAAATGTGAAAAATAGAAAGCTATACCTGAAAGGAAGAAAAGGAAATCTCTAGATATCAGAAAAAAAGAAGGAACTCAAAATCAGAATGATAAGCTCATAAGGAGTTATCATTCTGACCCAGAAGAGAATTAGACTTTGATAAACACCCCAAATGCCTAGGGAGATGGTAGGATTTCAATGTCCAAAGGTCTGTCTTTGGCCTACTCCAGGCTGCTGAGACCCTAGCCTGAAACCAAGGCTATCGATGCCTTCACTTTCAGTAAAAGGTTTCCCACAGGTCCAGGGAAGCTTCTCAGAGGCTCCTGAGTACCCAGGGTCCTGGTGGAAAAAATACTTCCCATGACAAATTGAAACTCTGTTTTTGTTGTTGTTGCTGTTCGGGAGCTAAGTCATATCTAACTCTTTGTGACCCCGCGGACTGCAGCACACCAGGCTCCCATGTCCTCCTCTGTCTCCCAGAGTGTGTTCGAATTCATGTCCGGTTCACTGAGTTGGTGATGCCATTCAACTATCTCATCCTAGGAATCAAACTTACTCTACCAGCTTCTTCAGGAAGCCCAAGGTGAAAAAATAATATAGGAACCTACTGTAGACTAGTGAAACCCCTGGGGTTTCCTTTACAGAAAAAAATAAAAATCATTCTTTAAGGACATTTCTATAGCATACGTAATCCATTTAAACATGTACACACACACCACATAGTACAAAACGAAACAGAATAAAAATTAGGAAAATGTATATCCCAGGAACTTACCAAGGCAATATGGAAATTAGGATACTATAAAATAAGTATGCTTAGAATAAAATAAAGGGAAACTATAATAATGTAACAGGATGCTAAGAAGAGTAGGCTCATTTCAAAGATATCCCATAACTCTTTTTTTTTTTTTTAACCATTTTTTTAGGGAGGGGTGGGGAGAGAGGGGGGCGGGCGGGCCACTGCTATTGGTTTTTCATTTATCCATTTTTCATCCATCTTTGTTCTCTGGCCCTTGTGGGCCTCCCATCGCAGCGGCCTCTGTTGTCTCAGAGCACTGGCTCCGGGCGCATGCGCTCCAGAGCTCAGGCTTGGTAATTGGACACATCGGTCCAGCCGCTCCGCGGCACATGGGATCTTCCCAGGTCAGGGATTGAACCGGTGCCCCCTGCACTGCAAGGCAGTGTCCTTACCCACTGGACCACCAGGGAAGCCCCCCATAACTCTTTAAAAAGAAAAATTCCTGTTGTTGAAATTGTGCCTTGTAAATACTCGTTATGAAAGATAGGGCTTATTATTTTACGATATAATTATTAGTGACTGAAAGGTGAAACTAAAGTAATGATGCGTGGTATAGAATATTAGGTCAGACCAATATATTCGAAATGCACTGACTTATCATGATCTTATATTCATCTAATTTTAAGAACAATCTTTTCTTAAAAAAAGAACAAATTCTCCTTATCCACAACAACTTAATCCACAGAAATAATAATCCCAAGGCAAAAAATAGAAATCAAATCCAAAGTCTTCAGAAATCTCTGGACTTGAAGTCTTTGAACCTATTATTCTTCTTTGACTTTTTGCTCCTTTTTTTAGCAAATAAATTGGCCCGTGGGAAATAAGGGACCATACCTTGAAAGTGTAAAGTAATTCTGAAGGCAAAGGGAAGGGCCTGTAAAGGTAGAACTGCAAACCTTTGAGACATCTTGCATTCCATAATAATAATGATGACAGACTTGTTTTGCCTGTGGGATTTGGCATGGCTGTAGCCTGAGGAGCTAGACTCTGCTTTTCTTCGACAGTAATGTCCAATGTGCTTAGATGGCAAAGAAGAACCCTCAATGAGGAAGGTGCTAATGAAGCTGTTGCTTGTTGTCCATGCTTAAGGGACAGTGGACACAGGAAGAAGTCAAAGGAATTTTTTTCTTTATACTAGACAGTCCAAAGACTCTGCTGAAATGTCCCTTTTTGTTGATGTTGGTGCCAGTAGGAATGTCACCGTCCTCCCAATTCACTGCTGAAAGGTCTAGACCTTTTCTGCATGATTGTCAGGTGTTTTCCTGCTCTTTTAAAATATGACTCCCCCTGGAATGCTCATGGTTTTGTTTCTACAAGATTTGTAATACCAAGTTCTAACCTGAGCAGAAATATGAAATTTGCTAAGTATGAAAGAATACTAAGATATTAATTCATGTCTGAACCTTCTAGTCCATCTCCTTCACTTAGGAATGGGTTTTGTTGTTGTTACTATTGCCTTTTGTGACTTCCCTGGTGGTCGAGTGGCTAAGACCCTATGTTCCCAATGCAAGGGACTTGGGTTTGGTCCCTGTTCAGGGAACTAGATCCCACATGCTGCAACTCAGCATGACACAACCGAGACCTGACACAGTCAAATAAAATACATAAATATTTTACAAAAACCTATTGATGAAAATAATGCTAAGTGATTTATTAAAATAAGATACTATGTTATGCTATGCTAAGTTGCTTCAGTTGTGTCTGACCTTATGTGACCCTATAGACTATAGTCCCATAGGTTCCTCTATCCATGGGATTCTCCAGGCAAGAATACTGGAGTGGGTTGCCGTGCCCTCTTCCAAAGGATCTTCCTGGTCCAGGGATGAAACTCATGTTTCTTAGGTCTCCGACGTTAACAAGTAGATTGTTTACCACTAGTGCCACCTGGGAAGCCCATGGTGGTGTATACACAATGCCAAATCAGAATACAGTCCCATCTACAGATGCAGCCTTTACTTTCATTCCACATGTAGGAATGGTCTTTGGAATGGTAGCCCCACTGTAATTAAGGATCAGGGAATAGCAGTCTGGGAACAGAGAGCTCTTCCCCCTTCCCAGCTGACACTCTCTGGGCCTTCCTTCTGTTCTCCAATTTGCTCTTCCTGGCTTTGCTCCTGCTAAGAGTTGCATCCTCTTCCTGCTTTCCTTTGTTTTTGTTTCTCAGTTAACTTCCTTGAAGCTCAGTTTCCTCATTTGGAAAAGCCTAGTGCCTGGACTATGGTAAGAACTTAGGAAACATTGATTCTCTTCTTTTTTATGTCCACGTAAGTGCCGATATGATAATGGAAAAATGGAGGAAAATGAGACAGGAAGCTGATACTCCAGTTAAGTTTTTTCCTTTAATATTCCTGAGGTCTGCTGTGCAAGAAGACTAAGACCTCAGTGTTCTCTCAACTCTCCTTGTGTCCTCACCACCTCTGCCATTATCATCTTTCTACAAAATATTAAAATTACGGTTAGACTTAGAGGGGAGCTTTCACTCTCTTTCTCAGTATTCTTGGCAACACAAACTCCTAGACAGCCTTAAAAAAAAAAGATTTTAAACTTGTTATAGGTAAAGGAAGGCTTAAAAAATTTGGAAAGGGGGTGAGTGTAGGGAGTCAAACTTCAGGGGTATCCACAGACAGTGACCACAGAAAGCTGAAGCAGGTAGACCACCCTGAGGTGCTCAGAGCAGAAAGTCTGGGAGGTGACCCACACTGAGAAGGCCCTGAGGAGGAGACACACTTCCTTGGAGACCTTGGGTCTTCTTTTCAGGACTTGACTTCTTTGCATACCCTGAGATTTCTCTCTGAAATCCCTATTCTTGTGGCTAAGTAGTGGGGTGAAAGGTGAGAAAAAAAGTCACTGGCCCCACTACCATCCTCTGAATTGATGTTCCCCCAGGATGATTATTGCACTTTTATATGGTACCCCTCTTGTGGCATGCTGTGCCTTCGGTTCCTTGTCAGCTGCCTACCACTTAGAGATTGTATCTTAGGGTGAATATTTTCTGAGAGCTCCAAACAGGCAGCTTGAAGCCAAACACGGGGAACCAAATGCTGGGGATAAAAGCTCTTCAAAAGTTAAGTCTTACTAATGATGCAGTCAATTATCTAGATTTTTCTAGATGACCAGATGGTATCATGCTGATGAATACCATCTAATGGGAGAAAAGGTTTCAGATGTTTACAAGTAAATATCCAATAGCTAAGAGCACAGTGCTATCCTAGATCATGACAACTAAGCCAGTCTGTAGTAACACCTAAAATCACTTAAAGAAAAACAAGCTATCTCTTCTTTCAAAGAGATAAACTTTATTTGATTGTAGATATGGCTGTTTTGAGAAACATAGCTAACTTAGGTTTCCTCAGTAGTTTATACAAGTAATAAATCTTTCCTATGTTCTCAGTCTTAGTGTTTTCAATTTAATTGGCTGCACTTAAATTGTTTGATCTTGAAAAACAATAGGAAAGTGCATTAAGATGAGTGCAATCAAGTACAAATGGCTCAAAGTTATATTAAAAGGGGGAAATCCATATATTACTCCATTTAATGTACTGTGCTCAATGTCAAAATCTGAATAAAAATAATAATTATAGTCACTTAAAAATGTGTTTCCAGAGAACATTTAATGGCTTGATAATATGCAACAAATTTTCCTCTTTCTCAGTATTCTTGGCAACACTTAGACAGCCTAAAAAAAAAGTTTTAAGGTAAAGGAAGGCTTAAAAATTTGGAAAGGGGTGAGTGTAGGAGTCAAACTTCAGGGGTATCCACAGACAGTGACCACAGAAAGCTGAAGCAGGTAGACCACCCTGAGGTGCTCAGAGCAGAAAGTCTGGGAGGTGACCCACACTGAGAAGGCCCTGAGGAGGAGACACACTTCCTTGGAGACCTTGGGTCTTCTTTTCAGGACTTGACTTCTTTGCATACCCTGAGATTTCTCTCTGAAATCCCTATTCTTGTGGCTAAGTAGTGGGGTGAAAGGTGAGAAAAAAAGTCACTGGCCCCACTACCATCCTCTGAATTGATGTTCCCCCAGGATGATTATTGCACTTTTATATGGTACCCTCTTGTGGCATGCTGTGCCTTCGGTTCCTTGTCAGCTGCCTACCACTTAGAGATTGTATCTTAGGGTGAATATTTTCTGAGAGCTCCAAACAGGCAGCTTGAAGCCAAACACGGGGAACCAAATGCTGGGGATAAAAGCTCTTCAAAAGTTAAGTCTTACTAATGATGCAGTCAATTATCTAGATTTTTCTAGATGACCAGATGGTATCATGCTGATGAATACCATCTAATGGGAGAAAAGGTTTCAGATGTTTACAAGTAAATATCCAATAGCTAAGAGCACAGTGCTATCCTAGATCATGACAACTAAGCCAGTCTGTAGTAACACCTAAAATCACTTAAAGAAAAACAAGCTATCTCTTCTTTCAAAGAGATAAACTTTATTTGATTGTAGATATGGCTGTTTTGAGAAACATAGCTAACTTAGGTTTCCTCAGTAGTTTATACAAGTAATAAATCTTTCCTATGTTCTCAGTCTTAGTGTTTTCAATTTAATTGGCTGCACTTAAATTGTTTGATCTTGAAAAACAATAGGAAAGTGCATTAAGATGAGTGCAATCAAGTACAAATGGCTCAAAGTTATATTAAAAGGGGGAAATCCATATATTACTCCATTTAATGTACTGTGCTCAATGTCAAAATCTGAATAAAAATAATAATTATAGTCACTTAAAAATGTGTTTCCAGAGAACATTTAATGGCTTGATAATATGCTGCCATTACATTGAGTGGAAAAAAACAAATCACAAAATTGAACCTTGGAGTGATCCCAATTTTGTAAAATAACTGACTATATATAAAAACATATGCACAATATAAGTATGTGAATATATACACACAAAGAAAAATTAAAAGACTCAAAATCAAGGAAGACAGAGATTAACAGTGGTAATCCAGGTGGTGGAATTAGGTATGATTTTGATTTTCTACTTTGTGGGGTTTTTTTGTATATTCTATAAAGGACAACTTTTATTGTCATACAAATTTCTTAAAGAAAAAACATTATAGGACAAAATAAAATCAAAATGAATGTAATCTAATCCTAAAATGAAAATCCATTGCAAAGGGAAAAAAAAAAAAAAAAACTTTAACAAAAGGAAAGAGACTCTTGAATAGATGGGAGAAAAAAAGGATTAAAAAGGTGGTCACAGAATTGGGGAACATGCACAGCTCTGTCTCCAGAGCTTGAGCATTCATCTTTCTACAGCTGCATCCAATCTCTTCAGAGCTGATTTCTTTTGATGTCTGGAAGGCAAATTTCTGAACTAATTGAAAGAAAGATGGCATTTACTCCTGAGAAACGACCCAACTAGCCTTGCATTTGTGAGCAATGTTTGTTTCACAGTATTTGTTGCTGAGAGTACAGGCTGCTTATGGATCACTTTCTCGGCACCTGTCCTGAGCTGGTTTTGCATGGTACTGCCCTAGGCTTTCCCAGTTTCCTCGTTGTACCAATAGGCATGTTGGAAAAGTCGAGTCTGGTTCTGTCAGGATCCACAGTTGTCACACTGTGAGCCTCCTGCCTCTCTTCAGACTTGAGAGTTGTTCCACATTAACCTGTGATTGTGAAGTCTCAGTCGACTCTTTGCAACCTATAACAGTCAGTCTTAGTGTTTTCAATTTAATTGGCTGCACTTAAATTGTTTGATCTTGAAAACAATAGGAAAGTGCATTAAGATGAGTGCAATCAAGTACAAATGGCTCAAAGTTATATTAAAAGGGGGAAATCCATATATTACTCCATTTAATGTACTGTGCTCAATGTCAAAATCTGAATAAAAATAATAATTATAGTCACTTAAAAATGTGTTTCCAGAGAACATTTAATGGCTTGATAATATGCTGCCATTACATTGAGTGGAAAAAAACAAATCACAAAATTGAACCTTGGAGTGATCCCAATTTTGTAAAATAACTGACTATATATAAAAACATATGCACAATATAAGTATGTGAATATATACACACAAAGAAAAATTAAAAGACTCAAAATCAAGGAAGACAGAGATTAACAGTGGTAATCCAGGTGGTGGAATTAGGTATGATTTTGATTTTCTACTTTGTGGGGTTTTTTTGTATATTCTATAAAGGACAACTTTTATTGTCATACAAATTTCTTAAAGAAAAAACATTATAGGACAAAATAAAATCAAAATGAATGTAATCTAATCCTAAAATGAAAATCCATTGCAAAGGGAAAAAAAAAAAAAAAAAAACTTTAACAAAAGGAAAGAGACTCTTGAATAGATGGGAGAAAAAAAGGATTAAAAAGGTGGTCACAGAATTGGGGAACATGCACAGCTCTGTCTCCAGAGCTTGAGCATTCATCTTTCTACAGCTGCATCCAATCTCTTCAGAGCTGATTTCTTTTGATGTCTGGAAGGCAAATTTCTGAACTAATTGAAAGAAAGATGGCATTTACTCCTGAGAAACGACCCAACTAGCCTTGCATTTGTGAGCAATGTTTGTTTCACAGTATTTGTTGCTGAGAGTACAGGCTGCTTATGGATCACTTTCTCGGCACCTGTCCTGAGCTGGTTTTGCATGGTACTGCCCTAGGCTTTCCCAGTTTCCTCGTTGTACCAATAGGCATGTTGGAAAAGTCGAGTCTGGTTCTGTCAGGATCCACAGTTGTCACACTGTGAGCCTCCTGCCTCTCTTCAGACTTGAGAGTTGTTCCACATTAACCTGTGATTGTGAAGTTGCTCAGTCGACTCTTTGCAACCTATGAACGAGTCATGGAATTTTCCCTGCAAGAAATACTGGAGTGGGTGGCCTTTCCCTTTGCCAGGGGATCTTCCCAATTCAGGGATCGAACCGAAGTCTCCCGCATTGCAGGCAGATTCTTTACCATCTGGGCCACAATGGGTCCCCTTTTTTTGTTCCCAGATATTCTCTTACTCAGCTTATTTAGATTCTCAGCTTTCACCCTGAGATCTGGATGCTAGCCACACGGTGATATTGCTCTGAAGTCGCCCCAATTGCTGATCCTCAAAAAGAAATGCACACCTCTCCTGTCTGGGCCTGCCAGCCACACCCAGTGAAGTTGAACTTTTATGTAAAGGCTGGCTTTTCAAACAAGGGCATGAAATTGAGACAAGGACAGCTTCAAGGTTGGGTCTGGAAGACTGTGTTATGCTCTTCTGGTTTGTTTCTGAGCCAGTATTAAAAAAAAAAAAAAATCAGTGTTTGCAAAGAAGCTGATAAAGTGGCTATAATTATTTTGGTGAAATAATTTCTCTAAATGTAACAATCTTTAGCATAGATTCCCTGCTTTAGGCATGAATGTAAATCTTCGTTCCAAGTATAATTTTCAAGAGACAATGCATGTAGGTGCTTAGCCTGTGTAGTAAGCACTCAATAATTGTTGACTCCCTGTGGTTAGCTGAAATGTTAGGCCTGTAAGCTGGCAGCACTGGGCCGTACTTCCTCTGTGTTAGAGAACAATTTTAATTATGGCAATGTTGCTTCTGTTTCTAGACTAGAAGTCTGTCTCAGCTCTCACGTTTTTATGCTATTCACATTTTAAGCTCCTTACAGAAGACATTATCTCTTGGGTTATTGTCAATTTTTTTCCTTTATATCTGTTGATATTTGCTTATATATTTAGGTGCTCCTATGTTAGGTATAAATATATATATATACACATATGTTTATATGTACTGTATATTTTTCTTTGATTGACCCCTTGATCATTATGTAATGTCTTCTTTGTCTCTTGCACTAGTCATTGTTTTAAAATCTATTTTGTATAATACAAGTATTACTACCCTGGCTTTATTTTGATTTCCATTTGCATGGGACAACTTTTTCCATCCCCTCACCTTCAATCCGTGTGTGTTTTAGATCTACAGTGAATCTCTTGAAGGCAGCATATATGCAGGTCTTATTTTTGTATCCATTCAGCCACTTGATGTCTTTTGGTTGGGGCATTAATCAATTTACAATTAAGTATTAATAATTATTTATATGCACATTTTATTTCCATTTGGTTAATTGTTTTGGAGTTGTTTTGTAAATAGCATTTTCTCTTGGGAGAATGGGGAAAGGCGGGCAGTGACACATAATATGTCGCATCCTACTTTTTCTGTTCCTCTTTTTTTTCGACTCCATGGAATGACTCAATCATATAACTACCTGGAGAAAAATGTCCCTAACTAAGAGATGGGCTTAATTCAAGTAACTGAGTCGATCTGGTGTACAGCAGAAATTGACACAACAATGCAAGTAAAATATAGTTCAATAAAAAAATTCCAATTCTAAAAAAAATCTCTCTCATGCTCTCTGTCCCACCCATATGAACTTTGTAAATGATATTCTAAGGGTGTATATATGTGCTTATTTTGGTATACTTTAGCATAGATTCCCTGCTTTAGGCATGAATGTAAATCTTCGTTCCAAGTATAATTTTCAAGAGACAATGCATGTAGGTGCTTAGCCTGTGTAGTAAGCACTCAATAATTGTTGACTCCCTGTGGTTAGCTGAAATGTTAGGCCTGTAAGCTGGCAGCACTGGGCCGTACTTCCTCTGTGTTAGAGAACAATTTTAATTATGGCAATGTTGCTTCTGTTTCTAGACTAGAAGTCTGTCTCAGCTCTCACGTTTTTATGCTATTCACATTTTAAGCTCCTTACAGAAGACATTATCTCTTGGGTTATTGTCAATTTTTTTCCTTTATATCTGTTGATATTTGCTTATATATTTAGGTGCTCCTATGTTAGGTATAAATATATATATATACACATATGTTTATATGTACTGTATATTTTTCTTTGATTGACCCCTTGATCATTATGTAATGTCTTCTTTGTCTCTTGCACTAGTCATTGTTTTAAAATCTATTTTGTATAATACAAGTATTACTACCCTGGCTTTATTTTGATTTCCATTTGCATGGGACAACTTTTTCCATCCCCTCACCTTCAATCCGTGTGTGTTTTAGATCTACAGTGAATCTCTTGAAGGCAGCATATATGCAGGTCTTATTTTTGTATCCATTCAGCCACTTGATGTCTTTTGGTTGGGGCATTAATCAATTTACAATTAAGTATTAATAATTATTTATATGCACATTTTTATTTCCATTTGGTTAATTGTTTTGGAGTTGTTTTGTAAATAGCATTTTCTCTTGGGAGAATGGGGAAAGGCGGGCAGTGACACATAATATGTCGCATCCTACTTTTTCTGTTCCTCTTTTTTTTCGACTCCATGGAATGACTCAATCATATAACTACCTGGAGAAAAATGTCCCTAACTAAGAGATGGGCTTAATTCAAGTAACTGAGTCGATCTGGTGTACAGCAGAAATTGACACAACAATGCAAGTAAAATATAGTTCAATAAAAAAATTCCAATTCTAAAAAAAATCTCTCTCATGCTCTCTGTCCCACCCATATGAACTTTGTAAATGATATTCTAAGGGTGTATATATGTGCTTATTTTGGTATACAAATGAAAAAACCCTGTAAATACAACTTTATTACATTGTTTTCTTTAATCATCTATTTTACACAGGACTTTGAATCTTCTGAAATATCTTGGTCACTAGGATTATCATACGATCTTTATTTTTTTTTAACTTGGTAGATTGTTTATATAAGTTGAGTTGATCAGCACACATATGCTTCCCTAAAACACTATTTTCCAGCTGCTGAGGCCCAGCTGTGTAGAGCTATGGGGTTTTAGTGTTAAGAGTACGGATATCAGGTTCTGCTATCTGAAACTTCATGGTTTCATGAAAATAAATGCATTTGGGGACAATATTTGATAATATTTTGACCTTTGGTGTATTCAAAATCTGGGTTTCCTTGGTGGTTCAGTGGTAAAGAGTCCTCCTGCCAATGTAGGAGATGTGGGTTCACTCCCTGGATTGGGAAGATCCCTTGCAGAAGGAAGGGAATACTCTCAGTATTCTTCCCTAGAAAACCCCATGGACAGAGAAGCCTGGCAGGCCACAGTCCATGCGGTCACAAATGAGTCAGACGTGACTTAGTGACTAAATAAAACAACAATATTTAAAACCTAGATACCCAAAGCAAAGCAACAACAAATAAAAACTAAAAGAAAAATTAATGAAAGAAATGCCTCTCTGCATTTCCCACTACTTGTAAGTCACTAGCAGGGCTGCAAACAGGCAAGTGATGATCCTTTGAACTCTATTTCTGTGCATAGTGCTCCGGTTGACTTTTACAATTAAGTATTAATAATTATTTATATGCACATTTTTATTTCCATTTGGTTAATTGTTTTGGAGTTGTTTTGTAAATAGCATTTTCTCTTGGGAGAATGGGGAAAGGCGGGCAGTGACACATAATATGTCGCATCCTACTTTTTCTGTTCCTCTTTTTTTTAGACTCCATGGAATGACTCAATCATATAACTACCTGGAGAAAAATGTCCCTAACTAAGAGATGGGCTTAATTCAAGTAACTGAGTCGATCTGGTGTACAGCAGAAATTGACACAACAATGCAAGTAAAATATAGTTCAATAAAAAAATTCCAATTCTAAAAAAAATCTCTCTCATGCTCTCTGTCCCACCCATATGAACTTTGTAAATGATATTCTAAGGGTGTATATATGTGCTTATTTTGGTATACAAATGAAAAAACCCTGTAAATACAACTTTATTACATTGTTTTCTTTAATCATCTATTTTACACAGGACTTTGAATCTTCTGAAATATCTTGGTCACTAGGATTATCATACGATCTTTATTTTTTTTTAACTTGGTAGATTGTTTATATAAGTTGAGTTGATCAGCACACATATGCTTCCCTAAAACACTATTTTCCAGCTGCTGAGGCCCAGCTGTGTAGAGCTATGGGGTTTTAGTGTTAAGAGTACGGATATCAGGTTCTGCTATCTGAAACTTCATGGTTTCATGAAAATAAATGCATTTGGGGACAATATTTGATAATATTTTGACCTTTGGTGTATTCAAAATCTGGGTTTCCTTGGTGGTTCAGTGGTAAAGAGTCCTCCTGCCAATGTAGGAGATGTGGGTTCACTCCCTGGATTGGGAAGATCCCTTGCAGAAGGAAGGGAATACTCTCAGTATTCTTCCCTAGAAAACCCCATGGACAGAGAAGCCTGGCAGGCCACAGTCCATGCGGTCACAAATGAGTCAGACGTGACTTAGTGACTAAATAAAACAACAATATTTAAAACCTAGATACCCAAAGCAAAGCAACAACAAATAAAAACTAAAAGAAAAATTAATGAAAGAAATGCCTCTCTGCATTTCCCACTACTTGTAAGTCACTAGCAGGGCTGCAAACAGGCAAGTGATGATCCTTTGAACTCTATTTCTGTGCATAGTGCTCCGGTTGACTTTTGAATAGGAGACGCCCTAGAGCAAGGCCACATAACTCAGATATTCATGGATAGAAGGCTTCCTTCAGGGGGAAGGTGAAGCAGATAGCAATTGTTAAATCTCTTTCCTGGCAAACTCTAATCTGGGCTGACAGGGAATGAAAGACTTAACGTTTTGTAGCAGAGCCCCTAGTCATGTTATTTCTTTTTTTTTAGTTTTATTTGTTTTTTTATTTTTGTTTTTTTAGTCATGTTATTTCTAAAACACAGAGCAGCTAAGAGAATTTAGATTAGGTGAAGTGCACAACTGTGTGATTTTGCTTAATTCAAGAAGAAGAAGATGATGATGATTCAAGGAGAAGGACGAGATGGTTGGATGACATCACTGAGTCAATGGACATGAGTTTGAGCAGGCTCTGGGAGACGGTGAAGCACAGGGAAGCCTGGAGTGCTGCAGTCCATGGAGTGGCAAAGAGTCAGATACGACCGAGCACCTGGACTGAATAAATCTCTAATCTGGGGCTTGAGGGCAGAGCAGAAACTTGATAAATGTTGATAATCAGTCTCCCCAAGAGTCTCTTTCTTTAAACTTAGTAAGGATTAGCTAACTTTGCCTGTCTGTTCTCACAAAGGAAAGATGGAATTGCTAATTTGCTAAATACTTTGAGCAGATTCCCAACTTTGTTTTAGACAGCTGGACAAATTATGAACTACTAGAACACTTCACAGAACAAACTGGTAGAGCTAAAATTACTTTGAGCAGATTCCCAACTTTGCAGTGGTAAAGAGTCCTCCTGCCAATGTAGGAGATGTGGGTTCACTCCCTGGATTGGGAAGATCCCTTGCAGAAGGAAGGGAATACTCTCAGTATTCTTCCCTAGAAAACCCCATGGACAGAGAAGCCTGGCAGGCCACAGTCCATGCGGTCACAAATGAGTCAGACGTGACTTAGTGACTAAATAAAACAACAATATTTAAAACCTAGATACCCAAAGCAAAGCAACAACAAATAAAAACTAAAAGAAAAATTAATGAAAGAAATGCCTCTCTGCATTTCCCACTACTTGTAAGTCACTAGCAGGGCTGCAAACAGGCAAGTGATGATCCTTTGAACTCTATTTCTGTGCATAGTGCTCCGGTTGACTTTTGAATAGGAGACGCCCTAGAGCAAGGCCACATAACTCAGATATTCATGGATAGAAGGCTTCCTTCAGGGGGAAGGTGAAGCAGATAGCAATTGTTAAATCTCTTTCCTGGCAAACTCTAATCTGGGCTGACAGGGAATGAAAGACTTAACGTTTTGTAGCAGAGCCCCTAGTCATGTTATTTCTTTTTTTTTAGTTTTATTTGTTTTTTTATTTTTGTTTTTTTAGTCATGTTATTTCTAAAACACAGAGCAGCTAAGAGAATTTAGATTAGGTGAAGTGCACAACTGTGTGATTTTGCTTAATTCAAGAAGAAGAAGATGATGATGATTCAAGGAGAAGGACGAGATGGTTGGATGACATCACTGAGTCAATGGACATGAGTTTGAGCAGGCTCTGGGAGACGGTGAAGCACAGGGAAGCCTGGAGTGCTGCAGTCCATGGAGTGGCAAAGAGTCAGATACGACCGAGCACCTGGACTGAATAAATCTCTAATCTGGGGCTTGAGGGCAGAGCAGAAACTTGATAAATGTTGATAATCAGTCTCCCCAAGAGTCTCTTTCTTTAAACTTAGTAAGGATTAGCTAACTTTGCCTGTCTGTTCTCACAAAGGAAAGATGGAATTGCTAATTTGCTAAATACTTTGAGCAGATTCCCAACTTTGTTTTAGACAGCTGGACAAATTATGAACTACTAGGCGAACACTTCACAGAACAAACTGGTAGAGTAAAACATCAGAGAACTCCATTCTGATTTAGGGATTCTGGAATGATCCCAGGAGTTAGGAGGTCTGGGTTCAAATTTTTGCAGTGTAGGACTTTAGCACAGAGTGTTTGGAATTAGACCCAGCCTTGTAGAATATTTGTTACTTTCTAGCTGGATGAACTTGAAGTGGCTTAGCTTTTTTTTTGATTTATTTACTTTTGGCTGTTCTGGGGTTTCCGTGACTTAGTTTTTGAGGCTACAGATTTCTTCTCTATGTAATGGCAGATAAAGTGTGCTTGGGAAGTATCTGCTGTGAGTGAACACTTACTTCACTAGGTAATTAAGAGGATTAAAGGAATGAAGTCACATGTGGCATTTAGGACAGTGCATGGCTCATATGTAGCATATGGTCAAAGAGGGGTAATTATTTTTCCTATTTCTAGCTGATGGCTTTGCACAAGTTGATTAATCTGTCTTAATCTCTCTTTCTTCTACGTGAAATGTATCTCATGGAGTTTGAGAGATGAGAATTGATGGAAAGAATTCTATATAAGTGCCTGGCTCACAGTAGGTCCTTAATAGCAAGAAAGAAAGAAAGAAAAAAAAACACAAGTGGAATTTGCCCCTGGGTGTCTGGGATGCTTAGAGCTTCTAAACATAGAGTTGATCGATCATTCTTTGTACAGTCCTTCAGTTATCACTACTCAAAGGTGAAGATGCAATGCAAGGATTTGACCAAGAAGAGGAAGACTGACCACATTTGGGGAGAGTAAGTGAAGCCACTCAGAGTGAATGGGTCAGGAAGGCCTTAAAGGTCCTGGTTTAGTTATTGAGCAGGGCCTAGCAGAAGTAGCTTTCATTCTAAAAGTGTCAAGTAAGTAGGCCCTCAAGAGTAAAGGAAATATTATTTGTTCTTTTGATAGTTTTTAACAGTTTTATTAGGAGCACAGGCTGAGCACATAGTAGGCAACAAATGAATGCTTATTGATTGCACACACTATTGGTTGTACACCCAGTGGCAATTCTCAGTTTTCCCCTGGTAACAGAAACCTGGTTTGATCAGGCAACGAAAGTCCCAGTCCCAGAAAAGTGACTCACAGTTATTTTAAAATCAATCATGGCAATTCTATGCCAGTGATTGGTCAATCTAGAAGTGGTCATGGGACACAGTTCTGGCCAACTAAGACATAAAGAAGACATCTGTTGACTATATCTGAGAGATGTTTTTCTTCTGAAAAGATAATATTCATCAGGAGAAATTTCACCCCCACCTTGCTGTTTTCTTAAAAAAAATTATTTTGGCCTTATCTTATTATGTCCTGTTTGGAATGCTATTGCCTGAAGATCTTGTAATCGAGGCAGCCATATTGTGACTATGAGGGGAATTTTTGCCAATACAGTGAGGATGGCAAAGCAAGATGGGAGGAGCTCGAGTTCATTATCTTTGAACTATAAACCAACCTCAAGGTCAACACACTTCTTACTAAGTAAATATTAATAACGTGTTCTTATGGTTTAAGCCATTGCTAATCAAGTTGTCTATTATTTACAGATTAGTCCTGGTAATAAGAACACTTAGGGGGCCCTTTCTATGTGCTGGGAACTTTTTTTGGCCACTTGTATTGATCCTTCATCTATTCATCCCTGCTCCTTGGCCTGTATGGGCCTCCCATCACAGTGGCCCCTCTTGCTGCAGAGCACCAGCTCTGGGCGCATGTGTTCCAGAGTTCTGACTCAGTAGTTGGACACATGGGTCCAGTCGCTCCAGGGCACGTGGGATCTTCCCAGGCCAGGGATAGAACCAGAACCCCTTGCACTGCAAGGCGGTGTCCTTACCCACTGGACTACCAGGTAAGCCCGGAACCTTTTTTTTTATTTTACTTTTTACTCTTGCAGTGTTTTGTTGTTTACAGATATGTACAATCCCAGATTAGTCATATGTATAGCAGGGCCTGGTTTTCTAAAAGTGTCAAGTAAGTAGGCCCTCAAGAGTAAAGGAAATATTATTTGTTCTTTTGATAGTTTTTAACAGTTTTATTAGGAGCACAGGCTGAGCACATAGTAGGCAACAAATGAATGCTTATTGATTGCACACACTATTGGTTGTACACCCAGTGGCAATTCTCAGTTTTCCCCTGGTAACAGAAACCTGGTTTGATCAGGCAACGAAAGTCCCAGTCCCAGAAAAGTGACTCACAGTTATTTTAAAATCAATCATGGCAATTCTATGCCAGTGATTGGTCAATCTAGAAGTGGTCATGGGACACAGTTCTGGCCAACTAAGACATAAAGAAGACATCTGTTGACTATATCTGAGAGATGTTTTTCTTCTGAAAAGATAATATTCATCAGGAGAAATTTCACCCCCACCTTGCTGTTTTCTTAAAAAAAATTATTTTGGCCTTATCTTATTATGTCCTGTTTGGAATGCTATTGCCTGAAGATCTTGTAATCGAGGCAGCCATATTGTGACTATGAGGGGAATTTTTGCCAATACAGTGAGGATGGCAAAGCAAGATGGGAGGAGCTCGAGTTCATTATCTTTGAACTATAAACCAACCTCAAGGTCAACACACTTCTTACTAAGTAAATATTAATAACGTGTTCTTATGGTTTAAGCCATTGCTAATCAAGTTGTCTATTATTTACAGATTAGTCCTGGTAATAAGAACACTTAGGGGCCTTACTATGTGCTGGGAACTTTTTTTTTTGGCCACTTGTATTGATCCTTCATCTATTCATCCCTGCTCCTTGGCCTGTATGGGCCTCCCATCACAGTGGCCCCTCTTGCTGCAGAGCACCAGCTCTGGGCGCATGTGTTCCAGAGTTCTGACTCATTAGTTGGACACATGGGTCCAGTCGCTCCAGGGCACGTGGGATCTTCCCAGGCCAGGGATAGAACCAGAACCCCTTGCACTGCAAGGCGGTGTCCTTACCCACTGGACTACCAGGTAAGCCCGGAACCTTTTTTTTTATTTTACTTTTTACTCTTGCAGTGTTTTGTTGTTTACAGATATGTACAATCCCAGATTAGTCATATGTATATCCCTGGCCCCCATCCCTCCTCCACCCTCTTCCCAGTTCCCCTCATCCCATCCCTCCAGGCCGTCTGACAGCGCCCCTGCACGGTCCCCTATTCCCACAGCACAATGACAACAGCTATCTTTTTCACATAGGATAGTATAGGTTTCCATGTTACTCGTGCTGGGAACTTTTTAAGTGCTTTGTATGTATTCCTTTAATCCTCACGATAACCCTAAAAGATAGTTGTTATTATTATTATCCCTATTTTACATCTGAAGAAATAGAGACACAAAAATATTAACTTTCCCGATGCTACAAACACAGTAAATTACAGAGGTAGCATTTACATCTAGTTATCTGGTTCTATTACTATATTAAGCTATGTCAGTATAGTTTAAATATTTATATTAAACTTACAAAATTGTCAGATTGAATTGCCTAATGTTTACCAGAAATCAACAAGAAAATACCTGAATCCTAATTTATTCATATAACATTAGGAACATAATAGCTGAGAGCCTATGTAATGGCTATGTTATACCTCTACTAAATAAACTGAACATGCTTTTTCCTATATATTCAAAAAATATGTACAAATATAACCAATGTACGTGTACCAGGAAGCGTGTAGTAAAATGTTGTTTTGTGGAGGAATGGTTTACTAGTGAAATAATTTGAAATGGTCCAAAATTAAAATCATAAAAATAAAAATTAGAAGACTGGATTTCACTCAATAACCATGTAGTCAGAGTCCTGAGATTAAAAACTGAAGAATCTATCATTGCTTCAGCAAATGATACGCTTAAGTGAAATAACACAAGCTTGGAAAGAGCTATGTGCCTATCAATTATTGAAAAGGATTTGTAACTAAATTTTTTTGGCCACTTGTATTGATCCTTCATCTATTCATCCCTGCTCCTTGGCCTGTATGGGCCTCCCATCACAGTGGCCCCTCTTGCTGCAGAGCACCAGCTCTGGGCGCATGTGTTCCAGAGTTCTGACTCAGTAGTTGGACACATGGGTCCAGTCGCTCCAGGGCACGTGGGATCTTCCCAGGCCAGGGATAGAACCAGAACCCCTTGCACTGCAAGGCGGTGTCCTTACCCACTGGACTACCAGGTAAGCCCGGAACCTTTTTTTTTATTTTACTTTTTACTCTTGCAGTGTTTTGTTGTTTACAGATATGTACAATCCCAGATTAGTCATATGTATATCCCTGGCCCCCATCCCTCCTCCACCCTCTTCCCAGTTCCCCTCATCCCATCCCTCCAGGCCGTCTGACAGCGCCCCTGCACGGTCCCCTATTCCCACAGCACAATGACAACAGCTATCTTTTTCACATAGGATAGTATAGGTTTCCATGTTACTCGTGCTGGGAACTTTTTAAGTGCTTTGTATGTATTCCTTTAATCCTCACGATAACCCTAAAAGATAGTTGTTATTATTATTATCCCTATTTTACATCTGAAGAAATAGAGACACAAAAATATTAACTTTCCCGATGCTACAAACACAGTAAATTACAGAGGTAGCATTTACATCTAGTTATCTGGTTCTATTACTATATTAAGCTATGTCAGTATAGTTTAAATATTTATATTAAACTTACAAAATTGTCAGATTGAATTGCCTAATGTTTACCAGAAATCAACAAGAAAATACCTGAATCCTAATTTATTCATATAACATTAGGAACATAATAGCTGAGAGCCTATGTAATGGCTATGTTATACCTCTACTAAATAAACTGAACATGCTTTTTCCTATATATTCAAAAAATATGTACAAATATAACCAATGTACGTGTACCAGGAAGCGTGTAGTAAAAATGTTGTTTTGTGGGGGAATGGTTTACTAGTGAAATAATTTGAAATGGTCCAAAATTAAAATCATAAAAATAAAAATTAGAAGACTGGATTTCACTCAATAACCATGTAGTCAGAGTCCTGAGATTAAAAACTGAAGAATCTATCATTGCTTCAGCAAATGATACGCTTAAGTGAAATAACACAAGCTTGGAAAGAGCTATGTGCCTATCTTTTTGAAAGGATTTGTACTAAAAATGTATTTTAAATTAATTTATTTACAAGGCGATTTTTCATGGATAAAGCCAGTAATAGGGTATCCTAATTATAAATTGTGGACTTCCCTGGTAGCTCAGCAGTAAAGAATCTGTAATGCAGAAGGTGTAGAAGATGTGGGTTTGATCCCTGAGCCAGGAATATGCCCTGTGGGAGAGCATGGCAACCCCCTCCAGTATTCTTGCCTGGGAAATCCCATGGACAGAGGAGCGTGGCAGGATATAATCTACAGGGTTGCGAAGAGTCACACACGACTTCAGCCACTGAACACACACACACAAAAATAAATCTACCAGATGAAAATGAGACTTTTTCTCCTCACCTCTTCTTTGTTTACTCAAAGTAATGATAAGAAAAAACTATTACAGAGACTTCCCTGGTGGTGCAGCGGTTAGGACTTCACCTTCCAATGCAGGGGGTACAGGCTCAGTTGCTGGTCAGGGAGTTAAGATCCCACATGACTTGTGGCCAAAAAACTGAAAACAGAAACAATATTGGAACAAATTCAATAAAGACTTTTAAAATGGTCCACTCAAAAAATAAAATAAAATAAAATAAAAACATAAAAATAAAAGGCTCTTATGGGAATTGGAAAGGAAACAATTGCAATTTGCTATCTTTGTGTACATGCTGAAATGGCATTCTAAAGAGAAGAGAACAAATTAATTGAAGTATTAGTTCAAATGTTTGTAGTGACAAGTAATAGGAAATCCAAATCAAAATTACTTAAGCCATGAAGAAAACGAATTGTCTAACTTTTCAAGAAGATGATATAGGGACAGATATAGACCTTGTATTTTAGAACTGCAATGAAAGAAAAAAGAATGAGTTCCTGTAAAATCCTTGGAGGAAGGTACACAGCTATCATCCAATAAATATTAGTTACCATTATCTCACTGGCTAGATTTAGACAAGAGCATGTCCGTACCAATCACTGACAGAGGGAAAGACTTTTTCATGATTATCTTAAATTCATCTGGTTTTTTTTTTGTTTTTTGAGTTAGTAAGCTAGGGGTAGAGTCACTTTGTTGATAGAGAACCCTGATTATTCAGGTTCTGTCAACAAAAAGTAGGAAAACGGCTGCTGGTTGAGAATAGTGCCAAGAGCACTATTAAATATGCATCTTTTAAAATGCTTTATTATATTTAGGAATATTGACTATCTGAGGTCTCTAGGAAACCAGTAAGACCAGTATGAAATTAGAAGAGGCCCTATTGATTTAGGTACTGTGCATGTGTGCATGCTCAGTTGCTCAGTCACATCTGACCCCTTGCGACCCCATGGACTGTAGGCCTCCAGGCTCCTCAGTCTATGGGATTCTCTAGGCAAGGATCCTGGAGTAGGTGGCTATTTCCTACTCCAGACTTAGGTACTGACCCACCCCTAAAATATGGGAGTTCACTCTGTGAAAATTCATTTGAGAGTTAAATTTATGAAAATTCATTTTCACAAATTAGACTATGTTCTTTCGTTAGTTTAGAATGACCAGGGTAAATCTCGACTTGAAAGGGGACAAAAAACACACCACTCAAAACCCATACATGTCATATCAAGGGACTGCCCCTAAACTGACTTAAGAATTTAGGGATCTCAGCCTCTTTCCCCCCACAATAACATTCTCTAGCCATAGGTGGCATTTGGCTAAACTTAATTTCTTGCATTATCCCAGTTCTTTGTGCTGATTCTAAAAACTATTCTTACTATCCTGTTATTCAACTCCCATCTTTATAATGGCTTAGTTTAGACGCAAGGAGAGAGAAGAGTCTTCTACCCAGGGATTTTTGGTTATAGGGAAGATAAGCCCACTCAAGCTGGTTCAAGTTAGGTTGGTTGAAAGATACTACATAAAAACACAAACAGCATTCATGAAGTCCACATGTCACCAGACCTCAGGAAAACTCTGGTAAGGTGAAACTCAGGCTACTCTCTATCCCTCTGGGATTTTGTGGTAACTTACACTGATTTTTTTGTATAGGCCTCAAATGACATCCAGTGTAAATTGTGTACTATTTAGCATAGTCTCTCAGTTCAGGTTCTCTCCTCTGATACAGTCTCTCACTGGCTTCCCTGGTACCTCAGCTGGAAAGAATCTGTCTGCAGGAGATGGTGGGTTAGATCCCTGGGTTGGAAAGATTCCCTGGAGAAGGGAAGAGCCACTCATTCCAGTATTCTTGGGCTTCCCTGGTGGCTCAGACAGCAAAGAATCCACCTGCAATGTGAGAGACCCGGGTTTGATCCCTGGATTGAAAAGATTCCTCAGAGAAGAGAAGGACTACGTTACATATGCCTGTATTTTTGCCTGAAGAATTCCATGGCTCATTCATGGGCTTGCAAAATTTAGGACACGACTGAGTGACTTTCACTTAATTCAAATTTCTCCACTGGCTCAGTCTCTCATTGCCCTAATTTTAGATTTCAGAGATATAATTTGATCAGTTTCACTTACCATACCAGATGCTGGTTATCATGGAGATAAATTTGTGACTCCATATGTGAAGATACTCTATTGTAAATGGTTGGAAAGTGAATTATTCAGAATATGTGACAGATTATGTAAATAAACTAAGCACTGAATTGAGAGTTTAAAAATCCAAGTTCTAGTTCTGATTATGTCACAACCTATTTGTAAGGTCTTACTTCTGCAAAAGATGAAATTGAAATTGATATTCTCTAATGTTCTTACCCTGATATTCTATACATTGTCATCTCATAATCTATGACACAATTCCTGAAGCTATCAATTATTTCACATTAACTATGTTGTACCTGCATTGATTCCTTGTAGCAGTTCCCTTAAACTTAATTTCTTGCTTATCCCAGTTCTTTGTGCTGATTCTAAAACTATTCTTACTATCCTGTTATTCAACTCCCATCTTTATAATGGCTTAGTTTAGACGCAAGGAGAGAGAAGAGTCTTCTACCCAGGGATTTTTGGTTATAGGGAAGATAAGCCCACTCAAGCTGGTTCAAGTTAGGTTGGTTGAAAGATACTACATAAAAACACAAACAGCATTCATGAAGTCCACATGTCACCAGACCTCAGGAAAACTCTGGTAAGGTGAAACTCAGGCTACTCTCTATCCCTCTGGGATTTTGTGGTAACTTACACTGATTTTTTTGTATAGGCCTCAAATGACATCCAGTGTAAATTGTGTACTATTTAGCATAGTCTCTCAGTTCAGGTTCTCTCCTCTGATACAGTCTCTCACTGGCTTCCCTGGTACCTCAGCTGGAAAGAATCTGTCTGCAGGAGATGGTGGGTTAGATCCCTGGGTTGGAAAGATTCCCTGGAGAAGGGAAGAGCCACTCATTCCAGTATTCTTGGGCTTCCCTGGTGGCTCAGACAGCAAAGAATCCACCTGCAATGTGAGAGACCCGGGTTTGATCCCTGGATTGAAAAGATTCCTCAGAGAAGAGAAGGACTACGTTACATATGCCTGTATTTTTGCCTGAAGAATTCCATGGCTCATTCATGGGCTTGCAAAATTTAGGACACGACTGAGTGACTTTCACTTAATTCAAATTCTCTCCACTGACTCAGTCTCTCATTGCCCTAATTTTAGATTTCAGAGATATAATTTGATCAGTTTCACTTACCATACCAGATGCTGGTTATCATGGAGATAAATTTGTGACTCCATATGTGAAGATACTCTATTGTAAATGGTTGGAAAGTGAATTATTCAGAATATGTGACAGATTATGTAAATAAACTAAGCACTGAATTGAGAGTTTAAAAATCCAAGTTCTAGTTCTGATTATGTCACAACCTATTTGTAAGGTCTTACTTCTGCAAAAGATGAAATTGAAATTGATATTCTCTAATGTTCTTACCCTGATATTCTATACATTGTCATCTCATAATCTATGACACAATTCCTGAAGCTATCAATTATTTCACATTAACTATGTTGTACCTGCATTGATTCCTTGTAGCAGTTCAACAACTTTAAACGTATCAAAGATGCTTTACACAACCCAGTCTGAAGTGGCTTACCTCTAGGAGTAATTTCTGTAGAGTTAATCTATGAGCTCCGAATTTTTAATGAGAGCAATTTAGAAGATGCTAGAGAAGAAATTTAATCAAAGATAAATCCAGGACCTCTGGATGAGGGTGCAATTGACTAAGTAGGAGTCTATTAGAGTATTTGTGTTTGTGGATAATAGATGTTCGACAGTAGACGTTTGATATTCCTCTTGTTAAATCGATAAGAACTTAACATACATGTTACTTGTATTGCCATATTTAATAAGATTCACTGTAATCAGTTCAACATTTTGCATGTATGGAGGCTATTTTGAACATAGTCCTGGGAATTTTCTTCACATTAAAATAGGGTTAAAATGGAATGGCTTGCTACACTATATTCTAAATTCTCTGCTTCTACAATGACACAGGATTAAAAAAATAAACGGTTGCAATTATGAAATGATTAGAGCAGAAAACATTTCATATGTTTAATTGTAAGTGGGAAATTTGAAGCTAGATGGGGTGCTTCACAAGTGGGTGATGAGCATGGAAACCACGTTTGTAACAGTCATGGCAGAAGCAGTTGGGGCTGTTTGGGCTGTCTTCCTGTGTTTGCTTGTAGAGGAAGGAGAAGATGGCATTTCTTTCTCCAGTGGGAAGCCTGGGTGAGGAAGCAGTACAGGCTAGTGCAGACAAGTGAGGGTCCTGGAGGGTGACATCACCCTGGCCGTGTCCCTCATCTCTGTGCCTTTGCCTCCTTGTCTTTGTTAGACTGTCCAAAGTCAACCCGGTTTCAATGCAAGTATAGAGAGATGATCTCAGAAAACAGTGGTAGAGGATTGGGGAAGTGAGCAGATGAAGGGAATATGTCCAATAAAAGCTGAGTGGTCAGGTGTGTTACAACTGTGGGACCAGAGCTTTACCCCACCAGGGAGCTCTGAGAACCAGCAGAGACCACCCACTGCAGAGACAGCCCACCCGAGGAGCAGGTTGCTTGACCATTGGTCGAAGGATGTTTCTAAGGCGGTGTTAGTTCTCTAGTGCTTCTGCCAAGTACAGCCCAGGAAAGTCAGCTCTGGCACAGAGATGAAGGGGAGTCCTGCCAGCTTGCACTAAAATGGGGGATCTGGGGGGATGGTCAGGGCACAGGCAGCATCTGCTACAGTCTTCACCTAAAAGATGGAGGTGATGACTGTATCTGCCAGAGAAGGTACTTATGAAGATTAAATGGTACATGCCAAGCTCTTAGTATAGTACTTTGCAAGTAATATGCATTCCATATTGTTCTTACTATTTAACCTTTAAATAGTATTAAAATCAGATCAATTTATGTTTGATAGAAAAGTGGTAAAGAATCTGCCTGCCAATATAGAAGACTTGGGTTTGATCCTGGGTCAGGAAGATTCCCAGGAGAAGGAAACAGCAACCCACTTTTGAACATAGTCCTGGGAATTTTCTTCACAGTAAAATAGGGTTAAAATGGAATGGCTTGCTACACTATATTCTAAATTCTCTGCTGCTACAATGACACAGGATTAAAAAATAACGGTTGCAATTATGAAATGATTAGAGCAGAAAACATTTCATATGTTTAATTGTAAGTGGGAAATTTGAAGCTAGATGGGGTGCTTCACAAGTGGGTGATGAGCATGGAAACCACGTTTGTAACAGTCATGGCAGAAGCAGTTGGGGCTGTTTGGGCTGTCTTCCTGTGTTTGCTTGTAGAGGAAGGAGAAGATGGCATTTCTTTCTCCAGTGGGAAGCCTGGGTGAGGAAGCAGTACAGGCTAGTGCAGACAAGTGAGGGTCCTGGAGGGTGACATCACCCTGGCCGTGTCCCTCATCTCTGTGCCTTTGCCTCCTTGTCTTTGTTAGACTGTCCAAAGTCAACCCGGTTTCAATGCAAGTATAGAGAGATGATCTCAGAAAACAGTGGTAGAGGATTGGGGAAGTGAGCAGATGAAGGGAATATGTCCAATAAAAGCTGAGTGGTCAGGTGTGTTACAACTGTGGGACCAGAGCTTTACCCCACCAGGGAGCTCTGAGAACCAGCAGAGACCACCCACTGCAGAGACAGCCCACCCGAGGAGCAGGTTGCTTGACCATTGGTCGAAGGATGTTTCTAAGGCGGTGTTAGTTCTCTAGTGCTTCTGCCAAGTACAGCCCAGGAAAGTCAGCTCTGGCACAGAGATGAAGGGGAGTCCTGCCAGCTTGCACTAAAATGGGGGATCTGGGGGGATGGTCAGGGCACAGGCAGCATCTGCTACAGTCTTCACCTAAAAGATGGAGGTGATGACTGTATCTGCCAGAGAAGGTACTTATGAAGATTAAATGGTACATGCCAAGCTCTTAGTATAGTACTTTGCAAGTAATATGCATTCCATATTGTTCTTACTATTTAACCTTTAAATAGTATTAAAATCAGATCAATTTATGTTTGATAGAAAAGTGGTAAAGAATCTGCCTGCCAATATAGAAGACTTGGGTTTGATCCTGGGTCAGGAAGATTCCCAGGAGAAGGAAACAGCAACCCACTTCAGTATGCTTGCCTGGGAAATCCCAGGGACAGAAGAGCCTACATGGTCTACAGTCCATGGGGCTGCAAAGAGTTGAATAGACAGCAAATGAGCAGGCAGGCAGAAATGCCAAGCAGCAAGCTGTTTGGTGCTAACACTTGGCCAGGTCAAGGGAGGAGAAGAGCAAGAGCTGCCCATCTGTCAGTGACCTGCAAAAGCATCCCTACCTGGTCTGAGAGGCAGGGCCTGGGGGCCTCTGTGATGCTCTCCTACTCTGAGTTTCCGTGGTAACTCAAATCAGAGTGGCTGCAGCAGACACATTTTATGTCCTTAGCCACATGCCCTCAGCCCACCTGATTTCTGCTACAGTCGTGCTGGGCAGGTCCCAGTAGTGTTCCTGGGGGCCTATCCTGAGTACCCGCTGCAATATCTCTCAGTTCTCAGTCTTAGGGTCTCTTCAAGGCAGGGTAGACTGGATGTGTAGGGCAGTTAAGTGCCCCTAGGGGAGGGGACTTTAAAGAAAGGCCCAGTCGTTAGCCTCTGGGGTGGCGGGACCTGGGTAGAGACAGTAAAATGAATTGAACTATACATGCTAAGTCAGAGCTCTGTTTGAGGTCCTCTGAGCGGAGCTAGGGTGGAGTGGGGATGTTTGAGAGAAGAGAGCTTAATCATGAAGGAAGTCAAACAGAAACCAAACAGGCAGAGAGAAGGAGTTGGATTTGGAGAGGCCAGCAGGTGGACAGGTGCAGTGGAGGGAGGGCAGGGCCTGGAGCATGTGGGGCAGGGAACTGCTGGAGATGGCAGAGGAATATAATCCAGGTCCTGTGAGAAGGACCTTCCCCTGCAGCCATGGGAAGTCTCTGAGACTTTTAGCTAGGAGAGGGACTGGACTAGATCTGTGCTTTGCTAAGTTTGCTCTGGGAGCAGTAGGAAGGGTAGACCTGAGAGAGGAGACGCTAGAGACAGGCAGTTCCAGCAAAGGGGAAGACAGATGAGGACAGCCTGACCTAGGGCAATGGAGCAAGTGGGGGCTGCAGTGATTTGCATCATCAGTGGTTTCAAAGGACAGAAATAAGAGGCGGAGGAAGAGAAGAAGGGAAGCAGCAGAGGGTAAGAGGCCACAGGAAAGCATTTAAAGAGAACTGCCTTGTCAGTTGCTTCCTCAAATGGTTTGCAGATGAAACAAATCTCTTTTCCCTCCCTTGAAAGGCCTAGAAGGACAATTCTGCCCCCCCGTATGCTTGCCTGGGAAATCCCAGGGACAGAAGAGCCTACATGGTCTACAGTCCATGGGGCTGCAAAGAGTTGAATAGACAGCAAATGAGCAGGCAGGCAGAAATGCCAAGCAGCAAGCTGTTTGGTGCTAACACTTGGCCAGGTCAAGGGAGGAGAAGAGCAAGAGCTGCCCATCTGTCAGTGACCTGCAAAAGCATCCCTACCTGGTCTGAGAGGCAGGGCCTGGGGGCCTCTGTGATGCTCTCCTACTCTGAGTTTCCGTGGTAACTCAAATCAGAGTGGCTGCAGCAGACACATTTTATGTCCTTAGCCACATGCCCTCAGCCCACCTGATTTCTGCTACAGTCGTGCTGGGCAGGTCCCAGTAGTGTTCCTGGGGGCCTATCCTGAGTACCCGCTGCAATATCTCTCAGTTCTCAGTCTTAGGGTCTCTTCAAGGCAGGGTAGACTGGATGTGTAGGGCAGTTAAGTGCCCCTAGGGGAGGGGACTTTAAAGAAAGGCCCAGTCGTTAGCCTCTGGGGTGGCGGGACCTGGGTAGAGACAGTAAAATGAATTGAACTATACATGCTAAGTCAGAGCTCTGTTTGAGGTCCTCTGAGCGGAGCTAGGGTGGAGTGGGGATGTTTGAGAGAAGAGAGCTTAATCATGAAGGAAGTCAAACAGAAACCAAACAGGCAGAGAGAAGGAGTTGGATTTGGAGAGGCCAGCAGGTGGACAGGTGCAGTGGAGGGAGGGCAGGGCCTGGAGCATGTGGGGCAGGGAACTGCTGGAGATGGCAGAGGAATATAATCCAGGTCCTGTGAGAAGGACCTTCCCCTGCAGCCATGGGAAGTCTCTGAGACTTTTAGCTAGGAGAGGGACTGGACTAGATCTGTGCTTTGCTAAGTTTGCTCTGGGAGCAGTAGGAAGGGTAGACCTGAGAGAGGAGACGCTAGAGACAGGCAGTTCCAGCAAAGGGGAAGACAGATGAGGACAGCCTGACCTAGGGCAATGGAGCAAGTGGGGGCTGCAGTGATTTGCATCATCAGTGGTTTCAAAGGACAGAAATAAGAGGCGGAGGAAGAGAAGAAGGGAAGCAGCAGAGGGTAAGAGGCCACAGGAAAGCATTTAAAGAGAACTGCCTTGTCAGTTGCTTCCTCAAATGGTTTGCAGATGAAACAAATCTCTTTTCCCCCTCCCTTGAAACGGGCCCTAGAAGGACAATTCTGCCTCCTCCTTCTAAATCCACTACCAACTCACACCCAGATTTATTTCTAGAAATCTTTAGTTCAAGTGAACCAACATCAGTATCTCCTTCAAAGGTCTTTGGACTAAGTATCGGATTACTTGGTTGGAGGCCATTCCTACATGGTACATGGAAAGATGTCTTGCAATAACAAGCATTGGAATGTGAGGGAAATAATGTGGACTGGCGCCAGCCATTTGCAAGTATGATGAATGGGTTGAGGAAAGACGCAGCCAAGTTCATCCTTCTGCTGGAAGATTGGGTAAAATATCAGGTGCAGTATAAATAGAGGTCTTCAGGGAAAAGTCAGGGAAGGGGATCTCTCCATCTCAGATGAGCCAAAAATTGTTAAGTAACTACTCCCTACAATTACACAAAGACTGAAAGACAAGGCAAGGGAGAGTTCTTTTCATATGTGATCCATAGACCCCCAGAAACCCATCTGTAACAGTTAATGCTTAAAGAGTACAGAGACACCAACCCTTGGAAAGATCTGTGTGATACATTCCGGAGCAATCACGTTGTATTTTACTCTTAATAAAAAATGACATTATGCAGAAAAGGAAAACTTGTCTCAGCAATCCACTGATTCATGTTCAATGATAATAACTTCATTCTTGGATCTTACCATTCCCAGTTTTCTTAGACTGCATTGTTTTATCTCCAGATGTGCGCAACGTTTGAAAATTACACTAACGCAAGTAAACTGAATGTTTGATACTTGAATACCACCCTGTAATGTGCTTATTTATTGTGATATAGAAAATATTGTAGTCCTCTTTCTGCTTTATTGCGTATTTGATGTAGAATATAAGGGAGCAAGGAAGGGTAGACCTGAGAGAGGAGACGCTAGAGACAGGCAGTTCCAGCAAAGGGGAAGACAGATGAGGACAGCCTGACCTAGGGCAATGGAGCAAGTGGGGGCTGCAGTGATTTGCATCATCAGTGGTTTCAAAGGACAGAAATAAGAGGCGGAGGAAGAGAAGAAGGGAAGCAGCAGAGGGTAAGAGGCCACAGGAAAGCATTTAAAGAGAACTGCCTTGTCAGTTGCTTCCTCAAATGGTTTGCAGATGAAACAAATCTCTTTTCCCCCTCCCTTGAAACGGGCCCTAGAAGGACAATTCTGCCTCCTCCTTCTAAATCCACTACCAACTCACACCCAGATTTATTTCTAGAAATCTTTAGTTCAAGTGAACCAACATCAGTATCTCCTTCAAAGGTCTTTGGACTAAGTATCGGATTACTTGGTTGGAGGCCATTCCTACATGGTACATGGAAAGATGTCTTGCAATAACAAGCATTGGAATGTGAGGGAAATAATGTGGACTGGCGCCAGCCATTTGCAAGTATGATGAATGGGTTGAGGAAAGACGCAGCCAAGTTCATCCTTCTGCTGGAAGATTGGGTAAAATATCAGGTGCAGTATAAATAGAGGTCTTCAGGGAAAAGTCAGGGAAGGGGATCTCTCCATCTCAGATGAGCCAAAAATTGTTAAGTAACTACTCCCTACAATTACACAAAGACTGAAAGACAAGGCAAGGGAGAGTTCTTTTCATATGTGATCCATAGACCCCCAGAAACCCATCTGTAACAGTTAATGCTTAAAGAGTACAGAGACACCAACCCTTGGAAAGATCTGTGTGATACATTCCGGAGCAATCACGTTGTATTTTACTCTTAATAAAAAATGACATTATGCAGAAAAGGAAAACTTGTCTCAGCAATCCACTGATTCATGTTCAATGATAATAACTTCATTCTTGGATCTTACCATTCCCAGTTTTCTTAGACTGCATTGTTTTATCTCCAGATGTGCGCAACGTTTGAAAATTACACTAACGCAAGTAAACTGAATGTTTGATACTTGAATACCACCCTGTAATGTGCTTATTTATTGTGATATAGAAAATATTGTAGTCCTCTTTCTGTATCTTAATAATTGCGTATTTGATGTAGAATATATTGCCTGTGGCCCTGGTGGGTCTTCAAGTCACTGCTGACTCTGGTTCTGCTAGTTAATACTGCAGGGCTTCTGGCCTTGTTTTCTAAACTGGGGTACTCAGTGTATTTGAAACATGGCAGGTGGTAACTCAGCGGTAAAGAATCTGCCTGAAATGCAGGAGACCTGGGTTCGATCCCTGGGTAGCAAAGATCCCTGGGGGAGGGCATGGCAATCCTCTCCAGTATTCTTGCCTGGAGAATCCCATGGACAGAGTGAACCTGGTGATCTACAGTCCATGGGGTTGCAAATTGTCAGACACAACTGAAGCGACTTAGCACATACACAGTTAAGCAGTTTAGTTTGCTGCATAGTTAAGCAGCAAAAATAGCACATCGGTGCTCTGTGATGACCTAGATGGGTGGGATGGGTGTGGGTAGGTGGGAGGCAGGTCCAAGAGGGAGTGGATATAGGTATACATATAGCTTATCCACTTGCACAGCAGAAACTAACACAATGTTGTAAGGCAATTATACTCCAACTTTAAAAAAAAAAAAAAAAAGAGCAAAAAACCCAAAAAACCTAAAACCCAGCACATCTTCTTGTAGTATGTTTATGTGATCCAAATTGAAAGAATACAGCTACATTAAGGAACAGACCTAAAATGTGTTTGTGTTTCACACATGACATGAGATCATGAAGAAACTTTGTATCTAGAGCTGGTTACTCAAAAACACATCCTGGCCCCATAAAACACTGTGCTCTCTCACTTCCTCACTCAGGTTTGCTCACACTCTGCTCTTGCCCTGGAAAGATGCTGGGGCTAGAGTCAGAGTAGCTTTATCTTATCCTGTTTACTAAGTAACCATGTTGCCATAGCAAGGACTTTTTAAACTATTCTGAGTTTTACTTTTCTATCTGTAGAATGGACAATGAATGTTCTTCCCTATCCCACAAGGTCACTGAGATTGAAATGTAATTAGATTGCTAATATCAAACTGAATTTTGGTCTTTAGTGAAGTAAATATAAACATTCAAAATATATTTATTTTAACAATCATTTAAAAAGCAGCTTACTTGAAGACTGGGCCTCATTTTTTCTGTGTGCTGTTCCGTAATTTTTACTTTGGTTTATTTCATAGTAGCATCTTGAATTCTTTTGACACAGCCCCCCTTTGCACATTAAATACACTGAAAGATGTTTTTTCCCTTCCACAAAGAAATGCATCTTCTGAGTGCTCAGTCCTCCAGTTCATTCTGATTTCTCTTCAAATGCCACTTCATCAGTGCGACCTTCTGTGGCCAACATATGCCCCACCTGACCTTCCGCCTGTACCCTACCCTTGTTTATTTTTTCTTCTCATATTGTGTACCACTCTGTGAAGTGCAATTGTATTTTTGTTCTTTGTGTATCTATCTCTTACAAATAAAAAAACAGCTTGTCACCAGGAGGAACATGTCCCGCTTCTCCCCACCATATCTTTAGTGTTTAATACAATACATGGCTCACAGTAGGTCTCCAATAAATAATTGTTGAAAGAAGCAAAGAATACTTGTTTCTTTGTCTCCTTGATATATAGTCCTTCAGGTCTGTCGTGCCCCATGTTTGATAGTGACATTGGAAGAAGACATTTCTTTACTATAAATTGCCAGCATAGTAACTCTTATGAGAAATGGCAGCTGATGGGTGACTTCAGAGAAGAGGATGCTGCAGGAAGTGGCAGGGACTGTGGGGCGGTGGGGGATGGGAGGAGGCAAGGCCCGCCTACTCTGGATGGTGAGGTAGAGGTCAGAAATTTAAGCTCTGGACTCACGTTTCAGTGGTTCAGGCCTAGTGATGTACTATCTTCTTGTTTCTTTTATAGAAGACAGAAATCACCATTGACTTCATATTTTTTTCTTTTACTGTTTAAAAATTTTTTATTTTAGTGTCACAGGTACTTTGTTTTTAGTTGCTATTGTTTGCTTTTTTAAAAAATCAATTTTTATCTCCATTGATTTTTAAATGTTGATTCAAGAAAAAAAAAACCAAAAACTTTGCAGGCCAAACATAATACTTCTTTGGGATTTCTTCGAACCTCAGAGGTACATGCTTTTCAGTCTCTAAGAAGCCTAAAAGGTAGAGTAGGATACATACCCACGATTAAAATGTCTTTAATGGGTTCCAGCCCCCAGTGAATGGACTGGTTGGGTCCAGCAGAAATTTATATGGTGTGACAGGGGCTACCTAAACTTCCAATTCAAAGTTAGCCAGTCTTAAACCAGCTTCCTGGCTAGCCTCATCCTACCATGCTCCTTTCTGCAGCTCCTTAGCACTTCCCAGTTTGAGCCAGTTTGGTTTTGCTCTTGTACGTTTGTTAGTCTCAGACCACTTACCAGGCATATGCATCCTCTTTTGAGCTCTGACAGTATCCCTTTAAAGCTCCTAACACTGGCATTCCCTTGCTGGAGGGTAAAAGACCTGAGGATTATTAACTGCTGTACATTTATTCATCTTTTTTGCCCCAACTAAGCCAGTGCAGAATCTTGCCTGTGCATTTGACTAAGAAATGTTGACTTGAGCTCTACCAGGGCAGGCATCTGGTCTAGTTAGTTCCTAGAACAGTGCTTACAATGGTATACAGCAGGCATTCAATACATATTTATTGATTGTGTGACTGTCTTCCTCAGGACACATCTCTATCAATTGAGCAGACTTTATTGGCACTGAATTTCCAAGATTAACCCCTTCTTCCACACAGTTTCTATCCCTCCTTGGAGTTGTGGAGAAGGCCAATTAACATCAATAGATAAGAACCATTCTCTTCAAGTTCTACTGGCAGAAGCTCAGCACAAAGAACAACTTTTTTTTTTAAGATTTATTTATTTACTTATTTTTGGTGGGGGTGGGGTGGGGAGGGAGGGGAGCAGGCGGGCCACTTCTATTGGTCTTTCATTTGTCCATTTTCATCCATCTTCGTTCTTTTGGCCCGTGTGGGCCTCCCATCGCGGTGGCCTCTGTTGTCGTAGAGCACCGGCTCTGGGCGCATGCGCTCCAGAGCTCAGGCTTGGTAATTGGACACATCGGTCCTGCAGCTCCGCGGCACGTGGGATCTTCCCAGGCCAGGGATCGAAGTGGCGCCCCTTGCACTGCAAGGCAGTGTCCTTACCCACTGGACCACCAGGGAAGCCCAAGAACAACTTTCTATGTGAAAATGTAACTTTTAATGTTGGTATTTATTAGGCAAGATATAACTGTATGCAGTGCTCATGTTCCATGAACTAAAAGTCAGTCTTCAGGGCTTCCCTGGTGGTCCAGTGGGTAGAGAGTCCCTGGCTTGGGAGGATCCCACGAACTGTGGAGTGGCTGGACTGGTGTGTCCAATTATGAGCCAGCGCTCTGGTGTGCATGGGCCCAGAGCTGGTGCTCTGCGACAAGAGAGGCCACTGCAATGGGAGGCCCACACAGGCCAAAGAATAAAGATGGATGAAAATAAATAAAGAATCAATAAAAAGAGGCCAAAATTAAAAAAAAAAAAAGAAAAAAGAAAGTCAGCCTTCAGAGTGGAAAACAGTTCTTTATTATTTGCCCCATTGCAGCTTGTGGGATCTTAGTTCCTGGACCAGGGGATCGAATCCATGCCTCCTGCAGTGGAAGCATGGAGTCCTAACCACCAGATGACCAGGGAAGTCCCAATCAGTTCTTAAGTTAATAACATTCATTCTCTGCATAGGAAAGCATAAGTGACAATGAGTTTCCAAAATCTCTTAGTCCAATGGCCTGATCCAGGTAACCAACCTCCTAAAATACCACCTTTTCTAGCAAAGGCACACGCAGCAACCAAAGGCATCACTGAACAGTCTCACCCCTGCGGTGGTTGGTCTAGTAGTAGTCTTTTTTTTTTTTTTTGAGATTTCTGTGTTTTGGTTTTTTTTTTTCTAATAGTAGTCTTAGACTGTGGATGTTTGCCCCGCCCCTCTCTGCCCATCCCCCACCTCCAGCAAATCCACTTAAGCAAGGGACTTTCAATGTCAGTTGAATTGGTGGGAGGGAGTCTTTCCTTTAATTGGGAAAAAAAAATCCTCTTCACACAGGTGCAATGGCCTGCCTCCATGAAGAAAGGCTACCTGGATACCTACAACGGAACCCAGTTTTGTACAATAGCCCCCTGCTGCAATGTGAGGCTCCAGGTAATGTGATCCGTTTTCACACAGTCTAGTGTTAGGGTGCTGCTGCCACTCTCTGTAAAGGTTACTATCTCTCCTTTATTGTCATTACAAAAACTAACTACAAAACCCGAAACCTCACTGGGAAATTGCCTACCTGCACAAAGAACACAGAGACCCTATCATTTCAGAGTTCAGTTCTTTCCTCCGAGGGTTTTTATAAAGGAGTTTTTGTCTGCCTTGTGAGGCTCCAACCACGGAGGAACTGGAAATCCAGGTTAGCTGACGGCTTAGAGGGTTTCAGTGAAGGAGATGTTCTTGGATGGTTTGCACCCAGGTGCTTTACAATTTAAGTCATAAAGTGAATTAAAACTGCAACCCTAATACATTTTAGAGAGTGGGAAGTGGGAGCGAGGAGAGGAGCGGAGAGAGGAAGGGTTTCGACTCACGTTTGCAGATCCTGCCCGCTTTCCTTGAAAAGGAAAGTCAGCCTTCAGAGTGGAAAACAGTTCTTTATTATTTGCCCCATTGCAGCTTGTGGGATCTTAGTTCCTGGACCAGGGGATCGAATCCATGCCTCCTGCAGTGGAAGCATGGAGTCCTAACCACCAGATGACCAGGGAAGTCCCAATCAGTTCTTAAGTTAATAACATTCATTCTCTGCATAGGAAAGCATAAGTGACAATGAGTTTCCAAAATCTCTTAGTCCAATGGCCTGATCCAGGTAACCAACCTCCTAAAATACCACCTTTTCTAGCAAAGGCACACGCAGCAACCAAAGGCATCACTGAACAGTCTCACCCCTGCGGTGGTTGGTCTAGTAGTAGTCTTTTTTTTTTTTTTGAGATTTCTGTGTTTTGGTTTTTTTTTTTCTAATAGTAGTCTTAGACTGTGGATGTTTGCCCCGCCCCTCTCTGCCCATCCCCCACCTCCAGCAAATCCACTTAAGCAAGGGACTTTCAATGTCAGTTGAATTGGTGGGAGGGAGTCTTTCCTTTAATTGGGAAAAAAAAATCCTCTTCACACAGGTGCAATGGCCTGCCTCCATGAAGAAAGGCTACCTGGATACCTACAACGGAACCCAGTTTTGTACAATAGCCCCCTGCTGCAATGTGAGGCTCCAGGTAATGTGATCCGTTTTCACACAGTCTAGTGTTAGGGTGCTGCTGCCACTCTCTGTAAAGGTTACTATCTCTCCTTTATTGTCATTACAAAAACTAACTACAAAACCCGAAACCTCACTGGGAAATTGCCTACCTGCACAAAGAACACAGAGACCCTATCATTTCAGAGTTCAGTTCTTTCCTCCGAGGGTTTTTATAAAGGAGTTTTTGTCTGCCTTGTGAGGCTCCAACCACGGAGGAACTGGAAATCCAGGTTAGCTGACGGCTTAGAGGGTTTCAGTGAAGGAGATGTTCTTGGATGGTTTGCACCCAGGTGCTTTACAATTTAAGTCATAAAGTGAATTAAAACTGCAACCCTAATACATTTTAGAGAGTGGGAAGTGGGAGCGAGGAGAGGGAGCGGGAGAGAGAGGAAGGATTTCCTCCTAAAAGATGTCTCACGTTTTTGCAGATCCTGCCCGCTTTCCTTGAAAAGGAAAGTGTGTTCATTCTCCCGCTGTTTGCTTTCAGCACACTCGGGCTCAAGGTTTGAATACTGTAATCACAATGTGGAGGGTGGAGGATGTTGGAAGGTATTTATTTTTATCTTCACTGCCAGCATCATCACAGTGTGTGTGTGATCCAAATTCACACTCCTCACATATACAGCGCCCTCAGCCAACTGCTTTCTCCAAGGCAGAGGTGTGATTAGGGTTCATGTTTTGCCACATCATAAAGGTGACAGCAAAAATCTGTGAGTGAAACCTACTCTCACAATAGCTTACCCAATAAACTTGAAACGTGTTCTGAACATGTGATGTATTGTTAAGTGCGAGCCCAGGATTAAGAGTGTGTGTGGGTGAGGGGGGAGGTTAGCTGTTGCAAATGCACATGCTGAATGCTCTACACCGACTCTCCCTTTCTCCTTCCTAACAGAAACTGTCCTCCCCAGGCCAGTGTTTCGCTCAGTGATTGAGTTTCCCCTGGGGTGGGTGTGGCTGTGTGACCAGGTTTTGGCTGACTGGACTTGGGCAGAGGATTCTGTAGGACTTCCAGGAAGCCTTGTGCAAGGGTGTATACTTTTGCCCTTCCTGTCTCCCTGCTGGCTGGAAAGCTGATCTGAGGCTGGCACCCAAATTAGCCATGCTGGACTCTAAGGTGACTTTGAAGACAGAGCTGGGGGTTGAGGTATGGAGCAGGAAGAGAGAAGGAGTCTCAGTCCTTGAGGACTTCACTGAGTGGTCACACCAGCCCAGACCTGCCTCCTCTGGTTTTCTCTTGTGAGAGAAAATTCCTTTGTGTGTTCGGGTCATTATTTTTGGTGTCTGTCACAAGGAGTCAAATGCAATTGCTAACTGATACATCAACTTAGGTTTAACATTAATGAGGCTTGATTTGAAGGGTGAGTGAGTACAGACAACACACAAACGTGCCTGGTGCCAAGGGCATGTGCAAAAAGCTAGTTGTTAATGCCCGTTTGGGGAATTATTATATTTACCGATCGTCTCTGGTTTACACTTTAATGGGGGAATACTCATTTTAGTTTAGCTTTGTGTTAATTATAAGGGCTCTAGAAAAGTGTCAGCTCAGCTTGGTAGTCCTAACTGACATGTTCGGCCCACACAATTGGAGTGTGTGTTAGCGTCTTCCTTCATTCACTCGGGAAATATTTACTCAGTGCCTATTACAGGTGAGGCACAGCTTTAGAAAACGGTGAGAGTCCAAGTGGTGGTCTTAGGAAAGGAAAATGAGAGGAAGACTCTGGCTTCAAACTTACAGACTAGGAAAGGAAAGAATTAATAAACAATAATAACAACTAATGTTTACTGAGCACTGATGATCACCTGTAGTATTTTACCTGTATCATCTCATTTAATGTTGTTAACAGCCCTTTGAAGTACACAGCTGCTATTATTTTCCTGATTAAACAAGCAAGACTTTAGAGGGACACAGAAATTCAGTAACTTACGCAAACCCGTAAATGATGAAATTGGAGCTTACAAATGGTGCTTGTGTGCTCTTAATCTCTGAAGGAAAAGTGAAGGTGTTAGTCCTCCCAGGCCAGTGTTTCGCTCAGTGATTGAGTTTCCTGGGTGGGTGTGGCTGTGTGACCAGGTTTTGGCTGACTGGACTTGGGCAGAGGATTCTGTAGGACTTCCAGGAAGCCTTGTGCAAGGGTGTATACTTTTGCCCTTCCTGTCTCCCTGCTGGCTGGAAAGCTGATCTGAGGCTGGCACCCAAATTAGCCATGCTGGACTCTAAGGTGACTTTGAAGACAGAGCTGGGGGTTGAGGTATGGAGCAGGAAGAGAGAAGGAGTCTCAGTCCTTGAGGACTTCACTGAGTGGTCACACCAGCCCAGACCTGCCTCCTCTGGTTTTCTCTTGTGAGAGAAAATTCCTTTGTGTGTTCGGGTCATTATTTTTGGTGTCTGTCACAAGGAGTCAAATGCAATTGCTAACTGATACATCAACTTAGGTTTAACATTAATGAGGCTTGATTTGAAGGGTGAGTGAGTACAGACAACACACAAACGTGCCTGGTGCCAAGGGCATGTGCAAAAAGCTAGTTGTTAATGCCCGTTTGGGGAATTATTATATTTACCGATCGTCTCTGGTTTACACTTTAATGGGGGAATACTCATTTTAGTTTAGCTTTGTGTTAATTATAAGGGCTCTAGAAAAGTGTCAGCTCAGCTTGGTAGTCCTAACTGACATGTTCGGCCCACACAATTGGAGTGTGTGTTAGCGTCTTCCTTCATTCACTCGGGAAATATTTACTCAGTGCCTATTACAGGTGAGGCACAGCTTTAGAAAACGGTGAGAGTCCAAGTGGTGGTCTTAGGAAAGGAAAATGAGAGGAAGACTCTGGCTTCAAACTTACAGACTAGGAAAGGAAAGAATTAATAAACAATAATAACAACTAATGTTTACTGAGCACTGATGATCACCTGTAGTATTTTACCTGTATCATCTCATTTAATGTTGTTAACAGCCCTTTGAAGTACACAGCTGCTATTATTTTCCTGATTAAACAAGCAAGACTTTAGAGGGACACAGAAATTCAGTAACTTACGCAAACCCGTAAATGATGAAATTGGAGCTTACAAATGGTGCTTGTGTGCTCTTAATCTCTGAAGGAAAAGTGAAGGTGTTAGTCACTCAGTCATGTCTGACTCTTTGTGACACCATAGACGGTAGCTCGCCAGCCTCCTCTGTCCATGGAGTTCTCCAGGCAAGAATATTGGAGTGGGTAGCCATTCCCTTCTCCAGGATATCTTCCCGACCCTGGGACTGAACACAGGTCTCCTGCATTGCAGGTAGAATCTTTACGGTCTTCTGAGGAAGCCCCTTTTAATCTCTATATAGTAACTATAATAACTGAGCAATTTATTGAACCCACTTTATATACAAGACCCTGCATTGTGTTGTAGGGCAGTGGTCCTCAGTGTGGTCCTTGGACCAGCAGCTGCTGTATCACCTGGGCGGTCCTAGAAATGCAAATCATTGGCTTCCCAAATCTGTTGCATCAGAAACTCTGGGTGGGGCCCAGCAAGCTGGTTTTAACAAGCCTCCCAGGTGATTCTGGTGCCTGCTGAAATTTGACAACCACTGTGATAGGGATGAGTAGATAAGGGACATTTATTTACGTTTGGAAGAGGGTAAAGCAGTATAAAAAATAAGCATACTTCAAGGTAGATAAGATGCAGAAAGACTAGAACCCTACTGCATTTTAGTTTGTTGCCAGATTTTCTGATTTAAGAAAAGCTGGAATCCAGATTTTAATGGGAAATCTCTCAACTTTATAATTAGAGCTAAAATTTTTTAAAAAATAAAATAAACAGGAGAAATAAAAACCATCTGGGGAGTCAGCTCAGCTTGGTAGTCCTAACTGACATGTTCGGCCCACACAATTGGAGTGTGTGTTAGCGTCTTCCTCCAGTCACGCGGGAAATATTTACTCAGTGCCTATTACAGGTGAGGCACAGCTTTAGAAAACGGTGAGAGTCCAAGTGGTGGTCTTAGGAAAGGAAAATGAGAGGAAGACTCTGGCTTCAAACTTACAGACTAGGAAAGGAAAGAATTAATAAACAATAATAACAACTAATGTTTACTGAGCACTGATGATCACCTGTAGTATTTTACCTGTATCATCTCATTTAATGTTGTTAACAGCCCTTTGAAGTACACAGCTGCTATTATTTTCCTGATTAAACAAGCAAGACTTTAGAGGGACACAGAAATTCAGTAACTTACGCAAACCCGTAAATGATGAAATTGGAGCTTACAAATGGTGCTTGTGTGCTCTTAATCTCTGAAGGAAAAGTGAAGGTGTTAGTCACTCAGTCATGTCTGACTCTTTGTGACACCATAGACGGTAGCTCGCCAGCCTCCTCTGTCCATGGAGTTCTCCAGGCAAGAATATTGGAGTGGGTAGCCATTCCCTTCTCCAGGATATCTTCCCGACCCTGGGACTGAACACAGGTCTCCTGCATTGCAGGTAGAATCTTTACGGTCTTCTGAGGAAGCCCCTTTTAATCTCTATATAGTAACTATAATAACTGAGCAATTTATTGAACCCACTTTATATACAAGACCCTGCATTGTGTTGTAGGGCAGTGGTCCTCAGTGTGGTCCTTGGACCAGCAGCTGCTGTATCACCTGGGCGGTCCTAGAAATGCAAATCATTGGCTTCCCCGCAAATCTGTTGCATCAGAAACTCTGGGGTGGGGCCCAGCAAGCTGGTTTTAACAAGCCTCCCAGGTGATTCTGGTGCCTGCTGAAATTTGACAACCACTGTGATAGGGATGAGTAGATAAGGGACATTTATTTACGTTTGGAAGAGGGTAAAGCAGTATAAAAAATAAGCATACTTCAAGGTAGATAAGATGCAGAAAGACTAGAACCCTACTGCATTTTAGTTTGTTGCCAGATTTTCTGATTTAAGAAAAGCTGGAATCCAGATTTTAATGGGAAATCTCTCAACTTTATAATTAGAGCTAAAATTTTTTAAAAAATAAAATAAACAGGAGAAATAAAAACCATCTGCAAGGCAGGCAGTAGCCTATGTGCCCTGCTAAGGATAATAGAGACTCATAGAAGTTTTCAGTGGTCTGCGCAGCCTGGAAGTTAATTTACCTAAATGCATTATGAAAACTGGACCAGAACAGTAAGACATGAGCTCACTGTATTGGTTTTCTAGGGCTGCAGACAAAATGCTGCAATCCACATGATTTAATCAACAGAAGCTGATTTTCTCACAGTTCTGGAGGACTGAAGCTTAAAATCAAGGTGTGCGAAGCTCTGGTTTTTTCTGAGGGCTCTGAGGGAGAATCTGTTCATTGCTCTCTTAGATTCTAGTATCTCCAGGCATGCCTTACCTTGTAGATGCAAACTCTAACCCTGTGTCCTGACATGGAATTTCCCCAGTCTTCACATGTTTCTTTCCTTCTGGCACCAGTCATATAGGATTAGGGGCCCACCCTACTCCTTTTTGACCTCATCTTTGTATCTGCAATGGCCCTATTTCCAAATAAGGTCACCTAGATTGGGTTAGGACTTCAACATACCTTTCTGGGGATACAATTCAATCCATAACATTCACTTTTAGGTGGTCTAATTCAGTAGGTAAGGTCTTCGTTTCTCTTATAAGTGGAGGCTAATTCATTACCTCATTTCTTTCTATAGGAAGAGTTAAGAGGATATGGTTTACCTTAATGAAATTATAGAGTCAGTGTGTAGATATTTGAGGTCTTTAAAATCAGCTGAGACTTGGAGCTAATGGTAAGGACAATGACCTTTGCCCTGTACTAAAGTAACATAGAACACTCAAACCAGAGCTCATTTAGGAGATACTTGAGAGACTTGTGATTTTTGAGAACTTGGCTGAAGAAAGGCTACTTTGCTAGAAATCCAAATATTCTGTCTGGCTTAAAGTGAGATCAAGGTCCAGTAGCTGGAAACAGCCCTTTGAAATACTTTCAGTGTTTGATTAGAGTCTGGCTAACCACGAACTTGTGGGGAATTTTTGATGAGATGGTAAATCCAGAAAGTTTAGGGGCATCTGGATAAGATGCCACCTCTCTATGTAATTTGTACCCACAAACTAGTAGGAAAATCTGACACAAAGGTCAAAAGATGGGCTCATGTATTCTGAGAAGGTCCTCAGTCCTCAAGAGCTTGAAAAAATTTAATTTGAATGTATATTTAAGACATAATCTTTAAGTACATACTTCAGATTTTTGCATGTGTTTTTCTCTGCCTTTTGTCTGTGTCGGTACCTACCTGTGTGTGTTTATTTTATATAGTTGAATCCAAAGTTAGCCATATTAAACCTAATGTCTGAATTGACTTTAAGTGTTTACTGCTTTGGACTTCCTTGAGCCTGGTGGGCTATATAGTCCATAGGGTTGCAAAGAGTCGGATATGACAGAACACGCATACAATGACAAAAATGATAGTGAGGATGTCTAAATTTAGAGTACAGTACTTTTTAGCCGCATGGTACAGTAACTTGAAGGGTGTGTTTCTCAACTCACTAATTCAAAAAATATTTTTTGAGTGTCCCAGATTCTGTGGCTGTGTGAAATCTCAATAATGGTATATGAAATATAAATTAAGGGGTTGGGAATTCCCTGGTGATTCAGTGGTTAGGGCTCTGTGGGCTCACAGCCAAGGTCCAGGTTCAACCCTGGGTCAGGAAATGAAGATCTCACAAGCCTCGTGGCAAGGCCAAAGAAAAGGAGGGGTCAACATCTGGCCTCTGGAAGAGGCAATGACAACCCACGCTAGTATTCTTGCCTGAAAAACGCCATGGACAGAGGAGCTAGGCAGGCTACAGACCATAGGGTCGCAAAAAGCTCGACAGAACTGAACACATGGACAACATACTGCTAGTTGCCTTCCGTGATTGCCAGCCTCCAAGACAATCCCCAACAGTCCCTATCTCCTAGTGTTCCTACCTTCATGTAAGCCCATCCTAGCTTGTGCCAGGGTGGTCTGTGTGACCAATGAGACATAGAAAGGTAAGGAATGTCACTTTTTAAATTAGGTTCTAAAAGGCTGTGACTTCCATCTTGGACATGGTCCATCTGTTTGTCTGTCCGCCTTTCTTTCTGTCTCTTATATCACTCTGAGGGAAGCAAGCCCTGTTGTGAGCAGCCTTATGGGGAGGCCCACATGGTTAGGAGATGAAGTTTCTAGCCAGCAGCCAATTAGGAACTGAGGTCTATCAGCAGCCATGTATATGTCCTTGAAGAGGGTCCTGAGCCTTCAGGTGACTATAGTCCTGGATGACAGCTTAACTGTGATTTCATGAGGGACTCTGAGCCAGAACTCCCAGGTAAACTGCATCTTCACTCTTCTTCCTCAGAAACTATATGAGATAATACGTGGTTATTACTGTAAGACAGAAGTTTGTGTATTATTTGTTAATAGTACACCTACTCAAAAATCTCTACTTTTCTTTCTAACAAGTCTCAAATTTCTTTCAAGCATCAGTGTGCCCCAAATAAAAACGAGCCAACCAACCAAAGCAACAGAAGTTACCCAGCATTTAAACCTAATGTGTCGGTTTTAGGGGAACAGGGAACAACGCATACAATGACAAAAATGATAGTGAGGATGTCTAAATTTAGAGTACAGTACTTTTTAGCCGCATGGTACAGTAACTTGAAGGGTGTGTTTCTCAACTCACTAATTCAAAAAATATTTTTTGAGTGTCCCAGATTCTGTGGCTGTGTGAAATCTCAATAATGGTATATGAAATATAAATTAAGGGGTTGGGAATTCCCTGGTGATTCAGTGGTTAGGGCTCTGTGGGCTCACAGCCAAGGTCCAGGTTCAACCCTGGGTCAGGAAATGAAGATCTCACAAGCCTCGTGGCAAGGCCAAAGAAAAGGAGGGGTCAACATCTGGCCTCTGGAAGAGGCAATGACAACCCACGCTAGTATTCTTGCCTGAAAAACGCCATGGACAGAGGAGCTAGGCAGGCTACAGACCATAGGGTCGCAAAAAGCTCGACAGAACTGAACACATGGACAACATACTGCTAGTTGCCTTCCGTGATTGCCAGCCTCCAAGACAATCCCCAACAGTCCCTATCTCCTAGTGTTCCTACCTTCATGTAAGCCCATCCTAGCTTGTGCCAGGGTGGTCTGTGTGACCAATGAGACATAGAAAGGTAAGGAATGTCACTTTTTAAATTAGGTTCTAAAAGGCTGTGACTTCCATCTTGGACATGGTCCATCTGTTTGTCTGTCCGTCTTTCTCTTTCTGTCTCTTATATCACTCTGAGGGAAGCAAGCCCTGTTGTGAGCAGCCTTATGGGGAGGCCCACATGGTTAGGAGATGAAGTTTCTAGCCAGCAGCCAATTAGGAACTGAGGTCTATCAGCAGCCATGTATATGTCCTTGAAGAGGGTCCTGAGCCTTCAGGTGACTATAGTCCTGGATGACAGCTTAACTGTGATTTCATGAGGGACTCTGAGCCAGAACTCCCAGGTAAACTGCATCTTCACTCTTCTTCCTCAGAAACTATATGAGATAATACGTGGTTATTACTGTAAGACAGAAGTTTGTGTATTATTTGTTAATAGTACACCTACTCAAAAATCTCTACTTTTTCTTTCTAACAAGTCTCAAATTTCTTTCAAGCATCAGTGTGCCCCAAATAAAAACGAGCCAACCAACCAAAGCAACAGAAGTTACCCAAGAAGAAAGGCAGGACTCAATTTACAGAATCAGAACACCTTAGATCGTGGCTGCTGAAACACAAAACAAAATAGATGGCTCTTCTCAGTTGCATTTTAGACTCATACTTAAAGCAACAACACTTTCTGACTCCTCTGGGGAGCTGGACAGATGAGGAAATCCTCAGAAAGGATTTCAACAGTTTGACCCTCTCCTGTCCACATCCCAGGAACCAGACTGCAGGACTTGGCCAAGAATAAATGGAACTTGAGTTTCAAACCCTTCCCACGCAATAAAGTTTCAAATTTGTAGCCTTTGAAGACCGTGAAGATGTGAAATGTAGCAAACTGAATTGAACATTTACCAACAAATGTTTAAAGGATGATTTTGCTTTGGGGGCAAGAAGCTCTTTATAGACATGATTTTAAAGAGCCTCCCTTTTTTATTCTCTTCAGTAACTGGGGCTGCCTGAAGTCTGAAGCTCTCTTATCTGCCCAGACATTCTTTGATCCACCCACCTTAAACAGAACAGGAAAAAGGGTTTGTTCTGGACTTGTTTTTAAGCATTGTCACACCCTAAGTGGAAAAATTTTAGGTTGTATATTAGACTAGACAAATTAAAAACATCTAAAAATAACACCTCAAAATGTATTTATAATTTAATGTGGAAATGAATAAGTATATTCAATTTGGGGTAAAAAATTAACAAAAATTGTCTTACTGAAGAAACTCTTCTCTTCTTACTTTCTCCTTATTCTCTTCAATTGCCTCCCAAACTTTTTGCTGTTGTTTGAAATGATAATTACTCTATTGAAATTAATAATATCTTTTCAAATTAACATCAACTTCTTGTAACTGTTTAAAGTATTCTATATTAAGACTTTAAAAATTAATATCAGCTCAGCTATTTTGATAGCAAAATATTTTGAGGAGGAAAGATCCAGAAGATCTGTAGAACAAAAGAAGAAACTGTACAAGAGGTCATGCAAGTTAAATTAATTTCCAGCTGTGTAGTAATAAAAAGAAAAGGCAAAACATACCTCCCAATGATGTTATTATCATACACCCAGCCACTTTCCTTGATAGAAGATAAATGAACAAGGGAGTCTGAACTTTTAATCAATTCTTTGACATTTTCCCAGTATGTGGTTATCTACTGGTATATTTGTAATATTGAAACTTAACAATTTTGGAGCTACATATGTTGAAAATATGATCATACTTAAACAAATACGAAAATATGATCATACTTAAACAAATACATAAGAATGAAGAAACTGAAATTGAATACATACTAGAACTTCTGAACCTAATCTTAATCAAAATGAGATAGGAACATAAATTATGGTTGCTAGATGAGGACTTGCATTGTTTTACTTTGTAATGGGAACATGAACCTTTGATACAATCTTTTTTTTTTAATCACTTAGGTAATAAAAGGACCTCTCACACTGTTCATTCTTTGGCCCAAAATCCTGGTTCAAGTTCCTATGATGCTTGGAGATAATTCTGATGACCCAAAGTAAAAGTAGAATAGAGCATTTACAGGTTGTGATGTTGACTGATTAATATTCATTGTGGTCAATATGCCATATGGGTGCTGTTTTTCAAAAGTAGCTATGAGATTTGACCTCTGCACTATATCTAAGGAAGCCATAGATCATTAGATGGAATTTGATGTCAATCTTGAATGAAATCTTGACTTCATTTTAATTTTGTGATTATAGGTAGGTAAGTTAACTTCTCTGAGATAGTTTCTCATCCATAAAATGAACATAATGGTAACCTCGTATGGTATTTTGTGAGGACTGATGAGAAAATATGTCAATCTGCTGAACAGAGGTCATGTCTCCATTGTCCTTTTCTATTACAATATTTTAAACCTATAACATCAAGTTAACATCAACTTCTTGTAACTGTTTAAAGTATTCTATATTAAGACTTTAAAAATTAATATCAGTTCAGCTATTTTGATAGCAAAATATTTTGAGGAGGAAAGATCCAGAAGATCTGTAGAACAAAAGAAGAAACTGTACAAGAGGTCATGCAAGTTAAATTAATTTCCAGCTGTGTAGTAAGAAAAAGAAAAGGCAAAACATACCTCCCAATGATGTTATTATCATACACCCAGCCACTTTCCTTGATAGAAGATAAATGAACAAGGGAGTCTGAACTTTTAATCAATTCTTTGACATTTTCCCAGTATGTGGTTATCTACTGGTATATTTGTAATATTGAAACTTAACAATTTTGGAGCTACATATGTTGAAAATATGATCATACTTAAACAAATACGAAAATATGATCATACTTAAACAAATACATAAGAATGAAGAAACTGAAATTGAATACATACTAGAACTTCTGAACCTAATCTTAATCAAAATGAGATAGGAACATAAATTATGGTTGCTAGATGAGGACTTGCATTGTTTTACTTTGTAATGGGAACATGAACCTTTGATACAATCTTTTTTTAATCACTTAGGTAATAAAAGGACCTCTCACACTGTTCATTCTTTGGCCCAAAATCCTGGTTCAAGTTCCTATGATGCTTGGAGATAATTCTGATGACCCAAAGTAAAAGTAGAATAGAGCATTTACAGGTTGTGATGTTGACTGATTAATATTCATTGTGGTCAATATGCCATATGGGTGCTGTTTTTCAAAAGTAGCTATGAGATTTGACCTCTGCACTATATCTAAGGAAGCCATAGATCATTAGATGGAATTTGATGTCAATCTTGAATGAAATCTTGACTTCATTTTAATTTTGTGATTATAGGTAGGTAAGTTAACTTCTCTGAGATAGTTTCTCATCCATAAAATGAACATAATGGTAACCTCGTATGGTATTTTGTGAGGACTGATGAGAAAATATGTCAATCTGCTGAACAGAGGTCATGTCTCCATTGTCCTTTTCTATTACAATATTTTAAACCTATAACATCAAGAATTCTCACACTTCACCATTCAAAGTACTTCCTTTGGAATTCCCTGTAGTCTTTCTTCTCTTCTGATCTCCCACATACATCTTCCATGGATGTTCTTTTTCAGCCCCATTCTTCCCTCCTTCATCCAACATTCAATCTCAATACTATTTAAACCTCTCGTCTTAGTTTTTTCCACACCCTACTCCCCATGACTTTCTTCTCCTTTTCTTTCGTGCAAGCCAGTGACTTCTTTGATGGTTAGTGCTGTCTCCTTCTCTAAGAAGAGTTCAGGTATGAATATTACTTTTAAAAACATCATATTACAAATACTTCTCAAGGAAAAAAAAATCCTTTCATATTCTCTTTCAGTCCCTGCCATATATTTATATTTTCTAAAAAAGTGCATTTTGTAAACAGCCAAGATGAAGCTGTCTGTGGGATCGTGTGGTGCAACGGCAAGAGTACAGGAAGAGAAAAGCTGCTTCCTCTTCTGCTCTGGTGACCCTTAGTGGGTCCATTTGTTTCTCAAGGGCTCAGTTGCTTCATCCTTAAAATGAGGCAGAGGGAGAGATTGTTCCTGAAGTCCCTTTAGCTCTGAAAATAGTCCAAGAGTTGGTTTTTTAATACAATGGGAATGTCCTTCCAATCGCCTAACCTGAGAGTGAAGCTGACCTCAATATCATTATTGAATTTTTTCCCTAAATTCCTATGCACTAGTGCAGAAAATAAGCAGAAGGTAGAGCCCTGCAGACAGGGAGAAAAGGACCTTCTGCCAGGTGAATAATGACCTCCTGACCTTCTACTGTGGGGGCCTATTGATCTTGAGCCACACTAATGCTCTTGGATGGCTGCATGTGGGCTCTCTGGCTTAATTCCCCTTACCACAGATCTGTAATTGCCTTCCCTGGTGACTCAGATGGTTAAAAAAATCTGCCTGCAATGCAGGAGAACTGAGTTCAGTCCCTAGCTGGGGAAGATCCCCTGGGAGACAATGGCTATGACAGTCCATGGGGTCATAGTAGTCAGACAAAACTGAGCCATGTTGGCATAACTGCCTTGCCATGAATTTGTGAAATGGCTACACAGGGTTAAAGGCACAAACTTTGCCCTGGTCTTTGAACAGGTCTACTGGTCTGTGCTGGAGACAGACCCCAAATATCTCTGTGCTGCTTGAGAAGCAGAATCCTGGTCTAGCCCTCGGGGTATGTCAGCTTGGGGGGCTTGAGGGGAGAAGGTCAGAAACAAACATGTTTAGAAAAATGTCCCCATTTATCCACTTCCTGATGTGGTTTGTTTTCAGAGTATTGTCTAAATGCTTCCCTTCTCCCTAATGACAGTGAACTGAAGAGCCAGCAGGACAGAGGTTTCTGTGTTAAACATGAATGTGAAGTCTTACTGTATTTTGAGTGCTTAAGGAAAAGCTAATGGGAACTTTCCAGGGAAGATGGTGGGTGTTATTAACATAGAATATGTATGAGAATTCCTAAATGAAGGCTTTATAGGGTGGAGTTGGAGACTAACAGGACTCCAGCTGGTTTGGGGTGGGCAGGGTGTGGGACCAGGTGGGGGTGGGGAGAAAGGGTAGGGAAGAAAACCTTCTTTTGGACTCTGGGGACTCTGTGGGCCTCTTTAAGGGCCTAGAATGAAGGCTGCTGGGGAGACTAAGAAAATCAGGGTAGGTGCTAGAGAAACTAAAATGGGAACCTAAAACTGGAGGTAGAAAATACTAGGTTTATAAAAAATAATTGCTGAAGGTAAGGGTCACCTGGGATATCTGATCCAAGAGTTGGTTTTTAATACAATGGGAATGTCCTTCCAACGCCTACTGAGAGTGAAGCTGACCTCAATATCATTATTGAATTTTCCCTAAATTCCTATGCACTAGTGCAGAAAATAAGCAGAAGGTAGAGCCCTGCAGACAGGGAGAAGAGGACCTTCTGCCAGGTGAATAATGACCTCCTGACCTTCTACTGTGGGGGCCTATTGATCTTGAGCCACACTAATGCTCTTGGATGGCTGCATGTGGGCTCTCTGGCTTAATTCCCCTTACCACAGATCTGTAATTGCCTTCCCTGGTGACTCAGATGGTTAAAAAAATCTGCCTGCAATGCAGGAGAACTGAGTTCAGTCCCTAGCTGGGGAAGATCCCCTGGGAGACAATGGCTATGACAGTCCATGGGGTCATAGTAGTCAGACAAAACTGAGCCATGTTGGCATAACTGCCTTGCCATGAATTTGTGAAATGGCTACACAGGGTTAAAGGCACAAACTTTGCCCTGGTCTTTGAACAGGTCTACTGGTCTGTGCTGGAGACAGACCCCAAATATCTCTGTGCTGCTTGAGAAGCAGAATCCTGGTCTAGCCCTCGGGGTATGTCAGCTTGGGGGGCTTGAGGGGAGAAGGTCAGAAACAAACATGTTTAGAAAAATGTCCCCATTTATCCACTTCCTGATGTGGTTTGTTTTCAGAGTATTGTCTAAATGCTTCCCTTCTCCCTAATGACAGTGAACTGAAGAGCCAGCAGGACAGAGGTTTCTGTGTTAAACATGAATGTGAAGTCTTACTGTATTTTGAGTGCTTAAGGAAAAGCTAATGGGAACTTTCCAGGGAAGATGGTGGGTGTTATTAACATAGAATATGTATGAGAATTCCTAAATGAAGGCTTTATAGGGTGGAGTTGGAGACTAACAGGACTCCAGCTGGTTTGGGGTGGGCAGGGTGTGGGACCAGGTGGGGGTGGGGAGAAAGGGTAGGGAAGAAAACCTTCTTTTGGACTCTGGGGACTCTGTGGGCCTCTTTAAGGGCCTAGAATGAAGGCTGCTGGGGAGACTAAGAAAATCAGGGTAGGTGCTAGAGAAACTAAAATGGGAACCTAAAACTGGAGGTAGAAAATACTAGGTTTTTAAAAAAATAATTGCTGAAGGTAAGGGTCACCTGGGACCTGTGGATTGAAAGGCAAGTGGCCTGTAGGAGATCCAGTAGGTTGACCTCAGCTTTGAACCTGTGCCAAGCCAATTGGTATAATGATCAGCTTGGCTCCATCACCTGCAGGCCTCTCACCTTTGCAGCTAAGGCCACTGCTGTCTACTCAGCCCAAGGCTCTGGGTCCAATCCTGTTTTTACAAAGAAACTAGAACTGAGAGCTCTAGGCTATTGCCATCATGGTGACCTGGCTTCTCTCCTGCTGCAGGGTCTGCTCTGACTTGTAAGAGAACAATAGGCCTTTTTTATTTCCTTCTTCTTTTTTTTTGCCGTGTGTGCAGCATGTGAGATCTTAGTTCCCAACCAGGGATAGAACCCAGGCTACCTGTAGAGGAACTGCAGAGATCTAACCACTGGACTATGTCTCTGTCTTGGGTCCTGGGAACTCCTCTTTCTCCTATAATGATACTGCTAACATTTGACTGAGTACCAGCTATTGCACTGATCCTCACACTCACTATCATATTAAATAACCCTGTTCCCATTTTTCAGGTGAGAAAAATGAGGCTTAAGGTATTTGGTTTTGTTTTCTTGCTTGTTGCAAATCATGTATGAGAGTTAGAGTTCAATCCAGACAGTTTAGCACCAGAGCCCAGTTGTGTACCAACATGCCATCCCGCTTCTGCATCCTGCCTCTGCATTGTCTCTGCCTTGATTCTTTGTCTGCCACTCTGACTGTACCAGGATGGGCTTCCCATATATTCTTCTCCTTTCAATCTTGCTGTTGAACACCTTCAGCATGTCTACCTCTTCCAACTTTCTTTGATGATACCCAGCTTGGTGACCATTTTCATATGTATGAGAATTCCTAAATGAAGGCTTTATAGGGTGGAGTTGGAGACTAACAGCTGGGTTTGGGGTGGGCAGGGTGTGGGACCAGGTGGGGGTGGGGAGAAAGGGTAGGGAAGAAAACCTTCTTTTGGACTCTGGGGACTCTGTGGGCCTCTTTAAGGGCCTAGAATGAAGGCTGCTGGGGAGACTAAGAAAATCAGGGTAGGTGCTAGAGAAACTAAAATGGGAACCTAAAACTGGAGGTAGAAAATACTAGGTTTTTAAAAAAATAATTGCTGAAGGTAAGGGTCACCTGGGACCTGTGGATTGAAAGGCAAGTGGCCTGTAGGAGATCCAGTAGGTTGACCTCAGCTTTGAACCTGTGCCAAGCCAATTGGTATAATGATCAGCTTGGCTCCATCACCTGCAGGCCTCTCACCTTTGCAGCTAAGGCCACTGCTGTCTACTCAGCCCAAGGCTCTGGGTCCAATCCTGTTTTTACAAAGAAACTAGAACTGAGAGCTCTAGGCTATTGCCATCATGGTGACCTGGCTTCTCTCCTGCTGCAGGGTCTGCTCTGACTTGTAAGAGAACAATAGGCCTTTTTTATTTCCTTCTTCTTTTTTTTTGCCGTGTGTGCAGCATGTGAGATCTTAGTTCCCAACCAGGGATAGAACCCAGGCTACCTGTAGAGGAACTGCAGAGATCTAACCACTGGACTATGTCTCTGTCTTGGGTCCTGGGAACTCCTCTTTCTCCTATAATGATACTGCTAACATTTGACTGAGTACCAGCTATTGCACTGATCCTCACACTCACTATCATATTAAATAACCCTGTTCCCATTTTTCAGGTGAGAAAAATGAGGCTTAAGGTATTTGGTTTTGTTTTCTTGCTTGTTGCAAATCATGTATGAGAGTTAGAGTTCAATCCAGACAGTTTAGCACCAGAGCCCAGTTGTGTACCAACATGCCATCCCGCTTCTGCATCCTGCCTCTGCATTGTCTCTGCCTTGATTCTTTGTCTGCCACTCTGACTGTACCAGGATGGGCTTCCCATATATTCTTCTCCTTTCAATCTTGCTGTTGAACACCTTCAGCATGTCTACCTCTTCCAACTTTCTTTGATGATACCCAGCTTGGTGATCTTCTTGCTTTCTGGATCTTGACCATTTTCATGTTTTCTGGTCTTGCTGTTTATAAAGAACTCTGTGACTGCCTAAGAGCCACAACTGAATACTATTCTCTCTTCCTTAGCTTACTCTTCAGTAAAGTCTAGTCATGCAGGTGTAGTCACTGCAGACAGTCTGGAAGCAGAGTTTGGCTGGATAGGATGCGCACTCAGGGTGTGTAGTTGGCCTGAGTGTGGATCAGGCCTTCAGTAGCCCCAGGTGGAAATGAGCTGTGTGGGTTTGATGTCTACATGAGCTGGGGAAGGACCTCTTTTCCTTTAGTGGTGAATTGGGGTCACTCATTGGAGTCCATGATGTGGTTTGAAGGATTCAGCCTTTCAGCTCAAGCATGGCCAGCCTTGGAGCACGGTGCCTGATGCTGCACTCTGACTTCCTGTTTTGGTTAGGGCAGAGGTTCTCAACCTCCCTCCCGGTCACAGCCACCTGCAGAGCTTCTGAGAACTGCTGAATTCTCTACTCTGTCCTCAGAAGTTCAGTTCAGATGACCTAGGGTGACCTCCAGGCATTAATGGTTTTACAAGAATGTGCTGCAGGGGATTCTAATGCCCAGTCAGGGTTGCTAGCCACTCCTGTGCTGGGTGATTCTCGGCCTGAGGGTATCACCAGTGAATAGGAGCAAAGCAGCATGGCCTGGGAGAGAAAGAAGTCTTTATGTTGTTCTTCACTATGAACCCTAGATACTGTGGAATGTAAATCTAATCAAGGAAGGGTCATGTAGGTTCTGTAAGTCGCCCAGACTACTAAGAGGAAGCATACCACAACTTGAAAGGTACTGTGATCTGGGGCTTAGAGAGGATGCAGGCACTAGAAGACTCCTCTCTGGGACTGGGAGCTACTCAAGTGCACGGTGATGGAGGAAACAGTTTTTATTCTATCCTAATGTGGCTCCTACTTGCTCTGAGTCCAATGAACTGCCCAAATATGTTAAAGTCTGTCGGAAATGAAAAGGCAGAAATGCTGAGGTACCCTTGAGAAAAGGCCAAGTAAATGCAGGGATCATTATTTAAAATACAGTTTCTGAGATCCAGGATGGGCTTCCCATATATTCTTCTCCTTTCAATCTTGCTGTTGAACACCTTCAGCATGTCTACCTCTTCCAACTTTCTTTGATGATACCCAGCTTGGTGATCTTCTTGCTTTCTGGATCTTGACCATTTTCATGTTTTCTGGTCTTGCTGTTTATAAAGAACTCTGTGACTGCCTAAGAGCCACAACTGAATACTATTCTCTCTTCCTTAGCTTACTCTTCAGTAAAGTCTAGTCATGCAGGTGTAGTCACTGCAGACAGTCTGGAAGCAGAGTTTGGCTGGATAGGATGCGCACTCAGGGTGTGTAGTTGGCCTGAGTGTGGATCAGGCCTTCAGTAGCCCCAGGTGGAAATGAGCTGTGTGGGTTTGATGTCTACATGAGCTGGGGAAGGACCTCTTTTCCTTTAGTGGTGAATTGGGGTCACTCATTGGAGTCCATGATGTGGTTTGAAGGATTCAGCCTTTCAGCTCAAGCATGGCCAGCCTTGGAGCACGGTGCCTGATGCTGCACTCTGACTTCCTGTTTTGGTTAGGGCAGAGGTTCTCAACCTCCCTCCCGGTCACAGCCACCTGCAGAGCTTCTGAGAACTGCTGAATTCTCTACTCTGTCCTCAGAAGTTCAGTTCAGATGACCTAGGGTGACCTCCAGGCATTTGCAGTTTTACAAAAATGTGTTGCTGGGGATTCTAATGCACAGCCAGAGTTGCTAGCCATTTCTGTGCTGGGTGATTCTCGGCCTGAGGGTATCACCAGTGAATAGGAGCAAAGCAGCATGGCCTGGGAGAGAAAGAAGTCTTTATGTTGTTCTTCACTATGAACCCTAGATACTGTGGAATGTAAATCTAATCAAGGAAGGGTCATGTAGGTTCTGTAAGTCGCCCAGACTACTAAGAGGAAGCATACCACAACTTGAAAGGTACTGTGATCTGGGGCTTAGAGAGGATGCAGGCACTAGAAGACTCCTCTCTGGGACTGGGAGCTACTCAAGTGCACGGTGATGGAGGAAACAGTTTTTATTCTATCCTAATGTGGCTCCTACTTGCTCTGAGTCCAATGAACTGCCCAAATATGTTAAAGTCTGTCGGAAATGAAAAGGCAGAAATGCTGAGGTACCCTTGAGAAAAGGCCAAGTAAATGCAGGGATCATTATTTAAAATACAGTGATCTTTGCACTGTGGCTATGATGATTCACATTTGATGTAAAAGCAAAAGCAAACCAAATACATTTTGAAAGAGATTTTAAGACACACTCAGGGGGGCTTCCCTGATAGCTCAGCTGGTAAAAAATTCACCTGCAATGCAGGAGACCCTGGTTTGATTCCTGGGTCAGGAAGATCCCCTGGAAAAGGGGTAGGCTGCCTGCTCCAGTATTCTTGCCTACAGAATTCCATGGACAGAGGAGCCTGATGGGCTACAGTCCATGGGGTTGCAAAGAATCACACATGACTGATCAATTTTCACTCGCTCCACTATGAGGTCAAGGATTCTTAGCCAGAAGATGTCTGTGATGTTTACTTGGTTTTGCTCAGATTTTATTTTTTTTTTTTTTAACATTTTCAGTTCCTGTTTCTTAGCTTTTATTTTTAAGGCTGTGGGCTTAAAAGGGTCAACCTTAGGTTAAGTGGTATTTTTTTTTTTTATCAAAGTTTTGAAATAAAACAGATTTTGTGATTAAAAAGACGACCAATTTCTGATCACTTCCATGTCAGACAAGGAGGCTCTGCCCTTCTGTGCCTATCAAGGCAATAGTGTATTTTATCTTGTTGGACCTCATCTTTAATGAAGGCATTGGATTGGTGACCTATAACCACAGAATAAAGGCTGACAACTCCTTTTTTTTTTTTTTTTTCCCAACCACTTCTATTGGTCTTTCATTTATTTCCATTTTTGTTCTTTGGCCCCCCGTGTGGGCCTCCCATTGCAGTGGCCTCTCTCACTGCAGAGCACCAGCTCTGGGAGGATGCACTCCAGAGCGCTGGCTCAGTAATCAGACACATTGGTCCAGCCACTCTGCAGCACGTGGGATCTTCTCAGACCAGGGATCGAACCGCCGCCCCTTGCAATGCAAGGCGGTGTCCTTAACCACTGGACCACCAGGGAAGCCCCAGGCTGACAACTCTTGAGCACTTACTGCATGCCAGACACTATGCCGAATTCTTTACATAATTATTTCACTTATTTCTTACCATGACCCTATGACATGAGGACTATTATGATCACTGCTTCTGTTTTAGAGATTAGCAACTGAAGCTTAAGAGAGGTTAAGTAACTTTTTGAAGGTCACACAGCTGGTAAACGCTAGAGCTAGAATTCTGATGCCAGACTCATATTTATCATCACTATGCTTGTATTATCTTCCTAAGAAAATTTTATCACCACTTTGTAAAATGAGTTTGCAAGGCCAGGACTCTGTGAGCCCGTTTCTTCATCTGGGTGGTGTGGTGAATGGCTTCACCCAATCATGCCTATCATGCCTGGCCAACAGGCTGAACTCATTTCAGACATAAAACAACTGGATAAGAGGGACTGAGGTTAGCTTTTCTTGAGAACACAGATGTATGACTATCAGCTGGAATGAACACTACTGAATGTAATCCATTAATTTTGCTTAAGAGCCATTCACTAGTACACACGTTTTCATAGGAGCATTATTCATAGTAGCTAAGAGGTAGAATCAATCCTAGGGTTCATAACAGATGAATGGATAAACAGTGTGTGCTATATATTTACAATGGAATGTTAGCCATAAAAAAAAGGGGGTTCTGACATGCTACAACCTGAATGAACCTTGAGGACATGATGGTACATGAAAAAAGAGAATCACAAAAAGACAGAGACCGCATGATTCCACTTATCTGAGGTATCTAAAGTGGTCAGAGTCATAGAAACAGAAAGTAGAATGGTGATTGCCAAAGACTAGAGGAGGGGGAATGGGAAGTTGCTGTTTAGTGGGTACCGAGTTTCAGTTTTGCAAGATGAAATAGTTCTGGAAAGGGTTGCACAGCAATCTGAATATACCTTACTAAACGGCACATTTAAAATCTGTTACAATGGTAAGTTTTATGTTATATATATTTTACCACAACGAACAAGTAACACTCTCCTGTAATGTTCAGTGTGCTGAAAATAGGTCTTAAACCAAAATAATATTACTGTCACAGAACTTTAAACAATATTTATGATGCCTTGTTTGTGAGGAGTTGCAAAGGTAGATTTAATTTTTCTTGAATGTTAACTTAGTATTCTGAGTTTATGGTGCAGCTATCATGGTTAAGGGGTTTCCATGGTGGCTCAGACAGAGAATATGCTTGCAATGCAGGAGCCCCAGGTTCAGTCCCTGGGTTGGGAATATCCCCTGGAGAAGGGAATGGCAAATCACTCCAATATTCTTGCCTAGAGAATCTCACGGACAGAGGAGCCTGGAGGGCTACAGTCATGGGGTTGCAAAGAGTTGGATACAATTGAGTGACTAACACTTATCACAGGTAAAGGGGATGATAACTGTACCTACAAACGTAGGAAATATATAATACATTTAAGGCAGTTAGCATAGTAATCACATAATAAATCTTAATTATTATTAGGCTATTGCTAGCCTATTTGGAGAAATGAAAAAAAAGAAACAATTTACTAGTTATTTTGAGAAATACATAGTTTTTTCCATTTAATGATACCTAACAATGTATAACCATCCACCAGTTGTCTTTCAGCTCTAAAATTCTGCAACCTGTGATTATTATATACAATTATACTATTGACTGCACAGTATGTTTCTGAGGGACTATGGCTTTTCCATTACTGTTTATACAGGCAGGATGGGAGTCTTTATGATATTTGCACAAGGCAGTATCCCATATTGACTACAGAGCAACAGGAGCCAGGGACCGTGAAGGATTTTTCAGGCTGGGTTTGTCAATGATTGGCTTTCCGTGGACAAGGCAGTACTGTGTGGGTGCCTGGGCTGTTCTTCCAGTTCTTAGTGGCTGGAGGGCATGGTGGGCAGCCCAGTAACTCTTTGAGGAGTTTGCTTTTTTAATCTGTGAAGACACATGGTTGAATTAGGTGGACATTGTGTCTCTTCTCATCCTGTCCCTGCTCCTTCTGTGGACACACTTTCAGGGATTTGGGGGGACTGTCACCCATACAGTCACAGGTATGCCCCTAAAATCACATAGTTAAAAGGGGGTTAGCCTTAAAAATTTACTTGGATGAAGAGAATTTTTCATTTAAGCTTCAAGACTTGTCTGAATTGGATAAAAGGGCACTACATGATAACATGAGGACCAGAACTGCTGTTTGGATAATTTAATACAGGTTTTTTTTTTGCCTTATCATACTATTCATGGGGTTCTCGTGGCAAGAATACTGGAGCAGGATTGCCATTCTCTACTCCTTGGAAGGAAAGCTATGACAATCCGAGACAGTGTAGTGGCTCAGCAGAATATGCTTGCAATGCAGGAGCCCCAGGTTCAGTCCCTGGGTTGGGAATATCCTGGAGAAGGGAATGGCAAATCACTCCAATATTCTTGCCTAGAGAATCTCACGGACAGAGGAGCCTGGAGGGCTACAGTCATGGGGTTGCAAAGAGTGGGATACAATTGAGTGACTAACACTTATCACAGGAAAAGGCGATGATAAATGTACATACAAACGTAGGAAATATATAATACATTTAAGGCAGTTAGCATAGTAATCACATAATAAATCTTAATTATTATTAGGCTATTGCTAGCCTATTTGGAGAAATGAAAAAAAAGAAACAATTTACTAGTTATTTTGAGAAATACATAGTTTTTTCCATTTAATGATACCTAACAATGTATAACCATCCACCAGTTGTCTTTCAGCTCTAAAATTCTGCAACCTGTGATTATTATATACAATTATACTATTGACTGCACAGTATGTTTCTGAGGGACTATGGCTTTTCCATTACTGTTTATACAGGCAGGATGGGAGTCTTTATGATATTTGCACAAGGCAGTATCCCATATTGACTACAGAGCAACAGGAGCCAGGGACCGTGAAGGATTTTTCAGGCTGGGTTTGTCAATGATTGGCTTTCCGTGGACAAGGCAGTACTGTGTGGGTGCCTGGGCTGTTCTTCCAGTTCTTAGTGGCTGGAGGGCATGGTGGGCAGCCCAGTAACTCTTTGAGGAGTTTGCTTTTTTAATCTGTGAAGACACATGGTTGAATTAGGTGGACATTGTGTCTCTTCTCATCCTGTCCCTGCTCCTTCTGTGGACACACTTTCAGGGATTTGGGGGGACTGTCACCCATACAGTCACAGGTATGCCCCTAAAATCACATAGTTAAAAGGGGGTTAGCCTTAAAAATTTACTTGGATGAAGAGAATTTTTCATTTAAGCTTCAAGACTTGTCTGAATTGGATAAAAGGGCACTACATGATAACATGAGGACCAGAACTGCTGTTTGGATAATTTAATACAGGTTTTTTTTTTTTTTTTTTGCCTTATCATACTATTCATGGGGTTCTCGTGGCAAGAATACTGGAGCAGGATTGCCATTCTCTACTCCTTGGAAGGAAAGCTATGACAATCCGAGACAGTGTAGTAAAAATAAAACGTATCACTTTGCTGACAAAGGTGCATATAGTCAGAGCTGTGGTTTTTCCAGTAGTCATGTACAAATGTGAGAGTCTGGTCATAAAGAAGGCTGCGTGTGTGCTAGGTGGCTTCAGTAGTGTATGACTTTGCAACCTTATGGACTGTGGCCCGCCAGGCTCCTATGTCCGTGGGATTCTCCAGGCAAGAATACTGGAGTAGGTTGCCATGTTCTCCTCCAGGAGATCTTCCCAACCCAGGGACTGAACCTGCATCTCTTACGTCGCATTGGCAGGGATGGGGTCTTTACCACTAGTGCCACCTGGAAAGTGCAGGGATGGGATATGGGTACCAGCAAATCACCAGTCATCTTTTCTATCCTTTTGTTCTCGTGGCTTATCCAGGCAAGGCAGTGTTCAAATATTTTTCCTACATTGGGAGTTTTCATAATGTGCATTAGATATGAGGTGTTTTATTAAGTAAGGAGCATTTTTACATTATGCAACTGCCTTTGGTTACAGGTGGTGGCTGAGGGATTAAGACCCCAAGAAGGGGGAGAAAAATGATGATCCTGCAAAGCCTGAGAGGATGCTGCTGTGTGTCTCCTTGTTGAGTTGTTCTGCTGTTTGGTTTATATTCCTTTGTCCTTTGATTAAAGATTAGGGGTTCAACAAACAGAATTTAAAATAAAAACCAAAGGACATGGAGAAGACTGAGAAATTACTGAGTATGTGGAATGAAACACCTGGATATGTATTGTCATCTTTGGTCAATGAATAGATACATTTTAGGCTAAGATAATATTTGCGTATAACTATGAAGTTTTTCTGTTGTTGGTTGTTGTGACTGAAACATTAATCCTAACCTCAATACCTTCCCTTTACACAAAATCATTTTTTTAATGTTATAGTTTTTGACAAGCAAGGCTATTTTTAGGAATGTACACATCCCATTATAGCAGAACAAACAGTACTGGAAAAAGTTCTGAGAGTCTAATTCCAAATGACTGTAAAAGCTTTGATCTTTCCCCTGACTTGTTCACAGTCATCTTGCCTGTGTCTATCACCATTTAGGAGCTGTGTTCACTGTCACCACTAAAGTTTAATGGTGACTTGATCTGTATCCTAGTGTTGAGAGCTGTTGTTACTCCTAAAATGCACACTCACAGACCTGGATTTGATTTTGTTACTGTCCAGCGTCTGCTTTTAAAGTAAAAAAGGGGACAAAATCACAGGACCTGGAACTATTGATTGTGCTGATACTTCAGGCTCCTATGTCCGTGGGATTCTCCAGGCAAGAATACTGGAGTAGGTTGCCATGTTCTCCTCCAGGAGATCTTCCCAACCCAGGGACTGAACCTGCATCTCTTACGCGCATTGGCAGGGATGGGGTCTTTACCACTAGTGCCACCTGGAAAGTGCAGGGATGGGATATGGGTACCAGCAAATCACCAGTCATCTTTTCTATCCTTTTGTTCTCGTGGCTTATCCAGGCAAGGCAGTGTTCAAATATTTTTCCTACATTGGGAGTTTTCATAATGTGCATTAGATATGAGGTGTTTTATTAAGTAAGGAGCATTTTTACATTATGCAACTGCCTTTGGTTACAGGTGGTGGCTGAGGGATTAAGACCCCAAGAAGGGGGAAAAAATGATGATCCTGCAAAGCCTGAGAGGATGCTGCTGTGTGTCTCCTTGTTGAGTTGTTCTGCTGTTTGGTTTATATTCCTTTGTCCTTTGATTAAAGATTAGGGGTTCAACAAACAGAATTTAAAATAAAAACCAAAGGACATGGAGAAGACTGAGAAATTACTGAGTATGTGGAATGAAACACCTGGATATGTATTGTCATCTTTGGTCAATGAATAGATACATTTTAGGCTAAGATAATATTTGCGATAACTATGAAGTTTTTCTGTTGTTGGTTGTTGTGACTGAAACATTAATCCTAACCTCAATACCTTCCCTTTACACAAAATCATTTTTTTAATGTTATAGTTTTTGACAAGCAAGGCTATTTTTAGGAATGTACACATCCCATTATAGCAGAACAAACAGTACTGGAAAAAGTTCTGAGAGTCTAATTCCAAATGACTGTAAAAGCTTTGATCTTTCCCCTGACTTGTTCACAGTCATCTTGCCTGTGTCTATCACCATTTAGGAGCTGTGTTCACTGTCACCACTAAAGTTTAATGGTGACTTGATCTGTATCCTAGTGTTGAGAGCTGTTGTTACTCCTAAAATGCACACTCACAGACCTGGATTTGATTTTTGTTACTGTCCAGCGTCTGCTTTTAAAGTAAAACAGAGAAAGAGAAGGCACTGAAGTAACAGGAGTCAGGGCAGTCGTGACTACCGTGATGGGTGGTGCTGTAAGGGAATTTGCTTCTGATGATGATCTTGAGCTACCAAGGAGAAGACTGCCTGGAGTGATGAGCCAGTGGGGAAGGTTTGAGGATACACAAGAAGGCACAAGTGGTCTGTATCCGATGACCTTTGAATCCGAATGGGGAAACAAACCATGCATGCTTGGGGAATGGTGAAGCCCCTATACTGCCTTTCTCTGTGGACTTGAGTCCAAACAAGTGATGTGTCCTATGAATTCAAAGTCAGGAGGCGCTCACCATGGACTCTTAGGCTGGAGCAGCACAGGAAAAGATGGGGAGAGGACTATTAAGGCACAGACAGGAGGACCAGAGAGCAAATTCCTTGGGAACTATTTTTCAAGAAATGATATGAACTGGCATCTTAACTAAATGAGTTCATCCTACTGAAGGTGGAAACCAAATCTTTGTGCATGGGGTCATTTCAAAGGAAAAAAACAATCACCCTTCTTGTTTTGCTTTATTTGCTACTGGCATGACACCAACATGACACATAGAGGATTTTGACTTCTTTAGATGTTTTTGGTTACAATGTTCTTCTGCTGATAAGGTGTGAGATTGCAAATACTGCCTTTCTTCTGACAAGAGCATTTTCCCCTATGGCCAGTTCTTTAAATGTTACTTCTTTCTTATTTATCCATGACTGGAGTTTATCCAGTCATGGATAAATAAGAAACATAGGGCTTCTTTGAGAATAATAGCAAGTTTATTTGGAGGGAAGTTTTTCATGGGCTAAGCACTCTATCCCTTTATTTGTATTTTCTTATGTAATATTTTTCTTTTGTTGTCTTCCCTTCTGTACGTTTGCTCTGCTTGGTGGGATTAGCTATCTTGGATTTTTGCCATCTTCTGAAGTTCTGTATTTAAGAGAATTATATTAGAATTCCTCATGTATGAGATATAGCTTCACTTCTCTACATTTACCTTATCAAATCTGAACTTTTTGGTCCAATACAAAATGGTGCAGTCACTTTGGAAGACAGTTTGATATTCTTTTTCAAAACTAACTGTGCTCTTCCCATACAATTCAGCTGTTGTGCTTTTTGGCATTAACTCCATGATTTGAAAACATATGTCTACATAAAAGTCTACATAAGGATGTTTATAGCAGCTTTATCCATAACTGCCAAAACTTAGAAGCAACCAAGATGTACTTCAGAAAGTGAATGAATAAACCAAAATACATCCAGACACCAGAATATTATTCAGTGCTAAAAAGAAATGAGTTATCAAGCCATAAAAACACATGGAAGAAATGGAAACGAGTACAGCTAAGTGAAAGAAACCAATCTGAAAAATGCTGTGTACTATATGGTTCCAACTATATGCTCTTCTTAAAAAGGCAATAATATGGAGACAGTAAAATGATCAGGGGTTGCTAGGGGCTGAAAGAAAGGGGAGGGGTAAATGTATGGAGCACAAAGGATTTTTAGGACATTGAAGAGATGACTCATTCGAAAAGACCCTAATGCTGGGAAAAATAAAAGGCAGGAGAAGGGGATGATAGAGGACAAGATGGTTGGATGGTATCACCAACTCAATGAACATGAGTTTGAACAAACTCTGGGAGATGGGGTAGGACAGAGAAACCTGGTGTGCTGCAGTCCATGAGGCTACAAAGAGTTGAACATGACTAAGTGACTGAACTGAACTTAACTGAAAAGATGCTATGTGAGGCTGTAGTGATGGATGCATGTCATTACACATTTGTCCAAACCCATAGCCTGAACAACACCAAGAGTGAGCCCTAATGTAAACTCTGGGCTCTGGGTGTTAACATTGTGCCAATAGAGATTTATCAGTTGTAACAAATATACCACTCAGGTGGGGGCTGTTGATAATGGGGGAGAACATGCACTTCTACAGACAAGAAGTATATGGGAATTTATGCATCTTCCTCTCAGTTTTGCTGTGAATCTAAACCTACTCCTGCTGCTGTCCGAAAATAAGTCTTTAAAAATAAAAAAATTTAAAAATCCAAGAATACCATGTGGATGAAATTTAGTAAATTTGACTTGAAGAAATTTAGTCAACAGACTCCTATATATGCTTGGGAAATCATCTTATTATTCATATCTGTATGCAATGCCTTTCCTACGATTTCTTTTTTTTTTAAGAAATTCATTTTATTTATTTATTTTTGGCTATTCTGGATTTTCACTGCTGCTGCAGACTCTTCTCTAGTTGCAGGGAGTGAGGGCTACTTTCTAGTTGAGGTGAGCAGGCTTCTTACAGTGATTTATCTTGTGGAGCTCGGGCTCTAGGACACATGGGCTTCCATAGTTGTGGCACATGGGCTCAGTAGTTGTGGCTCCGAGGCCCTAGAGCACAGGCTCAATAGTTGTGACTCACAGGCTTAGTTGCTCCGCAGCACGTGGGATCTTCCCAGATCAGGGATCAAACTCATACCTTCCGCATTGGCAGGCAAACTCTTTTTTTTTTTTTTAAAGATATCTGAAATACAATTTTATTCTGATTCTAAATGAAAAGGAATGGGAATGACAGTAACAAGACTCAGCCTCTCAATATGTCATGGGACTATACCAGTCTTATATTTGAAACTCAAGAAGAATTTGAAACTCAAGAAGAAACAACTGTGTTCCAAAACACCTAAATATGCCAGTCCAAAAATGAAGGTTTTTTTCTTTTTAACTGCCACATTCACTCCGTAGTCCATCCATCTCCTTCAGCATTCAAACATGAAGCACATGTTCTGCTTAGCTATATAATAAAGTGGCAAACACGCTGCACCACTGACATCATAGTACAGTTGCCTATAAAACTAGACTTCTGACGGGGTGCCCCAGCTTCATTCTCTCACAGGTCATCATCTTCATCTGGGAGCGCATCCAACCTAGCCTAAAAAATAATGTAAACTCTGGGCTCTGGGTGTTAACATTGTGCCAATAGAGATTTATCAGTTGTAACAAATATACCACTCAGGTGGGGGCTGTTGATAATGGGGGAGAACATGCACTTCTACAGACAAGAAGTATATGGGAATTTATGCATCTTCCTCTCAGTTTTGCTGTGAATCTAAACCTACTCCTGCTGCTGTCCGAAAATAAGTCTTTAAAAATAAAAAAATTTAAAAATCCAAGAATACCATGTGGATGAAATTTAGTAAATTTGACTTGAAGAAATTTAGTCAACAGACTCCTATATATGCTTGGGAAATCATCTTATTATTCATATCTGTATGCAATGCCTTTCCTACGATTTCTTTTTTTTTTAAGAAATTCATTTTATTTATTTATTTTTGGCTATTCTGGATTTTCACTGCTGCTGCAGACTCTTCTCTAGTTGCAGGGAGTGAGGGCTACTTTCTAGTTGAGGTGAGCAGGCTTCTTACAGTGATTTATCTTGTGGAGCTCGGGCTCTAGGACACATGGGCTTCCATAGTTGTGGCACATGGGCTCAGTAGTTGTGGCTCCGAGGCCCTAGAGCACAGGCTCAATAGTTGTGACTCACAGGCTTAGTTGCTCCGCAGCACGTGGGATCTTCCCAGATCAGGGATCAAACTCATACCTTCCGCATTGGCAGGCAAACTCTTTTTTTTTTTTTTAAAGATATCTGAAATACAATTTTATTCTGATTCTAAATGAAAAGGAATGGGAATGACAGTAACAAGACTCAGCCTCTCAATATGTCATGGGACTATACCAGTCTTATATTTGAAACTCAAGAAGAATTTGAAACTCAAGAAGAAACAACTGTGTTCCAAAACACCTAAATATGCCAGTCCAAAAAAATGAAGGTTTTTTTCTTTTTAACTGCCACATTCACTCCGTAGCCCATCCATCTCCTTCAGCATTCAAACATGAAGCACATGTTCTGCTTAGCTATATAATAAAGTGGCAAACACGCTGCACCACTGACATCATAGTACAGTTGCCTATAAAACTAGACTTCTGACGGGGTGCCCCAGCTTCATTCTCTCACAGGTCATCATCTTCATCTGGGAGCGCAGTTGTCTGAGCAACTTCTAGATCGTGCTCATACTGCGCTGCCAAGGCTGGGTCCATGACCACCTCCAGCGGGGCGGGCGCAGGTATGGCGACAAACTCCAAGTTAGGGTCTCCGATCAGTTTTCTAGCAAACCAGAGGAAGGGCTTTTGGCAGACATGTCATAGTACTGAAGATTCTTCTTCCGGTGGAAGACAATTGACTTTGCCTTAACCTTTCTGTCCTTAATATCCACTTTGCTGCCACACAACACAATGGGGATGTTCTCACACACTCGTACCAGATCTCTATGCCAGTTAGGCACATTCTTGTAAGTTACTCTTGATGTTACATCAAACATTATAATGGCACACTGAGCTTGAATGTAATAGCCATCTCTCAGTCCACCAAATTTCTCCTGCCCAGCCGTATCCCACACGTTGAACTTAATAGGTCCTCTGTTGGTATGGAACACGAGAGGATGGACCTCGACACACAAGGTAGCTACATACTTCTCAAATTCACCCGTCAGATGACGTTTCATGAACGTGGTCTTTCCAGTCCCACCATCGCCAACCAATATGAGTTCGAACTGGACTTGGGATTCCCCTTGGGGAGCCATCGCGGCAGTCCTTCCAGAATTGTCTCCACGCCCCCTCTGACTGAGCCAGGCAAACTCTTTACCACTGAGCTACCAGGGAAGCACCCCCTACAGTTTTTTAACTCACAGTTTTACTTTCTAAGAAGGTTCTGGCTAAACATTTTCTCAACAACTGACTTTTTTTTTTTTTTTTAAGAAAAGTAGGGGATAATAAAGATTTTTAAAAAACTCCATTATGAAAGCAATATATTCTGTGCAGCTCTGAAGTAGTAGTTCAGGAAGAGAACCCTCAAGTGGCAAGTCTACAATTCACACTGTCCCTCCTAGTGTTTATTGGAGGGCTGCTTGAAAAGTGATGGGTCAGACAGCAAGGGATCTGCCTGCAATGCAAGAGATCCAGGTTCAATCCCTGGGTCAGAAAGATTCCCTGGAGAATAGAATGGCAACCCACTCCAGTATTCTTGCCTGGAGAATTCCACGGACAGAGGAGCCTGGTGGGCTACAGTCCATGGGGTCTCAAAGAGTTGGACACAACTGAGCAACTAGTCCTTTGAAAAGTATCTATAGAAACATAAGATTTAATATTAGTAGTTAAACTTTATGTTGGTTTTAGATCGTGCTCATACTGCGCTGCCAAGGCTGGGTCCATGACCACCTCCAGCGGGGCGGGCGCAGGTATGGCGACAAACTCCAAGTTAGGGTCTCCGATCAGTTTTCTAGCAAACCAGAGGAAGGGCTTTTGGCAGACATGTCATAGTACTGAAGATTCTTCTTCCGGTGGAAGACAATTGACTTTGCCTTAACCTTTCTGTCCTTAATATCCACTTTGCTGCCACACAACACAATGGGGATGTTCTCACACACTCGTACCAGATCTCTATGCCAGTTAGGCACATTCTTGTAAGTTACTCTTGATGTTACATCAAACATTATAATGGCACACTGAGCTTGAATGTAATAGCCATCTCTCAGTCCACCAAATTTCTCCTGCCCAGCCGTATCCCACACGTTGAACTTAATAGGTCCTCTGTTGGTATGGAACACGAGAGGATGGACCTCGACACACAAGGTAGCTACATACTTCTCAAATTCACCCGTCAGATGACGTTTCATGAACGTGGTCTTTCCAGTCCCACCATCGCCAACCAATATGAGTTCGAACTGGACTTGGGATTCCCCTTGGGCAGCCATCGCGGCAGTCCTTCCAGAATTGTCTCCACGCCCCCTCTGACTGAGCCAGGCAAACTCTTTACCACTGAGCTACCAGGGAAGCACCCCCTACAGTTTTTTAACTCACAGTTTTACTTTCTAAGAAGGTTCTGGCTAAACATTTTCTCAACAACTGACTTTTTTTTTTTTTTTTAAGAAAAGTAGGGGATAATAAAGATTTTTAAAAAACTCCATTATGAAAGCAATATATTCTGTGCAGCTCTGAAGTAGTAGTTCAGGAAGAGAACCCTCAAGTGGCAAGTCTACAATTCACACTGTCCCTCCTAGTGTTTATTGGAGGGCTGCTTGAAAAGTGATGGGTCAGACAGCAAGGGATCTGCCTGCAATGCAAGAGATCCAGGTTCAATCCCTGGGTCAGAAAGATTCCCTGGAGAATAGAATGGCAACCCACTCCAGTATTCTTGCCTGGAGAATTCCACGGACAGAGGAGCCTGGTGGGCTACAGTCCATGGGGTCTCAAAGAGTTGGACACAACTGAGCAACTAGTCCTTTGAAAAGTATCTATAGAAACATAAGATTTAATATTAGTAGTTAAACTTTATGTTGGTTTTAGATATCTATAACATGCAAATAGTTTAAATATGAGATATTGGCACACCTGGTAGACCCAAGAGAGGGGACAAGGTACAAGTGTGTGTGTGTGTGTGTACATCTATCTGTGAATGTATGTATAGTGTACACATCTGTCCAGTGGGCTCTGAGGTTAACTTTGGCTGCAGGTCCAAAGGAGAGATGCTGAGGAATGTTGAGGTGAGGGAAGGAAAGAAGTGGGCCAGTTTGCAAACTGAACTGAAGAGTCAAATGAGTCAATGACAGGTCCTCTGAGCCTTCAGAATGAACCCCCCCCCCCCTCCCCGCTGCCAAATGCACTGAAGAAGAGGCTCTGTGACTGAGCTGCAGAGTAGGTGTCAGAAAAAAAATGCGCAACTGACTTAATCTTCTTGACCTCCAGGTCCTTATCTTTGCCATGAAGAAGTTGCACTGACAGAGTGAATTTTCAAAGTTTTATTTTTTAAGAGTGGTGTTTTGGGTTATTTATTTTTCCCCCCATTTTGAAGTAAAAGATAAAATATCCATATAGAAAAACTTTGAAGGATGGGAAACAAAACCTCACTAGCATCCCAGAAGTCGCCTGTAGTTCCCATCACAAGTCGTGACTACAACCTTCTCTCATTCCACAAAGGAAATATTCTTCAGACTTTTATGATAATCACTGATTTGCTTCTTCCTAAGTTTTATTGCATGTATGTTTTATCTTTAAACAATCTAGATTTATATTGCTGGTTTTAAATTTGTATGAAAATGGAATAATTCTGTTTTCTTTTGCATCTTGCCTTTTTCATATAGCCTTATGTTTGCAGATTTCATCCATGTTGTGGCATAAATATCTGCTTTATTGATTTCTACTGCTGTATAGTTTCCCATTGTATGAATTTACCACAATGTATCAATCCATTGCACTAAGGATGGACACTTGAGTTGCTTCTGGTTTGGAGCCATTATGACTTCCTCCATGCTGTGAATATTCTAACAGGGTTATGAACATTCATAGACAGCAGTCTGGGCACATAGGTACAAATTTCTCCAGGATATATTTCAAGGAGCCGAATTGCCGGTCAAAGGGTATGCATTCCTTAAACTGTTTATCCTGTGTTACAATAGGTCTTTTCCTCCCTAAACAAAACCTGATGTATAAGACTAGGAAATAAAGTCGAAGACAGCAGAGCTCTGATTGAAGCAGGAGGTGAGGGACACTCCCAGGGTTGGCTTTCTCCTTATGGTGCTCTGTTGCTGCTCTCTTGCAGGTCTAACACACCTGCTTTCCAACATTCTATTTGCATTCATAGTCTCTCTGTTGCTTTTAAAAGACTATAGATTCCAGTGATTTCCCATTCCAAAGGCGAGGAGAGATCCTGACCTTCTGACCTTCTAAGCAGTACCTCTACTCAAGGCTATTTTAATTAGGAAACCCAAAATTCTACTTTTGGTGGTTCCTTAGATCCTCATTAAGAAAGTCCTATTCCGTACTGTCATATGTGAAGAAAATAGCTATAGTCACTGCTCTGTGAGAAAAGCAGATGCTTCAGGGGTGCTGTGTGACGGTCTGGAGGGATGGGATGGGGCGATATACATATGACTAATCTGGGAACATACATATCTGTAAACAGCAAAGCTCTGTAAAAGTTAAAAGTAAAATAAAAGTTTAAAAAAAAACCCGAAAAACAAAGACAAGGTGAAAAAAAAAAAAAAAGAAAGAAAGAAATCTGTGATTGGAAAACTAATAAATCTTTGACTCTCTCGGGACTATCAAATTGGAAGATCCTAATTTACAAAATAAAATTAAGTAATGATTCATGAAAAAATAAAATAAAATAAAAATACACAAACAAACAAACAAACAAAATGTGAAGAAAATAGCTATAGTCATTGCTCTGTGAGAAACAGGGATCCTGCAGGGGTGCTGTGTGATGGTCTGGAGGGGTGGGATTGGGGGATATACATATGACTAATCTGAGATCATACATATCTGTAAACAACAAAACTCTGTAAAAGTTAAAAGTAAAATAATAGTTTTTAAAAAAAAAGAAAAGAAAGTCCTATTCCATACAGAAAAAAATTTTCAATGCACAAGATACTCTTTCTGGGCCTATCTCTCCTTGTTATGATCCTGAATTAGCCTGACTTGAGTCTAGAAAAATTATATCCAACAGTTATGTAAGAGAATAGCTGAAAGCAATTGAATTAAAACATTTGAGCAGGTTAAGCCCCGAGAGGATTGATCAAAATATTGAGTACTGCTGGGGGTATAAGAAGAATGTTTGTATAGCCTCTGATGTACTTGGATGTTGACTTTCTTGTGGTCAGGAAGCCATGGTGGCGGTTTAAGGTTTAGAGGGAATTCATGCTGTAGGCATTATTATTCCTATCAAAATAGCAAAACATCAAAATGGAAACTTTTCCCAATGCTGTCTTTTGCCAAAAACATAATAGTAAAGCAGGATTGAGGCTGCAACAGTCTGGGCAATAGACAGGCCAATGCATGTAATGCATATCATTAAAAATAGCACAAAGAAATGGTTGTTATTATACTATGTCCAAGTTGGACTTAGTAACTAATTAAGTATAAGTTCCTTCTTCTTCTTCTTTTTCTCCCCCATGGCCATACAAAGTTTTTGAATTCTTTTAACACAAACCGTTTTAAAGAAGAAGTTAAATACAGAATGCATTGAGTTTGGTAGAGAAAGTTTAAAGGTCTGTGTTTTCCCACCAAAACTATTTAATATCAACTACAGAGTGGGTGTGTGTGTGTGTGGAAAGGTTGTGACCTCCCTTATTTTTACAATCATTGCCATGATTTCATAATACTGGCAGCAGTCACCCAGAGTGAAATAGACTTTATTACAGTAATTATATGCCAGAATGTGGGTATTAAAACAGAAAAACTTTTCTACTGATAATAAATGTCAAAGGAAAAATGACTTTACCCAACAACTAGTCCTTCATCAGTGTTTTTAATATATTAATGGCCTCAATGAAGATGGGTATGTGTCCACAGGGTAAAAGTCCAGACTCCATATAACTTTTTTTTTTTTTTTTGCCTTATTTGCAAAATGTTAAGTAAGACCGTTGAAAGAGAGAGTTTTAGCAAGGCATGTTTTAGCAAGTGAGGTTTATTTTTCTCCATGGCATAAAGTCAGATGTATTTTTACTTGAGCAGATATAACTATTGTTTTTGCAGATAAACGAGTTATGACCATACCAGAATTACTCTATTGTTTCTGGATCACTTCATTGCTTTTCCCTGATATGTTCTGAGTTTTTGAGAGCTGGGAGACACAATGTGGTATGAGAGTTTTATCTTGAAATATTGTTCTAGTGAGGTGGATGAACCTGGAGCCTATTATACAGAGTGAGGTAAGTCAGAAAGAGAAAAGCAAATATTGTATATTAACACGTATATATGGACTCTAGGAAAATGGAGCTGATGAAACTATTTGAAAGGCAAAAAAGAATCAGACTTATGGACATTGTAGGGGCAAAAGGAAAATATGTGCCAAGAATTTGGTAGTTATTCCTATCAAAATAGCAAAACATCAAAATGGAAACTTTTCCCAATGCTGTCTTTTGCCAAAAACATAATAGTAAAGCAGGATTGAGGCTGCAACAGTCTGGGCAATAGACAGGCCAATGCATGTAATGCATATCATTAAAAATAGCACAAAGAAATGGTTGTTATTATACTATGTCCAAGTTGGACTTAGTAACTAATTAAGTATAAGTTCCTTCTTCTTCTTCTTTTTCTCCCCCATGGCCATACAAAGTTTTTGAATTCTTTTAACACAAACCGTTTTAAAGAAGAAGTTAAATACAGAATGCATTGAGTTTGGTAGAGAAAGTTTAAAGGTCTGTGTTTTCCCACCAAAACTATTTAATATCAACTACAGAGTGGGTGTGTGTGTGTGGAAAGGTTGTGACCTCCCTTATTTTTACAATCATTGCCATGATTTCATAATACTGGCAGCAGTCACCCAGAGTGAAATAGACTTTATTACAGTAATTATATGCCAGAATGTGGGTATTAAAACAGAAAAACTTTTCTACTGATAATAAATGTCAAAGGAAAAATGACTTTACCCAACAACTAGTCCTTCATCAGTGTTTTTAATATATTAATGGCCTCAATGAAGATGGGTATGTGTCCACAGGGTAAAAGTCCAGACTCCATATAACTTTTTTTATTTTGACTTATTTGCAAAATGTTAAGTAAGACCGTTGAAAGAGAGAGTTTTAGCAAGGCATGTTTTAGCAAGTGAGGTTTATTTTTCTCCATGGCATAAAGTCAGATGTATTTTTACTTGAGCAGATATAACTATTGTTTTTGCAGATAAACGAGTTATGACCATACCAGAATTACTCTATTGTTTCTGGATCACTTCATTGCTTTTCCCTGATATGTTCTGAGTTTTTGAGAGCTGGGAGACACAATGTGGTATGAGAGTTTTATCTTGAAATATTGTTCTAGTGAGGTGGATGAACCTGGAGCCTATTATACAGAGTGAGGTAAGTCAGAAAGAGAAAAGCAAATATTGTATATTAACACGTATATATGGACTCTAGGAAAATGGAGCTGATGAAACTATTTGAAAGGCAAGAATAGAGACTCAGACATAGAGAACAGACTTATGGACATTGTAGGGGCAGGAGAGGGTAGGACAAACTGAGAGAATAGAATGGAAAGATATACGTTACTGTATTTAAAATAGGTAGCTAATGAGAAGTTGCAGTATAACACAAGGAGCTCAGTCTGGTGCTCGGTCTGATGAAGGAGGGTCAGGAAGAGGGAGGGAACATGTGTGATACGTATGGCTGATTCATGGTGATGTATAGCAGAAACTAATACAGTACTGTAAAGGAATTATCCTCCAATTTAAAATAAATAAGCTTTAAAAAGAAATAGATCAAATAAGGACAATAAAAGGTCTGAATAAGTATCAGAAAATGTAACTTTCTGAAAATAGCCATATTTGAACTAAAGTCTAATTGTGGGGTTTATCAATATATCTCTGAAATAATAAGCATGGCATAAATGTAGAAAGTCTACATCAGAAAAAGTTAATCCACTCTGCAACTGAATTTAGTGAAAGGTTGATTAATTCCAAGAAATGCTGAAATTGTAGTGCTTTTTATCTTCATTTTCAAGGGACTTTGAAGTGGGCAATTGTATCTTTCTCCAAAGTACGCTATTACCCAGGAAAGAGAAAACAATATATGCATAAAACCAGTAACAAAAATCAGAGCAAAATATGGTTTCCCAGTGTCTATCATAAAAGAGTCTAAAGGTCACACTTCACTTGGAATTTTGGTTAGTTGTTCAAGTCATATACTCCGTTGGAAGGTGACCTCCATTTTTCTCTGAATAGCATTTCTTCCTGCATGCAGTTGGTGCTTAACAGATTCCAGGGTGAATGAAGATAATTGTCAGTTTGGGGCCTGTTCTAGCCTTCTGCTTGGTCACATAAGAAGGATCTGGCTTCAGAATCTCCTGGATGAGTTGTCGATGGTGACCTGGGGCAGCATCTCAAATGAACCCTAGGCCTGCTGAGAGATATGGATCACTGCCTCACAACAGCCCAAGGTGCTTGACATGTCCACTCAGTTTCATTGCTCAAAATCCAGACTCATCCTCAGAACAGGAGACTGATTACTCTTCTGTGTTTTGTGTTTTCCGCAGTGAGTTTGTCTTTAGCAATGAGCCATTTGTGGGCACCCGGGGAGCTACCCAGGACTAGGGAGACGGCTGTAGGCCCTGCAGGCAGCTGGCCATGCTTCAGTTCAGATATTCTTGGGAATGTGGAATTATTTGAATCAAAGGGAAATAAATCTTTTGCAAATATTAATACAAATGACTGTGGGAAGAGCTCGGTGCTAAAAGAGAAGCGGAGAATTCTTGGTGCCTACTGAGTTATTTTTTGGCAGGCAGTACTACTAGGTTGCTATGGGAATAATGCAGACAAAATAATAGTCATATTTTTAATGATTGCTCTTACTAGTGTCATCTTCAACTGCCCTAGGTTGGAAAAAACTTCTGCTTGAATCACTTTGACCACTTCTCTGTCATGTATTGTTTCTTTTTATCTTGTACTTAAATTTGCAAACCTATCTCTCTAAATTAATTCATGGATCTAGCTGGAACACATTCTACATGAGCCTGAAAGAACCACTACTTCTGAAGTTTATGCCTTTGATTATATGCTTTGGGTGTCATAGGCTTCAATTAGAAGAGGGGAACCCTGGGGATCTGAACTTCTGTGCACTTTTCTGGTGTGATGTAGAGGGAAACTGTGCAGTGTGGGACGAAGGTCAGCTGACCTGGGCCATGTCTCCCCTTTGCCACACCTAGCTGTGCCAACTCAGGGAAATCAGTAAACCTTCCTGAGCTAAGTTCCTGCATTTGTAAAATGGACCATTACAGCATCACTGAGGTGCTGTGAGCCCTACAAAAAATGTATGTAAAGTCCTTTTACAGTGATCACGAATATCTGGCAAATATGATGCTCATTCCTCAATGTCCATGGCAGAATTTCAACTCAATATTTTTGTTGTTGTTTTTCATGTCATGTGGAATCTTTTCTTGTAGCACACACAGGCTCTCTATTTGGGTTTCACAGGCTCCACAGTGCAGTCTCAGTAGGTGAAGTGCACAGGCTTAGTTGCTCTGTGGTATGTGGGATCTTAGCTTCCCAACCAGGGATCAAACCCCTACCCACTACATTGGAAGGTGGATTATTAACCAGTAGACCACAAGGGAAGTCCTGCAAGTCAATCCTTTTCTTTAAGCGAAGAGGGAGCCTCAGACTCCTCTCAATGCAATGCTCTAGGTAGCCACTATCCATCCATCACAACTGGCATGTGAGATTTGCCAAAGCATAATCCTTGGCATTTGATTGATCCTCAAAAGGTAGTAGTTCTTAATTACTACTATTCTTGTATTACTGCTATTAATGGGAAGAGCTCGGTGCTAAAGAGAAGCGGAGAATTCTTGGTGCCTACTGAGTTATTTTTTGGCAGGCAGTACTACTAGGTTGCTATGGGAATAATGCAGACAAAATAATAGTCATATTTTTAATGATTGCTCTTACTAGTGTCATCTTCAACTGCCCTAGGTTGGAAAAAACTTCTGCTTGAATCACTTTGACCACTTCTCTGTCATGTATTGTTTCTTTTTATCTTGTACTTAAATTTGCAAACCTATCTCTCTAAATTAATTCATGGATCTAGCTGGAACACATTCTACATGAGCCTGAAAGAACCACTACTTCTGAAGTTTATGCCTTTGATTATATGCTTTGGGTGTCATAGGCTTCAATTAGAAGAGGGGAACCCTGGGGATCTGAACTTCTGTGCACTTTTCTGGTGTGATGTAGAGGGAAACTGTGCAGTGTGGGACGAAGGTCAGCTGACCTGGGCCATGTCTCCCCTTTGCCACACCTAGCTGTGCCAACTCAGGGAAATCAGTAAACCTTCCTGAGCTAAGTTCCTGCATTTGTAAAATGGACCATTACAGCATCACTGAGGTGCTGTGAGCCCTACAAAAAATGTATGTAAAGTCCTTTTACAGTGATCACGAATATCTGGCAAATATGATGCTCATTCCTCAATGTCCATGGCAGAATTTCAACTCAATATTTTTGTTGTTGTTTTTCATGTCATGTGGAATCTTTTCTTGTAGCACACACAGGCTCTCTATTTGGGTTTCACAGGCTCCACAGTGCAGTCTCAGTAGGTGAAGTGCACAGGCTTAGTTGCTCTGTGGTATGTGGGATCTTAGCTTCCCAACCAGGGATCAAACCCCTACCCACTACATTGGAAGGTGGATTATTAACCAGTAGACCACAAGGGAAGTCCTGCAAGTCAATCCTTTTCTTTAAGCGAAGAGGGAGCCTCAGACTCCTCTCAATGCAATGCTCTAGGTAGCCACTATCCATCCATCACAACTGGCATGTGAGATTTGCCAAAGCATAATCCTTGGCATTTGATTGATCCTCAAAAGGTAGTAGTTCTTAATTACTACTATTCTTGTATTACTGCTATTAATAGGAGGCTGTAGGTGTGACAGGAATACAACAGATTTAGGTTTGTTCCCTGGGTTGCAAAGATCCCCTGGAGGAGGAGGAAATTGCAACCTACTCCAGTATTCTTGTTTGGAAAATTCCATGAACAGGCTGCAGTCCATGTGGCCACAGAGAGTCAGCCATGACTTAGTGACTGAGCGTGCACACACATAGATGTGACAGCAGGAGACACCGGAAACTACTTTCTGCTTTGCCCATTATAATTCATCTTGCATCCAGAGCCAGCAGCTTTGGATACAGCTGATTGCTCACCTAACTTGGGATACAGGTCTCTCATTTTTTATCTCTCTTGGTCTCTTTTCCCACTTTCTTTGCTGGTTCCTGCTCATCTCGCTGACCTTCAAACACTGGAGTGTCTCAAGGCTCCTCTTTTCTTGTTTTATTCATCTTCATTATGTTCTCAATTGACATCATGGCTTTCAGTATCATCAAGATGCTAACAGCATCAACATTTGTATTTCGGGGTGGATCCTAGCTCTGAATTCTGTTGTGTAGTCAACTGTATTCTTGAGACACATCTCTAATAGGATGTATGTATTAATTGGATATCTAAGAGGCATTTCCGGTCCAATAAGTTGGTATTAAATTCCTGATTCATAATCCTCTCCCCTGCAAACCAAATCCACTACTCCCATAGTCTTTCTCATTTTAACAAATGGCAATTCTTCCCAAGAGTTGCTAAAGAGGAAAAGCTTGAAGTCATGGCAGAATTTCAACTCAATATTTTTGTTGTTGTTTTTCATGTCATGTGGAATCTTTTCTTGTAGCACACACAGGCTCTCTATTTGGGTTTCACAGGCTCCACAGTGCAGTCTCAGTAGGTGAAGTGCACAGGCTTAGTTGCTCTGTGGTATGTGGGATCTTAGCTTCCCAACCAGGGATCAAACCCCTACCCACTACATTGGAAGGTGGATTATTAACCAGTAGACCACAAGGGAAGTCCTGCAAGTCAATCCTTTTCTTTAAGCGAAGAGGGAGCCTCAGACTCCTCTCAATGCAATGCTCTAGGTAGCCACTATCCATCCATCACAACTGGCATGTGAGATTTGCCAAAGCATAATCCTTGGCATTTGATTGATCCTCAAAAGGTAGTAGTTCTTAATTACTACTATTCTTGTATTACTGCTATTAATAGGAGGCTGTAGGTGTGACAGGAATACAACAGATTTAGGTTTGTTCCCTGGGTTGCAAAGATCCCCTGGAGGAGGAGGAAATTGCAACCTACTCCAGTATTCTTGTTTGGAAAATTCCATGAACAGGCTGCAGTCCATGTGGCCACAGAGAGTCAGCCATGACTTAGTGACTGAGCGTGCACACACATAGATGTGACAGCAGGAGACACCGGAAACTACTTTCTGCTTTGCCCATTATAATTCATCTTGCATCCAGAGCCAGCAGCTTTGGATACAGCTGATTGCTCACCTAACTTGGGATACAGGTCTCTCATTTTTTATCTCTCTTGGTCTCTTTTCCCACTTTCTTTGCTGGTTCCTGCTCATCTCGCTGACCTTCAAACACTGGAGTGTCTCAAGGCTCCTCTTTTCTTGTTTTATTCATCTTCATTATGTTCTCAATTGACATCATGGCTTTCAGTATCATCAAGATGCTAACAGCATCAACATTTGTATTTCCGGGCTGGATCCTAGCTCTGAATTCTGTTGTGTAGTCAACTGTATTCTTGAGACACATCTCTAATAGGATGTATGTATTAATTGGATATCTAAGAGGCATTTCCGGTCCAATAAGTTGGTATTAAATTCCTGATTCATAATCCTCTCCCCTGCAAACCAAATCCACTACTCCCATAGTCTTTCTCATTTTAACAAATGGCAATTCTTCCCAAGAGTTGCTAAAGAGGAAAAGCTTGAAGTCATGGATTCTTCTCTTTTCCTCATACCCCACGTCCAATTTACCAAGAAGTTCTATGGATTAACCTCCAAGAATCTTACTCCTTCCCACCGCTTCTACCACTGCCATCATAGTCCAAGCCATGATCATCTCTCATTTGCGTTATTGTCATAGCCAGTAATAGACTACAATTGCTTTTTTAACATTACCTAATGTGATTCTTTTAAATAGAAATCAGATCTTGTCACTCCCCTTGTTCCGAACTTTCCACATCATTACATCTCAATTGCAGACAAGTCAAAGTCCCTCCATTGCTCGAAAAGACCTCACACAATTGGCTTCAACTACCTTTCAGACACCCATCTCCTTCCACTGGCCCCTCACCCGTTCTTCTGTAGCCACACTGGTTTTCTTGCTGTTTCAAGTACATGCTCTTCCTGCTTCAGGTCTTTGCACTTGCTAACTCTCTGCTCAAAAAGTGCCTCTTCCAGATACACACAAAACTTGCCTTCTCATTTCTTTCATCCCAGTTTATCAGAAAGACTATCTTAAACACAAAGCATAGCAACCACCACCCTCCCTACCCCTTTACTCAGCACTGACTGTCCTATCTTCCCCCTCCTTCTTTTTTCTGCATGGCACTTATCAACATCTGACATGTTATGGGTTTACTTGTTTACTTATTATACTTGCAATGATGCTTTGGTGTTCAAATATTGAAAACAAAAAATTTTACCTTCCCAAGACGGTCTTTCCCTTTCTTGCATTTCCCAGACTATCTATTCTTCCAAACATAGCTGAAATCCCACTCTTGTAAGTTAGGTCTCTGTCCCCCACTCCTATGAGAAATGTTATGTCCTTTCTTAAATTCCCAGAGTTTACACCATCCAATTCTTTGTCCATTGTTCATTGAGTTTAGACACCTCTTCCATTAATGTATGAAATAAGTATCTAGATATTTATTCCATACATATCTAGATATTTATTCCATACGTACTTCTTCTATCTTATATTTGATCTCTTTCACTAGGTTAGATTATTTACTGGTTTGGAGTGGAGAACTAATAATTTGGGTGACTCAAGACCTTGACCACATGTGGTACTCAGTAAACTCTTGTTAGATTTTATTAACTTTCCAATGAGAATAATATATGAAAGTCATGGATTCTACCCTGAGGAAATAGATTTACTCTACCTTCTTAGTAATCTTTTTGTTTCCTTTCATTTATTTCCCCACAAAGAAATTAGCTGTGAATCAGGTCTCCGATGGTACCAGAGAAGACCATAGTAACATAAGCTCTTTTGGGTGTGTCCAGCTTGAAGATTTTTAGGGAGAAGAAATCAAGTTGAGAAGGAACAGAGAAGAATGTGCTTTGGGAATCTTAAAGGGAAGTGGTCAAGAAAGTTAATATTTCAGGGACATATTTATGATATTTCTATTTATGACAGAGTATCAGCACAGTGGGTCCAGTAAAAATATGTACTTGTAATCTGTCCCTTGGTAAGTGACTTACCTCCAGAGTGATTCTAAAAATGTATGTTCCTGTTTCATTTGGAATTAAATATCTTAATTGGCATGTATTTACTCTCACGCTGTCAAGATGTTAATAATCAGAGCAGAAGTCTATGTTGGGTAAGAGAGACCAAACCCCTGATGTGGACAGGTGAGCAGCCTCATGGGAAACTCTTTTTTAAGAAAAGAAACTTCTGGTCTTTTATTTTTTTAATTATTGGCTTTATTTATTTTAATTTGGCTGCACTGGGTCTTAGTCGTGGCATGTGGGATCTAGTTCCTTGACCACGGATTAAACCTGGGCCCCCTGCATTAGGAGCACAGAGTCTTACCCACTGGACCACCAAGGAAGTCCCGGAAACCCATTTTTGATCATTGTGCTGAGGAAGGTGAGGTGAAAGGATGGTCTCTGGATTTGCAGGACTTGTGTCCTCCTCCCTTGAGAGCCATGGAAAATGATAAGGTAATTAGTCATCACAGAATGGACTTGTCCATTCAGGTTAATCAGTATTGCCATTTCCACTGACTCATTTAGTGGGAAAAAAGATGACAGTCAAGAAAGAGGGAAAGAGTAGGTGATAAGGGAATTTTATAATTTATTATAGTATATTTCCCCACCCCCAATATTTTATTAGAAAGATTTTCAAACACAGGAAAACAAAGGAATTAGAAAGAATCTTTCACTAGGTTAGATTATTTACTTTCAAACAAGACCTTGACCACATGTGGTACTCAGTAATCTCTTGTTAGATTTTATTAACTTTCCAATGAGAATAATATATGAAAGTCATGGATTCTACCCTGAGGAAATAGATTTACTCTACCTTCTTAGTAATCTTTTTGTTTCCTTTCATTTATTTCCCCACAAAGAAATTAGCTGTGAATCAGGTCTCCGATGGTACCAGAGAAGACCATAGTAACATAAGCTCTTTTGGGTGTGTCCAGCTTGAAGATTTTTAGGGAGAAGAAATCAAGTTGAGAAGGAACAGAGAAGAATGTGCTTTGGGAATCTTAAAGGGAAGTGGTCAAGAAAGTTAATATTTCAGGGACATATTTATGATATTTCTATTTATGACAGAGTATCAGCACAGTGGGTCCAGTAAAAATATGTACTTGTAATCTGTCCCTTGGTAAGTGACTTACCTCCAGAGTGATTCTAAAAATGTATGTTCCTGTTTCATTTGGAATTAAATATCTTAATTGGCATGTATTTACTCTCACGCTGTCAAGATGTTAATAATCAGAGCAGAAGTCTATGTTGGGTAAGAGAGACCAAACCCCTGATGTGGACAGGTGAGCAGCCTCATGGGAAACTCTTTTTTAAGAAAAGAAACTTCTGGTCTTTTATTTTTTTAATTATTGGCTTTATTTATTTTAATTTGGCTGCACTGGGTCTTAGTCGTGGCATGTGGGATCTAGTTCCTTGACCACGGATTAAACCTGGGCCCCCTGCATTAGGAGCACAGAGTCTTACCCACTGGACCACCAAGGAAGTCCCGGAAACCCATTTTTGATCATTGTGCTGAGGAAGGTGAGGTGAAAGGATGGTCTCTGGATTTGCAGGACTTGTGTCCTCCTCCCTTGAGAGCCATGGAAAATGATAAGGTAATTAGTCATCACAGAATGGACTTGTCCATTCAGGTTAATCAGTATTGCCATTTCCACTGACTCATTTAGTGGGAAAAAAGATGACAGTCAAGAAAGAGGGAAAGAGTAGGTGATAAGGGAATTTTATAATTTATTATAGTATATTTCCCCACCCCCAATATTTTATTAGAAAGATTTTCAAACACAGGAAAACAAAGGAATTACACAGGGAACACTTATAGGCCCACTTAAATTCTACAATGAACATTTTGTTGAGATGATTTTATTACCCATCTCTCCATTCCTCTATCAATCTATCTCAAGAGCAGCATTCTATGAGTTTTGACAAAGGTTTTCACCTGTGTGACCCAGGCCCCTATCCAGATATAAAATACAAACTTCATCTCAGAAAGCTCCTTCACACCCCTCCCTAGAAAGTCCTTGCTCCCACCTCTCTCCCAGAGTGAGGACCACTTTAGAACTTTTTTCCCATATATATATGTGTATAGATACAGATATAGATATAGATAGATATAGATATATTTTAACCATAAATTCATTTTGTCTATTCTAGAACCTTGTGTGCAGTTTCTTTGATTCAAGTTTTGAGATTCATCCATATTATTATGTATATGTTTTAATTTTTTAAACTAAAATAATTTTTATTCATTTTCAGAGAGTCAGGTTAGCAATGTCTTTAGAAAGCAGTAGGGAAAAGGGAAAATAAAAGTTTTGTTTTGTTTTTTTTTTAAGGAGAGCTGAAAGGGACCCTGATGACAACTGTACTGGCTTTTAATTTTCCATATGAAGTGATAGAAGACCAGTGATTGCTCAGGGTCATGTAGACTAAGCTGAACTAGAACCCGTATCTCTTGACTCAATGCCTGAAACAGTTCGGGAGCAGCTGAGTGGGATGGTTGTGTTGGGCTGAAGCCATGTGAGACTCGAGAGTTTCAACAATTTTTTAATTATTGGCTTTTTTTGCACTGGGTCTTAGTCGTGGCATGTGGGATCTAGTTCCTTGACCACGGATTAAACCTGGGCCCGCTGCATTAGGAGCACAGAGTCTTACCCACTGGACCACCAAGGAAGTCCCGGAAACCCATTTTTGATCATTGTGCTGAGGAAGGTGAGGTGAAAGGATGGTCTCTGGATTTGCAGGACTTGTGTCCTCCTCCCTTGAGAGCCATGGAAAATGATAAGGTAATTAGTCATCACAGAATGGACTTGTCCATTCAGGTTAATCAGTATTGCCATTTCCACTGACTCATTTAGTGGGAAAAAAGATGACAGTCAAGAAAGAGGGAAAGAGTAGGTGATAAGGGAATTTTATAATTTATTATAGTATTTTTCCCCCACCCCAATATTTTATTAGAAAGATTTTCAAACACAGGAAAACAAAGGAATTACACAGGGAACACTTATAGGCCCACTTAAATTCTACAATGAACATTTTGTTGAGATGATTTTATTACCCATCTCTCCATTCCTCTATCAATCTATCTCAAGAGCAGCATTCTATGAGTTTTGACAAAGGTTTTCACCTGTGTGACCCAGGCCCCTATCCAGATATAAAATACAAACTTCATCTCAGAAAGCTCCTTCACACCCCTCCCTAGAAAGTCCTTGCTCCCACCTCTCTCCCAGAGTGAGGACCACTTTAGAACTTTTTTCCCATATATATATGTGTATAGATACAGATATAGATATAGATAGATATAGATATATTTTAACCATAAATTCATTTTGTCTATTCTAGAACCTTGTGTGCAGTTTCTTTGATTCAAGTTTTGAGATTCATCCATATTATTATGTATATGTTTTAATTTTTTAAACTAAAATAATTTTTATTCATTTTCAGAGAGTCAGGTTAGCAATGTCTTTAGAAAGCAGTAGGGAAAAAGGGAAAAATAAAAGTTTTGTTTTGTTTTTTTTTTTTAAGGAGAGCTGAAAGGGACCCTGATGACAACTGTACTGGCTTTTAATTTTCCATATGAAGTGATAGAAGACCAGTGATTGCTCAGGGTCATGTAGACTAAGCTGAACTAGAACCCGTATCTCTTGACTCAATGCCTGAAACAGTTCGGGAGCAGCTGAGTGGGATGGTTGTGTTGGGCTGAAGCCATGTGAGACTCGAGAGTTTCAACAGAGATTTGCTTTGGAGGATGTGAAACTCCACTAACCTCATGTGACAAGAAATCCTCCAAGGCCTTGGTGTGGAGCCAGGGTGGGGAAGTCTGATGTGGCTTCTTGTTACCAGTTCCAAATCTGACCCACTGGCTCAGGGTGACTTTCTAATTTGCAATAAAACAAGACATGGGACAGGGGAGCTTTTCCTCAGTAGTTTACACAGGCAGGTTAATGTTAAAGGAACACACACACACAAAAAACGCCGAGAAAGGCACCTTCAGTCACATAGCCCTCCCACGGACATGGAGCTGAAAATAAAACACCGAGAGAGAAGGGGGGATTTCGTGTTACAGACAGAGCCTTTGTCTCCAGTTCAGCCCAGAATGACAATGACCTGGCGGTGCCTGCCTGCCAGCTGTTGGCTGGCCTTTGTGAAAGTCCCCCATGTCCAGGCCAATGCTTAGTGGGCAGGTATCCATATCATGAAGCCAATTGGCACTGCCATCACCTTTGTGGGTGAAATGAGCCCAATGTCGGGAACCTAAGGCTGCTGGGCCAGTCTTGCTACCAGCTGGCAGGTGTAAGCCCTAGGGGCAGGTGCCCTGGGGAGACAAGGCTGGTGTTGCCATGGTAACTGATGGAAAAAAGACGTTTCTCCTTCAAGATCGGTTTGACCTCTTTTCAGTCTGGGAAATGTGGTGAAGAAGAAGAGACTATGTGGCAATTCTGACTCTTCTGTAACTGCATTTCTGGTCTGTTTTTGAATGCATTACTTCTCATTGGATCTTACTAGTGTCACCTGCTGGGCAAATCTGGGGGCTGGTGGATCTCCTGGGGAATGTTGTCGGTGGCTGAAGATGAGATCACCAGAGAAGTCCCAGGGGAGACAGTCCAGTGTAAACTAAGCGGGGTTGAACACAGAATGCCAAAGGCGTTTCTGAAGGGCGGCCATGACTCTGACAATGACTCTTTTAATTTTCCATATGAAGTGATAGAAGACCAGTGATTGCTCAGGGTCATGTAGACTAAGCTGAACTAGAACCCGTATCTCTTGACTCAATGCCTGAAACAGTTCGGGAGCAGCTGAGTGGGATGGTTGTGTTGGGCTGAAGCCATGTGAGACTCGAGAGTTTCAACAGAGATTTGCTTTGGAGGATGTGAAACTCCACTAACCTCATGTGACAAGAAATCCTCCAAGGCCTTGGTGTGGAGCCAGGGTGGGGAAGTCTGATGTGGCTTCTTGTTACCAGTTCCAAATCTGACCCACTGGCTCAGGGTGACTTTCTAATTTGCAATAAAACAAGACATGGGACAGGGGAGCTTTTCCTCAGTAGTTTACACAGGCAGGTTAATGTTAAAGGAACACACACACACAAAAAACGCCGAGAAAGGCACCTTCAGTCACATAGCCCTCCCACGGACATGGAGCTGAAAATAAAACACCGAGAGAGAAGGGGGGATTTCGTGTTACAGACAGAGCCTTTGTCTCCAGTTCAGCCCAGAATGACAATGACCTGGCGGTGCCTGCCTGCCAGCTGTTGGCTGGCCTTTGTGAAAGTCCCCGATGTCCAGGCCAATGCTTAGTGGGCAGGTATCCATATCATGAAGCCAATTGGCACTGCCATCACCTTTGTGGGTGAAATGAGCCCAATGTCGGGAACCTAAGGCTGCTGGGCCAGTCTTGCTACCAGCTGGCAGGTGTAAGCCCTAGGGGCAGGTGCCCTGGGGAGACAAGGCTGGTGTTGCCATGGTAACTGATGGAAAAAAGACGTTTCTCCTTCAAGATCGGTTTGACCTCTTTTCAGTCTGGGAAATGTGGTGAAGAAGAAGAGACTATGTGGCAATTCTGACTCTTCTGTAACTGCATTTCTGGTCTGTTTTTGAATGCATTACTTCTCATTGGATCTTACTAGTGTCACCTGCTGGGCAAATCTGGGGGCTGGTGGATCTCCTGGGGAATGTTGTCGGTGGCTGAAGATGAGATCACCAGAGAAGTCCCAGGGGAGACAGTCCAGTGTAAACTAAGCAGGGTTGAACAAAGAATTCCAAAGGCGTTTCTGAAGGGCGGCCAGTCAGGTTCGACGGGTTCTCTGGGCTATTCCGGGATAAGAGATTACTGCTGACTGTTTGTGGTCTGTCACCCTAGATGTCCTTTGGCCAGGCTGTCCTGGACACAGAGGTGAAGGGACCCTTGTCAGCCTGCTGAGTGGCTCAGCAGTTTGACACAATGAATTCATTGTAAAGAAGCAAGCTTTCCTTATCACCAGTGTCCTTCTCTCTGTAGCTCTTACATGCATGCCTTTACCTTGGGCAAACACATTTTCTGGCTTGGATATAAAAGTTTAGTTTCCCCTTGATGTTAGTATTTCTGCATCTCAAACTCTGGTTCTGATACAGGTCATTAGGATGGGTGTCAGGAATTTTCCCATTTCCTATCTCTTGTGTGTGCTCACATGATGAGCTCCACTTTCTGTGCCCAGAAGTTTCTGTTAGGAGAAATAATAGTGTTATAATGGTGGCAGGGGGAGGGGCTGCTTCCTGAATTCCTGGAAAATTTTATTCATTTCTTCCCACTGGAAAGCTATGAAAATTATTCAGGTGGGATGGCGCCCTGACAGTAGGAAACATGAGTGATTTTCGATAAACATTAGTGATTCTTGAGCAAATTGCTTGTAAATATAACTGTGGAAATAAGTATCAGTCTTCTAATGCATAAAATAAAAATATTACACTGAAGGATCTCTTAAGGATTTTGCCACCTAGTTTCCTAGGATTTTTCAGTTCAACTTGGAAAAGATAAGCTCTAAATAGATTCAACAAATGACATACTGACCTTACTTACAAAAATTTGCACTAGATCCTGTATTTGGTAAATATTTATAGTTCATCTACAAATCCAAGCAATCAGGATATATCAACAGGCAAAGCATCATTTTCTATCTGGAAAGTTCTCATGGTCTAACGGGGAGGGATATCTGGAAGAAATTTTTCTCAGAATTGGCAGGAGTTTGGGGATTTTCCTGATGATCTGGTGTTTAAGACAGTGAGCTAATAAATACCTGCTTCACGAGTTTGATCCTTGGTGGGCAACTAAGATCTCACATGCACAGTGTGGCCACACAATTGACAGGACACACATGCACACACAATTGAGAGGAGTTTAATGTAAAATTCTGCTTGGAAAAGAGTTAAAAGCACTTCAACGGGCATGTTTAATGTAGAAAGGTGAGCTCTCTCTCTCTCCTCCTGAATTGGCAAGGTCAGGACTAAGGTGATATGAAGCATTTGCCTTAAGTGCAGAAAGAAGGGGAGGTCAAAAAAACTAGTGATCAAGTCAAATACTATTAGAATGTAATACCTAAAAAATAACAACTTAAAACATCCATGATGAACAAAGAATGCAGATTTTTAAATGAAGAGAGAATCTGATCCTGCAAGTGTCTAATCTCTCACTTTCCTCACCGTTAATTCTGATCCTGGTTCCAATGAGTCCAATGAAACTTTATTTAGAAAGTGTTCCAATTTGATTTTTCAAAAGCACGGCAGTAAAATACCTCAAGATTTAGAGTTTTGGAGGTTGGTCATTAGAAGGAGAAGGCCCTTGAGGGCATGAGGTTCCTAGAAGATGGTGGGGAGCACAACTTGGAGGTTTTCCATAGTAGAGAATGGTTGGTACATATTTATGAAAGAATGGTTCAAAAAAGGGTTGAAGTTGTTCCTTACACTGTGTTGGAATTACCCCCTCTGTCCCCTAGCCCTCAGTTAGATGTCTGACACATATCATAACCCATGGATGCATACTGCTGTAAGAAAGAGGAAGGAAGAAGTGTGGTGCCCAGCACGGGAGGAAGTGGGCTAGTGAGAGGAGGGCAGATGGAGGAACCAGGCAGGATGGAGCAAGGCCCAGCTCAGGAGAAACTTTCATCCCCTGAAATCCACTGAAGAGAAAATAGAAGGAGTCTGGACTTCGCAATGCAGGGCATTTAGCCAATGCACTGAAATGTTGCATGTTTTGCAATATTAAGGGAAGGAGAGAACCTCAGGTAACAGACACTGGGGCTACACCTGTAAATCAATAACTATGGCTGTACTGGGTCATTGGTTTACCCCTCTGGTCCATCCTTCTCTCGGCCTTCTTTCTGGGAGGCTGCCTTCAGAATTGGCAGGAGTTTGGGGATTTTCCTGATGGGTTTTCTGGTGTTTAAGACAGTGAGCTAATAAATACCTGCTTCACGAGTTTGATCCTTGGTGGGCAACTAAGATCTCACATGCACAGTGTGGCCACACAATTGACAGGACACACATGCACACACAATTGAGAGGAGTTTAATGTAAAATTCTGCTTGGAAAAGAGTTAAAAGCACTTCAACGGGCATGTTTAATGTAGAAAGGTGAGCTCTCTCTCTCTCCTCCTGAATTGGCAAGGTCAGGACTAAGGTGATATGAAGCATTTGCCTTAAGTGCAGAAAGAAGGGGAGGTCAAAAAAACTAGTGATCAAGTCAAATACTATTAGAATGTAATACCTAAAAAATAACAACTTAAAACATCCATGATGAACAAAGAATGCAGATTTTTAAATGAAGAGAGAATCTGATCCTGCAAGTGTCTAATCTCTCACTTTCCTCACCGTTAATTCTGATCCTGGTTCCAATGAGTCCAATGAAACTTTATTTAGAAAGTGTTCCAATTTGATTTTTCAAAAGCACGGCAGTAAAATACCTCAAGATTTAGAGTTTTGGAGGTTGGTCATTAGAAGGAGAAGGCCCTTGAGGGCATGAGGTTCCTAGAAGATGGTGGGGAGCACAACTTGGAGGTTTTCCATAGTAGAGAATGGTTGGTACATATTTATGAAAGAATGGTTCAAAAAAGGGTTGAAGTTGTTCCTTACACTGTGTTGGAATTACCCCCTCTGTCCCCTAGCCCTCAGTTAGATGTCTGACACATATCATAACCCATGGATGCATACTGCTGTAAGAAAGAGGAAGGAAGAAGTGTGGTGCCCAGCACGGGAGGAAGTGGGCTAGTGAGAGGAGGGCAGATGGAGGAACCAGGCAGGATGGAGCAAGGCCCAGCTCAGGAGAAACTTTCATCCCCTGAAATCCACTGAAGAGAAAATAGAAGGAGTCTGGACTTCGCAATGCAGGGCATTTAGCCAATGCACTGAAATGTTGCATGTTTTGCAATATTAAGGGAAGGAGAGAACCTCAGGTAACAGACACTGGGGCTACACCTGTAAATCAATAACTATGGCTGTACTGGGTCATTGGTTTACCCCTCTGGTCCATCCTTCTCTCGGCCTTCTTTCTGGGAGGCTGCCTTCTATGGACCACATTATAGGGCTCTCTTGCCCCCTGGTTTCCAGCTGTTTTTGGCCCATGACAAGCACCAGCAGACATTTGGAAGGAGCTAAGAGAGTGAATTTGCTCCTTTCCTGAAGGCTTGCTATAGGCTGGTTCCAATTGCTGCCAAGTATCCCTCTCATTCCTTTTCCAGGCTCTGGGAACTGCTCCCTCCTGTTACCTTTTCAGGCTAGAGGTGGTAACATCCCCTCTTGTTCCCTGGGGATGCACCACCTTTTGTGGTTTCCTAGCCTACTGCTTTCTGTAGAGAGTTTCCATAATAAACTCTCATCAGTGTAAGGGTACTAGTTGTCTCTTTCTGAGACCCTGACTGACACAGATATGAGAAGTAGTTTGGAGGTGGAGGAAGCAACCAATATCCCAGTGGGAAGGAAGATGAGTGGGCATAGAGGGCTTCATGAGTGATGTTTGAGCTGAATCTTATGGAATAAGATATTTCCTTGGGATTAGGTTAAGACTCAGCCTGAAAACAATCTTGCATCTGCCAGGCAAGTATAGGCCCACACAAATCACAATGGTCTGCAGGGTCTTAAAAGATCATGATTATCTACTGGGCTTAAAAAGCACAGGAAAGCTTAAGCAATAAAATAACAGTCACCCATATTCCTATTGATAGTCTGGCATGCTTTCTTCCCAGAGGTTTTACAGAGCTCAAAACACATTCTATATACCATTTTGGATCCTGGTTTTCTAACATTTTCCTGCAACTTAAAGATGTTGCAGACATATGCTTTAGGCTGCTCCTTAGATGTCTGACACATATCATAACCCATGGATGCATACTGCTGTAAGAAAGAGGAAGGAAGAAGTGGTGCCCAGCACGGGAGGAAGTGGGCTAGTGAGAGGAGGGCAGATGGAGGAACCAGGCAGGATGGAGCAAGGCCCAGCTCAGGAGAAACTTTCATCCCCTGAAATCCACTGAAGAGAAAATAGAAGGAGTCTGGACTTCGCAATGCAGGGCATTTAGCCAATGCACTGAAATGTTGCATGTTTTGCAATATTAAGGGAAGGAGAGAACCTCAGGTAACAGACACTGGGGCTACACCTGTAAATCAATAACTATGGCTGTACTGGGTCATTGGTTTACCCCTCTGGTCCATCCTTCTCTCGGCCTTCTTTCTGGGAGGCTGCCTTCTATGGACCACATTATAGGGCTCTCTTGCCCCCTGGTTTCCAGCTGTTTTTGGCCCATGACAAGCACCAGCAGACATTTGGAAGGAGCTAAGAGAGTGAATTTGCTCCTTTCCTGAAGGCTTGCTATAGGCTGGTTCCAATTGCTGCCAAGTATCCCTCTCATTCCTTTTCCAGGCTCTGGGAACTGCTCCCTCCTGTTACCTTTTCAGGCTAGAGGTGGTAACATCCCCTCTTGTTCCCTGGGGATGCACCACCTTTTGTGGTTTCCTAGCCTACTGCTTTCTGTAGAGAGTTTCCATAATAAACTCTCATCAGTGTAAGGGTACTAGTTGTCTCTTTCTGAGACCCTGACTGACACAGATATGAGAAGTAGTTTGGAGGTGGAGGAAGCAACCAATATCCCAGTGGGAAGGAAGATGAGTGGGCATAGAGGGCTTCATGAGTGATGTTTGAGCTGAATCTTATGGAATAAGATATTTCCTTGGGATTAGGTTAAGACTCAGCCTGAAAACAATCTTGCATCTGCCAGGCAAGTATAGGCCCACACAAATCACAATGGTCTGCAGGGTCTTAAAAGATCATGATTATCTACTGGGCTTAAAAAGCACAGGAAAGCTTAAGCAATAAAATAACAGTCACCCATATTCCTATTGATAGTCTGGCATGCTTTCTTCCCAGAGGTTTTACAGAGCTCAAAACACATTCTATATACCATTTTGGATCCTGGTTTTCTCTAACATTTTCCTGCAACTTAAAGATGTTGCAGACATATGCTTTAGGCTGCTCCTTTTAGAGGTAAAAGAATAACCATTAAAAAAATGAATTCTGTTACATTGTACAGACATACTGTGACTTTTGTTTGGTGGCGGAGGGCAGGTAAGCGGATGGGGTGGGGTGCGGCACTTCTGTTGGTCTTTCCTTTGCTTCCATCTTTGGTCTTTGATCTGTGTGGGCCTCCCATTGCAGTGGCCTCTGTCATTGCAGAGCACCGGCTCTGGGCGCATGCACTCCAGAGCTCCGGCTCGGTAGTTGGACACATTGGTCCAGCAACTCCACGGCACACGGGATCTTCCCAGGCCAGGGATCGAACTGGCACCCCTTGCACTGCAAGGTGGTGTCTTCACCCACTAGACCACCAGGGAAGCCCTGCGACTTTTTTTGGTTTTGTTTTGGTCACTTCTCTTGGTCTTTCATCTATTTCCATCTTCGTTCTTTGACTTCTGTGGGTCTCCCATTGCAGTGGCCCATCTTGCCACAGAGCACTGGCTCTGGGCACATGTGCTACAGAGCTCCAGCTCCGCAATTGGACACATCAGTCCAGCTGCTCCGTAGCACGTGGGATCTTCCCAGGCCAGGGATTGAACTGGCATCCCTTGCACTACAAGGCTGTGTCCTCACCCACTGGCGCCAGGGAAGCCCTGCCCTGTGACTTTTAACAAATAATGCTCAGGTAATTTTGTATTCTTGTCATCACTTTTTTTTTTTTTTTTTTGCATTTTCTGTCATTAAAATTTTTTGCTAAATTAAAGAAATTGCTACCAAAAAACCCTGACTATAAACATGCCTGTACTTCAAGATGGGTGAATTATTGTAGGGTTTTGGTGAGTTGTTTTCTTTTTCATGATATTGAGTAAGATAAAGTTTTCTTTTGGTGGGTGAAGAAGAGAGGCAGTGGTACCTAGGGCTCCATTCTGAAGACAGGCCCAGGAACTTGGCCAGGCAAGGACTCAATGAGTGGACAACGGCAGTGGTGATGCCCGAGTTAGATCTTACATTGCGCTATACAATTCCTTTCAAGATTTTTTGCACCTTCAGTGTTAGTCTCATACAACATGGACTTATGTTGACAGTGACTTAGAGAGAGAAGAGGTGAATACATTGAAGGCATGAAGGACTAAGGACTATAAAGAGTAGACAAGAGAGGCAGGACTGATTGGAAGGAGCCTGGACTGGGGGTTTGAGGAGAGAGGTGACTGACTGTTCCCAAGGGGAAGGATCCTGTCACTTATTTTCTGAAAAACTGGATTGGCACTTCTGCAGTTTCAAGGATTGTACCTGTATATTAAAAGAAAGGGCAACCTCAAAGCCTGATGGACTCACTATGTCATTCCGATAGGATGCACATAGTTGCTTAGTTGTGACCAACTCTTTTCAACTCTTTGGTCTCTAACCCACCATGTTCCTTTGTCCATGGGATTCTCCAGGCAAGAGCACTGGGGTAGGTTGCCATGCCTTCCTCCTGGGGATCTTCCCGACCCAGAATCAAACCTGTGTCTCCTGCATTGCAGGTGGATTCTTTATCTGCTGAGCCATCAGGGAAGCCCAATAGGGAGTAAAAGGGAAACAAAGGAGAGGATGGATGAGGAGATACTGTGAGGAATGGATTTGGTGACATTGTGTGGGAAGACCCTGGGTGTTAGAACTGGATGAGGGAAGTAATATTTTATCAGAACGGTTGCTACAAAATGATTGAGAAGAGTATGTAATAAACTGAACAGTGTTTGGAAAGGGAAAAAGGTAAACTGTGTAGAGAGAGGTAAACTTCCCTTTATGAAGCTGAGGTGGCAAGGTAAGCTGTGATCCAGTTTATCATTTATAATAGAACCTTATAGGAAAGGGATTAATATTTCAATGGACTTGACCTCCCAAAATAACAAAATTACTTCAGCTTGTTTCCCTTTGGGTGTTCATCCCATGATTTGCTGTTGTTTAGTAGTGAAGTTGTGTCTGACTCTTTGGGACCCATGAAGTACAGCATGCCAGGAGTTCTGTGTCTTCTGAAGACAGGCCCAGGAACTTGGCCAGGCAAGGACTCAATGAGTGGACAACGGCAGTGGTGATGCCCGAGTTAGATCTTACATTGCGCTATACAATTCCTTTCAAGATTTTTTGCACCTTCAGTGTTAGTCTCATACAACATGGACTTATGTTGACAGTGACTTAGAGAGAGAAGAGGTGAATACATTGAAGGCATGAAGGACTAAGGACTATAAAGAGTAGACAAGAGAGGCAGGACTGATTGGAAGGAGCCTGGACTGGGGGTTTGAGGAGAGAGGTGACTGACTGTTCCCAAGGGGAAGGATCCTGTCACTTATTTTCTGAAAAACTGGATTGGCACTTCTGCAGTTTCAAGGATTGTACCTGTATATTAAAAGAAAGGGCAACCTCAAAGCCTGATGGACTCACTATGTCATTCCGATAGGATGCACATAGTTGCTTAGTTGTGACCAACTCTTTTCAACTCTTTGGTCTCTAACCCACCATGTTCCTTTGTCCATGGGATTCTCCAGGCAAGAGCACTGGGGTAGGTTGCCATGCCTTCCTCCTGGGGATCTTCCCGACCCAGAATCAAACCTGTGTCTCCTGCATTGCAGGTGGATTCTTTATCTGCTGAGCCATCAGGGAAGCCCAATAGGGAGTAAAAGGGAAACAAAGGAGAGGATGGATGAGGAGATACTGTGAGGAATGGATTTGGTGACATTGTGTGGGAAGACCCTGGGTGTTAGAACTGGATGAGGGAAGTAATATTTTATCAGAACGGTTGCTACAAAATGATTGAGAAGAGTATGTAATAAACTGAACAGTGTTTGGAAAGGGAAAAAGGTAAACTGTGTAGAGAGAGGTAAACTTCCCTTTATGAAGCTGAGGTGGCAAGGTAAGCTGTGATCCAGTTTATCATTTATAATAGAACCTTATAGGAAAGGGATTAATATTTCAATGGACTTGACCTCCCAAAATAACAAAATTACTTCAGCTTGTTTCCCTTTGGGTGTTCATCCCATGATTTGCTGTTGTTTAGTAGTGAAGTTGTGTCTGACTCTTTGGGACCCATGAAGTACAGCATGCCAGGATTCTCTGTCCTTCACTGTCTCCCTGAGTTTGCTTAAAGTCATGCCCTTTGAGTCAGTGATACCGTCCAATCATCTCACCCTCTGTTGCCCCCTTCTCTTCTTGCCCTCAATCTTCCCCACCATCAGGGTCTTTTCCAATGATTCAGCTTTTCACATTAGGTGGCCAAAGTATTGGTGTTTCAGCTTCAGCATCAGTCCTGCCAGTGAATATTCAGAGTTTATTTCCTTTAGGATTGAATGGTTTGATCTCCTTGCTGTCCAAGTGACTCTCAAGAGTCTTCTCTAGCATCACAGTTCTAAAGTGTCAATTTTTCTGTGATCAGTGCATGATTAGACTTATTCAAAACCTGAAATTAACTGTGCTTTTTTTTCATGAAATTTTTCCCCGTTATAAACCAGAAATAAGAGACTTATTTATTCTCATGTTATTATCCAGTCCATCTTTTAACTCACACTCAACCTCTGTTTGATGTGAAGCTGGGGAATGGCTTAGAGAAAACATCTTATTGAGACATTTTTCACATGACTTTGGCAAAAGGGGTTTATGCATTCAGCCTGGGAGTCTTCTACCCTGATAACTGCCATAACTGAACATTCAAATCTGATTTGCAAGAACTTGGATGTGAAATTCATAATAGTTTCTGAAAATAATTTATAGAGTGGTTCTCTTTTTTCCCTGGGAAATGAAAACATAGCACCTCTTTGGGAAGGGTTTGGACAATGCCAGGAAAGTATGGATGAGGAGATACTGTGAGGAATGGATTTGGTGACATTGTGTGGGAAGACCCTGGGTGTTAGAACTGGATGAGGGAAGTAATATTTTATCAGAACGGTTGCTACAAAATGATTGAGAAGAGTATGTAATAAACTGAACAGTGTTTGGAAAGGGAAAAAGGTAAACTGTGTAGAGAGAGGTAAACTTCCTTTATGAAGCTGAGGTGGCAAGGTAAGCTGTGATCCAGTTTATCATTTATAATAGAACCTTATAGGAAAGGGATTAATATTTCAATGGACTTGACCTCCCAAAATAACAAAATTACTTCAGCTTGTTTCCCTTTGGGTGTTCATCCCATGATTTGCTGTTGTTTAGTAGTGAAGTTGTGTCTGACTCTTTGGGACCCATGAAGTACAGCATGCCAGGATTCTCTGTCCTTCACTGTCTCCCTGAGTTTGCTTAAAGGCATGCCCTTTGAGTCAGTGATACCGTCCAATCATCTCACCCTCTGTTGCCCCCTTCTCTTCTTGCCCTCAATCTTCCCCACCATCAGGGTCTTTTCCAATGATTCAGCTTTTCACATTAGGTGGCCAAAGTATTGGTGTTTCAGCTTCAGCATCAGTCCTGCCAGTGAATATTCAGAGTTTATTTCCTTTAGGATTGAATGGTTTGATCTCCTTGCTGTCCAAGTGACTCTCAAGAGTCTTCTCTAGCATCACAGTTCTAAAGTGTCAATTTTTCTGTGATCAGTGCATGATTAGACTTATTCAAAACCTGAAATTAACTGTGCTTTTTTTTCATGAAATTTTTTTCCCCGTTATAAACCAGAAATAAGAGACTTATTTATTCTCATGTTATTATCCAGTCCATCTTTTAACTCACACTCAACCTCTGTTTGATGTGAAGCTGGGGAATGGCTTAGAGAAAACATCTTATTGAGACATTTTTCACATGACTTTGGCAAAAGGGGTTTATGCATTCAGCCTGGGAGTCTTCTACCCTGATAACTGCCATAACTGAACATTCAAATCTGATTTGCAAGAACTTGGATGTGAAATTCATAATAGTTTCTGAAAATAATTTATAGAGTGGTTCTCTTTTTTCCCTGGGAAATGAAAACATAGCACCTCTTTGGGAAGGGTTTGGACAATGCCAGGAAAGTATGGGGATTGAAATTTCGATGAGCCTTTTGTTGTCATATTGATTGGATAAACTTAGGTTTGGGAAACTGTCTTAAGAAGGAGTATATCAGATTTTGGCAAGAAGGCTATTTTATTAAAACAGAATCTTTACTCAGAGACCCATTACTTAATGCATAAGGTAGGTTAAGGGGCCATTGCTTCTGCTGTATCCATAGGATCTTATATTTGCACAGCAAGAAACTAGTACTGACCACACCTATCCAAAATCAACTAAAGAAAAACATAAAAATACTTCCTTCTGTCTAATAGTACAGTATACTTTTATGTGAGGTATCTCTGGGCTGGAAAGCAGGAGTGAGCGCTTAGCATCCTAGAATCTACTTTTCTTGTAGTAATATGGCATTGTAAGGTCTCTAACGTTGAACTCAGAACTATTCATCCGAGCTTGTCAGTGCTGCCTTCTCTTTTCTTAATAATTTGAATGCAAATAGAGGACACACATTTGCATATCATGTAGATTACATAAATTTGAGGATAAATTCTACTGCACTTACATAAGTCCTATAAACTGAATCAATAGTCCTAAAAGATGTCCATATGTTGAACATATGATAGATTGATGAACCAAGATAAAGGGGATAAAATTTCATGAGAAATGAATGTGAGATCTTAGGTTATAATTGATCATCTGACTGAAGATGACTGACTTAATAAACATTCATGGGAAAAGTCTCATGAATTTTATCCCTAGGAAGTTTAGTGGGAGCTTTCAGTTTCATATGACAAGCATCAGCTCTTAGAGTGCATTCATTGAGTTCTCCTATGAAGGGTGGTCTTGTATTTTAACCCTGGCCAAACCTCAAATGAGACTTCCCTGGTAGCTCACATGGTAACAAATTTCAGGAGGTTCCTTAAATTCCTTGTCATGGGGGCATTCAGCCTGGGAGTCTTCTACCCTGATAACTGCCATAACTGAACATTCAAATCTGATTTGCAAGAACTTGGATGTGAAATTCATAATAGTTTCTGAAAATAATTTATAGAGTGGTTCTCTTTTTTCCCTGGGAAATGAAAACATAGCACCTCTTTGGGAAGGGTTTGGACAATGCCAGGAAAGTATGGGGATTGAAATTTCGATGAGCCTTTTGTTGTCATATTGATTGGATAAACTTAGGTTTGGGAAACTGTCTTAAGAAGGAGTATATCAGATTTTGGCAAGAAGGCTATTTTATTAAAACAGAATCTTTACTCAGAGACCCATTACTTAATGCATAAGGTAGGTTAAGGGGCCATTGCTTCTGCTGTATCCATAGGATCTTATATTTGCACAGCAAGAAACTAGTACTGACCACACCTATCCAAAATCAACTAAAGAAAAACATAAAAATACTTCCTTCTGTCTAATAGTACAGTATACTTTTATGTGAGGTATCTCTGGGCTGGAAAGCAGGAGTGAGCGCTTAGCATCCTAGAATCTACTTTTCTTGTAGTAATATGGCATTGTAAGGTCTCTAACGTTGAACTCAGAACTATTCATCCGAGCTTGTCAGTGCTGCCTTCTCTTTTCTTAATAATTTGAATGCAAATAGAGGACACACATTTGCATATCATGTAGATTACATAAATTTGAGGATAAATTCTACTGCACTTACATAAGTCCTATAAACTGAATCAATAGTCCTAAAAGATGTCCATATGTTGAACATATGATAGATTCATGAACCAAGATAAAGGGGATAAAATTTCATGAGAAATGAATGTGAGATCTTAGGTTATAATTGATCATCTGACTGAAGATGACTGACTTAATAAACATTCATGGGAAAAGTCTCATGAATTTTATCCCTAGGAAGTTTAGTGGGAGCTTTCAGTTTCATATGACAAGCATCAGCTCTTAGAGTGCATTCATTGAGTTCTCCTATGAAGGGTGGTCTTGTATTTTAACCCTGGCCAAACCTCAAATGAGACTTCCCTGGTAGCTCACATGGTAAATAATCCACCTACAATGCAGGAGATCTGGGTTCGATCCCTGGGTCAGGAAGATTCCTTGGAGAAAGTAATGGCAACCCACTCCAGTATTCTTGCATGGAAAATCCCATAGACAGAGGAGCCTGGTGGGCTATAGTCCATGGGATCACGAAAAGTTGTACACAACTGAGCGACTGACATGTTCACATTCAAACCTCAACTGAATTCCATATCTTTAAAAGAGTCCAAGACAAAAATTGAGCAACTGTATCCTATAGGAAAGTGTTGCAAAGAATTGTAGGAGCCATGATTTAGCCCAAAGAGGAAATGCTTGGGAGGCAGCCTGAATGATTGCTGTGTGGAAATATTCATTGGAAGGGGTAAGGGTTTGCTGGAATTCTGCTGTCTAGCAGTGGACCAAGACTGGGATCAGTATCTGAAGATTGCAAGGTAAATCCTTTGGGGGTTGATATAAAAGGAAAATTCTCCGATGAATAAGATTTGTTCAAAAGGGAAATGCCCTGGCATGGGAGGAGGGAACTCCACTGGTCCTGCAGAATGAGGCCAGAGGTCATCTTTTTGGCAAGGAGATTGTGGGGAGATTGAAGTGTTGGGATGCTCTAGGTTGCCTTTCAGAGTCCATTCATTAACAAGTAGATAAAATCGATCTCAGGAGCTGTCCCATTGCCCCTTTACCTGAGCTGTTAACTTGGAAATGACAGGCTCACCTGGATCCCACCACAGTATTAAAGACTTACAAGACTTGAGGTCTTAGAAATTGATACTTACATAAGTCCTATAAACTGAATCAATAGTCCTAAAAGATGTCCATATGTTGAACATATGATAGATTCATGAACCAAGATAAAGGGATAAAATTTCATGAGAAATGAATGTGAGATCTTAGGTTATAATTGATCATCTGACTGAAGATGACTGACTTAATAAACATTCATGGGAAAAGTCTCATGAATTTTATCCCTAGGAAGTTTAGTGGGAGCTTTCAGTTTCATATGACAAGCATCAGCTCTTAGAGTGCATTCATTGAGTTCTCCTATGAAGGGTGGTCTTGTATTTTAACCCTGGCCAAACCTCAAATGAGACTTCCCTGGTAGCTCACATGGTAAATAATCCACCTACAATGCAGGAGATCTGGGTTCGATCCCTGGGTCAGGAAGATTCCTTGGAGAAAGTAATGGCAACCCACTCCAGTATTCTTGCATGGAAAATCCCATAGACAGAGGAGCCTGGTGGGCTATAGTCCATGGGATCACGAAAAGTTGTACACAACTGAGCGACTGACATGTTCACATTCAAACCTCAACTGAATTCCATATCTTTAAAAGAGTCCAAGACAAAAATTGAGCAACTGTATCCTATAGGAAAGTGTTGCAAAGAATTGTAGGAGCCATGATTTAGCCCAAAGAGGAAATGCTTGGGAGGCAGCCTGAATGATTGCTGTGTGGAAATATTCATTGGAAGGGGTAAGGGTTTGCTGGAATTCTGCTGTCTAGCAGTGGACCAAGACTGGGATCAGTATCTGAAGATTGCAAGGTAAATCCTTTGGGGGTTGATATAAAAGGAAAATTCTCCGATGAATAAGATTTGTTCAAAAGGGAAATGCCCTGGCATGGGAGGAGGGAACTCCACTGGTCCTGCAGAATGAGGCCAGAGGTCATCTTTTTGGCAAGGAGATTGTGGGGAGATTGAAGTGTTGGGATGCTCTAGGTTGCCTTTCAGAGTCCATTCATTAACAAGTAGATAAAATCGATCTCAGAAGCTGTCCCATTGCCCCTTTACCTGAGCTGTTAACTTGGAAATGACAGGCTCACCTGGATCCCACCACAGTATTAAAGACTTACAAGACTTGAGGTCTTGAGAAATTGATACTTCAGCAAATTTCCACCAAATCCCGTGGAATACTTCTATTCATGCCAACCACACCTGCTTTTTGAGGCTCTCAGGTAGTGCTAGTGGTAAAGTACCTGCCTGCCAGCACGGGAGATGTAAGGGACATGGATTGGATCCCTGGGTTGGGACGATCCCCTGGAGAAAGAAATAGCAACCCATTCCAATATTTGTTCCTGGAAAATTCCATGAACAGAGGAGTCTGGTGGACTATAGTCCTGAGGGTTGCAAAGAGTCGACTGAAGTGACTTAGGACAGATGAAAACTTGCTTTAGCCTACAAACAAAGGCAATGTCACAGGAATGGGAGATTTTCACATGCAAGAAGAAGCTCATGGAGAGAGACATTTAGGAAGAGGTCAACTTGCATCCCTTAAATGAAAATCTCAAATCACATCTTTGTATTCTATGGAAGGAGGAAATTGCAAACGATGTATCCTCTTCTGCCTGTTCTGGATGGTATGCTGGTCTGTTTCCCCCAGGACAATAGTAATCCTTACCTAATGAGTACTGGAGAAAAAGAATACTACTCCCTACCATTCCTTTGCCTTGCTGTGGGATCAGTAAGATCAATAGAAACAGTAGCTGTGATCTTGGTGTTCGATGGAAATCTTTTAGCCACCTTTTACTCTAGGTCACTTAATCTCAGCCTTGGAAGTGGGATGAGTGGAATTTAAAGGAAAAATCTTTAGGGTAAGGGTTTGCTGGAATTCTGCTGTCTAGCAGTGGACCAAGACTGGGATCAGTATCTGAAGATTGCAAGGTAAATCCTTTGGGGGTTGATATAAAAGGAAAATTCTCCGATGAATAAGATTTGTTCAAAAGGGAAATGCCCTGGCATGGGAGGAGGGAACTCCACTGGTCCTGCAGAATGAGGCCAGAGGTCATCTTTTTGGCAAGGAGATTGTGGGGAGATTGAAGTGTTGGGATGCTCTAGGTTGCCTTTCAGAGTCCATTCATTAACAAGTAGATAAAATCGATCTCAGGAGCTGTCCCATTGCCCCTTTACCTGAGCTGTTAACTTGGAAATGACAGGCTCACCTGGATCCCACCACAGTATTAAAGACTTACAAGACTTGAGGTCTTGAGAAATTGATACTTCAGCAAATTTCCACCAAATCCCGTGGAATACTTCTATTCATGCCAACCACACCTGCTTTTTGAGGCTCTCAGGTAGTGCTAGTGGTAAAGTACCTGCCTGCCAGCACGGGAGATGTAAGGGACATGGATTGGATCCCTGGGTTGGGACGATCCCCTGGAGAAAGAAATAGCAACCCATTCCAATATTTGTTCCTGGAAAATTCCATGAACAGAGGAGTCTGGTGGACTATAGTCCTGAGGGTTGCAAAGAGTCGACTGAAGTGACTTAGGACAGATGAAAACTTGCTTTAGCCTACAAACAAAGGCAATGTCACAGGAATGGGAGATTTTCACATGCAAGAAGAAGCTCATGGAGAGAGACATTTAGGAAGAGGTCAACTTGCATCCCTTAAATGAAAATCTCAAATCACATCTTTGTATTCTATGGAAGGAGGAAATTGCAAACGATGTATCCTCTTCTGCCTGTTCTGGATGGTATGCTGGTCTGTTTCCCCCAGGACAATAGTAATCCTTACCTAATGAGTACTGGAGAAAAAGAATACTACTCCCTACCATTCCTTTGCCTTGCTGTGGGATCAGTAAGATCAATAGAAACAGTAGCTGTGATCTTGGTGTTCGATGGAAATCTTTTAGCCACCTTTTACTCTAGGTCACTTAATCTCAGCCTTGGAAGTGGGATGAGTGGAATATTTGAACATAGCTGCAATCATAAACTCTCAGAGCATTCCTCCTGTCTCTTCTCTCTCTTAGACAGCAAGGAGGATGGAAAAGGGAAGGTGTCTGCCCCACAAGAAGGTAGAATACCAAATATTTGCAGGTTAAAGAGCCACCATCCCAGGAGATGGGAGAAAGGCCTGGAAGAGAGAGGAGAACTGAGATGTATTTTTCTCTCCCATCTAGGAGGCTCCTAGGGACCTCTTTCTGAACCTAGCGTCCGTCTTGCTGGTTTCTTAGTAGAGATGTGCAGGGGTCCTATAGAGTTCCTGAGGAATCCTGCAGCTGCTCGGGGCTCACAGAAGATGCGCAGTGTGTCTCCCAGTCCTTGTTAGTCCCACAAATGGCTCATTGAGGGGTGCAGGAGAAGGGAGAGGCATCCAGGGCTGGCCCCGGGGTCTCTCAATGGGGTCACTGTTTAGGCTTGGGTGGAAGCCAGCCCCAACACCACGCTGGTTGTTAAAGCCTCATTCTTCCCAAGGAGGCGGCTGGAAAGGCAGCAGAGCAGCTGAGGCTCCAGAAAAGGTACTTCTCTTGTTCTTCCCAAGGCCGGACTGACACACGAGAGGAAGCCACTTCCTCTTCAATTATTTTCTGTTGTTCATTACATTTACATCTCAAGCATTTTTCCTCTTCCTACTTACTCTCATTTTATTACTCAAGACCCCACATGGATGGCTCTTCTTCTTCTCCCCCTAGTCTCAACTGAAACTTAGAAATGATGTAAAGTTTCTCTAAACGTTTTACATTGGTCTCCTTGGGCAGCCCATTAGAAAAGCACCCTGAGAATGGCTCCAGTTTGGCTATTGCTCTTGAGTCCCAGAATAGTTCAAAGTCTCTTTCAAAATGAAGAGTGTAGCTTTGAAGATAGCAAAGTTCTACATGCCCACTTTAGGAAATGTGTTGTTTTTCCCACCCACCATCTACAGTCCTCTGTTTTAAAGTACCACCTCGATTTCCCTTTAAGAGCCACCCCCTGCCACACTTATTCCATGGATTTGATGAACTGACTTGATATGAGGTCCTCTGGTTTCACGGTGGGCACAGCCCCCTGACCTTCATCTTCTATCGTCTTGACTTTGGGTGGAGGTAATTGGGACCCAGACTGGGCCACATCAGAATAAATCCTGAGCAGAAAGATTTGAGAGAAATACTATGAAAGATACTCCTCATTTCCCTGAGGGTGCCTGACACCCCCCAAGGAGGAAGGAAAAGGGAAGGTGTCTGCCCCACAAGAAGGTAGAATACCAAATATTTGCAGGTTAAAGAGCCACCATCCCAGGAGATGGGAGAAAGGCCTGGAAGAGAGAGGAGAACGGAGATGTATTTTCTCTCTCTTCTTGGAGGCTTCTAGGGATCTCTTTCTGAACCTCGCGTCCGTCTTGCTGGTTTCTTAGTAGAGATGTGCAGGGGTCCTGTAGAGTTCCTGAGGAATCCTGCAGCTGCTCGGGGCTCACAGAAGATGCGCAGTGTGTCTCCCAGTCCTTGTTAGTCCCACAAATGGCTCATTGAGGGGTGCAGGAGAAGGGAGAGGCATCCAGGGCTGGCCCCGGGGTCTCTCAATGGGGTCACTGTTTAGGCTTGGGTGGAAGCCAGCCCCAACACCACGCTGGTTGTTAAAGCCTCATTCTTCCCAAGGAGGCGGCTGGAAAGGCAGCAGAGCAGCTGAGGCTCCAGAAAAGGTACTTCTCTTGTTCTTCCCAAGGCCGGACTGACACACGAGAGGAAGCCACTTCCTCTTCAATTATTTTCTGTTGTTCATTACATTTACATCTCAAGCATTTTTCCTCTTCCTACTTACTCTCATTTTATTACTCAAGACCCCACATGGATGGCTCTTCTTCTTCTCCCCCTAGTCTCAACTGAAACTTAGAAATGATGTAAAGTTTCTCTAAACGTTTTACATTGGTCTCCTTGGGCAGCCCATTAGAAAAGCACCCTGAGAATGGCTCCAGTTTGGCTATTGCTCTTGAGTCCCAGAATAGTTCAAAGTCTCTTTCAAAATGAAGAGTGTAGCTTTGAAGATAGCAAAGTTCTACATGCCCACTTTAGGAAATGTGTTGTTTTTCCCACCCACCATCTACAGTCCTCTGTTTTAAAGTACCACCTCGATTTCCCTTTAAGAGCCACCCCCTGCCACACTTATTCCATGGATTTGATGAACTGACTTGATATGAGGTCCTCTGGTTTCACGGTGGGCACAGCCCCCTGACCTTCATCTTCTATCGTCTTGACTTTGGGTGGAGGTAATTGGGACCCAGACTGGGCCACATCAGAATAAATCCTGAGCAGAAAGATTTGAGAGAAATACTATGAAAGATACTCCTCATTTCCCCTGAGGTGCTGGCTATGTAGAATCTAATTTGGGAGCTATGGTGATCGCCTTTGCTAGCATATGGGAAGAGTCACTGTGAGAATTCCATTGACCACAGAGGAAAACTGACCCAGAGTGATAGACTCTGGATAACATGGACTGTAGACTGGATCTAGCTGTGCCTGAAGCCAGCACCCTGACCTTTCAGCTACATTGATCAGAACATTTACTTTTGTTCCTTTATCTCATTTGAGTTGAGCTTCTGTTATATAGTTTCTATTGTCTCAACTCATTTAGTTGAGACTAAAAGAGTCCTAACAATGCTAACTTTCTTTCTGCTTCCCATTCCCTGCTGAGGCTACCCTTATTCATTTCTTTGCTTCAGTAACTTGCAATTTCCCTAAAAATTGTACCTCTAGGGCTTCCCAGGTGGCACTAGTCATAAAGAACCCACCTGCCTGTAAATGCAAGAGACGTGGGTTTGATCCCCGGGTGGGGAAGATCCCCTGGAGAAGGGAATGGCAACCCACTCCAATATTATTGCCTAGAGAATCCCATGTACAGAGGAGACTGGCAGGTTACAGTCCATAGGGTCACAAAGAGTCAGACACAACTGAAGTGACTTAGTATGCAACACACACATACCCAGTGCTAAGACATATGAACACTGTCCAGAATCTCAGCCTAGAAGGAAATAGGAAGACTTATTTACTTAGTTCTTCTTTGACTAGATTGGGTAATAGGTACCACGAGAATCCCCATCTGTGTCTTGGGTCTGTGATATGAACCCTGGCTTTGCCCATTCATTCAGCAATCATTCATTCTGTCACTATCACATGCAACAGAATTGTCTTAAGCAAGTAGAGAGACTGGTGGTACAAAGAAGTAGAGTAGGCTTCATGATAAGTATACACTTTCATGGGGAACCTAAGTGGGGAGTGGCCAGTTCTTAATCTCAGCAAGAGAAAGGAAGACTTCAAGGAACAGGTCATGCTTGAGCTGTATCTTCAAAGATGAATAGAGGTTTATTAGCTTTAAAAAAAATAAAAAAGTAAGGGAGAGGAAAATCAATCTGGTCCCAAAGAGAAATATCAACTGTAGACTGTTGTTTTACTTAAAAATCTACCACATGCAAGAAAGAGAGGGCAGTTCATACATCTGCGTTTAGCACATTCCTGACTGCTGTATTTGCTGTGTAGAATATAGAAATCTTTGGCCACACTGATTCCTTCCTTCCTTCCCCAAATTCAGAAAATACATGCAAAGTTCTCTTGCTGGTGAGCAAGGCCATAGAGTCAGTTTTGGTGGGTACACTCAGAATCTCATGTCTGGTCTCCAGCTTTGTGGATGTGAGATAGTTGTGAAGAGATAGCAGTATCATTAGTAATAGCATCTGCCTGATTTCAAGATAAGTGTTAAAACTGTATACTGTTGAAATAAATGGTCCAGTGGTGCCCTCTTGACTTCCTTGTCAGCCCTTTCGACAGTTTTCTAAGCACTCCATTCGCTTCACTAAATCCCTTTCAGTTGGAAATACCTTGAGTGTGTTTTACTGTCTCTGACTGAACTCTGAGTGATACGATTCCCCACTGTGAGGTCCGGAAGGGCCAAGATTCACTTGTGTTCCCCAACATCCCTAACAGCACAGATCTGCCAGTAGCAGGTTCTCAGTCTTTGACTAAGTGCATCGAAAGGTATAAGACAGATGTGGAAACACATACGCATATGCATGCTATGTTGCTTCAGTCATGTCTCACTCTTTGCAACCATATGGTCTGTAGACTTCCAGGTTCCCTCATCCATGGGATTCTCCAGGCCTGAATACTGAGTGGGTTGCCATGACCTCCTTCAGGAAATCTTCCCAACCCAGGGATTGAACCTGTGTTTCTCATGTCCCTTGCATTGGCAGGCGGTCCTTTACCACTGGTGCCACCTGGGAAGCCCCACATATACATATACATATACATATACGTATACATATACATATACATATACTTAAATATTTCAAAAGACACTACTAGGCTGTATATCGTCAAGAACCACTGTTTTATCAATATTATATTGTCATAGACTAGTGGTTACTCAGGGCTACAGTGTTTGTGGAAGATTTGATGGAGAAGTCTTACTATGGAAAGACAATTGATTCTGAAGGATAAATAGAAATTGGAGAGGAAAAAAAAAGAGTGGGGCATTTTAAGAACAAGTCCATAGTGGTAATATCACTATATACTGATGAGTAATATGTACTTGCTCCTAAAATAAGAACTCAGTTCCCTTTTAAATGCATATGGGGTTAAAAGTGAAGGGAAAAGGTCTTGGCATGATGTTCCTGATTTTTGCCAAACCCTAATGTTGTGTTTGGAGCGCTTCTCTGCCCTGTAGACCACAAGAATTCCCTTGTCCCCAACCCATACCCACATCAAGCATGTTTCTGAATCTTCTGGGAAGCCACACATTGAGCAGTCAGATGTTTGATCCCTCTTCAGAACAAGCCTGGCGAGATCTGAGTTCAACCAGCAGAAATTTCCACTGGAAGCCTTGGCACAGGATGTTGGCTGACAGTCTCTGGTCCATTTGAGTTCCAGAAGTAGGTGGAAGGTTTAATGGACAAATATCTATTCATGTACAGTGATTACAAGGGAAAGTGATATGAATGAGGACTTCTTTACCTGCCAGTCAAACTAGTCAGTGTCATGAGAAGGTCAGCAAGGCTTATGAGCTCTTCTTACCATAGGATCAACACAACCAATGCAAGTTTCACATTCCATGATTTAGCTATAGCCATAAGTAATTATTGCCTTCTAAAAATTGAATATAGGGGACTTCCTTGATGGTCTAGTGGGTAAAGAGTCTGCCTTTCAGTGCAAGGGACACTGGTTCAACCCCTGGCCTGGGAAGATCCCACGTGCCAGGGAGCAGCTGGGCCAATGTGTCCAATTACTGACCCAGTGCTCTGGAGCTCATGTGCCCAGAGCCAGTGCTCTGCAACAAGAGAGGCCACTGAGATGGGAGGTCCACACGTGCCGAAGAATAAAGATAGATGAAAAATAAACGATGACTTAGAGGGGAAAAAGTAGCAAAATTATTTTTAAAAAATTGAATATAGGGAAAATTTGGAATTGCATTAAGTAAACAAGCAAAAGTTTAATTTGTAGTCCTGACATCAGATTGGGAAATAATCAAGTGAATCAGAGACACAGTCTTGTCATATAAATGTAAGAGATACAGCAAATATTTTCAGAAGCTTAGTAAGACTGCAAAATGGAAAGAATGAGGTAAATAGTTGGAGAGGAAAAGATGGGCATTTTAAGAACAAGTCCATAGTGGTAATATCACTATATACTGATGAGTAATATGTACTTGCTCCTAAAATAAGAACTCAGTTCCCTTTTAAATGCATATGGGGTTAAAAGTGAAGGGAAAAGGTCTTGGCATGATGTTCCTGATTTTTGCCAAACCCTAATGTTGTGTTTGGAGCGCTTCTCTGCCCTGTAGACCACAAGAATTCCCTTGTCCCCAACCCATACCCACATCAAGCATGTTTCTGAATCTTCTGGGAAGCCACACATTGAGCAGTCAGATGTTTGATCCCTCTTCAGAACAAGCCTGGCGAGATCTGAGTTCAACCAGCAGAAATTTCCACTGGAAGCCTTGGCACAGGATGTTGGCTGACAGTCTCTGGTCCATTTGAGTTCCAGAAGTAGGTGGAAGGTTTAATGGACAAATATCTATTCATGTACAGTGATTACAAGGGAAAGTGATATGAATGAGGACTTCTTTACCTGCCAGTCAAACTAGTCAGTGTCATGAGAAGGTCAGCAAGGCTTATGAGCTCTTCTTACCATAGGATCAACACAACCAATGCAAGTTTCACATTCCATGATTTAGCTATAGCCATAAGTAATTATTGCCTTCTAAAAATTGAATATAGGGGACTTCCTTGATGGTCTAGTGGGTAAAGAGTCTGCCTTTCAGTGCAAGGGACACTGGTTCAACCCCTGGCCTGGGAAGATCCCACGTGCCAGGGAGCAGCTGGGCCAATGTGTCCAATTACTGACCCAGTGCTCTGGAGCTCATGTGCCCAGAGCCAGTGCTCTGCAACAAGAGAGGCCACTGAGATGGGAGGTCCACACGTGCCGAAGAATAAAGATAGATGAAAAATAAACGATGACTTAGAGGGGAAAAAAAAGTAGCAAAATTATTTTTAAAAAATTGAATATAGGGAAAATTTGGAATTGCATTAAGTAAACAAGCAAAAGTTTAATTTGTAGTCCTGACATCAGATTGGGAAATAATCAAGTGAATCAGAGACACAGTCTTGTCATATAAATGTAAGAGATACAGCAAATATTTTCAGAAGCTTAGTAAGACTGCAAAATCTATTCTTATGCTATATTCAGGTTAACAAAAGAAGTGGATGAGTGAGACCAAAAGCTGTGTGTCTTCAATACATCTCGTAAGAAGGCACCTGAACACTTGAGAAGAACATTTGAGAATAGCTGAGGGTTGGGCTGTTCTTCTGGACCCACCCTTAGGCTTTGATTGATGTGAATCCTCTCTCTATGTGTTTAAATATAGTCACGTTTGAATTTTAATGGATTAAAATTAGGAACTTCCTAATTATAGGGGAGAAATAGGGGAATATACAGTTGCCATATTTGATATGCTCTAAGATTTTCTTGCTTTGTTGTTTAATAGAATCTTCCATTCTATTGGGCTACTGATTACATTTCTTAATCTCACTAAACTTTAGTTTTCTCATCTGTAAAGTCCTTGTTGTGAGGTTAAGTGAGAAAATATTGCTTATCTCAGAATCTGACATGGAATAGACCCTCAGTAAGCATCAGCCACACTTAATCTGTTATTATCGATATATAGAAAGCTATCAGTTCAGAGAATTGTGTACAAATGAATTGCTGAACCTCAGTAGATTAGAGATCATAAATCTTGAAATGTCTTCTGGTTTTGGCCCTTGGCTTGTTGTGTAACTTCAGTCACTTGCTAAGTCCAGGGGTGGGGAGAGACAGGACTTGATATGACAGCAGTTCATACGATAAGGACTTGGAGTGGGTGTGGTTAACCAGAAGCTCCATAGGATACAGGTAGGTTGCTCACCTGAGTGACTCAGTCTGAAGATGAGTAAGTTTGCAGGATCCATAAAAGGTGGTGGCTTGAGTACCAGGCTTTGAGAAATACTGGAACAAAGTAGAGAATGAATGGGATAATGAATGTTCTCTGAACCATATCTCTGAGGCCCAGTAAAGGGGATGGAGAGATAGATTTGGGGAAGTGAGGAGAGGGAATAAAAATAGATGAAAAATAAACGATGACTTAGAGGGGAAAAAAAAGTAGCAAAATTATTTTTAAAAAATTGAATATAGGGAAAATTTGGAATTGCATTAAGTAAACAAGCAAAAGTTTAATTTGTAGTCCTGACATCAGATTGGGAAATAATCAAGTGAATCAGAGACACAGTCTTGTCATATAAATGTAAGAGATACAGCAAATATTTTCAGAAGCTTAGTAAGACTGCAAAATCTATTCTTATGCTATATTCAGGTTAACAAAAGAAGTGGATGAGTGAGACCAAAAGCTGTGTGTCTTCAATACATCTCGTAAGAAGGCACCTGAACACTTGAGAAGAACATTTGAGAATAGCTGAGGGTTGGGCTGTTCTTCTGGACCCACCCTTAGGCTTTGATTGATGTGAATCCTCTCTCTATGTGTTTAAATATAGTCACGTTTGAATTTTAATGGATTAAAATTAGGAACTTCCTAATTATAGGGGAGAAATAGGGGAATATACAGTTGCCATATTTGATATGCTCTAAGATTTTCTTGCTTTGTTGTTTAATAGAATCTTCCATTCTATTGGGCTACTGATTACATTTCTTAATCTCACTAAACTTTAGTTTTCTCATCTGTAAAGTCCTTGTTGTGAGGTTAAGTGAGAAAATATTGCTTATCTCAGAATCTGACATGGAATAGACCCTCAGTAAGCATCAGCCACACTTAATCTGTTATTATCGATATATAGAAAGCTATCAGTTCAGAGAATTGTGTACAAATGAATTGCTGAACCTCAGTAGATTAGAGATCATAAATCTTGAAATGTCTTCTGGTTTTGGCCCTTGGCTTGTTGTGTAACTTCAGTCACTTGCTAAGTCCAGGGGTGGGGAGAGACAGGACTTGATATGACAGCAGTTCATACGATAAGGACTTGGAGTGGGTGTGGTTAACCAGAAGCTCCATAGGATACAGGTAGGTTGCTCACCTGAGTGACTCAGTCTGAAGATGAGTAAGTTTGCAGGATCCATAAAAGGTGGTGGCTTGAGTACCAGGCTTTGAGAAATACTGGAACAAAGTAGAGAATGAATGGGATAATGAATGTTCTCTGAACCATATCTCTGAGGCCCAGTAAAGGGGATGGAGAGATAGATTTGGGGAAGTGAGGGAGAGGGTAAATGATTCAAACTTCCAGTAATTTGAGAACTGTACCAGGGTGAAAGAATGCTTGCTCCTAGGAAGAAAAGCTATGACAAACCTAGAAAGCCTATTAAAAAGCTGAGATGTCACTTTGCCAACAAAGGTCCTAGTCATGTCCAGATGTGAGAAGTGTACCATAAAGAAAGCTGAGGGCCGAAGAATTGATGCTTTCAAACTGTGGTGCTGGAGAAGGCTCTTGAGAGTCCCTTGAACTGCACAGAGATCAAATAAGTTAATCCTAAAGGAGATCAATCTTGAATATTCATTGGAAGGACTAATGCTAAAGGTGAAGCTCTAACACTCTGACCATCTCATCAAAGAAGCTGGTTCATTGGAAAAGACCCTGATGCTGGAAAAGACTGAGGGCAAGAGGAGAAGAGGGCTAACAGAGAATGAGATGGTTGGTTGGTGTCATTGCATCAATGGACATGAGTCTGAGCAAGCTTCAGGAGATGGTGAAGGTCAGGAAGCCTGGCGTGCTGTAGTTCACGGGTCAAAAAGTCAGACACAACTGAGTGACTGAACAACAACCAGGTAAATGTTAAGACTACTGTGTGGAAGTTCTGGGAGGCATTTGCAGCTCTATTGTCAGTGGGATGAGAGTGGTGGAACCTTCTGGAAATTAGCAGTGTAATGGGTTATCTTCCAATACAAACTCTCTAGAACAGTTTAAGTTGGGCAGACTGGTTCCCAGGAATCTGAGGAAAGTTCCTGTTTAGAAGCATATGGGAGGGACTCTTAGTATAGTCTTGTGAATGGAAATGATGGTCAAGGAAGACTTTTCCTAGGAAAGGTCCCCAAAAAGGAGTAGACATTAGGTGGACTGGGTTGGGGTATGGGTAGGAGGAGGAACTGGAGTTGACAGGTAGGTTGGCTCACCTGAGTGACTCAGTCTGAAGATGAGTAAGTTTGCAGGATCCATAAAAGGTGGTGGCTTGAGTACCAGGCTTTGAGAAATACTGGAACAAAGTAGAGAATGAATGGGATAATGAATGTTCTCTGAACCATATCTCTGAGGCCCAGTAAAGGGGATGGAGAGATAGATTTGGGGAAGTGAGGGAGAGGGTAAATGATTCAAACTTCCAGTAATTTGAGAACTGTACCAGGGTGAAAGAATGCTTGCTCCTAGGAAGAAAAGCTATGACAAACCTAGAAAGCCTATTAAAAAGCTGAGATGTCACTTTGCCAACAAAGGTCCTAGTCATGTCCAGATGTGAGAAGTGTACCATAAAGAAAGCTGAGGGCCGAAGAATTGATGCTTTCAAACTGTGGTGCTGGAGAAGGCTCTTGAGAGTCCCTTGAACTGCACAGAGATCAAATAAGTTAATCCTAAAGGAGATCAATCTTGAATATTCATTGGAAGGACTAATGCTAAAGGTGAAGCTCTAACACTCTGACCATCTCATCAAAGAAGCTGGTTCATTGGAAAAGACCCTGATGCTGGAAAAGACTGAGGGCAAGAGGAGAAGAGGGCTAACAGAGAATGAGATGGTTGGTTGGTGTCATTGCATCAATGGACATGAGTCTGAGCAAGCTTCAGGAGATGGTGAAGGTCAGGGAAGCCTGGCGTGCTGTAGTTCACGGGGTCAAAAAAAGTCAGACACAACTGAGTGACTGAACAACAACCAGGTAAATGTTAAGACTACTGTGTGGAAGTTCTGGGGAGGCATTTTCAGCTCTATTGTCAGTGGGATGAGAGTGGTGGAACCTTCTGGAAATTAGCAGTGTAATGGGTTATCTTCCAATACAAACTCTCTAGAACAGTTTAAGTTGGGCAGACTGGTTCCCAGGAATCTGAGGAAAGTTCCTGTTTAGAAGCATATGGGAGGGACTCTTAGTATAGTCTTGTGAATGGAAATGATGGTCAAGGAAGACTTTTCCTAGGAAAGGTCCCCAAAAAGGAGTAGACATTAGGTGGACTGGGTTGGGGGTATGGGTAGGAGGAGGAACTAGGAAGGAAAGAGAGCAGGATGAGGGCTGGAAACAGCCAGTGGCTGTCACAGGTATTATGGGGAGCAAATAGTGTGGAGAGTGGATCTTTCAGGGCTTTTAATATTATCTTGAGGAGACAGGACTTTTTTCTGAGGGTATGAGGAGCCACAGGAAGGCTTTAAGCAAGGAAGTGACATGGACAGATGATGTTGTAGAAAGAGTACTCTCACTATTAAGAGCTTAAATAAAAGAAGAGAATCAACCTTTACAGAGAACCCACAAGTGAAGTGGGTGCTTCCAAAAAGTGACATTACCTCTCACTCACAATCACCCTCTGAATGGGTATCCTCATAATCACTGAGGACCAGAGAGGCTACGTGATTTTCTCAACATTGTCCGGTTATTAAGTGACTAAGCAAAAACTCAAAATGGATCTGATCTCATTCTGTACTTTGTTCCATTTCTGTAAAAATAAAACAAATAGCTTTCTTGAAAATATCATCAAATATCAAATCCTAGGAGGAATATTACTTGTCTGTCCTATGAGACTGTGATATGTACACCCAAGGGTGCCTAACTGTGAACAGTTCCCCTTTCACATGTGCTGCTGCTATAAGGCTCTCTTCCTTCTGGCTGGAGATAGACAAGCGACTAACTGACACTCTTTCCCAGGAATTTGGAATTGGGGTTCTGAGACAGCCAGTTTGTCTTTCTATGTAGCTGAACGATGGTTGGTTGGTGTCAAAATGGACATGAGTCTGAGGAGATGGTGAAGGTCAGGAAGCCTGGCGTGCTGTAGTTCACGGGTCAAAAAGTCAGACACAACTGAGTGACTGAACAACAACCAGGTAAATGTTAAGACTACTGTGTGGAAGTTCTGGGAGGCATTTTCAGCTCTATTGTCAGTGGGATGAGAGTGGTGGAACCTTCTGGAAATTAGCAGTGTAATGGGTTATCTTCCAATACAAACTCTCTAGAACAGTTTAAGTTGGGCAGACTGGTTCCCAGGAATCTGAGGAAAGTTCCTGTTTAGAAGCATATGGGAGGGACTCTTAGTATAGTCTTGTGAATGGAAATGATGGTCAAGGAAGACTTTTCCTAGGAAAGGTCCCCAAAAAGGAGTAGACATTAGGTGGACGGGGTTTGGGGGGTATGGGTAGGAGGAGGAACTAGGAAGGAAAGAGAGCAGGATGAGGGCTGGAAACAGCCAGTGGCTGTCACAGGTATTATGGGGAGCAAATAGTGTGGAGAGTGGATCTTTCAGGGCTTTTAATATTATCTTGAGGAGACAGGACTTTTTTCTGAGGGTATGAGGAGCCACAGGAAGGCTTTAAGCAAGGAAGTGACATGGACAGATGATGTTGTAGAAAGAGTACTCTCACTATTAAGAGCTTAAATAAAAGAAGAGAATCAACCTTTACAGAGAACCCACAAGTGAAGTGGGTGCTTCCAAAAAGTGACATTACCTCTCACTCACAATCACCCTCTGAATGGGTATCCTCATAATCACTGAGGACCAGAGAGGCTACGTGATTTTCTCAACATTGCCCGGGTTATTAAGTGACTAAGCAAAACTCAAAATGGATCTGATCTCATTCTGTACTTTGTTCCATTTCTGTAAAAATAAAACAAATAGCTTTCTTGAAAATATCATCAAATATCAAATCCTAGGAGGAATATTACTTGTCTGTCCTATGAGACTGTGATATGTACACCCAAGGGTGCCTAACTGTGAACAGTTCCCCTTTCACATGTGCTGCTGCTATAAGGCTCTCTTCCTTCTGGCTGGAGATAGACAAGCGACTAACTGACACTCTTTCCCAGGAATTTGGAATTGGGGTTCTGAGACAGCCAGTTTGTCTTTCTATGTAGCTGAACGCTTGGTTACTAAGATGCAGTCACATCCCCTCATGTAATGGAGAAACAGAGAAAACAGGCTGTAGAGAGAGAACAATGCAGATTTGTAAGCAGAGAGGAGACACAGAGATGGTCCTGCCAGACTTCCTAGTTTCTCTTACAGTCCATCTGAATTTCCTGAGATCCCCGGTACCCTCATAACATATTTCTCTTCCTGGTTTAAGCGAGCTGGAATTAGTTTCTGTTCAAATGGAAAGAAATGGGTTCATCAGTGTTCCTAAGAGGGCTGAAGATGGCAGACAGTGAGAGGATGTGGATGCCGCTTCCCTAGGGGCTAGTAGTGGTGGAGAGTCCTGCTATGCCTTCTCATTGTGCCCCAGAGAGTTACTATCCTCGTGAAATGCCTGTGTTTATCATAAGACCAGAGAAGGGGGTGGGGTCTGAGAACATCCTGGTGTGGAGCTCCATTGAGAAATTGCACAAGGAGGCAGTGGGACACAGACAAAGAGGAGAAGGAGGAATGGAGGCAGGACAATTGTGAGGAGGAGATGGACCTATTTCAAGCCTCAGAAGGAAGGTTTAAGCCAAGATTAATAAATCCAAGAGAGCAGAAAGGCTTGAACAGACATCTGGTTTATAAGTGAAGTCAGAGGCTTAGCTAATATAATACTGCAAAGTTTTATTTATTTTAGTTTTTTAAATTTATTTTTAATTTGGAGGATAATTGCTTTACAGTGTGCTAGTTTCTGTCATATAACAACTTGAGTCAGAGATAAGTATACATATGTCTCTTCCCTCTTGAATCTCCCTCCCACCACATCCCACCTATCTAGGTTGTCACAGAGCCACAGGTTGAATTATATAGCAACTTCCCTTTAGCTATCCTTTTTATATATAGTAATATACATGTTTCAGTGTTGATGGGATGAATTGAGAGAGAAGTATTTTATTTTATTTTTAAAGAAGCAATGCAGGAAAGTATTCTTATAATGTCTAAGTTATAAACATATGTGGACTTATTTAAGAGTGAAATTGCAGGTATAAGCTAGCCAGACCCTGAGGGTGAAGTGTCCTTGGCCATAAGAAGCAAGTGAGAGATGAGCACATGGCACTGTCCTTCCTCCTTGTTGGATGAAGTAGCAATGCCTGTGACCGGATTGGCTTTTACTTAGCATCTAACAAGCATCAGAAAGGTCAAAAAAGAGAGGAGAATATAGGCAAAACCCTCAAGGACATAAATCAAAGCAAGATCTTCTCTGACCCACCTACTAGAATAGCGGAACTAAAAAGACAAATGAACATGTAGGACCTAATGAAACTTAAAAGCTTTTGTACAGCAAAAGAATTCACAAAAAAGCTGAACAGACAGCGCACAGAATGGGAGAAAATCACAGCATATGAAACAACAGACAAAGAATTAATCTCCAAAATCTACGAGCAACTCAGACAACTCAGCACTAGAAAAATGAACAACCCAATCAATAAATGGGAAAAGGACCTAAACAGACACCTCTCCAACGACGACATACAGATGACCCAAAAGCACATGAAACGATGCTCAACTTCACTTATAATTAGAGAAATACAAATCAAAACTATAATGAGATATCACCTCACACCCATCAGAATGGCCATCATGCATAAATCGACAGACAATAAATGCTGGAGAGGGTGTGGAGAAAAGGGAACACTCCTGCATTGCTGGTGGGAATGTAAATTGATACAGCCTCTATGGAAGACAGTCTGGAGATTCCTTAAAAACTAAAAATACGACCCAGCAATCCCACTCTTAAGCTTATACCCTGATGAAATCAAATCTGAAAGAAGCACCTGTACCCCATTGTTCATTGCAGCTCTCTATACAATAGCTAGAACATGGAAGAAACCTAGGTGCCCATCGACAAACGAATGTATACAAAAGCTCTGTTACATATATACAATGGAATACTACACAGCTGTAAAGAGAAATGCAGAAGAAACAGTCCTAATGAAGTGGCTGGATCTAGAACGTATCATAAAAAGTGAAGTCAGTCAGAAGGAAAAGGACAAATACAGTATATTGGCACATATATATGGAATCTAGCAGGATGGTGATGATGGCACACTCAGTGAAGCGACGGAAAGACAGACATGGACAGTGGACATATGGACATTGTTGGGAAGGAACAGAGGTTGGGAGGCGTAAAGGAAGTAGCATGAAGGCCTGTACTATCGTAAGTGAAGAAAATAGCTATAGTCATTACTCTGTGAGAAAAGGGGATCCTTCAGGGGTGCTGTGTGATGGTCGGGACGGGTGGGAAGGGGGGGATATACATATAACTAATCTGGGAACATACATATCTGTAAACAACAAAACTCTGTAAAAGTTAAAAGCAAAATAAAGGTTTAAAAAAAAAAAAAGAAAGGTCAAAAAAGGTGTGTGCTCAGTCGTGTCCAACTCTTTGCCACCCCATGTACTAACCTTCCGGGGTCCTCTGTGGAGTTTTCCAGGCAAGAATATGGAGTGGGTGGCCTTTTCCTACTCCAGAGGATCTTCCTGAACTGGGGATCAAGCCTGCATCTCTTGTGTCTCTCATCTTGGCAGACAGACTCGTTAGCACTAGCTTTAACTGGGAAGTATACAGGTAGCATTATCTGTTATCTCATAAAACACTTTTGCTTATTTTTTGAGAGAAAGGTACACGGACTTCTTATATGTCCCCTTCACCCCCAATCACACCTCTATAGCCTCCATCATTATTAACACCCCCATCAGAGTGGTATATTTGTTACAACAGATGAACCTCCATTGGTATATCATAATTACCCATAGTCCATAGTTTAAATTCACTCCTGATGTGAATTCTAAGGTCTGTACAAATGTATAAGGACATGTATCCACTATTACAATGTCATGCAGAGTGTTTTCATTGCCCTAAAAATCTTCTGTGCTCCACCTTTTTATCCCTAGCCCTACTCCCAACCCCTAGCAACCTTTGCTCTTTCTCCATAGTTTTGCCTTTTCCAGAGCATACTATAGAACTGGAAACCTAGGTGCCCATCGACAAACGAATGTATACAAAAGCTCTGTTACATATATACAATGGAATACTACACAGCTGTAAAGAGAAATGCAGAAGAAACAGTCCTAATGAAGTGGCTGGATCTAGAACGTATCATAAAAAGTGAAGTCAGTCAGAAGGAAAAGGACAAATACAGTATATTGGCACATATATATGGAATCTAGCAGGATGGTGATGATGGCACACTCAGTGAAGCGACGGAAAGACAGACATGGACAGTGGACATATGGACATTGTTGGGAAGGAACAGAGGTTGGGAGGCGTAAAGGAAGTAGCATGAAGGCCTGTACTATCGTAAGTGAAGAAAATAGCTATAGTCATTACTCTGTGAGAAAAGGGGATCCTTCAGGGGTGCTGTGTGATGGTCGGGACGGGTGGGAAGGGGGGGATATACATATAACTAATCTGGGAACATACATATCTGTAAACAACAAAACTCTGTAAAAGTTAAAAGCAAAATAAAGGTTTAAAAAAAAAAAAAAGAAAGGTCAAAAAAGGTGTGTGCTCAGTCGTGTCCAACTCTTTGCCACCCCATGTACTAACCTTCCGGGGTCCTCTGTGGAGTTTTCCAGGCAAGAATATGGAGTGGGTGGCCTTTTCCTACTCCAGAGGATCTTCCTGAACTGGGGATCAAGCCTGCATCTCTTGTGTCTCTCATCTTGGCAGACAGACTCGTTAGCACTAGCTTTAACTGGGAAGTATACAGGTAGCATTATCTGTTATCTCATAAAACACTTTTGCTTATTTTTTGAGAGAAAGGTACACGGACTTCTTATATGTCCCCTTCACCCCCAATCACACCTCTATAGCCTCCATCATTATTAACACCCCATCAGAGTGGTATATTTGTTACAACAGATGAACCTCCATTGGTATATCATAATTACCCATAGTCCATAGTTTAAATTCACTCCTGATGTGAATTCTAAGGTCTGTACAAATGTATAAGGACATGTATCCACTATTACAATGTCATGCAGAGTGTTTTCATTGCCCTAAAAATCTTCTGTGCTCCACCTTTTATCCCTAGCCCTACTCCCAACCCCTAGCAACCTTTGCTCTTTCTCCATAGTTTTGCCTTTTCCAGAGCATACTATAGTCGGAGCAGGATTCATATCCTGGAGCAGGATTCTAAGCCTCTTTGTCTCTTCTCCACAGTGGGCACAGCCAGTTGAGTCGTCTTATTGTAAAAGACCCTGATGCTGGGACAGATTGAGGGCAGGAGGAGACGGGGTGACAGAGGATGAGATGGTTGGATGGCATCACCAACTCAATGGACATGAGTTTGAGCAAACTTTGCAAGATAGTGAAGGACTGGGAAGCCTGGTGTGCTGCAGTCCATGGGTCATGAAGAGTCAGACACGACTGAGCAACTGGACAACAATAACTATGAACCTTGTGTTTGTCTAGGGGACATCTTGGGCCTCAAAAAAGTGTTAGCAACTAGCACAGGAAATATCACCAGAGTTTAGTTTGTTTATTGATTTAGAATGTTTTTAAAAACTAAGACAAGCAAAATTTTTGGACAAAAAATAAAAGCCTCTCTCTTTCCTCATTCCCGATCCCACTGAATATTTGTGTCCCTGCCTCCAATACACAAGTCCAAATCCTAACCCCCCACAGTGATGGTGGTAGGAGGTGGGCCTTTGAAAGGTACTTAGGTCATGAGGGCAGGGTCTTTGCATTAGTGCTCTTACACAAGAGAGGCTTCAATCCCTTCCACCATGTGAAGTCACAGCGAGAAGGTGCCAGCTATGAAGCAAGACAAGGACTCTCACCAGAAGACAACCCTGCTGATGCCTTGCTCTGTTTGGAAGTATACAGGTAGCATTATCTGTTATCTCATAAAACACTTTTGCTTATTTTTGAGAGACAGGTACACGGACTTCTTATATGTCCCCTTCACCCCCAATCACACCTCTATAGCCTCCATCATTATTAACACCCCCATCAGAGTGGTATATTTGTTACAACAGATGAACCTCCATTGGTATATCATAATTACCCATAGTCCATAGTTTAAATTCACTCCTGATGTGAATTCTAAGGTCTGTACAAATGTATAAGGACATGTATCCACTATTACAATGTCATGCAGAGTGTTTTCATTGCCCTAAAAATCTTCTGTGCTCCACCTTTTTATCCCTAGCCCTACTCCCAACCCCTAGCAACCTTTGCTCTTTCTCCATAGTTTTGCCTTTTCCAGAGCATACTATAGTCGGAGCAGGATTCATATCCTGGAGCAGGATTCTAAGCCTCTTTGTCTCTTCTCCACAGTGGGCACAGCCAGTTGAGTCGTCTTATTGTAAAAGACCCTGATGCTGGGACAGATTGAGGGCAGGAGGAGACGGGGTGACAGAGGATGAGATGGTTGGATGGCATCACCAACTCAATGGACATGAGTTTGAGCAAACTTTGCAAGATAGTGAAGGACTGGGAAGCCTGGTGTGCTGCAGTCCATGGGTCATGAAGAGTCAGACACGACTGAGCAACTGGACAACAATAACTATGAACCTTGTGTTTGTCTAGGGGACATCTTGGGCCTCAAAAAAGTGTTAGCAACTAGCACAGGAAATATCACCAGAGTTTAGTTTGTTTATTGATTTAGAATGTTTTTAAAAACTAAGACAAGCAAAATTTTTGGACAAAAAATAAAAGCCTCTCTCTTTCCTCATTCCCGATCCCACTGAATATTTGTGTCCCTGCCTCCAATACACAAGTCCAAATCCTAACCCCCCACAGTGATGGTGGTAGGAGGTGGGCCTTTGAAAGGTACTTAGGTCATGAGGGCAGGGTCTTTGCATTAGTGCTCTTACACAAGAGAGGCTTCAATCCCTTCCACCATGTGAAGTCACAGCGAGAAGGTGCCAGCTATGAAGCAAGACAAGGACTCTCACCAGAAGACAACCCTGCTGATGCCTTGCTCTTAGACTCCCCAATCTCCAGGACTGTGAGAAAAGCATTTCTGTTGTCTGTAAGCCATGCAGTCTGTGATATTTTGTTATAGCAGCCCAAGCAAACTTTACCTACCTTTCATAATGTCCTTTAATGTCCTCTCAGAATTTTTATGTCAATGCAATAGCCTATATATATATATATATATACATACATACATATTTGTTTTATAATTGTAAATTAAGTTTCACTGATAAGTTTACATCTTTGTATGCATACTTTTGTGTACTTTTACAGTGGTACTAGTGGTAAAGAACCTGCCTACCACTGCAGGAGACATTAGAAACCCGGGTTCGATCCCTGGTCTGGAAGATCCCCTGGGAGAGGACATGGCAACTCACTCCAGTATTCTTGCCTGGAGAATCCCATGGACAGAGGAGTAGGCTACAGTCCATAGGTTCCAAAAGAATTGGACACAACTGAAGCAACTTTGCATACATGGATATTTATATCTATATCCATGTATCCATGTATCTCACAGCACAATTTCTAGGTCAAAGTATATGCACATTTAAAAAGTTTTACTAGATGTTGCCAGATTTACATATACAAAACTATACTTACGGAGATTCTCACCAACAGTATGACGTTGCCTTTTTCTCCACATCCTTACCAACACTGAGGATCCTTATAAGATCTTCAGTATCTTCAAGTTGTATAGGGAAAAGCAGTGACTGGCTTTGACTTTTATTTTTTAAAAACTGAGTGCTCTTGTACACCTATTGTATCTCTATTGATTTTTTTGAGCCGATGATTAATTTCTTTTGCCCTTTTGTCTTATTTACTTATAAAGACTGTTTGTTTGTTAAGAAAACAGACTTCTGTCAGTCAGATAAGTTGCCAGGATTTTCCTCTGGTTTTCAATTTGTCTTTTGATTTTGTTTATGGTGCACAACATATTTGTCATATGAGAGTTTATTTTTTTTTTAGTTAACTTTTTCCATAGGCAAATTCAATCCCTTGCACCATGTGAAGTCACAGCGAGAAGGTGCCAGCTATGAAGCAAGACAAGGACTCTCACCAGAAGACAACCCTGCTGATGCCTTGCTCTTAGACTCCCCAATCTCCAGGACTGTGAGAAAAGCATTTCTGTTGTCTGTAAGCCATGCAGTCTGTGATATTTTGTTATAGCAGCCCAAGCAAACTTTACCTACCTTTCATAATGTCCTTTAATGTCCTCTCAGAATTTTTATGTCAATGCAATAGCCTATATATATATATATATATACATACATACATATTTGTTTTATAATTGTAAATTAAGTTTCACTGATAAGTTTACATCTTTGTATGCATACTTTTGTGTACTTTTACAGTGGTACTAGTGGTAAAGAACCTGCCTACCACTGCAGGAGACATTAGAAACCCGGGTTCGATCCCTGGTCTGGAAGATCCCCTGGGAGAGGACATGGCAACTCACTCCAGTATTCTTGCCTGGAGAATCCCATGGACAGAGGAGTAGGCTACAGTCCATAGGTTCCAAAAGAATTGGACACAACTGAAGCAACTTTGCATACATGGATATTTATATCTATATCCATGTATCCATGTATCTCACAGCACAATTTCTAGGTCAAAGTATATGCACATTTAAAAAGTTTTACTAGATGTTGCCAGATTTACATATACAAAACTATACTTACGGAGATTCTCACCAACAGTATGACGTTGCCTTTTTCTCCACATCCTTACCAACACTGAGGATCCTTATAAGATCTTCAGTATCTTCAAGTTGTATAGGGAAAAGCAGTGACTGGCTTTGACTTTTATTTTTTAAAAACTGAGTGCTCTTGTACACCTATTGTATCTCTATTGATTTTTTTTTGAGCCGATGATTAATTTCTTTTGCCCTTTTGTCTTATTTACTTATAAAGACTGTTTGTTTGTTAAGAAAACAGACTTCTGTCAGTCAGATAAGTTGCCAGGATTTTCCTCTGGTTTTCAATTTGTCTTTTGATTTTGTTTATGGTGCACAACATATTTGTCATATGAGAGTTTATTTTTTTTTTAGTTAACTTTTTCCATAGGCAAATTCATCAGTCTGTTCCTTTATGATGGCCTGAGTATAATACTCGATGATGGGAGGAAGAACACAAGGAAGGCCTTCAAGAAGAGGGAGAGATACAGCTCAGCTACCAGTTTATTATGGTGGTCACATCGTGTCACCTGAGATTTTTCTGTAATGACAAAAAAGAGCAGTGCAAAGAAACTTTTTTTTTTTTTTTTCCCCATCCTGCCTGGGGTAGAGGTGAGGAGAGGTTACAGGAAGGGATAATGAAGAGTTGAGAGGCAGAAACACGCTCAGGTGCAGCCTAGCAAGGGAACAGGCAAACAGAAGCTAAGTAGGAAATGGAGGCAGCCTGCTCTCATGCTTCCAAGTATGAAGGTGAGTGGGGTGCAGTAAGGAGGTTCCCTGCAGGTGTGGGTGGACCACTTCCCCAGGTTCTATTATTTCTTGGTAAGTTGACCCTTCTTCTCTCCTCCCTCTATCTCTTTCCCCTTTTCTCTGTAGCTAAATCATAGCCTGGACAATTAAAATATCATATTCCATTGAAGATACTCTGCCCTCGACCTGGGGTGAGTATTGCTTCTGAAGACCAGTGAACTTGAGATCCTTGGAGATGGAAACTGACAGTCTTTGGGAATGGAGGTTGATATTTCTATGCCTCTTCCTTTTTTTTTTTTGGCCACTTCTATTGGTCTTTCATTCATCAATTTTCATCCATCTTTGTTCTTTAGCCTGTGTGGGCTTCCCATCGCAGTGGCCTCTCTCACCACAGAGCACCAGCTCTGCGCGCATGCGCTCCAGAGCTCTGGCTCAGTAGTTGGACACATTGGTCCAGCTGCTCCGCAGCACGAGGGATCTTCCCAGGCCAGGGATCGAACCGGCGCCCCTTGTACTGCAAGGTGGTGTCCTTACCCACTGGACCACGAGGGAAGCCCTCCATCTGGTTTTTTTTTTTTTTTTTTAAAGATTTATTTATTTATTTTGGGCGGGGGTCGGGTTGGGGAGGGAGGGGAGCCGGCGGGCCACTTCTGTTGATCTTTTCATTTCTCTATTTTCATCCATCTTTGTTCTTTGGCTCCTGTGGGCCTCCCATCGCGGTGGCGTCTGCTGTCGCAGAGCGCCGGCTCTGGGCGCATGCACCCCAGAGCTCCGGCTCGGTAATTGGACACATCAGTCCAGCCGCTCCGCGGCACGTGGGATCTTCCCAGGCCAGGGATCGAACCGGCGCCCCTTGCACTGCAAGGCGGTGTCCTTCCCCACTGGACCACGAGGGAAGCCCTCCATCTGGTTTTTTTTCTTTTTTTTTAAAGATTTATTTATTTATTTTGGGCGGGGGTCGGGTTGGGGAGGGAGGGGAGCCGGCGGGCCACTTCTGTTGATCTTTTCATTTCTCTATTTTCATCCATCTTTGTTCTTTGGCTCCTGTGGGCCTCCCATCGCGGTGGCGTCTGCTGTCGCAGAGCGCCGGCTCTGGGCGCATGCACCCCAGAGCTCCGGCTCGGTAATTGGACACATCAGTCCAGCCGCTCCGCGGCACGTGGGATCTTCCCAGGCCAGGGATCGAACCGGCGCCCCTTGCACTGCAAGGCGGTGTCCTTATCCACTGGACCACCGGGGGAAGCCCTCCATCTGGTTTTATTAGATGACATTTCACACTGAAATGTCCAGAAAAGGAAGGGAAACTTGCAAGATGTGGATGCTGTGAGAATGAATTATTTGGAGCTGTGTAAAAATCCTGCATTTGACCTCTGTTCTTTGCTATTCAGAAGTTGATTTTCCAGCTTGGGCATCACCCTTTTGTTTTTGTCCTGGGTACTTGACTCTTGGACATTTTGCATCTTCTACCAGAGGAAAAAGAGAAGGTTCATTACAAGCCAGGCCAGCTTGCTGCTTACTACCCACTCAAGATTTGGTATGGCAACACACCAATATCTCAATTCAAAGTTTGGGATTACGTGTGAACTCTGGGTCAAGCTAACAACTGAGAATAGAGATGGCAATAAAGGTGGGAGGGGAGGAGCAGGGTGTGGATGGGCAGGGCGGTGGTGGGCGGTAGAGGATAGGAAATAAACAGAGGAGGCTAGGCGGTCACGGCCTTATGGGCTCAGCTGCTGGAACCACACCTCGAGTAGAAACAGTGAGGGTTTTAAACAGAAGAGAGGCATTAGTCTCTAACAGTTGCCTGGTAGAATCTGTGGAGCAGCTAGTTACCCAGGCTGGAAATAGGGGGGTTAAAAGTTGGGAGAAGCAAATGAGAGGAAATCTTGCCCTGCTGAAGAGGGTGGAAGGCTCAGTGAATCCTGAGGGTTGTTGTGAATGCGGACTTTCTCCAAGCTGATTAAATGGAATTAACTCCACAGCCTGGGATCTTACAACCTCCTGTTGCTCTCCTCTCTCCAGACCCTTGTTCTACCTCTTCAGAGCCTCCTGGAACCCCGAGGAATTTATTAATGAGGTCCAATTACGGGAAATTTCAGCTTTTTAATCAACTAAGGATGCACAGTTGAAGGGTTCAACTCAGCCCCCTGAGAAAATGTATGTTACACAAGATTTCAAATGAACTGACACTTGATCTCCCTACCGCTTGGTTCCCCCCATCTAGCCCTCTCCCCACTTCCCATCGGCTATAACATCTCCACCCTTGTGCCCCATTTCCTCCCTGCCCTCATCTTCCCTCCCCCAGGTTTCACAGAGAGCCATGGACTTTAACTACTCCTTTTAAAAATGGCAAGGCCTACAGAGCACTGCAAACCGACAGACCGGCTGGATTCTGTCCAATCCTCTGGGGCCCTAATTTGTGGCTTTCTCCTAGGTGTACTGGAAAGACTTTTCCTGACCGTTTCCACCCTCAGTGACTGCTAGCAAACAATCTTTGTTTCCTCTTCAAGGATATTTTGAAGACAGATTAGAGGCTTGAAAAAAACACTCGGAATAACTCTTTAAACAGGTTTTCCAAACACTAGTGGAAGGAAACAAAGGAGGTGGGTGGGAGCATCAGCCTTGAATAATCTTCTATTTCTCATCCTGTGTTGCCTGCAGCCCACAGCTCGGGTTCTCCCAGCCTGTGGAAACTTTGCAAACTTCCGGGCTTGGTCTCTGCAGAGGTCTTCCCCTGGGGGGCCTCTGGGTCAAGCTAACAACTGAGAATAGAGATGGCAATAAAGGTGGGAGGGGAGGAGCAGGGTGTGGATGGGCAGGGCGGTGGTGGGCGGTAGAGGATAGGAAATAAACAGAGGAGGCTAGGCGGTCACGGCCTTATGGGCTCAGCTGCTGGAACCACACCTCGAGTAGAAACAGTGAGGGTTTTAAACAGAAGAGAGGCATTAGTCTCTAACAGTTGCCTGGTAGAATCTGTGGAGCAGCTAGTTACCCAGGCTGGAAATAGGGGGGTTAAAAGTTGGGAGAAGCAAATGAGAGGAAATCTTGCCCTGCTGAAGAGGGTGGAAGGCTCAGTGAATCCTGAGGGTTGTTGTGAATGCGGACTTTCTCCAAGCTGATTAAATGGAATTAACTCCACAGCCTGGGATCTTACAACCTCCTGTTGCTCTCCTCTCTCCAGACCCTTGTTCTACCTCTTCAGAGCCTCCTGGAACCCCGAGGAATTTATTAATGAGGTCCAATTACGGGAAATTTCAGCTTTTTAATCAACTAAGGATGCACAGTTGAAGGGTTCAACTCAGCCCCCTGAGAAAATGTATGTTACACAAGATTTCAAATGAACTGACACTTGATCTCCCTACCGCTTGGTTCCCCCCATCTAGCCCTCTCCCCACTTCCCATCGGCTATAACATCTCCACCCTTGTGCCCCATTTCCTCCCTGCCCTCATCTTCCCTCCCCCAGGTTTCACAGAGAGCCATGGACTTTAACTACTCCTTTTAAAAATGGCAAGGCCTACAGAGCACTGCAAACCGACAGACCGGCTGGATTCTGTCCAATCCTCTGGGGCCCTAATTTGTGGCTTTCTCCTAGGTGTACTGGAAAGACTTTTCCTGACCGTTTCCACCCTCAGTGACTGCTAGCAAACAATCTTTGTTTCCTCTTCAAGGATATTTTTGAAGACAGATTAGAGGCTTGAAAAAAACACTCGGAATAACTCTTTAAACAGGTTTTCCAAACACTAGTGGAAGGAAACAAAGGAGGTGGGTGGGAGCATCAGCCTTGAATAATCTTCTATTTCTCATCCTGTGTTGCCTGCAGCCCCGCACAGCTCGGGTTCTCCCCAGCCTGTGGAAACTTTGCAAACTTCCGGGGCTTGGTCTCTGCAGAGGCAGCTCTTCACCCTGGGAGAGACGGGGCCCTCCACCAGCTGCTGTGGGAATGGCACATCTGGCATTCCGGCAGCCACTTCCTCTCCAGGGAAAAGCCTGGGCTCCGCCCTTTGTGGTTTCACAAAGTGGTGCTGGGGCTCCTGGGAAGGGCAGGAGCGGTTGTGAGCTGTGAACATCCTCCTGAGCTCCTGTGGGGCCTACAGGCTCCGCTCAGCTGATTAAACAGTCTGCATCTGGGGCAGGCATTTAAAGGGACCATTGCATGGCATGGCCAGATTTTTCATAGCTGAAAATTGTATTTAACAAGATAGGAAGCCCAGTTTAAAAAAGAAAAGAAAAAAGCAGCAGCATATAGGTAGAATGGAATGTTGGTCTTCAGAGGCAGTAGCCTTTTTTGACAAAGCAGTCCTCATCCACTCTAGCTGGCAGAGATCTCTTTCAATATGCCTACATTCTTTTGGTTGCAGGTGACTCGAAAGCAACTTGATCTGTATAAACTAGACAGGCAAGGGCATTTGTCAGCTCCTGAAATCATGGTGGAAATATAGCTAGGTCTCAGGAATGAATGGAACCTGGGGTGAACTGGATCATGCCTGTACTGGTTCCCAAGAGCTGATTGTTCAATTTTTAGGAACTTTGTGAGCACAATCACTGTTTAAAAAAAATTCTATAAACTCGTGTGTTGAAAATTAAACACAAGGGTGGTGAATTCTTGAAGCTCGTCACTTCCCAAATTATTTTACTGTTCTTTGCTGTTATCTCTGCTTTTGACATTCTTTATATCTCTCGTATCTGTATGGTGGAAGCACTGTAAGACGGTGTGCTACTTCGTGCTTTCCAACTCTGTTTCTCAGTCATGTTTCAAGTTGGAAGCTTGAAGCTGGCCACAGTGGAAGCATTTGCACCACAGAAATTCGCAAATGCTACAAATTCAGGTTTGATCTGCTTTGTTGGTTGTCTAGGGTCTAAACTGAAAGACAGACAAATTAAATTTAAAAGTGAGTCACATCTATAGTCGTTACAGTGTGAATGGCATTCAAGAAAAATGAGAATATAATTCTTTACGTTTTTGAAAACTGTTCTCAGCAATCTTTGATCTAGGACAGAGTTGCAAATGGCTACTTACTTGGAATATATATCATTAGTTGTCTGATTGGTAGGAACTTACTTGTTTCTATTTATTTAACATATTTAAATTTTTTTTATTATTATTATGTTTTGGCCACATTGTAAGGTATGTGGGATCTTTGTTCTACCAGGGATAGAACTGGTGCCCCCTGCAATGGAAGAAGAGAGCTGTAACCACTAGCCAGAGAACTCCTAGAACTTTCCCCCATCATGCCTCTTTTATTTTTATACTTATTTTCATCCATCTTTTATTCTTTGGCATGTGTGGCCTCCCATTGCAGTGGCCTCTCTCATTGCAGAGCACCATCTCTGGGCGCATGCGCTCCAGAGCACTGGCTCCATAGTTGGACATGTTGGGCCAGCTGCTCCACGGCACGTGGGATCTTCCCGGGCCAGAGATCCAACTGGTGCCCCTTGCGCTGCAAGGCAGACTCTCTACCCACTGCACCACCAGGAAACCCTAGAACTTTGTTTTTACTACCTTTGTTTTACTTGGAGAGAGAACAATTATCCTCTTTTTCACCATACTGCATTGCTTTTCTTGTTGGTGGAAGAGAGATTTGGAGGACTATCTTGGTGCCTCTCAAATAACACCATTATATACATATATAATACCACACCATTATATGCGCATGAGTGTGTGCTCATTTATATCATATGTATTTGTAATCTCATTTAATCCTTACAACTCTGTGTTTTTTGTCAAAGTGCATTGCTTTTCTTGTTAGTAAAAGAGAGACTTGGGGTTATTCTTGGGGCTCTCAAATTCCAAGCCAATATCTATCTTCAAAGAATCAGACAGAAAATTTGATGTGTGTATGTTTGTTCTCTTTCAGAACCTTTGGCCCACAGCCTTTATCATCATTGTTTTCCACTGATGCTAGCAGACAGACTTGGCTCTTTATTCCAACTCAGGTTATGAGCAGAGCAGTTCCTGAAGCTCTTGTTCAGAATCCTGCTTACAGATAATAATCTCTGTAAAGCTCCTTGAAGGAGAGCTATTCTGCTGGGAAGGTATGAGTGCTCCCTGAATTGGCTCAGTTGGTGGGGCGGGGCAGGGTGGAGCAAGACAGGGCGGGGGAAGTGATCCTACACTGATCATACAACCCAGGACAATGGAAGGGGAAGGGGTCATGGAACCTATTACTCTGCCTCCATGTTGTGTCACTGAAACCATTTTAAATCAGCAGGTGAGTGGATAAGGAAGTTGTGGTACATATACATAATGGAATATTACTCAGCTATTAAAAGGAATGCATTTGAGTCAGTCTTAATGACGTAGATGAACCTGGAGCCTATTATACAGAGTGAAGTAAGTCATAAAGACAAATACTGTATATTAACGTATATATATGAAATTTGAAAAGATGGGACCCATGATCCTGCATGCAGGGCAGCACAGGAGGCACAAATGTAAAGAACAACTGTTGGACTCAGGGGGAGAAGGCGAAGATGGGATGATTTGAGAAAATAGCACTGAAACATATATATTACCATATGTAAAACAGATGATCAGTGCAAGTTCAATGCACAAAGCAGGGCACCCAAAGCCAGTGCTCTGGGACAACCCAGAGGGACAGGCTGGGGTGGGAAATGAGAAGGGGGTTCAGGATGGGGCAGTGGACACATGTGTACCTGTGGCCAATTCATGTTCATGTATGGCAAAAATCATCACAATATTGTAAAGTAATTATTCTTCAATTAAAATAAATAATTTAAATGAAAAAATTAAAGGAAAACTTTAGAAAAAACACAATCATGTTGAAGGATACATTCCAATACTTTATTCACTGTTTCCTTCTATATTATAAATTGATTTCTTCTTAGTTTTCCAGGCACATGCAAAAAAAATAGTATTGTTTTAGATATTGAAGCTTCCTAAAATTCCCTGTTCATCTTCTCTTCTGAGAAAAACTTAAAAAAAAAAAAAAATCTTTTAAATATCTTCCACATTGATTTCAAGGCATCTTTTGTTTTTTTTAAAAATTTTTTTTGGCTTCTGTCATTGATTTTTTTATTTCTTTGTTTTTCATCCATCTTTTATTCTTCAGCCTGTGTGGGCCTCCCATTGCAGTGGCCTCTCTCATCACAGAGGTAATTGGACACATCGGTCTAGCAGTTTTGCAGCATGTGGAATCTTCCCAGGCCGGGGATCGAACCGGTGCCCCTTGAACTGCAAGGTGGACTCCTTACCCACTGGACCACCAAGGAAGCCCCAAGGCATCATTTTTGATTTTATGATAAAGAGATGCTCTAATTTTTCTAATATTTTAAAGAAGATTTGATCTCAGTGAGAACTTTTGTACTTGCTTCCTTGCTGATTTCTCCCTTCTCTGAATTTTTAAAATAGCTTATGATCAGTGCTCCATAATTTATTTGTTTCTGTTTGTTTCTTGTGTGGAGCTCTTTTCTACCCTCAAGCAAAGTGTAATTTGGTTATGGAGGGCAAGGATAATTTCTTTACTTTTCTGTTCTGTAATGTCTGCTAAAGTACCAGAGATGTAGTTAGCATTCAAAATGACCTTATTGGTTTGCTGGCTTATTGTCTGCCAGCTATAAGAACTCTTCTTTCTTCTAGCATCTGAATACTTATTATCTATCACTTTTCTTCTGCTGACAATGGGAGAAATCAAATGAAAAAACTTATTAGAACTGTGGACAAAGTAAGGGTATCTTAGTTCTGAATGATTTTCTGAAACAACTTATAAATGAATTCGAGACTATTAGATATAAATCTTTAACATTTCTGTTTTGTCTATTGACAATCTCTCCCAACCTCTGTCCTACTGTTTGGTCACTACCATTGTAGACAAAGAATTTTGTCTACCATTCAAGTTAACATGAATGTTGCCCACCATCAAGACATAAAAATTAAACAAAAAATAGTTAAGAAATAAGGGACTTCCCTGGCAGTCCAGTGGTTAAAACGCCATGCTTCCATTGCAGGGAATGCAGGTTTGATCCCTGGTCTGGAAACTAAGGGGGCTCCCTGGTGGCTCACATGGTAAGAAGTCTGTCTATAATCAAGAGACCTGGATTGGATCCCTGGGTTGGGAAGATTCCCTGGAGACGGGAGTGGTTACCCACTCCAGTATTCTTGGCTGGAGAATTCCATGGAGAGAGGAGCCTGGCGGGCCATAATCCACAGGGTCACAAAGAGTCAGACACTACTGACTGAATGACATCAGCTACTGTGGCCTCCACTCCTTCCCATCCCACCCGTGTACCATGAGGGGAATTCAGAATGGAGAAAAACCAGGAGTACTAGCCCTATATAGTAAGATGCCTATCAAAGGAATAGTTTCAATGAGCTCAGACTCTTGAAACTTCCCATACATAGCAAAGCACTAAAATCATTTACTCGAGATGTCTGCTTTTCGTGATTAGCAGTCATCTTTTGACGTTTGACTACATGTTTGTTTGTTTCAGCAAAAAGTCTTATATATCCTGGCTATACTATTACAACTTTGGAACAGTTCCTCAGAGCTATCTGAGAGGCTGTCTCCTGGTCTATAGACCTCAGTAATGCCCTTGAATAAAACATCATTCTCAACTTTTAGATTGTATGTTTTTTCAGTTGACACCATGTTTTGAATTTGTTGAGGTTTTCAGTAGGAAATTTCATGATGGTGGCCTTCAAAATAAATTTATTAAATTAAAAAAAAATCAAATCCAGGGAATAGGGACTCTTTTTGACTTTATAGCTCCTGACTGATAAATATTTTGACTGAGTTATGGTTTTGGTAGAGTGATGAAAAATCCAATGAAAATATGAGATTTATAATCCAAGATGCACTATTTTGTTTTCAAATAGTTGAAAGGACTGAAGCATTTGCCTTCTAAAAATAAACCAGACAAATCCATAAAGGATGGTAACATTCAAGTGTGTAACAAGGCAATTTTAAAATAATTTTTTTCAATAAACCTCTGCAACTAATAACTTAATATTTAGTATTTAATGAAGTGATAAAATTCATGAGAGTATTCTCCTTTGTTTATAAATACAGGATAAGGTTGAATTTGGAAAATCAACTCAAGTGCACTGAAGCAGGGTTAAAATTGCATTTAAATAGATCTTTCATACCCAAGGATTAGCATTTATGCGAGATAATATTGGACTTGTTATGAAAAATCCAAGTTGGCTTGGGTAGTGTGGACACTGAATATAGACTTCTTGCATAGTAAAACAATTCCACTAGTATTTACTAAGTGCTGACTATGGACAGTATTCCCATAAACCAAGAGTTAATCAGATACAATATTGGTTTCAAAGATCTATTGAAATTAGGATATAAAGGAAGATATGGCCTTAATACCAATTGTGTGCATGCATGTGTATGTGTACTCAGTTGTGTGTGACTCTTTGCAACCCCATGGAATGTAACCCACTGAGGTACTCTGTCTATGGAATTTTCTAGGCAAGAATACTGGAGTGGGTTGCCATTTCCTACTCCAGGGGATCTTTCTAACCTAGGGATCAAACCTGCATCTCTTTTATCTCCTGCATTGGCAGGAGGCTTCTTTAACACTGCACCACCTGGGAAGCACTCTATACCAATGAGCAATATTTATTGAGTACCTATGTGTACCAAGAACTGTAGTATCACCTTGCATTTGTGATTATAGCTGAGCAAAGTGAAGCTCAGTGAGGTTAAAATCATTCGTTTAAAGCCAATGTTTATAGTCAGGTCTAACTCCAAATCTGAGCTTTCTTTTGCATCTGATTGCCTCTGATGTGACTGAAACCAGTATTTCCTGTCCTGATAGGATCCTTCTCCCTTTCATTGCATTGGCGGTGGGGCTATCATCTGGGAAGGAGTGTCACCCACAGATACATGGGATGGAGACTGAAGAGCTAAGACCTCAGACCTCAGAAATGGCCAAAATATCCTCTGAATGGGAATTTCAGTTCTTTGGCTTACAGGAGTTTTGAGTGAACTGGCATTGGTGTTAGTAAGAAGTGCTTTGAGCTTTTCACATGAAAGGCTTTAGGTGAGTATTAAATGTGGCTATTAAAGAGTGGCATACAATTTTATATGAAGGCAAGAGCTTACTAATTAAAAGACAGCTACTCATTTGTAGATTTGTTTTCTAGTTTAATCTCTTATTAGTGCTATAAAAAGTGCCACAAATGTGCCTAAAGCTTTATGGCCAAGACTCAAAAGCTAAGTTTGCATGTCCTAGATAGACTCTCTGTGCTTAAAATAATAAAAATAATAGTAGTTATAATACATCCTGTTTACACTTTGTTTTGTTTGAATGACTTTGGAGTTTCTACAGACTTTAGCCTTTCGTGTGCCTATATTTGTTCATTGGCCTATGACTTATCTGAACATCTGAGAACACTTTAGCAATAATAGGAACTGACAGGACCACAGAATTAATTTGACATCATCTTAATTTGGAGCATACCTGTGGGCAAGAAAAGAGAAAAGCTGAATATATTTTTTTTAACTTTTATTTTACTTTTAACTTTTATAGAGTTTTGTTGTTTACAGATATGTATGTTCCCAGACTAGTCATATGTATATCCCCCCCATCCCACCCCAAGAAAAGCTGAATATTTTTTATGTTACTTGGATGGCCACAAATCTTCTAACTCCTTTCAGCTTCTTAGCCAAACCTGAATCAGCCCTGGAGGTTATTATTATAAATTCCCCCCAGGTTAATGTTTCCCTTTGTCTATTGTTTATTTTTAAGTGACCCAGGCAATGGCTCAGAAAGGAGTGCAATTCTCATAAAATGTTTTCCCACATTAAACAATTAAAAATTATTTGGAGGTTGAGGAGAGAGAATGCAAGTGAAGGAACTTGCAGTGTTACAGAAACTTTCATAGAAACTTGATTGATATTTTTCTTTTGTGGATATAAATAGAAAATCAAGGACATGTTAAGTGCCATGGCCAAATGGGGCACTGAATAGGGATAGATGTGGACTGACTAGGATCCTTCTCCCTTTCATTGCATTGGCGGTGGGGCTATCATCTGGGAAGGAGTGTCACCCACAGATACATGGGATGGAGACTGAAGAGCTAAGACCTCAGACCTCAGAAATGGCCAAAATATCCTCTGAATGGGAATTTCAGTTCTTTGGCTTACAGGAGTTTTGAGTGAACTGGCATTGGTGTTAGTAAGAAGTGCTTTGAGCTTTTCACATGAAAGGCTTTAGGTGAGTATTAAATGTGGCTATTAAAGAGTGGCATACAATTTTATATGAAGGCAAGAGCTTACTAATTAAAAGACAGCTACTCATTTGTAGATTTGTTTTCTAGTTTAATCTCTTATTAGTGCTATAAAAAGTGCCACAAATGTGCCTAAAGCTTTATGGCCAAGACTCAAAAGCTAAGTTTGCATGTCCTAGATAGACTCTCTGTGCTTAAAATAATAAAAATAATAGTAGTTATAATACATCCTGTTTACACTTTGTTTTGTTTGAATGACTTTGGAGTTTCTACAGACTTTAGCCTTTCGTGTGCCTATATTTGTTCATTGGCCTATGACTTATCTGAACATCTGAGAACACTTTAGCAATAATAGGAACTGACAGGACCACAGAATTAATTTGACATCATCTTAATTTGGAGCATACCTGTGGGCAAGAAAAGAGAAAAGCTGAATATATTTTTTTTAACTTTTATTTTACTTTTAACTTTTATAGAGTTTTGTTGTTTACAGATATGTATGTTCCCAGACTAGTCATATGTATATCCCCCCCATCCCACCCCAAGAAAAGCTGAATATTTTTTATGTTACTTGGATGGCCACAAATCTTCTAACTCCTTTCAGCTTCTTAGCCAAACCTGAATCAGCCCTGGAGGTTATTATTATAAATTCCCCCCAGGTTAATGTTTCCCTTTGTCTATTGTTTATTTTTAAGTGACCCAGGCAATGGCTCAGAAAGGAGTGCAATTCTCATAAAATGTTTTCCCACATTAAACAATTAAAAATTATTTGGAGGTTGAGGAGAGAGAATGCAAGTGAAGGAACTTGCAGTGTTACAGAAACTTTCATAGAAACTTGATTGATATTTTTCTTTTGTGGATATAAATAGAAAATCAAGGACATGTTAAGTGCCATGGCCAATGTCATAGAGTAGATGGGAGTCACTGAATAGGGATAGATGTGGACTGACTAGGTCATGATGTGCAACAGACTTTGTTAAAAGTCATAGTTTGATATTATTTATTCTGTGACCCATAAATACTATCCATAGACCCCATCTGCCTGCCTCCTCCTTCTCTCAGCTGTTTCCACATTCTCTCCTTATAATTCTCACTTTCATTGATTCAGAAGGGCAGTCAGAGGGCTCCTCAGTTACCTCCCCAGTTCATCCATGCTGAGTTAATTAATGTACAAATAGCGGCCGTAATAAACTCACCTCCAATTGTATGCTGGCTTGAAAACAATAGACTTGCTTTCTCTTGCTAATGTCAAATCTAAAACAGATGCCCTGATGAATAAGGGTGCATCCTCCAAACACTGATGCAGGAACTTGAGCAACTTTGTCTTGTGGTTTCACTATCTTCAACTCACGGCTTTCTACTTTTGGGTCCTCAGCTACCACTGAGGTAATACTACTTGCAAAACACTCATGAACTTGAAAAGCAAATTTTCATATAAGAATCTCCTAAGCAATCTTGGGTTTTTTGTTTGATTTTTAAATTTTTGGTCGCACCATAAGGCATGTAGACTCCTAGTTCTCCAACTAGGGATTGAAGCCTCACCCCCTGCTTTGGAAGAACAGAGTTTTAACCACTGGATCACCAGGGAAATTTCATAAACAATCTGAAAGATAGGCATCTTTCATGCCGTTTCACCCCTGTGGAAACACATGACCTTTCTTGGGTTACACAGAACATACAGGATAAAAATGTTGACCCAAATTTACAGCATAAAGGCTTAAGCTCAAAGCCTATCACTCCTGTGAGCTTCTTAGAGCTCTCAGTTTTTTTCCACCTAAACCATCAGTTGCAAGTACTTAATCCTGCTGTCTTTATTTCCCCCACTGCTCCAGCCTTTTGCCTCCTCTGCTGTTTCTGGTAAAAACTTAGAACTCCTTCATGGCCTGCTGTCATATCTTGAAACTCTGCACTTGGCCAGATGGAATGGAATGCCCCTGGAACAAGCATATACCGCATGGCTGAAACTGAAATGGTGAAGAGACCTGTTGACTGGTTACTTCTTTATTTTTTCATGTCTAACATAGGAAAAGTAATGTGTGTGCAGAATGTGAAACTATGAGCACTGTACAAGTAAACAGAACGACAGATGAACAAAAACATCAACCTACCACTCAGCTAACAGTTTTTGAGTCCCAGCTAGATAAACTTTTGTCTGGAGTTGTGAACAAGTTAAAGAATGAATGAGAGTCTCTGTTCTCAAGGAAACTTTGAATACCAAGGGAGATAAAACTAAGGTCTAGATAATGATGATAGAACATGGAAAATGATAGTGCCAGCAAGAAGTACGAAGTTCACAAGTACTTCAGATGATGACTAACAGTATACTCAGCTGGAGAGGCTGAAGGTCAGGTTAATGAAGGAAGTGAGAATCTGAACTGGTCTTTACATTCATTAATGTAATTATTAACTTGACGATCTCAGCACTAATCTACTATTGGCCCCCTGCTAGATATATTCAAAGAATATAATAGATGCAGTCCCCCTCTTCAGGGAAATTATTGTGTAGTAAGAAGGAAAGACATTCCACCAATGACTACACTGTCAGCATTTAATGACAGTAAGGATAAATCGTATAAAGGTGTAGAAGAAGGTAGGACAGGGAGATACAGCATGGTTTTCACCAAAGGAGTAAGATTTGAATATACTGAGAGAAGGGGTTGAGTAAGACATCTAGGTGGAAGGAGAAAAACATGAAACTACACGATTAGACAGTATAAAGGTGGAGCGAACTGGAGGACAAGTACTCGTACCAGCCTCCCCCCACCGCAGAGGTGCCTCGGATATCCAGAAACTGAACTTGATTAGTTAGAAAATGAGGAAAACCGTGAAGTTTGAGGCAATCAATAGGAAAATGTATGACCCAGACCAAACTGAGGCCACGTAAGGAGGAATTTGTTTTTGTACATCAAATCACCCTGGTCCATGTGAGAGGCAAGACAAGATCAGCAGCAGAGCAGGTAGACTCATGGTCTCTTATTTTCTTGAAACTCTGCACTTGGCCAGATGGAATGGAATGCCCCTGGAACAAGCATATACCGCATGGCTGAAACTGAAATGGTGAAGAGACCTGTTGACTGGTTACTTCTTTATTTTTTCATGTCTAACATAGGAAAAGTAATGTGTGTGCAGAATGTGAAACTATGAGCACTGTACAAGTAAACAGAACGACAGATGAACAAAAACATCAACCTACCACTCAGCTAACAGTTTTTGAGTCCCAGCTAGATAAACTTTTGTCTGGAGTTGTGAACAAGTTAAAGAATGAATGAGAGTCTCTGTTCTCAAGGAAACTTTGAATACCAAGGGAGATAAAACTAAGGTCTAGATAATGATGATAGAACATGGAAAATGATAGTGCCAGCAAGAAGTACGAAGTTCACAAGTACTTCAGATGATGACTAACAGTATACTCAGCTGGAGAGGCTGAAGGTCAGGTTAATGAAGGAAGTGAGAATCTGAACTGGTCTTTACATTCATTAATGTAATTATTAACTTGACGATCTCAGCACTAATCTACTATTGGCCCCCTGCTAGATATATTCAAAGAATATAATAGATGCAGTCCCCCTCTTCAGGGAAATTATTGTGTAGTAAGAAGGAAAGACATTCCACCAATGACTACACTGTCAGCATTTAATGACAGTAAGGATAAATCGTATAAAGGTGTAGAAGAAGGTAGGACAGGGAGATACAGCATGGTTTTCACCAAAGGAGTAAGATTTGAATATACTGAGAGAAGGGGTTGAGTAAGACATCTAGGTGGAAGGAGAAAAACATGAAACTACACGATTAGACAGTATAAAGGTGGAGCGAACTGGAGGACAAGTACTCGTACCAGCCTCCCCCCACCGCAGAGGTGCCTCGGATATCCAGAAACTGAACTTGATTAGTTAGAAAATGAGGAAAACCGTGAAGTTTGAGGCAATCAATAGGAAAATGTATGACCCAGACCAAACTGAGGCCACGTAAGGAGGAATTTGTTTTTGTACATCAAATCACCCTGGTCCATGTGAGAGGCAAGACAAGATCAGCAGCAGAGCAGGTAGACTCATGGTACCTTTCCGTGGAAATCTTCTGTGTGCTTCATGACTAAATGTCTTGTCCACTGGCTCACCTCACAGTGAGAAGCACTAGAAGCAGGAGCTTTAAATATGGATCAGGAAAGGGGCGGGGGAGAGATGTATTTTCATATCCGTGTAAATCTGCAGATGAAAGGCAAGTGCTTCCCAGCACATCCCAGGGCAGTGCAAGGAAGAGCCAAGAGGAACATTGCTGTTTGTTTTATATTTTGGATGGGACAGAAAGAAGACCTTTCCCTGGACCCTGAATGTTTTTCTTTCTTTGTCCTCTTCAGGTGGAACAGTTTGGCTGGAGCCCCCTGGCTTGTTCCACCACAATAGATACAGCAAATTTGAAGTGAGACTGTTTATTCAGTGGAGAGAGCCACACCCCACCAGAGGGAACATCACCAGGTTTCCCTGTACAATTCTTCCTGAACATTGTCTTTAACAAGTTACGCCCAGACCCTATCTATTCTCTACTCACTGCATTCCTTACAAACCCAAAGCCACTGGTGGGCAGAGCCATAAGATGGCTGGCCACCATCCAGATGGTAAACAATAAAGGCAATTATTATGCAGCCATTAATCTTGTCAATTACATATTAACCCAGGCTGTGTGTAAACAGAAACACTATCCGTTTCCATATTTTTCCTTCTCTTTCTCTGCCCTTTTTCCCGCAAAAAATAAGAAACCAATGCATGCTATCACTTTCTCAATATCACCACTGCTTCCACTTTCCCATTTATGGGAACAGTCCTATCAATATGGAAATTCCTTTAACATGAGCATTACTTTATCTTTCATTCTTTTATGATTCCTAATACATACGACACTCTAGAGGGTGCACAGGAAGCTGATCTTTTTTATTTTTTCTTGTTTTTTTTATAAATCCATGATTCATTTTCCACTTTGAGCTCTCCAGCTGAAAAGACCAAACTACTGTAAAATATCATCCTAGGGGCTTCCCCTGTGGTCCAGTGGGTAAGGACACCGTCTTATGTGAGAGGCCACGTAAGGAGGAATTTGTTTTGTACATCAAATCACCCTGGTCCATCAGCAGTCAGAGCAGGTAGACTCATGGTACCTTTCCGTGGAAATCTTCTGTGTGCTTCATGACTAAATGTCTTGTCCACTGGCTCACCTCACAGTGAGAAGCACTAGAAGCAGGAGCTTTAAATATGGATCAGGAAAGGGGCGGGGGAGAGATGTATTTTCATATCCGTGTAAATCTGCAGATGAAAGGCAAGTGCTTCCCAGCACATCCCAGGGCAGTGCAAGGAAGAGCCAAGAGGAACATTGCTGTTTGTTTTATATTTTGGATGGGACAGAAAGAAGACCTTTCCCTGGACCCTGAATGTTTTTCTTTCTTTGTCCTCTTCAGGTGGAACAGTTTGGCTGGAGCCCCCTGGCTTGTTCCACCACAATAGATACAGCAAATTTGAAGTGAGACTGTTTATTCAGTGGAGAGAGCCACACCCCACCAGAGGGAACATCACCAGGTTTCCCTGTACAATTCTTCCTGAACATTGTCTTTAACAAGTTACGCCCAGACCCTATCTATTCTCTACTCACTGCATTCCTTACAAACCCAAAGCCACTGGTGGGCAGAGCCATAAGATGGCTGGCCACCATCCAGATGGTAAACAATAAAGGCAATTATTATGCAGCCATTAATCTTGTCAATTACATATTAACCCAGGCTGTGTGTAAACAGAAACACTATCCGTTTCCATATTTTTCCTTCTCTTTCTCTGCCCTTTTTCCCGCAAAAAATAAGAAACCAATGCATGCTATCACTTTCTCAATATCACCACTGCTTCCACTTTCCCATTTATGGGAACAGTCCTATCAATATGGAAATTCCTTTAACATGAGCATTACTTTATCTTTCATTCTTTTATGATTCCTAATACATACGACACTCTAGAGGGTGCACAGGAAGCTGATCTTTTTTATTTTTTCTTGTTTTTTTTATAAATCCATGATTCATTTTCCACTTTGAGCTCTCCAGCTGAAAAGACCAAACTACTGTAAAATATCATCCTAGGGGCTTCCCCTGTGGTCCAGTGGGTAAGGACACCGTCTTGCAGTGCAGGGGCGCCGGTTCCATCCCTGGCCTGGGAAGATCCCACGTGCCGCGGAGCGGCTGGACTGATGTGTCCAATCACCGAGCCGGAGCTCTGGAGTGCATGCGCCCAGAGCTAGCGCTCTGCAACGACAGAAGCCACCGCGATGGGAGGCCCGCAGGAGCCAAAGAACAAAGATGGATGAAAACAGAGAAATGAAAGACCAATAGAAGTGGCCTGTCCGCCCCCCTCCCTCCCCACTCCCCAACAAAATAAATAAATTTAAAAAAATCATCCTAATTAAGTAGTGCAATAATCAGTAATGTAGGTATATTATTAATGCATGTTTTGTAGAATGCATGTTTATAAGCAAGTATTTCCCAGTCATCTTAGTCTAGGTAGATGCCACCTAAAGGCATCCTTGTCCATTTGAAAACCGATAGGAGCTACCTTTGTGGTTAAAGTTGATTAAAGAAAAAAAAAAAAAGTGAGAAACAGTTCAGGAAACAATTAAACATAGCATTGTTTATTGTTCAGACGGAGAAGGGGTTGGAGTTTTTCTTCATTGCCTCCAGCTTTTCTTTTTCTCCCTTCAGTGCCCTTGACCTCTCTTTCCCTCCTCTTTTTTCCAAAACCAGTTCTAGGAAATGACCCATATCAAGTTATTTATCCCTTTATGTGAATTAATGAGTCCTGAGAATGCTTAGTCCTGCTATGTTTACCCAGAAAGCCTTATCTTTAATGGTGGAATGAAAGGAATTTCAGGTATCAAATCGCGACTCAAAGTTCAAGTTTTCAAGTTTTGTTCGCATAGAGGTCTGAAAAAGCAATTTTTATTGGAAGGAGGAAAGTTTTTAGCAGGCTCCCTTCCCAGACTCTAGAAGTGGCTGGTCTCTGCCCTCCTCTTTTTGTGGAGCCACCCTGTAAGCTCATTTTCTCAGGTTTGGTCATGCACAGAGGCTAATACAGTATGTTTTCTGGAGAAGGGTTAGACTTGATGTTTTGTCTCAGTTCTGTCTCTACATGTAGGTCAAGGCATTTATTCTAGAGCTCAGTTTTGGTAAAATGGAGTTGACTAGTGAATCACTGAGGTTTCTTGTACCTCCTCCAATAATCTGATGATCTCAGAATTAAAATTAACTGGTGCAACTTGATATAATATTATTTAAGACAAAATGCTTAGAGTCAGAATCCTGATAAAAGGTTAGAAGTCAAGAATGCAAGGGATAGGGGCCATTTTCCATGGATTGTTGCCCCTCCAAATTGGAGTGATTGCAGAGTCATGGGAAGAAAAACAAGCTATCGGTGGCAAATTAATATTAACTGCATCATCAATAAGATTGTTCAGAGAAATACTTTTACAAAGGGTGGGAAAGAACAGATCAAATCTGGGAGAGTGAGGGAAAGGCCTCTACTAACAACAGTGATTTGAACTGACAAGCAGGACAAGCTCTTCTTTGGGGAAATGATTAAACTGAGACATGGGAGAGTTCTCTGAAAAGTCAAGTCACAAATCAGCACCAATTAGATGATCAAGGAGTTTTCATTTCACAGCTGATCAACTATTTGAAAAGTATTCTTAGCAGCCTAGATCTTCAGGTTAAAGGTATTCAGTAAGCACTGAGTTTCATGAATAAGTGAAAGGATCATAGAGAGAAATTTAGAGAAACCTAATGATTTCAGGGTTTATTAGGATTTGGGTCCTAATCATGGATACATTCTTCAGTAGCACATCAGGCTGAAGAATGGTGTTAGTAAAGGTGAGGTCCAGGATTGACTTCTATGGCCCAGTCATCTCTTATTCAGTAAAGACTGACCAAATCTCCTGGGTTCTTAGGATCTTCTCAGGGAAGACAGCGTGAAAGACAAGATACATTCACAGCGTGGAGGAATGCAAAATTTAGAAGAAACTGCAAAAAGACACATTGTAGGTAACAGACTTGGAAATTTTTTTAATGTAATAGGGCAAGGCATAACTTCCCACATATTCGTGTCCAGGTGGATACCCTGGCCAAGGGCAATTCTCTGGAGGAGAGTGCAGCTGTGAGCTGATAGCAGCCCTTCCCCTTCTAGCACTGGGAGAAGGTGCACCTGGCCAGTAAATGGGGTCTGGGTAGAGCACCAATAGAGTTTACTTGATTGATTTTTTATATTATTGATCATTTCATTCACTTAAATCTAGGAAAAGCTTCATTTCAACTATTTCTGGGGTTCTCCCTGTTTTCAAGGTTAGTATCATTACCCTTCTTGCTATCTGTAGAACTTCCCTAAACATTTTCTGTAGTGTAGGTTTGCTAGTAGCAAGCTTAGTTTTTCTGTATTTGAAAAAGTCTTCCTCTTTCATTTTTGAATTACATTTTCATTGGGTATAAATTCTGGTTTAATTGTTTCCCCACCCTGGCCCCGACCCAGTGTTTTAGAGGTATCTGTCTTCTGGTTTATATAGATAAATAAGAAGCCTACTGTCATTGTTATCTTTGTTCTTCTGTATATAAGGTTTCTTTTTCTTTGCCTATCTTCAAAATTTTCTCCTTATTATAGTTTTAATCCACTTGACTGTGATGGGTATAGATGTGTGTGGGTAGTGGGGGTTTGTTTTCCTCTCATTTCCTTCTTCTTCCTTCTTCTATACTTTGGTATTTAATCTGTTTGTTTGCTTATTTTTGGTGGGGATCCTCTGAGTGTCTTAGACCTGTGGTTTAATAATTTCATGATCTGGGAGGAATTTTTTAGCCCTATCTCTTCAAATATTTCTTTTACCTTACACAAGTTAGACCTATAGTTCTGATGGCTGTTTAATTTTTGTTTTTCTTCACTTATTTTTTGTCTCTTTGTTTTATTTTGGGTAGTTAAACATGTTTTTTGGGGGTGGGTGGGAAGGGGTTGGGTTGGGGGCGGGGGCCACTTCGATTGGTCTTTCGTTTATCAGTTTTCATCCATCTTGTTCTTTGGTCCGTGTGGGTCTCCCATCGCAGTGGCCTCTGTTATCGCAGAGCACGGGCTCTGGGCATATGCGCCCCAGAGCTCTGACTTGGTAATTGGACACATCTGTCCAGCCGCTCCGCGGCACATGGGATTTTCCCAGGCCAGGGATCGAAGCAGCGCCCCTTGCACTGCAAGGCGGTGTCCTTACCCACTGGACCGCCAGGGAAGCCCTAAACATATTTTTAATTGAAGCATAATTGATATACAACATTATATTCATCTCAAGTGTACAAATATAATGATTTGGTATTTCAGTATATTGTGAAATGACCACATATTATTACAAAGCTTTAGCTATTTTTTATTTTATTTTTTTCTTGTGATGAGGCAAGGTTAGTATCATTACCCTTCTTGCTATCTGTAGAACTTCCCTAAACATTTTCTGTAGTGTAGGTTTGCTAGTAGCAAGCTTAGTTTTCTGTATTTGAAAAGTCTTCCTCTTTCATTTTGAATTACATTTTCATTGGGTATAAATTCTGGTTTAATTGTTTCCCCACCCTGGCCCCGACCCAGTGTTTTAGAGGTATCTGTCTTCTGGTTTATATAGATAAATAAGAAGCCTACTGTCATTGTTATCTTTGTTCTTCTGTATATAAGGTTTCTTTTTCTTTGCCTATCTTCAAAATTTTCTCCTTATTATAGTTTTAATCCACTTGACTGTGATGGGTATAGATGTGTGTGGGTAGTGGGGGTTTGTTTTCCTCTCATTTCCTTCTTCTTCCTTCTTCTATACTTTGGTATTTAATCTGTTTGTTTGCTTATTTTTGGTGGGGATCCTCTGAGTGTCTTAGACCTGTGGTTTAATAATTTCATGATCTGGGAGGAATTTTTTAGCCCTATCTCTTCAAATATTTCTTTTACCTTACACAAGTTAGACCTATAGTTCTGATGGCTGTTTAATTTTTGTTTTTCTTCACTTATTTTTTGTCTCTTTGTTTTATTTTGGGTAGTTAAACATGTTTTTTGGGGGTGGGTGGGAAGGGGTTGGGTTGGGGGCGGGGGTCCCGCTTCGATTGGTCTTTCGTTTATCAGTTTTCATCCATCTTGTTCTTTGGTCCGTGTGGGTCTCCCATCGCAGTGGCCTCTGTTATCGCAGAGCACGGGCTCTGGGCATATGCGCCCCAGAGCTCTGACTTGGTAATTGGACACATCTGTCCAGCCGCTCCGCGGCACATGGGATTTTCCCAGGCCAGGGATCGAAGCAGCGCCCCTTGCACTGCAAGGCGGTGTCCTTACCCACTGGACCGCCAGGGAAGCCCTAAACATATTTTTAATTGAAGCATAATTGATATACAACATTATATTCATCTCAAGTGTACAAATATAATGATTTGGTATTTCAGTATATTGTGAAATGACCACATATTATTACAAAGTTTCATTTTCTTGTGATGAGAGCTTTTTTTAAAAAAGTTTTTATTTATTTTTGTTATTCTGGGTTTTCACTGCTGCTGCAGGCTCTTCTCTGGTTGCAGGGAGTGGAGGTTACTCTCTAGTTGAGGTGAGCAGGCTTCTTATTGTAGTGATTTCTCTTGCTGTGGAACTTGGGTCTAGGGCACACGGGCTTCAGTAGTTGCAGCACATCGGCTCAATAGTTGCGGCTCTGAGGCTCTAGAGCACAGGCTCCATAGTTGTGGCTCACAGGCCTAATTGCTCCACAGCATGTGGGATCTTCCTGGGTCAGGGATTGAACCCGTTGTCTCCTGCATTGGCAAGTGAACTCTTTACCCTTGAGCTACCAGGGAAGCCATGATGAGAACTTTAAAGGTCTACTCTCTTTGCAACTTTCAGTGCAAACTGTATAATTTTTTTTTTTTTTTAATTTTGGCCTTTTTTTTTAAATTGGTTTTTTATTTATTTATTTTCATCCATCTTTATTCTTTGCCCTGTGTGGGCCTCCCATTGCAGTGGCTTCTCTCGTTGCAGAGCTCTGGCTCTGGGCACATGTGCTCCAGAGCGCTGGCTCATAATTGGACACACTGGTCCAGCCACTTTGCGGCATGTGGGATCTTCCCACGTCAGGGATTGAACGGTACCCTTGCACTGCAAGGTGGACTCTTACCCACTGGACCACGAGGGAAGTCCTAAACATATTTTTAATTGAAGCATAATTGATATACAACATTATATTCATCTCAAGTGTACAAATATAATGATTTGGTATTTCAGTATATTGTGAAATGACCACATATTATTACAAAGTTTCATTTTCTTGTGATGAGAGCTTTTTTTAAAAAAGTTTTTATTTATTTTTGTTATTCTGGGTTTTCACTGCTGCTGCAGGCTCTTCTCTGGTTGCAGGGAGTGGAGGTTACTCTCTAGTTGAGGTGAGCAGGCTTCTTATTGTAGTGATTTCTCTTGCTGTGGAACTTGGGTCTAGGGCACACGGGCTTCAGTAGTTGCAGCACATCGGCTCAATAGTTGCGGCTCTGAGGCTCTAGAGCACAGGCTCCATAGTTGTGGCTCACAGGCCTAATTGCTCCACAGCATGTGGGATCTTCCTGGGTCAGGGATTGAACCCGTTGTCTCCTGCATTGGCAAGTGAACTCTTTACCCTTGAGCTACCAGGGAAGCCATGATGAGAACTTTAAAGGTCTACTCTCTTTGCAACTTTCAGTGCAAACTGTATAATTTTTTTTTTTTTTTAATTTTGGCCTTTTTTTTTAAATTGGTTTTTTATTTATTTATTTTCATCCATCTTTATTCTTTGCCCTGTGTGGGCCTCCCATTGCAGTGGCTTCTCTCGTTGCAGAGCTCTGGCTCTGGGCACATGTGCTCCAGAGCGCTGGCTCATAATTGGACACACTGGTCCAGCCACTTTGCGGCATGTGGGATCTTCCCACGTCAGGGATTGAACCGGTACCCCTTGCACTGCAAGGTGGACTCTTTACCCACTGGACCACGAGGGAAGTCCATAAGTTATTATAAGATATTGAGTACAGTTTCCTGTGCTATATAGTAGATCCTTGTTTTTTTACTTATTTTATATATAGTACTGTGTATATGTTAATCCCACACTCCTAATTTATGTCTGCCCCACCTTACTATCCTCTTTGGTAACCATCAGTTTATTTTCTATGTCTGTAAGTCTATTTCTATTTTGTAAATACATTTATTTGTATCTCTTTTTGGATTCCACATGTAAGTGATATCATATATTTGTCTTTCTTTGACTTTACTTAATATGATAATCTCTAAGTTCATCCATGTTGCTGCAAATGGCACTATTTTATTTTTTATGGCTGAGTAATATTCCATGGTATATATGTACACATTTTCTTTATCTGCTCATCCATCAGTGGAAATTGAGATTGCTTCCATGTTTTGGCTATTGTAAATAATGCTGCAGTGAACACTGGGGTGCATGCATTTATCTTCATATTGTGGTATTCTCTGGATATATGCTCTGGCATGGGATTGCTGGATGATCTGGTAGCTTTATTTTTAGTTTTTTTAAGGAACCTTCATCCTGTTCTCTGTAATGTCTATATCAATTTACATTCCCACCAACAAGTGTATGAGAGTACCCTTTTCCCCACACCCTCTAGGATGTATTGTTTGTAGATTTAGAGATGGCCATTCTGACCAATGTGAAGTAATACTTCATAGTAGTTTTGATAAGCATTTCTCTAATAATTAGAGATGTTGGGCATCTATTAGTGTGCTTTTTTTGTCATTTGCATGTCTTTGGAGAAATGTCTATTTAGATCTTCTGCCCATTTTTTCGATTGGCACGTGTGTGTGTATGTATGTATATATATATAGGGGGAGAGAGAGAAGAGCACGTTTGTATATTTTGGAGATTAATCTTGTTGGTCACTTCATTTGCAAATATTGTCTTCCAGTCAGTACGTTTCTTTGCCCTGTGTGGCCCCCTTGCAGTGGCTTCTCTCGCAGAGCTCTGGCTCTGGGCACATGTGCTCCAGAGCGCTGGCTCATAATTGGACACACTGGTCCAGCCACTTTGCGGCATGTGGGATCTTCCCACGTCAGGGATTGAACGACCCTTGCACTGCAAGGTGGACTCTTTACCCACTGGACCACGAGGGAAGTCCATAAGTTATTATAAGATATTGAGTACAGTTTCCTGTGCTATATAGTAGATCCTTGTTTTTTTACTTATTTTATATATAGTACTGTGTATATGTTAATCCCACACTCCTAATTTATGTCTGCCCCACCTTACTATCCTCTTTGGTAACCATCAGTTTATTTTCTATGTCTGTAAGTCTATTTCTATTTTGTAAATACATTTATTTGTATCTCTTTTTGGATTCCACATGTAAGTGATATCATATATTTGTCTTTCTTTGACTTTACTTAATATGATAATCTCTAAGTTCATCCATGTTGCTGCAAATGGCACTATTTTATTTTTTATGGCTGAGTAATATTCCATGGTATATATGTACACATTTTCTTTATCTGCTCATCCATCAGTGGAAATTGAGATTGCTTCCATGTTTTGGCTATTGTAAATAATGCTGCAGTGAACACTGGGGTGCATGCATTTATCTTCATATTGTGGTATTCTCTGGATATATGCTCTGGCATGGGATTGCTGGATGATCTGGTAGCTTTATTTTTAGTTTTTTTAAGGAACCTTCATCCTGTTCTCTGTAATGTCTATATCAATTTACATTCCCACCAACAAGTGTATGAGAGTACCCTTTTCCCCACACCCTCTAGGATGTATTGTTTGTAGATTTAGAGATGGCCATTCTGACCAATGTGAAGTAATACTTCATAGTAGTTTTGATAAGCATTTCTCTAATAATTAGAGATGTTGGGCATCTATTAGTGTGCTTTTTTTGTCATTTGCATGTCTTTGGAGAAATGTCTATTTAGATCTTCTGCCCATTTTTTCGATTGGCACGTGTGTGTGTATGTATGTATATATATATATAGGGGGAGAGAGAGAGAGAAAGAGAGTTCCATGAACAGTTTGTATATTTTGGAGATTAATCTTGTTGGTCACTTCATTTGCAAATATTGTCTTCCAGTCAGTACGTTGTCTTTTTATTTTGTTTATGGTTTCCTTTGCTGTGCAAAAACTTTTAATTAGGCCCCAATTTGTTTATTTTTTGTTGGTTATTTTTGTTTTTGTTTTTCTTTCCATTGCTCTTAGATATGAATCCAACAAAATATTTCTGCAATTTTTGTCAAAGAGTGGTCTGCCTATGTTTTACTCTAGGAGTTTTATAGTATCTGATCTTATATTTAGATCATTAATCCACTTTTGAATTTGCTTTTATATACAGTGTTAGAGAATGTTCTAATTTAACTCTTTTACAAGTATCAATCGCTGTCTAGTTTTCCCAGCACCACTTATTGAGGAGACTTTTTTTTTCCATTGTATATTCTTGCCTTCTTTATTGTAGATAATTGATCATAAAGGCATGGGGTTTTTTTATAGGCTTTCTATCCCATTGTATGGATTAATATGTCTGTTTTTGTGGCAGCACCATACTGCAAACAATGCTATTAATTATAGCTGACATGCTGTCATGTATCAGGGTGTTTTTCCTTTTTTTAAAAATTTCACATATAGGAGTGATCATATGGTATATGTCTTTCTCTAACTACTTTCACTTAGCATAATGTCCTCATGGTTCAATCAAATTTTTGCAAGTGGCAAAGTTTCATTCTTTTTTAAGGGCTTAATAATATTCCATTTTATAAATTTGGGTAATTTTTAATGACCTATTTTCAAGTTCACTAATCTTTTTTCCATTTTTCCCCCCCTTTGCTTGTGGAGTCTATTGATCAGTCAGTTAAAGGCATTCTTCTTTTCTCTTATTATTTTTTATTTTTAGCATTTTTATTTTTTTCCCCTATGGCATTGATTGCTTTGCTGAAAATGTCCATCTGTTTTTGCATGCTGTTCACCTTCTCTAGTAGAACCTTTAAAGATATTAATTAGTGATTTTATATTGCCTTTCTGATAGTTGCAACATTTGGTTCATTTCTAAGTCTCTTCTGTTGGCTGCTTTGTCTTTTGAAAATGAGTTATTTTCTTTGATATTTTAGTGTATTTTAAAATTTTGATTGATTATCTAATCTAGTGGTTCTGATGTAAATATTTTTATGACTAGAAATGGAAGTGGCCCTTCCTCTACTAGGTCACCATTTGGGGAAGAGAGTGATAGTGCTGATTCAATCAAATCAGGAGTTGAGTTTGTGAGTTTTTTTCTTTTTTTTTTTGATGTTGTTCTTTTGCTATAGTTACCTTCAAGGTATCACTGGCTTCAAAATTCCTCTACAACTTTGTGGCAGAGATTGAATTATTAGAGGATTTTTCAATGTTCTTCCTCCCTCTTCATCTTTTTCTTTTCTTTTTAATTTGGCCTCTTTTATTGGTTTATTTATTTATTTTCATCCATCTTTATTCTTCGGCCTGTGTGGGCCTCCCAATGCAGTGGCCTCTCTCATTGCAGAGCACCAGCTCTGGGCGCATGAGCTCCAGTGTGCTGGCTTGTAATTGGACACATTGGTCCAGCCACTCCGCAGCAGTGTAGGATCTTCCCGGGCCAAGGATCGAACTGGTGCCCCCTGTACTGCAAGGTGGATTCTTCACCCACTGGGCCACAAGGGAAGCTCCTCCCTCTTCATCTTTGAGCCTTCCTGTTCCTCAGATGTTTTTCTCTCTGCTCCTGATCTTCAACCAGCAGTAGACCCTGTTTCTTGTTATTTGGTGCTTGTTAGCCTGGTAGTGGGAACAGACGATTTCTTTGTTGTCCTAGTTCAGTTTTTGTCTTAGAGAAGCCCTGTGGCCCTTTGTCTTGCAGGGAAGGCATCTTAAAAAAGAAAAGAAAAGAAAACTCTTTCCATACAGAAAATATGTCCAAATTGATTTACCAAGTGAGTCTTGGGCACTGAAGCTGAAGGAGTTTCCAGCATTAGCACTGTGGTGACAGCAATAAAAAGACTTCTTCAATAGCCAGGGTCTCTGTCTTGTTCATTTTGCTCTTGTATAAGTGTGAAGCACAGTCTGGGGCAATGCTGCAAAGCTCCAAGGAAGACCATCACACAGAAAATAATACAAACAGTACTGCTGCAGCTGTGGGATCTGGTGATACTGGGTGAGGGAATATTCTAGATCAATGTGGGGAATTGGTTGGAGGTTGAAGTGCAGGGGGACATTTCTGGATAATCAACAGACCTCTGGCCAATAGACTTCTAGTTCTCCTGGAGAGGAAGGAAATGGTAGTCGATAGTGATATGGGCAAAAAGAGGTACTGAGCATCTTTCATGTTGGTCACAAGATCTTCTACCCGGTTGATCAATATGTTGTACTCAGAGATAACTCTCTAGTCTGTCTTTCTTTCAACTGTTTCATGATCCACCATAAGGGAAGAAAATCTCTGTTTACCTATTCTTGGAATAGGGGCTATTTTACTTTTTTTTTTTTTAATAGAGCTTTGTAATGATGTCATTAATATTATATTTTTTAGTGTTTTCATTATAAGAAATTATTGGAAGCAGTCTAAATGCTTGAAAATAGAGGTTTAGTTAGAAATGTAATATTTTATATCTATTACTATGTATGAAGAATTATTAACGACCTGGGAAAGTACTCATTGCATAAGGTTAGTTGAAACAAACAAGTTTAAAAATGTGTACATACAGTTGTTTCTTAACAGTGAAAAAAAGATAAAGTTTGTTTAAGGAAAAGTCTAGAATGAATCTACCAAAAAAAACCCACTGGGCCACAAGGGAAGCTCCTCCCTCTTCATCTTTGAGCCTTCCTGTTCCTCAGATGTTTTTCTCTCTGCTCCTGATCTTCAACCAGCAGTAGACCCTGTTTCTTGTTATTTGGTGCTTGTTAGCCTGGTAGTGGGAACAGACGATTTCTTTGTTGTCCTAGTTCAGTTTTTGTCTTAGAGAAGCCCTGTGGCCCTTTGTCTTGCAGGGAAGGCATCTTAAAAAAGAAAAGAAAAGAAAACTCTTTCCATACAGAAAATATGTCCAAATTGATTTACCAAGTGAGTCTTGGGCACTGAAGCTGAAGGAGTTTCCAGCATTAGCACTGTGGTGACAGCAATAAAAAGACTTCTTCAATAGCCAGGGTCTCTGTCTTGTTCATTTTGCTCTTGTATAAGTGTGAAGCACAGTCTGGGGCAATGCTGCAAAGCTCCAAGGAAGACCATCACACAGAAAATAATACAAACAGTACTGCTGCAGCTGTGGGATCTGGTGATACTGGGTGAGGGAATATTCTAGATCAATGTGGGGAATTGGTTGGAGGTTGAAGTGCAGGGGGACATTTCTGGATAATCAACAGACCTCTGGCCAATAGACTTCTAGTTCTCCTGGAGAGGAAGGAAATGGTAGTCGATAGTGATATGGGCAAAAAGAGGTACTGAGCATCTTTCATGTTGGTCACAAGATCTTCTACCGGTTGATCAATATGTTGTACTCAGAGATAACTCTCTAGTCTGTCTTTCTTTCAACTGTTTCATGATCCACCATAAGGGAAGAAAATCTCTGTTTACCTATTCTTGGAATAGGGGCTATTTTACTTTTTTTTTTTTTAATAGAGCTTTGTAATGATGTCATTAATATTATATTTTTTAGTGTTTTCATTATAAGAAATTATTGGAAGCAGTCTAAATGCTTGAAAATAGAGGTTTAGTTAGAAATGTAATATTTTATATCTATTACTATGTATGAAGAATTATTAACGACCTGGGAAAGTACTCATTGCATAAGGTTAGTTGAAACAAACAAGTTTAAAAATGTGTACATACAGTTGTTTCTTAACAGTGAAAAAAAGATAAAGTTTGTTTAAGGAAAAGTCTAGAATGAATCTACCAAAAAAATTATTATAAATAATGAGACTCTGGGTGATTTCTTATCTTCGCAGTCTTAATGTACCAGATTTTCTTTTAATGAGCAAATTCTACTTTTAAAATCAGAAAGAGAAAAAAAGATAATAATGTAAATGTGACATTTAGCAGTTACTAAGGACTAGAACAAGTAGCATTATTTGTTATTTAGTAATTATCATCATGGGAAAGCCCTTAATTTTTGTACAGGTATCAGAAAAGGCATACTATTTTTATTTCAAATATTTTCATAGCTAGCTTACATAATGACATTAGCCACATGTTGCTAAGTTCAAAGTACACCATTTATACCTTTTACATATACAGAGAAGCAGTTTGCTTTCTGTCTTTCTTGCCTCTCTCTTCTTTGGTTAGAAGCCAAGTCTGTGTGATTCAAATGATATATGTGGTTTTGTTTTTAATAATTTCAGCATTAGGAACTGTGTCCGGACTAAATTCCTTCAACTTTTTCTTGGGTGGAAAAGCAGAACAACCAAATGCAATTTCCTTATGAGGACAGTTTCTAGTCAGTCCCAGAGAATATTGCAGATTTTTTTTTTTTTAAATTTTGGAGATACAAATCATCACTAGCTCTAGAGGCATTTTTCTTTTTTAAGGAAAGATCTAGAAACAACTAACACAGTGTCTGACCTGTAGAAGGTCCTCAACAAACACTATTGTTGACCTTGATATTTTAAAATTACTACTAAATTATGGCATCTGTGACACAGATGTGTACGCAGGACATAATGATGTCCTGTAGTAGATATCTGTTACTATTCTTGGAATAGGCTATTTTACTAATAGAGCTTTGTAATGATGTCATTAATATTATATTTTTTAGTGTTTTCATTATAAGAAATTATTGGAAGCAGTCTAAATGCTTGAAAATAGAGGTTTAGTTAGAAATGTAATATTTTATATCTATTACTATGTATGAAGAATTATTAACGACCTGGGAAAGTACTCATTGCATAAGGTTAGTTGAAACAAACAAGTTTAAAAATGTGTACATACAGTTGTTTCTTAACAGTGAAAAAAAGATAAAGTTTGTTTAAGGAAAAGTCTAGAATGAATCTACCAAAAAAATTATTATAAATAATGAGACTCTGGGTGATTTCTTATCTTCGCAGTCTTAATGTACCAGATTTTCTTTTAATGAGCAAATTCTACTTTTAAAATCAGAAAGAGAAAAAAAGATAATAATGTAAATGTGACATTTAGCAGTTACTAAGGACTAGAACAAGTAGCATTATTTGTTATTTAGTAATTATCATCATGGGAAAGCCCTTAATTTTTGTACAGGTATCAGAAAAGGCATACTATTTTTATTTCAAATATTTTCATAGCTAGCTTACATAATGACATTAGCCACATGTTGCTAAGTTCAAAGTACACCATTTATACCTTTTACATATACAGAGAAGCAGTTTGCTTTCTGTCTTTCTTGCCTCTCTTCTTTGGTTAGAAGCCAAGTCTGTGTGATTCAAATGATATATGTGGTTTTGTTTTTAATAATTTCAGCATTAGGAACTGTGTCCGGACTAAATTCCTTCAATTTTTTCTTGGGTGGAAAAGCAGAACAACCAAATGCAATTTCCTTATGAGGACAGTTTCTAGTCAGTCCCAGAGAATATTGCAGATTTTTTTTTTTTTAAATTTTGGAGATACAAATCATCACTAGCTCTAGAGGCATTTTTCTTTTTTAAGGAAAGATCTAGAAACAACTAACACAGTGTCTGACCTGTAGAAGGTCCTCAACAAACACTATTGTTGACCTTGATATTTTAAAATTACTACTAAATTATGGCATCTGTGACACAGATGTGTACGCAGGACATAATGATGTCCTGTAGTAGATGCGATTTGGGTAGTCTATTTTTCACAAGAGACAGACCAAGGGTTCCTACATTACTTTTCAGTTAAATTATTAATAAAATAATTTAATTATTAAGGTTCAGGATTTTATTTACCTTTGTTTTTTCCAAATTCTGATAAATTAATTGTCCGTTTCATTAGGGTTTTCCTCCTCTAAGGTTTTATCTTTTTTTTTTTTTTAAATTTTTAACATATTCCTATTTCCTCATTTTGCTTGACTCTGTGTTGATTTCTATGCATTGACAAAATAGCATCTCTCCTAGTCTTGAAGGAGCAGGAGATGAACCTCATCATTGAACTCTGCCCTAGCTCTTGGTTGCCTCTCAATTCTTTGTGATGGTCCAAGCAATTTTATTTTTAATGCCTCCTGGTGGTTGCGGTTATGCCAAGACCTGTCAGTGTCCCAAACAGGAGAATCCAGATTCAGGCATCTCAATTCAGGTCGACTGAAAGCCAGATCCTTGGGTAGCAGCATTTAAAGTAGGCAATCATATACAGACCTGTGCCCGCCGCCCGCCCCGCCCGCCCGCCCCGCCCGCCCGCCTCGCTCCGGCCCGCCCGCCTCGCTCCGGCCCGCCCCGCCCCAGCATAAGCCCCCCTGGCCACCTGAGCCAGGCGATCTGGAAGGTGCCTCCAGGGGGCTCCAGATGAGTGGAGTTATGTAAGATCCCTAGTGGGAGCTCCAGGCAGCTTCAGGGAGCCAGAGGGAGAGCGAAGAGCGCACCCGCAAGCCTCGTGAGAGCAGCTCTATAGGCAGCCTGGCCTCGCGAGAGCTGCTCTACAGGCCTCTAGGTGTGTGGCAACCGGAAGGAGGCTCCAGGCCGCGAACTGGGCCTCCCTCACAGAAAGACTGGGCTGTGTTTCAGTTCACGGCCAGAACGGTGTGCAGAGGTGGTAGCCGACCTTAAGCTCCCGTGGCCACCAAAGCCTGGTAGTCAGGGTGTCCCCTATCCCGCGCAGCTGTAAATGCCCTTCCAGAGGCATTTTTCTTTTTTAAGGAAAGATCTAGAAACAACTAACACAGTGTCTGACCTGTAGAAGGTCCTCAACAAACACTATTGTTGACCTTGATATTTTAAAATTACTACTAAATTATGGCATCTGTGACACAGATGTGTACGCAGGACATAATGATGTCCTGTAGTAGATGCGATTTGGGTAGTCTATTTTTCACAAGAGACAGACCAAGGGTTCCTACATTACTTTTCAGTTAAATTATTAATAAAATAATTTAATTATTAAGGTTCAGGATTTTATTTACCTTTGTTTTTTCCAAATTCTGATAAATTAATTGTCCGTTTCATTAGGGTTTTCCTCCTCTAAGGTTTTATCTTTTTTTTTTTTTTTAAATTTTTAACATATTCCTATTTCCTCATTTTGCTTGACTCTGTGTTGATTTCTATGCATTGACAAAATAGCATCTCTCCTAGTCTTGAAGGAACAGGAGATGAACCTCATCATTGAACTCTGCCCTAGCTCTTGGTTGCCTCTCAATTCTTTGTGATGGTCCAAGCAATTTTATTTTTAATGCCTCCTGGTGGTTGCGGTTATGCCAAGACCTGTCAGTGTCCCAAACAGGAGAATCCAGATTCAGGCATCTCAATTCAGGTCGACTGAAAGCCAGATCCTTGGGTAGCAGCATTTAAAGTAGGCAATCATATACAGACCTGTGCCCGCCCGCCCGCCCGCCCGCCCGCCCGCCCGCCCGCCCGCCGGGCCCGCCCGCCTCGCTCCGGCCCGCCCCGCCCCAGCATAAGCCCCCCTGGCCACCTGAGCCAGGCGATCTGGAAGGTGCCTCCAGGGGGCTCCAGATGAGTGGAGTTATGTAAGATCCCTAGTGGGAGCTCCAGGCAGCTTCAGGGAGCCAGAGGGAGAGCGAAGAGCGCACCCGCAAGCCTCGTGAGAGCAGCTCTATAGGCAGCCTGGCCTCGCGAGAGCTGCTCTACAGGCCTCTAGGTGTGTGGCAACCGGAAGGAGGCTCCAGGCCGCGAACTGGGCCTCCCTCACAGAAAGACTGGGCTGTGTTTCAGTTCACGGCCAGAACGGTGTGCAGAGGTGGTAGCCGACCTTAAGCTCCCGTGGCCACCAAAGCCTGGTAGTCAGGGTGTCCCCTATCCGGCAGCTGCAAAACCGCGGCACCAGACGTTGTAAATGCTCTCTTTCCAGAGCTATTGGCGGCCTGGAGCATGCACTTGGGGCCCACTGGCTGGGACTGGAGTGAGTCAGAGCGGGAGTGTATAGATGGCGTCCACAGGAAAGAAGACGAAAAAGAAAGAAAAAGGTGGTAAAAAGCCTTGTGTTAAAAAGAAGCAGAAGTTGGTGTTCCACAAGGGACTGAAAATGGTGCTCCGCAGCCAGCAGGGCCCAGCTTTCCGCTGAATTCGAAGCTTGCCCCTCAGGCAAGATTAATTAGCAAAGGAGCCTCATTCACTACAGTCTGGATCAGCAGAGGAGCCCTGGGGTAAGTGAGTCCACAGCCAGCCCTTTCGGCCATTTCTCACATTGTTGTTACCTGGTGGGCCTCAGGGACACCTTTGGTTTTCAAAGCTAAATGTTTTGGGACTTGTCTCTCAGGTGTTTCTCTTAAAAGTTGGCAGGTCTGATGCGGGGTTCAAACCCTTCCCTCCTCATGGAGAAGCTCCCTTCTGACTGTGGGTTACCTCGCACTGGATGGGGTTTTTGGTGAGATGGTGTCTCAAGACTTCTCTACCCCTTTCATTAGCGCTTTCTCTTGTTGGTTTGAAATAGTCAGTTTTTAGTGTTGTTACCCCCGCCCCGCTCCCCAGAGGCGGTTTTTCCGTAATTAGCTTCAAATTGATTGTGTCTGTGAGAGGATGTTGAGCCCAGGATCCTCCTGGATTGTCATCTTGAACAGAAACCTGTGTTTCTAATGCTCTGTTTCATATATTGGATGGACATAGGCGTTAGACATCATTCATTTGACTTGAGAATATTGTAGGAAGAAGATGAGAGATGCATGGATGTTCATGATTCCTTTGAGTTTTTTCCACCTTCATCAAGGGATTGAGTCCTGTATGCCACGCTGTTAATTTCCCTTTATGCAACAAAATTTGAGGAATAACTTCCTCAAAACCTGTTTTTTGTCTGTTTTTAAATAACTTGGTAGGTTCAGTTTCCTCAGTGCCATAAAGTGTTCCTTAAGAATTCTTGTGGAGGAGCCGCCGGAACCCGCCCGCCGCGAGGAGCCGCCGGAACCCGCCCGCCGCGAGGAGCCGCCGGAACCCGCCCGCCGCGAGGAGCCGCCGGAACCCGCCCGCCGCGAGGAGCCGCGGACGCCGCGAGGCGGGTAAGTCCAGCCACTCCAACTGGAGGGCTTGCTGAACGGAGAGAGGAAGTCGTCCACGGGTTGCTGACCAGGGACCGGGCACGAGTTGGACGGGAAAGCTCGCGTCCGCCTTTGGTACTTAGACACATAACCGGCAGTGGTGGAGGAGCCCGCGCTCCTCTAGAGCTGCTGCAGCAGCAGAGGAAGCCGGGGAAAGAGCAGGGATTGGAGACTACTGGCGGGTGCGCGGTAGAGCCGGGGCGCCCCCCTCCAATACGGGGATGCGCGCGCCGCGGCCTCCGCCCGACTGACTAGAATCAGCCCACCGTCCCGGCCAGCACCCAGTATGGCAGCAAAGCCCTCATTTTGCTGAACACAAAAACAGAAACCACAGCAACCGGCACTGTAAGGGAAAGACCACGCCATCAAGACACCATCAAGAGCAGATTGGTTTCCAACAGGCAGATATGAAGATAAAAACCAAGGACAGTATTTAACTTTTTTTTTTTTCTTTTTTCATTTTTTTCTGCTTGTTTGTGGTGGACTATTTTGCTTATTCAATTGATTGGTTTGGGGTTTATTAGTTTCTTTGTTTATTGGGGGTTTTTTATGTTTGTTTTTTTTTTTTTTTGTAGTTTTCATTTGTTTGATTTATTCTATGTGTTTTTTCTTTGTTTTTCGGTCTCATTAATTTTTTTTTTTTTGCTCTTTTTAATTTTTAACCTTCTTTTGACTTTTATTATATTTTTTTAACTTTAATTTTAATTCTTGAAAACCTCTAATTCTCTTTTCTCTTTCCTCTTTCCCACTGCTTTCTTTCTCTATGTTCTAAATGTAAAACATCTTCCTAGCTATCAATATCCTCTAGACAAATTATTTCCTATCTTTCTGTCTGCACTATTCACTTCCAAATGCACTAAACAGTACACACACTAATCTTTGCTACCTAATCCTATAAAATACTTCCAAGACAAATCTTTTCATTTTATTACTTATACACACTCCTCCTTGTCACCCCCAACACATGTCCTAATTTAAAATTGCTTTCATTGTAATTATCCAAGCCAGGACCTTGTGCTAGATCTATTATTCAGGCACTATTTTAATTAATTCAAAGCTTAACGGGCAAGTATCATCTGTGATTGCATGAGTTGCTAGAAAGATTTCCTGCGCCTTATCTCTGTAAAACTGGTCAGTTGTGGGGATTGCTGTATATGTATGTGTATCTTATGATTATGTTAGAAAACATCTGCATGCTTTTATGACTGTCACCCATCAGGGATGCACCTCTTGTTCCTCAGATGCTAGTGTGTGAACTAGTATCACAGAACACCATAGCAAACCAGACATAGAGCCTACACCCCCTGACCAATCATCAAACCAAGGATCCTCGAAGCGGAAGCCCGGATTCCAAGACCCCACACTGATTATCAAAGAACATACAACACTACAGATTATTCATCTGTAAACAAGGTCTATCACCACCCAAGACACAAGCCACTGAACCCTTCTACAAGGACAAAAACCCAAAGGAAGGGAGAATTCAACCAAGAAGCCTGGTGGGAATAAGAACTCCATACACACAGACACACACAAAGAAACAAAAATTAACCTAATAATGAAACGTCAGAGAAACACTGTACAAATGAAGGACCAAGCTAGAGAAACACCACTTCAAATGACAGAGGAGGAGATAGACAAGCTATCTGAAAGAGAATTCAGAAAAAACTATACTAATGAGGATGCAAAACACTGAAAACAGAATATTAGAGGAAATTAGTGCATTGAGAAAAGACATGCAGGAAATGAAAAATAAGCAAATAGAGACCACCAACTCAATTGCTGAACTCAAAAATACTATAGAAGGTCTCAACAGTAGAGTATCAGAGGCTGAAGAACGGATAAGTGAGCTGGAAGACAGAATGGTGGAAATAAGTGCTGAAGAACAGAACAAAGCCCAAAGAATTAAAAGAACTGAGGATAGCCTCAGAGACCTATGGGACAATATTAAACGCACCAACATTAGAATTATAGGAGTTCCAGAAGAAGAAGAAGAGAATAAAGACTATGAAAAAATTCTTGAAGAGGTTATAGTTGAAAACTTCCCCAGCATGGGAAAGGAGATAGTCAGCCAAGTCCAGGAAGCACAAAAAGTTCCATACAGGAGAAACCCCAGAAGAAACACACCAAGGCACATACTAATCAAACTAATGCAGACTAAATATAAAGACAGATTACTAAAAGCAGCTAGGAGCAAACAACAAATAACATATAAAGGAAACCCCATACGTTTAACTGCGGATCTCTCAACAGAAACCCTACAGGCCAGAAGAGAATGGCAAGATACATTTAAACGGCTAAAAGAGAATAACCTGCAACCACGAATTCTCTACCCAGCAAGAATCTCATTCAAAATCGATGGTGAAGTCAAAAGCTTCACAGACAAGCAAAAACTAAAAGAATTCTGTACCACAAAACCAGCCCTACAACAAGTGTTAAAGGACCTGATACAGCCAATAAATACAAGAGTAGGAGAAGCCTTACAAATCAAACCCCAAATTTCTAAGAAGATGACAATAGGAACATACAACCGTAACAAGGTCTATCACCACCCAAGACACAAGCCACTGAACACTTCTACAAAGACAAACACCCAAAGGAAGGGAGAATTCAACCAAGAAGCCTGGTGGAATAAGAACTCCATACACACAGACACACACAAAGAAACAAAAATTAACCTAATAATGAAACGTCAGAGAAACACTGTACAAATGAAGGACCAAGCTAGAGAAACACCACTTCAAATGACAGAGGAGGAGATAGACAAGCTATCTGAAAGAGAATTCAGAAAAACTATACTAATGAGGATGCAAAACACTGAAAACAGAATATTAGAGGAAATTAGTGCATTGAGAAAAGACATGCAGGAAATGAAAAATAAGCAAATAGAGACCACCAACTCAATTGCTGAACTCAAAAATACTATAGAAGGTCTCAACAGTAGAGTATCAGAGGCTGAAGAACGGATAAGTGAGCTGGAAGACAGAATGGTGGAAATAAGTGCTGAAGAACAGAACAAAGCCCAAAGAATTAAAAGAACTGAGGATAGCCTCAGAGACCTATGGGACAATATTAAACGCACCAACATTAGAATTATAGGAGTTCCAGAAGAAGAAGAAGAGAATAAAGACTATGAAAAAATGCTTGAAGAGGTTATAGTTGAAAACTTCCCCAGCATGGGAAAGGAGATAGTCAGCCAAGTCCAGGAAGCACAAAAAGTTCCATACAGGAGAAACCCCAGAAGAAACACACCAAGGCACATACTAATCAAACTAATGCAGACTAAATATAAAGACAGATTACTAAAAGCAGCTAGGAGCAAACAACAAATAACATATAAAGGAAACCCCATACGTTTAACTGCGGATCTCTCAACAGAAACCCTACAGGCCAGAAGAGAATGGCAAGATACATTTAAACGGCTAAAAGAGAATAACCTGCAACCACGAATTCTCTACCCAGCAAGAATCTCATTCAAAATCGATGGTGAAGTCAAAAGCTTCACAGACAAGCAAAAACTAAAAGAATTCTGTACCACAAAACCAGCCCTACAACAAGTGTTAAAGGACCTGATACAGCCAATAAATACAAGAGTAGGAGAAGCCTTACAAATCAAACCCCAAATTTCTAAGAAGATGACAATAGGAACATTCGTATCAATAATTACTTTGAATGTAAATGGACTAAATGCTCCAACCAAACGACACAGGCTGGCTGAATGGATCCAGAAGCAAGACCCATATATATGCTGTTTACAAGAGACCCACTTCAGACCTAGAGACACTCATAGACTGAAAGTGAAAGACTGGAAAAAGATATTTCATGCAAATGGAAATCAAAAGAAAGCTGGAGTAGCAATCCTTATATCAGATAAAATAGACTTTAAAGTAAAGAAGATTCTAAGAGACAAGGCAGGTCACTACATCATGATTAAGGGATCTATCCAAGAGGAAGACATAACAGTCATGACTATCTACGCACCCAACACAGGGGCACCTCAATACATAAGACAGGTACTTTCAGACATAAAAGAAGAAATCAACAATAACACAATAATAGTAGGAGACTTTAACACTCCTCTCACACCAATGGACAGATCAACAAAACAGAAAATTAATAAAGAAACACAAGCCTTAAATGCCACACTGGAAAAGATGGACCTCATCGATATCTTTAGGACGTTCCATCCAAAAGCAGAAGAATACACTTTCTTCTCAAGCGCTCACGGAACATTCTCCAGGATAGACCACATCTTGGGCCACAAATCTAACCTCAGTCAGTTCAAGAAAACCGAAATTATATCAACCATCTTCTCGGACCACAATGCAATGAGACTGGAGACCAACTACCAGAAAAAAAACCCTAAAAACAGAAACACATGGAGATTAAACAATACATACCTAAAAAACCAACTGATCGTTGAGGAAATCAAAGGAGAAATTAAACAATTCCTAGAAGAAAATGACAATGAACACACGACATTGCAAAACCTATGGGATACAGCAAAAGCAGTTCTAAGAGGGAAATTTATAGCAATACAATCCCACCTCAAGAAACTTAGTGAAGCAATTAGAAATCAAACCCCAAATTTCTGTACCACAAAACCAGCCCTACAACAAGTGTTAAAGGACCTGATACAGCCAATAAATACAAGAGTAGGAGAAGCCTTACAAATCAAACCCCAAATTTCTAAGAAGATGACAATAGGAACATTCGTATCAATAATTACTTTGAATGTAAATGGACTAAATGCTCCAACCAAACGACACAGGCTGGCTGAATGGATCCAGAAGCAAGACCCATATATATGCTGTTTACAAGAGACCCACTTCAGACCTAGAGACACTCATAGACTGAAAGTGAAAGACTGGAAAAAGATATTTCATGCAAATGGAAATCAAAAGAAAGCTGGAGTAGCAATCCTTATATCAGATAAAATAGACTTTAAAGTAAAGAAGATTCTAAGAGACAAGGCAGGTCACTACATCATGATTAAGGGATCTATCCAAGAGGAAGACATAACAGTCATGACTATCTACGCACCCAACACAGGGGCACCTCAATACATAAGACAGGTACTTTCAGACATAAAAGAAGAAATCAACAATAACACAATAATAGTAGGAGACTTTAACACTCCTCTCACACCAATGGACAGATCAACAAAACAGAAAATTAATAAAGAAACACAAGCCTTAAATGCCACACTGGAAAAGATGGACCTCATCGATATCTTTAGGACGTTCCATCCAAAAGCAGAAGAATACACTTTCTTCTCAAGCGCTCACGGAACATTCTCCAGGATAGACCACATCTTGGGCCACAAATCTAACCTCAGTCAGTTCAAGAAAACCGAAATTATATCAACCATCTTCTCGGACCACAATGCAATGAGACTGGAGACCAACTACCAGAAAAAAAACCCTAAAAACAGAAACACATGGAGATTAAACAATACATACCTAAAAAACCAACTGATCGTTGAGGAAATCAAAGGAGAAATTAAACAATTCCTAGAAGAAAATGACAATGAACACACGACATTGCAAAACCTATGGGATACAGCAAAAGCAGTTCTAAGAGGGAAATTTATAGCAATACAATCCCACCTCAAGAAACTAGGAAAATATGAAGCAGATGACCTAACCCTCCGCTTAAAACAGTTGGAGAAAGAAGAACAAAAACATCCCAGAGCCAGCAGAAGAAGAGAAATCATAAATATCAGAGCAGAAATAAATGAGAAAGAAACAAAAGAAACAATAGTAAAGATAAATAAAACAAAAAGCTGGTTCTTTGAAAAGGTAAACAAAATTGACAAGCCACTGGCCAGACTCATTAAGAAAAAGAGAGAAGAACCAGATCAACAAAATCAAAAACGAAAAAGGAGAGATTACAACAGATAATGCAGAAATCCAAAGGATTCTAAGAGACTATTATGAGCAACTCTATGGCAACAAACTGGACAACTTGGAAGAAATGGACAGTTTCTTGGACAGGATTAATTTCCCAAGACTGAGCCAGGAAGAAACAGAAACTTTGAACAACCCAATCACAAGCTCAGAAATTGAATTTGTGATCAAAAATCTACCCAAAAATAAAAGCCCAGGACCAGATGGCTTCACAGCCGAATTCTACCAAACATTTAAAGAAGAGCTAATGCCTGTCCTTCTAAAACTCTTTCAAAAAATTGCACAGGAAGGAAAACTCCCAAACACATTCTACGAGGCCACCATCACCCTGATACCCAAACCAGGCAAAGACAACACAAAAAAGGAAAACTATAGGCCAATTTCACTGATGAACTTAGATGCCAAGATCCTCAACAAAATCCTAGCAAACAGAATTCAACGACATGTCAAAAAACTCATACATCACGATCAAGTTGGGTTCATCCCAGGCATGCAAGGCTTCTTCAACATCCGCAAATCAATCAACGTGATACACCATATCAACAAGTTGAAAGACAAAAATCACATGATCATCTCAATAGATGCAGAAAAAGCCTTCGACAAAGTACAACATCCATTCATGATAAAAACTCTTCAGAAAATGGGCATAGAAGGAACCTATCTCAACATAATAAAAGCCATCTATGAGAAACCTACAGCGAACATTATTGTTAATGGTGAAAAACTGAAAGCATTCCCTCTAAGATCAGGAACAAGACAGGGGTGCCCACTTTCACCACTGCTATTCAACATAGTCCTGGAAGTCCTAGCAACAGCAATAAGACAAGAGAAAGAAATCAAAGGAATCCAGATTGGAAAGGAAGAAGTCAAGCTCTCTCTTTTTGCAGACGACATGATATTATACATAGAAAATCCCAAAGACACGGTTACAAGGCTACTAGAACTAATCAATGAATTCAGCAAAGTTGCAGGATATAAAGTCAACACACAGAAGTCACTGGCATTCCTATACACAAACAATGAAACATCAGAAAATGAAATCAAAGAGGCAATCCCCTTCACCATTGCAACCAAAAGAATCAAATATCTAGGAATAAACCTACCCAAAGAAACAAAAGAATTGTACACAGAAAATTACAAGACACTCATGAGAGACATTAAAGAAGACTTAAACAGATGGAGAGATATTCCATGTTGGCAACAAACGGGAAACTGAAAAGGCAGTTTCTTGGACAGGATTAATTTCCCAAGACTGAGCCAGGAAGAAACAGAAACTTTGAACAACCCAATCACAAGCTCAGAAATTGAATTTGTGATCAAAAATCTACCCAAAAATAAAAGCCCAGGACCAGATGGCTTCACAGCTGAATTCTACCAAACATTTAAAGAAGAGCTAATGCCTGTCCTTCTAAAACTCTTTCAAAAAATTGCACAGGAAGGAAAACTCCCAAACACATTCTACGAGGCCACCATCACCCTGATACCCAAACCAGGCAAAGACAACACAAAAAAGGAAAACTATAGGCCAATTTCACTGATGAACTTAGATGCCAAGATCCTCAACAAAATCCTAGCAAACAGAATTCAACGACATGTCAAAAACTCATACATCACGATCAAGTTGGGTTCATCCCAGGCATGCAAGGCTTCTTCAACATCCGCAAATCAATCAACGTGATACACCATATCAACAAGTTGAAAGACAAAAATCACATGATCATCTCAATAGATGCAGAAAAAGCCTTCGACAAAGTACAACATCCATTCATGATAAAAACTCTTCAGAAAATGGGCATAGAAGGAACCTATCTCAACATAATAAAAGCCATCTATGAGAAACCTACAGCGAACATTATTGTTAATGGTGAAAAACTGAAAGCATTCCCTCTAAGATCAGGAACAAGACAGGGGTGCCCACTTTCACCACTGCTATTCAACATAGTCCTGGAAGTCCTAGCAACAGCAATAAGACAAGAGAAAGAAATCAAAGGAATCCAGATTGGAAAGGAAGAAGTCAAGCTCTCTCTTTTTGCAGACGACATGATATTATACATAGAAAATCCCAAAGACACGGTTACAAGGCTACTAGAACTAATCAATGAATTCAGCAAAGTTGCAGGATATAAAGTCAACACACAGAAGTCACTGGCATTCCTATACACAAACAATGAAACATCAGAAAATGAAATCAAAGAGGCAATCCCCTTCACCATTGCAACCAAAAGAATCAAATATCTAGGAATAAACCTACCCAAAGAAACAAAAGAATTGTACACAGAAAATTACAAGACACTCATGAGAGACATTAAAGAAGACTTAAACAGATGGAGAGATATTCCATGTTCCTGGATTGGAAGAATCAATATTGTGAAAATGACCATACTTCCAAATATCATCTACAGATTCAATGCAATACCTATTCAACTACCACTGACATTTCTCACAGAACTAGACCAAATAATAACACAGTTCATATGGAAACACAGAAGACCTCGAATAGCCAAAGCAATCCTGAGGAAGAAAAATGGAGTTGGAGGGATCAGCCTCCCTAACTTCAGACTCTACTACAAAGCAACAGTTATCAAGACAGTATGGTACTGGCACAAAAACAGAACTATAGATCAATGGAACAAGATTGAGAACCCAGAGATCAACCCACGCACCTATGGGTACCTTATTTTTGATAAAGGAGGAGAAACTATAAAATGGGACAAAGACAGCCTCTTTAACAAGTGGTGCTGGGAGAATTGGACAGCTACATGCAAAAAAATGAAATTGGAACATTCCCTGACGCCATACACTAAGATCAACTCAAAATGGATTAAAGACCTCAATGTAAGACCAGAAACCATCAAACTCTTAGAGGAGAATATAGGCAAAACCCTCAAGGACATCAATCAAAGCAAGATCTTCTCTGACCCACCAACTAAAATAGCAGAACTGAAAAGAAAAATGAACATATGGGACCTCATGAAACTTAAAAGCTTTTGTACAGCAAAAGAAATTACAAAAAAGTTCAACAGACACCCCACAGAGTGGGAGAAAATCATAGCAAATGAAACAACAGACAAAGAATTAATCTCCAAAATCTACAGGCAACTCAGACAACTCAGCACAGGGAAAATGAGCAGCCCAATCAAAAAATGGGAAAAAGATCTAAAGAGATGCCTCTCCAAAGAGGACATACAAATGGTCCAAAAGCACATGAAACGATGCTCAACCTCGCTTATTATTAGAGAAATGCAAATTAAAACCACAATGAGATACCACCTCACACCCGTCAGAATGGCCATCATCAACAAATCGACAGACAACAAATGCTGGAGAGGGTGTGGAGAAAAGGGAACCCTCTTGCATTGCTGGTGGGAATGTAAATTAATACAACCTCTATGGAAGACAATATGGAGATTCCTTAAAAAACTAAAAATAGAAGCACCCTATGACCCAGCAATCCCACTATTAGGCCTATATCCTGATGAAATGAAAACTGAAAGAGGCACCTGTACCCCAATGTTCATTGCAGCTCTCTATACAATAGCCAGAACATGGAAGCAACCTAGATGTCCATCGACAAATGAATGGATCCAGAAGCTCTGGTACATATATACAATGGAATACTACTCAGCTGTTAAAAGAAATGCAGAAGACCTCGAATAGCCAAAGCAATCCTGAGGAAGAAAAATGGAGTTGGAGGGATCAGCCTCCCTAACTTCAGACTCTACTACAAAGCAACAGTTATCAAGACAGTATGGTACTGGCACAAAAACAGAACTATAGATCAATGGAACAAGATTGAGAACCCAGAGATCAACCCACGCACCTATGGGTACCTTATTTTTGATAAAGGAGGAGAAACTATAAAATGGGACAAAGACAGCCTCTTTAACAAGTGGTGCTGGGAGAATTGGACAGCTACATGCAAAAAAATGAAATTGGAACATTCCCTGACGCCATACACTAAGATCAACTCAAAATGGATTAAAGACCTCAATGTAAGACCAGAAACCATCAAACTCTTAGAGGAGAATATAGGCAAAACCCTCAAGGACATCAATCAAAGCAAGATCTTCTCTGACCCACCAACTAAAATAGCAGAACTGAAAAGAAAAATGAACATATGGGACCTCATGAAACTTAAAAGCTTTTGTACAGCAAAAGAAATTACAAAAAAGTTCAACAGACACCCCACAGAGTGGGAGAAAATCATAGCAAATGAAACAACAGACAAAGAATTAATCTCCAAAATCTACAGGCAACTCAGACAACTCAGCACAGGGAAAATGAGCAGCCCAATCAAAAAATGGGAAAAAGATCTAAAGAGATGCCTCTCCAAAGAGGACATACAAATGGTCCAAAAGCACATGAAACGATGCTCAACCTCGCTTATTATTAGAGAAATGCAAATTAAAACCACAATGAGATACCACCTCACACCCGTCAGAATGGCCATCATCAACAAATCGACAGACAACAAATGCTGGAGAGGGTGTGGAGAAAAGGGAACCCTCTTGCATTGCTGGTGGGAATGTAAATTAATACAACCTCTATGGAAGACAATATGGAGATTCCTTAAAAAACTAAAAATAGAAGCACCCTATGACCCAGCAATCCCACTATTAGGCCTATATCCTGATGAAATGAAAACTGAAAGAGGCACCTGTACCCCAATGTTCATTGCAGCTCTCTATACAATAGCCAGAACATGGAAGCAACCTAGATGTCCATCGACAAATGAATGGATCCAGAAGCTCTGGTACATATATACAATGGAATACTACTCAGCTGTTAAAAGAAATGCAGAAGACTCAGTCCTAATGAGGTGGCTAGCTTTAGAACCTATCATAAAAAGTGAAGTAAGTCAAAAAGAGAAAGACAAGTATAGTATACTAACTCATATATATGGGATCTAGTAAGATGGTCATGATAACACACACAGTGAACTCATGAAAAAACAGAGAATAGACATAAAGACATTGTGGAGACCGAACAATGGGAGGGAGTAACATGGGAACCTATACTGTCATGTGTAGAAAAGATAGCTATTGTCATTGTGCTAGGGGAATAGGAGTACCTACAACCACTTGGAGTAATGGTCTGGAGGGATGGGGGAACCTGGGTGGGGGGAGGGCCAAGGGATATGCATCTGATTGATCTGGGAACATACATGTACAAAAATAAATAAATAAATAAATAAATAAATAAATAAAAAAAGAATTCTTGTGCATTGATGTGACTGGGACACACTATTAAAAACATAGGAAATGATTTTCTGGATAGCCATCCTTGCATCACAGTTGGTTCAAGCCAGAGACGTTCCAATTGAAGGCATTTCTTAATAACTAAAGACATGCAAAAATGCACTTTTTTCCCCCACTTTACTTGGTTTTTTTTTTTTTTTTGTAGGAACTCTGGTATGTTGGCAAGTAAGTTAATTGCTGCCAAGCAATTAACATGAAAGTTTAAAAAGAAAAAAGACAGTATTTATCACCTGGGGAGTTTACAAGCTGATCAGTGCTTTAATTGATACTAATCCCTGTGCAGTGAGAGAATTTAATATGCTCTAGTTGTGACTGAATTACAGAACAGATAAGTGACCAGATTCCCTGCATCTTTTTTTTCCTGGGGAAGCTTCTTTCTAATTCCAAGGAAAGGCTGGATGATCTCTCTCTAGAAATCTTCCTGTTTCCATTCTTGCTTTCTTACGGTCTGTTCTCTTCACCGAAGGTAGAGTGAGGTATAAGAAAGATTTTTAAAAATCTGATTATTTCACTCCCCTGTTTAAGATTGTCCCAGGGCTACCCACAAGATTTAGAATAAAATCCAGAGTCTTTACCCTAACCTTCAGAAAACCCATTCTTTGACCTCTTCTTGGTCATCTTATGCTCTTTACCTTTATCTGCTGTGCTCTAGTCTCTGGCCTTTCAGAGTGATTGAATTTGTTCCTGCCTCAGGTCCTTGTCTTTACCTGCTCTTTCTGTCAGCAATATTCTTGCTACTTCCCTTTTCCTAGCTGCTTCCTTCTTTCAATCAGATTTCACCTCCTCAGAGATATTACCTATGATAGCTTATGTTCCAAGATAAATTGGTAACCGTCTTATCCTTCTATTTTTTAAAAAAGAATATTTATTTATTTACTTATTTAGCCGCTCTGGGTCTTAGTTGCAGCACATGGAATCTTCAATCTTTGTTGTGGCATGCGAACTCTTAGTTGGGGCATGTGGGTTCTAGTTCCCTGACCAGGGATTGAACCTGGAACCTTGCATTGGAAGTGTGGAGTTGTATCCCCTGGAGCACCATGGAAGCCCCTATCCCACTGTTTTTAATTCTCTGAATAATGCTTTTCACTCTAACCTACTTCTTTTGTTTGTTTATTGTCAGTCTCTCCATCCTGCCAAGATTAAAAGCCTCATGGGTTTAGGGAATTTATCTAGTCCTATGAATCTCCAATCCGACTATCTAGTACAGTGCCAGGCACATAGAAGGCCCTTTAAAAATGTTAAATAACTTCAGTGGCGGTAACAAGAGAGTCATAGAATATCATTATAAGGATGAAGTAAGATAATGTCTATAAAGTGCTTAAATAGGAACGTGGTACATAATATACTCAGCAGGAGTTTTTTTTTTTTTTTTTGCTTGTTTGTTTTAGCCACACCATTTGATACGCAGGATCTTAGTTTCCCAGCCAGGGATCAAACCCATGCACCCTGCATTGGGAGCTTTGAGTCTTAACCACTGGACCACCAGTGAAGTCCCCAAAGTGATATATAATATATTCAATAAGTAGTAACTACTGTTGTTGTTGTAATTATCTTTGTAATTTCTTTGGTGATTTTCCCTCCAATCTTTATAATTGGGAAATTCCTTTTTTTGATGTAATGTGACTGTTTTGCCCACAGTTATCTAATTTTCTTTGTGGGCCACAGAGAATTGTACTCCTGAGGTATTAGAATATAGCAAGTTTAGTCCCTGACATTCATTTCTTAAGTTAAATAATTCCTTCTTATTAAGTTAAATAATTCTAATTCTGTTCATCTTTTTTTATAGTTGGAGAAGTGACTTAAAAAAATTCTTGTGTTATCCTGTGCCAAGACTACTGAATGGAGCCATCATCACATACTAATTAGAAAATTCCTGTATGGCTCTAATTTGTCCAGACATAAAAGAAGTTGCCCACACAATTTTCCCTTGAAAATGACAACTTCGCAGTAGTAGTTCTGCCTCCTCTTAAGTGGCAGGAGTTCCTTGAATAGACATTCTCATATGTGTTTTGAAAAATACAAATAAGACAAATAAGGAGTTTGGTCATTATTCAACTCCCAGTCTCTATTTTTAGAGAACTCCTTCCGTTGCACCTTAGCTTCCCCAGTCATAAGAATGCCATAATAATTGAAGTTAGAATCTATGAAATTATTTCATATCCAAAATAAATACTGTTCTGTTCCAAAGGAAAGTTAGAAGTAATCTGGTCTGGGTATTTCAGCATATGGAGAAAATTCTGATTTTTTGGGTTTCCTTGTGTTTCATTTAGACCCTAAGAATGGAAAGCACTGTGATTGTTGCATTTTTTATTCTTTTGGGTTTTTGGGTTTTTTCCTTGATGTTTCATTTAGACCTCAAAATTAAAAGGGAAAATTTTCATTATAAGGATGAAGTAAGATAATGTCTATAAAGTGCTTAAATAGGAACGTGGTACATAATATACTCAGCAGGAGTTTTTTTTTTTTTTTTTTGCTTGTTTGTTTTAGCCACACCATTTGATACGCAGGATCTTAGTTTCCCAGCCAGGGATCAAACCCATGCACCCTGCATTGGGAGCTTTGAGTCTTAACCACTGGACCACCAGTGAAGTCCCCAAAGTGATATATAATATATTCAATAAGTAGTAACTACTGTTGTTGTTGTAATTATCTTTGTAATTTCTTTGGTGATTTTCCCTCCAATCTTTATAATTGGGAAATTCCTTTTTTTGATGTAATGTGACTGTTTTGCCCACAGTTATCTAATTTTCTTTGTGGGCCACAGAGAATTGTACTCCTGAGGTATTAGAATATAGCAAGTTTAGTCCCTGACATTCATTTCTTAAGTTAAATAATTCCTTCTTATTAAGTTAAATAATTCTAATTCTGTTCATCTTTTTTTATAGTTGGAGAAGTGACTTAAAAAAATTCTTGTGTTATCCCTGTGCCAAGACTACTGAATGGAGCCATCATCACATACTAATTAGAAAATTCCTGTATGGCTCTAATTTGTCCAGACATAAAAGAAGTTGCCCACACAATTTTCCCTTGAAAATGACAACTTCGCAGTAGTAGTTCTGCCTCCTCTTAAGTGGCAGGAGTTCCTTGAATAGACATTCTCATATGTGTTTTGAAAAATACAAATAAGACAAATAAGGAGTTTGGTCATTATTCAACTCCCAGTCTCTATTTTTAGAGAACTCCTTCCGTTGCACCTTAGCTTCCCCAGTCATAAGAATGCCATAATAATTGAAGTTAGAATCTATGAAATTATTTCATATCCAAAATAAATACTGTTCTGTTCCAAAGGAAAGTTAGAAGTAATCTGGTCTGGGTATTTCAGCATATGGAGAAAATTCTGATTTTTTGGGTTTCCTTGTGTTTCATTTAGACCCTAAGAATGGAAAGCACTGTGATTGTTGCATCTTTCTTTTGATTCTTTGTGCAGGATTCTCTCTGAGGGCTCTTCATTTTGATGGCTAACAGTGATTATTACATTTAAAAAAAAAAAATGATGTACAAATATTTCCTCAATATTTGGTGGGATTTTTGAAGCTATCTGAACAGTTTATGTTATAGAATTGCAGAATAGGAAAGGAATTTACAAGCTCAGTCTGGGTGTGGTCAAACTTACTTGTATTTGGCTATTTTCCTAAATTATTTCTCAATGTGGAATGTACATTTGAAGAAAAGAGACAAAATAAAAGCATGTAAAGACATTACAAATGCCAGTTTATCCCTTTGCATATACATATACTTCGCCCTCCTTCACAATACAGTTAATTACGCTTTTTCTTTTCACTTCTGATAGAAATTGTGAGATTAAAGCCATCTTAAATCTGAAATATCATAGAACAGGAGTACCCAGACTCTAGAATTTAATGCCTGATGATCTGAGGTGGAGCTTATGTAATAATAATAGCAATAAAGTGCATGATAAATGTAATGCACTTGAATCATCCCCAAACCATCCTTCCACCCTCATCCATGGAAAAATTGTTTTCCACAAAACCAGTTCAGCCTCTGGTGCCAAAAAGATTGGGTACTGCTGCTGTAGAGCATTCATGATTGCGGTCTAGCACTGCCATTTTGTTGCAGAAGTTTAAATTACATTAGAGACAGTAAAAGAACAATATTGATATTGTGAAGAACCAAAATCAGTGAGATAAAAGATAAGATTAAGAAAAATCACAAAAGTGGCTAAGGAAAAGACCTGGGTTGCAAGAGATTAGAAATTAAATTATGGATATGAAGACTAGCCAATGGAGCTATTCATGGACAAGAGACAAAAATGTAAAAAATTCGAAGATACAGTAGAAGAAAACTTTCTTAAAATTAAAGATGAGTCCTCATATTTCAAGGCACATGGTGACCCTGGAAAATTCAGTAGTTAATCACATTTAAAAATATATTCTGGTGAAGTTAAGGTAAAAAAAAATTCTACAGTGTGCACAAACAGAAGCAGATCACTATTACTACTATCTCTCCACCTCCATAAACTTCTACTACAAAAGCAGCCAAACAGTTCAGACTGTTCTCTTGTGTTTCATTCCTGTGAACTTGTTGGGCATCTTTCTTTTGATTCTTTGTGCAGGATTCTCTCTGAGGGCTCTTCATTTTGATGGCTAACAGTGATTATTACATTTAAAAAAAAAAAATGATGTACAAATATTTCCTCAATATTTGGTGGGATTTTTGAAGCTATCTGAACAGTTTATGTTATAGAATTGCAGAATAGGAAAGGAATTTACAAGCTCAGTCTGGGTGTGGTCAAACTTACTTGTATTTGGCTATTTTCCTAAATTATTTCTCAATGTGGAATGTACATTTGAAGAAAAGAGACAAAATAAAAGCATGTAAAGACATTACAAATGCCAGTTTATCCCTTTGCATATACATATACTTCGCCCTCCTTCACAATACAGTTAATTACGCTTTTTCTTTTCACTTCTGATAGAAATTGTGAGATTAAAGCCATCTTAAATCTGAAATATCATAGAACAGGAGTACCCAGACTCTAGAATTTAATGCCTGATGATCTGAGGTGGAGCTTATGTAATAATAATAGCAATAAAGTGCATGATAAATGTAATGCACTTGAATCATCCCCAAACCATCCTTCCACCCTCATCCATGGAAAAATTGTTTTCCACAAAACCAGTTCAGCCTCTGGTGCCAAAAAGATTGGGTACTGCTGCTGTAGAGCATTCATGATTGCGGTCTAGCACTGCCATTTTGTTGCAGAAGTTTAAATTACATTAGAGACAGTAAAAGAACAATATTGATATTGTGAAGAACCAAAATCAGTGAGATAAAAGATAAGATTAAGAAAAATCACAAAAGTGGCTAAGGAAAAGACCTGGGTTGCAAGAGATTAGAAATTAAATTATGGATATGAAGACTAGCCAATGGAGCTATTCATGGACAAGAGACAAAAATGTAAAAAATTCGAAGATACAGTAGAAGAAAACTTTCTTAAAATTAAAGATGAGTCCTCATATTTCAAGGCACATGGTGACCCTGGAAAATTCAGTAGTTAATCACATTTAAAAATATATTCTGGTGAAGTTAAGGTAAAAAAAAATTCTACAGTGTGCACAAACAGAAGCAGATCACTATTACTACTATTCTCTCTCCACCTCCATAAACTTCTAACTACAAAAACAAAAGCAGCCAAACAGTTCAGACTGTTCTCTGATTCTTCAGGAGCATTTTCTGCTGGAAGACAATGGAATGACATTTGTTAAGATGGAAAGAGTGTTACACAATCAACGTGGCATTCTCATGTGAGGCCAATACTAAAATAGTTTCAGGAATGGAATTATTCAGGAACTCTTCCTTTAAAATTTCTTGAAAACATAACTCAGTCAGAATAGAAATAATAACAATAGTGTGAAAAAGAAACCAAATTTATAAGTGAAGTCAAAAGAACTGGAAAAAAAAGCACACAATTGATTTAGCTTTAAGAGTAAGGGCAATATTTTAAATTCAAAGTATAGAAAATCTCTTATATTGACACCTGAAATAAATATTTATTTATTAATTCTTTTCAGCTGCAGTGTGTAGCTTGTGAGATCTTAGTTCCCTGACTAAGGATTGTCAGTGAAAGCATGGAGTCCTAACTACTGAACTGCCAGGGAATTGCCTGAAATAAAGTATGATTCAGCTGGTGGTAAACTAAGAACAGTTAGAGGCCAAAAACAGAAGAAAGAGTGAGGCTTTCCTGGTGGTCCAGTGGGTAAGGACACAGCCTTGCAGTGCAAGGGCACTGGTTCGATCCTGACCTGGGAAGATCCCACATGCCACGGAGGGGCTGGACTGATGTGTCCAACTACGGGCCGGAGCTCTGGAGTGCATGCACCCAGAGCCATTGCTCCAGTGGGGGTAATGGGAGACTCATACAGTCCAAAGAACAAAGATGGAACTAAATGAAAGACCAATAGAAAAATCACAAAAGTGGCTAAGGAAAAGACCTGGGTTGCAAGAGATTAGAAATTAAATTATGGATATGAAGACTAGCCAATGGAGCTATTCATGGACAAGAGACAAAAATGTAAAAAATTCGAAGATACAGTAGAAGAAAACTTTCTTAAAATTAAAGATGAGTCCTCATATTTCAAGGCACATGGTGACCCTGGAAAATTCAGTAGTTAATCACATTTAAAAATATATTCTGGTGAAGTTAAGGTAAAAAAAAATTCTACAGTGTGCACAAACAGAAGCAGATCACTATTACTACTATTCTCTCTCCACCTCCATAAACTTCTAACTACAAAAACAAAAGCAGCCAAACAGTTCAGACTGTTCTCTGATTCTTCAGGAGCATTTTCTGCTGGAAGACAATGGAATGACATTTGTTAAGATGGAAAGAGTGTTACACAATCAACGTGGCATTCTCATGTGAGGCCAATACTAAAATAGTTTCAGGAATGGAATTATTCAGGAACTCTTCCTTTAAAATTTCTTGAAAACATAACTCAGTCAGAATAGAAATAATAACAATAGTGTGAAAAAGAAACCAAATTTATAAGTGAAGTCAAAAGAACTGGAAAAAAAAGCACACAATTGATTTAGCTTTAAGAGTAAGGGCAATATTTTAAATTCAAAGTATAGAAAATCTCTTATATTGACACCTGAAATAAATATTTATTTATTAATTCTTTTCAGCTGCAGTGTGTAGCTTGTGAGATCTTAGTTCCCTGACTAAGGATTGTCAGTGAAAGCATGGAGTCCTAACTACTGAACTGCCAGGGAATTGCCTGAAATAAAGTATGATTCAGCTGGTGGTAAACTAAGAACAGTTAGAGGCCAAAAACAGAAGAAAGAGTGAGGCTTTCCTGGTGGTCCAGTGGGTAAGGACACAGCCTTGCAGTGCAAGGGGCACTGGTTCGATCCCTGACCTGGGAAGATCCCACATGCCACGGAGGGGCTGGACTGATGTGTCCAACTACCGGGCCGGAGCTCTGGAGTGCATGCACCCAGAGCCATTGCTCTGCAGTGACAGGGGCCACTGTAATGGGAGACTCATACAGTCCAAAGAACAAAGATGGAACTAAATGAAAGACCAATAGAAGTGGTCAAAAAAAGAAAAAAAACTTAAAAAGAAAGTGATTTCGCAATAGAATATGACCTTGGAGTAGTGTCTGCGTGGTGCGATATCTTGTTATGGTGATCCTTGGTGGATTTTGCCTAGATATGGGCCAGGTGTTCTCAAAGGGAGAAAAAACTGGCATTTAATCAAGCTGAGGGTAAATTGAAGAGTTCTGCAAAAGTTTGGGACTCCTAAAAGGTGTCATTTTCTTTAGGTATAAGACCAAAGAGGCAAGGAAGGACTATTCAGTTAAAAGTAGGGGGACCACTGGTTGTCCTTATGATGGATTAAAAAATGAAAAATGCTTTCCTCTTCACATCATACATGAAAATCAAATCCAAATAGATTCATGACTTAGAAATGAAAAGGCAAAATTTAAAAGCTTGCAGTAAAGATAGAGATTATCTCTATGATTTCATAATAAAGATGTTCATATTCAAGACAAAAAGAAACTAACAATAAAGGAAAAGATTGATATATATAATTATATTCACATGCAATTTAGTGTGGTTATTATATTAATCAGTGGTAAAGAATCTGCCTGCAATGCAGAAAATGCAAGAGAGACAGTTTTGATCCTTGGGATGGGAAGATCCCCTGGAGGAGGGCATGGTAACCCACTCCAGTATTCTTGCCTGGAGAATTCCAGGGATAGAGGAGAATAGCAGACTATAGTCCATAGGATCACAAAAAGTCGGACATGACTGAACCAACTTAACATGCACACACACTATACTGAACGTGTATATATATATATGAAAATACACATATAAAACTATAAAGAAAAGCAAAGAATGTTTTATACTTATTTGTATAGGATTACCTTGGCACTGGGAACCAGAAAGGGGAACATAGAGGCCTCAAAGCTCAGAATAGAATGTAGTGGAGAGGGCATAGGTATCATTTTATTATTCTTCAGATATATAAATATGTACATATGTGTATATACTTATATGTGTGTCTTATCTATCTATGTGTATCTGTGGGCTAGCCTGGATCAACTGGGCAAATTCTTGCTTGGGGTCATTCATGAAGCTGCAGGTAGATGTTAACTAGGGTGTAAAAGGTGGCTCTCCCATGTGGTCAGAGGCTGCACCACTACTGGGTATTGTTTGGTGGTCCAGCTGGGACTGTCTACCAGGTGCCTACATGTGACTTCTCATGAGGTTTGAGCTTCTCTTAGTGGGGAGACTGGTTCCACCAATGAGTGTTCCATAAGTCTCAGGATATTGACAGGCTCTAATGAACTAGCCTCAAAAGCCATACACCTTTGTTTCTGCCATATTTATAGTCCGGCTAGTCACTAAGGCCAGCTCACATTCAAAGAGAGAATTGGAATACACATCTCAATGGGAGAGGCAGCATGTGTGGCGGGAAGATGGCAACCATTTTCCATTTTGGGGGAGTGTTTGCCACCCCCATCTATCTGTTGCCTGCTTACTGAGCCACTAAGGGGACAGTGGGACTCCTGTTTCCTGTCTCCAGGAAGGGTGCAGATCTTGACTTTTGAGTCCCTTGGTGTTCAGTGGCTATGTAATGTGTGCTTTTGACCACTTTTGTTTTTTTAAATTGTAATTTCTTTTTTAAAACCGGCTTACTTCTGGCAATATGTTAGTGATTTACCTTTCGCAAATGACTGACTTTGATAGTCATCCTTAAACTTATCTGGACAGTAGAAGTAGCATTTGAGAAATGACAGCCAGCATCTGTCCCCCCCACCCCCAATTCCTTTTTGTATTGCACCTTGCTGTTCTTGAAGTACAGAAGATTTCACCGTGTTCACATGCAAGGTATGTGTGGATGGTTGAAGGGACTGTCACTACACTGGAAAAAACACTTTGAATTTGAAAGACAGCTTTGCATTTATTTGAAAGCTTTTATTTGTGAGCTTGAGCAGTCCAAAGTGTCCTTGAGTATAAGCCCGGCCTTTGCTTAACTCCTGTTATTGTCTTGCCTTGGAAGGTCATGCCAACTGCTTAATTACATGGAGAGTTATGAAACAGCTAGGGCACCAGAACTTTATTCAACTATGCGTTCCCAAAGAAAAATAAACTCTTCTTCTTCTTTCACTAAGGACAACTGCCAATAAACCAGGCATATTTGTTTGTTTGTGGCCACGTGTATACCTCTTGTATAAAGGGATTCCGTGCCTGGGCAGAAATCCGGGTTTCACCTTTCCCAACGGCACCAGGAGTTATAATAGAACCATGTTAATTCCGAGAGAGATTCAGTCTAAGAGTCAGACTTTTCCTTTCTTTGAATGTAAGCAGTAAAACCTCTTTATGAAGGCTCTCCTGCTATACTCAGAAATAGGCTAATACATTTCATGTGTACCCATAATGAAACTTAGTAAAAGTGTGGATTTATTAAAGAGATGGTTATGTAGTTCAGGATTCCCATAGTCCACCTGCCCCTCAACCCATCCACCTTCAGAAGGAAAATGAACTAACAAAACTCATGTTTAGAGAGGTGAGGGCTTGTTTCAGGTTCAATCTGTCCAATTCCTGTTTTGGTCCACCTCTCATCTTGAGAACACATAGGCTTGGCATGCATTGCCTTGCTTAATCTCCGTTTAGGCAAAAGAACGTGCTAATTCTAAAAGAACTCTTCACAAAATTAAATGCTGAAAGAGAAACAGAACAGAAGCAGATCCTTTGAGAAAGAGCTCCTCTCCTGAAGAAGTGTTTTTCACAAGGCACTGAGATAGCCACAAGTTCTTGTTCCAGCAGGAAACAGCTTGCCCTGTTGCATAGGGTGGGGCCTCTCTTATTTCTCTAAACACTTTTGGGCAAAAAAAAAAAAAAAAAAAAAATGAAGCTCAAATTCCAAAAGACTCCTTTAACCCTCCAATCCCAGAACCCAAGGTCAACTAAAGGTCACACATGCAGTGCTTAAGCTAGAAGGTTGGCAGGCTCTCAGGCAATGTCTGTTTCTTCTGAAATCTTTAGCAAAAATTTAAGCCATGGAAATGCTGCTCACTCATTCTAAGTCTACCTGTGATTTATTAAGTGGCAGGAGGTGCTGGTCAGGGCATGAAGTTAAATATTAAACAAACGTCTGCTGCCACCTCTCTCCCTCTTTCTTGAAAACCAATTTAGGTCGTATCAAAGTTTTAATAAAGACATTCCTAATTCCATTGTGCTGTAAATCCTGTCTGATCCAACCTTCAAATATGTATGTAAACTGAAATATGTTTGGAAAGAAGTCAAAACAAAACAAATATGTTCCCCATCTCGTTACCCAGGTCCCTCCCCTCTCATTTACATTCAAGTGTAAACCTGGCACCAGGAGTTATAATAGAACCATGTTAATTCCGAGAGAGATTCAGTCTAAGAGTCAGACTTTTCCTTTCTTTGAATGTAAGCAGTAAAACCTCTTTATGAAGGCTCTCCTGCTATACTCAGAAATAGGCTAATACATTTCATGTGTACCCATAATGAAACTTAGTAAAAGTGTGGATTTATTAAAGAGATGGTTATGTAGTTCAGGATTCCCATAGTCCACCTGCCCCTCAACCCATCCACCTTCAGAAGGAAAATGAACTAACAAAACTCATGTTTAGAGAGGTGAGGGCTTGTTTCAGGTTCAATCTGTCCAATTCCTGTTTTGGTCCACCTCTCATCTTGAGAACACATAGGCTTGGCATGCATTGCCTTGCTTAATCTCCGTTTAGGCAAAAGAACGTGCTAATTCTAAAAGAACTCTTCACAAAATTAAATGCTGAAAGAGAAACAGAACAGAAGCAGATCCTTTGAGAAAGAGCTCCTCTCCTGAAGAAGTGTTTTTCACAAGGCACTGAGATAGCCACAAGTTCTTGTTCCAGCAGGAAACAGCTTGCCCTGTTGCATAGGGTGGGGCCTCTCTTATTTCTCTAAACACTTTTGGGCAAAAAAAAAAAAAAAAAAAAAATGAAGCTCAAATTCCAAAAGACTCCTTTAACCCTCCAATCCCAGAACCCAAGGTCAACTAAAGGTCACACATGCAGTGCTTAAGCTAGAAGGTTGGCAGGCTCTCAGGCAATGTCTGTTTCTTCTGAAATCTTTAGCAAAAATTGAAGCCATGGAAATGCTGCTCACTCATTCTAAGTCTACCTGTGATTTATTAAGTGGCAGGAGGTGCTGGTCAGGGCATGAAGTTAAATATTAAACAAACGTCTGCTGCCACCTCTCTCCCTCTTTCTTGAAAACCAATTTAGGTCGTATCAAAGTTTTAATAAAGACATTCCTAATTCCATTGTGCTGTAAATCCTGTCTGATCCAACCTTCAAATATGTATGTAAACTGAAATATGTTTGGAAAGAAGTCAAAACAAAACAAATATGTTCCCCATCTCGTTACCCAGGTCCCTCCCCTCTCATTTACATTCAAGTGTAAACCTCTCCAACTGGTTCCCAGCTGTTAGGACTGGTTAATTAGTGATAATTGCAGAGACTATTTCTTTGAACTCACTGATGGCCTTATGTCTTGCAACCAATTTAGCCTGGAGTTTTTAGCACGTGTGAAATGCTTTGGTAGCAAGTTTTTTTTTTAAATCATTACAGATAAGGGCAGTTGGTTTAGTCTTCCTACAACCTGCCATAGCAATAATGAGTGCTTTTGATACAGTTACAGGTTGGTCACCCTGTGTTCCTTAAGCTGTGAATCCTAGCTTTACTATCATTAGAGTGAGCTGTTTCTCTTGGGATCATTTTGGGTGAAGTGCTTTAACTCAGTTCCAGATGCAGTTTGCTAATGATAATTTGCGTCACTTGCAAGTTGTAGCAATCTCAGGATCTCATAGTCTATCTTTTGGCTTCTGATACCATGTAATTAGAGAGAGTGGAAAACAGGAAAGAATTTTAAAGTGACTGTACTCACATTACGCTTCTGAAACCCAAGGAGAGAAAAGAGGAAGCATTATTTGTATTAATGAAGGAACACTCTTTGGACACTACTTGGTAACCTTGTATAACTTTTTATTTTATATTGAAGTATAGCCTGTTAACAATGTTGTGATGGTTTCAGGTGGTCAGCAAAAGGACTCAGCCATAGATATACATGCATCCATTCTCCTCGAAACTCTCCTCCCACCCAGGCTAACATTGAGCAGAGTTCCATATGCTATATAGTAGAACCCTGAGTAACCTTTTGATATGGGGATTAAAAATGAAAGTTAATGCCCTCACAAAATTGATTTGTTTGTGTGGGTTTTTATTCATTCATCCAACATTTATTGAATACACTGTGCTGTGTTTAGAGAGATGAGAATAAAGAAGAATGAGTGGAACATAGATCCTGCTTCAAGGAGTCATTCACAAACTGCATCTTATATGAGAATTACTATAAACCTGTGAGGTATGCAGAGCCCGTGTTCATCACCCCATCCTTATAGGTGAGGGATTTGAAGCTTGGAGAGGTTGAGTGACTTGCTCAGGCTGACATACCTAGTGAGAGGCAAGAAGAGGCACTAAGGCTCTGACTCCAAGCCCAGTCTTTCTTCCTTATGTATTGAGGTCTCAAAAGGTAGGGAAATGGGAAAGGCAAATAAGCTTGTGAAAACAAAGTAGCCATAGTTACTGTCACCAGCCTGTTCAGAGCTGCACACACCAGAGCTAGATCTTCTGAGCAGTGAATAGTGGAAATAAATACGGAGAACACTGGGATGCTGGGAGTCCCTGCAGGCTTCACCCCAGACCACCCTCCATGCCTCTGCTACCTCCTTATCTCCCCTCATACTCAAGTAACCTGACATCAGCAGGGGGAGTAGCCCCTTCTGCCCTCACCATGCTCCATCTAAACTTTATTGAGCAGAACTTCGAAGAGACTGGGATCTGAGTGAGCAGGTCACTGCAGATGAAGTGAATGGCATGTGACACCTAAGTCTCACAGGAGGACGATGGCAAATGATTTTCTTGTCTTGATCAGAGAGCTGGATTGAAGCAACAGATGGGGGCAGTTTCAGGAGTATGGGGCCAGAGTGGTAGTGCTGGTGGTGACAGCTCTGTGACCTGGGTCAGGCATCACTGGGCATGTGACTTCTGCACACAGCACTTAGATGGTGTCACCATCTTTAAATTCTTAATCATTTTTGAATAAGGGACCTAGCATTTTCATTTTGTACTTCTTGTTGCTGTTCACTTGCTAAGTTGTGTCTGGCTCTGTGTGACCCCTTGAGCTGCAGCACACCAGGTTTCCCTGCTCTTCACTATCTCCCGGAGTTTTGCTCAAGTGTATGTCCGTTGAATCATGGATGCTATCCAACCATCTCATCCTCCTCCTTCTCTTGCCCTCAGTCTTTCCAATGAGCCATCAGGGTCTTTTCCGATGAGTTGGCTCTTTGCATCATTGGCCAAGTATTGGAGCTTCAGTTTCAGCACTAGTCCTTTCAGAAAATATTTAGGGTTGATTTCCTTTAGGATTGACTATCTAAGGGACTCTCAGGGGTTTTCTCCAGCACCATAGTTTGAAAGTATCAAGAGTGAAGCTTGGAGAGGTTGAGTGACTTGCTCAGGCTGACATACCTAGTGAGAGGCAAGAAGAGGCACTAAGGCTCTGACTCCAAGCCCAGTCTTTCTTCCTTATGTATTGAGGTCTCAAAAGGTAGGGAAATGGGAAAGGCAAATAAGCTTGTGAAAACAAAGTAGCCATAGTTACTGTCACCAGCCTGTTCAGAGCTGCACACACCAGAGCTAGATCTTCTGAGCAGTGAATAGTGGAAATAAATACGGAGAACACTGGGATGCTGGGAGTCCCTGCAGGCTTCACCCCAGACCACCCTCCATGCCTCTGCTACCTCCTTATCTCCCCTCATACTCAAGTAACCTGACATCAGCAGGGGGAGTAGCCCCTTCTGCCCTCACCATGCTCCATCTAAACTTTATTGAGCAGAACTTCGAAGAGACTGGGATCTGAGTGAGCAGGTCACTGCAGATGAAGTGAATGGCATGTGACACCTAAGTCTCACAGGAGGACGATGGCAAATGATTTTCTTGTCTTGATCAGAGAGCTGGATTGAAGCAACAGATGGGGGCAGTTTCAGGAGTATGGGGCCAGAGTGGTAGTGCTGGTGGTGACAGCTCTGTGACCTGGGTCAGGCATCACTGGGCATGTGACTTCTGCACACAGCACTTAGATGGTGTCACCATCTTTAAATTCTTAATCATTTTTGAATAAGGGACCTAGCATTTTCATTTTGTACTTCTTGTTGCTGTTCACTTGCTAAGTTGTGTCTGGCTCTGTGTGACCCCTTGAGCTGCAGCACACCAGGTTTCCCTGCTCTTCACTATCTCCCGGAGTTTTGCTCAAGTGTATGTCCGTTGAATCATGGATGCTATCCAACCATCTCATCCTCCTCCTTCTCTTGCCCTCAGTCTTTCCAATGAGCCATCAGGGTCTTTTCCGATGAGTTGGCTCTTTGCATCATTGGCCAAGTATTGGAGCTTCAGTTTCAGCACTAGTCCTTTCAGAAAATATTTAGGGTTGATTTCCTTTAGGATTGACTATCTAAGGGACTCTCAGGGGTTTTCTCCAGCACCATAGTTTGAAAGTATCAATTCTTTGGTGCTCAGACTTGTTTATGGTCCAACTCTCAAATCTGTATGATTACTGGAGCTCTGACTTAACGGACCTTTGCCAGTCAAGTGATATCTCTGCTTTTTAATACACTGTCTAGGTTTGTCATAGCTTTTCTTCCACGGAGCAAACATCTTATAATTTCATGGCTACAGTCACTATCCACAGTGACTTTGGAGCCCAAGAAAATAAAAACTGTCACTGTTTCTAGTTTTTCCGCATCTATTTGCCATGAAGTGATTGGGATCAGAAGTGAGTGAGCCCTACAAATTATGAAGCATGTACTAGCCAGGTGTTTTACTTCATTGTTCATGCTCCTTCAGTGATTGAATGTTAAACTAGTGTGCGTATTTGTATCAAAAATTACTAGAGACCACAGATACTCTTGAAGCTGCATGTTGGATGCACTGGAGAAGGCAAGGATGAAAGAGAGAAGAGGGGCACATTTTCTTATACAGCAGGTAACACAAAACCTTAGCTTGGTGGAATACCAGAAGGAAAAGTACTCAATTCCTGGTTTTGTTTAAACCTAACAGCTATAGCAGTATCTGTATATGGAGAAGAGAAAGACACTGAGTTATTTGACTTATGTTTTTCTTACAGTGTGTTCAATATCCAGTATAAATAGAGACTTCTTATCTTGAATCCCTGAAATTTCTGAGATATCAGAGAAGTTGCATAAAATGGAATGCAAGAAACATTTGGCTTAAGAGCTATATAGAATAGGCTTTTAAAAATAAAACAGAGAAGTTGCATTGACACCCTTGAGCTGCAGCACACCAGGTTTCCCTGCTCTTCACTATCTCCCGGAGTTTTGCTCAAGTGTATGTCCGTTGAATCATGGATGCTATCCAACCATCTCATCCTCCTCCTTCTCTTGCCCTCAGTCTTTCCAATGAGCCATCAGGGTCTTTTCCGATGAGTTGGCTCTTTGCATCATTGGCCAAGTATTGGAGCTTCAGTTTCAGCACTAGTCCTTTCAGAAAATATTTAGGGTTGATTTCCTTTAGGATTGACTATCTAAGGGACTCTCAGGGGTTTTCTCCAGCACCATAGTTTGAAAGTATCAATTCTTTGGTGCTCAGACTTGTTTATGGTCCAACTCTCAAATCTGTATGATTACTGGAGCTCTGACTTAACGGACCTTTGCCAGTCAAGTGATATCTCTGCTTTTTAATACACTGTCTAGGTTTGTCATAGCTTTTCTTCCACGGAGCAAACATCTTATAATTTCATGGCTACAGTCACTATCCACAGTGACTTTGGAGCCCAAGAAAATAAAAACTGTCACTGTTTCTAGTTTTTCCGCATCTATTTGCCATGAAGTGATTGGGATCAGAAGTGAGTGAGCCCTACAAATTATGAAGCATGTACTAGCCAGGTGTTTTACTTCATTGTTCATGCTCCTTCAGTGATTGAATGTTAAACTAGTGTGCGTATTTGTATCAAAAATTACTAGAGACCACAGATACTCTTGAAGCTGCATGTTGGATGCACTGGAGAAGGCAAGGATGAAAGAGAGAAGAGGGGCACATTTTCTTATACAGCAGGTAACACAAAACCTTAGCTTGGTGGAATACCAGAAGGAAAAGTACTCAATTCCTGGTTTTGTTTAAACCTAACAGCTATAGCAGTATCTGTATATGGAGAAGAGAAAGACACTGAGTTATTTGACTTATGTTTTTCTTACAGTGTGTTCAATATCCAGTATAAATAGAGACTTCTTATCTTGAATCCCTGAAATTTCTGAGATATCAGAGAAGTTGCATAAAATGGAATGCAAGAAACATTTGGCTTAAGAGCTATATAGAATAGGCTTTTAGATCAAGATACATATAGAGACACTCAGATTTTTCAGATACTGGGAACTTAAGAGGGAGGGCAGGTATTTCTTTACTTTCAATTAATAGGCAACAGAAATAGCTATTTGTAAATTTTCTTAGAGAAGACCTGGCTGATGACGATGATGGTGAAACAAGTAGCAACTGTAACAACAGTCACAGGTTCTATTTACCGAGTGTTCACTATGCAGTAGGTACTTGCTGAAGTACTTTTAAATACTTATATTAACTCACATAAAACTTACTGTCGTTACGAGGTTCAGTTTAGTCACTCAGCTGTGTCCGACTCTTTGTGACCCCATGGACTGTGACATGCCAGGCTTCCCTGTCCTCACCATCTCCCTGAGCTTGCTCAAACTCATGTCCATAGACTCAATGATGCCATCCAACTATCTCATCCTCTTTTGTCCCCTTCTCCTTCTGCCTTTTATTTCCCCCAGCATCAAGGTATTTTCCAGTGAGTCATCTCTGTGCGTCAGGTGGCCAAAGTATTGGAGCTTCAGCTTCAGCATCAGTCCTTCCAAGGAATATCCAGGGTTGATTTCCTTTAGGATTGACTGGGCTGATCTTAGAGTCCAAGAGAAGCTTTCACAAGACTCTTAACCTCATCCATCAGAAGGCAGACAGAATGGAAAGCACAAGTACAGAGAACTAACCACACTGATCACATGAATCACAGTCTTCTCTAACTCAGTGTAACCATGAGCCATGCCAGGTAGGACAACCCAAGATGGACAGCTCATGGAGGAGAATTCTGATAAAACATGATCCACTGGAGAAGGGAATGGCCAGCCACTTCAGGCCTTGCCTTGAGAACCCCATGAATCATATGGTATGAGGTAGCCACTCATATTATCATTCTAATTTGACAAATGAAGAGACAGGCACATAGACTTAAAGAATTTTGGTCAAGGATGCACAGTTGAAATGCTTTACTGTTAGATTTCAACTCGCTTTAGCATTAATCTCTTAAGTGAACTGTTTAGCCTCCTGATGTTTTTCTGTTAATGCTCCTTCCAACAGATGAAAATATACATAAAGAGAATTTTCCTGTGATTTCAATTCTTAGAGCCAAAGTTTCATCAGCACTTGCCTCACCACTGATTCTGACCCAGGTGGTACAGGAGAGGGGTGAAACAAAGCACATCTGGGTACTTGCTGATGTGGATTCTGACTGCAGTGTGCAGCTTGTGAGGAGGCCAGGTCTAGTTGGGGACCTGTGAAATGTGATCATCACTTGTGTCATTGACTCTATAGTCTCCCTGTAAGGGTGCTTGCAGTGGTGAGGGTCACAATGACCTTGTGCACAGTCAGAAGACAGTCCTGGCTGACTTAGTGGTCAAGGAGGGACCTGTTGAGTTCTTGGTGACTCATCAGTGCTCAGTTAGTACACTTACTGTCGTTACGAGGTTCAGTTTACCCCTTTTTGGACCCATGATGACATGCCAGGCTTCCCTGTCCTCACCATCTCCCTGAGCTTGCTCAAACTCATGTCCATAGACTCAATGATGCCATCCAACTATCTCATCCTCTTTTGTCCCCTTCTCCTTCTGCCTTTTATTTCCCCCAGCATCAAGGTATTTTCCAGTGAGTCATCTCTGTGCGTCAGGTGGCCAAAGTATTGGAGCTTCAGCTTCAGCATCAGTCCTTCCAAGGAATATCCAGGGTTGATTTCCTTTAGGATTGACTGGGCTGATCTTAGAGTCCAAGAGAAGCTTTCACAAGACTCTTAACCTCATCCATCAGAAGGCAGACAGAATGGAAAGCACAAGTACAGAGAACTAACCACACTGATCACATGAATCACAGTCTTCTCTAACTCAGTGTAACCATGAGCCATGCCAGGTAGGACAACCCAAGATGGACAGCTCATGGAGGAGAATTCTGATAAAACATGATCCACTGGAGAAGGGAATGGCCAGCCACTTCAGGCCTTGCCTTGAGAACCCCATGAATCATATGGTATGAGGTAGCCACTCATATTATCATTCTAATTTGACAAATGAAGAGACAGGCACATAGACTTAAAGAATTTTGGTCAAGGATGCACAGTTGAAATGCTTTACTGTTAGATTTCAACTCGCTTTAGCATTAATCTCTTAAGTGAACTGTTTAGCCTCCTGATGTTTTTCTGTTAATGCTCCTTCCAACAGATGAAAATATACATAAAGAGAATTTTCCTGTGATTTCAATTCTTAGAGCCAAAGTTTCATCAGCACTTGCCTCACCACTGATTCTGACCCAGGTGGTACAGGAGAGGGGTGAAACAAAGCACATCTGGGTACTTGCTGATGTGGATTCTGACTGCAGTGTGCAGCTTGTGAGGAGGCCAGGTCTAGTTGGGGACCTGTGAAATGTGATCATCACTTGTGTCATTGACTCTATAGTCTCCCTGTAAGGGTGCTTGCAGTGGTGAGGGTCACAATGACCTTGTGCACAGTCAGAAGACAGTCCTGGCTGACTTGTCCCAGGTGGTCAAGGAGGGACCTGTTGAGTTCTTGGTGACTCATCAGTGCTCTGAAGTGAGAAATCAGAAAATAGCAGGTGCTTCCATGTTGGTAAGGCTCAGCCAGGGGTCAGAGGCCTCCACTTCTACATTTCTAAGGAGTTTACCTTTCCTGGTCTGTGTTAGCACTCAGGTTCTGCTGCATAGGTCTTTTAAATGGGCTGTTGTCCTTGAAATAGGTGCATAGTATACCTCTATTAATTTTTCTTTAGACTCCTACTCTGTCATCCAGTTCAATCAGTTTAGCTTAGCACCATTCCATATAAAGAAACAGGTATTGAATTTCACTTGGATTTCCAATTTAGGCTTATCTTGACCTTTATCCTTATGGTCTCTTAACTTTCAATGGGTATTCAACATTTAAAATGCCTGCTTTTAAGTGAAATGTTTATTCAGCCTCAGGTACTAAAAGAAAGATTGGCAGTCCAAATGGATTTGAAAGCAGAAAGGGAGAGTCAAAACAAATTTGAATAAGTGTTTGTTTGTGACTAATGTCTTTGAGTTGGGCACTCAAAGAGTGCTTAAGTCACTCTGACTTCTTTGCTGTTTGAGATTGGAGGGGAAGGAGGGATTTTAGGATGAGATTGTGCTCTGGGTCACCAAGTTGCTCTTGCGTGGAACCTGCTTTCTTGTTCTGCTTAGAGATCAGTTCTTTTTTGCAGCATAAGTTAGCAGGTTTGAGAAAATGGAGTGGGTCTACCCGCATTAATCTCTTAAGTGAACTGTTTAGCCTCCTGATGTTTTTCTGTTAATGCTCCTTCCAACAGATGAAAATATACATAAAGAGAATTTTCCTGTGATTTCAATTCTTAGAGCCAAAGTTTCATCAGCACTTGCCTCACCACTGATTCTGACCCAGGTGGTACAGGAGAGGGGTGAAACAAAGCACATCTGGGTACTTGCTGATGTGGATTCTGACTGCAGTGTGCAGCTTGTGAGGAGGCCAGGTCTAGTTGGGGACCTGTGAAATGTGATCATCACTTGTGTCATTGACTCTATAGTCTCCCTGTAAGGGTGCTTGCAGTGGTGAGGGTCACAATGACCTTGTGCACAGTCAGAAGACAGTCCTGGCTGACTTGTCCCAGGTGGTCAAGGAGGGACCTGTTGAGTTCTTGGTGACTCATCAGTGCTCTGAAGTGAGAAATCAGAAAATAGCAGGTGCTTCCATGTTGGTAAGGCTCAGCCAGGGGTCAGAGGCCTCCACTTCTACATTTCTAAGGAGTTTACCTTTCCTGGTCTGTGTTAGCACTCAGGTTCTGCTGCATAGGTCTTTTAAATGGGCTGTTGTCCTTGAAATAGGTGCATAGTATACCTCTATTAATTTTTCTTTAGACTCCTACTCTGTCATCCAGTTCAATCAGTTTAGCTTAGCACCATTCCATATAAAGAAACAGGTATTGAATTTCACTTGGATTTCCAATTTAGGCTTATCTTGACCTTTATCCTTATGGTCTCTTAACTTTCAATGGGTATTCAACATTTAAAATGCCTGCTTTTAAGTGAAATGTTTATTCAGCCTCAGGTACTAAAAGAAAGATTGGCAGTCCAAATGGATTTGAAAGCAGAAAGGGAGAGTCAAAACAAATTTGAATAAGTGTTTGTTTGTGACTAATGTCTTTGAGTTGGGCACTCAAAGAGTGCTTAAGTCACTCTGACTTCTTTGCTGTTTGAGATTGGAGGGGAAGGAGGGATTTTAGGATGAGATTGTGCTCTGGGTCACCAAGTTGCTCTTGCGTGGAACCTGCTTTCTTGTTCTGCTTAGAGATCAGTTCTTTTTTGCAGCATAAGTTAGCAGGTTTGAGAAAATGGAGTGGGTCTACCCGCTTTTATCAGGTGAGTTTGGAAAGCAAATCCTGAGAAGAGAATCCCTGGGTAAATCGTTTCGATATAACGTGCTCTAAGGGGGCAAGTGTGACAGATAAGGCTTTTAGAAAAGCTCAGGCTAGTGTGTGACTTCATGTGAGGACCCACCCCTTAGCTGGGTCCTAGGAGGAGCACTGAAGTCTAAATTATACTCCAGCTCATCCTAGCTCCAGGCAAAAGAGCTGGGCTTTCTCTTTCCTGCATCAGGGTGGTAGGAATGTAAACTCCCAGGCACTTCTGGCTTTGGGTGCTTCCAGGCCAAGAGAAACTGACACAGGGTAGGCCTCTGGAGAAGATGCTAGGTGAGAGCAGTGTAGTGAAACATGTAGAGCTCGGTGGCAAGCACATAGTTCCACGTGGAGCACAGTAGAATTTACTATAGACAAGGGCTTCCCTGGTGGCTCAGATGGTAAAGAATCTGCCTGCAATGCAGGAGACATGGGTTCAATCCCTGAGTCGGGAAGATCCCATGGAAAAGAGTGACAAACCACTCCAGTATTCTTGCTTGGAGCAGCCCATGGGCAGAGGAGCCTGGCAGGCTATATAGTCTTTGGGGTCGCCAAGAGTTGGACATGACTGAGCCACTAAGACTTTCACTTATTTTTTCAAGCGTGGACCCTGGAGGAAGAGGGCACATGTAACCGCAAGGGCTCATGGAGGTGAGCAGAGGAGTTCTGGAAGGGTGGAATAGACAAGATGTGCTTGGAAGCATTAAAAATACTGAGAGCCCTGGACTCATGACAGCAAAAAGGTGTGGAGTGCACCTTCAAAGTAGGGTAGGAGGCCCAGTGCTCAGTCTGTTCCAGGTAGCTCAGAGAGGTGGTAGGACACTAACCGGAAGGCTGCCAGTTTTTCCAGCCTTGGCACAGAAGCAGGATAGCCACTTGTTTTTCAGTGGTTAACGAGCATCTCAAGGCTGACCACAATGGAGGAGAGAGGAGAGAGAGAGAAAGTGGGACTCAAAGTTTATGCAGAACATGCATGTGTGCTCAGTCACTAAGTCGTGCTTTGACTCTTTTGTGACCCCATGGGTGGTAGCCTGCCAGGTTCCTCCACCCATGGATTTTCCAGGCAAGAATACAGGAGTGGATTTCCATTTCCTTCTCCAGGGGGTATTCCTGACTCAGGGGTCGAACCTGTGTCTCCTACTTGGCAAGGATTCTTTACTAGTGAGCTACGAGGGAAGCCCTATTCAAAACATAGTTAATTTCATTTCTTCAGAACATGGCCAATTTTTCCAGTCTGGAAGATTGCACCCTCTCACACGAGTACTCTGTCCATTCCTAGTCAGAAAAACAGTCTCAGTTTAGTAATTATTATGCCCAATCCGACATAGTAAGAAAAATGTACATTTCCTTCAAAGGTAAAGCTTCTATCAGTGTTGCCCCACTCCAAATGCAGACTTGCAGTGGAAGAGGAAGAGGAGGAGGAGGAGGCGATAGTTGCTTCTCCATTGTGTTGCCTGGTGTTTCTCAACCCTTCTTGTCTATTCTCTGGACTGTTTCTGGCTCTTCCTGGGGTGGAGGCAGGGGAAGGAGAGGAGAGAAGGAAGCAGAATGTTCTTACTGAACTAACACTGTGAGATGTATTAAAGCCGCAGGTGGCTGTGGCCATCTCTTCCAGGGGAATTTTGTGAGTCCTGTAGTTATGGTACTTCACCCTGGGGGTGGCTTCACAGTTCTCTTGTTGGTAGATCACAGTTTTTCACCTTGGGACTCTGATGGCCCACCTTCCATGGCATCACTTTGCCCCTCCAACAGTCCTCTTGGTTAGAATCTAAGTTGATCTCAGGCCAGCCCTGTCTACTGATCCACGAGATCCTGGCTGATAACTGATCCATGAGAAACATTCATGTCTCTCCTGCTCTGAGTGTCTGGAAGCACTGTTCCATCGTGATGCAGCCATGCTCTTTTATTCGTTGTGACAGCAGCCTGCCAGCCCTTACTACTTTGCCCTTTATGTGTCTCAGCCCCGAGACAGACATCTGTCTGTTAGGACAACCATATTCAGGACACGTGGATCAGTCTCTTCAAGTGGGCCATTTATGCCCCTTTCCTGGACTTCAGGTAAAGGAAAAGCACCTCTGATCCCTACCCCGTGGGATGGGCATGAGACTCAAAGCACCACCCACAGTTCTCTTCCCAAATTCTCCTCTCTTAAGTGACCATTCATCTTTTACTTTAGTGGGGTTTATGATAAGGGGCTAATAATTTTTTAAAAAACTGACTTGTAAATACTACCTTTGCAAACACTGTTTTGAGTATCACATCTCTTTTGGAGTGTGGTATCTATTATCTGGTCCAATAAGGCTAAAAGACTTCTATCTTAGCACTCTGCTACATAGTACAATAGATCAATGAAGAAATACTACATTTATTGATTCTGTCATTTATCCAATGAACACGGAATACTTTCATTATGCTGATACGTTTAGACTAAAGATGTGACTATATGTGGGCTTACCAGATGGTTCAGCGGTAGAGAATCTACCTGTGGTACAGGAGACCCAGGTTTGATCCCTGGGTTGGGAAGATCCCCTGCTGAAGGAAATGGCAACCTATTTCAGTATTCTTTCCTGGGAAATACCATGGACAGAGGAGCCTGGTGGGCTATCCTCTACAGGATTGCCAAAGAGTCAGACATTACTTAGTGACTAAAACAACATGGCCATATGTAAGTATATGTATTATATAAATAAGAAGTTGCTTGTATGCATAAAAAGTATAAGTTACAATCAGCTGTATATGTTGAGTGGTGGTTTTGTGGGTACTTAGTATGAAATAAATACATTAGTTAGTAAATAAGACTCATGGATTAATGATGAGAATGTGCCATAAATCAGAGATTATAGCTAACCCAATTCTGTATGTCCAGGTTATAAAAAGGTTAAAGTCCTTTGGGGAGCTCCGAGTCCAGACACTAAATACAATGATCACCAAGATTTATCGAGTATGACCATATGCTGGGTACTATGCTAAGTGTCTTACAAACAGCATCTCCTTTAGTCCTTTTAACAACCCAGTGAGGTAAGTAATTTCCCCCTCTCCTGCCATTTTACAGATGAGGAAACTGAGTCCCAGAAACTTGCTCAAATTTCTGTGGCACACTGTGGAATCAGGTTCATGTTTGTCTGAAAACAAACTCACCTCCCTTTCCCAGATGTAAATGTCCACGTGTTTCATAAGGTGTGCTCCAGGCTGGAAGAAATGGCATGGGAGTAGAAAGAGCAGTGAGTCAGAGCTAGCTTCTGAGTTGGCTGTGCATTATTAGCTGTGTGATTTGGGCCAGATTCCTTAATCTCGACCTCTTGATCCCACCTGTAAGGTAGAGGATAACAAAATAATTCATAGTGAGCGCTAATGGTCCAATTTGAGTATCACATCTCTTTTGGAGTGTGGTATCTATTATCTGGTCCAATAAGGCTAAAGACTTCTATCTTAGCACTCTGCTACATAGTACAATAGATCAATGAAGAAATACTACATTTATTGATTCTGTCATTTATCCAATGAACACGGAATACTTTCATTATGCTGATACGTTTAGACTAAAGATGTGACTATATGTGGGCTTACCAGATGGTTCAGCGGTAGAGAATCTACCTGTGGTACAGGAGACCCAGGTTTGATCCCTGGGTTGGGAAGATCCCCTGCTGAAGGAAATGGCAACCTATTTCAGTATTCTTTCCTGGGAAATACCATGGACAGAGGAGCCTGGTGGGCTATCCTCTACAGGATTGCCAAAGAGTCAGACATTACTTAGTGACTAAAACAACATGGCCATATGTAAGTATATGTATTATATAAATAAGAAGTTGCTTGTATGCATAAAAAGTATAAGTTACAATCAGCTGTATATGTTGAGTGGTGGTTTTGTGGGTACTTAGTATGAAATAAATACATTAGTTAGTAAATAAGACTCATGGATTAATGATGAGAATGTGCCATAAATCAGAGATTATAGCTAACCCAATTCTGTATGTCCAGGTTATAAAAAGGTTAAAGTCCTTTGGGGAGCTCCGAGTCCAGACACTAAATACAATGATCACCAAGATTTATCGAGTATGACCATATGCTGGGTACTATGCTAAGTGTCTTACAAACAGCATCTCCTTTAGTCCTTTTAACAACCCAGTGAGGTAAGTAATTTCCCCCTCTCCTGCCATTTTACAGATGAGGAAACTGAGTCCCAGAAACTTGCTCAAATTTCTGTGGCACACTGTGGAATCAGGTTCATGTTTGTCTGAAAACAAACTCACCTCCCTTTCCCAGATGTAAATGTCCACGTGTTTCATAAGGTGTGCTCCAGGCTGGAAGAAATGGCATGGGAGTAGAAAGAGCAGTGAGTCAGAGCTAGCTTCTGAGTTGGCTGTGCATTATTAGCTGTGTGATTTGGGCCAGATTCCTTAATCTCGACCTCTTGATCCCACCTGTAAGGTAGAGGATAACAGTATTCACCATTCAGGGTTGTTGTGATATGAGGTAATGACTGAAGCAGTTGACATAATAGAGGCCCTCAAATATCATGTATATTGGGCCTCCCTAGTGGTCCAGTGGGTAAAGAGTCTGCCTTGCAGTACAAGGAGCACCAATTTGATCCCTGGCCCAGGAAGATCCCATGTGCCTTGAAGTGGCTGGACTGGTGTAGCTAATTATGAGCCAGTGCTCTGGAGTGCATGTGCCCAGTGCTGGTGCTTTGCAATGAGAGAGGCCACTGCAATGGGAGGCCCACACAGGCCAAAGAATAAAAAAATGGATGAACATAAATAAATAAACCAATAAAAGAGGCCAACATTAAAAAAAAAATCATATATGTTATTATTTCTGCTCCTATTCTTCACCTAAAAATGTTTTAAGAACACCAGAGGGCTTCCCTGGTGGTCCAGTGGGTAAGGACACTGCCTTGCAGTGCAAGGGGTGCCGGTTCGATCCCTGGCCTGGGAAGATCCCACGTGCCGCGGAGCGGCTGGACCGATGTGTCCAATTACCGAGTGGGAGCTCTGGAGCACATGCACCCAGAGCCAGTGCTCTGTGACGACAGAGGCCACTGCGATGGGAGGCCCACACGGGCCAAAGAACAAAGATGGATGAAAAATGGATAAATGAAAGACCAGTAGAAGTGGCCCACCCACCCCTCTTCCTCCCCAACCCATGCCCCACCCACCTCCCAAAAAAAAGAACACCAGAAAGGAGACAGGCCAGAGTTGGAGCACAAACTTCAGCAGTCTAGAACTTTTCTGTTTGGGGAATCTGGCTCCAATGATCTAGGAGTTGTCCCTCCTAGGGATGGTTCTGTTGTGGTTCTTAAGTAACAGTGTGCAGCTGAGTCACAGAGCACCCTTGAGGAAATGCTCCGGACCCCAACTTCTTTTGGACTTGAACTTCTGTATATGGCATTCTTTCTCCCTCCTTAGTACTCCTGGATAGTCCTTAGTTATTGGAATTGGGGTATCACATCCCAGACACCTTGGAGGAAATTTTTGCCCCCCTCATTTGGGAACCTTACAGATCACTGTAAGGTAGAGGATAACAGTATTCACCATTCAGGGTTGTTGTGATATGAGGTAATGACTGAAGCAGTTGACATAATAGAGGCCCTCAAATATCATGTATATTGGGCCTCCCTAGTGGTCCAGTGGGTAAAGAGTCTGCCTTGCAGTACAAGGAGCACCAATTTGATCCCTGGCCCAGGAAGATCCCATGTGCCTTGAAGTGGCTGGACTGGTGTAGCTAATTATGAGCCAGTGCTCTGGAGTGCATGTGCCCAGTGCTGGTGCTTTGCAATGAGAGAGGCCACTGCAATGGGAGGCCCACACAGGCCAAAGAATAAAAAAATGGATGAACATAAATAAATAAACCAATAAAAGAGGCCAACATTAAAAAAAAAATCATATATGTTATTATTTCTGCTCCTATTCTTCACCTAAAAATGTTTTAAGAACACCAGAGGGCTTCCCTGGTGGTCCAGTGGGTAAGGACACTGCCTTGCAGTGCAAGGGGTGCCGGTTCGATCCCTGGCCTGGGAAGATCCCACGTGCCGCGGAGCGGCTGGACCGATGTGTCCAATTACCGAGTGGGAGCTCTGGAGCACATGCACCCAGAGCCAGTGCTCTGTGACGACAGAGGCCACTGCGATGGGAGGCCCACACGGGCCAAAGAACAAAGATGGATGAAAAATGGATAAATGAAAGACCAGTAGAAGTGGCCCACCCACCCCTCTTCCTCCCCAACCCATGCCCCACCCACCTCCCAAAAAAAAGAACACCAGAAAGGAGACAGGCCAGAGTTGGAGCACAAACTTCAGCAGTCTAGAACTTTTCTGTTTGGGGAATCTGGCTCCAATGATCTAGGAGTTGTCCCTCCTAGGGATGGTTCTGTTGTGGTTCTTAAGTAACAGTGTGCAGCTGAGTCACAGAGCACCCTTGAGGAAATGCTCCGGACCCCAACTTCTTTTGGACTTGAACTTCTGTATATGGCATTCTTTCTCCCTCCTTAGTACTCCTGGATAGTCCTTAGTTATTGGAATTGGGGTATCACATCCCAGACACCTGGTAGGCAGCAGGCAGCTTCCTGAAGCCTCCCTTCTGCTCCTTTCCCACACGGCTCCTCTTCTTCCTGTCATTTAAGTTGTTCATAGAACCTTTTACAGATCTAAGAAACTAATTGTGAAATACCTTTCTGATTACAACTTAGACATCTAATTAGAAGCAAGGAATTAAGCTCCCAAACACCACAAAATGAAAGCTTGAGATCCTCCTAACAAAACCTCCGCTTTCCATGAATGGGGGCTGACTCATCCATGGGTCTTCCGCTCCCAAGCCCTGTCTCTCATGCTGAAGTCAGCCACTTTCTTCACCTGGATTTGGAAAACTGCTGAGGTCTGGTTCATCTTCATTCCAAAGTTGTCTATCAGTAGCAGGGACTTACAAAATAACTGCCTGCTGCAGGGAAAACAGGATAATGGCACATTCCTTGAGTTTGAGAGTCTCATGAAGATTGTTAATATCATTTCTTCTATGATAACAGACTAAAACAATTAAATACGAAGCAAAAGGAATATCTTGCTTTTGTGATTTTACTTTAAATGTATTTAGAAGACTGGGTGATACTGAAGTATGTGACGTATTTCCTTCTATGAATTGAGATAAAATGGTTCTAATTTTCTTGCTGTTTTCTGGCTTTAGGGCCCTGTGAAAGAATGTTTCTTCTCTTGCTTTTGGTGGGAATTGGATTCTTGTTGATTTAGCGTATGCTTAAAATATTTTGGCCTTGGAAAACTGCACTGATAGCCTTTTCCCTCTAGTCAAAATTAATCTCATCTTCTTCCAGCTCTTATAGCCTGTGGCTTCAATACAGTACTTCTCATATTCTGCTTTATTCCATGGTGACTTATATTTCTGTTTTTTCCTCATATGTCAGATTTATAGTTCTACGTGGGGAAGAACCATATCTTACACATCTTTGTACTTACCTGAGTCTAGTCTGATACATTATGTAACATAGGCATTTAGTACATCTTAAATTAAGTTGAATTCTGAAAGATCACACAGGAAAGGGGAACTTACCTGAGTCTGGGCAGCAAAATCCATCTTATGTGATCCTGACAAGGGGTATCACATCCCAGACACCTGGTAGGCAGCAGGCAGCTTCCTGAAGCCTCCCTTCTGCTCCTTTCCCACACGGCTCCTCTTCTTCCTGTCATTTAAGTTGTTCATAGAACCTTTACAGATCTAAGAAACTAATTGTGAAATACCTTTCTGATTACAACTTAGACATCTAATTAGAAGCAAGGAATTAAGCTCCCAAACACCACAAAATGAAAGCTTGAGATCCTCCTAACAAAACCTCCGCTTTCCATGAATGGGGGCTGACTCATCCATGGGTCTTCCGCTCCCAAGCCCTGTCTCTCATGCTGAAGTCAGCCACTTTCTTCACCTGGATTTGGAAAACTGCTGAGGTCTGGTTCATCTTCATTCCAAAGTTGTCTATCAGTAGCAGGGACTTACAAAATAACTGCCTGCTGCAGGGAAAACAGGATAATGGCACATTCCTTGAGTTTGAGAGTCTCATGAAGATTGTTAATATCATTTCTTCTATGATAACAGACTAAAACAATTAAATACGAAGCAAAAGGAATATCTTGCTTTTGTGATTTTACTTTAAATGTATTTAGAAGACTGGGTGATACTGAAGTATGTGACGTATTTCCTTCTATGAATTGAGATAAAATGGTTCTAATTTTCTTGCTGTTTTCTGGCTTTAGGGCCCTGTGAAAGAATGTTTCTTCTCTTGCTTTTGGTGGGAATTGGATTCTTGTTGATTTAGCGTATGCTTAAAATATTTTGGCCTTGGAAAACTGCACTGATAGCCTTTTCCCTCTAGTCAAAATTAATCTCATCTTCTTCCAGCTCTTATAGCCTGTGGCTTCAATACAGTACTTCTCATATTCTGCTTTATTCCATGGTGACTTATATTTCTGTTTTTTCCTCATATGTCAGATTTATAGTTCTACGTGGGGAAGAACCATATCTTACACATCTTTGTACTTACCTGAGTCTAGTCTGATACATTATGTAACATAGGCATTTAGTACATCTTAAATTAAGTTGAATTCTGAAAGATCACACAGGGAAAGGGGAATTCTGAGTGACAGCAACAACCATCTTTGTGGCAGATGCACCACGGTTCAGCTGTGGATAGCATGCAAAATGGATGGCCTCCTGCTTCTCTCTGCCTGTGGGTATTCCCTGGCCATGAATGGGAGCTTGGAAGCAGACAGATTAAGCTGCAAGTACCAAGAGTATTGCCTGAGGAGCAACCGGAGGCCAGGAAGGGATGCCTGACTGGACAAATAAGCCTGCTTCCTTACCCTCATTCTGAGAAATGTTCCTCGCAGTTTCCTAGAGGAAGTCCTGACTCCCCACTAGCAGCTGCTGGTTTTTTCTTTTTTTTTAATTGAAGTATAATTGACATAAAATTTTGTGTTTGTTTCAATGATTTGATATTTGAGTATGTCATAAAATGATCACCACAATAAAAAAAACATCTAGGTGGCATCTGTCACCAAACATAGTTACACACTTTTTTTTTGTGATGAGAACTTTTAATATTCTTTTTTGGGGGGGAGGGTTGGGAGGGGGGTGGGCGGGCCATTTCTATTGGTCTTTCATTTATCTATTCTTATCCATCTTTGTTCTTTGGCCCGTGTGGGCCTCCCATTGCAGTGGCCTCTGTTGTTGCAGAGCACCAGCTCTGGGTGCATGCGCTCCAGAACTCCTGCTCGGTAATTGGACACATTGGCCCAGCCACTCCAGGGCACGTGGGATCTTCCCAGGCCAGGAATTGAACCGCACCCCTTGCACTATAAGGCGGTGTCCTTACCCACTGGACCACCAGGAAAGCCCTAATATTTACTCTTTTAGCAACTTTCAAATATGCAGTACTGTACTATTAACTATAGTTGCCATGTTGTATATTATATTCCCATGACTTATTTATTTTGTAACTGTAAATCTGTACTTTTTGCTTCCTTTAGCCAATTTCTCCTGCACCCCACCTCTGACACCACCCATCTGCTCTTTTTTTTAAATTTTTATATTATATTGGAGCATAGTTGATTAATAATGTTGTATTACTTTTAGGTGTACAGTGAAGTGATTCAGTTACACATATACATAGATCTATTCTTTTTCAAGTTTTTCCCCTACTTGGGTTATTACAGAATGTTGTGCAGAGTTCCCTGTGCTATACAGTAGGTCCTTGTTATATTTTAAATATTGTAGCATGTACATGTAATCCCAAACTCTGAATCTATCCCCCCCAACCCTCCCCTCCTGGTAACTGTAAATTCTTTTCCTAAGTCTGCAATTCTGTTTCTGTTTTGTAAATAAGTTCATTGTATCATTATTTTTTAGATTCCACACATATGCCATATCTACATGTTTTTCTGACTTATTTCACTTATTATGATAATATCATCCATGTTCTAATGCTTTTCACCTGACTGGACAAATAAGCCTGCTTCCTTACCCTCATTCTGAGAAATGTTCCTCGAGTTTCCTAGAGGAAGTCCTGACTCCCCACTAGCAGCTGCTGGTTTTTCTTTTTTTTTAATTGAAGTATAATTGACATAAAATTTTGTGTTTGTTTCAATGATTTGATATTTGAGTATGTCATAAAATGATCACCACAATAAAAAAAACATCTAGGTGGCATCTGTCACCAAACATAGTTACACACTTTTTTTTTGTGATGAGAACTTTTAATATTCTTTTTTGGGGGGGAGGGTTGGGAGGGAGGGGGGTGGGCGGGCCACTTCTGTTGGTCTTTTTCATTTATCTATTTTCATCCATCTTTGTTCTTTGGCCCGTGTGGGCCTCCCATTGCAGTGGCCTCTGTTGTTGCAGAGCACCAGCTCTGGGTGCATGCGCTCCAGAACTCCTGCTCGGTAATTGGACACATTGGCCCAGCCACTCCAGGGCACGTGGGATCTTCCCAGGCCAGGAATTGAACCGGCACCCCTTGCACTATAAGGCGGTGTCCTTACCCACTGGACCACCAGGAAAGCCCTAATATTTACTCTTTTAGCAACTTTCAAATATGCAGTACTGTACTATTAACTATAGTTGCCATGTTGTATATTATATTCCCATGACTTATTTATTTTGTAACTGTAAATCTGTACTTTTTGCTTCCTTTAGCCAATTTCTCCTGCACCCCACCTCTGACACCACCCATCTGCTCTTTTTTTTAAATTTTTATATTATATTGGAGCATAGTTGATTAATAATGTTGTATTACTTTTAGGTGTACAGTGAAGTGATTCAGTTACACATATACATAGATCTATTCTTTTTCAAGTTTTTCCCCTACTTGGGTTATTACAGAATGTTGTGCAGAGTTCCCTGTGCTATACAGTAGGTCCTTGTTATATTTTAAATATTGTAGCATGTACATGTAATCCCAAACTCTGAATCTATCCCCCCCAACCCTCCCCTCCTGGTAACTGTAAATTCTTTTCCTAAGTCTGCAATTCTGTTTCTGTTTTGTAAATAAGTTCATTGTATCATTATTTTTTAGATTCCACACATATGCCATATCACATGACAGTTGTCTTTCTCTGTCTGACTTATTTCACTTATTATGATAATCTCCAGATCCATCCATGTTGCTGCAAATGACATTATTTCATTCTTTTTAATGGTTGAGTAATATTCCATTGTATTGGGTTGGCCAAAAAGATTATTTGGATTTTTCTATAACATCTTATGGAGGGGCTTCCCTGGTGGTCCAGTGGGTAAGGACACTGCCTTGCAGTGCAAGGGGCGCTGATTCAATCCCTGGCCTGGGAAGATCCCACGTGCCGCGGAGTGGCTGGACCGATGTGTCCAACCTCAGAGCCAGAACTCTGGAGCGCATGCACCCAGAGCTGGTGCTCTGCGACAACAGAGGCCACTGAGATGGGAGGCCCACACGGGCCAATAGAACAAAGATGGATGAAAATAGATAAATGACAGACCAATAGAAGTGGCTCTCCCACCCCCTCCCTCCTCCACCCCCCTTAAAAAAAAAGGAAAAAAAAAATATCTTATGGAAAACTCAAACTTTTTGGTCAGCCCAATATATATGTACCACATCTTCTTTATCCATTCATCTATCGATGGATATTTAGACTGCTTCCATGTCTTGGCTATTATAAATGGTGTTGCAGTGAACATTGGGGTACATTTCTGGGTACATGTCCAAAATTAAAATTAGAGCTCCCATATAAACCAACCTATTCTTTATATCTATGAGTTTCCTTTGTTTTGCTTTTAGATTCCACATATATGCCATATCACATGACAGTTGTCTTTCTCTTTCTGACTTACTTCACTTAATATGATAACCTCTAGATCCATCCATGTTGCTGCAAATGACATTATTTAACTTTTTATGGCTGAGTAATATTCCATTGTATTGGGTTGGCCAAAAAGATTATTTGGATTTTTCTATAACATCTTATGGAGGGGCTTCCCTGGTGGTCCAGTGGGTAAGGACACTGCCTTGCAGTGCAAGGGGCGCTGATTCAATCCCTGGCCTGGGAAGATCCCACGTGCCGCGGAGTGGCTGGACCGATGTGTCCAACCTCAGAGCCAGAACTCTGGAGCGCATGCACCCAGAGCTGGTGCTCTGCGACAACAGAGGCCACTGAGATGGGAGGCCCACACGGGCCAATAGAACAAAGATGGATGAAAATAGATAAATGACAGACCAATAGAAGTGGCTCTCCCACCCCCTCCCTCCTCCACCCCCCTTAAAAAAAAAGGAAAAAAAAAATATCTTATGGAAAACTCAAACTTTTTGGTCAGCCCAATATATATGTACCACATCTTCTTTATCCATTCATCTATCGATGGATATTTAGACTGCTTCCATGTCTTGGCTATTATAAATGGTGTTGCAGTGAACATTGGGGTACATTTCTGGGTACATGTCCAAAATTAAAATTAGAGCTCCCATATAAACCAACCTATTCTTTATATCTATGAGTTTCCTTTGTTTTGCTTTTAGATTCCACATATAAGTGACAGCATAAAGTATTTCTCTTATTCTGTCTGACTTATTTCCCTTAATATAATGCCCTTGAATTCCATCCATGAGTTTGCAAATGGCAAGAGTTCAACAACTCTTATATGCACACATACACCACCCCCCAACATTTTTCTTATCTTCATTTGTTGATGGACTCTTAGGTTGTTTCCATATCTTGGCTATTGTAGATAATGCTGCGAGGAACATGGGGGTATATATAACTTTTCAAGTTAGCACTTTTATTTGCTTTGGATAAATACTCAGAATGGAATTATCAGATCACATTGTACCTCATTTTAATTTTTTTTTTTTCCTTTGAGGAATTTCCATACTGCTTTCCATAGTGGCTGCATCAGTTTAGATTCTGACTAACAGCATGCAAGAATTCCCTTTATCCATATCTTGGCCAACACTTATTTTGTCTTTGATAATAGCCATTCTAACAGGTGTTAGGTAATGTCTCATTGTGCTTTTTATTTAAAGTTCCCTAGTAATTAGTGATATTGAGCATTTTTTCCTGTACCTGTTGGCCATCTGAATGTCTTTGGAAAAATGTCTATTCAGATTTTTTGCTATTGAATTGTATTCTTTACATTTTTGGATATTAACCCCTTATCAAATATGTGATTTGCATATATTCTCTCCTTTTAATTTTGTTGATGGTTTTCCTTCTGATGCAAAAACTATTTAGTTTGATACAGTCCCACCTAATTATTTTTGCTTTTGCTACCTTTGTTTTCAGTGTCAAATCCAAAAAAATCATTGTCTAGATCAATGTTAAGTTTACTATGTTTTCTTCTAGGAATTTTATGGTTTCAGGTTTTACATTAAAATCTTTAATCCATTTTGAGTTAACTTTTGTGTATAGTGTAAAATAGTGATCCAGTTTCATTCCTCTATGCATGATTATATAGTTTTCCTAACACTGTTTTTTGAAGATACTGTCCTTTCCCATTGTATATTTTTTATTCTGTTTTCATAAATTAGTTGGTTTATTTCTGGGCTTCCTGTTCTGTTTCCTTGATCTATTTGTTTGTTTTAATGCTGATACCATAGTGGTTTTATTCATGTATTTAAGTGGAAGCATAGTTGGTTTATAGTGTTTCAGGTACAGTAAAGTGATTCAGTTATGTGTTTTTTAATCAGATCTTTTCCACTCTATGTCATTACAAGATATTGAATATAGTTCCCTGTTCTATGCAATACATCCTTCTTGTTTATCTGTTTTATATGTAGTAGTAAGTATATGTTGATCCCAGATCGCTAATTTATTCCTCCCCTTCCCTTCCACCTTTGGTAGCTATAGGTTTGTTTTCTGGGAGTCTGTTTCTGTTTTGCAAGTAACTCTATTTGCATCATGTTTTTAGATTCTAGATATAAGTGATATCATACGATATTTATATTTCTCTGACTTGGTTCATTTAATGATAATCTCTTGTTGTTGTTCACTCACTAAGTTGTGTCCGGCTCTCTGCAACCTCACGGACTACAGCATGCCAGGCTTCCTTGTCTTTCACACTCTCTCAGAGTTTGCTCAAATTCATGTCCATTGAGTTGTGATGCTATTTAACTATCTCATCCTCTGCCACCTTATTCTCTTTTTTGCCTTCAGTCTTTCCCAGCATCAGGGTCTTTTCCATTGAGTCAGTTCTTCACATCAGGTGGCCAAAGTATTGGAGCTTCAGCTTCAGCATCAGTCCTTCCAGTAAATATTCATGGTTAGTTTCCTTTAGGATTGACTTGTTTGATCTCCTTTCTGTCCAAGGGACTCCCAATAATCCTCTCCAACACCACAGTTTGAAAGCATCAATTCTTTGGTGCTCAGCTTTCTTTATGGTCCAGCTCTCATATCCACACATGACTACTGGAAAAACTATAGGTTTGACTGTGTGGACCTTTGCTGGCAAAGTGATGTCTCTGCTTTTGAGTATGCTGTCTGGGTTTATCATAGCATTCCTTCCAAAGACCAAGTGTCTCTTAATTTTATGACTGCAGTAACCATCCACAGTGATTTTGGAGCCTAGGAAAATAAAGAGGTACATAAAACAGGATTCTGTGGATGAGTCTAAAGCTGTGTGGAGCTTTTGAAAAGCTGGAGAGTGAAATTCTATTTCTGGCCAGGAAATATAGTTGGTACCTTATAGAGAGACTCAGAGTAGAGAAGCAGAAGTTCAGGCTTAGACCAGTACACGAATTCACTGAGGAGTAGAACCACACTCTGTTTTAGAGCACATGACCAGAAGAGGAACATGATACAGTGGAAGAAAGGTTTTTTTTTTTTTTTTTTGATTTATTTATTTATTTATTTGAGGGGTGGGTGGGGTGGGGAGGGAGGGGAGCAGGCGGCCCACTTCTATTGGTCTTTCATTTATCTATTTTCATCTGTCTTTGCTCTTTGGCTCCTATGGGCCTCCCATCGCGGTGGCGTCTGTTGTCACAGAGCACCGGCTCTGGGCGCAGGTGCTCCAGAACTCCGGCTCGGTAATTGGATACATGGGTCCAGCTGCTCCACGGCACATGGGATCTTCCCAGGCCAGGGATCGAACTGGCGCCTCTTGCACTGCAAGGCAGTGTCCTTACCCACTGGACCACCAGGGAAGCCCCAGAAGAAAGGGCTTTAAAACTCATAACACAGATATTTTTAGGAGAGGGATGAGGAAGAGGCATTGATCATGTGGCACAGGAAGATTTAAAGCCTGGATTGGTGAGGTCACTTGATCCATATTTGGGCAGATCCACAAGAGTGGGAAATAATGGGTAGAAGAGAATCTTGGGCTGCATTCCAGTTAGGAAAGGAATGCAGGATTAGACTTGAGGCTCAAGCCCCACTGATCAAGAATTTGTCTGGTTCTGGCTGCTGTATATTTATTTCTTTGTAAGAGTGTTTGTGTTGTCTCAACTGAAACATAAGGCCGAACTGTGAAACTAGTGTTCTTCTACGTATCTGTCAACACAAAGTCTTAGCACATCCTTGTTCTTGTGACTGGGCATGGCACTCTCCCAGAACCAGGGACTTGTGATAAAGAGAAGGGAGAAGACCAACAGACAGAATGGAAAGGATCTGCTACGTGCGTATGTTTCCATTCATGAATAAACTTTATTTGGTTACAAAATCTGTTTCTGGATTCAATTTTAAGATATTGTGTTAGGTGCACTTTGGAAGCACAGATTTGAAAAATAATGGCAGATCCCTCTTCTAGACTGTGCATTGCTGTCTGTGGGGTCACAAAGAGTAAGACAAGACTGAGTGACTGAAAAACAGCAATTGAGTGAAAGTAAAGACCTTTGACGAGAGGATAAAGAGAGAGCCACCTTCTCACTTTTACATTAAAGACTGTGAAGATTCTGACTTTGTTCTTGCCCACCAACTTACATGGAATTTCCCATAAGTATTTGTATGGAGCATTTCATCACCCGCAGCGAGGACATTTCTGGGTAGATGGGAGCCTGGAAGTAGTGCTGTTGGCTTTACAGAACTGTCCACTCCTGTCCCAGCCTGTCTTCTCTTCAGTCCTATAAAAACTTTGAGGACTCCGTTAAAGAATTTGGACTTCATGACTGCTCCAGAGGCTAGCCAAGGAAACAAATAACCTCCTTGTGAATGTCATGACGGCAGGGAGATAGTTGGGGTCGTCAGCACTGTCTTTTCACAAATAGCGTTACAGAAGTAAGCCAGGTACTTGCCTCGGAATTTCAGGCACCAAAAAATGCTCCTCTTGTTACCATCTTCTGAAATTATCCTCAGCAGAGAAAATCTATTTTAGGCTAAATAGGCACTTTTTCCAATCTGAAACCACAATCTCTCAACTTCAAGAAATCTGGTTAACTTCATGTAGGTGACATTTGATGGTTTTCCCTTTGTATGAGATGAATTTTAATTTGCCCTCAGGCACAATGTGGAAATCCTTCAGTGGGTGTCCACTGACCTGAGCTGTCCAACAAGTATTCAGAAAATATGAAATGTATTTCAGATGAGTCTCTGTTCCCATTCTGCCTCATCAGCAAGGAAGAAAGGGAACAATTATTTGGTGATAATTACTCTGACGGCAGTAATCTCTGGCAGCTGCTAGAGAAGAGACATAATTGCCTCCTGCCACCCTCTAACTGTTCAGAATAGAGCTCCGAAGGCTTGATAAGAGGAGCTGAAGATGTGTGAGCAACCTCAAAATAACTTTCTATTCATTTCTATCACCCAGGCTTTAATTAAACACAACTCATACCTCTTCAGAGCCTTGAGATGGTGTATGTTAGAGGACTTCATAAAGGGGAGGGCCATACAAATGGTAGAGGCTGCTATACATTGTTTATTTCCTCTTATCCAAGTCAGCGGCCTTTCAGAGCTGTTGTCCCAGAAGCCTACTTTTTCTTCCAGTGGGGATGAGACAGAATTGCAGAAGAATTAAATTTTTTTCTGAAAATTATGGGAGAGGATTTTGAAGTGGAAGATATGTGAGTGTAGATGGAAGAGAAAAATTTGGATAAGTACCACTGAGGCACTGAGGTTTTTTTTTAAAAAATGTCTTCAAGTTCCTTTTCCCATATAAATGAACTCCATCAGCCTTTCTAAAAGGGAGTTTTCACTCTTTTCCCGTTTTTCTGTGATGTTTATCTCTCTCTCAAGGCAGGATTTGGAAATAGAACCCTAATGCGCTATTGTAACTTTTCTAGCTGTTCTCCAAATGGCAAAATGACGGCAACTAAAGAGGCAGTTGTAGGCAGGCTGTTGGTGACACAGATGGAGCTGGTCTGTTTTCACGTTATAAATAAGTATGCCTATTTTTATATGCTGCACACAAACTTTGGGTGCACTTAAAAAATATGATAAAAATGTTCCACTATGGACGTTCTTCTACTCAGTCTAAATGGCTTCATCAGACACTAATCGTAAGTCGTCAGAAAGTCACAGGGCCTTAAGAACATATTTTAATTTAGTTCATAAATCCTAAATGATGATTTTAAAGTCAGAGGCCAGTTAGGCCAATTTTTGTTGTTGGCCCCTTTTTCCATCCTGACCTCCAGCCTGAAACTCCACACATTCTACTGGTCTCAATTCCTACAGAATCAATTTTATGAAATGGCTGATGGTTGAAAGTTAAATGTGTATGATTGTAAAGAACAAGTTTACCTAATGAGCCTTGTGAACCCTAGAGCACTGTTGTAGGCTTCTTGTAAGGGACATATGAATCCATGGGTATTCTGGCATGTAAGCTGATTGTTCCTGCCTCAAGTTGGACAGTTCAGTTCAATTGCTCGGTCATGTCCACTCTTTGTGACCCTATGGACTGCAGCATGCCAGGCTTCCCTGTCTTTCACCATCTCCTAGAGCTTGCTCAAACTCATGTCCATTGACTTGGTGATGCCATCCAAGCACCTTGTCCTGCCTCAAGAGTCTGTCTGTAAATTGGGACTGTTAATTTATGAAAGTAGGAATGTGTCAGCGTGTCTGAAGAAAAGTGTTCTCCTGTCTTGCAGAGTAATGCCACAGAAAAGCACTGTCTCTGTAAGTTGTCTTATGACTTTGACAGAATGAACTTGCCTCCCTCTGACTATCCCCTGGTGGATAAGTGATAGTCACTCAGTCATGTCTGACTCTTTGCCACCCCATGGACTGTAGCCTGCCAGGCTCCTCTGTCCGTAAAATTCTCCAGCCAGAAATACTGGAATGGGTTGCCAGTCTCCAAGGAATCTTCCCTACCCAGGGATTGAATCCTAGTCTTCCTGCATTGTAGGCTGATTCTTCACCATCTGAGCCACCAAGGAAGCTCCCTAGGACAACCTGTGTGATAATTCCTTAAGTTTCTGATGTTCTGAAACAGTCCTTCTCAAACCTACCATTAGCACCTGTATCCCCTGCAGTTCTTATTAAAATGTGGATTCTGACTCACTTTGTAGCTACAGAGTGAGGTCTGAGACTCTGCATTTCTTTTTCTTTTTAAATTGAAGCATAGTCAATTTAGAATGTTGTGCTAGTTTCAAGTGTACACAAAAGCCTATCAGTTATACATATATATTCTTTTTCAAAAATTTTTTTCTACTGTAGGTTAATACAAGATAGGGAGTTTAGTTTTCCTGTGTTATATGGTAGGTCCTTGTTCACCTGTTTTATATATACTAGTGTGTATATATATTAATCCCAAACTCCTAATTTCTCTCCACTCCCCACCCCCACCCTACCATCGTCTTTGGTAATCGTAAATTTACTTTCTGTGTCTGTGATGAGACCCTGCATTTCTTTTTTTTTTTTTTTTTTTTGCTTTACAAAGTTTTGTTGTTTACAAACATGTATAATCCCAGATTAGTCACATGTACATCCCACCCCTCCAGGCCATCACACAGCCCCTGTGCAAGATCCCTTCACCCACAGCACACTGACAACAGCCATCTCCCTTACATATGCTGTATCTCTCACCCACTCTTCCCCGCCCCCCGCAATGTCCACAAGTCTTCTCTCTATAACTGTCTCTTCATCGATGCTCTGCATGTACATCTATCAGTATGATTCCATTAGAATCCATATACATGTCAGTACATACACCTGTCCTCCCCTTGACTTACTTCTCTTCGTATAATAGATTCTAGATTCATCCATCTCATTAGAACTGAATCTTCTGTATTTCTTTTTGTGGCTGAGAAGTATTCCATTGCATATATGTACCAGAGCTTCTTTATCCATTCATTCGTCGATGGACATCTAGGTTGGTTCCATGTTCCAGTTATTGTGTAGAGTGCTGCAGTGAACATTGGGGTACAGGTGTCTCTTTCAATTTTGATTTCATTAGGGTATAAGCCTAATAGTGGGATTGCAGTAGACCCTGCATTTCTGATAAGCTCAAGTAATGTCCGTCTTTCTGGTCCATGGACCACATTTTGAGTAGCTCTGTGAGATGCAGCTATAGGTAGTTCCCCTGTCTAGGACCTACCTATTAAGGATGTAGGAAGTGGGCCTCTTTCCAGTACTTTAAGAAACCCATAACTACTGAATTTTAAAAATCATTTTGTTGACTTTTAAAATATAGTTATTGGTAGAGCATATTTCAGAAATAAGATCTTACTGTGCATTTTTAATGCATAATACATTTAAACACATGACTTGCCCTCAGCAACACCAGTCATCTTTACCTTTAGTATTGCCAATGTACATTCTCTTGGTCCACAGAACAAGTTATCTTTCTGGGAAATACTGGGATCTGGGATGAATTTAGAATGTTGTGCTAGTTTCAAGTGTACACAAAAGCCTATCAGTTATACATATATATTCTTTTTCAAAAATTTTTTTCTACTGTAGGTTAATACAAGATAGGGAGTTTAGTTTTCCTGTGTTATATGGTAGGTCCTTGTTCACCTGTTTTATATATACTAGTGTGTATATATATTAATCCCAAACTCCTAATTTCTCTCCACTCCCCACCCCCACCCTACCATCGTCTTTGGTAATCGTAAATTTACTTTCTGTGTCTGTGATGAGACCCTGCATTTCTTTTTTTTTTTTTTTTTTTTGCTTTACAAAGTTTTGTTGTTTACAAACATGTATAATCCCAGATTAGTCACATGTACATCCCACCCCTCCAGGCCATCACACAGCCCCTGTGCAAGATCCCTTCACCCACAGCACACTGACAACAGCCATCTCCCTTACATATGCTGTATCTCTCACCCACTCTTCCCCGCCCCCCGCAATGTCCACAAGTCTTCTCTCTATAACTGTCTCTTCATCGATGCTCTGCATGTACATCTATCAGTATGATTCCATTAGAATCCATATACATGTCAGTACATACACCTGTCCTCCCCTTGACTTACTTCTCTTCGTATAATAGATTCTAGATTCATCCATCTCATTAGAACTGAATCTTCTGTATTTCTTTTTGTGGCTGAGAAGTATTCCATTGCATATATGTACCAGAGCTTCTTTATCCATTCATTCGTCGATGGACATCTAGGTTGGTTCCATGTTCCAGTTATTGTGTAGAGTGCTGCAGTGAACATTGGGGTACAGGTGTCTCTTTCAATTTTGATTTCATTAGGGTATAAGCCTAATAGTGGGATTGCAGTAGACCCTGCATTTCTGATAAGCTCAAGTAATGTCCGTCTTTCTGGTCCATGGACCACATTTTGAGTAGCTCTGTGAGATGCAGCTATAGGTAGTTCCCCTGTCTAGGACCTACCTATTAAGGATGTAGGAAGTGGGCCTCTTTCCAGTACTTTAAGAAACCCATAACTACTGAATTTTAAAAATCATTTTGTTGACTTTTAAAATATAGTTATTGGTAGAGCATATTTCAGAAATAAGATCTTACTGTGCATTTTTAATGCATAATACATTTAAACACATGACTTGCCCCTCAGCAACACCAGTCATCTTTACCTTTTTAGTATTGCCAATGTACATTCTCTTGGTCCACAGAACAAGTTATCTTTCTGGGAAATACTGGGATCTGGGATGACTAACAATAGCCTTTCCTTGGTACTGATAATAAGCCCAAAAGTAGATCTGGAACAAGTATTAGTCAGTGGTCTGTGGTCTTCCACCTCTGTATCTCTGTCTCTTCTCTGTAAAGGAGGAGTGAGGAGTGAGTGACTTACAAGTAAGTTTTCTTTATCCCCCTTAAAATGATTAAAATTTCCAATGAGTATGTGTCTGTCAGAGGGTGGGAGATTAAGATGGGGTTCTCCATGTGTTCAGCAGCCTGGAAGCTTTCTGAACCATGTCCTTTTTGGTTTTTATGGAAGTTTCATTTCGTAGGCATGATTGATTACATCATTAACCATCCATTTGACTAATTCATTAACCATTGTTTGAACTCTATCCCTAGCCCCTCTCCCCTCCCTAAAGGTCAAGAAGGGTAGAGCTGAAAGTTCCAACCCTCTAATCACTTGATTGGTTCTCAGCCAGTCCCCTTCCTTAGTGGGTTCCTTGCTGAGTCACCTCAATGATCTTTTTAACAAAAGATCCCATTATAGCTCTCATCACTTAAGAGATTTCAAGGATTTTAGGAACTCAGTGCTGGGAACAGTAGAAGAAGATCAAACAAATATTTACCTTATATCATATCACCCCTCCACACACAAACCCCCAAAGATAGAATCTGTATCCTTGTATAAGAACTGGTTAGTTAGAATCAAATTCCACCAGCTCCAAGTTTAAATAGAAAAGACATTATTCCCATGACTTCAGAGGAAGGCACGCTGAATTTTCCTTTTCTTTCCTTATCCTCAGAAACAGTGGGAATAGACTCCAGATTGTACATCTCTGAAAGAAGAAATCCTCCGGCCCTTTCTCTTCCATAAGTGTTTCCCATTAAGAAACCCATAACTACTGAATTTTAAAAATCATTTTGTTGACTTTTAAAATATAGTTATTGGTAGAGCATATTTCAGAAATAAGATCTTACTGTGCATTTTTAATGCATAATACATTTAAACACATGACTTGCCCCTCAGCAACACCAGTCATCTTTACCTTTTTAGTATTGCCAATGTACATTCTCTTGGTCCACAGAACAAGTTATCTTTCTGGGAAATACTGGGATCTGGGATGACTAACAATAGCCTTTCCTTGGTACTGATAATAAGCCCAAAAGTAGATCTGGAACAAGTATTAGTCAGTGGTCTGTGGTCTTCCACCTCTGTATCTCTGTCTCTTCTCTGTAAAGGAGGAGTGAGGAGTGAGTGACTTACAAGTAAGTTTTCTTTATCCCCCTTAAAATGATTAAAATTTCCAATGAGTATGTGTCTGTCAGAGGGTGGGAGATTAAGATGGGGTTCTCCATGTGTTCAGCAGCCTGGAAGCTTTCTGAACCATGTCCTTTTTGGTTTTTATGGAAGTTTCATTTCGTAGGCATGATTGATTACATCATTAACCATCCATTTGACTAATTCATTAACCATTGTTTGAACTCTATCCCTAGCCCCTCTCCCCTCCCTAAAGGTCAAGAAGGGTAGAGCTGAAAGTTCCAACCCTCTAATCACTTGATTGGTTCTCAGCCAGTCCCCTTCCTTAGTGGGTTCCTTGCTGAGTCACCTCAATGATCTTTTTAACAAAAGATCCCATTATAGCTCTCATCACTTAAGAGATTTCAAGGATTTTAGGAACTCAGTGCTGGGAACAGTAGAAGAAGATCAAACAAATATTTACCTTATATCATATCACCCCTCCACACACAAACCCCCAAAGATAGAATCTGTATCCTTGTATAAGAACTGGTTAGTTAGAATCAAATTCCACCAGCTCCAAGTTTAAATAGAAAAGACATTATTCCCATGACTTCAGAGGAAGGCACGCTGAATTTTCCTTTTCTTTCCTTATCCTCAGAAACAGTGGGAATAGACTCCAGATTGTACATCTCTGAAAGAAGAAATCCTCCGGCCCTTTCTCTTCCATTTCCACCCAAGCTCTCTCTGCCTCCTTCTCCAAGTCCTTCACAGAGCCCTCACAGGACTTCTGGGAAGGTGGGGAACAACATCTGCTAAATTTCTAGGCAACCTGTAGAGTTTGTGGTCTGGGAAAAGCAGGAGGGTAAGGGTTGGGTGGTTGGGGGAAGTATCCTTGTGAGGAAGTATCCGTGCTGTTGTTTCCACAGCTTGTGGGTTAGAGAGGGGTGGTCTCTTCAAGCTTGAGGACTTCAGGCACAGACATTTTGAGTGAGACTTGGAAGTGGGCTTGGAGAGAGGGCATGTGGGGGTCCAGTGTGGAATGTGGTTGGAACCCTTGACACAAGCTAGCCACTGCTGGTGTTCCCCACACTTACCCGATGGAGTCCTTATTATAATAGCTCTGTGAAGTTGGTCCTCATGGCTCCCTTTTATAGGGAGGAATCCAGAGCTGAGAGCGGTAAAGCAAAATGCTTGGGCCACTGAACTGGTAAGTAGCAGAGCCTGTATTCAAACCCAGGTTTGCCTTACTCTAAATCCCTTGAAACCCTACTCAGGAAAGCAGGGTATTATGGGATGTAGTAAGACCTTTTGTAATTTAAGGTAGGTTAATCAGGTGTCAGGTAGGCTAAGGTCCAGATGCCATAACTGGGTCATTTTATAGTTAATGTATTTTTTTAAAATCCATCATATCTTACTAAACACACCTACTGGTGGTTAAGACTCTTGTTTTTGCAGGAAATGACTGAAGTGCCTTTTTAGAATTTCCTTTGTGCTCTGCAGAACTGGGTTACTAAACGTCATGTGTGTGCAACCAGCTACAATACACCTCTCTGCAGACAGTGGTGTGGCTGGCACACACCTCAGTGCCAGGGGTGAGGGCCTCCCACAGGATACTTTAAAGAAGATCATAGAAGGCAACGCAGTTTCTCTGTGGCCAAACCACAAAATGTTAAGGTTTCCTTAAAGTCCCGGAATCCCAAAGGGCGTAGGCAGTCCCTGTGAAAGAATGCTGAGCTCTGTGAAATACTAAAGGGAGGAACCAGATCCCCTGGAGGTGTAGACACATTTGCTTAGTGAGGGAATTTGGGTGATAGTTGAATTCCTTAAATGTTCATTGCTTGGAATTGGATCTTGCAGGTGTGGAAGTTCTCAGTGCCAGTGTCACTCAGATTTTACTGTGCAAGATAATTACCTGGGGATCTTGTTAAAATGCAGATTCTGTTTTCCTGGGTCTGGCGTGGGCTTGAGAGGCTCCATTTCCCAGACCTCGGTATTGCTGGTCCATAGATCACACTCAGAGCAGCCTTCCTGTATCATCTTTGTTTCTCTTCTCTGTTGTCGTGGTTGTTGTTCAGTTGCTAAGCTGTGTCCAACTGTTTGTGACCCCATGGACTGCTGTTTTCTACTATCACCCAGAGTTTGGTCAAACTTCTGTCTATTGATTTGGTGATGCCATCCAACCATCTCATTCTCTGCCCCCTTTCTCCTCCTGCCCACAGTCTTTCCCATCATCAAGGTCTTTTCCAATGAATTGGCTTTTCGCGTCAGGTGGCCAAAGCATTGGAGTGTCAGTATTAGTCCTTTCAATGAATATTCAGAATTGATTTCCTTTAGGATTGACTGGCTTCATCTCCTTGCTGTCCAAAGGACACTTAAGAGTCTTCTCCAATACAAAAACATCAATTCTTTGGTGCTCAGCCTTCCTTATGGTCCAACTGTCACATCCATATTTGACCACTGGGAAAACCATAGCTTTGAATATACAGACTTTTGTCAGCCAAGTAATGTCTCTGCTTTTGAATACGCTGTCTAGGTTTGTCATTGCCTTTCTTCCAAGGAGCAAGCGTCTTTTAATTTCATGGCTGCAGTCACCGTCCACAGTGATTTTGGAGCCCAAGAGAAAAAAATCTGGGGGGGGGATGGGATATACATATGACTAATCTTGGATTATACATATATGTAAACAACAAAGCTCTGTAAAAGCAAAAAAGCAAAATTAAAAAAATGGCAAAAAAAAAAAATCTGTCACTGCTTCCACTTTTTCCCCTTCTATCTGCCATGAAGTTATGGGACCAGATGCCATGCTCAGATGCTCAGTCAAGATTCACCTATTTTAGGATAACTTTCTTTAGGAAGGCAAAACAGACAAGAAAAAGGAAATTTACATAATCTTCTGAGTAGATCTCAAGGAATCTCTATTGAAACATGTTGTAGATGTGAAGAGATGTTGTGAGGGGAACAATAAAATGTGGTACGGGTTTGTAGTCAAATTTCAAAACTGTTGGGCTGAAATTTTCAGCAGATGTTTTATTTCATGAATGACTTCTCAGAACCTGTGATTGGCTACTGCGCCTTGTGACCTTCACAGGGGTACTTTTCTCAAATTTATTTGCCAAAAGAATACTATTTGGAGGACCACAATAAGAGCATAGTGTTCAGCAAGACTGGTTGTTTCAGACATTGCTATAGATGACCACAAAAGAGGAGGAACTCTTTCCTAAAATACTGTGTAAACTTGAAATTGCCCTTATTTTCCAAGGGCTAAGAGCAATTCTAATATTAAACTAGAAATAAAGATGAATTAAGCTGGGGGATTAATTGAGTATGGGTTCCATGCATGTAGAATGCTGGACCTGTGACTTTGGAGAGGGAGTATTGATATGAATGGATGAGGAAGGAGATAAGAAAATGAAAATGTCTTAGAGCAGTTGTGATGTGGAGCAGGAGGGAATCATCTTGGAAATGCTTGTTTGTGGGGAGCAGTGAGTTAGTGGGCATACTCCATGAGGCTACCTAGGGTAGGGTATGGAGAAATTCAGAACACAGGGCAGGTGCAGATTCCAGGCAGGTGTCATTTTTTTTTTTAATGCCCAGTGATTGAGCCCTTGTCCTTTTAGGGGGAATTTCTGGCCTGACAAACAGAGCCTTCTTACATAGAACAACTGAAAAGGATATACTGTGTTTACTTAGCCTATTTTTCTGTTAGGTTCCTGGCACATTAACCTGGGCTCCCCTGGTATGAAGTGCCTGCCCCAGTGTTTTACTCAGAGCAGAAACAGGTGCCTGGTATATACCATTCAGTGAGGATGGTGACGTACAGACTGTGACAGAACAGTTTGGTATGTACATAGTACCTGTTGCAGGGTCTGTCTCCTGTGTGGGTAGCAGTAGTTCCTCATTGGACCATCCGCATAGCCTGACTTGGAGCATTGTTCTTGGTGGAGAGCCTAAGCCTGGTTCCTCATCATCCTGGGAATTCTGAGCTTCCCATTTGCTTTTCATAGATTTTCTGCTTAAATGAACAAGAGTTACTGCTTGCAGCTTATAATCCTGACAGACATATAGAAGATGAATGGAAGCTCTCCACTCAGTTTCAGATAGCCCTTAAGGGCATTTAATCTGAATTCTAGGGGTGGACTTTGAAGTTTATGAAGGAAGGTTTCTGTGGGCTGAGGGTCAAAGTCAAAGACACCCTGGGTGAATACTCAATTTGGAGGACCACATTTTAAAGAAAGCTTTAGTGTTTCAGCAAGACTGGTTGTTTCAGACATTGCTATAGATGACCACAAAAGAGGAGGAACTCTTTCCTAAAATACTGTGTAAACTTGAAATTGCCCTTATTTTCCAAGGGCTAAGAGCAATTCTAATATTAAACTAGAAATAAAGATGAATTAAGCTGGGGGATTAATTGAGTATGGGTTCCATGCATGTAGAATGCTGGACCTGTGACTTTGGAGAGGGAGTATTGATATGAATGGATGAGGAAGGAGATAAGAAAATGAAAATGTCTTAGAGCAGTTGTGATGTGGAGCAGGAGGGAATCATCTTGGAAATGCTTGTTTGTGGGGAGCAGTGAGTTAGTGGGCATACTCCATGAGGCTACCTAGGGTAGGGTATGGAGAAATTCAGAACACAGGGCAGGTGCAGATTCCAGGCAGGTGTCATTTTTTTTTTTAATGCCCAGTGATTGAGCCCTTGTCCTTTTAGGGGGAATTTCTGGCCTGACAAACAGAGCCTTCTTACATAGAACAACTGAAAAGGATATACTGTGTTTACTTAGCCTATTTTTCTGTTAGGTTCCTGGCACATTAACCTGGGCTCCCCTGGTATGAAGTGCCTGCCCCAGTGTTTTACTCAGAGCAGAAACAGGTGCCTGGTATATACCATTCAGTGAGGATGGTGACGTACAGACTGTGACAGAACAGTTTGGTATGTACATAGTACCTGTTGCAGGGTCTGTCTCCTGTGTGGGTAGCAGTAGTTCCTCATTGGACCATCCGCATAGCCTGACTTGGAGCATTGTTCTTGGTGGAGAGCCTAAGCCTGGTTCCTCATCATCCTGGGAATTCTGAGCTTCCCATTTGCTTTTCATAGATTTTCTGCTTAAATGAACAAGAGTTACTGCTTGCAGCTTATAATCCTGACAGACATATAGAAGATGAATGGAAGCTCTCAACTCAGTTTCAGATAGCCCTTAAGGGCATTTTTAATCTGAATTCTAGGGGTGGACTTTGAAGTTTATGAAGGAAGGTTTCTGTGGGCTGAGGGTCAAAGTCAAAGACACCCTGGGAGTCCTCGTTAGCCAATTAGGTGGCAAGGGAGGTGAAGAAATGAATATTATATTGAGTAAGCTCTTACAAAATACCAACTAGATGTTCTTATCTATATTTTTCTTATCATACCCTTTTGAAATAGATGTTGTTATCCTCATTTTGAAGAAGGGGAAGCTGAGATATGGGGTGTATAATTAGTTATTGAAATAGTGTTGGAGCTGGCATTCCAGCCAAGTGCTCTCCGACCCTACTAATCACTACATCAGGATGTTTGGTTCACAGTCATTGGCAGAGCACCTTCCATGTGTCAGACATGATACCTGCCTTCATGGAGATTAAGATCTGCTATAGGAGATTCACACTAGGCAGGAGAGCTAAAATAAGATTATGCAAAAGGGAAGCCTAGGAGCTTCCCTGGTAGCTCAGTGGTAAAGAAGCTGCCTGCCAATGCAGGAGACATGGGTTCACTCCCTAGCTTAGGAAGATCCCCTGGAGAAGGGAATGGCGACACACTCCAGTATTCTTGCCTGAGAAATCCCATGGACAGAGAAGCCTGGTGGGCTGCATACAGTCCATGGAGTTGCAGAAGAATTGGACACAACTTAGTGACTAAACAGTAACAGTAGGAACCCTGGCCTCAGTATAGACATGTGGAGGGGAAATGGTTTCCCTGAAGAGGTGCCCTTTGATGCGGTTTCAGGGTCTTGGTAGGAGGTAACGAGGCTGAATAGAGAGGAGAAATCTTCTAGTGTGAGTACAGTTTGGTATGTACATAGTACCTGTTGCAGGGTCTGTCTCCGGGGACCCTTTCCCGCATAGCCTGACTTGGAGCATTGTTCTTGGTGGAGAGCCTATGCCTGGTTCCTCATCATCCTGGGAATTCTGAGCTTCCCATTTGCTTTTCATAGATTTTCTGCTTAAATGAACAAGAGTTACTGCTTGCAGCTTATAATCCTGACAGACATATAGAAGATGAATGGAAGCTCTCAACTCAGTTTCAGATAGCCCTTAAGGGCATTTTTAATCTGAATTCTAGGGGTGGACTTTGAAGTTTATGAAGGAAGGTTTCTGTGGGCTGAGGGTCAAAGTCAAAGACACCCTGGGAGTCCTCGTTAGCCAATTAGGTGGCAAGGGAGGTGAAGAAATGAATATTATATTGAGTAAGCTCTTACAAAATACCAACTAGATGTTCTTATCTATATTTTTCTTATCATACCCTTTTGAAATAGATGTTGTTATCCTCATTTTGAAGAAGGGGAAGCTGAGATATGGGGTGTATAATTAGTTATTGAAATAGTGTTGGAGCTGGCATTCCAGCCAAGTGCTCTCCGACCCTACTAATCACTACATCAGGATGTTTGGTTCACAGTCATTGGCAGAGCACCTTCCATGTGTCAGACATGATACCTGCCTTCATGGAGATTAAGATCTGCTATAGGAGATTCACACTAGGCAGGAGAGCTAAAATAAGATTATGCAAAAGGGAAGCCTAGGAGCTTCCTGGTAGCTCAGTGGTAAAGAAGCTGCCTGCCAATGCAGGAGACATGGGTTCACTCCCTAGCTTAGGAAGATCCCCTGGAGAAGGGAATGGCGACACACTCCAGTATTCTTGCCTGAGAAATCCCATGGACAGAGAAGCCTGGTGGGCTGCATACAGTCCATGGAGTTGCAGAAGAATTGGACACAACTTAGTGACTAAACAGTAACAGTAGGAACCCTGGCCTCAGTATAGACATGTGGAGGGGAAATGGTTTCCCTGAAGAGGTGCCCTTTGATGCGGTTTCAGGGTCTTGGTAGGAGGTAACGAGGCTGAATAGAGAGGAGAAAGGCTTTTCTAATAGAGAGAATTAAGTACAAGCCAAATACATCCCATGCTTATTTAGTACCCTGAGATTTCCCTCACTGTAGCACCCTGCTTTTGTAGATTCAGTGGTCATCTGCTTTATTAAAGATGGATACAGGAGAGCAGTGAAAGACAATGAGTCATGCCCACGCCTCAGCCAAAATAGGGCTAAGGTTTTTTTGGGGGGGAGTTGGGGGGGGGGGCACTTCTTTTGGTCTTTCATTTGTTTATTTTCATCCATCTTTGTTCTTTGGCCCGTGTGGGCCTCCCATCATGGTGGCCTCCGTTGTCACAGAGCACTGGCTCTGGGTGCATGCACTCCAGAGCTCCAGCTCAGCAATTGGACACATCGGTCCAGTCGCTCCGCGGCACGTGGGATCTTCCTTGGGCAGGAGTAAGGTTTTTGCTGGCTGCCACAGGTAGGCAGGAACCACAGTGCGGGGAGAGAGGCTGCCACAAAGGTATGGGGAGACATGTTACCCATTTCTGCATGAGCTTAGGATAGAATCAGCTGAATTGAGCTGCTGGGTTTCATTTCTCTGGACACTGCCTCATTCCATTTCTCTTCTGGGAAATGCTCCTTGCCAAAGGACATGTTGCAGAATGATATCAAAAATATTATCCCTATTTTACTTACAAAAATCTAAGTCCATATATTTTCTAAAAGCTAAAATCATCAATCTCTGTCTATGAAAATCATGTGACAGTTAAGGCTCAGCTTCGAAGTCACCTCCTCCAGAAACCCTTCCTTGATTATGTCACACAGCAGTTACGTCTTAGCCACTTGGACCTCCCAGTACTCTGCAGGGCACCATTCTTGAAGCACACACCAATCATGTCTGCACTGTATGGTAGTTATTTGGGCCCATGGCTTATCTTCCCAGCCCCATTGCAGGTTTGAGTAGAGGAACTGTGTATCGTATGGCGTTGTAATATCCAGAGTACTTTGTGCATAAGAGATGCTCTCTGAAAAATTTGTGAGCAGAATGGAAACTAAAAGTTGATTTTCAGGGCTTTCCTGGTGGTCCAGTGGGTAAGGACACCACCTTGTAGTGCAAGGAGTGCCAGTTCGGTCCCTGGCCTGGGAAGATCCCACGTGCCGCGGAGCAGCTAGATGGATGTGTCCGACTACCGAGCCACAGCTCTGGAGCGCATGCACCGAGAGCCAGTGCACTGCAGTGACAGAGGCCACTGCAATGGGGGGCCCGCCCACACAGGCCAAAGAACAAAGATGGAAATAAATGAAAGACCAATAGAAATGGCCTAAAAAAAAAAAAAATTGATTTTCAGTTAAAGCTCTCTGTTTTTTCACCCATTCAAGTACCTATTAAAGTACAGAGTATATTTTAGAAAGGGTTATAAATAGAGTTGAAAAGGTAGGGTTTGGTATATATGCCCTGGTTTACTGCATAGAAAAACTAAGGTAAGGAGCCCCTCATGAAAGCCTTTCAGTAAGCCACTGGAGAATAATGTGAAATAAGAAATCTGGATTCAAGTCCTGGTCCCTCTGTGTGCCTGCTGTATGAGCTCAGGCAGGTCACTCGACTTCTCTGAACGTGGATTTTCTCATTTGTAATATGTGGGAGGTGTGACATCTAACTTGTAGGATTTCAGAGAGAATTAAAGAAATAGCACAGGGATTCTTCACCCCCTTTCCCTCCAGGGTACTTCCTGTGGTGGGACAGGGGGAAGGACTCTGGCACCTTATCTCCATCACCTTGCTGCAGCCTGAGAGAGGACACATGAGCTGGTTGTGCCCCTTGTACACTCAGGCTTCAAGGCTGGTGCCATATCCTCTGCTTCAGTGCAGGTATGTCTTGGGCTCATGATGTGTATTCATGAATTAACAGGCAGGACAAGTTGTCCATTTGCTTGTCACTTTCATAGAAGTCAGTTGGTGTCATAAATTATTATAAACCATCTGTCCTTTCAAAGTGGATCCTCGTGTGGAATGAGGACACCAATCCTCTCAAAAAGGGCTGCATGAGATGGGGTTTGTGTCAGTAAGGGAAACTGCCAGACCATGTGTGTTAGGGCATGAACTCTGGGGTCAGCAACCGTGGCCACAGCTTGGGAAACTGGACACTTCTCTTGGGTTTGGAATAAAGCATCTTGCATGGTGGTTCCAAAGGGGAGCCTCCAGGGGACACTCCCCCGGTCGGATATTCTGCTCCAAGCCTGGATCCAGGCTTCCCACCCACTCTCTGGAGTCTGGGAATCAGAGAAACCCAGACATGCCAGGAAGAGCTTGTTTGTGGAGAGCAGTGTGTTAGGGGGTTTGATCTATGAAACTAGCCAGGGTAGGGTGTGGAGAGATCCAAAATATGAGGCAGATTCCAGGCAGTTGTCTTTTTCTTTTCTTTCTTTCTTTTTTTTTTTTAAATGTTGTACTTTGAGAACAGTTTCAGCTCAGTAAGAAGAGTGGGTAAGTTCTTGGTTTCAGAGAAGATACTTTTAGGTATGTGGGGGGAAAATAGGAGAAATCAAGATGCGAAGTCTGGCTTCCATTGGTCGGGGTCAGCCTGGGCTGTGGTGTTAAGGGGGTTTCGGCAGCCACTGTTGTTTCTGTTGCTCTGGAAACCAGAGGAGAAATACACTACGCCCAGTGCAGGTGCACTGGGGTTGAGTAGGCCCATTTCCTCCCAACAGCCCTGGCCTGCCTGGAAACGGCGACCTTGGAACTCCTCCAGGATGGCTAGCTGAAAGTTTTAGGCTATGGAGACCAAAATGTGAAAATTCTGTATTCAGGGGTCTTTGCCTGTAAGGGCTGCTGGTCACACCTGGGTGGTGCCCTCCCTGTCAGCACAGGAAAGCTGGATCCAGGATTTGGAAGAGTCAGCGGGATCCCCTGGCTTTCCCTGCTTGGCTTTCTTGTCTCTGGCAGCTGCAGCTTCAGCAGTTGCATCCTGCATCCTATTAAGAAAGCTCAGTGCAGGGTCAGACCCAGGTCTTGCAGCTCCACCCTGAAGCTCTGCTGAGAAGCTGCAGCATCAGGGAGGGTGTCAGTCTCCCTCGTTCTTGTGCTTACCTTTGCTGAGCCCATGGATCCTCCCAGAGTCACTCTACTGTGGGAACCCTGGGGGCTGTCCTTCCTAAGGGACTCTGGGTGACAATCTGTAGGATCAGACACAGATTCTATGGGGTGGAAATAGTCAGACCTAATGCAAAGACTTGTGAGAAGGAAGTCTCTATGAAAGTAATAAGGCCATACCTGGCACTTAGCAGTTACTCAATAAATGGGACCGTTGTCTCTTGCCCAAGTGCCAGAATTTAAGATGCATTTTTATCTCTCTGAACTTGACCAACTAATGCAGTGGTAAAGAATCCACTTGCCAGTGCAGGAGACACAAAAGATACAGGTTCAATCCCCAGGTCAGGAAGGTCCCTTGAAGTAGGAATGGCAACCCACTCCAGTATTCTTGCCTGGAAAATTCTGTGGACAGAGGAGCCTGGCGGGCTATAATTCATGGGATCACAGAGTTGGATACGACTGAGCATGCACAGCACAGCTTTATATCTCTCTGAAGTCACTGCTAGGACCACTGCTCTGCCAGAAATTTAAAAACCAGGAGCATCCAGCCAACCCAATTCGTTAGCAAATCCTGCAGCTCTCTCTACTCATACGTAAAAACTCTCTCCTCCTGCCTCCTCCACTGTTACCACGTGTCCCAGCACCACTATCTCTTGCCTGGATTATTGCAGTTGCAGTAGTGAGACATGGAGGTGATTGGAGCAGGAAGGAAGATGAAAGGGAAGTAATTGAAATAATTTCCTCCAATAAGCCCCGCATGGGGATAGAAATAAATATATGCCCATAAAGAGGTGAAATAGAGGTGCCTTGTAGGAGTGGGAGGGAAATGTCTTCCACTAGAACACTCTCAAATGGTCTGGCAGTTTCCAGTGACATGACGCATGCTCCAGTGACTCTCTGGGTCCTTTCTTCTCCCTCATATTTCCCGTTAAGACTTGCTCTAGTGATAAGTGTAAAGAGTCACTTCAAGTACGCTCAGAAACTGTGAGGCCAAAAGACACGTGAAAACCCTGCCCCATGCCTGTGAGCTCTAATCTTCTTAAACTGAATAGACTCAGAGTTGCATATGGAATTGTGTGTGCTTGGCAAACGTGAGGTGGAACCCCTCTGAAAAACATCTGATAGGAATTGCCTCTTCACCAAATGTGAAAAGAAGCTCCCACCCAATTATTAAGAGGCTTCCGAAGAGGAAAGAAAAAGTTAGTGCAGCTAACACAACATGTGGCTTGCCAAAATCATCCTGCCCTAATTCTCTTGTCTGCAGAGCCACTTTTCTGAAGAGCAAGTAACTCATAATTGGGTCGCTTGATTCCTCTGGCCACTCCTGCTGTGCGCCCCCGGCCCCACCCAGGACCCCCTGACCAGACCTCACCCTTGTCTCTGCATTTTCACTGGTGGGATATTCTTCAGGACTTGAAACCTGAGAAATTCCTCCATTGAGAGCACGATGATCCACACTTAGGATGTGAATGGCCACGAATGTTGTATTGCTTATCTTGCTTCATGCAACACCCAGCAGCTGCTGGCGTTTAATGAGGTGGTGGCATAGGGCTCTGAGAATAGTCCTGTGTGAGCTTTGTTTGTGCTTTCTGTGGCTGATTTAAGAGCAAGAAAGGAACAAAACCAATCTGATGCCTTTACCCCAGAGATCATCCACATCCTTCCTAGGGCAGGAAGAGCAGGTGACTGGGACACTGGACATTTGGCAAGCTGGTGACTTTCCTGAACTGGCATGCTTTGCCGGGATTTTCATGAAAAGACAATGACCTTTACAGAAAACAACGACCTTTGCAGAGATCTCTAAACCCTGGCAACACAGCAGCAAGTTCAGTTCCAAAAGCGTTCTTCTTGCCTTTCCCAACAGACTTGAACAACTAGAAAGAAAGGAAGGAACTTGAAAAAATCACCCAAGTTTTTGGCAAATCTTAGGTGCTCTCTCCTCCACCCTGTAATTAAGGCAGAAGTAAACAGTAAGAGAATATAAAATTGCAGCTTGCCTTGGTAATAGATGCCCAGGTGGAGCTGCTACTTGTACAGACCTGTGCCTTGAGACAGAAGGGCAGCCTCCTTGGGGAGCACTCCAGTGGGTCCTCATATCTGACATATCAAGATTAAGACCTGAGGATTTGGAGCACAGTGACAAGAAAGGGTGAGTCACCTGGGTATCATTTGAAAAAAGACCAGTTTTTTCCTTCTTTATATTTGTCCTCTCCCCAACAACTCTGGACACCTTTTTGTTTTTGTTTTGGATGGTACTGCCTCATCTCGAAGAGCCTGCTGGGTCCAAGGAACCCAAAGCACTTCCTGTTGAGAATAGTGTGTGTGACTTTCACCAGGCTGGCTTGGTCTGTGTGCTGCCTCTGCCAGTCACCAGCTGAGTGACCCCAATGAACTGCTTACCTTCTCTAAGCTTCAGTTTTGTCAACTCTAGAAAGAGAATAGTGTTTAGCTTATAGGGCACCCATGAGGCTAAAATGAAACAGTGTAAAGTGCCTTCCACATAAGAGCCACTTAACCATCAATGTGGGTGTCCGTAGTTCATTTCTTACTAAGTAAGACTGTCTTGTGGCTCTTCTGCAGTTTGTTTATTCATTCAGCTGTTGATGTGACGTTATGCGTTACTCTCTGTTTGGGGCTATGACAAATAAAGCCGCTAGTATTTGTGTAAAAGTCTTGTATGAACAATTTTCCTTTTAGGTAAAATACTTAGGAGTAGAGTGGAGGTCATCCCCTAGATGGTACTACCTCATCTTGAAGAACCTGTAGTGTATGTATAACTTTTAAAGAAAATGTCAGACTAACTTCCAAAATGGTTGTACCATTTTACATTCTCACCAGCAGTGTATGAGCATTCCAGTTGCTCTACAACCTTGCCAGCACTTGGTATGGTCAGTCTTTCTAATTCTATCCAGTCTAATAGGTGTGTAATGGTGATTCACATTTACTTTGGGTTGCACTGAAAATAGGTGAACATTCTGTACCATTTATGTGTTGCATTCATACCATTCACTTATTATATACTGAATAGACCACAAAGCTCAAATATTATCTGAAGACAAACAGTGGTGAAATTTAATCCTTGGTGCATAGTTGGTCGCATCTGACTCAGGAGATAAGTGAATTTGCAGCTTGCCTTGGTAATAGATGCCCAGGTGGAGCTGCTACTTGTACAGACCTGTGCCTTGAGACAGAAGGGCAGCCTCCTTGGGGAGCACTCCAGTGGGTCCTCATATCTGACATATCAAGATTAAGACCTGAGGATTTGGAGCACAGTGACAAGAAAGGGTGAGTCACCTGGGTATCATTTGAAAAAAGACCAGTTTTTTCCTTCTTTATATTTGTCCTCTCCCAACAACTCTGGACACCTTTTTGTTTTTGTTTTGGATGGTACTGCCTCATCTCGAAGAGCCTGCTGGGTCCAAGGAACCCAAAGCACTTCCTGTTGAGAATAGTGTGTGTGACTTTCACCAGGCTGGCTTGGTCTGTGTGCTGCCTCTGCCAGTCACCAGCTGAGTGACCCCAATGAACTGCTTACCTTCTCTAAGCTTCAGTTTTGTCAACTCTAGAAAGAGAATAGTGTTTAGCTTATAGGGCACCCATGAGGCTAAAATGAAACAGTGTAAAGTGCCTTCCACATAAGAGCCACTTAACCATCAATGTGGGTGTCCGTAGTTCATTTCTTACTAAGTAAGACTGTCTTGTGGCTCTTCTGCAGTTTGTTTATTCATTCAGCTGTTGATGTGACGTTTGCGTTACTCTCTGTTTGGGGCTATGACAAATAAAGCCGCTAGTATTTGTGTAAAAGTCTTGTATGAACAATTTTCCTTTTAGGTAAAATACTTAGGAGTAGAGTGGAGGTCATCCCCTAGATGGTACTACCTCATCTTGAAGAACCTGTAGTGTATGTATAACTTTTAAAGAAAATGTCAGACTAACTTCCAAAATGGTTGTACCATTTTACATTCTCACCAGCAGTGTATGAGCATTCCAGTTGCTCTACAACCTTGCCAGCACTTGGTATGGTCAGTCTTTCTAATTCTATCCAGTCTAATAGGTGTGTAATGGTGATTCACATTTACTTTGGGTTGCACTGAAAATAGGTGAACATTCTGTACCATTTATGTGTTGCATTCATACCATTCACTTATTATATACTGAATAGACCACAAAGCTCAAATATTATCTGAAGACAAACAGTGGTGAAATTTAATCCTTGGTGCATAGTTGGTCGCATCTGACTCAGGAGATAAGTGAATTTCAAAGCAACAGCAGTCTAATGATTCAGTGCTTAATTTTCAGTCCTAAATTTTCTTCCCATCTCTCCTACTAAAGCCAAGTAATTGCTGTGATTTCACTACTTCACCTATGAAACCAATAATAATCATGGTCAACACTATCTTTAGCTCTTGTTACTAACACTAACAAATACCATAAGGTTGGCAATTCTATTAAGTTTGCCCCTGTTTATAATAATGAGGTTAGTGAAAATTTGTTCACTCCTTTTTAGGATCCCAGAAAGAGGACCTACAGGAGAAATTTAATTCTAATCTTAGTTCTAGGAATAACTTTGTTTTTCTTAAACAAGGGGTTTGTTTTCATCTGATAGATGCTGGGAATAGCCGTGCTACTTTCTTCATATTGGTAGCCAAGAGCCCAGACCCAGATTTGTCTTCTGTTACACAGCAAACTGTTAAAATTTATATTATATACTTTGCAAACTAACTCTTGCCTGACTCTAGCTTACCTTCTTATTTACTTTCCTATTTGCTTTATTTTCCATATTCATTAAAATATTTTAAATTGTTTTTATTTTTAAAAAATATATGTTTATAGTCAGATTCAAAGGCATAAATTGAGTCTTATCTCACTTCTGCCCCAGAGACACCTGGTTCCCTTCCCAGGGTCAACTGCTGTTAATTGATTTCTTGCATGTCTTTCCTGATCATCTTCTTGGGTATAAGCATAATTATGGGGTGGCTAGCATATATTTATAAGCAGTTTGTTGAATGAGTTGGAGTTTGTAGGGTATAAACATAAAGTAACTTTATTTCTGCTCATTTCCTGGCTCCTGAAATTTACTCTGATGTTTTCTTGCCGGCCCATGGATAAATTCTCTGGTAGATCCTTAGTTTTTCTACTCACCGGTTAACTTCCAAATGGTTGCACAAGTGTATGAGCATTCCAGTTCTCCCTTACTTATTTTTACTATCCAGTCTAATAGGTGTGTAATGGTGATTCACATTTACTTTGGGTTGCACTGAAAATAGGTGAACATTCTGTACCATTTATGTGTTGCATTCATACCATTCACTTATTATATACTGAATAGACCACAAAGCTCAAATATTATCTGAAGACAAACAGTGGTGAAATTTAATCCTTGGTGCATAGTTGGTCGCATCTGACTCAGGAGATAAGTGAATTTCAAAGCAACAGCAGTCTAATGATTCAGTGCTTAATTTTCAGTCCTAAATTTTCTTCCCATCTCTCCTACTAAAGCCAAGTAATTGCTGTGATTTCACTACTTCACCTATGAAACCAATAATAATCATGGTCAACACTATCTTTAGCTCTTGTTACTAACACTAACAAATACCATAAGGTTGGCAATTCTATTAAGTTTGCCCCTGTTTATAATAATGAGGTTAGTGAAAATTTGTTCACTCCTTTTTAGGATCCCAGAAAGAGGACCTACAGGAGAAATTTAATTCTAATCTTAGTTCTAGGAATAACTTTGTTTTTCTTAAACAAGGGGTTTGTTTTCATCTGATAGATGCTGGGAATAGCCGTGCTACTTTCTTCATATTGGTAGCCAAGAGCCCAGACCCAGATTTGTCTTCTGTTACACAGCAAACTGTTAAAATTTATATTATATACTTTGCAAACTAACTCTTGCCTGACTCTAGCTTACCTTCTTATTTACTTTCCTATTTGCTTTATTTTCCATATTCATTAAAATATTTTAAATTGTTTTTATTTTTAAAAAATATATGTTTATAGTCAGATTCAAAGGCATAAATTGAGTCTTATCTCACTTCTGCCCCAGAGACACCTGGTTCCCTTCCCAGGGTCAACTGCTGTTAATTGATTTCTTGCATGTCTTTCCTGATCATCTTCTTGGGTATAAGCATAATTATGGGGTGGCTAGCATATATTTATAAGCAGTTTGTTGAATGAGTTGGAGTTTGTAGGGTATAAACATAAAGTAACTTTATTTCTGCTCATTTCCTGGCTCCTGAAATTTACTCTGATGTTTTCTTGCCGGCCCATGGATAAATTCTCTGGTAGATCCTTAGTTTTTCTACTCACTTCCTGGTGTTAACAGCCTCACTTTCACTAAAAAGTCTGAAACATAGAATCAAAACATCAGTCTCTTTCCATTGAAAACATCTTGCCTTCTCCAGCTGGGGCCTGGCCATAGCTCCAATGGACCTAAGGGTGTGGTCTGCCTCCCACCAGCTCCCAGCCTTGCTCTACTGCTGCTCCTCCACACTCACCTTGTGACCTCTGGCTCTTCCACGGGTGGTGGGATGGGTGGTTTGCACCTTTCCTTTGGGGAGCACCTCTGGGCTGTGCCTTCTTTACTTGTAGGTGTAGAGAACTGGGTGCGCCCAGGACTCTGGGGATTTATATCTGTCCACTTTCCCAGAGAGCCAATGACCGAATGGAACAGGATAGCAAAAGACTAGCCCCTTTGCTCCAAAACGGACAAACTCTCAGATGTAATTTATATTCTGAGTACCCTGCGGGTTTAACCTGAGGCTAGGACTGTGCCAGAAATCTCACAGTCCCTTGCCTTCTCCTTCCCTGTCAGGTTTCCCCCATCCCCTTACCAGATTCTTTGATGTACTTCCTTAATAATCACTTATTTTCATAGGAACCCTCATTTCAGGGTCTATTCAGGAAATAACCCAAGACAGCAACTATCCAAATACTGACACTAACTATCATGGGAGATTGTCGAAAGTCTTCAGAGTTCTTTCACTAAAGCCCCTCCAACCACAGTTCTCTTGTGTTGGTTGAAGCCTGCTACGGTCGGGCTACCTACGACTTTCCTCTCAGGTCCTGGCTTCTAGGGTGCATCCCTTGAACTCTTGTTGAGGTCTTTTACTCTGGACAGAAAGAGCAAAACTCAGTGTTCAGTCATCATACATCTTCTCTTCTTTACCTTAAAAATATCATTAACTATATACACATGCTCAGGATTTGTACCTTCCTCATCGTATAAGTGAACACCCACATTTGTTCTAGTTGTTCTGCTTTAGTTAATTGGATGAAATACACAAAATAACCAGCCTTTCTTTAATGAATATTTTCTATTCTTTTGGGTGGGTAATATTTATTTCTTGTAGCTTCCACAAATGAAAAGCTATAGCCACTGACCTCTTACATTTTCAGAAAAGTTTGCCCATTGATTTTACACTTCTATTGGTAGGGAATAAAATTCTTAGGCTACATGTTATATTCCATAGGACTTTTTTTACACTGTTTTCTAGCACTGTTTTTTTGTAATGTTGGAACAAGTGGGGTTTATTCTATGTTCTAAGTGTGTAAGCCATGTGCATTAGTCTTAAGTTTTTTTTTAAACTAATGTAATTTGTCATACCTTGCTTTTTACTGTTTTCTAGCACTGATTGTTTTCACCTTCTGTTAAGTGACTTGATGGTTGTTGTTGTTTTTTTTCAGAATACTAAAATGGTTCTTTTTATAATTTTTGTAGCCAAACAATTGTGATGTGATATTTTTTTTCCCTAGGAATAAGATGTATCTTTCAATTTGTAAATTTAAATATTTCCTCTTTGGGGAAATATATAGCTTTTATATCCAAAGAATTAAGTGTTAGTATTCAAAACACTCCTGAGACTGGCTGATAGAGCTGGATTTCAAGAATTCTGTTGGATCTAACTCTCCAGAGAAGGACAGACCTCCTTGTAAGGACTGCCACATCCTGGGGGCACCTAGCATCCTTCTGCCACCTGAGCAGAAGTCACTTTGAATTGTATCTTGAAATATTTTACTGTTCCATTATTTAGGTTCTCTTCTTCAGGGATATCAATTTTGCTCATGTTTTGTCAGTGTCTTTCATATTTCTTTTTTTTTTCCCTAAACTTAAGGAAAAATCTACTTCTTTCCATGCTGTTTTACTCACTTTTCTTACCATATCTTACCTTTATTTTACTGTACTTGCATCAGGAACTTACCTCCTTAAAACAGATTCAGAAAATGAAAGTTTTAGTCGCTCAGTCATGTCTGACTCTTTGCAAACCCGTGAACTATACCCTGCCAGGTTCCTTTCTCCATGGGATTCTCCAGCTAGGAATAGTGAAGGGGGTTGCCATTTCCTTCTCCAGGGGATCTTCCTGACCCAGAGATTGAACCTTGGTCTCCTTCATTCCAGGCAGAGTCTGGTCATTTCGTCCAAGCCACCAAGGAAGCCCATCCTTTGTGATGCTCTAATGTTTTTCTTCAACTTCTTTTCCAGATTCCGTCAGTTCCTGGTTCATCTGCTTCTTTTTTCATGTTTTCATTCAGTGCTGGTATCTCTATTCTGTATTCTTGGTTTGCAGGGGCAAATCTCTTTGCTAAGGAGTATATCAGTGCATCATTTGCTTTCTATCACTTCCCAGGAATCCCTAAAATAGTTGAACTTCCCAAGGATTCTGGATTCACGTTCTGCTTAGGAAGCAATAAGGACCAGTAGGCTTGGAAACTGGGCAGAATTTTGTCCAAATCCTGACTCTGCTACTTATAAGTTAGGTTATTTTGAGGATACTGGTCTCTCTGAGCCTCAGTCACCTCATCTGTAAGACAGATATGATATTACTTCATAGTGTTCTTGTGAGGATGAGATACAATAAATAAAGGGTCTGTCTAGCTCAGAGTCTGACTTACATATGGTACTTAATAAGTGCTCCCTTCTCTTTTTTTCCAGCTAAACTGATGGATAGGTGCAAACTATTTTGCCACAGCAAGAAGAGACTTTGTCTTAAATGCTACTTAACCATCACTCTAAAGCATTCATTACAATGATGATAGTAGAAAATATTTATTGAAGGTGTACTGTTTTCTAGGAATTTTGCTAAATTTATTACATGTATTCTCCTTAATTATTCAGCCTCCTAGAGGTATGTCATATCATTATACTCATTTTATAGTTGAGGAAATTGAGCCTTGAGTAATATCTTGCTTATGGTAGTAAGTGACCAGTATAGATTCTACCTTCCTGGCCATGTCTTAATCACTGTCAGTATTGTTTATGCCTTGTGATCTTTCCACGTGCTAGGAACAATAAAATAGCAGAAGCAAAAATGTGTGTTATGCCTGGTTTTGAGAATCTCATCAATGCATGTGCACCCACTGCATAGTTTCATAAAAAAACACTCATGTCCGTATGCCTAGCACTCAAAATAAGAACTCTTGTTCTCAGAATGAGATTTGAGACTTAGAGGATACCTTCTTTCCTAGGGATTAGAACCTTGAACTAGAATTTTTCTTCCTTATCCTTCTATTTTTGTGGCCTGGTAAGGGTGAGTGAATTCTAAAGCAGTTAGATTATTGAGTTTTCTCAGAATTTGGGTGTGTTAAAAATGTACCTGGAGTTTATTCTAATCAGGCATGGTAAGACACACACAAATTGATTATCACAAAGAAAGAATTTTGTACTCAAGGATCTGTAGAAACATGAGGCACAGCACGCCAGGCCGTACAGGGCCACACAGGAAAGCAACAGGATGGATCAGGAGGTGGAGACGGAAGGACAGAGCATGGCTTGGAGCCTTTACTGTGTTTTCTGGGGTGTGTGTTGGGGGAAAGGACTTGATGCGCAGGGAAGATGCATTTAATAATTTGGATAATTTAGGTAGATTTTGGGCTGTAGGAGTGGTCCCTAGTTTTCTGCTGTCTAGGGAAGCCATGCATATTAAGTTTTTGAGGATACTGGTCTCTCTGAGCCTCAGTCACCTCATCTGTAAGACAGATATAAAAAGGGATAACAATAAATAAAGGGTCTGTCTAGCTCAGAGTCTGACTTACATATGGTACTTAATAAGTGCTCCCTTCTCTCTTTCCAGCTAAACTGATGGATAGGTGCAAACTATTTTGCCACAGCAAGAAGAGACTTTGTCTTAAATGCTACTTAACCATCACTCTAAAGCATTCATTACAATGATGATAGTAGAAAATATTTATTGAAGGTGTACTGTTTTCTAGGAATTTTGCTAAATTTATTACATGTATTCTCCTTAATTATTCAGCCTCTCCTAGAGGTATGTCATATCATTATACTCATTTTATAGTTGAGGAAATTGAGCCTTGAGTAATATCTTGCTTATGGTAGTAAGTGACCAGTATAGATTCTACCTTCCTGGCCATGTCTTAATCACTGTCAGTATTGTTTATGCCTTGTGATCTTTCCACGTGCTAGGAACAATAAAATAGCAGAAGCAAAAATGTGTGTTATGCCTGGTTTTGAGAATCTCATCAATGCATGTGCACCCACTGCATAGTTTCATAAAAACACAGTCATGTCCGTATGCCTAGCACTCAAAATAAGAACTCTTGTTCTCAGAATGAGATTTGAGACTTAGAGGATACCTTCTTTCCTAGGGATTAGAACCTTGAACTAGAATTTTTCTTCCTTATCCTTCTATTTTTGTGGCCTGGTAAGGGTGAGTGAATTCTAAAGCAGTTAGATTATTGAGTTTTCTCAGAATTTGGGTGTGTTAAAAATGTACCTGGAGTTTATTCTAATCAGGCATGGTAAGACACACACAAATTGATTATCACAAAGAAAGAATTTTGTACTCAAGGATCTGTAGAAACATGAGGCACAGCACGCCAGGCCGTACAGGGCCACACAGGAAAGCAACAGGATGGATCAGGAGGTGGAGACGGAAGGACAGAGCATGGCTTGGAGCCTTTACTGTGTTTTCTGGGGTGTGTGTTGGGGGAAAGGACTTGATGCGGCAGGGAAGATGCATTTAATAATTTGGATAATTTAGGTAGATTTTGGGCTGTAGGAGTGGTCCCTAGTTTTCTGCTGTCTAGCCTGGGAGTGATTTAGTACCATGGTGTGCGAGTACTTGATAAAGGAGATGCTTAAGGGCCCAGACTTTGAATAGATTTATTAGTTTATTAAAGGCTTGCTTCCAGAGAAGTCATTTGCTGTCTTCGGGAGTTAGCTCGTACTGGAAGGGACAGTCTCTCCAGGATCAATGCTCCAAACACCAGAGCATCAAGATTGTAGAAAATAAGAAAATGTAGTCAATGCCATGGATATCCATGCCTGTGCGTGTGTGTGTGCGTGTGTGAGAGAGAGAGAGGGAGAGAGAGAATGCTGCAAAGGAATGAGTGGTGTCTCTTGCCCTTCTTGGGAGTGTAGAGGAATGGAATGAAAATTGGAGGGGGAAGTTGGACAGGTAATGAGGAATTCATCAAAAAGAATAGGCTTATTCTAGACTGTTTATCAAATATTTTTTATTTGGAAAATGGGGTATTGTCTGACTGTTGTCAAGGAAATTCCTATAAGTAGAACTCAGAGACTTAATGTTGTACTCTAAAGAAACTAAAGAAAAGCAAAACATTGTTTTAATTCATTGTTTAGCATGAACCAACCTTAAATTGCTCTAGAAATGTGTTTTGTAATTGGACAGTATTTTTGTGTGCATGTACTGTATACAAACAGCAGGTGAAAAAGTACAGAATCTTAAGAACTGTATCGTTTGGGTTTCTCCAGACTAAACAGAAATTTCCAAGTATGGGCAGATAAAAAGATTTTTCTGACACTCCCTGTCTCTCACCCCACCTTCCTATCAGAGGGCTGAATTTGCAATACAGCACAGGAGTGCTGGACCGAAGGCCGTGAACTATTTCTATTCATGGTATGTCTCTTGGCTTTGGACAGAGTGCAAGAACTCAACCATATCATGGAACAGGTTTGTTGGAATTCAGACAGTGAGTGTTTCCTCTAGATTACAATTGATTCTTTCCATAAAAAATATTTTTCTAGGCAAGCAGTTTCATAATTTATTAGCTACAAGGACCTACAAAGTTGGAGATAAACTGTTATTGGGAGAAAATAAGCAGGAGTGTTTAAAAGCTGCAGACCATGGTCATTTGGGAACTATCATTTGGCATCACTGTGGGGACCCCAACCACTGGTGCAGTATGAATGCCACGGGAACCAGTGCCATTCTGCCCTCTCCTTGCCTCCTGACAGATTTATCTCCTGGAAGGCAGTGCACCAGTGTGGACAGGTTATTACAAAACACATTATGCAGCTACTACTACATTTTTTGTGCCTTGGATTGGGCCAACTGAATTCCTAAGATCTGTTTTACTGCTTTCTCTTTGAACAGCCCAAGGAACTAATGAAGAAGCCTTCAGCAACCTTGCTGAAGTTATTCTTTTTTCTTGTAGATCTAGAAACACTGTGTACTTTCTGAGTGGGAACAGGGCTCCTCATTTTTGCTCTGGAGGCTGATTCTCTGGAGCTGGGCCTTGAGTTTCTCCAGCAATATGTTCTGCAGGGCATGCATTCAGATTTTCTGTCTCCAGGCTTTGTCCTAGGTTTCTTCTGGTTCAGAACTTGACTTAGGTACCAACATTCTAAGTGTATCCCAAGCAAGATGAACATGGACTCTGTCTGCTTTCTCCTTCCTGTCTTCCTAGTGCACACCCCATCTTTGCCATTTTCTCCTTCTTTATCCTCCTTCCTCTACTGTCTCTTCTGTGGATATCAGTTAAGCACCTGCTGGTACTATGACCCAAAGATAAATAAGACAAAGTTTATATTGAAATACCCAATATAAAAAAGAACTTTATCACAAATAATGATAACAGAGTATGCATTGAAAGTATAAGTACCACATCATGCATGCCCCCATTCCTTGTCCCCTACGTTCTGTCAGTCACCATGTCCTGCCACACTATAAGGATTCCTCAGATCTGTCTCTTGGTCTTTTCCTCTTACTTTTGTGCTCATCCTTGAGGACGTAATTCAGTCTATTACTTCAGCCTACATCATTTTCTGATATCTCTTGAGCCTGGTCCCTTTTCTGCTCCAGGTCTGTAGAATCAGAACCCAGTTCGTTGACTGAGACACAGGAGCATCCCTGTGGCCAGGGGGATGAAGAAAGATGCAGGGGGTTGCAGGAGACTTTATTGACTCACAAGTACAATTATTAGTGAATAAACATAGGTTTAGACTCCAGGACTCTGGAAGGTAAAGAATGCTTCCTTACCTTAGCCATCACAGGTTAGCATTGGTGCTCTTAAGAAGAGTAGAATTCTTTTTTCCTTTTCTTTTTTTTTTTTTCTGGAGTATGGGCAGGATAGGTTGGATTTGGCTATGGCTAGTGGTTGAAAGGGCTTCCCAAGTGACTCTAGTGGTAAAGAAACTCTGTCTGCTAATGCAGGAGACATAAGAGACACGGGTTGCATCCCTGGGTTGGGAAGATCCCCTGGAGTATGAAATGGCAATCCACTCCAGTATTCTTACGTGGAGAATCTCAAGGAGCCTGGTGGACTACAGTCTATGAGGTTGAGAGCAAAGCCACTCTTTGGGCTTCCCAGGTGGCTCAGACAGTAAAAAATCCACATGCAGTGCAGGAGACCTGGGTTCAATCTCTGGGTCAGGAAGCTCCCCTGGAGAAGGCAATGGCAACCCACTTCAGTATTCTTGCCTGGAGAATCTCATGGACAGAAGAGCCTGGCGGGCTATAGACCGTGGGGTAGCAAAGAGCTGAACAGGACTGAGTGATTAAGCACACAGGCTTATAACTTCCCTCTTAGAACTGCTTTTGCTTCATTTTATAGATTTGGGGTCATTGTGTTTTCATTTTCATATCTCCAGGTTAATAAAAAAACCAAATCTTCATTGATCCATTTTAATAGAAAATTGTTTAACCTGCATGTGTTTGTGTTTTTTGCACTTTTTTTTTTGGCCACTTCTCTTGGTCTTTCATTTATCTATTTTCATCCATCTTTGTTCTTTGGCCTCTGTGGGCCTCCCATAGCAGTGACTTCTGTCACTGCAGAACACCGGCTGTGGATGCATGGGCTCCAGAGCTCCGGCTTGGTCCTGCCGCTCCACGGCACGTGGGATCTTCCCAGGCCAGGGATTGAACCGGGGCCCCTTGTACTGCAAGGCGGTGTTCTTACTCACTGGACCACCAGGAAAGCCCTGGTTTTTGCACTTTCTATTTATTTTTTTGATTTCTAACTTCATAGCATTGTGGGCAGGAAAAATGCTTGATTTTATTTCACGTAAAATTTACTGAGACTTGTTTTCTGGCCTAGAATATCTATCTGTCTTGGAGACTATTCAATGCACACTTCAAAAGAATGTTTATTCTGCTGCTTTTGGATGTAATGTTCTATAAATATGTATTAAGTGTATTTGGTCTAATGTGTCATTTAAGACCAGTATTTCCTAATTAATTTTCTGTCTGGATGGTCTGCCTTTTGATGTGAGTGAGGTGTTAATGTCCTCTACTATTATTGTGTTGATTTCTTCCTTTATGTCTGTTAATATTTGCTTTATGTACTCGTGTTTCTGTGTTTGGTGTATACATACATGCACGTGCTACATCTTCTTCTTGAATTGATCCCTTTATTGGAATGTAATGTTCTGTGTGTGTGTGTGTCTTTAGGTCTGAAGTGAGTCTCTTATAGGCAGCATAGTAAGGATCTTATTTTTGTATCCATTCAGTTATTCTATTTTTTTTTTTTTTGATTAGAGAATTTATTTACATTTAAAGAAATTATTGAAGGAGGGGACATATATATACCTATGAATGAATCATGTTGATGTTTGGCAGAAACCAACAGAATTCTGTAAAGCAATTAAAAATTATTAATAGGTTAATTAACATTAACCTATTGACATTTTATAAATTGTTTTTAGACTTATTATAATTCTTTTATGTTCCTTTCTTCCTCTTTTGTTCTCTTCCATTGTGATTTGTAGCTTTAGATATTAACTTAATATTGAAATATAATTTGTGTAGTGAGAAAGAACATTACACAACTAAAAATATGGGTGGCCATACTCAGAAGGTGCAATTCTTTTTAGGGAGAGAATTGCTTTTTAAAAAATGCTGTGGGATATGATCTGGAAAGAGAATCAAAAGGCTCAAAAAAGGACTAAATTGTTGTTTGAATCAAATAACAGAAAATCTTTCTGATGCTTTGAGGACTGAAGAAAATGGGGGTAGTCACAACCTCGGGCATATTATGAAGATAAAGCCCCAGAACCATTAGGAACCAGAAGACAGTGAAAGCAATCTGTGATTTAAATGGATCCTGAATATGGGGCCACCATTTTTTGCATTAAGAAGGAAATGATTCCAAGTGCTGAGGTAGTATCTAATACCTTTAAAATTGGTTAAAGAATATCTTGGAGGGTAGAGATTTGGGTTGTATTTGGGAAACAAAATTTCCATTGCTTTTGTAACACAACAAAGAGGATCTCTATAGCACCCATCTTTACTTCATGATGGGAACTCTCTTTGAACTACCTCATCATTATATAAATATAGATAAGAGTTCTATGATCCATGTACACAGGTTGGACACTTTGCAATTTGTCTGTGTTTACAGAAACTTACAAAAGCCACACAGTATAGATATCAAAAGTTAGTACTTTCTTGGAAAAGCTTGTACAATGATGTGGTAGGCATTTTCCAAAATGGCCCTTATTGATACCTATCTCCATGTATTCACTCCTGTACAATCACTTCCCTTGTGTGTAGGCTGAGTCCAGTGACTTATTTCTAAGGGATAGAATGTGGCAAAAGTGAAGGATAGTCACATGTGAAATTGAGTGATCAAAAACTGTGGCAGGGCTACCCTGGTGATCCAGTGGGTAAAGAGTCCACCTTGCAGTGCAAGGTGCTGGTTTGATCCCTGGCCTAGGAAGATCCTGCATGCCGCAGAGCAGCTGGACCAGTGTGTCCAATGACGAGCTGGTGCTCTGGAGCAAAATGTATTATTTGGCAGAAACCAACAGAATTCTGTAAAGCAATTAAAAATTATTAATAGGTTAATTAACATTAACCTATTGACATTTTATAAATTGTTTTTAGACTTATTATAATTCTTTTATGTTCCTTTCTTCCTCTTTTGTTCTCTTCCATTGTGATTTGTAGCTTTAGATATTAACTTAATATTGAAATATAATTTGTGTAGTGAGAAAGAACATTACACAACTAAAAATATGGGTGGCCATACTCAGAAGGTGCAATTCTTTTTAGGGAGAGAATTGCTTTTTAAAAAATGCTGTGGGATATGATCTGGAAAGAGAATCAAAAGGCTCAAAAAAGGACTAAATTGTTGTTTGAATCAAATAACAGAAAATCTTTCTGATGCTTTGAGGACTGAAGAAAATGGGGGTAGTCACAACCTCGGGCATATTATGAAGATAAAGCCCCAGAACCATTAGGAACCAGAAGACAGTGAAAGCAATCTGTGATTTAAATGGATCCTGAATATGGGGCCACCATTTTTTGCATTAAGAAGGAAATGATTCCAAGTGCTGAGGTAGTATCTAATACCTTTAAAATTGGTTAAAGAATATCTTGGAGGGTAGAGATTTGGGTTGTATTTGGGAAACAAAATTTCCATTGCTTTTGTAACACAACAAAGAGGATCTCTATAGCACCCATCTTTACTTCATGATGGGAACTCTCTTTGAACTACCTCATCATTATATAAATATAGATAAGAGTTCTATGATCCATGTACACAGGTTGGACACTTTGCAATTTGTCTGTGTTTACAGAAACTTACAAAAGCCACACAGTATAGATATCAAAAGTTAGTACTTTCTTGGAAAAGCTTGTACAATGATGTGGTAGGCATTTTCCAAAATGGCCCTTATTGATACCTATCTCCATGTATTCACTCCCCTGTACAATCACTTCCCCTTGTGTGTAGGCTGAGTCCAGTGACTTATTTCTAAGGGATAGAATGTGGCAAAAGTGAAGGATAGTCACATGTGAAATTGAGTGATCAAAAACTGTGGCAGGGCTACCCTGGTGATCCAGTGGGTAAAGAGTCCACCTTGCAGTGCAAGGGGTGCTGGTTTGATCCCTGGCCTAGGAAGATCCTGCATGCCGCAGAGCAGCTGGACCAGTGTGTCCAATGACGAGCTGGTGCTCTGGAGCACATGCACCCAGAACCAGTGCTATGCTACAAGAGAGGCCACTGCAATGGGAGGCCCACACATGCCAAAGAATAAAGATGCATGAAAATAAACAAATAAAAAACCAATAAAAGAGGCCAAAATTTAAAAAACCAAAATCCGAAAAACTGTGACAGTCCTTCATGCTGTCACTCTGTTCTTTCTCTGACCTGCTCACTCTGATGAAGCAAGCTGCCATGTTCTGACAAGAACTGAAGACTCACCTCACAGAGAAACTAAGGCCCTAAGCCCAGTATCCCATGAAGAGCTATGTGTGTGTGTTAGTTGCTCAGTCATGTCTGACTCTTTGCGACCCCATGGACTGTAGTCCACCAGACTCCTCTGTCCATGGAATTCTCCAAGCAAGAATACTAGAGTGGGTAACCATTTCCTTCTCCGGGGGATCTTCCCAACACAGGAACTGAACCTGGGTCTCCTACATTGCAGGCAGATTCTTTACCATTTGAGCCACCAGGGAAACCCTATGAAAACCTGAATCCTGCCAACTGAGTAAAAGTGGATCCTTTCCCCATTTACCTGTGAGACTGTAGTCCCAGCTGAGACCTTGATTACAGCCTTGGGAGAGACCCAGAGCCAGAGGACTCAGTTAAGCCTCTCTCAGATTCCTGACCTACAGAAACTAGAATAATTGCACAACAACAGATGTTTAAGACAAATGATAATATTAATGACTAGCATTCTTGAGTTTTAATACATGTCAGGCATAAAGTATTTTGGTTGTGATTTCTCTTTTTTATCTTCACAAAAATCCTATGAAGAAGAGATTCATATGCTCATTTTATAGATAGGGGAATGGAGGCTTAGGGTAATTTGCCAGAATTACAGAGCTGTAAGTCAGAATTTAGATCTGTGTAGTCTTATTCTAGAACCTGAATGCTCAAATGGTATGCTCTCTTTGCTATATCACCTAATCTCTTTCATCCTGAGTACATTTCCCGGTGACCTGACTGCTTTTTTAAGTGGAACTACATTGCTGTTTTGTTTTTGTTTTTTAATTTTTATTTTACTTTTACAGAGTTTTGTTGTTTACAGATATGTATGATCCCAGATTAGTCATATGTATATCACCCCCATCCCACCCCTCCAGGCTGTCGCACAGCGCCCCTGCAGGATCCCCTTTTCTCACTACATTGCTGTTTTTGAGTAACTCCAAACCTGCTCCTGTGGTCACCTTGAAGATAGGCAGGCAAAAGGGAGAGAAGGGACCATCAGCCTTGTGTGAAAAGCATAGTATATATAGATGGGTTCTTTGATTTGGAGCTGTGATTTGTCTTAGCAGTAGAAAAGTAGGAAGGTGAATGATTCATTAGCTTTTATGTTAGCATATTGGATTGTGATGATGAAAAGAAGTTCTATCTGAGAGCACATTGTGTTGTCTTTAATATACCTCAATTGAGACCTCCTAAGAGAAAGTTACACTTAAAATATTGAGATGTAAAACAAGTATTGTGAGAATAGCTGTATTATTTTAAAAATATTTGGAAGTAGATTTTCTCTCTTTTAACAAAAAAGTAATTATTACATACTTGATATAATAAAAACATGAACAGGTGAGAAAATTATAAAAATAAATATCACCCATAATCTCACCCAGCGGCAGTAACCTGATTGATAGTTTTTACTGTTTTGTAATATGTTTCATCTCTTAATTATAGGCATCTTTTTATGTCATTGTCTGGGTAGACATCATTGTTTTTAATGTTCTGATGTACACATTTCATATTATTCATTGAAAATAATACACTGGATATGTAAGTAGCTTCCAAATTTTCTGTAATAAATGATTCCATGAATCATAACTTTATATAGACATCCTATGTGTTTGTCTCATGATTTCGCTAGAATGTATTTCTAGATGTGAAAGAGTTGAGTCAAAGAGTTTGCATATTTTAGATTTTTATAGGTCTTGCCAAATTGCCTCCAGAAAGGTTGTACTGAAATTAATTCCCACCAGCAGTTAATGAGTGTGCCCACTTCCTACACCCTCGCCAGCAATGAGCATTAACATTCTTTTAAACCGTTGCCCATCTGATAAGTGAAAAATAGCATCTTGTTTTAGTTTGCACTCCTTTAATTACTAGGCAAATTAGGCATTCTTTCTTATTGGTCATTTGGGTTTCTTTACTCATGAATTATCTTTCTATGCTATTTGACCATTTTCTCCATTGTGTTGTTAAAATTCTTTAATCAAAATTTTGTATAAATTCAGGAATTTAGTACTTTCTCTTTTTCGTGTGCTACATTTTATCCCAGTCCTTAATCTTTCAACTATTTTATTTTTGTTCTCTGGTTTCTTGCTCTGTTAACATTTAGAATTTTTATGTCATCTGCTCTATCCATCTTTATATTTATAGTTTCTGACCTTATTATGCCTAGAAGGGTCTTTCCTTCTGGCCGTATTTTACAAAGTCTGGATGGCCATAAAGAATGAACATTTTGAGGTAGATTTGGAAAACAAATTGTGAAAGAAAATAGATTATAAAAATACTCTTACAGGCTTCATGTTTTCCCCAGAGACCTCTTCATTGGCTATAATTCTGATTAGTGATGTTAAAGAAAACACCTCAAGAACTGTCATATATGTGTACTAGAATACACATGCCCGCATAAAGTTCAGTGTTTGTCCTTGGCTACATTCTTCGGTAATAAAAATGAAGTAAATAAGTTGTATGTAAATATAATGGTTTATCCAATTATACTTCCAATAACAAATGTATTACAAAACAGTATATTTTCATATCATGTTCAGTCCATCACAAAGTTACTTCACATAGATCGTTTTGTTAAATATTCATAGTAACACTGTAATTTGACTATTACCTCCCTTTTAGAGATGAGGATACTGAATTTCTGAGTGGTTAAACGACTTGACCAGTTTCATACAATTAAATGATGGCAGAGTCAGTACTCAAACTCATGTCTTCTAAATAAAAATCCAATGCTCTCACCAGTTATCACAGTAGTAGTTATGATCTATTCAGCTACTGGATGGAACCAATGGCAGGTTCGGAATTTAGTTGTTTTTCTAGAATTTTAACAACTTTGGTTAAACTTCTAGGTTTTAAGCTCTGTTTGGTCACTGAGGAAATAGTGGATCGTCATATGTTAGGCTATGATTATTGTCCTCTTCCCATCCTGATAAAAGTGAAAAATAGCATCTTGTTTTAGTTTGCACTCCTTTAATTACTAGGCAAATTAGGCATTCTTTCTTATTGGTCATTTGGGTTTCTTTACTCATGAATTATCTTTCTATGCTATTTGACCATTTTCTCCATTGTGTTGTTAAAATTCTTTAATCAAAATTTTGTATAAATTCAGGAATTTAGTACTTTCTCTTTTTCGTGTGCTACATTTTATCCCAGTCCTTAATCTTTCAACTATTTTATTTTTGTTCTCTGGTTTCTTGCTCTGTTAACATTTAGAATTTTTATGTCATCTGCTCTATCCATCTTTATATTTATAGTTTCTGACCTTATTATGCCTAGAAGGGTCTTTCCTTCTGGCCGTATTTTACAAAGTCTGGATGGCCATAAAGAATGAACATTTTGAGGTAGATTTGGAAAACAAATTGTGAAAGAAAATAGATTATAAAAATACTCTTACAGGCTTCATGTTTTCCCCAGAGACCTCTTCATTGGCTATAATTCTGATTAGTGATGTTAAAGAAAACACCTCAAGAACTGTCATATATGTGTACTAGAATACACATGCCCGCATAAAGTTCAGTGTTTGTCCTTGGCTACATTCTTCGGTAATAAAAATGAAGTAAATAAGTTGTATGTAAATATAATGGTTTATCCAATTATACTTCCAATAACAAATGTATTACAAAACAGTATATTTTCATATCATGTTCAGTCCATCACAAAGTTACTTCACATAGATCGTTTTGTTAAATATTCATAGTAACACTGTAATTTGACTATTACCTCCCTTTTAGAGATGAGGATACTGAATTTCTGAGTGGTTAAACGACTTGACCAGTTTCATACAATTAAATGATGGCAGAGTCAGTACTCAAACTCATGTCTTCTAAATAAAAATCCAATGCTCTCACCAGTTATCACAGTAGTAGTTATGATCTATTCAGCTACTGGATGGAACCAATGGCAGGTTCGGAATTTAGTTGTTTTTCTAGAATTTTAACAACTTTGGTCTTACAAATGCAGCTTCTTAGGTTTTAAGCTCTGTTTGGTCACTGAGGAAATAGTGGATCGTCATATGTTAGGCTATGATTATTGTCCTCTTCCTGAGTGAAGACTGTCTATAATACATGTACCTCCTTTATTTAACATACTTATTCAGTGAAACCCCACATTCTTTAGTGGGTGACTGTCTGTTGTGTTTCCATAGTGGTAGAACAGGTTGGCAAGCATTTCCTTTATTGATCATGTAGAAAGACCTATCTTGGGAGAGCAGAATTGGCATATGATTTCCCATGTGAAGCATCTGCCTTTACAGAGTCGAGAGTATTGGAAAGCACACAACTATTTGGTCTAAACACACACCTTCCCATATGGCCAGTTCTTCCTGGCTTTTCTCCTTCCCCACACTCCATGCCAACACCTGCCATCTCAGTTCTCCATCATTGTTCATTCATTCATCTATTTGTTCATTGTATATCTGCTTAACATCTACTACGTACCAGTCACCTTGCATATTACAGGACAAAAAGGGTGGATAGCATGGCTTCTCTGTTCTTAAGGAATGAGGCAGAGCAGCCAAAACTTTAATGTGTGAGACCAGCCTTGCAGGTGTTAGGTGATGCTAATATGACATCAGTGGCCTGATGTTGAACAGCCCTACACTTCCATTTGTCCACCAAAGTGGGAAGTTCAGCCATCCCCAGCACTTTCTTTCCCCTAAAATGCCAAGGAATCTCCAGAGTATTTTGTTTTAAAATGGTTAGATCATATAGAATGCTCTCATATCTTTCTAATAAATCTAGAACTTAGGTTCCATATATTTAAGAGACTTGTGGGTGTTGGGTTGGGAGCTGTGTATCCAAGAAACAGCCCACTTTCTGTGCTCTGTTGTTGCTGAGCCAGCCAGCCATTCACTTCTGCTTTCTCTGTGCCTTACTCATTGATAGAGCAGCCCTCCCTTCCATCCTCACCTCTAAAGAGGAGAAACTTGATTCTTTCCTCCAATTTCACTCTCAGCAGGGACAGAACTGGTCCACAAACCCAGGTGCACATTTTCTTCCTGGGTCAACTCCTTGCCTAACCCCAGTGGCCAGTCTTAGCTTGGAATCCCAAGCTTGGTCCTATCTAGTGGAACCAGGTTAGACCTCTCTGTACTTGAGAGTCTAGTCCAGTTTCCCCAGTTACTAAGAATGTGTTTTCTCCTCTGATTTTCTGCTGCTTATGCCAGGCGATACTCCCTGATGACCTAGGAGCATCTATTCCTTTCAGAGTGACCTAACATTCCCCTTTCCAAAAAGCAAGAACACATAGTGGTAGAACAGGTTGGCAAGCATTTCCTTTATTGATCATGTAGAAAGACCTATCTTGGGAGAGCAGAATTGGCATATGATTTCCCATGTGAAGCATCTGCCTTTACAGAGTCGAGAGTATTGGAAAGCACACAACTATTTGGTCTAAACACACACCTTCCCATATGGCCAGTTCTTCCTGGCTTTTCTCCTTCCCCACACTCCATGCCAACACCTGCCATCTCAGTTCTCCATCATTGTTCATTCATTCATCTATTTGTTCATTGTATATCTGCTTAACATCTACTACGTACCAGTCACCTTGCATATTACAGGACAAAAAGGGTGGATAGCATGGCTTCTCTGTTCTTAAGGAATGAGGCAGAGCAGCCAAAACTTTAATGTGTGAGACCAGCCTTGCAGGTGTTAGGTGATGCTAATATGACATCAGTGGCCTGATGTTGAACAGCCCTACACTTCCATTTGTCCACCAAAGTGGGAAGTTCAGCCATCCCCAGCACTTTCTTTCCCCTAAAATGCCAAGGAATCTCCAGAGTATTTTGTTTTAAAATGGTTAGATCATATAGAATGCTCTCATATCTTTCTAATAAATCTAGAACTTAGGTTCCATATATTTAAGAGACTTGTGGGTGTTGGGTTGGGAGCTGTGTATCCAAGAAACAGCCCACTTTCTGTGCTCTGTTGTTGCTGAGCCAGCCAGCCATTCACTTCTGCTTTCTCTGTGCCTTACTCATTGATAGAGCAGCCCTCCCTTCCATCCTCACCTCTAAAGAGGAGAAACTTGATTCTTTCCTCCAATTTCACTCTCAGCAGGGACAGAACTGGTCCACAAACCCAGGTGCACATTTTCTTCCTGGGTCAACTCCTTGCCTAACCCCAGTGGCCAGTCTTAGCTTGGAATCCCAAGCTTGGTCCTATCTAGTGGAACCAGGTTAGACCTCTCTGTACTTGAGAGTCTAGTCCAGTTTCCCCAGTTACTAAGAATGTGTTTTCTCCTCTGATTTTCTGCTGCTTATGCCAGGCGATACTCCCTGATGACCTAGGAGCATCTATTCCTTTCAGAGTGACCTAACATTTCCACCACAGATGTGTGATATCTCCCCTCCTCCAAAAAGCAAGAACAACATATATTGAAGTTAACCCATTTCCCCCCAAGTCTGAATTATTTATTCTTACCCACAGTCACTTGTTTCTATTCCAGCATGATCTGTGTTAACTGAAACACAGTCTGTCCTTCACAGAGAAAATCCTTTTTAAGCTGACTCTTAAAGGATGAGTGGGTGTTTCCTCAGGCATACAAAGTGGAGACTATGGCTTATAGCAAAGTAGCAAGCATGTTCCAGGCATAGAGGCATGACTCAGATGAGAAGGATGCCAAAATCGCTGGGACAGGAGCCTTGGGTACATGTGGGAATAGCAGGTATTGGAGGCAGGGAGGTGGGCACAGGCCCACATGTACCTGCCACAGAGGGAACTCTAGCCAGTCAAGGCACAGATATGATCAACCCAACATCTCTCCATATCCCAACAGTAGCAATGGGGCCCTTCCAAAAAAGAAGGGACAGAGGATAGGAAATTTTGTCAAAGAATCCTCCTGATCTTGCTGTCACATCTGAGCTTTGACCTGTTGGAATTGTAGTAGCCATTATGTCTTTTCCTACTTCCCATTGACTGTCTATTCTCCAACCTGACCTTTGGTTCTCAGTCCTACTCTTGTGATTGAGTGAAGCCACAGAGTCACCAAGTTTAGCAATAAAGATCATATCTCAGCTGTGTACAGTTTCTCATCCGCCTAGAATGAAATGCAAAGTCCTTATGTGGTAAGGCACTATCCTTGTCTTTGTGCTCTGTTGTTGCTGAGCCAGCCAGCCATTCACTTCTGCTTTCTCTGTGCCTTACTCATTGATAGAGCAGCCCTCCCTTCCATCCTCACCTCTAAAGAGGAGAAACTTGATTCTTTCCTCCAATTTCACTCTCAGCAGGGACAGAACTGGTCCACAAACCCAGGTGCACATTTTCTTCCTGGGTCAACTCCTTGCCTAACCCCAGTGGCCAGTCTTAGCTTGGAATCCCAAGCTTGGTCCTATCTAGTGGAACCAGGTTAGACCTCTCTGTACTTGAGAGTCTAGTCCAGTTTCCCCAGTTACTAAGAATGTGTTTTCTCCTCTGATTTTCTGCTGCTTATGCCAGGCGATACTCCCTGATGACCTAGGAGCATCTATTCCTTTCAGAGTGACCTAACATTTCCACCACAGATGTGTGATATCTCCCCTCCTCCAAAAAGCAAGAACAACATATATTGAAGTTAACCCATTTCCCCCCAAGTCTGAATTATTTATTCTTACCCACAGTCACTTGTTTCTATTCCAGCATGATCTGTGTTAACTGAAACACAGTCTGTCCTTCACAGAGAAAATCCTTTTTAAGCTGACTCTTAAAGGATGAGTGGGTGTTTCCTCAGGCATACAAAGTGGAGACTATGGCTTATAGCAAAGTAGCAAGCATGTTCCAGGCATAGAGGCATGACTCAGATGAGAAGGATGCCAAAATCGCTGGGACAGGAGCCTTGGGTACATGTGGGAATAGCAGGTATTGGAGGCAGGGAGGTGGGCACAGGCCCACATGTACCTGCCACAGAGGGAACTCTAGCCAGTCAAGGCACAGATATGATCAACCCAACATCTCTCCATATCCCAACAGTAGCAATGGGGCCCTTCCAAAAAAGAAGGGACAGAGGATAGGAAATTTTGTCAAAGAATCCTCCTGATCTTGCTGTCACATCTGAGCTTTGACCTGTTGGAATTGTAGTAGCCATTATGTCTTTTCCTACTTCCCATTGACTGTCTATTCTCCAACCTGACCTTTGGTTCTCAGTCCTACTCTTGTGATTGAGTGAAGCCACAGAGTCACCAAGTTTAGCAATAAAGATCATATCTCAGCTGTGTACAGTTTCTCATCCCGCCTAGAATGAAATGCAAAGTCCTTATGTGGTAAGGCACTTACCTCCCTTTTTGGTATCACCTTTTATTCTATTCCCTTTGCTTCTTATATTCCAGTCTGCTGTTCCTCCTGCATGCCAAACACGTTCCCACCATCTAGCTTTTGCACTTTCTATTTGTACTACCACTCTATCCCTGAACCATTTTTACTTCTTGGTGTCCATGTGACTTGCACATATCATTAAGTCTTGGCACTAACACCATTTTCTGAGATGGACTTTCTCTGATCACTCTATAATAACTTTTCCATCTTTCTAGCTTGATTTATTTTTCTGTGTGCTGCTTATCACTACCAGATATTACATGATGCATCGGCTTACTTGTTTGTCTTTCATCTTGGTATTTCATGAGAATGTAAGCTCCATGAAGGGAGTGGCTGCCTTTTGTATTGCTGTATCCTCAGCACCCAGAACAGTGCCTGACACATAGTAGGCGCTCGGTAAATATGTGCTGAATGCATAGATGAATAAATGAATGTATGAATGGAAGAGTCTAGATTTCAACCCCTGGAGGAAAACAACAGGGTGCAGGGCAGAGAGATCTTGGCCATAGGAAGAGGAAACCAAGAAAACATGCCTTGCAGTCCTGTCCCTTAGCCACAGGGACAGAAACGATCATTTACTGGCTCCAGGAAGCAGTCCTGTCCCTTAGCAAACAACAGGTATTGAGGCAGGAGGTGGGCACAGGCCCACATGTACCTGCCACAGAGGGACCTCTAGCCAGTCAAGGCACAGATATGATCAACCCAACATCTCTCCATATCCCAACAGTAGCAATGGGGCCCTTCCAAAAAAGAAGGGACAGAGGATAGGAAATTTTGTCAAAGAATCCTCCTGATCTTGCTGTCACATCTGAGCTTTGACCTGTTGGAATTGTAGTAGCCATTATGTCTTTTCCTACTTCCCATTGACTGTCTATTCTCCAACCTGACCTTTGGTTCTCAGTCCTACTCTTGTGATTGAGTGAAGCCACAGAGTCACCAAGTTTAGCAATAAAGATCATATCTCAGCTGTGTACAGTTTCTCATCCCGCCTAGAATGAAATGCAAAGTCCTTATGTGGTAAGGCACTTACCTCCCTTTTTGGTATCACCTTTTATTCTATTCCCTTTGCTTCTTATATTCCAGTCTGCTGTTCCTCCTGCATGCCAAACACGTTCCCACCATCTAGCTTTTGCACTTTCTATTTGTACTACCACTCTATCCCTGAACCATTTTTACTTCTTGGTGTCCATGTGACTTGCACATATCATTAAGTCTTGGCACTAACACCATTTTCTGAGATGGACTTTCTCTGATCACTCTATAATAACTTTTCCATCTTTCTAGCTTGATTTATTTTTCTGTGTGCTGCTTATCACTACCAGATATTACATGATGCATCGGCTTACTTGTTTGTCTTTCATCTTGGTATTTCATGAGAATGTAAGCTCCATGAAGGGAGTGGCTGCCTTTTGTATTGCTGTATCCTCAGCACCCAGAACAGTGCCTGACACATAGTAGGCGCTCGGTAAATATGTGCTGAATGCATAGATGAATAAATGAATGTATGAATGGAAGAGTCTAGATTTCAACCCCTGGAGGAAAACAACAGGGTGCAGGGCAGAGAGATCTTGGCCATAGGAAGAGGAAACCAAGAAAACATGCCTTGCAGTCCTGTCCCTTAGCCACAGGGACAGAAACGATCATTTACTGGCTCCAGGAACTTACTGGCCAGTAGTGCAAGGGACTCAGGGAGAAGATTATTCTACGAACCTTTGCTTTCTATAGATAGCTTTGAGTGTGCTTCATGTAGTCTAAAATGAAACATCAGTTTTCACATTATGGTTTGTCAAAGGCGTGAGACCTGAGTGGGAATATTGCCAGGTCCCACAGTATTCAAGCTGAGGTCCATGCAAGGAAAGCTTGGGAGTAATGGATTCAGATGTCCAAACCCTTTCTTTTTTGAAAGGGTGTTTTTTTTTTAATTGTTCAGTTTTTTTTTTATTGTTTTATTTTTCTATTGTTCAGATTTTTCATCAGGTTGGAGCTTCCTGAGCCATGTAGAATTCCTTGCTTAAACCTTACTGCTCCTCGTTGGCACTGCAAAGGTCCTGGGAGAGTCCCTACTGCTAGTTTGTAGAAAAGAACCTGGGGCCACTCTTCCAGTTCACTGCACACCAGCTGCCCTTTCAGGACTTGAGTTTCTCTTCAATCTCTCTGCACAGCCCCAATCAACTTTCTGTGGTTGGAAGTCCTGTTTATTGCTTACTTGCATTCACTGTGGACAATAAACAGACTGGGACCCTCAGGGCCAGTCATGCTCCGTTAGCTATGTGATTTGACGCGAGGATGGGTGAGACTGGTTGGACAGCAGAGTTGGGTAACAGAAGATAACGCATCCCTTCCCCTCCCCTGAGATGCAATTTCAGTTGTTCCCACAGTATGTTTTCATTGTACAGTAGATGCAAGAGCTCCAGCTAGTGTGAGAACCGAGCTTAGATAAGAAAAACACAGTGATGGCACTGTTCCTGCGGGGCTCCCATGCTATTTTCTCAGCATTAAGAAAACCCAACAGCGTCTAAACAACTGACCTTGTGATGTGTTGGTAGGTTTGCACAATTCCCGAGGGTCATGTTAGCCGATACATTTCAAGGGAGAGATCAAGCTGACTTCGGAAAAAGCAAGACTTGAGTGTGTTTAAGATTTGACTCACATATACATATTCCCTGAGCCAGAGAATGGTTGCTGAAGTCTCCCCAGGCATAGTTAAGACATGAGGAGGTCACAGTGACAGAAGTATCTCAACTCTTAGTAGCACATAGAAGCTGTTGTTGTTGTTGCTGATGCTGTTATTGTTGTTTTGGTTTAGAATGTGTTTGTTGGAAATATCCCTGGACTCTTTAGTGTGTTGCATCAGCCTCATTGTTGCTTTGGAAAATATTAGCCAGAGTTGCTCAGTTGCCTGTCAGTAGAGAGCAATCATTCCTCATCAGTTGGGGTGGAGTTCCCTGGTGACCGTTTTTTTTTTTCCTCGTCCACACAGTATTCCCACATGTCCCTCTCATGTTGTAATCTCTCTGGTAACATTAAGCCTGTGGACTTTAAAGTTTTTGCTTATAAAGACAGTATTTAGAAATTGTTTATAAAGTTATTTTTGGTGGGAACTCATGCAGTGAGCTCCAATTGTCACCTTTCCAAAATTCCAGGAAGCTTGAAAGGCATTCTGCTAAAATTATGGGGACCAGAGTCAGGCAGTTCTTCTCTAGGAACTGCTGTCACTACCTTTGGTGCTGCCACTGAGCCCGTTGGCCACCTCCAAGACCAATGAGTAAAGAAGCCTCCTCCCCTCTGAGCCACCTATTGGTTAATCAGCTGGATCAAGGAGTAAATGTTGTATGAAGCAGAAACCCTGTCTGTTTTGATCAATGTTGACTACGCAGTGCCTAGCATTGTGGTTGCCATATGGTAGGTGCTTAAGAAATACCTACTGAGTGAATGAGTAACTCCATGAACCGCCCATTTTATTACTGATAGATTTGAGATCATTAATAACTGTTGCTCTTACTTTATGTGTGTGTTTGTTTCTCTTGGTTACAAGGATGTGACCTTCCAATACTGTCTTCAGGGATAAACAACATAGTGGTTAAAGTACAAGCGCTGCAAATCTGTGGTGTTAAAAATTAGTTGGGAGTGGAGTGAACAGTGACTGGATGGAGCCATAATAATGGTAACTTTCTGGAAATGATCTGGGTGTGTTCACTTTATGAAAATTCATCAAGTATACACTTTGATTTGTGCCCTGTTCTGTATGTGTGTTACTCTTCATTAAAGTTTGTTTTCTTTGTCACAAAAATAGACTGGAGCTTATTGTGTAAGTTCGTATCCTGGCTTACCATTTTGTAGCTGCATAGCCTGTGACAAGTTACTTAACATTTCTGTGTCTCACTTTCTTCCTCTTTAAATTAGGAATAATGGTATGTCTTTGATCACAGGATCATGGTGAATTAAACGAGTTAATTCATAATACTCAATAAATATCAATTGTTATTGGTTATTATTTTCAGAAGGTGAGATTATTCAAACCTGGTACGAAGTCTTGTAAAATATCATTAGGGGTCATTAGAGTACTCCTCTCCTGCCAGGCAGGCCTGCTTCTAATTTCTCAAGATCTGTATGGTTTCTTTTCATATATTTGCTTTGTATGGTTTCTTCTCTGTGCAGTTATTTTTGGTGGGAACTCATGCAGTGAGCTCCAATTGTCACCTTTCCAAAATTCCAGGATAGCTTGAAAAAGGGCAAATTCTGCTAAAATTATGGGGACCAGAGTCAGGCAGTTGTTCTCTAGGAACTGCTGTCACTACCTTTGGTGCTGCCACTGAGCCCGTTGGCCACCTCCAAGACCAATGAGTAAAGAAGCCTCCTCCCCTCTGAGCCACCTATTGGTTAATCAGCTGGATCAAGGAGTAAATGTTGTATGAAGCAGAAACCCTGTCTGTTTTGATCAATGTTGACTACGCAGTGCCTAGCATTGTGGTTGCCATATGGTAGGTGCTTAAGAAATACCTACTGAGTGAATGAGTAACTCCATGAACCGCCCATTTTATTACTGATAGATTTGAGATCATTAATAACTGTTGCTCTTACTTTATGTGTGTGTTTGTTTCTCTTGGTTACAAGGATGTGACCTTCCAATACTGTCTTCAGGGATAAACAACATAGTGGTTAAAGTACAAGCGCTGCAAATCTGTGGTGTTAAAAATTAGTTGGGAGTGGAGTGAACAGTGACTGGATGGAGCCATAATAATGGTAACTTTCTGGAAATGATCTGGGTGTGTTCACTTTATGAAAATTCATCAAGTATACACTTTGATTTGTGCCCTGTTCTGTATGTGTGTTACTCTTCATTAAAGTTTGTTTTCTTTGTCACAAAAATAGACTGGAGCTTATTGTGTAAGTTCGTATCCTGGCTTACCATTTTGTAGCTGCATAGCCTGTGACAAGTTACTTAACATTTCTGTGTCTCACTTTCTTCCTCTTTAAATTAGGAATAATGGTATGTCTTTGATCACAGGATCATGGTGAATTAAACGAGTTAATTCATAATACTCAATAAATATCAATTGTTATTGGTTATTATTTTTCAGAAGGTGAGATTATTCAAACCTGGTACGAAGTCTTGTAAAATATCATTAGGGGTCATTAGAGTACTCCTCTCCTGCCAGGCAGGCCTGCTTCTAATTTCTCAAGATCTGTATGGTTTCTTTTCATATATTTGCTTTTAGTTACCCTCCAAGTAAACAGACTCTGTAGACTGAATAAGCTCTGTGATCCACTATAATACTACTTCCTTTCCACATTTTTTACCTAGGACTCAGAGAATGGTAGAACCAGAAAAAGTCTTAGAAAATAATTTATCTGAAAGATCTTAGAAAATACTTCATTTAATATAATTATCAATAAATGAAAATTAAAACACAGGTCCGCAGTACACTCTCTGTACTTTTAAGTGGCTTAGTAGCTGCATGTGGCTACCATACCTGACAGTGCAGACACAGAAAATTCCATCACAGCACAATGTTCTATTGGATAACACTGTTAGATCAGGTTTTTCATTATATATATATATGAAAGCATTGACATCTAGAGAGGTAAGATGCTTATACCAAAGTCACTCTAGTGATTAATTAAGGACAGATTTAGACTACAATTTAGATTTTTTGATTTCTATGCCAAAGTAGTTTCTATTTGGTCACAAAGATACCTGCAGATCCACAGGGCTTTCCACTCTGGTGGTTAGTTTGTAGGAGGTATATTGTATCTATCTGTTATTTCTAGGGACACAATTTTAGTGATTCCATATCCCCAAGTTTGAAGAACTAATATATGTCTGTTTAACTATTTGAGAACTCTGCATTACAGAGTCTTTCCTTCTGAGAATCTGTGAGACAGTCACTCACACATAAAGTGTAGCAGACCATGGTTAGTTAATAATCACCAGTATTTACTGAGCTTTTATTACGCACCAGTCATTTCCTCTAAGTGCTTCACATTCAGTTGAGGGATATAAATGAAAGACTATGTCATATGCCCAAAGTCACAGGTAGCAAGCAGTAGGCTGGAGATCTCAACCTTGGGCAGTCTTCCCTAGAGCCCTTACTGTTACCCACTGCACTATACTGAGCAGCTGCCCTGTGTAGAACATTATATAAAGCCTTGCTGAAGGCTGAGCATGATGGAAATGTCCTAGCTGTCCAGAAATGAGTAGTCTAATTGTGGGCTGGGAAAGTGGATTCAAACCTGGTACGAAGTCTTGTAAAATATCATTAGGGGTCATTAGAGTACTCCTCTCCTGCCAGGCAGGCCTGCTTCTAATTTCTCAAGATCTGTATGGTTTCTTTTCATATATTTGCTTTTAGTTACCCTCCAAGTAAACAGACTCTGTAGACTGAATAAGCTCTGTGATCCACTATAATACTACTTCCTTTCCACATTTTTTACCTAGGACTCAGAGAATGGTAGAACCAGAAAAAGTCTTAGAAAATAATTTATCTGAAAGATCTTAGAAAATACTTCATTTAATATAATTATCAATAAATGAAAATTAAAACACAGGTCCGCAGTACACTCTCTGTACTTTTAAGTGGCTTAGTAGCTGCATGTGGCTACCATACCTGACAGTGCAGACACAGAAAATTCCATCACAGCACAATGTTCTATTGGATAACACTGTTAGATCGGGTTTTTTCATTATATATATATATGAAAGCATTGACATCTAGAGAGGTAAGATGCTTATACCAAAGTCACTCTAGTGATTAATTAAGGACAGATTTAGACTACAATTTAGATTTTTTGATTTCTATGCCAAAGTAGTTTCTATTTGGTCACAAAGATACCTGCAGATCCACAGGGCTTTCCACTCTGGTGGTTAGTTTGTAGGAGGTATATTGTATCTATCTGTTATTTCTAGGGACACAATTTTAGTGATTCCATATCCCCAAGTTTGAAGAACTAATATATGTCTGTTTAACTATTTGAGAACTCTGCATTACAGAGTCTTTCCTTCTGAGAATCTGTGAGACAGTCACTCACACATAAAGTGTAGCAGACCATGGTTAGTTAATAATCACCAGTATTTACTGAGCTTTTATTACGCACCAGTCATTTCCTCTAAGTGCTTCACATTCAGTTGAGGGATATAAATGAAAGACTATGTCATATGCCCAAAGTCACAGGTAGCAAGCAGTAGGCTGGAGATCTCAACCTTGGGCAGTCTTCCCTAGAGCCCTTACTGTTACCCACTGCACTATACTGAGCAGCTGCCCTGTGTAGAACATTATATAAAGCCTTGCTGAAGGCTGAGCATGATGGAAATGTCCTAGCTGTCCAGAAATGAGTAGTCTAATTGTGGGCTGGGAGTGGAAGGAGAAAGTAGCAGGTCTATGCACTTGATTTATGTACAGTTTTTAATATTTGTAGCCACACAAATGCTTGTGGATTTAGCCTTGTGAATGTCCAAAGTCAGTCCCTTTCTTCTCTTTCTCTCTGTCTTTTTGTGTGTGTGTGTAAATACAAAACCCCAAAGCAGACATCTTCAGGGATAAATACCCTTCAGTTGACAGTTGTTCCCAGGAAGTCCACCTTTATTCAAGTCTTCTTTTTTTTTTTTTTTAAATTTTGGCCTCTTTTATTGGTTTTTTATTTATTTATTTTCATCCATCTCTATTCTTTGTCCTGTGTGGGCCTCCCATTGCAGTGGCCTCTCTCGTTGCAGAGCACGGGCTCTGGGCGCATGCACTGCAGAGTGCTGACTCCTAATTGGGCACACGGGTCCAGCTGCTCCGCAGCACATGGGATCTTCCTGGGCTAGGGATCGAACCGGTGCCCCTTGTACTGCCAGGTAGACTCCTTACCCACTGGACCACCAGGGAAGCCCTCTTCACATCTTCTTAAGGATTCTGATTCATCTGGACGTGCTACTGAGACTCCGTCTTGTTGACTTGCCAGGGCTAGAGATGAATGATGGGAAGGGAGTGGAGAGATCACTTAATGTTTTGATTGTAGTTTAAGCTCCACCAGGGGTTCTTAGAAAGGCCCTTGAGTTAAATATGTTTGTGACAAGAAGGATCTTTGCACAGATTCACTAAACACGAACAGAGGATTTTTTAAAAGGAGCAGGTAGATTTAGCAGTTGCTTTCAGTTTGGCAGCAGTCATTTCCTCTAAGTGCTTCACATTCAGTTGAGGGATATAAATGAAAGACTATGTCATATGCCCAAAGTCACAGGTAGCAAGCAGTAGGCTGGAGATCTCAACCTTGGGCAGTCTTCCCTAGAGCCCTTACTGTTACCCACTGCACTATACTGAGCAGCTGCCCTGTGTAGAACATTATATAAAGCCTTGCTGAAGGCTGAGCATGATGGAAATGTCCTAGCTGTCCAGAAATGAGTAGTCTAATTGTGGGCTGGGAGTGGAAGGAGAAAGTAGCAGGTCTATGCACTTGATTTATGTACAGTTTTTAATATTTGTAGCCACACAAATGCTTGTGGATTTAGCCTTGTGAATGTCCAAAGTCAGTCCCTTTCTTCTCTTTCTCTCTGTCTTTTTGTGTGTGTGTGTAAATACAAAACCCCCAAAGCAGACATCTTCAGGGATAAATACCCTTCAGTTGACAGTTGTTCCCAGGAAGTCCACCTTTATTCAAGTCTTCTTTTTTTTTTTTTTTAAATTTTGGCCTCTTTTATTGGTTTTTTATTTATTTATTTTCATCCATCTCTATTCTTTGTCCTGTGTGGGCCTCCCATTGCAGTGGCCTCTCTCGTTGCAGAGCACGGGCTCTGGGCGCATGCACTGCAGAGTGCTGACTCCTAATTGGGCACACGGGTCCAGCTGCTCCGCAGCACATGGGATCTTCCTGGGCTAGGGATCGAACCGGTGCCCCTTGTACTGCCAGGTAGACTCCTTACCCACTGGACCACCAGGGAAGCCCTCTTCACATCTTCTTAAGGATTCTGATTCATCTGGACGTGCTACTGAGACTCCGTCTTGTTGACTTGCCAGGGCTAGAGATGAATGATGGGAAGGGAGTGGAGAGATCACTTAATGTTTTGATTGTAGTTTAAGCTCCCCACCAGGGGGTTCTTAGAAAGGCCCTTGAGTTAAATATGTTTGTGACAAGAAGGATCTTTGCACAGATTCACTAAACACGAACAGAGGATTTTTTAAAAGGAGCAGGTAGATTTAGCAGTTGCTTTCAGTTTGGCAGCAGTCATTTTCAATTTCTAAAAAAATATCCTGCCCACACTTGCTAGTGAAACCACATTGGCACCCAGCAAGCAGCAGCAATGTTTAAACATGCTGTGGCTGGCACCATTTAAACAACAACAGAGAGGGCTTTAGCCTCTCAAAGCCTCCTGACTGCTGTGCAGGGTCTCTTCCAAGATTTCAAATAGATAAATGGACAGTGTACCAGGTTGCAATCGCCACTGTAAATTGGTCCACTCGTGTAATACTGTTATCAAGTTACTAGTAGATATGATTTTTTATTATTCATATTCCATCTACTTTGAGATTTAAATTTAGATTGTGCTAATGTCTTCTGCATTTGGGAAAAGCCTCAGCAGAGGTTACTGGTAATTCTCAGAGTGTTCTGGGTCATGGGTGAATGGAACAGAGCTTCTGAAGAAGCCACTTCTCTGTACCAGGGAATATCACCATGTTAAGCTGATTGTTCAGCATATGTTGTTCTTTCCTATCCCTATTTTAGGCTAGAAGATAAATCTTACCGATTGTTATAAAGAAACTGAGGATTGGAATAAAGGCTTTAGCAACTTAGCCAACCCATCAGCTTCCCTGACACTCGCCACTCTCTCTGTACGGGTCGCTCTCTCCCACGTTGCTGCAGCTAGAAGGCTGCTTGCCATGTGTTCAGGGCTTCTGCTCCCACCAAGATACAATGAACCAACCCATTACATGGTCCTGACTGTGCTAATCGTGAGCACCCCAACTGTTCTCTTATAAATTCAGAATTCTCCCCTTTCTTTTCTTACTCCATTTCATTTGCAATGTCAGGGAGAAACTTACTGGGCCTCCTAGAACACGGCACTGACCTAGGAAAGTCCCAAGCTACTAGAAGAAGCAAGACAGACATTACCCAGCAGTGTGGCTAAGGAGAAATCAGCCCAATTGTCAGGCTGAGGCACTAGCCAGGAAGATGGTGCTGGGCATTGGCTCTAAAGGAAGACAGAGGATACCAATGAGGGCATGGGTGGAAAGGATGGTGCTTGCAAGAATCCAGAGACACTGGGGCATAGGACCAAAACTGGGTCAAGGCACGTGATGTGGAACAAAGTTTGTAACAGGAGTGTCTGAGGTGGGGTGCCCTTTGCGGATGTTCCACCTGGGAGAGGCTGAACAGTGTGAGCTAGCACATTGGCCTCAGGGATCCACATCAGGAGGTCATTTAGAGTGTGCTTGTTGGGATGTCTCCAGTATGAGTGCAGGTTGGCCTGAAGCAGCAGGCTGATGATTTGGTGTTGTGTCCACTGTTTGGGGGGTTAGGCTACGGAAAGTTTCATGGTGGGGGTGTAGTGTTCAATCCCACTGATGTTCAGAAGAGAGGGAATCTTCAGATACATGGAGAGTAGCAGCTGTTTCTAGGGAAGAAAATAAGGGCAGGAAAAGTGATGATGCAAAGATAATTGGTCCTTCACCTTTGTTAAGGTTTGGATTCCATAAGAAACAGAAAGCTAAGCACATAACTGAGAAATTGTTCCAGAAAGAAAATCTGCCCAAGAGTCTTAAAAAGGCTTGAGTTAGAAGTCCATAGACGAGTCCTCAGAGAGGTAAGAAAGCTGGGAGTGCCCCTGGCTAGAGCATCAAGCAGAAAAAAACACTATTTCTTGGGACTAAGTATTTAGGGAATGTGAAGAAGAAAGGAGAGGAACCAATATAAGTTCAGTTTCCCCTTCTGATCAAATTCTGCACTTAGTCACTAGCAAATGGTTCTCATTTGTCTTTCTCTAATTAAAGATAATAGGGATATCTAATAGAGATTAGATAATAAAGCTCTATCAAAATCACTAATTTCTCAAGAAAAATAGTAGGTGTGAATTTCTACCTACTTGTAAATTCTACCCTTTAGCTTTTAATGTCAGGGAGAAACTTACTGGGCCTCCTAGAACACGGCACTGACCTAGGAAAGTCCCAAGCTACTAGAAGAAGCAAGACAGACATTACCCAGCAGTGTGGCTAAGGAGAAATCAGCCCAATTGTCAGGCTGAGGCACTAGCCAGGAAGATGGTGCTGGGCATTGGCTCTAAAGGAAGACAGAGGATACCAATGAGGGCATGGGTGGAAAGGATGGTGCTTGCAAGAATCCAGAGACACTGGGGCATAGGACCAAAACTGGGTCAAGGCACGTGATGTGGAACAAAGTTTGTAACAGGAGTGTCTGAGGTGGGGTGCCCTTTGCGGATGTTCCACCTGGGAGAGGCTGAACAGTGTGAGCTAGCACATTGGCCTCAGGGATCCACATCAGGAGGTCATTTAGAGTGTGCTTGTTGGGATGTCTCCAGTATGAGTGCAGGTTGGCCTGAAGCAGCAGGCTGATGATTTGGTGTTGTGTCCACTGTTTGGGGGGTTAGGCTACGGAAAGTTTCATGGTGGGGGTGTAGTGTTCAATCCCACTGATGTTCAGAAGAGAGGGAATCTTCAGATACATGGAGAGTAGCAGCTGTTTCTAGGGAAGAAAATAAGGGCAGGAAAAGTGATGATGCAAAGATAATTGGTCCTTCACCTTTGTTAAGGTTTGGATTCCATAAGAAACAGAAAGCTAAGCACATAACTGAGAAATTGTTCCAGAAAGAAAATCTGCCCAAGAGTCTTAAAAAGGCTTGAGTTAGAAGTCCATAGACGAGTCCTCAGAGAGGTAAGAAAGCTGGGAGTGCCCCTGGCTAGAGCATCAAGCAGAAAAAAACACTATTTCTTGGGACTAAGTATTTAGGGAATGTGAAGAAGAAAGGAGAGGAACCAATATAAGTTCAGTTTCCCCTTCTGATCAAATTCTGCACTTAGTCACTAGCAAATGGTTCTCATTTGTCTTTCTCTAATTAAAGATAATAGGGATATCTAATAGAGATTAGATAATAAAGCTCTATCAAAATCACTAATTTCTCAAGAAAAATAGTAGGTGTGAATTTCTACCTACTTGTAAATTCTACCCTTTAGCTTTTAACATAGCTCTCTTAACATGAGAACTTTTACTGAGGTCTTACTAGGGACCTAGGCTCAAACAATGCTTATTACCTACTGTAATATGTAAAAAAAGCACAGTTTAAGTCAAGGATTAGCTCTTTCAATAGAAATAGGGACATTTTAAATTATTGTATCAATTGTATTGCATTAATTGTATTGTTTTAATTTTTCTTTGCCTCAGGTGCTAATGAGCCCTAATGGTTTTACTGGAGATGTAGAAAATATGAAAAATTCACTTTACATTTATATGCATTAAGACTATAATTAAAATGTTTTGAAGACTTGTGTCCACAGATGACTCTGGCCCTCTGCAGTTTGTTATCAGCCATATTGTTTTGCAAACTGTATTTCTACTCGTTTATCACCTTATCTCATATTATCCTACCATGGGAACTGTTAGGAATTTATGTTTCACCTTCCAGTCCCTAATTGGGATAATGGAATTCTCCTAGGGGAGATAATCATAAAGGAAAACACCTATTTTTCTCAAGAGAATAGAAATCAAACCTTCAGACTTGCACAGCTGACTCAATATAGAAAAGAACAATTAATTGGAGTGAGAATGTAAGAAACTAGAAGGAAAGATCAGACAGGCATAGAAAAAGAGTGGACATGCTTTCCTTGCCCAGATACCTTAGTTTCTGGAGGATCTGATATGAAAGAATGGCAGAGATATAGTGAAGACAGAGCGTACTAAGCAAGGTCCTAGGCTGGAAATGGAGCTCTGGAATAAAGCAGTTGCAGAGGCTGGTGCTGATACTGGTGCCTTGGCAGCATGTGAAACTTCTTGGCCTTCTCTGATGTTGAGTGGTACTCAGGCAAGGGTGTCTGTTTTTTAAGGCACGACACAGGCTTAATGCTTGCTCTTTGGATATTCTGGTCATTACACCTCCTTCCACAGTGCTGCATTAGCTCTTGGACTGACTAGGTAGCAATATTTTGGTCGATAAAGCGCCGCCAGTGGTTTGTTTTTTTTTTTTTTTTTTTTGCAGGGATGGGGGGCACTTCTATTGGTCTTTCATTTATCAATTTTCATCCACCTTTGTTCTTTGGCCCGTGTGGGCCTCCCATCGCAGTGGCCTCTGTTGTCGCAGAGCACTGGCTCTGGGCGCATGTGCTCCAGAGCTCCAGCTCGGTAGTTGGACACATCGGTCCAGCCGCTCTGCGGCACATGGGATCTTCCCAGGCCAGGGATCAAACTGGCACCCCTTGCACTGCAAGGTGGTGTCCTTACCCACTGGACCACCAGGGAAGCCCTCCACCCATGGTTTTGAGAGAGCAGGCAGTGGTTTCAGCTCCAGATTCTTGATAGCTTTCTGGGAACTGGGACTTCATCAAATCCTTTGCTAATTTCTTCTGAGTCTTTCACATGACCTTTCCAAGGGCATGGTTTTAACTAAACATGAGATGAAAGCTAATTGGGCTGTTTTAAAGTAATTACTGGGCAGTATCACTAAGGTTTATCTGGTCATTATGTCATTTATACAACATTGCTAGTGAGTGGCTGCTCACAGCTCTGAGAAACGGAAGAGGGACTGTGTCTTCACCAGGGCCACTTTGCAAGCTCAGACCACCCAGATGTTCAAGTACGCAGAGAATTAAAATATTTAGGGAGGATTTTGACACAGTGAACCATGTTCAAGCTACACAGTCTTACTTGTGTTTATATTGACCAGAGACCTCCTTTTTACTCTATTTCCCCCCTATTTCCTAAAACATATCATTAAAATGACAGAGCTTGGCTTAGCTTGAAACCAAGGCTAGACCTTTAGAATCTTTGATTTGCAATCCAAATTGAATAAAGCATTTTTCACTTCCATTTAATATAAACATGATGTTTTGCCTCAGCTCAAAACAGATCTGTCTTCTTTTTCAAAAGCCTTTATGGATTAACTCTCACTACCCCCATTTATAAACAGTAAAAACATTGGCGTCTTAAAATGTCGTGTCCTGTTGTACTCGTGTCTACAGATCTGCAAGACTTCTTACTCAAAAATATTTATGTTATTAGTATGTCAGCTCCATAAGGAGTCTTTTCAGTATCTTTGTGTCTATACTGACATTAAGTTTTTTAATTTATTTATTTTTAATTAAATGGTAATTGCTTTACAATATTGGTTTGATTTCTGCTATATATCAACATGAATTAGCCATAGGTATACATATGTCCCCTCCCTCTTGAAGCTCCCTCTCACCTTCCACCCTTTCCCATCCCTCTAAATTGTTACAGGGCCCCAGTTTGAGTTCCCTGAGTCATAATAGTGAGTTTCCACTGGCTGTTTTACATATGGCCGTGTATCACTACTCTCTCCGTTAAGCCTCATCCTCTCCTTCCTTCTGCTCGTCCATGTCCATAAGTCTGTTCTCTATATCTGCACCTCCATTGTTGCCCTGCAAATAGGATCATTGGTGCTGTCTTTCTAAATTGCATATATATATATGTGTTGATACATGATATTATTTAATGAGAAAGGAGGGGAAAGTAGGAAAAGAAGGTGGCACATGAGTATGATGCTCCAGGTCTTCGATAGCTCTTATTACTCTTCTCCTGCTCCTTAGACAGATAAAGACCAGCTTTCCCAAGTTCCCTCCCCTTCTACACTTGCCAAGGCTGGTGGCAATTAGGGAACAGAGGAAGTCAGAACTTCAAGATGCAGCAAGTAGGTTTGGTTTAGATTCTTCTTGGCTGACTCCAACCCTGGCTTTATTTTTCAACCAAGACTCAGAAGCTGCTTTATGATTTTATAGACTAATTGCCTCTAGAAAAGTTCCCTGAATGAAAAGTATTCAAACAAACTTTTGAACAGGCTCCCATTCTGCCTCCATTTCCAGAGAGGCATTCAGCAATGAGAAGAAAAATGATCTTTGGAAACCGTGTTTTAATCTTCTTGTCCTTGTTCCTCAGTTGGTGACATGGGACATATTAAAAGGAATCTGTTGAGGATATATGTGAATATGTGGGTAAAGTCCTTGTACAAACCTATAAAAACATAAGAAAACTATCATAGAACTCCGTAAAAGCAAAATATTCTCATGGTTGCAGGAAACATTTTCCATAAATGAGACAAATATTTCTCTGAAGAATGCGGGCTTTTTATCTAGGTGTCTAGGTATGGACAAAAAGCACTGCCATATAAAAGTACCAGTTACTTTCTTCTCTATATTCCCACATCATTTTCCAGCTGCCTGTGTTGAGTTACTTGTGTAGGCCTGTCTCACCTATATAATAGTGAGGGGTGGCATCATGTCTGCTCTTTCTTAGCAGCAGAAAGTCCAGGCTTATATATGCACAGTAGATTCTTCTTAAGGTTTACTGAACTGAAGCAATAACTTCTCTGTTTATACTGTGGCTCATTAGCTCAGGTGAAGTCTACACCTGATGCTGGACAGTCAAACTTGCTATTCTAGGCATGTTGATAATCGACATCACTGTATATGGAAGACAGTGGATTCATTGACATCTTCAGTAATTCCCTGGGGATAGCTTCAAGTGGATTCTTAAAATCAGGTACAGATATTCCTTTACTCTTCCATTTATTTATACATTCAATAAAATAAGTGCAAAATCAAGAAACAACAGCTATGACTTACTTTGCATATTTTTAATTATGTATTTGAGTTTATTCTTTTCTTTGATTTTTATAATTAAAATTTTATTAGGAGAAGGACTAATGCTAAAGTTGAAGTTTCAATATGCTGGCCACCTGATGCAAAGAACTGACCCACTGGAAAAGACCCTAATTCTGGGAAAGACTGAAGGCAGGAGGAGAAGGGGGGAGACAGAAGATGAGATGGTTGGATGGCATCACTGACTCAATAAACATGAGTTTGACCAAACTCTGGGAGATAGTGAAGGACAGAGAAGCCTGGCATGCCACAGTCCTTGGGGTCTCAAAGAGATATGCTTGAGCCACTGAACAACAACACTTTAATGGCATAATATTTAGAAAATAAAGAAATGTATAATGAACATAAAGATGAAAGAAATTCTACCTGTAAATATTGTGTAAATATCGTTTAGTTTGCTATATTTTCTTTAAGTCTCTTTATATGCACATGCAATGTTTGGGCAACACATACACATACTTTACACCCTGCTCTTTTTACTTAACATTTCATCATGAAGATTATTACATGCAATTAAAAATTTTACGAGTGTGGCAGTAATAACCATTGAGTGCTTGTACCATATATTACTGTCATTTCCTTGTTAATCGACATAGAGAATTTTTCTTAATTTTTGCATCCATAAATACTTCTGTCATGAAAATGTTTGTGCCTAAAATTTAGTTTGTATTTTGCTTAATTATCTAATGATGGATTCTCAAAAGTGAAATTGCCGAGTCAGGTTGTATGAATATCTTTAGGGCTCTTGATACAAATATCCAATTGCTTCCAAAATGTTTGGATCAAATTTTGTTGCTGCTAACAAGAATGTATTCTTTTTTTGCGGGGTCGGGGGTGGGATTGGGAAAGGAGGGGAGCCGGCGGGCCACTTCTATTGGTCTTTCATTCTTCTATCTTCACCCGTCTTTGTTCTTTGGCTCCTGTGGGCCTCCCATCGCGGTGGCGTCTGTCGTTGCAGAGCACTGGCTCTGGGCGCATGCGCTCCAGAGCTCCGGCTCGGTAATTGGACACATCAGTCCAGCCGCTCCGCGGCACGTGGGATCTTCCCAGGCCAGGGCTCGAACCGGCGCCCCTTGCACTGCAAGGCGGTGTCCTTACCCACTGGACCACCAGGGGAAGCCCCAAAGAATGTATTCTAAAGCTACTATGATGTGTAGAGACTTTGAAAAATCATGTTGGACTCTCCTTTTGAAATTGTAGTGTACAACTTCATATGTAAGAACTCTGTCCTGAATCCTTCCAATGAGATTCTGTTCCTAAAGCCCATAGTTAACTGTTTGGTTAATTAATCATCTGCTTTTCCCCCATCCATTGTATTGAATTTTAAAAGGAAGAGTTTCCCATGTTGGTTGATAAGTTTATCAAATGATTGAGTTTATGAGAAAAAGGACTCATAGGGAAGCTGTCTGGGCCACTGTACAGGACTAGGGGATTGCAGGCATATTTGTTTTTTTCCCTCCAGTCATTGTAGAGATGGTATTAGCTCCTGAATTAAAAGGCTAGAAAAAAAGTATCCCTAATAACATTCTACTTTGAGATCTTCAAAAGAATAATCCATGTGTACAAACAGTGATTTAATTTATTGTCATTATAATCCAATGAAGTCTCAGTCATAGAAAAAGGCCTAGAACTTTTTTTATCCCTACATTTTTGCCCAAAAAACCCATTTGCAAACACTCCCAGGAGATATTCTTCAAGGTACTTTCAGGAAGAATTCAGTGTCCTTATCTATAAGATGAAATTTATGGCCCAGATGAAAATTTAGATTCTTCTCAGTGGTAATAATATTCTAGATCTTCAGTTGTCTTTGTGAAGAGAATATTTCTGGAGGTTTCAGGTTTGAGAGTTAGCCATATATTATTTGGGAGAGGAGAAATACAGCCCAAGTCTGAAAAACACTTGGTTTACGTAGCATTTTGACCATCAAGAACAGTGGCACTGGGGCTCTGAGTTATGAATCAGGCATTCAGAGAGAAGGACTGGACTTTCTTCTTGGAAGGTGGAAATGTTAGTTATCCCTCCCATCTAGACAGAGATGAGGAACATGCATTCAAAAGATAAATGACAGGGCAAGGCATCCCATGCTTGGTGGTGGTTTGAATAGGATGATAACGTCTGTGATATTTATTTCTGTGCACAGTGAAGAGTCAGGCAAGGGCACATGGAGGAGCTCAGTATCAATGGCACCACCAAGGTTGTTGATTAGAAATCAGCCTTTTTTTTTTTTTTTCCTCTTTTCATGCAGTGAAAGGTTTATTAAAGACAAAAGGGATAGAGAAAGCTTCCAGCTAAAGGAACTGGCAGGGGGATAGAAAAGTACCCCCAGAAGTTAGTTAGGCAAGGCAAAACACCAGCCTTTGATACCCAAAATGTCAGAAAAGAGAGCACACTCTGGAATACCTAGTGAAAGAACAGTCTGTAACATCCAATAGGTTCGAACAGTGTGTACCTGGACACATCACCAAAGCGCAGTCTTGCAGCTTGAAAGAGGATTGACTCTGAGCAGTTAAAGAAAATGCTGCTTATATGTGAAGCCCTGTGTTGTTGGTGTGCAACAGGGCAAAATTACTAGATTCAAAATAGTACAATAAAACAAAGGATTCTCTAAAGGGAAATGCAGGCACTGAGTTTACAGCTCTTTTTCTGAAAATGCTGTCTCTAATCCACCATCCTGCATCACCTCCCTTCCCTCAGCCCTACCCCTCCCTACCCACGCTCTCTGCCCCTTTGGAGCAACCATAGAGACTGAGTACTTAGAAAGACCAAGAGTCTGATCCCAAAAGATAAATTTGTTTTTAAAACTCTAAGCACAAAACCTCACACATGGTAAGTGCCTAATATTGATGTAATCTGGGCAAGAGAAACAAAAGAAGAGTCATTTTTTACGGCTTAAACTCAAAACACAGCAAAACTGCCCATCAAACATGAACCTACGTAAAAGTATGTGAAAAAATAAACCTAGTGTTTAAAGAGTTTGGTCTGAGATCCAAAATACTCTGCCTTCTCTTGAGGTTATAAAAATGCCATTAGCTAAAAAAACCAGCTTCCCTCATTTCAGATGTGGATCTTTCTTATCTACTAGAGAACACCCGTAAACATGATCTGAGAGTCCCTACCGTCTCACTCCCGTAGGAATGCTCTGAATGGGCTAGGAACAGGACCAGTGCACAAGCTGACTTTTCACTGGATGACTCTGAAGCGATGCCAGAAGAGTTTGATTTGAGTGAGCGTGCTGTAAGTGAATGCCATGGCATTAAGTTCACCTGTGATGGATTGGTTCAGGGGCCAATGCCAGCTTCACTGGGTGTGTTATGGATCTTGCAACATAAATGGATTCATGATGCAAAGTTTGACAGCTGTGGCGCCAGAAGATAAAAGCTGGTCTTTCTGGAAAAACAGGAGAACATGTGGCTGGCCAAGATCAGACAGGTACTAGCAATGAACATCTTGGATGTTCATTCCCTTCCAAAATAGCAGAAGTTAGGCACATTCAACAGCAGTAAATCAAGCCAACTACTCTGGCCATGCGCTTGGTTTTCAGGTGTTTTCAGGCTTAGCTTTATCAGAAGGCTGATGGTTCATCAGCAAGGCAGCACACCATGAGAAACAGTTCCTAAGAAGAGATTAAGGACGTATTATTTATATAATGTTTAAGAGAGTGTTGGAAATTAACTAGCTTTAAAAGTACGTTAGCTAATAAGAGGAAATTTATGGGGACTTCCCTGGTGGTCCAGTGGCTGAGACTTCACACTCCCAATGCAAGGGGCCTGGATTTGATCCCAAGTCAGGGAACTGGATCCCATATGTTGCGAGTAAGAGTTAGCATGCCACAACTAAAGATTCTGCTTGCCACAAGGAATACCCTGCATGCCACAACTAAGACCCAGCACAGCCAAATAAATAAATACTCAAAAAATAAAGAGGAAATTCATTAAAGTCATCCAAGATTTACACAGGTTACCAGGGACAACATAAGATATAAACTGAATATAATTTCATAAGGAAAAGATTTAAGTTGAAGTTTAAGGAAAAAAAAAATTTTTTCTTCTGGGCAATTTGTACATCTACTGGCTTTTCAGGTTTATGAAGCTATTAATTTCACCTTTTCCCATGAGTAATTTGGTCTTCTTTTTTTCTTGCTATCAGGCTGTAAAGAAGACTAGTTAAATGTGTGTGGGCTTCATAAGTGTCTTTTCCTGATTGATTTGAGAAGGTCAGAATTCAAAAGCTATTACCTTTCTCTCTAGAGTTGATTGTATGGAAAGAGGAGGGCTCCGATTTCTGAAAACTTGAATTCTTAGGTTTTCCTGACTATAATTGGACTGCTTACTGTGTCCTTATAGTAGCTAATAAAGCAACGGTCACATGGGCAAAATGCCTCTTCTTGAAGTGAGCAGTTGAATGGGTGTGGGTTAGGGGATCTTGCAACATAAATGGATTCATGATGCAAAGTTTGACAGCTGTGGCGCCAGAAGATAAAAGCTGGTCTTTCTGGAAAAACAGGAGAACATGTGGCTGGCCAAGATCAGACAGGTACTAGCAATGAACATCTTGGATGTTCATTCCCTTCCAAAATAGCAGAAGTTAGGCACATTCAACAGCAGTAAATCAAGCCAACTACTCTGGCCATGCGCTTGGTTTTCAGGTGTTTTCAGGCTTAGCTTTATCAGAAGGCTGATGGTTCATCAGCAAGGCAGCACACCATGAGAAACAGTTCCTAAGAAGAGATTAAGGACGTATTATTTATATAATGTTTAAGAGAGTGTTGGAAATTAACTAGCTTTAAAAGTACGTTAGCTAATAAGAGGAAATTTATGGGGACTTCCCTGGTGGTCCAGTGGCTGAGACTTCACACTCCCAATGCAAGGGGCCTGGATTTGATCCCAAGTCAGGGAACTGGATCCCATATGTTGCGAGTAAGAGTTAGCATGCCACAACTAAAGATTCTGCTTGCCACAAGGAATACCCTGCATGCCACAACTAAGACCCAGCACAGCCAAATAAATAAATACTCAAAAAATAAAGAGGAAATTCATTAAAGTCATCCAAGATTTACACAGGTTACCAGGGACAACATAAGATATAAACTGAATATAATTTCATAAGGAAAAGATTTAAGTTGAAGTTTAAGGAAAAAAAAAATTTTTTCTTCTGGGCAATCTGTACATCTACTGGCTTTTCAGGTTTATGAAGCTATTAATTTCACCTTTTCCCATGAGTAATTTGGTCTTCTTTTTTTCTTGCTATCAGGCTGTAAAGAAGACTAGTTAAATGTGTGTGGGCTTCATAAGTGTCTTTTCCTGATTGATTTGAGAAGGTCAGAATTCAAAAGCTATTACCTTTCTCTCTAGAGTTGATTGTATGGAAAGAGGAGGGCTCCGATTTCTGAAAACTTGAATTCTTAGGTTTTCCTGACTATAATTGGACTGCTTACTGTGTCCTTATAGTAGCTAATAAAGCAACGGTCACATGGGCAAAATGCCTCTTCTTGAAGTGAGCAGTTGAATGGCCCTTGATCTGACTTTGTGTGTGCAGCAGGGAAATCTTGGCTGCAGGAGGCTCATGCTAGACCCACTTGTGTAGTATCTTAGGCAAGCCTGTGCTGTGCTCGGCTTCTGTGTTCATGCTGTCCTCATCATCCCGGCTTCTGGACAGCCTCTTGACTCTTCCTAATCATCTTGTAGGCTCTTCCCTTACTCTTTATAGAGGCAGCCTAGGGAAGTCAAAAGAACAGGGATAGGGAGATAAAAGCCAGGGCTCAAGTTCTGGCTTTGACACTTGTTGGTTGTATGGCCATCGGTTCTCTATATGAAGTCTTAGTTTGTCTGTGAAACTGAGAAGCTTAACTGTGTGCTTTCTAAGGAGCTTCAAGTTTTAATTTTCTGCAATCCAGTGCTTCGCTTCCAGGGCTTCCCAGGTGGCACTAGTGGTAAATAACCCACCTGCCAATGCAAGTTAGATATAAGAGGTTCGATCACTGAGTGAGAAAGATCCCCTGGAGGAGGGCACGACAACCCACTCCAGTATTCTTGCCTGGAGAATCCCATGGATGGAGGAACCTGGCAGCCTACAGTCCAGAAGGTCACACAGAGTTGGACATGACTGAAGTGACTTAGCACCCAGTGCTTCCAAGTTTGTATGTGTTGATGGACTGTAGCCTTCTTCCTTTTCCTGCTTCTCCTGCTATTGTATCGAGACAACTGATTTAAACAAAAGTAGATTTTCAGAGACAGCAAAAGAGAAGGAGGGCCAGGGTCTGTGGGGTACACTGGAGATGACTAGATGTTTAGACATGGAGATGATTAAAATTTTCACCAACATCACAGCTTAGAGGCTGTAAGAGCTGCTCTGCCCTTTGATATCCATGCCTCACGCTGCCATTTGTGACTTCTCCCCTTCTAGTCTACCTTGAACGTCATTGTAATTTGATTCTACATGGATAAAAATCTTGAGAGGGGGCCAAGTTCACAGTAGGATTTTAGTCAGCCCTTGAACATTTCCCAAGGATGACACATATTTCTGCTTAGGCTTGTGGAATAATGTACCATGTATTATGCCTAATTTTCAGGGCTTATGATCAAGTTGGGGAGATGACAGGTAGGGCAAAATCCCTTTTGAGGCAGTTGAAGGGCCCTTGGTCTGACTTAGTGTGTGCAGCAGGGAAATCTTGGCTGCAGGAGGCTCATGCTAGACCCACTTGTGTAGTATCTTAGGCAAGCCTGTGCTGTGCTCGGCTTCTGTGTTCATGCTGTCCTCATCATCCCGGCTTCTGGACAGCCTCTTGACTCTTCCTAATCATCTTGTAGGCTCTTCCCTTACTCTTTATAGAGGCAGCCTAGGGAAGTCAAAAGAACAGGGATAGGGAGATAAAAGCCAGGGCTCAAGTTCTGGCTTTGACACTTGTTGGTTGTATGGCCATCGGTTCTCTATATGAAGTCTTAGTTTGTCTGTGAAACTGAGAAGCTTAACTGTGTGCTTTCTAAGGAGCTTCAAGTTTTAATTTTCTGCAATCCAGTGCTTCGCTTCCAGGGCTTCCCAGGTGGCACTAGTGGTAAATAACCCACCTGCCAATGCAAGTTAGATATAAGAGGTTCGATCACTGAGTGAGAAAGATCCCCTGGAGGAGGGCACGACAACCCACTCCAGTATTCTTGCCTGGAGAATCCCATGGATGGAGGAACCTGGCAGCCTACAGTCCAGAAGGTCACACAGAGTTGGACATGACTGAAGTGACTTAGCACCCAGTGCTTCCAAGTTTGTATGTGTTGATGGACTGTAGCCTTCTTCCTTTTCCTGCTTCTCCTGCTATTGTATCGAGACAACTGATTTAAACAAAAGTAGATTTTCAGAGACAGCAAAAGAGAAGGAGGGCCAGGGTCTGTGGGGTACACTGGAGATGACTAGATGTTTAGACATGGAGATGATTAAAATTTTCACCAACATCACAGCTTAGAGGCTGTAAGAGCTGCTCTGCCCTTTGATATCCATGCCTCACGCTGCCATTTGTGACTTCTCCCCTTCTAGTCTACCTTGAACGTCATTGTAATTTGATTCTACATGGATAAAAATCTTGAGAGGGGGCCAAGTTCACAGTAGGATTTTAGTCAGCCCTTGAACATTTCCCAAGGATGACACATATTTCTGCTTAGGCTTGTGGAATAATGTACCATGTATTATGCCTAATTTTCAGGGGCTTATGATCAAGTTGGGGAGATGACAGGTATGCATGTATCAGGTGAGGTTATACCCTCACCTTTCAAATAAAATTATGAGTCACTAATCCTCATATTTTTTAGGTTGATTAAAAAAATCCATAGCAACATTGAGGTTGCTACCCCTGCTTCTCCTTAGATGAGTTTCTTCCTGCCTGTCTTTCAGAAGAAATCAATAAAGCCTGATAGAGATTATGAAGGTGATGTGGATGCTAACTTTGAGTTCTTTTGCTTTTCTTCTGGAAGAAAAAAGCAACTTACTTTATTTATCAAATGTTAAGGTGTTCTGTATGCCAGGTATTTTTTTAGGCCTAAGGTAAAATCTTTAGAGCCAGGCACAGACTTCGGTTCAAATTTGGTCATCCTCTTGGTTTATGTAAACTGGGGAAGCTATTCCTCTTTCTAAGCCTTAGGTTTCTCCTCTTCATGGTGGGAGATAACAGTACCTCCTGATGCTTTAAATAAAATATGTGAACTTGCCTGGTGACTCAGTGGTAAAGACTATACCTGCCAATGCAGGAGACATGGATTTAATTCCTGGGTCAGGAAAATCCCCTGGAGAAGGAAATGGCAACCCACTCCAGTATTCTTGCCTGGGAAATCCCATGGACAGAGGAAACTGGTGGGCTACAGTCCCTAACGTCACAAAAGAATCAGATGTGACTTAGTGACTAAACAGCAATAGCTATATCTATCTATCTATTTATCTATCTATCTAGCTAGCTAATCTATCTAATCTATCTAATCTATCTATCAATCATGCCTGGTACTTGGAAGGCATTTAATTAGTGGTAGCTTGGGCTTTATCCATGGTTCAGTGGATGAAGAATCTGCCTGCAATGCAAAAGACTCGGGTTTAATCCCTGGTTTGGGAAGATTCACTGAAGCAGGAAATAGCACCTCACTCCAGTATTCTTGCCTGAAAAATCCCATAGCAGGAAGAGCCTGGCAGGCTACAGTACAAGGGTCACAGAGTTGGACAAGACTAAGCAACCCAGCACAAATAGCACACAATAGCACCATTCTTAAAAAATACAGTCCCCAGCTCCAGGGATCTTAATGTAGTGGTGGAAACAAGCATGTGAAGTTGTCATCTTACGGAAATCCTGGCCTGTGTCAGTGGAGCCTCATTGGTTGTGTTTGGTTCCAGGTGAACACGGGTCCTTGCTTTCATGCATCTTTTGTGTTAGGGATCAACCTGATGGTTGTTTGCTGCCTATGAACATTTGTAACAGTTGGCCAGGGTCCACAGCAGGGCATGGTAGCCTTTTCATCGTCTTCCTGCATCACTGCCAGTGAAGAGAAGAGGTGGAGGATTTTTTTTTTTTTTTTTGCCTCAGTTCAGAGTTCTTTTTAATGCATTCTTTTTAAGTGGTGATTTCAAGACACTTGCTTTCTTCCAGGAATTCACAAGCCCAGTGGATAGGCCAAATAAGAGAAAGTGGCACTTTCTTTTCTTAATTAACTCTTCTGGCACCTATTGGTTCTTTCTTCCACTGCAGACCTCACTCTGAAGAAGGATACAATGACAGTTCCGTATAGAGAGGATGGACCTGACATGGCCTATTGGGTTTAGGCTAAGTCCTCTACATGCATAATTTATTACACTATTGTAACCGCCACTTTACAGATGAGGAAACTGAGGCCTACAGAAGAAATCATGTGTTTATAGTCACAAAGTTTAGAAAGTGGGGAACCAGGGTTTAATTATGGGGCTAATTCAGTAAAATTTCACCTCTGGACGCAGTTGGGAAACATAGAAAAGTCACATACACATGCTTAAATAGCTACTGACCTACACAGACTTAAACCCCGGTTCCACTGGTTCTGACTTAATTGGTAGCCTGGGATAGAGTTCTGGTATCAGCATTTAAACCTTACTGTATGATTATAAATGCAGGTGGGGTGAAAACTTTTGACTTAACTCCAAAGTCACACTGTACCACATTTCTACACCCAAATAGCAGATTCCCCCCGTTAAAGTATCAAGAAATGCTTCCCAAACCATATTTTAGAAACGGGAAATTTCTGGACAGATTTGAACTTGGGGGAAATTTTTCATCATTTTCCTTACTCCTTTCAGTGGATAAGCATTTTTATGCTTCTATGGCCCATAGAACTCTGAGGGAATAGTTGTTACAAAGTCCAAGGAAAGAGATCTGAAAAAATCTTGGATTCTCGTTTTTTTGCATGTCATTCATCAGTCAGAAATGCTGGCTGATTGCCATCATTTCTGGGGGGAAATTCTGGAGAACATTCAGCCTCTTCTCACCCATCTTGTTTCGTGATTTCCTTTTGGGTCTCTTGAACTTTGGTTGAATTTCTGTGGCTCACGTGGTGACCACCAACAACGGTGCGTGGTCCTTAGAGAAAAAGAGCTGCAGGCTGTGTCTGGATGGTCATTTGACTTAGCATAACACGCCCTTGGAAAGATACCCCATTGTTGACAAAGTCCAATAGAATAACTACTTCCACAGATACTGTAAAACTCAGTTCTAACAAAAATCTCCCGTCCATGTGGTTAGGTGCTCTTAGCCACTGGCCCTTAATGTGAATGAGTGCAGCTTATGCTGGTTATTTATGTCCTTTGCCATTTCTAATAATTTTTTTCTACATTTAGGAAAAGGACTTTGAAAAGCCAAATGTTTTTAGCTAGAAGGCAGTATTTCCAAATCTTTGGAAGATTATTAAGTGAAACACTCTTGGGGATTAGAGGTAATTTCCAACTGGGCATCAACATATCTATTAGGAAAGCTCTTGGAATTGAAAAAACAGTGTGTATAGTATTTATCTTTGTTTTTTTAAAAATTGACATAAGGATACATAAATATTATTAACAAACATTTTTTACTAGATTAGGATGAGAAAGTATGAGAGATACTTATTTTTACTTTACATTCTCCTATAATAATAGCTACAACAATGGTGACAACAAATATTTCTTTGTGCTTGGTCATATGCTATTTCCTATACTGCATTTATCATTTACTATTCAGAATAACTTTATATGCTAAGTACTGCTGTTCCAGTTGGGATGCACTCAGCTATAAGGAACAAAAGACTGGTTGGAACAACAGAGCTTATTACCTTAGATTATAAGAAAGTCCATGCTAGAATGGCTGCAGGGGTGATCAACTCAGAGACCTCAAGGTCTGATATTTCTGTCTTTTTGCTCTGCCATTGTCTGCATGGCAGGTAGTCCTTACGCAAGCTCCCCAAGATGACTGCTGTGTCCCATCCTCAGGTGGTAACATTTGGTCTCTTGCCCAATGTGCCTCTCATTATGCACCTTTCCCAGAGTGCCCTTTCCCAGATGGTACATTTTGATTTCCTTTTGGGGAAATTCTGGAGAACATTCAGCCTCTTCTCACCCATCTTGTTTCGTGATTTCCTTTTGGGTCTCTTGAACTTTGGTTGAATTTCTGTGGCTCACGTGGTGACCACCAACAACGGTGCGTGGTCCTTAGAGAAAAAGAGCTGCAGGCTGTGTCTGGATGGTCATTTGACTTAGCATAACACGCCCTTGGAAAGATACCCCATTGTTGACAAAGTCCAATAGAATAACTACTTCCACAGATACTGTAAAACTCAGTTCTAACAAAAATCTCCCGTCCATGTGGTTAGGTGCTCTTAGCCACTGGCCCTTAATGTGAATGAGTGCAGCTTATGCTGGTTATTTATGTCCTTTGCCATTTCTAATAATTTTTTTCTACATTTAGGAAAAGGACTTTGAAAAGCCAAATGTTTTTAGCTAGAAGGCAGTATTTCCAAATCTTTGGAAGATTATTAAGTGAAACACTCTTGGGGATTAGAGGTAATTTCCAACTGGGCATCAACATATCTATTAGGAAAGCTCTTGGAATTGAAAAAACAGTGTGTATAGTATTTATCTTTGTTTTTTTAAAAATTGACATAAGGATACATAAATATTATTAACAAACATTTTTTACTAGATTAGGATGAGAAAGTATGAGAGATACTTATTTTTACTTTACATTCTCCTATAATAATAGCTACAACAATGGTGACAACAAATATTTCTTTGTGCTTGGTCATATGCTATTTCCTATACTGCATTTATCATTTACTATTCAGAATAACTTTATATGCTAAGTACTGCTGTTCCAGTTGGGATGCACTCAGCTATAAGGAACAAAAGACTGGTTGGAACAACAGAGCTTATTACCTTAGATTATAAGAAAGTCCATGCTAGAATGGCTGCAGGGGTGATCAACTCAGAGACCTCAAGGTCTGATATTTCTGTCTTTTTGCTCTGCCATTGTCTGCATGGCAGGTAGTCCTTACGCAAGCTCCCCAAGATGACTGCTGTGTCCCATCCTCAGGTGGTAACATTTGGTCTCTTGCCCAATGTGCCTCTCATTATGCACCTTTCCCAGAGTGCCCCATTTCCCAAGATGGTACATTTGCTTCCCCGGCCATGCCTACACCAACCTTCCCCTGAGAGGAGAAAGGGACCACCATGCTTGGTTTCATTGCCTTCAAACTTCATTTCCTGACTGGAGCATATGGAGAAAGAAGGTAGAGAACTGAAAGAAAAAAAAAAAAATTAGGATTGTGAGAGCAGGCTTGAGACAGAAGAAAAGCATTTTCAAAGCCCTTATCCAGACAGGGCTGCCACTAGAAATGTTTATGAGGAACTTGCATTGATGTGCATCCAAACTGCGGACCCTAGGAATTGTCCCTTTACTGTTGTCACCAGGATCAGAATTCTGTTACAAATAAGGAAGGGCAGGTTATATTACTAACTGCCTGCTGTGCTATTATCCAAATATTTATACATGAGGACTCTGAGGGTAAGAGAGGTCTGGTAAATTCTCCAAGGAGGCATGGGTAAAGCATAGTAGAACTGAGCCTTGAAATTAGACCTGCATATCCTAAAGTCAATCGATGCTTTTAAGTAAAAGGTAAGGATCTTACTGGCTTTATTCAGTGATTCATAATTCAGGTAGCATCCAATCTAGCAGACAGAAAAAATCTCCAGAAAGCTGTAGAAAATGAAAGATTTATAGGCAGAAAACAGCAGGAACAAGGAACTTAAACTAGAGGAAAAAAAGTTGGATATTGTAACGCTACTTTTCTGTAGGGAATGGCAGGGGTCTGTCAGGCAGAGCAGCTAGCTAGTGTTGATCAGGCAACTTCTGATGGACTGGTTTAAGATTCCGTTTATGGGAGAGCTGAATTTGTAATTTAAGTCTTGGCTTGGTGATGTGGGCTTCCCTGGTGGCTCAGATGGTAAAGAATCTGACTGCAATGCAGGAGACCTGGATTTGATCTCTGGGTCAGAAAGATCCCTGGAGAGGGAAATGGCTACTTACTCAAGTATTCTTGCCTGGAGAATTTCATGGACAGAGGAGCCTGAAGGCTACAGTCCATGGGGTCGCAAAGAGTCATACACAACAGAACAACTAACACTTTCACTCCTCCCAGAACCCCCAGCTTTGGTGATGTAGAACTTAGCATAAGCAATTCCATTGGGGCCTGTTTTTTTTTTTTTTTTTAAGCACCACGAAGCTAGACTGCTTCTATTGTGTGCTATCAAACACTGCCTCTCTCTCAACATGTACTGCTATGCAAATAATTGAAATAATTTCTTAAAAAGAATTCTGCTTACAAGGCTCAGTTAATTCTAACCAAGGCTCCTCTAGTCTTGAAATTTGGGAAAAACCACTTAAACTTTTTGGACTTACTTTCTTTTACTGTTAAAATGAAAGTGCTCAGCTAGATAAGAGCTAAGATCTTTCCTGACTTTAAGTTCTAGAACTATATGATTCTCGTCAAACATCATTCAGAGTAGAGATTTTTTTTCAAGCTTTGTTTGTACAAATAATGGCATCCTTGAAAAACATGGAAGAAAGTTCAGGAACAAATGCTAACTTTTTTCTATAAAATGCATCTGCATATTTGCCCCCAGGGCAGATGGTGGTGTGTAAACCTTCACCGTGGGGGAGGGGAGTGGCACTGATGTCCTTTTCTTCTCTCTTCTCTCCATCATGGCATTATCTCTACCAAGGACTCAGTCCACCGAGCACAGCTGTGCCAGGAAGCCCATCTGCTAGTGGCTATGAGCTAACAGCTGCTCCACAACACCCATCAGAAACCTTGATTGTGTAAGGAAGGATCATCCAAGTGAGCAGATGAGGGTTCTTATATCTAGGACATCTGCCCTCTAGAGCAGATGTATACTGCTTGCCTCCCCATGACCTCCAGCTGAGATCAACCATCTCAACCTGCCTTCCAAGGACTTGGAGTCACATGAGAGTAAAGACAACTCTCTCACCCAGCATTAAGGTCAGAGTAAAGGCATAGACAGGAGAGACAAAGAAAGGGGATGGATCTGCATATGTGTGCATTTTTCTCCTTTCTAGAAAACAAGGAGGGCTATATAAAAATTTGAAAGCTTTATTTATACCGATAAGAGCATTTGGAATGGAAAGGCTAGACACATCAGCAAGGTAATGTTAACATTTGCCGAGGAATTTTTGATGTTGAAATATCCACAAGCTTTACCATTAGATACATATAATCTTGTTAAACTCATCAAGTTCTGAGAAAGGTAAAACATGTTTTTTAAAAAAATATTTATTAATTTGGCTGCATCAGGTCTTAGTTGTGCACATGGGGTCTTCCTTATGTCATGTTGAATCTTTTGTTGTGGTGCACGGACCTCTAGTTGTGGCCCACAGGCTCCAGAGTACACAGGTTTCTGTTGCTCTAGGCTTTAGTTATGGTGCACTGGCTTTAGTTGGTCCTATGGCATGTAGAATCTTAGCTTCCTGACCAGGACATCGAACCTGTGTGCCCTGCACTTCAAGGTGGATTCTGAGCCACTGCAGCATCAGGGAAGTCCCAGTAAAACATGTCAGTGGATAGCAAAGATGTCTTTAGAATCATTGTTTATCCCAGAGATAGGTACACATTGTCTTAATGCCAAAAATAATCATAAATTAAATAGTTAATAGTAGACAACAAGCAAGACTTGACATAAGCCTTTTTGAATTTATTTGATTGCCTCATGTTAGAGGCAGTAGGAGTCAGGCACATACCTTAAGAATTGAAAGAGAAAATTATCCATCTTCTGCTAGCTGTTATTATGGAGGAAGAGACCCTGTGCATGGAGAGAAAGTTTAAAAATATCAAAGTAGCGGCCCTCAAAAACCTTGATTGTGTAAGGAAGGATCATCCAAGTGAGCAGATGAGGGTTCTTATATCTAGGACATCTGCCCTCTAGAGCAGATGTATACTGCTTGCCTCCCCATGACCTCCAGCTGAGATCAACCATCTCAACCTGCCTTCCAAGGACTTGGAGTCACATGAGAGTAAAGACAACTCTCTCACCCAGCATTAAGGTCAGAGTAAAGGCATAGACAGGAGAGACAAAGAAAGGGGATGGATCTGCATATGTGTGCATTTTTCTCCTTTCTAGAAAACAAGGAGGGCTATATAAAAATTTGAAAGCTTTATTTATACCGATAAGAGCATTTGGAATGGAAAGGCTAGACACATCAGCAAGGTAATGTTAACATTTGCCGAGGAATTTTTGATGTTGAAATATCCACAAGCTTTACCATTAGATACATATAATCTTGTTAAACTCATCAAGTTCTGAGAAAGGTAAAACATGTTTTTTAAAAAAATATTTATTAATTTGGCTGCATCAGGTCTTAGTTGTGCACATGGGGTCTTCCTTATGTCATGTTGAATCTTTTGTTGTGGTGCACGGACCTCTAGTTGTGGCCCACAGGCTCCAGAGTACACAGGTTTCTGTTGCTCTAGGCTTTAGTTATGGTGCACTGGCTTTAGTTGGTCCTATGGCATGTAGAATCTTAGCTTCCTGACCAGGACATCGAACCTGTGTGCCCTGCACTTCAAGGTGGATTCTGAGCCACTGCAGCATCAGGGAAGTCCCAGTAAAACATGTCAGTGGATAGCAAAGATGTCTTTAGAATCATTGTTTATCCCAGAGATAGGTACACATTGTCTTAATGCCAAAAATAATCATAAATTAAATAGTTAATAGTAGACAACAAGCAAGACTTGACATAAGCCTTTTTGAATTTATTTGATTGCCTCATGTTAGAGGCAGTAGGAGTCAGGCACATACCTTAAGAATTGAAAGAGAAAATTATCCATCTTCTGCTAGCTGTTATTATGGAGGAAGAGACCCTGTGCATGGAGAGAAAGTTTAAAAAATATCAAAGTAGCGGCCCTCAATAAAATTATTATCTATAATTTTAAGGAGATGGTTCTTTTATTTTGTCTCTTACAAAGAAGGAGTTTGGCAGATTCTTCATCCCAAGGGATTGGGAAAGTTCTGAACACTTTGGATAAGAGATGCAGACAGGTTTCCTTATCCAAACCCTGAGCCAGCACAGTTGTCCATCACATTAAGAGATAACACTGGGCTTCCCTGGTGGCCCAGTGGGTAAGGACACCGCCTTGCAGTGCAAGGGGCGCCGGTTCGATCTCTGGCCTGGGAAGATCCCATGTGCTGCGGAGCAGCTGGACTGATGTGTCCAACTACCGAGCCAGAGCTCTGGAGCGCATGCACCCAGAGCCAGTGCTCTGCAATGTGAGAGGCTACTGCGATGGGAGGCCCAAACAGGCCAAAAGAACTAAGATGGAAATAAATGAGAGACCAGTAGAAGTGGCCAAAAAAAAAAAAAAAAAGAGAGAGAGAGATAACACTTACAGCTGAGTCAATTCGTGAGTAGTCATTCCAGGAGACCTAAAGTAAACATATGCTTTTGTATCAGATTGTCCAGGTAGTTCCTTTGATTTTCCTTTTACTTCCCATGTAAATTAAACTCAAAATTCTTTAGGTGACAGAAAAAGATATGTACCAAATTCTGTCTAAGATGTGTTGACATTCTCATGGGCCAGTCAAGACTTTGGATTCTGGCCCTCTTTAAAAGTCATGCACCATAACACATACAAAGTTCTCCTTTAGTCAAACCAGGGTGATCCTTCAAAGACTCAGAGGAGGCAGCTGCCATCCAGAAGGCCCTTTTGAATTGCAGAATTCCGGACACTTACACCTTTTAATACTGCACCAAAGACAGCTTGGCTGCATCACAGCCTCCAGCGTGCTGGTACAGCTGTGAAGGAGCTAACTTTGGCAGCCATAGATCATGAAGGCTTCATCTCAGCTTCTCTCAGAATAGCTTTCCATCAGGAAGCTCTTCACATCTCTCAAAGGCAGGAAGAAGGGAAGCAAGCATCAGTGGGGGCTTTAAAGAGAGATAATCCTTTGACTCTTTGGATTTTGATATATGGCTACAGTGTGTGTAATTGATCACTTCTGGTTTATGAACAGCTTGGGGTGTTAGAAAGAGCAGTAGACAGGGAATTGGAGCAATTTGGATGTCCATTTCAGCCTTGTCTACAGCTCTTGAGTCATTTAGTTTAGCTTCTTTGACCTTGGTTTCCTCATCTGTAAAATGAGAGGGTTTGCCCAATGATCTTTGACCTAATGTGTCTATGAAAAGTGAATATTGGAAGCACATGTTCACCTTCTCCAGTTACCAGCTGTGAGATGTGACTGGAACAAATGGCACTAACTGTTGAAACGTTTTGGGCTGAAGGGGAAGCATTCCGAAGTGGGACAAGGGCACCTCGTGTTGCAACCTGGTGCCAGTTGACTCTCCAAGGCTGGGCCAACCTTTGCTTCTGCCTCCTACCCCCACTTATTTTAGCTGAATTAAGAGGGACACACCTAAGGATTAAAAAAAAACAAAAACAAACCACTGAATCAGTATATTTCAAAGGCTTTACAAACAGTTATAAATCAGAGGCTTGCCCCCCAAATTTTTGCTTTCTTTCCTGCAACTGGTCTAAGGTTGCTGTCTAGCTCACCATCTCATACTATCCCAGTCTGCCAATTTAAAAGTGACTTATTTGAGTAAATCCTGGATAATATCACAGCTCAAACTTCCTAGTAGGATCATTTTCTTTTCTCAAGGAAGCCCCTTTAACCCACGCTTTTTCTCTTCTGGTAGGCAGTAGCTTGTTCTTATATCCAGCGGTTGGGAGAAGGTTCCTTGGACTAAGCCCTTCTCTCTTTGGGATGACGTTCTCCTTTAAACCAGGGTACCTAAAGACAACCCCAAAGGCCCTTTTGAATTGCAGAATTCGGACACTTACACCTTTTAATACTGCACCAAAGACAGCTTGGCTGCATCACCGCCTCCAGCGTGCTGGTACAGCTGTGAAGGAGCTAACTTTGGCAGCCATAGATCATGAAGGCTTCATCTCAGCTTCTCTCAGAATAGCTTTCCATCAGGAAGCTCTTCACATCTCTCAAAGGCAGGAAGAAGGGAAGCAAGCATCAGTGGGGGCTTTAAAGAGAGATAATCCTTTGACTCTTTGGATTTTGATATATGGCTACAGTGTGTGTAATTGATCACTTCTGGTTTATGAACAGCTTGGGGTGTTAGAAAGAGCAGTAGACAGGGAATTGGAGCAATTTGGATGTCCATTTCAGCCTTGTCTACAGCTCTTGAGTCATTTAGTTTAGCTTCTTTGACCTTGGTTTCCTCATCTGTAAAATGAGAGGGTTTGCCCAATGATCTTTGACCTAATGTGTCTATGAAAAGTGAATATTGGAAGCACATGTTCACCTTCTCCAGTTACCAGCTGTGAGATGTGACTGGAACAAATGGCACTAACTGTTGAAACGTTTTGGGCTGAAGGGGAAGCATTCCGAAGTGGGACAAGGGCACCTCGTGTTGCAACCTGGTGCCAGTTGACTCTCCAAGGCTGGGCCAACCTTTGCTTCTGCCTCCTACCCCCACTTATTTTAGCTGAATTAAGAGGGACACACCTAAGGATTAAAAAAAAACAAAAACAAACCACTGAATCAGTATATTTCAAAGGCTTTACAAACAGTTATAAATCAGAGGCTTGCCCCCAATTTTAGCTTTCTTTCCTGCAACTGGTCTAAGGTTGCTGTCTAGCTCACCATCTCATACTATCCCAGTCTGCCAATTTAAAAGTGACTTATTTGAGTAAATCCTGGATAATATCACAGCTCAAACTTCCTAGTAGGATCATTTTTCTTTTCTCAAGGAAGCCCCCTTTAACCCACGCTTTTTCTCTTCTGGTAGGCAGTAGCTTGTTCTTATATCCAGCGGTTGGGAGAAGGTTCCTTGGACTAAGCTCTCCTTGGGATCCTCTCTGATGTCTGCTGAGATGTGCCTTACCACCTGGTCACAGGCAATCTGTATGAATTTATACAGATATGACCAATCCCACCTAGACTTTTGGGGTCTCATCTGGTACTTTGGTGTTAATTCTGGATATGAAGTGTAGACAGTTTGCGGATTTGTTTATTTGTTTGAACTCTAGGCCTTGTTTGACCCAGTAGTCTTTTAGTATATGTTCTTCAGCTTGAGCAACTGGAAATTCTGGATTTCCTACAGGCCACCTCAACACTTAGAGAATCAATGATGTTATATTGGGTTCTCATTCTTTACCAAAGTCTTCCATGTACAATTTCTAATCTGCTTAAGCCTTCCCTACCCAGTTCCACATTGGTTTAGGACTTCGGTGACGTTGTCTCCTCCCAAATTTCTAAATAGAAAACTGACTAAAGACTCCTGCCACAATAGTTCATTGTGAAAAAAACACAGTAATTAATCGCGGGTGACTGGCATGGATGGGAAGATAGAAGTGGTTGCCCTTGTGCTCTGTATTTGCCATCGTAACTTTATAGCACAGTAGCTCTTGTCTTTGAATTAACATCATTTCCCAAGTGAGGCTGGTAAATATATATAGGACATGACCCAGAGCAGTGGTTTTCAAACATTATTATGCAGATAGTCACCTGGAAGGCTTGTTAAAACAGATCCCTGGGCTCTACCCTCTGTTTCTGGTTCTGTAAGTCTAGAATGAAGCCTAAGACTGTATTTCTAACAAGTTCTCAGATGATACTGATTGCTGCTGTATATTTGGGACCACATTGACCTGGAATCTTCTGGTTCTGGAGCTGTATACACATTGTGATAAAAGAAATGAAATTTCCGTGTATAATTTTGTGCTTGGAAACATAATACAGGTAAATTGTTTTTCAATATGAGAGATATTCCTGGGGTCTGAACAGAAAATAAGTATTTAAAAATTAATGGGTAAGTCTTTATTACATTATTGTTGTTTAGCCACTCAGTCATACCCAGCTCTTTGCAACACCATGGACTGTACCCCACCAGGCTCCTCTGTCCATGGAATTTTCCAGGCAGGATTATTGGAGTGGGTTGCCATTTTCTTCTCAATTATTACATTATATATTTTCTAATGATTTCCATGCTTTCCTTTGAGACACCTTTTTAGGTTACAAATCTGATCTATCCTACAGTGAAGATAGTTATAACTAAGCTGAGATTTTAGATTATTAAAGGTGCTTTTTCTAGTTTTATATGTGTCTAATATGCCTAGGTTAGCTCTGAGGTCAGATCTGAGCCCCTCCAGGCTCACCGTTTTCTAGAAGAGAGGGATGAAGAGACAGCAAGGGCCAGCCTATCTATGGCTTAGGCTTAATATGCTGGTTTTTTCTTACATTGTTTCCTGTCTCTTATTTCCTATGTTTCAAAAACAAACTTCTACTGAACCTTTAAATAAAATTAGTAACCTTATTTGCATACTATCAAATTCACACATTTTAAGAAACAATTCAAGTATTTTAGTATACTTACAGAACTGAAGAACCAGCACCACTATCTAATATTAGAACATTTTCATCATCCCCTAAAATAGTCCACGCACATGTACAGTCACTTTTCTTCCACTCTCTGTCCTAGGCAACCATTCATCTACTCTGTCTCTATATATTTGCATTTACTGGACACTTCATATAAGTGGAATCAGGCAATGGGTGTTCTTTAGTTTGACTTCTTTTACTGAGCACACTGCTTTGGCAGTTCCTCCATGTTGTGGCATGTATCAGTTCTTCACCACTCACTCACTTCTACTGAAGCTTCCTTTGAGGCATGCACCTCTTTCTCTCCATTTCTGTTGGGGCTCTTTTAGTCTAGGTGCTTGTTACTCAAAGTATAGTCTCCAGTCCCCAACCAGTTGCATCAGTATCACCTAGGAGATATTCTATGCAGACATTCAATCAGGATTTGGATTTTAATAAAATCCCCAGAGGCGTTGAGTGCACATTGCAGTTTGAGAAGAGCTGTCCTAGGAAAACTCTTCACCTCTGTAAGAAGGCTTTTGAGAACAACTTCCCACTTCCTTGCTTCCAGTCTCCTTGCCAGAGCACGTAACCTGCACACTGCTGATTAGTCCCGAGATTAGACATCAGATACTACCCCCCCACACCTGCCATGCACCCTTCCTTATAAAACATAAGTGGTTTCCTATTAATTGTTTGAGTAGTAAGTCCCCTTTACCCACATGTAATACTCAAAGCTTTGTAAAACAATCTCTTCTTTATCTACGGAAGCCACTCAATTTTAGTGTTCTAGCAAAAATGCTCAGTTTCTGACACGCCAGATCTCTCAGTCACCCTGATAACACTATGGTCAGCCTCAAATGTCAAGGAAATTATTGAGCTGTTCTTCCCTCTGTCTACCCAATTCTGCCCACTCCTCCAAGGAGCAGTTCAGGCACTAGCCTTGCCTGTCCATGATCTTTCCCACTCTACAGGTTCATATTGAATTTTACCCATTCTAAGTTCTAAGAATACTTATTAAATGTCTAAGTCTGTGGTTACTGTATGAGTGTTTATAGTATGAATAATGATAATAATATAAATAATAATGTTATTAAAGATTGCATAGAAATTTATAATTTATTAGGGACTTTAACTTATCCTATTATGCCTATATAATCTGAATTTTTTGGAAAAAAAAAAAGCTATAGAGAATAAAAGTTATTTCTTGCAGGTCATTGGCATTGGTTATTAGGACAACCTTGGCCATAATATAGGTATTCCATGAATTCTGCAGGAATAAGTATGCTGACCTGGTAACAGGCAAGAGACGGAATTTTAAAGTTTCCCCAGAAGGGAAAAAGTGATTTCAATAGAGCTCACATATGGAAATGGTTAAAGGGCAAATGATAATAAAAATATAACTACTATGACTGTATTGATAGTTGTTAAATACTGTATGAGATCTTTTCTCTTTTTTTTTTTTTTTTTTAAAGAAATGCATGTTATTTATTTATTTAATTTGGGCTATTCTCTGTTTTCACTGCTGCTGCAGGCTCTCCTTTAGTTGCAGGGAGTGGGGGCTACTCTCTAGTTGAGTTGAGCAGGCTTCTTGTTGTGGTGGCTTCTCTTGTTGTGGAACTCAGACTCTAGGGCACATGGGCTTCAGTAGTTGTGGCACACGGGCTCAATAGTTGCAGCTCTGAGGCTCTAGAGCACAGGCTCCATAGTTGTGGCTCATGGGCTTAGTTGCTCTGCAGCATGTGGGATCTTCCTGGATCAGAGATCGAACCCATGTTTCCTGCATTGGCAGGCGAGCTCTACCATGGAGCTATTGGGGAAGCCCCTAAATACTGTATGAGATCTTTTGTGTGCATTATCTTGTGTAATTTTCAACAGAACTCTATGAACTGAGCACTATTATTTAGTAAGACACTCTTGTTAACCCCTATGGATGAGGAAACTGAGGCTCAAAGAACTTGTGCAACTTACCTAAGACATGCAGCAACTAATTGCACAGCTAAGAGTCTATTATGGGGTCTCTCCATAGTGAAAAAAGAATTCCACCAAAGGAGTATTGGGACATGGGATAACTAGAGTCTTAGAGGTCATAACTATTTTTCCGAATCAGGAAGTGTTTCCACAGGCAATATTCCTGTTTTCATTGGAACACTGGTGAGAGTTAGAGTCACTCATGAATTTCCTCCTTTGCGTCAGAGAACATTCAAAGGGAAAAACCCAACGGATACAGATGGACTCCACCAGCTTCCTAGGCCAAGATCTTCTCGTTCTTTATTGTTATAAGTGGCCTAGGTGGATGACTGCTCTCTCTGAATGTAATACCTTGAGTATAACTTCCTTATGGGGCTTTAACTTATCCTATTATGCCTATATAATCTGAATTTTTGGAAAAAAGCTATAGAGAATAAAAGTTATTTCTTGCAGGTCATTGGCATTGGTTATTAGGACAACCTTGGCCATAATATAGGTATTCCATGAATTCTGCAGGAATAAGTATGCTGACCTGGTAACAGGCAAGAGACGGAATTTTAAAGTTTCCCCAGAAGGGAAAAAGTGATTTCAATAGAGCTCACATATGGAAATGGTTAAAGGGCAAATGATAATAAAAATATAACTACTATGACTGTATTGATAGTTGTTAAATACTGTATGAGATCTTTTCTTTTTTTTTTTTTTTTTAAAGAAATGCATGTTATTTATTTATTTAATTTGGGCTATTCTCTGTTTTCACTGCTGCTGCAGGCTCTCCTTTAGTTGCAGGGAGTGGGGGCTACTCTCTAGTTGAGTTGAGCAGGCTTCTTGTTGTGGTGGCTTCTCTTGTTGTGGAACTCAGACTCTAGGGCACATGGGCTTCAGTAGTTGTGGCACACGGGCTCAATAGTTGCAGCTCTGAGGCTCTAGAGCACAGGCTCCATAGTTGTGGCTCATGGGCTTAGTTGCTCTGCAGCATGTGGGATCTTCCTGGATCAGAGATCGAACCCATGTTTCCTGCATTGGCAGGCGAGCTCTACCATGGAGCTATTGGGGAAGCCCCTAAATACTGTATGAGATCTTTTGTGTGCATTATCTTGTGTAATTTTCAACAGAACTCTATGAACTGAGCACTATTATTTAGTAAGACACTCTTGTTAACCCCTATGGATGAGGAAACTGAGGCTCAAAGAACTTGTGCAACTTACCTAAGACATGCAGCAACTAATTGCACAGCTAAGAGTCTATTATGGGGTCTCTCCATAGTGAAAAAAGAATTCCACCAAAGGAGTATTGGGACATGGGATAACTAGAGTCTTAGAGGTCATAACTATTTTTCCGAATCAGGAAGTGTTTCCACAGGCAATATTCCTGTTTTCATTGGAACACTGGTGAGAGTTAGAGTCACTCATGAATTTCCTCCTTTGCGTCAGAGAACATTCAAAGGGAAAAACCCAACGGATACAGATGGACTCCACCAGCTTCCTAGGCCAAGATCTTCTCGTTCTTTATTGTTATAAGTGGCCTAGGTGGATGACTGCTCTCTCTGAATGTAATACCTTGAGTATAACTTCCTTATGGGGTGACCAGGAGAACAAAGGAGACTCTGACCATCTCAGATCAGAGCTTCAAGAAGAAGGTACACCACCTCATCCAGTTAGCTGCCTGTACAGGTATAATACATAACTCATGTCTACTGAGTACCAATTACTTTTCAATTTCATCAGACTACCCAAACTTTGAAAATGTTTATTTCCTGTTCTGTGTTTACACAGTTACTTTCTCACTGTCTTTTTTTTTTTTCAGTTGCTAAACAAAAAGATATGAAGACTTCCTATAGGTCTTCAAATCTGATTTCCTGAAGCTGCCCTTAGAGAAGTAGAATGGGAAATGCAGAGACTTGGAGCCAGGAAAAATGGAAGGAAAATCCACTCCAGAGGTCTCTAGAGAGCTCCTCAGAAGGTGATGTTGTGTGGAGGCCCTCTCCAGCCGCCTTAGGATGAGAGGAGCGTATGGGTATTCTGTGGTGCATACCAAATCCCATAAACGTAATAGCTTAAGACAACATCCGTTTTAGTAGCTCACAGTTCTGTAGGTCAGAAGTCTGGCATGGCATGACTTGACTTCTCAGCTCAAGGCTGAAATCTGGGTGTTGCTTGGGCTGAATTCTTGTGCAGAGGCTCTAGGGGAAAAGTCCACTTCCAAGTTCACTGTCATTGCAGTCTTTGGATTGAAATTCCTGTTTCCTTGCTAACTGTTGGAAGGGGATGCAGGCTCTTGTCTTCTAGAGACTTTTGCATTCCTTCCCAAGTAGCCTTCTTCATCTTCAAGCCGTCAATGATGTATTGAATCTTTTTCTGTGTTTCAAATCTCTGTCATTGTCTTTGACCATCAGCCAGAACAAACTCACTCTTAAAGGGCTCATATAATTAGGTCAGTCTTACCCAGACAATCCCCATCTTGAGTGCAGTGGATTTAGTCATAACTATTTTTCCGAATCAGGAAGTGTTTCCACAGGCAATATTCCTGTTTTCATTGGAACACTGGTGAGAGTTAGAGTCACTCATGAATTTCCTCCTTTGCGTCAGAGAACATTCAAAGGGAAAAACCCAACGGATACAGATGGACTCCACCAGCTTCCTAGGCCAAGATCTTCTCGTTCTTTATTGTTATAAGTGGCCTAGGTGGATGACTGCTCTCTCTGAATGTAATACCTTGAGTATAACTTCCTTATGGGGTGACCAGGAGAACAAAGGAGACTCTGACCATCTCAGATCAGAGCTTCAAGAAGAAGGTACACCACCTCATCCAGTTAGCTGCCTGTACAGGTATAATACATAACTCATGTCTACTGAGTACCAATTACTTTTCAATTTCATCAGACTACCCAAACTTTGAAAATGTTTATTTCCTGTTCTGTGTTTACACAGTTACTTTCTCACTGTCTTTTTTTTTTTTCAGTTGCTAAACAAAAAGATATGAAGACTTCCTATAGGTCTTCAAATCTGATTTCCTGAAGCTGCCCTTAGAGAAGTAGAATGGGGAAATGCAGAGACTTGGAGCCAGGAAAAATGGAAGGAAAATCCACTCCAGAGGTCTCTAGAGAGCTCCTCAGAAGGTGATGTTGTGTGGAGGCCCTCTCCAGCCGCCTTAGGATGAGAGGAGCGTATGGGTATTCTGTGGTGCATACCAAATCCCATAAACGTAATAGCTTAAGACAACATCCGTTTTAGTAGCTCACAGTTCTGTAGGTCAGAAGTCTGGCATGGCATGACTTGACTTCTCAGCTCAAGGCTGAAATCTGGGTGTTGCTTGGGCTGAATTCTTGTGCAGAGGCTCTAGGGGAAAAGTCCACTTCCAAGTTCACTGTCATTGCAGTCTTTGGATTGAAATTCCTGTTTCCTTGCTAACTGTTGGAAGGGGATGCAGGCTCTTGTCTTCTAGAGACTTTTGCATTCCTTCCCAAGTAGCCTTCTTCATCTTCAAGCCGTCAATGATGTATTGAATCTTTTTCTGTGTTTCAAATCTCTGTCATTGTCTTTGACCATCAGCCAGAACAAACTCACTCTTAAAGGGCTCATATAATTAGGTCAGTCTTACCCAGACAATCTCCCTATCTTGAGTGCAGTGGATTTAGAATCTTAAATGAGTTTCCCAGGTGGCACAGTGGCAAAGAATCTCCCTGCCAATGCAGGAGCTGCAGGAGACATGGGTTCGATCCCTGGGTCAGAGAGATCCCCTGGAGGAGGAAATTTGCAACCCACTCCACTGTTCTTGTCTGAATAATCCCATGGACAGAGGAGCCTGGTGACTACAGTCCATGGGATCACAAAGAGTCAGACACAATTACAACGACTTAGCACACATGCAGGCATGGAATCGTAAATACATCTCTGAACTCTTTCACGGCTGTCCTCAATTGGTGTCTGATTGGATAACTAGGAGAGAGTGTACACTGGGGCTGGGAGGCTTGGGGGACATCCTAGAGTTCTGCCTACTAGAAGAGTAATCTAGGTGGAGCTAGACTACCCATTTGCTTCATTCAGAGTTGCCTCACTTTGCTGGGTTTTCTATTTTTGCCTTCTTATAAGTTTTTCGATGAATAAACAGTTATTTGATTTAGTAATTATCTTGCTGCACCTTCTCCCTTCTCTGCTCCATGACCTATACTAACTCCCACATTTCACAGATGAGGAAGCTGAAGCTCAGCTTACGAAATGTCAAGAAGGCCCAATAGGTTGGTGGTGGAGTTAGAACTGCATGCCAGCATCCTGCCTCCAGGACCACTGTTCTTTCCACAACATCATGGCACTTCACCCTGAGAAGGCTTCCTTCATCATTTCAGATCATCACCTACCCTAAATTTCACATTAACTTAATGAGTCCTCTCGATGGTCCCAGAAATGTGGTATTATTATTATTCCCTTAAGTTCTGTCTAATGCAAACCAGCATGAGTACTTATCTCTGAGTTGGGGTACTGCCTGGAATGATTAGTAGCATTACTAGGAGAGGTGATTAATTTCCTACAAGAGGATGGGTAATCAGAGGGTGCTTGCATGCTTCTTAGATCTCCAAAGGGTTTTTTTCCTTTTCTTTCTTTTTTTTTTTTTTTTTTACCTGCTCAGAGTCTTTCCTTGTGCGCAGCGAGTGCTCCCATATAACAGGAAGTGTCAGGAAATAAGCTGAAGATAGGGTTTTCAGGGCAAGAAATTTAGGAGATACTGTGTTCTGTGATCTTTCCCTGAAGTCCAACCTGTGCCGTACACACAAGTGGAGGCAGCCATTGATACATTTCACTGATTTTAGCTCCTTAGGCATCAATCACTCAATGATTTCACTAGTTAAAATGTACCTCCCATTAAACCTGCTCCCTGAAGAAATGGGGTGACCAAAGCAAGGAGCATGAAAACATGAGTCTTCTTCAAACTCTAGGTTTCCTTTCCTCCTGTCAAAATACATAACCTCTCAAAGTCATGGAAATCACCAGTAACTATGGCTCTATAAAGATTCAGTGAAAGCTCTGGCCATACTGAAAACAATGTCTCCCAACATTTTTGGATTGAGCCCCACATTAGGAGTCTCTACTAGAAGAGTAATCTAGGTGGAGCTAGACTACCCATTTGCTTCATTCAGAGTTGCCTCACTTTGCTGGGTTTTCTATTTTTGCCTTCTTATAAGTTTTTCGATGAATAAACAGTTATTTGATTTAGTAATTATCTTGCTGCACCTTCTCCCTTCTCTGCTCCATGACCTATACTAACTCCCACATTTCACAGATGAGGAAGCTGAAGCTCAGCTTACGAAATGTCAAGAAGGCCCAATAGGTTGGTGGTGGAGTTAGAACTGCATGCCAGCATCCTGCCTCCAGGACCACTGTTCTTTCCACAACATCATGGCACTTCACCCTGAGAAGGCTTCCTTCATCATTTCAGATCATCACCTACCCTAAATTTCACATTAACTTAATGAGTCCTCTCGATGGTCCCAGAAATGTGGTATTATTATTATTCCCTTAAGTTCTGTCTAATGCAAACCAGCATGAGTACTTATCTCTGAGTTGGGGTACTGCCTGGAATGATTAGTAGCATTACTAGGAGAGGTGATTAATTTCCTACAAGAGGATGGGTAATCAGAGGGTGCTTGCATGCTTCTTAGATCTCCAAAGGGTTTTTTTCTTTTTCTTTCTTTTTTTTTTTTTTTTTTTTTTTACCTGCTCAGAGTCTTTCCTTGTGCGCAGCGAGTGCTCCCATATAACAGGAAGTGTCAGGAAATAAGCTGAAGATAGGGTTTTCAGGGCAAGAAATTTAGGAGATACTGTGTTCTGTGATCTTTCCCTGAAGTCCAACCTGTGCCGTACACACAAGTGGAGGCAGCCATTGATACATTTCACTGATTTTAGCTCCTTAGGCATCAATCACTCAATGATTTCACTAGTTAAAATGTACCTCCCATTAAACCTGCTCCCTGAAGAAATGGGGTGACCAAAGCAAGGAGCATGAAAACATGAGTCTTCTTCAAACTCTAGGTTTCCTTTCCTCCTGTCAAAATACATAACCTCTCAAAGTCATGGAAATCACCAGTAACTATGGCTCTATAAAGATTCAGTGAAAGCTCTGGCCATACTGAAAACAATGTCTCCCAACATTTTTGGATTGAGCCCCACATTAGGAACTATATAGCATATAACTCTATGGCATTAAATTCAGTATGATATATTCATAGATATACATAAATGTATATAAATATATACAGATAAATCAAAAGGAAACAAAATTTAATAAAAATATCCTTAGTACTGATATTTTCTGTTTGAAACCGTTTTTAAAGTACTGTTTGAGACCTATTAATGATGGTAGACTGGTCAGGAAAAGGTCTCCTGGAGACTTAATGAGTCATTACTGCCAATCCACATTTACCCTGCAATGACCATTTTATGTGGGTCCTGAAAATTATCCCCGAGAAGAGAGAGTAGTATGGCAGGACTTGGGTCCCAGAGCTCTGGTTCATGCGTGCAACGTGGATGCCATGATTTATCTTGACTTTATCTTATTTTGAATGTGTCATCCATTCAATTATTGAATAAATATCTAGTGAATATTACTATATTCAAATGGCAGGCATAATGAATTCAATAACTCTACCTTATTGAGAAACTACTCTGAATTATGCATTATATCAACTAATCCTCTTTATGAACCCCAGCAGTGGGTACTGTCATTATTTCTGTTATTGAGATGATAAAACTAAGGTGTAGAAAATGTTGGGCCTGCCAAGATAGTGGGAGGGTTGGAGCCCATTGATCAGAGAACGTTTTCTCTCATCTACATTCTAGGCATTAGAAACAAGTAAAAGCACAAACAGAAAACAGCATTCAGCTATTGACCCAAGTTTACTGACAATTCCGAGACTACCTGAGCAAGGTTAATCAATTGCTTGTAGAAGGGATGTGAGGACTGGGTGGGAGATGGAGAAGAGGTGGTATCAGCTACCCTTCTGCACTTCTCGTCTCCCAGTGGCCTCAACTGTTGCCTCTTGACCTCTGGATCAGAGTGTGGAGTTGGCGGGGCAAGTGGGAGATTGCTTAGAAGGGAATGACAGATGCAGAGCATGTCTTTAGAGAGAACAGTTAAGTCAACCAGGCTGGCCCAAGAAATGGGGTGACCAAAGCAAGGAGCATGAAAACATGAGTCTTCTTCAAACTCTAGGTTTCCTTTCCTCCTGTCAAAATACATAACCTCTCAAAGTCATGGAAATCACCAGTAACTATGGCTCTATAAAGATTCAGTGAAAGCTCTGGCCATACTGAAAACAATGTCTCCCAACATTTTTGGATTGAGCCCCACATTAGGAACTATATAGCATATAACTCTATGGCATTAAATTCAGTATGATATATTCATAGATATACATAAATGTATATAAATATATACAGATAAATCAAAAGGAAACAAAATTTAATAAAAATATCCTTAGTACTGATATTTTCTGTTTGAAACCGTTTTTAAAGTACTGTTTGAGACCTATTAATGATGGTAGACTGGTCAGGAAAAGGTCTCCTGGAGACTTAATGAGTCATTACTGCCAATCCACATTTACCCTGCAATGACCATTTTATGTGGGTCCTGAAAATTGTCCCCGAGAAGAGAGTAGTATGGCAGGACTTGGGTCCCAGAGCTCTGGTTCATGCGTGCAACGTGGATGCCATGATTTATCTTGACTTTATCTTATTTTGAATGTGTCATCCATTCAATTATTGAATAAATATCTAGTGAATATTACTATATTCAAATGGCAGGCATAATGAATTCAATAACTCTACCTTATTGAGAAACTACTCTGAATTATGCATTATATCAACTAATCCTCTTTATGAACCCCAGCAGTGGGTACTGTCATTATTTCTGTTATTGAGATGATAAAACTAAGGTGTAGAAAATGTTGGGCCTGCCAAGATAGTGGGAGGGTTGGAGCCCATTGATCAGAGAACGTTTTCTCTCATCTACATTCTAGGCATTAGAAACAAGTAAAAGCACAAACAGAAAACAGCATTCAGCTATTGACCCAAGTTTACTGACAATTCCGAGACTACCTGAGCAAGGTTAATCAATTGCTTGTAGAAGGGATGTGAGGACTGGGTGGGAGATGGAGAAGAGGTGGTATCAGCTACCCTTCTGCACTTCTCGTCTCCCAGTGGCCTCAACTGTTGCCTCTTGACCTTTGGATCAGAGTGTGGAGTTGGCGGGGCAAGTGGGAGATTGCTTAGAAGGGAATGACAGATGCAGAGCATGTCTTTGGAGAGAACAGTTAAGTCAACCAGGCTGGCATGTCCCTGGACATTCTCACCCTCTGATATGTACCTCCCTCAGCCCAGTTAACCCCACAGTGACATGGTTTTTTAAATTGTGTTCAATTAGCATCCAGTTAACAGCAGGCAATTTGTGCTGCTTATTGTTTTACAGACCTCTCTGTTTGCTTTTCTTCCTTTACAAGGTATCTTATCAATTTATCCCCAAGGCCCTAAGACTCAGCACACAGAGGGGGGAGTAGTTACTCTGAGTCAGAAAGACTGGGTTCTGTCTTGGGACTGTCATTTAAAAAGCATTGACTTTCTTTTTTGAGATTGTGTTCTCATCTATAAAGTGAAAGTAATAGTAACCACCACCTGGCCACACACAGTTTTTTGAAACTGTTGCAAAAGCAACTTTGCAAACTATGTTTTAGTCTTTGGGTGAAGAAACCATTATAATGGTCTCCAGTTGCAACACTGAGTGGCCTAAAGATACTAGTTTATATACTAGTATGTTGTTTATATTCTAGTATGTAGTTTATATATGAAGAAAGTGAAAGTTGTTCAGTCGCGTCTTACTCTGTGCGACCCCATGGACTATCGCCTGCCAGGCTTCTCTGTCCGTGAAATTCTCCAGGGAAGAGTACTGGAGTGGGTAGCTGCCTTGCCAGGCTTCCCCTCTGTCCGTGAAATTCTCCGAAGCTAGCCAAAAATAGTTACTGTTATTGAGATGATAAAACTAAGGTGTAGAAAATGTTGGGCCTGCCAAGATAGTGGGAGGGTTGGAGCCCATTGATCAGAGAACGTTTTCTCTCATCTACATTCTAGGCATTAGAAACAAGTAAAAGCACAAACAGAAAACAGCATTCAGCTATTGACCCAAGTTTACTGACAATTCCGAGACTACCTGAGCAAGGTTAATCAATTGCTTGTAGAAGGGATGTGAGGACTGGGTGGGAGATGGAGAAGAGGTGGTATCAGCTACCCTTCTGCACTTCTCGTCTCCCAGTGGCCTCAACTGTTGCCTCTTGACCTCTGGATCAGAGTGTGGAGTTGGCGGGGCAAGTGGGAGATTGCTTAGAAGGGAATGACAGATGCAGAGCATGTCTTTGGAGAGAACAGTTAAGTCAACCAGGCTGGCATGTCCCTGGACATTCTCACCCTCTGATATGTACCTCCCTCAGCCCAGTTAACCCCACAGTGACATGGTTTTTTAAATTGTGTTCAATTAGCATCCAGTTAACAGCAGGCAATTTGTGCTGCTTATTGTTTTACAGACCTCTCTGTTTGCTTTTCTTCCTTTACAAGGTATCTTATCAATTTATCCCCAAGGCCCTAAGACTCAGCACACAGAGGGGGGAGTAGTTACTCTGAGTCAGAAAGACTGGGTTCTGTCTTGGGACTGTCATTTAAAAAGCATTGACTTTCTTTTTTGAGATTGTGTTCTCATCTATAAAGTGAAAGTAATAGTAACCACCACCTGGCCACACACAGTTTTTTGAAACTGTTGCAAAAGCAACTTTGCAAACTATGTTTTAGTCTTTGGGTGAAGAAACCATTATAATGGTCTCCAGTTGCAACACTGAGTGGCCTAAAGATACTAGTTTATATACTAGTATGTTGTTTATATTCTAGTATGTAGTTTATATATGAAGAAAGTGAAAGTTGTTCAGTCGCGTCTTACTCTGTGCGACCCCATGGACTATCGCCTGCCAGGCTTCTCTGTCCGTGAAATTCTCCAGGGAAGAGTACTGGAGTGGGTAGCTGTTCCCTTCGCCAGGGGATCTTCCCAACCCAGGGATCAAATCCAGGTCTCCTGCATTACAGGCAGATTCCTTACTGTCTGAGCCACCAGGGAAGCCTACGTGCACATGCGCGCGTGCACACACACACACACACACACACACACACACACACAGATACAACTCTGTAAGGGGCCTGTTGCTAAGATAGGCCTTCTGGGCTTCCCTGGTGGTCCAGTGGGTAAAGTCCACCTTTCAGTGCAAGGGGCACCGATTCCATCCTTGGCCCGGGAAGATCCCATGTGCTGCGGAACAGCTGGACCAATCTGTCCAATTACGAGCCAGCACTCTGGAATGCATGCGCCCAGAGCCAGTGCTCTGCAAGAAGAGAGGCTACTGCGATGGGAGGCTCCCACATGCCAAAGAATAAAGATGGATGAAAAATAAATGAAAAAAAATTCTTAAAAAAGGATAGGCTTTGTGTTTTCAAAGAAAATCTATACATTGTAGAAACCCCAAATTCAACCTAAGTTGACTACTTGAACCATTGCAGTCACCAAATAGTACCAGGAAAAATAAAAAGAATTCTGCTGAAATCACAAACATTCCCCTTCGTCAACCATACCAGTGTAGCTAGAACACAGTGGATGAGGAAGGGAGTGGCATGAACTGAGGTGGGAAATATGGGCAGGAGTTCCATTTGCAGGGCTTTATATAGATCATGGAAGGACACTGGACACTATTCACGGGCAATGGGACACTAAGCAATTAAAGCAAATGTGTGCTTTTTCCCAGCAGGAGTGTGAGCTTGCGAGGCAGTTTGAAAAGAATGAGGGACTCTTGACAGGTTGACAAAGCCAATGTAGCAATCTTAGTCTGCTCACTGCCTGATAATGCTGGTCTTTCACTCTCCTCCATCACCCCCCATGGGGAAAATGGAGTGCCTAGGGGCAGGAGAGACGTGGGTGCATGTTCCCAGAGCCCGGCCTGTTGTTGTTGGTTGTAATCTGTGCGACCCCATGGACTATCGCCTGCCAGGCTTCTCTGTCCGTGAAATTCTCCAGGAAGAGTACTGGAGTGGGTAGCTGTTCCCTTCGCCAGGGGATCTTCCCAACCCAGGGATCAAATCCAGGTCTCCTGCATTACAGGCAGATTCCTTACTGTCTGAGCCACCAGGGAAGCCTACGTGCACATGCGCGCGTGCACACACACACACACACACACACACACACACACACACAGATACAACTCTGTAAGGGGCCTGTTGCTAAGATAGGCCTTCTGGGCTTCCCTGGTGGTCCAGTGGGTAAAGTCCACCTTTCAGTGCAAGGGGCACCGATTCCATCCTTGGCCCGGGAAGATCCCATGTGCTGCGGAACAGCTGGACCAATCTGTCCAATTACGAGCCAGCACTCTGGAATGCATGCGCCCAGAGCCAGTGCTCTGCAAGAAGAGAGGCTACTGCGATGGGAGGCTCCCACATGCCAAAGAATAAAGATGGATGAAAATAAATGAAAAAAAATTCTTAAAAAAGGATAGGCTTTGTGTTTTCAAAGAAAATCTATACATTGTAGAAACCCCAAATTCAACCTAAGTTGACTACTTGAACCATTGCAGTCACCAAATAGTACCAGGAAAAATAAAAAGAATTCTGCTGAAATCACAAACATTCCCCTTCGTCAACCATACCAGTGTAGCTAGAACACAGTGGATGAGGAAGGGAGTGGCATGAACTGAGGTGGGAAATATGGGCAGGAGTTCCATTTGCAGGGCTTTATATAGATCATGGAAGGACACTGGACACTATTCACGGGCAATGGGACACTAAGCAATTAAAGCAAATGTGTGCTTTTTCCCAGCAGGAGTGTGAGCTTGCGAGGCAGTTTGAAAAGAATGAGGGACTCTTGACAGGTTGACAAAGCCAATGTAGCAATCTTAGTCTGCTCACTGCCTGATAATGCTGGTCTTTCACTCTCCTCCATCACCCCCCATGGGGAAAATGGAGTGCCTAGGGGCAAGGAGAGACGTGGGTGCATGTTCCCAGAGCCCTGTTGTTGTTTGGTTGCTAAGTCATGTCCAACTCTTTGTAGCCCCATGGACGGTAGCCCACTAGTGTCCTCTGTCCATAGGACTTCCCAGGTGAGTATACTGGCATGAGTAGCCACTTCCTTTGCCAGAGCACTAAGCTGTGTCTTCTCCTCTTACCTCCTAATTACCCCTAGAATCTCTGTGGACCTGCTTCCTACCCAAGGGGAGAAGAAAAGAGCTGAGAAAATGTGAAAGAGGAAACAAGTTCACAGAACTATTCCAAGTTCTCAAGGTAAATGAGAAATCCTCTGTGGTAGCAAATAAATGTTTCTTCGTCCCAGTATCCATGTTCTGATCCCTGGAACCTATGAATATGTTCCCGTATCTGGCAAAAGAGACTTTGGAGGTGTAATTAAGCTAAGGACTTTGATGGGGGAGATTATCCCAGATTATCTGAGTGGCCCCTTAATGTGATCACAAGTATCCTTATCAGAGGGAGACGGGAAGGTCACGGGAGGATGTAGGAGATGTTGAGTACTGAAACAAGAGGTCAGAGTGATGCGAGGAAAGAATACAAGTAGTTTCTAGAAGCTGGAAAAGACAAAGAAATGGATTCTCCCCTGGAGCTTCCAGAAGATACCAGCTCTGCAGACACCTTGATTTCAGACTTCTGGCTTCCAAAACTCTAAAGGAATGTGTTGCTTTAAGCCACTAAGTTGTGATAATTTTTTACAGCAGCTAAAAAAGAAATATATCCTCTGTCCTAGGCTTTTCCTCAAACTTCTAAATCTCTCCCCCTTAAACTCATCCACTCTTAGGAGAGCTCCAGTCTTTGGGGAACCAGAGTGTGGGTATTGAAGCCTCTCAGAACTGGCTCTAGGCCCAGCTCAGCCACCTGCCTGCTTGGGTAGGCTTGGGTCAGACATTGACCCTCATCCTCCTCTTCTGTAAAGTGGATAAGATGATAATACCAACCTTGCAAGGTGGTTGTGAAGTTTAGAGACCATGTGGGAAGGCCCTGGCCATGACACATAACTGGCCCTCACAAAGGGTGCTAGGACACTCCAGGATCTGGCAGGTTCATAATCTTTATTGCTAGGGGTTGAAGCATCATAGACTTCAGCTGAAGTCATTATTCTCTGCTGGGAGGCATGCAGGCAGAAGGCCCAGTGTATGGTCCGTGAACAGAGTGAGCTGCTCTCATGATACAGGGCCATGCTCACCCCAGTCTCCTTTCCAGGATACTGTCTCATTGTTGTCCTTGCTCAGCCAGCATGGACACACCAAGGCTCTCTGCACCACCACAGTCCATGCATCGTGAGAAGAAGGGCGCAAGGGTGGGAAGACCACGTGGGAGGCTCAGTATCCTGGACAGAGAACCCAGTAGGGCTTTGGTTGTCTGCATTCCTGCCCCTGAGGAGGCCCTCTTCTCAAAAACCATGGGACTGCTTGTGGGAGGTGAAGAGGATTCTTCATCCATTAATTTGGTCCCATGATCTGAATTGCTTCTATGGCAAAAGAGACTTGGGATGATGCGGACGATTATCCCAGATTATCTGAGTGGCCCCTTAATGTGATCACAAGTATCCTTATCAGAGGGAGACGGGAAGGTCACGGGAGGATGTAGGAGATGTTGAGTACTGAAACAAGAGGTCAGAGTGATGCGAGGAAAGAATACAAGTAGTTTCTAGAAGCTGGAAAAGACAAAGAAATGGATTCTCCCCTGGAGCTTCCAGAAGATACCAGCTCTGCAGACACCTTGATTTCAGACTTCTGGCTTCCAAAACTCTAAAGGAATGTGTTGCTTTAAGCCACTAAGTTGTGATAATTTTTTACAGCAGCTAAAAAAGAAATATATCCTCTGTCCTAGGCTTTTCCTCAAACTTCTAAATCTCTCCCCCTTAAACTCATCCACTCTTAGGAGAGCTCCAGTCTTTGGGGAACCAGAGTGTGGGTATTGAAGCCTCTCAGAACTGGCTCTAGGCCCAGCTCAGCCACCTGCCTGCTTGGGTAGGCTTGGGTCAGACATTGACCCTCATCCTCCTCTTCTGTAAAGTGGATAAGATGATAATACCAACCTTGCAAGGTGGTTGTGAAGTTTAGAGACCATGTGGGAAGGCCCTGGCCATGACACATAACTGGCCCTCACAAAGGGTGCTAGGACACTCCAGGATCTGGCAGGTTCATAATCTTTATTGCTAGGGGTTGAAGCATCATAGACTTCAGCTGAAGTCATTATTCTCTGCTGGGAGGCATGCAGGCAGAAGGCCCAGTGTATGGTCCGTGAACAGAGTGAGCTGCTCTCATGATACAGGGCCATGCTCACCCCAGTCTCCTTTCCAGGATACTGTCTCATTGTTGTCCTTGCTCAGCCAGCATGGACACACCAAGGCTCTCTGCACCACCACAGTCCATGCATCGTGAGAAGAAGGGCGCAAGGGTGGGAAGACCACGTGGGAGGCTCAGTATCCTGGACAGAGAACCCAGTAGGGCTTTGGTTGTCTGCATTCCTGCCCCTGAGGAGGCCCTCTTCTCAAAAACCATGGGACTGCTTGTGGGAGGTGAAGAGGATTCTTCATCCATTAATTTGGTCCCATGATCTGAATTGCTTCTATGGCATTAGAAGCTGTGGCAGTTGGACAGAAAGAAACTTCCCAGCAGAAAGGCTTTTATCCTTGAGATAATATTGTGTGAAATCAAACAAAACTAATGTCTGAACGTCACCTGAAGAACTGACTTAAAATGAGCCTCATGTCCAGGAACATATCACCTGTCAGAAAAACAAGTGCCATATAAGGAATTCCATTAACCAGACATGGCAAGCAGGTACCTGGCACACCTTTTCCACCATGTGACTCATCGCCAGGCGGGAGCTCAGTCAGCACAAGGACAGATTGTTCTGTGCTGCCCAGCCTAAGGCTTTGGGGAGGGGAATGCCGTCTTCCATGAGACCCTCCCCGTGTCCCCAGGGATGATCTAATTTGTCCCTCCAAAGGCAAATGCAAACTTCTCCTGCTACTTTGAAAATACAACTTCCCCACCAGCTTATTGTTGATTTGGAAAACTTAATGCCACAATTTCGAATCTTGGAGTTGGGGGTGCCCTTGGAGTCTATAGCCTCGCAACCTGTTACCCTTGAGGAGAGGATCAGCCAGGCTGTAATGGGTCAACATCTAGCTCTGAGCCCTGCTAAATCCTGCCTTGTGCCCTTGCCATCTGGCAGGCTGAACTGTAATGTTGGACCCTTTAGACATCAACGCTAAAATGAAATGGTACTTAGTTGATCACATTAGTCAACTGTTCCAAAGCAGAGAGGAGGCCCAAAGAGCTGAAGATGTTTTCTGAAGCTGGGGAAGTTCCACAGGCACGAAGGTTCATAATCTTTATTGCTAGGGGTTGAAGCATCATAGACTTCAGCTGAAGTCACTGTGGACATCAGGCAGAAGGCCCAGTGTATGGTCCGTGAACAGAGTGAGCTGCTCTCATGATACAGGGCCATGCTCACCCCAGTCTCCTTTCCAGGATACTGTCTCATTGTTGTCCTTGCTCAGCCAGCATGGACACACCAAGGCTCTCTGCACCACCACAGTCCATGCATCGTGAGAAGAAGGGCGCAAGGGTGGGAAGACCACGTGGGAGGCTCAGTATCCTGGACAGAGAACCCAGTAGGGCTTTGGTTGTCTGCATTCCTGCCCCTGAGGAGGCCCTCTTCTCAAAAACCATGGGACTGCTTGTGGGAGGTGAAGAGGATTCTTCATCCATTAATTTGGTCCCATGATCTGAATTGCTTCTATGGCATTAGAAGCTGTGGCAGTTGGACAGAAAGAAACTTCCCAGCAGAAAGGCTGTTATCCTTGAGATAATATTGTGTGAAATCAAACAAAACGAATGTCTGAACGTCACCTGAAGAACTGACTTAAAATGAGCCTCATGTCCAGGAACATATCACCTGTCAGAAAAACAAGTGCCATATAAGGAATTCCATTAACCAGACATGGCAAGCAGGTACCTGGCACACCTTTTCCACCATGTGACTCATCGCCAGGCGGGAGCTCAGTCAGCACAAGGACAGATTGTTCTGTGCTGCCCAGCCTAAGGCTTTGGGGAGGGGAATGCCGTCTTCCATGAGACCCTCCCCGTGTCCCCAGGGATGATCTAATTTGTCCCTCCAAAGGCAAATGCAAACTTCTCCTGCTACTTTGAAAATACAACTTCCCCACCAGCTTATTGTTGATTTGGAAAACTTAATGCCACAATTTCGAATCTTGGAGTTGGGGGTGCCCTTGGAGTCTATAGCCTCGCAACCTGTTACCCTTGAGGAGAGGATCAGCCAGGCTGTAATGGGTCAACATCTAGCTCTGAGCCCTGCTAAATCCTGCCTTGTGCCCTTGCCATCTGGCAGGCTGAACTGTAATGTTGGACCCTTTAGACATCAACGCTAAAATGAAATGGTACTTAGTTGATCACATTAGTCAACTGTTCCAAAGCAGAGAGGAGGCCCAAAGAGCTGAAGATGTTTTCTGAAGCTGGGGAAAGGTTTGAGAGGGGACCACAGCTGTAGGGGTGAGGGGCAGCTGTGGCTTTAGCACAGCCAGAGCCTGCATGGCACTGCCAAATCCTGCTTCTCCCCTTTCTCCAAGTTCTGTGAAGCTTATAGAGTGGTTCAGCTTCTGCTCTCCTTATTCTCAGGCTGTCTGCTGTTCTAATGACTGCTTCAAAGGGAACAAGCCTAGATTCTCTACTTTCCAAAATTTTGAGAGGAGGGAAGAACCTTAGGTACCATCTATCTCAACTGACTTGCTGTCACAACTGAGTAAATTGAGGCTTCAAAGAGATTTAGTGACTTGTCTATACAGTGCTGTCCCATAAAACTTTCAGGGGTGTTGGGAACATTCTATCTTTTCAGTGTCCACTCGAAATCACAGTGACCAAGACCCCGGTTTGATCCCTGGGTCAGGAAGATTGTCTGGAGAAGGGCACGGCTACCCAATCTAGTATTCTTGCCTGGCAATCACATGAACAGAGAAGCCTGGTGGGTTACTGTCCATGGGGTCAAAAAGAATTGGACACAACTTAGTTTAGATTTAAATAGCCACACATGATTGATGCCCGCCATATTGGACAACATAAGTCTAAGGTCACAGAGCTGGAATGCAATGCTAGACCTCTTTGATTTTAAATCTCTTTTTTCACTTCACTCACATGGAGCTCTAGGCTGAGGTGGACTTTTTTGGTGGAATAGGAGACTTATGATGCCTGGTTCTTGGACCAAGTTTCTGGGTGGGCAGTAGTGGTGAGGTGTCAGTAGTAGGAAAGAAGATACCTCTTCCTAGTATCAGGATGTGTAGGCTTCCTCAAGTGGAAAGGGAATAGAAATTCATTCATTCTTTCTTTAAGGAAATATTGAGTGTCCACTATGTGTCAGGTGAGTGCTAGCCACTGGGAGTTACAAAGGTGACTTGACATATTGCCTGATCAAGTTCCCTAAATCCTGCCTTGTGCCCTTGCCATCTGGCAGGCTGAACTGTAATGTTGGACCCTTTAGACATCAACGCTAAAATGAAATGGTACTTAGTTGATCACATTAGTCAACTGTTCCAAAGCAGAGAGGAGGCCCAAAGAGCTGAAGATGTTTTCTGAAGCTGGGGAAAGGTTTGAGGGGGGACCACAGCTGTAGGGGTGAGGGGCAGCTGTGGCTTTAGCACAGCCAGAGCCTGCATGGCACTGCCAAATCCTGCTTCTCCCCTTTCTCCAAGTTCTGTGAAGCTTATAGAGTGGTTCAGCTTCTGCTCTCCTTATTCTCAGGCTGTCTGCTGTTCTAATGACTGCTTCAAAGGGAACAAGCCTAGATTCTCTACTTTCCAAAATTTTGAGAGGAGGGAAGAACCTTAGGTACCATCTATCTCAACTGACTTGCTGTCACAACTGAGTAAATTGAGGCTTCAAAGAGATTTAGTGACTTGTCTATACAGTGCTGTCCCATAAAACTTTCAGGGGTGTTGGGAACATTCTATCTTTTCAGTGTCCACTCGAAATCACAGTGACCAAGACCCCGGTTTGATCCCTGGGTCAGGAAGATTGTCTGGAGAAGGGCACGGCTACCCAATCTAGTATTCTTGCCTGGCAATCACATGAACAGAGAAGCCTGGTGGGTTACTGTCCATGGGGTCAAAAAGAATTGGACACAACTTAGTTTAGATTTAAATAGCCACACATGATTGATGCCCGCCATATTGGACAACATAAGTCTAAGGTCACAGAGCTGGAATGCAATGCTAGACCTCTTTGATTTTAAATCTCTTTTTTCACTTCACTCACATGGAGCTCTAGGCTGAGGTGGACTTTTTTGGTGGAATAGGAGACTTATGATGCCTGGTTCTTGGACCAAGTTTCTGGGTGGGCAGTAGTGGTGAGGTGTCAGTAGTAGGAAAGAAGATACCTCTTCCTAGTATCAGGATGTGTAGGCTTCCTCAAGTGGAAAGGGAATAGAGAAATTCATTCATTCTTTCTTTAAGGAAATATTGAGTGTCCACTATGTGTCAGGTGAGTGCTAGCCACTGGGAGTTACAAAGGTGACTTGACATATTGCCTGATCAAGTTCCCTAAAGATGAATGATTTAAAAGTGCCACATGAGTTCAGAGGTGAGAGGGCCATTTGTTGCTGGTGAAAGTCCTCAGCTTTCTTTGGCAGACACGCCATGTCATGCTGCAGAAACACCTGGCTGTACAGCCTCACTGGGTCAGTACTGATTGTCAGCTTGTGCTGACTTGGACTCTGCCTCCAGGCTCTCAGGCAAACAGAGTGGTTTCTTCTGCATCTAGATTGATTTCTTTCCATGAATTAAGGCAGGAGAATGTAGTATAATCAAAGCTGGGAAAATTTAGTTTAGTTTAGGATTAAAGTCTAAGCTCTACACAGAATCAACCATAGCATTACTCTGGCATCTGCATAATGTAAACTGGCTTCATCCTTTCATTCTTCATGAGTTCTCTACAGACTCCCTTAAAGATAGTTCATTATTTGTAGTCCTTATTCAGGACTCTTAACACACCTTTGTGCATGGATGTGTATGCCATGTGTATGTGCACATCAGGAGAATAGTGATGGCTAAGACATAGGGTTTTTCTTCATCCTCAGAGAACTTAAATACAGTCTGAAAGATATAAGTATACAAATACTAAAATTCAAAGAAAAGTGGCATAAGAGGTAGACAGATTGTTCAGGATGATGAACCATTCACTCTTGTTGGATAGAATCGGGAAAAGAAAAAAAACGAATGGCAAGGTATCCTTGGAGGTGGCTCTTGAAATTGTCAGATGAAGGTGGAGGAAGGCATTTCAGGTGAAGAAAGCAGCAGAAGCAAAGAATCTGAAATAGAAGTGCTCAGAGAACAAGGAAGAGGAAGTCATAATGTTTAATTAGAACATGAAAACTGCAGATTGGGTGGTAATAGCCAACAAGAAAGGTAACCAGGGGCCTGATTGTCAGATTAAAGAATTTGGACTATACCTTTATTTGTTAGTAGGGAGACATTGAAGGTGTTTGGGGTCTGACATAATACAGTGAAGATCAGTCAGTGTCAGTCTCGTGGCAGAAGGATTCATCATGGTGGGGAGGAGCTGATCCTGGGAATCAGCTAAGAGGTCGTTTCTATAGTCCAGGGAAGAGGTTGTATGGGTCTGAATAAGACCGGTGGCAGAAGCAAGTGGGTAGTTCTTGTGTAGCTCTTAATCTGAGTGAATGGAAAGGATCAGAGTCAAAAGTGATGTTGAGTCTAAGCCTCAATGATCTAAATTTAGATCTAAATGATCTAATTTTAGATCTAAATGATCTAAATTTACATCTAAATGATCTAAATGATCAAAGAAGTGGCGATAGAATCAAGAGAAATTAAAACAGCCAGAAGGAAAGTCTGGTTAGTGAAAAAGCTGATCATCTTGATAGAAATGTGCAGCAAATACAACAAACCACAGATAGGTAACAAAGGTGGACGTCAGGTGCCAGGGAATAGTGGGATGAAGATGTAGCTCTAAGACCTGAAGAGGAGATTATAGAACTAAAAAAAACACAAGAATCCTGCTATCCATGTTATGTTGCTCCCTTAAAGATAGTTCATTATTTGTAGTCCTTATTCAGGACTCTTAACACACCTTTGTGCATGGATGTGTATGCCATGTGTATGTGCACATCAGGAGAATAGTGATGGCTAAGACATAGGGTTTTTCTTCATCCTCAGAGAACTTAAATACAGTCTGAAAGATATAAGTATACAAATACTAAAATTCAAAGAAAAGTGGCATAAGAGGTAGACAGATTGTTCAGGATGATGAACCATTCACTCTTGTTGGATAGAATCGGGAAAAGAAAAAAAACGAATGGCAAGGTATCCTTGAGGTGGCTCTTGAAATTGTCAGATGAAGGTGGAGGAAGGCATTTCAGGTGAAGAAAGCAGCAGAAGCAAAGAATCTGAAATAGAAGTGCTCAGAGAACAAGGAAGAGGAAGTCATAATGTTTAATTAGAACATGAAAACTGCAGATTGGGTGGTAATAGCCAACAAGAAAGGTAACCAGGGGCCTGATTGTCAGATTAAAGAATTTGGACTATACCTTTATTTGTTAGTAGGGAGACATTGAAGGTGTTTGGGGTCTGACATAATACAGTGAAGATCAGTCAGTGTCAGTCTCGTGGCAGAAGGATTCATCATGGTGGGGAGGAGCTGATCCTGGGAATCAGCTAAGAGGTCGTTTCTATAGTCCAGGGAAGAGGTTGTATGGGTCTGAATAAGACCGGTGGCAGAAGCAAGTGGGTAGTTCTTGTGTAGCTCTTAATCTGAGTGAATGGAAAGGATCAGAGTCAAAAGTGATGTTGAGTCTAAGCCTCAATGATCTAAATTTAGATCTAAATGATCTAATTTTAGATCTAAATGATCTAAATTTACATCTAAATGATCTAAATGATCAAAGAAGTGGCGATAGAATCAAGAGAAATTAAAACAGCCAGAAGGAAAGTCTGGTTAGTGAAAAAGCTGATCATCTTGATAGAAATGTGCAGCAAATACAACAAACCACAGATAGGTAACAAAGGTGGACGTCAGGTGCCAGGGAATAGTGGGATGAAGATGTAGCTCTAAGACCTGAAGAGGAGATTGTCCATGAACTAACCATGTCCCTGAGAAGACATGAGGGCCTCTTAAGAAGTGATGGAGGGGGCTTCCCTGGTGGTCCAGTGGGTAAGGACACACTGCCTTGCAGTGCAGGGGGCTCTGGTTCGATCCCTGGCCTGGGAAGATCCCATGTGCCACGGAGCAGCTGGACCGATGTATCCAACTACCGAGCTGGAGCTCTGAAGCGCATGCGCCCAGAGCTGGTGCTCTGCAACAACAGAGGCCACTGCGATGGGAGGCCCACATGGGCCAAAGAAAAAAGATGGATGAAAATAGATAAGTAAAAGACCAATAGAAGTGGCCTGCCCACCCCCTCCCCCCGCAACCTGCCCCCTCGCCCCCGAAAAAAAGAAGTGATGGAGGAGACAGATGAAGGAAGGGAGGTTCAGTGCACGATTAGGAGAACAAAACATTTCAGAGCAAAGCGAGAAGTGATACAGAGTGGGTTAGTCAAAAAGTTTGACTCCTGTTGCTGGAGATCCATTGATAAGCAAGACAGACATGGTCTTTATCGTCATGAAGATTACCATACACCGGAAAGGACAGATGGGTGAAGTGAGCAAAGAAACTAATCAATAATTATACTTACAAGTGATGAGGGAAATAAGCTGGTGCTGTGATAGAGAATATTCAGAGAGGGCAGCATGTGCTTCTCAAGGGATGGTTAGAAAGACCTCTAACTTAACCACAGGTGTCATTTCAGCTGAGATGGGCAAGTGAGAAGAACCTGGCCTTGGAAGAGGAGTTGAGTGAGCTTCTCAGGAGGAGGAAGAACATGGCAAAGATGCTGAAATAGGAAAGAATGTGACAGTGTGCAGATGAAGGCAAGTGGCCAGGGTAACAGGATCCTGGAGAATGAGAAAGAAGGGGACATGGGATAAAAAAGAAGGGTAGACCAGGGCTAGATGATGTAGACTTTGGAGTGAAATATGAACTTTATGTTTTAAATTTTATTTTTATTAAAAATATTATTTTGGCTACATTGTGTGGCTTGTGGGCTTCCCCAATGGTTCAGTGGTAAAGAATCCTCCTGCAATGCAGGAGATGCGAATTCGATTCCTGGGCTGGGAATATCCTCTAGCAGAAGGACACAGCAACCTATTCCAGTATTCGTGCCTATAGAGTCTCATGGACAGAGGGCCTGGTGGGTTACAGTCCATAGGATTGCAAAGAGTCAAACACGACTGAAATGACTGTGCATGCACACACGTGTGGCTTGTGGGCTTTTAGTTCTTTGACCAGGGATTGGACCTGGGCCATCAGCAGTGAGAGCAGAGAGTCTAACCGCCGGACCCTCAGGGCATTCCCCAAATTTGAACTCTAGAGGAAGAACCAAGGTCAATAGCACGAAACTGGAAACAGTTTACAGAGTACAGAGTGCGGATTGAGAGAACACTGGGTTCTGCTGCAGGGAGGGATTGGTGATATTCAAGGGACAGAGGAAAGAGATGGTGAAGTCAGTTTGTAGTGTTGAGGGGTTTGAAGCATCTGGAAACCTTTTCCTGGAGGAGTTTGGTGGCAATGGATACCAAGGAGACAGGACATTCTCAAGGATGCCAGCCAAGACCATACTCATGTTGGGTACTTAGTCATGCTGAGAGTCACAAACTAAAGCTTGTTTATATTATAATGTGTAGCTGGAATCATAAAGGAAGAGCGGAACACCTGGCCTGCTCAAGCTGTTCCTGAAATGCCCTAGGAAGGTGTAGTGGGAAGCCAGCATGCCTGTAGGAGATGAAGATGAGAGCAGAAGTTACTAGCAAGGCTGGCCAATTTCTGGTTGAGTGTCTGGCTTTGCAGCTCTAATTGATGGCAAGGCCCCCAGCCTTTGGGAATGGATTAGGAAAGCCCTAGGGCTGGTTAGCCAGCTAGGCAACAGTCTGTGCAGATGAAGGCAAGTGGCCAGGGTAACAGGATCCTGGAGAATGAGAAAGAAGGGGACATGGGATAAAAAAGAAGGGTAGACCAGGGCTAGATGATGTAGACTTTGGAGTGAAATATGAACTTTATGTTTTAAATTTTATTTTATTAAAAATATTATTTTGGCTACATTGTGTGGCTTGTGGGCTTCCCAATGGTTCAGTGGTAAAGAATCCTCCTGCAATGCAGGAGATGCGAATTCGATTCCTGGGCTGGGAATATCCTCTAGCAGAAGGACACAGCAACCTATTCCAGTATTCGTGCCTATAGAGTCTCATGGACAGAGGGCCTGGTGGGTTACAGTCCATAGGATTGCAAAGAGTCAAACACGACTGAAATGACTGTGCATGCACACACGTGTGGCTTGTGGGCTTTTAGTTCTTTGACCAGGGATTGGACCTGGGCCATCAGCAGTGAGAGCAGAGAGTCTAACCGCCGGACCCTCAGGGCATTCCCCAAATTTGAACTCTAGAGGAAGAACCAAGGTCAATAGCACGAAACTGGAAACAGTTTACAGAGTACAGAGTGCGGATTGAGAGAACACTGGGTTCTGCTGCAGGGAGGGATTGGTGATATTCAAGGGACAGAGGAAAGAGATGGTGAAGTCAGTTTGTAGTGTTGAGGGGTTTGAAGCATCTGGAAACCTTTTCCTGGAGGAGTTTGGTGGCAATGGATACCAAGGAGACAGGACATTCTCAAGGATGCCAGCCAAGACCATACTCATGTTGGGTACTTAGTCATGCTGAGAGTCACAAACTAAAGCTTGTTTATATTATAATGTGTAGCTGGAATCATAAAGGAAGAGCGGAACACCTGGCCTGCTCAAGCTGTTCCTGAAATGCCCTAGGAAGGTGTAGTGGGAAGCCAGCATGCCTGTAGGAGATGAAGATGAGAGCAGAAGTTACTAGCAAGGCTGGCCAATTTCTGGTTGAGTGTCTGGCTTTGCAGCTCCTAATTGATGGCAAGGCCCCCAGCCTTTGGGAATGGATTAGGAAAGCCCTAGGGCTGGTTAGCCAGCTAGGCAACAGTCTGTGCGATCCTATCACTTCACACAGTGTGCTTGATTCATGGGTGTTGACAATTGCAGTATAATTTTAATTACACTAGACCATATTTCATAATACCTCTGTCAACCAATATTTTGTAAAAGGCCATGAAGTTTTAATAGGTGGCTGTTTAAAGAAAACTCTTAGCTTTTAAACCCTAGCTGAAGGAGTCTGAGTGAGATCTGGGATATAATTATAAGGGTTGAAAAGTGGCTGTGAATACTATAAATGCCAAATTAAACTCACCAACATTCAAGGTCTGCTCGGAGGGATGAGTCAATGCTATGCCTGCTGCCCTGGGTCTTTGAACTTCCTGGGACAAAGGGCAGAAACCAGGTCTCTAGTTGCAAAGGCCTTCCTTGCTTCTGCAAGGCCCAGATGAGTGTGCCAGGATTTTAGAGTGGAAATCCACAGAGAAACTGATGGAAAAGGGATGTGGTAGGCTCAGCACCAGTATGCCCTGGTCCACCTGGAGCAGCATTTCCCAGGTCCACTCTCTGTCACCTTCATCATCATGGAGCTTTTAATAATGTCTGTGCACGTGGAAAAACACATCAGAATCTTTCTTTAACTTACTGAAGTATAGTTGACTTACAATGTCATGTTAAACTCAGCTGTACAGTCAAATGATTGTTATATACATACATTCTTTTTCATATTCTTTTCCGTTATGGTTTAACACACGAAATTGAATATAGTTTCCTGCACTTCACAGTAGGACCTTGTTATTCATTCTAAATATAATAGTTTGTACCTGCCAACCCCAAACTCCCCTTCTACTCTCCCCATCTTACCCTTGGCAACCACAGATTTGCTCTGTCTGTGAGTCTGTTTTGTAGATAAGTTCCTTTGTGTCATGTTTTAGATTCTACATATAAGCAATATCATATGGCATGTGTCTTTCTGATTTACTTCACTTGGTATAATGATCTCTAGGCCCATTCATGTTGCTGCAAATGGAGTTATTTTATTCTTTTTTTAAGGCCATAATATTCCATTGTATATATAACCATATCTTTTGTATCCATTTATCTGCTGATGGACATTTAGGTTGTGAATAGTACTGCTATGAATATAAGGGTGCATGCATTGTTGGTGTTTTGGTTTTTTTTTTTTTTTTTTTGCCACTTCTATTGGTCTTTCATTTATCCACTTTTCATCCATTTTTGTTCTTTGGCCTGTGTGGGCCTCCCATCGCAGTGGCCTCTGTTGTCACAGAGCACCGGCTCTGGGTGCATGCGCTCCAGAGCTCCAGCTCGGTAGTTGGACACATCGGTCCAGCTGCTCCGCGGCACATGGGATCTTCCCAGGCCAGGGATCGAACCAGAGCCCCCTGCACTGCAAGGCAGTGTGTCCTTACCCACTGGACCACCAGGGAAGTCCCATATGTATTGTTTTAAATTACAGTTTTGTCTGGGTATGTGCCTAGGAGTAGGATTGCTAGATCATATGGCTATTTTTAGTTTTTTTGCAGAACCTTCATACTGTTTTCCCTAGTAGTTGCACTAATTTACATTCCTACCAACAATGTAGGAGGGTTGCCTTTTCTTCACCCTCTCTCTAACACTTGTTATTTGTAGATTGTTTTTAAATTTGCTTTTAAAATAATTTTATGTATTTTTTGGCTGCACTGGGTCTTTGTTGCTCGAGCTTTCTCTAGTTGCAGTGAGGGAGGGCTACTCTCTAGTTGTGATGTGTGGGCTTCTCATTACTATGGCTTCTCTTGTTGCGTAGCACAGCCTCTAGGCATGCAGGCATCAGTACTTGCCCCTCACAGGCTCTGTAGTTGTAGTAGATGGGCTTAGTTACCCCATGGCATCTTCCCAGAATCTTCCTGGATCAGGAATTGAGTACTAGTTCCCTGCATTAGCAGGCGAATTCCTTACCACTGTCCTACCTGGGAAGCCCTCAGCCAAAGTGAAAAATAATGGAGAACCTCTGTGCTCAAAGTGTGGTCAAGGACCAGCAGTATCTACTTTCCCAGTGAATTTATTAGAGATGCAGCGCCTTAGGCTGCTGCAGCACAATCTACATTTTAATAACATTGCTGGATGATTTGAATGTGCACTTAGGTCTGCATGGAGTGGGCAAAAAAGGCTTACATAATGATCAAATGCTGGAGGGGACAGATTGGAGAGGGAGAGGACAGCCTCTATCCTAGCAGAGCTACATGGGCTAGGCAGGCAAGGTGCCACCCCATTGATCTGAATGATCACATTGTTATTAGTCTTCCCTTAGACACTTGAAAAAAAAAAAAATGCATCTTCCAGGCTGCATCCAGGCTTACTGAATCAAGAACTCTAGGATGGAGTCCAGAAATTCTGAATTTTTACTAGTCTGTCCTAATCATTCTTTCTGAAAATCTCTTGTCCCAAAACACTAGTTCTTACCCTGGCTTCATGTTAAACCACCTGGGATTTTAACCCAGCCCTCTTAAGGCTTCTGCTGTTCTAGGCCCCGGAGTCTGAGATACCAGTTCCCTCTGGGGGCAGAATGCCACAGTCTGTTCCCTTGGGCACTGCTCTCCCCACGCTTGCCCATTCATTTGCTATCAAGTATTATTTGACTTTTGACATGAGTTCTGAAAACAATGCCTTTAAGGATTCACTTTGATGCTGGAAATTGTGAGCATTATGAAAACAATCTTTCAAGTCACACTGGTCTCAAAGCCAACCTATTCTTATCTAGCATGATAAACTCGCATTAGTTCCCTAAGTACTTCTTATTTTTGTTACAATATGTTTGTGTTTGTACCCTGGTTCTTCCATTAGTTGAGTGTCTTTAAGCAAATAGTCTAACCCCCATGAGACCATTTCTCCAGCTGTTAAATCAGGACACTTCTACTTACTCCAAGAACTGTTGTGAAGATTGGAGAGATAATGAAACTCAAATATCTATTTAGTTAGTATCTCAGTGAATGACAGATACTATTATTAATGTAGATCAGTGCATCTGCCAGTGAAGTTCCAATTAAATAAACTAAAGGACAATTGAGATCCTTGAGTATCCATAGATGTGATTAAGGTAACGAGGGGTCTTCTCCCTCCTCATGATAATTTTTGAGAGGCTGACTGTATAATCACCAAATGTATCTGAAACCTGAAAGTAAGAAAAAGAAAATACCATGAATTCTTTCAGAGTTAGAGTTGGGTTCCTATGGTCTGGGCTATTTTACAACTCTAAAGAAGCAGCTGCTATCTTGTAGATTTTTATCTGCTAGAGACGCAAGTAATTTCTGTCCAATAGAACAAACAACCTAAAAGTTTATAGACCTACCGGAGGTTAACCAGTTCTGTATCTGACCCAGCAATCTTACCCCAGTGTTGCTTATGTATACAGAACTTGCTCTTGAAGCAGTGTTATTTGGCTAAAATACTTGGCATGCATTAGTTTTGTATTTGCATGAGAACTTTGATTTTACCTTTTTGAAAATTATCAATTTGAAAGTATCTACTTACAGTCCCAAAACACTAGTTCTTACCCTGGCTTCATGTTAAACCACCTGGGATTTTAACCCAGCCCTCTTAAGGCTTCTGCTGTTCTAGGCCCCGGAGTCTGAGATACCAGTTCCTCTGGGGCAGAATGCCACAGTCTGTTCCCTTGGGCACTGCTCTCCCCACGCTTGCCCATTCATTTGCTATCAAGTATTATTTGACTTTTGACATGAGTTCTGAAAACAATGCCTTTAAGGATTCACTTTGATGCTGGAAATTGTGAGCATTATGAAAACAATCTTTCAAGTCACACTGGTCTCAAAGCCAACCTATTCTTATCTAGCATGATAAACTCGCATTAGTTCCCTAAGTACTTCTTATTTTTGTTACAATATGTTTGTGTTTGTACCCTGGTTCTTCCATTAGTTGAGTGTCTTTAAGCAAATAGTCTAACCCCCATGAGACCATTTCTCCAGCTGTTAAATCAGGACACTTCTACTTACTCCAAGAACTGTTGTGAAGATTGGAGAGATAATGAAACTCAAATATCTATTTAGTTAGTATCTCAGTGAATGACAGATACTATTATTAATGTAGATCAGTGCATCTGCCAGTGAAGTTCCAATTAAATAAACTAAAGGACAATTGAGATCCTTGAGTATCCATAGATGTGATTAAGGTAACGAGGGGTCTTCTCCCTCCTCATGATAATTTTTGAGAGGCTGACTGTATAATCACCAAATGTATCTGAAACCTGAAAGTAAGAAAAAGAAAATACCATGAATTCTTTCAGAGTTAGAGTTGGGTTCCTATGGTCTGGGCTATTTTACAACTCTAAAGAAGCAGCTGCTATCTTGTAGATTTTTATCTGCTAGAGACGCAAGTAATTTCTGTCCAATAGAACAAACAACCTAAAAGTTTATAGACCTACCGGAGGTTAACCAGTTCTGTATCTGACCCAGCAATCTTACCCCAGTGTTGCTTATGTATACAGAACTTGCTCTTGAAGCAGTGTTATTTGGCTAAAATACTTGGCATGCATTAGTTTTGTATTTGCATGAGAACTGTGATTTTACCTTTTTGAAAATTATCAATTTGAAAGTATCTACTTACATGTAGTTTGTCTATTGACCTTTGGGAATATTGATTTATGAGCAGTCTGATGTTGGCCCAATGTTACAGGTCTGTTTTTCCTGATGGAGCATGCACAGGGAAAAAGAAAGGGAAGTCCAAAGAAATAGGAGTATTTGTACTTTGTGCGTTATAATTTTGTTTCTCAGCTCTCTTCTTTAACTTCTGGAGGACTTTATTCATATTATAAAGACAGTACATATGTCATAGCTAGATACGTATGTATCTGCTTCCTCTTTAGGATGGTGAGTTTTAGTGGGCAAATGATTGTGTCCCATGCATACTGATTGTGTCTCAGTATTCTCAAAGCCAGAAGTTGACACCTAGAAACAAAGAAATACCTAACTGAAATGAACAAAGCTTTCCAAGTCCTTCCTCCTCTAAATGTGGTCATGGACCAGAAGCCAGCATCTGGGAGCAGTCAGAATGCAGAATCTCAGGGCCCCTCCAAACCCACTGAACTGGAATCAACATTTTCACATGATCCCTGGATGAGTGACTGTGTACTGTTCTAGGCCACTATCAGTTTGGGAGCAGTGGCTCTGCTATGAATGATGAATGCGATTCTGACAAGGGAAGTTGAGGCAGTTGTGCCCAATTTATAGCAATTCATCGATGAATGCAAAATTGAAAACATTACCTCACGTGTATTGTTTCTGAGATCAAAGTGGGACAGATGGTGCTCTCAGGCAGTTGGGTCAATAAAATCTATAACTTATGGATGCCAGAACCCTTAAGCATGGTTTGGCAGGAAGGATGTTGCATTCTTTTGGAAAAAGTCTACAAGTGAAGACCTTTCTGCCCTTCTCATATCTGATTTGAGCCCTCAAGCCTTTGGAAATTCAAGTTAGATTTTTATCTGCTAGAGACGCAAGTAATTTCTGTCCAATAGAACAAACAACCTAAAAGTTTATAGACCTACCGGAGGTTAACCAGTTCTGTATCTGACCCAGCAATCTTACCCCAGTGTTGCTTATGTATACAGAACTTGCTCTTGAAGCAGTGTTATTTGGCTAAAATACTTGGCATGCATTAGTTTTGTATTTGCATGAGAACTGTGATTTTACCTTTTTGAAAATTATCAATTTGAAAGTATCTACTTACATGTAGTTTGTCTATTGACCTTTGGGAATATTGATTTATGAGCAGTCTGATGTTGGCCCAATGTTACAGGTCTGTTTTTCCTGATGGAGCATGCACAGGGAAAAAGAAAGGGAAGTCCAAAGAAATAGGAGTATTTGTACTTTGTGCGTTATAATTTTGTTTCTCAGCTCTCTTCTTTAACTTCTGGAGGACTTTATTCATATTATAAAGACAGTACATATGTCATAGCTAGATACGTATGTATCTGCTTCCTCTTTAGGATGGTGAGTTTTAGTGGGCAAATGATTGTGTCCCATGCATACTGATTGTGTCTCAGTATTCTCAAAGCCAGAAGTTGACACCTAGAAACAAAGAAATACCTAACTGAAATGAACAAAGCTTTCCAAGTCCTTCCTCCTCTAAATGTGGTCATGGACCAGAAGCCAGCATCTGGGAGCAGTCAGAATGCAGAATCTCAGGGCCCCTCCAAACCCACTGAACTGGAATCAACATTTTCACATGATCCCTGGATGAGTGACTGTGTACTGTTCTAGGCCACTATCAGTTTGGGAGCAGTGGCTCTGCTATGAATGATGAATGCGATTCTGACAAGGGAAGTTGAGGCAGTTGTGCCCAATTTATAGCAATTCATCGATGAATGCAAAATTGAAAACATTACCTCACGTGTATTGTTTCTGAGATCAAAGTGGGACAGATGGTGCTCTCAGGCAGTTGGGTCAATAAAATCTATAACTTATGGATGCCAGAACCCTTAAGCATGGTTTGGCAGGAAGGATGTTGCATTCTTTTGGAAAAAGTCTACAAGTGAAGACCTTTCTGCCCTTCTCATATCTGATTTGAGCCCTCAAGCCTTTATTCAAGGTAAAGGTCTTTCTCAATTTCTGTTGGCTCTAAGCCCACAGCAACTGGAGGCTCAGGTTATCCCTTTGTGGATCTGATGGTTAATCATACAATTTAAATCTCTATTTGTCACATCTAAAGCTTAAGTTGTCAGGCATATTTGCCCAATATCCTTAATGAGAGAGCCAAAGACGAAGGAAAAAAGGCAAACAGAAACTTTGGGAGAGTTTCAAATACAAAAAGGAGAGATAGTTGTTGCCTGCATGAAGTACGTGATAACTTGCAGATAAGAATCTAGAGTCAGAGAACAGAAATCTTCAAAAATATTTGCAAAGAGATTTAATTTCAATTTCCTATCAGAAAGTAATGATTTTTCTTTTTTGTCTGAGCCACGCGTCAGTTGTTCCTGATAACTCCACAGGCCTAACTGTGAAAGAATGAGAATTTTATTTACTCTTCCGACAAAGAGATTAAACAATTTAGCAGCTAGATAGAATCAGCATAGCAGAGTCTCATAGCTAGAGGAAGCCCTCTGGATCATTTCATCCAGGGTCTGCTATCCAAATGCTTTCAGGAACTGAACAAGTGAAGCAAACATGAGAAGGCAATCAGCTGGATAATATTAGAGGCAGTTAAGACTGTGGGAACACGAGAGTGAATGCTTAGAAAAGTCGTTCACATTTCTGAAACAGTATTGGCCAAACAAAACACATCTGTGGGCCTAAGAGGGGCTACTTATTTATATTTCAGAAACCTGAGATCCAGAAAAGCTAAAGTTTCTGCCCTAGATCACATAAATATAAAACAAAACTGAAACTGTGGCAGCTCCTCATGTTTACCCATGGAGGGGACATTCAAATTGTAATTGTATACACAACTCCATGTGTATCTGTGCATTAACAACAACAACAAAAGAACAGATTCAATTCAAATAACTGGTTATGGAAAATATCTAGTTGCTAACAACAGAAAAAACAATAGCTCTGAACCCCACAAGTCACCACAGTGAGAGACTTAAACAAAGTAAACCAGCCGTCTTCTGCTCATCTGGCACACAGTTTTACAAGGCTATAAATAATGTATTTACATATATTGGATGTTTTGAAACAGTCATAAAAACATGTATGTTTTAAGAAAAAGACCCTAGGTTTAAGATTTAATTGTCCAATTACTTGGAGAAGGCAACTGGAGGCTCAGGTTATCCCTTTGTGGATCTGATGGTTAATCATACAATTTAAATCTCTATTTGTCACATCTAAAGCTTAAGTTGTCAGGCATATTTGCCCAATATCCTTAATGAGAGAGCCAAAGACGAAGGAAAAAAGGCAAACAGAAACTTTGGGAGAGTTTCAAATACAAAAAGGAGAGATAGTTGTTGCCTGCATGAAGTACGTGATAACTTGCAGATAAGAATCTAGAGTCAGAGAACAGAAATCTTCAAAAATATTTGCAAAGAGATTTAATTTCAATTTCCTATCAGAAAGTAATGATTTTTCTTTTTTGTCTGAGCCACGCGTCAGTTGTTCCTGATAACTCCACAGGCCTAACTGTGAAAGAATGAGAATTTTATTTACTCTTCCGACAAAGAGATTAAACAATTTAGCAGCTAGATAGAATCAGCATAGCAGAGTCTCATAGCTAGAGGAAGCCCTCTGGATCATTTCATCCAGGGTCTGCTATCCAAATGCTTTCAGGAACTGAACAAGTGAAGCAAACATGAGAAGGCAATCAGCTGGATAATATTAGAGGCAGTTAAGACTGTGGGAACACGAGAGTGAATGCTTAGAAAAGTCGTTCACATTTCTGAAACAGTATTGGCCAAACAAAACACATCTGTGGGCCTAAGAGGGGCTACTTATTTATATTTCAGAAACCTGAGATCCAGAAAAGCTAAAGTTTCTGCCCTAGATCACATAAATATAAAACAAAACTGAAACTGTGGCAGCTCCTCATGTTTACCCATGGAGGGGACATTCAAATTGTAATTGTATACACAACTCCATGTGTATCTGTGCATTAACAACAACAACAAAAGAACAGATTCAATTCAAATAACTGGTTATGGAAAATATCTAGTTGCTAACAACAGAAAAAACAATAGCTCTGAACCCCACAAGTCACCACAGTGAGAGACTTAAACAAAGTAAACCAGCCGTCTTCTGCTCATCTGGCACACAGTTTTACAAGGCTATAAATAATGTATTTACATATATTGGATGTTTTTGAAACAGTCATAAAAACATGTATGTTTTAAGAAAAAGACCCCTAGGTTTAAGATTTAATTGTCCAATTACTTGGAGAAGGACCACATGTTTCTCTGAGGGCATGAAATTTAGTGGCTGGAGCTATTATCTTGGTTAGCTTGCTCTGCCCTAATCAAAGCCAGAGTGTACCACTGGCCTTGAGTCTAGCAGACTCTAGTCTAAAGACTTAAGTCTCCTGGTCAGTTATATCTAGGGACCCTCTTGTGTTCACTTTCCCTAAGACATGCCAGTCATTAACAAGAATTACTTTCTGTGAGAAGGTAGAGAAAGAGACAAGCAACAAAGCCAACCAGAGCCCTTTGGGGTAGAGAAAGAGACAAGCAACAAAGCCAACCAGAGCCCTTTGGAATTGCCCTCACACAGAACCGTATTCCTTTGGTGGATCCATGAATCAAGTTTCACTTTGTTCTATGTGTATATAATATGGTTTTATTACTTTCCCTGTGCCAGGTACTTTCTGTGTATTTTTTCATTTAATCTTTATACAAAATCAAAGATTAGTACAATTAACATCTGTACATTTTACAGATGAAGAAACTAAAATTTAGATAGTTAAAATTATCTGCTTATGTAGTTGATTTCAAATTCAAACCTAGACCCATCTCCCACCAGAGGTGGGGCTTTTAGGTACTAAACTCCTTACTCTAGGCCAAGCACTCAAAGTCAAACTTAACTTCCATGGTCTTTGTTTGCTTGCCTCTGTGCTTTTGATCAATGTGGGCCTCATCCATGAATAAAATCAGAACAGCAATCTTTGGCCAGAGCTTTGCGCTCCCAATGTGGAGGGTGTCAACCTTGATTCCAGTTATAGGGAGAGGCTAGGCATGTTATTTAGCAAAAATCCAGTGTTTTAAAAATACTGGTTTTAGGATCTCTTCTGGCAAGCCAGTAGAAATAGGTGTTTTTGCAGCACTCGTGTTTGAAAAGCAAATTTTCAAAAACCAAATTCCTTTGTTCTACTGACTTCAGAGGCACATTCCCACACGTTGGAACAGAAAAGCCAGTCATCCATTCCCTGGGATGAAAACATTTGGTAAAAACTGACCTGGCTTGGCCCAGGGGAGGACATAGCTCAGAAAGTCAGGTCGTCCTCTCTCTCCGTTCCAAGGTGAGCCCCCTTCCCTCTCTTCCTTTTTCCCTTTCCTCTCATCTTTTGAGGGTCTCTTACTACAGTAGCTGTTAGCACTGTTTCTATGGTTCCATCTATTCTGACTGTTTACAATGTTGGCTACTAGAGCAAGGGCTGCAATATCACTCGTTAATGTGGGTATAATCTTCCAATGCCCTATTGGAAAAATTCCAGATTTCAGATTTACTGCCTTGTTTTATAAATTCTATTATTTCCAACACCTTTATATCAAATTGACCTAAGATAATATGTTTTTGAAGCAATAGAAAACTTTTGATGATTCAAATGTTTTATGTCATTAATTGTACTCTGAAGCCAATACTTTCTTTTTTATCATGAGCTTTGAAATTGTTAGAGCAGTAGTGGCTGTTCATAGGTGACCCTGTGCATCAGAACACTGGCACACAGCAGCTGCTCAGAGATTACCGTTTTTTAGGGGAAGTTAAACAAGTAATGTGGATAATTCTCAGTAACAACAAAAAAGATTAGTACAATTAACATCTGTACATTTTACAGATGAAGAAACTAAAATTTAGATAGTTAAAATTATCTGCTTATGTAGTTGATTTCAAATTCAAACCTAGACCCATCTCCCACCAGAGGTGGGGCTTTTAGGTACTAAACTCCTTACTCTAGGCCAAGCACTCAAAGTCAAACTTAACTTCCATGGTCTTTGTTTGCTTGCCTCTGTGCTTTTGATCAATGTGGGCCTCATCCATGAATAAAATCAGAACAGCAATCTTTGGCCAGAGCTTTGCGCTCCCAATGTGGAGGGTGTCAACCTTGATTCCAGTTATAGGGAGAGGCTAGGCATGTTATTTAGCAAAAATCCAGTGTTTTAAAAATACTGGTTTTAGGATCTCTTCTGGCAAGCCAGTAGAAATAGGTGTTTTTGCAGCACTCGTGTTTGAAAAGCAAATTTTCAAAAACCAAATTCCTTTGTTCTACTGACTTCAGAGGCACATTCCCACACGTTGGAACAGAAAAGCCAGTCATCCATTCCCTGGGATGAAAACATTTGGTAAAAACTGACCTGGCTTGGCCCAGGGGAGGACATAGCTCAGAAAGTCAGGTCGTCCTCTCTCTCCGTTCCAAGGTGAGCCCCCTTCCCTCTCTTCCTTTTTCCCTTTCCTCTCATCTTTTGAGGGTCTCTTACTACAGTAGCTGTTAGCACTGTTTCTATGGTTCCATCTATTCTGACTGTTTACAATGTTGGCTACTAGAGCAAGGGCTGCAATATCACTCGTTAATGTGGGTATAATCTTCCAATGCCCTATTGGAAAAATTCCAGATTTCAGATTTACTGCCTTGTTTTATAAATTCTATTATTTCCAACACCTTTATATCAAATTGACCTAAGATAATATGTTTTTGAAGCAATAGAAAACTTTTGATGATTCAAATGTTTTATGTCATTAATTGTACTCTGAAGCCAATACTTTCTTTTTTATCATGAGCTTTGAAATTGTTAGAGCAGTAGTGGCTGTTCATAGGTGACCCTGTGCATCAGAACACTGGCACACAGCAGCTGCTCAGAGATTACCGTTTTTTAGGGGAAGTTAAACAAGTAATGTGGATAATTCTCAAATGTGAGATAGAAGCAAAAGACCAGGAGACTTGTTAACGGGGATATTCGACCCCTCAGTGCACTTTTTTTCTCCTCTGATCTCTGTCATGCTTATAGCACAAGTGAATCTGGTTTCTTTCTTTCTTTTTTTTTTTTTAAAGATTTATTTATTTATTTTGGGCGGGGGTCGGGTTGGGGATGGAGGGGAGCGGGCGGGCCACTGCTATTGGTCTTTCATTTCTCTATTTTCATCCATCTTTGTTCTTTGGCTCCTGTGGGCCTCCCATCACGGTGGTGTCTGTCATAGCAGAGCGCCAGCTCTGGGCGCATGTGCTCCAGAGCTCCGGCTCCGTAATTGGACACATCAGTCCAGCTGCTCCACGGCATCTGGGATCTTCCCAGGCCAGGGATTGAACCGGCGCCCCTTGCACTGCAAGGCGGTGTCCTTACCCACTGGACCACCAGGGGAAGCCCGAATCTGGTTTTTTTTCTCTTTTACCCTGCTCATAGGAGTTTCATATGGTGGGCTGGCTCAAGGCCATATGTGATGGTGAAATAGAAGGACTGAAGGAAATTTCCTTTGAGTGGCAATGCATTATCAAATACCAGAAGAAGTGTGTTCTGGAGCACACCACAGACTCTCCCAGCAATGCACAGATGAAGGATCATCTTGGCATTTAGTATACTTATTAAAAGCAGAAGGCAGTTTTTATGCCTGTTAACCTGTAGAGTTTTTATGCCTGTTGCCCGTGTCTCAAGGGAGCAGCATTTTGACACCTGAACCCCTTCCTAAGTACTTGATTCTGAGGGCCACAGGAAGTTATAGGTCCGATCAGATATAAGAGAAAGCCCTTCTAGTGCCAGAGCAGGAGCCAGCCAGGGCTGCTGAGCATGGCCTTGCCTCATCTCAGACTTGGAAGAACCTCTTCTAGGGAGAGCAATCAGTGGTTACCAAAAGGGAGTGGGTGGGGTGTTATAACCCAGTGCCAAGAGTTTCTAAAACCCAAACAACTGTCAAGTGAGGATGACAAGCACAACAGAGTGCAGCTGCCTCACCTCCCACCCACATCCACTCTTGGTACCATGTCACAGCAGAGCTCCCTGGCAGAGCAGCTTTTGGCTGTGGGCAGTCCAGACAGTGGAACAATGTTCTTTCTCTCATTTCGTGACTGGATGCTTCTCTAAGTGAACTATAACAACAGATTGAGCCAACTAGTACAAACTAAAATTAGGATAGACATTGCTGGAGCTGAAGGCAACAGAATCAAAGCCTGTGGCAGAGATGAAGGGAAGAAGAAAAAAGTCCTTTCTTGGTCTCCTTCTTGCATCTTGACTATGGCAATTTCGGTTACATGTTGACTGCACCAGTTAACTCCTATTATGCCCTTTCTGTCTTAAAATGCTGTGACTTAGATGATAATTTATACCTTAGTCATCAGTCATAAATCATGGAGTGTATACTTCTTTGCTCATTGGTAAGGAAGTGGAAATAAGGTAGAAATTGGCAGAATTTGGGGTTTGGAGCTACGAGAACTTCTTATGTGAATAGCAGCCACAAAATTGTATCCAAAGGATGCAATAAGCTCAGTTCCATTGGTGTTAACATCAGCCTGAAAACACAGAGGCTATCACAGGGTCTGTCTGCTCAGTGAGCAGATGGGAACTTTGTGATTTTAGGACTCCCTTGGATTTTGAGCAGGACATCAGCCAGTGACTGAGGATTTACAACGCAAGATCTCTTTGGTGTGAAGAACATTGACAAGAACCAGGCTAGGGCTAAGAGTAAAGAATCAAGGCAGACTCAGGTATACAAAGTGGGCAAGTACAGCTTGGGTTAGCTCTGGGGAAAGGCTTAGTTCCATGGGCACCTGGTTCAGAGGGTTCACTCTAAGAGGAGCCTGCTGAGTCTGTGTCAGACATGTTACTTCATTTAGTGTTCACAGTGGGCAACAAAAGTGGGGTATTACGTCCCTGAAGGTGGGGAAGAAGCCAAAGCTCGGAGAATTGAAATGACCTGTCTGATATTCTGAGCCTGGACACGGAAGAGCCAGGAATATCACCCTGATCTGTCTGTATGTGAATCAGTGGTTACCAAAAGGGAGTGGGTGGGGTGTTATAACCCAGTGCCAAGAGTTTCTAAAACCCAAACAACTGTCAAGTGAGGATGACAAGCACAACAGAGTGCAGCTGCCTCACCTCCCACCCACATCCACTCTTGGTACCATGTCACAGCAGAGCTCCCTGGCAGAGCAGCTTTTGGCTGTGGGCAGTCCAGACAGTGGAACAATGTTCTTTCTCTCATTTCGTGACTGGATGCTTCTCTAAGTGAACTATAACAACAGATTGAGCCAACTAGTACAAACTAAAATTAGGATAGACATTGCTGGAGCTGAAGGCAACAGAATCAAAGCCTGTGGCAGAGATGAAGGGAAGAAGAAAAAAGTCCTTTCTTGGTCTCCTTCTTGCATCTTGACTATGGCAATTTCGGTTACATGTTGACTGCACCAGTTAACTCCTATTATGCCCTTTCTGTCTTAAAATGCTGTGACTTAGATGATAATTTATACCTTAGTCATCAGTCATAAATCATGGAGTGTATACTTCTTTGCTCATTGGTAAGGAAGTGGAAATAAGGTAGAAATTGGCAAAATTTTGGGGGTTTTGGGAGCTAGGAGAACTTATTATGTGAATAGCAGCCACAAAATTGTATCCAAAGGATGCAATAAGCTCAGTTCCATTGGTGTTAACATCAGCCTGAAAACACAGAGGCTATCACAGGGTCTGTCTGCTCAGTGAGCAGATGGGAACTTTGTGATTTTAGGACTCCCTTGGATTTTGAGCAGGACATCAGCCAGTGACTGAGGATTTACAACGCAAGATCTCTTTGGTGTGAAGAACATTGACAAGAACCAGGCTAGGGCTAAGAGTAAAGAATCAAGGCAGACTCAGGTATACAAAGTGGGCAAGTACAGCTTGGGTTAGCTCTGGGGAAAGGCTTAGTTCCATGGGCACCTGGTTCAGAGGGTTCACTCTAAGAGGAGCCTGCTGAGTCTGTGTCAGACATGTTACTTCATTTAGTGTTCACAGTGGGCAACAAAAGTGGGGTATTACGTCCCTGAAGGTGGGGAAGAAGCCAAAGCTCGGAGAATTGAAATGACCTGTCTGATATTCTGAGCCTGGACACGGAAGAGCCAGGAATATCACCCTGATCTGTCTGTATGTGAATTCAGTGCTTTTTTCTCTACTCCAGGCTGCTTGAAAGATAGCAGTGGCTCAGGGTGACAAGCTGGGGAAGGGCACAGATGCAGAGTAAGTGGAGAGCATGTTGCCTTCTGGATGGGCAGGTCACTGGGAAAGTCTGTGACAGAAGAGACATGCAGGAGAGTGATGTGAGACTAGACTGAGAATGCAGGCAGGCGGGGTATAAAGGGTCCTGAGAACTGTGCTCAAGAGTTTGGACTCTAACCTATAGGCAATAGGAAGACACAAGAGATGACAGCATCCGGTTTATGCTTCCCCCCCAACAGATGATGTTTCATTTTTTCTTTTTTTTAAAACCTTTATTTTACATATATATATATATATATATATATATGTGTGTGTGTGTGTGTGTGTGTGTGTGTGTGTGTGTGTATATATATATATGTGTGTGTATATATATATATAAAAACATTTTTATTCAAATTATTTTAAGTCAAGAGCACTTGGATATACAACACTGAAGACTTAATTTTTTTTAAAAAAAAACCTTTATTTTACTTTTAACTTTCACAGAGTTTTGTTGTTTACAGATATGCATGTTCCCAGATTAGGCATATGTATATCACCCCTTCCCACCTCTCCCGACCGTCACACAGCACTCCTGAAGGGCCCCCTTTTCTCACAGAGCAATGACTATAGCTGTTTTCTTCACTTATGATAGTACAGGCCTTCATGCTACTTCCTTTACGCCTCCCACCTTCTATTCCTTCCCCACAATGTCCATATGTCCACTGTCCATGTCTGTCTTTCCGTCGCTTCACTGCGTGTGCCATCATCACCATCCTACTAGATTCCATATATATGTGTTAATATACTGTATTTGTCCTTTTCTTTCTGACTGACTTCACTTTTGATGATACGTTGTAGATCCAGCCACCTATTAGGTGATTCTTCTGACCGAGAATTGAGCACCTGGTTCAGAGGGTTCACTCTAAGACCTGTCTGAATTATTCTTGACAGTGGGCAACAAAAGTGGGGTATTACGTCCCTGAAGGTGGGGAAGAAGCCAAAGCTCGGAGAATTGAAATGACCTGTCTGATATTCTGAGCCTGGACACGGAAGAGCCAGGAATATCACCCTGATCTGTCTGTATGTGAATTCAGTGCTTTTTTCTCTACTCCAGGCTGCTTGAAAGATAGCAGTGGCTCAGGGTGACAAGCTGGGGAAGGGCACAGATGCAGAGTAAGTGGAGAGCATGTTGCCTTCTGGATGGGCAGGTCACTGGGAAAGTCTGTGACAGAAGAGACATGCAGGAGAGTGATGTGAGACTAGACTGAGAATGCAGGCAGGCGGGGTATAAAGGGTCCTGAGAACTGTGCTCAAGAGTTTGGACTCTAACCTATAGGCAATAGGAAGACACAAGAGATGACAGCATCCGGTTTATGCTTCCCCCCCAACAGATGATGTTTCATTTTTTCTTTTTTTTAAAACCTTTATTTTACATATATATATATATATATATATATGTGTGTGTGTGTGTGTGTGTGTGTGTGTGTTTGTATATATATATATGTGTATGTATATATATATATAAAAACATTTTTATTCAAATTATTTTAAGTCAAGAGCACTTGGATATACAACACTGAAGACTTAATTTTTTTTAAAAAAAAACCTTTATTTTACTTTTAACTTTCACAGAGTTTTGTTGTTTACAGATATGCATGTTCCCAGATTAGGCATATGTATATCACCCCTTCCCACCTCTCCCGACCGTCACACAGCACTCCTGAAGGGCCCCCTTTTCTCACAGAGCAATGACTATAGCTGTTTTCTTCACTTATGATAGTACAGGCCTTCATGCTACTTCCTTTACGCCTCCCACCTTCTATTCCTTCCCCACAATGTCCATATGTCCACTGTCCATGTCTGTCTTTCCGTCGCTTCACTGCGTGTGCCATCATCACCATCCTACTAGATTCCATATATATGTGTTAATATACTGTATTTGTCCTTTTCTTTCTGACTGACTTCACTTTTGATGATACGTTGTAGATCCAGCCACCTCATTAGGGCTGATTCTTCTGCATTTCTCTTTACAGCAGTGTAGTATTCCATGGTATATATGTCCCAGAGCTTTTGGATCCATTCGTTCATCGATGGGCGTCTAGGTTCCTTCCATGTTCTAGCTATTGTATAGAGAGCTGCAATGAACATTGGGGTACAGGTGCTTCTTTCAGATTTGATTTCATCAGGGTATAAGCCTAAGAGTGGGATTGCTGGGTCATAGGGTGCTTCTATTTTTAGTTTTTTAAGGAATCTCCATACTGTCTTTCACAGAGGCTGTATCAATTTACATTCCCACCAGCAATGCAGGAGTGTTCCCTTTTCTCCACACCCTCTCCAGCATTTATTGTCTGTCGATTTGTGGATGATGGCCATTCTGACGGGTGTGAGGTGATATCTCATTGTAGTTTTGATTTGCATTTCTCTAATTATTAGTGAAGTTGAGCATTGTTTCATGTGCTTTTGGGCCATCTGTATGTCATCGTTGGAGAGGTGTCTGCTTAGGTCCTTTTCCCATTTTTTGATTGGGTTGTTTGTTTTTCCAGTGCTGAGTTGTCTGAGTTGCTTGTAGATTTTGGAGATTAATTCTTTGTCTGTTGTGTCATTTGCTATGATTTTCTCCCACTCTATGAGTTGTCTGTTCAGCTTTTTTGTAGTTTCTTTTGCTGTACAAAAGCTTTTAAGTTTCATTAGGTCCCACATGTTCATTTGTCTTTTCAGTTCTGCTATTCTAGTAGGCGGGTCAGAGATGATCTTGCTTTGATTTATGTTCCCAGATTAGGCATATGTTTTCCCTCTCCCGACTCCTGAGGCCCCTTTTCACAGAGCAATGACTATAGCTGTTTTCTTCACTTATGATAGTACAGGCCTTCATGCTACTTCCTTTACGCCTCCACCTTCTATTCCTTCCCCACAATGTCCATATGTCCACTGTCCATGTCTGTCTTTCCGTCGCTTCACTGCGTGTGCCATCATCACCATCCTACTAGATTCCATATATATGTGTTAATATACTGTATTTGTCCTTTTCTTTCTGACTGACTTCACTTTTGATGATACGTTGTAGATCCAGCCACCTCATTAGGGCTGATTCTTCTGCATTTCTCTTTACAGCAGTGTAGTATTCCATGGTATATATGTCCCAGAGCTTTTGGATCCATTCGTTCATCGATGGGCGTCTAGGTTCCTTCCATGTTCTAGCTATTGTATAGAGAGCTGCAATGAACATTGGGGTACAGGTGCTTCTTTCAGATTTGATTTCATCAGGGTATAAGCCTAAGAGTGGGATTGCTGGGTCATAGGGTGCTTCTATTTTTAGTTTTTTAAGGAATCTCCATACTGTCTTTCACAGAGGCTGTATCAATTTACATTCCCACCAGCAATGCAGGAGTGTTCCCTTTTCTCCACACCCTCTCCAGCATTTATTGTCTGTCGATTTGTGGATGATGGCCATTCTGACGGGTGTGAGGTGATATCTCATTGTAGTTTTGATTTGCATTTCTCTAATTATTAGTGAAGTTGAGCATTGTTTCATGTGCTTTTGGGCCATCTGTATGTCATCGTTGGAGAGGTGTCTGCTTAGGTCCTTTTCCCATTTTTTGATTGGGTTGTTTGTTTTTCCAGTGCTGAGTTGTCTGAGTTGCTTGTAGATTTTGGAGATTAATTCTTTGTCTGTTGTGTCATTTGCTATGATTTTCTCCCACTCTATGAGTTGTCTGTTCAGCTTTTTTGTAGTTTCTTTTGCTGTACAAAAGCTTTTAAGTTTCATTAGGTCCCACATGTTCATTTGTCTTTTCAGTTCTGCTATTCTAGTAGGCGGGTCAGAGATGATCTTGCTTTGATTTATGTCCTTGAGGGTTTTGCCTATATTCTCCTCTAAGAGTTTGATGGGTTTTGGTCTTACATTTAGGTATTTAATCCATTTTGAGTTGATCTTTGTATATGGTGTCAGGGAATGTTCCAACTTCATTTTTTGCATGTAGCTGTCCCATTTTCCCAGCACCACTTGTTGAAGAGGCTGTCTTTGTCCCATTTTATAGTTTCGCCTCCTTTGTCAAAAATAAGGTACCCATAGGTGTGTGGGTTTATCTCTGGGTTCTCTATCTTGTTCCATTGGTCTATAGTTCTGTTTTTGTGCCAGTACCATACTGTCTTGATGACTGTTGCTTTGTAGTAGAGTCTGAAGTTGGGGAGGCTGATCCCTCCAGCTCCATTCTTCTTCCTCAGGATTGCTTTGGCTATTCGAGGTCTTTTGTGTTTCCATATGAACTGTGTTACTCTTTGGTCTAGTTCTGTGAAAAATGTCATTGAAAGTTTGATAGGGATCGCATTGAATCTGTAGATGATACTTGGTAGTATGGTCATTTTCACCATATTGATTCTTCCGACCCAGGAACATGGAATATCTCTCCATCTGTTTAAGTCTTCTTTAATGTCTCTCATGAGTGTCTTGTAATTTTCAGTGTACAGTTCTTTTGTTTCTTTGGGAAGGTTTATTCCTAGATATTTGATTGTTTTGGTTGCAATGGTGAAGGGGATTGCCTCTTTGATTTCATTTTCTGATTTTTCATTGTTTGTGTATAGGAATGCCAGTGATTTCTGTGTGTTGATTTTGGAGATTAATTCTTTGTCTGTTGTGTCATTTGCTATGATTTTCTCCCACTCTATGAGTTGTCTGTTCAGCTTTTTTGTAGTTTCTTTTGCTGTACAAAAGCTTTTAAGTTTCATTAGGTCCCACATGTTCATTTGTCTTTTCAGTTCTGCTATTCTAGTAGGCGGGTCAGAGATGATCTTGCTTTGATTTATGTCCTTGAGGGTTTTGCCTATATTCTCCTCTAAGAGTTTGATGGGTTTTGGTCTTACATTTAGGTATTTAATCCATTTTGAGTTGATCTTTGTATATGGTGTCAGGGAATGTTCCAACTTCATTTTTTGCATGTAGCTGTCCCATTTTCCCAGCACCACTTGTTGAAGAGGCTGTCTTTGTCCCATTTTATAGTTTCGCCTCCTTTGTCAAAAATAAGGTACCCATAGGTGTGTGGGTTTATCTCTGGGTTCTCTATCTTGTTCCATTGGTCTATAGTTCTGTTTTTGTGCCAGTACCATACTGTCTTGATGACTGTTGCTTTGTAGTAGAGTCTGAAGTTGGGGAGGCTGATCCCTCCAGCTCCATTCTTCTTCCTCAGGATTGCTTTGGCTATTCGAGGTCTTTTGTGTTTCCATATGAACTGTGTTACTCTTTGGTCTAGTTCTGTGAAAAATGTCATTGAAAGTTTGATAGGGATCGCATTGAATCTGTAGATGATACTTGGTAGTATGGTCATTTTCACCATATTGATTCTTCCGACCCAGGAACATGGAATATCTCTCCATCTGTTTAAGTCTTCTTTAATGTCTCTCATGAGTGTCTTGTAATTTTCAGTGTACAGTTCTTTTGTTTCTTTGGGAAGGTTTATTCCTAGATATTTGATTGTTTTGGTTGCAATGGTGAAGGGGATTGCCTCTTTGATTTCATTTTCTGATTTTTCATTGTTTGTGTATAGGAATGCCAGTGATTTCTGTGTGTTGACTTTGTACCCTAAGACTTTGCTGAATTCGTTGATTAGCTCTGGTAGCTTTGTAATAGTGTCTTTGGGATTTTCTATGTATAATATCATGTTGTCGGCAAAAAGAGAGAGCTTGACTTCTTCCTTTCCAATCTAGGTTCCTTTGATTTCTTTCTCTTCTCTTATTGCCGTTGCCAGAACTTCCAGGACTATGTTGAGTAGCAGTGGTGAAAGTGGACAGCCCTGTCTTGTTCCTGATCTTAGAGGGAATGCTTTGAGTTTTTCACCACTGAGGATAATGTTCGCTGTGGGCTTCTCATATATGGCTTTCACTATGTTGAGATAGGTTCCTTCTATGCCCATTTTTTGAAGAGTTTTTATCATAAATGGAGGCTGTACTTTGTCAAAGGCTTTTTCTGCATCTATTGAGATGATCATGTGATTTTTGTCTCTCAATTTGTTGATATGGTGTATCACATTGATTGATTTGCAGATATTGAAGAATCCTTGCATGCCTGGGACTAACCCAACTTGATCATGATGAATGAGCTTTTTGATGTGTCATTGAATTCTGTTTACTAGGATTTTGTTGAGGATTTTGGCGTCTGGATTCATCAGTGAAATTGGCCTATACTTTTCTTTTTGTGTGTTGTCTTTGCCTGGCTTTGGTATCAGGGTGATGGTGGCCTCATAGAATGTGTTTGGAAGTGTTCCTTCCTGTGCAATTTTTTGGAAGAGTTTTAGAAGGACAGGCATTAGCTCTTCTTTAAATGTTTGGTAGAGTTCACTTGTGAAACCATCTGGCCCTGGGCTTTTATTTTTGGGTAGATTTTTGATCACAAATTCAATTTCTGAGCTTGTGATTAGCTTGTTCATAGTTTCTGTTTCTTCCTGGTTGAGTCTTGGGAGATTAATCTTCTCTAAGAAACTGTCCATTTCTTCCAGGTTGTCCAGTTTGTTGCCATATAGTTGTTCATAATAGTCTCTTATAATCCTTTGGCTTTCTGCATTATCTGTTGTGATCTCTCCTTTTTCATTTTTGATTTTGTGGATCTGGTTCTTCTCTCTCTTTTTCTTGATGAGTCTGGCCAGTGGCTTGTCAATTTTATTTACCTTTTTGAAGAATCAGTTTTTTGTTTTATTTATCTTTACTATTGTTTCTTTCATTTCTTTATCATTTATTTCTGCTCTGATCTTTATGATTTCCCTTCTTCTGCTGACTTTGGGGTATTTTTGTTCTTCTTACTCCAGTTGTTTTAAGCGTAAGGTTAGGTCGTCTGAGATTTTCCTAGTTTCTTGAGGTGGGATTGAATTGCTATAAACTTCCCTCTTAGGACTGCTTTTGCAGTATCCCATAGGTTTTGCACTGTCTTGTGTTCATTGTCGTTTTCTTCTAGGAATTGTTTTATTTTTCCTTTGATTTGCTCAGTAATCAGTTGGTTTTTTAGGTATGTGTTGTTTAATCTCCATGTGTTTTTAGTGGTTTTTTTTTTCCTGTAGTTGATCTCTAGTCTCATTGCATTTTGGCCTGAGAAGACGGTTGATATAATTTCAGTTTTCTTGAATTGACTGAGGTTAGATTTGTGGCCCATGATGTGGTCTATCCTGGAGAATGTTCCGTGAGCACTTGAGAAGAAAGTGTATTCTTCTGCTGTAGGATGGAACATCCTAAAGATATCAATGAGGTCCATTTCTTCTAGTGTGGCATTTAAGGCTTGTGTTTCTTTATTAATTCTCTGTTTGGATGATCTGTCCACTGGTGTGAGAGGAGTGTTAAAGTCTACCACAATTATTGTGTTAGTGTCAATGTCTTCTTTTATGTCTGAAAGTGTTTCTCATATGTATTGGGGTGCTCCTGTATTGGGTACATAGATATTTATGATTGTTATGTCTTCTTCTTGGATCGATCCCTTGATCATTATGTAGTGTTCTGCCTTTCCTCTTCTAATCTTCTTTATTTTGAGGTTTATTTTGTCTGATATAAGGATTGCTACTCCAGCTTTCTTTTGATTTCCATTTGCATGGAATATCTTTTTCCAGCCTCTCACTTTCAGTCTATGAGTGTCTCTAGGTCTGAAGTGAGTTTCCTGGAGGCAGCATATGTATGGGTCGTGTTTTTGAATCCATTTGGCCACTCTGTGCGTTTTGGTTGGGGCATTTAGTCCGTTGACATTCAAAGTAATTATTGATACAAATGATCCTATTGTCATCTTCTTCGATGTTATGATGGGTTTGTTTTGTGGATCTTCTCCTTTTATACTTGTTGTCTATATAAGTCCCTTTAACACTTGTTGTAAGGCTGGTTTGGTGTGACTAAATTCGTTTAATTTTTGCTTATCTGTAAAGCTTTGGATTTCTCCATCAGTTTTGAATGAGATCCTTGCAGGGTAGAGGATTCTTGGTTGCAGAGTATTCTCTTTTAGCCATTTAAATGTGTCCTGCCATTCCCTTCTGGCCTGCAGAGTTTCTGTTGAAAGATCAGCTGTTAAACGGATGGGCTTTCCCTTGTATGTCACGAGTTGCTTTTCCCTTGCTGCTTTGAGAATTCTGTCCTTGTGTTTAATTTGTGTTAGCTTCATTAATATGTGTCTTGGTGTGTTTCTTCTCGGATTGATTCTGTATGGTACTCTTTGCGCCTCTTGGACTTGATTGACTATTTCTTTTCCCATGTTGGGGAAATTTTCAACTAGAATCTCTTCAAAACTTTTCTCATAGCCTTTCTTTTTTTCTTCTTCTTCTGGAACCCCTGTAATTTGAATATTGTTGCATTTGATATTATCCCAGAGGTCTCTGAGGCTGTCCTCTGCTCTTTTCATTCTTTGAGCTAGATTCTGTTTTCCAGCAGTGACTTCCACCATTCTATCTTCCAGCTCACTTATCCGGTCTTCTGTCTCAGATACTCTGCTCTTGATTCCTCCTACAGTGTTTTTCAGTTCAGCAGTTGCGTTGTTTGTTTCTGTTACTTTTTTGGTAAGTTCTTGTATTTCTTTATTCAGTGTGTTAGTTGTGTCTTGCAATTTCTCTACCATTCTGTTTTCAGTGTCTTTGATCATCTTTACTGTCATTCTTCTGAAATCACTTTCAGAAAGTTTGTCCAAATTCTCTTCATTGATTTCATCTTGTGCACTTGTAGATTGTTCCTTCACTTGTGTGGTATTTCTCTGCCGTTTCATTGTTATTATTAATTTTTTAACTGCCTCTGTGTGGGATTTCCTTTTCCCAGACTTTGAGTTACGTCTGTTGGTGTTTGTTGTTTGGATGGGGCTTCTTATTCTGGGTGACGCTGGTGGTTGGGTGATGTCAGGACTTGCATACAAGTGATTACCTTTGTTGGTGTTCTCACTTGTATAGTGCTCTCTAGTGTTAGGCGTTCTCTAGTATTGTAGAGTTTTGGAGTCAGTGCTCCCTCCCTAAAGCCCCGGGACTTGTTGCCTGACCAGGGAATGAAGATTTCACGACTGGTTTTTTATGGCATTAAATGATATTAAAACATATATACGCGAATGAGAAACGGAAGATATACCTTTGACAAATGGCAATTAAAATATTATGCAAATACTATCCAGCGTATTGAATTATACACACAAACATATACAGTTGTAACATAACCCAAGCATTCCAACCAAAAATACAGTACAATATGTTAGCATGGCGAATAGAGAAAACCAAGAATGATAGCCAGCAGTTAATAACCAAACTAAGTAGAGCACCAATTGGAGCAGGGTCCCCGTTGGGGATAAGGCAATGAGGACAGAACAGACTAAGAAATATGGTGGGAAAAGGGAAAAAGAGAAAGGGAGGATAGAAGAGAAATATAGAATAATACTGCAAAGTTAAATATAGGGAGATAAAGATTTGTATGTATTAGAGTTTAGTGCTATAGGAAAGGAGCATCAGAAAAAGCAAAGAATTATAGAGGAAGTAGTAGTACAAAAGAAAAATTTTAAAAATTAAAACAAAGATAAGTATATAGAAAAATATAGAAAAACAAAGCAAAAACAAAAACAAACAAAACCCCCACACAGCTTTAAAAGGCCAATGGGGAACCAGAAGTTTATACCAAAATAAAATGTGTGGTTTGAAAGGAAGAAGAAGAAAAAAAAATTATGTAAACTTGAATATATTCAGTCAGTCTTACTGAAAAGATTAGTAGCTTCAATAGAATTCAATGGAGGAAATAAACACACCCAGTCTCACACACCCAAAATAAACAAACAAACAAACAAAAAACAACAAAAAAGGGGGAGTGCACTGCACTGAGTGGGTTTGAGAAAAAGGTAAAAAAACAATTAAACAAAGCAACACAATTTAAAAAAAGCAATAAAATGAATACAGAATAAAATGAAAATTTAAAAATCCAGCAGTAACTCTGGCTTCAGACAAAATGTGAAAATAGTGTTTATGTTCTTCTGTCTCTTGCTGACTATTCAGGAATTATCAGTCTTTTTCTTGCCTCTGGCAGTGGTTGGATCTGAAGACCTCTTTGACTGCTTGTTTATTTTGGCCTATTCCAGAACTACAAGGCCCGCCCAGGCTGACCCTGGGAGTTTCTTAATCCATATCCTTTTTCTTGCTGGGTGGAGCTAAATTCCCTCCCTGTAGCTTGACCAGTGGCCCTGCAGTTTGACCAGCAGCCAAACTACAGTAGGGAAAATGGCGTCTGTCTCACAAAGAATTTCTTCCCACACGCTCTATGGGAAGCACTTCCACAGTGACCCCGACCCTGCTGCAGGCCACTGTCGACCCCCGCAACTGCAGGAGACGTCAGATTGCCCAGAGGTGAGTCTGGCTCAGTCTCATGCAGGATCGCTATTCCCCTCTCCTGGGTCACAGTGTGCACAGTTTCCAGTCCTCCTTGGGGGCTCTGTGATCAGGTTAATGGTAACCTCCTCCAAAGGAAACTGAGTGCCATCCTTCCGAGGACTGCTCAAGGGCACTTCTATCTCAAGGGGGCACCTGGACCCTCCAAAACAGGTATGGCTCCGTCCCTTGTTGGCGTCACTGCTCCTTTCCCGGGTCTTGAGTTGCAACAGGCTTTGCGCCTTTGGCCCACCCAGCCTTTCTGGTGGGTATGAGGTTTGACTTTTAAAAGTGCGATTGAGCCCTTCCTACCGTGTTGATGCGGCTTCTCCTTTCTTTTTCGATGTGGGGTATCCTCTCCATGATCAGATCCAACCTCCTCCTGTAAATGGTTTTTCAGGAACTCGTTGCAATTCAGGCAATTTTGCAGGAGAGATGAGTGCACGTCCTTCTACGCCGCCATCTTAGCTCCACCCCGCCCAGATGATGTTTCTTTATTTTAATTTTTTAAAAAGAGTTTTATTAGAGTAGAGATACTTTATAATTTTCTGTTAGTTTCTGCTGTACAGTAAGGTGAATCAGTTACATGTATACATATATTCACTCTGTTTTAGATTCTATTCCTGTTTAGTTCACCACAGATCACTGAACAGAATTTTATGTGATATGCAATAGGTTGTCACTCATTATCTATTTTGTACATAGTAGTGGATATTGTTACTTTTGTTCATTTACTGAGTTCTTTCTTACTCTTTGTGACTCCATAGACTGAAGCATGCCAGGCTTCTCTGTCCTCCACTATCTCCCAGAGTTTGCTCAAATTCATGCCCATTGAGTCGGTGATACCATCCAACCATCTCATTTTTTGACACCCCCTTTTCCTTTTGCCTTCAGTCTTTCCCAGCATCAGGGTCTTTTCCAGTGCATAGGCTCTTCACATCAAGTGGCCTATCTATTGGAGCTTCAGCTTCAAGTATGAACCCTTCCAATGAATATTTAGGGTTCATTTCCTTTAGGATTGACTACTTTCATCTTGCTGTTCAAGGAACTCTCAGGAGTCTTCTCCAGCACCACAGTTTCAAAGCCTCAACTCTGTGTCACTCAGCCTTCTATGTGGTCCAACTCTCACATGTTCATGACTGCTGGAAAAACCATAGCTTTGACTATATGCGCCTTTGTCAGCAAAGTGGTATCTCTGCTTTTTCATTCTCTGTCTAGGTTTGCCATAGCTTTCCTTCTAAGGAGCAAGTGTCTTTGAATTTCATGGCTACAGTCACCACACAGTGATTTTGGAGCCCAAGAAAATAAAATCTGTCACTGCTTCCACATTTTCCTCATCTATTTACCATGAAATGGTAAGACTGGATGCCATGGTCTTAGTTTTTTGAATGCTGAGTTTCAGGCCAATTTTTTAAACCTCCTCTTTCACCCTTCTCAAGAAGCTCTTTAGTTCCTCTTCACTTTTTGCCATTAGAACAGTATCATATGTCAATCCTAATCTTCCAGTTCATCCAGCTCCCTCACCTTGGTAATCATAAGTTTGTTCCTTATACCTGTGACCCTACTACTGCTTTGCCAATAAATTCGTCTGTATTGTTTTTCTAGTTTCCACATATAAGCAATATTATACGGTATTTGTTTTCCCTTTTCTGACTTATTTCACTCTATATTACAGTTTCTAGGTCCATTTATGTCTCTGTCAGTGGTACTATTTTGTTCCTTTTTATGGCTGAGTAATATTCCATCATTTAAATGTAGCATGTTTTCTTTATCCATTCCTCGGTTGATGGACATTTAGGTTGTTTCCATGTCCAGGCTATTGGAAACGGTGCTGCAGTGTGCATCAGGGTGCATGCATCCTTTTGAATTATGCTTTTCTCCAGATATATCTAGAAATGGGATTTCTGGATTGTTTGGTAGCTCTGATTTTAGTTTTTTATGGAATTTCATACTGTTTTCCCTCGTGGCTGTACCAATTTATATTCCCACTAACAGTATAAGAGGGTTCCATTTGTGCCACACTTTCGCCAGCATTTATTATTTGCAGATTTTTTTGATGATAGCCATTCTGACTCATGTGAAGTGATAACCTCATTGTGGTTTTGATTTATGTTTCTCTAATAATTAGTGATGATGAGCATCTTTTCACGTACTTTTTGGCTATCTACATGTCATCTTTGGAGAAATGTCTATTTAGATCTTCCTCCCATTTTTGATTGGGTTATAATATATATATTGAGCTGCATGAGATGTTTGTATATTTTGGAGATTAATCTCTTGTCTATTTGCAAATATTTTCTCCAATTCTGAGGATTGTCTTTTTCTTTGTTTGTTTGTGGTTGCCTTTGCTATCCAAAAGCTTTAAAGTTTGACTAATAATGGATCCTATTTGTTTATTTTTATTTTCATTTTCATTACTCTAGGAGGTGAATCTAAAAAGATCTTGCTGCAATTTTATGTCCAGCAGTTTTTGACTAGTTTCAGCTTTTCCCCACCTTTAGAAGCTCTTTAGTTCCTCTTCACTTTTTGCCATTAGAACAGTATCATATGTCAATCCTAATCTTCCAGTTCATCCAGCTCCCTCACCTTGGTAATCATAAGTTTGTTCCTTATACCTGTGACCCTACTACTGCTTTGCCAATAAATTCGTCTGTATTGTTTTTCTAGTTTCCACATATAAGCAATATTATACGGTATTTGTTTTCCCTTTTCTGACTTATTTCACTCTATATTACAGTTTCTAGGTCCATTTATGTCTCTGTCAGTGGTACTATTTTGTTCCTTTTATGGCTGAGTAATATTCCATCATTTAAATGTAGCATGTTTTCTTTATCCATTCCTCGGTTGATGGACATTTAGGTTGTTTCCATGTCCAGGCTATTGGAAACGGTGCTGCAGTGTGCATCAGGGTGCATGCATCCTTTTGAATTATGCTTTTCTCCAGATATATCTAGAAATGGGATTTCTGGATTGTTTGGTAGCTCTGATTTTAGTTTTTTATGGAATTTCATACTGTTTTCCCTCGTGGCTGTACCAATTTATATTCCCACTAACAGTATAAGAGGGTTCCATTTGTGCCACACTTTCGCCAGCATTTATTATTTGCAGATTTTTTTGATGATAGCCATTCTGACTCATGTGAAGTGATAACCTCATTGTGGTTTTGATTTATGTTTCTCTAATAATTAGTGATGATGAGCATCTTTTCACGTACTTTTTGGCTATCTACATGTCATCTTTGGAGAAATGTCTATTTAGATCTTCCTCCCATTTTTGATTGGGTTATAATATATATATTGAGCTGCATGAGATGTTTGTATATTTTGGAGATTAATCTCTTGTCTATTTGCAAATATTTTCTCCAATTCTGAGGATTGTCTTTTTCTTTGTTTGTTTGTGGTTGCCTTTGCTATCCAAAAGCTTTAAAGTTTGACTAATAATGGATCCTATTTGTTTATTTTTATTTTCATTTTCATTACTCTAGGAGGTGAATCTAAAAAGATCTTGCTGCAATTTTTATGTCCAGCAGTGTTCTGCCAGTGCTTTCCTGTTAGAGTTTTATAGTGTTCCACCTTCAGTTAGGTGTTTAATCCATTTTGAGTTTCAGTTTGTATTTTAGTAGGATCATTTTGGCAGCAGGGTGGTGGCTGCAGTCTTAAGGGGGAGGTGGGGCTTGGGGAGAACAGGAAGCCCCCTTAAGAGGATAGTCTAGAGAGGCAATCTTTCAAACATGTATATAAAACCATATTAATCTTTCTTAAATCTTTTGATTCTTCCAGATTAAGTAGAAGCTCCTTGGAAAATCTCACAGGGCTTTCATGCCAGTCCTTGCTAATTTTCCAGCCACCTACCCTATGCTCCCAGCTCACCCAGTACCATGGTTCCTAGGATATTTTCTCTTTTGTTTGCTTACATGGCTCTCCCAAGCTTGTCAGACTTCAAATTCCAATTCAAATATTATCTCATATGAGAAGGCTTCCCATGTTAGCTGAAAGGGCTCAAATCTCACTCCTCACACAAGTCTTTAAGCATGTCTTTATTAATATGGTCTTCATTTGCTTTATTGTGTTTCCTTCCTTCTCTGCTTCTGAGCTTCCTGAGGCCAGTGATTATGTCTGGTTCATCTTAGATTTTCATCACTTAACCTGATACTTGGCATGTAAAAGATGCTTCAAAATCAGCATCACTATAACAATATTTATGAGGCAGGAGATAAGAATACAGTTAGATGTATCAGCCCCACGTCTAACCTCTATTCTCTTTCAGCCTGACATCCCACCTCTGTCTCAAACCATAAGAAAGTTTGCACACATGTGTAAATGGAAAGTCTAGCTGCTATGTCCAACCTCTATCCACACGCCTCCCCACTGTAAACGGTCACCTCTTGCCGGGCCAGCCGGCAATTGAACAGATCCTGAAGAGAGTGGCAGATAGGCTAAGAAAAGAAAGAAGGACAGAAAAGATGGGGTTGAGAGGGACAGCAAGAGGCAGACAACTCTACAGGTTGCTGACAAGTTGCTGACAAGTTTATTGAATTTGCTCATACATTCTGTACTTTCAAAATCAGGTAACACACAGCAAACAATAGTGTATACATGCTTCAGGCCAGGTTTCCTAGCATCTTGTCAGTCCCCCTCAGGCAGGTCATTAATTAGGTATTACCTCTTGGTATGTCATTAACATATTCAAAGTTCTTTAGATTACAATGGTTCTGGACATAAAGCCCCTCAAGCCTTTTTCATCTGTTGACCTAGGCTCCAGGTGTCCTTTACGATAGCTCAGGAATGTCTTCACAATACCTGGGGTGGCGGGACAGAGAGCTATGCTGTTATCAGCTCCTGTTTCCAGGGCAGCTCCCAGAGCTATGTTTCCTTAAAAGAAACCCCTTGAAACAGGGCAGCTCCCCGCAACCTCTTAGCCACCTTAAAGCCTATGTATGTGTGCTCCAGTGATGCAGTAGTCTTGAAAGGACAGATTTGGAGCAGAATCCCTTAGAGGCAGAGCTGGACCATTTGGACAGGGAATCTGCAGTCTTAGGTACAGAAACAGAGCCTAGAAAGCGGGTACATGGGCCCACAGGGGCAGTGTCTCTTTGGCCCTATGGATTCCTTGACACGTGGTTAGGGATATGACCAGAGAAAAGACAGAGCAGAAGCCTTTAGGGCAGTGATTCCCAACCTTTTTGGCACCAGGGACTGGTTTTCTAGAGATGATAAATTTTTCCACAGATGGGGAGATGGGGAGAAAGTTTCAGGCAGTAATGAGAATGATAAGGAGCAGCAGATGAAACTTGGAAATGTGGACTTGGTAGTTACCAGCACATAGGTGGCAGTTGCAACTATAGGTGTGGCCCAAGAAGAAAGTATAGATTGAGAAGAAACTTCAGTAGCCGGCAAAGAGAATCATGAAGAAGACTGAAAGAAGTAGCCAGAGAGATACATGGAAATCCAGGACATAGGGAGTCATGGAGGATTTTAGACATGGGCAACAGTTTCAAAAACAATGAAGAAGGTCATGCTGCTAACTGCCAGCATTCTCAGGTATGAGAAAGCTGAAGAATACCCATCATGTTTTAATAAATAAGTCATTAGTGACAGTGAAATTAGTTTCAGAGGAGGCATGATGGCTGAAGACACACTATGTTGTATTTAGAAGGCAAAGTGGGGGAAATTTCAACTTAGTTTGTCTTTCAAATATGTGGCTATGACCACTTATGCATGGCATGGCCAAAATATTAACGTATCCTGAGTTTTGTAACAGAATCTCACTGAGGGATGATATTCAAAGTATTTAGCAAAAGTAACCACTGTGATCCTAGCCAAGAAGATTAGATGCCAGCTATGAACTTCTACTAAAGCCTTAGAAGCATACCCTGTTGAGATCAGTCCTGCTCCCAACTGTCCAAGAATCATGTCTGTCTGAATCCTTATTCTCACATGGTCAGTTCACCCTAGCTGGCTAGTGTGGAGTAACAACAAGGCAAGCAACCTTTTCATGCACACAGGGTGCCCTAGAGTTGGGTGAGTGTTTTCTCAAACATCTGCTGGCTAGGGGGAGAAAACTGAAGCTATATTTCTTGAGCTGTTGGTACCAAGACTCTCCAGCAATTTTAGGAAAAAATTGTATCAAAGGTTTAAAATATTCTTTTCATAGTAACAAGAGGAGTCTTATCATCCATCTTCCACTTAAGGTCTATATTTGTCCTCATGATAGGTAGTGTGTGCATGCATAACCAGTTGCTCAGTTGTGTCTGACTATTTGTGACCCTGTGGACTGTAGCCAGCCGGGCACCTCTGTCCATGGGATTCCCCAGGCAAGAATACTGGAGTCGGTTGTCATTTCCTTCTCCAGCAGATCTTTCTGACTCCGAGACTGAAACCACATCTGCTGCATCTCCTACTCTGGCAGGGGGGTTCTTTACCACGGAGCCACCATAATAGGTAGAGCCATGCTCAAATGCTGCATCTGGACGGGACTTCACTTCTCAGTGGCAGTGTCACTCCTGAAGCCCAGGTGTGCACACCCGTCTGTCCTCAGGGAGCAATGTCTGTCCGTGGCTTCCTCTTTCTCAGGAGCAGAAGAAACTTTTAGTGGTCTTCATGCTCTCTCCTCCTAGCTCTCCTAACTTCCTCCTACTCCTCCCGGCTCCCCTCTCTCCACTCCCGTCACCCACCTGGACCACCCAGAACAGAGGAGCCCCATTCTCCCACTTGGAACTGTGACTGGAGAATTCCAGGCCCATTTCCTTCTGTTTTCAGCCCAACCTTGGAGCCTCTGAGGGAGGCGAGAGGAGTCCTGGGCAGCAGGCCAGCCCCACCCAGGGGCCAAACGATGGAGCCTAGTGGGAATCCAGCTTTGATTGGAGGCTCATGAGGAGGGGAGCCTGCTCCTTATTACCTCTGGGGCAAATGTAATTAAAAACCTATTGAATTTCTGTTTCAGGCTTCATTTTTAAAAGTTTAAAATTTGTTAAATGTGATCTGCCACAGGCTGGGATTTTGAGTATAAATAAGGTGAATGTATAATGAAGTTTGCGGGGCCGCTGCTTGATCACAGATTTTGAGGTCTATCCATTGTGCTCATTTTAGATCATAAAGTAGACCTCTGATACCCCACAATTAGAAGACAGAGTGGCCCCCAAGCCTCAAAATAATTAAAATGGTAAGCATGCCAGATTGTAGATGACTTAGTTATACTGGACAGTTTTCCAAAATCAAAAGTAAAACTGCTGAGATGCCAAACCCTAAATGTCATCATCTTTTAAGCCACTTCCCATGCAGATGACTACTCGGCATGTAGGAGCAGGCTCGTATCATACGTGCTGTTACCGGCGTGAACTTATTCTTGGCAGCTTCACAGAACAGGTCGCCTTCTCCTTCCTTACCACGCATCTGCTGACTTTTACTACATCTAAGAGAAACCCACCCCCACCACCAGAGTACACAGAAAAGGGATCATGCAAAGTTAGCTCTAATGGATTAGGGATCAGGATTTGGGAAGCAAAGAGTGAAACCTAATCTTGGTAATCTCTGGCTTGTTCTTGGTTTTAAAACAATGCTGCCTTAGAGAGCCAAATTCCCCAGAGTGGTTGAGGAGCTGAAAATTTTTCTCCTCACCATGGATTTTCTTGGAGTCACATATTAACAGGACTTCAAAGCTTTTTTCTGAGCCGGCGAATTATAATAGGTATAATGTGAAAAGAACCAGCAGAATGGAACAAGTCAAGAATCTGGAGGTTATGTGGTTAGAGAACAAATATAATCATTAATGTGGTTTGGATCACTTAATTTTTTGAACATGTGCTCTTGTCTGTCCGTCCCCACCCCACCCACCCACCTTGGAGCAACTGTGACTTTTTCCAATTAAAATACAAACTCAGCTACCTATTTTTCCCCATCTTTCTTCCCACACCTGTCTGCCCCATTTCTCTGTGGATTACGGGGCCGGGCAGGCCAAACGATCCTAGTGGGAATCCAGCTTTGATTGGAGGCTCATGAGGAGAGCCTGCTCCTTATTACCTCTGGGGCAAATGTAATTAAAACCTATTGAATTTCTGTTTCAGGCTTCATTTTTAAAAGTTTAAAATTTGTTAAATGTGATCTGCCACAGGCTGGGATTTTGAGTATAAATAAGGTGAATGTATAATGAAGTTTGCGGGGCCGCTGCTTGATCACAGATTTTGAGGTCTATCCATTGTGCTCATTTTAGATCATAAAGTAGACCTCTGATACCCCACAATTAGAAGACAGAGTGGCCCCCAAGCCTCAAAATAATTAAAATGGTAAGCATGCCAGATTGTAGATGACTTAGTTATACTGGACAGTTTTCCAAAATCAAAAGTAAAACTGCTGAGATGCCAAACCCTAAATGTCATCATCTTTTAAGCCACTTCCCATGCAGATGACTACTCGGCATGTAGGAGCAGGCTCGTATCATACGTGCTGTTACCGGCGTGAACTTATTCTTGGCAGCTTCACAGAACAGGTCGCCTTCTCCTTCCTTACCACGCATCTGCTGACTTTTACTACATCTAAGAGAAACCCACCCCCACCACCAGAGTACACAGAAAAGGGATCATGCAAAGTTAGCTCTAATGGATTAGGGATCAGGATTTGGGAAGCAAAGAGTGAAACCTAATCTTGGTAATCTCTGGCTTGTTCTTGGTTTTAAAACAATGCTGCCTTAGAGAGCCAAATTCCCCAGAGTGGTTGAGGAGCTGAAAATTTTTCTCCTCACCATGGATTTTCTTGGAGTCACATATTAACAGGACTTCAAAGCTTTTTTCTGAGCCGGCGAATTATAATAGGTATAATGTGAAAAGAACCAGCAGAATGGAACAAGTCAAGAATCTGGAGGTTATGTGGTTAGAGAACAAATATAATCATTAATGTGGTTTGGATCACTTAATTTTTTGAACATGTGCTCTTGTCTGTCCGTCCCCACCCCCACCCACCCACCTTGGAGCAACTGTGACTTTTTCCAATTAAAATACAAACTCAGCTACCTATTTTTCCCCATCTTTCTTCCCACACCTGTCTGCCCCATTTCTCTGTGGATTAGTTCATCTGGGGTAGATGAAATATAAGATAAAATGGAACCTGAGAAGGAGATGGTTCCTGGTTTAATCTGCTTGTTTGGCTGGGCTAGACATTAGCATGCAGCGCCTTATCAAGGGCATGCATAGGACAGGCAGCCTCCTTTTCTAGGGGAGTGGCCTGTGGAGAGAGTCTCTAAAGCAGAAAGCCTAGAGGCTGGATGAGGTGGCAGAGAGCTCCATCTCATTGGAGTTCAGGCCTCTGAGTAAACCATTTCCAGGAAAGTGATGATCTCCTGGTATCTTACATGTTTTAGGAGCCAGGAACAAGTGGGCCAGAAGACTTGGCCCTGCCTTGAACAGCTTCAATAATTACTTAATTATATCCCTGCCTATCTGATTCTGCCTCTGAATCTAAGCTGCTTCAAAGGGCCCAGCATGGAAGAACGCCACGTTTTCAGGGCCGCTGGATTTGCCTCCTGAGATGGCCCACACTGTCTGTGGAGTGTGCTTTTCTCTGAGTATGAATAAATCCATTTCTTACCTAAAAACCAAAACATAACAAAAACAAAAAGAAACAACAAAAACAAATTTAAAAAACCCTGAAAGGCCCAGCATGGAGGCATTTGGAACTGAGCTAGTAGGAACACACTATGGCCACAGGAAGGGGAACCTGAATTCATGAGCTATTCCTGCCTCTGCTCTGTCCAACTGGTTGTGTGACCTGCTGTGGGCCTCAGTGTCCTCCCGGTGAGTTGGAATGTTCTGAGGAGCAATAACTCCTCCCCAAACGTTTGAGAAAGTGCCTCGCTCAGTGTTCTCCCACTTCATCAGTGTTCTCCTGCTTCCTCTGATCTCCACAATACTCCTGAACCTTGGAGAGCCTGGGGACAAAAGAATAATCCAGGGGCCACAGAGGTGGACATCACTGTGGAAAGACAGAACTCAGATCTTCCTCCTATTTATGTTAAGACTGTCTTAAGCAATGTTCTTTTACATATAGGCAGTTATAATCAAGTCATTAAAACCCCATATATGGGGCTTCCCCTGGTGGTCCAGTGGGTAAGGACACCGCCTTGCAGTGCAAGGGGCGCTGGTTCGATCCCTGGCCTGGGAAGATCCCACGTGCCGCGGAGCGGCTGGACTGATGTGTCCAATTACGGAGCCGGAGCTCTGGAGCGCATGCGCCCAGAGCCGGCCCTCTGCAACAACAGACGCCACCGCGATGGGAGGCCCACAGGAGCCAAAGAACAAAGACGGATGGAAATAGAGAAATGAAAGACCAATAGAAGTGGCCCGCCCGCTCCCCTCCCTCCCCAACCCGGCCCTCGCCCAAAAATGTAAAATAAATAAATAAATCTTTAAAAAAAAAAAAAAAAAACCCATATATGAAAGCCTGTCAGAACCAAGGTAATCAAATAAGAGTTGGGAAATGCAATTTTCCTGTATGCTGAATTTTTCAAAAACATTTTACAGCTCTTCTTTGGGGATTGTCTCTAGGACTGATTTACCAGCCACCTCAGGGCATTAATCACACCTTATTTTTAGCTCCGAATATCATCACGCTGTTGGGTTGTTCACCTTGACAGTAAATGACTTTTGAGAATTTGTGGTAACCTATTTTTGAGAAGAAGTATTTCCACTGCTGAGGAAATTCTAAACAAGGTCACCAAGCTCTGAAGGAAATTCCCAAGGAGGAATTCTGAATATTTTGAGTGATGGCAGCAACTTCCCAGGGGAGAGAAAACATGCATTATGGGGGTCTTAAGGTTCAAAAATACCCGAGTTTGAATCCCAGCTCCTTACTTTCTAGCTCTTGAATGTGCTACATAAACTGTCTGGCTGTTAGTCAGTCATAGTATCTTATCGAGCTTGAGGTTCAGGTTAAGGACTCAAAAAATATAGCATGTGCCTATAGCACTCAGCATATATGTGTCCAGTAACTTCTTGGATTATTGAAACTTCCAGCAAAACTGTATTCATTTATATGTATGAATGTAATATTAAAAATAGCTAATAACCTTGTTTTCACTTTCAGTAGTATTAATGTTGAATAATAACTATATATTGGATCCTGTTATAAATGCTTTATCTATTGTTGTTCAGTCATGTCTGACTCTTTGTGACCCCGTGAACTGTAGCACACCAAGCTTCTCTGACCCTCACTATTTCCTGGAGTTTGCTCAAGTTTATGTCCATTGAGTCAGTGATGATCTTAGTTTATAGATATAGAAACTGAGGCACTGAAAGATTAAGTAATGTGTATAAAGTCATAGAGCAAACCAATTGAAGAGTTAGGGACCTGAGAATTTAGGTCCAGAGTCAATGTTCTTCATTGAACATTATATTGCACTTATCAGAACATCAGTCATTTATTATCAGATTTTACATATTCCTCAGGGATGTGTAGATTGTGTGTGTGTGTGGGTAGGTGTGTGAAGGAGGGAATCCAAGCTACTCGGGTAGGTGTTCAGGCTTCATGAGAGCTTCTCTTGCTGCTGGGACTCTGGCTGCATCCACCAATCTAATATGGAAGGGCTTTTCCTTAGGAACATTCATGGGTACAAAGAAAGCCAAGAACCAAAGCAGAAGCCAATAGACTGTCCATAGCTTGTGACTTGAGCTGCAATCTCTCCTGTGTGTCCCTTAGGACTGAAGAACACAGTTTCTGAACTAACCTAGTTGCAGGTACAGACATAGCTATTGTTCTTGATGTTGTTGTTTAGTCACTAAGTCATGTCTGACTCTTTGCAACCCCATGGACTGTAGCCTGCCAGGCTTCTCTGTCCAGGGAATTTTGCAGGCAAGAATCGTGGAGTGGGTAGCTGTTTCCTTCTCCAGGGAATCTTCCCAACCCGGAGAGTGAACCTGTGTCTTCTGAATTGCAGGTGATTCTTTACCGCTGAGCCACCAGGGAAGCCCATTGTTCTTTACAGCTTGTTGTAATTTCATACCAATTCTCTCATACCATAAAATGATGATATGGAGAAAGAAGACCTTGCCAGAAGTCATCCAGTCAGTAACTGGAGAAAGCTATTCAGCTAGTTTTCTTCCTACCATATTGTACACATCTTCCCTTTTTGGAGGAGTGAAATCATCACCTCATCCCTTGACTCTGTTTTTGTTTCACTTCCGCCCTGTCTCTGGAAGCCACACAGACTCTAAGAAAGGTGAAGAATATGAGGCAGAGAGCAGAATGGCATCAAAGAGAAAGGTGGAAGAGCAGCAAGGCCTGTGGCCCGATGGCTGCTCTGTGTGGAGGCCCTGGCTGCTGACCTTGGAGGTCCTGTAAGCAGCCAAGAGACCCATATTGTCCCACATGACTTCTGTTGTTAATCTCGAGTGGACACTGCATGACTGCAGGAGCAGAGCACCAAATGCTCTGTGCAGCAGTGACCTTGATACAGTACAGGGAGCACACACAGCTCTCAGCTCTGCAGGGTGGATTTCCCACAGTGCAGCCTAGCACTGCCCTTTCCCCATGGACAGGGGTAAACATGCAGTGCAGAAGATTGCTATTGGGTTTCCCAGGACTTTGAACATGTTCCTACCTAGCTGACTGCAGGTCAAGAACCGACACTCATTCCCAAGTTCGTGCTATTGTTTTCTGATTCTTTAGCTTTAAGGTCTGTCTTCCCAGGGAGGGAAGAGAGCTCGGCTTAGACAAATATGGTTTTGCATCCACCAATCTAATATGGAAGGGCTTTTCCTTAGGAACATTCATGGGTACAAAGAAAGCCAAGAACCAAAGCAGAAGCCAATAGACTGTCCATAGCTTGTGACTTGAGCTGCAATCTCTCCTGTGTGTCCCTTAGGACTGAAGAACACAGTTTCTGAACTAACCTAGTTGCAGGTACAGACATAGCTATTGTTCTTGATGTTGTTGTTTAGTCACTAAGTCATGTCTGACTCTTTGCAACCCCATGGACTGTAGCCTGCCAGGCTTCTCTGTCCAGGGAATTTTGCAGGCAAGAATCGTGGAGTGGGTAGCTGTTTCCTTCTCCAGGGAATCTTCCCAACCCGGAGAGTGAACCTGTGTCTTCTGAATTGCAGGTGATTCTTTACCGCTGAGCCACCAGGGAAGCCCATTGTTCTTTACAGCTTGTTGTAATTTCATACCAATTCTCTCATACCATAAAATGATGATATGGAGAAAGAAGACCTTGCCAGAAGTCATCCAGTCAGTAACTGGAGAAAGCTATTCAGCTAGTTTTCTTCCTACCATATTGTACACATCTTCCCTTTTTGGAGGAGTGAAATCATCACCTCATCCCTTGACTCTGTTTTTGTTTCACTTCCGCCCTGTCTCTGGAAGCCACACAGACTCTAAGAAAGGTGAAGAATATGAGGCAGAGAGCAGAATGGCATCAAAGAGAAAGGTGGAAGAGCAGCAAGGCCTGTGGCCCGATGGCTGCTCTGTGTGGAGGCCCTGGCTGCTGACCTTGGAGGTCCTGTAAGCAGCCAAGAGACCCATATTGTCCCACATGACTTCTGTTGTTAATCTCGAGTGGACACTGCATGACTGCAGGAGCAGAGCACCAAATGCTCTGTGCAGCAGTGACCTTGATACAGTACAGGGAGCACACACAGCTCTCAGCTCTGCAGGGTGGATTTCCCACAGTGCAGCCTAGCACTGCCCTTTCCCCATGGACAGGGGTAAACATGCAGTGCAGAAGATTGCTATTGGGTTTCCCAGGACTTTGAACATGTTCCTACCTAGCTGACTGCAGGTCAAGAACCGACACTCATTCCCAAGTTCGTGCTATTGTTTTCTGATTCTTTAGCTTTAAGGTCTGTCTTCCCAGGGGAGGGAAAGAGAGCTGGCACTTTGGCTTAGACAAATATATAGATTTACAGATGGCTCAGTCATGGGCACCACGCACCTGTTAGGTGATCAAGAAACTTGTCTCTGTTCAGATGAACTTAGTGTACCCGGGAGACTGTGTGAAAATATTCCAAGTGGAAACAGAACTTGTTTATATAAATTTTGTCCTAGAAAATTATCTGTTAGGAAAGCAGTGACTTGGAGCTATAAAGTACACATTTAAGTCTGTTGGTTATGTTCAATGTCATTATAGTATTTTTACATTAAACAGTACATTGTATTATACTATTATAAATTATCTGATTTTCTTGTAATCTCATCTGTTTATCTTGTCTGCTTTGGTGAACTCTTTTGGGAGCATGAAAAGAGCCTTCCTTTCCTTGTTTTCTAGTAGTTGTTTTCATAACTCTAGTAGGTAATTATTCTTTTTGACCACCCTTCATCCGAAGTTCATCTTTCAAGAAGCACCTATCTTATGAGAGAGAGCCCAGTTCCTCTTCTTACATTCCAGACACTGGATTTCCAGACACTGAACATTCCAGACACTGGATTTCCTAGTCTCCCTTACAGTTAGGACATAGACATATGATCCAGCTGCTCCGCATCTGCTAGTGTTTTTGCAACTATGATTGTTATGAAGGAAGGAACATGCAGAACCCATGCTGGTGGGGAGCAGTGGGTAATGTGGCAACTACTACAGTTCCTGGAAGCAGCAGAGTCAGTGGCTGGAGCATCAGCGTCCAAGAACCAGTGCTGCCGGCACTGGAAGAATAAGCTTGTAATGTCCAGACACAGGGTGGTGGCTCTGCTGTCTTCATTGGTTGAATCCTGCAGCAGAATTTACAGAGCATTCCTGGCTGGGAGTCTTTTCTCTGGACCCCTAGAATTCTTCTGAGTTGCCCAATGTCTTTTCAATAAGTTCCTTTTCTTAAATTAGCTGGAGCCTATTTCTGTTGCTTGCAACAAAGCATCCCAAGAGATTCAATGTTAAAGCAAACACTCAATAAATATTTGTTAAATGAATTAAGAACTTCTGATATTTCCCAAGTCAAAAATATCGTCCTAAATGAAGGTCTGTCTTCCCAGGGGAGGGAAAGAGAGCTGGCACTTTGGCTTAGACAAATATATAGATTTACAGATGGCTCAGTCATGGGCACCACGCACCTGTTAGGTGATCAAGAAACTTGTCTCTGTTCAGATGAACTTAGTGTACCCGGGAGACTGTGTGAAAATATTCCAAGTGGAAACAGAACTTGTTTATATAAATTTTGTCCTAGAAAATTATCTGTTAGGAAAGCAGTGACTTGGAGCTATAAAGTACACATTTAAGTCTGTTGGTTATGTTCAATGTCATTATAGTATTTTTACATTAAACAGTACATTGTATTATACTATTATAAATTATCTGATTTTCTTGTAATCTCATCTGTTTATCTTGTCTGCTTTGGTGAACTCTTTTGGGAGCATGAAAAGAGCCTTCCTTTCCCTTGTTTTCTAGTAATTAATTACATAACTCTAGTAGGTAATTATTCTTTTTGACCACCCTTCATCCGAAGTTCATCTTTCAAGAAGCACCTATCTTATGAGAGAGAGCCCAGTTCCTCTTCTTACATTCCAGACACTGGATTTCCAGACACTGAACATTCCAGACACTGGATTTCCTAGTCTCCCTTACAGTTAGGACATAGACATATGATCCAGCTGCTCCGCATCTGCTAGTGTTTTTGCAACTATGATTGTTATGAAGGAAGGAACATGCAGAACCCATGCTGGTGGGGAGCAGTGGGTAATGTGGCAACTACTACAGTTCCTGGAAGCAGCAGAGTCAGTGGCTGGAGCATCAGCGTCCAAGAACCAGTGCTGCCGGCACTGGAAGAATAAGCTTGTAATGTCCAGACACAGGGTGGTGGCTCTGCTGTCTTCATTGGTTGAATCCTGCAGCAGAATTTACAGAGCATTCCTGGCTGCGCAGTCTTTTCTCTGGACCCCTAGAATTCTTCTGAGTTGCCCAATGTCTTTTCAATAAGTTCCTTTTCTTAAATTAGCTGGAGCCTATTTCTGTTGCTTGCAACAAAGCATCCCAAGAGATTCAATGTTAAAGCAAACACTCAATAAATATTTGTTAAATGAATTAAGAACTTCTGATATTTCCCCAAGTCATAATGAAATTTGATACCGTCCTAAAGAAGATGTACACAAATAGGGATGGAGAAATGGAAAAGTATTTAGAGAACAAAGAATAGGAGAGATTTGTTAGAAATAGCAAATTTGCATAGAAGAGTAGTGGGAAATGAGGCTGCAAAACTAGCTTGGGAAGATACTCTGGAGGGCCTTAAAAAGTCAGGCTAAAGAGTTTGGAATTTGTTTCCAAGTTTGGGGATGTCTCTGCAAAAATAGAAAATTTGGAGTAATGGCTATCATTTATTCTGGAGTGCCTTTAGCACAATATTCCCAAAATATTATGTATAGAATCTATCTATAGAAAATACTAGCAAGAGCTTCCTAGTTGGATCAGTGGAAAAGGAATCCATCTGTGGGCTTCCCTGGTTGTCCAGTGGGTAAGGACACTGCCTTGCAGTGCAAGGGGCGCCAGTTCTATCCCTGGCCTGGGAAGATCACATGTGCCGTGGAATTGCTAGACCAATGTGTCCAACTACTGAGCCAGAGCTCTGGAGCACATAGGCCCAGAACTGGTGCTCTGCCACAGAGGCCACTGCAATGGGAGGCCCACACAGGTCAAAGAACAAAGAATAAATGAAAGACCAATAGAAGTGGCCAAGAAAAGAATCCATCTGTGAATGCAGGAGGCACAGGGACACAGGTTTGATCCCCAGGTCTGGAAGATCCCCTGGAGGAGGAAATTGGCAATCCACTCCAGTATTCTTTTTTTATTTTTTGGTTTGGCCACTTCTATTGGTCTTTAATTTATTTCCATCTTTGTTCTTTTGGCCTATGTGGACCTCCCATTGCAGTGACTTTTCTCATTGCAGAGCATTGGCCCTGGGCGCATGCGCTCCAGAGCGCTGGCTTGGTAGTTGGACATGCGCCTTTTCCAGGGATTGAATCCTGCAGCAGAATTTACAGAGCATTCCTGGCTGCGCAGTCTTTTCTCTGGACCCCTAGAATTCTTCTGAGTTGCCCAATGTCTTTTCAATAAGTTCCTTTTCTTAAATTAGCTGGAGCCTATTTCTGTTGCTTGCAACAAAGCATCCCAAGAGATTCAATGTTAAAGCAAACACTCAATAAATATTTGTTAAATGAATTAAGAACTTCTGATATTTCCCCAAGTCATAATGAAATTTGATACCGTCCTAAAGAAGATGTACACAAATAGGGATGGAGAAATGGAAAAGTATTTAGAGAACAAAGAATAGGAGAGATTTGTTAGAAATAGCAAATTTGCATAGAAGAGTAGTGGGAAATGAGGCTGCAAAACTAGCTTGGGAAGATACTCTGGAGGGCCTTAAAAAGTCAGGCTAAAGAGTTTGGAATTTGTTTCCAAGTTTGGGGATGTCTCTGCAAAAATAGAAAATTTGGAGTAATGGCTATCATTTATTCTGGAGTGCCTTTAGCACAATATTCCCAAAATATTATGTATAGAATCTATCTATAGAAAATACTAGCAAGAGCTTCCTAGTTGGATCAGTGGAAAAGGAATCCATCTGTGGGCTTCCCTGGTTGTCCAGTGGGTAAGGACACTGCCTTGCAGTGCAAGGGGCGCCAGTTCTATCCCTGGCCTGGGAAGATCACATGTGCCGTGGAATTGCTAGACCAATGTGTCCAACTACTGAGCCAGAGCTCTGGAGCACATAGGCCCAGAACTGGTGCTCTGCCACAGAGGCCACTGCAATGGGAGGCCCACACAGGTCAAAGAACAAAGAATAAATGAAAGACCAATAGAAGTGGCCAAGAAAAGAATCCATCTGTGAATGCAGGAGGCACAGGGACACAGGTTTGATCCCCAGGTCTGGAAGATCCCCTGGAGGAGGAAATTGGCAATCCACTCCAGTATTCTTTTTTTATTTTTTGGTTTGGCCACTTCTATTGGTCTTTAATTTATTTCCATCTTTGTTCTTTTGGCCTATGTGGACCTCCCATTGCAGTGACTTTTCTCATTGCAGAGCATTGGCCCTGGGCGCATGCGCTCCAGAGCGCTGGCTTGGTAGTTGGACACATCAGTCCAGCCATCTTTTCAGGCCAGGGATTGAATCCATGCCCCTTGCACTGCAAGGCAGTGTCCTTACCCACTGGACCATCAGCGAAGCCCACTCCAGTATTCTTGTCAGGAAAATTCCATGGACAGAAAAGCCTGGTGGATTACAGTCCACGGGGTTGCAAAGAGTCAGACACGACTGAACGTGCACACAAACAAATGTGTTGATGGGAAAAAGAACCCCACCCAGGGGAATTATCCTGGGTTCCATTATCAATCAGGTTGCTTATTTGAAAGAAATTTCAGTAAATCAATCCAAATAAAGAGCATCTAATTGGAGTGAACAAAATGATAAGACCCAATAATTGCTTCTCGTGGCTGCATCCTGGCTTTAGGCTGAATTTCTCTTTAGTTAGTGGTTTTTTTTTTTTTTTTTGGCCTCTTTTATTGGTCCTTCATTTATTTATTTTCATCTATCTTTATCCCTTGGCCTGTGTGGGCCTCCCATTGCAGTGGCCTCTCTCGTTGCAGAGCATTGGCCCTGGGCGCATGCGCTCCAGAGCGCTGGCTTGGTAGTTGGACACATCAGTCCAGCCATCTTTTCAGGCCAGGGATTGAATCCATGCCCCTTGCACTGCAAGGCAGTGTCCTTACCCACTGGACCATCAGCGAAGCCCACTCCAGTATTCTTGTCAGGAAAATTCCATGGACAGAAAAGCCTGGTGGATTACAGTCCACGGGGTTGCAAAGAGTCAGACACGACTGAACGTGCACACAAACAAATGTGTTGATGGGAAAAAGAACCCCACCCAGGGGAATTATCCTGGGTTCCATTATCAATCAGGTTGCTTATTTGAAAGAAATTTCAGTAAATCAATCCAAATAAAGAGCATCTAATTGGAGTGAACAAAATGATAAGACCCAATAATTGCTTCTCGTGGCTGCATCCTGGCTTTAGGCTGAATTTCTCTTTAGTTAGTGGTTTTTTTTTTTTTTTTTTGGCCTCTTTTATTGGTCCTTCATTTATTTATTTTCATCTATCTTTATCCCTTGGCCTGTGTGGGCCTCCCATTGCAGTGGCCTCTCTCGTTGCAGAGCAGGAGCTCTGGGCGTGTGTGCTCTAGAGCGCTGGCTCATAATTGGACACACTAGTCCAGCCACTCCACAGCATGTGGGATCTTCCCCAGCCAGGGATCGAACTGGTGCCCTTTACACTGCAAGGCAGACTGTTTACCCACTGGAGCACCAAGGAAGCCTGAATCTCTCTTCAGCTTTAACATAATTGTTCCCAAGTACTTTGTGAACTCAAAGTTGACACCCTACCAAAGTAACTTTCTCAGGGGTATGTAGTCATTAGCCACTGGCTTTAATAAAGGAAAAAGTTTGGCAAGGTTCTGAGCATAATTATGCATGTTTTTTTTTTTTTTAAATTGGCATATAGTTGATTAACAGTGCTGCATTAGTTTCAGGTGTACAGCGAAGTTATTGTTACATACCTTTTACAGAGTCTTGTTGTTTACAGTTGTTCATAACTATACATGCTTTTTTGACCTTAACTTTTTAGAACAGTTCTATGTTCACAGCAAAATTGAGGAAAAGGTAGAGAAATTTCCCAGATACTGTGTGTTTCCACCCCTGCATTAACTCCTACATTCATTGTTACAATCAGTGAACCTCCACTGACATGCTGTAATCACTCAACGTCCACAGTTTATGTTAACAGTTCACTTTGGTGTTTGAATAAATGTATAATGGCATATATCCACTATACTGTAGTGTTTTCACTGTGGTAAGAACTCTGTGTTTTGGCTGTTTATCCCTTCCTCACTCTCAACCCCTGGAAAACACCAAACTTTCACCGTCTCCATAGTTTTTCCTTTTCCAGAATGTCATAAGTTGGAATCCTATAGTATACAGTCTTTTCAGATTGGTGTCTTCCACTTAGTAATGTTCATCTAAGGTTCCTCCATGTCTTTTCATGGTTTGGTAGAGTATTTCTTTTTAGTGCTGAGTTATATTCCATTGCTTTGGTGTGCCACAGTTTATTTATTGTTTCATCTACCGAAGGACATCTTGGTTGCTTCCAGGTGCTGGTAATTATGAAAAAATTGCTATGAGCATCTATGTGTAGATTTTTGTGTGAACACATGTTTTCAATTCCTCTGGATAAATTGAGGGGGCCAGACTGCTGGACTGTATGGTAAGGGTAAGTTTAATTTTGTAAGAAATTATCAGACTGTCTTGTTACATGGCTTTCCCATTTTTCATTCCTACCAGCAATAAACAAGAGTCTCTATTGCTCCACATTCTCACTAGCATGTGTTGTCAGTGTTCTGGATTTTGGCCATGCTAGTAGGTGTTTAGTGGTAACTTGTTTTAATTTCCATTTCTGTGATGACATATGTATTTTGGATAACAATCCTTTATTTAATCCTTTGTCATTTGCAAATATTTTTTCCCAGTCTGTGGCTTGCTTCTCCTGCTTTTGATATTGTCTTTTGCAAGAGCTGAAGTTTTCATTTTAATGGAGTCCAGCTTATCAATTAGTTCTTTCATGGCATTGGCCTTTGGTGTGTTACCTAAATATTATTGCCATGCTCAAGGTCATCTGGGTTTTCTCCTTTTATTTTCTAGGAGTTTTATAGTTTTTAGTTTTATGTTTAGGTCTGTGATTCATTTTGAGTTGATTTTTTTTGTGTGTAGATTTTAAGTTGTCTGTCTGAATTTCTTTTTTTTTTTTTAAATGAGGATGCCAATTATTCCAGCATAATTTGTTCAAAAGACTATTTTTACTCCATTGTATTGTCTTTGCTTCTTTTTCAAAAATCAGTTGACTGTATTCATGTGGGTTTATTTCTGGGCTCTTTATTCTATTGATTTATTTATATAGTCTTTTGCCAGTAGTACACTGTCTTGATTGCTGTGTCTTTAAAGTAAATCTTGAAGTTAGGTAGCATCAGTTTTCCATTTTACAATTTTGTTGTTCTTCTCCAATATTGTGTTGGCTATTCTGCATCTTTTGCCTTTCCATATAAGATTCTGAGTCAGTTTGTCAGTGTCTACAGAACACCTTGATTGGGTTTTTGATTGGAATTGCATTGAATGTTAAAGTGAAAGTGAAAGTTGCTCAGTTGTGTCTGACTCTTTGTGACACAATGGATGAGTCTTGGAATTGTCCATGCAAGCATACTGAAGTGGGTAGGCTTTCCCTTCTCCAGGGAATCTTCCCAACCCAAGGATCGAACCCATGTCTCCTGCATTGCATGGGATTAACCATGTGAGCCACCACAGAAGCCGAAGAATACTAGAGTGGGTAGCCTATCCCTTTTCCAGGGGATCTTCCTGACCCAGGATTCAGACCATGGTCTCCTGTGCTTCAGGCAGGTTCTTTACCAGCTGATCTATAAGGAAGCCCTTCATTGAATATATAGGTCCAAAATTAAGAGACAGAGACACTGAGGTTATAAGTGATTTGTCCAAGGTCATATATCTTGATTCAGTACAGGAATCAGATTAAAGCAGATTCTACTGGCCAGTCCTCTGAAATACACTGGCTGGTAAATGAGAAGGGATCACACTTGCTTGTCGGATATTGTCTTTTGCAAGAGCTGAAGTTTTCATTTTAATGGAGTCCAGCTTATCAATTAGTTCTTTCATGGCATTGGCCTTTGGTGTGTTACCTAAATATTATTGCCATGCTCAAGGTCATCTGGGTTTTCTCCTTTTATTTTCTAGGAGTTTTATAGTTTTTAGTTTTATGTTTAGGTCTGTGATTCATTTTGAGTTGATTTTTTTTGTGTGTAGATTTTAAGTTGTCTGTCTGAATTTCTTTTTTTTTTTTTAAATGAGGATGCCAATTATTCCAGCATAATTTGTTCAAAAGACTATTTTTACTCCATTGTATTGTCTTTGCTTCTTTTTCAAAAATCAGTTGACTGTATTCATGTGGGTTTATTTCTGGGCTCTTTATTCTATTGATTTATTTATATAGTCTTTTGCCAGTAGTACACTGTCTTGATTGCTGTGTCTTTAAAGTAAATCTTGAAGTTAGGTAGCATCAGTTTTCCATTTTACAATTTTGTTGTTCTTCTCCAATATTGTGTTGGCTATTCTGCATCTTTTGCCTTTCCATATAAGATTCTGAGTCAGTTTGTCAGTGTCTACAGAACACCTTGATTGGGTTTTTGATTGGAATTGCATTGAATGTTAAAGTGAAAGTGAAAGTTGCTCAGTTGTGTCTGACTCTTTGTGACACAATGGATGAGTCTTGGAATTGTCCATGCAAGCATACTGAAGTGGGTAGGCTTTCCCTTCTCCAGGGAATCTTCCCAACCCAAGGATCGAACCCATGTCTCCTGCATTGCATGGGATTAACCATGTGAGCCACCACAGAAGCCGAAGAATACTAGAGTGGGTAGCCTATCCCTTTTCCAGGGGATCTTCCTGACCCAGGATTCAGACCATGGTCTCCTGTGCTTCAGGCAGGTTCTTTACCAGCTGATCTATAAGGAAGCCCTTCATTGAATATATAGGTCCAAAATTAAGAGACAGAGACACTGAGGTTATAAGTGATTTGTCCAAGGTCATATATCTTGATTCAGTACAGGAATCAGATTAAAGCAGATTCTACTGGCCAGTCCTCTGAAATACACTGGCTGGTAAATGAGAAGGGACTCTTCTCTGAGTTTTGTTCTCTAAGTTTCAGGAAGTAAGTCTGTAATCTGGATGGGAGTTGGACCAAGAAGAGAGTCAGGGTCTGTCTTAAAACAGGAGGTCTCAGGAGCTGTAAAAATGACACTGGCCATTCACACCTGGCTTTAGGGTGTAATGCCAGACTTTCAGAAGTATGGAAGTCTTTCAGGCAAAAATTTTGGAAGAAATGACACATAAAATATTAGAAGATTCCTTAGTATTTTGCATATGTGAGTCTTCATCTCCAATGATTTGGCATTTGCCATTAATTTTCTTTCCCATCAGTAAGTGGTAACCTCATAGGGATGGCATTTCTCTCTGCCGCTGCTAGAAATGGCCAAGGTCACATTCCAGAAAAGGATGCTTGCTTTGCAAAGCATGCCATTCCTGGGGAGAGATAGAGAGTTAATGTTTGAAGGCATTGTCAGTTTCATTAACACTAGTAAACTTACCTATCTTTCATAGTTGCTACAACTTTGATCCCTTTCCCAGAAAAGTGACAGTAAGTGGAATAAACCTCAGACAATTAAAGAACAATGGTTTTATTTAGTTGAAGCTAGTCTTTATGACTAGTGTTTGTATTTGGGGGCTAGTGGGTTTTATATGCCATCTATCAAGTATCTATTTTTAAAATTCAGTGTGATTTATTCAAATCCTGCACGTTCTTTCTGCTTGAGAGTGCTGGGAATTGAAGGAGAAGGCAAAGAGAAAAATATCAGGAAGGATATCATGTGCGGGTTTCATTTAGTTTTGCTGACACAGCTTGAGTCAAGGGACTCTTGAAGTTTAGAGCCAGATGGGAAGTTGAGGGTATGTATCCAAACCACTCCTTCCTTTATCCAATTCAGGAATCCATTGCACAACAACCCTAACATATAGTTCTGCAACTGTGTTTGGATGTCTCCAATGGCTCTGTGCTTCAGGCAGGTTCTTTACCAGCTGATCTATAAGGAAGCCCTTCATTGAATATATAGGTCCAAAATTAAGAGACAGAGACACTGAGGTTATAAGTGATTTGTCCAAGGTCATATATCTTGATTCAGTACAGGAATCAGATTAAAGCAGATTCTACTGGCCAGTCCTCTGAAATACACTGGCTGGTAAATGAGAGGGACTCTTCTCTGAGTTTTGTTCTCTAAGTTTCAGGAAGTAAGTCTGTAATCTGGATGGGAGTTGGACCAAGAAGAGAGTCAGGGTCTGTCTTAAAACAGGAGGTCTCAGGAGCTGTAAAAATGACACTGGCCATTCACACCTGGCTTTAGGGTGTAATGCCAGACTTTCAGAAGTATGGAAGTCTTTCAGGCAAAAATTTTGGAAGAAATGACACATAAAATATTAGAAGATTCCTTAGTATTTTGCATATGTGAGTCTTCATCTCCAATGATTTGGCATTTGCCATTAATTTTCTTTCCCATCAGTAAGTGGTAACCTCATAGGGATGGCATTTCTCTCTGCCGCTGCTAGAAATGGCCAAGGTCACATTCCAGAAAAGGATGCTTGCTTTGCAAAGCATGCCATTCCTGGGGAGAGATAGAGAGTTAATGTTTGAAGGCATTGTCAGTTTCATTAACACTAGTAAACTTACCTATCTTTCATAGTTGCTACAACTTTGATCCCTTTCCCAGAAAAGTGACAGTAAGTGGAATAAACCTCAGACAATTAAAGAACAATGGTTTTATTTAGTTGAAGCTAGTCTTTATGACTAGTGTTTGTATTTGGGGGCTAGTGGGTTTTATATGCCATCTATCAAGTATCTATTTTTAAAATTCAGTGTGATTTATTCAAATCCTGCACGTTCTTTCTGCTTGAGAGTGCTGGGAATTGAAGGAGAAGGCAAAGAGAAAAATATCAGGAAGGATATCATGTGCGGGTTTCATTTAGTTTTGCTGACACAGCTTGAGTCAAGGGACTCTTGAAGTTTAGAGCCAGATGGGAAGTTGAGGGTATGTATCCAAACCACTCCTTCCTTTATCCAATTCAGGAATCCATTGCACAACAACCCTAACATATAGTTCTGCAACTGTGTTTGGATGTCTCCAATGATAGGACAACTAATATTGCAGGTGGTTATCATGCCATTATTAGAACAATTTAATTGTTACAAAGTTATTTTCTTTTGTTAAACAAATCTGACTCTGCAATGTCCCCCCAGCTGACTCTAGTTCTGCTTGTAGAATTATGTGGGAGAAATTCTACCCAGGGTGAACACTACAGGGAGGAATAATGATCCTGGTTCTGGAGCCACATGGCCTGAGTTTAAACCCATGTTCCTCCCTTTCTTCACTGAATACCTGTGGCTCAGTGTCCTCACCTGGGAAATGTGAATTTCATCAGTGCCTACTTCATAGAGTGGTTATGAGGGAGAAATAAATGGATTTATGTGTGAAACAATTGAGACAATATTTGGCATTTGGTAGGCACTCCATGAATGTTAGCTGTTGACAATGTTATTTTTATTATTTTGTCTTATATACCACTTCCTTTCAGAAAATAGTGCTATTTAGAGTACTGTACTGAGTGTATTCTGAGGTTTTGTTTGTTGAATGCTGTGATTGATAAGTAATGTCATATATGCCAGATATTTGTGATTTGTGATCCAGTTCTATTTCCTCATGACAGTTTTTCAAATATCTAATGAAATAGGCATTTTCCTATCTTAGCCTCCTCTTTTCTAGGCCAAAACACCTGGCAGAAACTCTACTAATTCTGTAGGCTGCCAAGAGATGGGCCCTCAAGGCATCCTTGAAATGGGCTTGAAATCAGAGCAAGGAAGACCATTGAATCTTGTTATTTATTATCTTACGTTAAATGCCTCTGAATATCCAAGATTACCATAATTATTTGAAGTCTTTCCCAAAACACTGATGTTCCATTGCTGTTGCCTTGAAGCATGTTATTGTATTAGACTAATGTTTGTATTTGGGCTAGTGGGTTTTATATGCCATCTATCAAGTATCTATTTTTAAAATTCAGTGTGATTTATTCAAATCCTGCACGTTCTTTCTGCTTGAGAGTGCTGGGAATTGAAGGAGAAGGCAAAGAGAAAAATATCAGGAAGGATATCATGTGCGGGTTTCATTTAGTTTTGCTGACACAGCTTGAGTCAAGGGACTCTTGAAGTTTAGAGCCAGATGGGAAGTTGAGGGTATGTATCCAAACCACTCCTTCCTTTATCCAATTCAGGAATCCATTGCACAACAACCCTAACATATAGTTCTGCAACTGTGTTTGGATGTCTCCAATGATAGGACAACTAATATTGCAGGTGGTTATCATGCCATTATTAGAACAATTTAATTGTTACAAAGTTATTTTCTTTTGTTAAACAAATCTGACTCTGCAATGTCCCCCCAGCTGACTCTAGTTCTGCTTGTAGAATTATGTGGGAGAAATTCTACCCAGGGTGAACACTATAGGGGAGGAATAATGATCCTGGTTCTGGAGCCACATGGCCTGAGTTTAAACCCATGTTCCTCCCTTTCTTCACTGAATACCTGTGGCTCAGTGTCCTCACCTGGGAAATGTGAATTTCATCAGTGCCTACTTCATAGAGTGGTTATGAGGGAGAAATAAATGGATTTATGTGTGAAACAATTGAGACAATATTTGGCATTTGGTAGGCACTCCATGAATGTTAGCTGTTGACAATGTTATTTTTATTATTTTGTCTTATATACCACTTCCTTTCAGAAAATAGTGCTATTTAGAGTACTGTACTGAGTGTATTCTGAGGTTTTGTTTGTTGAATGCTGTGATTGATAAGTAATGTCATATATGCCAGATATTTGTGATTTGTGATCCAGTTCTATTTCCTCATGACAGTTTTTCAAATATCTAATGAAATAGGCATTTTCCTATCTTAGCCTCCTCTTTTCTAGGCCAAAACACCTGGCAGAAACTCTACTAATTCTGTAGGCTGCCAAGAGATGGGCCCTCAAGGCATCCTTGAAATGGGCTTGAAATCAGAGCAAGGAAGACCATTGAATCTTGTTATTTATTATCTTACGTTAAATGCCTCTGAATATCCAAGATTACCATAATTATTTGAAGTCTTTCCCAAAACACTGATGTTCCATTGCTGTTGCCTTGAAGCATGTTATTGTATTAGACTAATGAAGTAGGGTGTATTATGGACTGAATTGTGTTCCCTTAAAAATCTGTATATTGAAGCGCTAATCTCCAGTGTGACTGTGGAGATAGGGTCTTCAAAGAGGTAATTAGGTTAACTGAGGTTGTAAGAGTGGGACCCTAATCTGAAAGAACTGTGATCCCGAGTAGAATACAAATATCCAAGAGAATCTCTGTTTTTAAAATGGGATGGGGTAAAAGAGAAACAAAGACAAGTACCTCTTTCCTAAAGACCCTGAACCTTACTTTGTTTAGCATTTCCCAAAGGGAATCATGAAATCATGGGGAATTTTTGTTTACAGAGAGCCTTCAAGGTACTCTGGTCTAATCATCCATTAATTTCAATGCTTCTAATATTTACTACGATCATATCAATAATAGTCATCATCATTTTTATGTGTTTATTCCACAGGGAGATCTGAAAGGATTAATGGTGGCTGAAATTACAATAACATAGCTGCTAAAGAATCTGCCTGCAATGCAGGAGACCCAAGTTCAATCTCTGGGTTGAGAATATCCCCTGGAGAAAGGGATGGCTACTCATTCCAGTATTCTTGCCTGGGTAATCCATGGACAGAAGAGCCTGGTGGGCTACAGTCCATGGGGTCACAAAGAGTCAGACATGACTGAGGTACAAAAGTACCTCCAGTATTAAATGTCTTTCCATCTAAGTAAGAGTCTTAGAGTTGGAATGGTCCTTCCAAAATCATCTAGCCCATCAGTGCTACTTTGAAAGTAAGGAAATTAGTCAAATGCCAGATATTTGTGATTTGTGATCCAGTTCTATTTCCTCATGACAGTTTTTCAAATATCTAATGAAATAGGCATTTTCCTATCTTAGCCTCCTCTTTTCTAGGCCAAAACACCTGGCAGAAACTCTACTAATTCTGTAGGCTGCCAAGAGATGGGCCCTCAAGGCATCCTTGAAATGGGCTTGAAATCAGAGCAAGGAAGACCATTGAATCTTGTTATTTATTATCTTACGTTAAATGCCTCTGAATATCCAAGATTACCATAATTATTTGAAGTCTTTCCCAAAACACTGATGTTCCATTGCTGTTGCCTTGAAGCATGTTATTGTATTAGACTAATGAAGTAGGGTGTATTATGGACTGAATTGTGTTCCCTTAAAAATCTGTATATTGAAGCGCTAATCTCCAGTGTGACTGTGGAGATAGGGTCTTCAAAGAGGTAATTAGGTTAACTGAGGTTGTAAGAGTGGGACCCTAATCTGAAAGAACTGTGATCCCGAGTAGAATACAAATATCCAAGAGAATCTCTGTTTTTAAAATGGGATGGGGTAAAAGAGAAACAAAGACAAGTACCTCTTTCCTAAAGACCCTGAACCTTACTTTGTTTAGCATTTCCCAAAGGGAATCATGAAATCATGGGGAATTTTTGTTTACAGAGAGCCTTCAAGGTACTCTGGTCTAATCATCCATTAATTTCAATGCTTCTAATATTTACTACGATCATATCAATAATAGTCATCATCATTTTTATGTGTTTATTCCACAGGGAGATCTGAAAGGATTAATGGTGGCTGAAATTACAATAACATAGCTGCTAAAGAATCTGCCTGCAATGCAGGAGACCCAAGTTCAATCTCTGGGTTGAGAATATCCCCTGGAGAAAGGGATGGCTACTCATTCCAGTATTCTTGCCTGGGTAATCCATGGACAGAAGAGCCTGGTGGGCTACAGTCCATGGGGTCACAAAGAGTCAGACATGACTGAGGTACAAAAGTACCTCCAGTATTAAATGTCTTTCCATCTAAGTAAGAGTCTTAGAGTTGGAATGGTCCTTCCAAAATCATCTAGCCCATCAGTGCTACTTTGAAAGTAAGGAAATTAGTCAAATGCAATGCAGTGGTTGTTTTGTATGTCATAGCTGTTAAAAGTAGACTTTGTATCCAAATTCCCAAACCCTGACACTTGCCCAAGACCTTCTATGAGGTCTTGTTCTGTGAGGTCCACCCACCCCTGGCCACCCCCCAGATCATGTCTACACATGCTCATCTGGTTGTCTCAGATCTTGCCTTTGTAGCCACGTTGGCAGCATGAACCAGCCAGCTTGATCACAGCAATCCAGGATGAGTGGTTGAAAACTGGTCTAGTGGTTGAAATGGGTCTTGTCATTGGGCTCTGTTACTAATAGAAAAGATACCTTCTGTTCTCTCTTCTCTGATTTTGTTATCAATCTCAGGATGCTAGAAACAGCCCTTACTTATTTGTCTTTGCAATCAGTAGGACTCAGCTACCCACTGAAGGTTAGCTCATGTTAGTATAAGGGACAAATCTGTGTCAGGAAACGGAAAGAAGAAACACTCCTTTACCCACTGGCCAAGTCCTGGAGTGACCTTTAGTCCAGAATTTAGATCTTCTGTTTTAACACATTGTCCACCTGTGTGTTCTTATAAGGCACCAAAGTACCTTGAATTTTAGAATTATTTAGAGACTGATTATTTGAATTAATCAGTTTATAAAAATACTTCTCCAAAGGAACAAATCTCGTTTCTTTTTCCTTCTAGCCTGATTTCAATAGCTTCCAGTTTCCACAGATCACTTGATTTACCTGATTCTGCCTCATGGCCTGATAGTAATCATTCATCATTTTTATGTGTTTATTCCACAGGGAGATCTGAAAGGATTAATGGTGGCTGAAATTACAATAACATAGCTGCTAAAGAATCTGCCTGCAATGCAGGAGACCCAAGTTCAATCTCTGGGTTGAGAATATCCCCTGGAGAAAGGGATGGCTACTCATTCCAGTATTCTTGCCTGGGTAATCCATGGACAGAAGAGCCTGGTGGGCTACAGTCCATGGGGTCACAAAGAGTCAGACATGACTGAGGTACAAAAGTACCTCCAGTATTAAATGTCTTTCCATCTAAGTAAGAGTCTTAGAGTTGGAATGGTCCTTCCAAAATCATCTAGCCCATCAGTGCTACTTTGAAAGTAAGGAAATTAGTCAAATGCAATGCAGTGGTTGTTTTGTATGTCATAGCTGTTAAAAGTAGACTTTGTATCCAAATTCCCAAACCCTGACACTTGCCCAAGACCTTCTATGAGGTCTTGTTCTGTGAGGTCCACCCACCCCTGGCCACCCCCCAGATCATGTCTACACATGCTCATCTGGTTGTCTCAGATCTTGCCTTTGTAGCCACGTTGGCAGCATGAACCAGCCAGCTTGATCACAGCAATCCAGGATGAGTGGTTGAAAACTGGTCTAGTGGTTGAAATGGGTCTTGTCATTGGGCTCTGTTACTAATAGAAAAGATACCTTCTGTTCTCTCTTCTCTGATTTTGTTATCAATCTCAGGATGCTAGAAACAGCCCTTACTTATTTGTCTTTGCAATCAGTAGGACTCAGCTACCCACTGAAGGTTAGCTCATGTTAGTATAAGGGACAAATCTGTGTCAGGAAACGGAAAGAAGAAACACTCCTTTACCCACTGGCCAAGTCCTGGAGTGACCTTTAGTCCAGAATTTAGATCTTCTGTTTTAACACATTGTCCACCTGTGTGTTCTTATAAGGCACCAAAGTACCTTGAATTTTAGAATTATTTAGAGACTGATTATTTGAATTAATCAGTTTATAAAAATACTTCTCCAAAGGAACAAATCTCGTTTCTTTTTTTCCTTCTAGCCTGATTTCAATAGCTTCCAGTTTCCACAGATCACTTGATTTACCTGATTCTGCCTCATGGCCTGATAGTAATCCAACAGGAAAAGGGACAGAAAATTGGGAAAGAGAAAATAGTTGAGTGAAGAGGAAGAGAGAGAATTGAGAATCCAGATACATTGCCAAGTTTTCTCCTGTATCCTAGTCTTGGTCCTCATGCTTGAAGGGTCAGAGGAGCTTTTGTTTGTTTAAATGGCTAAAATAAAACATTATCCTGTTGGTTGGGAAGCTGAGCGATATTCCAGCCTGAGATGAAAGTGGGGTAAAGTAAAGGGAGGTGACAGGGTGGGGAGTTAAAATGAATTAAGGAAAACACATGGTCTTCCGAAAAGGAAACAGAGTTATGTAAAAAGATGGAAAAACCAGTTCTTCCAGGATAACGCCTTTTGTCGGCCCCAGCGGGAAGCTCAGCCGAGACATGAGGAAGCTGGAAGGATATGATGGACGCCCAGGTTACCTGACAAGAGGAAAGAGGGCTGAAGGAAAGGCGAACAGTCGGGGGAGGACAAGGGGTCACGTTTTTCTTGGCATTGGAATCTTTTCAAATGAGCTATTTTTCAAAAGTTTCCAAGGAGGATCCTCTACCCGTTTCCAACCTCCATTTGGGATTTGAAACCTACAGGAAACAAAGCCCCTTCCCATGACCTCTTTCTTCCTCTCTAAATTAAATCTGAATGCAGAGAGCTGATTACACAAAATCCAGAGCCTTTCGCCATGCCTGGAAGTGTGGCCTCTCTCTGATACTGTCTTAGGGCTGGTTCTGCTCCCAATTAACTGCTGTTTTAGTAAGTTCATTGAAGTTGTTTTGGGTTTTGGCAAGTTGTTTAAAGGTTTGGCTTTCAAGTTCTTCCATCTGTAAAACAAGGAGTTTGGATTAGGATCATTGGTTAACTTTGGTTGTTTCGAAGGGAAAGTGGGACAGAGCTGGTGGTCAAAAGCCCTTTTCAGAATAGACTGAAAACCATAAAACTACTAAAACCATTTGAACTATTGTCCAGAAACAGGCATCTAGGCTTGTTCATAATATCCTTTTGCATGCCACTTCAAGAATTCATGGACCCTGCAGTGAACAGGTCTCCACTGTACCTTTCTTCCTTGCAAGAGGATTTCACTTCCTTCATCCCCCTGAACTCAGGCACGAGCCAATGAAATGTGAACAGAAATTCTGGGTAACACATCTGGGTTGAAAAATTACGAGCAGTGCTCTTTTTGCCTTCTTCATTGAAACCTATAGAGTTCCTGATGGTGACTCCTCTATTAGGTCCAGGAATGAGAATGATAGTGGTCTGGGTGTAGAGTTCCCAGTCAAACTTGGATTAACATGAGGCATGCATAATCTTTTATTGTTTAAGCTTTTGTTGCTTTTAAGATACTGAGATTTTTGGAACTGTGTTCACAGCACAGTTTAACTCTTCCTGGCTGATACAACTCTAGAATCCTTTCATGGACCTTGGAGTTTTCTGTGGGCCCCATGTTATCAATCCCAAGTCTAAATAGTATCTTAAATAGTTCTGTTTCTGAAAGTCAACAAGTCTGTGAGACATACTTAAAAATTTCAGATTCTTAAGTCATCTGAACTCCTACGTGGTTCACGGGGAATGTCTGATCAGAAGGAGTGTCTCCTTTGGAGGAAAGAGGGCTGAAGGAAAGGCGAACAGTCGGGGGAGGACAAGGGGTCACGTTTTTCTTGGCATTGGAATCTTTTCAAATGAGCTATTTTTCAAAAGTTTCAAGGAGGATCCTCTACCCGTTTCCAACCTCCATTTGGGATTTGAAACCTACAGGAAACAAAGCCCCTTCCCATGACCTCTTTCTTCCTCTCTAAATTAAATCTGAATGCAGAGAGCTGATTACACAAAATCCAGAGCCTTTCGCCATGCCTGGAAGTGTGGCCTCTCTCTGATACTGTCTTAGGGCTGGTTCTGCTCCCAATTAACTGCTGTTTTAGTAAGTTCATTGAAGTTGTTTTGGGTTTTGGCAAGTTGTTTAAAGGTTTGGCTTTCAAGTTCTTCCATCTGTAAAACAAGGAGTTTGGATTAGGATCATTGGTTAACTTTGGTTGTTTCGAAGGGAAAGTGGGACAGAGCTGGTGGTCAAAAGCCCTTTTCAGAATAGACTGAAAACCATAAAACTACTAAAACCATTTGAACTATTGTCCAGAAACAGGCATCTAGGCTTGTTCATAATATCCTTTTGCATGCCACTTCAAGAATTCATGGACCCTGCAGTGAACAGGTCTCCACTGTACCTTTCTTCCTTGCAAGAGGATTTCACTTCCTTCATCCCCCTGAACTCAGGCACGAGCCAATGAAATGTGAACAGAAATTCTGGGTAACACATCTGGGTTGAAAAATTACGAGCAGTGCTCTTTTTGCCTTCTTCATTGAAACCTATAGAGTTCCTGATGGTGACTCCTCTATTAGGTCCAGGAATGAGAATGATAGTGGTCTGGGTGTAGAGTTCCCAGTCAAACTTGGATTAACATGAGGCATGCATAATCTTTTATTGTTTAAGCTTTTGTTGCTTTTAAGATACTGAGATTTTTGGAACTGTGTTCACAGCACAGTTTAACTCTTCCTGGCTGATACAACTCTAGAATCCTTTCATGGACCTTGGAGTTTTCTGTGGGCCCCATGTTATCAATCCCAAGTCTAAATAGTATCTTAAATAGTTCTGTTTCTGAAAGTCAACAAGTCTGTGAGACATACTTAAAAATTTCAGATTCTTAAGTCATCTGAACTCCTACGTGGTTCACGGGGAATGTCTGATCAGAAGGAGTGTCTCCTTTTGGAGTCAAATTATCAAATCCACAATTGTGCAGGTGATTGGAATGAAGGGCTCACTGGGCACGTCTTTAAAGGGCAGTGAGGCCTTGACCAAGGTCTCAGGCCGCATCTACTGGCAGCGGAGAAGTGAGGGGTCATGCCAGCTCTTGGTGTGCTGTGGGCACTCTCCAGCGGCTGTCTCACATGCAGAAGAAAAGAGAAATCAAGAAATACAAATGAAAGCATCCTTCTGAAAACTTCAAACGACAAAAGAAGTAAAGTCAAGATGCAGGATGTCTGCACTTTGTTTCTGTTTACGGAACACAAAGTTTAAACAGAGCTTCCCATTTAGAATTCATCTGGCTGTTACAGTTGCCTTCGCAGTGATTATCTGCAAGGAAGCCATCAGCATTTAAATCTTCCCCTGTAGTAAGTTTGCATTTAGAGATACTTCACATGGGTTTAATTCGCTGATCAGTTTTACCTTGTCAAAACAGAGAACCATCTGTCAAAAACAGGAAGAAGCTCATTAGTGGGACACAGAAGATAATACAATAGAGGGGAGATTAAACAGACTACCCCCAAACAAGGAAATGAGAGCCAATTCAAGAAGCAAGGAGGAATAGGAAAAAATGCAGTGGTAGTCGTAGTAGACTGAAAGCTAGTGGGACAGCTATATGGACCTTAGTAAGTGACTCTGAAGAAGAAAAACAGAAGTGAGGGAGTGCAATTTAGGAGATAAAGGATTTTAGTCTGGAAAAGAGAGTAGAAACAATTGAGTATGAATTTAACAATTTTATATGTATAAAAAAAGAGCCCGCTGTGGATGTCAGGGTGCTGGACTGAGTGAAAGTCAGGAAGGCTAGAGTCTTGGCCTGAGTCTGCCCTGGCCTTCTGCTCTGAGCCTCAGTGTGTTTGTCCGTAAAATGAACACTTTGAGTTAAGAACTGTTTCTAAAACCATTTTTAAGAAAATATTGTTTAATGACTCTTCATTATCACAAGCCAGAAAGTTCTAATACATACAAAGTTTAACATAAGGACTAGTGTAAGGATGGGCGATTTTTTATTTGATAAATTTCCAGAGTATTTAGTTATGAAATTTTAGAAACTACAAAGATCTTTGGAGAATCTTTAAAATTTAGATAGAATCCATCTGATAGAGGGCTAAGAGACAGAGGAGGCATGTGAGCCTTCTTCTAGCAATTTCAGACAATGTAAAAATGCTTTGTTACTATCTTTTAAAGGAGACTTTCACAATGACTAGCCCCTAACAGGAAGGACACAAATCCAAAACTGTTGAATTACTGGCCCTGTAACTAAAGGAAGATGGTACTATCGACCTGTATAAAGAAGTAAACTGAGACAGGTTTGAATAACCAAAAATTGAATTTATTTGAGAATAACAGAGGAAACAAAGTTCAGAAAATGCATGATATGAGAGCCACTGGGGATTTGGGGTAGGCTGAATTTGTACCGAAATGGTATAATGAGGGGGAAGTTCAGCCAGAATCCAAGCAGTAAGCTCATTGGGTGGAGGACAGGGAGAGATTTTTTGGCACATGTTCATTGGTAGGCAGATAAATGTAAGTCTTCTGTAAACCAGGCAGTTAGCAGAAATCAGTCCCTTAATTCTTTAATTCCATTCTTCTAAGGGTACATGTGTGAGAGTCTCCACTTCATATCCTCTGGTTCCATTTTAAATTGAAATCCTTTCCTAGTATAAAGTGAAATCCAGCAAAAACAAGGCTCCAAGTGTGAACAGCATGCTGTTTGGGGGGTTTTAAATTTTTTCAGAAGAAGAAAAACAGAAGTGAGGGAGTGCAATTTAGGAGATAAAGGATTTTAGTCTGGAAAAGAGAGTAGAAACAATTGAGTATGAATTTAACAATTTTATATGTATAAAAAAAGAGCCCGCTGTGGATGTCAGGGTGCTGGACTGAGTGAAAGTCAGGAAGGCTAGAGTCTTGGCCTGAGTCTGCCCTGGCCTTCTGCTCTGAGCCTCAGTGTGTTTGTCCGTAAAATGAACACTTTGAGTTAAGAACTGTTTCTAAAACCATTTTTAAGAAAATATTGTTTAATGACTCTTCATTATCACAAGCCAGAAAGTTCTAATACATACAAAGTTTAACATAAGGACTAGTGTAAGGATGGGCGATTTTTTATTTGATAAATTTCCAGAGTATTTAGTTATGAAATTTTAGAAACTACAAAGATCTTTGGAGAATCTTTAAAATTTAGATAGAATCCATCTGATAGAGGGCTAAGAGACAGAGGAGGCATGTGAGCCTTCTTCTAGCAATTTCAGACAATGTAAAAATGCTTTGTTACTATCTTTTAAAGGAGACTTTCACAATGACTAGCCCCTAACAGGAAGGACACAAATCCAAAACTGTTGAATTACTGGCCCTGTAACTAAAGGAAGATGGTACTATCGACCTGTATAAAGAAGTAAACTGAGACAGGTTTGAATAACCAAAAATTGAATTTATTTGAGAATAACAGAGGAAACAAAGTTCAGAAAATGCATGATATGAGAGCCACTGGGGATTTGGGGTAGGCTGAATTTGTACCGAAATGGTATAATGAGGGGGAAGTTCAGCCAGAATCCAAGCAGTAAGCTCATTGGGTGGAGGACAGGGAGAGATTTTTTGGCACATGTTCATTGGTAGGCAGATAAATGTAAGTCTTCTGTAAACCAGGCAGTTAGCAGAAATCAGTCCCTTAATTCTTTAATTCCATTCTTCTAAGGGTACATGTGTGAGAGTCTCCACTTCATATCCTCTGGTTCCATTTTAAATTGAAATCCTTTCCTAGTATAAAGTGAAATCCAGCAAAAACAAGGCTCCAAGTGTGAACAGTGCTGTGCTTTTATGTCACTAGGCATGGTCACGTCTTACTCACAGGAAGCTGGTGTGTGATAGGGACAGTGTCTGTGGTTCTCCTGCCTCACCACAGAGCCTGGGTGTTCAGAGGCTGGTCAGCATTAGCAGCTACCTGAGAGCAACTGAAGGTTGACTTTCTTTCCCCCAGGTAAAATTCTTCTTTCCTTTTCTGGAAGAGACTAAGGGCTTTACTCTACATACTGCACAGAAATATATCTGATCAAGAGTGTCCTACTCTACAGGCTTCTCTGGTGACTCAGTGGTAATGAATCTGCCTGCCAATGCAGGAGACTTAAGGGTTGGATCCATGAGTTGGGGAGATCCCCTAGAGGAGGAAATGGTAAACCACTCCAGTATTCTTGTCTGGAAAATCCCATGGATGGTGGAGCCTGGTGGGCTACAGTCCATGGGGTCGTGAAAGTGTCAGACACAACTTAGTGACTAAACAACAACAACATCCTACTCCACAGCAATGACTTTTTTTTAAAAAGCAGGAGAGGAAAAATCCGTTAAAAAAAAAATCTGCCATATTTCAACATGAGGAAACTGCCAGGCATGAGCCTCCATTAGCTGCTGATTAGAAAAAAATGTACAGCCAGGGGTGGATTTGAGTTTCCATCTTTGGAGAAAAAAATGTACAGCCAGGGGTAGAGTTGAATCTCCACCTTGGGAGTTGTCCTTTTAAAAGTTCTGCTAAAGGGTTAATGCTAAACAGAGAAAAGGAACTCATCCAAACCCTCAGAGTCCAAGAATGGTTCCTTTAGTCCTGTTTTTGAAAGTGACTTCTTTGTAGCTGGACTTCAGCCAAATTGGGACACATATGGTTCCTTCTGTATCTACCTTTCTGGTGTTCTCTGCTCTCCAGTGCAGACTCTAACTCTTGGTTGTTTGGCATCTTTCCAGGTAGACCTCCCTTTCTGGGGATTCACAAGCTATTCTTGGTATGTCCTAATGTTTTTGAAAATAGTGACACTTTTTAAATGTGAAAACTAAAGTCAGTGATTGCCATGTAATGATACTTCTTGGTCTGGGGCCTGATAAGTGAGTAATCAGCCAAGAAGATTAACCAATTTCCTCCATTCTAGATACTATATGTTTGTCCCATTTGAACATTTCTGAAACCAGGATGTGTCTTAAGATTGATCTATGGATCTAATGTGTTAGAATTTTCCCTGCCTCCCAAGAAATCAATGGTTTGATGGGCCTAGAACTAAGAGGATATGAGAGATAGAAAATATGAAAGTGAGGGCTTCCCTGGTGGTCCAGTGGGTAAGGACACCGCCTTGCAGTGCAAGGGGCGCCTGTTCGATCCCTGGCCTGGGAAGATCCCATGTGCCGCGAAGCGGCTGGACCAATGTGTCCAGTTACCGAGCCGGAGCTCTGGAGCGCATGCACCCAGAGCCAGTGCTCTGCGACAACAGAGGCCACCGTGATGGGAGGCCCACAAGGGCCAGAGAACACTCCAGTATTCTTGTCTGGAAAATCCCATGGATGGTGGAGCCTGGTGGGCTACAGTCCATGGGGTCGTGAAAGTGTCAGACACAACTTAGTGACTAAACAACAACAACATCCTACTCCACAGCAATGACTTTTTTAAAAAGCAGGAGAGGAAAAATCCGTTAAAAAAAATCTGCCATATTTCAACATGAGGAAACTGCCAGGCATGAGCCTCCATTAGCTGCTGATTAGAAAAAAATGTACAGCCAGGGGTGGATTTGAGTTTCCATCTTTGGAGAAAAAAATGTACAGCCAGGGGTAGAGTTGAATCTCCACCTTGGGAGTTGTCCTTTTAAAAGTTCTGCTAAAGGGTTAATGCTAAACAGAGAAAAGGAACTCATCCAAACCCTCAGAGTCCAAGAATGGTTCCTTTAGTCCTGTTTTTGAAAGTGACTTCTTTGTAGCTGGACTTCAGCCAAATTGGGACACATATGGTTCCTTCTGTATCTACCTTTCTGGTGTTCTCTGCTCTCCAGTGCAGACTCTAACTCTTGGTTGTTTGGCATCTTTCCAGGTAGACCTCCCTTTCTGGGGATTCACAAGCTATTCTTGGTATGTCCTAATGTTTTTGAAAATAGTGACACTTTTTAAATGTGAAAACTAAAGTCAGTGATTGCCATGTAATGATACTTCTTGGTCTGGGGCCTGATAAGTGAGTAATCAGCCAAGAAGATTAACCAATTTCCTCCATTCTAGATACTATATGTTTGTCCCATTTGAACATTTCTGAAACCAGGATGTGTCTTAAGATTGATCTATGGATCTAATGTGTTAGAATTTTCCCTGCCTCCCAAGAAATCAATGGTTTGATGGGCCTAGAACTAAGAGGATATGAGAGATAGAAAATATGAAAGTGAGGGCTTCCCTGGTGGTCCAGTGGGTAAGGACACCGCCTTGCAGTGCAAGGGGCGCCTGTTCGATCCCTGGCCTGGGAAGATCCCATGTGCCGCGAAGCGGCTGGACCAATGTGTCCAGTTACCGAGCCGGAGCTCTGGAGCGCATGCACCCAGAGCCAGTGCTCTGCGACAACAGAGGCCACCGTGATGGGAGGCCCACAAGGGCCAGAGAACAAAGATGGATGAAGATGGACGAATGAAAGACCAATGGAAGTGGCCTGCCTGCTCCCCTCCCTCCCCACCCCCACCATAATAAATAAATAAATAAATAAAAGAAAAGAGAAAAAAAAAGAAAATATGAAAGTGGAGTTGAAGTAGTAATACAAATGTCAATATATTACATATAACAGAAAATGCAGATTTTAAACATCATTTATTTATTCTAGATTGTACCATTATGTCATTCATAATTCAAAGCATACATTTGGGATACAGCAAAAGTCTTCCTTTGAATTCTGTCCCCCAACTGCCCACTTCTCCCACTTGGAAGCTGTGTTACAATTTTCTTGTCTATTCTCCCAGAGATAGTTTATTTATATGTCAGGAAGTATATATATATATATATGAAATTGTTCCCTTATTTATTCAAATGATAGAATGCTATACACACTTCTTCTTCCTCATTTCTTGCTTTTCTTTCTATGCCAGAAGAATATATCTTAGAGATTATTATATTGCAGCAATAAAGAATTTCCAATACCACTTTTATAGCCATGTAATATTTAATTTTATAAGTGTACAGTGATTAATTGAGCCTGTTTCCTAAAGAGGACACCTAAGTTGTTTCTGATCTTTTGGTATGACCAACACTACTGTAGAGAATGACATTATATTCATGTCATATACAGGTGTGAATAGGATCAATTTTAAAAGTGAAATTGGGGGCTTCACTGGTGGTCCAGTGGGTAAAGAGTCCACCTTTCAGTGCAAGGGGCACCAGTTCGATCCCCGGCCTGGGAAGATCCCACGTGCTGCAGAGCGGCTGGACCTGTGTGTCCAACTACCGAGCCGGAGCTCTGGAGTGCATGCACCCAGAAAAAAAAAAAAAAAAAAAACAGTGAAATTGGTATATCAGAATATATATGCATCTATGTATTTGACAAATATTGCCTATTTGTCTGCCATAGATAGTGTACTATTTTATATTCCTGTTAGCAATATATAAGAATACCTATTTCTCTACATCTTGTCAACATAATGTGTTATTGAACATTTTTATCTTTGCCATTGTAGTGGGTAAAAAAATGAAATTGCAATGCAGTTTTTAAAAATTTCAATTGAAATATGCTTTATTTATAAAAGTACATCTATCATCAGCATACAGCTTAAATAAGTCTTCCCCAATTAAGCACATTACCTAATGAGCACCCAAGTCAAGAAACAGCCCAGAGCCTACAACCCAGAAGCCCCCTTCATGCTTTTTTTTAGTTTGTGTAGATTTTGCTTTTGTTTTGAGTGAAAATAAACATTTTAAAACTGTATCATTTTATTTTGAACTAACTTGAAATGGGCTTAACAAAAGTTAAGCATCATTTCATGTGCTTAAGCACCATTTACATTTCTTTTTCTCTGAACTGTATGTTCCTACCTTTTGCCCATTTTTAGATTAAGCTGTTGAGTTTTTTATTCCCCTTTGGTTTTTAAAAGTGATATGGAATTTTCAGGCCACAGTAGAAGAGATGTGAATGTTATGCTGGAATTTACGAACTGTGGTTGACCCCTGAGAGTGGATATTCAGCATTTGGAACCAGAAAATCAGTACAGAGTGAAGCAGCTCAGTACCTGTTATAATCAGCCAAGGGAGGCTTTTGCCCTGGACCATGGTCTGAGCAGCCCATCGCCTCTCTTGTTTATGCAAGCCTGACTGTCCCCCATCCTCCCCCAGCCCCCTAGAGCAAGTGGGTTCCTCTGCCCAGTGGGTGATTCATCCTCAAGTATCAAGCAAATCTTTTTGAGGTAACTAGTGGAAAACCCAACCTGGTCAAGGAAGATTCTCAGGAAGCTTGTGGCAAGAAGCCCCTTCCAGGGGAGAGGTGCTCATTCATGAATGAGCAGCTGCCCAGCGTGCCGCCTGAGTTCCCCATCCTGTGCTCAGCTCTGCAGCCACAGCAAACCACAGCATCAGTCTTTGCCTGGATGCTCTGCTTCAGAAACAGCCTCCTGGGGAAGATACACACAGGACTGGAGTTTCCCCTCAAAACAAAAGCAAGTAGGAGTTTTCTGTTGGGTTTTATTCCCCGCACCCCACCCCCACCCCTACCGCCCCTTCTCTCCCTCTGACTGGACAGTAACCTCGCACCACATGCCTTCCAGCAAACACTCATCACCCGATAAATCATGTGACCCCTTCTGTTTATTTAGAAGTGCTTGCCCGTCTGGGGCCTCTCATCCAAATCCTGGTCTGTAACCAACTTCAGAGTGGTTTTCACTAGAAAAGGAAGTTCTGAAGACCAGATTAGGCACCCTATTCATTTGCATAGACAAGTTCTTTGGAGTCATTCCCTAGGCTGTCAGAAGAAGCAGTGAAACATAAGTTTATAAAGCTGCTTAAAAATGTCTTCCAGAGAATACCAGCCCTGTTTCAGTTTCTGCAAAAACTGTGCTTAATAGTTCAGTTTCTGGAATTAACACAATGCAAATGCAGATACTTTTGCTGAATGCTTTGGCAAAACCTCTGACTGAGCAATTTTAACTGATTAAAAAAAAAGACTACTTATAATGAGAAGGTGGAGGCTGCTTTTGATGAGATGAAATGCCTGGCTCTCAGTCCCGAGCAATAAATATGTCTCTGAGTAGACCCAGGAACTTCCAAGGTCAGAATCTCCTGGGCTAAGCACAGAGGAAGCTCCCCAGGCCCTAGCCCAGACCTGAATAATTATAATTGCAAGAAGCTGAGCTCCAGAAATATGCTAAAAACAGGCCAACAAAACAAAAAGGACAGCCACAAAAAAACTGGGCAGGTAAAATGTTATGCTTGTTGACATGGGACAACTCTGCTTCCGAAACACCATGTCAAAGACCTAGAAATGGCCTCACTGGCCTGTGGATAACTAAACTGTAACATGGAAAGCTCCTGGAGAGGACAGAACTTTCACTCTTCACTCTGTAGATACCTTTCCAGGTGTTTTTGACCTTTCAGTCTACTTGCTGGCTAAATATTCAAGGTAAAATAGGCACTTTACAGTGCCCAGCGTGCCGCCTGAGTTCCCCATCCTGTGCTCAGCTCTGCAGCCACAGCAAACCACAGCATCAGTCTTTGCCTGGATGCTCTGCTTCAGAAACAGCCTCCTGGGGAAGATACACACAGGACTGGAGTTTCCCCTCAAAACAAAAGCAAGTAGGAGTTTTCTGTTGGGTTTTATTCCCCGCACCCCACCCCCACCCCTACCGCCCCTTCTCTCCCTCTGACTGGACAGTAACCTCGCACCACATGCCTTCCAGCAAACACTCATCACCCGATAAATCATGTGACCCCTTCTGTTTATTTAGAAGTGCTTGCCCGTCTGGGGCCTCTCATCCAAATCCTGGTCTGTAACCAACTTCAGAGTGGTTTTCACTAGAAAAGGAAGTTCTGAAGACCAGATTAGGCACCCTATTCATTTGCATAGACAAGTTCTTTGGAGTCATTCCCTAGGCTGTCAGAAGAAGCAGTGAAACATAAGTTTATAAAGCTGCTTAAAAATGTCTTCCAGAGAATACCAGCCCTGTTTCAGTTTCTGCAAAAACTGTGCTTAATAGTTCAGTTTCTGGAATTAACACAATGCAAATGCAGATACTTTTGCTGAATGCTTTGGCAAAACCTCTGACTGAGCAATTTTAACTGATTAAAAAAAAAGACTACTTATAATGAGAAGGTGGAGGCTGCTTTTGATGAGATGAAATGCCTGGCTCTCAGTCCCGAGCAATAAATATGTCTCTGAGTAGACCCAGGAACTTCCAAGGTCAGAATCTCCTGGGCTAAGCACAGAGGAAGCTCCCCAGGCCCTAGCCCAGACCTGAATAATTATAATTGCAAGAAGCTGAGCTCCAGAAATATGCTAAAAACAGGCCAACAAAACAAAAAGGACAGCCACAAAAAAACTGGGCAGGTAAAATGTTATGCTTGTTGACATGGGACAACTCTGCTTCCGAAACACCATGTCAAAGACCTAGAAATGGCCTCACTGGCCTGTGGATAACTAAACTGTAACATGGAAAGCTCCTGGAGAGGACAGAACTTTCACTCTTCACTCTGTAGATACCTTTCCAGGTGTTTTTGACCTTTCAGTCTACTTGCTGGCTAAATATTCAAGGTAAAATAGGCACTTTAGTCAGTTTGAAATAAAAAAGTTCTTATCCCCCAGTTTGCCATTGGAGGAAAGATGTCTGGTGATAGGATGAGGGAGCATTGAGAAGGCATCAGGATAACACACATGTGGCCGTGCAGATGCTGAGTGGGCGCAGGAAGTAGAGCGGGTGAACTGAGGGTTGTAGGCATTTGTTCAACTAACCCATTACTTCATGTTTTCAGATGCCATTTTAAAACCCATAGAGCCCACGACCTCAAGACCCAGTTTCTCACTTTGTAAATGGTTGGGAAACAGAATCCACTCGTGGATCAGAGCTGCTCATTACTAAAAGCCTTGTGGGTCTTGAAACAAGGTCACTGCAACATTACCTCTACGCAGGAGCTCCCTCTAGGCTCCTAGAAGCCGCCCCTGAATAGAATCAGGGCTCTGTCGCAAGAGAAGGGGGAGGTTGCTGTCACACAGGCCATGGAGAGTAGACAACATCACAGCCAGAGGGTGTGTTGTCTTTAGTAGGGAGTTCTTTCTACAGCCAAGAATAAATGTCCTACCGTAGAGAAAAGGAGTTCATTTCATGTTAGAAAATTAAAAAAATGGAATACTTCTCATCTGTCTTGTTTTATTTTATTTCATTGTCTGGAGGTAAATCCCTGCTTTGTCCTAAGGATAGAAATTTGATTTATCTCCTAGAACTTGGAACGTTTGAGTAAACTCCAGGTTTACCAAAAAGGTCTCCTATCTGGATGTCTCCAGCAGGTACTATCTGCTCAGTTTTTTCCATCTGTCTCTCTGCTGCAAGAAGTATATGTTTAGCTGGGGCATACCCATAGGTACTAGCATTTTTTACCAAGGCATTTCTAGTAATACCTAAGTGAGTTTCTGAAACCTCCAAGCTGGACATTTTTTTCATTCATTCTTTCTTTTTTTCCTGAAGCAGATAAAGCCTGAGCAAAGAGTCGTGTGTGCTCAGCAACTTTGGTGTGTTAGTTTGTCTTCCAATCTGGCCTCACTCAGGGCGCTTATCTCTTAGAAAGGGAGATTATTACCACACACACTGGGCTGGAAACCGCTTCGCTGACAGGTTTAAGAGTCTTAACAAAATAAACAGCAGTAAAGGCAAAACTGTGTGCAAAATGGCTTCATGTGGGAGAGAGGCTGTGGTGAGGGCGAATGTTGGCATTTCCTTCCGACCAACCGCTTGTCTTCCATGTGTAGCGACAGCTGCAAGACTGACAGGCCCTTCCCCATACCTGCTGATCTGGTTTATGATTCATCCTTGAAAGAACCCTAAAGTGGTGGTGGTTATTCTTCCTGTTTTTCATGCCCAGAAAGCTACACAAATAATAGGATCATGCTTTTGAGTTTCTCCTCATCTTGATTTAAAGTGACCCAGTTGAAGCATCTTTTTCTTGGATTTGACAGAATCTGAACAATGGCCAGTATTTGCAAACAGCTTGAAGAGTCATTTACTTCCCTCAGTCCCTTCCTTGCACCTCCTAGTTACAGGACTATTGCTATTGTTCAGTCAGTAAGTCATGTCTGACTCTTTGTGATGCCATGGACTGCAGTACCCAGGCTTACCCTGTCCTTCACCATCTCCCAGAGTCTGCTCAGATTCATGTCCATTGAGTGGGGGATGCTATCTAACCATCTCATCATCTGCTGCCCCCTTCTCCTTTTGCCTTCAGTCTTTCCCGGCGTCAGGGTCTTTTCCAGTGAATCAGTTCTTCACATCAGGTGGCCAAAGTATTGGAACTTCAACTTCAGCATCAGTCCTTCCAATGAATATTCAAGGTTGATTTCCTTTATGTTGTGCATGCATGCTCAGTCGTGTCCAACTCTTTGTACCCTATGGACTGTAGTCCCCCGGGCTCCCCTCTCCATGGGATTTCCCAGGCAGGAATACTGGAGTGAGTTGCTATTTACTCCTCTAAAGTATCTTCCTGACCCAGGGATCAAACCCACATCTCCTGTGCCTCCTGCATTGGAAGGCAGATTCTTTAAGGAATCCTTTAGGACTCCTAGTACTGGGCTAGGAAAATGCAAGCTGCTCCATAAATGTCTGTCATATGATTGCGTGAATACCTGGATGAATAGCCCAATCTGCCATGCGCTTATCTCTTAGAAAGGGAGATTATTACCACACACACTGGGCTGAAACCGCTTCTGACAGGTTTAAGAGTCTTAACAAAATAAACAGCAGTAAAGGCAAAACTGTGTGCAAAATGGCTTCATGTGGGAGAGAGGCTGTGGTGAGGGCGAATGTTGGCATTTCCTTCCGACCAACCGCTTGTCTTCCATGTGTAGCGACAGCTGCAAGACTGACAGGCCCTTCCCCATACCTGCTGATCTGGTTTATGATTCATCCTTGAAAGAACCCTAAAGTGGTGGTGGTTATTCTTCCTGTTTTTCATGCCCAGAAAGCTACACAAATAATAGGATCATGCTTTTGAGTTTCTCCTCATCTTGATTTAAAGTGACCCAGTTGAAGCATCTTTTTCTTGGATTTGACAGAATCTGAACAATGGCCAGTATTTGCAAACAGCTTGAAGAGTCATTTACTTCCCTCAGTCCCTTCCTTGCACCTCCTAGTTACAGGACTATTGCTATTGTTCAGTCAGTAAGTCATGTCTGACTCTTTGTGATGCCATGGACTGCAGTACCCAGGCTTACCCTGTCCTTCACCATCTCCCAGAGTCTGCTCAGATTCATGTCCATTGAGTGGGGGATGCTATCTAACCATCTCATCATCTGCTGCCCCCTTCTCCTTTTGCCTTCAGTCTTTCCCGGCGTCAGGGTCTTTTCCAGTGAATCAGTTCTTCACATCAGGTGGCCAAAGTATTGGAACTTCAACTTCAGCATCAGTCCTTCCAATGAATATTCAAGGTTGATTTCCTTTATGTTGTGCATGCATGCTCAGTCGTGTCCAACTCTTTGTACCCTATGGACTGTAGTCCCCCGGGCTCCTCTCTCCATGGGATTTCCCAGGCAGGAATACTGGAGTGAGTTGCTATTTACTCCTCTAAAGTATCTTCCTGACCCAGGGATCAAACCCACATCTCCTGTGCCTCCTGCATTGGAAGGCAGATTCTTTAAGGAATCCTTTAGGACTCCTAGTACTGGGCTAGGAAAATGCAAGCTGCTCCATAAATGTCTGTCATATGATTGCGTGAATACCTGGATGAATACATTTGCTGTCTCCTTTAAATAATACTCTGGTGTTTAGGGAGGTAAAAGTGTTCATACATATAAATGTATTATTCTTGTTTCTAATACTGGTAACCATATTTTAAAGGAGCAAGTTAGAGTGCTTAACACCTAGCCCAGGCTCCATTAAGATGGAGAGGAGCTATTTAGGTGGGACTTACTTACCATCTGAACAGCATTAAAGCACAACTAAAACAGTTGTCAGTTATCAAAGTCTTAATTCTTCCATCCTCAAAAGCATTTAGGAGACTCAGTAGAAACTGCTATATCCATCAAAGCTTAAGAGTTCTAGGCAGAATTTATAATGGTTTCTAGAATTAAGGGGCTAGATGACTCCATCTGCCTTTGGAACAACTAGAGTCTGACTCATCCCTTTAGATCTAGGTGAGAGACCCACACCCAGCCTCTGGTTAGTAGGCCATGAGCTGCTCAGGCCCTTCCAAAAGAGCCTGGAGGCTATATGACCTATTGTCAGGATTTTTGGGTAGAAAGCAGGCAGAAATTGAATTGTGATTCCATGTCTTACCATGTGGCCTTGATCTACAGACTCTGATTTTCTAAATCTTCATTTGCTTGTCTATAAAAGGATTGTTCTTGTTTAATCGCTAGGTCGTGTCCAACTCTTTGGCGACCCCATGGACTGTAGCCTGCCAGGTTCCTGTGTCCATGGGATTCTCCAAGCAAGAATACTGGAAGGGTTGCCATTTCCTTCTCCAGGGGGTCTTCCCCACCCAGTGATTGAACCCACGTCTCCTACATTGGCAGGCAGATCCCTTACCACTGAGTCATCAGAGAAGCCTCTGAAAGAGTTGGGGCTATAAACAATAGTTGTGAGAATTAAATAGGAAAATATATTGAAAGGACTTAGCATAGAGCCTGGCACTTCATAAACTCTGCAAATGGCAGCTATTTATGGTTATTATCATCATCAGTTCCCCATACTAGAACATCACAGAACATAGAGGTTTTGATAAAGATCACTTTGAACCTCTTTGCTAAGAGGGTGTGTCCCGAATCCTTGAAAATGTATTTAGTTGGTCATGGGCCTCAGTCCACTTAGTTATCATAGATGTGGGATGAGGTTAGGGCAGTCATGGATAAATTCTTAAAAAGGAATGCTCAGCACAGCATGGACACTTTTTGGCCTCAGCAGCTCTGGTAAATGCGGTGTTTTCTTCCCTAATTTTGTTTTCAAAGGGGCTCATAAGGGAACATTCAACCACAGACACACTGTTAACCATATTTTAAAGGAGCAAGTTAGAGTGCTTAACACCTAGCCCAGGCTCCATTAAGATGGAGAGGAGCTATTTAGGTGGGACTTACTTACCATCTGAACAGCATTAAAGCACAACTAAAACAGTTGTCAGTTATCAAAGTCTTAATTCTTCCATCCTCAAAAGCATTTAGGAGACTCAGTAGAAACTGCTATATCCATCAAAGCTTAAGAGTTCTAGGCAGAATTTATAATGGTTTCTAGAATTAAGGGGCTAGATGACTCCATCTGCCTTTGGAACAACTAGAGTCTGACTCATCCCTTTAGATCTAGGTGAGAGACCCACACCCAGCCTCTGGTTAGTAGGCCATGAGCTGCTCAGGCCCTTCCAAAAGAGCCTGGAGGCTATATGACCTATTGTCAGGATTTTGGGTAGAAAGCAGGCAGAAATTGAATTGTGATTCCATGTCTTACCATGTGGCCTTGATCTACAGACTCTGATTTTCTAAATCTTCATTTGCTTGTCTATAAAAGGATTGTTCTTGTTTAATCGCTAGGTCGTGTCCAACTCTTTGGCGACCCCATGGACTGTAGCCTGCCAGGTTCCTGTGTCCATGGGATTCTCCAAGCAAGAATACTGGAAGGGTTGCCATTTCCTTCTCCAGGGGGTCTTCCCCACCCAGTGATTGAACCCACGTCTCCTACATTGGCAGGCAGATCCCTTACCACTGAGTCATCAGAGAAGCCTCTGAAAGAGTTGGGGCTATAAACAATAGTTGTGAGAATTAAATAGGAAAATATATTGAAAGGACTTAGCATAGAGCCTGGCACTTCATAAACTCTGCAAATGGCAGCTATTTATGGTTATTATCATCATCAGTTCCCCATACTAGAACATCACAGAACATAGAGGTTTTGATAAAGATCACTTTGAACCTCTTTGCTAAGAGGGTGTGTCCCGAATCCTTGAAAATGTATTTAGTTGGTCATGGGCCTCAGTCCACTTAGTTATCATAGATGTGGGATGAGGTTAGGGCAGTCATGGATAAATTCTTAAAAAGGAATGCTCAGCACAGCATGGACACTTTTTGGCCTCAGCAGCTCTGGTAAATGCGGTGTTTTCTTCCCTAATTTTGTTTTCAAAGGGGCTCATAAGGGAACATTCAACCACAGACACACTGTTTACTTTTTACTACCAATTCCATCCTCCCCCTTCATCACCAAAATATAAAATGAAAAGTAATAGACAATATTATGTTTAAAGATGGCTTTTACTAAAAACCACTAACCCAGTGTTAGGGCAGCAACTAAAGCAGTGGAGAGACCTGCAGCCTTCATGGCACAGATTCAGATACCAGCTTGGCCACTTTCTGGTTGTATGACCTGCTTGAACTTTGGGAGCCTCAGTTTCCTCATTTGTAAAATGGAGATAACAAGGGTTACCTAACAAGATTTCTGTAAAGCTTAGAAGAGTAAACATAAAGCATGCAGCTGCTGCTAAGTTGCTTCAGTTGTATGTGACTCTTTACAATCCCATGGACCAGGCTTCTCTCTCCATGGGAATCTCCTGGCATGAATACTGGAGTGGGTTGCCATTGCCTTCCTTCCTCCAGGGCATCTTCCTGACTCAGGGATTGAACCCACATCTCTTAAAATCTCCTCCATTGGCAGGAAGATTCTTTACTACTAGCAACACCAGGGAAGCCCAAAGATGAAGCGTACCTACTGAACAGTTTTATTTAGTCCCTTAATTGTGTCCCACTCTTTTTTGACTTCATGGACTGTAGCTTGCCAGGTTCCTTTGTCTATGGGATTTCCCAGGCAAGAATACTGGAATGGATTGCCATTTCCTTCTCCAGGGTATCTTCCCAACCCAAGAATCAAACCCACGTCTCTTGCACTGGCAGGTGGGTTCTTTACCACTGAGCCACCAGGGAAGCCCACTAAAGCAATTAGGTGCTCAGTAAAAATGGTCACTGGTTCTTGGATTCTTGTTGCTTTTCAGTCCTACTCAAGTCTAAGGATAAATGGCTTCCCAAAGCATATAAAGAGCTATACTTATAGTGTGCCAGGCAATCCCCTAGACTCAGCTGACTTAGTTCTCTCAACAGTACTATGAGGCAGGTGATATTATTACCCCAAATTTCAGATGAGGGAAATGAAGCATAGAAAGGCTCCAAGATCCCATACCTAGTAAACATCAACAGATATCTTCTCAGTTTGTGTGACATCAGAGTTCCAGCTCTTGGCCACTCTATCAGGATACCTCTTTTGTTGGATGCACCTAGTGAAGGAGGAGAGGACAAGCCAAAATCTTCCTTTCCAGATGGCTTGCTGGATGGCCTAGGGGCCTAGACCATGCCTTGAGACCTTGCCCCTGGACGAGATCAGAACAAGACCGTACCCTCTCATAGGAACTTCCTATTGGTCTTCTTGGGACTAAATTTAGCAAAAATGGTTACCATACCAATAACAGTTTTGTTGTTGTTATTGAGGCCAGGCGGCAGGGGGTGGGCATTATTTTGGCCATGCCACGCAGCATGCAGGATCTCGTTTCCCCAACCAGGGATCAAATCTGTACCCCCTGCAGTGGAAGTGTGGAGTTTCAACCAATGACTGTTTTAAAATTATACCTAGAAGTGGAAAAGAGAGTCCACTGTGGAAGTCAAGAATTCTGAGATAAGTGCTCCCTGCTTCATTTTGGAGAGGCCATGTGGCTTAGGAAAAAGCCTCTTACAGTAGACAAACTCTGACTATACGATCAGTTTTGGCTCTGTGACCTTTCTATGAAAGGATATTAATAAAACTTACATCAGAATACTGAATTACTACAGAACTTGCATTGTTCTAGGAACAAAACGAGATGATGCACATGGAAAGCTCCCTGAACAGTGTCGAGACTGCATTGGATTTTCAGTGAAGGAACATCATACTCTGCACTTTGAGCCATCTTGCACAGCTTTTAAAACAATGATTATGTTAAGAAATAATCAAAAATGTCTGGACTGCCTGTCTCTGAAATTGTTAATCTATTGGATCAAAGACCAGACAGTTTTCTGTATTACTGCTGCCTTGAACCTTGTCCCTAGACCTTCTGGCTTCTGCCACCTCTTATATCTACTATTGGCCAAACCTCTGTCGGGCAGGCCTGGCAACCAGCAACTCTTTAAACAAATTGCCTTCAGGGGCAACTTGGAGAAGAAGGTGGCCTGGCATGGGAAGAGTTTGGATATGACACTAGAAGTTTGACCAGACCTTTAGTTCTACCTCTACAACGATCTAGGAACATGACCGTCTTTTTGCCATTTGCGGCTCAAGTACCCCATTTGATGAATGGGGAGGTGGCTATATTAGAATAACTATCACTGAGGCCACTTCCGACCCCTCCTCAGACTAGTGGCCTCTTTCCCCAGCACTCTGAACTCACTGACTGGGGAATGACATGGTTTTATGGCTTGGCATTACTAAGTTTTCTGGAGAGTGAAATAGGAGGAAGAGAAAAGCAAAATGACATGCCAAGATAAAGCAAAATTATGAATCAGACTCTCTCCCCAGGAAAAAGAATGAATCTCTTTTGGACTTCCTGCAGCAGTGAAGAAAAACCTTTAATTTCAGAGCCAAAGCTATTTGTATACTGTCTCAACGTCCTTTCACCAAGAGCTCATCGCAGAAACAATAGCAAAGGCAAACGAAAGACAAGCTATTGTTTTGTTGTATTTATATCCCTAATGTGGGAAACAGCATGAAAATATTGTTAAGGAAACAGCAAGTCTCTGCTCCAGGGTATGTATGTAGTGTTGGTGCCAAAGGCAGCAGGGGCGATGTTGGAGGATGGGATCCCCCTGAAATAACAAAGGAGAAACAGTGTCTGTGACCTTTCTATGAAAGGATATTAATAAAACTTACATCAGAATACTGAATTACTACAGAACTTGCATTGTTCTAGGAACAAAACGAGATGATGCACATGGAAAGCTCCCTGAACAGTGTCGAGACTGCATTGGATTTTCAGTGAAGGAACATCATACTCTGCACTTTGAGCCATCTTGCACAGCTTTTAAAACAATGATTATGTTAAGAAATAATCAAAATGTCTGGACTGCTTGTCTCTGAAATTGTTAATCTATTGGATGAAAGACCAGACAGTTTTCTGTATTACTGCTGCCTTGAACCTTGTCCCTAGACCTTCTGGCTTCTGCCACCTCTTATATCTACTATTGGCCAAACCTCTGTCGGGCAGGCCTGGCAACCAGCAACTCTTTAAACAAATTGCCTTCAGGGGCAACTTGGAGAAGAAGGTGGCCTGGCATGGGAAGAGTTTGGATATGACACTAGAAGTTTGACCAGACCTTTAGTTCTACCTCTACAACGATCTAGGAACATGACCGTCTTTTTGCCATTTGCGGCTCAAGTACCCCATTTGATGAATGGGGAGGTGGCTATATTAGAATAACTATCACTGAGGCCACTTCCGACCCCTCCTCAGACTAGTGGCCTCTTTCCCCAGCACTCTGAACTCACTGACTGGGGAATGACATGGTTTTATGGCTTGGCATTACTAAGTTTTCTGGAGAGTGAAATAGGAGGAAGAGAAAAGCAAAATGACATGCCAAGATAAAGCAAAATTATGAATCAGACTCTCTCCCCAGGAAAAAGAATGAATCTCTTTTGGACTTCCTGCAGCAGTGAAGAAAAACCTTTAATTTCAGAGCCAAAGCTATTTGTATACTGTCTCAACGTCCTTTCACCAAGAGCTCATCGCAGAAACAATAGCAAAGGCAAACGAAAGACAAGCTATTGTTTTGTTGTATTTATATCCCTAATGTGGGAAACAGCATGAAAATATTGTTAAGGAAACAGCAAGTCTCTGCTCCAGGGTATGTATGTAGTGTTGGTGCCAAAGGCAGCAGGGGCGATGTTGGAGGATGGGATCCCCCTGAAATAACAAAGGAGAAACATGTTGAATTCCACAAGGGATAGGACAAGGCAGGGTTGCCAGGAGAGCTGGGAGCAATCACCTAGGTGCTCACCAGCAAGCACTTGTACAGGTTGTGTAGAAGACAGTCTTCTCTTTTATCAATGCAGACCGCTTCCCGACAGCTGTGGAATCGTGGACACAATTGTCAGCTTCTTCATCAATGAAATGGGGATAAATATAGTGCTTAGCTCACAGGGCTGTGGTGGAAATTAACCACTTAATATATGTAAATCACATAGATCTATGCCTGAAATGTGGTAAATACTTACTAGTTGCTGCTATTCTTATTACATATATGTCTATGGAGAAGATCTTACAATCTGAGAGCTATAATTATAAATATCCACCACCATTTTAGGGAGACTGTGCGTGGTACAGTCAAACTCATGTTGGTTCTGCGACTGGACAAATAAAGGTGGGGATCCTGGTTCTATCACTTACTAGCCCTCATTCTGAGCAAGACTGCAGAAAGAGTGAGTCACAGTGGGTCCAGCTGTCTGGCTTCTGAGGAATATGGTCTTTCTCCAGGTGTTCTGTGAATGTAGTATCATCCTGTCCTGTGGGATCCCTTTTAAGCCTCTTTTCTCCATCGTCATCACAGTCATCATCATCACCATCATCACTGTGATGAACCAGCTAGAAGAGTAAACATTTGCTATTTTCATCTTCCTATATCCTTCCCATTCAGTTTTCCATTGTCCAAGGAAGGACCATTAGAGTTGGAAGGACCTGAATAAACTGATTCTTTGAAGATGTAGAGGAGGGTTTCTTTTTTTTTGGATGAAATTCATATAACATAAAATTAACTGTTTGACAATGATCAGTGCAGTGGTATTTAGGACATTTACATGTTGTACAACCTTTATCTAGTTCCAGAACATTTTCATCACCCCCAAAGTGAAAAGTCAAGTCACTCAATCATATCTGACTCTTTGTGACCCCATGGACAAGCCACAGAATTCTCCAGGCAAGAATACTGGAGTGGGTAGCCTATTGCTTCTCCAGGGGATCTTCCCAACCCAGGGATCAAATCCAGGTCTCAAAACATTTTCATCATCTGCAGAGGAGACCCTATACCCATTATAGATGCTTCCTATTCCTCCCTTCTCCTCAGCCCCTGACAACTACTAATCTGTTTTCTGCCTCTATTGATTTATTCATTCTGAATCTTTCATATGAATGGAATCATATAATACATGGCTTTTTGTGTCTGTCTTCTTTCACTTAACATAAAATTTTGGAGGTTTATTCATGTAGCATGTACTTCATTTCTTTTTATAGCTGAACTATATTCCATTGTATGTATACATCACATTTGCCATTTGTCAGATGATGGGATATTTTAGTTCTTTTTGTCTTTGGCTACTATGAATAGTGCTGCTATGAACATGCATGTACAAGTATTTGAATACCTGTTTTCAATTCTTTTAGGGGTATACCTAGGAGTGAAATTGCTGGGCCATATGGTTATTCTCTGGTAGCTCAGCTGGTAAAGAATCTATCTGCAATATGGGAGACCTGGGTTCACTCCCTAGGTGCCATGTCCTTTTCCAGGGTATCTTCCTTACCCATTCCAGTATTCTTGCCTGGAGAATCACCATGGACAGAGAAGACTGGCAGAGGTCACGAGAAGTTGCGCACAGCTAAGCACAGCACAACATGTGGTTATACTGTTTAAACTTTTGAGGAACTATCAAAGTGTTTTCCATAGATGTTGTACTATTTTTTTTTTTTTTTTTGGGCCACTTCTATTGATCTTTCAGTTATTTGTTTTCATCCATCTCTGTTCTTTGGCCTGTGTGGGCCTCCTATCGCAGTGGCCTCTCTCGCTACAGAGCACTGGCTCTGGGCACATGCACTCCAGAGCTCCAGCTCAGCAGTTGGACACATTGGTCCAGCCACTCTCCAGCATGTGGGATCCTTCCAGGTCAGGGATTGAACTGGTGCCCCCTGCACTGCAAGGCAGTGTCCTTACCCACTGGACCACCAGGGAAGCCCTGTTGTACTACATTTTATGTTCAGTAGAAAAGTTTAATTTTGAAAAGTAGTCCAGGTGATTGAAATTTTCCCATTTCTGGTCCAGACTGGCCAGTGAAGTGGAAGAACAGTAGCTTTGGGACTGATCTCTCTGCTGCCTCTTAGTTGTAGTAAGACACTATCCCTGTCCTTGGAAAAAGATCATTCTACTAAACCATTAGGGAAGTGGGAGGGGGGGAATGGGAGGGGTGTCCAGAAGACACTGAATAGGATGGACTGGACACAAGAGACCATTCTATAGGCTATTATGTACAGATGGTTTTGACTCCTAATCATTTTCTTGACAAAGTAACATTATCCTTGTGTATTTATTCATGGTATTAATTGATCAGAATTTTGATGTCTCTTGGGTATTTGTCTGAAGTATTAAAAGCAACTTGAAGGGAAGCATGTGTCAGAACCCCCTCTTTGGGGACCGTCCTTTCAGGAACACCAACCTGTCTCTCATACAAGTCAGTGGGTAGGGGAAGGAAGTTACTGTAGTAGCTAGAAGAGCAGGACTTGAGGGAGAGCGTGGAGGGTCAGGACCAGGGGAGCCCCAATGTCTGTCATTAGATCTGAGGGGTAAGGACAGAGTAGAAGGCAGAGAAAGAGCAAGTCATCAGGGGTCGGAGGCAGGTCTACAATCTAATACGGCAAAGACAAAGAATTCAGGATAAGGCATTAACTGTGATAGAGTTGGGATGCCCCAAGCTCATTCTTCTCAGGGAGTTTTTTTTTTTTTTTTTCATTAAACTTGGGAACAGTCAGAGACAGAGTCTGGGCAGGCAGTGAACAGCTATTCTCCACAGGTTCCTGTGAGAGCTTATCCAACAGGTGCAGTGGCTCAGACAGTGAAGACTCTGCTTGCAACGCAGGAGACTGAGGCTCAATCTCTGGGCTGGGAAGATCCCCTGGAGGAGGAAATGGCAACCCACTCCAGTATTCTTGCCTGGGAATCCCACGGACATAGGAGCCTGGTGAGCTGTAGTCCATGGGGACCCAAAGAGTTAGACATGACTGAGCCACTAACACACACACACACAGGAAGTGAATGAACCTTACCTAGATGTCTTTGCAAAAATACTGATATGAAGAATAGATTATAAAATGTGTGACCTAGCAAATATAGTCTCCTTTCTCTGAAAATACTCACCATAGTTCATATTCTTTTTTGTGTTGTTCAAAACAACATATTAGGAATTACTGGACTTCAAACAGATCCTCAGTTTATTCCTAAGAAAAAGCTACTTATTTCTCATTTTCCTGAAGCAATGTTCCATAGTGAGAAGTTGGATATAAAAAACCCAGACATTCATTTCAGACCAAAGGTAACTACTGCTTGCTACTGTCACATCTTTCTCTGCTACGAACACCACCAGAGCCACATGGTATGGGATTGTGTGGGTGGGCGGACTGGAAGGGTCCTAGGACCCGACTGGACATCTCTGGGATGACTGGAGGGCCATCCCTAGTAGGTCATGGAGGGAAGTCTTAGCAGGGCTAACATACTTAGGTCTCCAAACCACCACAGACCACAAGGTGTATTTCCTGCAACTTCCTTTGTTCCGTTCGGTCAAGAAGCAACTCTGTTCCTTGGAATAAGGCCATGCTTATAGAGGAGTCTACTCAGAGACCTTGTGCTCTTAGGCATACCTCATCCAGCTCTCTTCTCAAAGTACTTCTCTATAGGTGCTAAACTGGAGGACATTTCTTCTGGAGATCACAACAGAAGCTCATAGCTCCAGCTTTGCTGTTAATGGCAGCATACTGAGTAGGGGAAGTTTGGAGAGGGGACCGTCGGGATCCAGGATTAAGAGACGTGGGCTCCTCGGAGCCCTCTGGAATCAGGGAACTGACCCTGGATAGTGTCCTCTGTGCTGGGGCACACAAACACTGAGAATTTGACCCCTCCAGCCTTTCTTCCTTCGTGGGAGTTGTGTACAACTTGGAAAGCAGATCAAGGACATCCTGGCTCCCAGCTGACTGCCCCACCTACAGCCTAGAGGCCTGGAGGCCACGCCCCTCCCCAGCCAGCAGGCAGAGGTCCCCAAGTTCACAGAGCTGGCGCCCCTTCTCCTGGGTTTGTGCTGTCTTCTGGACTGCCCACTTCGGAGCATTTCCTCTGTAAGCATCTCTTTCCAGGCATCCCTCAAGACTCTAATCCAAGTTTTCCAGAGTAAAAATAGTGAAAGCATACATCTTAGAGCAGCAGGGACCAGCTGCTAATCAACTGGCCTGAAAACAGGGCTTCCTGGGGAGCTCCTGGAGCATCTCAGAATATACCATTTGATTTCCTGCCAATGTTGCTGTCTTTTTAATAAAATGAAAATAAGATGTTTTCATTTGATAGAAGGGGATGGAGTGTGGGGGATGGGGGTGGAGTGGAGAGAAGTTAACTATTAAGATTCTCTCTGTGGGCAGGGATGTTAGGGGGTAAATTTTAAGAACTCCTTGAAAGCTTTTTATTGTATTTACCGGGCCTACCAAGGGGAGGATGAGAATCCTTTGCGCCTGATGCGTGATTCAAAGCCCTGTGTGCTTAATAGGGTGACACAAATGTCTGTGTTTCTTTCTGCTTGACCAAAAGCCCATAGGGAGGGGCCACCCCTGAGGACTGTAGGGGAGAGACTGGCCAATGGGTTCAATCGCCACCAAACTAGTTCCCAGCCCGAGGCTCAGCCAACAGGGCCGGAAGGGCTTTGGGCTGCAGCCGAGCAGCGGAGGGGCGGGGAGGGTTGGGAGAGGGCACCGAGAAGCTTCCCTTCCCGCCCTGGCTGGGAGAGATAGGAGCCCGAGCTTTGCTAGCGTGGGCTCTGCCTGAATCACGCCTTGTGATGCTTCTGCCAAATGAAACTGAGTGTGTTGGAGTGGGGGTGGCGTCTGGCGATTCCCTGCCTCCCTCTCCCTCCTTCTCCCTCCCTCTCTTTTCCACCCGCCTCCACCTTCCCCCAGCTCTCACCCTCCTCGGCAGGGGAACGGCACTCAGCCGAGGTCAGCTGGCTGCCTTTGTGGCCGCTTCCCAGGAAGGAAGAAGCGTTGTCTGCAGATCAGTTTATCAGCTGCCTTTCCTGTGCCGGAGCGCCGCCGTTTTCCGGGGACGGCCGCCACCCCCGTGATTCCCAGCCGGGGTTGCCAGTGGTGCGTGAGAGCCGGACAAATAGGCCATTGTGAGGCCGCTCAGAATTCAGGTTCCTTATCAAATTATCCACCAGCGAGAAAGACATTCCGCCCCTACTAGCTGTCATCTGGGCTTCTCTTTTCTGTCTCTGCAATTACAGCCATTTCAGGTTTTGTTGTTTTCAGTTTGGGGCTTCCCACTTCCCCTAGTTTTGAAGGGACTCTCAAAGGCTTTGGACCTGCCAATGTGTGTCTTTTAATAAAATGAAAATAAGATGTTTTCATTTGATAGAAGGGATGGAGTGTGGGGATGGGGTGGAGTGGAGAGAAGTTAACTATTAAGATTCTCTCTGTGGGCAGGGATGTTAGGGGGTAAATTTTAAGAACTCCTTGAAAGCTTTTTATTGTATTTACCGGGCCTACCAAGGGGAGGATGAGAATCCTTTGCGCCTGATGCGTGATTCAAAGCCCTGTGTGCTTAATAGGGTGACACAAATGTCTGTGTTTCTTTCTGCTTGACCAAAAGCCCATAGGGAGGGGCCACCCCTGAGGACTGTAGGGGAGAGACTTGCCAATGGGTTCAATCGCCACCAAACTAGTTCCCAGCCCGAGGCTCAGCCAACAGGGCCGGAAGGGCTTTGGGCTGCAGCCGAGCAGCGGAGGGGCGGGGAGGGTTGGGAGAGGGCACCGAGAAGCTTCCCTTCCCGCCCTGGCTGGGAGAGATAGGAGCCCGAGCTTTGCTAGCGTGGGCTCTGCCTGAATCACGCCTTGTGATGCTTCTGCCAAATGAAACTGAGTGTGTTGGAGTGGGGGTGGCGTCTGGCGATTCCCTGCCTCCCTCTCCCTCCTTCTCCCTCCCTCTCTTTTCCACCCGCCTCCACCTTCCCCCAGCTCTCACCCTCCTCGGCAGGGGAACGGCACTCAGCCGAGGTCAGCTGGCTGCCTTTGTGGCCGCTTCCCAGGAAGGAAGAAGCGTTGTCTGCAGATCAGTTTATCAGCTGCCTTTCCTGTGCCGGAGCGCCGCCGTTTTCCGGGGACGGCCGCCACCCCCGTGATTCCCAGCCGGGGTTGCCAGTGGTGCGTGAGAGCCGGACAAATAGGCCATTGTGAGGCCGCTCAGAATTCAGGTTCCTTATCAAATTATCCACCAGCGAGAAAGACATTCCGCCCCTACTAGCTGTCATCTGGGCTTCTCTTTTCTGTCTCTGCAATTACAGCCATTTCAGGTTTTGTTGTTTTCAGTTTGGGGCTTCCCACTTCCCCTAGTTTTGAAGGGACTCTCCCGAAAGCAATTTACTTGTGTATACCCTGCGAGGCAGGACTCCGGGGGCGTGGCTCCTAAGAGTGTTTTCATGTGGGCTTTGGTTTACAACCTGGAATTTAGCTTATTTGGCTTCCTATGTGTCATTTCTACTTCCTCCCTCCCCATACAGGCACCTAACATTCAACAGCAATTTCAAGTCCTAGCAAGACAGTTCTGCAGGGCATCCGATTCATTTCTTCTTGTTCGTTTGGGGTCTTGTGGATTTTATTTATTTTTATTCTTAGATAGCCTTGAATTGCTTTATGGACACTAAGGATTTGAAGGAGAAAAAATGCTAGTGGAAACTGGTTATCCACTAGTGTTGGCTGGAAGGAAAGCCAACTAGGAGGCCAGGAGGAAGTGCAATGGTCTGAGGAGGGCTGATGCAGAGGGGCTGGTGGTGTCTGCCTTCTGTTTCAGTGCACTGGCCTGACAGCAGAGATTGGGCTGGAGAGTCCCAGTACCTGACTTAGTAAATATTCATTAGCCACCAGAGCTATAGGTTTTAGGGCCTGTAGCCTAGGCTGCTGCACAGGGCCTTTTGCCCCGAGGGGAACCCATGCTTAGTTTAATGTTTTGCTCTCATCATCCAGAAAAACTTACTTTTTGAAAAGGATTCTGCATTTCCATTTTGTGCTAGGATTTATAAATTATGTAGCCAGCACCAGGTTAGAGGGGCTTCCTTGGGGGCTCAGATGGTAAAAAGTCTGCCTGCAATGCTGGAAATCTGGGTTTGGTCCCTGGCTTGGGAAGACGCCCTGAAGAGACTGGCTACCTACTCCAGTATTCTCGCCTGGAGAATCCGTGGACAGAGGAGACTGGCAGGCTACTGTCCATGGGGTCCAGAGAGTCTGGCATGACTGAATCAACTAAGATTTTCTTTCTTTCTTTTTTTCTATAGGTAGGAACTCAAGTTCATTTCAATAAGCTTGAATAATGATTTGAGTAAGTTCCCAGTTGAGATAAAATGCTGAAGATGGTTCTCTTAGTTTTCAAAATATCCACTGCAACAGTTCGTATGGATTCGAGAACATTCTACAAAGTAAACTGGGACCCCTGGCATTATGGCATCTGCAGCAAGCTGTGCCTGCCCCCTGCCAGAACAAGAAAATGCATCCAGGCAAGACTTGTTTCTGTCTGTCTGCTCACAGTTCTTACTTTAGGAAACTTAGAATGTATACTCCTCAAACACCTAGTGATTTCCATAATAAGATGCTCATTTGTACAGTTACTACTTCTCTCCTTTCAGCCACTCTGTCTTGCCTGTCTTCTACATCTGAAGCATTGAAAATGGATTCATCCTATCAAAAATCTCCCACAGTTTTGGAGGCTGTGTCTAACATTTTTAGCACCTAAACAGCTCTTGGGAAAATACTCTGAATCTGGGACTTGACCTTCCTGAGAGACTGGGCGGGGGCGAGGAGAGTGGGAAAAATTCATAGTAAATAAGCAAAATGCTATCTTTCTAGAAAGAATTTATATAAGAAACAATTGTCTTGTCTTCGTGATTAAAAATATTCCCTTCCAGAAGTATATTCAATCATTTGCTCACTCCTTGTCATTAGATTATGACTTTTTATTTAATAAAGATTCTGTAAGACTGGTACTAGGAAACATACTGTGATTCAGTGTGAAAGAGAAGGGATTTCAGAATAGTGAGGCTGTAAACAAGTGACCCCTCTGTTTACAGGTGTTGCAGTTTTAGACTTTCTGCGTCAGAAGTGCAGGGAGCTAGCCTTTTGAGACTCAAATCCCGTGAGGCTGGTTGGCACTAGTGGTTCCATCTGGACCACCTGAGTTTGAGATTCAGGAGCAGCTCCCTAGTCTTACAAACGACCCTGCTGCAAGGAAAGGGTGGTGGAGATTGCCGCTTTAGAGCCAGGATGGGGCTGAAGGTGGGGCAGAGTTGAAGATGTGGCCAGGATAAGGTCACGGAATGTCAGAGTGAGTGCTAGAAATAGAATTCAGGTCTAACACCTTCCCCTCTTCAGGGGATGGCCTCCTGGGAACCTGAAACAGGTTTAGCTTAGGACAAAGCAAAGCAAAATTTAACATCTTAAGGGAGAGGGTTTTTTTTGTTTTCCTTTCTTTTCTACTGGAATCTAAAGACAGACTCCTTGGCTAGGTGATAAACGTTTTCACTGGGGAGAGGCCCTGTGTAGCTAAATTCAGTTCCTCCAACCTGGAGATAGCCCCTTGTTCTGACCTTGACCTGAATGTTTAACAAAGCTGTAAAATGGAAGGCAAAACTAGAAAAAATCAGCAAACACAGAAAGAAAAGAATCCTTCACTGCAACATTGTGAAGAGCTCAGGTGTCTGATTACCCGGCTCTGCATTGTTGCTTGAGCCTGGCACATAGTTGGACTTAAAAAGGGTATTCTTATTATCTAAGTAGAAAACATAAGTGATCATTCCAGTGGAATATGATAACATTTTTTTATCCTACATAGCTGGTAAATGTTAACCTCTGGTTGTTGAATGGAAAGTGTCATATTTGGAGAGATCATCAGCAAAGTAAGTTGTATAAATAAAACCCCTACATGTATAAAAGTGATTCTTTGGGAAACAATATGACAACTTTCTACTACCTGGCTTTGAATGGTTAAGTAACTAGGAAAACTGTGTAGAGGGTGCCTTTGTTCCTGAATTCATTCCTTGTCAGGCAGTGAATGGCCATGGTTCTCTGTGCTGTGGACCCTAAGGTGTAAATTCATCTGTCCTTAGAGAGCTTATGACACCCAGAGAAGAGAAAAATATAGGAACTTGAGATTCAGACATATTGGGGGCTACATGAGGTATTGATGGGGCTGGGAACATAAGCAGTTCTTTCCCTGAGATTCTCTGCTTTCAAAGGAAAAGAGTCAGCAGGGGTGAGGCTTGTGTTCAGTACCCCAGGCTTGCTGCCTGGGGTGGGAATGTGTCCTTCAGGGAGAGGGCTCAACAGCTTCCAGGAAATGTGGAGGGGAGCCCTGCTCTCTAGTGCTGCCTGGCTCACAGAGCAGCTCATCTGTCAGGAAAGGTCCCAGCCTGGGAGCATGTCCTAGGTGTTGGCCGCTGGGGTGTAGATCTCAGCCTTGACCACGGGAGAGGCTAGTAGTCAGTTTTAGGGAACCTGAAACAGGTTTAGCTTAGGACAAAGCAAAGCAAAATTTAACATCTTAAGGGAGAGGGTTTTTGTTTTCCTTTCTTTTCTACTGGAATCTAAAGACAGACTCCTTGGCTAGGTGATAAACGTTTTCACTGGGGAGAGGCCCTGTGTAGCTAAATTCAGTTCCTCCAACCTGGAGATAGCCCTTGTTCTGACCTTGACCTGAATGTTTAACAAAGCTGTAAAATGGAAGGCAAAACTAGAAAAAATCAGCAAACACAGAAAGAAAAGAATCCTTCACTGCAACATTGTGAAGAGCTCAGGTGTCTGATTACCCGGCTCTGCATTGTTGCTTGAGCCTGGCACATAGTTGGACTTAAAAAGGGTATTCTTATTATCTAAGTAGAAAACATAAGTGATCATTCCAGTGGAATATGATAACATTTTTTTATCCTACATAGCTGGTAAATGTTAACCTCTGGTTGTTGAATGGAAAGTGTCATATTTGGAGAGATCATCAGCAAAGTAAGTTGTATAAAAAAAACCCCCTACATGTATAAAAGTGATTCTTTGGGAAACAATATGACAACTTTCTACTACCTGGCTTTGAATGGTTAAGTAACTAGGAAAACTGTGTAGAGGGTGCCTTTGTTCCTGAATTCATTCCTTGTCAGGCAGTGAATGGCCATGGTTCTCTGTGCTGTGGACCCTAAGGTGTAAATTCATCTGTCCTTAGAGAGCTTATGACACCCAGAGAAGAGAAAAATATAGGAACTTGAGATTCAGACATATCGGGGGCTACATGAGGGATTGATGGGGCTGGGAACATAAGCAGTTCTTTCCCTGAGATTCTCTGCTTTCAAAGGAAAAGAGTCAGCAGGGGTGAGGCTTGTGTTCAGTACCCCAGGCTTGCTGCCTGGGGTGGGAATGTGTCCTTCAGGGAGAGGGCTCAACAGCTTCCAGGAAATGTGGAGGGGAGCCCTGCTCTCTAGTGCTGCCTGGCTCACAGAGCAGCTCATCTGTCAGGAAAGGTCCCAGCCTGGGAGCATGTCCTAGGTGTTGGCCGCTGGGGTGTAGATCTCAGCCTTGACCATGGGACCAGGGAGCAGCAGTGGAGGCAGTGGTGAGAGACCCCTTGGTGGAGAGCAGGAGAACAGCTGCACAGTGAGCCCATGTGGGGTGCTGTTTATTGACATACCACTGGATGAGACCTGAGAGTGAGCTGAAGCTGGGGTGCCTATTCATTGTGATCACTGTCCTGAGATGGCATTGTGATCACACTGTATCTACAGGTTGGTGAGGTCCAGTGAAGAACTATCTATGTACAGAAGACTCTAATTCCAGGCAATGCCAGAGAAACCACGGTGGGCTTTGCAGGGACTAGATGATTGGAGGTCCCATTGAATTCAGACTATATGATTTTATGAAATAAGAACTATGAAAAATCACAAGGCAAAGTCAGAGAATTTATTCAAGGTGTGATGTACTGTGCTAAGTTGCTTCAGTTGTGACTGTTTGCAACCCTAAGGACCATAGCCCATCAGGCTCCTCTGTCCATGGGATTCTCCAGGCAAGAATACTGACGTGGGTTGCCTTCACAGTATGTATCAGACATCAATTCAGTTATGCCCCTCTAATTTACATAGATCCTCTCAGGCTTGCCTGACTTTGGTTCCAGGGTTATACATTTTACCACAATTGAAACGGACAGAATCATGGATAATATTCCTCAATAATGACTAATATACTGAAATTTGACCTGAAACCAGAATAATATTACTGCCACAAAACTCTTAACAATGTTTGTAGGCTTTCTTTATGTGGGAATTAGGAACATAGATTTTATTGTTTTGAATGTTAACTTACTACTCTGAAAGGGGATTAATAGCACAACAGTGTTAATCTTCTTAACACGTTGAACTATACATTGGGGCTACATGAGGTATTGATGGGGCTGGGAACATAAGCAGTTCTTTCCCTGAGATTCTCTGCTTTCAAAGGAAAAGAGTCAGCAGGGGTGAGGCTTGTGTTCAGTACCCCAGGCTTGCTGCCTGGGGTGGGAATGTGTCCTTCAGGGAGAGGGCTCAACAGCTTCCAGGAAATGTGGAGGGGAGCCCTGCTCTCTAGTGCTGCCTGGCTCACAGAGCAGCTCATCTGTCAGGAAAGGTCCCAGCCTGGGAGCATGTCCTAGGTGTTGGCCGCTGGGGTGTAGATCTCAGCCTTGACCATGGGACCAGGGAGCAGCAGTGGAGGCAGTGGTGAGAGACCCCTTGGTGGAGAGCAGGAGAACAGCTGCACAGTGAGCCCATGTGGGGTGCTGTTTATTGACATACCACTGGATGAGACCTGAGAGTGAGCTGAAGCTGGGGTGCCTATTCATTGTGATCACTGTCCTGAGATGGCATTGTGATCACACTGTATCTACAGGTTGGTGAGGTCCAGTGAAGAACTATCTATGTACAGAAGACTCTAATTCCAGGCAATGCCAGAGAAACCACGGTGGGCTTTGCAGGGACTAGATGATTGGAGGTCCCATTGAATTCAGACTATATGATTTTATGAAATAAGAACTATGAAAAATCACAAGGCAAAGTCAGAGAATTTATTCAAGGTGTGATGTACTGTGCTAAGTTGCTTCAGTTGTGACTGTTTGCAACCCTAAGGACCATAGCCCATCAGGCTCCTCTGTCCATGGGATTCTCCAGGCAAGAATACTGACGTGGGTTGCCTTCACAGTATGTATCAGACATCAATTCAGTTATGCCCCTCTAATTTACATAGATCCTCTCAGGCTTGCCTGACTTTGGTTCCAGGGTTATACATTTTACCACAATTGAAACGGACAGAATCATGGATAATATTCCTCAATAATGACTAATATACTGAAATTTGACCTGAAACCAGAATAATATTACTGCCACAAAACTCTTAACAATGTTTGTAGGCTTTCTTTATGTGGGGAATTAGGAACATAGATTTTATTGTTTTGAATGTTAACTTACTACTCTGAGGTTACGAAAAGTGTTCTTGGTATTAATAGCACAACAGTGTTAATCTTCTTAACACGTTGAACTATACATTTAAAATGGTTAAACTGGTACATTTTGCTGTTACATATATTTTGCTGTGGGCTTCTCAGGTGAGTCAGTGGTAAAGAATCTGAATGCAGGAAATACCGATGTGTGTTTGATCTCAGAGTCAGGAAGATCTATCTGGAGAAGGAAATGGAAACCCACTCCAGTATTTTTGCCCGGAAAATCCTATGGACAGAGGAGCCTGGTGGGCTACAGTCTATAGCATTGCAAAGAGTCAGATTGACTTGGCGACTGAGCACACACACACATAATTTACTGCAGCCAAAAAAGAAAGGGAAAACGGGAGCCCTTGAAGGCTTGTAAGATTCTCAACTAAGAAAAAGACACCTAAATGTACCAAGTACTCTATTACTGTGTGCATTTTGAAAAGTCAAGCATGCTTCTTCATTACTGCCCCTTATTATATTATGAAGCACATTTCCAGTTTCCATATTTTTCATGGAGTGTTAGAAAGGTGCTTTGTTACCCCTTACTAGTGGCATCCAAGATCCTACCTTATTGGGGTTTTGCTTGATGGCACTTCTCAATCCTTGTGTACCGGCTGGTCCTTGAGACTAGTTCTCATCAGAGTAAACATGCCTCACATAACAACATGGCACATTATCCATGCCCCTCTTTGCTCTTCTTCTGGCCAAATGAAAACATGTATAAATACTGAGAAGAAGGTGGGACAATGTATTAGAAGGAATGAGCCTGGATCCCCAAGTGACTGCATGGAACAGAGTTTTATTGCAGCCTTGCGTGGGACTAGGGCAGGAGTGAGAATTAATTTATGTTACGTTAAGCCACTGGAATTTTACTCTTGTCAAGCAGTTAGCCTCTTCTGACTAACACAGCCATAAAAGGTATTACAGACACAGGATGTATATTGATGCACCTGTAAGCTAAGGAAAGGTCAGGTAGGCAGGGGAAATGGAGATTATCTGTTTAATGATTCTCAGGTGTAAGCATTTCATGTTGCTCATTAATCATGTGGCAAATATGTTTAAATAAACATAGACAGGCAATTCCTGTTCAACAGATATCTCAAGGGAAAGGAGTTTTGTTGAGGCTTGGACTAGAATGTTAATACCTCCCTTTGGACCCAGCGCAGCAGTTGCAACAGGAATCAAAGAAAAAAGATTTCCCAGGGAAAGATGAAAATACAGCTCAAGAGGAGAGAGTTGGGAGCCCCTAGTAAAAGAATTCGTTTTGAGAAGGAAATGGAAACCCACTCCAGTATTTTTGCCCGGAAAATCCTATGGACAGAGGAGCCTGGTGGGCTACAGTCTATAGCATTGCAAAGAGTCAGATTGACTTGGCGACTGAGCACACACACACATAATTTACTGCAGCCAAAAAAGAAAGGGAAAACGGGAGCCCTTGAAGGCTTGTAAGATTCTCAACTAAGAAAAAGACACCTAAATGTACCAAGTACTCTATTACTGTGTGCATTTTGAAAAGTCAAGCATGCTTCTTCATTACTGCCCCTTATTATATTATGAAGCACATTTCCAGTTTCCATATTTTTCATGGAGTGTTAGAAAGGTGCTTTGTTACCCCTTACTAGTGGCATCCAAGATCCTACCTTATTGGGGTTTTGCTTGATGGCACTTCTCAATCCTTGTGTACCGGCTGGTCCTTGAGACTAGTTCTCATCAGAGTAAACATGCCTCACATAAGAACATGGCACATTATCCATGCTCTCTCTTTGCTCTTCTTCTGGCCAAATGAAAACATGTATAAATACTGAGAAGAAGGTGGGACAATGTATTAGAAGGAATGAGCCTGGATCCCCAAGTGACTGCATGGAACAGAGTTTTATTGCAGCCTTGCGTGGGACTAGGGCAGGAGTGAGAATTAATTTATGTTACGTTAAGCCACTGGAATTTTACTCTTGTCAAGCAGTTAGCCTCTTCTGACTAACACAGCCATAAAAGGTATTACAGACACAGGATGTATATTGATGCACCTGTAAGCTAAGGAAAGGTCAGGTAGGCAGGGGAAATGGAGATTATCTGTTTAATGATTCTCAGGTGTAAGCATTTCATGTTGCTCATTAATCATGTGGCAAATATGTTTAAATAAACATAGACAGGCAATTCCTGTTCAACAGATATCTCAAGGGAAAGGAGTTTTGTTGAGGCTTGGACTAGAATGTTAATACCTCCCTTTGGACCCAGCGCAGCAGTTGCAACAGGAATCAAAGAAAAAAGATTTCCCAGGGAAAGATGAAAATACAGCTCAAGAGGAGAGAGTTGGGAGCCCCTAGTAAAAGAATTCGTTTTAGAGTTCCTGTTCTCTCAAGTCTTGGAGATTTAAGATGTTTTTCTAAAATAAAGATTAATGCTGACACCAGACAAAAGAAATTAAGGTCCCCTGACTCTTATGAGTTCCCCAAGCAGCGCTTTAGCTGTATTTTTAAGTATGCCTGGGTTGAATACGAGCCTACTGCCCATAGCCAAGAATCAGAGAATTCAGGGCTGTGGTACATTAAAGATTTTACATGTCTTTGGCTCCTCCTTAAAAGTGCTTTGAAAACATATACAGACTAACCAAGACTAGACAAAGACCAGTGCTAATGTACCACATGTTAATTTCCTCCATTTCTTATCTTTTGTGGTGTTTATTTCAGTGTGGTTCCGTTTAAGGTTATAAGCTAGAACCACCACTGAATGGTAACCATGATCACAAGCTATTTAAGCAGTGATCCAGTGTTACATTAAGAAATGCTGCTGGGGTAAGGGTTGGGAATAGGACACTGTTACTGATTTGAACACAAATCAAGGACAGTTGACACTCTTTCCCTGTCCCCTCGCATCTCATCAGGAGCAAGGCCCTGCTTTTCCAGGTAGAAGGAAATCATGCCCCATCAATGTTGGCTTTTGGTGGGTAATTCTGATAAGAGAATTTGTGCCTATCTGGGGACGAGAGCGTGTTAGTGCCTTGGTTCCAACAAGTTGCCTTCCTATAGTCACCCCAGAAGAAGAGCAGAACCCACATAGCACACTTCTGCTTGGCTCACAAGCCCACCTTTCAAGTGACTTCAGGAAACACTTCCTTAATTCATTTAAATCTTGGGAAAAAAGAAAATATAGCACACGTTATCCCCGTGTGTTGGCCTTAATGATTCTCAGGTGTAAGCATTTCATGTTGCTCATTAATCATGTGGCAAATATGTTTAAATAAACATAGACAGGCAATTCCTGTTCAACAGATATCTCAAGGGAAAGGAGTTTTGTTGAGGCTTGGACTAGAATGTTAATACCTCCCTTTGGACCCAGCGCAGCAGTTGCAACAGGAATCAAAGAAAAAAGATTTCCCAGGGAAAGATGAAAATACAGCTCAAGAGGAGAGAGTTGGGAGCCCCTAGTAAAAGAATTCGTTTTAGAGTTCCTGTTCTCTCAAGTCTTGGAGATTTAAGATGTTTTTCTAAAATAAAGATTAATGCTGACACCAGACAAAAGAAATTAAGGTCCCCTGACTCTTATGAGTTCCCCAAGCAGCGCTTTAGCTGTATTTTTAAGTATGCCTGGGTTGAATACGAGCCTACTGCCCATAGCCAAGAATCAGAGAATTCAGGGCTGTGGTACATTAAAGATTTTACATGTCTTTGGCTCCTCCTTAAAAGTGCTTTGAAAACATATACAGACTAACCAAGACTAGACAAAGACCAGTGCTAATGTACCACATGTTAATTTCCTCCATTTCTTATCTTTTGTGGTGTTTATTTCAGTGTGGTTCCGTTTTAAGGTTATAAGCTAGAACCACCACTGAATGGTAACCATGATCACAAGCTATTTAAGCAGTGATCCAGTGTTACATTAAGAAATGCTGCTGGGGTAAGGGTTGGGAATAGGACACTGTTACTGATTTGAACACAAATCAAGGACAGTTGACACTCTTTCCCTGTCCCCTCGCATCTCATCAGGAGCAAGGCCCTGCTTTTCCAGGTAGAAGGAAATCATGCCCCATCAATGTTGGCTTTTGGTGGGTAATTCTGATAAGAGAATTTGTGCCTATCTGGGGACGAGAGCGTGTTAGTGCCTTGGTTCCAACAAGTTGCCTTCCTATAGTCACCCCAGAAGAAGAGCAGAACCCACATAGCACACTTCTGCTTGGCTCACAAGCCCACCTTTCAAGTGACTTCAGGAAACACTTCCTTAATTCATTTAAATCTTGGGAAAAAAGAAAATATAGACAGTGGATTCTAGTACTGATAGTTTCAATGCAAGACAAAGAGGCTGTGTGTTGGCCTGTGGGAAGCAGAGAGGCAGAGACACCTGGAGGTTGTTCTTGGGCTGCAGAAGGGAGGTGGCCGGATTCTCCTGTCTGGTTGCTTGGGTTTTCCCACTTGCCAGAGGAGCATGCCCACTCCTCTCCTGACCTTCCCCTTAACTTTCCCTTCTGACGAATCCCCACCCACATCAGGGCAGACAGGTGGGCAGGCCCTGTGGGTCAGAGTTGGGTGAGTCAGGTGGCATGGTGGCCTGACTCTAGGAAATAAGAGGGTGGTGCAGAGGGCGGGCACAGAACTCTGAGGAGTGGCCTGTGAGCACGGGGTACAGTGTACCATCCTAAAGGAACGCTGAAACAGGGAGACCTCTGAGTGATGTGGAGCAGAAAAGACTTGAGCAATGAGCTCCTAGTCTCCTACAGACTGGCTGTCCCATCTCCTCCTCCTTGAGCTTTTGTTTCCTGGAGATCAGACAAGTGTTTTTTAAACTTGGCTATTTGCTGATTCTGTGTGAGCTGATTTTGAGCGCTTTGCTGCGTGTGGTCTGTTTCTGCCCATATCTCTCTGTCGTGTGTCCACTGGTACAAAAGTCAGCAGGGAAGCTCGTGTGTGACTTTTGCAGTAAGAATCTGATTTTAGATGCTATTCCTTTTCAAGTATATTAAGTGAAAATTTTGTCAACCGTTTTTCAGTTGTTTTAGCCTAAAAGAATGTGCTGTGGAGTTGCACTTAGCCTAGGACATGGCCTGTAGTATGGAGGGAAGGATGAGCTCCATAAAAATTGTAAGATCTCCTGATATTATACACAGGTGTACATATACATTTAGATGTGTGCATATGTGCAGGCAGTGCTAGTGGTAAAGAATCCTCCTGCCAGTGCGAGAGACTCAAGGGATGCAGGTTCAGTCCCTGGGTCAGGAAGATGCCCTGGACGAGAGGATGGCAACTCACTCCAGTATTCTTGCCTGGAGGATCCCATGGACAGAGGAGCCTGGCGGGCTACAGTCCATAGGCTTGCAAAGAGTAGGACACAGCTGAAGCGACTGAACATGCACATGTACAAGGACTCACATACATATGTATATGTGTGTGTATTTTGTGTAATCCTGGGCTTAAATAACCTCCCACTTTTTCAAAAGTTCCCTAGTGTTTTTCTCTGTGATTTCATTACAATTTTGTTACACTCTGTTTATCTCCATTGTTTCCCTGGCCTCATTGCCGTCCCTGTTTGTATAGCTGCTCAAAGCAGAATTTTAAAAACACCGCAAGGTGTTTTTAAATGAAGCCAGTAAGCAGCTTTAGCCGACACCTCCAGCGTGGCAGGGTGACACAAGCCAACACAAACAGGGAGTGGGAGGTTTGCTGACAGCTCTGGGCACAGAGACCTCAGGACTGGTTTAGTGAGGCAGACTCAGAGTCAAGTAGCAACTCGTGGCGAAGCCAGAGAGGACTTAATTTTCCGCTGAAACAGAGACCTCTGAGTGATGTGGAGCCTTGAGCAATGAGCTCCTAGTCTCCTACAGACTGGCTGTCCCATCTCCTCCTCCTTGAGCTTTTGTTTCCTGGAGATCAGACAAGTGTTTTTTAAACTTGGCTATTTGCTGATTCTGTGTGAGCTGATTTTGAGCGCTTTGCTGCGTGTGGTCTGTTTCTGCCCATATCTCTCTGTCGTGTGTCCACTGGTACAAAAGTCAGCAGGGAAGCTCGTGTGTGACTTTTGCAGTAAGAATCTGATTTTAGATGCTATTCCTTTTCAAGTATATTAAGTGAAAATTTTGTCAACCGTTTTTCAGTTGTTTTAGCCTAAAAGAATGTGCTGTGGAGTTGCACTTAGCCTAGGACATGGCCTGTAGTATGGAGGGAAGGATGAGCTCCATAAAAATTGTAAGATCTCCTGATATTATACACAGGTGTACATATACATTTAGATGTGTGCATATGTGCAGGCAGTGCTAGTGGTAAAGAATCCTCCTGCCAGTGCGAGAGACTCAAGGGATGCAGGTTCAGTCCCTGGGTCAGGAAGATGCCCTGGACGAGAGGATGGCAACTCACTCCAGTATTCTTGCCTGGAGGATCCCATGGACAGAGGAGCCTGGCGGGCTACAGTCCATAGGCTTGCAAAGAGTAGGACACAGCTGAAGCGACTGAACATGCACATGTACAAGGACTCACATACATATGTATATGTGTGTGTATTTTGTGTAATCCTGGGCTTAAATAACCTCCCACTTTTTCAAAAGTTCCCTAGTGTTTTTCTCTGTGATTTCATTACAATTTTGTTACACTCTGTTTATCTCCATTGTTTCCCTGGCCTCATTGCCGTCCCTGTTTGTATAGCTGCTCAAAGCAGAATTTTAAAAACACCGCAAGGTGTTTTTAAATGAAGCCAGTAAGCAGCTTTAGCCGACACCTCCAGCGTGGCAGGGTGACACAAGCCAACACAAACAGGGAGTGGGAGGTTTGCTGACAGCTCTGGGCACAGAGACCTCAGGACTGGTTTAGTGAGGCAGACTCAGAGTCAAGTAGTAACTCGTGGAGAAGCCAGAGAGGACTTAATCGTGTTGTCTCTTGTACAAGCTCCTTGCATGAGGAAAGGAGATTCTAGAAGAGGCTGAGCCTTCTTTGCTTCTTTCTTTCAAAGCAGGAGCAGAAACATGCTGGACCATCCCAAGCAGGGCAGGAACGCAGGTACACAGATGCTAGCTCAGCACCTCCTGTGGGAGGTCTCAGGCAGTGCTGGGTCCACCTGGCTTCTTTTGTGTTTCGTGTCTGGGAGCTGTAACTAACACTCTGACATTGTTCTGTGTGTTAGTTTCGATATAGCTTGGGCCACTGTAATACAAGATTTCCAAAGTGGCTTCAATAAGAAAAGAGTGTTTCTTGCTAATATATAAGTTCAGGTATCCTGTCCAGAGTCAGCTGGTACCTTGTGCTGTTGGGAATTCTGCTTGTAGAGTGCCTTCCTCCACTAAATACTCTTCTTTTAGCCTATTAAAAAGTGAAACTCTTCTACAGCCACACGTAAGCCTTAAAAATCCAAGAGAGCTTGTGGGAAAATAAAGGAAATAGAGACAATCAAGTATGCATTGCAGAGGGTGTTAACAATATGTATGGAGGTCACATGAAGCTTTGTCATATTGGTTATCATTTTCCCTCTGCCACTTCCTAGCCTGTAAGCTTGGGCAAGTTATGTCTCTGTGCCTAATTTATCAGAAGATGATAATAGTGCCTATTTTGTGGTTTGTTGTAGGCTTGCCTGTATTCATGAGTTAATACACATAGAGTTCTTAGAACTGTGCATAGATCACAGAGCCCGATCATGGATACTGTTGATGCCTCACCTTTATAGACTTCACATGAGTATTCACTGCAAGCATTTATTGTTTCCTGGCCTCATTGCCGTCCCTGTTTGTATAGCTGCTCAAAGCAGAATTTTAAAAACACCGCAAGGTGTTTTTAAATGAAGCCAGTAAGCAGCTTTAGCCGACACCTCCAGCGTGGCAGGGTGACACAAGCCAACACAAACAGGGAGTGGGAGGTTTGCTGACAGCTCTGGGCACAGAGACCTCAGGACTGGTTTAGTGAGGCAGACTCAGAGTCAAGTAGTAACTCGTGGAGAAGCCAGAGAGGACTTAATCGTGTTGTCTCTTGTACAAGCTCCTTGCATGAGGAAAGGAGATTCTAGAAGAGGCTGAGCCTTCTTTGCTTCTTTCTTTCAAAGCAGGAGCAGAAACATGCTGGACCATCCCAAGCAGGGCAGGAACGCAGGTACACAGATGCTAGCTCAGCACCTCCTGTGGGAGGTCTCAGGCAGTGCTGGGTCCACCTGGCTTCTTTTGTGTTTCGTGTCTGGGAGCTGTAACTAACACTCTGACATTGTTCTGTGTGTTAGTTTCGATATAGCTTGGGCCACTGTAATACAAGATTTCCAAAGTGGCTTCAATAAGAAAAGAGTGTTTCTTGCTAATATATAAGTTCAGGTATCCTGTCCAGAGTCAGCTGGTACCTTGTGCTGTTGGGAATTCTGCTTGTAGAGTGCCTTCCTCCACTAAATACTCTTCTTTTAGCCTATTAAAAAGTGAAACTCTTCTACAGCCACACGTAAGCCTTAAAAATCCAAGAGAGCTTGTGGGAAAATAAAGGAAATAGAGACAATCAAGTATGCATTGCAGAGGGTGTTAACAATATGTATGGAGGTCACATGAAGCTTTGTCATATTGGTTATCATTTTCCCTCTGCCACTTCCTAGCCTGTAAGCTTGGGCAAGTTATGTCTCTGTGCCTAATTTATCAGAAGATGATAATAGTGCCTATTTTGTGGTTTGTTGTAGGCTTGCCTGTATTCATGAGTTAATACACATAGAGTTCTTAGAACTGTGCATAGATCACAGAGCCCGATCATGGATACTGTTGATGCCTCACCTTTATAGACTTCACATGAGTATTCACTGCAAGCATTTGAGACTCCACCTCCAGCCTCCCTCTGGCCTCTAAGAGTGTGTTCTGCTATATGCAGGACAGATCATAAGTGTTGAGAATTCAAAAGACAACCTGTTCTCAACCAGGAGCCTGAGCTGTCTTCCACAGCGTTCTTGTCTCTTGAATGAGACAGTTCTGAGATGTGTTCTCTGTCACTCCACAGAGGTCCGTCCCAGGGTGACCAGGCCCTGGTTGCCCACATTAGAGACCTGCTTATTGACATATTCTGTCTTGCTTCCTTGCTTCCCGTGGCTCATCTCCCCACCCTGCTTGTCTTCCTGGCATGCCCACCCAAATTAACTCCTTGCATTCAGGATCAGCCTCCAGGATATGCCCCCTAAAACACTCTGCACCCATCTGCCCAACCATGACGATCTTAGGGTGCGCTCTGATCCTAGCAGCCCTAGCTCTTCCCTTTCCGTGCCCTTCTAGCTCCAGGTGTTCCTTCTCTCATTTTAACAATAACATTTGCACCAGAATGAGACAAATGCAGATTCCATACTCCTCAAACCCACCCCCTGCACTGGGGTATATACTGAGTCCCATGAAAACCAGAAAGGAAGTGGAGTATTGTGGCAAAGACTATTCAGTGTCTTTGGGGCTTGCCGTCCTGCCTCACTTCCTGCAGGTTTCTCTTGGGGATCGCACATATGGCATATTGCTTAGAATTGTGCCTGGGTTGTGACTGTATTAAATCTGAAACATGGGGGACGACCCAGGTACACAGCTCTACATCCTGTTGTGATGGATAAGCATTCTCTTTCCATTTCCTCCCCAGAGCAGGGAGAGGATGGAAGTGTTTTTCCTGAAGTCAGGAAATACCTTTACCACTATTTTGTGAGCAAGATGGAATTATCCTAAAAGAGCAGGTCCATAGGGGTGAGGAGAAAAGATGTGTGGGCTGGACCATTACTGAAATAATTTAACAATAGTGTTCTCTGTGGCCACACCCTACTATTTTACACAAGGGGGAGAGAGGAAATAACAATTTGGAAAAATAAAATCTACATTGCTTTCTTTAAAATGTGCTGCCCTTTCAGTGTTGCGAGTGTGCAAGTCCTATGCCAAGAAACCCCAAGACAGCACAGGCAGTCCTCATTCTGCAGGGTTCCAATACATGTGAATTTCAGTCATCACAGTTTAGTTAATTTAGTTCAATAAAACCAGTCCTCTCCAACAACCTGGTTCAGATCTCAGTTACCGTGGGACATGAACTGCGAGTACTTGTGTGAAGTACAAAGTTTGTTGCTCGCTCATCAGTACACTTATTTAAGCACCTCATCACCTCTTAAATATGCGGCTCCCCATCACAATCATGTCACTTCTTTCAAATGCTGTTGGTGATTGGTTGCTGCATCTGTTATTCAGTTTATCCACAAACAGCAAAGTGTGTAGTTGGGTTGCCTCCTTGTCTTCCAGTGATAATCTGTGAGACATTTTACACAGATGGGTAATCAATGGAGTGCATTGGCAATAAAAATGAAAGCAAGGAAAGAAACAACGGGTGATAATTTAGGAAGGAAAATTCACACCGAATGTAAATTGAGTTTAGAAAATCCAGCTGAGCATGGGGATGTTGACACTGGAGCCATTATAGAAACTCCTGGTAAGCGACCAAAGGAATTTAGGAACTTATTGCCGTAAGTGCAGAAAATGATAAAAAGATGATGTCTCAAAGGAAGTGACACCAGCAAAAAAAACAAAAGCCACCCCACCCCCCAACTCATACACACACATTAAAGGGACTCTTGGATACTTCATGGTATTAAAAGCACAAAGATAAAATGATGGGAACAGATCCACATTTAGAAAAGAGACTGAGAATTTCCTAGAGCACAGTAAAGGCACTTGCTCTGTATTGTAGGTAATATGATGAGAAGGGCTTCCCAGGTGGTGCTAAGAGTAAAGAACACACATGCCAATACAGGAGACATAAGAGACTCAGGGATTTGATCCCTGGATTGGCAAGACCTCCTGGAGAAGGAAATGGAAACCACGCCAGTATTCTTGCCTGGAGATTTCATGGACAGACGATCCTGGAGGGTTACAGTCCATGGGGGTCACAAAAGAGTCAGACACAGCTTAGTGACTAAACAACTACAACACGACAAGAAGGCAAGCACAGTTTTAATTACTCTAGATAATGTTTTTACAAAGAAATAACGCACTTTAATTCTCAGTATTTCTAATCTGCTAGTGTGCCAAATATTTGCCTTATTAGTTTTCATTTATAGACAGCACAGGCAGTCCTCATTCTGCAGGGTTCCAATACATGTGAATTTCAGTCATCACAGTTTAGTTAATTTAGTTCAATAAAACCAGTCCTCTCCAACAACCTGGTTCAGATCTCAGTTACCGTGGGACATGAACTGCGAGTACTTGTGTGAAGTACAAAGTTTGTTGCTCGCTCATCAGTACACTTATTTAAGCACCTCATCACCTCTTAAATATGCGGCTCCCCATCACAATCATGTCACTTCTTTCAAATGCTGTTGGTGATTGGTTGCTGCATCTGTTATTCAGTTTATCCACAAACAGCAAAGTGTGTAGTTGGGTTGCCTCCTTGTCTTCCAGTGATAATCTGTGAGACATTTTACACAGATGGGTAATCAATGGAGTGCATTGGCAATAAAAATGAAAGCAAGGAAAGAAACAACGGGTGATAATTTAGGAAGGAAAATTCACACCGAATGTAAATTGAGTTTAGAAAATCCAGCTGAGCATGGGGATGTTGACACTGGAGCCATTATAGAAACTCCTGGTAAGCGACCAAAGGAATTTAGGAACTTATTGCCGTAAGTGCAGAAAATGATAAAAAGATGATGTCTCAAAGGAAGTGACACCAGCAAAAAAAACAAAAGCCACCCCACCCCCCAACTCATACACACACATTAAAGGGACTCTTGGATACTTCATGGTATTAAAAGCACAAAGATAAAATGATGGGAACAGATCCACATTTAGAAAAGAGACTGAGAATTTCCTAGAGCACAGTAAAGGCACTTGCTCTGTATTGTAGGTAATATGATGAGAAGGGCTTCCCAGGTGGTGCTAAGAGTAAAGAACACACATGCCAATACAGGAGACATAAGAGACTCAGGGATTTGATCCCTGGATTGGCAAGACCTCCTGGAGAAGGAAATGGAAACCACGCCAGTATTCTTGCCTGGAGATTTCATGGACAGACGATCCTGGAGGGTTACAGTCCATGGGGGTCACAAAAGAGTCAGACACAGCTTAGTGACTAAACAACTACAACACGACAAGAAGGCAAGCACAGTTTTAATTACTCTAGATAATGTTTTTACAAAGAAATAACGCACTTTAATTCTCAGTATTTCTAATCTGCTAGTGTGCCAAATATTTGCCTTATTAGTTTTTCATTTATACAGTTATAACTGACAGTGAGAGAGGTTTTTTTTAACCATTTTCCAGAAGCTTTGCATATTGTATTTGGTTGTGCTGGGTCTTTCTTGTGGCATGTGGGATCTAGTACCCTGACCAGGGATTGAATCCAGGCTCCCTGCATTGGGAGCGTGGAATCTTAGTCACCAACCTACCAAAGTCCTATATTTTATTTCTAATTCTTATGACAGTCCTGCTTGGTAGATATTATTATGCCCATTCTGCAGATGAGAAAATGAGTCTCAGAGGGCCAAGTAACTTTTCTGAAGCTCCAGCTATTTATGTGCATCTGTTTGATAGTAAAATCTGTGCCTCCTTTCCAAATCAGGGTCCTTTATTTCATGGAGGTGTTTAATTCACATTATGAACTTACCTTGTAGCTCAGTCAGTAGAGAATCTGCCTGCAATGCGGGAGACCTGTGTTTGATTTCTGGGTTGGGAAGATCCCCTGAAGAAGGAAATGGCAACCCACTCCAGTATTCTTGCCTGGAGATTCTATAGACAGAGGAGCTTGGTGGGCTACGATCCATGAGTTGAAAGAGTCAGACACAACTTAGTAACTAAACCACTACCACCATGAACTAATGAATAAGTCTGGGTTTCTGTGTTTTAAAATATTTAGAAGCATAGACTACTTTAAGGATGATCATAAACATGGTTAATAAGAAAATAAAGCAAACTTACAGTGTCATTTAATCACTCTGAGTCTCAGTTGCTATTAAATAGCTCATTTTGTAGGTCTGTATATCAAAATTAAAGAGGCATAGCAGATAATATGTTCAAAAACCTTTTCAAGTTATTAAAGGAAAGGTGTTCACATTTTAAATGCTCTTTTCCTAACATCTTAAATCAAACGTCTTTTTTCCTTCAGCTCTTTATGAGTCTATTTTCACTTTAAATATTACACGAATTCAAAACCTTCAATAAATTGAGTGCTTTCTCACTCATAGGTTTTGTCTATCTCAGTTAAGAAAAGGTGGGGGGAGTCATTGTTTTGCCCAGTTGATATGGAAAACCTAACATCCATCCAGCATTCTTTGGGAAAGGAAGTGAAAGGCTCCTGTATCAGATGTTTTGGAAAGAAAGCAACACGGAGCAATCTGGAAGTTCCAGATGGGTGCTTTCCAAAAGCACTTTTATTGATTCTTGTTGAGTGCTCGTGTGTTGAAAAGTTATCTCTGCATTTCATATTCTGAGTCTGACATACTACTGTCACAGTTTTTCTTAGGGTTTGGCGGTGATGATTTTGCTGCATTTGCCTCTGTGTGTGTGTGTGTGTGTTTGCCTCTGTGTGTGTGTGTGTGTGTGTGTGTGTAAGAGCGCTATCAGATCCTAAACATTTATGGAGCATTGACTTCAGGGGCCGTTAACTCTGAATTCTCCCCAGATTGTCAAGTTCATCCTAGATGGCTCCTCCCAACAGGACAAGGTGCAGCTCATCCTGAAGGATACTGAAGATCCCTATGCACCTCATCTGTTTATTTGGGGTCTGTCCCTGGGATGACCTGGAAAAATTTAGGAGATGCAACCATCTTGTTCTTTTTGATTCAAGACAGACTTTTAAACAGCTCCTAGGAAAGCAAGTAGAAGTGTTTGGCTGGGGCAGCTTGATTTTGCTACAGAGTTCAAAGGGTTATTTGGTCAGAGACTCCCTCCTACAGCTGCTTTTGTGCAGCCACAGTTCTAACTGTAGGACTGCCTGCCCCCCAGATCCCTTAAAGGAAGGTGCCTTCAGAGCACAGCTCAGCTTTGTGGAACTTTCTAGAAAGAAGTGAACTTTTTCTTCTCTAAGAGAGAGAGAAAATGGCATGGAGTCAAGCATCAGTCAATATACAATTGTTTCTATTCACATGACACTTTGAGTCCTGCCTTATATACTGAACAGTAGCTATCTCCCCGGCACAGGTTGTAACTGTGAATTTTAAGCGCTTTTCCTAACATCTTAAATCAAACGTCTTTTTTCCTTCAGCTCTTTATGAGTCTATTTTCACTTTAAATATTACACGAATTCAAAACCTTCAATAAATTGAGTGCTTTCTCACTCATAGGTTTTGTCTATCTCAGTTAAGAAAAGGTGGGGGGAGTCATTGTTTTGCCCAGTTGATATGGAAAACCTAACATCCATCCAGCATTCTTTGGGAAAGGAAGTGAAAGGCTCCTGTATCAGATGTTTTGGAAAGAAAGCAACACGGAGCAATCTGGAAGTTCCAGATGGGTGCTTTCCAAAAGCACTTTTATTGATTCTTGTTGAGTGCTCGTGTGTTGAAAAGTTATCTCTGCATTTCATATTCTGAGTCTGACATACTACTGTCACAGTTTTTCTTAGGGTTTGGCGGTGATGATTTTGCTGCATTTGCCTCTGTGTGTGTGTGTGTGTGTTTGCCTCTGTGTGTGTGTGTGTGTGTGTGTGTGTGTAAGAGCGCTATCAGATCCTAAACATTTATGGAGCATTGACTTCAGGGGCCGTTAACTCTGAATTCTCCCCAGATTGTCAAGTTCATCCTAGATGGCTCCTCCCAACAGGACAAGGTGCAGCTCATCCTGAAGGATACTGAAGATCCCTATGCACCTCATCTGTTTATTTGGGGTCTGTCCCTGGGATGACCTGGAAAAATTTAGGAGATGCAACCATCTTGTTCTTTTTGATTCAAGACAGACTTTTAAACAGCTCCTAGGAAAGCAAGTAGAAGTGTTTGGCTGGGGCAGCTTGATTTTGCTACAGAGTTCAAAGGGTTATTTGGTCAGAGACTCCCTCCTACAGCTGCTTTTGTGCAGCCACAGTTCTAACTGTAGGACTGCCTGCCCCCCAGATCCCTTAAAGGAAGGTGCCTTCAGAGCACAGCTCAGCTTTGTGGAACTTTCTAGAAAGAAGTGAACTTTTTCTTCTCTAAGAGAGAGAGAAAATGGCATGGAGTCAAGCATCAGTCAATATACAATTGTTTCTATTCACATGACACTTTGAGTCCTGCCTTATATACTGAACAGTAGCTATCTCCCCGGCACAGGTTGTAACTGTGAAGTGTGGGTGCTTCACGCTTGCCAACTGGAAACGGAGTTCAGGGCCCTTTCTCTCTCAGCTGTAATAACATTCACTGTGATGTAAGTTCTACCAACATCTTTCAGCCCGGGAGGAAGTTTGGTTTGGCTGATTTAAATTTAAAATAGAGAAAGAAAAGCTTCTTTCTTTATTCTTCTTCTAGACTAGGCTGGAGTTTTAAATTAATTGTGATCACCTGATCACAATCTTTCTCAGACTCTGATAAGATCTCAGATAATCTAGGAGATTATTGTAAATGGTTTCCATGCATGCTTATATATTGTCCTATTGGACTCTTTTCTCTATGTATCACGCTCAGTCTTATATATAGAAATATGACCAAGTGACAGGTTAAAAACTTCTATAAAGAAGACAATTTCTGGAGAAACTGGAAAAGCAGTATTCAACAATAAAAGAATGATTGTGTTGAAGAATGGTAAAAATTTGTGAATTTTTTCTTACAGGTTCAGATAGCCAAATTTTAGGCTTGTAAGCCATTTGATCTACATCACACCTATCTAACTTTGTTGTGGTGGTGCCAAAGAGCATAGACAGTTGTCCGTGATGAGGCCGGGCTCCAATAAAACTTTCTTTACAAAGCCAGGCAGCTCTTTGCTGGATCGCAGTTTGCCAGTTTTTGAATTACAGTATTATCCATTTGATGTGTTCATTTGGTATTTTGTTTTCAGCTGAAGGTAAAGGAAAATCCAATTAAAGAGAGCTAAAAATCATGTTAATTCACTTAAGAAAATTATCTCGTGTTAGAAGAAGCCTCCTTATAGGGAAGTCCCAAGACTGGTTAATGAAAGCAGTCTGATGATCACAACCCAAGGCCCAAATTGGTCCTGTCGTGCTTCTCTCCTGTCATTGGCACAAGGACTTGCTCTCCAGCTGCGTAGTCACAGGATGGCCGCTCCAGTTCTTTTTTCTTTTTTTTTGCTGCTGCAGTTCTAATGCTGCGTATAAGTGCAACAACATCTGGCAGAAGAGATGAGTCACTCTCCATCAACCACCATGTATTTCTTTTTAAAGGCATGATAGTCTTTCCGATAAGATATTTCCATTTGCTAGACCACGTCTTATTGACCAGAATTGGGACAGAACGTTTTAAGAAGGGTTTGAACAGTTAGTTGCCTGCAGCTGCTATGACACCAAACATGATGACATAAATCAATGGAAACGTATTCTGTCATAGTTCTGGAGACCAGAAGTCCAAAAATTTTACCAGTATTACTAGGTCAAAATTAAGCTGCCCATAGGGCTATACTCTCTCTGGGGGCTCTAGGGGAGAGTCCATTCCTTCTTCTCCCACTCTCTGGTGGCTATTAGGATTCCTTGGTTTGTAAGCCACAGCACTCCAATTTTCAAATCTCTCTTTATTCCATTTTCATGTCACCTTCTCTTCTGTGTGATGGGTGAGATCTCCCTTGTCTGCTTTGCCCCTTGTTTTAAATATGGACCACTTCACAAATTTGCATAGAAATATGACCAAGTGACAGGTTAAAAACTTCTATAAAGAAGACAATTTCTGGAGAAACTGGAAAAGCAGTATTCAACAATAAAAGAATGATTGTGTTGAAGAATGGTAAAAAGTTGTGAATTTTTTCTTACAGGTTCAGATAGCCAAATTTTAGGCTTGTAAGCCATTTGATCTACATCACACCTATCTAACTTTGTTGTGGTGGTGCCAAAGAGCATAGACAGTTGTCCGTGATGAGGCCGGGCTCCAATAAAACTTTCTTTACAAAGCCAGGCAGCTCTTTGCTGGATCGCAGTTTGCCAGTTTTTGAATTACAGTATTATCCATTTGATGTGTTCATTTGGTATTTTGTTTTCAGCTGAAGGTAAAGGAAAATCCAATTAAAGAGAGCTAAAAATCATGTTAATTCACTTAAGAAAATTATCTCGTGTTAGAAGAAGCCTCCTTATAGGGAAGTCCCAAGACTGGTTAATGAAAGCAGTCTGATGATCACAACCCAAGGCCCAAATTGGTCCTGTCGTGCTTCTCTCCTGTCATTGGCACAAGGACTTGCTCTCCAGCTGCGTAGTCACAGGATGGCCGCTCCAGTTCTTTTTTCTTTTTTTTTGCTGCTGCAGTTCTAATGCTGCGTATAAGTGCAACAACATCTGGCAGAAGAGATGAGTCACTCTCCATCAACCACCATGTATTTCTTTTTAAAGGCATGATAGTCTTTCCGATAAGATATTTCCATTTGCTAGACCACGTCTTATTGACCAGAATTGGGACAGAACGTTTTAAGAAGGGTTTGAACAGTTAGTTGCCTGCAGCTGCTATGACACCAAACATGATGACATAAATCAATGGAAACGTATTCTGTCATAGTTCTGGAGACCAGAAGTCCAAAAATTTTACCAGTATTACTAGGTCAAAATTAAGCTGCCCATAGGGCTATACTCTCTCTGGGGGCTCTAGGGGAGAGTCCATTCCTTCTTCTCCCACTCTCTGGTGGCTATTAGGATTCCTTGGTTTGTAAGCCACAGCACTCCAATTTTCAAATCTCTCTTTATTCCATTTTCATGTCACCTTCTCTTCTGTGTGATGGGTGAGATCTCCCTTGTCTGCTTTGCCCCTTGTTTTAAATATGGAACACTTCACAAATTTGCATGTCATCCTTGCACAGGGGCCATGCTAATCTTCTCTGTATTGTTCTGTTTTGGGCACATGTGCTCTGGAAGTAAGCACTACCTCTTTATTATAAGGAAAGCTGTGATGGCATTTAGGGCTCACCCAGATAATTGAGTATAGTTGCCTTATCTCAAGATGCTTAACTTAATCACATCTGGAAAGGGCCATCTTCCAAATGATGTAACATTTACAGGTCCAGGGATTAGTAGCTTATAATTTTGGGGAACTTTGATTGTCAAAGTAAAAAATGTTGATATTTTTTAGAGTAATGTGCTAAGTCTTCTCAGTCATGTCCAACTCTTTGTGACCCTATGAACTGTAGCCTGCCAGACTCATCTGTCCATAAGATTCTCCAGCAAGAATACTGGAATGGGTTGCCACATCCTCCTCCAGGGAATCTTCCCAACCCAGGGATTGAATCCAGGTCTCTTATGTTTCCTACATTGGCAGGTGGGTTCTTTACCACTAGCACTTCCTGAGAAGCCCTTAAAAGTAATAGGCAGCCATTAAACCAGCTATCATCAAGAGGGAACCACCATGATTTTTTTTATATTAATCAAAGCTTACTTAGTTAAAATAATGGAAGTATTGGCCTAAAAATGTAGGAGTTCATCAGGCATGGGAAAATCTGGAATATGACTAGGCAAACATCAGTATCTGCTATAGCATACTCAGTGCAACTATTGTGTTTAGGAAGAGCTTCCAATGGCTTAAGAAAACAATTTTAGTAAAGTAATGGGAAAAGAGCTTTTATCTAGAGTACGGTCACAACAGAGGGTGAGATACTCTTCTGCATTAAAAAGATGGAGACAGGGCCTCCCTGGTGGTCTAGCGGGTAAGGACACCGCCTTGCAGTGCAAGGGTCGCCAGTTTGATCCCTGGCCTGGGAAGATCCCACGTGCTGTGGAGCAGCTGGACCGACGTGTCCAACTACCGAGCCGGAGCTCTGGAGCACATGCGCCCAGAGCTGGTGCTCTGGAACGGGAAAGGCCACTGCAATGGGGGGCCCACACAGGCCAAAAAAAAACAAAGACAAACAAATGAAAAGATCAATAGAAGTGGCCAAAAAAAGAGATGGAGACAATACACTAAAAAGTTACTAGTGCTTTTCTGGTGGTGGTGGGATTTTGTGTTATTGACTTTCCTTTCTCTCCTTTAATTTGTATTTTCCAAAATTTTTATGAAAAAAATATACATATATATATATATATTGCTTAAATTAAAGATGTTTTAATAAGAAATCAATGGTATTCTTTTGTTAGATGATAATCCTAGAGTATTTTAAAAGATAATATCAGTTTATTTTGTATCATGTCACTTAAAATCTCTGTCTCATTTAGTTTACTTATCATAAAATTATACAGAATAACCACAGACTGTACTGACAATTTATGCTTTCAAAAAGACCTAGACCCCTTATCTTGTCACTAGAATTACCTTTCTGAAACACAGGTTGTGAAGTCTACCATGCATGCATGCGTGCTGAGTCACTTCAGTTGTGTCTGACTCTTTGTGAACGAAGAGTCGATGGACTATAGTCTATGGACTGTAACCCACCAGGCTCCTCTCCATGGGATTCACCAGGCAGGAATACTGGAGTCGGTTGCCATGCCCTCCTCCGAGATCCACCATGCTTCTCATCAAAGCATTTAATATTTTTCAGTTGCTTTAGGAAATTTCTTTTCCTTTTTCACATTGGCACTGAGAGTTCTAAGTACCATCCAGATTCTTTTTTGGAAGTTGCCTCGACACCAGATGCCCGCTATACTCAGTCATGTTCTTCTTGCTTTGCCATGTCTCTACTCAGGATTTCTCACTGTGCCTCTAGATGGAGGAGCAGCTCAGCTTCACCAGGTATCCTTTTAGAAATGCAAATTCTCAGAGCTGTTGAATCAGATACTCTGGAATTGAGCCTTCTGATGCAAGTCTTAACAGCCCCTCAAGGTAATTCAATATATGCTAGAGTTTGAGAGACTCAGGATTAGCTCTCTTTGTCCTACTTTCTTTATTATTACATTCTTACATCTGTCCATTCGTACAATGACCGACGTGTCCAACTACCGAGCGGAGCTCTGGAGCACATGCGCCCAGAGCTGGTGCTCTGGAACGGGAAAGGCCACGGCAATGGGGGCCACACAGGCCAAAAAACAAAGACAAACAAATGAAAAGATCAATAGAAGTGGCCAAAAAAAGAGATGGAGACAATACACTAAAAAGTTACTAGTGCTTTTCTGGTGGTGGTGGGATTTTGTGTTATTGACTTTCCTTTCTCTCCTTTAATTTGTATTTTCCAAAATTTTTATGAAAAAAATATACATATATATATATATATTGCTTAAATTAAAGATGTTTTAATAAGAAATCAATGGTATTCTTTTGTTAGATGATAATCCTAGAGTATTTTAAAAGATAATATCAGTTTATTTTGTATCATGTCACTTAAAATCTCTGTCTCATTTAGTTTACTTATCATAAAATTATACAGAATAACCACAGACTGTACTGACAATTTATGCTTTCAAAAAGACCTAGACCCCTTATCTTGTCACTAGAATTACCTTTCTGAAACACAGGTTGTGAAGTCTACCATGCATGCATGCGTGCTGAGTCACTTCAGTTGTGTCTGACTCTTTGTGAACGAAGAGTCGATGGACTATAGTCTATGGACTGTAACCCACCAGGCTCCTCTCCATGGGATTCACCAGGCAGGAATACTGGAGTCGGTTGCCATGCCCTCCTCCGAGATCCACCATGCTTCTCATCAAAGCATTTAATATTTTTCAGTTGCTTTAGGAAATTTCTTTTCCTTTTCACATTGGCACTGAGAGTTCTAAGTACCATCCAGATTCTTTTTTGGAAGTTGCCTCGACACCAGATGCCCGCTATACTCAGTCATGTTCTTCTTGCTTTGCCATGTCTCTACTCAGGATTTCTCACTGTGCCTCTAGATGGAGGAGCAGCTCAGCTTCACCAGGTATCCTTTTAGAAATGCAAATTCTCAGAGCTGTTGAATCAGATACTCTGGAATTGAGCCTTCTGATGCAAGTCTTAACAGCCCCTCAAGGTAATTCAATATATGCTAGAGTTTGAGAGACTCAGGATTAGCTCTCTTTGTCCTACTTTCTTTATTATTACATTCTTACATCTGTGACAATCAGCATTGCTAAAATAACCACTATATTATTCATCCTAGAGAATTAATCTGTAAATCAATTTTACAAGTATATATTATGCCAGCAGTTGGCCTTCTAAATGAATAACATGTTTGTATTCCTATGAGTTTTTTGCTATATCAGTCATATTTCCTTTAGGTAACTATTTCTTAGCTTGTTTTTATGTATTTTATGCATATGAGTCAATGAATCAGGGCAAGGATGAACACCCTTTCTTAACCAGCCTCTAGATCACTTTTTCTAAAATCATCAAATGCCTGCTTTGAGCCCCAGACATTGTCTATGACTCAAAGCCATTGGATTACTTCAGTTGCGATTCATTGAATAGGTCTTGTTAATACAGGACCATACCTTTGTCCCTTCCGTTTTCCTCAGCTAGGCCAAAAACATACCTAGAAGAATTGTGACCATTCTATCTGAAGGTCCAAGAGAGAGCCCTTCACCAACTTTACTTGTAGTTTTATTAGCCTCGGGCAGATCATCTTTCCCCAGAGTCTTGCATTCATCATTGTGGAAGAAAAAGTGATAGAGAATTTTTACTTTGGGTATATGGACTCTCATAGTCCAGAATTTATGAGCTTCCGCAGAGCTCAGTGGTGAGGGAGGGGTCAGGTTCTACATTTTTCTCCACTGTTATCTGAAGGAACTATTTTGATCTCTAATCAACACTTAACCCCATGACTGGCACATATATGTGTATATGTATGTGCTTAGTCATTTAGTCATGTCTGATTTGCTGTGACCCCATAGACTGTAGCCCACCAGGCTCTTCTGTCCATGGGATTCTCCAGGCAAGAATACTGGAGTGGGTTGCCATTTCCTCCTCCAGGGGGTATTCCCAAGCAGGGGACAGGACCCGCATCTTCTGCGTCACCTGCACTGGCCGGTGGATTCTTTACCACTGAGCCACCTGGGAAACCAGCTGGCACATAGTGAATGTGTAATAAACAATTATTAGACAAATGAAAGAGATAATAGTAGGAAAGGTGGAAAGATGGAAGGATAGAAGGAAGAAAGGAAGAGAGAAGAGGAGGAGGGAAAGAAAGAGGAAGGGAAGGAGGGAGAGAGGAGAGAGGCAGGGAGGTGGCTTAGTGTAGATCGTTTCTCCAATGTGGAGAAATGCTTAAAGAAGACAGAATTGGAACTGTAATACCTAGCCTGTGCCAATGGCTAGCTAGATGTGCTGTAACAGTAAATTAACTATTGGTTCTCTCCCTGGAGGATGTTTTCAGCAGCTCCTCCCAGATGCAAAGGGTGAGGCCTCTCTGAGAGTCTGAGAAAAGGGCTTTGTGAATTGTAAAGCTAAGTGCAGATGGTGATTAACTAACGCATCACAAGCAAGGACAAGTCTCCTGAGCAGTCTCAGGAGAGACTATTTTGCTTTCTTTCTGTCATTTGAATTCTCAGAATTCTCCTCAGCTTATATCAAATCAACCTCAAGTGATGTATGATCAAAATTTCCACTCTGAAAATCTAAGCAACTTAGGAATTGTAAGGAATTGAAAAAAATTTGAATGAGAGCCCTTCACCAACTTTACTTGTAGTTTTATTAGCCTCGGGCAGATCATCTTTCCCCAGAGTCTTGCATTCATCATTGTGGAAGAAAAAGTGATAGAGAATTTTTACTTTGGGTATATGGACTCTCATAGTCCAGAATTTATGAGCTTCCGCAGAGCTCAGTGGTGAGGGAGGGGTCAGGTTCTACATTTTTCTCCACTGTTATCTGAAGGAACTATTTTGATCTCTAATCAACACTTAACCCCATGACTGGCACATATATGTGTATATGTATGTGCTTAGTCATTTAGTCATGTCTGATTTGCTGTGACCCCATAGACTGTAGCCCACCAGGCTCTTCTGTCCATGGGATTCTCCAGGCAAGAATACTGGAGTGGGTTGCCATTTCCTCCTCCAGGGGGTATTCCCAAGCAGGGGACAGGACCCGCATCTTCTGCGTCACCTGCACTGGCCGGTGGATTCTTTACCACTGAGCCACCTGGGAAACCAGCTGGCACATAGTGAATGTGTAATAAACAATTATTAGACAAATGAAAGAGATAATAGTAGGAAAGGTGGAAAGATGGAAGGATAGAAGGAAGAAAGGAAGAGAGAAGAGGAGGAGGGAAAGAAAGAGGAAGGGAAGGAGGGAGAGAGGAGAGAGGCAGGGAGGTGGCTTAGTGTAGATCGTTTCTCCAATGTGGAGAAATGCTTAAAGAAGACAGAATTGGAACTGTAATACCTAGCCTGTGCCAATGGCTAGCTAGATGTGCTGTAACAGTAAATTAACTATTGGTTCTCTCCCTGGAGGATGTTTTCAGCAGCTCCTCCCAGATGCAAAGGGTGAGGCCTCTCTGAGAGTCTGAGAAAAGGGCTTTGTGAATTGTAAAGCTAAGTGCAGATGGTGATTAACTAACGCATCACAAGCAAGGACAAGTCTCCTGAGCAGTCTCAGGAGAGACTATTTTGCTTTCTTTCTGTCATTTGAATTCTCAGAATTCTCCTCAGCTTATATCAAATCAACCTCAAGTGATGTATGATCAAAATTTCCACTCTGAAAATCTAAGCAACTTAGGAATTGTAGGAATTGGACCATTTGGAGATAATTTATAAATAACACTCATCTTTCAGATTGCCTCTGTCTTCCCAAAGAGCCCTCTGTCCTGTCAGTGGGACGACTGCCAAGGCCTAAACGGCTAAACTGGGCCAGCGACACTGAAGTCGCTGGTGGGAGCGTCTTATCTCTGATTCTTCTAAGAATTTGGGACACTTTATGGAAACATTTGTTTTTCCTCATAGAAAATGCAGCTATTTAGGTTGGGAAAGTTCAGGATTTTCTTTTTTGGCGGGTGGGGGAAGTTTTCAGGATTTTAATGCGTGTGATTCACTCAGCTTTTACTTTGTCTCCTGCTAAAATAATTGAAACTCAAATCAAGTACTGAGCAGAACCCAAAATACCCTGGATATGTAGTAATGTTCAGGGGTATGAAACATTGACTAAGCTCTCTGCTCCTTTTTCCCAGAATTCTGTGGACATGAGAGGAGTCAGTAATGCCATCTTTTCCTCTCACTTTCATTCTTTCAGATCAGTCCTGGTGGGCACAGCTTTAGCCTGTGTTTGTGTGTGTTTCTAAAAGGCCAGTCCAGCTGTGTCCAACTGGACAGTCGTGCTTTACAGGGCCAAGGCAGACAAGACTGAGCAGAGCTGACCAGCCTAGGAAATTATGCCTGTTCTCACACATCTATTGAGTTGTCGTGTTGACATGTTTTTCCTTGCCTCTGGTGAGCTGTAGTGATGGAAGTCTCATGGCTTTTCATATCCTAGAGTTGTGATATGTCTCATCAGCCCTCAGTACTGCTCAGGAGAAACAAAAATTTTAAATGGTCAAGTTCAAAGGAGAGCACTGCTAGCTGGGCTCTCTGTGTCTGTGGCAGAATTCCCGCAAACCCACTCCCACATCCCAAAATGCACATACACAGTCCTCCTCTGTTGCTGGATGGGGCTGTCTGAGCTCACATGTATTCCTGCAGCTGGCTCTGTGGACCGGAGGTCTTTACATTGCTTCTCAAGGATTCACTAATGGCAAATTCCAAAATGGATCGACTAGTGCAGGAGAGAGTCATATCGAACTCATTGTGTGAGAAATAATGAACTTATATAACAGGGCTCTTCTGGTGTTTAGGTTGCCTCTGTCTTCCCAAAGAGCCCTCTGTCCTGTCAGTGGGACGACTGCCAAGGCCTAAACGGCTAAACTGGGCCAGCGACACTGAAGTCGCTGGTGGGAGCGTCTTATCTCTGATTCTTCTAAGAATTTGGGACACTTTATGGAAACATTTGTTTTTCCTCATAGAAAATGCAGCTATTTAGGTTGGGAAAGTTCAGGATTTTCTTTTTTGGCGGGTGGGGGAAGTTTTCAGGATTTTAATGCGTGTGATTCACTCAGCTTTTACTTTGTCTCCTGCTAAAATAATTGAAACTCAAATCAAGTACTGAGCAGAACCCAAAATACCCTGGATATGTAGTAATGTTCAGGGGTATGAAACATTGACTAAGCTCTCTGCTCCTTTTTCCCAGAATTCTGTGGACATGAGAGGGAGTCAGTAATGCCATCTTTTCCTCTCACTTTCATTCTTTCAGATCAGTCCTGGTGGGCACAGCTTTAGCCTGTGTTTGTGTGTGTTTCTAAAAGGCCAGTCCAGCTGTGTCCAACTGGACAGTCGTGCTTTACAGGGCCAAGGCAGACAAGACTGAGCAGAGCTGACCAGCCTAGGAAATTATGCCTGTTCTCACACATCTATTGAGTTGTCGTGTTGACATGTTTTTCCTTGCCTCTGGTGAGCTGTAGTGATGGAAGTCTCATGGCTTTTCATATCCTAGAGTTGTGATATGTCTCATCAGCCCTCAGTACTGCTCAGGGAGAAGCAAAAATTTTAAATGGTCAAGTTCAAAGGAGAGCACTGCTAGCTGGGCTCTCTGTGTCTGTGGCAGAATTCCCGCAAACCCACTCCCACATCCCAAAATGCACATACACAGTCCTCCTCTGTTGCTGGATGGGGCTGTCTGAGCTCACATGTATTCCTGCAGCTGGCTCTGTGGACCGGAGGTCTTTACATTGCTTCTCAAGGATTCACTAATGGCAAATTCCAAAATGGATCGACTAGTGCAGGAGAGAGTCATATCGAACTCATTGTGTGAGAAATAATGAACTTATATAACAGGGCTCTTCTGGTGTTTAGGTGAAAGTTTTTTTCATTTGGAAAATATACAGCACAATGCACAGAGCTTTGTTATATCAAATATAATGGGTATGGTATAATGTTGAGACAGAATACATACCCATTTCTGAGAACACTATTCAGTTTGGAAAGCAACTGGAAAAGCAGCTTCATGGTGGAACTCTTCTCTACTTCTCTCTAGACTTCACACAGACTTGTTATTTGTGTGGTCTCCACTGTCTCTTTTTCCCCCCTGATGCTCTATAGTGTTGATTTTCTAACAGGGGAAAGAAAGTTCCTGTATGCTTTGAAAAACTGTATTTTATATGGTAAAAGAATTCTATCATTTAGGAACAAGTAAAAGGCCACCATTCGACAGTAAAGAATCCATCTACAGTGTAGGAGACCCAGGTTCAATTCCTGGGTCAAGAGGATCCTCTGGAGAAGGGAATGGCAACGCACTCCAGTGTTCTTGCCTGGAGAATTCCATGAACAGAGGAACCTGGTGAGCTACAGCCTATGGGATCACAAAGAGCTGGACACTGTGTGACTAATGGTACACTACCCATAAGCAAAGAAAGTAAAGCTTGGCAAGTTCTTTTTGCCGAAGAAAATCTGTGTCATGAGTCTTCACAGAGGGCACCTGTTGGGTATGGGGTCTCATCTTCCTCTGAGGGTCATGTCAGAATCTTCTTGGGGTGTCAGGCATAGCATTTTTGTTTATAAAAGAAAAATTTCTGAGGCTCAGAACAATTCTGTGCACAGATAATAATAGGAAACCCTGATATCTTTCCTGTAGGATCAACTTGAGTTGTGATATGTCTCATCAGCCCTCAGTACTGCTCAGGGAGAAGCAAAAATTTTAAATGGTCAAGTTCAAAGGAGAGCACTGCTAGCTGGGCTCTCTGTGTCTGTGGCAGAATTCCCGCAAACCCACTCCCACATCCCAAAATGCACATACACAGTCCTCCTCTGTTGCTGGATGGGGCTGTCTGAGCTCACATGTATTCCTGCAGCTGGCTCTGTGGACCGGAGGTCTTTACATTGCTTCTCAAGGATTCACTAATGGCAAATTCCAAAATGGATCGACTAGTGCAGGAGAGAGTCATATCGAACTCATTGTGTGAGAAATAATGAACTTATATAACAGGGCTCTTCTGGTGTTTAGGTGAAAGTTTTTTTCATTTGGAAAATATACAGCACAATGCACAGAGCTTTGTTATATCAAATATAATGGGTATGGTATAATGTTGAGACAGAATACATACCCATTTCTGAGAACACTGTTCAGTTTGGAAAGCAACTGGAAAAGCAGCTTCATGGTGGAACTCTTCTCTACTTCTCTCTAGACTTCACACAGACTTGTTATTTGTGTGGTCTCCACTGTCTCTTTTTCCCCCCTGATGCTCTATAGTGTTGATTTTCTAACAGGGGAAAGAAAGTTCCTGTATGCTTTGAAAAACTGTATTTTATATGGTAAAAGAATTCTATCATTTAGGAACAAGTAAAAGGCCACCATTCGACAGTAAAGAATCCATCTACAGTGTAGGAGACCCAGGTTCAATTCCTGGGTCAAGAGGATCCTCTGGAGAAGGGAATGGCAACGCACTCCAGTGTTCTTGCCTGGAGAATTCCATGAACAGAGGAACCTGGTGAGCTACAGCCTATGGGATCACAAAGAGCTGGACACTGTGTGACTAATGGTACACTACCCATAAGCAAAGAAAGTAAAGCTTGGCAAGTTCTTTTTGCCGAAGAAAATCTGTGTCATGAGTCTTCACAGAGGGCACCTGTTGGGTATGGGGTCTCATCTTCCTCTGAGGGTCATGTCAGAATCTTCTTGGGGTGTCAGGCATAGCATTTTTGTTTATAAAAGAAAAATTTCTGAGGCTCAGAACAATTCTGTGCACAGATAATAATAGGAAACCCTGATATCTTTCCTGTAGGATCAACTTGAGGTGACTGAGCTGGGACGGAAGTGCCCGCATCAAGGTGGAAGTCACATATCCAGGGCCTGCAGTCCAGAGTCAGGAAGAGAAAGGTAAGTTTTTTGAGTGAAGATAGCCATGACTTCAATACAGGCTTTGTCTTCCTTGCGTGGACATGATTGCCCTTGGAAAATGAAAAGAGAAGGAGGATTGGGGGCAGTGACTCCAGCAAGGGGCCTCAGGACAGGGCCTGCTGAACTGGCAGCCAGGAGGCTGCAGTGAAAGTATTAGTTGCTCAGTCGTGTCTGATTCTTTGCAACCCCATGGACTGTAGCCTGCCAGGCTCCTCTGTCCATGGAATTCTCCAGGCAAGAAAACTAGAGTGAATACCCAGTCCCTGTTCCAGAGTATCTTCCCAACCCAGGATCAAACCTGGGTCTCCTGAATTACATGCAGATTCTTTACCATCCGAGCCATAAGGCCCCCAAGAACAGGCAAGTTCTACAGGAAACAGTTGTGACATGCAGGGAGGAAGAGGGACAAAGGCTGCTTCCTCATCTTCACTGATGATGCCCCGGGCTGGGCGTAGGGGCAGAGGTCCCACCTGAGAAACAGACAGCAGAGTTAATCTGTTTATCAGGGAGGCAGCTCTCTGCAGGTGACTTCATGCTGTCATTTTTATAGGACCTTCTGACTCTACCTACCTGTGTTAGTCCCACCATCTTCATGAGCAATGGCTCTGGGAAACAAAAAGAATGAGTCAGATAACAGTGGTGACCCAGGGGACTGTCAGAATCACAGCCAGCAGATATGATAGGTGAGTTTTGACAGTGAAAAAGAAGCCCCAGTGAGTGCCAAATGCCACAAGAATCACCACGTGCCACAGCTGTGGGTGGGACAAGTGAGGACCACGGGGACACAATTTTGTGGAAGAGCTGTTATGACCCCAAGTTGGTGAAAGGATATAACCTCCCCATTATACTCAGGAAGGGTATCAAGCAGCACCAAGGGAGAACAAGCTGAGAACAGAAAGGTAGGCCTGAGAGACAGTGCAAAGAGCTGAACATGGTCCCAGCGAACGTGCAGCAATGAAACTGGGACCTCAGTCTTCCAACCAGTAGGAACTGGATTCTTCCAATGCTCTGAATGAGCCTGAAAGGGAACTCCTCCCCAGAGCCTGCAGATAAAGGCCCATCTAGCCAACACTTTCATGTCAACTGTTTAGGCCCTCAATAGAGAACCCAGCCAAGCCCGCTCAGACTTCTAACCTACAAAATTAAAAATATAAGTGTTTTAAGGCACTAAGTTGGTGGGCATTTGCCATAGCCCAGTGGAAGAGTAATGTAACAGCCATGCTTACTCAAGTTTGTAACAGTTTTCACACTGCACCTGCAGAGTTGTGTGGTAGCAACAGAGACCTCATGCCTGTTACTGTGCTGTGCTTGGTCGCTCAGTCGTGTCCAACTCCTATGCACCTTGTGGACTTTAGCTTGTCAGGATCCTCTGCCCATGGGATTCTCCAGGCAAGGACACTGGAGTGGGTTGCCATGTCCTCCTCCAGTGACTCTTCCCAACCCGGGGATCTGACCTGCTTCTGTAAGTCCACCTGCATTAGCAAGTGGATTCTTTACCACTAGCGCCACCTGGGAAACGTCTTACTCATCTGTGCTTTAACCAAAAATGTAACCTCACCTTAGATGTATTTAGTGAGAGTTTTATGGCCAACCCAAAGCTTCTAAGAAACAAGACATACATCTCAAAACAGTCAGGAAACATTCCTTTCATAAAACTGAAATAGGCCAAAAAACTAGAAGCTGTCCTGAAGACCCATTCTCCATTTTTAAAAGGTTGAATGGGGTGGGTGGGTGGTGGAGAGAGAGAAACAACACACATATATTCAGAAGGAGAAAATCAAGGCGATGTGTACCCTGTGCATAGTGGAGGCTGTCGTTTTCCACATTTTGAATTTTCATAATAGCTCAATTTTGTGTAACAAAATTGTATTAAATTCATAATAATTATAAGTATTAGAGGATGCATTGCGCCCCACTAAGTGAAGGTATGAAAACTGTTGCTTTGTGGTTAGAACTTGAATTCGCTCCGCTGTTTTTTTGTATTAATTTTTTTGTGTGTGGTAAAGGTCACAAATATAAAACATACTATTCTAACCATGGTCGCCCGCACAGTCCAGTGACTGTAAGTACATTTACACTGCTATGTGGCTCTCACCCTCTCCCCAGGGTTCCACCTTTCTGAACTGAAGCTGTGTCCCCATTAACCACTAGCTCATCACTCCCATGTCAACTGTTTAGGCCCTCAATAGAGAACCCAGCCAAGCCCGCTCAGACTTCTAACCTACAAAATTAAAAATATAAGTGTTTTAAGGCACTAAGTTGGTGGGCATTTGCCATAGCCCAGTGGAAGAGTAATGTAACAGCCATGCTTACTCAAGTTTGTAACAGTTTTCACACTGCACCTGCAGAGTTGTGTGGTAGCAACAGAGACCTCATGCCTGTTACTGTGCTGTGCTTGGTCGCTCAGTCGTGTCCAACTCCTATGCACCTTGTGGACTTTAGCTTGTCAGGATCCTCTGCCCATGGGATTCTCCAGGCAAGGACACTGGAGTGGGTTGCCATGTCCTCCTCCAGTGACTCTTCCCAACCCGGGGATCTGACCTGCTTCTGTAAGTCCACCTGCATTAGCAAGTGGATTCTTTACCACTAGCGCCACCTGGGAAACGTCTTACTCATCTGTGCTTTAACCAAAAATGTAACCTCACCTTAGATGTATTTAGTGAGAGTTTTATGGCCAACCCAAAGCTTCTAAGAAACAAGACATACATCTCAAAACAGTCAGGAAACATTCCTTTCATAAAACTGAAATAGGCCAAAAAACTAGAAGCTGTCCTGAAGACCCATTCTCCATTTTTAAAAGGTTGAATGGGGTGGGTGGGTGGTGGAGAGAGAGAAACAACACACATATATTCAGAAGGAGAAAATCAAGGCGATGTGTACCCTGTGCATAGTGGAGGCTGTCGTTTTCCACATTTTGAATTTTCATAATAGCTCAATTTTGTGTAACAAAATTGTATTAAATTCATAATAATTATAAGTATTAGAGGATGCATTGCGCCCCACTAAGTGAAGGTATGAAAACTGTTGCTTTGTGGTTAGAACTTGAATTCGCTCCGCTGTTTTTTTGTATTAATTTTTTTGTGTGTGGTAAAGGTCACAAATATAAAACATACTATTCTAACCATGGTCGCCCGCACAGTCCAGTGACTGTAAGTACATTTACACTGCTATGTGGCTCTCACCCTCTCCCCAGGGTTCCACCTTTCTGAACTGAAGCTGTGTCCCCATTAACCACTAGCTCATCACTCCCATCATGCCCATCCCCGCCCCAGCCCCTGGCACCTACCAGTGTGCTTTCTGAATTTGACTATTTTAGGTGCCTCATGTAAGTGGAATAAAACCATATTTGTCTATACCTCATGTATATTGGAATGTCTTTTTAACAGGAACTTAATATACATCATACAAACAGACTGTATGGTTTTTTCCCCCTGTGTGCCCTGGTTCTCATTAGCTGTCTACTTTATACAGAGTAGTGTCTATATGTCAATCCCCACCTCCCAATGTATCCATCCCTCCTTGGTGTCCCTGTGTTTGTTCTCTATGTCTATGTCTCTATTCTGTTCTGCAAATATGTTCATGTGCACTATTTTTCTAGATCCCGTACATGTGCTTTAATATTAGAGAGTGAAATAAATCAATGAGAAAAACTCCATTCGTTCTTGACTTGCCCTCCCTTCATGGTACCTCTCTACCTTCACAGTGGAACAAGTCAAAGTGATGCAGTTCTTCATTCACTATTGCTGTTTATCTAGAAAAACAGTTATCGGCCACTTTAGAGTTACATAGGGAAGGAAATGGAAACCCACTCCAGTATTCTTGCCTGGAGAATTCCGTGGACAGAGGAGCCTGGTAGCTACAGTCCATGGGGCTGCAAAGAGTCAGGCATGACTGAGTGACTAACATACTTTAGAGTTATATTGCCCTCTAACACACACACACACAGATTTGACTTGGTGTGTATTTAGCTAAATTGAATTAAAATTCATATGATTCTGAAGATCGGAAGAAAAAGTCAAAGAGGTGTCCTGGTGTCCTCAGACTATCATAACCAGTTGCCACAAGCTGGTTGGCATAAAACAACGTGAATTTATTCCCTCGCCGTTTTGGAGGGTAGAAGACTGAAATCAAGTGTTTTCAGAGTTGGTTCCTTCTGGATGATCTGAAGGAGACTCCATTCCATGCCTCTGTCTAAGCTGATGTGGTGGTTGTTGAGTCACTCAGTTGTGTCTGACTCTTTGTGACCCCGTGAACTACAGCATGCCAGGCTTCCTTGTCTTTCACTGTCTCTCAGAGTTTGCTCAAACTTATATCCATTGAGTCAGTGATGCCATGCAACCATTACCTTGCCGGCAGTCCTCAGAGTTCCCTTGGCTTGTAGCTGTACACCTCTGGTCTCTGCTCCATCTTCACACGGTCCTCCCCTTCCATGTCTGGGTCTCAGATCTCCTCTGCCTTCCTAAGATACCGGTCATTGAAGTTAGGCCTACCCTAAATGCAGGATGATCTCACCTTGAGATCCTTGATTACACATACAAAGACCAATTTGCCAAATAAAGTCACAGTCACAGGTCCTGAGGGTTAGGAGTTACATATATCTTACATAATCCAACTCGCTATAGAAAATGTTTGCAGATTCCTGTAGTTTGTAGTGAAAACTTTCCCTCAGTTTCCTAACTAGCAATTGAAATCAACAAATCTGTCCTATATTGTAGGAGAAATTGTTTTGCTTTTTCCTCATAAGGCTTTAGGAATACTCAGCTCCTCTCCCCACAGTGCTGTGAATGTAGACTGGATAATTCCTCAATGGTAAGGGATGTGAGAGATGCCCAAACTTTCGCCCTATCCTACATGGGTGCCCCACCTTGTCTTGTCCTTTTCATCCATTTGAACAAAACCTAAGTTAAGGCAACACTAGGAGATGTATTCAACAAGCAAAGTCGTTACACTCAAGCATTAAGTCCAGGATAGAACCCTGTGGAGTCCTTCTGTGGGTGAGAAATTTTGCTCTCTAGCAGAAGAGTATGGGATTCTCTGGGAGCAGGTACATGCCACTGATTGTCCATTTGGCCTTGGGAAAATTCGATGCTGTGGTCTGGGTTCTCTCTCTCTAAAGAAGGCACGACAATGCCTTGCTGCCTTACCAGGCTGCTGTGTGAATTTGCTGACACCCATAGAGCTCCCTGAAAATGAAGAAGCTTACATAAGTCTCTGGTATTATTCACACAGCAAACATTTTCCCCTGAGAATAAAGTAATAAATGGTACCATTGTGCAGCTGGTGGAACGTGTTCAAAAGTTTCCGTTCACTACTAGTAGATCAAGTTGTGGGTGGCTGTATGGACTTTCTGTGCTCACGCCAAGCTCCTTCCAAAACAGCGGCACAATGGACTATCCTGAAATAAAAAGCTGCACTGTAAGAGACAGCCAAATCATGGCATCGCATCACATAGGACAGTCCTGTGGAGCCATTGGCTTCACATGCACCTTTTTCCTTACAGCAGAGAGGAACAATAGCAGAAGCAGTGGCCGCATGGATATCCAATGCAGCAGCTATTGAGAAGCAACTATCTTCTTCCACCACATTGACTAACTTCCCAAGCCTATGGATGCTCACAACTGGGAGCGAGCGGGGGAGTGGGGATTATAATTATAGCTCTTCTTTCTTTTTTTCTTTCTGAATTATTGAGCCAGGAAAAGCCAGCGTTCTAAATCAGATGGTGCACAGGTTAAGAACCTATTCTCTTTAAATACAATTCATCTGTGTGGGAGTGTGTGGGAACAGTCTGGACAGAATGTCACTGGCTGGCATCAGAGATAAGAGGGATCACCTTTCCACTATTATACGCCCTGGAAATACTCCAGGACGTGATGCAGGGAAAATGCCCTCTTTCTTTTGGGGACTTTCAGCTTCTGGATGCCACATCTGAGATGACAGACATTTTAATTAAATAAGAGGATGGTTAGCTACTGAAGATACTCCACTTATGTTTTAAAAGTAATCATATTCTATGAGAAATATTTGGGGATTATATTAACAGACTTCCTTGGGTCAAGGTTATCCCTTTGATAGCAAATATTCTCACAGTAAAGAGCTGAGGAGGAATCGCAGAATCATGAGAGTTCTTACCTGTGAATGGTCTATCTTGATATTAAGCTATATGATAATTTTTAGATCCCATGGACAAGCTTGCATTATTTTCCCCTTTTTATGCAGTGATAATAAAAGTAGAAAAGAAGACTTTCTAAGTATTTAAGCTTTGAAGTTGGTTAAAAATCTTTAGATTATAGTGCAAAGGCTATGGAGAAGGATTATGAAACCCACAGGGTGCATTGGACTCCCTCTGCTCTCTCAGTCCTGTGTTTCTGTTGTATCTTGTTTGCAGACAACCATGCATTCATCATTCAGTGCCCATTTATTGAGCACATACTATACATTAGACAGTGTGCTAAGAGCTAGGGGTACAAAGAGTTGATGGGTGCCCAGCCACCATCCTCATGGAGCCCCTCACCTAGCCAGGAGCAAGGTGACAGTTATCATGATGGAATCCAGGTGAGACTTGAAGTAAGCAAAGGAAATTTCATCCCCCCGACACCTTGCCTCAGGGAAATTAAATCCTTTTTTTCTTCTGAAAATGCAGAAGCAGTGGCCGCATGGATATCCAATGCAGCAGCTATTGAGAAGCAACTATCTTCTTCCACCACATTGACTAACTTCCCAAGCCTATGGATGCTCACAACTGGGAGCGAGCGGGAGTGGGGATTATAATTATAGCTCTTCTTTCTTTTTTTCTTTCTGAATTATTGAGCCAGGAAAAGCCAGCGTTCTAAATCAGATGGTGCACAGGTTAAGAACCTATTCTCTTTAAATACAATTCATCTGTGTGGGAGTGTGTGGGAACAGTCTGGACAGAATGTCACTGGCTGGCATCAGAGATAAGAGGGATCACCTTTCCACTATTATACGCCCTGGAAATACTCCAGGACGTGATGCAGGGAAAATGCCCTCTTTCTTTTGGGGACTTTCAGCTTCTGGATGCCACATCTGAGATGACAGACATTTTAATTAAATAAGAGGATGGTTAGCTACTGAAGATACTCCACTTATGTTTTAAAAGTAATCATATTCTATGAGAAATATTTGGGGATTATATTAACAGACTTCCTTGGGTCAAGGTTATCCCTTTGATAGCAAATATTCTCACAGTAAAGAGCTGAGGAGGAATCGCAGAATCATGAGAGTTCTTACCTGTGAATGGTCTATCTTGATATTAAGCTATATGATAATTTTTAGATCCCATGGACAAGCTTGCATTATTTTCCCCTTTTTATGCAGTGATAATAAAAGTAGAAAAGAAGACTTTCTAAGTATTTAAGCTTTGAAGTTGGTTAAAAATCTTTAGATTATAGTGCAAAGGCTATGGAGAAGGATTATGAAACCCACAGGGTGCATTGGACTCCCTCTGCTCTCTCAGTCCTGTGTTTCTGTTGTATCTTGTTTGCAGACAACCATGCATTCATCATTCAGTGCCCATTTATTGAGCACATACTATACATTAGACAGTGTGCTAAGAGCTAGGGGTACAAAGAGTTGATGGGTGCCCAGCCACCATCCTCATGGAGCCCCTCACCTAGCCAGGAGCAAGGTGACAGTTATCATGATGGAATCCAGGTGAGACTTGAAGTAAGCAAAGGAAATTTCATCACGACACCTTGCCTCAGGACTTAATCTTCAAGGTCCTGGCACCTTCTTTAGACCTGTCTTTTTTCCCTGGAGTCCTTTCTACTACACTTGCCATGAGAACCATGACCTGAGATACCATCACATTGGATCCCTCAAGTTCACATGAACTTCAGTCCTATCCTGGAGGCTGTAGAGCTGTGCAGACCTGCTGGGCAGAGAGAGGTTCTGATCTCACCTCTTGTTTCTGGAAGAGGACACGAAGAGCCTGGTGGACAGTGCATAATATTTCTGCCTGACTGAGACCGTCTACAGGCAATTCAACAGCTGCCAAGGCTTCTTCATTAATGTGCAGTCTGGGGACCCAAAGGCTACAGAGTGCCAATCTATGGTGTTCATATATATATATATATATATATATACACAAGTTCAGAGGCTCTGAAGGAGCTCTTTGCCTGAGCAAGGCCAAGCATGCCTGTGAGCCTGAGTGGAGCAAGCATTTGAACAGTAGTATATGCCAGCCTTCCAGAAAGCTTCCAGGAAGCAGACACCAGTCTATCTGTTGCCTTCCCTTGGACTCAGACCACAGGCTGCCTGCACCTCTCATGCTACTCCAGTGGCAGTCCAAGCCAAATAGGGTGAGACACAGAGAGATGATTTGAGGAGAGGGTGTGGTAATTCCCACCTGGTTCCCAAGGTGTGGGTTCTTCCTTCAGCAGGTTCACAGCAGACCTTATTCGTTACTCATCCTGTATCCAGCTCCCCATCTTCTTACCAGTTTTGTTCAGGATAGCAACCTGTCCAGTTACCTGCTTGCTTTCCTAGCTGCTCTCACTGCTTTGGGAACCTGAGGCAATAAGATGTTTAAAGTTGCTATGGAGAAGGATTATGAAACCCACAGGGTGCATTGGACTCCCTCTGCTCTCTCAGTCCTGTGTTTCTGTTGTATCTTGTTTGCAGACAACCATGCATTCATCATTCAGTGCCCATTTATTGAGCACATACTATACATTAGACAGTGTGCTAAGAGCTAGGGGTACAAAGAGTTGATGGGTGCCCAGCCACCATCCTCATGGAGCCCCTCACCTAGCCAGGAGCAAGGTGACAGTTATCATGATGGAATCCAGGTGAGACTTGAAGTAAGCAAAGGAAATTTCATCACGACACCTTGCCTCAGGACTTAATCTTCAAGGTCCTGGCACCTTCTTTAGACCTGTCTTTTTTCCCTGGAGTCCTTTCTACTACACTTGCCATGAGAACCATGACCTGAGATACCATCACATTGGATCCCTCAAGTTCACATGAACTTCAGTCCTATCCTGGAGGCTGTAGAGCTGTGCAGACCTGCTGGGCAGAGAGAGGTTCTGATCTCACCTCTTGTTTCTGGAAGAGGACACGAAGAGCCTGGTGGACAGTGCATAATATTTCTGCCTGACTGAGACCGTCTACAGGCAATTCAACAGCTGCCAAGGCTTCTTCATTAATGTGCAGTCTGGGGACCCAAAGGCTACAGAGTGCCAATCTATGGTGTTCATATATATATATATATATATATACACAAGTTCAGAGGCTCTGAAGGAGCTCTTTGCCTGAGCAAGGCCAAGCATGCCTGTGAGCCTGAGTGGAGCAAGCATTTGAACAGTAGTATATGCCAGCCTTCCAGAAAGCTTCCAGGAAGCAGACACCAGTCTATCTGTTGCCTTCCCTTGGACTCAGACCACAGGCTGCCTGCACCTCTCATGCTACTCCAGTGGCAGTCCAAGCCAAATAGGGTGAGACACAGAGAGATGATTTGAGGAGAGGGTGTGGTAATTCCCACCTGGTTCCCAAGGTGTGGGTTCTTCCTTCAGCAGGTTCACAGCAGACCTTATTCGTTACTCATCCTGTATCCAGCTCCCCATCTTCTTACCAGTTTTGTTCAGGATAGCAACCTGTCCAGTTACCTGCTTGCTTTCCTAGCTGCTCTCACTGCTGGCAGAAGCTTGTGACGTAACCTGAGGCAATAAGATGTAAGCTGAAGTCAGCTAGGCACTCTGGGGAAAGTTTTTGCTTTCCTGTAGAAGGGGATCCACGTGTTTGGCACCATTTGTCCCACCCCCTCTTCTTTTTGCCTCTAACACGTATGTGATGTCTGGAAGGTAGCAGCCATCATATGACCATGAGGCAACAAACATGAAGAAAAGCCAGGACTCTAAGGGATGTGGAGCAGAAAGATGTATCATTTAGTTATTTAAACTAACACTCAGTGTCTACCATGGGCTAGGCCCTGATGTTGTTGCTATAGATACAGAAGTGAGCAAAACACACAAGCCCTTGCTTCCTTGAAGCTTACTTTTTAGTAGTGATAGGAGAGATAGACAGTTGATTATATTAATATATCATAGTAAAGGATATAATGTGTCACACAGTGATACATAGAGAAAAGAAAAGCATGCCTTCACCCAGTATGGTACCTTGAATGCTCATGTAAGGATTGTGAAGAGAAGTGAGAATGTTGTCTGATTCACACTTTAACAAGATGACTCTGGCTATTATGTTGAGAATAGACTGAGAGGGGAAAGATAGAAAGAGCCAAGGCCTCTTATGGCATTGGCGAAGAGCTAAGGCAACACCAGGAACTGTCTGCTTTAAGAAGTCTGGTTATCCATGAGAAATAACTCCCTGTTTTTTCAAGTTACTTTTAGTCAGATATTCCATCGCCTGTACCCAAACTCATTTCTGGTATGAACAGGTACCATCATATATGGAGCACGTGCTGCTACTTCCGCTGCTGTTGCTGCTGCTGCTGCTTAGTCACTTCAGTTGTGCCCAATTTGTATGACCCCATGGACTGTATGGCCTATCAGGCTCCTTTGTCCATGGAATTCTCCAGGCAAGAATATTGGAGTGGGTTGACAGGCCCTTCTCCAGGAGATCTTCCCAACCTAGTGACTGCACTCAGTTTTCCTGCATTGCAGGCAGATTCTTGACCACTGAGCCACCAGGGAAGCCCTTATATGTGTGTGTGTGTGTGTGTATGTATATATATGTATGTATATATGTATATTCATGACCTATGGACTATAGCCTGCCAGGCTTGTCCATTCATGGGATTTTCCAGGCAAGAATACTGGAGTAGGTTGCCATTTCCTTCTCCAATTGAGTACATACTATGTACCAGATATTATGACAGGTCCTTGGATGTAAACATGAAAACACATAGTTCTTGTTATTAAAGAGGCTTAAAGGGCCTTATGACTCAATTGTGAGGTATAAATAGGCAAATGAGTGCACTTCAATAGGGCAATCACTTTGGCAAGATTTGTGGGTTGGCTGTGGAGAACTTTAAGAAAACTGAGTAGATGTTCTCAGGTAAACAAGTTATTAATAGCAGAGGGCATTCCTGTAAGAAGAAACTAACTGCATGTGCATACAGAGCGTGGAGTATTCCAGAAGTGTTCGTAACTAGATCAGTATTCTTGGGAGAGCTGAGTTTGACTGGGAAGGTGAGTAGGGAGGAAGATGACAAGAAGCAATGGGAATTTAGGCAGGATGTGGGCAGTGGAGATGACAGAGGAATTCATATATGCTACAAAAGAATATGATTTATCCCTCAATTGATAGGGAGGCAGTGGAGCCATCATCCTGGCAGGAGGATTAAAGATGGCTTGTAGGGGAGTAAGACTAGAGATAAGGCTGGCGCAGGAGTCCAGGAAACAGGGAATGACAGCCCAAGCCAAGGCAGAGCTAGGATGGAGAGGAAGGGATGCAGAATTGGTGGTCTCTGTGGGATAAAGGACAAGGACACATTCCAGGAGAATCCAGCACTTTGTATGTACCTCAGCATGAATAGATGGGTAATATTCTTGGCATGGAGATCATGCCAGGAGACAATGAACAGATTTTAGTGGACTACAGTAAAGCATGACTGGCTTTGATAAAAGCCCATGGCGATTGTGTCTGATGAGCTGATGTCAGGAGATTTCATTCAGCCAGCTTTATGGAAGTCAGGGGGTAGTTCCTTATACCTAGTCCAGGTCACGCTTGCCTCCTGCAATGTGCCTTTGTGTTTAGTCCCCTATTTGGATACCAGTTACTCCAGAATGTCTTCTGTATTCACCAATATCACCCTGCATGGGTAACGTATTAACAACTGCCATCTTTGGGAGATGAGCATGGGACAGAAATGTTACGTACACTTTCGAATTGTCTTAATAGCCCTGCAAAGAAAGCCCTGGCACAGAGTTAGGTTTCCTTCTTCCAATTGAGTACATACTATGTACCAGATATTATGACAGGTCCTTGGATGTAAACATGAAAACACATAGTTCTTGTTATTAAAGAGGCTTAAAGGGCCTTATGACTCAATTGTGAGGTATAAATAGGCAAATGAGTGCACTTCAATAGGGCAATCACTTTGGCAAGATTTGTGGGTTGGCTGTGGAGAACTTTAAGAAAACTGAGTAGATGTTCTCAGGTAAACAAGTTATTAATAGCAGAGGGCATTCCTGTAAGAAGAAACTAACTGCATGTGCATACAGAGCGTGGAGTATTCCAGAAGTGTTCGTAACTAGATCAGTATTCTTGGGAGAGCTGAGTTTGACTGGGAAGGTGAGTAGGGAGGAAGATGACAAGAAGCAATGGGAATTTAGGCAGGATGTGGGCAGTGGAGATGACAGAGGAATTCATATATGCTACAAAAGAATATGATTTATCCCTCAATTGATAGGGAGGCAGTGGAGCCATCATCCTGGCAGGAGGATTAAAGATGGCTTGTAGGGGAGTAAGACTAGAGATAAGGCTGGCGCAGGAGTCCAGGAAACAGGGAATGACAGCCCAAGCCAAGGCAGAGCTAGGATGGAGAGGAAGGGATGCAGAATTGGTGGTCTCTGTGGGATAAAGGACAAGGACACATTCCAGGAGAATCCAGCACTTTGTATGTACCTCAGCATGAATAGATGGGTAATATTCTTGGCATGGAGATCATGCCAGGAGACAATGAACAGATTTTAGTGGACTACAGTAAAGCATGACTGGCTTTGATAAAAGCCCATGGCGATTGTGTCTGATGAGCTGATGTCAGGAGATTTCATTCAGCCAGCTTTATGGAAGTCAGGGGGTAGTTCCTTATACCTAGTCCAGGTCACGCTTGCCTCCTGCAATGTGCCTTTGTGTTTAGTCCCCTATTTGGATACCAGTTACTCCAGAATGTCTTCTGTATTCACCAATATCACCCTGCATGGGTAACGTATTAACAACTGCCATCTTTGGGAGATGAGCATGGGACAGAAATGTTACGTACACTTTCAAATTGTCTTAATAGCCCTGCAAAGAAAGTATTATTCACCTGAGGCCACAGAGTTAGTGAGGCAGAATGTGATTTGCCTCCTGGGCCGACTGACAAAGCCTGTGATGTTCTCACTATGCTGCAAGGTTTTCCACCTCATAACCCATTGTCCAGTCAAGACCCTGAGCTCTGTATTTTGCCCTCAGAGCCCAGGAAAAGTGTGACATTTACAAAATACTTTCATATACATTGAAGATAAACTTTTTAAAGTGGGTTTTGCCTGATTTCCATGAATGGGTTTGGATTTTTCAGAGTTCCAAAGCTTTTAAAGGACTAAAGAGTATGTACTAACAACAAATTTAAAGAGCAAATTGCTTATTCAGATAAGCTATACTTTATAATACACAATAATCCAGGTGATTAGTAAAAATTATGCAACTTTTTCAGAGAGAATGGAATTGGAAGGGATGCTTCAATTCCTTAACTGTAAGGATGAGTAAAGCTTCTTGGGAATAAATGTTCTAGAACCCAAATGTGTGCAGGACCTATGGGTGATTACTGCAGAAGATGAATGAATAAGATCAGATTTTGTCCCTCGTTCAGTGGTGGTGTGCATCATCACTCAGTAATTAGTTGACTAAGCATCTTTTTTTGATTAATGCTGCTTTTGGTACTGGGAAGGTGAGAAGAGATGGAGATACAAGGGAAAATAAGTCATGGTTTCTCTTGAGACTTTGGGGAGAAGAGAAAGACAGCTATGCATACCCTCCAAGATTAAAGCAGTGTCAGGTATCTCAAGAGTACTAGTCAGGATCACAGAGTTAATAGCTGGGCCTCAGAGACTGCTTTGTCCAACCTTGACAGTCTGTAGATAATGAAATTAAGTCCAAAGCAGTTTGAGATTTGCCTGAGGTTAGAAAAACAGCTGGTATGAGAGCTACTCTGCCAAGAGTCAGGAGATTTCATTCAGCCAGCTTTATGGAAGTCAGGGGGTAGTTCCTTATACCTAGTCCAGGTCACGCTTGCCTCCTGCAATGTGCCTTTGTGTTTAGTCCCCTATTTGGATACCAGTTACTCCAGAATGTCTTCTGTATTCACCAATATCACCCTGCATGGGTAACGTATTAACAACTGCCATCTTTGGGAGATGAGCATGGGACAGAAATGTTACGTACACTTTCAAATTGTCTTAATAGCCCTGCAAAGAAAGTATTATTCACCTGAGGCCACAGAGTTAGTGAGGCAGAATGTGATTTGCCTCCTGGGCCGACTGACAAAGCCTGTGATGTTCTCACTATGCTGCAAGGTTTTCCACCTCATAACCCATTGTCCAGTCAAGACCCTGAGCTCTGTATTTTGCCCTCAGAGCCCAGGAAAAGTGTGACATTTACAAAATACTTTCATATACATTGAAGATAAACTTTTTAAAGTGGGTTTTGCCTGATTTCCATGAATGGGTTTGGATTTTTCAGAGTTCCAAAGCTTTTAAAGGACTAAAGAGTATGTACTAACAACAAATTTAAAGAGCAAATTGCTTATTCAGATAAGCTATACTTTATAATACACAATAATCCAGGTGATTAGTAAAAATTATGCAACTTTTTCAGAGAGAATGGAATTGGAAGGGATGCTTCAATTCCTTAACTGTAAGGATGAGTAAAGCTTCTTGGGAATAAATGTTCTAGAACCCAAATGTGTGCAGGACCTATGGGTGATTACTGCAGAAGATGAATGAATAAGATCAGATTTTGTCCCTCGTTCAGTGGTGGTGTGCATCATCACTCAGTAATTAGTTGACTAAGCATCTTTTTTTGATTAATGCTGCTTTTGGTACTGGGAAGGTGAGAAGAGATGGAGATACAAGGGAAAATAAGTCATGGTTTCTCTTGAGACTTTGGGGAGAAGAGAAAGACAGCTATGCATACCCTCCAAGATTAAAGCAGTGTCAGGTATCTCAAGAGTACTAGTCAGGATCACAGAGTTAATAGCTGGGCCTCAGAGACTGCTTTGTCCAACCTTGACAGTCTGTAGATAATGAAATTAAGTCCAAAGCAGTTTGAGATTTGCCTGAGGTTAGAAAAACAGCTGGTATGAGAGCTACTCTGCCAAGAGTCTACTCATATTGCTGTTATTTTCATTCAATAATTAATTAAAAATATGTAGTGCATTCACTTGAGAGGGAAAAAGAGAATCTTCTTGTCTCAGGAAAAACAACAGCAAACCAAAGAAATCTCAGCCTGTCATTTGGAAGATAGGTGTTAAGTGTGTGCCACGACCTGCATTGTAGCGGAAAGGAGCCAATTTCTAGAGCCAGTAGAAACTTCCAGGCAGCCTGTGGTGGTCATTGGCCTACAACACATGTAGTGGTGTTCTCACAAGATGGATGGGAAGTATGATATTGGCAGTGGTCCTAGATATTGTCTCCTCCCTTGCTCTTGCCTGTTGTATTTTTCCAGTCTTCGTTTCAGCTCTGTGAGTTTTTGATGTGAGAATTTAGCACTATAAAGTTTCCTCTGAGACTACTTTAGCTGCACCCAATAAATTTTGATTTATTGTGTTTTAATTTTCATTCAGTTCAAAATACTTTCCAGTTTCTCTTGTGACTTTATTTGACTCATGTGTTATTTAGAACACATTGTTTAATTTCCACATGTTTAGGGATTCTAAAGACATTTCTCTGTAATTGATTTTTTTTTTCTCTAATTCTATCATACCTTTGATGAAGTCAATTTTAAAACATTTTTTTTCAGGTGCTGCTTGCTGCTTTAGGTGAAGTATGATACAAAAGTTAGTTAGATCAAGTTGGCTGATATTATTGCTTAGGTCATCTACATCTTATTAATATTTTCTCTGATTGTTCTTCTGATTACTGAGAGAAAAGTGATAAAAACTCCATGTATGAATTTGTCTATTTCTCCTTTCAGTTTTGTCAGTTTTTGTTTCATGTATTTTGAAGCTGTCTCATTGAATCAACCTCTTTCTCATAATGTAATGTCTTTCATTCCTGGTAATAATTCCTTGTTCTTAAGCTTACTTTGCATGATATTAATATAGGCATTTAGATTTTCTTTTTATTATTGTTTGATAAGTGTTTGTTTCTCTTCCTTTACTTTTAACTTATACCTGTCTTTAGATTTAAAACAGGTTTATTGTAGGTAGCAAATAGCTGAATTTTGCTTTTTATTTTAACCCAATCTGACCATTACTGTTCTTTTTTTCTTTCCACTATCATGCTTCTTTTTTATTTATATTTATTTTCATCCATCTATTTATTCTTTGGCATGTGTGGGCCTCCCATTGCAGTAGCCTCTCACTGCAGAGCACTGGCTTGTAATTGGACACACCAGTTCAGCTGCTCCATGGCACGTGGAATCTTCCCAGGCCAGGAATCAAACCGGTGTCACTTGCACTGCAAGGCAGTGTCTTTACCCACTAGACCACCAGGGAAGCCCCATTACTGTTCTTTTAATTGGTGCATTTAGAACATGCACATCTAGTGTTTTATAGATATGTTTAAGTTAGCATAGGACTGCTTTTGGATTTATAATTACTTTCTCTTGACTTTGAAGTTGTTTTCTTTAATAGGATTTTATCTTCTGTTTACATAAATAGATAGATACATGATGAAATGAATATTTGTGTCCCCTCACAAATTCATATGTTGAAACTCTAGCCTCTAATATGATGGTATTTGGAGGTGGGGCTTTGGGAAGATAATGAGGTTTACATGAGGTCATGAGGCTGGGGTATTCATGATGGAACTAGTGTCTTTATAAGAAGAGGAAGAGAGACCAGAGATCATTGTTTCTCCACTATATGAGGACACAGCAAGAAGACAGCAGTCTGCAAACCAGGAAGAGGGCCCCCATCAGGAAATGAATCTACCAGCACCTTGATCTTGGATTTCCCGGCTGTCAGAAATGTGAGAAGTAAATATTTTTTAAGCCACTCAGTCTGTGACACTTGGTTATGGCACCCCGAGCTGACTAGATAGATAGGTGCATACACACATATATACATAGTTTTTATTATTGTTTTAAAGAAGAAAATATTGCCCTTAAAACCAGAAATTGCTCTTCTCAATACCTTTGCTAGACCAAACACTGGCACGTGTGCCCCAAAAGCTATGTACAAGGGAATTCATCATAGCATTATTTGTAATAGTGAAAAAATTTTAAGTAATTCAAATTTCCATCTTGAAAATAATCAAATAATCTACTAACCATCCATTCTGTGAAGGATTAGGCTTCCACTACAAAGAATGAGATCATAAATAGATACTGATATAAAAAGTATGTGCAACATATATTCTTAAGTGTGAAAACTATTGGTACCACAATATATAGAATATGGCACAATTTATACACTAAACAAAACTCCCACCAAATAAAATATATGCTTTCTTACATGTGAATCTATACCTGTATCTATATGAATGTATTGCTTTAGAAAAAGTCTAAAAGGATACATAGTTGATGAATAATAAGGATACACAATGCAGGGAGCAGTATAGGTTTAGGAGAATAGGCAAAGAAAGATTTTGATTTATGCATATTGTTGTAATTGTTATCAGTGAGAATCTGTTACTTATGTAATTAGAATGAATTCACTGTTATGAATGGTAATTAGAATTATAGCTTGAAAAGAAGGGGGAGAATGAAAGAAATATACATAAGTTGAGAATTTCTCCTCTTTAAATTTCATGTTTTATTCATTTCATTAAGGATAGTAGACTTGAAGAGGAAAGCAAAATTGTTCTGTCTTTTGTCCTACAATGGTAGCGGCAAAAACATGGTAGTGTGCCGGGAGTGTGTTCTGGGCCTGAGGTGTGTCCACTGAGTTTCGTTATGCCATTCATGCTGAAACATTGCTTTTTCACCCATAAAAGGAGGAATTACATCAGACCTGGATCATTATCATTTCCAAACAGCCCCACAGTGTCAACAGAAGACTGACAAATCTCTTGTTCTCTCCCTCTCTCACAAATATTCCCTGGAAATCAAGCCAATAGGCAAAGCAGATGTAGGCAGGCAGTGTTTTGACAACACTGGAAACGCCTGTGATTAGGAGTCAGGAGAGCGTAAAAGTGATTAATAAGCTCCTCAGAGAAATGGGAGTGTGCCTCCAGAAGAGATAGGTGGACAGGTAGCCCTGCTTGAATACACTCTCTCGTGCACAAACAAGGGCATGGGTTCTCCAACAGGTTTATCCTGAGCAACCTCTTGTTGAGTGCTTCTGGTAGCATTTTCATAGCAGCACAGCAGGTGGGGTAGAAGGTTCCTGGAGGATGGGGAGAGGCTGGAGGACGGCAGAAGTGCAGACATCTCCCTTCCACCATAAGATACACAATCTTCGAGCAATAGAGTGAATGCTAGTGTCATTTTAAACAAAGAGACAAGCCTTTTCTGTATAAAGCAATAAGCCATGGGATGTGTATGCTGACAATACGATTACTAGTTCCTAATTTATGCGACAGAAAATCTTTGTTTAGCTTACTGCACACCAATCAAGGTTGCCCTTGGGTAATTTAATTATGCGCCGATCCCTTTACCAAGTAGTTGTGTTTTTGTTGTAAATATGTTCTCAACTGTGAGTAGTTGAACTCCAAAGGGCAGTTTCTCAGTGAAAGAATGAACCAAAAAAAAAAAAAAAAAAGAAATTCACCAATTGCCAGAGCTCCATGAAGAGACAAAAGCTTCCTAGATAGTTTGTACTCATAAACTCCTACTTCATGAGTTTGATGCTAACTATTTTTGTATCTATATAGACTTAGAAACTCTGGATGAGAAATTCAGTTAAATACTAGTTTTGGGCCTGTGGTACACCAGGGGTACCAGATAGAAGCAAAAGGAAAGCAAGTCTGCACAGATCCACAAATAAAGTTCTGTTGAAGATGAACTCACAATCTAAAATTACAGACAATCAAAGAAACAATCATCTAGGTTAGAATTAGGCACAAAGTAAACAACAGGATTAGGACCTAAGAACTTCAAATAACTTAATAGTTTGATTACTATCTTGATTATCATGAATAATTTTGTGATTAAGTATATATAAAAAGTCCTACCACAAAAAACAACACTTAAAAAAAAAGAATAAGATGGGAAAAATAAAATTAGATGCCTGCTTCTTCCTGTATACAAAGTAAATTTCAGCTATATTAAGATTTAAATGTGAAAAAGCAAGCTTTTTTAAAACTTTTAGAAGAAAATGTAGGAGAATGTTATTAATATATTAAAATGAGGGAAACTTTTAAAAATTTTTATTATTTTTTCACTATAATTTTATTTATTTATTTTTAGTTGTGAAGGGTCTTCATTGCTGCTCAGACTTTTCTCTAAATGCCATGAGTTGGGGCTACTCTGTAGTTGTGGTGTTTGGGCTTTTCACTGCATTGGCTTCTCTTGTTGCAAAGGCTCTAGTTTGTGCAGTCTTCAGTAGTTGCAGCGCATGGGCTCAATAGTTCTGGTTCCCAGGTTTTAGAGCACAGGCTCCGTAGTTGTGAGAATAAGCATACGAACATATGACACAGGCTTTGTTGCTCCCTGCCATGTGGGGTCCTTCCAGACAAGGGACCAAACTCCTATCTCCTTCATTGGCAAGTGGATTGTTTACCATTGAGCCACCAGGAAAGCCCAAAATAGGGGAAATTTTCGTATATGAGGCACAGAAATTATAAAATCATCAGACAAGATGGGTAAACATGAACTTTATTAATATCAAAAACTTCTGTGGGAAAAAAATATGCTATTAACAAAAAAAGAAGAAGAAAGTAGTCTGAAGTAGATAATTGCACCCTATATAAGAAGAAATCCTTCAATTTAATAAGAAAAATATAGTCTAATTGAAAATACCTACTTCAGCTTCATTGACTGCACTAATGCCTTTGACTGTGTGGATCGCAACAAATTGTGGAAAGTTCTTTAAGAGATGGGAATACCAAAACACCTTAGCTGTCTCCTGAGAAACCTGCATGCAGGTTAAGAAGCAACAGCTAGAACCGGACATGGAACAGTGGACTGATTCAACATTGGGAAAGGAGTACATCAAGGCTGCATATTATCACCTGCTTATATGCAGAGTACATCATATGAAATGCTGGGCTTGTATGAATCACAACCTGGAATCAAGATTTCTGGGAGAAATATCAACAGCCTTAGATATGCAGATGATACCATTTTAATGGCAGAAAGTGAAGAGGAATTAAAGAACTTCTCGATGAGGGTGAAAGAAGAGAATGAAAAAACTGGCTTAAAACTCAGCATTCAAAAAACTAAGATCATGGCATCTGGTCCCATCACTTCATGACAGATAGATGGGGGGAAAAATGGAAGCAGTGACAGATTTTATATTCTTAGACTCCAAAATCACTGTGGATAGTGACTGCAGCGATGTAATTAAAAAACGCTCGCCCTTTGGAAGAAAGACTAAGACAAACCTAACCAGTGTATTAAAAAGCAGAGACATCACTTTTGCTGACAGATGTCTATATTATCACAGCTATGGTTCCTCCAGTAGTCATGTACGAATGTGAGAGTTGGACCGTAAAGAAGGCTGAGTGCCAAAGAGCTGATGCCTTTGAACTGTAGTGTTGGAGAAGACTCTTGAGAATCCCTTGTACAGCAAGGAGATCAAACCAGTCAATCCTAAAGGAAACCAACCATGAATATTCACTGGAAGGACTGATGCTGAAGCTGAAGCTCCAATACTTTGGCCACCTGATGGCAAAGAGCCGACCATTGGAAAAGACCCTGATGCTGGGGAAGATTACTAGGAAGAGGAGAAGGGGATGACAGAGGATGAGATGGCTGTATGGCATTACCAACTCAATGGACATGAGTTTGAGCAAACTCCAGGAGATGCTGAAGGACAGGGAAGCTGTGATGTGCTGCAGTCCATGGGGGTGCGAAGAGTCAGACGTGACTTAGCAACTGGACAACAACAAAAACAACCAATTGAAGAGAATATTAACCGTTCACAAAAGAAGCAGTAAAAATAGTCAATAAATATATGACAAGACACTACAGTTTACAAGTGATTGGAGAGTTACAAACAGTAACAAAAATTGACAGGATGTGAAGAAACAGGAGCACTTATGCATGCACATGAGGCCTGTGCTGGAACCACCATTATGGAGAGAAACTTGGCTGCATTAATGAAGCTGAAAGGCACACCACCTCTCGCACCTTTCCACAAGGAGACAGGTGAAAGCCTATTGACTTAATCTGAGAAATAGAAAACAAGATATTTACATTGATGTACATAGAACGATTTATCTTAATAACTTTTAAAATACCCGCTATGCCTACTAACAAGAAGAGAAAAGTAACTAATAAAAATTATGTGTTTCAGAATAAGTGGGCTTGAGAACTTCTTTGGAAATAGAGGTTGTTATGCAGTCATTTGGGTTTAACAACTAAAGAGAGCAAAATTTAGGGGCACGGAGAGGGGAACCAGGTAGTTTATGAAGTCAGTATGGAAAGACAAAATAAACTTCCTCCAAAAATGTCTTCTTCTGCAATCAAATTTATTCAAAGATGCAATATTGAAGTCAAATTCTACAGTGCAGGCCAATCATGTGGCTCTTGAGATTTTAGCTCTAAGATGAAACTCAAATTCTTGCATAAGGTAAAGCAAGGACATTTCATTTTCTGGCTTTTTCAAAAGTTCTGTTTCTGTTTTTAAATACACACGTATTTCTTAAACATCTTATTTTTTTGGAACTGGTTCACGTGCAGAGGTTTGTTCAACAATGCCTTAAGTGCAATGGTTTTGTGATAAAGAACAAAGGCTTATAGGGAGCAGGTTCATCCAACCCAGCAATGGTGGAGCCCGTGAGAGTATTTTCAGGTGCAGTGGCCTTTTTGTTTAATCTCAAAAGTATCTCTCCAGCATCCACCACCATGATCCTGCTGTCTGCCATGGATTTTTCTCTTTTTTAGGCCCAGTCATTATAGGCAAGTTGGAAATAAAAACTCACCCTAGTGATTTCAGGGCATGAACAAAAGAAAACTATTTTGCCACTGCCACTTAACCTGTGCACATGTCTGTCTCTGAATGAAGGTACATCTAATCTGTGTGACTAACAGTAGATTCTTCACCACATTTCACCCGGGAACACCAGGGGCCCAGGTTAAGGGGCCTGCTCTCTCCTAAAGAGCCAAGACCTAGGCTGAGGCATTATTTGATCAGGTAAGAAGGTTAAAAGGATAAATAAGGAAACTGTGAGTGCAGTGGGGGAGTTTTTCCAGGGTTTATGATTTAATTTCTCTACTTGCAATGTTTTTTTCCAATTGGGGGGTGAACTAGGAACTGAACTCTATTTTTACTCATCCTGATGACTGATGCAAATGATCACCTGCCTGATTCTAGTCCAAGTTAAATGGAGTTGAGGTCTTAGAGTGACAGCAAAGTGACAGCTGCCCTTTGAGACCCTTGTCTTCAGTATTTCCCTGGTTTTCAGAGAGGATAGGAGAAGATAATTATAAAGAGTCTTATTATTATAATAATGTCAGGCCTAGGGAGAGGGAGGTAGAAGATATTCATGGATGTTTGAAAAGAAAGAGCTCATCACATAAAGCTCTTCAGGCTGACAGGAAAGAGAGGCATGCTTTCAGGAGCCTCATACTATAAAAGGTGCCTTTGAAATCTTCCTCCATCCCCAAAAAGATGCAATATTGAAGTCAAATTCTACAGTGCAGGCCAATCATGTGGCTCTTGAGATTTTAGCTCTAAGATGAAACTCAAATTCTTGCATAAGGTAAAGCAAGGACATTTCATTTTCTGGCTTTTTCAAAAGTTCTGTTTCTGTTTTTAAATACACACGTATTTCTTAAACATCTTATTTTTTTGGAACTGGTTCACGTGCAGAGGTTTGTTCAACAATGCCTTAAGTGCAATGGTTTTGTGATAAAGAACAAAGGCTTATAGGGAGCAGGTTCATCCAACCCAGCAATGGTGGAGCCCGTGAGAGTATTTTCAGGTGCAGTGGCCTTTTTGTTTAATCTCAAAAGTATCTCTCCAGCATCCACCACCATGATCCTGCTGTCTGCCATGGATTTTTCTCTTTTTTAGGCCCAGTCATTATAGGCAAGTTGGAAATAAAAACTCACCCTAGTGATTTCAGGGCATGAACAAAAGAAAACTATTTTGCCACTGCCACTTAACCTGTGCACATGTCTGTCTCTGAATGAAGGTACATCTAATCTGTGTGACTAACAGTAGATTCTTCACCACATTTCACCCGGGAAACACATGGGCCCAGGTTAAGGGGCCTGCTCTCTCCTAAAGAGCCAAGACCTAGGCTGAGGCATTATTTGATCAGGTAAGAAGGTTAAAAGGATAAATAAGGAAACTGTGAGTGCAGTGGGGGAGTTTTTCCAGGGTTTATGATTTAATTTCTCTACTTGCAATGTTTTTTTCCAATTGGGGGGTGAACTAGGAACTGAACTCTATTTTTACTCATCCTGATGACTGATGCAAATGATCACCTGCCTGATTCTAGTCCAAGTTAAATGGAGTTGAGGTCTTAGAGTGACAGCAAAGTGACAGCTGCCCTTTGAGACCCTTGTCTTCAGTATTTCCCTGGTTTTCAGAGAGGATAGGAGAAGATAATTATAAAGAGTCTTATTATTATAATAATGTCAGGCCTAGGGAGAGGGAGGTAGAAGATATTCATGGATGTTTGAAAAGAAAGAGCTCATCACATAAAGCTCTTCAGGCTGACAGGAAAGAGAGGCATGCTTTCAGGAGCCTCATACTATAAAAGGTGCCTTTGATGCCCGCCTCATCAGAAGTGGCTGCTTTGGACACTGAGTGTGTCCCTGTGGGCTCAGCACACAAAGGGCATGAGGTGGACATTTTAAGGAGGGAAGCAATGTGCCTTCTTAAATCTTCACCATCTAGTAATACTTTACAACTGCTTCATAACCGTACCAACTCCCACTGCCTGAAAATGCCTCTTGGTTGGTAATGCTACCTGTTATGAGCTCATTCATGGTGGAGTGGATACAGCCTGCCCCTTCTCACCAACATCTCTAGGATTTGCCTCAGGGTCACAGTATCTGAGCATGTTAGAGCTTGAAGGAAACTTAGCCTTCTTTGGCCTTAAGAAACTTTTCAAATGAGGAAACAAGGCCCAGAGAGATAAAATGACTTGCTAAGCTAGTCTCTGGAAGAGTCAGATTCAGAAATAGCTGTCATAATAGTCTTGTGTGGGTCTCCTACCTGTCGTTGTCCAGGAACGAAGGATGTCCTGAGTCTGGGAGAAATCCTTGTCTTCCTTTATAGGTCCCCTTGGCCTCCACTATCCCTACTACCTTGCAATACACCATTTCCAACCTGTTAAAGAATACCACTGACTTTAAAAACCCCACACAACAAGAGGCAAATTCTGAGGCCTTGAAAAAGTCCTGGGCAACAACAGAACCACATTTCCATAGATCTGACACTCCGGGTAGCACAGTTGCATCTCTGTACAGTTTAATTACAAAAATGCTTTCTGTGACTGAAACATAGGAATAGGTTATTCCTTTTTCTAAGAGCAAATTTTCCCTCTTTGCCTAGTACCTGGGCTTTTCCTGGTGCCTCAGACTGTGAAGAGTCCACCTGCAATACAGGATATCCAGGTTTGATCCCTGAGTCAGAAGATCCCTTGGAGAGGGAAATAGTTACCAATCCCAGTATTCTTGCCTGGAGAATTTCATTGACAGAGGAGCCTGGTGGGCTATAGTCCCTGAGGTCACCTAGAGAGTAGGACACAACTGAGAGACTAACATTTTCACTTTCTCCCAGGCATCCCAAAAGTACTTCAGCTCATCAACTCCTGCAGCCAGAGTAGATCTCCAGGTGTATTGCAGGAAAGTCCACTCAGACGTCAGCATTTCCACCAGGAAGGCTGGGATCCAGGAACTCTTATAAAGGCAGCTTAGCACTGGGTTGGAGTGAAATTTCTTGTTAAAAGTTCTGGCTCTCATCATGTTTTTCTCAGTGTTTATTTACAAAATGCACAGATTTTATGTGTTTTCAGTTTTAAAAAATGCCTTAATGGCTTCAGGCAGTATTGTTTATGTTCCTTTAAAAGGCAGATCTCTCAAGGATAGGGCTTGGCTAATTAGCACCTAAGACCAGGCTGGAGCAGGACTCCTGTTACTCTCTGGGATCACCAGCCCCTCTCCCCCTTTGCAGTCCCCAAACAGGAGAATAGGAAGTGTGAGATTGTTTATCTCTTTGCCAGTCTGTGGTATGTGGAGATGAAATCATTGAGAAATACTGTTAGTAGTCATCATAGGTAAAGAACAAATACCCCCATACCCAACAATGACAGCAAAAAATGAAGACCTACATAGACATTTCTCTGAAGACATACAGATAGCCAATAAACATATGAAAAGGTTCTCAATATCAGTAATTATTAGAGAAATGCAGATTAAAACTACAACGAGGTATCACCCTCACACTAGTCAGAATGGCCATCATCCAAAAAATCTATAAATAGTAAGTGCTGGGTGGAATGTGGAGAAAAAGGGAGGCCTCTTGCAGTGTTGGTGGGAATGTAAATTGATACAGCCACTGTAAAGAATAGTGCGAAGTTTCTTAAGAACTAAAAACAGAACTACCATATGACCTAACAATCCCACTACCTGACATATACCCTGAAAAAAACCATAATTCGAAAGACACATGCACCCCAATGTTCATTGCAGCACTATTTTCCTGGTGCCTCAGACTGTGAAGAGTCCCTGCAATACAGGATATCCAGGTTTGATCCCTGAGTCAGAAGATCCCTTGAGGAAATAGTTACCAATCCCAGTATTCTTGCCTGGAGAATTTCATTGACAGAGGAGCCTGGTGGGCTATAGTCCCTGAGGTCACCTAGAGTAGGACACAACTGAGAGACTAACATTTTCACTTTCTCCCAGGCATCCCAAAAGTACTTCAGCTCATCAACTCCTGCAGCCAGAGTAGATCTCCAGGTGTATTGCAGGAAAGTCCACTCAGACGTCAGCATTTCCACCAGGAAGGCTGGGATCCAGGAACTCTTATAAAGGCAGCTTAGCACTGGGTTGGAGTGAAATTTCTTGTTAAAAGTTCTGGCTCTCATCATGTTTTTCTCAGTGTTTATTTACAAAATGCACAGATTTTATGTGTTTTCAGTTTTAAAAAATGCCTTAATGGCTTCAGGCAGTATTGTTTATGTTCCTTTAAAAGGCAGATCTCTCAAGGATAGGGCTTGGCTAATTAGCACCTAAGACCAGGCTGGAGCAGGACTCCTGTTACTCTCTGGGATCACCAGCCCTCTCCCCTTTGCAGTCCCCAAACAGGAGAATAGGAAGTGTGAGATTGTTTATCTCTTTGCCAGTCTGTGGTATGTGGAGATGAAATCATTGAGAAATACTGTTAGTAGTCATCATAGGTAAAGAACAAATACCCCCATACCCAACAATGACAGCAAAAAATGAAGACCTACATAGACATTTCTCTGAAGACATACAGATAGCCAATAAACATATGAAAAGGTTCTCAATATCAGTAATTATTAGAGAAATGCAGATTAAAACTACAACGAGGTATCACCCTCACACTAGTCAGAATGGCCATCATCCAAAAAATCTATAAATAGTAAGTGCTGGGTGGAATGTGGAGAAAAAGGGAGGCCTCTTGCAGTGTTGGTGGGAATGTAAATTGATACAGCCACTGTAAAGAATAGTGCGAAGTTTCTTAAGAACTAAAAACAGAACTACCATATGACCTAACAATCCCACTACCTGACATATACCCTGAAAAAAACCATAATTCGAAAGACACATGCACCCCAATGTTCATTGCAGCACTATTTATAGTAGTCAGGATATGGAAGCAACCTAAATATCCATCAACAGATGAATGGATAAAGAAGATGTGGTACACATATACAATGGAATACTACTCAGCCATAAAAGGAAAAATTGGATCATTTATAGAGATGCAAATAGAGCTAGAGGCTGTGAGAGTGAAGTCAGTCAGAAAAAGCAAAACAAATACTGTATATTAACATATATATGTGGGAAAATGGTAGAGGTAAATCTATTTGGAGGGAAGGAATAATAGAGATGCAAACATAAAGAACAGAAGTACAGACATAGAGGGAGAGACTAGATGGTCTAGGAGGAAGTCAGAAGCTGCGGTAAAACCAAGGGGAATTGCCAGGAAGTGAGGGTTGCAGACAAGGGAAAGGGTCAGGAGGAGGAAGTGTGGTGTGGAGGACAACCTTGCAGTGCCCCACAAGCAGCCTGGAGGCACTTGGAAGTGTCCAACCAGAATCCTCAAGCCACAGAGAAACCACTCTTTGGCCTTCCTTTCATTGGGCTACTTTTTGTTCACATTTTGCATAATTATGTATTTTCAGTTTCTGGTCTGTTCTTCTGTTCTTCCTGTTGTTTCCTGGAGTGTGTTTGGAAGAGCTATGACTACCAGGACAGGACTTCTCTCTCCTGACCCTCCCCTACTTCACCTCCATGCTAGAGTGGCTCATGTGATCTTTATCTAAAATATTTCACACTTTTTGGGATGTAGTTTCAATTTTCCACAAATGTCTTCAAAAGAAAAGCAAAGCCAACCAAGGATCATCTGCCCTTTGGGGATTATTTCAGCTGCCTCAGAGCTGACCCTGAGCTAATCTGTGAGTCACCTCAGTGTCCCCCAATCTCCTTAGGGGGCCCGTTTCTCCACCTCAAGACCCCTACAGTCAGAATGGCCATCATCCAAAATCTATAAATAGTAAGTGCTGGGTGGAATGTGGAGAAAAAGGGAGGCCTCTTGCAGTGTTGGTGGGAATGTAAATTGATACAGCCACTGTAAAGAATAGTGCGAAGTTTCTTAAGAACTAAAAACAGAACTACCATATGACCTAACAATCCCACTACCTGACATATACCCTGAAAAAAACCATAATTCGAAAGACACATGCACCCCAATGTTCATTGCAGCACTATTTATAGTAGTCAGGATATGGAAGCAACCTAAATATCCATCAACAGATGAATGGATAAAGAAGATGTGGTACACATATACAATGGAATACTACTCAGCCATAAAAGGAAAAATTGGATCATTTATAGAGATGCAAATAGAGCTAGAGGCTGTGAGAGTGAAGTCAGTCAGAAAAAGCAAAACAAATACTGTATATTAACATATATATGTGGGAAAATGGTAGAGGTAAATCTATTTGGAGGGAAGGAATAATAGAGATGCAAACATAAAGAACAGAAGTACAGACATAGAGGGAGAGACTAGATGGTCTAGGAGGAAGTCAGAAGCTGCGGTAAAACCAAGGGGAATTGCCAGGAAGTGAGGGTTGCAGACAAGGGAAAGGGTCAGGAGGAGGAAGTGTGGTGTGGAGGACAACCTTGCAGTGCCCCACAAGCAGCCTGGAGGCACTTGGAAGTGTCCAACCAGAATCCTCAAGCCACAGAGAAACCACTCTTTGGCCTTCCTTTCATTGGGCTACTTTTTGTTCACATTTTGCATAATTATGTATTTTCAGTTTCTGGTCTGTTCTTCTGTTCTTCCTGTTGTTTCCTGGAGTGTGTTTGGAAGAGCTATGACTACCAGGACAGGACTTCTCTCTCCTGACCCTCCCCTACTTCACCTCCATGCTAGAGTGGCTCATGTGATCTTTATCTAAAATATTTCACACTTTTTGGGATGTAGTTTCAATTTTCCACAAATGTCTTCAAAAGAAAAGCAAAGCCAACCAAGGATCATCTGCCCTTTGGGGATTATTTCAGCTGCCTCAGAGCTGACCCTGAGCTAATCTGTGAGTCACCTCAGTGTCCCCCAATCTCCTTAGGGGGCCCGTTTCTCCACCCTCCACTTCTACTCATCTTTCTTCAGTCCTCAGAACTCTCATGATGGCTCTAGTTTTCTTTTTAAATGATGGAAAGAAAGTATTATGTTGCTTCTCCAAGGAACTTGAAATTTAGAAAGGGACAAATCCTTTAGTCAGAGGAGTGAGTCTCTAGGTGTGGGATTTAGGTACCAGGAGGGATTTTTCTGGGCTGAGAGCCCTTTCTAGAGTTTCTGAAACCATGCCATGTATATAACTGCCAAATCAGCCTGTTCCTGTGACCAGCCTTCTTTATGGAATGTCCCTCTGTGTGATTTTTATTATTTCTGAGTCCAGTGATTTCTCAAGCATCCTTCCCAACCCTAAATCCAGTTGTTTGAGGGCAGAAGAGTCTTTATTTTCCCAAGAAAATACAATAACCCCTTGGAAGTTTCAGGCCTTTAATTTTTTTTTTTTTTTTACTCAGAATTTTTCAGAGTAAAAACTATTTCTTGTTTATATTCAAGTTTCCAGTAGCTTGTACAGTCTATGGCTCGTAGAGGCTCAGTAAATGTTTAGTAAGTTGAAGTGACTCTAACCACATCAGTATCAATTAAAAAAAATGTGCATCCTAAAAGCCGAGAACTGTATTTTGTTCAGCAGATAAAACTGAGAATTTAAGCCCAAAACACAGCCATTCAGATAGATTGGGGAGGCTGTTCTAAAGAGGCAAGGGAGGAGCCAGGATACATATTTTTTGCAAGGAAGAGCAGGTAGTCAAAACTTGAAAAGACACTGTTTATTAAAGAAAACCAGATATCTTAAGGAATTTAGTGCTTGTCTATGTATGGGAAGATGTGAGAGCCTGGGTTCACTGAAATCATTCCTTTGATATGCACCTAAGTTCTCTGGGCCAATATCCTGCACTTTCCCATCCGTAGTCTCCTCAGGGTGCATTGTTGAGGCGAGTGTGGCTTATAGGACTGAGGGCTTGGCAGCCAGCAGTCCTTTTGTCTCCATCCTGAGTTCCCTCAGGGCTCACCTTCCAGCATAGAGTAGTGGCTTGATGGTTGCAACATCCTGTATTTACAGGTATGGTAGGCAACCTTTTTTTCCCCACTGATACCAGTGTAACCTATCCTTTGTTAAGTGTACTGTATGTGCTGGTCATCTGCATAAACAGAGCAGACTGATGTTGATTCTTTATCAATTTGTTTGGTCTTGAGTGCAGGACCTACCTAAAACTTACTTAAATAGAGGTGTTTTTTTTTTTTTTTTCCTCTCTACACGGTCTCAAGGCTTGAGGAGGACATCAAGGAGAGTCAGGTCATTCCCTCCTTCCACTGCTTATTCCTCAGCGAGTCAGCATTGTCTCCTCTCCTGGTCCCAATCTGTCTGCCAGAGCTCCAGGCACTACCTCCTCAGCAACTGCACATGAAGCAGAGAGCCAAGAGCAGGATAGTCTCTCTGACATTCTGTCCTTTGTCCAGAGAAATGTTCCACAAAAGGCTCAGTATATTTCCCCTCATACCCAGTTGGCCCCAAGTGGATCAGATGATCCCTCTGCACTAATGGTGCAGAGGAATGGAATCAACATCAAGGGCTTCCACAATCTGAGCCTTTCCTTTCCCAGGGGAGTAGTTGCTCTTCCCTAACTACATTGACCCCAACACCAGAGCAGAGTAGACAAAGGGGAATGCTTGTCTGGTAAACAACTGGAAATGTCAGCCCAGACTCAGTTTCCTTCATAGTAACATTCTCTATGGCTTTCAAACTACAGATATACGTCTAAGTTATCTACTTCCAGGGCAGATAGCCAGATAATAGAGAAAGAGAAGACTTTAAGGGACCCAGGGAGAAGGAATTGGTAACCCACTCCAATATTCTTGCCTGGAGAATCCCATGGACAGAGGAACCTGGCAGGTTATAATCTATGGAGTCGCAAAGTTGGACATGACTTAGTTACTAAATAATAACAACATGGATTTGTCAGTTTCTGTTATGTGAGTAAATAAGTAAATAAGCTAAATAATTAAAAGCCTTATTTGTAAGAGAGAGAGAGAGAGAGAACCAGGTCTGTGTTATTATTTTTGATCCAAATTCTGCAAAACAGCCTGTTTGAAAGATAAATGAGTTGTTTGAAAGCAGTTTTTTTTTTTTTTTTGGAGTATAAATAAAACATCATTGGCCGTGAGATAATCTGAGTTTGATAGGTAATGAGGGTGACAATAGATGGAGATTCAGTATATTGGTCTGCCTTTTATAAGAAGAAATAAAAGTATACATAAAAAGGATTTTAAAAAGTTAGTGATAATAAAAATACTAAATAATTTATGCCAAATTTTCATAAACTCTTCAGTATATAAAATGAATGATTTAGAGTTTTAAAGAAGCACTGCAAGGTAAAAACAAATTCTCCAGATGTGCAAAGATTTTCTTATAATTTCAGTTTTGTAGCTTTAGGAGCATAAATAAGAATTAGGAACTGGTGTAATTCAGAAATCTACAAATTGATTAAATGTGATGATTTGGAGCACTGGATTATACAAAGAAATACCATAAAGCAGAAAAATAGGAAAAACGTTTATTGCCTTTTCAGTTAACCCAGTCTCTCTGACATTCTGTCCTTTGTCCAGAGAAATGTTCCACAAAGGCTCAGTATATTTCCCCTCATACCCAGTTGGCCCCAAGTGGATCAGATGATCCCTCTGCACTAATGGTGCAGAGGAATGGAATCAACATCAAGGGCTTCCACAATCTGAGCCTTTCCTTTCCCAGGGGAGTAGTTGCTCTTCCCTAACTACATTGACCCCAACACCAGAGCAGAGTAGACAAAGGGGAATGCTTGTCTGGTAAACAACTGGAAATGTCAGCCCAGACTCAGTTTCCTTCATAGTAACATTCTCTATGGCTTTCAAACTACAGATATACGTCTAAGTTATCTACTTCCAGGGCAGATAGCCAGATAATAGAGAAAGAGAAGACTTTAAGGGACCCAGGGAGAAGGAATTGGTAACCCACTCCAATATTCTTGCCTGGAGAATCCCATGGACAGAGGAACCTGGCAGGTTATAATCTATGGAGTCGCAAAGTTGGACATGACTTAGTTACTAAATAATAACAACATGGATTTGTCAGTTTCTGTTATGTGAGTAAATAAGTAAATAAGCTAAATAATTAAAAGCCTTATTTGTAACAAGAGAGAGAGAGAGAGAGAACCAGGTCTGTGTTATTATTTTTGATCCAAATTCTGCAAAACAGCCTGTTTGAAAGATAAATGAGTTGTTTGAAAGCAGTTTTTTTTTTTTTTTTGGAGTATAAATAAAACATCATTGGCCGTGAGATAATCTGAGTTTGATAGGTAATGAGGGTGACAATAGATGGAGATTCAGTATATTGGTCTGCCTTTTATAAGAAGAAATAAAAGTATACATAAAAAGGATTTTAAAAAGTTAGTGATAATAAAAATACTAAATAATTTATGCCAAATTTTCATAAACTCTTCAGTATATAAAATGAATGATTTAGAGTTTTAAAGAAGCACTGCAAGGTAAAAACAAATTCTCCAGATGTGCAAAGATTTTCTTATAATTTCAGTTTTGTAGCTTTAGGAGCATAAATAAGAATTAGGAACTGGTGTAATTCAGAAATCTACAAATTGATTAAATGTGATGATTTGGAGCACTGGATTATACAAAGAAATACCATAAAGCAGAAAAATAGGAAAAACGTTTATTGCCTTTTCAGTTAACCCAGGTTGGAGGAAGCGCAGGAATCCAATGCCCAGGGTCTGGTTTAGATTTCACTTGAGTCCTGAGAGGTCATTAGAGTAAAGACACTTTCTGTGAGTTCTGTGTGTTTTTAAAGGTGTAAGAGGAAAAGAACACGGTTCTACACAAGCACTTAAGAAAAGAAGCTGACCTAGACTCAGGGACTAGGCAGGCTTTCTCTGGGCAGTGTTGACTAACGCAACATCTAGCAGAAGCAGAGGAGTTATGCAGACGATGGGTGAGGAGGTGTGCGTCGTGGTCAGAGGGACCCCATGTGTATGGGTCCTGTGGTGGGAGGGTCAGAGTGCTTCACCGGGCACTGCCCAAGGCCTGGGCGACTGCAGGCCTGACTAAGGAGAGAGAAGTGGGAGGTGAGGCTGCAGAGGCAAGCAGGGATCAGACCACATGGGCCTTGGAGGCCATACAGAGAGAAGCAGAGGATCAGGAGGGATGGAGAAGGGACTCTTCCAAGGGTAGGTTCAACAGACGTAGGCCAAGAAGAGAGAAAGCCAGTGTCTTTGTCTTCTCGGGGCACCAGAACAAAAATGACTGTACCTTGGTGGCTTAAAAAAATAGGAATTTATTTTCTCATAGTTTTGGAGGTTGAGAAGTCCAAGATCAAGGTCCCAGCCAGTTTCATTTCTGGTGAGAACATCTTCCTGGCTTGAAGGTGGCCTCTTTCTTACTGAGGAAGGAGGAAAATAAAGTGTACATAAAGTATTTTAAAAAGTTAGTGATAATAAAAATACTAAATAATTTATGCCAAATTTTCATAAACTCTTCAGTATATAAAATGAATGATTTAGAGTTTTAAAGAAGCACTGCAAGGTAAAAACAAATTCTCCAGATGTGCAAAGATTTTCTTATAATTTCAGTTTTGTAGCTTTAGGAGCATAAATAAGAATTAGGAACTGGTGTAATTCAGAAATCTACAAATTGATTAAATGTGATGATTTGGAGCACTGGATTATACAAAGAAATACCATAAAGCAGAAAAATAGGAAAAACGTTTATTGCCTTTTCAGTTAACCCAGGTTGGAGGAAGCGCAGGAATCCAATGCCCAGGGTCTGGTTTAGATTTCACTTGAGTCCTGAGAGGTCATTAGAGTAAAGACACTTTCTGTGAGTTCTGTGTGTTTTTAAAGGTGTAAGAGGAAAAGAACACGGTTCTACACAAGCACTTAAGAAAAGAAGCTGACCTAGACTCAGGGACTAGGCAGGCTTTCTCTGGGCAGTGTTGACTAACGCAACATCTAGCAGAAGCAGAGGAGTTATGCAGACGATGGGTGAGGAGGTGTGCGTCGTGGTCAGAGGGACCCCATGTGTATGGGTCCTGTGGTGGGAGGGTCAGAGTGCTTCACCGGGCACTGCCCAAGGCCTGGGCGACTGCAGGCCTGACTAAGGAGAGAGAAGTGGGAGGTGAGGCTGCAGAGGCAAGCAGGGATCAGACCACATGGGCCTTGGAGGCCATACAGAGAGAAGCAGAGGATCAGGAGGGATGGAGAAGGGACTCTTCCAAGGGTAGGTTCAACAGACGTAGGCCAAGAAGAGAGAAAGCCAGTGTCTTTGTCTTCTCGGGGCACCAGAACAAAAATGACTGTACCTTGGTGGCTTAAAAAAATAGGAATTTATTTTCTCATAGTTTTGGAGGTTGAGAAGTCCAAGATCAAGGTCCCAGCCAGTTTCATTTCTGGTGAGAACATCTTCCTGGCTTGAAGGTGGCCTCTTTCTTACTGAGGAAGGAGGAAAATAAAGTGAGAGAGAGAAGAAGAGAAAATGAGCTCTTTGTTGTCTCTTCTTATAAAGACATTAATCCTGTCATTAACCTCACCCTGATGATCTCATTTTTTCCTTAGATATCTTATATTCAAGTGTAGTCACATTTTTGAGTTAGGGTTTCAGGGTGTAAATTTTAAGAAGACACAAGCCAGTCCATCACAGCCAGTAAGGGAATCTCTATGATGGTACCCAGCCAGTGGGTTCTCTGAGTAGTTCTAGGCCTGAAACCTGAATCTGAAGTGTTTCCTGAGTGTTGGACATGAATTCCCTTCATCTGGCATGCCTCAGCTATGATAAGGCTCTGAGATCACTCTGTGTGAAGATCACCCCGAATAAGCACATGGAAGGACGGGTGGTGAAATAGTTGGGGTGATGGAGGAGCCGGGGCAGCAGCTGGAGCAGTGTTAGGGGACAGTCAGAACCTCCTCCCTGATGGATCTGTGTAAATGGGAGGTGCCAGAACACCAGCAGTCCATGCGGTTAGTTGATTTGGTTGTTGATAAAATGGGTGACTTAAGAAGGTGAGGGCTTCCCTGGTGGTCCAGTGGCTAAGGATACCGCCTGCAGTACAAGGGGTGCCGGTTCGATCCCTGGCCTGGGAAGATCCCACGTGCCGCGGAGCGGCTGGACCAATGTGTCCAATTACGGAGTCGGAGCTCTGGAGCACATGCGCCCAGAGCCGGTGCCCTGCGACAACAGAGGCAACCGCGATGGGAGGCCCACACGGGCCAAAGAACGAAGATGGATGAAAATAGACAAATGAAAGACCAATAGAAGTGGCCCGCCTGCTCCCCTCCCTCCACACCCCCCACCCCCCCAAATAAATAAATAAATAAATCTTTAAAAAAAAAAAGAAGGTGCGAGCTCTAGAGAACAGTTGGATGACAACAGTCTGTTTTCTTTGACTAGCTTCTTTGGGTATTTTCTGGAAAATACAGTTTATGGGAGTTATTTCCTCTCAGCTGTAGGATGCATTTATTATTTCTCCTCTTTAAGGGATAAGATACATCTGTTAGATCTTCTGCAAGATAGGAATTCCTGGTGTAAAAAAGTGATGCGAGTATTATGGAGCAATTATTCTGAACCGAGGGAGGCGGCTAATCAGTCTTCTGGGAGTGATCTTTCTCAATTATAGGACTAATAACTGGCCTGGTGTGCATATTACTTACAAAATGTCTCCAGAGAGAGATGATGATTTATGCTCCTAGAGGAAAAACACATGCAGAATCAGAGAATGTTGGCAATGAGTGGAGCCTTGGGACCACCCAAAGCATCCTCCTTCCCTGGCAGCTGAGGACGATATACCAGAGACAGTTTGTGTTTACATCAAGGTCAATAGGAGAAAAGCCCAGACTTTCTGGGTCCCAGTCTCTGGTCTTCCTGCTAACCTTTTTCTACCTGTATCAGGTAATTGCACAGGGTCTAGGAAATCCCCCGCACATACAGAGCTCCAACACTGTTTCCTCTTATCCAGAGGTTTTCATTTCCTCTCCTAAATATAATAATAATAATAATTTAAAAAGTTGAATAACCTTGTGAAACCCAGAAAGAGAGAAACTACACATAGAAGAAAGATCAAGGTCAACTGAGGTTACTATAAACTAACTTGGGCTCCAAATAAAATAGGCACAACTTTAATGTTTCCCTTGGCGCATTTTTCTCACCTCTTATGGTGTTATTATATTTTGCTTGGTCAATTGCACTTTTTGTAAGACATTCTAAACCTTTTATGAAATAAGGTTGAATGAGCAATTATGAGAAAGAAAAACACATTTATGGAGAAAGAGCAGAAAGAAATATGGAAGGACAGAGAGGTGAGTCCCTCTTTCCATAGAAGCTGGGTATATTCATCATGCACATCACCCTTAGGGACAAGGATAGATGCTGGAACTCTGGTTTCCTTTTGGTTTCCTATTTTCTTGTTATTTATATGGTACATAGAGTCATTTATCACATTTCCAGGTCACATTTTCCAGGTCAGTCTAGCTCAGTCAGTCATTAGGAAAATACTTCACTGTATACATAGAGTGTTTTTTTTGTGTGTGTGTGTACTATATACAGTCTTAAAAATATGAAACTAGTTCAAGACAAATAGAAAAGTGGGATGGAATGGAGATCTAAGAGGAGAGAGAAAGATCACAAAGAATATATCAGGAAACTTGATCTACAATAGTGGTGCTAGTCCAGATCAATAGGGGGGAAAAAAGAAAACTGTTTAGTGATGGTATTAGCAAATGTGGGTCACTATATATAAAAAAAAGCAAAACAAGATTCATTCTTTATACCAATACAAAGCAAGACTCCAGTTGGATTAAAGACCTAAATGTGAAGAAAATGCCCTATAGCTAGTAGAATAAAATGTAATATTTTTTTGGTGTGTGGTTCAGTATGGGGAAAGGACCCAAAGCCCCAGTATAATTTATATAAAGTAAAAAAACCCAGACAGTTTACAAAGAAATGTATGATAAATGTCAAACACATTCACGTACAGCTTAAAATGGGAATGGGGATGGTGCTTATTGTTATGGACTGCCTGGAGTACATTTAAGAATGAAACGAGGGCTTCCTTGGTGGTTCAGTGGTAAAGAATCCTCCTACCAATGCAGGAGACACGGGTTTGATCTCTGGTTCCAGAGGATACCCCATTAGCCGTACACATAGAAGAAAGATCAAGGTCAACTGAGGTTACTATAAACTAACTTGGGCTCCAAATAAAATAGGCACAACTTTAATGTTTCCCTTGGCGCATTTTTCTCACCTCTTATGGTGTTATTATATTTTGCTTGGTCAATTGCACTTTTTGTAAGACATTCTAAACCTTTTATGAAATAAGGTTGAATGAGCAATTATGAGAAAGAAAAACACATTTATGGAGAAAGAGCAGAAAGAAATATGGAAGGACAGAGAGGTGAGTCCCTCTTTCCATAGAAGCTGGGTATATTCATCATGCACATCACCCTTAGGGACAAGGATAGATGCTGGAACTCTGGTTTCCTTTTGGTTTCCTATTTTCTTGTTATTTATATGGTACATAGAGTCATTTATCACATTTCCAGGTCACATTTTCCAGGTCAGTCTAGCTCAGTCAGTCATTAGGAAAATACTTCACTGTATACATAGAGTGTTTTTTTTGTGTGTGTGTGTACTATATACAGTCTTAAAAATATGAAACTAGTTCAAGACAAATAGAAAAGTGGGATGGAATGGAGATCTAAGAGGAGAGAGAAAGATCACAAAGAATATATCAGGAAACTTGATCTACAATAGTGGTGCTAGTCCAGATCAATAGGGGGGAAAAAAGAAAACTGTTTAGTGATGGTATTAGCAAATGTGGGTCACTATATATAAAAAAAAGCAAAACAAGATTCATTCTTTATACCAATACAAAGCAAGACTCCAGTTGGATTAAAGACCTAAATGTGAAGAAAATGCCCTATAGCTAGTAGAATAAAATGTAATATTTTTTTGGTGTGTGGTTCAGTATGGGGAAAGGACCCAAAGCCCCAGTATAATTTATATAAAGTAAAAAAAAACCCAGACAGTTTACAAAGAAATGTATGATAAATGTCAAACACATTCACGTACAGCTTAAAATGGGAATGGGGATGGTGCTTATTGTTATGGACTGCCTGGAGTACATTTAAGAATGAAACGAGGGCTTCCTTGGTGGTTCAGTGGTAAAGAATCCTCCTACCAATGCAGGAGACACGGGTTTGATCTCTGGTTCCAGAGGATACCCCATACCTCCAAGCAACTAAGCCGTTGCGCCACAACTACTGAGCCTGTGCTCTAGAGCCTGGGGGCCACAACTTAGCCCACGTGCCATTAACTACTGAAGCGGGAATGCTGTAGAGACTGTGCAGCAAGAGAAGTCATTGCAATTAGAAACCCATGCACTGCAACTAGAAAGTAGCCCCTTCTCGCTGCAACTAGAGAAAGCCTGCACAGCAGCAAAGACCCAGCACAGCCAAAAATAAAAATAAAATATTTTTAAGTGAAAGAAGTTCAGGTCATGGTGTGAGTGATGATGTTACTGTCACAAAACGAGCTGATAATTCAATCAACACTGAGGTTGAACATAAATATGTAAAATAAAATGAAATAACATAAAACAAAATAAAAACAAAGCCAATGAAAGATGTTAAATAATCCCTTTAATTCTAAGGTCTGCAAAAAATAAATACTTGATGACAGGTTCATTTGATCCCCCCACTTTTCTCTATAGTTATTTACTTCTTTATTAGCAATAATTTGGGAAAATAAAACCCTCTAATTTGGGAGGCAGTAATTCCTAGTTATCTTCCTGTATTACTCACTCCTTCTTCTGTAGTAAAAGTACCCTGTGTTATAGCTGGACATGTGGCTATCTGGAATGAAGATGACATGGGAAGACCCCCTTGCAGTCATGGGACTAAGTCTACTCAGTGAGGTGTGAGGAGAAACAGTATTTCCCCCACTAGCCATGTATAGGGATTAAAGACCTAAATGTGAAGAAAATGCCTTATAGCTAGTAGAATAGAATGTAAGATTTTTTGGTTGTGTGGATCAGTATGGGGAAAGGACCCAAAGCCCCAGTATAATTTATATAAAGTAAAAAAAAACCCAGACAGTTTACAAAGAAATGTATGATAAATGTCAAACACATTCACGTACAGCTTAAAATGGGAATGGGGATGGTGCTTATTGTTATGGACTGCCTGGAGTACATTTAAGAATGAAACGAGGGCTTCCTTGGTGGTTCAGTGGTAAAGAATCCTCCTACCAATGCAGGAGACACGGGTTTGATCTCTGGTTCCAGAGGATACCCCATACCTCCAAGCAACTAAGCCGTTGCGCCACAACTACTGAGCCTGTGCTCTAGAGCCTGGGGGCCACAACTTAGCCCACGTGCCATTAACTACTGAAGCGGGAATGCTGTAGAGACTGTGCAGCAAGAGAAGTCATTGCAATTAGAAACCCATGCACTGCAACTAGAAAGTAGCCCCTTCTCGCTGCAACTAGAGAAAGCCTGCACAGCAGCAAAGACCCAGCACAGCCAAAAATAAAAATAAAATATTTTTAAGTGAAAGAAGTTCAGGTCATGGTGTGAGTGATGATGTTACTGTCACAAAACGAGCTGATAATTCAATCAACACTGAGGTTGAACATAAATATGTAAAATAAAATGAAATAACATAAAACAAAATAAAAACAAAGCCAATGAAAGATGTTAAATAATCCCTTTAATTCTAAGGTCTGCAAAAAATAAATACTTGATGACAGGTTCATTTGATCCCCCCACTTTTCTCTATAGTTATTTACTTCTTTATTAGCAATAATTTGGGAAAATAAAACCCTCTAATTTGGGAGGCAGTAATTCCTAGTTATCTTCCTGTATTACTCACTCCTTCTTCTGTAGTAAAAGTACCCTGTGTTATAGCTGGACATGTGGCTATCTGGAATGAAGATGACATGGGAAGACCCCCTTGCAGTCATGGGACTAAGTCTACTCAGTGAGGTGTGAGGAGAAACAGTATTTCCCCCACTAGCCATGTATAGGGATTTTTTTCAATGTTCACATCCTACTCCCTAATACCTAATATTCTCCAGCTGTCTGACATTTGCGTGTCCTGTGATGTGTAAATCCAGGGACAGACTAGCTCCTTGACTTTGATCAACAGTAAACCTTCGTCCACCTCATAAATCGCACAAATACACTTGACAACATCAAAAATACCGTATGTATGTGGAAACCTAAACTCACAGACTGATAAGAATGCATCCTTGGAGTGTGTTAGCCTGCAGAGACAGAGCAGGAGTGAAAAGGAGCCAAAACAGATTTGTCTTAAGTGGCCATTGCCCTGGCGTGGATTCAAAGGCACTGAAGTTGTAATTCCAGTTTGGGCACTAATTCCCATTGGACCCTGAGCAGATCAGTTCATTCCAGTCAGCAAAGTGAAGAGACTAATAAAGGCCTCTCCTCAGGGCAATGAGAAGTGAAGTTTGTGAAGCACTCTGAAAAGACTGCTGCTGTTACAGTTTGCAAAGAGGAAAGCACTCAGAAGCCTTGGGCTTAGCAGGGACAGAAAAGGTCAGCACATCCCAGCCATGCGCTGATCTAATTAATCACCAGGCAACCCTCCCACTGGCCAGATTCAGATGTCTGTCTCGCTCTATAATGTCTGGAAAGTAGAGATGAATATGAAAGACAATGCAGTGCCCCATGAGTCTGTGTATATGCAGGTGTACATGTGACATGTGCATACGTGCCAGTGTGAGCATTGTTACAGAGTCGCAGTACATGTCAGTATGCAGCTCTCACCCAGAGAAATTCTTCTCAGTTTTTGTCTGCACTTAAAGCACACTCAGGGCAGCTGGTGGCATTGTGTTTAGTCACAATATTAATAACCACTAATAAAACATAACGATGATAGCAACTCTTATGTATAACCCTGACAGAGGCATCTGTCTCTGAACTTAAGTGAGTCCATTGCTTTCTGGAAAATGTGTATTCACATTTTTCTTAACGATAGAATTCTATAGCCTTGCCTTGTTATTTTTCTTGTCTTCCCCAGAAACATTCAGTGGACCACGTGAAACTTCCTTTTTTTCCCTTTTCCCTTTTCTTTTGAATCTTGAACTGTTAAATTCTGGGGTTTCCTACCACATTAGTGTCTGTTCTTTGCAGGACAGACCTCTGGGATTTTCTTCTCCAGGTGAAAATCATATTTCCCTTTCACCATTGCACTTAGAGAAGCTTACCATAGCTATCCTCTAAAGAGAATTTCAATCATGTGTAATCTGTTCATATTCTCTTACCAATAGAATGACTTATCTTCTTTGTCAGAGATAAAACTGAACCCAAAGACATTCTGGCTTTATTCAAAGCATTCACAAAAGGGAGACATGAATTATGGTTTCTGAAGTTCTGTATTACTAAACAAAGTTCTTATAGCTGTAGGTCTAGTACTGTGGCTTCCAGAGGAAATTGACCAAACACAAAAATATTAATCACACAAAAACTAGTAAACACATTCATCAAGGTAGAAGGATACAAGATTAGCATGCAGAATTCTGTTTCATTTCTTTACACTAATAATGAAATATCAGAAATAGAAATTTTTAAAAATCCCTCTAAAAGTCATATCCAAAAACAACACTTAGAAACTAAGCCTGACCAAGGAGGTGAAAGACATATGTTGAGAACTATAAAACATTGATAAAGGAAATTAAAGATGATTTATAGAAACAAAAAGATATTCTGGTATATCTGCATACTTACATTTTAGTTCAAATGTCAACTTTTCAGAGAGATCTTGTCTGATTCTTGTATCTGAAGTTGCCAAACCTCAGCCCCAGTTCTCACCTGCCTATTACTCTCTATTTAATTATTATGAATTTTTCCATAGCATATGTAATTATTTAAATTTATCTTAGTAATTTACTTTCTGACTTCGTTATTTGATTTCTCAACACAATGGAATATAAGCATTCTGAAAGCAGGGAGCATGTTTATCTCATTCAACTGCATAAACTGAATGCTTCAAAAAATATCAGGCACATAAGTGGGAGGTGAGGATATATAGATGGATGGATAGATATAGGTATACAGTATGTGTGTAAAATAGAGACTAAAAGTTTCAGGATTTACTGGGAAGAGTCTGAGTAGCTCAACTCACATTTAGTGATGCAAATCATTCCGGCAGATCTTCACTTCCTATTTCTAGTTCTCATGTTGGCAGGATAAAAGAAAACAATATTTTCCCAATATTTTTTTTACCACAGCCAACATTTAACGTTACCTCATCCACACAGATGTTCATCAAAATCAAACAGAGAAAAGAATAAGAAACCGTGGGTGTGTGGTTAACTTATGTTAACCTTGCTGCCTGTCAAATGAAGCTGACTTCTCTTAGATCTGGAACCAATTTTTCCATAACTGACTTTTTCAGTCCTTTCTTACTGACCACTTCTACTCAGATGAGTTGGAGTTAAGAAAGGAAAAATGCACTATTTAAATAGGTCTCTATTAGCTCTCCTCCTGCATCATCTATATGAGAAGATAAATGGGCCAATTTAAAAACATTCCTTTTGACGTTAGAAATGGAGGTCCAGAGAGGTTAGATGATTTTCCAAGATCATACAGGATAATGCGTAAGCTCCAGGACATAAAATTATCTCCTAACATTTTTTCTACCAATATACATTCCTTTGACAGAACACATTTTTAACCTCTAAGTCTTGGGTTGTCTCCTAAGAATGTTTTCACAGATAATTAGGGACATTGAAAGTCAGTCTATTTAAGATGTCTGATGGAGAAAGATGGAAATAGCAAGATGTTAACCCTCTTGAAATTCATATCTACCTATGCTTTCTGAGTACTTACAGGCTTTTGTTTTTCAGAGATCAAAACATTGAATAAAAGGAAATTAAAGATGATTTATAGAAACAAAAGATATTCTGGTATATCTGCATTACATTTTAGTTCAAATGTCAACTTGTCAGAGAGATCTTGTCTGATTCTTGTATCTGAAGTTGCCAAACCTCAGCCCCAGTTCTCACCTGCCTATTACTCTCTATTTAATTATTATGAATTTTTCCATAGCATATGTAATTATTTAAATTTATCTTAGTAATTTACTTTCTGACTTCGTTATTTGATTTCTCAACACAATGGAATATAAGCATTCTGAAAGCAGGGAGCATGTTTATCTCATTCAACTGCATAAACTGAATGCTTCAAAAAATATCAGGCACATAAGTGGGAGGTGAGGATATATAGATGGATGGATAGATATAGGTATACAGTATGTGTGTAAAATAGAGACTAAAAGTTTCAGGATTTACTGGGAAGAGTCTGAGTAGCTCAACTCACATTTAGTGATGCAAATCATTCCGGCAGATCTTCACTTCCTATTTCTAGTTCTCATGTTGGCAGGATAAAAGAAAACAATATTTTCCCAATATTTTTTTTACCACAGCCAACATTTAACGTTACCTCATCCACACAGATGTTCATCAAAATCAAACAGAGAAAAGAATAAGAAACCGTGGGTGTGTGGTTAACTTATGTTAACCTTGCTGCCTGTCAAATGAAGCTGACTTCTCTTAGATCTGGAACCAATTTTTCCATAACTGACTTTTTCAGTCCTTTCTTACTGACCACTTCTACTCAGATGAGTTGGAGTTAAGAAAGGAAAAATGCACTATTTAAATAGGTCTCTATTAGCTCTCCTCCTGCATCATCTATATGAGAAGATAAATGGGCCAATTTAAAAACATTCCTTTTGACGTTAGAAATGGAGGTCCAGAGAGGTTAGATGATTTTCCAAGATCATACAGGATAATGCGTAAGCTCCAGGACATAAAATTATCTCCTAACATTTTTTCTACCAATATACATTCCTTTGACAGAACACATTTTTAACCTCTAAGTCTTGGGTTGTCTCCTAAGAATGTTTTCACAGATAATTAGGGACATTGAAAGTCAGTCTATTTAAGATGTCTGATGGAGAAAGATGGAAATAGCAAGATGTTAACCCTCTTGAAATTCATATCTACCTATGCTTTCTGAGTACTTACAGGCTTAATACCTTGTTTTCTTCCAGAGATCAAAATACCAGACAGCTATTCCTGTCATTTCTCACATTCTGCTAGTTGAATGGCTGTGTTTTAAAGCAGCGGCCCATGCAGTTGGTACATATAATTTGAGGAAATAATTCCCAAGTCCCCTGTGAAAGAAGAGAATTGAAGAAAGCATATTAATGAAATACTTGCTTTCGATGCCATTTTACTGTTCAAATCTAAGGTTTGTTCAAATCTATCTTAATATTTCTGAAACCTTATTCATTGTCATTGTGAAACTCCCACCCTCAGCATAAACTTTAGTTCTCCAGTTTGTCCCACCAAGCAAATTTGTGTCTTTGTCAAACTTTTCATAAAGAGTGACACAACACCTTTTGACTTCAAGGAGTAGCAGTGCGGCTAGGTAACATGGCATTGTCCCTACTCATGCTCTAAGTCCAGCCTGATGTTTTTCCTGGCTGAGATCTTGCCAAGTGCATTGCCTAATAACAGCAGTGCTGGGCACATGAAAAGGAAATAGTGGAAACAGTCTCTCATTACGTATCAGTACGGAAGATAACTTGCAAACATTTAATGTGAAGGTGTTCACTCAAAAATCACCTACTGATTGTTAATTCCACACCTAGTTCTGGCTGAGAGTCTAGAGAAATAGGCAATAATAAAATTCAGTCTCTGTGCTTAAGTTCATAGTGAAGAAGACCCTCTCAAACCCTCCAAACCCTGGAAGTGAACATTAACTACAGTGTCTGTGAAAGTCCTTTGAAATATATATTAATAAAAATGCCAACCAAATATTAAGATATTTTAAATACTGTGATGAATGAGAAACAACCATGAAGCAATTTTTAAAACTGCTTTATTAATCAAAAACTTATTTTCTGGGCTTTTTTTCTTAATGCCATGTAGAAGAAGTTTCAGATTACTTGAGATCTTAAGAGGTTCTACCCAATGGAAGGATGGCAGCTTGAATTGTTAGAATAGTATTAGCATACAGTTTTTGGAACATAACATCCACTCAAAAATTTTTATTGAATGAATGAGGGAAGGAATTTGATTAATACACAGATGGCATGGGATACAAGAAGGTAGGCTGTGGCAGTGGAGTTTCATTGACTATAAATATGCATGGCAGAGGTTTTTTTACTTTCTTGGGGTTAAATCTCATGAACAAGCTATTGGAACAAGTCCCATGACTGCTCCAATGTGTTATGTATCAAGTGGAGAATGTATGGTACAGACTAGGAACTTGCAAACCCTTCAGGACTGATACAAGACAACTTTCCATCTGATATCATCTTTTAGCAGAAATACCTCTAATTTTTCTTCCTTTTCTCCTTTTTTTTTTTTAATCTTTTTTGGGGGTGGAGGGGTCGGGGGGAGGGGGATGGGTGGGCCACTTCTATTGGTCTTTCATTTGTCTATGTTCATCCGTCTTTGTTCTTTGGCTCCTGTGGGCCTCCCATCGCTGTGGCCTCTGTTGTCGCAGAGCACTGGCTCTGGGCGCACGTGCACCAGAGCTCCGGCTCGGCAATTGGACACATCCGTCCAGCAGCTCCGCGGCACATGGGATCTTCCCAGGCCAGGGATCGAACTGGCGTCCCTTGCACTGCAAGGCGGTGTCCTTACACACTGGACCACCAGGGGAAGCCCTCTTTTTTCCTTCTTTTTTTAAATTCATTTGTAGAGTCTGATGCCTAATCCAGTGTGCTTTGCCTTTGAGTATGGTTATGTGCTACTCTAGGTGCATGTATATATTTAATTAGTTCAATGAATAAATCTAGATAAATACCATCTTATTTTGCCAAAAAAAGAAAGGTGACAATGACAGAGAATCCTAAGGATAATGATGTTAAGGGAGGTTGCAGGAAAGGTTAGGAATAATTAATATTTTAATTTAATAAAAATGCCAACCAAATATTAAGATATTTTAAATACTGTGATGAATGAGAAACAACCATGAAGCAATTTTTAAAACTGCTTTATTAATCAAAAACTTATTTTCTGGGCTTTTTTTCTTAATGCCATGTAGAAGAAGTTTCAGATTACTTGAGATCTTAAGAGGTTCTACCCAATGGAAGGATGGCAGCTTGAATTGTTAGAATAGTATTAGCATACAGTTTTTGGAACATAACATCCACTCAAAAATTTTTATTGAATGAATGAGGGAAGGAATTTGATTAATACACAGATGGCATGGGATACAAGAAGGTAGGCTGTGGCAGTGGAGTTTCATTGACTATAAATATGCATGGCAGAGGTTTTTCTACTTTCTTGGGGTTAAATCTCATGAACAAGCTATTGGAACAAGTCCCATGACTGCTCCAATGTGTTATGTATCAAGTGGAGAATGTATGGTACAGACTAGGAACTTGCAAACCCTTCAGGACTGATACAAGACAACTTTCCATCTGATATCATCTTTTAGCAGAAATACCTCTAATTTTTCTTCCTTTTCTCCTTTTTTTTTTTTTAATCTTTTTTGGGGGGGGGTGGAGGGGTCGGGGAGGGGATTGGTGGGCCACTTCTATTGGTCTTTCATTTGTCTATGTTCATCCGTCTTTGTTCTTTGGCTCCTGTGGGCCTCCCATCGCTGTGGCCTCTGTTGTCGCAGAGCACTGGCTCTGGGCGCACGTGCACCAGAGCTCCGGCTCGGCAATTGGACACATCCGTCCAGCAGCTCCGCGGCACATGGGATCTTCCCAGGCCAGGGATCGAACTGGCGTCCCTTGCACTGCAAGGCGGTGTCCTTACACACTGGACCACCAGGGGAAGCCCTCTTTTTTCCTTCTTTTTTTAAATTCATTTGTAGAGTCTGATGCCTAATCCAGTGTGCTTTGCCTTTGAGTATGGTTATGTGCTACTCTAGGTGCATGTATATATTTAATTAGTTCAATGAATAAATCTAGATAAATACCATCTTATTTTGCCAAAAAAAGAAAGGTGACAATGACAGAGAATCCTAAGGATAATGATGTTAAGGGAGGTTGCAGGAAAGGTTGGATTTACCATGTGATACCATATCTAAAGAATTTAGTTCTAAGCGTAGAGCTCCTTCTTTGGGCATACTTCTTAGAGTCACCATTAGAAAAGTTGTAGACATTACTGGCATCAATATAATTTCTACAGATATATGCAAAGATTAGATGAATTCAGAAAAATAGCCACTAAAACCATGAAATTCCAAGAGGGATAAGGATTGAGTGTGAGAAAACATTTCTAGTTGCACAAATTTAGATAGTCAAGGAAAAAGAAAGAACGAAACTTCTTTAAAGATCTGATAAGGTTAAGTGCTTTGGAAAGAGAGGTAAGATGAATCTTAGATTTAAAAGTACCCCAAAGCTAGTAGATAGATAATAAAGGGAAGAATGAGTTGACAATGACCGTCAAGGCGTATTTCAGGCTTGAATTGCAGTCTCTAGCTCCCAGGAATGGGTTTCACAGAAACTACACGGCTCTCTGGTTTTGAAATGATCTAAACAATGGCCTGCAAAAACGTTCCTGAGAAACAGGCTATAACATAAGATGAGGGACCCAAAGTCCCAGCCAGTGTTTTAGTTGTGCAATCTACTTTCCTGTGAAACTAAATTGGGGGATGAGAGGTAGGTTAGAGGCAACAATGAGAAGAATTCTGTGTCTAGAGAGGCCGCCTGTCCAGGCTCTCCCATCAGAATGCCATTGTCTGGACTTCCCTGGTGGTCCAATGGTTTACGAATCCACCTGCCGATGCAGAGGGCATAGGTTCTATCCCTGGTCTGGGAAGATTCCACATGCCTTCAGGCAACTAAGCCTATGTACCAGAACTATACTGCCCATGTATCCTAGACCCCATGCTCCACAACAGAAGCCACTGCAGTGAGAAATCTACGCTCTTCAACTAGAGAGTAGCCCCTGATCACCAGAACTAGAGAAAGAAACAAAGACCCAGTGCAGCCAACATTAGATAAATAAAACTTTAAAAAATAAAGTTATAAGAAGGATGCCATGGTCCAATGACTACTCCCCTCTCTATTACTGTGGGCAAGATTCATCAGTCTCTGAGTCTTGCTTTTCTCCTTGGTAAATGGGGATTCTGATCACAGTTCTTGTTTCAGTTTTGTTGGATGATCACAATCTGTCAGCAACTCAAAACATGGTGAGTACTCAGTACACAGTTGTTATTTAATATTGATGCTGCTGCTGCCACCACTCAATCAAATATTTTTAATCCACATTTCATTACTGTGGGCTCAAGGAGAGTAAATCAGAGTGGCACAGTGACTGAGGGCAACAAGGGCTCTCCAATAGCACTGCTGGCAGAGGTCCACAGCGAGCCAGCCACGGGTGAAAGACAGTTGACCTTGATTACTGAAGAACGGCTTCTGGTCAGCGAATTCAGTGGGAGGAGTCAGGCTAGAGGTGAAGTGCCTCATCCATGGAAAGACTAGGAATGATGACTCATCTCCTCTCTATCCCACCCCCATCTTTTATAGTCAACACATTAGCAGCAACCTTGGAAAGATATAATGTGGATCCCTTGTGGGCAGAGCATCCTGGAGCAGAGAAACCTGTGGGCTAAAGATGACTCTAAATGAACAAAGAAACCATAGGGTTTTAAGTAGTGATGATTGCAAAAATAAACCAATATTGCTAGACGTACCAAGATTTCTTAACGGGACGCTTAAGGGAATCCAACCTGAAACACTAACATTTTCCTCTGCTATAGGAGCAGCCACCTATAATTCAAAAATGAGCAACAGTCTTCAGTAATGTTTGTCTTTAGCTCTGGGTTCAAACTCTGTGTGTGGTATTAGAAACCATCATTACTCAAACCTACTGCACCTTCTCGAGCTCTTTTTCTACCATCTTTTAACACAAACTGGGTTGCCCTATTCAGGCCTCACACTGTCCTACCCCTGAGCTTGGTTTATGCTCTTCCTCTACCTACATAGTTTCTCTTTGTCACCATAAGTCACCATCCAACCCATCCTTGTCCAAATCACAGACACTTGGGTCCCAAAGTGTAGTCTAGCATACCAACTGACCTCTGCTTCCCCTGTTCCCTCCAAGCTTTTCACCTGTACCTCTTTCATGGAATCCACGTTCTCCCTTGTATTGTAATTATTTGACTAAATAGAAAATGTAGCTCCCCCCTTACACTATAAACTCATTGAAGTCAAAGTTTGCTGCTGATAAACCTGTAACTTAGTTCACTGAATGTTTATTAAATACTTACTGTATGTCAGGTGCTTGGTTGGTGCTTTGCTTCCTTCATAAGACCTATTGATTCCTGAGATACGGTTACAAAATGAATGAGCAAGTGAGATAATTGACCAAGTGTCTTTCCTTTGGCATTCTTTCTGTTTACCTTAAAAACAGTCAGTATGAAAAATAAGTTCTATAGTAGAAAACACACACACACTACTATGACATGCCCTACTCTAATTAGGGAAGCAGTACAATTGTTTGGGGTCTTCTCTGGTGGTCCAGTGTTAGGACTCAGCACTTCAAATGTGTGGGTACAGGTTTAATCCCTGGTTGGGGAACTAAGATCCCACATGCCACAGGGCATGGCCAAAGAGAATCAGGGCTTCCCAAATGGCACAGTGGTAAAACACCCACCTGCCAATGCGTGAGATGCAAGAAATGCAAGGTTCGGGGGTTCCCTGGTGGTCCGGTGGGTAAGGACACTGCATTGCAGTGCAAGGGTTACTGGTTCGATCCCTGGCCTGGGAAGATCCCACATGCTGTGGAGCAGCTGGACCGATGTGTCCAACGACCCAGCCAGAGCTCTGGAGTGCACGCACCTGGAGCCGGTGCTCTGCGGTGAGAGAGGCCACTGTGACGGGAGGCCCACACAGGCCAAAGAACAAAGATAAATGAATGAAAGATCAATAGAAGTGACCAAAAAAAAAACAGAAAGAAATGCAGGGTTCTATCCCTGAAAGGCTCAAATTTCTAAAAATTCTGGAATAAGATCTCTAGGAAGATCCCCTGGAGAAGGAAATGGCCACCCACTACAGTATCCTTGCAAAGAAAATTCCATGGACAGAGGATCCTGGTAGACAACAGTCCATGGGGCCTCAAAGAATCAGACAAGAGTGCACGTAAACAATGAAACACACCATTGTCCAAATCACAGACACTTGGGTCCCAAAGTGTAGTCTAGCATACCAACTGACCTCTGCTTCCCCTGTTCCCTCCAAGCTTTTCACCTGTACCTCTTTCATGGAATCCACGTTCTCCCTTGTATTGTAATTATTTGACTAAATAGAAAATGTAGCTCCCCCCTTACACTATAAACTCATTGAAGTCAAAGTTTGCTGCTGATAAACCTGTAACTTAGTTCACTGAATGTTTATTAAATACTTACTGTATGTCAGGTGCTTGGTTGGTGCTTTGCTTCCTTCATAAGACCTATTGATTCCTGAGATACGGTTACAAAATGAATGAGCAAGTGAGATAATTGACCAAGTGTCTTTCCTTTGGCATTCTTTCTGTTTACCTTAAAAACAGTCAGTATGAAAAATAAGTTCTATAGTAGAAAACACACACACACTACTATGACATGCCCTACTCTAATTAGGGAAGCAGTACAATTGTTTGGGGTCTTCTCTGGTGGTCCAGTGTTAGGACTCAGCACTTCAAATGTGTGGGTACAGGTTTAATCCCTGGTTGGGGAACTAAGATCCCACATGCCACAGGGCATGGCCAAAGAGAATCAGGGCTTCCCAAATGGCACAGTGGTAAAACACCCACCTGCCAATGCGTGAGATGCAAGAAATGCAAGGTTCGGGGCTTCCCTGGTGGTCCGGTGGGTAAGGACACTGCATTGCAGTGCAAGGGTTACTGGTTCGATCCCTGGCCTGGGAAGATCCCACATGCTGTGGAGCAGCTGGACCGATGTGTCCAACGACCCAGCCAGAGCTCTGGAGTGCACGCACCTGGAGCCGGTGCTCTGCGGTGAGAGAGGCCACTGTGACGGGAGGCCCACACAGGCCAAAGAACAAAGATAAATGAATGAAAGATCAATAGAAGTGACCAAAAAAAAAACAGAAAGAAATGCAGGGTTCTATCCCTGAAAGGCTCAAATTTCTAAAAATTCTGGAATAAGATCTCTAGGAAGATCCCCTGGAGAAGGAAATGGCCACCCACTACAGTATCCTTGCAAAGAAAATTCCATGGACAGAGGATCCTGGTAGACAACAGTCCATGGGGCCTCAAAGAATCAGACAAGAGTGCACGTAAACAATGAAACACACCATAGTTTAATTGCTAATAGCCCAAAGATGATAAAGATCTGCTAAAATAGAAACTACATTGCAACCACATGGAAAGTGTATCCTTATGTTGTTTTATAAAGGGATATTACTTGGTTGTTTCCTCTTCAACTTAACTGTAAGCTCCTTTCAGGTGGAAAATAACTTATACCTTTCTATCTGATTCTTGTATATAGCAGGAACTCAATAATCTTGTGTGCATGTGTATGCATGGTAAATTTGAATTTGTATTATACAATAATTTTACACCATAAGAAATTAATCATGTTCTCTAAAAAAGTTGGAAATAAGACATTTGGGAGCTTGACTTAGTTCTGTTATGGTTCTCTTAAAGTAATTGAGTTTGGTCCTTTGGCTGATTTCAGGTTAATTTTAAGAAAAAAGTTAATTCAGATGTTTCAGGGCTCCCACAGTAATGAAATCTTATAGAGCTTGAACACTTAAGGTAGTTTGTTCCTGTATTTGATGCCTTTCCATAAGGTCTCAATTTTTCATTTTTAAAAAAGATGATACCATGAAAATCCGAAGTAGTTGAAATGAATTATGAGTCTTTTTGGAGTAGGGGAAGGGAAAATAATTGTTCCCCAGGGACACATTTTTTAAAGTTCTTCTTTCTATTTGAAATGCTTCCTGACTTGACAGCTTGTAAGAATTTCACAATTACATGGGTTCATGATTATGCAGAAGATAAGTTCTGCAGAATAGTGGAAGAACATTTCTTGCAAATTTTTCTTAGAAAATTAGTTGGTCCTGTTGTTGACCGTCCTCAGGACTTGCTCAGTGGTTTGCAAGTGCTAGTTCCTCTTGCTGTCTCTTTCCACTGTTCTTGTGCATGGACATGGATAAAGTGCATTGTACAAAATTACTGATGCTAATTACAGAAGGTTTGGGGGTTCCTTAGTAGTACTAGAGACACAGTATAATCCAGGTGTTTGTTAATCAGTTCATTCAACCTGTGACAAAGTCAGACTTCTGAAAGTTATCCAGTTGTCTGGTTGTCCAGCATATCTCTTATACCAATATACAAATTGTGAGCATGTTTTGATTTATTAAACTTGTTATTGATAGAAGTAGAGAAGTGACAAACCTGACCTAAAAGAGAATATGAGAGCTGACATGTGAAAAGGAAAATTCTGGAATAAGATCACCATTTAGATATCAAATTGATTAATGTCCTATGGGACAATAAAGCCATAGTTATGGGTGTTACCTTTTTCTAGACAAAACCATATGCAGTGTATCAGTTTTCTATAGCATTTAATTTTATGAAATATGGGCCCTAATTAATATGATAGACAGTGTTGCTTTCCCCTAGTTGTAGGATGACTATTAACCAAGCATATTAAAAAGACACACAGTAGTCTTTTTATTTATTTTTAATAGCTGTATAATTTTTCTTGACGAATCTTAGAGAAAGATGCATGAAAGAACAGAATTTCCTAGCAAGGGTCCTGTTTATCTATTTTTATTAAGCTGAGTGAGCTGGCGTTTTTATTTTCATGGTTGAAACTCTGGATAAATACAATAAAAATAGAAAAACTTTGTTGAGAATTTCCTTGCTTAACAGGAGCTGCCCAAATGTAGATATTAACACAAAGTCAACTGACCTAAAATTAAACAGGAAATGGAACCCAGCCACCCTTACAGCCCCATGGTCTTTCAGAAGTCCTGCCAGTGACATCACTCAGCATTATGTGGAGGCCTGCCTCACCAGCACACTCCCTCCCCAGTGTTTCTTCATCCATTCATCCCCAGCACAGCAGGTTCCAGAGATGGAGTCTCTGCTGGAGACAGAGGCTGGAGCCTCTCCTTTTAGGACCCTTTCCTCTGAATTATCTGTCTTACCCTCACTGCATATCCTCATCCTGTTTTGCTGTTCTCTCTCATTCTGTGGCTGCGTTAAAATGACAGCCTACTCCAATATTCCTTTTTTTTTTTTAAATTTTGGCCTCTTATTGGTTTTCCATTCATTTATTTTTCATCCATCTTTTATTCTTTGACATGCGTGGCCCTCTCATTGCAGTGGCCTCGCTTGTTGCAGTAAAGTATTTTTTCAAACCTGTGACAAAGTCAGACTTCTGAAAGTTATCCAGTTGTCTGGTTGTCCAGCATATCTCTTATACCAATATACAAATTGTGAGCATGTTTTGATTTATTAAACTTGTTATTGATAGAAGTAGAGAAGTGACAAACCTGACCTAAAAGAGAATATGAGAGCTGACATGTGAAAAGGAAAATTCTGGAATAAGATCACCATTTAGATATCAAATTGATTAATGTCCTATGGGACAATAAAGCCATAGTTATGGGTGTTACCTTTTTCTAGACAAAACCATATGCAGTGTATCAGTTTTCTATAGCATTTAATTTTATGAAATATGGGCCCTAATTAATATGATAGACAGTGTTGCTTTCCCCTAGTTGTAGGATGACTATTAACCAAGCATATTAAAAGACACACAGTAGTCTTTTTATTTATTTTTAATAGCTGTATAATTTTTCTTGACGAATCTTAGAGAAAGATGCATGAAAGAACAGAATTTCCTAGCAAGGGTCCTGTTTATCTATTTTTATTAAGCTGAGTGAGCTGGCGTTTTTATTTTCATGGTTGAAACTCTGGATAAATACAATAAAAATAGAAAAACTTTGTTGAGAATTTCCTTGCTTAACAGGAGCTGCCCAAATGTAGATATTAACACAAAGTCAACTGACCTAAAATTAAACAGGAAATGGAACCCAGCCACCCTTACAGCCCCATGGTCTTTCAGAAGTCCTGCCAGTGACATCACTCAGCATTATGTGGAGGCCTGCCTCACCAGCACACTCCCTCCCCAGTGTTTCTTCATCCATTCATCCCCAGCACAGCAGGTTCCAGAGATGGAGTCTCTGCTGGAGACAGAGGCTGGAGCCTCTCCTTTTAGGACCCTTTCCTCTGAATTATCTGTCTTACCCTCACTGCATATCCTCATCCTGTTTTGCTGTTCTCTCTCATTCTGTGGCTGCGTTAAAATGACAGCCTACTCCAATATTCCTTTTTTTTTTTTAAATTTTGGCCTCTTATTGGTTTTCCATTCATTTATTTTTCATCCATCTTTTATTCTTTGACATGCGTGGCCCTCTCATTGCAGTGGCCTCGCTTGTTGCAGAGCACTGGCTCTGGTTGCAGGCACTCCAGACCGCTGGCTTGCAATTGGACACACTTGTCCAGCTGCTCCAGTGGCATGTGGGATCCTGCCAGGCCAGGGATTGAACCGGTGTGCCTTGCACAGCAAGGCAGACTCTTTACCCACTGGACCACCAGGGAAGCCCCCACTCCAATATTCTTGCCTGGGAAATCTCATGGACAGAGGAGCCTGGCAGGCTACAGTCTATGGGGTCACAGAGAGTCACACACGACTGAGCGACTAAACAACTATACTGCATTATGGCTGGTGTAATTAATCAGTACTTATTGATTTGGTATGTTTTGAACAATTTCTTTGGACAAAGTCCAGTTGCAGTTTTTCATCTCTTTATTTCTCTGTTCACAGGAAATGACCTGATTGTCACAAATATATTCCCAGGACCTTAAATTCTTATAACCTGCTAGTCCTTTCATGATCCTACAGTGAGGCAGAATGCATTGGTCCCTTCAAACTAAAGATCAGATATATGCCTCTTCTCAAAGCTTAAAAGAAATAGGAAGAAGAAAAATAGAAAAGCCAGAGAGATACACTAACCCACCTTTGTTTTTTCAAGCCTGTGCTAAAGAACATGCATTCAAGTCACTGACAGAGAGAAAGTTTAAACCCAGGACATGCTCATAGAGCAGCAAGTAGTTGATGGCCACAGGGGTAGGCAGCTTTTCACTCTCCCTGGGAATGTCTTTGCTCTCTTTTACAATCACTAAATCTTATTTTCAAGATGTTAGTCTCAATTCCATAAGAAACTTCCAGTGGTTTTCCATCTCACGAACTCCTGCAGCACTCACTGCATGGAGTGTGCATATCTGATGTGTGCACCCTCGTCTAGGTTGTAAGCTTGAGTCAAAACTCCTTGTACCATCTTGTATTTCTTTTTGTGCAGTAAATCCCACAGCTCCATGTTGGAGCTTAACATAGATTGTTTATTCATTTAAGGCTAGGACTGGGCTATGATATTAGGAAAAGAAGGATGAGTTTGGAAAAATGAACTGAATAAAGATGAAGCAAAGACAGAGAGGCAAAACTAAGGGGAAGGTTAGGGATGACTGTGTGAAGTGTTGAGGAAGGGATTCACTGAGAAGGAAGGAGAGTCCCATGTAGTAGAGGATTGGAATGGTAGTTTTAAAGGAATCACATGAGCTTGGGAGAAATATTAAAACTCACTCCAATATTCTTGCCTGGAGAATCCGTGGACAGAGACTACAGACCATAGAGTTGCAAAGAGATGGACGCAACTGAGCATGCTTGTGTGCACACACGGTGCTGGCACTGTGTTAATGAGCCCTTAGCGGTATTTAATCAAGAAGCAGATAAGGAAGTGAACAAGTGAATAAAATGTTCTTTTAATCTACTTCCTTCGAGCTCACTGTGATTTCTATTCTGAGATATAACATTGCGCCTGTTCTACCATGCTTTCTCCTCTTCCCCCTTTCTGTTGCTTATTGATTTGGTATGTTTTGAACAATTTCTTTGGACAAAGTCCAGTTGCAGTTTTTCATCTCTTTATTTCTCTGTTCACAGGAAATGACCTGATTGTCACAAATATATTCCCAGGACCTTAAATTCTTATAACCTGCTAGTCCTTTCATGATCCTACAGTGAGGCAGAATGCATTGGTCCCTTCAAACTAAAGATCAGATATATGCCTCTTCTCAAAGCTTAAAAGAAATAGGAAGAAGAAAAATAGAAAAGCCAGAGAGATACACTAACCCACCTTTGTTTTTTCAAGCCTGTGCTAAAGAACATGCATTCAAGTCACTGACAGAGAGAAAGTTTAAACCCAGGACATGCTCATAGAGCAGCAAGTAGTTGATGGCCACAGGGGTAGGCAGCTTTTCACTCTCCCTGGGAATGTCTTTGCTCTCTTTTACAATCACTAAATCTTATTTTCAAGATGTTAGTCTCAATTCCATAAGAAACTTCCAGTGGTTTTCCATCTCACGAACTCCTGCAGCACTCACTGCATGGAGTGTGCATATCTGATGTGTGCACCCTCGTCTAGGTTGTAAGCTTGAGTCAAAACTCCTTGTACCATCTTGTATTTCTTTTTGTGCAGTAAATCCCACAGCTCCATGTTGGAGCTTAACATAGATTGTTTATTCATTTAAGGCTAGGACTGGGCTATGATATTAGGAAAAGAAGGATGAGTTTGGAAAAATGAACTGAATAAAGATGAAGCAAAGACAGAGAGGCAAAACTAAGGGGAAGGTTAGGGATGACTGTGTGAAGTGTTGAGGAAGGGATTCACTGAGAAGGAAGGAGAGTCCCATGTAGTAGAGGATTGGAATGGTAGTTTTAAAGGAATCACATGAGCTTGGGAGAAATATTAAAACTCACTCCAATATTCTTGCCTGGAGAATCCCGTGGACAGAGACTACAGACCATAGAGTTGCAAAGAGATGGACGCAACTGAGCATGCTTGTGTGCACACACGGTGCTGGCACTGTGTTAATGAGCCCTTAGCGGTATTTAATCAAGAAGCAGATAAGGAAGTGAACAAGTGAATAAAATGTTCTTTTAATCTACTTCCTTCGAGCTCACTGTGATTTCTATTCTGAGATATAACATTGCGCCTGTTCTACCATGCTTTCTCCTCTTCCCCCTTTCTGTTGCTTTCAATTCATTTCAATTTTGATTTAGAACAGATGTCTCCAACCTCTGGGCCACAGACCAGTACCTCCTGTCAGAACAGTGGTGGCATTAGATTAGTGCACTGGAATCATTTCAAAAACTATCCCCTACCCCGGGTCCATGGGAAAAATTATCTTCCATAAGATCAGACCTTGGTGCCAAAAAGGTTGGAGACTGCTGCTTTAGAAGATGTTTTAGTCTCTCTCTGTGTATTCATGACTTGCTGTTAAATGGCATAATAGATAAATTTCACTATGTAAAACTGCATAAGCTTGTGACTTTAGCTATTAATAGCAGATCGATTGCTTTTCTTTTGGTCTAACATCATGTGTGTACAGAGTTCTTAGAAAATACTCCTAGTCCCTCAGAGCTGACCTGAACTGGAATCTGAAACATTATGTTTCCTTGGAGGAAAGATGTATCTAAAACATGAATTAGTTCCCTTTATCCCAAAGGTTAGTTTTAAATTAAAATATTTTTTAAAAAGTCAGAAAATATTTCTACTTAGTATGAGAAAAAGATATACTTCTAAAAATCTATAGTTTTTTAAAATGTAAAAATGTGATAGATTTCTACCCTACTCCCAAACCTCACTATAGAATTCACAGATCTAAACTTTTAGGACAAGACCTATACTTTCAGGAAGAGTTCCAAAATATTTCTAAGCAGGAGTTAAACTACATAAACAGTCAGACATGACTTAGCAACTAGCACTTTCAAACTACATAAAAATGGACAAATGTGAAAATGTCTATGTGATTATTTGAAAATACTGTTCAAAATTTGTGATCTATGGCATGGTGATTTCTTAAAATGGCACAGATAAAGCACATTATTCAGTCAATTAAGGATGTAAAGAGGCCTGCGGCAATGCATTGGTGACGCAACTGAGCATGCTTGTGTGCACACACGGTGCTGGCACTGTGTTAATGAGCCCTTAGCGGTATTTAATCAAGAAGCAGATAAGGAAGTGAACAAGTGAATAAAATGTTCTTTTAATCTACTTCCTTCGAGCTCACTGTGATTTCTATTCTGAGATATAACATTGCGCCTGTTCTACCATGCTTTCTCCTCTTCCCCCTTTCTGTTGCTTTCAATTCATTTCAATTTTGATTTAGAACAGATGTCTCCAACCTCTGGGCCACAGACCAGTACCTCCTGTCAGAACAGTGGTGGCATTAGATTAGTGCACTGGAATCATTTCAAAAACTATCCCCTACCCCGGGTCCATGGGAAAAATTATCTTCCATAAGATCAGACCTTGGTGCCAAAAAGGTTGGAGACTGCTGCTTTAGAAGATGTTTTAGTCTCTCTCTGTGTATTCATGACTTGCTGTTAAATGGCATAATAGATAAATTTCACTATGTAAAACTGCATAAGCTTGTGACTTTAGCTATTAATAGCAGATCGATTGCTTTTCTTTTGGTCTAACATCATGTGTGTACAGAGTTCTTAGAAAATACTCCTAGTCCCTCAGAGCTGACCTGAACTGGAATCTGAAACATTATGTTTCCTTGGAGGAAAGATGTATCTAAAACATGAATTAGTTCCCTTTATCCCAAAGGTTAGTTTTAAATTAAAATATTTTTTAAAAAGTCAGAAAATATTTCTACTTAGTATGAGAAAAAGATATACTTCTAAAAATCTATAGTTTTTTAAAATGTAAAAATGTGATAGATTTCTACCCCTACTCCCAAACCTCACTATAGAATTCACACATCTAAACTTTTAGGACAAGACCTATACTTTCAGGAAGAGTTCCAAAATATTTCTAAGCAGGAGTTAAACTACATAAACAGTCAGACATGACTTAGCAACTAGCACTTTCAAACTACATAAAAATGGACAAATGTGAAAATGTCTATGTGATTATTTGAAAATACTGTTCAAAATTTGTGATCTATGGCATGGTGATTTCTTAAAATGGCACAGATAAAGCACATTATTCAGTCAATTAAGGATGTAAAGAGGCCTGCACCAGATTCTTTGAGTGCCTGTCTATAAAGTGTACATTTTAATTGGTCAAAGTCAGCCTAGTGCACACTTGCAGGCAGCCTGACTGGTGAATTGTCTTTGAGGAAGCCTTTCTGTGGACACCTGGAACAATGTAGAGTACACAGGAGGCCCTCGATAAAAGAATAAATTCATTGGAAAACTGGATAATGTGACTCAAACATGGAAAAGTAGTGGAAATAAGATTGCTGTACACCGTATGTGGATTTGGGCAGGCAGTCCCACACCCTTGCTTACTGGTGACTTCTGTGTGCATTCATACTCTGGTGTGAATGATTAGAAATTTTTACAAGTGGGCAAATGATTTCCTACCCCACCTTGCAGGACCCTTTAAGTCAGGTCCATACACAGATCTCCCCCAATTTCTACCCAGACAGCAGGCCTGAGAGGAGAGTCAGCTTCACGCCACCTTTGGTTCTGCTGCCTGCCCAGCCGTTATTCACCCATCTTGAGTCGCTCCATGGTCCTGTAATGGGGGCTGAGAGGAGGCAACAGTCTAGGGGAGAAAAAAAACAGAGTCTAGGAAAAAAAAAAAAAGTTGGAGGAGAGTATGGTGTAAAATGAGAGGAAGCAAACAGGTCAGGATAGCCATGAACGTACTGCAAAGTGCAACCCACTCCAGTATTCTTTCCTGGAGAATTCCATGGACAGAGGAGCCTGGGAGGGCTACAATACATAGGGTCTCAAAGAGTTGGACACGATTGAGTGACTTAGTTCAGCTCAGCACAGCACAGAATGAAAGTCTGATTTTTTAAGTAGTTCAAAAAACACATTTGGGGAGCAACTGTTCTTCCATAGGTGAGTCACTTCACACTAGAAGACTTTTTTTCTTAGTGAGATGAGTTTGTGTGTCCTTTTTAAAGACATCTGGCTAACACAGGTTAGTAATGTGGTCTTGCAGTCAGAAAATAACATCCACCACAACACACCCATACAAAACCCACCAGCAGCGTTATTCCATCCACCCATCCTTTTAGTCTGCTTGCGTGACAGAACAACCAGCTGCCTGGAGGAAAGGATTTTGGGAAGTGGGCACTTCCTCCCTCTACCCCAAGGGCAGCATCACATAGGAGGGGGCAAGAGGTGGGGGTTTTTGCTGTATTTTCAAGCCCTGCACTGCTCATCTGGTCCTGCTCTTTCGCAAAGAGAAGGACACCAATGGGGACCTTGCAGTCTCTCGACTCAGCACAAAGCTTCCTTAGATTAGTGCCCAAACTAATTTTTATGACATGTCATTCCAGTAAGGACACTGCTGCATTTCACAGATGGGCTTCCCCCAGATAGGGACTGTTGATTGGCCGAGTTGGGATCTGGCTGGATTAGGGAAATTTAAACTGACAGCTGGTCTTTTTGCATGAGAGCATAAAGCCCTTGTTGTTGGAGGAAGCGGTGGGGGCTGGCCAGACCCCCTGGCCAAATAGGAGGGTTGCTCTTTGCAGTGGCCAACACTTCCCAAGCTAAAATGACTTTTTGAAAATAAGGATTGTACAAATACAGTTTCACTGTACATGCCCGGATGATCTCAGGTCCTGCGTAAAAGACCAGAGCAGACAAGAAAACAGCCCACTGGAACATGCGGTGGCAGCACAGAAACAGTCTAAAGAAGCTCACTTCTCCTGGAAATGCCAGAAGTCCTAGCCAGAGGGAACCTGGCTTCCCTGGAGCAATGAGTGACTCTGTGTCTTCGCTAGAAGATTGGAGAAGAAATCCACCTTATCAGTGGATTTTGAACAGGGATTTAAAAGGTTTATTTGCCCAAGGAACGATCAGGCAGGGTTGCGCATTAAAACTACCAATAGAAGCACATATGTGTGTGTGTGTGAACATGTGCTAGGTATTGCGCTAAGCACTTAAGGTGCCTTAACTCGTCCTCTCCTCACAGCCACCCTGGGAGGTGGTACCATTATTATCCTCTTTTTATTGGGGAGGAAACAGGTTTAGAGAGATTAAGTAGCCTGTGGGCTACTCTGAGAGCCTAACCTGCATTAATAACATTGTTTTCAGGTCACAATTTATTAAAGATTATAAAATCCATTTAGTGAGTAGCAATTAGACTTTGGGCTTCCTAGTGACTCAGTGGTAAAGAATCTGTCTGCCAATGCAGGAGACATGGGTTCAGTCTTTGGATTAGGAAGATCCCCTGGACAAGAAAGAAAATGGCAACTTTCTCCAGTATTCTTGCTTGGGAAATCCTGTGGACAGAGGAGTCTGGCAGGCTGTGTCTATAGGGTTGCAAAAAGAGTTAGACACGACTTAGCGACTAAACAACAACAAACAACAAATTAGGCTTTAGAAAATCAAAAATAGGAAAAAAACAACAATGCACTGCATACAGTAAAAATAAGACTTGTTTCATTTATATGTGTCAGCCGCAGCATGAAATGTAGTAGTCTGATATCTAACACCGCATATCAGTTTTGCCTGTTTTTAAACTTTTCATAAATGAAATGGCATAGTATATATCCTTTTCTGTCTCAGTGTCAGACTTCATTTACTCAACATTATTTTTGAGAGAGCAATCAGTGCATAGTTTGCTTATTCTCATTATTATATCACATACAGTACATATATTGTATGTTGTATGACCACACATAGCTTTTAAACCAGTTTTATGCAGATGATAGGTGTGTTGTTTTCAGTTTTTGTTATTATAGATAGTACTGCTATGAACTTTCTAGTATGTATCTTTAGGTAGACATACGTACATATCCCCATTGGGTATATATTTAGGAGTGGATTTGCAGGGTTACTGGATCCTTGAAGTTCAACTTTAGTAGATACCACCAGTTTATTCAGAGTAGTTGTACCAAGTTAAATGTTTTTCTCACAGTGAATTATGGTCAAAGAATTTGAATAGTACTGACTTCTGATTTCTATGGGAAAATGCTTTCTTCAGGGTACAAATACAGAAATATTTATGTATACATACATCTACCCTCTGATCCTCTTTTCCTTCCTGCTCCAATTCCCCTTCTACAAACCTGAGCAGGGCTGAGGAGGTGGGCCATGGATTGAGGGAGAGACTGCAGTTACCGAAACAACTTTAGAGCAGAACAAGAGTGTGCCTCGATGCAAAATAGCTGGTTGTCCAGTAGCAGGTCCTACTCTCTATGAGGAGCCCTCTCAACAGCCCTGTGGCACTCCCCTCAGTGGACAATCCTTGGCCACCCAGGACACTAGGGACACCACCCTGGTTTCCTGGCCACTCCTGAGCCTTCTGAAGCCCACCTGGTCCTTTGGAGCATCTGCTTCCCTGCAGCCCTTTCCTTCCAGAGGCAAGACCTCAGATAGGAGAGACAGCCATCTACGATCCACCTGGAAGGTGAACAGTGACTGAGTTTTTCATGATATTTGTTTAAAAAGTAAAAGAGATACTGAACTTGTAGCCCCAGAGAGAACTGTTGTCAGAAAGAGGGATAGACCGAGAAAACACACATAACCCGGTTCCAGAATTTGAGGTCTGAAGGCTGCCTCTCTCTCTCTGTCTTTCTCATGCCATCAGTAATGAGTCCCTGGAACATCCTTCTCTCCAGAACCACCTCCTCCTGGCACATGGACACCCCTTGACATGTCTCCTGAAAGTCCTGCTCTCACTCCCCTCCCAACAGAGACACCCAGGGTGGACCTACCTAATCTCACTAAGTGCTCACACCAAGAACTGTCTGTAGGGACCGCTTCTTCCATGTTCCTGTCTTATGCAGAGTCTTTTCTGTGATCTCAGAGGGAGCTTGAGAAGGAGATGCAGGTCCACTGCATGTGCTGTCGGCTGCTTCTGTCAGCCTGAGTCATCCCAGAGCCAGCCTTTATTCTGACATCCAGAGAAGCTCCAATCGGATGCAATATGTCTCACCCTTTTTCTTCTCCCAGTAACTGCACACCAATCCCTTTCTCCACTACATTCTGCATTTAGAAACTGCCTGCAATCACAGAGAGTAGTAATAATATTGCAGGGCAGGCACATCATCAATGCAATGACAATATTTAGAAAGATGACTGAAAGACACTAGGCCCTGGAGCTTCCCTGGTGCTCCAGTGGCTAAGACTCCTTGCTCTCAATGAAGTCGGAGGTGGGATGGCAGTTTAATCCCTGATGAGGGCACTAGATCCCACATGCTGGAACTAAAGATCCTGTGTGCCATAACTAAAGAGTCAGCACAGTTAAATAAATATATTTTTTAAAAAGAGCAGTAAACCCTAGCCATGAGTGGTATCAAGCACTTGAAATGTGAATAGTCCAAACTGAGATGTTCTGTAAGTATAAAATATACAGTGGATGGCAAAGAATTACTTTAAAGATATCACATATCTCATTAATAATTTTTTTATTGTTACATGTTGAAATAGTAAAGTCTGAGATGTGTCTTTCAGTCAGTTTATTTGACAGCCATCTACGATCCACCTGGAAGGTGAACAGTGACTGAGTTTTTCAGGATATTTGTGTAAAAAGTAAAAGAGATACTGAACTTGTAGCCCCAGAGAGAACTGTTGTCAGAAAGAGGATAGACCGAGAAAACACACATAACCCGGTTCCAGAATTTGAGGTCTGAAGGCTGCCTCTCTCTCTCTGTCTTTCTCATGCCATCAGTAATGAGTCCCTGGAACATCCTTCTCTCCAGAACCACCTCCTCCTGGCACATGGACACCCCTTGACATGTCTCCTGAAAGTCCTGCTCTCACTCCCCTCCCAACAGAGACACCCAGGGTGGACCTACCTAATCTCACTAAGTGCTCACACCAAGAACTGTCTGTAGGGACCGCTTCTTCCATGTTCCTGTCTTATGCAGAGTCTTTTCTGTGATCTCAGAGGGAGCTTGAGAAGGAGATGCAGGTCCACTGCATGTGCTGTCGGCTGCTTCTGTCAGCCTGAGTCATCCCAGAGCCAGCCTTTATTCTGACATCCAGAGAAGCTCCAATCGGATGCAATATGTCTCACCCTTTTTCTTCTCCCAGTAACTGCACACCAATCCCTTTCTCCACTACATTCTGCATTTAGAAACTGCCTGCAATCACAGAGAGTAGTAATAATATTGCAGGGCAGGCACATCATCAATGCAATGACAATATTTAGAAAGATGACTGAAAGACACTAGGCCCTGGAGCTTCCCTGGTGCTCCAGTGGCTAAGACTCCTTGCTCTCAATGAAGTCGGAGGTGGGATGGCAGTTTAATCCCTGATGAGGGCACTAGATCCCACATGCTGGAACTAAAGATCCTGTGTGCCATAACTAAAGAGTCAGCACAGTTAAATAAATATATTTTTTAAAAAGAGCAGTAAACCCTAGCCATGAGTGGTATCAAGCACTTGAAATGTGAATAGTCCAAACTGAGATGTTCTGTAAGTATAAAATATACAGTGGATGGCAAAGAATTACTTTAAAGATATCACATATCTCATTAATAATTTTTTTATTGTTACATGTTGAAATAGTAAAGTCTGAGATGTGTCTTTCAGTCATGTTTGACTCTTTGCAACCTCATGGACGGTAGCCCACCAGACTCCTCTGTCCATGGAATTCTCTAGACAAGAGTATTGGAGTGGGTAGCCATTCCCTTCTCCAGGGAACTAAAGACAAATATATTATTAAAGTTAATTTCATCTTTTTTGGTTTACTTTTTAAAATGAGAATATAGATCACATTAACTACCTATGTGCCCCATATTATATTCCTTTTAAATATGTTGCTCTGAAGTCAGACCATTTGGTTTCGAGCTAATTGTTTAAATTCTTTGTGTCTTAGTTCCCCTTTTCTGAAAACAGGAATATTCGTGTATCTCCCTGATGCTGTTTTTAGGAATAAATGTGTTTCATATACATAAAGTGATAAAAACAGAGCCTAGCATGAAATAAATATTCCCTCATGATTCCTGGGCAGCTCAAATGGTAAAGAATCTGCCTGCAATGCAGGAAACCTGGGTTTGATCCCTGGGCCAGGAAGACTCCCTGGAGAAAGGCACAGCAATCCACTCTGGGATTCTTGCCTGGAGAATCCCATGGACAGAGAAGCCTGGTGGTCTACAGTCCATGGGGTCACAAAGCACTGGACACCACTGAGCGACTAATGCTTCCACTTTCCTGTTATTAATAGTGTCACTCTTCTGCACTTCATCCCTGGTCCTCCATGAGCCAGAATTTATTCTCCTACTCTCATCTTCAGGGAAGCCTCGTGTATGTAGCTAGCTTCAGTGAACACAGGTAATTTTTTTACTCCAATCGAAAGACACTAGGCCCTGGAGCTTCTGGTGCTCCAGTGGCTAAGACTCCTTGCTCTCAATGAAGTATATATTTATCCCTGATGAGGGCACTAGATCCCACATGCTGGAACTAAAGATCCTGTGTGCCATAACTAAAGAGTCAGCACAGTTAAATAAATATATTTTTTAAAAAGAGCAGTAAACCCTAGCCATGAGTGGTATCAAGCACTTGAAATGTGAATAGTCCAAACTGAGATGTTCTGTAAGTATAAAATATACAGTGGATGGCAAAGAATTACTTTAAAGATATCACATATCTCATTAATAATTTTTTTATTGTTACATGTTGAAATAGTAAAGTCTGAGATGTGTCTTTCAGTCATGTTTGACTCTTTGCAACCTCATGGACGGTAGCCCACCAGACTCCTCTGTCCATGGAATTCTCTAGACAAGAGTATTGGAGTGGGTAGCCATTCCCTTCTCCAGGGAACTAAAGACAAATATATTATTAAAGTTAATTTCATCTTTTTTGGTTTACTTTTTAAAATGAGAATATAGATCACATTAACTACCTATGTGCCCCATATTATATTCCTTTTAAATATGTTGCTCTGAAGTCAGACCATTTGGTTTCGAGCTAATTGTTTAAATTCTTTGTGTCTTAGTTCCCTTCTCTGAAAACAGGAATATTCGTGTATCTCCCTGATGCTGTTTTTAGGAATAAATGTGTTTCATATACATAAAGTGATAAAAACAGAGCCTAGCATGAAATAAATATTCCCTCATGATTCCTGGGCAGCTCAAATGGTAAAGAATCTGCCTGCAATGCAGGAAACCTGGGTTTGATCCCTGGGCCAGGAAGACTCCCTGGAGAAAGGCACAGCAATCCACTCTGGGATTCTTGCCTGGAGAATCCCATGGACAGAGAAGCCTGGTGGTCTACAGTCCATGGGGTCACAAAGCACTGGACACCACTGAGCGACTAATGCTTCCACTTTCCTGTTATTAATAGTGTCACTCTTCTGCACTTCATCCCTGGTCCTCCATGAGCCAGAATTTATTCTCCTACTCTCATCTTCAGGGAAGCCTCGTGTATGTAGCTAGCTTCAGTGAACACAGGTGAAATCAGTTGTCTCCCTTCCTGAGATACTTACAAGACTAATGATTATATGTCCAGAAATGCCTGTCCTTTAATAAAGATATCATCCACAGACAGGGTTCGTGCTGTCCTTCACGATGAGCTGTTAATAGATCTTGACTATAGTTTTTTGAAGAAACCGGATTATGCCCTAGTACACCTACTCAGAGAATGCTGGGAAGAATTTTCCTTGTGGTGCCAACTGCGGTGGTGAGAAACAACCCCATATCTAGTTAAAATGCCTATTACCAATGTTTTAATTTATCAGAATACAGAGGTCTTAAGAAAAAGTCATGACTAAATTTGAAAATAGATATACACATTAAAAAGAAATTGGAATCCATTTGGAACCTAAGAATAATCTAAATCTTGAGCTTACATATAATAGTCTGTTATGGATTTTCAGTCCCTGAATTGTATGTAAGACCCTTGCTTTCGGCTACAATGGTGCCTGTTGTTCTCAACTCATTGAAAAACAAGTTCTGATCTTTTCCTTTTAAAGTATTCTGTTTCCAAATGCTTGTCTTGTTGGGAAAAAAGAGAGAAAAAGGGGGGCAAAAAAGCATATCCTGGTGCCATGAACTGGAGGCTGCATTTTTTTCCAGTTAATGGCACATTATTTACTTACTAGAAGTATAAATGAATAATGAGTCCCTGAGGGGAAAGATAGTAATGAAGAGCGAACAAATTCCATGGATGAGATCCATAGAATTTAAAAAATATGATTATAAACTCATGCTTTCAGCTTTTTTTCAATTTTAAAAGAAATACATTTCCATAATTCCCTCATGATTCCTGGGCAGCTCAAATGGTAAAGAATCTGCCTGCAATGCAGGAAACCTGGGTTTGATCCCTGGGCCAGGAAGACTCCCTGGAGAAAGGCACAGCAATCCACTCTGGGATTCTTGCCTGGAGAATCCCATGGACAGAGAAGCCTGGTGGTCTACAGTCCATGGGGTCACAAAGCACTGGACACCACTGAGCGACTAATGCTTCCACTTTCCTGTTATTAATAGTGTCACTCTTCTGCACTTCATCCCTGGTCCTCCATGAGCCAGAATTTATTCTCCTACTCTCATCTTCAGGGAAGCCTCGTGTATGTAGCTAGCTTCAGTGAACACAGGTGAAATCAGTTGTCTCCCTTCCTGAGATACTTACAAGACTAATGATTATATGTCCAGAAATGCCTGTCCTTTAATAAAGATATCATCCACAGACAGGGTTCGTGCTGTCCTTCACGATGAGCTGTTAATAGATCTTGACTATAGTTTTTTGAAGAAACCGGATTATGCCCTAGTACACCTACTCAGAGAATGCTGGGAAGAATTTTCCTTGTGGTGCCAACTGCGGTGGTGAGAAACAACCCCATATCTAGTTAAAATGCCTATTACCAATGTTTTAATTTATCAGAATACAGAGGTCTTAAGAAAAAGTCATGACTAAATTTGAAAATAGATATACACATTAAAAAGAAATTGGAATCCATTTGGAACCTAAGAATAATCTAAATCTTGAGCTTACATATAATAGTCTGTTATGGATTTTCAGTCCCTGAATTGTATGTAAGACCCTTGCTTTCGGCTACAATGGTGCCTGTTGTTCTCAACTCATTGAAAAACAAGTTCTGATCTTTTCCTTTTAAAGTATTCTGTTTCCAAATGCTTGTCTTGTTGGGAAAAAAGAGAGAAAAAGGGGGGCAAAAAAGCATATCCTGGTGCCATGAACTGGAGGCTGCATTTTTTTCCAGTTAATGGCACATTATTTACTTACTAGAAGTATAAATGAATAATGAGTCCCTGAGGGGAAAGATAGTAATGAAGAGCGAACAAATTCCATGGATGAGATCCATAGAATTTAAAAAATATGATTATAAACTCATGCTTTCAGCTAATAATAGTAAGGGTTTTGTTGAAGGATAAGAACACTGAATTGGATTACACAACTGGGAAAAGAAATACATTTCCATAATTCACTTTGAATTACAAAGGTTTTATTTCTATGTTCTGTTGTTCTGGTTTTGAAAAAAATCACATTATAAGGAGAATGATTCTGTAAAGAAGGCAAAGTTCTTTTCTATGAGATTTATAAAGCTGGGCTGTGTTGTTGTTGTTTTTTTTTTCCTGCTACTCTGGGCATCACAAATTGCTTCTGTGATCCTGGTAAAATATCTCTGGAGACTTATTATAGCAACAGGCATGGCTGATTAACACGGTCAGGGAATGTGGGACCTTTCCTGGTCTCCTGAGCTCCTCAGTCCAGAGCAGAACCCATACTTTTGTGCGTCCCCTAGGCCATTAACTACTTATCAGAGATCCAGGTACTTTAGATCTGGGCCGAAAGGGAAAGCCAGATGAGGAATACTTAAGTGGACACTGTTCTTGAAACTTTAAAAAATTAAAATGTTCATGACAACTCAAAAAAGGGTATCATTTATGCACAGATAAAGGAAGGCCTAAGGGAAAAGAAGATTAAAGGCATGACTTAATTGGAAGCAGAAGTTTGAAGAAATAACTTCTTCTGGTTCCATCCAAATGTATAGCTTTAACATGATCAGTGTAGTACTAGTATTTCTATGGATTCTATGTGTAACATAGACTCAATTTCATTGCCCTAGATTCAAATATTTTTCCTGTATAAGACATGTAATAATGAGTTAGGACATGAGTCCTGGGTCATATAATGTTAAAATTGTATGTGACATGTAATATTAAACTGTAAATGGAAACTAGAAGCATCATTTCTGCTCGGATGGATTTTGAAAATCAGAATGTCCTTTGGAACAGAAGGAAATAGAAAAGAAAGGGCTTTTAAGTTGGCATGTGAGTTGTCTTCAAACATTCCAGAGGGCGTTAAATTGCAGAGACTATACACACTAGGTCCTACCAGGGAGGATGTGTGCTTTATAAAAGCAGAATATTAACAGGAACACAGCAGATTCTCTAGCACATCTTTTAGCACATTCTCTAGCACATGCATTTCCTTTAGTAGTACACTAGACTTCTAGGTGAACTTCCCTGGTGGCTCAGGGGTAAAGAATCTACCTGTCTGTGCAGGAGACTTGGGTTCACCCCCCTGGGTTGGGAAGATCCCCTGGAGGAGGAAATGGCAACCTGCTCCAGTATTACTGCTGGGAAAGTCCCATGGACATGACTGAGCACAGACACACAGACTTCTAGTTACCAACCTCTGTCCCACGGGGATTGTTAGCCTCCGAAAGGCAAGGCTTCCTCTTTAACATCCTTGCACCTCTCATCTGCTCTCACTGGGCTGCTTTAAGGCCTGCAGAGGCTTTTATCATATTAAGTATTTTGATACCTATACATTTCCCATTGAATAAATTTCCTTTTAAAATTATTTGGCTATGAAAAATTAATTTTATCTACAAGCAAAACATTTGGGAGTCTTTGAAAAGTGAGAAAAATATCCCTATAAGTTTCTTCTAAGTGTAATGAGATCTTTAATGTCTGCAACTAGTTGATATGTTGCTAGCTGACTGCTGATTTAATGAACTATTAGCTTTGTGCTTACACAAGATTATCATATACATGTGTATTATATAATTGCTACATATAATATACATATACAGGTCTAGTATTTTTATAAACCTTTTCAAATTCATAGGTCCCAGACACAGTACTCTCAGTGACAACTGCTGCCTATCTCTGTGTCTGTTACATATTAAGTACTCATTAAGGATTTGCTAAATAGTTAAAATACACTGATTTATTAATATCAAATTGGGACGGTCCCCTGCAGGAGGGCATGACAACCCACTTCAGTATTCTTGCCTGGAGAATCTCGTGAAAAGAGGAGCCTGCCAGGCTACAGTCCATAGGGTCGCAAAGAGTCAGACATGACTGAAGCAACTTAACACATAGTATAGGAAACAAAAATTCTAGTTCATTTTGCTGTTCTGCACTTGAAAAGCAGAGAGAGTCGGAGGAGGCGGCAGCTGTTCTTGGACTTCTGGTGGATCCCACTTGCCAAGCAAAGATACGTTCTAATTTGGTTGTTAATTGCAGGTATGATTGTCCCCATTGCTGTGCCAGGGACATTACATGTTAATAGCAGGAAGTGTACTGTGATCAGAGAAGCAACTGTGCATTTAGCTTAGAAGTTGAGTCACAGCTCTTCTAAAAAGGGAGGATTCTAAATATACTAAAAGGGGGAGCACGTTGCTGGATATTGGAAAGGATGTCTTTTTGCTGGTCATTTTGCCAAAAAAAAAAAAAAAAAGACTTGCCCACCAAGGGTAAGTTAAAAAGCAAAAAAAAGAGTGAACTAAAATAAAAATAGCTCCAACCCAGAGATCAAGAGGACTATTTTGCCCAGGGAAAGAATAGAAGTGGTCCGCTTACACCCCGCCAAGCCACTAGCTTCAAGTGCATCTTTGTGCGATAGCTGAGGGCCTGAAAGGCTTCATTATTAAGAAGTTAATGCTTGACAGCAGCCGTCTCCACCGCAGCAGAATTGCCAGCCTTGGAAAGACAGTCTCCTATGAGTCTTGGGATAATTACTCAAATCTCCAAATTCTCCTTCAGGGAACAAAATGAAACATGCAGAATCAAACACAGATTTGTAGCTGAGATTATGAAAAAGGAGTGGGTTCTTTTCCATTTTAAAAAATGATTATTTCTACTGTAGGAACCACAGAGAGGAAAGGGAAAAAAAACTCTATCCATAGACCAAGTCGGCAGTAAATGGCTAGCAGCTGTACAGCCCCAGGGACAAACCAAATCAGCTCATGCAAATCTAGTATTTTTATAAACCTTTTCAAATTCATAGGTCCCAGACACAGTACTCTCAGTGACAACTGCTGCCTATCTCTGTGTCTGTTACATATTAAGTACTCATTAAGGATTTGCTAAATAGTTAAAATACACTGATTTATTAATATCAAATTGGGACGGTCCCCTGCAGGAGGGCATGACAACCCACTTCAGTATTCTTGCCTGGAGAATCTCGTGAAAAGAGGAGCCTGCCAGGCTACAGTCCATAGGGTCGCAAAGAGTCAGACATGACTGAAGCAACTTAACACATAGTATAGGAAACAAAAATTCTAGTTCATTTTGCTGTTCTGCACTTGAAAAGCAGAGAGAGTCGGAGGGGAGGGCGGCAGCTGTTCTTGGACTTCTGGTGGATCCCACTTGCCAAGCAAAGATACGTTCTAATTTGGTTGTTAATTGCAGGTATGATTGTCCCCATTGCTGTGCCAGGGACATTACATGTTAATAGCAGGAAGTGTACTGTGATCAGAGAAGCAACTGTGCATTTAGCTTAGAAGTTGAGTCACTGCTCTTCTAAAAAGGGAGGATTCTAAATATACTAAAAGGGGGAGCACGTTGCTGGATATTGGAAAGGATGTCTTTTTGCTGGTCATTTTGCCAAAAAAAAAAAAAAAAAGACTTGCCCACCAAGGGTAAGTTAAAAAGCAAAAAAAAGAGTGAACTAAAATAAAAATAGCTCCAACCCAGAGATCAAGAGGACTATTTTGCCCAGGGAAAGAATAGAAGTGGTCCGCTTACACCCCGCCAAGCCACTAGCTTCAAGTGCATCTTTGTGCGATAGCTGAGGGCCTGAAAGGCTTCATTATTAAGAAGTTAATGCTTGACAGCAGCCGTCTCCACCGCAGCAGAATTGCCAGCCTTGGAAAGACAGTCTCCTATGAGTCTTGGGATAATTACTCAAATCTCCAAATTCTCCTTCAGGGAACAAAATGAAACATGCAGAATCAAACACAGATTTGTAGCTGAGATTATGAAAAAGGAGTGGGTTCTTTTCCATTTTAAAAAATGATTATTTCTACTGTAGGAACCACAGAGAGGAAAGGGAAAAAAAACTCTATCCATAGACCAAGTCGGCAGTAAATGGCTAGCAGCTGTACAGCCCCAGGGACAAACCAAATCAGCTCATGCAAATTCTCACAAGACAGTTTTCTCTCAATTTTCCAATAAATCACCCCAGATCAAACTGCTTGAGACGAATGGGGGTGCTGAAAAGGAGGTACCCCAAGTCTTGTTGCAGAAGCATATTTTCACTAGGCACGATTTCCTAAAAGAGTTGAACATGCCCAGTCAAACCACCTACTATCTACTGAAAATAAAATAACTACTTACAAAGCATTTCTCCCTACATACAGACACGTTTATTTCCTAACCCTACCTCCCATTTTAGAAAGCAAATGCACTTTTTAAAAATGTATTTAGCATCACCACCACCACCCAAATCCTTTTTATTTTTTTGAGACAATATTTTTATTTAACCCAATAGTTTATGATTTGTTCCATTTTACCTTTTTAAAATTTGTTTATTTTTAATGGGAGAATACTTGCTTTATACTACTGTGTTGGTTTCTGCTGTGGGTCAACATGAATCAGCCATACTATATACATATAGGCCCTCCCTCTTGAACCTCCTTCCCACCTCCTACCCCATCCCATCTCCAGGTTCTCACAGAGCCAACACACATAGGGACAGATTTGTGGACACGATGGTGGGGAGGGGCAGGAGGAGAAGCGGGTAGAGAGTAAGGGGGGTGAATTGAGAGAGGAGCATTAAAACATGTACAAATTACCATATAGAAAATTAGATAGCCAGTGGAAATTTGCTCTGTGACACAAGAAAAACTTTTATTTGTATTTTCCTTGTGTTTTCCCCCGTTAGTCATGACTATCAGAGACTCCCCAAACTTTCTAATGGAAGTATTTTCAGACAGAGGTAGGTTCTTGAGCAAGTTCTTGAAGGGTGAGGGAGGGCCACAAATTATAAGAAAGTTATTTAAACAGTTTTTAATTTGATGGTTTCCTTACAATGATGATCTTAAATTTTACTCTTATCAATTAGGGCAAAACTTCCTTCTGCAGTGGTAATTCACAACTACAAGGTCGTTCCCTAGAAGAAGGCTTCAACTGTTTAAGTCAATGTTTCTCAAACCAAGGTTTATGGATTTATCCTCAGGGGTAAAAGAAAAGTTTTATGTCTTTAAAAAGACCCTGGTGGTTCAAATTTTGAGAAAGTGAGCTACAATGACATTAATACTGTTTCACAGCTGGCTGACCTTCAGTGGCATTAGCACACACCAGCTACTCCTTTAGCAGGTCAGGTGGGTTCAGTGCAAGGACCTGGGGCAATATGTAAGAAATCTTGTTCACCAGCATAGCCTAAGTAAATAAATAAAAATTATATGTGTGTGTTTGTGTATGTATATGTATGTATATATATAAAAAAATGTTTGTTCAAATCAGATCCGTAAGTGTCTGCCTAGCCTTGGATTGAATAAACTATGGATGAAATGCTAGCATAGTACCTGGCACAGAATATTAATGCTAATATCACATTTTAGTTTTACTTTTGGATCCCTTTATCTCACAATCTTACCTTCTCCCCTCCAAAACACAACTAGGTTCTGCATATTAACAGTAACTGAGAGGATCTAAGAGCCAGGGGGATCTCCGTACAACATTTGCCAGTTCGCCAGATGCTAAAAACAATACTGAACTCCTATCAGTTTCTCCAAGCTAACTGGGGCCAACTACTAATGAACTCACTCACAGTGGGTGGCTTTTTCTCCCTTTTAAAAAAATTGTAGTAAATACATACATCATAGAACTTACCATTTTGACTCTTTATAAGTGTGCAGTTCTGTGATATTAAGTACACTTGCATTACTATGTAACTACCCCCAACATTCATCTTCAGAACATTGTCTTCTTCCCAAAATAAAACTCCACTCCACTGTTTATTATTATTAAACAGTATTTTCAGACAGAGGTAGGTTCTTGAGCAAGTTCTTGAAGGGTGAGGGAGGGCCACAAATTATAAGAAAGTTATTTAAACAGTTTTTAATTTGATGGTTTCCTTACAATGATGATCTTAAATTTTACTCTTATCAATTAGGGCAAAACTTCCTTCTGCAGTGGTAATTCACAACTACAAGGTCGTTCCTAGAAGAAGGCTTCAACTGTTTAAGTCAATGTTTCTCAAACCAAGGTTTATGGATTTATCCTCAGGGGTAAAAGAAAAGTTTTATGTCTTTAAAAAGACCCTGGTGGTTCAAATTTTGAGAAAGTGAGCTACAATGACATTAATACTGTTTCACAGCTGGCTGACCTTCAGTGGCATTAGCACACACCAGCTACTCCTTTAGCAGGTCAGGTGGGTTCAGTGCAAGGACCTGGGGCAATATGTAAGAAATCTTGTTCACCAGCATAGCCTAAGTAAATAAATAAAAATTATATGTGTGTGTTTGTGTATGTATATGTATGTATATATATAAAAGAATGTTTGTTCAAATCAGATCCGTAAGTGTCTGCCTAGCCTTGGATTGAATAAACTATGGATGAAATGCTAGCATAGTACCTGGCACAGAATATTAATGCTAATATCACATTTTAGTTTTACTTTTGGATCCCTTTATCTCACAATCTTACCTTCTCCCCTCCAAAACACAACTAGGTTCTGCATATTAACAGTAACTGAGAGGATCTAAGAGCCAGGGGGATCTCCGTACAACATTTGCCAGTTCGCCAGATGCTAAAAACAATACTGAACTCCTATCAGTTTCTCCAAGCTAACTGGGGCCAACTACTAATGAACTCACTCACAGTGGGTGGCTTTTTCTCCCTTTTAAAAAAATTGTAGTAAATACATACATCATAGAACTTACCATTTTGACTCTTTATAAGTGTGCAGTTCTGTGATATTAAGTACACTTGCATTACTATGTAACTACCCCCAACATTCATCTTCAGAACATTGTCTTCTTCCCAAAATAAAACTCCACTCCACTGTTTATTATTATTAAACAGTAATTTCCATTTATCTCTCCCTCAGCACCTAGAAACCACCATCTATTTTCGGTCTCTATGAATCTGATCACTATCTTTTTTGTTGTTGTTGTTCTCTTTTTTAAATTTATTTTTTACCCATCTTTATTCTACGGCCTGTGTAGGCCTCCCATTGCAGCGGCGTCTCTCACCATAGAGCACCGGCTCTGGGCGCATGCGCTCCAGAGCACTGGCTTGTAATTGGACACACTGGTCCAGTTGCTCTGCAACACATCAGATCTTCCTGGGTTAGGGATCGAACCAGTTGTGCAAGGCAGACTCTTCAACCACTGAACCACCAGGGAAGTCCTCACAATCTTTTTTGAATGATGCTCTGATTATTAAATCAAAAAGAATCGGGAAAACTGTATGGTTCTTTGCTGTGGTATTCTACAGACATGAGAGTTGCCTAAACTCCAGTTCTTGGGCACAGTGAAATGTGCTTCTTTGCATGTAAGGTAATTTTTTTTTTTTTAACATTTATTTATTTATTTATTTTGGTGGGGGCGGGTTCGGTTCGGGAGGGGGTGGTGGGTCACTTCTATTGGGCTTTCATTTGTCTATTTTCATCCGTCTTTCAACCGTCTTTGTTCTTTGGCTCTTGTGGGCCTCCCATCGCGGTGGCCTCTGTTGTCACAGAGCGCTGGCTCTAGGCGCATGCGCTCCAGAGCTCCGGCTCGGTAATTGTGGACACATCAGTCCAGCCGCTCCGCGGCACGTGGGATCTTCCCAGTCCAGGGATCGAACTGGCGCCCCCTGCACTGCAAGGCGGTGTCCTTACCCACTGGACCACCAGGGAAGCACCCATGTAAGGTAATTTTTAATAGATTTTTTGGCTATTGTATTTGAATGTACAGTAGATACCAAAATATAACTTTTATTTTCCAAAGAGTGCAGGAATTTCCTCTCTGGTGATAGCCAGAAGGTAGGGCTGGTAATTCAGATTTCTCCTTGGGTTATGCTTGTATTGGGTCACAACTTTAACTATATTGAGTTTCCCTGTGTTTACCAACTTCCCTTATCTCATATGATGACTGTTTGATCTGTCACTAGATGAGTTGGATGAGGATTGGCTGAAGCTTCAGATTTTTTTTTTTTTGGTTTACTTTGTATTAAGCTCTGGCAGGACTCTAGAGTGTGCAAAGTTACACGGTTTGCCTCTGCTTACCAATCCCTCCCTTAGCTGCTCTTTTTTTCAGCGAGGCTCATGAGGAGAGGAGTGTCAGGAAAATTACTGCTCCAAGGGATATTTCTCTGTCTTTGCATTTGGGGCACGTCCAGACTCCAGTCCTTCTAGCCAGACCACATTGTCCTGGAATGTGTAGCCAAGATTCCTCCATCCATGAAAAGTCTCTCTTTCTATAGCCAGATTCTGCTTGTACCCGCAACACAAACACATGACTAAGGTGTAGAAGCTATCACAACCCTCTGCTCATCTAAGAAAGGCTTGTTTCTCTTGGAATTAAGTTATCAAGGCTTCACTGCATCTATCTCTCTTCTCCTGACCTGTAGATAAGCACAATTTTTACTTTGGGTTATTTTGTCGTTATTAAAAGGGTGATGGTCTTTACCATCCTTTTCCACCCTCATCAGAATCAGAAGTCACAAAAAAATAGATTGTTTCTTAAACTGAATGTTCTGGACTGGCACATCACTGATCAGGAGGCACTCCTTTGAAAAATCTTTTTACTCTCAGCAGGGAGCTATCTTATCTGTGTACAGATCAGAATATTACCTCAAGCTTTCTCCTGTCTGATTTGCATTTCTGGCCAAAGCTACCTTTTGTATCTCTTTCCATATTATTCCTTCATCATGCTAGTCTCTGATTTTTAAAGCAAGATGATTTACAATAAGTGTGTAAGTTTCTCTGATTGTAAAAGCACATGGGAAATCTGCAGAGTGATGTTTCTGTTCTATGAGAAACAGATGTTTATTGTTGTGGTGGAAAAACAGGTTTACTGCTTCCCAGAGATACTATACTCTTGGCCTGAAGTCACTCTGAGGGCATATCATGAAAGTAGGCCTCGATCTCCTAGGATTTACTATGGGGGTTTGCATTAAATAATCTCTAACTCTCTTCCAGGTCTAAACTTCAGGTGTAGGCTGCTCCAGTGTCTCTTAAAGGAGCTTCAGATGAGTGAATCAATATGACCAATGGAATTCATGCCATTGCCCTTTAAGGGACCTGGTTCTGATCTGGTTGAACCTAAGGCTAGGATTGGCTTGATCTGGTTTTAGACCGGCTAGGTTGTCCTGTCCTTCGAATACCTTTTTTTTCTCCTCTTGTCCTATGGATACAGGATAGGAAGCAGCCCCAAAGTCCTGGTGATGAGAATTCATTCCAAACCAGAGTGAAATCAGGAAATAGCAAATGTTCTTTTCTGGTTTTAATCTCTTTGTACTAGAAAACATCAAACTAAATATTCTAGCATCCCTTGAAGATTTTAAAATATTATTTTTGTTTAAATAAAATGTATTTTGACATCATAGTCATCACATTATGGTTCTTCTAAGATATGGCGAAAAACCTTAGGTGCATTTCTTCAGGCAAGCTGGGGATAAGAGGTGTAGAAGCTATCACAACCCTCTGCTCATCTAAGAAAGGCTTGTTTCTCTTGGAATTAAGTTATCAAGGCTTCACTGCATCTATCTCTCTCCTGACCTGTAGATAAGCACAATTTTTACTTTGGGTTATTTTGTCGTTATTAAAAGGGTGATGGTCTTTACCATCCTTTTCCACCCTCATCAGAATCAGAAGTCACAAAAAAATAGATTGTTTCTTAAACTGAATGTTCTGGACTGGCACATCACTGATCAGGAGGCACTCCTTTGAAAAATCTTTTTACTCTCAGCAGGGAGCTATCTTATCTGTGTACAGATCAGAATATTACCTCAAGCTTTCTCCTGTCTGATTTGCATTTCTGGCCAAAGCTACCTTTTGTATCTCTTTCCATATTATTCCTTCATCATGCTAGTCTCTGATTTTTAAAGCAAGATGATTTACAATAAGTGTGTAAGTTTCTCTGATTGTAAAAGCACATGGGAAATCTGCAGAGTGATGTTTCTGTTCTATGAGAAACAGATGTTTATTGTTGTGGTGGAAAAACAGGTTTACTGCTTCCCAGAGATACTATACTCTTGGCCTGAAGTCACTCTGAGGGCATATCATGAAAGTAGGCCTCGATCTCCTAGGATTTACTATGGGGGTTTGCATTAAATAATCTCTAACTCTCTTCCAGGTCTAAACTTCAGGTGTAGGCTGCTCCAGTGTCTCTTAAAGGAGCTTCAGATGAGTGAATCAATATGACCAATGGAATTCATGCCATTGCCCTTTAAGGGACCTGGTTCTGATCTGGTTGAACCTAAGGCTAGGATTGGCTTGATCTGGTTTTAGACCGGCTAGGTTGTCCTGTCCTTCGAATACCTTTTTTTTCTCCTCTTGTCCTATGGATACAGGATAGGAAGCAGCCCCAAAGTCCTGGTGATGAGAATTCATTCCAAACCAGAGTGAAATCAGGAAATAGCAAATGTTCTTTTCTGGTTTTAATCTCTTTGTACTAGAAAACATCAAACTAAATATTCTAGCATCCCTTGAAGATTTTAAAATATTATTTTTGTTTAAATAAAATGTATTTTGACATCATAGTCATCACATTATGGTTCTTCTAAGATATGGCGAAAAACCTTAGGTGCATTTCTCATAAGAGGCCCTTCAGGCAAGCTGGGGGATAAGAGTTGCACCCTTAATAGTTCAAGGAATTTGTCACTGTTGCCAATGGCTGTGCTTTCCCACAGCCTTCTCTTTCTCCCATGAGTCTTTAATTCTGCTGGGACTTTATGAGTCTCTTAATAATCAAGTAGTAATTCTTTAGAAGTTACTTAATGAGCTTGAGATTTAAAAAGCACATGTGTACACCTATCTCATAGATTGATGACAGTCTGTTTATGATAGGATATTGGAACTGTCTCTGAATCTGGTCCAACGTAACATTGTTTATGGAATTCAACCAGGTCAGCAAAATTGATGTTCTGATTTGTGCTGGACTGTCAGTGACTGAAACAAGCTTTCAGTTAAGATTTGACTGTGCCTTGATTCCTTGCAGGATGTGAGCTTTTTTTAGAGATATTCTGAATAAAGGAAAGTCTTTCAAAGTCAAATAAATGTTCGTAGGAAATGGCCCTCCTCTCTTACAGAATCACAATGGATGCCAGCATATTTATTGATGGCTCTTCAATAGAGAAAATTATTTACCTTTTTGTTCAGTCTGACAGGTCCCCAAATTACTTGGTTATAATAAAGCTTTTCCTACTTTGGAGGCCCTGGAATCCTCTGAGATTAAGTTAACCTGACTAACCTTGAACAGAAAATCTTGTGTGGAAGTGAGGCCAAGTGTGTTCTTAATAAGACTCCATCCCTTGTATGAAGGTATTCCTTGTTCAAGCACAGGAATAGGCTTGGAATAGCAGCGTGCTTGTGTCAGATGGATATATTACCAAGAGATTCTGTGGCTCTGAAAGCCTGCCCTCATCTCTCTCTGCTCGGTTAACCTTGGTGACGTAAACCGGGGCTGCATTTTTCTCATATGTGTGATTAATAGAGCCAAGATAATCAAAATTCCAAATGTAAAGAAAAAAACTCTTGAGTTCTACAGTTAATCACTCTGTAAGTAGCCATTCCTACCTGGGCTTCCCAGTGGAATAGGAAACCAGATTTTAAAATATTATTTTGTTTAAATAAAATGTATTTTGACATCATAGTCATCACATTATGGTTCTTCTAAGATATGGCGAAAAACCTTAGGTGCATTTCTCATAAGAGGCCCTTCAGGCAAGCTGGGGGATAAGAGTTGCACCCTTAATAGTTCAAGGAATTTGTCACTGTTGCCAATGGCTGTGCTTTCCCACAGCCTTCTCTTTCTCCCATGAGTCTTTAATTCTGCTGGGACTTTATGAGTCTCTTAATAATCAAGTAGTAATTCTTTAGAAGTTACTTAATGAGCTTGAGATTTAAAAGCACATGTGTACACCTATCTCATAGATTGATGACAGTCTGTTTATGATAGGATATTGGAACTGTCTCTGAATCTGGTCCAACGTAACATTGTTTATGGAATTCAACCAGGTCAGCAAAATTGATGTTCTGATTTGTGCTGGACTGTCAGTGACTGAAACAAGCTTTCAGTTAAGATTTGACTGTGCCTTGATTCCTTGCAGGATGTGAGCTTTTTTTAGAGATATTCTGAATAAAGGAAAGTCTTTCAAAGTCAAATAAATGTTCGAGGAAATGGCCCTCCTCTCTTACAGAATCACAATGGATGCCAGCATATTTATTGATGGCTCTTCAATAGAGAAAATTATTTACCTTTTTGTTCAGTCTGACAGGTCCCCAAATTACTTGGTTATAATAAAGCTTTTCCTACTTTGGAGGCCCTGGAATCCTCTGAGATTAAGTTAACCTGACTAACCTTGAACAGAAAATCTTGTGTGGAAGTGAGGCCAAGTGTGTTCTTAATAAGACTCCATCCCTTGTATGAAGGTATTCCTTGTTCAAGCACAGGAATAGGCTTGGAATAGCAGCGTGCTTGTGTCAGATGGATATATTACCAAGAGATTCTGTGGCTCTGAAAGCCTGCCCTCATCTCTCTCTGCTCGGTTAACCTTGGTGACGTAAACCGGGGCTGCATTTTTCTCATATGTGTGATTAATAGAGCCAAGATAATCAAAATTCCAAATGTAAAGAAAAAAACTCTTGAGTTCTACAGTTAATCACTCTGTAAGTAGCCATTCCTACCTGGGCTTCCCAGTGGAATAGGAAACCATTTTATTAATTGTTGTACTCTGTAATTCAGGAAATTTAATTTATGAGCTGTTCCAGAGGCCAAGGATGGAATTATCGCAGCAGAAAATGCAGTGCTATAAGAAAATACAGTGCTGAAATCCCCACTCTGAAGCAAAAGGAAAAAAGCAGATATTAAGGGTTTTAGAGTCTATTAACAAAATATGTTAAATACACATGTGCTAAGGGGATGGGTTAATGTTAAAGTTGGTCTAAATTGCCTGTTGATGTTTGAATGTTTGGACTAGTTGGGTTCTTTCCCATGTCATTCTCCCACAGTTAACCTTGATTCTGTTGTTGACCTAACCTGAGCCTTGCATACTTTTCTACAGGAGGAAAAGGTTAGGAATTTATAAAGCAAAGTAAACAAGACTCTGAGATTGGTTACTGTAATTGTTGCTTTCCTGTTGGGAATTTTGAGTCTAAAACAAAACAAGAAGATCAGGCTTGTATATGGGAGCCAGTTGGTGAATTTTCAACACGGTGTACATGCAGGCGCTGAAAGGAAAAACTGGCCCCAGCCAGTTAACAGTATTCAAAGAGCCAGACTGTTTCTAACACAAGTATTACTGGACACATATCTTGAAATGAATTAATAAAATGGTGTTAAGTTGCTTAGGTAGAAGCAATTTAGAAAGAAATGGAAAATGGGAAAAGGAGAATGTATCCATAAACACAGTTCTTAAGAATTACAAATTATATTTTTCATCTCCATTAGGTAAGGATTTAATGAAATTTGTAATGATAACATAGCGCAAGGATTATTATAAAAGTATAGAACTTATATTACCTATCATAAAGAATCTGTTCAGTCCTAAGAAGGCAGAATGGTTATTTTTATTTCAACAAAGATAAAAGCAATTAAACTTTGTCTCTTTACAAATATAGGTGGTTGTTTAAGTACCTAATTTAGCCTGAGTAAAAGAAAGCTGCTAAGAAATTTGCAGGGTAAAATTCATGGGTCCATAGGGGATGACCTATTTTGATTACAGGCATCCACTTTCTTTGTTTGTACTCTCTATTCTGAATACATGGGAAGGCCAAATACTTCTGGATGATCAACTGGCCTTAAATACAAATAAGTGAAATAAACAGTCTTGTTCTGCTAGAAATTAATTCTTCCCCTACAAAATAAGCTCTTTTTTTTTCCGTTTGGTAGTTTTCCCTGTTTTTTTTTTTTTCTTTTTTTATAATTATTTTCATTTTAATTTTACAGAGTTTTGTCGTTTACAGCTATATATAAAAGCAAATCAGTCATAGGTATACCCTTGACCCCTCCCACCTGAACCCCTGCTTCCTGTCCCTCCCCATCCCACCCCTCCAAGTTGTTGCGTAGCCCCCATGTAAGTTCCCTTAGTCTTATAGCGTATTCACAATGGTGGTCTCTTTGGCATATGGTAGTGTAGGTTTGCATGTTACTTTTTCCATACTTCTCATCCACTCCTCCCTCTAGTCTGTTCTCTATGTCTGTTTCTTCATTGCTGCTCTGCATGTATCAGTACCGTCTTACTAGATTCCATATATATATATGTGTTAGTATATTATATTTGTCCTTCTCTTTTTGACTGACTTCACTTAGTATAATAGCTTCTGGATTCATCCACCTCATTAGGACTGATTCAAATGCGTTTCTTTTTAGGGCTGAGAAATATTCCATTATATATACGTACCATAGCTTCTTTATTCATTCATTTGTTGATGGACATCTAGATTATTTCCATGTTTTAGCCATTGTAAAAAGTGCTGCAATGAACATTGGGGTACATTTGCCTCTTTTCAGTTATGATTAGCTACATGTTTAATAGTGAGATTGCTGGGTCACATGGTGGTTCTATTCCTAGTTTTCCTTACATAGTGGCTGTATCAATTTACATTCCCACCAACAGTGCAAGAGTGTTCCTTTTTCTCCACACCCTCTCCAGTATTTATTGTCTGTATATTTTCTGATGGTGGCCATTCTGACTAGTGCGAGGTAGTATCTCATTGTAGTTCTGATTTGCATTTCTCTAGTAATGAGTGATTTTGAACATCTTTTCATGTGTGGTTTGTTGGGTTTTTTGACCATGTGTATGTCTTCTTTGGAGAGATGTCTGTTTAGGTCTTTTTCCCATTTTTTGATTGGGTTGTTTGTTTTTGGTGTTGAGTTGTATGAGCTGCTTGTATGTTTTGGAAATTAATTCTTTATCAGTTGTTTCATTTGCTATTATTTTCTCCCATTCTGAGGGTTGTCTTTTAGCCTTTTTTTATAGGTTTTTTTTGCTGTGCAAAAGCTTTTAAGTTTAATTAGGTTCCACTTGTTTATTTTTGTTTTTATTTTCATTATTCTAGAGGGTGGGTCATAGAATCTTTTGCTTTGATTTATGTCCTCGAGTGTTCTGCCTATGTTTTCCTCCAAGAGTTTTATGGTTTCTGGACAAAATGACTTTTTCCATGCTTTAACTGATGTCTTTACTTCTGTAATTACAAATATATTACTTCAGGTTAATATATTAATCCCTAGTAAAAGGTAAACAGAAGGGCTATTACAGTATATTAAACCTTTACCGTTGATTGAAAACTAGATTAATGTGTCGCAATAAACTCTTTCAATTACTGAAACTCAAGGAGAATGAACTTCTAGATCATTTCCTGAAATCAGGCCTTGAAGGGGAAAGTATTGTAATCTTTAGAACACTGAATGCCAAGGAATTGCCAGAAATAGGAGATGAGAATATCCAAGACCATCTTTCCTAATTAATAGTATTTCCCCATCAGTGCTTATTGTAAATACTCTTTCCCCAACCCCAATTCAAAAGGTTGACTCTAGAAAGTCTCTGGAGTTGTACTTGAAGTTTTAGAACCATCATATTCTTAAATCTTACCAAATAGCAGGAGTATTCTCACTTAAGAAATATTTTAGATCCCTTTAGCATCACTCTGTGCCTATGGTTTTCTATACTTCTAGTCATTGCCATTCATTCAAGCAACACCTAAGGATGGTAAGATACTTCTGTAGTCCTCCTGCCTGGAATGGGCAGGCATCAGGAGAGACACTCTTTAGCAATGCACTGCTATTTATGTGGCCTTAAGGTCTAGTCCTCTCTGATAATCGCATATGGTTCTTTAAATGTTTGTTTTATGTTACTTGTTTCACTTTGATAGTGCATTTAAATTTTTTTAATTTAATTGCTTCACAATGCTGTGGTTAGTTTCTGCCATACAACAGTGTAAATCAGCTGTATGTATGCATGCATTCCCTCCTTCTCTTTTTTTTTGGGCCACTTCTGTTGGTTTTTCATTTATTTATTTTCATCTGCCTTTGTTCTTTGGCCTGTGTGGGCCTCCCATCTCAGTGGCCTCTCTCACTGCAGAGCACCGGCTCTGGGTGCATGTGCTCCAGAGCTCTGGCTTGATAATTGGACACATCTGTCCAGCTGCTCCACAGCACATGAGATCTTCCCAGGCCAGGAGTCGAACCGGCATACCCACTGGACCACCAGGGAAGCCCTCCCCTCCCTCTTGAACCTCCCTTCCACTCCAACCCCTCATTCCACTCCTCTGTATCATCACAGAGCAATGAGCTGAGCTTCTTGTGCCACATAGTAACTTCCTGCTAGCTAGCTATTTTGCACATGGTAGTGTGCATATGTCAGTGCTACTCTCTTGGTTCATCCTGCCCTCTCCTTCTCCCCACCCCTGGAAATACATTTTTTGTTTTTTTAAGTTTGGCCTTTTTTTTTTTTTTTTAAACTTTCATCCATCTTTATTCCTTGACCTGTGTGGGCCTCCCATTGCAGTGGCCTCTCTCGCTGCAGAGCATCAGCTTGGGTGCATGCACTCCAGACCCCTGGCGTGGAATTGGACACACCAGTTCAGCCACTCTGTTGCGCTCAGGATCCTCCCAAACCAGGGATCAAACCAGTGCCCTCTGCACTGCAGGGCAGACCCTTTATCCACTGGACCACCGGGGAAGCCCTGGATGTGCACTTTTAACTAGAGTATAGTGGCTTATGAAAAAATGCAAAGGTGTTCCTAGGATCCATTAACAATAAGCAAACAGATGTGATTTTAAGTAATTTGAGTTTTAGTTGTATATATGTACATATAAATTTAACCTCGTGATGAGTTGTACCATGAGCATTGTTTTTTTTTTTTTTTAAACCTTTTTTTTGCTTTTAACTTTTACAGAGTTTTGTTGTTTACAGATATATATGTTCCCAGATTAGTCATATGTATATCCCCCCCTTCCCACCCCTCCCAACCATCACACAGCACCCCTGAAGGATCCCCTTTTCTCACAGAGCAATGGCTATAGCTATTTTCTTCACTTATGATAGTACAGGCCTTCATGCCACTTCCTTTACTCCTCCCACCCTCTGTTCCTTCCCCACAATGTCCATATGTGCACTGTCCATGTCTGTCTTTCCGTCGCTTCACTGCATGTGGCATCATCACCATCCTACTAGATTCCATATATATGTGTTAATGTACTGTATTTGTCCTTCTCTTTCTGACTGACTTCACTTTTTATGATACGTTCTAGATCCAGCCACCTCATTAGGGCTGATTCTTCTGCATTTCTCTTTACAGCTGTGTCGTATTCCATTGTATATATGTACCAGTGCTTTTGGATCCATTCGTTTGTTGATGGGCATCTGGGTTCCTTCCATGTTCTAGCTATTGTATAGAGAGCTGCAATGAACATTGCGATACAGGTGCTTCTTTCAGATTTGATTTCATCGGGGTATAAGCCTAAGAGTAGGATTGCTGGGTCGTATGGTGCTTCTATTTTTAGTTTTTTAAGAAATCTCCAGGGCTTCCCCTGGTGGTCCAGTGGGTAAGGACACAGCCTTGCAGTGCAAGGCGCCCGGGTCGATCCCTGGCCTGGGAAGATTCCACGTGCGCGGAGCGGCTGGACCGATGTGTCCAATTACGAGCCGGAGCTCTGGCGCATGCGCCCAGAGCCGGCGCTCTACAACAGAGGCCACTGCAATGGGAGGCGCAGGAGCCAAAGAACAAAGATGGATGAACATAGAGAAATGAAAGACCAATAGAACTGCAGGGCAGACCCTTTATCCACTGGACCACCGGGGAAGCCCTGGATGTGCACTTTTAACTAGAGTATAGTGGCTTATGAAAAAATGCAAAGGTGTTCCTAGGATCCATTAACAATAAGCAAACAGATGTGATTTTAAGTAATTTGAGTTTTAGTTGTATATATGTACATATAAATTTAACCTCGTGATGAGTTGTACCATGAGCATTGTTTTTTTTTTTTTTTAAACCTTTCTTTTGCTTTTAACTTTTACAGAGTTTTGTTGTTTACAGATATATATGTTCCCAGATTAGTCATATGTATATCCCCCCCTTCCCACCCCTCCCAACCATCACACAGCACCCCTGAAGGATCCCCTTTTCTCACAGAGCAATGGCTATAGCTATTTTCTTCACTTATGATAGTACAGGCCTTCATGCCACTTCCTTTACTCCTCCCACCCTCTGTTCCTTCCCCACAATGTCCATATGTGCACTGTCCATGTCTGTCTTTCCGTCGCTTCACTGCATGTGGCATCATCACCATCCTACTAGATTCCATATATATGTGTTAATGTACTGTATTTGTCCTTCTCTTTCTGACTGACTTCACTTTTTATGATACGTTCTAGATCCAGCCACCTCATTAGGGCTGATTCTTCTGCATTTCTCTTTACAGCTGTGTCGTATTCCATTGTATATATGTACCAGTGCTTTTGGATCCATTCGTTTGTTGATGGGCATCTGGGTTCCTTCCATGTTCTAGCTATTGTATAGAGAGCTGCAATGAACATTGCGATACAGGTGCTTCTTTCAGATTTGATTTCATCGGGGTATAAGCCTAAGAGTAGGATTGCTGGGTCGTATGGTGCTTCTATTTTTAGTTTTTTAAGAAATCTCCAGGGCTTCCCCTGGTGGTCCAGTGGGTAAGGACACAGCCTTGCAGTGCAAGGGGCGCCGGATCGATCCCTGGCCTGGGAAGATTCCACGTGCCGCGGAGCGGCTGGACCGATGTGTCCAATTACCGAGCCGGAGCTCTGGAGCGCATGCGCCCAGAGCCGGCGCTCTGCGACAACAGAGGCCACTGCAATGGGAGGCCCGCAGGAGCCAAAGAACAAAGATGGATGAACATAGAGAAACGAAAGACCAATAGAAGTGGTTCACCTGCTCCCCTCCCTCCCCAATCCGACCCCCGCCCAAAATAAATAAATAAATCTTTAAAAAAAAAAGAAATCTCCAGACTGTCTTCCATAGAGGCTGTATCAATTTACATTCCCACCAACAATGCAAGAAAGTTCCCTTTTCTCCACACCCTCTCCAGCATTTATTGTCTGTCGATTTGTGGATGATGACCATTCTGACAGGTGTGAGGTGATATCTCATTGTAGTTTTGATTTGCATTTCTCTAATTATAAGTGAAGTTGAACATCGTTTCATGGGTTTTTGGGCCATTTGTATGTCGTCATTGGAGAGGTGTCTGTTTAGGTCTTTTTCCCATTTTTTGATTGCGTTGTTCGTTTTTCTAGTGCTGAGTTGTCTGAGTTGCTTGTAGATTTTGGAGATTCTTTGTCTGTTGTTTCATTTGCTATAATTTTCTCCCAGTCTGTGGGCTGTCTATTCAGCTTTTTTGTGAATTCTTTTGCTGTACAAAAGCTTTTAAGTTTCATTAGGTCCCACATGTTCATGTTTCTTTTTAGTTCCGCTATTCTAGTAGGTGGGTCAGAGAAGATCTTGCTTTGATTTATGTCCTTGAGAGTTTTGCCTATATTCTCCTCTAAGAGTGATGGTTTCTGGTCTTACATTTAGGTCTTTAATCCATTTTGAGTTGATCTTTGTGTATGGTGTCAGGGAATGTTCCAACTTCATTTTTTTGCATGTAGCTGTCCCATTTTCCCAGCACCACTTGTTGAAGAGGCTGTCTTTGTCCCATTTTATATGTTCGCCTCCTTTGTCAAAAATAAGGTACCCATAGGTGCGTGGGTTTATCTCTGGGTTCTCAATCTTCTTCCATTGGTCGATATTTCTGTTTTTGTGCCAGTACCATACTGTCTTGATGACTGTTGCTTTGTAGTAGAGTCTGAAGTTGGGGAGGCTGATGCCTCCAGCTCCATTCTTCTTCCTCAGGATTGCTTTGACTATTCGAGGTCTTTTGTATTTCCATATGAACTGTGTTACTCTTTGATCTAGTTCTGTGAAGAATGTCATTGGAAGTTTGATAGGGATCGCATTGAATCTGTAGATGATATTTGGTAGTATGGTCATTTTCACAATATTGATTCTTCCGACCCAGGAACATGGAATATCTCTCCATCTGTTTAAGTCTTCTTTAATGTCTCTCATGAGTGTCTTGTAATTTTCAGCGTACAGTTCTTTTGTTTCTTTGGGTAGGTTTATTCCTAGATATTTGATTGTTTTGGTTGCGATGGTGAAGGAGATTGCCTCTTTGATTTCGTTTTCTGATTTTTCATTGTTTGTGTATAGGAATGCCAGTGATTTCTGTGTGTTGACTTTGTATCCTGCGACTTTGCTGAATTCGCTGATTAGCTCTAGTAATTTTGTAATAGTGTCTTTGGGATTTTCTATGTATAATATCATGTCGTCTGCAAAAAGAGAGAGCTTGACTTCTTCCTTTCCAATCTGGGTTCCTTTGATTTCTTTCTCTTCTCTTATTGCTGTTGCTAGAACTTCCAGGACTGTGTTGAGTAGCAGTGGTGAAAGTGGACAGCCCTGTCTTGTTCCTGATCTTAGAGGAAATGCTTTGAGTTTTTCACCATTGAGGATAATGTTCACTGTGGGCTTCTCAAAATGGCTTTCACTATGTTGAGATAGGTTCCTTCTATGCCCATTTTTTGAAGAGTTTTTATCATAAATGGAGGCTGTACTTTGTCAAAGGCTTTTTCTGCATCTATTGAGATGATCATGTGGTTTTGTCTTGATATGGTGTATCACTTGATTTTTGCGGATATTTTCCCCTTTCTGTCTTTGTCCCATTTTATATGTTCGCCTCCTTTGTCAAAAATAAGGTACCCATAGGTGCGTGGGTTTATCTCTGGGTTCTCAATCTTCTTCCATTGGTCGATATTTCTGTTTTTGTGCCAGTACCATACTGTCTTGATGACTGTTGCTTTGTAGTAGAGTCTGAAGTTGGGGAGGCTGATGCCTCCAGCTCCATTCTTCTTCCTCAGGATTGCTTTGACTATTCGAGGTCTTTTGTATTTCCATATGAACTGTGTTACTCTTTGATCTAGTTCTGTGAAGAATGTCATTGGAAGTTTGATAGGGATCGCATTGAATCTGTAGATGATATTTGGTAGTATGGTCATTTTCACAATATTGATTCTTCCGACCCAGGAACATGGAATATCTCTCCATCTGTTTAAGTCTTCTTTAATGTCTCTCATGAGTGTCTTGTAATTTTCAGCGTACAGTTCTTTTGTTTCTTTGGGTAGGTTTATTCCTAGATATTTGATTGTTTTGGTTGCGATGGTGAAGGAGATTGCCTCTTTGATTTCGTTTTCTGATTTTTCATTGTTTGTGTATAGGAATGCCAGTGATTTCTGTGTGTTGACTTTGTATCCTGCGACTTTGCTGAATTCGCTGATTAGCTCTAGTAATTTTGTAATAGTGTCTTTGGGATTTTCTATGTATAATATCATGTCGTCTGCAAAAAGAGAGAGCTTGACTTCTTCCTTTCCAATCTGGGTTCCTTTGATTTCTTTCTCTTCTCTTATTGCTGTTGCTAGAACTTCCAGGACTGTGTTGAGTAGCAGTGGTGAAAGTGGACAGCCCTGTCTTGTTCCTGATCTTAGAGGAAATGCTTTGAGTTTTTCACCATTGAGGATAATGTTCACTGTGGGCTTCTCATATATGGCTTTCACTATGTTGAGATAGGTTCCTTCTATGCCCATTTTTTGAAGAGTTTTTATCATAAATGGAGGCTGTACTTTGTCAAAGGCTTTTTCTGCATCTATTGAGATGATCATGTGGTTTTTGTCTTGATATGGTGTATCACTTGATTGATTTGCGGATATTGAAGAATCCCTGCATGCCTGGGATGAACCCAACTTGATCATGATGAATGAGCTTTTTGATGTGTTGTTGAATTCTGTTTACTAGGATTTTTGTTGAGGATTTTGGCATCTAGATTCATCAGTGAAATTGGCCTATAATTTTCTTTTTGTGTGTTGTCTTTGCCTGGCTTTGGTATCAGGGTGATGGTGGCCTCATAGAATGTGTTTGGAAGTGTTCCTTCCTGTGCAATTTTTTGGAAGAGTTTTAGAAGGACAGGCATTAGCTCTTCTTTAAATGTTTGGTAGAGTTCACCTGTGAAGCCATCTGGCCCTGGGCTTTTATTTTTGGGTAGATTTTTGATCACAAATTCAATTTCTGAGCTTGTGATTGGCTTGTTCATAGTTTCTGTTTCTTCCTGGCTCTGTCTTGGGGGATTAATCTTCCCCAAGAAACTGTCCATTTCTTCCAGGTTGTCCAGTTTGTTGCCATAGAGTTGTTCATAATAGTCTCTTAGAATCCTTTGGATTTCTGCATTATCTGTTGTAATCTCTCCTTTTTCATTTTTGATTTTGTGGATCTGGTTCTTCTCTCTGTTTTTCTTGATGAATCTGGCCAGTGGCTTGTCAATTTTATTTACCTTTTTGAAGAATCAGCTTTTTGTTTTATTTATCTTTACTATTGTTTCTTTCATTTCTTTATCATTTATTTCTGCTCTGATCTTTATGATTTCCCTTCTTCTGCTGACTTTGGGATGTTTTCGTTCTTCTTTCTCCAGTTGTTTTAAGCATAACGTTAGGTCGTCTGTTTGAGATTTTCCTAGTTTCTTGAGGTGGGATTGAATTGCTATAAACTTCCCTCTTAGGACTGCTTTTGCAGTATCCCATAGGTTTTGCACTGTCTTGTGTTCATTGTCATTTTCTTCTAGGAATTGTTTTATTTTTCCTTTGATTTGCTCAGTAATCAGTTGGTTTTTTAGGTATGTGTTGTTTAATCTCTATGTGTTTGTGTTTTTAGTGGTTTTTTTGCCTGTAGTTGATCTCTAGTTTTTTTCAAATTGCATTTTGAGATGATCATGTGGTTTTTGTCTTGATATGGTGTATCACTTGATTGATTTGCGGATATTGAAGAATCCCTGCATGCCTGGGATGAACCCAACTTGATCATGATGAATGAGCTTTTTGATGTGTTGTTGAATTCTGTTTACTAGGATTTTTGTTGAGGATTTTGGCATCTAGATTCATCAGTGAAATTGGCCTATAATTTTCTTTTTGTGTGTTGTCTTTGCCTGGCTTTGGTATCAGGGTGATGGTGGCCTCATAGAATGTGTTTGGAAGTGTTCCTTCCTGTGCAATTTTTTGGAAGAGTTTTAGAAGGACAGGCATTAGCTCTTCTTTAAATGTTTGGTAGAGTTCACCTGTGAAGCCATCTGGCCCTGGGCTTTTATTTTTGGGTAGATTTTTGATCACAAATTCAATTTCTGAGCTTGTGATTGGCTTGTTCATAGTTTCTGTTTCTTCCTGGCTCTGTCTTGGGGGATTAATCTTCCCCAAGAAACTGTCCATTTCTTCCAGGTTGTCCAGTTTGTTGCCATAGAGTTGTTCATAATAGTCTCTTAGAATCCTTTGGATTTCTGCATTATCTGTTGTAATCTCTCCTTTTTCATTTTTGATTTTGTGGATCTGGTTCTTCTCTCTGTTTTTCTTGATGAATCTGGCCAGTGGCTTGTCAATTTTATTTACCTTTTTGAAGAATCAGCTTTTTGTTTTATTTATCTTTACTATTGTTTCTTTCATTTCTTTATCATTTATTTCTGCTCTGATCTTTATGATTTCCCTTCTTCTGCTGACTTTGGGATGTTTTCGTTCTTCTTTCTCCAGTTGTTTTAAGCATAACGTTAGGTCGTCTGTTTGAGATTTTCCTAGTTTCTTGAGGTGGGATTGAATTGCTATAAACTTCCCTCTTAGGACTGCTTTTGCAGTATCCCATAGGTTTTGCACTGTCTTGTGTTCATTGTCATTTTCTTCTAGGAATTGTTTTATTTTTCCTTTGATTTGCTCAGTAATCAGTTGGTTTTTTAGGTATGTGTTGTTTAATCTCTATGTGTTTGTGTTTTTAGTGGTTTTTTTGCCTGTAGTTGATCTCTAGTCTCATTGCATTTTGGTCCAAGAAGATGGTTGATATCATTTCAGTTTTCTTGAATTGACTGAGGTTAGATTTGTGGCCCAAGATATGGTCTATCCTGGAGAATGTTCCATGAGTACTTGAGAAGAAAGTGTATTCTTTTGCTGTAGGATGGAACGTCTTAAAGATATCAGTGAGGTCCATTTCTTCTAGTGTGGTATTTAAGGCTTGTGTTTCTCTATTAATTTTCTGTTTGGATGATCTGTCCATTGGTGTGAGAGGAGTGTTAAAGTCTCCTACTATGATTCTGTTAGCGTTGATGTCTTCTTTTATGTCTGAAAGTGTTTGTCTTATGTATTGGGGTGCTCCTGTGTTGGGTGCATAGATATTTATGATTGTTATGTCTTCCTCTTGGATCGATCCCTTGATCATTATGTAGTGTCCTGCCTTGTCTCTTCTAATTTTCTTTATTTTGAGGTCTATTTTGTCTGATATGAGGATTGCTACTCCAGCTTTCTTTTCATTTCCGTTTGCATGGAATATCTTTTTCCAGCCTCTCACTTTCAGTCTGTGAGTATCTCTAGGTCTGAAGTGAGTTTCCTGGAGGCGGCATATGTATGGGTCGTGTTTTTGAATCCATTCGGCCACTCTGTGTCTTTTGGTTGGGGCATTTAGTCCGTTGACATTCAAAGTAATTATTGATACAAATGATCCTATTGTCATCTTCTTCGATGTTATGATGGGTTTGTTTTGTGGATCTTCTCCTTTTTTTATACTTGTTGTCTATATAAGTCCCTTTAACACTTGTTGTAAGGCTGGTTTGGTGTGACTAAATTCTTTTAATTTTTGCTTATCTGTAAAGCTTTGGATTTCTCCATCAGTTTTGAAGGAGATCCTTGCAGGGTAGAGGATTCTTGTTTGCAGAGTATTCTCTTTTAGCCGTTTAAATGTGTCTTGCCATTCCCTTCTGGCCTGCAGAGTTTCTGTTGAAAGATCAGCTGTTAAACGTATGGGCTTTCCCTTGTATGTCACGAGTTGCTTTTCCCTTGCTGCTTTGAGAATTCTGTCCTTGTGTTTAATTTGTATTAGCTTCATTAATATGTGTCTTGGTGTGTTTCTTCTCGGATTGATTCTATATGGTACTCTTTGCGCCTCTTGGACTTGATTGACTATTTCTTTTCCCATGTTGGGGCAATTTTCAACTAGAATCTCTTCAAAACTTTTCTCATAGCCTTTCTTTTTTTCTTCTTCTTCTGGAACCCCTATAATTTGAATATTGTTGCATTTGATATTATCCCAGAGGTCTCTGAGGCTGTCTTCTGCTCTTTTCATTCTTTGAGCTAGATTCTGTTTTCCAGCAGTGACTTCCACCGTTCTATCTTCCAGCTCACTTATCCGGTCTTCTGTCTCAGATACTCTGCTCTTGATTCCTCCTACAGTGTTTTTCAGTTCAGCAGTTGCGTTGTTTGTCTCTGTTACTTTTTTGGTAAGTTCTTGTATTTCTTTACTCAGTGTGTTAGTTGTGCCTTGCAATTTCTCTACCATTCTGTTTTCAGTGTCTTTGATCATCTTTACTGTCATTCTTCTGAAATCACTTTCAGAAAGTTTGTCCAAATTCTCTTCATTGATTTCATCTTGTGCACTTGTAGATTGTTCCTTCACTTGTGTGGTATTTCTCTGCCGTTTCATTGTTATTATTAATTTTTTAACTGCCTCTGTGTGGGATTTCCTTTTCCCAGACTTTGAGTTACGTCTGTTGGTGTTTGTTGTTTGGATGGGGCTTCTTATTCTGGGTGACGCTGGTGGTTGGGTGATGTCAGGACTTGCACACAAGTGATTACCTTTGTTGGTGTTCTCACTTGTATAGTGCTCTCTAGTGTTAGGCGTTTTCTAGTATTGTAGAGTTTTGGAGTCAGTGCTCCCTCCCTAAAGCCCCGGGCCTTGTTGCCTGACCAGGGAATGAAGATTTCAGGGCTGGTTTGTTATGGCTTTAAATGATATTAAAACATATATGCAAATGAAAAACAGAAGGTATACCTTTGACAAATATCAATTAAAATATTATGCAAATACTATCCAGCATATTGAATTATACACACAAACATATACAGCTGTAACATAACCCAAGCATTCCAACCAAAAATATAGTACAATACGTTAGCACGGCGAATAGAGAAAACCAAGAATGATAGCCAGCAGTTAATAACCAAACTAAATAGAGCACCAATTGGAGAATAATGCTAGAGCAGGGTCCCCGTTGGGGATAAGGCAATGAGGACAGAACAGACTAAGAAATATGGTGGGAAAAGGGAAAAAGAGAAAGGGAGGATAGAAGAGAAATATAGAATAATACTGCAAAGTTAAATATAGGGAGATAAAGATTTGTATGTATTAGAGTTTAGTGCTATAGGAAAGGAGCTTCAGAGAAAGCAAAGAATTATAGAGGAAGTAGTAGTACAAATGAAAAAATTTTTAAATTAAAACAGAGGTAAGTATATAGAAGAATATAGAAAAACAAAGCAAAAACAGTAAAAACAAACTAACCCCCCACAGAACCTTAAAAGGCCAATGGGGAACCAGAAGTTTATACCAAAATAAAATGTGTGGTTTAAAAGGAAAAAGAAAAAAAAATTATGTAAACATGAATATATTCAGCCTTACTGATAAGATTAGTAGCTTCGATAGAATTCAGTGAAGGAAATGAACACACCCAGTCTCACAAACCACCCCCCCCCCAAAAAAGCAACAACAAGAAAAAAAACAGGGGTGCACTGAGTGGGTTTGGGAAAAAGGGAAAAAAAACAATTGAAACAAAGCAATACAATATCAAAAAGAAGCAATAAAAAAGAATAAGGAATAAAATGAAAATTTAAAAATGCAGCAGTAACTCCCGCTTCAGACAAAACATGAAAATAGTGTTTATGTTCTTCTGTCTCTTGCTGACTATTCAGGAATTATCAGTCTTTTTCTTGCCTCTGGCAGTGGTTGGATTTGAAGACCTCTTTGACTACTTGTTTATTTCGGCCTATTCCAGAACTACAAGGCCCGCCCAAACTGGCCCTGGGAGTTTCTTAATCCAAATTCCTTTTCTTGCTGGGTGGAGCTAAATTTCATCCCTGTAGCTTGACCAGCAGCCCTGCAGTTTGACCAGCAGCCAAACTACAGTAGGGAAAATGGCCTCTGCCTCACAAAGGATTTCTTCCCACACGCTCTATGGGAAGCACTTCCACAGTGACCCCGACCCTGCTGCAGGCCACTGTCGACCCCCGCCACCGCGGGAGACTTCAGGTTACTCAGAGGTGAGTCTGGCTCAGTCTCATGCAGGATCGCTATTCCACCTCTCCCGGGTCACAGTGCGCACAGAGTTTCCAGTCCTCCTCAGCGTCTCTGTGATTGGGTTAATGGTAACCTCCTCCAAAGGAAACTGAGTGCCATCCTTCCAAGGACTGCTCAAGGGCACTTCTATCTCAAGGGGGCACCTGGACCCTCCAAAACAGGTATGGCTCAGTCCCTTGTGGGTGTCACTGCTCCTTTCCCGGGTCTTGAGTTGCAACAGGCTTTGCACCTTTGGACCGCCCAGCCTCTCTGGCAGGTATGAGGTTTGACTTTTAAAAGTGCGCTTGCGCCCTTCCTACCGTCTTGATGCGGCTTCTCCTTTGTTCTTTATGTGGGGTATCCTCTCTGTGATCAGATCCAACCTCCTCCTGTCAGTGGTTTCCCAGGAACTCGTTGCCAATGAGCATTGTTTATGAAAACGTTTTGGAAAGACCACAAGAACTTTTTTGCTTATCGACCAAACCCAGATCCCTGTGGGGAGGAAGTTACAGTCTCAGATTATTCATGTGCAATGTGAAATTAGTCCTTTTTCTAAGTTTTCTGATTTAGAACTCATTTGACAAATGTGGTTCTGTGGAAATAATTCACAACTATGATGAATTTAGTTTTACAAATGTCAAAAGTCACAGAATTAAGGAAGAGGAATAAATTTGAAGGCTGCTTGATTAATGAAAAAACTAGAACTCAGGTAACTGCATAACCAGAACTATCCACTGGGCCCAGAGCTAAAGCAACTTGCCATAGTTTTAAGGGAAATGAAAGAACCTAGGGCCCCACACTTTCTCATCCAGACTATTGGTTCATGTTCAGCAAAGAGAATTTGTCCCTGTAGGTTATAGGCTGATGGATCCAAACCAGGGCAAGACTAAGTAAATATAACTGATGAATCATGAAATGCCTCAATAATTTTTGAAAACTTATCTTGTATTATTTTAATTCACTGAACAACCAGAGATCACCTAGTGTTAAGGGTGACCTCTAGAGAGGGGACTTGGAAGTATTTTTCAGTTGTGTCGTGAAATAGAGTTCTTTTATTTCTAAAATTAGGTTGTATACCTAATAGTCTAATAGGAATCTTATTTTTTCTTTCTTCATAAAGACAAGATATTTTAAAATTGTTCTTTAGATTGTAATGGAATAACCTGGGGAGAAGTTTTCCTAACATGAATAATCTTTTAAACCAGTGTCTGGATGCCGCTTTTCCAGTTTTCATCAGATTCAATTTGTAATCAAAACTGTAAATTGGTCCTACTGTTATTCAGAATATCTTTATATCAGAAGTGAGTAAGTACCAGACTGACTTGAGGGGAAATTATTTCATCCCTGATATAGTACTTGCAGCATCTTCCATGCCTTCATAACCTGAATCATTTGTTTATCGCAAATATGCAGTGCTGGGCATTTAAACTTTTAAAAAGCTGATGCGGCTTCTCCTTTGTTCTTTATGTGGGGTATCCTCTCTGTGATCAGATCCAACCTCCTCCTGTCAGTGGTTTCCCAGGAACTCGTTGCCAATGAGCATTGTTTATGAAAACGTTTTGGAAAGACCACAAGAACTTTTTTGCTTATCGACCAAACCCAGATCCCTGTGGGGAGGAAGTTACAGTCTCAGATTATTCATGTGCAATGTGAAATTAGTCCTTTTTCTAAGTTTTCTGATTTAGAACTCATTTGACAAATGTGGTTCTGTGGAAATAATTCACAACTATGATGAATTTAGTTTTACAAATGTCAAAAGTCACAGAATTAAGGAAGAGGAATAAATTTGAAGGCTGCTTGATTAATGAAAAAACTAGAACTCAGGTAACTGCATAACCAGAACTATCCACTGGGCCCAGAGCTAAAGCAACTTGCCATAGTTTTAAGGGAAATGAAAGAACCTAGGGCCCCACACTTTCTCATCCAGACTATTGGTTCATGTTCAGCAAAGAGAATTTGTCCCTGTAGGTTATAGGCTGATGGATCCAAACCAGGGCAAGACTAAGTAAATATAACTGATGAATCATGAAATGCCTCAATAATTTTTGAAAACTTATCTTGTATTATTTTAATTCACTGAACAACCAGAGATCACCTAGTGTTAAGGGTGACCTCTAGAGAGGGGACTTGGAAGTATTTTTCAGTTGTGTCGTGAAATAGAGTTCTTTTATTTCTAAAATTAGGTTGTATACCTAATAGTCTAATAGGAATCTTATTTTTTCTTTCTTCATAAAGACAAGATATTTTAAAATTGTTCTTTAGATTGTAATGGAATAACCTGGGGAGAAGTTTTCCTAACATGAATAATCTTTTAAACCAGTGTCTGGATGCCGCTTTTCCAGTTTTCATCAGATTCAATTTGTAATCAAAACTGTAAATTGGTCCTACTGTTATTCAGAATATCTTTATATCAGAAGTGAGTAAGTACCAGACTGACTTGAGGGGAAATTATTTCATCCCTGATATAGTACTTGCAGCATCTTCCATGCCTTCATAACCTGAATCATTTGTTTATCGCAAATATGCAGTGCTGGGCATTTAAACTTTTTAGACCAGGACAATTGCTGCCTGGAAATACATGCCTGTTTTAACATATGAAGATTACAGGTAGTTATTAGTTCATCATCAAGATCTAAAATGTATGTTTTTTCAGCCTTAATGCTAAACTCACCTGATGCTATTTTCAAGATGGCTGCCTAGTGGACAACTGGAGAGAAACTGAGTGATTCATACAACCCAGGCCCATGGCCCTTGACACCCTGGTCCACCCAAATAAGTTTTCATGGACAAAAACCCCTTTTACATGGTGCTTTTAACTGGTTATTAATCAGTAGAGATTAAATTATTGAACTTCTAGCTGCATCATCAAATTTAGTTGAAGTCCTTGCAATGAACTTTCTGATTCAATGCTACTGAATTTCATTTTGTTTTCCCCAAATAAAAAAAGATTTCAAACAAAAGGAGAGAGAGATGGATATCAGCCATTGAATCTTTCTAATATCTGGACAAACCGCAAATAACTTTTCAGATTATAAAGTGTATGTGTAAGACTGGCTTGATTTCTGTGTAAGTAGGTGTTTATATACTTTAAAGCCCAACCACTCAGGGCTGGAGATGACAGAAGAGAAAGCATTTGTTTCAGGGTAGACAAGGCCCTCTCTGCTTTTCCTGTATCAATGTCTGGTTCACAGCACTTCCTTTAACTATGGCAACTTGATTCAGCTTCATAGCCTAGAGATTAAAATCTGTTTTCTTTGCCCAGCTTCCTTCTCTGGCTCGGATTCCTATGTTGAAGCCTGAAAGTACAGTAAAAAGTGTTAAAAAGTTGCACTTTAGAAGCTTTGTTGTCTAACTAGGCTTTGCAACAACTAGGCTGGTGAAATATTCTCTAGACATCACCCATAACAATGGATTGTCTCTCCATAAAGGGCCACTTGTGAAGATTGGTTTTACCTAGTATTATCCAAAAGATGCATGATGTCTCTACATGACTTATTTTATTTTTTATTTGTCTAAAATTCATACACATGAAAGTTACCATTTTAACCATCTGAAAGTGTACAAATGGGTTTTTTGGCTTTTTGTACATTCATAACACTGTGCAGCCATTACCACTGTCTAATTCTAAAATATTTTCATTGCTCCATAAGGAAACATCAAGCCCCTTAAGCAGTACTCCCCATTCTCCCTTCATTCTGGCCACCACCAGTCTGCTTTCTGTCTTTAAGGACTTGCATACTCTAGGTATCTCCTATCAATGGAGTTTTGTAGTGTGTGATTTTTGTGTGTTTTTTTTTTCACTTACCATAATGTTTCCCAGGTGTATCTGTGTTGTAACATGTATTAGTACTTCATTCTTTTTTGTATAATTATCAATACACCATATTTTGTTTATCCATTCTTCAGCTGATGGACCTTTGAGCTCTTTAGACTTTTTGCCTCTTGTGAATAGTGCTGCTATAAATACATGTGTACAAGAGTTTGTTTGAATGTCTGTTTCTAGTTCTTTTGTGTATATTCTTAGGAATAGAATTGTTATGTCATGGTAGTTTTGTGTCAACCTTCTGAGAAACCATCAAACTACTTCCACAAGTACCTGAACTGTTTTATATTCATTGTTGTTGTTGTTGTTGTTTAGTTGCTAAGTTGTATCTGACTCTTTTGCAACCCCATAAACTATAGTCTGCCAGGCTTCTCTGTCCATGTGATTCTCCCGGCAAGAATATTGGAGTGCGTAGCAATTTCCTTCTCCAGGGGATCTTCCTGACCCAAGGATCAAACCTGCATCTCCTGCACTGGCTGGTGGATTCTTAAGTGAGCCACCAGGGAAGCTCTTTACATTCTTACCAGCAGCATATGAGGGTTCCAGACTGTCTTCGTTCTTACCAACACTTGGTTCAATTTATTTTTTTATTATCGCCATGCTAGTGGATGGTAAAGTATCTTGTTATGCTTTTGACTTGTATTCCCCTAATGAGAACAATGTTAAACATTATTTTCAGTGCTTACTGAAAAAGCATTGTTCTTCTTGGAGCAATGGCTATTCAATTCGTTTGCCCATAGTTGGTTTTTTTTTTAATTTTCATCACAGAACATTTTTAAAAATATTTACTTATTTATATTTGGCTATTCCAGGTTTTCACTGCTGCCACAGGCTCCTCTCCAGTTGCAGGAAGTGGGGGCCACTCTCCAGCTGAGGCAAGCAGGCCTCCCACTGCAGCAACCCCTCCTGCCGTGGAACTCAACTCAGGCCCCATGGCATGAGCCTCAGCAGTTGTGGCACATGGGCTCAATAGTTGCGGCTCCAAGGCAACTTGATACTTCTACGTGACTTTTACAGAGCTGGCCTGATGTGAAATTCAATGTTTTTAGTCAGACTTCCAGCACCTTCATTCCTCTCTTGATACATTCTCCAAGGAAAAGAAAACATACTTTCTCATAAATTTATTGACACTGGAGTTTAAATGACTGAAAAGGCTTAATGATTTATGCAGCTTTGATCCCTGGGTCGGGAAGATCCCCTGGAGGAGGGCATGACAACCCACTCCTGTATTCTTGCTTGGAGAATCCTGTGGACAGAGGAGCCTGACAGGCAGTCCATGGCATCACAAAGAGTCTGACATGGCTGTATCAACTTAGCATGCATGCATGTCTTCAGAGCACCATGAACTCCACTGAACATATCTGCATTTTCTTATTCAATATTTTCTGAATCAGATTGTCCCGTAGTTGAAACGAATCCGTGGTCTGTTAGCCTTCCATGTCTGCAGGGGCAACCATTTGGGTCTTCTCTGACATTCCCTGGACATGATTCTTTATTTTAGCATCATGGATGTTGCTGACAGCTCTAATGATTATTGTTGAAGACAAAACCTAAATTCTCAGGATCTTAAAGTCAAACCTGCATCTCCTGCACTGGCTGGTGGATTCTTAAGTGAGCCACCAGGGAAGCTCTTTACATTCTTACCAGCAGCATATGAGGGTTCCAGACTGTCTTCGTTCTTACCAACACTTGGTTCAATTTATTTTTTTATTATCGCCATGCTAGTGGATGGTAAAGTATCTTGTTATGCTTTTGACTTGTATTCCCCTAATGAGAACAATGTTAAACATTATTTTCAGTGCTTACTGAAAAAGCATTGTTCTTCTTGGAGCAATGGCTATTCAATTCGTTTGCCCATAGTTGGTTTTTTGTTTAATTTTCATCACAGAACATTTTTAAAAATATTTACTTATTTATATTTGGCTATTCCAGGTTTTCACTGCTGCCACAGGCTCCTCTCCAGTTGCAGGAAGTGGGGGCCACTCTCCAGCTGAGGCAAGCAGGCCTCCCACTGCAGCAACCCCTCCTGCCGTGGAACTCAACTCAGGCCCCATGGCATGAGCCTCAGCAGTTGTGGCACATGGGCTCAATAGTTGCGGCTCCAAGGCAACTTGATACTTCTACGTGACTTTTACAGAGCTGGCCTGATGTGAAATTCAATGTTTTTAGTCAGACTTCCAGCACCTTCATTTCTCTCTTGATACATTCTCCAAGGAAAAGAAAACATACTTTCTCATAAATTTATTGACACTGGAGTTTAAATGACTGAAAAGGCTTAATGATTTATGCAGCTTTGATCCCTGGGTCGGGAAGATCCCCTGGAGGAGGGCATGACAACCCACTCCTGTATTCTTGCTTGGAGAATCCTGTGGACAGAGGAGCCTGACAGGCAGTCCATGGCATCACAAAGAGTCTGACATGGCTGTATCAACTTAGCATGCATGCATGTCTTCAGAGCACCATGAACTCCACTGAACATATCTGCATTTTCTTATTCAATATTTTCTGAATCAGATTGTCCCGTAGTTGAAACGAATCCGTGGTCTGTTAGCCTTCCATGTCTGCAGGGGCAACCATTTGGGTCTTCTCTGACATTCCCTGGACATGATTCTTTATTTTAGCATCATGGATGTTGCTGACAGCTCTAATGATTATTGTTGAAGACAAAACCTAAATTACCCTAATCAGCCTGCCCTGAGGCTGGCAGGTATGCAGTGCTGTCAGAGCCGGTTGGTGATATACAATCTGCCATGAATAGAGTCTTTTTCAGCTGCTCTGGCAGGGCCACCTGCCGTCTGTGCCCCACTTCCTGCCAGGAAGCTCTGTGACCTTCAGCGGCCAAAGCCAAGTGATTAGAAAACTGGTAGCATTTGTGCCAGGAGCTCAGTCTCTGTGGGTTTTGTTTGCAGCCATAGAAAATCAGGAAGCCCCAGTAAAGAACTGCAGAGGCTGTTCTCCTTATCCAAAGATACAGGGAAGAGATTCTGTATAAGGTAATGGAAAAAAAAAAGCTTGTGGTGAATTTTTTTTTTCCCAAACCTTCATAACTAGTATTTGGCCAATAAGTTTCTCAAAATAAACAGTTTTGAGCTGCTTGCCCATTTAGTAATGAAAAGGGAGACAAAGGCAACTATTAAGACAAACCTAAAATACCAGATCAGATTATCAATGAATAATTTGAAATTGAAAAAATTTTAAATGCCACTGAAAACATGGAATCATAGGGATCAATCTGATAAAAATGTATAAAACCTGTGTAATAAAAAGTGCAAAACATCTCTGAGAGAAATTAAAGATCAAAATAAATGGAAAGATGTATGATATTCATACATCAGATGGGATTCAATATAAATAAGATCATCAATTCTATAAATGGATAAGATGCTATGAGTGATTCAATCAATGGATTCCTGGGTCGGAAGATCCTGGAGGAGGGCATGACAACCCACTCCTGTATTCTTGCTTGGAGAATCCTGTGGACAGAGGAGCCTGACAGGCAGTCCATGGCATCACAAAGAGTCTGACATGGCTGTATCAACTTAGCATGCATGCATGTCTTCAGAGCACCATGAACTCCACTGAACATATCTGCATTTTCTTATTCAATATTTTCTGAATCAGATTGTCCCGTAGTTGAAACGAATCCGTGGTCTGTTAGCCTTCCATGTCTGCAGGGGCAACCATTTGGGTCTTCTCTGACATTCCCTGGACATGATTCTTTATTTTAGCATCATGGATGTTGCTGACAGCTCTAATGATTATTGTTGAAGACAAAACCTAAATTACCCTAATCAGCCTGCCCTGAGGCTGGCAGGTATGCAGTGCTGTCAGAGCCGGTTGGTGATATACAATCTGCCATGAATAGAGTCTTTTTCAGCTGCTCTGGCAGGGCCACCTGCCGTCTGTGCCCCACTTCCTGCCAGGAAGCTCTGTGACCTTCAGCGGCCAAAGCCAAGTGATTAGAAAACTGGTAGCATTTGTGCCAGGAGCTCAGTCTCTGTGGGTTTTGTTTGCAGCCATAGAAAATCAGGAAGCCCCAGTAAAGAACTGCAGAGGCTGTTCTCCTTATCCAAAGATACAGGGAAGAGATTCTGTATAAGGTAATGGAAAAAAAAAAGCTTGTGGTGAATTTTTTTTTTCCCAAACCTTCATAACTAGTATTTGGCCAATAAGTTTCTCAAAATAAACAGTTTTGAGCTGCTTGCCCATTTAGTAATGAAAAGGGAGACAAAGGCAACTATTAAGACAAACCTAAAATACCAGATCAGATTATCAATGAATAATTTGAAATTGAAAAAATTTTAAATGCCACTGAAAACATGGAATCATAGGGATCAATCTGATAAAAATGTATAAAACCTGTGTAATAAAAAGTGCAAAACATCTCTGAGAGAAATTAAAGATCAAAATAAATGGAAAGATGTATGATATTCATACATCAGATGGGATTCAATATAAATAAGATATCAATTCTCCCTAAAATAATCTACAGGTTCAATGCAATTCTAGTCAAAATTCTAGTAGACTTTTTATAGAAATAGAGTACAATTCTGGAATTCATATGAAAGTGCAAAGGAACTAGAATAACCAAAGCAACTTTGAAAAAAAGAAGTTGGAAGACGAATACTAACTGATTTCAAGATTTACAAAATTACAGTATTAAGATAGTGTAGCAATGGTATAAAGATAGATCAATATGACAAAATAGAGGGTCCAGAAATAGACCCACTCACATATGGACAATAAAGATACAAAGAAAATTCAATGGAGAAAAGTGTTGGAATAATTGGGCAATCATATTAAAAATATAAACTTTGATCCACATTTTGCACAATATACAAAAGTCACTCAAGTGTATCATAGACTTAAAGGTAAAATTTACAAGTACAAAGCTTCTAGAAGAAACCACAAGAAAAATACTTGTGACCTTGGTTTAGGCAAAGGTTTTTGGATATGACACCAGAGATATGACCAATAAAAGAGAACACTGATAACGTAAACTTCATAAACGCTAAAGTTTGTGCTCTTTAAAACCATCATTAAGAAAACAGGGGCTTCCCTGGTGACTCAGTGGTAAAGAATATGCCTGCCAATGGAGGAGACACAGGTTGGATCCAGAAAGATTCCATACACCTCCAAGCATCTAAGCCCATAACTATTATGGGCCCATAACTTAGCTAAGCCCATACGTAGCTCTAAGCACCACAACTATTGAGCCTGTGCTCTAGAGCCCAAGAGCTGCAAATACTGAGCCCCTGTGCCATAATCACTTAAGACCGAGTGTCCTAGAGCCAGTGTTCTACAACAAGAAAAGCCACTGCAATGAGAAGCCTATGTACCACAACCAGAGAGTAGCCCCAACTCTCCACAACTAGAGAAAAGCCCATGCAGCAATGAAGACCCACCACAGCCATAAATAAATAAGTTAATATTATTTTTAAAATTCAAAAAAGAAAAAGATGTAATGAATTATAAAAAAAATTAAAGAAAATGTACAGACAAGGTACAAACTGGAAGAAAATATTTAAAGATATACATAAGATATCAATTCTCCCTAAAATAATCTACAGGTTCAATGCAATTCTAGTCAAAATTCTAGTAGACTTTTTATAGAAATAGAGTACAATTCTGGAATTCATATGAAAGTGCAAAGGAACTAGAATAACCAAAGCAACTTTGAAAAAAAGAAGTTGGAAGACGAATACTAACTGATTTCAAGATTTACAAAATTACAGTATTAAGATAGTGTAGCAATGGTATAAAGATAGATCAATATGACAAAATAGAGGGTCCAGAAATAGACCCACTCACATATGGACAATAAAGATACAAAGAAAATTCAATGGAGAAAAGTGTTGGAATAATTGGGCAATCATATTAAAAATATAAACTTTGATCCACATTTTGCACAATATACAAAAGTCACTCAAGTGTATCATAGACTTAAAGGTAAAATTTACAAGTACAAAGCTTCTAGAAGAAACCACAAGAAAAATACTTGTGACCTTGGTTTAGGCAAAGGTTTTTGGATATGACACCAGAGATATGACCAATAAAAGAGAACACTGATAACGTAAACTTCATAAACGCTAAAGTTTGTGCTCTTTAAAACCATCATTAAGAAAACAGGGGCTTCCCTGGTGACTCAGTGGTAAAGAATATGCCTGCCAATGGAGGAGACACAGGTTGGATCCAGAAAGATTCCATACACCTCCAAGCATCTAAGCCCATAACTATTATGGGCCCATAACTTAGCTAAGCCCATACGTAGCTCTAAGCACCACAACTATTGAGCCTGTGCTCTAGAGCCCAAGAGCTGCAAATACTGAGCCCCTGTGCCATAATCACTTAAGACCGAGTGTCCTAGAGCCAGTGTTCTACAACAAGAAAAGCCACTGCAATGAGAAGCCTATGTACCACAACCAGAGAGTAGCCCCAACTCTCCACAACTAGAGAAAAGCCCATGCAGCAATGAAGACCCACCACAGCCATAAATAAATAAGTTAATATTATTTTTAAAATTCAAAAAAGAAAAAGATGTAATGAATTATAAAAAAAATTAAAGAAAATGTACAGACAAGGTACAAACTGGAAGAAAATATTTAAAGATATACATAATAAAAAATTTGTATCAGAAACATATAAAAAACTCTCAAACTCAATAATAAGAAAATAAGCAACACAATTTCAAAAAATGCATAGGAGACTTGAACAGATTGTAAAGTCCAGAATGTTGAAAAGAAGACTATTATCATAGTCATTGTGAAGAAAAAATACACCCACATTCAGCCTGTTAGCACCGTTGTCCAAAATAGCTGCATCAGGAGCAGTAGCAACAAGCTCTGACTTTGGGAGAGTTTCCACCCCATCCGTTGTTTTACCTAAAGGTCCTCAACATTTCCCAAGAAGATACAAAGATAGCAATTAGCACATGGAAAACCCTCAGTATCATTAGTCATTAGGAAGGTGCAAATTAAAAGCACGAGATACCATTGCACACCTACAAGAATAGCTGAAATTAATTAGACTGGCTGTAGCAAATATTGATGAGGATATAGAAGAACCCAAACTTTTATACACTACTAGTTAAAATATAATTCAATCTAACCACGTTAGGTACTAGTTTGCAGTTTCTTTGAATGCTTGCACACCTGTGTTCATAGCAGCACCACTTCATATGAGCCAAAGGGTAGAAACAACCTAAATGTTCTTGGACAGATGAATGGATAAACCCAGTGTGATGTATGCATACAATGGAATATCATTTGGCCTTAAAAGGAAAGAAATTCTGTCATATACTACAATATGAGTAAAACTTAGACATTATACTAAGTGAAATAAGCCAGTCACAGAAATCATACTGTATAATTTACTAATACAAGGTTTCTAAATTAAAATTCATATAAACAGAAAATAAAATGGTGGTTACGAGGAGGGGGAAGGGAGAATTGTTGCTTAATGGATATAGAGTTCAGATTTGCAAGATGAGAAAGTCCAGAGAGCTGTTTCACAATGACGTGAACATTTAACACTACTGAACTATACAGTGAAAGTGATTAAGATGGTAAATTTTATGTTGTATATTTTTACTACAATAAGAAATATGGGGTTTTTTTAATATTTATTATTTATTTATGGGGGGGCGGGTTGGGGAGGGAGGCGGGCGGGCCACTTCTGTTGGTCTTTCATTTATTTATTTTCATCCATCTTTGTTCTTTGGCCCGTGTGGGCCTCCCATCGCAGTGGCCTCTGTTGTCTCAGAGCACCGGCTCTGGGTGCATGCGCTCCAGAGCTCCGGCTCGATAATTGGACACATCGGTCCAGCCGCTCCGCGGCACATGGGATCTTCCCAGGCCAGGGATTGAACCGGCGCCCCTTGCACTGCAAGGCAGTGTCCTTACCCACTGGACCACCAGGGAAGCCCAAGAAATATGGTTTTTAAAAAGAGTTAAGTGTATACTTACAAAATGACAAAGCCATTCCACTCCTAGGCACTGACTCATGAGAAATGAGAGCATATGTCCATATAAAGCCTTGTGTACAAATATTCACAGGAGCCTTATTTGTAATAGTCAGAAACCAGAAAGAGTCCAAATACCCATGAACAGATGGATGGATAAACAAATTGTGCGATAAATTAAGGATTTATTTCTGAACTCAGAATTCTGTTCCATTGATTTATAAGTCTGTCCTTATGCCAGTACCACACTGACTTGATTAATGTAGCCTTTTAGTAAATTTCAAAATTGGGAGATGTGAGCCCTCCAACTTTGTTCTTTTTCAAGATTGTTAGCTATTTGGGGTTGCATTCAATCTGTGTATCAGTATATCACCAAAGATAGAAATCCAATAGTCTCTTCCCCAAACCTCCTGTAGTAAATGTGTCCTTTCTCTGTTGATCACTTGGCTAATACATTTTCTTTTCACTTTGTCCATAAACTCTGGTTAATTCTCTTCATAGACTTAAAGAACTTTCCTAAATTGACTTTTAGCTTTCTTGTTTGACATGATTTATCTCAGTTACTTTCATATTTCATTAAAAACCTTGCCTTTCCCTTTGAGTCATTTTCCATTTCCCCTGGAATCTGCCACAATAGATCAGAAAAGATATTAGTACATGGTTCTGAAGCCACTACCAGCATTTTTCCCTCTCTGCTGTGTCATCTTGATTTGAGACCTTTGAAGACAAGGATAAAGTGGAAAGAGGTATAGCAAATCCAGCTCAGATTGTGTTGTGTTACAAGGGCATCCCGAGGATGCCACGTGTCTCTGTGCTACCCTGGCCTTGCATAGGCTTGCTTTGTCTTCCTGAAGAAGCCTCTTGACAGCTTGGGTCCCTGAAAGTCAGTGGCTTGCAAAGGGGAAAGATGAGACAAGGAGACCTCCACCCATGGAGACATTCATTTAATAAAGCCCAATCTTCCTTCATCCATTCGCCACAGCCTGGGCACCCAGAGACAAAGCGGAATGCCTGACTAGGAGGCTGGAGCAACAGAGAGACCAGCCCAGTGTAGCGAGGAGTGGGGGATTGGGGAAAGGGCTTGTGGGAGCAGCAAGGACAGAAACTTAGCCCTTGGGCCTCACGTCTTCTCCCTTGCCATTGTACTGGATTCCAGCCAGAGTCACCAGGCAGAGGTACAGAGATGGAGGGCTTGCTGTTGGCTGGAGATCACCCAAGATAGAAGATTCAAGAATCCTAATGTGCAAGTGATGATGAAATCCAAAACATTTTAGAAAAATTTCAAAATTGGAAAGATTTTTTAAAAGCTGTCCATATGCCAGTACCACACTGACTTGATTAATGTAGCCTTTTAGTAAATTTCAAAATTGGGAGATGTGAGCCCTCCAACTTTGTTCTTTTTCAAGATTGTTAGCTATTTGGGGTTGCATTCAATCTGTGTATCAGTATATCACCAAAGATAGAAATCCAATAGTCTCTTCCCCAAACCTCCTGTAGTAAATGTGTCCTTTCTCTGTTGATCACTTGGCTAATACATTTTCTTTTCACTTTGTCCATAAACTCTGGTTAATTCTCTTCATAGACTTAAAGAACTTTCCTAAATTGACTTTTAGCTTTCTTGTTTGACATGATTTATCTCAGTTACTTTCATATTTCATTAAAAACCTTGCCTTTCCCTTTGAGTCATTTTCCATTTCCCCTGGAATCTGCCACAATAGATCAGAAAAGATATTAGTACATGGTTCTGAAGCCACTACCAGCATTTTTCCCTCTCTGCTGTGTCATCTTGATTTGAGACCTTTGAAGACAAGGATAAAGTGGAAAGAGGTATAGCAAATCCAGCTCAGATTGTGTTGTGTTACAAGGGCATCCCGAGGATGCCACGTGTCTCTGTGCTACCCTGGCCTTGCATAGGCTTGCTTTGTCTTCCTGAAGAAGCCTCTTGACAGCTTGGGTCCCTGAAAGTCAGTGGCTTGCAAAGGGGAAAGATGAGACAAGGAGACCTCCACCCATGGAGACATTCATTTAATAAAGCCCAATCTTCCTTCATCCATTCGGCCACAGCCTGGGCACCCAGAGACAAAGCGGAATGCCTGACTAGGAGGCTGGAGCAACAGAGAGACCAGCCCAGTGTAGCGAGGAGTGGGGGATTGGGGAAAGGGCTTGTGGGAGCAGCAAGGACAGAAACTTAGCCCTTGGGCCTCACGTCTTCTCCCTTGCCATTGTACTGGATTCCAGCCAGAGTCACCAGGCAGAGGTACAGAGATGGGAGGGCTTGCTGTTGGCTGGAGATCACCCAAGATAGAAGATTCAAGAATCCTAATGTGCAAGTGATGATGAAATCCAAAACATTTTAAAAAAGGGCCATTCGCATCATCAGCGTCAGGAAAGAGCACACCCACACTCAGCCTGCTAGCACCATCGTCTAGAACAGCTGCAGTGGGAGCGGTAACAACAGGCCAGCTCTGACTTGGGAGAGTTCCCACCCTATTCACTGTTTCACCCAAAGTCTTTCAACCTTCCCAAGGCAGAATTGCTCTCATCCTCACTCTCAGCCTTAAGGAGAGGAACTACAGCCCAGACCATGGCTGACAGCTTCCCTCAGGCAAGACTGATTCAGAGCCCTCTGAAACATGGACCGTTTTCTTTCCCTGGAGCTGTTTGCCTGTCAGGATTCTGCTACAACCCCATCGGCTCACCCCATGCCTGCCATAGGGAGCATGGCAACTCACTTTGGATTAGTTGACAGCAGAACTCGGAAGCTGTTCTAAGTCATTGCCTGTCCTGCTTCCCACCACATTCTCCTTTTTAGGGTCTCAATTTCCTCAGTGAAGAGGTTGGCCTAAGTCCATTGTTAAGTTCTTTGTGCATTGGGTGTCCCATGAGATGCGAAAGCACCCAGCTTGGTGTCTAATGCGAACTCTTGCCTTGAAGTACACTCTGAGCTTCTGACCTGCCCCTACTTTTCTTTCCAAACATATTCCTCCTGTGTCCCATGCCTTCAAGGTCTTACTCAAACCATCTGATTACTTAGTGACGATGCTCTCTCCATCCTGTGGTGCCTAACAGTGGGTTATCCAGACAAGAAGCAACTCAGGATATAAAAATTAATGCTTTTTTGAGAATTATGTCTTTGAGAACCATGCACCTCCATTATGATCACAGTGCTTTACCAAGTGAATAGCAATAAATTAAAGATACTTTGAAAAGTCCAGATGGATTTACTTGGGTATTTGTTATGGACTTCCCTGGTGGCTCAGACAGTAAAGCATGTCCTTGTAATGCAGAAAACCAGGGTTTGATCCCTGGTCTAGGAAGATCCCCTGGAGAACAGAATGGATACCCACTCCAGTATTCTTGCCTAGAGAATCTCATGAACAGAGGATTCTAGCAGGCTATAGTCTTTGGGGTTGCAAAGAGTTGGACATGACTGAATGACTAAGCACTTCAGAATACTGCACCCCAAATCTCAACCGTGGCTTTTCAAACAGGGAACTTCTAACATGAGCTGAGAATGCGAGGCACATACATACTCAAGATGCAGAAAAGAGATTGGAGTGGATTTGCCACTAGTGAAATGCAAGGTCCTAAGTCCAAGAACTAACATTGCAGACCGAAAATGCACTGTGGTCCCTAGTCCTACCATTCCCAAGAAACTTCAGGTTGAAGCAGCAACTGGAAGCTAAGAAGGGAGTGAGGGTCAGGGATGAGGGAGGGGAACGTACATAATTCTCTATACCTCTGAATTTCTATGCAAGAACGAACCTTCTGTTCTTTATTTCATTAATCTAGTTAAATATTTCTGAGAGCCATCCAGATGCCAGAGTGTTCTAAGAAGCAGAGAAGCAAACAAAAAATTCCTCATCTCGTTGATCAGACATTCTAATTGAGGGAGGGAGAAAGTAAACCCAGCCCCTAATAAACAAAATGTATAGTAGGGTGGAAGCACCATGGAGGAAATGTGGTGGGAACAGGGTACAGGGGATGCTGATGACATGGCTGTTTTAAGTAGGGTTGTCAGAGTAGGCCCAAGTGAGAAAGTGACAGATTAGCAAGTCCTCATTAGATGCAATGAGTTGTGTTTTGGAAAAAAGTGTCTAGCAGAGGAAACAGCAAGTGCAAAGGCCCTGAGGTGGAAGCAGTTTGTCTAGCAGAGGAAACAGCAACTCAGGATATAAAAATTAATGCTTTTTTGAGAATTATGTCTTTGAGAACCATGCACCTCCATTATGATCACAGTGCTTTACCAAGTGAATAGCAATAAATTAAAGATACTTTGAAAAGTCCAGATGGATTTACTTGGGTATTTGTTATGGACTTCCCTGGTGGCTCAGACAGTAAAGCATGTCCTTGTAATGCAGAAAACCAGGGTTTGATCCCTGGTCTAGGAAGACCCCCTGGAGAACAGAATGGATACCCACTCCAGTATTCTTGCCTAGAGAATCTCATGAACAGAGGATTCTAGCAGGCTATAGTCTTTGGGGTTGCAAAGAGTTGGACATGACTGAATGACTAAGCACTTCAGAATACTGCACCCCAAATCTCAACCGTGGCTTTTCAAACAGGGAACTTCTAACATGAGCTGAGAATGCGAGGCACATACATACTCAAGATGCAGAAAAGAGATTGGAGTGGATTTGCCACTAGTGAAATGCAAGGTCCTAAGTCCAAGAACTAACATTGCAGACCGAAAATGCACTGTGGTCCCTAGTCCTACCATTCCCAAGAAACTTCAGGTTGAAGCAGCAACTGGAAGCTAAGAAGGGAGTGAGGGTCAGGGATGAGGGAGGGGAACGTACATAATTCTCTATACCTCTGAATTTCTATGCAAGAACGAACCTTCTGTTCTTTATTTCATTAATCTAGTTAAATATTTCTGAGAGCCATCCAGATGCCAGAGTGTTCTAAGAAGCAGAGAAGCAAACAAAAAATTCCTCATCTCGTTGATCAGACATTCTAATTGAGGGAGGGAGAAAGTAAACCCAGCCCCTAATAAACAAAATGTATAGTAGGGTGGAAGCACCATGGAGGAAATGTGGTGGGAACAGGGTACAGGGGATGCTGATGACATGGCTGTTTTAAGTAGGGTTGTCAGAGTAGGCCCAAGTGAGAAAGTGACAGATTAGCAAGTCCTCATTAGATGCAATGAGTTGTGTGGATGTTTGGAATAAAGTGTCTAGCAGAGGAAACAGCAAGTGCAAAGGCCCTGAGGTGGAAGCATGACTACATCTGAAGATCAGCAAAGAGACCAATGTGGCCAGGTCAGGAATGTAGGGAATTAAAAGGGAGCCTGATGGAACGTGAGGACAGAGAAATAATGAAGAACCAGTTTATCCATTGTCTTATAAACTTTTGAAGATGCTTGGCTTTTACTGATGAAATAGGGGCCATCTGAAGGTTTTAAGTGGAGGAATGATGTGGTCTGACTTAACACAGGATCACTCTACTCAAGATCAGGAGCTGACTCAAGAGGGCAGGAGCAGAAACACCAATGGTAGAGGCTGTGGTGACACTGCAGGTGAGAGATGATACAGATTTAGAGGTGAAGGGCATGAACATGGCCAGAAGTGTTTAGGTGTGGGATATGTGGTCGGGACCTGCATTAGTAGCTGAATTAACGAGAGAGGCAGAGAGGGAAAGAGAGGCTACAGAGAGAGGCAAGGAGGGAGAAAGAGAGATGGGGGAGAAAGAGAGGAGAGAAGACTCAAGGCTGGCTTCAAGGTCTGTTGTGTGAGCAGCTGAGCTGTGGAAAGTTCTGGTAGGAGCAGGTTTGAAGAGAGGGAGGATCAGATGCTCAGTTGTGGACTTTCTAAGCTATGTTTTAAACTTCCAAGTGAAGAGTTTCAGTAGGCAGCTAGATACATGTGCCAGTGCCTGCAAGGAATGAAAAGAAAACCTCTAAGTTAAAAACAATTTCATGATTAGAGACTATGGTGAAAATAGAGGTTCAATCAGATGTAAAAATAAAAATTCCTCATCTCGTTGATCAGACATTCTAATTGAGGGAGGGAGAAAGTAAACCCAGCCCCTAATAAACAAAATGTATAGTAGGGTGGAAGCACCATGGAGGAAATGTGGTGGGAACAGGGTACAGGGGATGCTGATGACATGGCTGTTTTAAGTAGGGTTGTCAGAGTAGGCCCAAGTGAGAAAGTGACAGATTAGCAAGTCCTCATTAGATGCAATGAGTTGTGTGGATGTTTGGAATAAAGTGTCTAGCAGAGGAAACAGCAAGTGCAAAGGCCCTGAGGTGGAAGCATGACTACATCTGAAGATCAGCAAAGAGACCAATGTGGCCAGGTCAGGAATGTAGGGAATTAAAAGGGAGCCTGATGGAACGTGAGGACAGAGAAATAATGAAGAACCAGTTTATCCATTGTCTTATAAACTTTTGAAGATGCTTGGCTTTTACTGATGAAATAGGGGCCATCTGAAGGTTTTAAGTGGAGGAATGATGTGGTCTGACTTAACACAGGATCACTCTACTCAAGATCAGGAGCTGACTCAAGAGGGCAGGAGCAGAAACACCAATGGTAGAGGCTGTGGTGACACTGCAGGTGAGAGATGATACAGATTTAGAGGTGAAGGGCATGAACATGGCCAGAAGTGTTTAGGTGTGGGATATGTGGTGCGGGACCTGCATTAGTAGCTGAATTAACGAGAGAGGCAGAGAGGGAAAGAGAGGCTACAGAGAGAGGCAAGGAGGGAGAAAGAGAGATGGGGGAGAAAGAGAGGAGAGAAGACTCAAGGCTGGCTTCAAGGTCTGTTGTGTGAGCAGCTGAGCTGTGGAAAGTTCTGGTAGGAGCAGGTTTGAAGAGAGGGAGGATCAGATGCTCAGTTGTGGACTTTCTAAGCTATGTTTTAAACTTCCAAGTGAAGAGTTTCAGTAGGCAGCTAGATACATGTGCCAGTGCCTGCAAGGAATGAAAAGAAAACCTCTAAGTTAAAAACAATTTCATGATTAGAGACTATGGTGAAAATAGAGGTTCAATCAGATGTAAAAATAAAAAAGTATTCATTTCTCAATTACTCCCTCAAACACTCACTCATTCCTTCATTTATTCACTTAACAGCCATGTGGCCCAGTTTCTTCATGAGGTCAACTTTAAAACAAGCACAGGTTAGCAACCAAAACTCTGCTTAAAAATGAACCTACCTGTACTTTTGATTAGAGAAGAGCTACCACCACATTCAGCAATGTTAAGCAATGTTCCTCTCTAGCTCCTGGGGAGAGGAACACATACCCAGAAAATGAGCTTTTCTTTCTCTCCCACAGGTACTTCCTGGTACACAAAACTCCCCACTTTATTATATGATACAGTGATAAAGACACAGTGAACTAATACTTGCAAGTTGCCCAGAACTACTGTGGAGACATATAGCATTATGCTCTTAAAACAAGCTTCTCAACACTGGCTACACATTAACATCACCTGGGAGTATTTTTGAAAGTGCCAATGTCCAAACCCAGCCTAGATAATCAGATTTAATTGATCCAGAGCAGGCCTGGTTACTAGTAGCTTTTAGAAACTCCTTCTGGTGATTTTGAAGAGTGTGTGTGTGTGTGTGTGTGTGTGTGTCTGTGTGTGTGTGTCTGTCTGTGTCTGTGTGTGTAATTCGGGTTAAGAATGTGGGGTCTAAGCCAGAGCTCTAACCTATTCTGTTTGGTTATCTCTCTATCTGTTCGGCTCCTGAAAGGCAGTGATTTTAAATGAAGACTGAAGTAACAGTGAACTAGATGAAGTGGGCAGTAGAAAGGTGGGAGAATGAGGCAATTCTCTAGATAATAACAATAGCCATGAAAGACATGCTAATACCCAAGTCCTGACTTTATAAAGCCAAGAGCAGCCTCTATAACCATTTTAGCTATTCTTTAGGGCAGAAGAGAGTTATGCCCAAAAGGAGAATATTTACTTCCTGATTTTCCATACAGCCTTTTGAGAAAAGATCTAAAGAAAACACGCTGTTGGAGATGGTGCTATTGTGGGGAATCATTTGGTACTTAGATAACAAAAGAGATAGGTCTTTTCATTTCCCTGGTAGAGCATCAGTTGGTGAAAACTCAAGTAAAACAAGTTCAAATTAAAAAAGATGTAAAAATAAAAAAGTATTCATTTCTCAATTACTCCCTCAAACACTCACTCATTCCTTCATTTATTCACTTAACAGCCATGTGGCCCAGTTTCTTCATGAGGTCAACTTTAAAACAAGCACAGGTTAGCAACCAAAACTCTGCTTAAAAATGAACCTACCTGTACTTTTGATTAGAGAAGAGCTACCACCACATTCAGCAATGTTAAGCAATGTTCCTCTCTAGCTCCTGGGGAGAGGAACACATACCCAGAAAATGAGCTTTTCTTTCTCTCCCACAGGTACTTCCTGGTACACAAAACTCCCCACTTTATTATATGATACAGTGATAAAGACACAGTGAACTAATACTTGCAAGTTGCCCAGAACTACTGTGGAGACATATAGCATTATGCTCTTAAAACAAGCTTCTCAACACTGGCTACACATTAACATCACCTGGGAGTATTTTTGAAAGTGCCAATGTCCAAACCCAGCCTAGATAATCAGATTTAATTGATCCAGAGCAGGCCTGGTTACTAGTAGCTTTTAGAAACTCCTTCTGGTGATTTTGAAGAGTGTGTGTGTGTGTGTGTGTGTGTGTGTGTCTGTGTGTGTGTGTCTGTCTGTGTCTGTGTGTGTAATTCGGGTTAAGAATGTGGGGTCTAAGCCAGAGCTCTAACCTATTCTGTTTGGTTATCTCTCTATCTGTTCGGCTCCTGAAAGGCAGTGATTTTAAATGAAGACTGAAGTAACAGTGAACTAGATGAAGTGGGCAGTAGAAAGGTGGGAGAATGAGGCAATTCTCTAGATAATAACAATAGCCATGAAAGACATGCTAATACCCAAGTCCTGACTTTATAAAGCCAAGAGCAGCCTCTATAACCATTTTAGCTATTCTTTAGGGCAGAAGAGAGTTATGCCCAAAAGGAGAATATTTACTTCCTGATTTTCCATACAGCCTTTTGAGAAAAGATCTAAAGAAAACACGCTGTTGGAGATGGTGCTATTGTGGGGAATCATTTGGTACTTAGATAACAAAAGAGATAGGTCTTTTCATTTCCCTGGTAGAGATTCAGTTTACAGTTTTGCATGTTAACTACTGTGATTGTGACTAGCTTATCTGTTTCTTGGGACCACATAGAAAGAGTATCAATGAATGTAATTCTACCTGGAATTTATGGGTCTTCAGAGACAAGACTAAGATCCTTTTGGGAGATGCTACTGAAACCATCATATTTAAACATCCTAAACAGTTATACAATTTGGCGAGAAAAAAGAGACACTGTCATGTTAACAGCAACAAAAAAGCAGGGTTTTACCCCCATGTTACTGAAAAGCTACAGGAAAGAATGGCCTTCATTGCACTTTCCCCCATGTTCTGTGGGGCAAAGGCCATGTCTAAGTAATCATTCTGGGTCTCCCAGCCTCAGAGCAATGCTTTGTCCATATGCCTGATTGGTGCTCACATCTTCCTTCTCCCACTCCTAAGTATTACTTTTTATCCTTAGCTTTCATCCTTATCTTTCAGTTGATATTGGTTTGGAAGATTAATGAAGTAGGAGATTAACAGATATTGTTTTGGAGTGTAAAGTCTTTATGATCTTTCCAAAGGATTTTTTTTTTTTCTACATAATGGATTTCACTCTTTTGCTATTGACAGAAATGATGCTTGCTCGGAAATATTTGTCTTCTCATATCCTATGATACTCATAATGAAAACAGAAATTAGAATGACCTTAAATCCTTACTCCATACTGTGCTGTCTTTTCTTCAACTATGCAAGGTGCTGGGCAACAGGAGAGAGGAAGTGGAAAGTTGTTAAAGTAATGTGAACTTGGGGAAAATTTTCCAATGTAAACATCTTTTTTTTTTTTTAATTTATTTATTTTGGGCGGGGGTCTATTGGTCTTTCATTTGTCCATTTTCATCCATCTTTGCTCTCCGGCCCGTGTGGGCCTCCCATCACGGTAGCCTCTGTTGTCGCAGAGCGCTGGCTCTGGGCGCATGTGCTCCAGAGCTCCGGCTCGGCAGTTGGACACATCGGTCCAGCCGCTCCGCGGCACGTGGGATCTTCCCAGGCCAGGGATTGAACCGGCGCCCCTTGCACTGCAAGGCGGTGTCCTTACCCACTGGACCACCAGGGGAAGCCCTGTAAACATCTTTTGAGGTTTTTTTAATACTCTGAAATAAATTATCTGAAACCAATCACTCTGTTATAAGAAGCTATTGTTTGACAAGGACAAAGAGAAGGGATTTGTTTTCAAGTTGAAGCAGAAATTTGGGCCCATGAACAAACCTTAGAAATGTGTGGTGATCTTCAGAACACTGTTTTCACTGGAAAATATTTGCAAAGCAACTTTGCTTTGAAAGTAGCAGGAAGACCATGATTTTCTTATATTTTGTAAATATTTAGATACCTATTATAAAAACAGAGTGCTAGAGATGAAAAATAATGAATAAGACATGATTCCTGCCATTGAGGAACTTTTATATGAACTGAATCTTAGGGGATGAGTAGAAGCTGGCCAGAGGAAGGAAGGGTGTTCCAGATTTTGGATACATCATTTTCAATGCTACAGACTACAAAGGGCTCTAGAAAGGTGCAGGAATGAAGACCTCTTTAGAGTCAATGGAGCACATGACTCCTACAGGAAAAGATGGTGGTTGAGTCTTAGATGACAAACGGAGAAATAGAAGAGTGTGGTAGTTGGCAGCACAGAGTCTGGCCTGGGTTCAAAACTGGATTACTCCATTGACAAGCCAGTTACCTCTGTGCATCTCATTTCTTCAGCTTTAATATGGAGATAATGATACCTCATGGGTACTGAGAACAGTGCCTGGGTACAGTTTACTGAGCGAAGACAATAGGACTTTATCATGAGATGATGACCACCAATGCTAAAACAGTGTTCAGTGATAAGGAGAAGAGAGTCAATTACAAGAAATGTTTCTTGAGCGTATTTGAAAGGTTTGTCAAATGATTGGACTGTGTGAGCAAGAAAGAGAACAGGAAGGAGGTCAAGAATGTCAATCATGTTTCCAGACTGAGAAATCCTAGATGGTAGAGCCTATGATCAAGATCACAGAGGAAGGAAAAGAGACATTTGGTCATATTGTGTTTAAAGTTTCCATGTAACAACCAGGTACATGTGTGCCAAGTTGCTTCAGTCATGTCTGACTCTTTGCAACTCCATGAATTGCAGCCTGCCAAGCTCCTCTGTCCATGGGATTCTCCAGGCAAGAATACTGGAGTGGGTTGCCATGCCCTCCTCCAGAGGATCTTCTCAACCCCCTGAACTAGCAGCCTCTGTAGCTAGTGGATTCTTTGCAGGTGGATTCTTTACCGCTGAGCCACCAGGGAAGCTCCAACAACCAGGTAGAGGTCTCTGTTAGATAATTGGTAATAAGAGTATCAGATTTGGGAAATAACAAAAATAATGGATTTAACCGTTATCAGTTCAGAAATGGTAGTAAGAGAAACTTTAAATAGAGAGTGTATAGAGTGTGTTTTCTCATACTTGGTGCTATTGACATTTGAGGATGGTGAATTCTTTGTGATGGTAGGGGGTGGGGCATCCTGTATATTCTTTTTTTTTTTTTTTTCATCCTGTATATTCTAGAAGATGTTTAGCAGCATCCCTGGCCTCTACCTACTTGATGCCAATGGCACTTTCCTCCTTAGCTGAGGCAACAAAGACCATCTCCAGATATTACTAGACATAATACGCTCCATGGGTGGGGGTGGGTGGGGATTGCTCCCTGTTGAACCAAGGATATTGAGTGATGATGGTAGAGAGTGAAATCCAGGCAAACTATACACACACTGAGCCTTGATTTTTAAATATATTGATTGCAAAAATATAGTATAACAATAATAATTATAGTAATAGCACAGATATTGTTGTGATGAGCATTCTGAAGCCATCAAGTGCTGACCAAATGGTCCTTGTCATGATTAGCCAAAGCTGAAAAACCTGTTTGTGACACTGGCAAAATGGTGGGGGTTTTGAACTCCCTTTTCATTATGGGAGTGTTTTGGTCCTCACAGAAGATACTCATCCATCTTCACTAGTGTCAGCCGTCACTCCTCACATCACAGGCAAACAGTTGGATTCACATGGCAAAGCAGAGGGCCAACGTGTTCCAGTGTTTTTACACAAGGATACACTGGCTAGTCACTGGATGAAACATTTCAAGCCCCACTGTATTCTCACTCTTTCTATTCTTCTTCTCCTCCTCTACCTCCCTAATGGAGAAAATGGATGCTAAGTCAAATGACATATTTGTGGCTGTTCATAAATCTTGATTGTCACAATCACTAAGCATGAGATCTGTGGTGTCATATATTTTAGTGTTACTTGGAAACATTTTTTAAAAAGCAAATGAAAACAAAGTCAAACCCTGGGTCCTGGCTTTCAACAGCAGTAAATAATTCCTTATATTCTCTTTTGCACTAGGCCCTTATACCAAGTCAAATTGGTCTAATGAGAGAAAATGACATAATCCAACAACCAGGTAGAGGTCTCTGTTAGATAATTGGTAATAAGAGTATCAGATTTGGGAAGTAACAAAAATAATGGATTTAACCGTTATCAGTTCAGAAATGGTAGTAAGAGAAACTTTAAATAGAGAGTGTATAGAGTGTGTTTTCTCATACTTGGTGCTATTGACATTTGAGGATGGTGAATTCTTTGTGATGGTAGGGGGTGGGGCATCCTGTATATTCTTTTTTTTTTTTTTTTCATCCTGTATATTCTAGAAGATGTTTAGCAGCATCCCTGGCCTCTACCTACTTGATGCCAATGGCACTTTCCTCCTTAGCTGAGGCAACAAAGACCATCTCCAGATATTACTAGACATAATACGCTCCATGGGTGGGGGTGGGTGGGGATTGCTCCCTGTTGAACCAAGGATATTGAGTGATGATGGTAGAGAGTGAAATCCAGGCAAACTATACACACACTGAGCCTTGATTTTTAAATATATTGATTGCAAAAATATAGTATAACAATAATAATTATAGTAATAGCACAGATATTGTTGTGATGAGCATTCTGAAGCCATCAAGTGCTGACCAAATGGTCCTTGTCATGATTAGCCAAAGCTGAAAAACCTGTTTGTGACACTGGCAAAATGGTGGGGGTTTTGAACTCCCTTTTCATTATGGGAGTGTTTTGGTCCTCACAGAAGATACTCATCCATCTTCACTAGTGTCAGCCGTCACTCCTCACATCACAGGCAAACAGTTGGATTCACATGGCAAAGCAGAGGGCCAACGTGTTCCAGTGTTTTTACACAAGGATACACTGGCTAGTCACTGGATGAAACATTTCAAGCCCCACTGTATTCTCACTCTTTCTATTCTTCTTCTCCTCCTCTACCTCCCTAATGGAGAAAATGGATGCTAAGTCAAATGACATATTTGTGGCTGTTCATAAATCTTGATTGTCACAATCACTAAGCATGAGATCTGTGGTGTCATATATTTTAGTGTTACTTGGAAACATTTTTTAAAAAGCAAATGAAAACAAAGTCAAACCCTGGGTCCTGGCTTTCAACAGCAGTAAATAATTCCTTATATTCTCTTTTGCACTAGGCCCTTATACCACATGTACTCAGACTCTATTCCAAAGCCTGGGCACCAAATGACTACTGTAAATCAAGTGAACTTGCCAGAGAAAATGACATAATCTTTATCTGGAAAGTCTTCCCTACAGCCTTTTGCTTTAGGGAGTAATCTGTTAGTGAAACTGAAACATTGCTCTGCTTATTTTATGTTTTTTTTTTTCCTCTTGGATATATCTGAGAGTTGTTCGGTATGTTTCTCTTTTGGTTTGTTTTCCTCTTCATTCCTCCACCTCCCCTCCGCACCAAACAATCGTGAGAAGCAAAGATTTACGGCTTAGAACCAAGAGTCACTGCTCACTCAACCAGCAAAATCTGCTTTCCAGCTATGGGTGAAAGTGACTGGCTGTAAGTGCCTCAACCTGCTGATCCTGCAAAGACCCTGTACCTCCCACACCACCAGCTTTCCAGTGGAAAATTCCTGGGCACAGAAGGGCCAGCCTTCAGACAGGGAATCAACCTGCCATGCTCCCCTGGGCACAAGGACCTTGGCATCTGGCCTACCACTATCATTAAAAGTAGGGGGCTTTTATGTTAGTTTTTCTTAAGTTCGTGATTCGGACAGCTTTTCATTATGATGCGATTATTTTTTTTTTCCTCCAAGGCCAGGCCTCCACCCTCACATCTTTGGTGGAATGTGTTAATAATTTGCTTTAGGGAGATGAAAGCCTCTTTGATACAAGTAGAGTAAACACATGGAACACTGCTCAAAGGTCTAATTTCCACAATGGGAGCACAGTTTAGGAACTGAGAGTTGAATGGAGAGAATAGTCTTATTTCTGAGTCACTTTTCTCCTGCAGTGTCCCTCCTGTGCCTTTGCAGCTCTTCCCTGACTTGTCCAACTGAGAACAATGCCGACACCTACTGTAGGACTCTCCAGACACTTGGCAACAGACAAAGACCATCAGTAACTGTTGTGGTAAATCCCTGAACAAGTCCTGAAGCAGATCATAAAGGCAATATCTTCCAGATAGAGAGAAGGGCTCAGATCCTTCCAGGTGCTAAATGAAGACTCGCTTCATGATACCATAACATAGCGGAAGGACCTCACCAAGTCTAACCTCTTCATGTTAGATGAGAACTCGAATGTTCAGGGAAGTTATATAACTCATACAGGTTTTCCACATTCCAGCAGATTTTTCCCTTAAGACCTGCATTGTTATATTCTCATTTTCTGCAAGAAACGGTGGAAGTAATAAAAACAAAAAACCCACTTTTTAGAGTTTCTATAACCCCCTTTTTCTGAGCTTCCTGCATTTGGGGTGTCCCTCACACCAGGATCTTAGCACCACCAGAGAAGCCCTTGAACCCTCTAGAATTCTCCTCAGTGGCTCAGTCTCAACAGTCAACTAGGGGGCGTCTCACCCACTGTTCTTCAAAGCCTCTTTTCCACCCCCTGAAGACTCAACTTTCTGAGGCCAAATGAATGCACCAAACAGCATCCCAGTGGACAGTGACTTAATCTGCTACCCTTCTCAGACCTCTAGCAATTCATAGGAATCCCTCATAAAAATTCATTTGAATATCCTGAAGCCAGCCTAAAGAAAATTTGAAAAAGGGTATATTTCTTAGTTCCCTTTGCACTCTGAGTCCTTGGTGACTCAGATGGTAAAGAATATGACAGCAATACAGGAGACCCTGGTTCAATCCCTGTATCAGGAAGATACCCTGGAGAAGGAAATGGCAACCCACTCCAGTATTCTTTCCTGGAGAATCCCATTAACAGAAGAGCCGGGCTGGCTATAGTCCATGGGGTCACAAAGAGTAAACACATGGAACACTGCTCAAAGGTCTAATTTCCACAATGGGAGCACAGTTTAGGAACTGAGAGTTGAATGGAGAGAATAGTCTTATTTCTGAGTCACTTTTCTCCTGCAGTGTCCCTCCTGTGCCTTTGCAGCTCTTCCCTGACTTGTCCAACTGAGAACAATGCCGACACCTACTGTAGGACTCTCCAGACACTTGGCAACAGACAAAGACCATCAGTAACTGTTGTGGTAAATCCCTGAACAAGTCCTGAAGCAGATCATAAAGGCAATATCTTCCAGATAGAGAGAAGGGCTCAGATCCTTCCAGGTGCTAAATGAAGACTCGCTTCATGATACCATAACATAGCGGAAGGACCTCACCAAGTCTAACCTCTTCATGTTAGATGAGAACTCGAATGTTCAGGGAAGTTATATAACTCATACAGGTTTTCCACATTCCAGCAGATTTTTCCCTTAAGACCTGCATTGTTATATTCTCATTTTCTGCAAGAAACGGTGGAAGTAATAAAAACAAAAAACCCACTTTTTAGAGTTTCTATAACCCCCTTTTTCTGAGCTTCCTGCATTTGGGGTGTCCCTCACACCAGGATCTTAGCACCACCAGAGAAGCCCTTGAACCCTCTAGAATTCTCCTCAGTGGCTCAGTCTCAACAGTCAACTAGGGGGCGTCTCACCCACTGTTCTTCAAAGCCTCTTTTCCACCCCCTGAAGACTCAACTTTCTGAGGCCAAATGAATGCACCAAACAGCATCCCAGTGGACAGTGACTTAATCTGCTACCCTTCTCAGACCTCTAGCAATTCATAGGAATCCCTCATAAAAATTCATTTGAATATCCTGAAGCCAGCCTAAAGAAAATTTGAAAAAGGGTATATTTCTTAGTTCCCTTTGCACTCTGAGTCCTTGGTGACTCAGATGGTAAAGAATATGACAGCAATACAGGAGACCCTGGTTCAATCCCTGTATCAGGAAGATACCCTGGAGAAGGAAATGGCAACCCACTCCAGTATTCTTTCCTGGAGAATCCCATTAACAGAAGAGCCGGGCTGGCTATAGTCCATGGGGTCACAAAGAGTCAGACTTTGATGAGCAGCTAACATACTTTGCACTTTAGGTTTTTTCAAGTTTCATTTTTGTATCCAGGTTTGGGTATTACAGAAGAGTTGGTTTGGGGGCAATTCACGGTCTGATGGGGAGTCCTGGTTTATAAGAGTCTTGCTTTTTATTGCTTTTTTGAGGCACTCAAATATCCACTTTCAGCCATGTGATTCCAAGATCATTTCATCGTTTCTTTTCCAAAACTTGAAACATGACAGTGATCTTTTCATCCAAATTTTGTAGCTTTGATCTTTGTTATCTTAGCCTTCAAAATATATAGATTTTTTTTTATCATCAAAGTCATAAAACATGTTTTGGCTCAGACACCTCAAGAGAGATTGAGTTCATTTTTTCTGTTCTTCTGTCAGAATCCTCCTTTGTAGCAATTTGAGTATCCTGAGGCCACATTCCTCAGAGACACGTACCTCGCCTCACCTCCCGTCCCCCTTATCTGTCTCCCTCCACTTTTACACAGTGCTTTCTAGAACACAAAGTTTAAGGGTAATTTAAGAAAAAAATCCCACTTAATAGGCAATAGTTTAATTCTTTAAGGCTTCATTTCCTCTCAAAGACAGCATTTAATTTGTGTTTCTACACTGACATTCTTTCCAAAGTTAAAATGTCCCTAAGAAAAATTAGCAGCGCTTTTAATCTACTGGGAATTAGTGGCATCTTGTCCCTTAATATTTGGCAGTGATTACCATTTGAAACCTCCCCTGAAACTCCTTACCAGAACTCCTTGGCAATTTATGTTCAGCACAGTGTTGATATTCTTGAATTCTGCCCCCAAATCATATCCTTGTTGCATGTCCTTTGAGAATAAACTTCCTTCCTCCATGACCCACGATATGCTGCTCTTCTGGTAAGACGCCATCAGAGCCTTGAACAGCCTATGGAGCTGGGGTGCAAAACTGGACAAGAAGTACAGAAATAAATCACTGAAAAGATACAACAGAGATGGGTAGCTTTCCTTCAACGAACTGCAATTTCCTTTTCAAGCTATGGGTAAAATGGACATCATTTTTTTGTGTGTCACCTCTTCCAATAGCTGTCTCCTCTAAGATGTTAAGCTAACTGGTGCCTCATTTCTAAATCCAACTTGATGAACATGCAGCTACCAATTAGCTTGTGATTAATTAGTGATCTGCCACATAAATAGAGCAGTCTCACTGACCTCCATGGAGGCTGTGTGAACACTCTTGTTTTGTAATTTGCTTTAAAGGGACAAAGTATTCTGTAAAATGTTAACAATGTTCAGTGTTGAGGATTTACAACCATTTACTTAGCAGCATTGCTCCCACCGCTAATATGTCTTGTCAGTTACCCAAGCTGTGGCCCTTGTCTCATCCTCCCCTGACCTGAAGCAATACAGAAATGTCAATATGATGACCCTAATAATGGATCCTTTGTGTTTATATCTTCACTTTTTCACCCAAAGTTTCTTGAATGCACAAACTCACAAAGCCAGGAGCCCATACACTTCTGGAACATGGAACACAGGCTCATCAACTCAGACAAGACTGATTGGAGAATGTATTTTCCACATATGGCAATCCAAGAGTTAAGTGATTAGCCTGAGACTAGAGAGGGAGTAAATTGTGCCAGAAGATAACCTGTTTCACAATAGTCTTGTCTATGGCATTATCTCCAGAAGTCATCCCCTGTAATGCACAAGATACTCATTGCTTTGATACTCACTACTGGTTGATAACTGGCTGGGACTTTCCACCATGAGGAAATGGCAAAAACAATAAGCATTCCTTTTTTTTGACTGTCTTGTCCCACAGACTCTTAATTCCCTAACCAGGGATCAAACCCATGCCCCATGCTGTAGAAGCAGAATTCCAACCACTGAACCACCAAGGGATTCCCTAATAAGCAAGTATACCTCAATGAAAGTAACTAACATTTAAAAATCTAAAAAATAATAAGGAACTTGTTGTTTAGTCACACAGTCGTGTCCGACTCTTTTGCAATGGACTGTAGCCTGCCAGGTTTCTCTGTCCATGGAATTTCCCAGGCAAACAAACTGGAGTGGGTTGCCATTTCCTTCTCCAGGGGATCTTCCTGACTCAGGGGTCAAACCTGTGTCTCCTGCATTACAGGCGGAGTCTTCACCACTGAGCCACCAGGGGAGCCCCAAAAAGGACCTTACAAGTGGAAAAACTTACAAGTGGTTTCTTTCTTCATCTAAGAAACCTCCTGTGTCCCTGAAAAGCGGAACATGAACTGATCCAAAACTGATCCAAGCAATACGCTATTTAGTGTCAAAACAAATTGCTTACTTTGTGAGTGTCGTGGGGTTCCCAAGAAAAGAAAATGAATGGGAACCAAAGAGGTCTGGAAAGATTCTCAGAAGAGTGGACTAAGATCTGGGATTTAGACAATGATTGATACCTGCTCAGTGAGCTGGAAGGAAGAGAAGTGTTGTAGCCAGGAAGCACCACTGAACATACTAGGTCTTTACAACAGGTTAACAAAATTTACATAACCTAGATGGAGAAAGAAAAGAAAAACATGTAAAGCTGAGACCAAAAACAAACTCCTTTTTCTTTAAATTTAAATTTAAAGTTTTATTTATTTTTATTGAAGTATAGTTGCTTTACAATGTTGAGTTGATTTCTGCTGTAGAAGCAAAAGCTCTTAGCTGTCAGTGTTTGACTGGAAACACTTGGAGAAGCCAGGAGGCATTTTCACAGAAGCCAGTAGGCATTTTCCTGAATATATTTTGGCACATTCCTCCTCTTATGCCATGTGAGAGATTTGGCCAAACCAGATGAAGAGAGTTAGTGACATTTGCTGTCTCTTTGCTGGGTTGAATATATTTGCATGTGGCTATCAAATTTGATATGTACAAAATATTCCCACAGAGCAACTTTATTAAGTGAAGAAGTAGTGCACAATGGCCCTTCTGTTTATCAGAAATTTTATATCTAAGGATGGATAAAAATAAGACAGAGCTAACTCTGCTGTAATTATTACTTTTAGCAATATTTCTTCTTACTACCTCTCTTCCTCACAACACTGTAAACGATACTATCCCATTTCCCTAGGCTACATATAAATATCTGTTAAATGACTGGCTCCTTACTACAGACTCCCCAATGGGCTCTCATTTCTTCAGGATCTCCCTGGTACTTATGGATACCAAAAATTCTTTGTATGATACAATCCTTTTTCTAAGAAAGCACAAAATACAAGTACATAATTGGGTGTGGTCTTGCAATATAAATAAGTTCCAGGCAAGGTATTAGGTTGGCCAAAAAGTTCTTTCAGATATTCCCATACCATTTTACAGAAGACCCAAACAAACTTTTTGGCCAACCCAATATAAGCAATTCTCACAAAATGTCTGGTGTGAGAGCCTGTTCTATGAAAGAGGAAGGGAGTGATGAGGACTACAGGGTACCTGAGTATCTAAAGTGGACGAAAGAAGCCCTGAGAGTAAAAAGCAAGGCTGAAGAAGGAGATCCTTGTCAGAGAATTCACAAGTCTTCCCAGGGGCAGGCAGGAGTCACGGTTGCCAACACAGGCCTAGACAAACAGGTCAGGCCTGCAGTGGGTATGATCTGACTTTGCTCTAGGCATCACCAGGAATGATTCAGTGTAATGCTTATATATGAATGATGTCTAAGTATTGGAAGTGGAACAGTTAAACTGCAGTGTGAACTTGGGCAAAGTTATGTAAACTTGTGCCTCATTTTTGTGATTTCTAAAATGGGGATAAGAGCAGTTTGTACCTCACAGGATTGTTGGGGTTGGTAAAGAAAATAATACATATACTGGCTTAGCATAATGTCTCACATGTGGTAAACAATAAACGTTGGCTCTAAAGAGCTGCTTCACATTTTCTCCACCAGGCATTTTGCAAGACTTTGATGACATGGCATGGTAAACGAAGTGGACAAAATTTCAGCTGTATCTCACCCGTTGGCTGTTCATCACATCAACATGGAACCAGGGAAAGTAAAGCTCCCAAAGTTGAACTTCAGAGATACTGGTAAGTTTTCTGAAAATGTTGTTTTCAAAAGCTTGAGAATATGATGGTATGGTGGAAACATAGGCATTGATTTTGGAGCTATTAACACATAATCTTGAGTCCTGGCTTAAATTGTTATTGAGTCCAAGCTAGCAACATAACAGGTCAGTTAACCAACAGACAAGGTATTGAACTTTGAGTTCCTTGGCTTTATAAATATCTGTTAAATGACTGGCTCCTTACTACAGACTCCCCAATGGGCTCTCATTTCTTCAGGATCTCCCTGGTACTTATGGATACCAAAAATTCTTTGTATGATACAATCCTTTTTCTAAGAAAGCACAAAATACAAGTACATAATTGGGTGTGGTCTTGCAATATAAATAAGTTCCAGGCAAGGTATTAGGTTGGCCAAAAAGTTCTTTCAGATATTCCCATACCATTTTACAGAAGACCCAAACAAACTTTTTGGCCAACCCAATATAAGCAATTCTCACAAAATGTCTGGTGTGAGAGCCTGTTCTATGAAAGAGGAAGGGAGTGATGAGGACTACAGGGTACCTGAGTATCTAAAGTGGACGAAAGAAGCCCTGAGAGTAAAAAGCAAGGCTGAAGAAGGAGATCCTTGTCAGAGAATTCACAAGTCTTCCCAGGGGCAGGCAGGAGTCACGGTTGCCAACACAGGCCTAGACAAACAGGTCAGGCCTGCAGTGGGTATGATCTGACTTTGCTCTAGGCATCACCAGGAATGATTCAGTGTAATGCTTATATATGAATGATGTCTAAGTATTGGAAGTGGAACAGTTAAACTGCAGTGTGAACTTGGGCAAAGTTATGTAAACTTGTGCCTCATTTTTGTGATTTCTAAAATGGGGATAAGAGCAGTTTGTACCTCACAGGATTGTTGGGGTTGGTAAAGAAAATAATACATATACTGGCTTAGCATAATGTCTCACATGTGGTAAACAATAAACGTTGGCTCTAAAGAGCTGCTTCACATTTTCTCCACCAGGCATTTTGCAAGACTTTGATGACATGGCATGGTAAACGAAGTGGACAAAATTTCAGCTGTATCTCACCCGTTGGCTGTTCATCACATCAACATGGAACCAGGGAAAGTAAAGCTCCCAAAGTTGAACTTCAGAGATACTGGTAAGTTTTCTGAAAATGTTGTTTTCAAAAGCTTGAGAATATGATGGTATGGTGGAAACATAGGCATTGATTTTGGAGCTATTAACACATAATCTTGAGTCCTGGCTTAAATTGTTATTGAGTCCAAGCTAGCAACATAACAGGTCAGTTAACCAACAGACAAGGTATTGAAACAAGGAATAATGATTAAAAAGATGGCAGACAAATGTCTCAGAATAACCATCATATCAGGGCCTGTATTCCAGGATCTTTTATAATACAGAGATGGGGGAGGTGAGGAAGTAAAGTAAAAAGGCCATTGATCTTTCAAATGTCTCCTAGACTGGCCAGCCTCTGGGAGGGGATGTGTGAATTTCTTCCTTATTGCAACCATCCACAGGTGGACTTTGTCCTGAACAAAGGCATTTTGGTTTAACGTTCAGGCCAAGGGGTGGGGTTCCCTGAGGCTGGCCATTATATATGGGCAGTATCCTTCTAGAGAACAAAAGCAATGGGAAGCCATATGTATGTCTTCTTTGGAGAGGCGTCTCTTTAGATCTTTTTCCCATTTTTTGATTGGGTTGTTCATTTTTCCGGTGCTGAGTTGTCTGAGTTGCTTGTAGATTTTGGAGATGAATTCTTTGTCTGTTGTTTCATTTGCTATGATTTTCTCCCACTCTGTGGGGTGTCTGTTGAGCTTTTTTGTAATTTCTTTTGCTGTACAAAAGTTTTTAAGTTTCATGAGGTCCCACGTGTTCACTTTTCTTTTCAGTTCCACTATTCTAGTAGGTGGGTCAGAGAAGATCTTGCTTTGATTACTAGTAAGATGGTCATGATAACACACGCAGTGAACTCATGGAAAAACAGAGAATAGACATAAGGACATTGTGGAGACCGAACAGTGAGAGGGAGGCATAGAGGAAGTAACATCAAAACCTATACTGGCACATGTGGAAAAGATAGCTATTGTCATTGTGCTAGGGGAATAGGAGTGCCTACAATCACCTGGGGCAATGGTCTGGAGGCGGGGGGACTGGGAGGGAGGAGGGTCCAGGGATATGCATATGAATGATCTGGGAACATACATGTTGGTGAACAACAAAACTCTGTAAAATCTTTAAAATAAAGAAAAAAAAAAAGCAATGGGAAGCAAAGGTTGAAGTAAAAGAAACAGATCCAACATGGGGTCAGTTCTTCCCTGTAACAACATGCTAAGTTCACCTGTGAGCATCCAGTCTATCATCTTTAAAATGAAGATGATATTAGCACCATCTCACAGAACTGCTGCAGAGATTAATTAACACAATCAGGTACAACATTTAGAAGAGGATCATAAATACTTGGCACAGAGTAAGAGCACAGCAAGTTCTGGCTGCTAGTAGTAGTAGAGGAGGTGATAGTGATGGACAGGTTTGCCTTAGGGCACATTTGCAAATGGCACAGGTCATGGAGATCTAGTTTGACTCTTCCATTAGGATCTAATGAGAAGTAGGCTACTCAGTGCTGAAATGTCTTTCATAATTGCATATGTGTTTATCAGTTTATTTTAGACCTGCTTCAGTGTTTTGGGTTTGAATGTTTCCTGAAATTTCATTTTGGGGATAACTATGTCACTCAGCATGTTCCCAGTGAAACTGTACTTAAGTTCATTTCCTTCCTGCCATATCCAAGACACTCCCCTGCCTGCTGTCCATGACACAGTCAGTAGATGAAGCAAAGTCTACTCACACTGTAGTCCAGAAGTACAGAGAGAATGTAAGGTGTTGCTCCTTTACTTTGTCTATAACTAATCTGTCCTGATACCCTTCCTACTGCATAGTTAAGAAAACTTTGACATTTAGTCCTATCTAACTTAACATTTAGTCTTAGCCTATTGTTTAAACAGTGCCTTAATAACACTTGGCCATTCTGAAACACACTGAGAAAAATCTCAGTCTTTCAGAAGACTTCTTCCTTTCCTTCTAGTCTCAGTCTCCCTCCTCTTCTCCTATCCTTTCCTCCTAAGGTGGCACATTATAAGGAGGACTAGGAAGAGGACATTGCTATGACTTAACTGACCTTGAAGTAGAAAAGAAGGAACAGAGCCTGGTAGTGGGTGTCCGCTGCGGCGCTGGTCTCTGACACAGGGTCCTTGTCCACCTGGGTGTCTGTGGCCAGAGAACTGGTGATTGGGTCTCTCTCTGGTTGATCAGGACCTAGTGCCTTCTCACCCACTGTAAAATCAAAATAGAAAAAAAGCAATGGGAAGCAAAGGTTGAAGTAAAAGAAACAGATCCAACATGGGGTCAGTTCTTCCCTGTAACAACATGCTAAGTTCACCTGTGAGCATCCAGTCTATCATCTTTAAAATGAAGATGATATTAGCACCATCTCACAGAACTGCTGCAGAGATTAATTAACACAATCAGGTACAACATTTAGAAGAGGATCATAAATACTTGGCACAGAGTAAGAGCACAGCAAGTTCTGGCTGCTAGTAGTAGTAGAGGAGGTGATAGTGATGGACAGGTTTGCCTTAGGGCACATTTGCAAATGGCACAGGTCATGGAGATCTAGTTTGACTCTTCCATTAGGATCTAATGAGAAGTAGGCTACTCAGTGCTGAAATGTCTTTCATAATTGCATATGTGTTTATCAGTTTATTTTAGACCTGCTTCAGTGTTTTGGGTTTGAATGTTTCCTGAAATTTCATTTTGGGGATAACTATGTCACTCAGCATGTTCCCAGTGAAACTGTACTTAAGTTCATTTCCTTCCTGCCATATCCAAGACACTCCCCTGCCTGCTGTCCATGACACAGTCAGTAGATGAAGCAAAGTCTACTCACACTGTAGTCCAGAAGTACAGAGAGAATGTAAGGTGTTGCTCCTTTACTTTGTCTATAACTAATCTGTCCTGATACCCTTCCTACTGCATAGTTAAGAAAACTTTGACATTTAGTCCTATCTAACTTAACATTTAGTCTTAGCCTATTGTTTAAACAGTGCCTTAATAACACTTGGCCATTCTGAAACACACTGAGAAAAATCTCAGTCTTTCAGAAGACTTCTTCCTTTCCTTCTAGTCTCAGTCTCCCTCCTCTTCTCCTATCCTTTCCTCCTAAGGTGGCACATTATAAGGAGGACTAGGAAGAGGACATTGCTATGACTTAACTGACCTTGAAGTAGAAAAGAAGGAACAGAGCCTGGTAGTGGGGGTCCCCTGCTGCTCTGGTCTCTGACACAGGGTCCTTGTCCACCTGGGTGTCTGTGGCCAGAGAACTGGTGATTGGGTCTCTCTCTGGTTGATCAGGACCTAGTGCCTTCTCACCCACTGGCCCACCTCAGTCAGAAATGCTTATAGACCCTGCCTCCCACCCCAAGTCTCCATTACAACTTCCATCCGGGCATCACCGCTGTTGCAAGTGCCCTTCCTGCCACTACAAAGGATTCTAAGAGGTTCACAGGCTTTTCCTCACCACTCTTTAAAGCCTCCCCTGCCTGAACACTCTATCCTGCAGACTAGGTTAGTGGAAGCCAGAAAGTTAGCTTCTTTCTGTAGCCCTCAAGTAGGAACAAGAAACTTCTCTGCCTTCAGTGTTCCCTCCACCTACTCAAATACCTCCTAGGCCCGTAAGTCCTTTTATCTGGCTCTTCTCTACTGTCCCCACACCACCATCAGATCAGGACCCTCGCCTGCATCCTATCACCTGCTTCCTATCAACTTTTCAATAAAGCAGCAAATGCATGGCCTTGGTGTCCTGAAAGAATGAGGGTTTTTTAGCGCATGGGAAGAACCAATAGGGTCCCTAGTTTTGGTTTCTTTAAGAGAGATTTAAATTTAAAAAAAAAAGAAAAGAAAACTACACTCAAGACAATAGCATTTTAGGGCTTCCCCTGGTGGTCCAGTGGGTAAGGACACCTCCTTGCAGTGCAAGGGGCGCCGGTTCCATCCCTGGCTGGGAAGATCCCACGTGCCGCGGAGCGGCTGGACCGATGTGTCCAATTACAGAGCCGGAGCTCTGGAGCGCATGCGCCCAGAGTCGGTGCTCTGCGACGACAGAGGTCACCGCGATGGGAGGCCCACAGGAGCCAAAGAACAAAAACGGATGCAAATAGAGAAATGAAAAACCAATAGAAGTGGCCCGCCCGCTCCCCTCCCTCCCCAACCCGACCCCCGCCCAAAATAAATAAATAAATCTTTAAAAAAAAAAAAAAAAGACAATAGCATTTTAAATGGTACTATTTGAAGAAATTGAATATTATGTGGGCTTTCATAATTGGAAAAATTCAGTTTTTTAAATCCAACCCCTCCCATTTCCCCACTTCCCCACTACCACCCACATGCCCACATGCTATTTGAGCATGCCTATGGCCAAAAGGAGTAAGCAATGATGTCCAAAGGAAAGAATATTCATGTTTTCCAAAGTTTTGAATGACACAGGGAAGGAAGTTAACCAGCCTTCTTAAATTAACTGACCCAGCGCCAGTGAGACTATGTGGAAACTTGATGTACATAGTCACCAAACACTTAAGTGTTTGTTTTCTGTAACATGAAAGCAACATAGGAAATTATGCAAACCACTTGGAAAGAATGTGTTCCTTCTGCAGAATGGGCCCTTTCCTTTCCAGATCTAACTTTTACTTTTAGGTCCTTGTTTATGTTCTGAAATGCCTTCAATATTAGCAGCACAATAGCCAACAAAACTTATTTTTAGACAGAACACCACCACCCTGTATTCCAAAGTGTTTCACTCTGATTTAACAAGATCTTATCTATTATATTAAATCTGTTCATGGGCTACACAAACACCTGATTCACAGTCATTTGTCAGATACTTGTCTTGAGATAACCATGATCCACAGAAAAAAATTGAATGAATTATGAATGGATTTCTGAGATACATGGGTCCCAAGGTAAAACTCAGTCCAGACTAACCAACTGCTAAAATTCATATATTGAAGCTCTAACTCCCAATGTGATTGTAATTGGAGATGGGGCTTTTAGGAGGTGATTAAGGTTAAGTGAGGTCATAATTACAAGGTCCTAATGAAGTGTAAGAGAAGGAATGGAGAGCTATCTTTCTTTCTCTATCCCACTTGCACCAAAGAAAGGCCATATATGGACATAATCAGAAGGCCGCCCGCTGAAAGCAAGAGGAAAGTTCTCATCAGAAACCAAACCCTGTTGGCACCTTGATCTTGGACTTTCCAACCTTCAAAACTATGGGAAAGTAAATTTCTGTTACCAGACTGTTGTATTTTATGGCAGCCAAACAGATTAATACACCTACGAAGATGCCGATTAAGAAAACTCTGCTTAGTGTCATCTTCAGAGATAACTTTGACCATCAAATTAGAGGTGTGTGTGTGTGTGTGTGGAGACAGAGGAGACATTTTGCTCTGAAGTATGCTCCTGGATTTGTAAATGTGTCAACTGAGAATGTGCCCATTCTGCATGGTTTCTGCATTCTTATTTGGTTGATGGGAGAACAGAGCCCTTTCTTGGATAGAGCTAAGGAATATGTATTACCCTAGGACCAAGTGTTGCTTGCAACTCTTGCAAATAATCTCTATGAAATTTAGATAATGTAGTTTAAAAATAAGAAATATTGTGGGGCTTCCCTGGTGGTTCAGTGGGTAAGGACACCGCCTTGCAGTGCAAGAGGTGCCAGTTCGATCCCTGGCCTGGGAAGATCCCATGTGCCACAGAGCGGCTGGACCGATGTGTCCAATTACAGAGCCGGAGCTCTGGAGCGCATGCGCCCAGAGCTGGTGCTCTGCGACAACAGAGGCCACTGCAATGGGAGGTCCACACGGGCCAAAGAACAAAGATGGATGAAAATAGATAAATGAAATACCAGTAGAAGTGGCCCACCCGCCCCACTCCCTCCCCAACCTGCCCCCCACCCCAGCCAAAAAATAAATAAATAAATTATAAAAAAAAAACCAACCAAACAAACAAAAAGAAATATTGTGGATTACTCTTAGAAAGGATGCTGACAGTAGAGGCTATTTATTTTAAAAAGAAAGATAAAAACCGGAAAGGGAGTTCTCTTTTCCTTGCCTTTAGTTTAAAAATATGTGTAAATTGTTGTGGAAACTGATACTTTTGGCTCCTTTACCTTGAGTAAGCCTCACACAACCTGAGGAGTCAGGTATCATGCTGTCTCTGCCATGACCTGTTCACATGACCATGGACAAGTTCCTCAAACTTTCTGTGACTCAGTTTCCATACCTGTAAAATGATGACAATATCAGTAACTATATCTACAATTGTTATGAAGATGACTTGAGATAATGTATGTTGAGTCCATAGAAAAATATCTGGTACAGAGTAGAAGCTCAGTCAATAGTAGACATGTTCGTGATATCATTACCATTATTTTTATTATAATTGTTATTTTATAGATCTGACAGTTAAATCTCAGAGCAATCAAGGATTTTGCCTAAAATCACGTAGCTAATAAGTGGCAGACCCAGAATTCAAATCCAGAACCACCGTATGTCAAACTCCAGGCTCTAGAATCACCCACCAGCTTAGCCTGTCTGTAGCCATCTAGACTCAAGCAGCAAATAAAAGCTGAAGAATACTCAGTTGACCATAACTCCTAGGTTATTCAAGGGACAAGTCCTTGCTCATTGGAAAAGAAATGGACGATTTCCCTTTCCTTTCAAGGGTAAGCAGCTTGGATCACTGCCTCGGAGCAGCAGCGCCAAGCCACCTTAATCTTTCTGTTTTTCTTAGTCTCCAGGCTCCTCACCCTGTTCCTGGATGTTGATAAATCAAAGAAATGGCAGCAAAATGAAAAGATTGAATAAACATTTTTGTCAGGATCATATGAAAAGGGATTTCTCTTTTCATTAAATAATTGATAACAATATCTTGGGCTTTTTGATATTACTTTCCATGTTTTGTACTGGATGAAAGTGTATGACTCATAGAAATGACCAGAGAGGAAAATCAAATGAGTCACCTTGTCCAGCCCATTTGGGTCTTCCGGCCACTGTGCTCCTGGGCACAGTATCCCTGAGGGTCAACCCAGTCATTCCCACCTGCTGCAACTAGGCTGCATAGGAAAAGAAGGGGGTTTCTTCTGGAGGCATTCAGACCCCCAGAAAAGGAGTGATTCCAGGAAAGTGGAAAATATCAGGGCCTCAAGGAGTTACCCTGTAAGTTTTCCAAAAAGCATTTTCTGCTATCAACTTAGAGGTTTCGTGTCCACATTTCATCAGCTACAACTCCCAGTTATACCCGCACTGCTGGCTAATCACTCCTTGAGTGCTGTGCACACTTCAAAGAGTTGCCAGCCTTGGAACTCTCCTCCCCATTCAAGCAAGCTGAGGTACTAAACTTTGTATATCTTTCCAACAGATAAATCTCTGTTCACTTGATTGTCCTTATTGCTCTTTTGGAACCTTTCCAGCATGTATCCTACTGGTACCAAAATGCCAGTTAAGCCCATACTTCTGGATCCCATCTGGGTTGCTGGAGGAGAATTGTTATTTTATAGATCTGACAGTTAAATCTCAGAGCAATCAAGGATTTTGCCTAAAATCACGTAGCTAATAAGTGGCAGACCCAGAATTCAAATCCAGAACCACCGTATGTCAAACTCCAGGCTCTAGAATCACCCACCAGCTTAGCCTGTCTGTAGCCATCTAGACTCAAGCAGCAAATAAAAGCTGAAGAATACTCAGTTGACCATAACTCCTAGGTTATTCAAGGGACAAGTCCTTGCTCATTGGAAAAGAAATGGACGATTTCCCTTTCCTTTCAAGGGTAAGCAGCTTGGATCACTGCCTCGGAGCAGCAGCGCCAAGCCACCTTAATCTTTCTGTTTTTCTTAGTCTCCAGGCTCCTCACCCTGTTCCTGGATGTTGATAAATCAAAGAAATGGCAGCAAAATGAAAAGATTGAATAAACATTTTTGTCAGGATCATATGAAAAGGGATTTCTTTTTCATTAAATAATTGATAACAATATCTTGGGTTTTTTGATATTACTTTCCATGTTTTGTACTGGATGAAAGTGTATGACTCATAGAAATGACCAGAGAGGAAAATCAAATGAGTCACCTTGTCCAGCCCATTTGGGTCTTCCGGCCACTGTGCTCCTGGGCACAGTATCCCTGAGGGTCAACCCAGTCATTCCCACCTGCTGCAACTAGGCTGCATAGGAAAAGAAGGGGGTTTCTTCTGGAGGCATTCAGACCCCCAGAAAAGGAGTGATTCCAGGAAAGTGGAAAATATCAGGGCCTCAAGGAGTTACCCTGTAAGTTTTCCAAAAAGCATTTTCTGCTATCAACTTAGAGGTTTCGTGTCCACATTTCATCAGCTACAACTCCCAGTTATACCCGCACTGCTGGCTAATCACTCCTTGAGTGCTGTGCACACTTCAAAGAGTTGCCAGCCTTGGAACTCTCCTCCCCATTCAAGCAAGCTGAGGTACTAAACTTTGTATATCTTTCCAACAGATAAATCTCTGTTCACTTGATTGTCCTTATTGCTCTTTTGGAACCTTTCCAGCATGTATCCTACTGGTACCAAAATGCCAGTTAAGCCCATACTTCTGGATCCCATCTGGGTTGCTGGAGGGAGAATTGTTTCATCCTTTAGCCCACTTTACCTCAGGTCTTTTGAAACTTCCCGCGTTGAGTCATCTAGTCAGTGGACCACATATAACACTTAAGCACCCCATCCATTGTCTTTCAACCTGAATCTCTCTCATTGTGCTACTTCTCTGCATTCACTCTTTGGCCTTCTCAGCTCAGACTTTGCTGCCTGGGGACCTTTAACTGGAATTCATGCAGCCCTGATGATCTAGCGTATGAATATTGGGTAGATTGATCAATCTGTCTGAGCTTCAGTTCCTTCATCTGGGAGAAGGGGATAATAATCCCCATGTCCTTGTACAGACTGCTATTTTTAAAATGGATAACCAACAAGGACCTACTGTACCGCATAGAGAACTCTGCTCAATGTTATGTGGCAGTCTGGATGGGAAGGGAGTTTGGGGGAAAATGGTTACATGTAAATGTATGGCTGAGTCCCTTCGCTGTTCATCTGAAACTATCACAACATTGTTAATCCGCTATACTCCAATACAAAATAGAGTTTATATATTAAAAACTCAAAAAAATAACAAAAATTAATTTCTCTGTCCTAGTGTTGGGTGAGAATTTAGAGCCGGGTAAGTAAGTCAGGGGTATGTGATCTCTTCAGTGGGACTCTCTTACCCCACATTATCCAGTGGGCTCTTTTTCTCTAGGGACAACCCCTGTATCCCACTCAAGATAACTTTAAAAGATTTTTCCATTCATATTTTCTCTCAAAAGGGATTTTTTTTCCTTTGTCTTCACCAGTACTTGTAATTCTGCTATGTTTATTCCCTGGCACTAAGGCTGACTCATCTGCAAAATTGTACTAGCAGTTTATTCCCTTCATCCAAATCAATAATAAAAATTCAAAACAAAGTCAGTTTTTCCATCATTTTTTTTTTTAATCCACTTAAAACTTCTCTCTGTGGAACTTATGTAACCAAATTCATGTGAACCCTAAAGGGGTAAAAAAGCTACCATTGTGCGCTTAAGTAATTTTACCAGAAACTCTAAAGCACCCTCAGGTTGTTTTCATCTCTACCCAGTTAAGAAAACAACAAACAAGAAAGATAAGGCTCTCAATATAATATTGTACATTCATTCTGTGTTAACGGGACTAAGGTATGTTTTCTTTCTTTGCAGTTTATTCAGTTTTACTTTTGATAATCTAGTTCCTTCATTTTAGAATGGCCTACAAACTTCTAACCCTCAATGCTGAGGTATTTATAGACAGACTTCTCCAAAGAAGCAAAGTAGTTATATTTGTTGTTTAAAATTCACCACCACCAACCCCCACTATATAGCTTGATTTTCCAAATTTTGCTTATAGAACTATTTCAAATTCAACTAAAAGAACAAGGTAGCTGTATTAGAATCTACCTTTTATTTAAGTTTTTTTTTTTTTCAGCTAAACCAAATCTACCCTGCTGCAGTCAATTCTTATTAACGTATTAATGACAAGGTATAAAACACAGAAGAGGTGAAGTCAACATGCAGACCAGAGAATGCAAGTGTAAACTCTTTGTGGGGCAAGGCAAATCAGTGAACAAAGCAGGCTGGAGGGTGAACTAGAGAGCTGGCCTTGGATAATGGGGAAGCTTCTGTTTTGTTCTGACCATTTAATGTCAAGTAGAAATGCAAGCCAGAAGATCTGTTAGATTTCTGATTGTTTGAGAGATCCCCAAAATATTAGACTTTTTTTTTAGTGTGAACTCTTTCCATACTCAAAATTTTAAAGTAATTTGAACCTTTAAAGATTTGCTGCAGTTAAAAGAAGTTGCAATCAGAGGAAACTTTGAGCTTTCCTGCCACTATCACATGATCTTTAATTTAAATTGCACAACAGACACTGTCTAGATGCTCACCAACCTATTTCCTCTTCTCTGTGAGCATGCAGCTAAATTATATTCCCCAGTCTCCCTTACAGTTAGCCCCAAAGAATGTGGGTGAAGGCAGTGGACATCACTGCCAGGCTTGGTCCTCCACTATGTCTCCTCTACCAGCCAGATACAGGGAAGCCAGAAGCACCTCCAGGGTTGTGAAAGATGGCAGAACCTCCAGATGTCAGGAATCCAAAGGCCTACATGGAGGACGTTCCTCCTCACACCTTCCCTCAAAGAGACTTGGACAGTAATGAGAACAAGAAATAAACCTTTTCAAAAACCCTTGAGGGAATTCCTTGGTGGTCCAGTAGTAAAGAATCCACTTTCTCATGCAAGGGACTGGGGTCCCATCCCTGGCTGAAGAAATAAGATCCCACCTGTCTCAGGGCAACTAAGCTCATGCACTCACCCACTCCTGGCAACTAGAGAAGCCCGCACGCCACAGTGAAGACCCAACACAGCCAAAAAAAACCTTTTAGATATCAGGGCTTAGCTGATCTTGATTAATATAGGTTGACTTTCTTCTTTTTGTGTGTCAGTAGTGATATTTGTTAGCCCAATTTGATCTTTAGGAGTGAAACCTCAGAAATAAAAAAATTATTTTCCACATCATGCTGAAATGGTAGAAAAAGAAATAATACTAAGATTTTGATGCCCATTTTGTTTTATGATATTGCAAATGGGCATATGTTTTGTATCCAAACTGTCTTTATTAAGAAACTTTACTGCTAGAGAAAATTAGCCTTTCCTTTACAAAAAGTACTCTAATAGCAAAGATAGGGTGAGTTACAGATGACTGCATTCCACAACCACAGCCTCAGGCTCTTTCCTCCGTCAGATTATCTGTCATATTTATTGTTGACCTAAAATTCAATTTCTTTTTGAATAGCCAGAATGGCAATGTGTTGAGTAGAAAATTTTAGTGCTTCTTCCGTCTCCTTCCTACAATTTTGTTTTTCTGTGTTTATAACTTTTAGATGCTTGAAACTCCTGTTGTTAACATTCACCCTAGCTAGAAACACTAATGCATTAGAAAACTTTTAACTATTCCTATTTAAAGTCACTTCCTCTTTTGGAAACTTGAGTAATTTCTACATCAGTAAGGCATGCATAGTAAATAGGGGAAATATTGAAGAATGCAGTTTTATGACCCCTCTGGTTTCATTCTCAGCATGGAGAAGCCTCCACTATGTCTCCTCTACCAGCCAGATACAGGGAAGCCAGAAGCACCTCCAGGGTTGTGAAAGATGGCAGAACCTCCAGATGTCAGGAATCCAAAGGCCTACATGGAGGACGTTCCTCCTCACACCTTCCCTCAAAGAGACTTGGACAGTAATGAGAACAAGAAATAAACCTTTTCAAAAACCCTTGAGGGAATTCCTTGGTGGTCCAGTAGTAAAGAATCCACTTTCTCATGCAAGGGACTGGGGTCCCATCCCTGGCTGAAGAAATAAGATCCCACCTGTCTCAGGGCAACTAAGCTCATGCACTCACCCACTCCTGGCAACTAGAGAAGCCCGCACGCCACAGTGAAGACCCAACACAGCCAAAAAAAACCTTTTAGATATCAGGGCTTAGCTGATCTTGATTAATATAGGTTGACTTTCTTCTTTTTGTGTGTCAGTAGTGATATTTGTTAGCCCAATTTGATCTTTAGGAGTGAAACCTCAGAAATAAAAAAATTATTTTCCACATCATGCTGAAATGGTAGAAAAAGAAATAATACTAAGATTTTGATGCCCATTTTGTTTTATGATATTGCAAATGGGCATATGTTTTGTATCCAAACTGTCTTTATTAAGAAACTTTACTGCTAGAGAAAATTAGCCTTTCCTTTACAAAAAGTACTCTAATAGCAAAGATAGGGTGAGTTACAGATGACTGCATTCCACAACCACAGCCTCAGGCTCTTTCCTCCGTCAGATTATCTGTCATATTTATTGTTGACCTAAAATTCAATTTCTTTTTGAATAGCCAGAATGGCAATGTGTTGAGTAGAAAATTTTAGTGCTTCTTCCGTCTCCTTCCTACAATTTTGTTTTTCTGTGTTTATAACTTTTAGATGCTTGAAACTCCTGTTGTTAACATTCACCCTAGCTAGAAACACTAATGCATTAGAAAACTTTTAACTATTCCTATTTAAAGTCACTTCCTCTTTTGGAAACTTGAGTAATTTCTACATCAGTAAGGCATGCATAGTAAATAGGGGAAATATTGAAGAATGCAGTTTTATGACCCCTCTGGTTCATTCTCAGCATGGAGAATTCCATTCCTGATAGAGGATACGTCCATGTAAAATAAAAGAACATAAGACAGCAGCCTTTGTAATAATGACATTTTTCAGATGACTTATTATACTGGTCATGTACATATATATCTAAATAAAATACTTGCAGAATCAGAAAACAAGGTTTGAAACTCAGTAGAGATATATTCATGTGGCTAGATTGGGTACCAGATAGGCTATTAAGAGAGTAACATAAAGCAATAATAGTCTACTCATCATAATTACCCTAAGTCAGACCCTTGGTACTGATAGAATGTCACATCTAGCTGTGTTCATACTGCCAAAGCAAGTGCAGTACTTTGGAAGACTTTAGAGGAGAATCACAAATCTGATTAAAGGGAATGAAAACAAAACCTACTTGGAGAAAGAAAATCTTTAAAGTAACTAAGCCACAATTTCCAAATACATAAAGGCTTTGCTTCCTTTCATTGTGGAGGGCGGAGGGAACAAAAAGATTGACTCAATTTTAATTCTTTGGAAACTTGAGTTAGACAGGTGGCTAGGAAGTGCCGTGATTTTTAAGCATCCCTATAGTATTTCTACCCTACAGTTATGAAGAGTGTTTCTCTAGTAATACTGCATTGCTCGCTGCTCAACATACTATCTGCCTCCTAATTCAAATTATTCTCTACTTCTTCTCAGTATATGCCCTTCTCCCTAAATAGTTGGGTATTTTTAAAAGGAAATTGCCTCCTTGCCTGTTCATTGTTAAATCAATGGACAGAACTGATAACATAGACTTGGGAAGAGTTAATGATAATCAAGACAGTGGCAAATATTTCATGATTCCTAACTAGGTTTTATTTATCATACCAGTGGATACTCAGCAAGGTGGGACTTCAAGGCAAGCACAGTTCTTCTCATTTTACTGACAAGGAAACTGAGGGATGAAGAGGTTAACTTCTTTAACGTTGTGAAGCTAGGCACTAAAACCAGGAAGTGTGATTTTATTTTTTTGATTTTTATTTTACTTTTTACTTTTACAGTGTTTTGTTGTTTATAGATATGTATAATCCCAGATTAGTCATATGTATAAACTTGGCTCCCATCCCTCTTCCACCCCTCTCCCAGCACACCTGTCCCATCCCTCCAGGCCATCTCACAGCCCCCCTACAAGATCCCCTATTCCTATAGTGCAATGACAATAGCCATCTTTTTCAAATAAGACAGTTTAGCTTTCCATGTTACTCCCTCTACGCCTCTGACCCTCTGTTCATTCTCCAAAATGTCCATAGGTCTATTCTCAATGTTTGTTTTTCCAACACTTCACTGAGTGTGTTATCATTACTATCTTAGTAGACTCCATATATATGTGTTAGTATACTATACTTGTCTTTCTATTTTTGACTTACTTCAGTTTTTATGATAGGTTCTAGCTCCATCCACCTCATTAGGACTGATTCTTCTGCATTTCTTTTTACAGCTGAGTAGTACTCCATTGTATATATCTACCAGAGCTTCTTTATCCATTCATTCATCAGTGGACATCTAGGTTGCTTCCATGTTCTAGCTATTATGTACAGCACTGCAGTGAACATTGGGGTACAGGTGCTTCTTTCAGTTTTGATTTCATATGGGTATAAGCCTAATGTGGGATTGCTGGGTCATACAGTGCTTCTATTTTTAGTTTTTTAAGGAATCTCCATATTGTCTTCCATAAGGCTGTATCAATTTACATTCCCACCAACAATGCAAGAAAGTTCCCTTTTCTCCACACCCTCTCCAGCATTTATTGTCTGTAGATTTTTTGATGATGGCCATTCTGACAGGTGTGAGGTGATATCTCATTGTAGTTTTGATTTGCATTTCTCTAATGATAAGCGAGGTTAAGCATCGCTTCATGTGATTTTTGGCCATCTGTATGTCCTCTTTGGAGAGATATCTCTTAAGGGTTTTTTCCCATTTTTTGATTGGGTTGTTCACTTTTCCAATGTTGAGCTGTCTGAGTTGCTTGTAGATTTTGGAGATTAATTCTTTGTCTGTTGTTTCATTTGCTATGATTTTCTTCCACTCTATGAGTTGTCTGTTCAGCTTTTTTGTAGTTTCTTTTGCTGTACAAAAGCTTTTAAGTTTCATTAGGTCCCACATGTTCATGTTTCTTTTTAGTTCTGCTATTCTAGTAGGCAGGTCAGAGACGATCTTGCTTTGGTTTATGTCCTTGAGGGTTTTGCCTATATTCTCCTCTAAGAGTTTGATATCAGTTTTCTGGTCTTACATTTAGGCCTTTAATCCATTTTGAGTTGATCTTTGTGTATGGTGTCAAGGAATGTTCCAACTTCATTTTTTTGCATGTAGCTGTCCCATTTTCCCAGCACCACTTGTTGAAGAGGCTGTCTTTGTCCCATTTTATAGTTTCGCCTCCTTTGTCAAAAATAAGGTACCCATAGGTGTGTGGGTTTATCTCTGGGTTCTCTATCTTGTTCCATTGGTCTATAGGTCTGTTTTTGTGCCAGTACCATACTGTCTTGATGACTGTTGCTTTGTAGTGGAGTCTGAAGTTAGGGAGGCTGATACCTCCAGCTCCATTTTTCTTTCTAAGGATTGCTTTGGCTATTCGAGGTCTTTTGTGATTCCATATGAACTGTGTTATTCTTTGGTCTAGTTCTGTGAAAAATGTCATTGGAAGTTTGATAGGGATCGCATTGAATCTGTAGATGATATTTGGTAGTATGGTCATTTTCACAATATTGATTCTTCCGACACAGGAACATGGAATATCTCTTCATCTGTTTAAGTCTTCTTTAATGTCTCTCATGAGTGTCTTGTAATTTTCAGCGTACAGTTCTTTTGTTTCTTTGGGTAGGTTTATTCCTAGATATTTGATTGTCTTGGTTGCAGTGGTGAAGGGGATTGCCTCTTTGATTTCATTTTCTGATTTTTCATTGTTTGTGTATAGGAATGCCAGTGATTTCTGTGTATTGATTTTGTATCCCGCGACGTTGCTGAATTCATTGATTAGCTCCAGTAGCTTTCTAATAGTGTCTTTGGGGTTTCTGTGTATAATATCATCTCGTCTGTGAATAGAGGGAGTTTGACTTCTTCCTTTCCAATCTGGATTCCTTTGATTTCTTTCTCTTCTCTTATTGCTGTTGCTAGAACTTCCAGGACTATGTTGAGTAGCAGTGGTGAAAGTGGACAGCCCTGTCTTGTTCCTGATCTTAGAGGGAATGCTTTCAGTTTTTCACCATTGAGGATAATGTTCACTGTGGGTTTCTCATATATGACTTTCACTATTTTCAGATAGGTTCTTTCCATGCCCATTTTTTGAAGAGTTTTTATCATAAATGAATGGTGTACTTTGTCGAAGGTTTTTTCTGCATCTATTTAAATTATCATGTGATTTTTGTCTCTCAATTTGTTCATATGGTGTATCAAATTAATTGATTTGCAGATATTGAAGAATCCTTGCATGCCTGGGATGAACCTGACTTGGTCATGATGTATCCCATTTTCCCAGCACCACTTGTTGAAGAGGCTGTCTTTGTCCCATTTTATAGTTTCGCCTCCTTTGTCAAAAATAAGGTACCCATAGGTGTGTGGGTTTATCTCTGGGTTCTCTATCTTGTTCCATTGGTCTATAGGTCTGTTTTTGTGCCAGTACCATACTGTCTTGATGACTGTTGCTTTGTAGTGGAGTCTGAAGTTAGGGAGGCTGATACCTCCAGCTCCATTTTTCTTTCTAAGGATTGCTTTGGCTATTCGAGGTCTTTTGTGATTCCATATGAACTGTGTTATTCTTTGGTCTAGTTCTGTGAAAAATGTCATTGGAAGTTTGATAGGGATCGCATTGAATCTGTAGATGATATTTGGTAGTATGGTCATTTTCACAATATTGATTCTTCCGACACAGGAACATGGAATATCTCTTCATCTGTTTAAGTCTTCTTTAATGTCTCTCATGAGTGTCTTGTAATTTTCAGCGTACAGTTCTTTTGTTTCTTTGGGTAGGTTTATTCCTAGATATTTGATTGTCTTGGTTGCAGTGGTGAAGGGGATTGCCTCTTTGATTTCATTTTCTGATTTTTCATTGTTTGTGTATAGGAATGCCAGTGATTTCTGTGTATTGATTTTGTATCCCGCGACGTTGCTGAATTCATTGATTAGCTCCAGTAGCTTTCTAATAGTGTCTTTGGGGTTTCTGTGTATAATATCATCTCGTCTGTGAATAGAGGGAGTTTGACTTCTTCCTTTCCAATCTGGATTCCTTTGATTTCTTTCTCTTCTCTTATTGCTGTTGCTAGAACTTCCAGGACTATGTTGAGTAGCAGTGGTGAAAGTGGACAGCCCTGTCTTGTTCCTGATCTTAGAGGGAATGCTTTCAGTTTTTCACCATTGAGGATAATGTTCACTGTGGGTTTCTCATATATGACTTTCACTATTTTCAGATAGGTTCTTTCCATGCCCATTTTTTGAAGAGTTTTTATCATAAATGAATGGTGTACTTTGTCGAAGGTTTTTTCTGCATCTATTTAAATTATCATGTGATTTTTGTCTCTCAATTTGTTCATATGGTGTATCAAATTAATTGATTTGCAGATATTGAAGAATCCTTGCATGCCTGGGATGAACCTGACTTGGTCATGATGTATGAGTTTTTTGATGTGTTGTTGAATTCTGTTTGCTAGGATTTTGTTCAGGATCCTGGCATCCAGATTCATCAGTGAAATTGGTCTATAATTTTCTTCATCTGTGCTGTCTTTGCCAGGCTTTGGTATCAGGGTGATGGTGGCCTCATAGAATGTGTTTGGAAGCTTTCCTTCCTGTGCAATTGTTTGGAAGAGTTTTAGAAGGACAGGCATTAGCTCTTCTTTAAATGTTTGGTAGAAATCACCTGTGAAGCCATCTGGCCCTGGGCTTTTATTTTTGGGTAGATTTTTAATCACACATTTGATTTCTGAGCTTGTGATTGGCTTGTTCATAGTTTCTATTTCTTCCTGGTTCAGTCTTGGGAGATTAATCTTCCCCAAGAAACTGTCCATTTCTTCCAGGTTGTCCAGTTTGTTGCCATAGAGTTGTTCATAATAGTCTCTTAGAATCCTTTGGATTTCTGCATTATCTGTTGTAATCTCTCCTTTTTTGTTTTTGATTTTGTTGATCTGGTTCTTCTCTCTTTTTTTCTTGATGAGTCTGGCAAGTGGTTTGTCAATTTTGTTTATCTTTTTGAAGAACCAGTTTTTTGTTTTATTTATCTTTACTCTTGTTTCTTTCATTTCTTTTTCATTTGTTTCTACTCTGATCTTTATGATTTCTCTCCTTCTGCTAACTTTGGAGTTTTTTGGTTCTTCTTTCTCAATTTGTTTTAAGCATAGGGTTAGGTCATCTTTTTGATATTTTTCTTGTTCCTTGAGGTGGGATTGCATTACTGTAAATTTCCCTCTTAGAACTGCTTTTGCAGTATCCCATAGGTTTTGCACTGTCGTGTGCTCATTGTCATTTTCTTCTAGGAATTTTTTTTTTTTCGCCCTTCATTTGCTTGGTAATTAGTTGATTTTTTTTAGGTATGTGTTGTTTAATCTCCATGCGCTTGTGTTTTTAGCAGTTTTTTTGTCCTGTAGTTGATCTCTAGTCTCATTGCATTGTGGTCAGAGAAGATGGTTGATATAATTTCAGTTTTCTTGAATTTGCTGAAGTTTGATTTGTGGCCCAAGGTGTGGACTATCCTGAAGAATGTTCCATGAGCACTTGAGAAGAAAGTGTGTTCATCTGCTTTTGGATGGAAGATTCTGAAGATCCATGAGGTCCATCTCTTCTAGTGTGGCATTTAAGGCTTGTGTTTCTTTATTAATTTTCTGTTTGGATGATCTGTCCATTGGTGTGAGAGGAGTGTTAAAGTCTCCTACTATGATTCTGTTAGCGTTGATGTCTTCTTTTATGTCTGAAAGTGTTTGTCTTATGTATTGGGGTGCTCCTGTGTTGGGTGCATAGATATTTATGACTGTTATGTCTTCCTCTTTGATAGATCCCTTGATCATTATGCAGCATCCTGCCTTGTCTCTTGTAATCTTCTTTATTTTAAAGTCTATTTTGTCTGATATGAGGATTGCTACTCTAGTTTTCTTTTTGATTTCCATTTGCGTGGAATATCTTTTTTCATCCTCTCACTTTCAGTCTGTGTGTGTCCTTAGGTCTAAAGTGGGTTTCTTGTAGACAGCATATATGTGTGTCTTGCTTTTTGTATCCATTCAACCACTCTGTGTCTTTTGGTTGGAGCATTTAGTCCATTTACATTCAAAGTAATTATTGATACGAATGTTCCTATTGTCATCTTCTTAGATGTTTGGGGTTTGATTTGTAGGACTTCTCTCCTTCTGCTAACTTTGGAGTTTTTTGGTTCTTCTTTCTCAATTTGTTTTAAGCATAGGGTTAGGTCATCTTTTTGATATTTTTCTTGTTCCTTGAGGTGGGATTGCATTACTGTAAATTTCCCTCTTAGAACTGCTTTTGCAGTATCCCATAGGTTTTGCACTGTCGTGTGCTCATTGTCATTTTCTTCTGGGATTTTTTTTTTTTTGCCTTCATTTGCTTGGTAATTAGTTGATTTTTTTTAGGTATGTGTTGTTTAATCTCCATGCGCTTGTGTTTTTAGCAGTTTTTTTGTCCTGTAGTTGATCTCTAGTCTCATTGCATTGTGGTCAGAGAAGATGGTTGATATAATTTCAGTTTTCTTGAATTTGCTGAAGTTTGATTTGTGGCCCAAGGTGTGGACTATCCTGAAGAATGTTCCATGAGCACTTGAGAAGAAAGTGTGTTCATCTGCTTTTGGATGGAAGATTCTGAAGATCCATGAGGTCCATCTCTTCTAGTGTGGCATTTAAGGCTTGTGTTTCTTTATTAATTTTCTGTTTGGATGATCTGTCCATTGGTGTGAGAGGAGTGTTAAAGTCTCCTACTATGATTCTGTTAGCGTTGATGTCTTCTTTTATGTCTGAAAGTGTTTGTCTTATGTATTGGGGTGCTCCTGTGTTGGGTGCATAGATATTTATGACTGTTATGTCTTCCTCTTTGATAGATCCCTTGATCATTATGCAGCATCCTGCCTTGTCTCTTGTAATCTTCTTTATTTTAAAGTCTATTTTGTCTGATATGAGGATTGCTACTCTAGTTTTCTTTTTGATTTCCATTTGCGTGGAATATCTTTTTTCATCCTCTCACTTTCAGTCTGTGTGTGTCCTTAGGTCTAAAGTGGGTTTCTTGTAGACAGCATATATGTGTGTCTTGCTTTTTGTATCCATTCAACCACTCTGTGTCTTTTGGTTGGAGCATTTAGTCCATTTACATTCAAAGTAATTATTGATACGAATGTTCCTATTGTCATCTTCTTAGATGTTTGGGGTTTGATTTGTAGGACTTCTCCTATTCTTGTATTTATTGGCTATATCAGGCCCTTTAACACTTGTTGTAAGGCTGGTTTCATGGTACAAAATTCTTTTAGCCTTTGCTTGTCTGTGAAGCTTTTGACTTCTCCATCAATTTTGAATGAGATCCTTGCCAGGTAGAGAATTCCTGGTTGTAGGTTATTCTCTTTTAGCCATTTAAATGTGTCCTGACATTCTCTTCTGGCCTGCAAGGTTTCTGTTGAGAGATCAGCAGTTAAACATATAGGATTTCCATTGTATGTTACCTGCTGTTTTTCCCTTGCTGCTCTAAGTATTCTGTCTTTGTGTTTAGTCTGTGTTAGCTTGATTAATATGTACCTTGGTGTGTTTCTCCTAGGATTTATCATGTATGGAACTCTTTGCGCTTCTTTGATATGATTGACTATTTCCTTTCCCATGTTGGGGAAGTTTTCTGCTATAATCTCTTCAAAAAATTTTTCATAGCCTTTCTTTTTCTCTTCTTCTCCTGGGATCCCTATTATTCGAATGTTCATGCATTTGCTGTTGTCCCAGAGGTCTTTGAAACTGTCCTCAGTTCTTTTCATTCTTTGCTTTTTTTTTCTGTTCTTCACCATTATTTCCACCATTCTGTCTTCCAGCTCACTTATCTGTTCTTCTGCCTCAGATACTCTACCATTGAGTCCTTCCATAGTATTTTTAAGTTCATCATTTGAGCTGTTTGTCTCTCTTAGTTTTTTCTTAATTTCTTGCATATCTTTCTCCAGTGTGTCAATTCTCTCTATTACTCTATTTTCGGAGTTTTGAATTATCCTTACTATCACTCTTCTGAATTCTTTTTCTGATAGTTTGTCTATTTCTTCTTCGGCCATTTGGGTCTCTATGTTCATAGTTTGTTCCTTCATTTGTGTAGTGTTTCTCTGTCTTTTCATAATTATGTGTTTTTTTATGTTTTATGTCTGAGTCTTACAGTTGGTGTTTTGTCTCAGGATTGCTAGGATTGGTCTTTGGCCAGTATGTGGGATTCCACCTGGCGCTGTGCCTTTCCACCACACCTCTCCGCCGCTTAACTTGCCAGCTCCACCTCTCTGCCATGCCGGAAGTTTGATTTTAAAATTACTCAGCCTTAACTGCCATACCATATTGGCAATGCTACATAATCACTGGGAATGGAAAGTGTCAACCAACTCTCTACTTTAGGTTTGTCCCTCCAAGGAGACGTTGAAATAGGAGACCCTTATGAGGTACAGGGAACTGCATCATGAAAACATTTAGTATTTAAGGCTCTGGTTGCTAGTCCTTGGACTGGGCAAAATATCAAGCGATGTCCAGGATTCTAGATCAGTTTCTAAATACTGGGAAATTATCTGGGGATAAGATAGATCAGAGAAACAGCATGCGATCAAACAAAAACTGTGTGTCTTATAATTTTCTTATGACCAGATCAAAAAGCCATGCTTTGTTAAGTCAGAGAATTGTGAGTTTTATATTTCCCTAGATTAGTATGGGTTGTTTTTGGTGGGGGGCACTTCTATTAGTCTTTCATTTATCTGTGATCATCCATCTTTGTTCTTTGGGCTGTGTGGGCCTCTCATCGCAGTGGCCTCTGTCACTGCAGAGCACTGGTTCTGGGCACATGCACTCCAGAGCTCCAGCTTGGTAGTTGGACACATAGGTCCAGCCGCTCCATGGCAGATGGGATCTTCCCAGGCCAGGGATCAAACCAGCACCCCCTGCACTGCAGGGCGGTATCCTTACCCACTGGACCACCAGGGAAGCCCCTGGGTTTTTTTGGGGGGGGTTGGCTTTTATATCTTTTGGAAGAGTCCTTTTATCAGTAGAAATTACAAAAGTTCATCAACTAATTGGCTTTTTCTAAGACCAGAGATCCTGAGTAGAGAATCCTGGATGAGATAGGAGTTAAAGGAACAAGAGGAAGGGATCTTGGTGACAAAACAAAGAAAAACAAAGGACAAACAGTTTAGAACTCTCCTGTCATTACTAGTCACTCAGTTTTGTCTAACTCTTTGTGACCAAGTAGACTGCAGCACACCAGGCTTCCCTGTCCTTCACCACCTCCCAGAGTTTGCTCAAACTTATGTCCATTGTATTAGGTGATGCCATCCAATCATCTTATCCTCTGTCATCCCCTTCTTCTTCTGTCTTCAGTCTTTCCCAGCATCAGGGTCTTTTCCAACAAGTCAGCCCTTCCCATCACGTGACCAAAGTATTGGAGCTTCAGCTTCAGCATCAGTCCTTCAAATGAAAATTCAGGATTGATTTCCTTTAGGATTGACTGGTCTGATATCTTTGCTGTCCAAGGAACTCTCAAGAGCCTTCTCTAATGCCACAGTTCAAAGGCATCAGTTCTTCAGCACTCAGCTTTTTTTATTGTCCACCTCTCACATCCGTACATGACTACTTGAAAAATCATAGTTTTGACTATGTGGGCCATTGTCAGCAAAGTGATGTCTCTTCTTTTAAATGTGCTATCTAGGTTTGTCATAGCATGTATTCCAAGAAGCAGTCATCTTTTAATTTCATGGCTGAAGTCACCATCCACTGTGATTTTGGAGTCCAAGAAAATAAAGTCTGTCAGTATTTCTATCGTTTGCCCATCTATTTCCATGAAGTGATGGGACCAGATGCCATGATCTCCATTTTTTTGATGTTGAGTTTTAGGCCAGCTTTTTCACTCTCCTCTAGTTCACTTTCATCAAGAGGCTCTTTAATTTTTATTTGCTTTCTGTGATATCATCTGAATATCTGAGGTTACTGATATTTCTCCCAGCAATCTTGATTCCAGCTGTGCTTCATCCAGACTGGCATTTCACATGATGTACTTTGATATAACTTAAATAAGCAGGGTGACAATATACAGCTTTGACATACTCCTTTCCCAATTTGGAACAAGTCCATTGCTCCATGTTCGGTTCTGATTGTTGCTTCTTGTCCTGCATACAGGTTTCTCAGTCTGGCATTTCCATCTCTTTCAGAATTTTCCACAATTGACAGTGATCCACACAGTCAAAGGCATTTGCAGAGTCAATGAAACAGAAGTAGACATGATCTTAGTTTTTCTAACAGGAAGGGATCTATGAGATAGAGTTAAAGGAACAAGAGGAAGGGATCTTGGTGACAAAACAAAGAAAAACAAAGGACAAACAGTTTAGAACTCTCCTGTCATTACTAGTCACTCAGTTTTGTCTAACTCTTTGTGACCAAGTAGACTGCAGCACACCAGGCTTCCCTGTCCTTCACCACCTCCCAGAGTTTGCTCAAACTTATGTCCATTGTATTAGGTGATGCCATCCAATCATCTTATCCTCTGTCATCCCCTTCTTCTTCTGTCTTCAGTCTTTCCCAGCATCAGGGTCTTTTCCAACAAGTCAGCCCTTCCCATCACGTGACCAAAGTATTGGAGCTTCAGCTTCAGCATCAGTCCTTCAAATGAAAATTCAGGATTGATTTCCTTTAGGATTGACTGGTCTGATATCTTTGCTGTCCAAGGAACTCTCAAGAGCCTTCTCTAATGCCACAGTTCAAAGGCATCAGTTCTTCAGCACTCAGCTTTTTTTATTGTCCACCTCTCACATCCGTACATGACTACTTGAAAAATCATAGTTTTGACTATGTGGGCCATTGTCAGCAAAGTGATGTCTCTTCTTTTAAATGTGCTATCTAGGTTTGTCATAGCATGTATTCCAAGAAGCAGTCATCTTTTAATTTCATGGCTGAAGTCACCATCCACTGTGATTTTGGAGTCCAAGAAAATAAAGTCTGTCAGTATTTCTATCGTTTGCCCATCTATTTCCATGAAGTGATGGGACCAGATGCCATGATCTCCATTTTTTTGATGTTGAGTTTTAGGCCAGCTTTTTCACTCTCCTCTAGTTCACTTTCATCAAGAGGCTCTTTAATTTTTATTTGCTTTCTGTGATATCATCTGAATATCTGAGGTTACTGATATTTCTCCCAGCAATCTTGATTCCAGCTGTGCTTCATCCAGACTGGCATTTCACATGATGTACTTTGATATAACTTAAATAAGCAGGGTGACAATATACAGCTTTGACATACTCCTTTCCCAATTTGGAACAAGTCCATTGCTCCATGTTCGGTTCTGATTGTTGCTTCTTGTCCTGCATACAGGTTTCTCAGTCTGGCATTTCCATCTCTTTCAGAATTTTCCACAATTGACAGTGATCCACACAGTCAAAGGCATTTGCAGAGTCAATGAAACAGAAGTAGACATTTTTCTGGAGTTCTCTAGTTTTTTCTGTGATCCAAAAATGTTGGCAATTTGATCTCTGATTCCTCTGCCTTTTCTAAGTCTAGCTTGCATGTCTGAAAGTTCTCAGTTCACATACTGTTGAAGTCTAGCTTGAAGAATTTTAAGTATGAGTACAATGGTGTGGTAGTTTGAACATTCTTTGGCATTGCCCTTCTTTGCTATTGGGATGAAAACTGACCTTTTCTATTTGTGAGGCCACTGCCGAGTTTTCCAAATTTGCTGACAGATTGAGTGCAACACTTTAACAGCATCATCTTTTAATAGTTTTAGTAGCTTAGCTGGAATGCCGTCACCTCCACTAGCTTTGTTTGTAGTAAAACTTCCTTAGGCCCTCATGACTTCACATTCAAGGATGACCATCTCTAGGTGAGTGATCACACCATTGTGGTTATCCAGGTCATTAAGGTCTTTTTTGTATAGTTCTTCTGTGTAGTCTTTCCACCTCTTCTTAATATCTTCTGCTTCTGTCAGTTCCATACCATTTCTGTTCTTTATTGTGCTCATCTTTGTATGAAATGTTCCCTTAGTATCTCTAATTTTCATGAAGAGATCTCTAATCTTGCCCATTCTATTATTTTCCTCGGTTTCTTTGCATTGTCACTTAAAAAGGCTTTCTTATCTCTCCTTGCTATTCTCTGGAACTCTGCATTCAGATGGGTATATCTTTCTTTTTCTCCTTTTCCTTTTGCTTCTCAGCTATTGATAATGCCTCCTCAGACAGCCTTTTTGCATTTCTTTTTCTTTCCCAATTTGGACAATTTCTAATGTCCATGTGCTTCATCCAGACTGGCATTTCACATGATGTACTTTGATATAACTTAAATAAGCAGGGTGACAATATACAGCTTTGACATACTCCTTTCCCAATTTGGAACAAGTCCATTGCTCCATGTTCGGTTCTGATTGTTGCTTCTTGTCCTGCATACAGGTTTCTCAGTCTGGCATTTCCATCTCTTTCAGAATTTTCCACAATTGACAGTGATCCACACAGTCAAAGGCATTTGCAGAGTCAATGAAACAGAAGTAGACATTTTTCTGGAGTTCTCTAGTTTTTTCTGTGATCCAAAAATGTTGGCAATTTGATCTCTGATTCCTCTGCCTTTTCTAAGTCTAGCTTGCATGTCTGAAAGTTCTCAGTTCACATACTGTTGAAGTCTAGCTTGAAGAATTTTAAGTATGAGTACAATGGTGTGGTAGTTTGAACATTCTTTGGCATTGCCCTTCTTTGCTATTGGGATGAAAACTGACCTTTTCTATTTGTGAGGCCACTGCCGAGTTTTCCAAATTTGCTGACAGATTGAGTGCAACACTTTAACAGCATCATCTTTTAATAGTTTTAGTAGCTTAGCTGGAATGCCGTCACCTCCACTAGCTTTGTTTGTAGTAAAACTTCCTTAGGCCCTCATGACTTCACATTCAAGGATGACCATCTCTAGGTGAGTGATCACACCATTGTGGTTATCCAGGTCATTAAGGTCTTTTTTGTATAGTTCTTCTGTGTAGTCTTTCCACCTCTTCTTAATATCTTCTGCTTCTGTCAGTTCCATACCATTTCTGTTCTTTATTGTGCTCATCTTTGTATGAAATGTTCCCTTAGTATCTCTAATTTTCATGAAGAGATCTCTAATCTTGCCCATTCTATTATTTTCCTCGGTTTCTTTGCATTGTCACTTAAAAAGGCTTTCTTATCTCTCCTTGCTATTCTCTGGAACTCTGCATTCAGATGGGTATATCTTTCTTTTTCTCCTTTTCCTTTTGCTTCTCAGCTATTGATAATGCCTCCTCAGACAGCCTTTTTGCATTTCTTTTTCTTGGAGTTGGTTTTGATCACCACCATACTGTACAGTGTTATGAACCTCTGTCCACAGTTTTTCAGGCACTCTATCAGATCTAATCCCTTGAATCTATTCATCACTTCTACTGTGTAATCATAAGGAATTTGATTTAGGTCATACTTGAATGACCTACTGGTTTTCCCTTCTTTCTTCAATTTAAGTCTGAATTTTGCAATAAGAAGTTCATGATATGAACCACAGTCAGCTCCTGGTCTTGTTTTTACTGACTGTATAGAGCTTCTCCAGATTTATCTACAAAGAAGATAACCAATCTGATTTTGGTATTGACAGTCTAGACATGACCAGACTTTAAGGGATGGCCACCTGTGAAGGTAAATATTTGGGAAAACTAATGGATGATAAGGACTATTTTCAAGGTTTGTTTTTGTAGACTCTTTCTCTGTGCCATCTTGTCTCACAGGATAAAGTTGTCATCAACTTCCTGGTTTGGAAAAGTAGGATAAACACCTTCACAAGAGGAATTTGTGTTCTTTCAGGCAGATAGGAGAAGGTGGAGCACTTGTTCTGTGTCTGTTTCTCCTTAACTGCTTTCTGTTCAAAATAATGCTTATGCTGGAGTGGCAGGTTTTGGGGTGACATACCGTCAACCTGTTCAACCTCTGTTATGGATCTATTAGCATTGAACAATGTTGAACTTTCCAGTCAATAAAAACAGTACATGTCTCCTATTCAGTTGGATCTTTATATTAACTCAGTGATGTTTTGCTGTTTTTAGTACACATATTGTACATTTTTGTTGTATATATGCATACTTCATGGATTTTTCTTTTTTGTTACTATAAGTGGGTTCAAACTGACTTTGAGTGGCTTCCTTGTTGGAAGTTGTAAAGAATCAGCTTGTCAGTGCATGTCACATGAGTTCAGTCCCTGATCCAGGAAGATCCCACATGCCTCAGGGCAAGAACAAAGATGGATGAAAATGGGGAAATGAAAGACCAATAGAAGTGGCCCGCCTGCTCCCCTCCCTCCCCCTCACCCCCACCAAAATAAATAAATAAATAATAAAAAAATAAAAAACGACTGATCACTGAGGAAATCAAAGGAGAAATTTAAAAATTCCTAGAAGAAAATGACAATGAACACACGACCGTGCAAAACCTATGGGATACCGCAAAAGCAGTTCTAAGAGGGAAATTTACAGCAATACAATCCCACCTCAAGGAACAAGAAAAATATCAAAAAGATGACCTAACCCTCCACTTAAAACAATTGGAGACACCCCACAGAGTGGGAGAAAATCATAGCAAATGAAACAACAGACAAAGAATTAATCTCCAAAATCTACAAGCAACTCAGACAACTCAGCACAGGGAAAATGAGCAGCCCAATCAAAAAATGGGAAAAAGATCTAAAGAAACGCCTCTCCAAAGAGGACATACAGATGGCCCTAAAACACATGAAATGATGCTCAACCTCGCTTATTATTAGAGAAATGCAAATTAAAACCACAATGAGATACCACGTCACATCCATCAGAATGGCCATCGTCAACAAATCGACAGACAACAAATGTTGGAGAGGGTGTGGAGAAAAGGGAACCCTCTTGCATTGCTGGTGGGAATGTAAATTGATACAACCTCTATGGAAGACAATATGGAGATTCCTTAAAAAACTAAAAATAGAAGCACCCTATGACCCAGCAATCCCACTATTAGGCCTATATCCTGATGAAATCTTGTTCTGTGTCTGTTTCTCCTTAACTGCTTTCTGTTCAAAATAATGCTTATGCTGGAGTGGCAGGTTTTGGGGTGACATACCGTCAACCTGTTCAACCTCTGTTATGGATCTATTAGCATTGAACAATGTTGAACTTTCCAGTCAATAAAACAGTACATGTCTCCTATTCAGTTGGATCTTTATATTAACTCAGTGATGTTTTGCTGTTTTTAGTACACATATTGTACATTTTTGTTGTATATATGCATACTTCATGGATTTTTCTTTTTTGTTACTATAAGTGGGTTCAAACTGACTTTGAGTGGCTTCCTTGTTGGAAGTTGTAAAGAATCAGCTTGTCAGTGCATGTCACATGAGTTCAGTCCCTGATCCAGGAAGATCCCACATGCCTCAGGGCAAGAACAAAGATGGATGAAAATGGGGAAATGAAAGACCAATAGAAGTGGCCCGCCTGCTCCCCTCCCTCCCCACCCCACCCCCACCAAAATAAATAAATAAATAATAAAAAAATAAAAAACGACTGATCACTGAGGAAATCAAAGGAGAAATTTAAAAATTCCTAGAAGAAAATGACAATGAACACACGACCGTGCAAAACCTATGGGATACCGCAAAAGCAGTTCTAAGAGGGAAATTTACAGCAATACAATCCCACCTCAAGGAACAAGAAAAATATCAAAAAGATGACCTAACCCTCCACTTAAAACAATTGGAGACACCCCACAGAGTGGGAGAAAATCATAGCAAATGAAACAACAGACAAAGAATTAATCTCCAAAATCTACAAGCAACTCAGACAACTCAGCACAGGGAAAATGAGCAGCCCAATCAAAAAATGGGAAAAAGATCTAAAGAAACGCCTCTCCAAAGAGGACATACAGATGGCCCTAAAACACATGAAATGATGCTCAACCTCGCTTATTATTAGAGAAATGCAAATTAAAACCACAATGAGATACCACGTCACATCCATCAGAATGGCCATCGTCAACAAATCGACAGACAACAAATGTTGGAGAGGGTGTGGAGAAAAGGGAACCCTCTTGCATTGCTGGTGGGAATGTAAATTGATACAACCTCTATGGAAGACAATATGGAGATTCCTTAAAAAACTAAAAATAGAAGCACCCTATGACCCAGCAATCCCACTATTAGGCCTATATCCTGATGAAATCAAAAATGATAGAGGCGGGCTTCCCTGGTGATCCAGTGGGTAAAGAGTCTGGTTTGCAGTGCAAGGGGCGCCGGTTCGATCCCTGGCCTGGGAAGATCCCACGTGCCGCGGAGCGGCTGGACTGATGTGTCCAATCACTGAGCCGGAGCTCTGGAGCGCATGCGCCCAGAGCCGGCACTCTGTGATGACAGACGCCACCGCGGTGGGTGGCCCACACGGGCCAAAGAACAAACACGGATGAAAATAGAGAAATGAAAGACCAATGGAAGTGGCCCGCCCGCTCCCCTCCCTCCTCAACCCGACCCCCACCCAAAAATAAATAAATCTTTCAAAAAAAAAAATGATAGAGGCACCTGTACCCCAATGTTCATTGCAGCTCTCTATACAATAGCCAGAACATGGAAGCAACCTAGATGTCCATCGACGAATGAATGGATCCAGAAGCTCTGGTACATATATACAATGGAATACTACTCAGCTGTTAAAAGAAATGCAGAAGACTCAGTCCTAATGAGGTGGCTGGCTCTAGAACCTATCATCAAAAGTGAAGTAAGTCAAAAAGAGAAAGACAAATACAGTATACTAACACATGTATATGGAATCTGGTAGGACGGTCTTGATAACACATGCAGTGAACTCATGGGAAAACAGACAGAACATAGACATATGGACATCTACAAGAATTAATCTCCAAAATCTACAAGCAACTCAGACAACTCAGCACAGGGAAAATGAGCAGCCCAATCAAAAAATGGGAAAAAGATCTAAAGAAACGCCTCTCCAAAGAGGACATACAGATGGCCCTAAAACACATGAAATGATGCTCAACCTCGCTTATTATTAGAGAAATGCAAATTAAAACCACAATGAGATACCACGTCACATCCATCAGAATGGCCATCGTCAACAAATCGACAGACAACAAATGTTGGAGAGGGTGTGGAGAAAAGGGAACCCTCTTGCATTGCTGGTGGGAATGTAAATTGATACAACCTCTATGGAAGACAATATGGAGATTCCTTAAAAAACTAAAAATAGAAGCACCCTATGACCCAGCAATCCCACTATTAGGCCTATATCCTGATGAAATCAAAAATGATAGAGGCGGGCTTCCCCTGGTGATCCAGTGGGTAAGGACACCGCCTTGCAGTGCAGGGGGCGCCGGTTCGATCCCTGGCCTGGGAAGATCCCACGTGCCGCGGAGCGGCTGGACTGATGTGTCCAATCACTGAGCCGGAGCTCTGGAGCGCATGCGCCCAGAGCCGGCACTCTGTGATGACAGACGCCACCGCGGTGGGTGGCCCACACGGGCCAAAGAACAAACACGGATGAAAATAGAGAAATGAAAGACCAATGGAAGTGGCCCGCCCGCTCCCCTCCCTCCTCAACCCGACCCCCACCCAAAAATAAATAAATCTTTCAAAAAAAAAAATGATAGAGGCACCTGTACCCCAATGTTCATTGCAGCTCTCTATACAATAGCCAGAACATGGAAGCAACCTAGATGTCCATCGACGAATGAATGGATCCAGAAGCTCTGGTACATATATACAATGGAATACTACTCAGCTGTTAAAAGAAATGCAGAAGACTCAGTCCTAATGAGGTGGCTGGCTCTAGAACCTATCATCAAAAGTGAAGTAAGTCAAAAAGAGAAAGACAAATACAGTATACTAACACATGTATATGGAATCTGGTAGGACGGTCTTGATAACACATGCAGTGAACTCATGGGAAAACAGACAGAACATAGACATATGGACATTGTGGGGAAGAAACAGGGAGGGGGAGGCATGGAGGGAGTAACATGGAAACCTATACTGTCATGTGTGGAAAAGATATCTATTGTCATTGTGCTAGGGGAATAGGAGTACCTACAACCACTTGGGGCAATGGTCTGGAGGGATGGGAGGGGGGGAACTGGGTTGGGGGAGGGTCCAGGGATATGCATATGAATGATCTGGGAACATACATGTCTGTGAACAACAAAACTCTGTAAAATCTTTAAAATAAAGGAAAAAAATAAAATTAAAAAAAAAAAAAATTGGAGAAAGAAGAACAAAAACACCCCAAAGCCAGCAGAAGAAGAGAAATTATAAAGACTAGAGCAGAAATAAATGAGAAAGAAATGAAAGAAACTATAGTACGGATAAATAAAACAAAAAGCTGGTTCTTTGAAAAGGTAAACAAAATTGACAAGCCACTGGCCAGACTCATCAAGAAAAAGAGAGAGAAGAGCCAGATCGACAAAATCAAAAACAAAAAAGGAGAGATTACAACAGATAATGCAGAAATCCAAAGGATTCTAAGAGACTATTATGAACAACTCTATGGCAACAAACTGGACAACCTGGAAGAAATGGACAGTTTCTTGGGGAAGATTAATCTCTCAAGACTGAGCCGGAAGTAACAGAAACTTTAACAACCCAATCACAAGCTCAGAAATCGAACTTGTAATTAAAAATCTACCCAAAAATTAAAGCCCAGGGCCCGATGGCTTCACAGGTGAATTCTACCAAACATTTAAAGAAGAGCTAATGCCTGTCCTTCTAAAACTCTTCCAAACAATTGCACAGGAAGGAAAGCTTCCAAACACATTCTATGAGGCCACCATCACCCTGATACTAAAACCAGGCAAAGACAACACAAAAAAGGAAAATTATAGACCAATTTCACTGATGAATCTGGATGCCAGGATCCTGAACAAAATCCTAGTAAACAGAATTAAATGACACATCAAAACACTCATACATCAGGATCAAGTTGGGTTCATCCCAGGCATGGGAAATTTCCAAGTGATCATCCATAGAAAACAAAAATCCAAGTACAGAACATAGACATATGGACATTGTGGGGAAGAAACAGGGAGGGGGAGGCATGGAGGGAGTAACATGGAAACCTATACTGTCATGTGTGGAAAAGATATCTATTGTCATTGTGCTAGGGGAATAGGAGTACCTACAACCACTTGGGGCAATGGTCTGGAGGGATGGGAGGGGGGGAACTGGGTTGGGGGAGGGTCCAGGGATATGCATATGAATGATCTGGGAACATACATGTCTGTGAACAACAAAACTCTGTAAAATCTTTAAAATAAAGGAAAAAAATAAAATTAAAAAAAAAAAAAATTGGAGAAAGAAGAACAAAAACACCCCAAAGCCAGCAGAAGAAGAGAAATTATAAAGACTAGAGCAGAAATAAATGAGAAAGAAATGAAAGAAACTATAGTACGGATAAATAAAACAAAAAGCTGGTTCTTTGAAAAGGTAAACAAAATTGACAAGCCACTGGCCAGACTCATCAAGAAAAAGAGAGAGAAGAGCCAGATCGACAAAATCAAAAACAAAAAAGGAGAGATTACAACAGATAATGCAGAAATCCAAAGGATTCTAAGAGACTATTATGAACAACTCTATGGCAACAAACTGGACAACCTGGAAGAAATGGACAGTTTCTTGGGGAAGATTAATCTCTCAAGACTGAGCCGGAAGTAACAGAAACTTTAACAACCCAATCACAAGCTCAGAAATCGAACTTGTAATTAAAAATCTACCCAAAAATTAAAGCCCAGGGCCCGATGGCTTCACAGGTGAATTCTACCAAACATTTAAAGAAGAGCTAATGCCTGTCCTTCTAAAACTCTTCCAAACAATTGCACAGGAAGGAAAGCTTCCAAACACATTCTATGAGGCCACCATCACCCTGATACTAAAACCAGGCAAAGACAACACAAAAAAGGAAAATTATAGACCAATTTCACTGATGAATCTGGATGCCAGGATCCTGAACAAAATCCTAGTAAACAGAATTAAATGACACATCAAAACACTCATACATCAGGATCAAGTTGGGTTCATCCCAGGCATGCAGGCATTCTTCAATATCTGCAAATCAATCAATGTGATACACCATATCAACAAATTGAAAGACAAAAGCCACATGATAATTTAAGTAGATGCAGAAAAAGCCTTTGACAAAGTACAGCATCCATTTATGATAAAAACTCTTCAAAAAATGGGCATGGAAAGAACCTATCTGAAAATAGTGAAAGCCATATATGAGAAACCCACAGTGAACATTATCCTCAATGGTGAAAAACTGAAAGCATTCCCTCTAAGATCAGGAACAAGACAGGGCTGTCCACTTTCACCACTGCTACTCAACATAGTCCTGGAAGTTCTAGCAACAGCAATAAGAGAAGAGAAAGAAATCAAAGGAATCCAGATTGGAAAGGAAGAAGTCAAGCTCTCTCTTTTTGCAGATGACATGATATTATACATAGAAAATCCCAAAGACACTATTACAAAGCTACCAGAGCTAATCAACGAATTCAGCAAGGTCTCAGGATACAAAATCAACACACAGAAATCACTGGCATTCCTATACACAAACAATGAAAAATCAGAAAATGAAATCAAAGAGGCAATCCCCTTCACCATTGCAACCAAGACAATCAAATATCTAGGAATAAACCTACCCAAAGAAACAAAAGAACTGTACACTGAAAATTACAAGACACTCATGAGAGACATTAAAGAAGACTTAAACAGATGAAGAGATATTCCATGTTCCTGTGTCGGAAGAATCAATATTGTGAAAATGACCATACTACCAAATATCATCTACAGATTCAATGCAATACCTATGAAACTTCCAATGACATTTTTCACAGAACTAGACCAAAGAATAACACAGTTCATATGGAATCACAAAAGACCTCGAATAGCCAAAGCAATCCTTAGAAAGAAAAATGGAGCTGGAAGCATCAGCTTCCCCAACTTCAGACTCTACTACAAAGCAACAGTTATCAAGACAGTATGGTACTGGCACAGAAACAGAACTATAGACCAATGGAACAAGATAGAGAGCCCAGAGATAAACCCACGCACCTATGGGTACCTTATTTTTGACAAAGGAGGCGAAACTATAAAATGGGACAAAGACAGCCTCTTCAACAAGTGGTGCTGGGAAAATGGGACAGCTACATGCAAAAAAATGAAGTTGGAACATTCCTTGACACCATACACAAAGATCAACTCAAAATGGATTAAAGACCTAAATGTAAGACCAGAAAACTGATATCAAACACTTAGAGGAGAATATAGGCAAAACCCTCAAGGACATCAATCAAAGCAAGATCTTCTCTGACCCACCTACTGCATTGCTGATGGGAATGTAAATTGATACAGCCTCTATGGAAGACAGTATGGAGATTTCTTAAAAAACTAAAAATAGAAGCATCCTATGACCCAGCAATCCCACTCTTAGGCTTATACCCATATGAAATCAAACCTGAAAGAAGCACCTGTACCCCAATGTTCATTACAGCTGTCTATACAATAGCCAGAACATGGAAGCAACTTGGATGTCCATCGACGAATGAATAGATCCAGAAGCTCTGGTACATATATACAATGGAATACTACTCAGCTGTTAAAAGAAATGCAGAAGACTCAGTCCTAATGAGGTGGCTGGCTCTAGAACCTATCATCAAAAGTGAAGTAAGTCAAAAAGAGAAAGACAAGTACAGTATACTAACACACGTATATGGAATCTGGTAGGACGGTCTTGATAACACATGCAGTGAACTCATGGGAAAACAGACAGAACATAGACATATGGACATTGTGGGGAAGAAACAGGGAGGGGGAGGCATGGAGGGAGTAACATGGAAACCTATACTGTCATGTGTGGAAAAGATATCTATTGTCATTGTGCTAAGGGAATAGGAGTGCTCACAATGGCTTGAGGCGATGGTCCGGAGGGGTGGGATGGGGGGAGCTCGGGGTGGGAACCAGGGATATGCATATGACTGATCTGGGAACATACATGTCTGTGAACAACAAACCTCTGTAAAATCTTTAAAATAAAGAATTAAAAAAAAAGAGTCCACACTGAAACTAAAACCCAGCATAGCCAAAAACAAATAAATAGTTTTGTTTTGTTTTTTTTAAAGAGGAAAATAAATTGACTTTGTATTGGTGGGGTCTCTTTCTGTAAAATCTGTTTCAGGGAGTACAGCAACTCATCATTCATTCCTGTTGTCAAGAAAAATATTACTAAAAATTCAATTGCCACATGATGTTCCAAATATAAAACTAGAATAAAATTAAAAACCCATCTGCACCAATCTACCCTTAAAATTACATATACTTTCCCCTCTCTTTGATTTAGTGCTGCCAAGTACAGATTGTTTTTTTTAAAAAAGCAACTGAATAGAAAATATAGAATTGAAATTTCAGAGAATCAGCTCTCTACAAGTCACACTTAGGGAAGGCAGGAACTCCTGTATATTTTACTTGAGACGGTTTACTCAGGAAACAAAAAAGCAGATTACCTTCATAAATATATTTGGCTTAGAATGAACTTAAGATGAGCTTGTAGAATATGTATATCCTTCTGAGTGGCCGTGGGATTAGGTTTGGGATTAAGATACTGGCACCAAAAATTCCCCTAAATTAAATGCCACAACAATGAAGAGTATTTTGTGCTGTGTCCATACATGTGGTAAATGGTGAGGAACATGAATTTGGGATTAGAGAGCAGTAATATTAACTACTCCATAAAGCTGAGGTGAGTATTGAATTAGAAGATGTGTGTAAAAGTCTTCAGAGAGTACTAGGAACATAATAAATGATCAGTAATGGATAGAGACTATGATCATGTTCTTATTTATGAAGATAATGAAGTTTTTGATAATGACTGTTATAAAATATATGCATAGGATGAGTCTGTTCTGACTTCTTCCACCAAAGACCTTAATAGAGGCAAGAAAAAGTAACCAATAAACACCTTTAGATTTCAGTAGTCAGCTGGAGAGGGATGGGGTGTAGAGAGATGGGAGAGATTGCTGGTGTGCAAGCAAACAGTAACTCTTCCTCCTTGGACTACAACCTAAGAACGAAAAACCCAGAAAAGCAAATAAAGGCCAGTCCTGAGACTGTCTCTAGTCCATAATAATAGTAAGAATCAGACTTTCTCTTAAGAGTCTTTATTTCTAGTCTGTTTCAAAGTCACTATTCTGTTTCATGTCAAGACCCAAAATGAAGACTAAGAGTTTTCCGTAAAAATACAGCTCATCAGACTTCCCAGGAATGAGGATTCCCCCAGGAGAATTCACCTTTACCTAAGCCTGACAATAAGCCAATTGTTAATATTCTGTGTCCAACATACAAAGACTAGAGGATAAATCTGAAAGAGTTTAAGGAAGGCAATGCATTTGCAGTAGCCATTACAGGAAAATTAGTGAACAAGATCATGTTTTATAGAGATAAATTTAACCCATTTTAGTATGAAAAATGGCCTGCCATGCAACATAAACAATCTTCCATATGGCTACTTTTAAAAATATATCCATTTGTCTTTCAGATTTTATTATTGCTGCATTTTATTATAAACATTATGAGCAAGATCATTTACAGGGAACAGAATCAAGAAAGTAGCACTCACTCATGAGAGGCAGTGATGAAATGCTGACACAGACTTTGTGTGTGAGTGCAGATAAACACATCTTTCACCGTCTTTGCATGTTCTAGGTCAATGGATTTCCTTGTGCAAACTTTCTATCAGAAAGGCTTGTAACTTCTTCACAACTCTCAGAGTTCTTTCCTGAACCAAGCAGTGTGCCGAGTACAGGTCTTGACACATCCTACTAATTTTATTTAAATTATTTTTAATTTAATTATGTTGACTTGAGCATCTCTTTGGAGCCTAGGGGAGTCATTCTTGCTCAGTCATGGCCAACTCTTTGCGGCCCCATGGACTGAGGCACACCAGGCTTCCCTGATCTTCACCGTATTCCAGAGCTTGTTCAAACTCATGTCATTGACTCAGTGATGCCATCCAACCATCTTGTCCTTCTGTTGTCCCCTTCTCCTTTTGCCCACTACCTTTCCCAACATCAGAGTCTTTTCCAATGAGTCGTCTGTTCACATCAGGTGGCCGAAGTATTGGAGCTTCAGCTTCAGCATCAATCCTTCCAAAGAATATTCAGGATTGATTTCCTTTATGATTGACTGGCTTGGTCTCCTTGAAGCCTAGGGACTTTCAAGAGTCTTCTCCAACATCACAGCTTAAAGCCATCAATTCATCAGTGCTCAGCCTTCTTTACAGTCCAGCTGTCACATTCATACATGACTACCGGTAAAACCATAGTTTCGACTGCATGAACTTTTGTCGGCAAAGTGATGTCTCTGTTTTTTAATGTGCTCTCTAGGTATACTTATGTTTGCATACATTGTTATGTGATCAAGTACATACAGATATATGTGATCAATGACAGTCTTATAAGCTGTGAAGCATAGAAAGGGTAGATGTGGTAAAAAAACAAAAGTGATGTCATTTTAAGGTTTCTTTTTTAAAAATATGTCCAATAGAAATTCCAGAATGTGAACAGTTCTTTATTCTGGGTGACAGAGATATAGGTATTTGTAATTTTATGTATATTCATTTATTTTAAATAATTTTAAAATGTTTTATATTGCGGTGATGTTTGAAGGTCTGACCTGAGAGTGCTTGTGATAACAGAGAGAAAAGGGTGATTGTAAATAGTATTATAAAGATAGAATCTGTAGAATTCCCTGGTGATCCAGTGCTTAAAACGTTGCCTACCATTGCAAGGAGTATGTGTTCCATCCTTGGTTGGGGAGCTAAGATCCCACATACCTCCCAGCCAAAAACCCATACCGTAAAACAGAAGCAATGTTGTAGAAAATTCAGTAAAGTCTTTAAATGGTCCACAAAAAAATGTTATAATTAAAAAGGTATATTCTCTTGGACCTACCAACTGAGTCATGGGACAGGGAAAGGGAAGGAGGGAGACGCAGGGTTCAAGGACAATGCCAAGATTTTTACTTCAGGAGCCAGTTCAGTAATGGTTGTATTGTCATGGGCAACTACTGAGGTCAATTTGCATTTTCTAGAACTGTATGTAAATGGCCTGCAGTATGTAGTCTTTTTGTCTAGCTTCTTCCTCTCAGTGTAATTATTTTGATATCTTCCCTATTATATAAAACCCCTGTTTATACACAAATATGTAAAACTGGTTCATTCTTTTTTATGACTTTATAGAATATTAGGTTTTATTGATTGCCAGTCTCCCTAGACAGTTCATCCCATGCGGAGCCTCTCCCTGGCATATCACACAAGATATATTCCCCCTTCACCTGCCCACTGCCCTTCCCACATGAAAATCTGCATCTGCTTTCCTTCCCCACATCCTCTTGTTACTAATTGATGGGCAATGATAAGATTAAAGGAATTTCCTGGTGGACTGTACAATGCTGCATAAACACAACATTAAATGAACTACACTCTCAAGGGGATTGGATGAGGTAATCTTCAAAAGTTCCATCCTCAAAGATTCTCTGACTTGCTGCATTTCTGTTGAGATCACAGTTTTACAAATGAACTATCATCACTAATATGGATTTACTAAAGACATAAAGAGCACCAGTACCAATGAGGTAAGACTAACTAAATGAACACCCCAGTTACCATGTTGGAGTGGCCTCCAAGTTCATCTTTCAGTTGGCCTGTGCAGATAATAAACAAACAAATCAATATTAATGGCGTAAGTGCTACATAATTAGCATTTTGCCATTCCCAGAGCTACCATATGGACCAAATTCAGCAGGTATCCCAATGACTCCAGTCCTGCCTTAGAAAAATAACTAGTCTGGCATACCAGCATCTGGGAAGTCTGCAAAAGCCAGATTCCAGGAAATAGGCGCTATGACAGGATTACAAGCATGGATGCCCACGGGAAGGAGAAGCCCTGAGAGAGCTGTTTTAAGTAGCTGCTTAATGATTGAGTACGTGAATGCTTTCACTTGGCAGGGAGAAATTACATGACCTAAAGAGGTCTGGGTGGCATTTAAAGTTGACAGACAGGGCTTCCCCTCGTGGTCCAGTGGGTGAGGACACCGCCTTGCAGTGCAGGGGGCGCCGGTTTGATCCCTGGTCTGGGAGGATCCCACGTGCCGCGGAGCAGCTGGACCGTTGTGTCCAATCACCGAGCCAGAGCTCTGGACCGCATGCGCCCACAGCCGGCGCTCTGCGACGACAGACGCCACCGCGATGGGAGGCCCACAGGAGCCAGAGGACAGGGACGGATGAAAGTGGAGGGATGAGGGACCAATGGAGGTGGCCCGCCTGCTCCCCTCCCTCTCCAACCCGACCTCCACCCAAAATAAATAAATAAATTTTTAAAAAAAATAATAAAGTTTACAGACAGTAATAAGTGATGATTGAAAAAAGGATTTTAGTATGCTCACAACTGCTAGACTTTCCAAGAGACATCTCCATTCTATGTTTATATGTTTACACCTGTATTAAGAAAGGAAAAATAGAACAAAGGAAAGAGGAAGGAAAGGAGGGAGGCTAGGTGGGAGGAAACTTTCTACCTTGGTTGCTTTGTTCCCAAAGACTCTCATATCATTTAAAAACTGTACAATGCTGCATAAACACAACATTAAATGAACTACACTCTCAAGGGGATTGGATGAGGTAATCTTCAAAAGTTCCATCCTCAAAGATTCTCTGACTTGCTGCATTTCTGTTGAGATCACAGTTTTACAAATGAACTATCATCACTAATATGGATTTACTAAAGACATAAAGAGCACCAGTACCAATGAGGTAAGACTAACTAAATGAACACCCCAGTTACCATGTTGGAGTGGCCTCCAAGTTCATCTTTCAGTTGGCCTGTGCAGATAATAAACAAACAAATCAATATTAATGGCGTAAGTGCTACATAATTAGCATTTTGCCATTCCCAGAGCTACCATATGGACCAAATTCAGCAGGTATCCCAATGACTCCAGTCCTGCCTTAGAAAAATAACTAGTCTGGCATACCAGCATCTGGGAAGTCTGCAAAAGCCAGATTCCAGGAAATAGGCGCTATGACAGGATTACAAGCATGGATGCCCACGGGAAGGAGAAGCCCTGAGAGAGCTGTTTTAAGTAGCTGCTTAATGATTGAGTACGTGAATGCTTTCACTTGGCAGGGAGAAATTACATGACCTAAAGAGGTCTGGGTGGCATTTAAAGTTGACAGACAGGGCTTCCCCTCGTGGTCCAGTGGGTGAGGACACCGCCTTGCAGTGCAGGGGGCGCCGGTTTGATCCCTGGTCTGGGAGGATCCCACGTGCCGCGGAGCAGCTGGACCGTTGTGTCCAATCACCGAGCCAGAGCTCTGGACCGCATGCGCCCACAGCCGGCGCTCTGCGACGACAGACGCCACCGCGATGGGAGGCCCACAGGAGCCAGAGGACAGGGACGGATGAAAGTGGAGGGATGAGGGACCAATGGAGGTGGCCCGCCTGCTCCCCTCCCTCTCCAACCCGACCTCCACCCAAAATAAATAAATAAATTTTTAAAAAAAATAATAAAGTTTACAGACAGTAATAAGTGATGATTGAAAAAAGGATTTTAGTATGCTCACAACTGCTAGACTTTCCAAGAGACATCTCCATTCTATGTTTATATGTTTACACCTGTATTAAGAAAGGAAAAATAGAACAAAGGAAAGAGGAAGGAAAGGAGGGAGGCTAGGTGGGAGGGAAACTTTCTACCTTGGTTGCTTTGTTCCCAAAGACTCTCATATCATTTAAAAACTAGCAGTAGTTGATTTCCTGCTACATGCACACCAGGCCTTTTGCCATGGGGTTTACATATGTGAGCTCTTTTAACCTTTGCAGCTATCTGAAGCAGATAGCATTCCCCATTTTTTAACATGCTAAAACCAAGGAAGTCCCAGGTAAATGGGTGTAAATTGGTTCTCCAAACATGAAAGCAAAAATTGAAAGAAACCTTTCTCTACATAGGCTTCCTTACTGGCCTCACATGTTAAAGAATCCACTTGCAATGCAGGAGACCCCAGTTTGATCTCTGGGTCCAGAAGATCCCCTGGATAAGGAATTGATACCTACTTGAGTATTCTGGGGCTTTCCAGGTGACTAGTCTTAAAGAAACTGCCTGCCAATGCAGGAGACTTAAGAGACATGGGTTTGATTGAGACATAGGTCTAGAAGATCCCCTGGAGTAGAAAATGGCAACCCATTCCAGTATTCTTGCCTGGAGAATCCCATGGTGAGAGGAGCCTGGCAAACTATGATCCATAGGGTCTCAAAGAGTTGAACATGACTGAAGTGACTGAAGTTGAACACACATTATTCTTGCCTGGAGAATTCCATGAACAGAGGTGCCTGGTGGGCTACAGTACATGGGGTCTCAAAGAGGTGGAAATGATTGAGCAACTAAGCACGCCCACTTTCTTTATGCACTTACAAAGCTTCTCCAAGTGAAAGGAATCATAGTGTGTAAAGAGACCAGAATCTGAAATAACTAGGTCCTTGTCTGCACCACTAGTAGCTGCTAGAAGACTTTGAGCAAGTCGCATGACCTCTCTGGGCCTCATTTATTTCCTTCCTGAAATAATGAGGGTAGATTGAATAAATAGTCCTCCACCCTCACTGTGCACTAGAATCACCCAAGGAGCTATAAAAACTTATCAGTACCCAAGCCCCACCCCTGACCAATTCCTGAGCAATTGAGTCTATCTAGAGTTGGGATAAACTATCTGGTTTGACTACAGGGAATAAAGTATATACATCCCTACTTCCTGTGGTGGCTTAGTCACTAAGTTGTGTCCAACTTGCAACCCCATGGACTGGAACCTGAAACCTGGAGCCTGCAACCCTGGAGCCTTCCCGGTTCCTCTGTCCATGGGATTCTCCAGGCAAGAATACTGGAGTGGGTTGCCATTTCCCTTCTAGGGGTCTTCCCAACCCAGGGATCAAACCTGGGTCTCCTGCATTGCAGGCAGATTGTTTACCAACTAAGCTACAAGGGAAGACTCCCAACCCCCTAGAGCTGAAAATTTAGTGGGAGAAGCAAAAGGCACAGAAATACATATAGCAAAATGTTAAGTGTTCAGTAAGGGAAAATATAGCATTATGAGAAAGAATATTAAGGAAAGCATGATTTTAAGTGGGCAGAGTGGTCCTGAAATGACCATTCCATATGTAGGAAGAATAAGAATGGGAGTTGGCCAGGTAAAGTACAGAGAAAAGAGCTTTCTAGTCAAAGGGAGCATATCTTACTTGGTTAGATATATAGATCAAACTTGGTCATTTCCATATATGTCTGTATATATATTTTTATATATGAATAACTTGTTTGAAGATCCAGATCCAGACCACAGAGGTACAAAGGAGAGTACAGAGTGATGAAGAGAGAGGCACTAGGTTGGCCTGAGAATGGGGGACCCAGAGCCAGAACATGTTGAGGATTTTAGATGTTTATCTTCGGTACAGTAGCAATGGCAAACCAGGGATGGGTTTAGGCAGGGGAGTGACACATTCAGATTTGTCTTTTGAAAGATCACTTGTATTTGCATGTAGAAAAAAGGGCCCGGTTAAGGCTAAGGAAGAAGAAGAAAACAGTTACCAAGTTTTTGTAATAAATGAGTGAAGCTTTTGTTCCTTGATGATGCCAAGTTTAGCAGAATTCTGGGTACCTGTGGAGACTAAACAAAGAACAGACGAACAGGAGACAAGAAGTTTGACAGAATGCAAGTGACAGAATTCATTAAAAATCAAGAAACTGCTTTGTACTGAATTTAGATGAGTGCCTTTGGCTTAATCCATGCTATTCTCTTCTAACTGGGTTTATTTGGTCCCACACAAGCACACCAAAGTACCCTGCCCCCATTCCTACTCTCTCTCCCATTGTGTCTCTTTTTCCTTGTCATTGTGTATGTCACTCTGCCAAGACTTAGGGTGGCATTCAACCTTGGCATTCCCATTTTCATCCTTGCACTCCTTTCCCAAGACTAATTGTATAGAGTTTGACCAGGCACTGATTATTTTCAGCTTTTGTCCCTTCTTGAGACTACCAGGGACCTCAAACCTGGGTCTCCTGCATTGCAGGCAGATTGTTTACCAACTAAGCTACAAGGGAAGACTCCCAACCCCCTAGAGCTGAAAATTTAGTGGGAGAAGCAAAAGGCACAGAAATACATATAGCAAAATGTTAAGTGTTCAGTAAGGGAAAATATAGCATTATGAGAAAGAATATTAAGGAAAGCATGATTTTAAGTGGGCAGAGTGGTCCTGAAATGACCATTCCATATGTAGGAAGAATAAGAATGGGAGTTGGCCAGGTAAAGTACAGAGAAAAGAGCTTTCTAGTCAAAGGGAGCATATCTTACTTGGTTAGATATATAGATCAAACTTGGTCATTTCCATATATGTCTGTATATATATTTTTATATATGAATAACTTGTTTGAAGATCCAGATCCAGACCACAGAGGTACAAAGGAGAGTACAGAGTGATGAAGAGAGAGGCACTAGGTTGGCCTGAGAATGGGGGACCCAGAGCCAGAACATGTTGAGGATTTTAGATGTTTATCTTCGGTACAGTAGCAATGGCAAACCAGGGATGGGTTTAGGCAGGGGAGTGACACATTCAGATTTGTCTTTTGAAAGATCACTTGTATTTGCATGTAGAAAAAGGCCTGGTTAAGGCTAAGGAAGAAGAAGAAAACAGTTACCAAGTTTTTGTAATAAATGAGTGAAGCTTTTGTTCCTTGATGATGCCAAGTTTAGCAGAATTCTGGGTACCTGTGGAGACTAAACAAAGAACAGACGAACAGGAGACAAGAAGTTTGACAGAATGCAAGTGACAGAATTCATTAAAAATCAAGAAACTGCTTTGTACTGAATTTAGATGAGTGCCTTTGGCTTAATCCATGCTATTCTCTTCTAACTGGGTTTATTTGGTCCCACACAAGCACACCAAAGTACCCTGCCCCCATTCCTACTCTCTCTCCCATTGTGTCTCTTTTTCCTTGTCATTGTGTATGTCACTCTGCCAAGACTTAGGGTGGCATTCAACCTTGGCATTCCCATTTTCATCCTTGCACAGGTTCCCATTGTGCACCAGAGCATGGTTGGAGGAAGACTAATTGTATAGAGTTTGACCAGGCACTGATTATTTTCAGCTTTTTGTCCCCTTCTTGAGTCTCTGGTCCACTGGCTTCAGTCCATTTCCTAATAGAGAGGTGTCAGCTTCACAATGGCATCCCTTCAATTGGCACTAATTAACCACCTTTCAGAACCATCGTCATTCAAAGACTCAGGACTGAAAGATGAGCAGGAAAAGGAACTTCCACTCACACCTTCTGGGGTGGTCTTTGGCTTCTGACCATGCAGAGAACAAGGACTAATGTGGGGCAGATCTTTCTGCTTTTCTGCTCGTAGGCCCCACATTTCTTGAGAAATCTACCTTTAGGATAACAGTCCTCAGCTCATGAGATGACTGAACTCAACGGCAGAGCTCAGTGAAGATTCCGTGTGTGTCCCTGCTTTCCACTGACTCCTGGTCTCTTCACCCCCACCCACACTCCCCACCTCCAGAGACTTCCAGCTGCATATGGTCCTGGTAAAAGAGGTGTCAGTGGGACTTCTCTGGTGGTCCAGGGACTCAGATTTCATGCTCCCAATGAAGTGGGGGAGTAGGTCTGATCCCTGCTGGTGGTAATTGGATCCCACATGCTGCAACCTAGCGATCACACATGCGCCAGTGAAGGTCAAAGGCCTCCTGTCCCTCAAGACAACCTGACACAGTCAAATAGAAATAAATATTTTTTAAAGAAAGGAAGCAACAGTACCATGTCGAGGCCCTTCCCAGTGTGTAACAACAGCAACAGTCTCAGCCAGAGGCACAATGTCAGAAGAGGAGTAAGTGGTGATGACTTTTGCTCCTGAAATTAAGTTCATTAAGACAAGCATTTGGCAATCTCATTAGTGTATAAAGAAACTGATGACAAAACATCAGAACTGTTATAAAAATATTAATAAATATTGATAGAGAATTGACAAGCTGGAAATTACCTTAAATATCAATCTATATAATTCCTGTAACTTTATTTTTTTATAAGTTTTATGTTGTAAAAGTAAAATACATCCATCATAGGTTTCGGAAATAATGGGAAATACTCCCAAAACTAAATAAAATGATTTATATAATATCAGTCTTACTATTCAGTGATGACTACTGTTAACATTTTATTTTCTTTGAGCATAAAATGTAGTTCTCTTTCCATGGATTCATGCCTCTGAAATTAGAAAGGTCTCCTTTTTCTACTAAGACAGTCCTTTTTTTAATTATGACCAGATGATGACTTTTATTATAAAATATTGAAATGAAACAAAAGGCCCTCCCTCTCCTTTGAGTTTTATCTCATTACAATGCTAAGCAATACCAAGCTGTTGTCCATACCAATTCTGTTCCCTGCCCAAAGACAGGCCTGTTCAACTGTCCCCCCTGATTTGTGGGCAACACATGGGTTGCCTTCTACTGGCAGCTGAGCAAAAATACTAGAAAGCAGACATGAATACGTTTCTTTTTCTAGGATGGTTGAAAACATTTTTTCATAATAAAAAATTCATTGAGCTCTTAGTACTCTAAATGCTTTGAATCTAGTAACTCATTTGATCCTCACAATACTATGATAAAGCCATCTGCCCTCAACAGGTGGCAGAATGATTTGGGCCCATAGCCTGGCTCTGTAGGCCACCCACACTCCCCACCTCCAGAGACTTCCAGCTGCATATGGTCCTGGTAAAGAGGTGTCAGTGGGACTTCTCTGGTGGTCCAGGGACTCAGATTTCATGCTCCCAATGAAGTGGGGGAGTAGGTCTGATCCCTGCTGGTGGTAATTGGATCCCACATGCTGCAACCTAGCGATCACACATGCGCCAGTGAAGGTCAAAGGCCTCCTGTCCCTCAAGACAACCTGACACAGTCAAATAGAAATAAATATTTTTTAAAGAAAGGAAGCAACAGTACCATGTCGAGGCCCTTCCCAGTGTGTAACAACAGCAACAGTCTCAGCCAGAGGCACAATGTCAGAAGAGGAGTAAGTGGTGATGACTTTTGCTCCTGAAATTAAGTTCATTAAGACAAGCATTTGGCAATCTCATTAGTGTATAAAGAAACTGATGACAAAACATCAGAACTGTTATAAAAATATTAATAAATATTGATAGAGAATTGACAAGCTGGAAATTACCTTAAATATCAATCTATATAATTCCTGTAACTTTATTTTTTTATAAGTTTTATGTTGTAAAAGTAAAATACATCCATCATAGGTTTCGGAAATAATGGGAAATACTCCCAAAACTAAATAAAATGATTTATATAATATCAGTCTTACTATTCAGTGATGACTACTGTTAACATTTTATTTTCTTTGAGCATAAAATGTAGTTCTCTTTCCATGGATTCATGCCTCTGAAATTAGAAAGGTCTCCTTTTTCTACTAAGACAGTCCTTTTTTTAATTATGACCAGATGATGACTTTTATTATAAAATATTGAAATGAAACAAAAGGCCCTCCCTCTCCTTTGAGTTTTATCTCATTACAATGCTAAGCAATACCAAGCTGTTGTCCATACCAATTCTGTTCCCTGCCCAAAGACAGGCCTGTTCAACTGTCCCCCCTGATTTGTGGGCAACACATGGGTTGCCTTCTACTGGCAGCTGAGCAAAAATACTAGAAAGCAGACATGAATACGTTTCTTTTTCTAGGATGGTTGAAAACATTTTTTCATAATAAAAAATTCATTGAGCTCTTAGTACTCTAAATGCTTTGAATCTAGTAACTCATTTGATCCTCACAATACTATGATAAAGCCATCTGCCCTCAACAGGTGGCAGAATGATTTGGGGCCCATAGCCTGGCTCTGTAGTCCATGCCTTTTTGAAAAAATAATGATAATAACTTTTATTTAGTTAGTTCGTTATGTTTGGCTGTGCTTGGTCTTCACTGCCGCTCGGGTTTTTCTTTTATTGCAGCAAGTGGGGGCCATTCTGTTGCAGTGCTCAGGCCTCTCACTGCAGTGGACTCTTCTGATGTGGAGCACTGGCTCTAGGGCACGCTGAGCTCACGTGGGCTCAGCAGCTTCGGCTCCTGGGCTCCAGAGCACAAGCTCACTAGCTGTGTTGTCTGTGTTGCATGGGCTTAGCTGCTCCGAGGTATGTGGGATTCTCCTGGACCAGGGATGGAACTGATATCTTCTGCATTGCTAGGTGGACTCTTCAGCACAGAGCCACCAGAGAAGCCCACTGTAGTCTGTTCCTTTAGCCCACATAGAGGAACTCCTATCGATGTGCTCAGAGCATCACTGGTGATACTGAAGCTTCTGAACATTCTAGTTTTATAGACAAACAGGAGGATGTTCCAAACCAAAAACTGAGAATGACAGAAATTCAGGTTTAACTCAAGTGTGAGATAAAAACCATACTTAGGAAAAATGAGTGAGATAATTACTTCAAGTCACAATTTTGTTTTAAAATTAGTATCATCCATTGAAATGACAAATTATAATATTATATAATATTGAAATGAAACAAAAGGCCCTCCCTCTCCTTTGAGTTTTATCTCATTACAATGCTAAGCAATACCAAGCTGTTGTCCATACCAATTCTGTTCCCTGCCCAAAGACAGGCCTGTTCAACTGTCCCCCCTGATTTGTGGGCAACACATGGGTTGCCTTCTACTGGCAGCTGAGCAAAAATACTAGAAAGCAGACATGAATACGTTTCTTTTTCTAGGATGGTTGAAAACATTTTTTCATAATAAAAAATTCATTGAGCTCTTAGTACTCTAAATGCTTTGAATCTAGTAACTCATTTGATCCTCACAATACTATGATAAAGCCATCTGCCCTCAATAGGTGGCAGAATGATTTGGGGCCCATAGCCTGGCTCTGTAGTCCATGCCTTTTTGAAAAAATAATGATAATAACTTTTATTTAGTTAGTTCGTTATGTTTGGCTGTGCTTGGTCTTCACTGCCGCTCGGGTTTTTCTTTTATTGCAGCAAGTGGGGGCCATTCTGTTGCAGTGCTCAGGCCTCTCACTGCAGTGGACTCTTCTGATGTGGAGCACTGGCTCTAGGGCACGCTGAGCTCACGTGGGCTCAGCAGCTCGGCTCCTGGGCTCCAGAGCACAAGCTCACTAGCTGTGTTGTCTGTGTTGCATGGGCTTAGCTGCTCCGAGGTATGTGGGATTCTCCTGGACCAGGGATGGAACTGATATCTTCTGCATTGCTAGGTGGACTCTTCAGCACAGAGCCACCAGAGAAGCCCACTGTAGTCTGTTCCTTTAGCCCACATAGAGGAACTCCTATCGATGTGCTCAGAGCATCACTGGTGATACTGAAGCTTCTGAACATTCTAGTTTTATAGACAAACAGGAGGATGTTCCAAACCAAAAACTGAGAATGACAGAAATTCAGGTTTAACTCAAGTGTGAGATAAAAACCATACTTAGGAAAAATGAGTGAGATAATTACTTCAAGTCACAATTTTGTTTTAAAATTAGTATCATCCATTGAAATGACAAATTATAATATTATATAATACTTAGGCATATCTTCTTTCATATTTTTTGACTGAAAAAAGAATAATCGATTAGAAAAGCATGCTGAGTTTGTCTTTGCTAATTCCTCCAAGGGAAGGCCATAGCCTTCAGGCCACAACTTATTAGGGAGAGGCAGATAGTAGGAACACCATGCACCTGAGATTTGATGTCCTGTTTTAACATTTGCTAGGTGTGCTATTTACTTGGTGAACCTTGTTCATCTTGAATTCTTTAGGTAAGAAAATGGAATAAATTCTCCTTTGCAGTGTTTTTTCTGAGGATTAAATAAGACAATGTAGGTAAAGTTCCTGGCAATACAAGATAGTTAAGAACTGGTAACTTATACTGTCTGTTCTTCTTCATGACAGTCTCGAGTTCAGAATGTAGTAGCCAAGGAGAAAGAACATCCTCACACCTTCCAGCCTTAGCAAACCCTATCACAGTGGGCATGGGAAGAACAGGATGAAGAGAGAGGGTAGAGGGAAGTAGTTCATCCCCCTCCCCAACACGACAGCCCTACTGGCCCAGGCAGGGAGCAGCAGCTGGGCCAGTGGGCTGGGAGCTGGCTGGCCTTCTGAAGCCAACTGGGATGAGATAAAAGGAAGAGCAGAGAAGGGGAGAGAATCTCTCCCAAATGCTATGCTAATCAGCTCCTTTTAAAACCTCTGAATCTTCCCAGGCTCACCCTAATTCTCCAGTCTACACCCCCATGTCCCTGGGGATGTAAATGAAGACAATTGGAAATATGATTCAGCAGCACTGTAATATTACAGATTAGAGGCTTGGTACAGAAAGGCTGCAGGGTGGTTGACAGTAAAATAATCACACCCTCCACCCCCAGGATCCTGCCTTTGACATCTCTCCTTTGAAGAGCCCAAATAGCCTTGCCCATATTAATGGGCTGCTCATCCTTGGTCCCAACGTTGCTAAGAAATGAAAAAGGGGCAAAAGGAACAGAGAGGCTGTTCCAGGGCCCTAGTAGGTGAGCATTAGGTACTGGGCTCTGAGAATCACTAACAGCCATGAAAGGATTCACAAAGTTCAAGCTTCTAAACTTCTCGTGGGGCCAAAATTCATCTAAGAGCTAAATGGCAGAAGCCAAGTTATCGCAAAGCAGTTAGGCTTCCCCTGAGAGCAGAGTTATGACTGCAGCAGAGTGAGTGAGGCTTGAATATTTTTTTAAGACTTTTAAAAAGTGCTGCGTGAACTTTTCTGAGAGGGGTGGGTACAGACTTACTTGAGAAACCAGGGGATCTGCTCCATAACCTCTTCTCTGAGAGTCAGAGTTACTGAAATTTATTAAGGTGTGAACTAAGGGTCAGTAGGTGACCACAGCTGCGACCAGGGGACAGGAAGCCTCTGAAACAAAACTAATACTTTAAGAGAAAAATGAGATGGGAGGGAGGGCTGCCGGATCCCAACTCTACACTCCCCTCCCACCCCTCCGCTCTCCTCCCCTCCTCCCCTCCTCCCGTTCCTGATCCAGTGGGTTGAAGGGAGGAACCTGTCCTCTAGGGGCAGTCTGGAGCTTTGGGATGTGGCTGTGAGGGCCTCTAAGATGGTGTCCCTGCGGATTAGCCCCAGGTTGGTGTATAACCCTCCAGACTCAGGGTAGCACCAAAGGGTGAGAAGGGAGTGATCTTCCTCTTTGCCTTCTGAAGAATTTCTGGGGCCTGAATAGGGATCTTCATTGAATCTTGGTGAACAGGAAGCAGAACCCAGCCACACCACCTGCGGGGGCAGGGGAGGGTGTGGAGGGCAACGGGCTGCCAGCACGAGGAGGGAACCTCTGCAGACCGTGTTGGCGGGAGCTGCATTTAGCTTGCATGGAAGCTTGACAGCTGTGGGAGTGTTAGTGTCTGCCTGGATCTGCTAAGAGACATTCGTTTCCCTGCACGCTGAAGAGCAGTGGCCTGAGACTTGTGTTTTCCGAGGCCAGCTGGGGAGCGGGCATTTCTGTCCCCAGACTGCAAATAGTTTAAACGTTTAACTCATCACACATTAAACTGCTTTATCAAAGGAGGAGATGGTGAGAGTGTCTGTGGTTCAGAGCTTGGGCTCTGGGGTTAGACACACTCGATTTAGAATTCTGTTTCCATTACTGAGTAATAGCCCTGTGTCCTTGAGGGAAGCTCGGACTCTCCAACTCTCTCAGCTGTTTCCCCATCTGTTATTATCCTCGAATGGGGACCCTAATGATACCTATCACATATGGTTGTTATGTGAATTAAATAAATCATGCAATATGTGTGGCACTTAATAAGTCTCCGTAAATGTTAGATTAAACAAACAAACCCACCTAGGCACCAAGGTCATTCTATTTGAAGAGAACTGAATTTGGAAAGTCCCTCCAATGGACCCAGCAACTTGTGTGTGAGTAATAGTAAGCCTGCTTCACCAGCGATGAGAGATCGTTCTGACAAATAATGAGCAGTTTGGTGAGAAAAAAAGCAAGTGAGTTTGGGACAGGCACAGCACATTCTGAAGGACTTGGATGATAAGTGGATTTAGACAGAACTCAAGGCCTCCTGAGTCCAAAACAACTGTGCCATTTTTGGAGTCATTTTTTGACTCTCCCTGAAGGTTTTCAGTTTTGTATGAGGACATTCTCTATTTTAGTTTTCCCCTTTCATTGTTTCCCTCCCTCAAAACTCCCCAGAGGATTGCTCCTCTACATCTTTCAATTTAAATTCTCATTTGAAAATAATAACCCCTGTGACCGTTCACTTGGTATTTTGGTCCAGTATGTTGCACTTCAGACATGGGAATGCCTTCCTGTGAAACATGTCACAAAGGTGAAGGACAGACAGGCCTTTCAGGATGGTGGTGGAAGAGACACAAAACTTCATATGTTAGGAACCACAAAGGCTGCCAGCACGAGGAGGGAACCTCTGCAGACCGTGTTGGCGGGAGCTGCATTTAGCTTGCATGGAAGCTTGACAGCTGTGGGAGTGTTAGTGTCTGCCTGGATCTGCTAAGAGACATTCGTTTCCCTGCACGCTGAAGAGCAGTGGCCTGAGACTTGTGTTTTCCGAGGCCAGCTGGGGAGCGGGCATTTCTGTCCCCAGACTGCAAATAGTTTAAACGTTTAACTCATCACACATTAAACTGCTTTATCAAAGGAGGAGATGGTGAGAGTGTCTGTGGTTCAGAGCTTGGGCTCTGGGGTTAGACACACTCGATTTAGAATTCTGTTTCCATTACTGAGTAATAGCCCTGTGTCCTTGAGGGAAGCTCGGACTCTCCAACTCTCTCAGCTGTTTCCCCATCTGTTATTATCCTCGAATGGGGACCCTAATGATACCTATCACATATGGTTGTTATGTGAATTAAATAAATCATGCAATATGTGTGGCACTTAATAAGTCTCCGTAAATGTTAGATTAAACAAACAAACCCACCTAGGCACCAAGGTCATTCTATTTGAAGAGAACTGAATTTGGAAAGTCCCTCCAATGGACCCAGCAACTTGTGTGTGAGTAATAGTAAGCCTGCTTCACCAGCGATGAGAGATCGTTCTGACAAATAATGAGCAGTTTGGTGAGAAAAAAAGCAAGTGAGTTTGGGACAGGCACAGCACATTCTGAAGGACTTGGATGATAAGTGGATTTAGACAGAACTCAAGGCCTCCTGAGTCCAAAACAACTGTGCCATTTTTGGAGTCATTTTTTGACTCTCCCTGAAGGTTTTCAGTTTTGTATGAGGACATTCTCTATTTTAGTTTTTCCCCCTTTCATTGTTCCCCTCCCTCAAAACTCCCCAGAGGATTGCTCCTCTACATCTTTCAATTTAAATTCTCATTTGAAAATAATAACCCCTGTGACCGTTCACTTGGTATTTTGGTCCAGTATGTTGCACTTCAGACATGGGAATGCCTTCCTGTGAAACATGTCACAAAGGTGAAGGACAGACAGGCCTTTCAGGATGGTGGTGGAAGAGACATAAAACTTCATATGTTAGGAATCTTCTTGACAGGCCTCACTAGGCCTGAGTCCAAGATGAAGCTGAGAAAGAATCAAAAGGGATTTGGCTGACAAAGCAAATGACAGGCAGGGAGAGCCCGTGAAAAGGAATTGGCCAATGGCAAAGGGGGAATTGGCAGGGCTTTGTGAACCCCTTGCTGGAAAACCATAAACCTCGGATTGTCCGTCTGGTGCTTTGGTCCTCTGAGGCACATCATTTTTGCCTGTGGAAGGTGCCTGCCAGGAAGCTGCACCTCAGGGGGTGCCTTTGGAAGAGTGGGTCGCGTTTGGATTGGTGCCCAGCCCCAAGTGGATAGGGATGAGAAGAAACCGCTCACAATGAGATCTCTGAGGGCCGGGAGATGGGGAGCTTCTCCCATGGCTGACGCTTGTTCGTCAGAGCGATGGGAAAAGACGTTGAGAAACAGTGGAAGAGGACAGGACGCTAGGGAGGGAGGAGATGGAAAGAGGCTCTGTTTCTTCAGCCAGAGACTGTCAGGGCCTGCCTCCTGTGACGGGCGCGCCCTTGCAATTACTCATCGGCTCTTTCAAAACTCGTCCGCCTTCTTCCAGGTGAACAATCCTCTCCTCTGAGTGTCCCAAGTGAGCACTTCCCCTCAAGAGTAAACTCTCAGGAGGAAAGCCTTTGTTTGCGTGCAAGATCCCTAAGTGGGCGGAGCCAATGCCTTTAGCAGGACTGATCCTCCTGAGGTGGGAGAGCAGGGTGTTCTCTTCCAAGTCTTTCCATGCTTGTGCAGTGGTCTTTTTCTCTTGTCTTTACATTGTACCTTTTGGTCCAGGCCATCCATCACCCCACTTCTAGCCTTCTCTTGTGGCCTCCCACTCAATTCTTTCCTTTCTGAGAACTTCCTGACTTAGGACCCATATTTCCAACCTCTTCCCTACCCAGAGTTGCTTGATGGCTGCTTCGTTTCCATAGAGAATTGGCAGGGGAAAGTGCCCGCCAAAGTGTTAATAACCAGCAGTAATTTAGTGTGATAAACTCTGTCAGAGCCTAATGGCCTAACCTCGTACTCCCCAACCTTTTCTCATGATTGGCACACTCAGAAAATGATAATATCATTCCCGTTGTGGTTGTTGTTTACTCATTAAGTCATGTCTGACTCTTTTGTGACCCCATAGACTATAGCCCACCAGGCTTCTCTGTCCATGGGATTTCCCAAGCAAGAATACTGGAGTGGGCTGCCATTTCCTTCTGCAGGGGATCTCCCTGATCCAGGGATTGAACCTGCATCTCCTGCGTTAGCAGGTGGCTTCTTTTAACCACTAAGCTACCAGGGAAGCCCACCACCAATGTAAATAAAAGTGAGAAACAGTGAAGTCATAGAGGGCCTGTTCACAATTCCACCCACAACTCCTCTACCAGCCCCACCCATAAGGACTGAAGGACTTGGTATCTCTCAACTTCTGTAACCGTTTTGTGTACACCAATTGGGAAGCTCTGTTTTAACCCAGTGGTTTTTTAGTGTCCTTCAGTGAGCCTTAGCAGTTTGCAGATGTGTCTCAGAGGGAGTGAGGGGCTGATCAAATGGGTCATCTCCTTCCGTTACGGCATCTCTGCTTTTATCTGTTTTATTAGGCCCTTTAAAAAAATTTGTTAAAGATTTATTTCTTTTTTTATTTGTATTTATATATTTATATTTGGTTACGCTGGGTTTTCATTGCCATGTGGGGCTTTCTTATGCTCTGTACGCTTCTCATTGCAGTGGCTTCTCTTGTTGAGGAGCACAGATTCTAGGCACACAGGCTTCAGTAGTTGCAGTTCATGGGCTCTAAAGCCCAGGTTCAACAGTTGAAGCCAACGGGCTTAGTTTCTCTGCTGCATGTGGGAGCTTCCCGGACCAGGGATGGAACCTGTGTCCCTGTACTGGCAGGCATACTCTTAACCAGTAGACCACCAGGGAAGCCCCTAAAATTTTATTAAATGGGAGAGTGTTGGCAGCTTAAATCTCTTGTGGCCTCCCACTCAATTCTTTCCTTTCTGAGAACTTCCTGACTTAGGACCCATATTTCCAACCTCTTCCCTACCCAGAGTTGCTTGATGGCTGCTTCGTTTCCATAGAGAATTGGCAGGGGAAAGTGCCCGCCAAAGTGTTAATAACCAGCAGTAATTTAGTGTGATAAACTCTGTCAGAGCCTAATGGCCTAACCTCGTACTCCCCAACCTTTTCTCATGATTGGCACACTCAGAAAATGATAATATCATTCCCGTTGTGGTTGTTGTTTACTCATTAAGTCATGTCTGACTCTTTTGTGACCCCATAGACTATAGCCCACCAGGCTTCTCTGTCCATGGGATTTCCCAAGCAAGAATACTGGAGTGGGCTGCCATTTCCTTCTGCAGGGGATCTCCCTGATCCAGGGATTGAACCTGCATCTCCTGCGTTAGCAGGTGGCTTCTTTTAACCACTAAGCTACCAGGGAAGCCCACCACCAATGTAAATAAAAGTGAGAAACAGTGAAGTCATAGAGGGCCTGTTCACAATTCCACCCACAACTCCTCTACCAGCCCCACCCATAAGGACTGAAGGACTTGGTATCTCTCAACTTCTGTAACCGTTTTGTGTACACCAATTGGGAAGCTCTGTTTTAACCCAGTGGTTTTTTAGTGTCCTTCAGTGAGCCTTAGCAGTTTGCAGATGTGTCTCAGAGGGAGTGAGGGGCTGATCAAATGGGTCATCTCCTTCCGTTACGGCATCTCTGCTTTTATCTGTTTTATTAGGCCCTTTAAAAAAATTTGTTAAAGATTTATTTCTTTTTTTATTTGTATTTATATATTTATATTTGGTTACGCTGGGTTTTCATTGCCATGTGGGGCTTTCTTATGCTCTGTACGCTTCTCATTGCAGTGGCTTCTCTTGTTGAGGAGCACAGATTCTAGGCACACAGGCTTCAGTAGTTGCAGTTCATGGGCTCTAAAGCCCAGGTTCAACAGTTGAAGCCAACGGGCTTAGTTTCTCTGCTGCATGTGGGAGCTTCCCGGACCAGGGATGGAACCTGTGTCCCTGTACTGGCAGGCATACTCTTAACCAGTAGACCACCAGGGAAGCCCCTAAAATTTTATTAAATGGGAGAGTGTTGGCAGCTTAAAGGAGTTCAAAAATTGCAATCTCATTCTTATCAACAAATAAAATCTTTAATGGTTGAAACTTAGGCAACCATGTCAGGGTAGTTAGGACTGTATTCTGAAGACAGAGGGGTTTCCTGAGGACCCTTCCTCCATATCATTCAGGCAGTATAGTTCATTCTATACACACCTCCACAAAACCTACATATCTGTGCATATGTTGTCCCTCTGGCTTTGGGGGGTTTGTTTCTTTTAAAAAAGTCTGATGCTTGAGAAAATCATCCTGACACCAGCTACATGAATGCCAGAGCCTGCTAATGTCTCAGCTCAGTGAAACTAAAAACACAGTCACTATTCTTGCCTTTGCTACCTTTTGTATTGCACCTTGATTTATTTCTACCATTTTTCAGAAGCCATGCAACATCTAGGAGATCAAAGTTGCTGAAAGAAAGCCTAGCAAAATGAAGTGCTTGTAGGCTGGCTGAGCTATTTCATGAGATTGAGGCATTGGTTCATTTACTATTATTATTGTATTATTGTTTTTATTATTGTATGTATTTCATACCCGCCTTGTTCCAAAAAAGACTCAGAATGGGAACGACTCACTGAATTGTGCTCTACAGGACAGCTTTAAACTCAACATTTAACTTACTTGGTGTTTGATGCAATTTAGAGCTACCAAAGTCTAGTGTGAAATTATTTTAAGATTTCAATTTCCTGATTTTAATTTTAAACCTTGTTTAAAGTCCTTCATGTGTTGCTTCTCAGAGGGAGTGAGGGGCTGATCAAATGGGTCATCTCCTTCCGTTCTGGCATCTCTGCTTTTATCTGTTTTATTAGGCCCTTTAAAAAAATTTGTTAAAGATTTATTTCTTTTTTTATTTGTATTTATATATTTATATTTGGTTACGCTGGGTTTTCATTGCCATGTGGGGCTTTCTTATGCTCTGTACGCTTCTCATTGCAGTGGCTTCTCTTGTTGAGGAGCACAGATTCTAGGCACACAGGCTTCAGTAGTTGCAGTTCATGGGCTCTAAAGCCCAGGTTCAACAGTTGAAGCCAACGGGCTTAGTTTCTCTGCTGCATGTGGGAGCTTCCCGGACCAGGGATGGAACCTGTGTCCCTGTACTGGCAGGCATACTCTTAACCAGTAGACCACCAGGGAAGCCCCTAAAATTTTATTAAATGGGAGAGTGTTGGCAGCTTAAAGGAGTTCAAAAATTGCAATCTCATTCTTATCAACAAATAAAATCTTTAATGGTTGAAACTTAGGCAACCATGTCAGGGTAGTTAGGACTGTATTCTGAAGACAGAGGGGTTTCCTGAGGACCCTTCCTCCATATCATTCAGGCAGTATAGTTCATTCTATACACACCTCCACAAAAACCTACATATCTGTGCATATGTTGTCCCTCTGGCTTTGGGGGGTTTGTTTCTTTTAAAAAAGTCTGATGCTTGAGAAAATCATCCTGACACCAGCTACATGAATGCCAGAGCCTGCTAATGTCTCAGCTCAGTGAAACTAAAAACACAGTCACTATTCTTGCCTTTGCTACCTTTTGTATTGCACCTTGATTTATTTCTACCATTTTTCAGAAGCCATGCAACATCTAGGAGATCAAAGTTGCTGAAAGAAAGCCTAGCAAAATGAAGTGCTTGTAGGCTGGCTGAGCTATTTCATGAGATTGAGGCATTGGTTCATTTACTATTATTATTGTATTATTGTTTTTATTATTGTATGTATTTCATACCCGCCTTGTTCCAAAAAAGACTCAGAATGGGAACGACTCACTGAATTGTGCTCTACAGGACAGCTTTAAACTCAACATTTAACTTACTTGGTGTTTGATGAATGACTTAATTTCAGAGCTACCAAAGTCTAGTGTGAAATTATTTTAAGATTTCAATTTCCTGATTTTAATTTTAAACCTTGTGTTAAAATAGTGTCAGTGAGAGTTACAGTTGTGTGTGTGTGTGCATGTATCTGTGTGTGTTATTTTTACTTGTATTCCATATTGTTGTAGAAAAGACTTGACATACCTTTCAAAGAATTTGAGTCAACAGAAACAATGATTTTATACTTAGGGAGAACATCTTTTTAAAACAGATAAGCTTTTACCCTTCAGCCAGGATTCACCAGTAGCATTTTTTTCTGTTAATTTTTATAGCAATGCTTCTTCACGTTTAGATGCTTCTCTTCTAGAATTTTCCATTGCTGTTCAGTAGCAGCAGAGGGAAGTAGAGATGCAAAACTGAATCAAAGACTAGACTTATTTCTGTGACCCTTGCTTCACATTCTCTAAAGTTCTGAAATCTCTAAACACAGGTATATGATTTATTCTAGACAGTTCTAGGTCAGTGGAATTCCAGTCCTCAAAATGAAAAGTATTAGAAAAAGCCAAGTCAAGCTTTATTTCTTGTAAAACAAGTCAATCTCCAGCAAAGAGGGCCTATCCTTCCTTGGGACTTCATACCTACTGAGGCAGGATTCACAGAGCAGAAAGTGAGCTAGTTAAGACTCTCTCTCTTTCTTCCAACTCTTACTCTCTGTTGCCTTTTCACTGTTCCCATGTGTTATATTGTCTGTGTGGCACTTGTTTTAAAATACCTCAGCATAGATGTTGTAATGTAGTCATATACACAAGTTACTCTATATTCTAAAAGCACCATCCAAAGGCGATTAGCCGATGAATGAAGAACCCTCACCAGAATCAAGATTTGTTAGATGATAACTTTTTTGTTTCACTGAATTATAATTAATTAACAGTGTTATATTGATTTCTGCTGTTCATTAAAGTGACTCACTTATACATATATATATATATGTGTGTGTGTGTATGTGTGTGTGTATATATATATATATATACACATTATTTTTTATGTTCTTTTCCATTATGGTTTATCACAGGATATTGAATATAATTCCTTGCACTACATGGAAGGACCTTGATATTAATCCATTCTGTATATACTAGTTTGCATCTGCTAACCCCAAACTCCCAGTCCATCCCTTCCCCACCCATCCCATTCCTTGGCAACTACAAGTCCATTCTTTCTGTCTTTAAATCTTTTTCTCCTTTTTAGATAAGTCATTTGTGTTATTTTAGACATTTTAGATTCCACATGTAAATGTTTTCATACGGTATTTTCCTTTCTCTTTCTGACTTACCTGACTAAGTGTGATTATCTGTAAGTCCATTGATGTTGCTGCAAATGACATTATTCCATTTCTTTTTTATGGGTGAATAATATTCCATTGTACATATATATCTTATCCACATGTCAGTGGACATTTAGGTTGTTTCTATGCCTTCCCTATTGTGCATAGTGCTGTTGTGAACACAGGGGTGCAAGTATCGTTCTGAATTATAGTTTTATCTGGATATGTGCCCGGAATTGGCATTGCTATATCATACAGCAACTTCACTTTTAGTTTTTTGAGGAATTTCCATACTATTTACATTGTGGCTGCACCAACTTACATTCCCACTAATGGTGTGGGAGGATTCCCTTTCCATCACACCCTCTCTAGCATTTGTTATTTGTAAACATTTCAGTGATGGCCTTTCTGACTGGTGTGAGGTGGTACCTCATTCTAGTTTTGATTTTCATTTCTCTAATAATTAGAGATATTGAGCATTTTTCATATGCCTTTAGCCATTTATATGTCTTCTTTGGAGAAATGTCTATTTAGATCTGCTTATTTTTTGAATGGGTTGTTTGTTCTTGAGTTGTGCATGGTATTTGTATGTTTTGGAAATTAATCTCTTGCTGGTCACATTATTTGCAAATATTTTTCTTATATTCCATAGATTCTCTTTTGTTTATAGTTTCCTTACTAGGTCATTTAGTATCATAAATAAAATTAACTAATCTACACCAGGAGGCTAATTAGCATAGGGAATATTTAAAATAGTTTTTAATTTGTGAAATAAGTGATATTCACAAAGGTAGCTGGTTAGTAGTTTTCATACAGGAATGACTGCCCTGTCCTGAATGAAATATAACACCTGGCAAGCTGACAAAGGTCCACATAATCAAAGCTATGACTTTCCCAGTAGTCATGTATGCATGTGAGAGTTGGACCATAAAGAAGGCTGAGTGCCAAAGATTGATGCTTTTGAACTGTGGTATTGGAGAAGACTCTTTAGAGTCCCTTGGACAGCAAGGTGATCAAACTAGTCAGTCCTATAGGAAATCAATGTTGAATATTCATTGGAAGGACAGATGCTGAAGCTGAAATTCCAATACTTTGGCCACTTGATGCAAAGAGATGACTCATTGAAAAAGACCCTGATGCTGGGAAAGATTGAAGGCAGGAGCGAAGGGGACAACAGAGAATGAGATGGTTGGACAGCTTCATTGACTCAATGGACATGAGTTTGGGCAAGCTCCAGGAGATGAGGACAGGGAAGCCTAGCATGCTGCCGTCCATGAGGTCGCAAAGAGTCAGACATGACTGAGCGACCAAACAACAGCAAATTGGCTTGGGTGGATTGCCATTCCATGCAAATTTCAAATTCATGCTTCAAAGTCCAGAAAAGACTCACCTGCAAGCATGGAGAGTTTATTTAGATAAATATGGTTCGCTTATGGTTGTATTTTTCTTCCCTTGAAATTAAGGTTCTCTGATTGCCTTACTTATCCCTGAACACCCTGCTACTGTGGTTTTTAGGATATTTTCTAAACCCATATATATAAATTCTGGGACCTTGAGAGTTGCCTGCTTGAGCAGTAGCTGTGTTCCTTTTCCGTACCATTTCCTTATAAAACATTGGATTCTAAACAGGTTTCAGTAGAAATCTAGAGTCACTGAGGGAAGAGTGGGAGCTGGATGGACTGTTCCTCCATTGTACTAGCTATGATGAGAAGCACTGCCCAAGTGTTGGAGAGGCCCACTGGGGACCCCAGGTTTCATCCGTGCAGGATTTCTTCTGAGATTTCAGGCCTGTCAAGTTTATCTTCACAGAACACAACGCCATTCTGATTTTTATTATCTCACTGACCTTTGAAGGTCACCAGGAGGCTATTGCATTTAAAATAGTTTTTAATTTGTGAAATAAGTGATATTCACAAAGGTAGCTGGTTAGTAGTTTTCATACAGGAATGACTGCCCTGTCCTGAATGAAATATAACACCTGGCAAGCTGACAAAGGTCCACATAATCAAAGCTATGACTTTCCCAGTAGTCATGTATGCATGTGAGAGTTGGACCATAAAGAAGGCTGAGTGCCAAAGATTGATGCTTTTGAACTGTGGTATTGGAGAAGACTCTTTAGAGTCCCTTGGACAGCAAGGTGATCAAACTAGTCAGTCCTATAGGAAATCAATGTTGAATATTCATTGGAAGGACAGATGCTGAAGCTGAAATTCCAATACTTTGGCCACTTGATGCAAAGAGATGACTCATTGAAAAAGACCCTGATGCTGGGAAAGATTGAAGGCAGGAGCGAAGGGGACAACAGAGAATGAGATGGTTGGACAGCTTCATTGACTCAATGGACATGAGTTTGGGCAAGCTCCAGGAGATGAGGACAGGGAAGCCTAGCATGCTGCCGTCCATGAGGTCGCAAAGAGTCAGACATGACTGAGCGACCAAACAACAGCAAATTGGCTTGGGTGGATTGCCATTCCATGCAAATTTCAAATTCATGCTTCAAAGTCCAGAAAAGACTCACCTGCAAGCATGGAGAGTTTATTTAGATAAATATGGTTCGCTTATGGTTGTATTTTTCTTCCCTTGAAATTAAGGTTCTCTGATTGCCTTACTTATCCCTGAACACCCTGCTACTGTGGTTTTTAGGATATTTTCTAAACCCATATATATAAATTCTGGGACCTTGAGAGTTGCCTGCTTGAGCAGTAGCTGTGTTCCTTTTCCGTACCATTTCCTTATAAAACATTGGATTCTAAACAGGTTTCAGTAGAAATCTAGAGTCACTGAGGGAAGAGTGGGAGCTGGATGGACTGTTCCTCCATTGTACTAGCTATGATGAGAAGCACTGCCCAAGTGTTGGAGAGGCCCACTGGGGACCCCAGGTTTCATCCGTGCAGGATTTCTTCTGAGATTTCAGGCCTGTCAAGTTTATCTTCACAGAACACAACGCCATTCTGATTTTTATTATTATTTAAATGAGGGTCAATCACTGACTAATCTGTCTGGGACAGGTCAGGCCAAAGCCCGCCTTAGGCAAGAGATTGGAAAGATGATGGGACAATGAGGGGAACTGGGAGAACTGTTGGGAAACCTCAGCATTGCTGGCAACAGTGATTCTATTTATTATTCTCCTTTCCAAATTATTTGGGAGTCCTTGGGGCCTTGTCCTAGAGTGGATGAGCATGCTCCCCAGGGCTGCAGGGTAGTGCATCAGAGAACCTCTAGGGGGCAGCACAGAGGCGAGGCTCTCAGGGGCACCATCTCCTGGTTCTCACCTAGGGATTAGTCCACAGGCACTAATAAGGGACATTTCCCAAGCAGTAATAAGGCCTCGAATACCTAAAAAGCAGCAAACCAGAGCATTCCAGCAAGAAAACAAGAACAGACTAGAGTTTCCAAAGGAAAGCAAGCCAGGTTTCACCAAGTTTTTGAGAACAAACTAGATGCTTTTATGAGAATCCTAATGTATAAGAATCATAATTGGATAATTACATTTAGCATTTGGTCCTTGTTCCATATGTGGTTCAGGCATTCTCTGTCATTTTGTCACTTTTATGAAATCTGTTCATGGAAGTTACGTACGCATCCTGTATTTACTTACAGAGAACAACCTGGTATGGTTGTCTTCTCCCTGTTTATGGAAGCGGATGTTCTGGGGACACTAGCTGAATAGACTTCAGGGCACTTATTTCTGGGTCTTCATCACATCCCACATTTACCAATTTTAACTCTATTCAGAGAATTCCTCTTACGGTCCTGACCAGTCTGAAAAGTAAATGACCAGCAACTTCAAATATTGTGGGGATTTTGTTATATGAGGAAACAAATCTTTAGATTGCCTTTGGGAAAATTTCCAGTTGAGTAATTTTTAACACCAATTGGTTCTCACTGTAAAACCTGAAAGTAACCTGGACTCAGCAATGTTTGGGTTGTCACTGTAACTGCCTACGATTCAGATGTGACCTGGTATGCTCAGTCTTAGATGTCTGGATAAATTCACACATGTGTGAAAATCCCAGGTCTTGCCTTGATTTCTGCTGCTTCTCAGAGTGGCTGACACTCTCCTGCCTCTGGTTTCTGGGTCCACATGTGCTATCTCTGCACTAGCTTATCCCAACCCAGGAGTAATTCTCAGCCCTTTGCCATTTTATACCAAAAACAAACAAACAAAACTCACTCTCTGAGCATTTAATGAGTACCACATTGTACTGAGGTTTGGGACACATGGTGAGAGTGAGTGGGTAAATCATGTTGCATTCCTCTAGGTGGAACTTGGTCCCGTGGTTCTCTTTCCTGTTCCCCTCCCACCCCCACTGTCTCTGGAAGCTCCATAATCTGCTCGCTCCTTTAGCCAAACTAACTAGCCCAGGTCCTCTTTTTTTTTTTTTAAAGATTTATTTATTTATTTATTTTGGGCGGGGGTCGGGTTGGGGAGGGAGGGAAGCGGGAAGGCCACTTCTATTGGTCTTTCATTTCTGTTTTCATCCGTCTTTGTTCTTTGGCTCCAGCGGGCCTCCCATCGCAGTGGTGTCTGTTGTCGCAGAGTGCCAGCTCTGGGCGCTCCAGAGCTCCGGCTCGGTGATTGGACACATCAGTCCAGCCTGGGATCTTCCTAGGCCAGGGATCAAACCGGCGCCCCTTGCACTGCAAGGCGATGTCCTTATCCACTGGACCACCAGGGGAAGCCTGCCCAGGTCCTTTTAACTCCTACCTCTACCCTGCCATCAAGGACCCAGAGAACAGTGTCATCTGTGTAAAAAGATCTGGGGTCCTTAGAAGATAGCTAGGAATGAAACAACAGCAACGATTCATTTGCATATATTTACTAAGTGGACCGAGATCCTCTCTGAGTCTCTGCCTGCAATGAAAGACAGCACAATGTTTTAGGGAAGGAGCTGAATTTAGTCAGTTTCTTGGGGTGAGAGCCAGCAGCAGCCCTCACTAGCCATGTGGAAAAGCCAGCAATCCATTTTAAACCTCAGTTCATCATCTGAAGAGTGAAGATGTTACTAGTATTTTGAATTGTTATGCTGATCTGAGGAAATTGGTTATGCAGTGCACTCTGAAACGAGAGCAGTGGTACCCAGGACATTCAGCTTTTCAACACCGAGGAGTGCTGCTGGCATTTAGGGATACTGAGGGTCCTACACTGTGGGGAGATTCTAGGTAACGCAGAACTAGTGCTTTATGTCACAGTGGAAAAACCCTGTATCTGAGTACAGTTTGAGGAAAAAGTTTGTGACCTCTGACCTTTCACCTTTCACACAAAATGCAGATGGATTGATACACAGTGCAGATGATTCTTTAAAGAATTTCCTCATTATTTTAGCCCAATCTTTGTTCAGAGGTGATAGTTTCTCTGGCATCCAATAACACCACTAACATTTTAATTACAGTCTTGAGCTTTCTTCATAAGGAGTGCTCTCACTTAGGATGTGTTTGTTTAATCTTTCACTGAAACTGTATTATACCCTCCATAAGACAAAAAAAGGAGGAAAAATTATGCAATAGAGTCTAAATGTTCAATGTACATTAAGTTGAACATTACTTATATAGACTTTTAAATATGGAGTTATTTAATCTTTTGATATTTGGACTATACACTTAAGTCTTATTATAATACTTTAAAACCATTTGGAAACATTTTCCTTAACTTCTAGCCTTGCAAGTCCATTCTATTGCCTTTATCAATAGTCACTGTAACCAAATGAAATTGCTATTTTTTTTTTGGCCTTAATATGAAGTTTAGAACTTCACGTATGCAAAGGTGTAATGAAGTGACTCCATCTTTCCATTTGTTTATGTGATCTGAAATCACGGTTCTGCACGGTGGACATGTTTTCTCTCTTCACAAGATATATGCTGACAGATGGGAAGAACTGGCTTTTGAAATTCACCTTGACATATTGAAGAAATATCATCCACATCTCTTGCTGGCAGCCACTACATAACTTGGTAATTTAAAAAATATTGACAAAACGTGCCTGAAAATTCTTAGATGTCCAGAAAAGTCCAGAGGGTTTAGTATGAGGTAAAATCAGCCATATTCCAAATTATCCAATTAGTTTACTAACCTCCCCATAGCTTATAATGTAACAAAACCAAACTGGTATGGGAACCAAAGTTTGATAATACCGCCACAATTCTTCTAAAAGAATATACCAGTAACCCTTGGATTCAAAAGGCCTGATGAAAGGTGTTTTAAGTATATAGACATTTTAAGCCCATGAAGTGGAATTTCAGAATGAAGTCTGTAATTCCAATGAACCAAAGTACTTCCCAGAAGCTTTAATGGTTTATGGTAGGATTTTTAATGGTTTATGGTAGGATTTTTAAAAGTTAAGCTGTAATAATGTGACTGAGAATAAAATGTGTAATGTGCAAGAATGGAAAATCCTGCTAAGACTACCAGTAACAAAGCACACTGAATCTCTGAGCACCTTTCTTTTAGAAACACCTCATTTACAATGCTTTTGTTTGCATATATAGAAGCTATGAACAACCCAGTCCCAAGAGCAATTCCTGTTATACACTGCATAACAAGTCTGATGCTCAGAATCAAAATATATGGAAGACTTTTTCACAACCCCTTGAAGAGACATTGGAATTCTGAAAAGGAGCTGCTACGATGATCTCCAGACTCCGCATTGGTTTCACCAGCCTGCCTTGCTTCATTGTAGGAGTGACTCCATAAGTGGCTATACACGTCTGTGGGAACAGCACCAGACTCCTGAAAGTGAAAGTGTTTGTCACTTAGTCATGTCCAACTCTTCACGGCCCCATGGACTATAGCCCATCAAGTTCCTCTGTCCATGGAATTCTCCAGGCAAGAATACTGGAGTAGGGCTTCCATGATGGTCCAGTGGGTAAGGACACCACCCGATAGTGCAAGGGGTGCTGGTTTGATCCCTCGCCTGGGAAGATCCCACGTGCCATAGAGTGGCTGGACAGATGTGTCCAGCTACTGAGCTGGAGTTCTGGAGCGAATGCACCCAGAGCCTATGCTCTACAACAGAAGAGGCCACTGCAATGGGAGGCCCACACAGGCCAAAAGAACAAAGATAAATTGATGAAAGACCAATAGAAGTGGCCAAAAAAAAAAGAATACTGGAGTGGGTAGCCATTCCCTTCTCCAGGGGATCTTCCTGATGCAGGAATCAAACCTGAGTCTCCTGCATTATAGGCAGATTCTTTACCATCTCAGCCACCAGGGAAGCGTGTAGACTCCTGACCTTATATTAATATTTCTGGAGCTTGTGCTTACAGCCTACACTTTAGGCATGGAGTTTATCTGGGTCTGAACATCTCCAGAAAAAAAAGGCAACAAAAAAACAAAACAGGAAGCTTCTATCAATCTTATTTGGACACTTCAGGAGACTGAGGCTTCCTGACTTCCTGCAGCTCCAAAAAGACTGTGCAGTTGGCCACAGTTGGCTTGCATGGCCCTTGAGTAATTTTCTGTGATCCAGGTTTCTTTACTTCTGGGCTCTGTCTCTTCTCATGACATTGAGTGGATTGAAGCCTGGGCATCAACTGCAGGAATAGTGGGAGATGCCCTGAGGCCTTCACTCAGGGCCATCTCTGTCAAATCCCATGATCAGCAACACGGCCCTGCATGGCAGCCCAAGTAGGGGTCTTTCCAATGTCAGTTTACCCAGTATGGACTTCACAGGTGGCACTAATGGTAAAGAACCCACCTGCCAGATAGGAGTGACTGGAGGCACAGGTTTAATTCCATGAGAATTCCATGGATAGAGGAGCCTGGCAGGCTACAGTCCAGGGGTTCACAAAAAGTTATACCCAACTGAAGTGACTTAGCACTCATGGACTTTACCCAGTATAAATGATTGTTGAGATAAAGAAAGTACAAATTTCAGTACCTTTCCCATCCTTCTCCCTCAATTCCTTTTTTTTTTCTTTTTTTTTAATTTTGGCCTCTTTTCTTGGTTTAGTTATTTATTTTCATCCATCTTTATTCTTTGGCCTGTGTGGGCCTCCCATTGTGGTGACCTCGCTTGTTGCAGAGCACTGGCTCTGGGCACATGCTCTCCAAAGAGCTGGTTCGTAATTGGACACACCTGTCTAGCCGCTCCACGGCACATGGGATCTTCCCAGGCCAGGGATTAAACCGGTGCTCCTTGCACTGCAAGGTGGGACTCTTTGCCCACTGGATCACCAGGGAAGCCCTCCCTCAGTTCTTGACAAGCCAGACAGACGTAAATAGGGCCCATATCCCAGCCCCCAGACCTCTAGGAGCAACATAGTTCTGGCTCCCTGCCTCTCCATCTGCCCATGATGCTATGGAGAGACCTACCATCTGTAGACCCAACTCCTGGTTTGCTGTTCTGGCCTCCCACCTCCATTCCACCTTTAGCCTCATGACTACTCTTCCTACCATGGAGGCGGCCCTTATGAGGTAGGGCAGGAGGATGGGCATATAGTGCCCTTGAGTCAGAAGCTAGATGAAAATTCACATTTCTCCCACTGACTGCATTCCAGGGATTTAATGAGTTGTTTTAAAAGATGCTTGATGAAGTGATATTTTCTCATAGATATTTCATGATTTATGTAAGGAGAAAAAAAAGCTGGCCTCTGTGGGCTTCAAGAGAAACATGCTTCAGATGAGGGTGGAAGGCCATGCTTGTGGGAAAATTTGGGACTTGTAAGCCAGTGTGTTTCTGTCTCCAGCCAACAGGGTGAACCTCAAGTTTAATTCTTAGATCACACCTCTGATAATTCTCACAATATCACTTATCCCTATAAAATCTTCAGTAATCCTGTATGCTGATAGAAATACTCCAATTTCTTTCCACTTTAATCCAATTTTTCCATAATTTGAGTCCAACCTGTGTCTCTGGTCACCTCTCTTATAACTCATTTCACAAACCTTACACCTCAGGTCCTTTCAAAAACCAGAAATAAGCAAACAAGAACTTCTCCTTCCTTGAAAACAGGTTCTCCAGCTAGTTCAGCTGCTAATTAATGAGCAGTATAACCCTGGCTAATCATTAACATCTTCAAGTCCCAGCAACCTAGCTTATAAAACCCAAGGGCGAGGCTTTAGCTGAAGAATTTGTCAAAAGTTGCCGAGATGGATCTCACACACATCACAGTTCGTTGATCTCTGGACCTAAAACCTCCTCCAGCTCTGATTTTTCCCACGCCTTACCCATGCACCACAATTCTCTGCCTCCATGCCTTTGTTTAATAAAGTACCCTCTTCTGGAATGTTTTGCTTTCCTTCTAATTAACCCCAGTGCTTCTGTGTGTACATGTGCATGCATTCACACACACGTACACACAGGGTCTCTAAAGATGAGCTCCAGGGATATGTGTGTTTTTTTCAATTTTGATTTCCTCAGGGTATATGCTTAGTAGTGGGATTGCTGGATCATATGGTCCTGTTTCTAGTGTTTTGAGGAATCTCCATACAGACTACCATAGTGGCTATATCTATTTACATTCCCATCAACAGTGCAAGAGGGTTCCCTTTTCTCCACACCCTCTCCAGTATTTATTGTTTGTAGACTTTTGGCATATAGTGCCCTTGAGTCAGAAGCTAGATAAATTCACATTTCTCCCACTGACTGCATTCCAGGGATTTAATGAGTTGTTTTAAAAGATGCTTGATGAAGTGATATTTTCTCATAGATATTTCATGATTTATGTAAGGAGAAAAAAAAGCTGGCCTCTGTGGGCTTCAAGAGAAACATGCTTCAGATGAGGGTGGAAGGCCATGCTTGTGGGAAAATTTGGGACTTGTAAGCCAGTGTGTTTCTGTCTCCAGCCAACAGGGTGAACCTCAAGTTTAATTCTTAGATCACACCTCTGATAATTCTCACAATATCACTTATCCCTATAAAATCTTCAGTAATCCTGTATGCTGATAGAAATACTCCAATTTCTTTCCACTTTAATCCAATTTTTCCATAATTTGAGTCCAACCTGTGTCTCTGGTCACCTCTCTTATAACTCATTTCACAAACCTTACACCTCAGGTCCTTTCAAAAACCAGAAATAAGCAAACAAGAACTTCTCCTTCCTTGAAAACAGGTTCTCCAGCTAGTTCAGCTGCTAATTAATGAGCAGTATAACCCTGGCTAATCATTAACATCTTCAAGTCCCAGCAACCTAGCTTATAAAACCCAAGGGCGAGGCTTTAGCTGAAGAATTTGTCAAAAGTTGCCGAGATGGATCTCACACACATCACAGTTCGTTGATCTCTGGACCTAAAACCTCCTCCAGCTCTGATTTTTCCCACGCCTTACCCATGCACCACAATTCTCTGCCTCCATGCCTTTGTTTAATAAAGTACCCTCTTCTGGAATGTTTTGCTTTCCTTCTAATTAACCCCAGTGCTTCTGTGTGTACATGTGCATGCATTCACACACACGTACACACAGGGTCTCTAAAGATGAGCTCCAGGGATATGTGTGTTTTTTTCAATTTTGATTTCCTCAGGGTATATGCTTAGTAGTGGGATTGCTGGATCATATGGTCCTGTTTCTAGTGTTTTGAGGAATCTCCATACAGACTACCATAGTGGCTATATCTATTTACATTCCCATCAACAGTGCAAGAGGGTTCCCTTTTCTCCACACCCTCTCCAGTATTTATTGTTTGTAGACTTTTTGATGATGGCCATTTTGACTGGTGTAAGGTGGTATCTCGTAGTTTTGATTTGCATTTCTCTAATGAGTGATGTTGAGGGGCTTCTTTGGTAAAGAGTGGAGAAGACACGAGTTCAATCCCTGATCTGGGAGGATCCCATGTGCTGTGGAGCAGCTAAGCCCATGAGCCACAACTATTGAGCCTGTGCTTTAGAATTTTGGAGCTGCAACTACTGAGCCCATGTGCCCTCGAGCCCGACTTCCACCACAAGAGAAGTCACCGCACCAAGAAGCCTGCTCACCTCAACTAGAGAGTAGACCCCACTCTCTGCAACCAGAGAAGAGCCTGTGGCAGCAGTGAAAACCCAGAATAGCCAAAAATAAATAAATAAAATGAGCGATGTTGAGCATCAAAAAAAAAAAAAGATGAGCTCCAATGCCACCTCCTCCAGAAAGTCTTGCCTGAGGGCTGAGCTTGCCTTCTTATGCTCCTTGCTCGACTCCTCGACCACAATTAAGTCCTAGTTCTTAAGTGGGTTTTGTTTATCATATCACTGGTGGACTGTAGACTTCCTGAGCATAACTATCCCTTCCTGTTCATCATTCATTTTCCACATTATTCATGGGAGTGGCTCATCAGAGTAGGTTGAATAGAGTTCAGTTGACTTGATATTGAATTCACGGAGAGATACTTTAGCAAAGGTAACTTGTTGGAGAGTCTTGGGAAGATAGCAGATTAAGGTGAAGGTCATGTGTCTCTCTGACTATCGTGAAAACCTGAGAAGTCAGTATTCCCTGTCTCTATCTGCACGTGATTGTGGACTCAGAGAATAAGAAAGGCTGCAGCTGTTTTTTGTCAAAATCAGATGATTTTTATATCTGTAATCTTGCAGCCAGAGTGGTTGAGCCGATATGTTTAATGACTCACTCTATACAGACGAACATTTGTTCTTGAGAAATGAGGAGGGGGAACCATTAATCTTTTAGAATATAAACAGAGTGGTAATTACCCTTTAATCAGAAGAGCAGAGATCCTAAGCTGGAACGTTACAGCCAGGGACCTGCCAAATTCTGTGACCAATGAGGAGCACCCAGATAATTGATTGTAGGATCCTTTTCCCTCTGGTCTCTGAGGGACACTCAGAGGAATGCCAGCTTTGAGAGGGGCCTTATCAAAGTAGCTGCCCCAGCTTCATGAGAAAGAAAAGCTTGTCATCATCTAAGCCCTTTGGGGGACTTACTTTTCTAAGGTTGCTCTGAAACTTTGGGGTGTCCACAGCATCAGCATTTTTCTTTGGGTTGCCTACCCCTGTCTCACATCCATAGCTTTCCCACCCAACCACCCCCATCCACAAGTTCCTGCTTCTCCCCTAGGCTTGGGGGAGAGAGGCTGTGTCCTCAGCTTTCCCAGTACTCACTTCTTCCCTAATCCCTGAAATCTGGCCACCATACCCTTCAAGGTCACGAAGCATTGACCTTCTTTGCTGCCAGCCAGGCTCAGCAGTCTCTTTCTGACATCCTGACTGACTTCTCAAGGGCACATCAGAGTTTGGACTCCCTTTGCTGTCTTGGCTTCCAACCTCATTCACCTCTGCTTCTCTTCTTTAACTTTCTCTGATGCCCCTTCTTTGCCTGTCATGTAAATACTGGCATCCCTACACTTCTTTCTTAGGACAGCCTCTTTTCTCCCACTACACTCTATCTTTTTTAATTGAAATATGGTTGATTTAAAGTATTGTGTTAGTTTCAAGTTTACAGCAGATTATAGTCCATTAAGGCTATTGCAACTCTTTGCAATTCCATGGACTGTAGCCCTCTAGGCTTCTCTGTCCATGGGATTCTCTAGGGAAGAGTACTGGAGTGGGTTGCTATTTCCTATTCTAGGAGACCTTCCTGACCCAGGGATCAAACCCAAGTCTCTGGCGTCTCATGCTTGGCAGGTAGATTCTTTAACACAAAGTTTTTACAAGATAATTGGTATAATTCTATGTGCTTATTCCTTGTTGCTTATCTATTTTATATATGGCGGTTTGTTTTTGTTAATTCCGTACCCTGATTCGTCCTTTCACAGTTCTCTCTTCCACTTGGTAACCACAAGTTTGCTTTCTTTATCTGTGAATCTTTTTTTTGTTATTACTTAAAAAGATTTCCCTTTTAAGGCTGGAACGTTACAGCCAGGGACCTGCCAAATTCTGTGACCAATGAGGAGCACCCAGATAATTGATTGTAGGATCCTTTTCCCTCTGGTCTCTGAGGGACACTCAGAGGAATGCCAGCTTTGAGAGGGGCCTTATCAAAGTAGCTGCCCCAGCTTCATGAGAAAGAAAAGCTTGTCATCATCTAAGCCCTTTGGGGGACTTACTTTTCTAAGGTTGCTCTGAAACTTTGGGGTGTCCACAGCATCAGCATTTTTCTTTGGGTTGCCTACCCCTGTCTCACATCCATAGCTTTCCCACCCAACCACCCCCATCCACAAGTTCCTGCTTCTCCCCTAGGCTTGGGGGAGAGAGGCTGTGTCCTCAGCTTTCCCAGTACTCACTTCTTCCCTAATCCCTGAAATCTGGCCACCATACCCTTCAAGGTCACGAAGCATTGACCTTCTTTGCTGCCAGCCAGGCTCAGCAGTCTCTTTCTGACATCCTGACTGACTTCTCAAGGGCACATCAGAGTTTGGACTCCCTTTGCTGTCTTGGCTTCCAACCTCATTCACCTCTGCTTCTCTTCTTTAACTTTCTCTGATGCCCCTTCTTTGCCTGTCATGTAAATACTGGCATCCCTACACTTCTTTCTTAGGACAGCCTCTTTTCTCCCACTACACTCTATCTTTTTTAATTGAAATATGGTTGATTTAAAGTATTGTGTTAGTTTCAAGTTTACAGCAGATTATAGTCCATTAAGGCTATTGCAACTCTTTGCAATTCCATGGACTGTAGCCCTCTAGGCTTCTCTGTCCATGGGATTCTCTAGGGAAGAGTACTGGAGTGGGTTGCTATTTCCTATTCTAGGAGACCTTCCTGACCCAGGGATCAAACCCAAGTCTCTGGCGTCTCATGCTTGGCAGGTAGATTCTTTAACACAAAGTTTTTACAAGATAATTGGTATAATTCTATGTGCTTATTCCTTGTTGCTTATCTATTTTATATATGGCGGTTTGTTTTTGTTAATTCCGTACCCTGATTCGTCCTTTCACAGTTCTCTCTTCCACTTGGTAACCACAAGTTTGCTTTCTTTATCTGTGAATCTCTTTCTGTTTTGTATATACATTTACTTACATTGTTTTATTTTAAATTTTTTTGGGGGGAGGGTGGTTGGGGAGGGAGGAGGGTGGGCAGGTCACCTCCATTGGTCTTTCATTTCTCTATTTCCATCCATCTATTGTTCTTTGACCCATGTGGGCCTCCCATCGCAGTGACCACTGTTGTCGCAGAGCACCAGCTCCCAGTGCGCGCGCTCCAGAGCTCCGGCTCGTAATTGGACACATCGGTCCAGCCGCTCTGCGGCACGTGGGATCTTCCCAGGCCAGGGACCGAACTGGCGCCCCTTGCACTGCAAAGCAGTGTCCTTACCCAATGGACCACCAGGGAAGCCCATATTTGCATTATTTTAAAAATTCCACACATAAGTGATAACATATAGTATTTGTCTTTGTCTGGCTAATTTCACTAAGCATAATATTCTGTAGGTCCATTCACATTGCTATAAATGGCAGTATTTCATTCTCTTTTATAGCCAAGTAATAGTCCATTTTGTGTGTGTGTGTGTATCACATCTTCTTAATCCAATTATCTACATTTAAGCTATTTCCCTGTCTTGGCTATTGTAAATATCATTGCTATGAAAATTTGGGTGCATGTATCTTTTTTAATAAGTGTTTTCATTTTTTCTATAATATATAGAAGTGCTTCTATATATATAGAATAAGTGTTTCTATATATATATATATATAATAAGTGTTTTCATTTTTTTCTATATATATAGAATGCCAGTCAGAGGAATTGCTGGGTCACATGGTAATTTTATTTTTGGCTTCTTAAAGAACCTCCATACTGTTTTCCATGGTGGCTATACCGATCTACATTCCCACCCAATGTAAGAGGGTTCCTTTTTCTACATCCTCTTCAACATTTGTTATTTGTAGACTTTTTGATGATGACCATTCTAACAAGTGTAAGGTGACACCTTGTGGGCAAAGTTTTTACAAGATAATTGGTATAATTCTATGTGCTTATTCCTTGTTGCTTATCTATTTTATATATGGCGGTTTGTTTTTGTTAATTCCGTACCCTGATTCGTCCTTTCACAGTTCTCTCTTCCACTTGGTAACCACAAGTTTGCTTTCTTTATCTGTGAATCTCTTTCTGTTTTGTATATACATTTACTTACATTGTTTTATTTTAAATTTTTTTGGGGGGAGGGTGGTTGGGGAGGGAGGAGGGTGGGCAGGTCACCTCCATTGGGCTGTCATTTATCTTTTTTCATCCATCTATTGTTCTTTGACCCATGTGGGCCTCCCATCGCAGTGACCTCTGTTGTCGCAGAGCACCAGCTCCCAGTGCGCGCGCTCCAGAGCTCCGGCTCGTAATTGGACACATCGGTCCAGCCGCTCTGCGGCACGTGGGATCTTCCCAGGCCAGGGACCGAACTGGCGCCCCTTGCACTGCAAAGCAGTGTCCTTACCCAATGGACCACCAGGGAAGCCCATATTTGCATTATTTTAAAAATTCCACACATAAGTGATAACATATAGTATTTGTCTTTGTCTGGCTAATTTCACTAAGCATAATATTCTGTAGGTCCATTCACATTGCTATAAATGGCAGTATTTCATTCTCTTTTATAGCCAAGTAATAGTCCATTTTTGTGTGTGTGTGTATCACATCTTCTTAATCCAATTATCTACATTTAAGCTATTTCCCTGTCTTGGCTATTGTAAATATCATTGCTATGAAAATTTGGGTGCATGTATCTTTTTTAATAAGTGTTTTCATTTTTTCTATAATATATAGAAGTGCTTCTATATATATAGAATAAGTGTTTCTATATATATATATATATAATAAGTGTTTTCATTTTTTTCTATATATATAGAATGCCAGTCAGAGGAATTGCTGGGTCACATGGTAATTTTATTTTTGGCTTCTTAAAGAACCTCCATACTGTTTTCCATGGTGGCTATACCGATCTACATTCCCACCCAATGTAAGAGGGTTCCTTTTTCTCTACATCCTCTTCAACATTTGTTATTTGTAGACTTTTTGATGATGACCATTCTAACAAGTGTAAGGTGACACCTTGTGGGTTTGATTTGCATTTCTGTAATAATTGGTGGTATTGACCATCTTTTCACATGCCTGTTAGCCATTTGTATGTCTTTGGATAAAAGATCTATTCAAGATAATGTCATTTGTTTCCACAGAACCTCAGTGCTAAGGGTTCTCAAGCCTCAACCCTCTCAAACGACAGGCTTGTTTTTTAAGTGCCCCGATGCATCATTTAGACATTCTGTTGGTATTTCACACTTCGCATTTCCAAATCCAGCGGATTATCTCTGACCCTCCCCACCCACCCACCCCTCTTCCCATTGTCTCCAGTGCCAATTTTCCATTTTCTCTCCTTCCTGTAGTAGCACCACAGTCATCTCAGCCACCTTGTACTCTGAATTCTGGAACATGTGTGACTTTCAACCTCTGTTCCTTTCCATTCTCTGACATGTCACTGTTTACCAAATTCTTGGACTTCAGTCCCATAGATTTTGTATCTGAATTGTTTTTAGTAAGACTCTTCTTTCCATATCCACAACTACAGTCCAGGCTCTCCCTATTTTTGTCTCATGATGGCCTGTCACTGGTGATCCTACTTCAAATGCTGTTCAGGTTAAAATGCCCTTGACACCAAGACCCAGGGGAGCACCCCTGGGTGGCAGCCCTTCCCATGTGCTGTCACACACAGTTGATAGGAAATAAAGCGCATCCCCTGCAATGCCCCTGGGAGGGGAGAGCTGACAGCTGGTACCTGGTTTCACCTAGATTTCTTCCCATGTACCTTTCTCTATGAATTTTTATCCAGATCCTTTCACTTTAGTAAACCATAACTGTCCGCATAATAGTCTTTGAGTCTTGTGAGTACTAGCAAATCATTGAGCCCGGTAGTCGTGGAGATTTCTGATGCAGCACATCATGCACAAACTTCAGAACTTTAACTTATAAATTGCTGATGACTACTTCACAGCTGGTTACAGCCCACCAGCAAGTGCTAACACATGGGGCGTGCTTTATGAGATGAGGGAATATGTCTTTCTTTTTATTCCCTGCTGGTTCCATGCACCCAAAACATCCTTCTCATTTTGATTTTGCCTCCCAGGTGAGTCTGACACTTTTTAAAAAAAGAACTGATTTTAGGGACTTTCAAGAAGTCTGGTCCCTGATTTACAGATATCTCCTAATAAATCAATAAGGTGATTTCTGATTATGACTTGGGTTAGTTACCATGAAGCTTACCACACAGAGAAAATAACCTAACAGGCCAAAGAAAGCTTTTCTGCCCATGTGATGGCTATATATTTAATTTTTTTATGTGCTTGAGTCTCATGCAAACTAACATTTGTCTTTTTGATATGGATAACACTTATCATGTGATCTCTGGACACTGCCAATAATGAGATTCTGAGGTTTTGGTGGGTAGGGTTGAGAGAGGACGCTCACATGAAGCCACCTACCTAATTGAGGGCCTGTAATGTGAGGACATGTCTGGCCACAGTGGTCCTTCCTTAGGACCATATGTGTGCACGCTCAGTCGCTTCAGTCCTGTCCAACCTTTTGTGAATCTATGGACTGTATTGTCTATGATATGCCACAGTTCCTATTTCCTTGTCTTCATTCTCTGACATGTCACTGTTTACCAAATTCTTGGACTTCAGTCCCATAGATTTTGTATCTGAATTGTTTTAGTAAGACTCTTCTTTCCATATCCACAACTACAGTCCAGGCTCTCCCTATTTTTGTCTCATGATGGCCTGTCACTGGTGATCCTACTTCAAATGCTGTTCAGGTTAAAATGCCCTTGACACCAAGACCCAGGGGAGCACCCCTGGGTGGCAGCCCTTCCCATGTGCTGTCACACACAGTTGATAGGAAATAAAGCGCATCCCCTGCAATGCCCCTGGGAGGGGAGAGCTGACAGCTGGTACCTGGTTTCACCTAGATTTCTTCCCATGTACCTTTCTCTATGAATTTTTATCCAGATCCTTTCACTTTAGTAAACCATAACTGTCCGCATAATAGTCTTTGAGTCTTGTGAGTACTAGCAAATCATTGAGCCCGGTAGTCGTGGAGATTTCTGATGCAGCACATCATGCACAAACTTCAGAACTTTAACTTATAAATTGCTGATGACTACTTCACAGCTGGTTACAGCCCACCAGCAAGTGCTAACACATGGGGCGTGCTTTATGAGATGAGGGAATATGTCTTTCTTTTTATTCCCTGCTGGTTCCATGCACCCAAAACATCCTTCTCATTTTGATTTTGCCTCCCAGGTGAGTCTGACACTTTTTTAAAAAAATGAACTGATTTTAGGGACTTTCAAGAAGTCTGGTCCCTGATTTACAGATATCTCCTAATAAATCAATAAGGTGATTTCTGATTATGACTTGGGTTAGTTACCATGAAGCTTACCACACAGAGAAAATAACCTAACAGGCCAAAGAAAGCTTTTCTGCCCATGTGATGGCTATATATTTAATTTTTTTATGTGCTTGAGTCTCATGCAAACTAACATTTGTCTTTTTGATATGGATAACACTTATCATGTGATCTCTGGACACTGCCAATAATGAGATTCTGAGGTTTTGGTGGGTAGGGTTGAGAGAGGACGCTCACATGAAGCCACCTACCTAATTGAGGGCCTGTAATGTGAGGACATGTCTGGCCACAGTGGTCCTTCCTTAGGACCATATGTGTGCACGCTCAGTCGCTTCAGTCCTGTCCAACCTTTTGTGAATCTATGGACTGTAGCCCACCAGGCTCCTCGGTCAGTGGGATTCTCCAGGCAAGAATGTGCCACCTGGGAAACCCATAAAGACTACAGCTCCCAGTAGTCCCAGGAAGTCTCTCATCCAAGTACTAACCCAGCCTGACCCTGCTTAGCTGATGAGATCAGGCACATTCAGGGTGGTATGGTGGTAGACACACCACCTTAGACCACAGTACCACTATTTTCATCTCTGTTATGTCTCTCAATTTCTACCTAATCCATATCTCTTTCAAAAATAAGATGTAATCTTGAAACAAGTCAGTTCTGTTAGGTGGTTCTCATCTCCACGTTTAGGTAACTCAAAGAGAAATGTACTTATTTATTCAATAAATGTGATTTACCTCATATCTTTACAGCTTGACCAAAGGATAATATGAGAGTTTTTCTTTCTTAACATTGTGCTGTATTAGTTGTTCTCCTGGTACGAGAAAATTGATCTTTTTCTGACTCTACCAATACTGTCTTCTGAGGGTGCTTCTCAAATTTTAATGCACATATGAATCACTTGGAGATTTTTGTTAAAATTTGAGTTCCAGTTCAGCAGGTTTGGACTGGGATATGAGATATTGCATTTTTAAAAAGTCTTCAAATGATGCTAGTACTGCTGGTGGACCAGCACTTTGAGTGCATGGGGTACATGGGGTAGAGCAAGGCTCTGGGGGACAAACACAGGTAGACCAGGGTAGTCACTTACACCATTGGTATTGAAGGGGCAAAAATTAAGACTCTCAGTCCTCTGCAAAGTATCCATCCCACCACCTACCATTCCACCACGATGGTTTTATGCCTTTGTCTCTGAAATTTTCCTGGTCCCAGGAATCCTATGTTAAAATGTAAAACTCCTTGATGAAAACATACCTTAAGCCCAACATGTACTTTAGCAGGGATTCCCCTGAAACCAGCTGGAAACAATGGCCGTTGGGCTGTGAGGGAGGTTGCAGTATGACTTTGTGGAAGTTCAGAAAGGGATGCTGTTCAAAAGGAAGGAATATCAGATAGGAGTGCTTTTACTTGCTAGTAATAGAAACCCCAATTAAGGGTGATTTAAGCAATACAGACATTTACTCATCTCACCTAATAAGAAGTTTAGCAGCTCAGGGCTCCATCATATTAAGAATTCAGGTTCTTTCTGTCTTGTAACAACCCGTTTCTTCATCTCTGGTTATTCACTTTTTATCCTTGTGTTTATTGCCTCGTGACCCTAAAGTGGTGGCTGCAGTTTCAGGCATCACTTGCATTTTGAAAAGAGGAAGAAAACATTCAGGGTGGTATGGTGGTAGACACACCACCTTAGACCACAGTACCACTATTTTCATCTCTGTTATGTCTCTCAATTTCTACCTAATCCATATCTCTTTCAAAAATAAGATGTAATCTTGAAACAAGTCAGTTCTGTTAGGTGGTTCTCATCTCCACGTTTAGGTAACTCAAAGAGAAATGTACTTATTTATTCAATAAATGTGATTTACCTCATATCTTTACAGCTTGACCAAAGGATAATATGAGAGTTTTTCTTTCTTAACATTGTGCTGTATTAGTTGTTCTCCTGGTACGAGAAAATTGATCTTTTTCTGACTCTACCAATACTGTCTTCTGAGGGTGCTTCTCAAATTTTAATGCACATATGAATCACTTGGAGATTTTTGTTAAAATTTGAGTTCCAGTTCAGCAGGTTTGGACTGGGATATGAGATATTGCATTTTAATAAGTCTTCAAATGATGCTAGTACTGCTGGTGGACCAGCACTTTGAGTGCATGGGGTACATGGGGTAGAGCAAGGCTCTGGGGGACAAACACAGGTAGACCAGGGTAGTCACTTACACCATTGGTATTGAAGGGGCAAAAATTAAGACTCTCAGTCCTCTGCAAAGTATCCATCCCACCACCTACCATTCCACCACGATGGTTTTATGCCTTTGTCTCTGAAATTTTCCTGGTCCCAGGAATCCTATGTTAAAATGTAAAACTCCTTGATGAAAACATACCTTAAGCCCAACATGTACTTTAGCGGGGATTCCCTGAAACCAGCTGGAAACAATGGCCGTTGGGCTGTGAGGGAGGTTGCAGTATGACTTTGTGGAAGTTCAGAAAGGGATGCTGTTCAAAAGGAAGGAATATCAGATAGGAGTGCTTTTACTTGCTAGTAATAGAAACCCCAATTAAGGGTGATTTAAGCAATACAGACATTTACTCATCTCACCTAATAAGAAGTTTAGCAGCTCAGGGCTCCATCATATTAAGAATTCAGGTTCTTTCTGTCTTGTAACAACCCGTTTCTTCATCTCTGGTTATTCACTTTTTATCCTTGTGTTTATTGCCTCGTGACCCTAAAGTGGTGGCTGCAGTTTCAGGCATCACTTGCATTTTGAAAAAGAGAGGAAAGAAAAACAGCTTTGCAAGCGACATCTGTGCCTTTTACTAGGAGAGCAGAATTCTTTGCAGAAGTGTCAAGTTTTCCTTAAAACCAATCACTGAAAAGAGGAATGGGATTACGACCCTGGGCTTAGAGTAACTGTGAGTCACTCTCTTGAGGTTAGGACGGGGCACGGCAGTAGAGGGCTGCCCTTTCCGGTAACAAGGCAAATCCGTGTATTAGACAATCAGGGAGTGAAATGATGTGGGGCAAATGGCACTGAGCAGTGCCTGCACAGGGAAGAGACCAGTCCACGCTTGTAAGGAAGGCAGCAGGACACCAAGACCCAATTCCACCAGTGCCTCCGTTGGAGCCGGATCAACACCTCCTATATCTCCCCATGACTTCTTCATTGCACAGATTAGAACTCAGAAAAGAATGATGCCCAAAGCCACATAGTTTGTAACTGGAAGATTTGGGATTCCAGTGTGCTTTCTGATTCCAAAGCTCTGAACCCTCACACCAGTTCTTCTACATTCAGGCAAAGGTCTTACCCAGAGCAGCCACCTTTGCTCTACTCCCCTCCCTTAGAATTGCCTTTGAACTCACGTACTGGCCATGTACACACACACACACACACACACACACACACACACACATTGAGAGAGTGAGAGGTTGTATTACTTTAAGGCATTACACCTCAGAACCACGACATTCCACATTATCAAACCTATAGCTCTAACTTGGGACACGTATTACTTTTTCCCTTTACTTCAGCCTCTATTCCACTACTCATTGTTACCATCTTTCTCTTTCAAAGTTATTACATGCTTATTGAGGAAATTTTAGAACATAAACCAAAATTCACTCTAGGGCTACAGTTAAATGTCCAGCCTTCTGTTAATATTTACCTTCTTCAATTTTCCTAACTAGATCTCTATTCACTGCAGATGCGTAATCCCCATTAAACTCTTTTTGGTTATTCACTTTAAGAATTCAGGTTCTTTCTGTCTTGTACAACCCGTTTCTTCATCTCTGGTTATCCCTTTTTCCGTGACCCTAAAGTGGTGGCTGCAGTTTCAGGCATCACTTGCATTTTGAAAAGAGAGGAAAGAAAAACAGCTTTGCAAGCGACATCTGTGCCTTTTACTAGGAGAGCAGAATTCTTTGCAGAAGTGTCAAGTTTTCCTTAAAACCAATCACTGAAAAGAGGAATGGGATTACGACCCTGGGCTTAGAGTAACTGTGAGTCACTCTCTTGAGGTTAGGACGGGCACGGCAGTAGAGGGCTGCCCTTTCCGGTAACAAGGCAAATCCGTGTATTAGACAATCAGGGAGTGAAATGATGTGGGGCAAATGGCACTGAGCAGTGCCTGCACAGGGAAGAGACCAGTCCACGCTTGTAAGGAAGGCAGCAGGACACCAAGACCCAATTCCACCAGTGCCTCCGTTGGAGCCGGATCAACACCTCCTATATCTCCCCATGACTTCTTCATTGCACAGATTAGAACTCAGAAAAGAATGATGCCCAAAGCCACATAGTTTGTAACTGGAAGATTTGGGATTCCAGTGTGCTTTCTGATTCCAAAGCTCTGAACCCTCACACCAGTTCTTCTACATTCAGGCAAAGGTCTTACCCAGAGCAGCCACCTTTGCTCTACTCCCCTCCCTTAGAATTGCCTTTGAACTCACGTACTGGCCATGTACACACACACACACACACATACACACACACACACACACATTGAGAGAGTGAGAGGTTGTATTACTTTAAGGCATTACACCTCAGAACCACGACATTCCACATTATCAAACCTATAGCTCTAACTTGGGACACGTATTACTTTTTCCCTTTACTTCAGCCTCTATTCCACTACTCATTGTTACCATCTTTCTCTTTCAAAGTTATTACATGCTTATTGAGGAAATTTTAGAACATAAACCAAAATTCACTCTAGGGCTACAGTTAAATGTCCAGCCTTCTGTTAATATTTACCTTCTTCAATTTTCCTAACTAGATCTCTATTCACTGCAGATGCAAAAAGCTTTCCACTGTCTTACTGGGTATCTTGTCTGATGGGAATCCAACTCAGGCAATTACAGAATTCTAATGGAAGGCACCTCATTTGGGCCAGCTTGCCAAATGACTTGTTTCTATTTCCATTTATTAAATTTCTTTTGAGATGCCTCCAGCAATTAGGCACTGAAACTCTCTCATGAGGATCAATGCTAGGACCTCGAACAGAAAAAGATGTCTGGAAACACATCCTAGTGTTTTAGCTTCAGACCCCTGATTCTGTCTGGTGAGGAAATCACTTGGTTACTGTTGGTGTCCTTGGTCTTCCTTGGCCCAAGTGCACCTGGGCTGGGCCATCTGTCCCTCTTTCTGAGCTGCAACATGTGTTTGGATAGAATGAGGATGGCCCATTCCTTGATGCAGTTCCCATAAACACTCATCTCATACATATCATCCAGTCAGCATCCTAGATGTATGCAGCTTTTCAGGACAAATTCAATATATATATATATATAATGCCTTTTCTAAAATGCTGGCTTAGGGGAAAAGAAAAAAGGAAAAATGAGCATTCAAGGTAGAAAGAGCAAGGAAACCAATTCTTACCATGTCCTGGGAACAGGCCTAGCCATTTTGGCATATATTGTGTTTTGCCATCTTCATAAGTCATTTTAAGGCATTATTTCTTTATATTTTGCAGATGGGGAGACTCAGAGAGGCTGAAAAAATTAGCAAGGTCACACAGCTTATATATAAATGGTAAAGCTTGGATTTAAATAGTCTCTCTGAGTCCAGAGCCTCTTTCCATAACAGTTTGGTGTTTTGGACACCTAGGACACTGTTTTGAAAAAGGAATGGAAAAGACTCTGTCCTCCTCTTTCTGCTCTGAATTTCAAATTGTCTCAGTGTCCCAGCAATAACATGTAGATGATGATCACTGAGGTAAAGCCACAGCTCCAACATGCCGTGGAAAACCAAGACCTGGCATTTTTAATCCTTTAGCTACAGAGATTGGAGCATAGGAATATAATGTCCATGAAGATACAGGACTAAGATGAGCATAGATATCCCAAGCTATTCCTTTACTATACTGAAGTCCTCTAAGCAAACTTTCCAGGCTCTAAACTCTAAGAATCCTATTTCCTTAGCAGTTCAGGGGTTCGGTCTCTAGTCTGGCCAGACCTGTGGTCTGAAGGTCAGAGTCCCAGCCCAGAGGACCCTCAAGTTCCTTTCTCCTGTACACCAGCGAAGAAACAGAACGCTCCTGGGCTGGGAGTCACAAAGCCAGGTACAGAGGCAGCCTGGGTTTTTCTGGCTGCTCCTCACATGCTTAGAAGCATCTGTCTCTTTTTACCTTACCTCCCTTTTGATTACATCTTCTCAGACTATAACCTTCATGTCTCAGCAGCTATAGTTATTTTATAGACCTGGCTCTAGAAATGAGTTGTTTGGGAAAAGCACTGATGCTAAAAACAGTTATTGCTGTGTTTCACCTTTCTATACCTCCATCTTACCATCTAGACTCATTAGCACAAGATATGTGCTACCTATACTACACACACACACACACACACACACACCCCGCACACAGATAATTCAGCTTCACATGAATATATATATTTCCTTGTATTTATATCTATATCAACAATCCTAGGCCAAGCAAGTCCTCTGCCCTCTGAAGAAGCCCTTTGGCTGTATAAGTCTAATTTGATATGATGAGATTGGAGGTTGTGGGGAGAAATTGCAGAAAACTCCTTGTGACATGTATCAAGTAAAGTACTTTTAAGGTGAAGAAAGCTAGGTCAAGTCCTAGCTGTCTACTGACCATTTTAAGGCATTATTTCTTTATATTTTGCAGATGGGGAGACTCAGAGAGGCTATAGGTCACACAGCTTATATATAAATGGTAAAGCTTGGATTTAAATAGTCTCTCTGAGTCCAGAGCCTCTTTCCATAACAGTTTGGTGTTTTGGACACCTAGGACACTGTTTTGAAAAAGGAATGGAAAAGACTCTGTCCTCCTCTTTCTGCTCTGAATTTCAAATTGTCTCAGTGTCCCAGCAATAACATGTAGATGATGATCACTGAGGTAAAGCCACAGCTCCAACATGCCGTGGAAAACCAAGACCTGGCATTTTTAATCCTTTAGCTACAGAGATTGGAGCATAGGAATATAATGTCCATGAAGATACAGGACTAAGATGAGCATAGATATCCCAAGCTATTCCTTTACTATACTGAAGTCCTCTAAGCAAACTTTCCAGGCTCTAAACTCTAAGAATCCTATTTCCTTAGCAGTTCAGGGGTTCGGTCTCTAGTCTGGCCAGACCTGTGGTCTGAAGGTCAGAGTCCCAGCCCAGAGGACCCTCAAGTTCCTTTCTCCTGTACACCAGCGAAGAAACAGAACGCTCCTGGGCTGGGAGTCACAAAGCCAGGTACAGAGGCAGCCGGGGTTTTTTCTGGCTGCTCCTCACATGCTTAGAAGCATCTGTCTCTTTTTACCTTACCTCCCTTTTGATTACATCTTCTCAGACTATAACCTTCATGTCTCAGCAGCTATAGTTATTTTATAGACCTGGCTCTAGAAATGAGTTGTTTGGGAAAAGCACTGATGCTAAAAACAGTTATTGCTGTGTTTCACCTTTCTATACCTCCATCTTACCATCTAGACTCATTAGCACAAGATATGTGCTACCTATACTACACACACACACACACACACACACACCCCGCACACAGATAATTCAGCTTCACATGAATATATATATTTCCTTGTATTTATATCTATATCAACAATCCTAGGCCAAGCAAGTCCTCTGCCCTCTGAAGAAGCCCTTTGGCTGTATAAGTCTAATTTGATATGATGAGATTGGAGGTTGTGGGGAGAAATTGCAGAAAACTCCTTGTGACATGTATCAAGTAAAGTACTTTTAAGGTGAAGAAAGCTAGGTCAAGTCCTAGCTGTCTACTGACCATCTGAATGGCTGCAGGTCTCTCTGAACTTTAGCATCTTCCCCTTTTATGTGGAAACTAAAATCTCTCATTAACATGGTGCTGGGAGAATTAAGTAGAATAACTATTGTATGGCACTACGGTCATTATTATAATCATGAATAGTTCATGTCTGGTCACTAGAGGTAGTAGGTCACTACTGTCCTGCACCTCTCGTTCTTTTCCATTTCCCCTATAAAACTCTGAAAACTATGAACAGTGCAGATTTGTTCCTTGTTTCCATGGCAAGTATCCAGTTTTCCTTTGGGGGAGCATAGTTGGCTATCAGAATCTGGAATGGGATGATACCTGAGGGTGAGTGGATGGAAAGGTAGGATTTCCTAGTGATTCAAAATCATTCTCTGTCTGTGCTACCAGAGAGCATTTTTCCCATCCCATCCTCCTTCTTCCCGGATCTTCCACTGCATGACCTGCTAGGAAAAGTACAGCTCTGTGGACAAGAAACTAGCGGACCTGTAGCAGGGACTAAACTTGAAGAAGCACCAGCTGCACACCCCTGTCCAGCCCCAACAGTCTCCTTGGTGATGGGAGAGAGGGTCCCACAGAATATACACCCTTTGACAAAGGAGGGAAAGAGACTGCTGACATGAACACAAAGACCCTTGTGGAGATGGCAACCTCCAGCAGTATTTTAGGGAATCCTAATTTGATATCTGCTAAACAACCTCAGGACATCTGGCCAGAAAATATACAGTAAGCTTTTCCATGGTTCATTCACACTGCCAAATGTAGCTACCAAGGACCAACCCAAGTCAGTTCTCATGGCTGTAGCAGAGTTTGCATCAGGAGCCAGAGGACAAGAATGGACACAGACAACTCTGTTGACTGGAGGTCCACTCAGGATCAGTGTACCTTCTGTCCCCACTGTGAGAGACAGAGGGGAAACTCCACATTTCTAGTTGGGAGAGGCTAGGCTGTGTTTCAGGGGGATATGTTTGATGCCCAACTCCTGTCCCTTCCACATTGTTGCATTCGAATTGAAACAAGGAAGAATTTCAAGAACAAGACCAAGAATAAGGGGTCCAGATGCTTCCTGCAAAATCCCCTGAAAATAAACTTTAGTCTTATTCCACATTAGGACATAAAAAATACAAGACATAAGTGCTGTTCTGAGGACAAACATCCCCCAAGTTGATTAGGAAATGCAAACCAGTCAGAGAAGGAGCAAAATAGCCTCAACATGTGGAAACTTTACACTAAATTATAACAAAGTGGGCTAGATATGCTCTCCCTGGTGGTTCAGACGGTAAGGAATCTGCATGCCATGCAAGACCTGGTTTTGATCCCTGGGTTGGGAAGATCCCCTGGAGGACGAATTGGCAGCCCACTCCAGTATTCTTGCCTTTCTATGGACAGAAGAGCCTGGTGGTCTACAGTCCATGGGGTTGCGAAGAGTTGAACTGGACTGAGTGTCTAACACTTTCACTTTTCATGCTAGATGTAGAATTGTTTCATTAGTTCTTCGAAGAATTAAAAACAGAAACAATCAGGCAAATCAGATTGAGGGTCATTCTGCCCAATAAGTGGCCAAAACACTTAAAATTTTCAACATGAAAGATAGAACAGCTGTGAAATATTCTAGATTAAAGGAAACTAAAGAGACAGGGAGACAGAATACAACATTTGATTCTGTACTCCTAGATTTTTGAAAAGAAATCTCCAAAGGGCATTATAAGAACAAGTGAGGAAATTCGAAGACAGAATGAATAATAGATAGTAATATTACATTGGTGTTAGGTTTCCCAATGTGATAGTTTAATGGCACTTTGCCAGAGAATGGCCTTGTTCTTAGGGGAAATGGGTTGAAATAGTTAAGAGCCATGATTGTTGTTTAAGTCATGTCCGACCCTTTGTGCCCCCAAAGACTGTAGCCTGACAGGCTGATTCATAGGGATTTTTCCAGGTGAGAATACTGGACTGGGTGGCCATTTCCTTCCCCAGGGGATCTTTCTGACCCAGGACTCAAACTTTAGTCTTCTACTTGGCAGGAGGAGTCTTTACGACTGAGTCACTTGGGAAACCCATGTTTAAGGATAAAATGTCATTAACTTTCAAATAGTTCAGCAAAATACTAACAATGTGATAATAATGGTAACTCCACCCCAATCCAAATCCGCCCCAAATAAGCACACATACACGTACTCCTGCACATGTAATAGAGAAAGGAAGTTGAGATTAAAAATAAAATCAAGAGACAATTTACAAGCAAAGTACAAAAGAGTATTTTGAGACTATCTGGGCATGGGGATTTTGAGGAAATGCAAACCAGTCAGAGAAGGAGCAAAATAGCCTCAACATGTGGAAACTTTACACTAAATTATAACAAAGTGGGCTAGATATGCTCTCCCTGGTGGTTCAGACGGTAAGGAATCTGCATGCCATGCAAGACCTGGTTTTGATCCCTGGGTTGGGAAGATCCCCTGGAGGACGAATTGGCAGCCCACTCCAGTATTCTTGCCTTTCTATGGACAGAAGAGCCTGGTGGTCTACAGTCCATGGGGTTGCGAAGAGTTGAACTGGACTGAGTGTCTAACACTTTCACTTTTCATGCTAGATGTAGAATTGTTTCATTAGTTCTTCGAAGAATTAAAAACAGAAACAATCAGGCAAATCAGATTGAGGGTCATTCTGCCCAATAAGTGGCCAAAACACTTAAAATTTTCAACATGAAAGATAGAACAGCTGTGAAATATTCTAGATTAAAGGAAACTAAAGAGACAGGGAGACAGAATACAACATTTGATTCTGTACTCCTAGATTTTTGAAAAGAAATCTCCAAAGGGCATTATAAGAACAAGTGAGGAAATTCGAAGACAGAATGAATAATAGATAGTAATATTACATTGGTGTTAGGTTTCCCAATGTGATAGTTTAATGGCACTTTGCCAGAGAATGGCCTTGTTCTTAGGGGAAATGGGTTGAAATAGTTAAGAGCCATGATTGTTGTTTAAGTCATGTCCGACCCTTTGTGCCCCCAAAGACTGTAGCCTGACAGGCTGATTCATAGGGATTTTTCCAGGTGAGAATACTGGACTGGGTGGCCATTTCCTTCCCCAGGGGATCTTTCTGACCCAGGACTCAAACTTTAGTCTTCTACTTGGCAGGAGGAGTCTTTACGACTGAGTCACTTGGGAAACCCATGTTTAAGGATAAAATGTCATTAACTTTCAAATAGTTCAGCAAAATACTAACAATGTGATAATAATGGTAACTCCCACCCCAATCCAAATCCCGCCCCAAATAAGCACACATACACGTACTCCTGCACATGTAATAGAGAAAGGAAGTTGAGATTAAAAAATACTCAAGAGACATAAAACGCAATGTCTGGGCATGTATGAATTCTAAATGTAACAAGCAAAGTACAAAAAGAGTATTTTTGAGACTATCTGGGATTGAACATGAATTAAGTTGTAGCAAATATTAAGGAATTGTCAGTTATTCTGAGTGTGATAATAGCATATTGTGGTTATGTAAAGAAAACTTCCATCTGTTAAAGAAAATACAAAGCTATCACATTTTACAGACAAGAATGATACACTAGGGCTTCCCTGTCGGTCCAGTGGGTAAAGAGTCCGGCTTGTAGTGCAAGGGGCGCTGGTTTGATTCTTGGCCTGGGAAGTTCCCACATGCCACAGAACGGCTGGGCTGGTGTGTCCAATTACAAACCAGCGCTCTGGAGCACATGCGCCCAGAGCTGGTTCTCTGCAATGAGGGAGGCCACTGTGATGGGAGGCCCACACAGGCCAAAGAATAAAGATGGATGAAAAATAAATGATGACTTAGAGGCAAAAAAAAAAAAAAAAAGAATGATACGTTGTCCGGAATTTGTTCTAGCAGTGCAAAAAAGAAAAATGAATTAAGGTAAGTGAGATGAAACAGAAGGTGGGATAGTTGTTTAAGCTAGGTAATGGATATATGGAAGTTTCTTACACTGTTTGCATCTCAGATTTATGTCCAAAAATCTTCATAATAAAAAGTTGTTTGAAAAATAAAAACACATGCAGCGGGGTACTAGAGAATAAAATTGTTCTTTTTAAAAGATGGGGGTAGATCGTTTGCATAGATTTGTAAATTATGGCCTTTATATCTTATGTTTAGGGGTTTGAGGTTGGGTGTATATGGTGCACACACAGAGACACACGCTTTTCTAAAAATGCCCCAAGACGCTAGTACCCACATCACAACCTCAGAGGTGACAATGTGATAAGCTGACACAGTTGCTTACTTAGTAGATCAGCAACAACCTTCCGACTTCAGTATTTCCTTTAATTCACTTTACGTTAGAATCTCTCTCCCTCGTTCCAGTTCTTCCATCTTACCCTCTCCCCAAGACAAAGAATATGAATATTGCTCTCCAAAGAGGTCCAGCACAGATATCTTTTACTCCTGTTTGGGTAAGTCAGGACTGCAGCACAAGAGTAGGTTAGGGACAGTCTCACAGTGAGTCTGTGGTTGGGCTAAGACTAAGACCTTGTACCCTAGACCTCTGCTATACCCATGTCCTCTCTTGACCATCTATAATGAAGGCAGTTCTGGTCTCTATAGTAACCAATCTGTCTAAAATAGGAATTATGTGAGGAACAAAACATTTAAAGCCAGTTGGATCCATTCATACCCAAACAATGTCCATTTAAGGGCTGTTAGCCAATTTGTTGGTGTTCTGAATGGTCTCCCACCATGGGCTCAGGGAAAGGCAGTGTGTTGTGTGGTGTGTGTTGGGGGCGGGGGTGCTCCAGAGTCCATGCCATACCAGAATCCTGCATGCCATCATCCCCTTTCCCAGCTGGAGTATTTCTTTATGTTCTAGAGTCATAAGCCCTTAAAGCAAACTTTCGTCAAGGAAGTTTTATAACCACAAGAGTGAGGCAAAAGTTAAGTCTGAGAATGGCTTATTGGCAAAGGGAGCGTCTCAAAGAAGAAATAGGAGTGAGTGCAAATTCTTCACAGAAACCTGGCAACCTTATGCATTACCTTCTGTTCATAAAGTGGGGCTTTGAACAGTTCTCTTAACAAGTTGTCTTTCTTGGGGTTGGGGGCTGCTTTGGGAAGGAAGTGGAGCTAGAGCTGACACAGTACAAAATGGGGAGTGGAGATTTCAGTACCTTACAACAATCATCTCACAGAGTTTGTGAAGATTCAATGGAGATGCCTTGAAATTGAACTGATGTGGATTCCACATAACTAACATTATTTGGTTAGGGCTTCCATATGTTAGCCCTAACTTTTGACTTACACACTAGAAAATATCCATCCACCCTGCCTCCATTTTGCCATCCCTCATTCTGGAGCAGTTTTGATTGTAAAGCACTGGATAACATGGGGAGCGTTCTTGCCTGTACCTGTCAAGAAACCCAGAGTTTATTTTTAATCTTCCCAAGTGGGAAAAGACAAACAGTGACATTCGTTTCTTTTATCTTTTCATCTATTGCGATAGAACATGGGGAGCGTTGCCTGACTGCAAGAGGTCCAGCACAGATATCTTTTACTCCTGGACCTGCAGCACAAGAGTAGGTTAGGGACAGTCTCACAGTGAGTCTGTGGTTGGGCTAAGACTAAGACCTTGTACCCTAGACCTCTGCTATACCCATGTCCTCTCTTGACCATCTATAATGAAGGCAGTTCTGGTCTCTATAGTAACCAATCTGTCTAAAATAGGAATTATGTGAGGAACAAAACATTTAAAGCCAGTTGGATCCATTCATACCCAAACAATGTCCATTTAAGGGCTGTTAGCCAATTTGTTGGTGTTCTGAATGGTCTCCCACCATGGGCTCAGGGAAAGGCAGTGTGTTGTGTGGTGTGTGTTGGGGGCGGGGGTGCTCCAGAGTCCATGCCATACCAGAATCCTGCATGCCATCATCCCCTTTCCCAGCTGGAGTATTTCTTTATGTTCTAGAGTCATAAGCCCTTAAAGCAAACTTTCGTCAAGGAAGTTTTATAACCACAAGAGTGAGGCAAAAGTTAAGTCTGAGAATGGCTTATTGGCAAAGGGAGCGTCTCAAAGAAGAAATAGGAGTGAGTGCAAATTCTTCACAGAAACCTGGCAACCTTATGCATTACCTTCTGTTCATAAAGTGGGGCTTTGAACAGTTCTCTTAACAAGTTGTCTTTCTTGGGGTTGGGGGCTGCTTTGGGAAGGAAGTGGAGCTAGAGCTGACACAGTACAAAATGGGGAGTGGAGATTTCAGTACCTTACAACAATCATCTCACAGAGTTTGTGAAGATTCAATGGAGATGCCTTGAAATTGAACTGATGTGGATTCCACATAACTAACATTATTTGGTTAGGGCTTCCATATGTTAGCCCTAACTTTTGACTTACACACTAGAAAATATCCATCCACCCTGCCTCCATTTTGCCATCCCTCATTCTGGAGCAGTTTTGATTGTAAAGCACTGGATAACATGGGGAGCGTTCTTGCCTGTACCTGTCAAGAAACCCAGAGTTTTTATTTTTAATCTTCCCAAGTGGGAAAAGACAAACAGTGACATTCGTTTCTCTTTTTATCTTTTTTCTTCTTTATTCTATTCAAGAAACGTTTACTGGCTAGGAGCCTGATGCCAGGCCTAGTTGCTCACTGGAATTCAAGTGCCTCCAAGTGATAGACATGTAAACAATTGAATTACAGTGCAGCTAGGCTTACCAGACTCAGCAAATAAAAATGGATGCTCAGTTAAATTTGAAATTAAGGTGCATAACTGATAATGCTTAGTATAAACATGTTCCCAGTCTCCGTAGAGTAGTGATTATCATGTTTGCCTAACACACAAAAGGTACCCAGTTCGAAACCACACGTGTGGTCTTTTCTTGGACTTCCCCAGTGTCTCAATGGTAAATAATCTGCCTACAATGGAGAAGACTTACAGGAGACACAGGTTCAATCGCTAGGTTGGGAAGATTCCCTGAAGAAATGGCAACTCACTCCATTATTCTTGCCTGGAAATCCCCCTGGACAGAGGATCCTGGTGGGTTACAGTCCATGAAGTCACAAAGTATCATACATGACTGAGCGACTAATAAGCATAGGACTGACAAATACCTAAAATTATTCATTATTTATCTGAAGTTCAGAAGTGACTGGGCATCCTGTGTTATCTCTGACAATGCTAATTTACACAACAGAATAGCTGCTATTGATGAATATAAACAGAAAGGACTGTGGGGGCACAAAGACCTGAGCCAGCAATCCCTGTGCCCTTCACAGAGGAGGTAACATAAAGGAGGCCTTAGAGTAAGAAATACTGTTTCCTGGGTAACAAGGCGAGGAAGGACCTCCATCTACTGAGGGCCTGAAGGATAAACAAGGTCACAGCATTTGGGAAATTGTGACGAGCGTAGGATAGATAGAGCACAGATGTCTTCAGGGAGAAGTGGCTGGAGGTCAACTAAGGAGACAGGATATTATACGAAAAGCCATGGAGTCCTCTGAATATTTTATGCCTAGAAATGGCAAGATTAGACTTCTCAGGGTGAAGGAGAATGAACCATAGGAAGAGAAGGTTAAAAAGAGCAGTGAGGAGGCTGTTACAGCCATTCAAGAAAAGTTCCTGAGAATGACTGAAACTAGGTCAATGGCTCTGGAGATGAGAAAGTGGATTGGAGAGATGATTACTCAGACTTGTGAGAGTCTGCTGATGGATAAGGCAGCTGGCCATGATAAGTGTCCCTCTGCAGTGTGTAGCTTGGGAGTTTGGGAGAATAATGATCCTGTATGTGGCTGTCAACAGAATGATGTATTGGTTCAACTCCAGTCTAGCAATTTAGAAGCAGTTAGTTAGCGTTAGGAATCTACCCTTCAGGGGTAGTTAATTAGCAACTGGGAATTATGATCAGGAGTCAGTAGTTTTCAGAAGTAGTTACTTAGCACTTTGGCGTGTCTAAATCCACCCCAGCAGATTTGTGGCTTAGTGTAAGTGATAGATGGCAAGTGAGGAGGAAGACTTACAGGAGACACAGGTTCAATCGCTAGGTTGGGAAGATTCCCTGAAGAAATGGCAACTCACTCCATTATTCTTGCCTGGAAATCCCCCTGGACAGAGGATCCTGGTGGGTTACAGTCCATGAAGTCACAAAGTATCATACATGACTGAGCGACTAATAAGCATAGGACTGACAAATACCTAAAATTATTCATTATTTATCTGAAGTTCAGAAGTGACTGGGCATCCTGTGTTATCTCTGACAATGCTAATTTACACAACAGAATAGCTGCTATTGATGAATATAAACAGAAAGGACTGTGGGGGCACAAAGACCTGAGCCAGCAATCCCTGTGCCCTTCACAGAGGAGGTAACATAAAGGAGGCCTTAGAGTAAGAAATACTGTTTCCTGGGTAACAAGGCGAGGAAGGACCTCCATCTACTGAGGGCCTGAAGGATAAACAAGGTCACAGCATTTGGGAAATTGTGACGAGCGTAGGATAGATAGAGCACAGATGTCTTCAGGGAGAAGTGGCTGGAGGTCAACTAAGGAGACAGGATATTATACGAAAAGCCATGGAGTCCTCTGAATATTTTATGCCTAGAAATGGCAAGATTAGACTTCTCAGGGTGAAGGAGAATGAACCATAGGAAGAGAAGGTTAAAAAGAGCAGTGAGGAGGCTGTTACAGCCATTCAAGAAAAGTTCCTGAGAATGACTGAAACTAGGTCAATGGCTCTGGAGATGAGAAAGTGGATTGGAGAGATGATTACTCAGACTTGTGAGAGTCTGCTGATGGATAAGGCAGCTGGCCATGATAAGTGTCCCTCTGCAGTGTGTAGCTTGGGAGTTTGGGAGAATAATGATCCTGTATGTGGCTGTCAACAGAATGATGTATTGGTTCAACTCCAGTCTAGCAATTTAGAAGCAGTTAGTTAGCGTTAGGAATCTACCCTTCAGGGGTAGTTAATTAGCAACTGGGAATTATGATCAGGAGTCAGTAGTTTTCAGAAGTAGTTACTTAGCACTTTGGCGTGTCTAAATCCACCCCAGCAGATTTGTGGCTTAGTGTAAGTGATAGATGGCAAGTGAGGAGGAAGAATCTGGCAAGCCCAGCCTCAGCTTCAGACCTCTGTCCTGCATCTTTTTTTTTTTTTAGTATTTATTTATTTGGCTACACCAGGTCTTAGCTACAGCACATGGGATCTTCTGTCTTGGTTGTGGCATGCAGGATCTTGCAGTTATGGCATGCATACTCTCAGTTGCAGCATGTGGGATCTAGTTCCCTCATCAGGGATTGAACGTGGGTCTCCTGTATTGGAGGCATGGGATCTTAGCCACTGACCACCAGAGGAGCCCCCTGCATCTATAACTTCATGAAGAACCTGACTTCTAAGAGTGGCCCATTCTACCTTTTAAATATCTTTGCGTTTGTTTCTCAAGCTTATGAATAAATATTAATATATCTGCCAAAACTTGACCCAAGACTCACTTTCATATAATATGTTTCCATTTTATTTTGTCATTCATTTTAACATGCTCTCTCCTAGTGACAGTGTGAATAAAGGATCTTGCAGTGTTTCCACATCTGCCACTTGCCACTGGATACTATTATAGTATTAATGTGGATCAAACGAATGTTAGATATTTGCTAGATGATCAAATTGGCTTAAAGCCATTCAAAACAGATGTTACTAGAAAACACTCTAGGCAGAAGTGAGGGGTTTCCTTTAAAGATCATGGGACACCACTGGTGCCCCTGTGCTGTGGGTTGTAAGCCCTCCTAATGAGAAGGTGGATCTGAGAAAAAATTAAATCTGAAACTAGGTCAATGGCTCTGGAGATGAGAAAGTGGATTGTGAGAGATGATTACTCAGACTTGTGAGAGTCTGCTGATGGATAAGGCAGCTGGCCATGATAAGTGTCCCTCTGCAGTGTGTAGCTTGGGAGTTTGGGAGAATAATGATCCTGTATGTGGCTGTCAACAGAATGATGTATTGGTTCAACTCCAGTCTAGCAATTTAGAAGCAGTTAGTTAGCGTTAGGAATCTACCCTTCAGGGGTAGTTAATTAGCAACTGGGAATTATGATCAGGAGTCAGTAGTTTTCAGAAGTAGTTACTTAGCACTTTGGCGTGTCTAAATCCACCCCAGCAGATTTGTGGCTTAGTGTAAGTGATAGATGGCAAGTGAGGAGGAAGAATCTGGCAAGCCCAGCCTCAGCTTCAGACCTCTGTCCTGCATCTTTTTTTTTCGGTATTTATTTATTTGGCTACACCAGGTCTTAGCTACAGCACATGGGATCTTCTGTCTTGGTTGTGGCATGCAGGATCTTGCAGTTATGGCATGCATACTCTCAGTTGCAGCATGTGGGATCTAGTTCCCTCATCAGGGATTGAACGTGGGTCTCCTGTATTGGAGGCATGGGATCTTAGCCACTGACCACCAGAGGAGCCCCCTGCATCTATAACTTCATGAAGAACCTGACTTCTAAGAGTGGCCCATTCTACCTTTTAAATATCTTTGCGTTTGTTTCTCAAGCTTATGAATAAATATTAATATATCTGCCAAAACTTGACCCAAGACTCACTTTCATATAATATGTTTCCATTTTATTTTGTCATTCATTTTAACATGCTCTCTCCTAGTGACAGTGTGAATAAAGGATCTTGCAGTGTTTCCACATCTGCCACTTGCCACTGGATACTATTATAGTATTAATGTGGATCAAACGAATGTTAGATATTTGCTAGATGATCAAATTGGCTTAAAGCCATTCAAAACAGATGTTACTAGAAAACACTCTAGGCAGAAGTGAGGGGTTTCCTTTAAAGATCATGGGACACCACTGGTGCCCCTGTGCTGTGGGTTGTAGCCCCTCTGGAACAGACCTCCTGCCCCACCTCCCGTGGGGAGGTCCCTTATTCAACCCTCAGGAAGCCAGAGTTAATCATTGAGGTTCAGCTAAAGAAACAGGATCACACATGATGATCTTCTCAAAAGACTTACACAATAAAATCTGTCCAAGCATTCCATCACAAATGTGGGCTCTAAATAGAAGATTTTATTATAAACCTTCCAGACGTTCAGACTCCACTGTTACTTTTGAAAAGGCATTCCAATAACAGATGCCCCTTCAATTGGGGCATGGTTTGATAGAAAGTAGCAGACACCATTTAAAAGGAAAAAAAAATAGCTCTCTTGAGGCACGTCAAAACAAATTAGCTGTGATGCTGAAATTACTTCCTGTTGGAGTTAATAAAGTTAACAAGATAAGTAAATACGAAAAACAGTGTTAGGAAGCAGGGAATAATTTCCTCCCAAACAGGAAGCTCTTTCAGACATTGATAAGAATAGATCTGGACTTCCGTTTGTCTATTTTTATTTACCACAATTCCCTCATTCCATTTCTGTTTTTCAAAATGCCATTCAAGATTTTTTTTGAGATGAAGTTACTTATGATATTATGACTGTTTTGAAACCTAGCTAGGAACCTGTCATTCAAGTAGTTTTCTGTTTTTCATGTTCTATTTCCACGTTAAATGTTGTTGTTTACTCTTAAGTTGTGTCCAACTCTTCTGCGACTCCGTGGACTGTAGCCTGCTAGGCTTCTCTGTCCATGGGGATTCTCCAGACAAGCATACTGGAGTGGGTTGCCATTTGCTTCTCCAGAAGAGCCTGCTGACCCAGGAATCGAACCCATGTCTCCTGCACTGGAGATGAATTCATAAAGATGAATTCTTTATCTGGCAAGCCCTATATTAAGCATAGAATGACTGGTAAACTGATAAATAGTCACTGAGGAGAAAGTTGAAGCTGTTATTTAAGTTGACATTTAGAGACTGTGTATCTTTCACTGTGTATCTTTCACTTAACTATGTTTTCTTGTTCCCAATTAGCATACATAATCAAGACAGCAGCAAGTGAAAGAGATGCAGTCCCTTCCTCCAGTAACTTCCAATCTGAAAATTAGCTTCTCCAAAGACAGTTTTATTACTGTTTCCAATCATTACTTCCTTAGTTTATGCACAAAGAGTCTTAAAGATTTAGGAAGGCACACAGGTCTTGAGATCATCAGACTGGTTTCTAGTCCCAATTCTTTTACTATTACTTAATCACTTTATGGGCTTCCCTGGTAGCTCAGCTGATAAAAAAAAAAAATCCGCCTGCAATGCAGGAGACCCGGGTTAGATCCTGGATTGAGAAGATCCTTCAAAGAAAGAAATAGCAACCCACTCCAGTATCCTTGCCAGGGAGATCCCATAGACAGACGAGCCTCACGGGCTACAGCACATGGGGTGGTAGCAAATACTCAGATGGGGCTTAGCAACTAAACAAAAGCAACTACTTTAGAGAATCATAAAACGCTACAAATTTAGAATGAGAAATAACTTTAGATACCAAACCTCACCTGATTTTACAGTTAAGAGGACTAAGGCCCAGAATAGTAAAGCTACCCAGCATCATGAGACTAGTTAGTGACAGAGCCAGGATAACACTTACCTGCATTAACTCTGAGTCTAGACTTTTTTCTTTTATGCCACATTACTTCCAAGTATATACACTTTTTTTTCAACTTTTTTTCATAAAATGAATCCATCATGTTTTGTGATATATATAGAGGGAGGGACAACTATTTCCTATTTGTCTGACTTTGTGAGAATAAATTTACATTTTCCTCATATGCTTGATGCTGATCAGACCTCACTATATTTTGCTTCTCTTCCATCTCCTTAAGGCCTTAAGCTATAAGTAAGGTGTTCGTTCAAGAAATGGCTAAATTAATAAAAGACTAACTGGCTCATTGGGTTTGCAACCTTGGATTTTTTAAGGCCGGAACTCTCACTAACCTTCAACCACCCATGTACCCACATGACATCACCCTGGGATCATCACGACCCAGAGCTCCCCAGGAACCTCTGACCCTCCCAGCCTCATATTCTCATCCTGCCCAGCCTGCTCATCCAGCTCGTGGGTACCCACATTTGACATCACCCGTGCGGCTCATCACACCCAGGTCCCTTCCTCCAGTAATCTGAAAATTAGCTTCTCCAAAGACAGTTTTATTACTGTTTCCAATCATTACTTCCTTAGTTTATGCACAAAGAGTCTTAAAGATTTAGGAAGGCACACAGGTCTTGAGATCATCAGACTGGTTTCTAGTCCCAATTCTTTTACTATTACTTAATCACTTTATGGGCTTCCCTGGTAGCTCAGCTGATAAAAAAATCCGCCTGCAATGCAGGAGACCCGGGTTAGATCCTGGATTGAGAAGATCCTTCAAAGAAAGAAATAGCAACCCACTCCAGTATCCTTGCCAGGGAGATCCCATAGACAGACGAGCCTCACGGGCTACAGCACATGGGGTGGTAGCAAATACTCAGATGGGGCTTAGCAACTAAACAAAAGCAACTACTTTAGAGAATCATAAAACGCTACAAATTTAGAATGAGAAATAACTTTAGATACCAAACCTCACCTGATTTTACAGTTAAGAGGACTAAGGCCCAGAATAGTAAAGCTACCCAGCATCATGAGACTAGTTAGTGACAGAGCCAGGATAACACTTACCTGCATTAACTCTGAGTCTAGACTTTTTTCTTTTATGCCACATTACTTCCAAGTATATACACTTTTTTTTCAACTTTTTTTCATAAAATGAATCCATCATGTTTTGTGATATATATAGAGGGAGGGACAACTATTTCCTATTTGTCTGACTTTGTGAGAATAAATTTACATTTTCCTCATATGCTTGATGCTGATCAGACCTCACTATATTTTGCTTCTCTTCCATCTCCTTAAGGCCTTAAGCTATAAGTAAGGTGTTCGTTCAAGAAATGGCTAAATTAATAAAAGACTAACTGGCTCATTGGGTTTGCAACCTTGGATTTTTTAAGGCCGGGAACTCTCACTAACCTTCAACCACCCATGTACCCACATGACATCACCCTGGGATCATCACGACCCAGAGCTCCCCAGGAACCTCTGACCCTCCCAGCCTCATATTCTCATCCTGCCCAGCCTGCTCATCCAGCTCGTGGGTACCACAATCCCTCGTTCTGTGTCGTTTCCTAACCATCAGGCTGCTCCGGCCTGCTCTGGTCCGAACTCTTCTCATCTCTCATAAATGTCTCAGTCCCCTTGTGCTGCAGTTCTTCTATTGCATCTGCCCAGCAGAGCCCCATCGCAGATGAACAACACTGCATCCTGCCTGGGCTGCTCTTTGTACCCTGGTTGCTAAGGCCACGGCGGCATCATGGTCTTGGCATCATGATGTTGCTCTGCCCATCAGTTCTTCAGTTTGTCCACTGTGAGCCCCCTTGCAGTCTCCAAGCCTGAGGCTCAGCCTTCAGGAGCCTTCCTTCTCCTTTTCTAACATTGCACCTAGCCCCCTACTCTACCAAGAAAAAGCGAGACAGTCAGGAAGGGTCTCCTGCCACTTCCGGCTTCCTTCACTCTAAACATGCTCACATGCAGACTCATCCTTTTTTCCCCCTTTTCCTGGCTTGTATGACTGAGATCTCCCCTTTGCTTGCTCAGAGCCCAGTCTCTGTCCTGAATCACGTTCTGTTTTTCCGCCCTCTCTGCGACTCCTTCAGCCTATTCCTCTCTCTGGGCTACTTCCCCTCATCATATTCTTATGGGAGAGTTTCTCCAGTCCTGAGAGATCCACCTCTCAGCTAGATGTTCCTCTAGCTACTGCTGAGTCTCTTTCATCTTCTCACCCAAACATTTCAAAAATGTGGCCTACATTTATTTTTCCTTCTTCCTCATTGTCTATTCTTCAAACTACAGCAGTCTGCCGCCTGCCTTCTCCCTCAGCTGAAAGGCATCTCCCAAGGCCATGAATGACTTCTCATCTGCCAACTTGATGGATATTTGCCCCTCCTTACTCCAGCAACCACTCTGCTTTGATTACATTAATGGTTACTCACTTCTCAAAACTCCCTTGACTTCCATGATTCTACACTGTCATGATTCTCTTCCTGACTTCCAACATTCATTCATTCATTCAGGAACGAATTTCTTTGACTCCCATTATATGCCAGGGAACTGCAGGGATCCAGAGGTTAGATCCCTTGTAGTTCAGACAGTAAAGAATCACCTGCAATGCAGGAGACCTGGATCCCATCCCTGGGCTGGGAAAATCCCCTGGAGAAGGGAAAGGCTACCCACTCCACTATTCTTGCCTAGAGAATACCACAGCTCTGCCATGGGTCGCAAAGAGTCGGACAACTGAGCAACTTCACTTAGAGGTTAGAGGTTAGGAATTAGGAAAACAGATGTGCAGTCTGTCCTCATGGAGTGTACTATCTAGTGGGAGAGACAGTGTAAACAAGCAAACGAACATATGGTCAGTTCTCATGATTTATGATCATTATGATCTATAAAGCCTCTGCAAAGACTGAATTAGCAAATATCTTGAGCCTTGCTCCTAGGGGAAATTCAGGGTCAGGTTCCTGCAAGCCTCTCATAACATTTTCACAAATTGAGCAACACATAGTCTTAGTTTATGTGTGTTTCTCCTTAAAACACCTTACTCAATATATTTGTTACAAATAATAAATTATAAGCAGTATTATTTTAAAATAAAATACTAGCTGAGAGGAGTTTAAGATTTTCCTCATCTTGGAAATATATTCTTCCCAAGTCAGAGAGTCTCTGTTCATTAAAAACATTTCCTGAGCTGCTCTCTCATTATGCCCCAGCATTCAGGACCAATGGCCCAACACTGATGCTTTTATTAATTTCCAGGATATGTTTTTTCTTTCTTTCTCTCTCCCCCTTCCTTTTCCTCTGATACACACACACACACACACACACACACACTTAGCATCTTTCAACTCAGGTCAAATTATCAGAGCTTGTGTCTCGTTATTATCCTATAAATCATCTTGACACATTTATTTCTGCTTCTCCAACTATAATTTATAGGGTGCTCAGATTAAATTTGAACCTGACACATCAGATTTTCCTGAGAGTCAAGATGAAATTGCATCAGCCAGAGACAAAGATTACTGTGGAGTCAGTGAGCGGTTGAAGTGTAGAAACAAGGGTGTGCTCCAGACTCAGGCAGACCTGAGATAAGTTTATTTTATTTGGCTGACCAGGATTGAACCTGGGATCCAGAGGTTAGATCCCTTGTAGTTCAGACAGTAAAGAATCACCTGCAATGCAGGAGACCTGGATCCCATCCCTGGGCTGGGAAAATCCCCTGGAGAAGGGAAAGGCTACCCACTCCACTATTCTTGCCTAGAGAATACCACAGCTCTGCCATGGGTCGCAAAGAGTCGGACAACTGAGCAACTTCACTTAGAGGTTAGAGGTTAGGAATTAGGAAAACAGATGTGCAGTCTGTCCTCATGGAGTGTACTATCTAGTGGGAGAGACAGTGTAAACAAGCAAACGAACATATGGTCAGTTCTCATGATTTATGATCATTATGATCTATAAAGCCTCTGCAAAGACTGAATTAGCAAATATCTTGAGCCTTGCTCCTAGGGGAAATTCAGGGTCAGGTTCCTGCAAGCCTCTCATAACATTTTCACAAATTGAGCAACACATAGTCTTAGTTTATGTGTGTTTCTCCTTAAAACACCTTACTCAATATATTTGTTACAAATAATAAATTATAAGCAGTATTATTTTAAAATAAAATACTAGCTGAGAGGAGTTTAAGATTTTCCTCATCTTGGAAATATATTCTTCCCAAGTCAGAGAGTCTCTGTTCATTAAAAACATTTCCTGAGCTGCTCTCTCATTATGCCCCAGCATTCAGGACCAATGGCCCAACACTGATGCTTTTATTAATTTCCAGGATATGTTTTTTCTTTCTTTCTCTCTCCCCCTTCCTTTTCCTCTGATACACACACACACACACACACACACACACACACTTAGCATCTTTCAACTCAGGTCAAATTATCAGAGCTTGTGTCTCGTTATTATCCTATAAATCATCTTGACACATTTATTTCTGCTTCTCCAACTATAATTTATAGGGTGCTCAGATTAAATTTGAACCTGACACATCAGATTTTCCTGAGAGTCAAGATGAAATTGCATCAGCCAGAGACAAAGATTACTGTGGAGTCAGTGAGCGGTTGAAGTGTAGAAACAAGGGTGTGCTCCAGACTCAGGCAGACCTGAGATAAGTTTATTTTATTTGGCTGACCAGGGATTGAACCTGGGACCTGGTAGTGAAAGCAGAGTCCTGACCACTCTACCACCAGGGAATTCCCAGCCCTGGGGAAGTCCCTGCTTACTGAGACCCCAGCTCAGGTACTCAACTTCTTTGAGCCTTAATTTATTCAGCCATAAAATGAGAAATAAAGTATCTCTGAAGGATGCTATGAGGACGAAGTATATATTCCATGTAAAGCTCCTGGCTTATCACTAGGGCTCAAGTGAGGCCTTATTCTCCCTCCCTCCTTTAAACCTGTTCAGTTTTCGACACTATCTTGGTGTCCACTCGACCTGTGATGTTCTGGGCCCCTTGGAGTACCAGCTGGTGTTAAGAGCATCTTACAGGACTGCAGACAAGGAATCTTTATGGCTGAAATACAGAATGAAGGACTTAGAAGAGCAGGCAGGATCTTGGGAAAGCAAGAGAGGCGGAGAAGTGTGACAAGACCATCTTTAGCATCTTAGGAAGGGGAAGAGGAGGTGATGATAAGACCGTGAGAGAGAAAACGAGACTAGGAGGAAAAAAAGAGTAGGCCTAGGAAAGCTGTCAACCCAAGTAGACAAAGAAATTGGACTGTCACCACCTGAGTCACCACCCTTCTGTGCCCAGGAGGAGCCAAGTGTCCCCTCCCCCCAGCTTCACCTCACAAGGAGGTTAACACTACAGGGGAGACCCAGACAGTTGTGGGTCCCCAGGCCCCAGGTGGAGAGGAAAGAGCTACTAGGAGGTTTATAACCACGGCTGGGCTGTTGAACCCAAGGTGGAAGGAGTGACGGGTCAAGAGAGAGCTTCTGGAGAAATGGAGACCCCACCCATCAAACCTGGCTGGACTGGGGGTCTAAATTCCAACTGATTTGAGTGTAAGGACCCAGACTTAAGTCAGAATGATGTGCCTCCTCCATGAGAGCACTTGCACGTATCCTTAGATGGCATACAAATACTGCTTAGTGCACACGGAGCTTGTGAGGGCCCCTTGCAGTGAGGTCCACACGCTGCAGGGATCCCAGCCCCAGGGATTTAGAAAGGCTGCTTCAGCCTAAGCTGCAACTCCGAGACAGCGAAGGGAAATGCTACACACCCACTTACCATGGCCCCCTCTTCTTCAGGTTTAGAAGAGGGAGAATTGGGGTCAGCAAGTCAGCTCTTCTAAGGGAAAAACCATCACCTCTCTTCCTGTGTCCACAGTGGCAAAACTTGACCTTCATAATTACATTCTTGCCTCACTTGGGTTTCAGGTCATTCATCTCCCTCTTCCCCCACCCCCTGCAATTTCCCTGGTGTCAAATTCCTCTAGCTGATGAGTCAGGGATTAAACATGCTTGGCATCCTAGCTGAGTAAATAGTATTTGCCCACAGTGATACTTGTCAGTGGCAGACTGCCTTTGCTCTGTGATAAGGAAGCATGAGCACAAACACTGACTGTTCAGGACCGCCATCGCCAGGTCAAGGAGTGGGACTCTGGTCCTGTGTGGGCATTGAACTCATGTCCTTGGGCTTGCTTATATTCTCTGACTAGTTGAGCTGCTTGCACAGAAGGGAAGGAGAAAACCAAGGAGGCAGGGAGAGAGGAAGAGGCAGGAAGGAAAAGTGGAGGTGCTGATTTCGTGAATCTTCTACCACTCAGTCACACCTGTGCTGTTTGATGATAGTCCCATTTTACAGCTCCAGAGAAATCAAGTCACTTGCTAAATTTGCAAGCAGCAGAAAAGCTAGAATTTGAGCTCTCATTTTCTTGGTGAGAGCCTGTCATCCTTTGTACTGCATCAGGTCACTGAGGGAAGGGAGCACTCAATGGGCAGAAATTGACTACCTGCCTCAGAGCCTCTGGGTGACCTGTCCCAGATGTAATGCAGTTGCAGTGGGCATCAGAGAACATTGGCCCCTTCCCCCTCAATCTGGCATCACGCTGGCCCAGAGTAGGGGTCTGTTGTGTTTCAGGGGAATCATTGTGTCTTAGGCAGCAGTGGAAGAAGCACTTCCCCTGGAGTGGTGGGCACGATGGCCCCCACTAGCCCTGCAGATCCCACTGGGGTAGGGGTAGAAGTGGAGGGTAGCCATGCCCGGTTCTGAGCATCCCAGGAGCGTGTCTTAGCTCAGGAAGCTGCAGCGTCCTCTTTGGCACGCTGGCTTTGTTCTCTCCTTTTCACGGCTGCAGAAACTTTTTTGAATATTTTTTGAGGCTCAGAAACTCTCGTGGGTCAGTCACTCCCAAAGATTCCATTCGAGGCTTCCCTAGTGGTCCAGTGGGTAGAGTCTGCCTTGCAGTGCAAGGGGCGCTGGTTCGATCCCTGGCCTGGGAGAATCCCACGTGCCACGAAGCAGCTGGACTGCTGTGTCCAATTGCGAGTCAGTGCTCTGGAGCGCATGCGCCCAGAGCCGGTGCTCTGCAGCGAGAGGGGCCACTGCAGTGGGATGCCCACACATGCCAAACAATAAGGATGGATGAAAATAATAAATAACTAAGAAAGAGCTTGTGGCATGAAGTTAAAAAAAAAAAAAAAAGATTCCATTCGTGTTTGAGCCCAACCTTTTACACGTAGGGTGACCAAGGTTCAGAGAAGTCAAAGGACTTCCTCAAAGTCACACAGCCAGTGAGTGACAGAACCAGGACCAGAATCGAGGCTCCTGACTATTGTTTAGTCATTCAACAGATACTCCTTGAGTGCTGAGCATCCACTTGCACCACTCTAGGCCCAGGGGCTGAATGTTTTCTTAGAAACATACCCTGCTGTTCTCTCCAGTGCTTTCCTGCTCCCCTCTTCTGGGTGTTTTCTATTCCCAGCCCCAGAGTCTAACCCCAGGACCACCAGGGCCACTCACCATGGCATTCCTAGAGACTTAGCCATGGTGCCTTTGTTATGCTGCCTTTTCCTCCAAGACCCTGGAATGCACATTACGGGACTTGCTGATTTATAGCCTTGTTGCCTTTCAAAGAACCCCCTGGCCTGTGCTAAGTCAACATATATGAGAAAAGGCTTGTTAAAATTCTGTCACTGGAGCCAGTTGTTCCTTGTGTTAGCAGGATGCTTTCTTTAACCCTGGCCCCTCGGGCCTGTAACAGCTCACCCGGGTCCTACGATGAACTGCTCAGGATCCCCGTGTCAACCTGGAAATTCCTGCAGGATAAATTTATTGGATGCCTACCCAGACGTGCTACTCCTTCCAACAGCCCTGCTCTCTTCTTCCATTGCTACTTTTTTTTTTTTTTTATGATTCTGAACTGTCTTAAAGGTTTCTGTCATTTCAATGGCCTGTTTTCTGTTTGTACACTCTAGTCATTCTGCTTACCAGCTGGAAACGGTGGCCACATTCTATGTGTGCATGGGAGCTTTTCGGAAAGAAGCTCCTTCATTCATTCATTCACTCATTCGCCCCTCCAGTCAATCATTCTGACCCTGTTCTGGGAGCTGAGGATACAGCAATAGACAGAGTTCTTGGTCTTGTTGCTGTCGCCAGGATGCACCACCCAGATGCCCCATCAGGACCACGCTGCTCAGTCCCCAGCTGGAAAGGGTGGCAGGAAGGTGACCCACAGCTGAGGCCTCCCAGGACTTGCCCTCTGCTAAAGGAGCTGTGTCACCCACCATTAACGCCATTCCCTGGTGCAGCCTGCATCCCATGCCTGGTTGCTGCGTGGGTACAAAGGCCCAGGCCCTTTTTGTCTCTGTCCAGGACACCGCTGAACCACTGCGCCAGCTTCAGCTCCAGGACTTCCCCCGCCCCCTGTCGGGATTAGCCGAGACCTCTGTTGCAAATGAAGCTCTACTGTCTACCCAGTCCTGCATCCTCAGTCCCTGGTGGCTGTGTTCCTCAGAGAAACTGCCCTGCACACAATCTCATCTCAGACTCTCTTCCCAGGGAACTCGTCCTACAATACCTGCCATTATGAAGTTTATATGATGAAGAAGGGAGATAGCAAATAAGCACAAAAAACAGTAACACAGCATGTGAAAAGTGACATTGCTATGGGGAAAAATGGAGTAAGGTCAGGGGATCAGGGAAAGATCATTTTCATTTTTGGTAGAGGGATCAGAATAGCCTTTCTGAGAATGTGATGTTTGAACAAAGACTTAAAGTTAGCAAGCTACATGATCAAAACTTCTGAATTCAAAAGAGCAACAGAACCAACAGAATATGTGTATTTACATATACATATCAATGTGTACATATCAGTATATACACATCAATGAATACACACACATATGTACACACACACATATACACACACACACACACTGAGATTTGCTTCAAAGACTTGGCTCACTTTGGATTTGTCTGCGGCTTCCTCATGATTAGATTCAGGTGTGATTATGCATTTTTAGCAGGGTGATTACAGATCTTTGTGATGCTGGATCTTTGCATTGCATCCCATAATATAACACATGCTGTTGGTCTATCCTGTCGCTAGTGATGTTAGCTTCAATCTCTTGAGTAATATGGTGTCTACCAGGGCTCTCTACTATAGAGTTATTCTTTTTTCCTCTGCAGTAAATCACTGTTTTGCAGAAAGTTATTTGGATACCATGTAAATATGCCATTCTTCATTCGACTTTCACCTACTACTCTTAGTATCTATTCATATTTTTGCCTAAAATCATGCCACTACCAGTCTCAAATTATGCTTTTATAATTCCATCAATTTTTGTTAGCTGGAATTATGCAATAGGGAGGAATATCCCTTTCCCATTATGTGTTCATTTGCTTATTTACATCAGGATAAAATAATGAATGCTTATTTTAGTCAATGGGATATAGTCTGACAGTATGATTTCTTTGACACTCAGATCACCCAGAGTGGACCAGTTGCACTCCTGTGTTCTTTGGACATGTATCCATCACTCTTTGATTATTTGCTTATCATCTAGAATATTGAGATATTCAGAACTTGCCTAATATTTTTCCAACTTCATCTTTGGACTCAACCATTTCTCCAGAGAACCCTGCGTCCTTTAAAAAACAGTGTCTAGAAATGGGGCTTTAGGAGGCTCATCATTCCTGGGATTTCACTATGTGTATTTATGTGTATGCATATGCATACATGTGAACATATAGATGTGCATACATACACAGAAATGTACACCAGTATTTATTTTTCTATCTCTCATGTGTTTACACCACAATAATTACACCAATTTTTTTTTATCTCTCCATATTCAAAGACTTAAAGTTAGCAAGCTACATGATCAAAACTTCTGAATTCAAAAGAGCAACAGAACCAACAGAATATGTGTATTTACATATACATATCAATGTGTACATATCAGTATATACACATCAATGAATACACACACATATGTACACACACACATATACACACACACACACACTGAGATTTGCTTCAAAGACTTGGCTCACTTTGGATTTGTCTGCGGCTTCCTCATGATTAGATTCAGGTGTGATTATGCATTTTTAGCAGGGTGATTACAGATCTTTGTGATGCTGGATCTTTGCATTGCATCCCATAATATAACACATGCTGTTGGTCTATCCTGTCGCTAGTGATGTTAGCTTCAATCTCTTGAGTAATATGGTGTCTACCAGGGCTCTCTACTATAGAGTTATTCTTTTTTCCTCTGCAGTAAATCACTGTTTTGCAGAAAGTTATTTGGATACCATGTAAATATGCCATTCTTCATTCGACTTTCACCTACTACTCTTAGTATCTATTCATTTTTTTGCCTAAAATCATGCCACTACCAGTCTCAAATTATGCTTTTATAATTCCATCAATTTTTGTTAGCTGGAATTATGCAATAGGGAGGAATATCCCTTTCCCATTATGTGTTCATTTGCTTATTTACATCAGGATAAAATAATGAATGCTTATTTTAGTCAATGGGATATAGTCTGACAGTATGATTTCTTTGACACTCAGATCACCCAGAGTGGACCAGTTGCACTCCTGTGTTCTTTGGACATGTATCCATCACTCTTTGATTATTTGCTTATCATCTAGAATATTGAGATATTCAGAACTTGCCTAATATTTTTCCAACTTCATCTTTGGACTCAACCATTTCTCCAGAGAACCCTGCGTCCTTTAAAAAACAGTGTCTAGAAATGGGGCTTTAGGAGGCTCATCATTCCTGGGATTTCACTATGTGTATTTATGTGTATGCATATGCATACATGTGAACATATAGATGTGCATACATACACAGAAATGTACACCAGTATTTATTTTTCTATCTCTCCATATTGTGCACTCTGTAAGTTTACACCACAACTTCTGGTTCTAATCCTACACCACATGGTTTATTCCAGTTTTCATTTCTCTCTTTAAATTCATACTTCTCTTAGTGAGAAACCTGGCTCTCATTACCCCCATTATATTGGCTTGTTTCCTCAGTCCTCCTTGTTCCCTGCTTTTTTCTTCTTTATGGTCATATAGTTGATTTACAATGCTAATTTCTGGTGCACAACAAAGTGATTCACATATATATATACATATATACATATATACATATATACATATATATTAAATAGTATATAATATCTAAAACATCTATATGATATCTAAAAATATATATGTGGAATAGACTCACAGGCATAGAAAATAAACTTGTGGGTTACCAAAGAGGAAAGGGAGGGGCAAGAGGGACAAATTAGGGGACCAGACTCCAGTCTTTGCTTAGGAGTATCCACAGGCTTGACTTTGTAAGAGATGACAATCATTTATCCCTGAGAGCAGGTTCTTGTTGGAAGCAAGTAGGATGGGAAGACAGCATGTACAAGAATGTGTAAAAAAGGAAATTGTCTTGAAATCAAAACCAGCCTTTATGGTAAAGCATCAGAGATCAGCCGCCTCCTGTTTTCACAGTGCTGCTGTTCCAGGAGAGAAGTTCAAACTCCAGGGGAGTTCCAGCTAGGTTCCCTTTTAGCGGGAATTGTAGGTCTTGGGGTTAAAGGTGCCCAACAGTACACCCAGCCTGAACTCTCTCTAAGACGTAGAGCACCTCTGACCCCTGCTGGCTGTGGGGTGTATTGCATCTCTGGGAGGATGACGGCCCCTCCCAGAGTCCCCTTAGGGGTTTGCCTGGCATATTGTTTTTGCCATATTGTCAGAATTTCCCACCTGGTGACATCTATTTCTCAGTGATGTTCCTTAAATTTTTTTTGTGGGTGGGGCGAGTTTGGGAGGGAGGGGCGCTCAACCATTTCTCCAGAGAACCCTGCGTCCTTTAAAAAACAGTGTCTAGAAATGGGGCTTTAGGAGGCTCATCATTCCTGGGATTTCACTATGTGTATTTATGTGTATGCATATGCATACATGTGAACATATAGATGTGCATACATACACAGAAATGTACACCAGTATTTATTTTTCTATCTCTCCATATTGTGCACTCTGTAAGTTTACACCACAACTTCTGGTTCTAATCCTACACCACATGGTTTATTCCAGTTTTCATTTCTCTCTCTTTAAATTCATACTTCTCTTAGTGAGAAACCTGGCTCTCATTACCCCCATTATATTGGCTTGTTTCCTCAGTCCTCCTTGTTCCCTGCTTTTTTCTTCTTTATGGTCATATAGTTGATTTACAATGCTAATTTCTGGTGCACAACAAAGTGATTCACATATATATATACATATATACATATATACATATATACATATATATTAAATAGTATATAATATCTAAAACATCTATATGATATCTAAAAATATATATGTGGAATAGACTCACAGGCATAGAAAATAAACTTGTGGGTTACCAAAGAGGAAAGGGAGGGCAAGAGGGACAAATTAGGGGACCAGACTCCAGTCTTTGCTTAGGAGTATCCACAGGCTTGACTTTGTAAGAGATGACAATCATTTATCCCTGAGAGCAGGTTCTTGTTGGAAGCAAGTAGGATGGGAAGACAGCATGTACAAGAATGTGTAAAAAAGGAAATTGTCTTGAAATCAAAACCAGCCTTTATGGTAAAGCATCAGAGATCAGCCGCCTCCTGTTTTCACAGTGCTGCTGTTCCAGGAGAGAAGTTCAAACTCCAGGGGAGTTCCAGCTAGGTTCCCTTTTAGCGGGAATTGTAGGTCTTGGGGTTAAAGGTGCCCAACAGTACACCCAGCCTGAACTCTCTCTAAGACGTAGAGCACCTCTGACCCCTGCTGGCTGTGGGGTGTATTGCATCTCTGGGAGGATGACGGCCCCTCCCAGAGTCCCCTTAGGGGTTTGCCTGGCATATTGTTTTTGCCATATTGTCAGAATTTCCCACCTGGTGACATCTATTTCTCAGTGATGTTCCTTAAATTTTTTTTGTGGGTGGGGCGAGTTTGGGAGGGAGGGGGGCGGGCAGGCTACTTCTGTTGGTCTTTCATTTATCTATTTTCATCCATCTTTGTTCTGTGGCCTGTGTGGGCCTCCCATCGCAGTGGCCTCTGTTGTCGCAGAGCACTGGCTCCGGGCGCATGCGCTCCAGAGCTCGGGCTCGGTAATTGGACACATCGGTCCAGCCGCTTCGCGGCACATGGGATCTTCCCAGGCCAGGGATCGAACCGGCGCCCCTTGCAGTGCAAGGCGGTGTCCTTACACACTGGGCCACCAGAGAAGTCTGATGTTCCTTAAATTTTTAAACCTCGTTTTTTTTTTCCTCTGGGAATGGTAGATATTTCCACTGACATTATATTGTGTATGGATTTCATTTCACTTAACCAGAAAATGAACCAAGGGAAATTTTGAGGCTGTTACCTGTGTGATTGGTTTTGATTTCTCTCCTTCTGGTCTTTTGGGTGACAGACACCAGGTCTTGCTCCTCTGTTTGTAAGAAGTCTGTCATCCACCTATCCGGGGTCAGCACCGGAACTTTCTTGTGGTCCCTCTGACAGAGCAGAAGCACCAGCCATAGCAACAAAGCAGGCAGAAGCCAAGTCCTAAATCTCTGTAGGAAACCAGGGCAATTAGCAAACTCCCCAGCCAGTAGACCACAAAGACTAGTCCATAATCAGGATGTTGAATCTGTTGAGCCAAACTTGAGTGTCTGATCCCATCCATTCACTTTATGGTAAAGCTAATCAAAACCAGCCTTTATGGTAAAGCATCAGAGATCAGCCGCCTCCTGTTTTCACAGTGCTGCTGTTCCAGGAGAGAAGTTCAAACTCAGGGAGTTCCAGCTAGGTTCCTTTAGCGGGAATTGTAGGTCTTGGGGTTAAAGGTGCCCAACAGTACACCCAGCCTGAACTCTCTCTAAGACGTAGAGCACCTCTGACCCCTGCTGGCTGTGGGGTGTATTGCATCTCTGGGAGGATGACGGCCCCTCCCAGAGTCCCCTTAGGGGTTTGCCTGGCATATTGTTTTTGCCATATTGTCAGAATTTCCCACCTGGTGACATCTATTTCTCAGTGATGTTCCTTAAATTTTTTTTGTGGGTGGGGCGAGTTTGGGAGGGAGGGGCGGGCAGGCTACTTCTGTTGGTCTTTCATTTATCTATTTTCATCCATCTTTGTTCTGTGGCCTGTGTGGGCCTCCCATCGCAGTGGCCTCTGTTGTCGCAGAGCACTGGCTCCGGGCGCATGCGCTCCAGAGCTCGGGCTCGGTAATTGGACACATCGGTCCAGCCGCTTCGCGGCACATGGGATCTTCCCAGGCCAGGGATCGAACCGGCGCCCCTTGCAGTGCAAGGCGGTGTCCTTACACACTGGGCCACCAGAGAAGTCTGATGTTCCTTAAATTTTTAAACCTCGTTTTTTTTTTCCTCTGGGAATGGTAGATATTTCCACTGACATTATATTGTGTATGGATTTCATTTCACTTAACCAGAAAATGAACCAAGGGAAATTTTGAGGCTGTTACCTGTGTGATTGGTTTTGATTTCTCTCCTTCTGGTCTTTTGGGTGACAGACACCAGGTCTTGCTCCTCTGTTTGTAAGAAGTCTGTCATCCACCTATCCGGGGTCAGCACCGGAACTTTCTTGTGGTCCCTCTGACAGAGCAGAAGCACCAGCCATAGCAACAAAGCAGGCAGAAGCCAAGTCCTAAATCTCTGTAGGAAACCAGGGCAATTAGCAAACTCCCCAGCCAGTAGACCACAAAGACTAGTCCATAATCAGGATGTTGAATCTGTTGAGCCAAACTTGAGTGTCTGATCCCATCCATTCACTTTGGTATTTCTATGGTGCCTCTCACCAAGGTACCTCAGTAATCTAATTCATGGATTAGACTAGATTGAACAAGCCGAGAGAAGGGCAGAGTGCTTGTAGGTGAGGAGCCACCTTCCAGTTGTTTGCCTGGACAGACTGAGCAATCTCCGCTGATTTATGACCTTGTCTTGCATTGAAAACAACCTACAGTTGTAAGTTGTAGATATTCCGCAAAGGAGATTTTTTTTTTTTTTCTTCAGTAGTCTGTAGTAAATTAATTTTGTCGGGGAGGGGACATTGAAACCTGAATCTTATTGTTAATCCTTTTTATGGAGAAAAGCCTATGTTGTTATTACTAGCTTAGTTTTCTCTCCCCATTGTATATCACAACTCAAGGACAACTGCCCCCTACCAAACAGGAACACTCTGGTCTCTCTAAATATTACCTTCAAAAACAAAACCCAGGGCTTCTTAGTGCTAAGAACAGCTTTCTGCTCTTGTTTCTCATGGCCAGCAGAGGGACCCCAGGGTAAGACTCTGACCCAGCATGAGATCAGGCTACTTTGTTGTGGAGAAAGATCCCTAACTCTCTAGAGAAATGACCTTTCACCCTAGGGTTTCCCAGCACAGATACAATATGCTTGAGAAACAGAGCTGAATCTCCTGGGACCCCAGGTACAATCATCTTTACTTGGAACTGAGAAGAGCTTTGCAACCACATCTACCCTTGTCAGGGAAAGAGAAAGCAGTTTAGCTCTGCTTTAGAGAATCATGAAAACTAGAGGAGAATAGCAGCAGAATCCTGGACCCAGGCCATTATTCATCACTGATGTCACTACACCCTGGAGCTGGGCTGTGGGGAAAGAAGATATTCAGCTCAGTCTCATGACCCTTTCTTGGTAAACTGTGCAATTCTCCTATTCTTCATCAATATTATTTTGTCACTGGTGACATTTTTCTCCTTTTTTACTTCTTCCCTATCCCACACATAGTGCTACATTGTATAGAAAATAATCTATTGACTTTGATGAAATATATATTACACTCAAACAAACTTACTCTGTAGACTTTGAATGGCCAGTGTCTAAGTAATCAGAAAACTCTGTAGAGATTCTTGGCATGCAGCAATAGCATCTTCATCCAGTGTTATGTGGCTTTGCTAAAAGTTACCTTGAGGATCAGTTTTACTTCTTAATATGAAGTAAAGCTTGATAAAGTTGGGGTATACCTCTCTTGTTCAGAGAATGCATGAGGCAATGCCAAGGCCACAGAGAAATACAAAATATGGTCCCTGAATACAAGAAGCTGACTGTCTTCCTAGGTAGAGGAGGCATAATCCCAAAAAGCAGTAAAGAAATACCAAGTAACCTACTTAATGATAATAATGATAATCGCAACAACCACTGTGTATGGAGCGCTTAGTATGTTCCAGGTATTGTGCCGAACACTTTATATACATTATCTCTTTAAATCCTCAAAACAGCTTTATGAAGTAGGACTGTTATTATTCTAATCTTAAGGATCAGGAAACCACGGCATGCAAAGTTTAAATAACTTGCCAGGACTTGATTCTAGAATAAATGCATTTGGAGACCATGTGTTTACTTGTTCAGTGATCTGTATTGCCTCATAAGCCCAGTGGGTGTTCTATGTGGGGAGATCCATATGGCTAGAGAAAACCTTCTTGGAAGAGAGATTGTGGAGAGTAAGTATGATGGGAGGTGGTGAAGAGAAGAAGAAAGAGAGGGAGTGAGAACACATACAGGCAGGCAAGTAAACATGAAGAAGACCTCTTTGGGTTTCTGGAATCCACCTGCTGCCTGCTCCAGGTGCTGTGTACATGAACAAGAGTGGGTGGGAACTGGTGGTCGGAAGAGACAGCAGACTGAAGCTAGGTTATGGAAGACTTTCTTGAAAAACACCTTTAGAAACTTGGGTTGAAGAAGATAGAGTTGGAGCCAGGACAGACAAGAAGTAGATCACTTCAGTGATTCTCCATACTAGATGATCAAGATGAATACTTGAGCCATGAGTAGGAAATGACCACCAGAGGTGAAATGTTCCCAGTGACATTGGCCTAAATTCTGGCCCCAGGCACTTTATATTCTAATCCCTATGAGAAAGTATCAACCACTCATATATTTTGCAACCTAAAAATAATAAGTATCTCTGACAGTCACTTTACAAGTCTTTTCCATATACCTTTTATTCTCACAACAATATCTTAGGAATTGACATCATCGTCATCATCACCATCATTGTTATCATCAACGTGTTACCAAAGAGGAAACTGAGAGTCAGTAAGCAAGTGACTTACTAAAAGCCTCCCACATAGGAAATGACTAAGTCAAAGCTCAAACCCAGATCATCTTACTCCAAGTAATTCAGATGTACTGTATAAACACCCAGCACTGTGTCCGATGCTGGGTCCTCAAATATAAGTAGCTAATACCCTCTGCCTTAGGAAGCTCACGGCCATTAAGTGAATAGAACAATGTAATTGAGAACAATAGCTGACAATGTCTGCCGTAAGCATCTTAACATTTAAAACTGGGGCGAACCTATATAAAATACATGAGAGCAACTTTCAAAACTAAAACAGCTTATGGGAAAAAAAAAGAAACTGTTATTATTCTAATCTTAAGGATCAGGAAACCACGGCATGCAAAGTTTAAATAACTTGCCAGGACTTGATTCTAGAATAAATGCATTTGGAGACCATGTGTTTACTTGTTCAGTGATCTGTATTGCCTCATAAGCCCAGTGGGTGTTCTATGTGGGGAGATCCATATGGCTAGAGAAAACCTTCTTGGAAGAGAGATTGTGGAGAGTAAGTATGATGGGAGGTGGTGAAGAGAAGAAGAAAGAGAGGGAGTGAGAACACATACAGGCAGGCAAGTAAACATGAAGAAGACCTCTTTGGGTTTCTGGAATCCACCTGCTGCCTGCTCCAGGTGCTGTGTACATGAACAAGAGTGGGTGGGAACTGGTGGTCGGAAGAGACAGCAGACTGAAGCTAGGTTATGGAAGACTTTCTTGAAAAACACCTTTAGAAACTTGGGTTGAAGAAGATAGAGTTGGAGCCAGGACAGACAAGAAGTAGATCACTTCAGTGATTCTCCATACTAGATGATCAAGATGAATACTTGAGCCATGAGTAGGAAATGACCACCAGAGGTGAAATGTTCCCAGTGACATTGGCCTAAATTCTGGCCCCAGGCACTTTATATTCTAATCCCTATGAGAAAGTATCAACCACTCATATATTTTGCAACCTAAAAATAATAAGTATCTCTGACAGTCACTTTACAAGTCTTTTCCATATACCTTTTATTCTCACAACAATATCTTAGGAATTGACATCATCGTCATCATCACCATCATTGTTATCATCAACGTGTTACCAAAGAGGAAACTGAGAGTCAGTAAGCAAGTGACTTACTAAAAGCCTCCCACATAGGAAATGACTAAGTCAAAGCTCAAACCCAGATCATCTTACTCCAAGTAATTCAGATGTACTGTATAAACACCCAGCACTGTGTCCGATGCTGGGTCCTCAAATATAAGTAGCTAATACCCTCTGCCTTAGGAAGCTCACGGCCATTAAGTGAATAGAACAATGTAATTGAGAACAATAGCTGACAATGTCTGCCGTAAGCATCTTAACATTTAAAACTGGGGCGAACCTATATAAAATACATGAGAGCAACTTTCAAAACTAAAAGGGTTAATTCAAATACAGTTTACTTTATCCCTTACTTAATTCTTGAGAGCAGCTGAAAAGGGTCAGCTGCTCTTTCTACACAATGGAACCAGAAAGCAATGAGTCTGATTTCTATAGTTTTCCATAGTTTTCTATAGTTTTCTCAACACTTTAGTTGCTTCCTCACAACTGAAGGGAAGCACTGAATAATACCAACCTGCCACCTGCTGGAGCAGAGGAGAACTAACCCCGCGTTCCAGGGAGGGCTGGAGAGCCTTGTGGGCCAACTGACGACAGACTGTTCTCTCCTGCAAATCTTAATGTGAGCTGATATGCTGCAGCAGCTCCAGCCTCCTCTTTCCCATAGATTAGACTTGGTGAAACAAAATAACAGGAAGCCTTCAGGAAAGGAAGTCATAAGGGATTTGCAGAGTGGGATCAGAGAGAACTAAGCCCAAGTCAAATATGGCCACTTGCTAATTGTGTTACTTTGAACATTATTCAGTCTCTTGAAACCTCATTTTTATTGTCTGTAATGAGACCCTGTGTGTGTGCATGTGTGTGTGAACTTAGTCATTATAGCCTGCCAGGCCTCTCTGTCCGTGAGTTTTCTGGGTTGCTATGTCCTAATCCAAGGGCTCTTCCCCAACCTAGGGATTGAATTTAGATCTCTTGCATCTCCTGCATTGGCAGGTAGATTCTTTACCACTGCACCATCTGGGAAGCACCTCAATGAGAGGATTGGCGATCAAATATATGTTGACTGAGCAAATGAATAAAGAGCATGCATGACTATATTTTTGCTGTAGGATTAGAAAAAATATATGTGCATACCTATCATATAATATGGCATTAAGTCAAAAAATAGTAACTTCAGGGCTTCCCCTGGTGGTCCAGTGGGTAAGGACACCGCCTTGCAGTGCAAGGGGCGCCGGTTCGATCCCTGGCCTGGGAAGATCCCACGTGCCGCGGAGCGGCTGGACCGATGTGTCCAATTACCGAGCTGGAGCTCTGGCGCGCATGCGCCCATGTGCCCAGAGCCGGCGCTCTGCAACGACAGACGCCACCGCGATGGGAGGCCCACAGGAGCCAAAGAACAAAGACGGATGAAAATAGAGAAAGACCAATAGAAGTAGCCCGCCTGCTCCTCTCCCTCCCCAACCCGACCCCCGCCCAAAACAAATAAATAAATCTTAAAAAAAAAAAAAATAGTAACTTCAGATGCCTGCGGTTGTTTACCCTTACTTGTTGGCAGATTTTAAATTTAATTCAAATATCCATCACTTCCCAGGTGTCTGTGGCTTGTACATGGATTTGCGAGGAACCCCATTCTCTTTGCTGGGAATTGGCTTAACTGGAAATAAGGGACCTAGTTACGTTCAATAATTCATGAGATGGGTTCTGTCAGGGGAATTCTGGAAAAAGATTACTAATAAGCAGAGACACATAGGAGGAAATTGTCTTTTTCTTCCATTAGATGCTGTGTCTGGATGTGACTCTGAACCAAGAAAATAAAGATAATACTAATACATAAAGATGTCAGAGTAGAAAGAAGCTGGGTTCTTCATGACGTTTTCAAGACATTGAATTAACCAACTCTAAAGATGTTATACTATACCTTAGACTTGTTATGATTTTAAATAATTATTCTTCTTGTGTAAGCCTTTTCTTGGAGAAGGAAATGGCAACGCACTCCAGGGCATTCTTGCCTGGAGAATTCCATGGACAGAGGAACCTGGCAGTCTATAGTCCATGGGGCCACTAAATCATGTCAACTCTTTATGGCCCATGGACTGTAGCCCACCAGGTTCCTTTATCCATGGGATTTCCCAGGCAAGAATACTGGAAGGGGTTGTTATTTCTTTCAGCAGGAGATCTTCCTCACCCAGGGACTGAACCATTGGCAGGTGGATTCTTTGCCGCTGAGCCACCTGGGAAGGCTCCTTTATGGATTCATTAAGTAACTCAGTAAAGGTCATAATCCAGTGAATGGAATATCTAGTTCTTAAACTTCCCACCCTCACTCCAGGTCTCCTGACTGAGAACAGTCCTGGGATCTCAGGAGTGGGAGCCCTGAGCAGTTTCAGAACCCTGGGTACATCAGGAGAGTCAGTAAATGGAAGAGAAGGAGACACAGAAAACTGGATTGGATCATCTCTGGGATGACTCTTTTTTAAAAAAAAAAAATCATTTCTTTGACTGCACTGGCACATAGGATCTTCTTAGTCGAGGCATGCTATCTCTATGTTTGGGATCCATGTGGGATCCAGTTCTGCAGCTGGAGGTTCAACCAGGTTTGGGAGTACAGAATTCTAGCCACTGGACCACAAGGGAAATCCCTTTATAGCCACTATTATTTACTATATCAGTGTTCTTCCATATCTGAGAAACCACCCCCTCTTAAGAATTTCTTATCTTTTCTCCTCTCTACTTCATCCACCCACACTGCCCATACAAACTTTCTTGGCATACATCTGAGTTCTTAAGAATTAATTGTTTCAAGAAACTTTGATCTCAAAGTTTTATGTCTGTTATGATTATATGTGCTCTCCTTTTAACCCTCATTGAGCACTGGGAATTTGCCCAACTAAAGCTATGACTAGTTAAATAATTTTCACCAGAAAGTTCTGAAGATACATGTGGTTTCATGTTTTTCTCTTTGAAAATAAGTATGAAGAATCATGAATTTGATTCACTAAGCTATCAGGGTTAATAATTTCTTTAATTGCTTTAAAATTAATTTTCATATTGTTTTCAAAGGTACAAAGGTCATTTATGTACTGCCTAACCTTAATCCTGAGGGCTTCCCATGTGGCTCTGTGGTAAAGAATCCACCTGTGAATGCAGGAGGTGTGGGTTCAATCCCTGTGTCAGGAAGATGCCCTGGAGAAGGGAATGGCAGCCCACTCCAGTATTCTTGCCTGGGAAATCCCACAAACAGAGGAGCCTGGCAGACTGCAGTCCATGGAGTCACTAAGAGTAGGTCATGACAGAGTTATTAAGCAGGCACACAGGCAAGCTTTATCCTGAAAGAATAATACTTTGTCTTTTCTTCTTTCCCCTTATATCCCACCCTAACCTCAGATCTTGGATGAGTTGATATATCTGCAAAAGGTATTTAGGGTGATTTGGGTTTTATTTTCTCACGAAAATAGCTCTGTACTACACAGCTATGGTGGAATAGCTGGCATGATACTAACCCTGATTTCAAATGCAACTTTAAGTGTGAGACAAAATACATAAAGCAGTTGTCTGAAGTCAGGAGACAACAAACACAGGCAAGACCTGAAGGAAAGCATGCATTTATCTGAACTATTTTCCTCACTTTATATGAGCCAGTTTTCTGAAGACATTTATAGATTTTTTAAATGGGGCTATAGAAACAACAGACTCCCTGGGCTGAAGAGGCATAAGTCAGGAGTCTGGAGTAGTTTGGAGTTTCCTTTATAGCACTTTATTTACTATATCAGTGTTCTTCCATATCTGAGAAACCACCCTCTTAAGAATTTCTTATCTTTTCTCCTCTCTACTTCATCCACCCACACTGCCCATACAAACTTTCTTGGCATACATCTGAGTTCTTAAGAATTAATTGTTTCAAGAAACTTTGATCTCAAAGTTTTATGTCTGTTATGATTATATGTGCTCTCCTTTTAACCCTCATTGAGCACTGGGAATTTGCCCAACTAAAGCTATGACTAGTTAAATAATTTTCACCAGAAAGTTCTGAAGATACATGTGGTTTCATGTTTTTCTCTTTGAAAATAAGTATGAAGAATCATGAATTTGATTCACTAAGCTATCAGGGTTAATAATTTCTTTAATTGCTTTAAAATTAATTTTCATATTGTTTTCAAAGGTACAAAGGTCATTTATGTACTGCCTAACCTTAATCCTGAGGGCTTCCCATGTGGCTCTGTGGTAAAGAATCCACCTGTGAATGCAGGAGGTGTGGGTTCAATCCCTGTGTCAGGAAGATGCCCTGGAGAAGGGAATGGCAGCCCACTCCAGTATTCTTGCCTGGGAAATCCCACAAACAGAGGAGCCTGGCAGACTGCAGTCCATGGAGTCACTAAGAGTAGGTCATGACAGAGTTATTAAGCAGGCACACAGGCAAGCTTTATCCTGAAAGAATAATACTTTGTCTTTTCTTCTTTCCCTTATATCCCACCCTAACCTCAGATCTTGGATGAGTTGATATATCTGCAAAAGGTATTTAGGGTGATTTGGGTTTTATTTTCTCACGAAAATAGCTCTGTACTACACAGCTATGGTGGAATAGCTGGCATGATACTAACCCTGATTTCAAATGCAACTTTAAGTGTGAGACAAAATACATAAAGCAGTTGTCTGAAGTCAGGAGACAACAAACACAGGCAAGACCTGAAGGAAAGCATGCATTTATCTGAACTATTTTCCTCACTTTATATGAGCCAGTTTTCTGAAGACATTTATAGATTTTTTAAATGGGGCTATAGAAACAACAGACTCCCTGGGCTGAAGAGGCATAAGTCAGGAGTCTGGAGTAGTTTGGAGTTTGCTGCTGGAGAGTAAAGTCCTAGGAAACAGAAGACATCAGAGAAGGAACCTAAAGTTCTGCATAGACATTTCCCTAAAATTATGACTCCTAAGCTGAGATTTCACAACGTGAAACTAAGAGAGAGAGAAGGAAGCACCTGGGTAGTCAAAGAGCTGATCAGAGATTTCTACCAGGAGGGCAGAGTCATAGTTAAAGCCTTGCTAAACGAGAAGTATCTTGGTAAATATCCCAGGCTTTGAACTGAAACCTCAGAAGGGTCAAGCCCTAAGGGTAAAAGCCATTTCTCAAGAATAAACATCGAACTTCCCTGGTGATCCAGCGGTTAAGAATTCACCTGCAAATGGAGGGTACATGGGTTCAATCCCTGATCTGGGAAGATTCCATGTGCCGTTGGGCAACTAAAGCCTGTTTGCTCCAACTAGTGAACACACACCCTACGGCCATGAAAGCCTGCACTCCCTAGAGCCCATGCTCTGCAAAAAGACAGGCCACCACAATGAGAAACCCATGCATTTCAACTAGAGAATAGCCCCTGCTTGCCATGACTAGAGATGGCCCAAGTGCAGCAGTGAGGACCCAATGCAGCCGAAAGTAAATAAATAAGTAATTTTTAAAAACAATAAAAACCAGTCCATACGAACAAGAAAATGTTGAAATCGATTAGCTCAAAAAAGGATAAAATTAAATTTTTGTAAGATTTGACTATTTTCTTGCAAGAAGAAAACAAGCTTGGAAGAAAATGTCATCTAAAGCTCCTTTAAGGGCTTCCCTGGTGGTCCAGTGGGTAAGGACACTGCCTTGCAGTGCAAGGGGTGCCAGTTCGATCCCTGGCCTGGGAAGATTCCACGTGCCACGGAGCGACTGAACTGATGTGTCCAATTACCGAGCCGGAGCTCTGGAGCGCATGCGCCCAGAGCCCGTGCTCTGCGACAACAGAGGCCACTGCGATGGGAGGCCCACACGGGCCAAAGAACAAAGATGGATGAAAATAGATAAATGAAAAAGACCAACAGAAGTGGCCCACCCTCTCCCCTCCCTCCCCAACCCATCCTCCCCCCTCAAAAAAAAATAATAATAATAAAAAAATAATAAAGCTCCTTTAAATTTTCATTTAGGATACTTGGCATTTAACCAAAAATTACAGTGCATACAACGATATAACAAAGAATTTAAAAGCTGACTTACTGAAATCCAAATGAAAATGTGTTTAATGGAATAAGATTTATGGACAAGTTAGATGCACCTGGGTAGTCAAAGAGTATCAGAGATTTCTACCAGGAGGGCAGAGTCATAGTTAAAGCCTTGCTAAACGAGAAGTATCTTGGTAAATATCCCAGGCTTTGAACTGAAACCTCAGAAGGGTCAAGCCCTAAGGGTAAAAGCCATTTCTCAAGAATAAACATCGAACTTCCCTGGTGATCCAGCGGTTAAGAATTCACCTGCAAATGGAGGGTACATGGGTTCAATCCCTGATCTGGGAAGATTCCATGTGCCGTTGGGCAACTAAAGCCTGTTTGCTCCAACTAGTGAACACACACCCTACGGCCATGAAAGCCTGCACTCCCTAGAGCCCATGCTCTGCAAAAAGACAGGCCACCACAATGAGAAACCCATGCATTTCAACTAGAGAATAGCCCCTGCTTGCCATGACTAGAGATGGCCCAAGTGCAGCAGTGAGGACCCAATGCAGCCGAAAGTAAATAAATAAGTAATTTTTAAAAACAATAAAAACCAGTCCATACGAACAAGAAAATGTTGAAATCGATTAGCTCAAAAAAGGATAAAATTAAATTTTTGTAAGATTTGACTATTTTCTTGCAAGAAGAAAACAAGCTTGGAAGAAAATGTCATCTAAAGCTCCTTTAAGGGCTTCCCTGGTGGTCCAGTGGGTAAGGACACTGCCTTGCAGTGCAAGGGGTGCCAGTTCGATCCCTGGCCTGGGAAGATTCCACGTGCCACGGAGCGACTGAACTGATGTGTCCAATTACCGAGCCGGAGCTCTGGAGCGCATGCGCCCAGAGCCCGTGCTCTGCGACAACAGAGGCCACTGCGATGGGAGGCCCACACGGGCCAAAGAACAAAGATGGATGAAAATAGATAAATGAAAAAGACCAACAGAAGTGGCCCACCCGCCCCGCTCCCTCCCCAACCCATCCTCCCCCCTCAAAAAAAAATAATAATAATAAAAAAATAATAAAGCTCCTTTAAATTTTCATTTAGGATACTTGGCATTTAACCAAAAATTACAGTGCATACAACGATATAACAAAGAATTTAAAAAGCTGACTTACTGAAATCCAAATGAAAAATGTGTTTAATGGAATAAGATTTATGGACAAGTTAGATATTAACATTAACTAACAGGGAGTTTAACCATGATTAATATGTTCAAGAAAATATAGGAAATGGTAATCAGAATAGCAGAAAAGTTGAAGAATTTCAATAGAGAAACAACTCAATTTTAAAAAGAAGCAAGAAACTAGGTAGTAAAACTTTAAAAGCACCAAAAGCATCAATTATGTAGAATAAATCGAATGAAAGATGACAAGGAGCTCACACTGAAAACTACAGAAAATTGCTAAGGAAAATAAAAGAAGATCTAAATAAATGAAAGACTATATCATGAGTATGGAAGTCAATGATGTAAGATTGTTATCGGTACTCTCTAAATTCAGCTATAAATTCAAAGCAATCCCAGTAAAAATCTCAGCAACTGTTTTTAATTGCTGGTAACTGGAAAGCTATTTGTAAAACTTATATGGAAATACAAAAGACCTATTAGAACTAAGGCAGTCTTCCCCATCCCCACCCCCATTGGAGCCACTTCTGTTGGTCTTTCGTTTATCTATTTTCATCCATCTTTGTTCTTTGGCTTGTATAGGCCTCCCATCGCAGTGGCCTCTGTCTCTGCAGAGCACCGGCTCTGGGCACATGCGCTCCAGAGCTCTGGCTCCGTAGTTGGACATTGGTCCAGCCATTCCGCTGCATGTGGGATCTTCCCAGGCCAGGGATTGAACCGGCACCCCTTGCACTGCAAGGTGGTGTCCTTACCCACTGGACCACCAGGGAAGCCCCTAAGGCAGTTTTGAAGAGGAAAAACAACCAAGTATCAAAGCTAGACTAATTTTAAAAATGTGGTCTTGGTACAAGAATAAACAGTCAATCATAGAATAGAATAGAGTTTAGAAACAGCTCTACACACATATGACCAATCACTTGATTTACTAGAAAGACATTACAGACAGATATTCAGGAACAACAATGGTCTTTTCAATAAATGGTGCTGGCTCAAAGGGATATCCCTCTGGGAAAAAAGGGAAAGTAGACCCTTTCTCACACCATACACAAAAAATAACTCAAAATGGATCATATACTTAAAGTCCCTAGTGGCTCAGTCATAAAAGATCCACCTGTGTTGCAGGGGTCACGGGTTCAATCCCTGGGACAGGAAGATCCCCTGGAGAAGGAAATGGCTACCCACTCCAGTATTTTTGCCTAGAGAATCCCATGGACAGAAGAGCCTAGCAGGCTACAGTCCATAGGGTGGCAAGAGTCAGAAACCACCACCACCACCACTTAAAAGTATAAACTAAAACAATAAAGCTTGTAGAAGAAAACATAGGAAATAACTTTAGGACCTTGGGGTAGGTCACAGTTTCTTAAAGAGGACACAAGAAAATATTGATAAATTGGATTTAATTAAATTAAGAAATTCCACTAAATGAATGACATTATTGAGAGAATGGAAAAATAAAACTTGAAACTGACATGCATGCACACACAAGCAAACAGACAGGCCTGGCAAAACATTTATATATAGAAAATACTCTTCTCCAAAAATTCTGTAAATGAGTAAGAAAAAGACAGATGACACAATTTTTTAAATCGGGCAAGAATCCTTAGCAGGTACTTCACAAAAGAGGATACCAAAATGGTACAGAAACAGTTACAGAAAACTAAAATGATACCTCCCATCGCAGTGGCCTCTGTCTCTGCAGAGCACCGGCTCTGGGCACATGCGCTCCAGAGCTCTGGCTCCGTAGTTGGACATTGGTCCAGCCATTCCGCTGCATGTGGGATCTTCCCAGGCCAGGGATTGAACCGGCACCCCTTGCACTGCAAGGTGGTGTCCTTACCCACTGGACCACCAGGGAAGCCCCTAAGGCAGTTTTGAAGAGGAAAAACAACCAAGTATCAAAGCTAGACTAATTTTAAAAATGTGGTCTTGGTACAAGAATAAACAGTCAATCATAGAATAGAATAGAGTTTAGAAACAGCTCTACACACATATGACCAATCACTTGATTTACTAGAAAGACATTACAGACAGATATTCAGGAACAACAATGGTCTTTTCAATAAATGGTGCTGGCTCAAAGGGATATCCCTCTGGGAAAAAAGGGAAAGTAGACCCTTTCTCACACCATACACAAAAAATAACTCAAAATGGATCATATACTTAAAGTCCCTAGTGGCTCAGTCATAAAAGATCCACCTGTGTTGCAGGGGTCACGGGTTCAATCCCTGGGACAGGAAGATCCCCTGGAGAAGGAAATGGCTACCCACTCCAGTATTTTTGCCTAGAGAATCCCATGGACAGAAGAGCCTAGCAGGCTACAGTCCATAGGGTGGCAAGAGTCAGAAACCACCACCACCACCACTTAAAAGTATAAACTAAAACAATAAAGCTTGTAGAAGAAAACATAGGAAATAACTTTAGGACCTTGGGGTAGGTCACAGTTTCTTAAAGAGGACACAAGAAAATATTGATAAATTGGATTTAATTAAATTAAGAAATTCCACTAAATGAATGACATTATTGAGAGAATGGAAAAATAAAACTTGAAACTGACATGCATGCACACACAAGCAAACAGACAGGCCTGGCAAAACATTTATATATAGAAAATACTCTTCTCCAAAAATTCTGTAAATGAGTAAGAAAAAGACAGATGACACAATTTTTTAAATCGGGCAAGAATCCTTAGCAGGTACTTCACAAAAGAGGATACCAAAATGGTCAACATACAACTGAGAAGATGTTCAGCATCATTACTCATGAGGGAAATGCAAATTAAACCACATCTTGATACCATATGTTGCTTGTAGTCCAGAAATATCAGTTTTTCCTAGAAAAAGTAATTGCAAAACCACAGCTCAGAATACAGAAAGTGAATTAGAGTATGTGTCAGTAATTACAAACAGCTTAGTTTAATTTGAAGAGTGAGGGTTCTGTTAAAGCACAGTGAAAAGAATTTTAATTCTCCATTATAGTCGTATCAGTTACCCTTGCCAGCCTACTACAAAATGTGAAAAGCTATAACAGAAACGTTGCTCTTGGAATTGAACTGTTAACTGATATTCCATGTTGTGGTTTTACCATTGTTTTTTCATGAAGGAACATTAGAGAGAAAAGGCTTCACAATCTTTCAAACTAACCTCTCCAAGATGTGGGAATTTAGTCCTATTAGATGTGATAACATTGCAAGACTATATCTCTGTAGTGAGAAATAAGAAAGTCTGTTTATTACAGAGCAGGAAGAAGAACTAGAATGTGGAAATACGTGTCATTTATGCTCTCTGTGGCTGAGACATTTCTTTGCATGAGCTGTGGAAATCAGAAGCAGCCTGCACCTAAGTCCCTTTTAACTCTGGCCCCTCAATGCCCACTGCGCTTCTCCACTGTCACTGGTTCTCAAAGTGGTGGCGATCTTTATGATGGCTTATGTCCTGATTATTTCAAAAATAGACTTTTCCACTATCTATCGTTAGAGACTATTTTCCAAGGACATTAGTATTGTGAAAGGGAACATGCATGGACCTGAAAAAAATGAAGAGCCTGTGCACGCATGAGTTAATTCTTGTGCATCATTTAGCAAGCTAGCACTCTGCTCAGCTGTCAGATGGCTTAGTAATATCTGCTCCATCCTGTCACATGCTACACCACGGTGAACTTTGAGGAACTTATACTAAGTGAAATAAGCCAACTATTGCATTATTCCACTTATACAAAGTACTTCATGTGGTTAAAAAAATAGATGACACAATTTTGTAAATCGGGCAAGAATCCTTAGCAGGTACTTCACAAAAGAGGATACCAAAATGGTCAACATACAACTGAGAAGATGTTCAGCATCATTACTCATGAGGGAAATGCAAATTAAACCACATCTTGATACCATATGTTGCTTGTAGTCCAGAAATATCAGTTTTTCCTAGAAAAAGTAATTGCAAAACCACAGCTCAGAATACAGAAAGTGAATTAGAGTATGTGTCAGTAATTACAAACAGCTTAGTTTAATTTGAAGAGTGAGGGTTCTGTTAAAGCACAGTGAAAAGAATTTTAATTCTCCATTATAGTCGTATCAGTTACCCTTGCCAGCCTACTACAAAATGTGAAAAGCTATAACAGAAACGTTGCTCTTGGAATTGAACTGTTAACTGATATTCCATGTTGTGGTTTTACCATTGTTTTTTCATGAAGGAACATTAGAGAGAAAAGGCTTCACAATCTTTCAAACTAACCTCTCCAAGATGTGGGAATTTAGTCCTATTAGATGTGATAACATTGCAAGACTATATCTCTGTAGTGAGAAATAAGAAAGTCTGTTTATTACAGAGCAGGAAGAAGAACTAGAATGTGGAAATATGTGTCATTTATGCTCTCTGTGGCTGAGACATTTCTTTGCATGAGCTGTGGAAATCAGAAGCAGCCTGCACCTAAGTCCCTTTTAACTCTGGCCCCTCAATGCCCACTGCGCTTCTCCACTGTCACTGGTTCTCAAAGTGGTGGCGATCTTTATGATGGCTTATGTCCTGATTATTTCAAAAATAGACTTTTCCACTATCTATCGTTAGAGACTATTTTCCAAGGACATTAGTATTGTGAAAGGGAACATGCATGGACCTGAAAAAAATGAAGAGCCTGTGCACGCATGAGTTAATTCTTGTGCATCATTTAGCAAGCTAGCACTCTGCTCAGCTGTCAGATGGCTTAGTAATATCTGCTCCATCCTGTCACATGCTACACCACGGTGAACTTTGAGGAACTTATACTAAGTGAAATAAGCCAACTATTGCATTATTCCACTTATACAAAGTACTTCATGTGGTTAAGTGCATAGAAAAAGAAAGCAGAATAGTGATTGCCAAGGACTAAGAGGCAGGGCAAATTGGAGTTAATGTTTAATGGATATAGGGTTTAAGCAAGACAAAAAAATTTCTGGAAATTTGTTACGAATATTCATAACAATATGAATAATGAGTATGCTTAACACTACTGAACTCTACACTCAAAAATGGTTAAGATAGTAAACTTTATATATTTTTACTACAATCAAACCTAAAAGAAGAATTTTATAAAAACAGAATATATGCTCCCTGGGGACTCCGAACCACCAATGGTTGTTCTTTCCCTTAAAGCCCTTGAGTTCTCAACTTGGGGTTTAAGACCCCCAAGGTGTTTACACATAGAAAAATCTGAATGGAAAACTATTTACATTAACCTCTAACTGAAGGTAACATTTACTTCACTCACAAATCAAAGTGGCAGTAGATGTGATATGACTGTCACCAACAGAAATCACAAATAGGGGCTTCCCTGGTGGTCCAGTGGGTAAGGACACCGCCTTGCAGTGCAAGGGGTGCCAGTTCAATCCCGTGCCTGGAAAGATTCCACATGCCGCAGAGTGGCTGGACCGATGTGCCCAACTACAGAGCCAGAGCTCTGGAGTGTATGCACTCAGAGCTGGTGCTCTGCAGTGAGAAAGGCCACTGAGATGGGAGGCTCACACAGGCCAAAGAAAATTAATAAATGAAAGACCAATAGAAGTGGCCAAAAAAAAAAAAAAGAAATCACAACTATTTTTATATTGTATATATCTTGTAGATATCTCATACTGTTTATCAGTCCTACTTCAAAATTACTACAGTTATTGAAGCTACCACTAAGTTGTGCTATGTAATGTGTTAAAACAGGTGCTTATATAAACATTTTAAAACTTTCACTCTATTGCTATATAATTGTTTCCCTTTGCAATTCTATGCTTGTTATCTTCATCATTTGTCCTGATAAGGAGTCTCTCACCCATGCCCATTACTGACTTATTGTTCACCAAATTTGAGGAACTTATACCAAGTGAAATAAGCCAACTATTGCATTATTCCACTTATACAAAGTACTTCATGTGGTTAAGTGCATAGAAAAAGAAAGCAGAATAGTGATTGCCAAGGACTAAGAGGCAGGGCAAATTGGAGTTAATGTTTAATGGATATAGGGTTTAAGCAAGACAAAAAAATTTCTGGAAATTTGTTACGAATATTCATAACAATATGAATAATGAGTATGCTTAACACTACTGAACTCTACACTCAAAAATGGTTAAGATAGTAAACTTTATATATTTTTACTACAATCAAACCTAAAAGAAGAATTTTATAAAAACAGAATATATGCTCCCTGGGGACTCCGAACCACCAATGGTTGTTCTTTCCCTTAAAGCCCTTGAGTTCTCAACTTGGGGTTTAAGACCCCCAAGGTGTTTACACATAGAAAAATCTGAATGGAAAACTATTTACATTAACCTCTAACTGAAGGTAACATTTACTTCACTCACAAATCAAAGTGGCAGTAGATGTGATATGACTGTCACCAACAGAAATCACAAATAGGGGCTTCCCTGGTGGTCCAGTGGGTAAGGACACCGCCTTGCAGTGCAAGGGGTGCCAGTTCAATCCCGTGCCTGGAAAGATTCCACATGCCGCAGAGTGGCTGGACCGATGTGCCCAACTACAGAGCCAGAGCTCTGGAGTGTATGCACTCAGAGCTGGTGCTCTGCAGTGAGAAAGGCCACTGAGATGGGAGGCTCACACAGGCCAAAGAAAATTAATAAATGAAAGACCAATAGAAGTGGCCAAAAAAAAAAAAAAGAAATCACAACTATTTTTATATTGTATATATCTTGTAGATATCTCATACTGTTTATCAGTCCTACTTCAAAATTACTACAGTTATTGAAGCTACCACTAAGTTGTGCTATGTAATGTGTTAAAACAGGTGCTTATATAAACATTTTAAAACTTTCACTCTATTGCTATATAATTGTTTCCCTTTGCAATTCTATGCTTGTTATCTTCATCATTTGTCCTGATAAGGAGTCTCTCACCCATGCCCATTACTGACTTATTGTTCTATCATATAATATTGCTAATATGTGTTATGTAAATATGTAGACATCTCATCAGACTGAAAGCCGTGTGCTTCATAGAATCTGGCTGAGTAGTTTGCATATTATCAATGTATTTTTGTCGATTTATTAATTGTAAGATTCAGTGCTTAGGTCTGGAGTCAGACTACCTCTGTTTAAACTCCAGCTCTTGAACCTTGGGCAAGTGAACTCATCCTTCCAAACCTTAATACACCCATCTGAAGATGGAGCTATTAATACTACCTATCTCACAATGCTCTTGTGAGAATTCAAAGAAAAAATACTCGTAAAGAACCTAGCACACCATCTGCGCCATCATAAACTCTTAATACAAATTGTCTATTAATTATGAACATATTATTTCATGGAAGTTGTGAGTGAAATCATGAGAGCAAGATAGAAAGTGGGGATCATGGACATAAAGTGAAGCAAAAGGTGAAAGGGGAGAGACAACGATTGGGATTGGCTCCTTCAGAGATTATTCAGACATAGGAGGGTAAGGAGGGCAGTCAGACTTATAGGAGTGCCTCATACCTGATGGCAGACAGACCTGTATTCTAAAGTGTAATAAACAATTCCTGTTGCCTCATGTTGCCCAGCTGTCAGAATCACAGAGGTGATTTACCTCTGTGAGATGGTACCTCCATTAAGGTACCATCCCCAGAAGGCATCTGTTACAGTAAAGTAGTGTTGACTTCCACTCACAGAGCAGGAGACTGCAAGGAGTCATAGAGAAAGCACTGGTCTGGGTTGACCTCCATGGTCTTGGTTTTCTCCTTTCTCAGGATGTTACACTATTTGCCCTTAAAGTCCTCTCTACTCTAATCTTCTGTGATACTCTGAAGGCAGCTGTCCTTATTTGAGAGGGTGATTGTATCCACTGACCTGGGTCTTGGAATAGCCAACCACTTCCACCTGATTCACAAGCACCAGCCTTGAAGGGTGAGTGTACTGACCAAGGGGCAGGAAGGAAGGCTTCAGAGCACCCAGAATTTGTTGTGGAAAATGGTCTGGGGAGGTCAGAATGTGAGATTCACAAGCTAGCAGAAGAGGAGAATAAAAATGAAAATAGAAAAAAAAAATGAAAATAGAGCATCAGAAGATAAAAGATGGAAAGATGGATAGTGGGCCACCAGAAACAAAAATGTAGACTTAATTTATGCCTATCCATGCATAGAGAAAATTGGACTTTTAAAAAGAGAAGATAGTTCTCATTTCTGATGGCTGAGGGAGCTAGGGGTGCAGCTCATTTAGAAAGGACACTAAGAGAGAGAATCAGGCCAATCTCAATGAGTGCCCCATATCCACTTATTGATCAGGAGTCAATGAATGATCTTCACTAACTCAATGATTTAGTTTTTCACTACATAAAAGAAGAACTTAAGAATTCTAATTCCGGTCTCTATTTGCCTATGGCAAGCATAGTATTTTATACACCAGAATCTGTCTCATGCAAACAGACTTATGTAAATCAACTTCTACAAGAGGCTGATTACCTCTTATGGAGTCAATCCTTGCCAGAAGGTGACTCAGAGATCACCATAGTCACCTCTTGTTTCCATCAAATAGTATTAATAGGCTAACAATAAATCATTTCACATGGTAGTAAAGGTTATACTCAAAATTCTTCAAGCTAGGCTTCAACAATACATGAACTGAGAACTTCCAGTTCTTCAAGCTGGGTTTAGTAAAGGCAGAGAAACTGGAGATCAAATTGTCAACATTCCTCTGCAACGAGAGAGGCCACTGCAATGGGAGGCTCACACATGCCAAGGAATAAAAAAGATGGATGAAAATAAATGGAAAAATAAAAGAGGCATGGTGGGGAAAAAAAATATCAACATTCACTGGATCATAGAGAAAACAACAGAATTCCAGAAAAACATCTACTTCTGCTGCACTGACTATGTAAAAGCCTTTAACTGTGTAGTTCACAACAAACTGTGGAAAATTCTTAAAAAGATGGGAATACCATCCCATTTTACCTGTCTCCAGAGAATCTATGCAGGTCAAGAAGCAACAGTTAGAACTGGACATGGAACAACTAGACTGGTTCAAAATTGGAAAAGGAGTACATCAAGGCTGTGTGTTGTCATCCTGTATACTTCTGTGCAGAGTACATCACATGAAGTGCTGGGTTAGATGAAGCACAAGCTAGAATCAAGATTTCCAGAAGAAATATCAACATCCTCAGATTTGCAGATGATACCATCTAATGGAAGAAAGTGAGGAGGAACTAAAAAGCCTCTTGAGGAGGGTGAAAGAGAAGAAAACTCAACATTCAGAAAACTAAGATCATGGCATCTGGTGCCATCACTTCATGGCAAATAGAAGGGGAAAAAGTGGAAGCAGTGACAGATTTTCTTTTCTTGGGTACCAAAATTTCTGTGGACAATGACTATAGCCACAAAATTAAAAGACACTTGCTCCTTGGAAGAAAAGCTATGACAAACCTAGGCAGCATATTAAAAAGCAGAGACATCACTTTGCCAACAAAGGTCTGTATGGTCAAAGCTATAGTTTTTCCAGTAGCCATTTATGGATGTGAGTGTTGGGCCATAAAGAAGGCTGAACACTTCAGAATTGATGCTTTCCTATTGTGGTGCTGGAGAAGATTCTCAAGAGTCCCTTGGACAGCAAGGAGATCAAACCAGTCAATCGTAAAGGACTAAATATTCCCTAAATATTCATTGGAAGGACTGGTGCTGAAGCTGAAGCTCCAATGTTTTGGCCATCTGATGGGAAGAACCAATTCACTGGAAAAGACCCTGGTGCTGGGAAAGATTGAGGACAGGAGGAGAAGGGGGCAACAGAGGATAAGGTTGGATGGCATCACTGACTCAAGGGACATGAAATTGAGCAAACTCCATGAGATACTGAAGGACAGCGAAGCCTGGCATTCTGCAGTCCATGGGGTCACAAAGAGTTGGACACAACTTAGTGCCTTAACAAATAATGAAAATCACTTCTCTCATATCTGAGTCTATCAAGCAAATAGCTAAAACCTATCCCAGTGTGTTTTTGTATTTTGAATTAATTATAACAAAGAAAATCTATGCAGGTCAAGAAGCAACAGTTAGAACTGGACATGGAACAACTAGACTGGTTCAAAATTGGAAAAGGAGTACATCAAGGCTGTGTGTTGTCATCCTGTATACTTCTGTGCAGAGTACATCACATGAAGTGCTGGGTTAGATGAAGCACAAGCTAGAATCAAGATTTCCAGAAGAAATATCAACATCCTCAGATTTGCAGATGATACCATCTAATGGAAGAAAGTGAGGAGGAACTAAAAAGCCTCTTGAGGAGGGTGAAAGAGAAGAAAACTCAACATTCAGAAAACTAAGATCATGGCATCTGGTGCCATCACTTCATGGCAAATAGAAGGGGAAAAAGTGGAAGCAGTGACAGATTTTCTTTTCTTGGGTACCAAAATTTCTGTGGACAATGACTATAGCCACAAAATTAAAAGACACTTGCTCCTTGGAAGAAAAGCTATGACAAACCTAGGCAGCATATTAAAAAGCAGAGACATCACTTTGCCAACAAAGGTCTGTATGGTCAAAGCTATAGTTTTTCCAGTAGCCATTTATGGATGTGAGTGTTGGGCCATAAAGAAGGCTGAACACTTCAGAATTGATGCTTTCCTATTGTGGTGCTGGAGAAGATTCTCAAGAGTCCCTTGGACAGCAAGGAGATCAAACCAGTCAATCGTAAAGGACTAAATATTCCCTAAATATTCATTGGAAGGACTGGTGCTGAAGCTGAAGCTCCAATGTTTTGGCCATCTGATGGGAAGAACCAATTCACTGGAAAAGACCCTGGTGCTGGGAAAGATTGAGGACAGGAGGAGAAGGGGGCAACAGAGGATAAGGTTGGATGGCATCACTGACTCAAGGGACATGAAATTGAGCAAACTCCATGAGATACTGAAGGACAGCGAAGCCTGGCATTCTGCAGTCCATGGGGTCACAAAGAGTTGGACACAACTTAGTGCCTTAACAAATAATGAAAATCACTTCTCTCATATCTGAGTCTATCAAGCAAATAGCTAAAACCTATCCCAGTGTGTTTTTGTATTTTGAATTAATTATAACAAAGAAAATATGACAATAAAAAGCAATGATAGTCCTACGCCCATAGAATTTCGTTTGTTTGTTTAACTGGGCAAAGAAAAGCTTTAACTTGTTGTCTGAAGAATCAGAGATTCATTCAGATTCCACCCTTGAAAATTATTGTTTTGTCTCCCTAAACCTAGCCCTGCCAAAAATTTCATACTGCAAATTGAGTTCTCTTTTTCTCCCCATTTCTCAATTTTTATCTCAATAGAATTTCTTTCCCTGAGGGAAAGAGACAGAAGTGTCAGAATATAAGCTCTGGAAGCTTAAATCCTGATGATAGGTGAAATATTCCATCAAGCTAAACTTGCCTAAAGGCTAATCTATTGCTGCATGTATAACTCCTTCAGCAAGTCTCCCACAGACAAATGGGACAAAGTAGGCCAAGGAAGGATTCAGGCACTATTTCACTCCAAACCGTGTAAGTTAGGTCTACATGGTACCAAAAAGATGGTCACGTTAGGGACCCAAAGCCCACCATCAACTAGCTGTTTAATATAATGTAGACCAAATGAAATATATAATGACTAAAATTTTAATTTTCTGCTCTATAAGCTTAATGTAAATCTGTTCATCTAACACCATTATCAAAGGAAAGAAAATATATATATTTTTAAATGGTGTCCTATAAAAGATTGTGAAACTGAATAAGGGGTTACTGATAACATGGCATTTCAAAACTTATCTGGCACAACCTCATGTGAAAACATCCTTTTGGACAGGATGTAAAAGAAATCCCCAAACAACTTGATCTGGGGATCAATTCACTGGAAAAGACCCTGGTGCTGGGAAAGATTGAGGACAGGAGGAGAAGGGGGCAACAGAGGATAAGGTTGGATGGCATCACTGACTCAAGGGACATGAAATTGAGCAAACTCCATGAGATACTGAAGGACAGCGAAGCCTGGCATTCTGCAGTCCATGGGGTCACAAAGAGTTGGACACAACTTAGTGCCTTAACAAATAATGAAAATCACTTCTCTCATATCTGAGTCTATCAAGCAAATAGCTAAAACCTATCCCAGTGTGTTTTTGTATTTTGAATTAATTATAACAAAGAAAATATGACAATAAAAAGCAATGATAGTCCTACGCCCATAGAATTTCGTTTGTTTGTTTAACTGGGCAAAGAAAAGCTTTAACTTGTTGTCTGAAGAATCAGAGATTCATTCAGATTCCACCCTTGAAAATTATTGTTTTGTCTCCCTAAACCTAGCCCTGCCAAAAATTTCATACTGCAAATTGAGTTCTCTTTTTCTCCCCATTTCTCAATTTTTATCTCAATAGAATTTCTTTCCCTGAGGGAAAGAGACAGAAGTGTCAGAATATAAGCTCTGGAAGCTTAAATCCTGATGATAGGTGAAATATTCCATCAAGCTAAACTTGCCTAAAGGCTAATCTATTGCTGCATGTATAACTCCTTCAGCAAGTCTCCCACAGACAAATGGGACAAAGTAGGCCAAGGAAGGATTCAGGCACTATTTCACTCCAAACCGTGTAAGTTAGGTCTACATGGTACCAAAAAGATGGTCACGTTAGGGACCCAAAGCCCACCATCAACTAGCTGTTTAATATAATGTAGACCAAATGAAATATATAATGACTAAAATTTTAATTTTCTGCTCTATAAGCTTAATGTAAATCTGTTCATCTAACACCATTATCAAAGGAAAGAAAATATATATATTTTTAAATGGTGTCCTATAAAAAGATTGTGAAACTGAATAAGGGGTTACTGATAACATGGCATTTCAAAACTTATCTGGCACAACCTCATGTGAAAACATCCTTTTGGACAGGATGTAAAAGAAATCCCCAAACCCTTGATGTCATTACATTGTTGATGTTGTGTTCATGCACCACAGTGTTGCCTCAGCCAGCCAGGCAGCCGTCCAAACTTCCTTATTTTTTCCCTACAAATAAAAGATAAATGTTTTTTTCTGATGATTACTGGTTTGCTTGTCAATTCTCTGGTTCTGTCTGAAAAAGAAGGATGGTTACGATAGCTTTTTGTTCTAATTTGATATATGCTTCATGACAGAAAGAATTCAAGGGTTACAGTTCTCCTGAGAGGAAAAAGAGCCTAGAGGCAGAGCTAGAGAGAGAAGAGATACATAGATGATGCCTGAGAAATACCAAAATGCCTTCAAGTAGGAGAGGATTTCATTTGAGCCTATTTCTCTACTTAAGTGTTGAATCTGGGTCCTGTGGCCAACTTTATCAATACCGTCGCCCCCTGTCTTAATCTCCTTCAGAGATAAAGTCCTTCCAGTGCCCCTGGGTTTATTCATTCGAGCACGTAGAAACCTGAGTTATAGGCCCAGATCACCAACCTCTGTTCAAGCGCTGTCCAAGTCAGCCCCAACATGGACAGCTGGTGTATGAACATAAGAATTAAAAGGCAAGAGTCCGGCTTCCCTGGTGGTCCAGTGTGTAAGGACACTGCCTTGCAGTGCAAGGGGCGCCAGTTCGATCCCTGGCCTGGGAAGATCCCACGTGCCACGGAGCGGCTGGACTGATGTATCCAACTACCGAGCCGGAGCTCTGGGGCGCATGCGCCCAGAGCCGGCGCTCTGCGACAACAGAGGCCACCGAGATGGGAGGCCCACACGGGCCAAAGAACAAAGATGGATGAAAATAGACAAATGAAAGACCAATAGAAGTGGCCCACCCGCCCCTCTCCCTCCCTCCCCACCCCACCCTACCCAAAAATAATAAATAAATAAATGTTAAAAAAAAAAAAAAAAAAGGCAAGAGTCCTGAGTGATTTCAGTTAAGTAAGTATTGGTAGAGCACCTGCTGAGTGTAGAGCAGAAGGAGAACTTGAGCCCAGGTGTGGTGACACCAAAGTTCACCATTATTTACACCATACCACACTGCTGAGGCTACACTGCGAAGGACCCACCTTTACCCCTAAAAGAACACTGGAAGTTTACATGGCAATAGCCCTGATATTTGAGTAAAATATTATTTGAGCCTGTATGTTTTTCATAGCAGATTTTCCCAATCAACTCCCCCAGCCATTGGAAACCTGAGTGTGGTCATGGGTGAAGTAGGTCCTAACAGGTCTATCAGAACAGGTGTTATCAGAGCATCTGCACAATCATGCCTGTACTCAGCAGCTATAGAGCTGGAACTGCAGTGGGCCAACAAGACCTTAGATACTCAGGAAGGAAAAAGCAAGTAAAGACTTTTTTCCCCACAAAAGCACATCAGAAAAGGAAGAATAGACCTGTTTGAAGAAACACCACAGTTGGGACTTCCCTGGTGATCCAATGATTAAGAATCTGCCTGCCAATGCAGAGGACACAGGTTCAATCCCTGGTCCAGGAAGATTCCACATGTCCCAGGGAAGTAAGCCCGCAAGTCACAACTATGGAACCCCGAGTATGCTAGAGCTTGTGTTCTGCAACAAGAGAAGCCACCACAATCCTGAGTTATAGGCCCAGATCACCAACCTCTGTTCAAGCGCTGTCCAAGTCAGCCCCAACATGGACAGCTGGTGTATGAACATAAGAATTAAAAGGCAAGAGTCCGGCTTCCCTGGTGGTCCAGTGGGTAAGGACACCGCCTTGCAGTGCAAGGGGCACCGGTTCAACTCCTGGCGTGGAAAGATCCCACCTGCCACGGAGCAGTTGGACCGATGTGTCCAACTACCGAGCCGGAGCTCAGAAGTGAGAGGCCACTGAGATGGGAGGCCCACACAGGCCAAAGAATAAAGATAGATGGAAATAGATAAATGAAAGACCAATAGAAGTGGCCCACCCGCCCCCCCACCCACCCCACCCTACCCAAAAATAATAAATAAATAAATGTTAAAAAAAAAAAAAAAAAGGCAAGAGTCCTGAGTGATTTCAGTTAAGTAAGTATTGGTAGAGCACCTGCTGAGTGTAGAGCAGAAGGAGAACTTGAGCCCAGGTGTGGTGACACCAAAGTTCACCATTATTTACACCATACCACACTGCTGAGGCTACACTGCGAAGGACCCACCTTTACCCCTAAAAGAACACTGGAAGTTTACATGGCAATAGCCCTGATATTTGAGTAAAATATTATTTGAGCCTGTATGTTTTTCATAGCAGATTTTCCCAATCAACTCCCCCAGCCATTGGAAACCTGAGTGTGGTCATGGGTGAAGTAGGTCCTAACAGGTCTATCAGAACAGGTGTTATCAGAGCATCTGCACAATCATGCCTGTACTCAGCAGCTATAGAGCTGGAACTGCAGTGGGCCAACAAGACCTTAGATACTCAGGAAGGAAAAAGCAAGTAAAGACTTTTTTCCCCACAAAAGCACATCAGAAAAGGAAGAATAGACCTGTTTGAAGAAACACCACAGTTGGGACTTCCCTGGTGATCCAATGATTAAGAATCTGCCTGCCAATGCAGAGGACACAGGTTCAATCCCTGGTCCAGGAAGATTCCACATGTCCCAGGGAAGTAAGCCCGCAAGTCACAACTATGGAACCCCGAGTATGCTAGAGCTTGTGTTCTGCAACAAGAGAAGCCACCACAATGAGAAGGCTGTGCACTGCAACTAGAGAGTAGCCCCTATTACCCCAACTAGAGAAAAGTCCACAGGCAGCAACAAAGACCCAGCACAGCCAAAAAGAAAAATGTAAAGTTAATTTTAAAAATAGATATATAAAAGAAACATCACAGCTTTGTTACATATATTGTGTTGGTTTGCTTTTAAGGACTGAAAAATGTGAGCACACATATAGATTAGGAAAAAGAATGTTGAGGAGAGGAAAAGATGAAGTTGCAAAATAGAATGATTGATGGAAATAATAATAGAAAATGTATTGATAGGAGAGAATTACTTTGTAAAGCATTGCCCTCAGAGCTTGACATATTTATATCAACTTAATTCATTGCAAACTTTTATGAGAAACTTGCGAATACTATTCTGATTTCACAGATGAGAAAAATAAGGCATAGCTTAAACAGTGTCAAGTTACGAGACTATGGGTTTAAACCTAGCCATCAGGCTCCAGAGTCCACAGTCTTCTTAATGGTTGTGCAAATCTGCTTCTCTAGGGAAAAGAAAAAACAATTTACTCAGGTGCACAGAGCCAGAGTGAAGCAGAGCTCTGAGGAGAGCCCAGCCTGTGTGGCTGTGTTTTATGTAGGGTGCACTGAAGCAAGGGTGGCCTAGCAGAAGGAAGTAAGGAAAGGCTGGAGGAATGAGTAGAGATATTTAGAGGCCCATGAGAGGAAAGTTGAGGGCATTCACACTGGATGGCTAGGCTGATTCTTAAGGTTCGTTATGTTCAAACTCATGCTGTCAGCACAAACATCACAGAAGGAAATTACCTCCTCACTTACTATGATAGAGTTCGTTTTCCAACTAATCTACCAGCTACAATTATTTAAACAAATGTGTGAAAACTTGTGACTGGGCCACAGATCTGTTCTATAGAACTTATGTATATTCTGTTCCTGCCTGTTCTGATTCAGGCATACATGTCATTGGACGTACTTTGGAGAGACATTGATATCTTGGGATATCCTGGGATCTACTTTGAGTTTATTCAGCTTCGATTCTGGGATTAATTTCCTGGGATCTACCTTGGGATTATTCAGTTTGGATTCTGTTGTTTCCTATGAAGAAGATCAAAGCTGTTGGGGCAGTGGACTCCAAAAATTCTGGAAATGTGCTCAGTGTTTTCACTGGAGAGGTGAAAGAGCAAGGCATGGATTTATCATGGAATGTGGCAGCACATGGTCACACCTTTGAGAGACTCTAACTCTTGAGAACTCAGTTCCAAAATATTTTAAGAAGGAAGTTGGTGTGGAATATCCAGCACTAGATGATGTATTTAGAACAAGTGCTGGAGGAATTCAGAAAAGATAGATAAGATACTAGTAATTAACATTTATTGAGCTCTTTCAGGTTCTTTATAAAGGGTGGTATGCTGATGAATCGGTGCAAAAGAAAAAGGTCTCTGATTTGTAGCATTTGCCGGTTTCCTTGGTGCAAACATTCAACCACAGTCGATTTCAAACTACCAAACTCCTCACAGAATTCCTGAACGTTTTTTAGTCAGCTCTAGAGGGCCAGGAGGAGCTGGCCCCAGCACAGCCTGATTTTGTTATCCCATTTCATCCTCACAACAATCTGTTAAGGTGGATAGTATTATCTCCTGTGTACATATTAGGAAAAGCATTCTGAGGTTTAATAATTTACACAAGTGTACAGAGTCAGAGTGAAGCAGAACTCTGAGGAGAGCTCAGCCTGTGTGGCTCTAATAACATCCAGCCTTGGACCTACTCTTTCTTTACTGGAAAACAGCAGTGGAGATGCAAGCTGGTAATGGTTGCCAGGCATTAATCAATTTCCACCTTGGCTCACTTCTGTTGCAGGTAGATTTTCGGAGACCCTGTGGAGAGTTAGTTTAGATTTCTAGGCTTTTACTGTTCAGTAGAGAATTTCTGAGCAAAAGCCCATATGTGTATTTTTTACTTAGTATCTGAAAAGTATTCTAGCCCAAGGCTGCACAAAGGATGGACCAACTACCAGCATCATCTGGGTACTCACTGAAAATCCAGAGTTTCTGGGCCTACCCTGAAACATCTCCTCAGTCAGGATATACATCAAATGCAATCCCCAGGTGATACATTTGCCTGTTAAACTTTAAGAAGCTTTATCTACAGGGTCATATGGGGCTCTGATCTACCAAGAGGGTCTCACATTGTATGCTGTTCTTGAGTTTGGCAGGGACTGGTACTGATTACAACTACACTTGATCTTGTCCTGTCCCCTGTGTGGCTGTTAGGGGGTACAGTCTTGGCCACAAAACAGAAACACTCCACAGAGTAAGACTTTGGCCTCATTAGCAACATTTCTAAGCAGACTGCTACAGGCTTCTCTTCCATTAACCTGCTTAGTAACCTCAAATTTTGTTTTTCTAATTCTACAAGAAACTTTGGAGAGCCAAGTTCAACTAGAGTTCTCACAAGGATTTCCTCTCAGAAAAATTAATGCAAAGAAAAATATTGTCTAAACATTCCAGAGCCTGCCAGGAAGGGGAGGACGGGAGCCGTGAGATTGCTGGAGCCAGGCGACTATGACTTGCCAATTTACTTCAAACCATAGGGCTTCATTTGAACTTGGCCAATAGTTCATGAGTTGAAAATAGAAGGAAAGGATATGTGGCCCAAGGTAAAACTTTATAAAAATACTTTTGAGATGATCAGCAAGTTTACCGTCCACAGATATTTAAAGGCATTGTGAGTTGGGTTTGTATTAGTTTTTATTTTCTGGACTTTCCCCAATCCATGGCATTACCAAGGGAAGAGCAACAATCTAGATGCAGCCAAATATCAATCTACAGTCTTTTCATTTGAAATGGAAATCTGAAAATGAAATAAATGCAATTCAGAGAAAGAAACCGTTTCAAAAATATATACTCTGGATTTCAAAGACCAAAATTCCTCTAAGATGTGAAGGTCTATGGTCATAGCAATGCCTACCACCCAGTACTAGCTTTAATACATTCAACTGGAGTAACAGGGCGAGTAGCCCCTTTACATTTTTCAGCTAGCAAACCTGCCTCCAGAGAGCAGAAGAGCAGTATTTGTCAACAGGAGAGAGGGATAGAAGGAAGAGTATTCTGCCTAGTTAATGGGGAGGGCCTTAATAGACAGTCATTCATAGATACTTCCCCAGGCTTCTGGTGACCAAGGAAATCACCAGGTACTCTTGAGATGCCAAGAGGGCACAGCAGAAGCCCTCCTAAATTGTCCCTGAACTGAAAGCTTCTAATGAATGGGAATCCCATCTCTATTTTGGTCACCACCATGTGCCCAGAATCAAAACCACTGCCTGATACATAGTTAGTGTTCCATTAAATATTTATCATATGATTGATGAATATAAATTAAACTCCACAGAGTAAGACTTTGGCCTCATTAGCAACATTTCTAAGCAGACTGCTACAGGCTTCTCTTCCATTAACCTGCTTAGTAACCTCAAATTTTGTTTTTCTAATTCTACAAGAAACTTTGGAGAGCCAAGTTCAACTAGAGTTCTCACAAGGATTTCCTCTCAGAAAAATTAATGCAAAGAAAAATATTGTCTAAACATTCCAGAGCCTGCCAGGAAGGGGAGGACGGGAGCCGTGAGATTGCTGGAGCCAGGCGACTATGACTTGCCAATTTACTTCAAACCATAGGGCTTCATTTGAACTTGGCCAATAGTTCATGAGTTGAAAATAGAAGGAAAGGATATGTGGCCCAAGGTAAAACTTTATAAAAATACTTTTGAGATGATCAGCAAGTTTACCGTCCACAGATATTTAAAGGCATTGTGAGTTGGGTTTGTATTAGTTTTTATTTTCTGGACTTTCCCCAATCCATGGCATTACCAAGGGAAGAGCAACAATCTAGATGCAGCCAAATATCAATCTACAGTCTTTTCATTTGAAATGGAAATCTGAAAATGAAATAAATGCAATTCAGAGAAAGAAACCGTTTCAAAAATATATACTCTGGATTTCAAAAGACCAAAATTCCTCTAAGATGTGAAGGTCTATGGTCATAGCAATGCCTACCACCCAGTACTAGCTTTAATACATTCAACTGGAGTAACAGGGCGAGTAGCCCCTTTACATTTTTCAGCTAGCAAACCTGCCTCCAGAGAGCAGAAGAGCAGTATTTGTCAACAGGAGAGAGGGATAGAAGGAAGAGTATTCTGCCTAGTTAATGGGGAGGGCCTTAATAGACAGTCATTCATAGATACTTCCCCAGGCTTCTGGTGACCAAGGAAATCACCAGGTACTCTTGAGATGCCAAGAGGGCACAGCAGAAGCCCTCCTAAATTGTCCCTGAACTGAAAGCTTCTAATGAATGGGAATCCCATCTCTATTTTGGTCACCACCATGTGCCCAGAATCAAAACCACTGCCTGATACATAGTTAGTGTTCCATTAAATATTTATCATATGATTGATGAATAAATAAAGTCATCACTACAGATTAACCTGAGCATGCCAGAAATGCCCAATGCCAAATTCCCATCATGATTATACATTAAAAAATTAGGTTATAGTAGCTTTTAATTTATTTTAAAAAATAAAAGGAAAACAAAGGACAAACCAGAGATGGGGATGCCTTTACTATCCAGAAGTGGGATTGTGCAATCTGGGAAGGGGAGAAGGAGAGGAATACTCGCTGTGAAGACAGAAGGCTTCCATCACCTACTTCACCATTTTGCCAAGAGATGGATTTGTCCATTGGGACACAACATTTAGTGTTCAACCTGGCGGTATCTGTTACTGGCTTCTGACTATGTGCGTAGAATTGTTTGGGCACTGTGAGGGACAGAAGACCTATCTTTCAGCTCATGCCTTCTGGGAACATAGAACTTGGTTGAGAATATAAAACTAGTGTGATTATATCACAAATAAATATCAGTAGGAAAGGTGTCCATAGATAATTTATGATTTAGTGACAAGTTGGGTAATGCTGAAATTGTCAAAGAAGTCTTTGTAAAGGAGACATGTTTTGAGCTCTTGATACAGTGAGTCCCTGGATGTGCATTTAATAAGTATTAAATGTTTGTTTGGACAAAGTAATAAGGCCAAAACAATATGAAAGTTATATTGAGGATATAATCATACTTTACATACAGCATATTTCATGTGAAGAGAGTTCATACTGTTACTTCATTATATGAGCAGTGGTTATAGTTGGAAATCTTAAGTTATAAGCATCATCAGTTTTCAATAGTGTTCTTCCAGGATTTTAAGCAAGAATGTTGTTCAGAGTAGAACAATGGAACTCCTCTAAGTATATGGGCTTTCTTGAAAAAGGCCTAAATTAGCTTAGGAAAATATCCGTCAATTTTAAAGAAACAAATTTAAAAGTAATTTAGAGGGCTTCCCTGGTGGTCCAGTGGGTAGAGTCCATCTTGCAGTGCAAGGGACACCGGTTCGATCCCTGGCCTGGGAGGATCCCATGTGCCACAGAGCAGCTGGACTGGTGTGTCCAATTACCGAGTCAGTGCTCTGGAGCATATGCGCCCAGAGCCAGTGCTCTGCTAGGAGAGGGGCTACTGCAATGGGAGGGCCACACAGGCCAAAGAACAAAGATGGATGAAAATAAATAAATGAAAGACCAATAAAAGAATCCTTTAAAAATAATTTAGAAAGCCCTTGCCTCCAAGGATAACATCAAGGACTTCTTTATCATGTGGTGCATTGTTCTTTTTCACAATTGAGAATATTCTTGAGCAGTCATGGCTTCTTCCTGACCAACTATGTTAGTGTCATGGGAGCATTCAGTCGAGGATTAAGTTGGGGAGCTTCAAAGTGAGAAGTGGTGCAGAATGAGAGGAGAGGAGGTGTGAGAGAAGAGGGGCTGGGAGTGGTAAGAAGAAACACATCAGCAAGAAGAAACTCCAGTTCCACAGAGGCATAAGTGAAGGCAGCCTGTAAACTGATGCAAAAGGCAGGTGATGGTTGAAAGGTGGGTGATTGACTTCTGGGTTAGGTAACAGTGATGGTAACAATGGAAGTGGTGATGGTGGCTTCTCTGGACTCTTCAGTCATTCATGTTCTTTGCTATGACCATGCTTCATTTCCTCTTCCTTAGCCCTCTTTCAAATTGTGGCCCATCAGTCCTACTGAAAATAGGAAATAAGACCAGGCCAGTCAGCTAAACAGTGTTTCCTAAAGATCACTCCAAGATTCTATAGGCACTTAAAAAAACATACAAAGCATATTTCATGTGAAGAGAGTTCATACTGTTACTTCATTATATGAGCAGTGGTTATAGTTGGAAATCTTAAGTTATAAGCATCATCAGTTTTCAATAGTGTTCTTCCAGGATTTTAAGCAAGAATGTTGTTCAGAGTAGAACAATGGAACTCCTCTAAGTATATGGGCTTTCTTGAAAAAGGCCTAAATTAGCTTAGGAAAATATCCGTCAATTTTAAAGAAACAAATTTAAAAGTAATTTAGAGGGCTTCCCTGGTGGTCCAGTGGGTAGAGTCCATCTTGCAGTGCAAGGGACACCGGTTCGATCCCTGGCCTGGGAGGATCCCATGTGCCACAGAGCAGCTGGACTGGTGTGTCCAATTACCGAGTCAGTGCTCTGGAGCATATGCGCCCAGAGCCAGTGCTCTGCTAGGAGAGGGGCTACTGCAATGGGAGGGCCACACAGGCCAAAGAACAAAGATGGATGAAAATAAATAAATGAAAGACCAATAAAAGTGGCCAAAAATTACAAAAAAAAAAAAAAAAAGAATCCTTTAAAAATAATTTAGAAAGCCCTTGCCTCCAAGGATAACATCAAGGACTTCTTTATCATGTGGTGCATTGTTCTTTTTCACAATTGAGAATATTCTTGAGCAGTCATGGCTTCTTCCTGACCAACTATGTTAGTGTCATGGGAGCATTCAGTCGAGGATTAAGTTGGGGAGCTTCAAAGTGAGAAGTGGTGCAGAATGAGAGGAGAGGAGGTGTGAGAGAAGAGGGGCTGGGAGTGGTAAGAAGAAACACATCAGCAAGAAGAAACTCCAGTTCCACAGAGGCATAAGTGAAGGCAGCCTGTAAACTGATGCAAAAGGCAGGTGATGGTTGAAAGGTGGGTGATTGACTTCTGGGTTAGGTAACAGTGATGGTAACAATGGAAGTGGTGATGGTGGCTTCTCTGGACTCTTCAGTCATTCATGTTCTTTGCTATGACCATGCTTCATTTCCTCTTCCTTAGCCCTCTTTCAAATTGTGGCCCATCAGTCCTACTGAAAATAGGAAATAAGACCAGGCCAGTCAGCTAAACAGTGTTTCCTAAAGATCACTCCAAGATTCTATAAAATAGCATAGTCCAGTATAAATAAAATGCATGCTACATGTATAATATTAAAATTCCTAGTAAGCGGGGCTTCCCCTGGTGGTCCAGTGGGTAAAGACACCGCCTTGCAGTGCAAGGGGCGCCAGTTCGATCCCTGGCCTGGGAAGATCCCACGTGCCGCGGAGCGGCTGGACGGATGTGTCCAATTACCAAGCCGGAGCTCTGGAGCGCATGCGCCCAGAGCCGGTGCTCTGCAACGACAGACGCCACCGCGATGGGAAGCCCACAGGAGCCAAAGAACAAAGACGGATGAACACAGAGAAATGAAAGACCAATAGAAGTGGGCCACCTGCTCCCCTCCCTCCCCAACCCGACCCCCCGCCCAAAATAAATAAATAAATCTTAAAAAAAAAAAAAAATTCCTAGTAAGCATATTCAAAACTAAGTAAAACAGATAAAATTAATTTTAGTGATACATTGCACTTAACCCAGTATGTCTAAAATATTATCATCATAGTATGTAATTAATCAACACCTCAATGAACATGAGTCTGAACACACCTTAGGAGATAGTGGAGGACAGATGAGCCTCCGTGGCTGCAGCCCATAGGGTCACAAAGAGTGGGACATGGCTGAGCGACTGAACAACAACAGTGTGTAATTAGTATTGCATTTATTAAGGGGACTTTTTCTCTTTTTTTAATACTAAGTCTTCAAAATTCAGTATGTGTTTTGTACTTAAATTACATCTCAATTTGGACTAGCCGCATTATAAGGGCTCAATAGCCACATATTTTAGCTTGTAGCTACAATACTGAACAATACAGCTCTAGAAGCTCTGAAATGACCACTTATAAGGATTCCTTTTTTTTTTTTTCACTTTTTTTTTAAATCATTTATTTATTTGGAAGGTGTGAAACTGATGCAAAAGGCAGGTGATGGTTGAAAGGTGGGTGATTGACTTCTGGGTTAGGTAACAGTGATGGTAACAATGGAAGTGGTGATGGTGGCTTCTCTGGACTCTTCAGTCATTCATGTTCTTTGCTATGACCATGCTTCATTTCCTCTTCCTTAGCCCTCTTTCAAATTGTGGCCCATCAGTCCTACTGAAAATAGGAAATAAGACCAGGCCAGTCAGCTAAACAGTGTTTCCTAAAGATCACTCCAAGATTCTATAAAATAGCATAGTCCAGTATAAATAAAATGCATGCTACATGTATAATATTAAAATTCCTAGTAAGCGGGGCTTCCCCTGGTGGTCCAGTGGGTAAAGACACCGCCTTGCAGTGCAAGGGGCGCCAGTTCGATCCCTGGCCTGGGAAGATCCCACGTGCCGCGGAGCGGCTGGACGGATGTGTCCAATTACCAAGCCGGAGCTCTGGAGCGCATGCGCCCAGAGCCGGTGCTCTGCAACGACAGACGCCACCGCGATGGGAAGCCCACAGGAGCCAAAGAACAAAGACGGATGAACACAGAGAAATGAAAGACCAATAGAAGTGGGCCACCTGCTCCCCTCCCTCCCCAACCCGACCCCCCGCCCAAAATAAATAAATAAATCTTAAAAAAAAAAAAAATTCCTAGTAAGCATATTCAAAACTAAGTAAAACAGATAAAATTAATTTTAGTGATACATTGCACTTAACCCAGTATGTCTAAAATATTATCATCATAGTATGTAATTAATCAACACCTCAATGAACATGAGTCTGAACACACCTTAGGAGATAGTGGAGGACAGATGAGCCTCCGTGGCTGCAGCCCATAGGGTCACAAAGAGTGGGACATGGCTGAGCGACTGAACAACAACAGTGTGTAATTAGTATTGCATTTATTAAGGGGACTTTTTCTCTTTTTTTAATACTAAGTCTTCAAAATTCAGTATGTGTTTTGTACTTAAATTACATCTCAATTTGGACTAGCCGCATTATAAGGGCTCAATAGCCACATATTTTAGCTTGTAGCTACAATACTGAACAATACAGCTCTAGAAGCTCTGAAATGACCACTTATAAGGATTCCTTTTTTTTTTTTTCACTTTTTTTTTAAATCATTTATTTATTTGGTTCCACTGAGTCTTAGCTGTGGCATGTGGGATCTAGTTCCCTGACCAGGGATCAAACCCAGGCCCCCTGCATTAGGAACACAGAGTCTTAACCACTGGACCACCAGGGAAGTCCCCTTTTTTGACTTTTTTAATTGAAGGATAATAGCTTTACAGAGTTTTGTTGTTTACTGCCAAACATCAAAATGAATCAGCCATAGGTATACAAATGTATCCTCCCTCTTGAACTTCCCTCCCATCTCCCTCCCCATCCCACCCCTCAGTTGTTACAGACCCTCTGTTTGAATTCCCTTAGTCTTAGAGCAAATTCCCACTGGATATCTATTGTATGTATGATAATGTAAGTTTCCATGTTACTATTTCCATACATCTCACCCACTCCTCGACACAATGTATTCAATTTAAATCTCAAAAAAAAAAGTCTTTGTAAGAGCACTATTTCTGCAGGTTCCACCCTCAGGATCTAATTACCTTCTAAAGCCCCCACCTTCTAATGGCATCATACTGGGGACTACGTTTAACATATAAATTTGAGGGGACCACAGCATTCAGTCTATAGCAAACACTAGAAACATGAAAAAACCTGAATTATTTAAGGCAGCATTGATTAAAATTTTAATTAAAATTATATATCATGAATCTTATTGAAGTTTTAAATAAAGAAGATATTGACTAAACTGCTTTGAGAATACAAAGTACTGGTTAGTTATTAGCCTTTAAGTCAACTTCAGAACAAGGAGTTTCAAAAAAATTACGTCAGTTATTATAAAATTTTCAAGTTTAATTTACACTTAACCTGTCACCTTGGCATTATAGCCTGCTTAGTGAAGGAAAATGCAATAAAATATCAAAAGTTTGTGCTGATAGATCCAAACTATACAAACTTTTATTTGTTATAAAAATTTATAGATTTTAGGGGAGGCACATGTATACCTATTGTTGATTCACATTGAAATATGGCAAAGCATCACAATATTGTAAAAGTAATTATCCTCCAATTAAAATAAATATTTTAAAATAAATATTTTTAAAAAGAACCCATAAAGTTAAAAAAAAAAAAAGGAATTTATAGATTTTAGAAAGCTTCTGGTAGGTGGGGCTTCCCTGGTAGCTCAGTGGTGAAGAGTTCGCCTGCCAATGCAGGAAACATGGGTTTGATCCCTGTTCTGGGAAGATCACACATGCTGCAGAGCAACTAAGCCTGTGAACCGCAACTATTGAGCCCATGTGCCGCAACTACTGAAGCTCATGTGCCCTAGAGCCCAAGTTCCACAAGAGAAGTCACCGCAACAAGAAGTCTGCTCACCTCAACTAGAGAGTAGCTCCCACTCTCTGCAATTAGAGAAGAGCCTTTGGCAACAGTGAAAACCCAGAATAGCCAAAAATAAATAAATAAATAAATAAAATTAAAAAGAAAAAAAGAAAGAAATCCTCTGATAAAGAACTGTACTTGTTCCCTTAAAGTTGTAGCCATGTTTGTTCTAAGAGATTGACTTCTTGTGAATAATTATGAATAATTAGCCTACAGATTTTCTTTGGTCTAATTTTAATTAACCAGGAAAAAAGGTTATGTATATTCTTCCAAAAGTCAGAAACAAACCTCAAGGCATTTTTCAGTAAAATAGACTCAACAGATTTCTTTAAAGACAATGCATAAACTCAATTTCTCACAATTGCACTTTACATACATTATTAGGTTTTAATTCTTAAAGCAACCATATGAGATAAGTATTTTTTTGCTTTATTAATTATTTTTATTTTGCTTTTACAGGGTTTTGTTGTTTACAGCTATACATAAACCCAAATTAGTCATAGGTATATCCTTGACCCCTCTCAGCTGAGCCCCTCCTCCGTATCCCACCCCTCCACATTGTTGCATAGCCCCCATGTGAGTTCCCTTGATCTTACAACATATTCACAATGGTTGTCTCTTTTACATATGGTAACATAGGTTTCCATGTTACTCTCTCCATACCTCTCACCCACTCTTCCCTCCCCTCAGTGTCCATTGGTCTGTTTTTTATCCTCATTCATTACTGGGGGTAAATAATTTGTTCAGTGTCACAAAAGTAGAAATGTGCTGAGATGAAATTTAAACTCAGGACTGTCTGATGCCCATGCCCAGTCATTGCCTACATGCTGCCATTGTAGCTCCCACTTCCTTAAATTGAGCACATTGCAGGGAAGGTTCTGGTTTCACCTGAATAAAATGGAGCACTACCTGATACCTCTGTGCAAGTTCACTTTTGGTTTACAACACTATCAGAATATTATTAAAATATGTCAGCACATATGAAATTCTCAAATATCTGGTTTCTTATTTACATGGGAAAATGTCAAGGATGTCGAAAGTTCTTAATAAGGATGGACTCCAATACACAATAGTTAATTGAGTTCTAATTCAACATTGTCAATGAACGAGTCGTCAACGTTGACAAGGAAAGTCCTCCAATGAAGTCCTTCATTTACTAAATAGTAATTAGCACTTCCTTTGTGCCTCACTCAACTGGACTGAGGTCACAAAGTGGACAAAGCAGACAAGGGTCCTGCTCCTATGAAATTTACCCTCTATTGGAGAAGTGTTTCAGTTTGTGTTTTCCAAGAAGATCCTGGAACAACAATTCCAATGCAAGTGGTTTATTGAGAAGTGCAGGAAATATAAGAAGGAAAGGTGGATGGGTGGATGTCATACAGGAGGAGAATGGCAGCCCATGAAAAGAATGTTATTAAATCAGTCATTGCAGGTGGCAGCAGAGCTCACTCCTTAAAGGGAAATGCTGGGAAATGGTGTAAAACAGCACGTGTCAGAATCATCACATGTAAAGGCCAGGCAGATAGTCTGTAGGCCAGGCCCCAAGAGTCACTGGTTGAGGGCTGCTATGGGTTGGGGGTGGGGGTAATTAGTTCCCTGACACTTTTGGCCTAACACCTAGAGTTGGCAAACTGGCCATCTGCACTCTGGAAAAATGCCCTCAGACCAGGATACAGACATAGGCATGAACCATACTGAGACCTCTGGGGAATGAGCACAGGGATACAGATAACAAAAGCCTAATGAAGTGCACACTAGTTACAGACACAGACACTCACAAGAAGGGAAAATAAGGACATTTCATTAACTGTAATTGGAGTTGGGCAAATAGGCAGCTTGCATAGAATATGGAGTTTGGATAAGACCTCTCTGAACCAAGGCCTAGATGGTAGGAAGAAACCATCATGGCAAGAGTCACAGGAAGAGAAATTTAAACTAACCCTGTGCAAAGTAAGAGCCACCCCTGGTGCTTGTCACCAGTCCAGGGCAAGGTATGCTTGAAAATTGAAAGTACTTGTGAGCATGACCATTTAGAAATGGTTGCAGCAATTGGACATTGCCACACCTCCAAGCCTGTGGTAATGGGCCTGTCTCCATGATCGTGGTATAGACCATTTTGGGTGCTGTCAGACGTGTATGGACAGCCCCACACTGTAGGATGGTGGTAAATAGGTGCTATTGTAAGGTTAGTTTGTTAACTATGATCTAAATGTGTATACAAATCTCAGAAAAATAAGAACTTATTTTTCTTTCTTCTCTGTCAACCACCTATTTGTGTTCTATATCTATGAGTCTCTATCTCTTTTATTATGTTTGTTCATTTGTTTGTTTTTTAGATTCTACATGTCAGTGAAGTCAGTACAGTATTCGTCTGTCTCCGTGTAACTTATTTAACTTAGCACAATACCTTCCCAGTCCATCATGCTGTCTCAAATGGCAAGAGTTCATTTTTATGCTTAAGTAATATTTCATTCGATGTATACCACATCTTCTTTACCTATTTGCCTATTGATGGATGCTCAGGTAGTTCCATATCTTGACATCTCAGTGAACACAGGGTTATATGCATCATTTCAAATTGGTGGGGGGTTTTTCCTTCTGATAAATACTTGAAAGTGACAGTGCTGGATTATATGGTAGCTCTATTTTTAATTTTTGAAGAATCTCTATGCTGTTTTCCACAGGGGCTATATCAATTTACATTCCCACCAATGGTGCACAAGGGTTTCCTTTCTTACACATCCTCACCAACACTGGTTACTCACTGTCCTTTTGGTAATAGCCATTCTGACAGGTGTGAGGTGATAGCTCATTATGGTTCTGGTTTGCATTTCCCTAATGATTAGTTATGGTAAACATCTTCATGTGACTGTTGGCTAGCTGTATGTCATCTTTGCAAAAATGTCTATTCAGATCCTTTGCCATTTTAAAATTGGGTTAGTTTAGATAGTTCCATTTGTTTGATTTTTCTTTGGCTTAGCTTGCGGGAAGAGAGACAGCTTAAAAAGTAATAAAACTATGTTTATCAAAGCAACAGCTACCTATGTTTTCTTCACACTTAACTTATTTTTAAAACTTGCCATTCATTTAAAATTTTTTAAACATTTATATATTTTTAAATTTATTTTCATCCATCTTTTATTCTTTGGCATGTGTGGGCCTCCCATTGCAATGGCCTCTCTCATTGCAGAACACTGGCTCTGGGCACATGCGCTCCAGAACACTGGCTCATAATTGGACACACTGGTCCAACTGTTCCGCAGCACATGAGATCCTCCTGGGCCAGGAATTGAATCAGTTTCCCTTGCATTACAAGGCGGACTGGACTCTCTACCCACTGGACCACCAGGGAAGCCCCATTTTGGTTTTTAAAAGTGTGTTTAAGGACACCGCCTTGCAGTGCAAGGGGCACCGGTTCCATCCCTGGTCTGGGAAAATCGCACATGCCGCGAAGCGGCTGGGCCAGTGTGTCCAATTATCAAGCCAAAGCTCTGGAGCGCATGCGCCCAGAGCCAGTGCTCTGCGAGGAGACAGGCTACTGCGATGGGAGGCCCACACGGGCCAAAGAACAAAGATGGATGAAAATAGAGAAATGAAAGACCAATAGAAGTGGCCCGCCCGCCGCCCCACCCCCCGCCAAGAAAGTGTGTTTTAAAACATAGTTTAGGATAACATTGTAAATTATAGAAGTAATTTTATATTGCTTATTCTTTGAGGTTTATTGAGATATGTTTTAGTAATATTCACCTTTTTGAGGTGTTTAGTTCTCTGAGTTTGTCAGGTGAATAGAGAGCATATAACCATCATGACAGTTAAGACAGGGAGTATTTTCATCACTCCAAAAGTTCTCTCTGGCCCTTTTGCAGTTTATTCTCTCCCCCCGTGAAAGGGAGTATCTATTATGAGGATGCCTTAATAATGGAAACGTGCAGAATGTAGTCTTTTGAATCAGGCTTCTTTCACTCAGTCAAGTGTATTTAAGATTCACTCATTTGTCGCATGTATCAGGACCTCATTCCTTTTCCTTTCAGAGTAGTATTCCATCATATAGGTGTACCACAATTGGTTCATTCATTTACTGGTTGGTAAACATTTTGATTGTTTCCAGTTTGGGATGATAATAAAGTTGCTATAAAACATTCACATATAGATATTTGTGAAAACATTTGTTTTTATTTTTCTAAAGTAAATGTCAGTTGAATTGCTGGGCCATGTTTGTTTAGTTAATAAGAAACAGCCAAGCTGTCTATAAAAAGAGTGGATTATTTTGCATTCCCATCAGCAATGTGTCAGAATTCTAACATTCTCACCAGCATACAGTATGTTTTTAGGTTTTCAAAAGCCATTCCAATAAGTGTATAGTGATATTTCATTTTGACTTTGATTTACACTTTCCTGATGAGCAATAATACATCTTTTCATATACTTATTTGCCATTTATATATTTTCTTTGGTGACATGTTTTTCAAATATTTGTCCTTCTTAAAATTAAGGTTTTTTATTACTAAGTTTTGAGAATTTTTTGTGTATTCTGGATATAAATCCTTTATTAGATATGTTTTATAAATATTTTATTCCTGCCTATGTTTTGTCTTTTCATTTTCTCAGCTGCACCTCTTTAAAAACAAAAGTTTCTAATTATGACAGAATTTAACCACAGTGACTGCTGTGATAGAGTAAATGATTTTTTTATTTCATTTAATTTTAATTAAACTTAAATAACCGTATGTAGCTAGTGACTACCATATTGGATGGCACAGCATAGTAGTGGCTAAATGTACTTTCAATGAACAATGCGTACATTTAAAAAATTCATTATTCCATGTTTTTATTATAGTTATTGATAAAACTTTATGTGTTGAATAATAATAAAGATTGGGGCTTACCTTCTATAAATATTAACTTTTCTTTTTTAATTATTATTTTATCATATTTTATTAATGTATCAGTTTCATGATGCTTTGAAAATTTAAAAACCTGGCTCTTTACCACACTCCTTCATAGATCACAGACTTGTCATGGTGAAGGGGCTTGTGTGACTCATTTAAACTGTGAGCCATGCTGTGCAGGGCCACTAAAAACAGATGGGTCATAGTGAAGAGTTATAGAAAAAAAAGAGCCCCTTGGATTGCATGGAGATAAAACCAGTCAATCCTAAAATCAACCCTGAATGTTCATTGAAAGGATTGATGCTGATGCTGAAGCTGACGCTCCAATATTTTAGCTACCTAATGCCAAGAACCGACTCACTGGAAAAGACCCTGATGCTAGGCAAGAAGGCAAAAGGAGAAGGGGGCAGCAGAGACGATAAGATGGTTAGACAGTATCTCTGACTCAATGGACACAAATCTGGGCAAACTCCAAAAGATAGTGAAAGACAGGAAGCCTAGCGTGCTACAGTAATGGGGTCACAAAGAGTTGGACATGACTTAGCTTCTGCACAACAATGACTTTTGCCACAGGTAGTCTGAGAAGCACTGAACTACATAGACGTTGTACATGGGCAAAGGCATGTCTTCCTGATGGGGATATTCCTCATTGTTGATCCACCCAGTGGCGTTCCAGAGAAGGAAGTGACAGATGGGATGAAGGAATGAAAAGACTACTTTAGAAAATGTGGTCAGAGAAAGCTTCTGTGAAATGGTGACATTTGATGTGGGGAAAAGGCATTCTAAGTGGAGAGATAGAATAGCAGTTTGGGGAGTTTGGGAAAGGTCACGGCATGTCCCAGGAACAGAAGGGAGACCAGTGTGGCCAGATGTGAGAATGGAGGGAGGGTAGTGAGAGATGAGCTGGAGAGGGAGCACAGAGTCAGACTTTTCAGTCCCACAGACGTCCTCTCTTTCCTCCTACGTTACAGATAAGGGTTAATGAATCACAGCACCCACTATCTGTGAAAAGTGTGTGAATATGCCCAAATAAGGACCTTATTCAAAACACACTTGAAAAAACAGCCAAATGTTTATTTTACACTTGGCTCTAGTTGTAAAGAAAAATTATCTCTATCTTTGAAAACCCAGGAAGTGGACTGTGCAATAAGACCTTTCATAGAAAGGTAGGGGGTGGGATACCCATGCCACAGATTAAGACACTTAGGCTCAAAATTTATATAATTTGCCCAAACCACACAGCTAACAGGAAACAAACTCAAGCTCATGTTCTTTCCACTGTGATTGCCTTTCATCAAAAGGATCCCTAAACACATTTTTTTACAAACATGAAGTTGTCTATATTTTCATTTGATTTTGGTAATGATATAAATAGGCTTCCCTAGTGGCCCAGTGGTAAAAATTCCCACTTGTCAGTGCCTGCCAGTGCAGGTGATGTGAGTTCAGTCCCTGGGTTGGGAAGATCTCCTGGAGAAGGAAATGGCAACCCACTCCAGTATTCTTGCCTGGGAAATCCCATGGACAGAGGAACCTGATAAGCTACAGCCCAACAGGTCACAAGAGTTGGATATGACTTAGTGACTAAACAAAATCAACAATATATGGGCAAAAAAAAATACACATTATAGAGACTGCGTCTATTTTGAGACTTCCTCTTCTGTGTTAGTTTCTTGTACTTGCTGTAGCAAATTAACACGAATTTGGCGGCTGAGAATAAAGAAATTTATTTGCTTATGGATCTGGAGACCTGAAGTTCAACATCAAGGTGTCAACAGCACCATACTATCTCTGAAGGCCCGAGCGGACAACTGTTTTTGCCTCTTCCACCTTCTAGTGGTTTCAAGTGTGCCTTGGCTCGTGTCTGCCTTATTGCAATTGCTGGTCACATGACTTCACTAAGTTTGTCTCTTCTAAGACCCAGATAATCTAGGATGAGTTCACCTTGAGATCCTTAATTTGATTACATAAGCAAAAAAACCCTTTTCTAAATAAGGCCATATTCACAGGTTCTGAAAATTAAGATGTGGATGCACCTTTGTGTTGTGGGCACCACTGAGCCCACCTCATCCTCCTGCACCTCAGCCTGGAAATTCTCCCCAAGCAACCAGATGGGGACTCATCAGGCTCAGCTCACTTCCTTTCTCCCAGGGACCTCTGGTCTACACTGCCTGTTGTCTGAAAAATATCAATTCAAGTATTTTGCTTCATTTGCTAGTTGTTTGAACAGGAGGGTAGATCCAGTTCCTGTTCCTGCAGAGTAGCCAGAAGCAGAAACTACACCCAAAGTGAAGTTCGTCAAGCCTGGAGACCGTTCCTTCTTGCTCACAGCTGCATCGTCAGTACTTTTTAAATGACTGGAGCATAGTAATCTTTCCATAGCCATGGATGAATCAGTGAACAAGTGAATGAAATGGGGGTTAATCTAAGTCTTGAATCTTTCTAACATTTGGAATCAAGTAGCCATAACTCCTTTTATCTCAGTCAGTTTGGTCAACTTAGGCCGTCCCTCTCCTTGGCTGAATATCTGCTTTGTTGTTGTGTAGTTACTAAGTCGGGTCTGACTCTGCCAGCGCACGGACTGTAGCTCCCCAGGGTCCTTCTGTTGGTGGGATTTCTCGGGAAGGAATACTGGAGTGGGTTGCCATTTCCTTCTCCAGAATATCTGCTAGTGTAAGCCAAAGTCAGGGCATTTGTAGGGGGAAGGCTGATATGAGGAAGGCAAGTTAGTCATAGTATTGTCACGGGGAACTGAGGCCATCGAGTGTATTGATGGGGAAAATATGAGAGGCAGGAGATAAGAAAGAAATTTGTCTATTGAAGAACCCAGTCCATGTCAGTAGGTCAAAACAAATGTGGCCATATATGAAAAAAAAATGGTCTCTGCTTTTATTTCCATAGTCACACACTAGTTAAATTTTAAAAATTATCATTACCAACCACATTTTTTTTTTCCAACCACATTTTTGAGACTGTCTTCTATGTTGACTGTTTGACTTATCTGAAAAATCTGATTATCTCAAATATAGAGCTTTGTTTTGAATTTATTATGTCAGATTTTAATAACAAATACAAAATAATAGCCTTGTTAAGATAGCCTAAAACCTCAGAGGTAAAGAACAAGTTAGACATCTCCTACTGCAATTGCAATCCCCCTGAGGAAACCAGTATTAACAGTGTATCTTCATATACCTTCCTCTGTTCCTATGAACGTAGATAAACGTACTTATATAGAGAGTAGGTGGTTGCTGGTTTTATAAAAATGGGAGCAAGTGAAATATAAAACTTTTTTCATTTGATAACAGAGTCATTCCCCCAAATAAATTTCATATATATTTACTTCAGTGTTTTAAATCTGGCGTATGAATTTGCTACCATTTATTCAAGTTCCTCCTCAAATGATAAACATTCTGGTAATTTTGAGTCATTTTTCCCCCCACCATGTATAATACTGCTCTGAATGCCCTTGCAATTGCACAGTTTTAATTTTATTGTCATGGATATCTGAGCCCTGAAATACAGCCTTTGAATCTCCACTTCCTTCCCCCATCCTCCCTGTCATTTGGAGAACAGAGCAGAAGGGAGACTGGAGATGAGCGGGGAAAGGCTGTAATGACTCCATACAGCACATGGGCAGCAGGCTTCTGCTACAGTATTTACGTGCAATTCCATTGAGATGGCACTCTGCTCACATGACCCAAATGCAGTTCTCACTCCCCCAAAGAACACAGCCGAATCCAGACTGCATTGGCAGCTCTGCACATGCTCCGTTTGGCCCTGTGAATCCTCACTCACCCATTGAGATTTCTTTTGGTTTAAAGCAACATACCAGCTGCTGAAGCTCCGTGACCTCCAGTATTTTCCTGGCCCAGATTCAAGGCAGGTGGCCCTCCACGAGCACCGTTTTTCAGGGTTTGAGCTTTATTCCTATCTTTGTTGGGGGATGGAGAGTGTATAATAACTTACACACAGGGCTAGCTGGTGAGTGAGGCCAGAAGTAACTCTTTTTCCTGTCAGGTATTAGAGGAATAACATTTACCTATTTCCATCATTTGCCGTGACAACAGCCTGCAGCTATAATGCACACTGAATTCTCAAACAGACGCTTGGCAAGGGATGCTGTCTCTGACTGTTGTGTTGACTGTAACGTGTGCGATGGTATTTTCTCCTCTCTAGAGACCTGGATGCTTTCTGCCTTTCTGATAGTAAATGATGAGACAGGCAACCATGGATTTCAGCACTCCATCTGTGTTTGATCAGCAAAAAGGTAAAACCGTGGCTTTAACTCATCCTTTGGTTCTTTGCATCTTTAGTTCAATGATGGGGATTTGCAGTTTACAGGCAGAGAGAGAAGGTGTGTGTGAGTGATGTGGAAAGAGGATTTCACATAGAAAAAAACCTGTTCTAAATGTTCACTTTCTCATTTGATAAGCATTTGCAGGGGGAAAATAAGCTTTTGGTCTGTTAGTCTGGTTAAAGTGTTCCTACCTACAAATTTTAAAAACTGGATTTCAAGCAGCCCGGCTATTTCAGATAGTATTATCTTTATTCTCATTAGCTTTTTGTTTAGATCTTCAAACTACACACATTATAATAAGCGGCATAAAAATCATGTGTATATTTCAATCTACTAACCCAATATCACTATAGTTTCATAAATATCTCTTGATTCTCTCCAGAAACAGATGTTGCCCAAATTTATGCTGTTGTTGACATATTATCTCATCTGAGGTTGTGTAATGACTTATCACTGTGTTACTATTTGCAGTGAAAGGATATATCTTTTTTATTCATAATTTCCAACGTGGAGGTAATTTTCCACATGAAACAATTACTTCGAAATTGACCTATCCTTATAAAAAACATGTGTTCAGCCATACATTGTATTCATGTACATTTTGCATATGAAGTGTGTCTGTATATATATATATATATATATATATATAAATACCTATGTGTAACTATGCATCTTTTCACTATAAATATACGCAATTTCCATTCTGTAAGTGTAATACAGATTTTTAGAGGATTTAAAAAAATATCTGATACCTAAACCACTTTCCATAACATCTGAGTATGCCTCAGAATGCTAAGATGTTTTGGTTATTTATTTGTTGTGGCTACACTGTGAAAATGGAAAAAAGTGAATTCTTTTCCCCCCATTTTCCTGCTCTAGGCCATAGTATGTTTGCTGCCTACTCTTCAAGCTACATCTGGTTTCATGGGTGAATTATTTTAATTCAGTGCTTTGTCAAGTTACAGAATTGCATTTAGATTTCTGAGTGACTACCTTACATATATGTTCCTGTACATCTTCCAAATGTGCCGGTTTGCACGGTGTTTGGGTGGGAACACTGCAGACAGAGTGATTGTTGCAGCTGTGCCCACCATGGGCTTTCCCCTTTGTTTGTATCACCAATGGCAATCAGCACAAGTGAAAATACACTGAAATCCAGAGACCTCAAACTGACTTAAAAAGAACATTATTGAGCTATGCAATCCAAACAGGAGCACAATGGGTTTATTTCTCAAGATTAATTTGAGGGAGCTAGAAATGAATATGGAGAACAATCCTTCATAACGAATTCATTTATTCCAATGCTGTGGCCCCTAACAGGACTGAGCCCACAACACAGTTAAAATATGAATTTATAATATTTATTTCCTACAGCACCTTTCATGTGAGCAAGTCTTGGCTTTCCCTCCACCCTAGGCCTGCTTCTTCCCCTTGTAAGTTAACCCTTTCCCTGACAGCTCTATCTTTATTTTTCAATCATTTATCTCTAGAGGTGTTGTGACCTGGTGGAAATAGCATGGGTAGCATAGGTTGGCATGTAGAACAACGACTTCTTACTGTGTGACCTTAGCAAGTTACCTGACCTCTCTGGGCTTTAATTGCCTCAGCAGTAAAACAGAGGATATGCAGCTTACGTCACAAGGTTGTTGTGAGAATCTAAAATAATGTATAAAAGGTTCCTGTGACATTGCCTGGTGTGCATTACCTACTTCCAAACTGTGGCTGCTTTTGTTATTATCCTTGCCATTATAATTATTACCACCCTGGACTGTGTGTTTCTCAGATATAAAAAGTGTTCACCTCTCTATCTCTGGCTTGAATTTTAGCAGTCCTTAGGACAAATGGGCTTTCCCAGGTGGTGCTAGTGGTAAAGAACCTGCCCGCCAATGCAAGAGACTTAAGAGACATGGGTTTAATCCCTAGGTCGGGAAGATCCCCTGGAAGAGGACATGGCAATCCACTCCAGTGTTCTTGCCTGGAGAATCCCATGGACTAAGGAGCCTGGCGGGCCACAATCCATAGCGTTGCAAAGAGTCCGACATGACTGAAACGACTTAACACATATGCACACAGGAGAGATGGTTTAGTTAAGACCAGTTGACTAGATAACATTATTTATTTATTAGGTTTTTTTTTTTTCACTTCATTTGCTTTTTTTTTTTACAGAGTTTTGTTATTTACTGCCACACATCTTGCAGGGTACTATTTATAGCAACCCATAGAATAACAGTTAACTGAACGATTGCTGAGAAGTTCTGTTATCATGTTAATCCTTCCACTTTCTTAAAAACATGAAAAGCCATAATAAATTTAGAATCATTGCATAGATTCTAAATATCATATTTTTGGTCAAATTCATGGTGAATTGACTCTCTTGAAAAACTGAGTGTGGCTGGGGCTTTAGTAAAGGACTTTTCTGGAATTCCTAATAGCTAGAGAATCACAACCCTAGTGGCTGCTACCTTTATAGGCAGATGTGGACAAAAGATCTTACATCTGGAAAGATCTTAGAAGTCATGCAAGACAGCCACAATGACTGCCTTTATGGAGTGCAGATATTGGCATTTATGTACAATTTTGTGTCCTATTTTATTTTACCTTCAAAAGAAAAACACTATCAAAAACCAAGGAAGAAGGGACTGGAGGGACACTCAGCATGTGCAGAGCAGCTCAGCGGCTGCCTTGGCAGGAGGCCGGGGCCCAGTGCTGAGGCAAGCCAGAAATTAAAAAAAAAAAAAAAGAAACACCAAGGAAGTCCATGGTGTTCTCCATAAATGGTTGACATTTGACTACTTGTTTGAATTACTTATGGAAAGTCATTGACAGCATGGGTTGTTCCAGGAGTTGGCTTGCTTTTTGCTTTTGTTTTTATTTTTGACTTTAATTTTGATTTTTGATTTTGATTTTTGAGTCATTGCATTTTCTACCCAGCTGATAATCCATCACGAGTGAGGAGTGGGGGAAGAAAGGTTGCATTTCTGTTTGTAAGCTTTTTGTATTATTTTTATTATGATTATTAAAGACCTGACTTTATCCTCTCATCACTGTGAAATTACAGATCTATCTGAATGAAATGTAACATTGAAAAGGAAAAATATACCTTGCCACATACAAAAATCACCTACCTAGTTTGTGAAAATGCTGATGCCTGGATCCTACCCACTGGACTTTCCAATTTAATTGGTGACAAAGCCCCATATGACATGGCCTGCCAAAGACCCCCAGAAGTTCTAATCTACAACAGAGATTGAGAACCTCTCATTCTGTCCATCCCCCTAACATCTCAGATGGGAATAGTGAAGCATAGAGAGATTAAAATCTGGATCCATTTATGTAGCATTGTACTGCGCTTAGTTGTTCAGTCTTGTCCTACTCTTTGTGACCCCATGGACTGTAGCCCTTCAGGCTCGTTTGTCCATGAGGATTCTCCAGGCAAGAAAACTTCAGTGGGTTGCCATGCCCTCCTCTAGGGGATCTTCCCAACCCATGGATCAAACCCAGGTCCCCTGAGTTGCAAATTTCTTACTACCTGTGCCACATTTATTATAATAACACATAGGTAATTAGTAACAGAGGAGGCTGAGACGCAGGTATTCACTATCCAGACAACAGACTAAGAAGTTTCTTTCACTGGGCAACCTCTGGTCTTAAGAACTCCTTTGAGGTGGTAGTTGGGCTCAGGCAGCTCTGGCTTATAATTGCCAAGAGAATGATCAGCAATCAGCACTTGGGAAATAATGATGCATAGTGACCTTCAGGTTTAAAACCGAAACCGCATCAATGTGGAGTCCTTCCAACTGCATTTTTATATTTTTTGTTGTTAGTAGAAGTAATGAGGCAGCCCTATGCTGGGGCCTTGGGGACGGATGAACTTTTGCTGTAATCCAGTCTCAGTCCTCATCCCAGATGCATGAACTTGGACAAACTGATAATCTTCTTGTCTGTAAAATGATGAGACATGGTTGTCTTAGACAGTCACAGGGTGGCTGGGAGGCTCAAAGACTGTGTTATCTGCCTGACCAAGGAAGCTCAGGCCATGTCTCTGGCTTGTTCTGTGAAGTTGTAAGGAAGAAGCCTGGGTCTTCATAGCTCTCCACTCCAGCTTGGTGCTTCTTGCTCTCACCATGGCAACATCTCTCTGGTCCCACGTGCTCTTCCTGGCTGTCTTCCCTCTCAGAGCCCACACGCAGGAAAGGACCTGTAGTAAAATCATTTACTACAGAACACAGAGGCTCCTGCTAAAGCTGAGATTTCAGTTATGTAACTGAAGACATTCACATGAGGAGGAATTCAGGCCTCTGAGAGAAAAAAGAGCCAAGAAGGGTGGTCCCAAGGGCCTCACCCAGCCCAGCTCTTCCTGGGCTGGGAAGTGTCTGATGGGGCTGAGCAGTATGTTTACAGGCACCTGTGGGGGGCTGTGGCCCACCTTCCCAGCTTTTTCCTGGTTAGAGTTGTTAGGAGGAGCTCAGCCCTCCAGCCCAGATTAATGCAGAGCATCCTTATCCTAGGGCTGCTATCACAAAATTAATACAGGCTGGGTGGCTCCAGACAACTGAGATGGAATCACTCCCAGTCCTGGAGGCCGTAAGTATGAACTCAAAACATCAACAGGGAGAATGCTCCTTCCAGAGGCTCCAGGGAAGAAGCTTTCCCTGCCTCCCCCAGCTGCTAACTGCCTGTGGCTTCATCACGCCAGTTTGCCTCCATCTTCCGTGGCCTTTTCCCTCTGTGTGTGCACCTCAGAACTCCCTGTGCCGCATCTTATAACAACACACATGACTACATTTGGGCCCACCCAAATAGGCCAGGATAAACATCTACTCTTAAGATCCTGAATTCCAGGGGCTTCCCTGATGGTCCAGTGGGTAAGGACACCGCCTTGCAGTGCAAGGGGCATCAGTTCGATCCCTGGCCTGGGAAGATCCCACGTGCCGTGGAGCGGCTGGACCCATATGTCCAACTACCAAGCCAGAGCTCTGAAGCGCACGTGCCCAGAGCCAGTGCTCTGCTACAAGAGAGGCCACTGTGATGGGAAGCCCACACGGGCCAAAGAACAAAGATAAATGAATGAAAGATCAATAGAAGTGGCCAAAAAAAAAAAGATCCTGAACTCCAACTTTCCACATGTAAGGCTGTATCTGCTCTTTGGCCACAATAAGAGGGAATACTCACAGGTTGCAGGGACTGAGACATGGAAAGCCCTTTAGGGCTACTATTCAGCCTCCTGTCTAGCATAAAAAGAGGTCAGGTGTCTGGTTCCTTCTCAGATGTATACAGCTTCATCACCGGGTTTTTGGTAAAATCCATTCTTATCTAAACTAGAAGAATGTTTGGTACCTGGGAGATGGGGTAGAAAGAGCATGAGATTAAAAAGCAAAACTGAAAAGAAAAAAGAGACAGAGAAAGGAAAAACTGAGATCTAAGCTTAAACCTGCATGACTTCAAACTCCTTCTACTGCAGTACTCTTCCTTGATCGACCATATATTTTAATGAAGAAAGAAGACATTAACAAAACTTAAATTAATGAAGCCGATACTCTTATAGGCAAGCTGTTGTCCAAGTATATTATGAATTTTTAAAACTCCCACATGCAGATATGCTGGTTTTAATTTCCAACTTTGCATCCAAAATAAGAAGACTAAACAAAAAAGAATTTAGAGTGCACAGATAATGCACTTTGCTGAAAAAGCAAAAGTTAAAATTCTTATGTGACAAGCAGATGCTTCAAAGGAAGAAGAAGCCATTTTCACAGGGTTTGGAGAAATAAACAGGTCAAGGAGACAGGAAAGAGAGGCGAAGCCAGCTGCTAACTGCCTGTGGCTTCATCACGCCAGTTTGCCTTTGGCTTCCCTCTGTGTGTGCACCTCAGAACTCCCTGTGCCGCATCTTATAACAACACACATGACTACATTTGGGCCCACCCAAATAGGCCAGGATAAACATCTACTCTTAAGATCCTGAATTCCAGGGGCTTCCCTGATGGTCCAGTGGGTAAGGACACCGCCTTGCAGTGCAAGGGGCATCAGTTCGATCCCTGGCCTGGGAAGATCCCACGTGCCGTGGAGCGGCTGGACCCATATGTCCAACTACCAAGCCAGAGCTCTGAAGCGCACGTGCCCAGAGCCAGTGCTCTGCTACAAGAGAGGCCACTGTGATGGGAAGCCCACACGGGCCAAAGAACAAAGATAAATGAATGAAAGATCAATAGAAGTGGCCAAAAAAAAAAAGATCCTGAACTCCAACTTTCCACATGTAAGGCTGTATCTGCTCTTTGGCCACAATAAGAGGGAATACTCACAGGTTGCAGGGACTGAGACATGGAAAGCCCTTTAGGGCTACTATTCAGCCTCCTGTCTAGCATAAAAAGAGGTCAGGCGTCTGGTTCCTTCTCAGATGTATACAGCTTCATCACCGGGTTTTTGGTAAAATCCATTCTTATCTAAACTAGAAGAATGTTTGGTACCTGGGAGATGGGGTAGAAAGAGCATGAGATTAAAAAGCAAAACTGAAAAGAAAAAAGAGACAGAGAAAGGAAAAACTGAGATCTAAGCTTAAACCTGCATGACTTCAAACTCCTTCTACTGCAGTACTCTTCCTTGATCGACCATATATTTTAATGAAGAAAGAAGACATTAACAAAACTTAAATTAATGAAGCCGATACTCTTATAGGCAAGCTGTTGTCCAAGTATATTATGAATTTTTAAAACTCCCACATGCAGATATGCTGGTTTTAATTTCCAACTTTGCATCCAAAATAAGAAGACTAAACAAAAAAGAATTTAGAGTGCACAGATAATGCACTTTGCTGAAAAAGCAAAAGTTAAAATTCTTATGTGACAAGCAGATGCTTCCAAAGGAAGAAGAAGCCATTTTTCACAGGGTTTGGGGAGAGACAAGATAAAAGGCAGGTCAAGGAGACAGGAAAGAGAGGGGACGACCTGGGCTCAGCACAGGCCTTGTATGAGATGAAGTCTGGGAACACTGAGGAGAATTCTGTGATTGATTTTCAGATTGATGGTCCAGATAAAGGAAGATTCCATAGCAAATGACCATTCCAGAGATTTAAAAATAGATTTTCTGTTGCCTCTGGGAAAATACTCAGCCTTCTCCCTCACTTAGTCAAGAAAGAGGAGCAGAGGGGGAAAGACATGGGTGAAGAATTATTTTGCCAATCTTCTTGCCCATTCAAGACCTAACCCAGGCAAGCACGTCGTCAAGCAGAGGCCTGCTCCTCCCCTCCTTTGCATCCTGCTTTGTGCCGCCTCTCTGCAGCACACAGGAAGCTCCCTTCCATCCACCAAAAGTGGAACATTTGTGACACACGAGTCCACTCCTGCCTCCTCTTCTGGACCTAGGTAGAGAGAAGGCCCTGACTGATCTTATCCAAACAATTACCATTCACAGTCTTAGAGAACCAGGAAACCGGAAGCGATTCAGGGAATGATGGCTGAGAGGGGTGTCATTTTGTTGGTATTCCCTATATAGGACATCCGTAGTGTCCTCAGGAATAGGACCTCTGGCCTGAATAAGCATCGCAAGAAGGAGAATCTGGGACTGGTATGCAGAGGCAATGAAGGTCCATCTGGCAAGCCAGATCTCCTGAGTCAACCCTGATGCTGTGTGACGAGGCCACTCTCATTTTATTGGGTACATGGGGGGAGGAAGTGAAGAGACAATGTTCCAGTCTACGTGTGAAATATTTCCATTTCTAAAAGTAGCCTCAGAATTTTTAAATACACACATATAATATTTAATAGCATTCTGATGCCTTTCTAACCTTTTGTTTGAAAATAACTTCAAACTTAAACAAATGCTTTAAGGATGAATAATCCTGTATGTCTTTTAACCAGATTCACCAAGATTAACATTTTACCCCATTTGCTTTGTTAGCTCTTTCTATGTCTGTCTCTATATCTCTGAGTCTTTTTGTGTCTCTCTCTCTCTCTGACTCTCTCTTTCTGCCTCTTTCTCTAGATGTATGAATATGAGTATTTGGGTGTGTATAAGGGTGTGTGTGCTTTTATCTCATCTGCCTGTGTTCAAATTTTGTCTGTCAATCCAATAATGTTTTTAAGAGCATCTCCCCAACCCCCACCCCACAGCCCAGTGCCGGATCCAGTCTAGAATATTGCTATAGATGTTGTCTTTTATGACAATAACATTTTTTAACTTACAATCTCTCTCTCTTTTTTTTTTAATACCAAGCTCCCCCTTATGGATTTGTCCAACCCTCCCTCACAACTAGATTTAGATTATGCATCCCCAGACAGAACACCACATGGGTGATGTAGTCATCTCAGGTTGTCACAATATTATTTAAGTTCTTTTAGAAGGTAATTTGAGGTCACGGGTGTTGCACTATTAGATATCAGCTGGATTTTATGGAATTTTTAAAATACTAGGATCTCTTTCTATATGTAAAATTAGTGTCACCTTCTTCAAAATATTCAAGCAATACAAAAATTCAGTGTACCAAGTGTTGTATTCTCTTAACTAGCAAAGGGCTCTGTTCTTCAGAGGGTCTCTTATCCAAACAATTACCATTCACAGTCTTAGAGAACCAGGAAACCGGAAGCGATTCAGGGAATGATGGCTGAGAGGGGTGTCATTTTGTTGGTATTCCCTATATAGGACATCCGTAGTGTCCTCAGGAATAGGACCTCTGGCCTGAATAAGCATCGCAAGAAGGAGAATCTGGGACTGGTATGCAGAGGCAATGAAGGTCCATCTGGCAAGCCAGATCTCCTGAGTCAACCCTGATGCTGTGTGACGAGGCCACTCTCATTTTATTGGGTACATGGGGGGAGGAAGTGAAGAGACAATGTTCCAGTCTACGTGTGAAATATTTCCATTTCTAAAAGTAGCCTCAGAATTTTTAAATACACACATATAATATTTAATAGCATTCTGATGCCTTTCTAACCTTTTGTTTGAAAATAACTTCAAACTTAAACAAATGCTTTAAGGATGAATAATCCTGTATGTCTTTTAACCAGATTCACCAAGATTAACATTTTACCCCATTTGCTTTGTTAGCTCTTTCTATGTCTGTCTCTATATCTCTGAGTCTTTTTGTGTCTCTCTCTCTCTCTGACTCTCTCTTTCTGCCTCTTTCTCTAGATGTATGAATATGAGTATTTGGGTGTGTATAAGGGTGTGTGTGCTTTTATCTCATCTGCCTGTGTTCAAATTTTGTCTGTCAATCCAATAATGTTTTTAAGAGCATCTCCCCAACCCCCACCCCACAGCCCAGTGCCGGATCCAGTCTAGAATATTGCTATAGATGTTGTCTTTTATGACAATAACATTTTTGAACTTACAATCTCTCTCTCTTTTTTTTTTAATACCAAGCTCCCCCTTATGGATTTGTCCAACCCTCCCTCACAACTAGATTTAGATTATGCATCCCCAGACAGAACACCACATGGGTGATGTAGTCATCTCAGGTTGTCACAATATTATTTAAGTTCTTTTAGAAGGTAATTTGAGGTCACGGGTGTTGCACTATTAGATATCAGCTGGATTTTATGGAATTTTTAAAATACTAGGATCTCTTTCTATATGTAAAATTAGTGTCACCTTCTTCAAAATATTCAAGCAATACAAAAATTCAGTGTACCAAGTGTTGTATTCTCTTAACTAGCAAAGGGCTCTGTTCTTCAGAGGGTCTCTTAGCCCCAACCTGTTCCCAGCTTCTCAGCTGCCAAGATGGACCCTAGCAACTCACTCTCCCTGTAGGGATGGGGAATCAGGCCAAGAATATTAACCAGTGGCAATAATTTGGAGAAGAGTAAATTAACTCTGGCTTATTAAGCAGCTCCCATGTATTAATATATACCCTGTGTGAGATGTTCATGTCTGTCATCTTGCTCAATCCTCAATACAGCGTGTGCAGTAGATTCCATTTCCAGTTCACCTGAGGTGACATAACTTATCCAAGGGCTCACAGGACAAAGGCAAGGCTGAAATTTTAACTCTGGTTTCTGACCCTCAAGCCCTCTTTCCACTCCTATTCACCATGAAGTTACACTCTCTGCATTCTTATAACCGACCCCATCAATCCCTTCATGACTCTTAGTACAAAGGAAAATAAAGGTGATGGGGGCTAGATTAGCTCAAGTCTCCCCAGGGGTGGACTTGCAGTTGCAATGAGCTCTGCAGTGGGCTCAGCTTAGTGATAGGCCAACCTCTTCCATGGTAGGAGTGGATCTGGTCTCCATGACAACCTGCCCTTAGAGCAAAGAAGGACAACAGCATCCTGGTAGGAGGAGGAGGCTAAAAGAGGAGGGTTGAGGAGAGTTACCCTGGAATGTGAGCCATGGAACTGATGTGATAAGAGAATTGAGCAATCTTTGATGTTGTCTTTTATGACAATAACATTTTTGAACTTACAATCTCTCTCTCTTTTTTTTTTAATACCAAGCTCCCCCTTATGGATTTGTCCAACCCTCCCTCACAACTAGATTTAGATTATGCATCCCCAGACAGAACACCACATGGGTGATGTAGTCATCTCAGGTTGTCACAATATTATTTAAGTTCTTTTAGAAGGTAATTTGAGGTCACGGGTGTTGCACTATTAGATATCAGCTGGATTTTATGGAATTTTTAAAATACTAGGATCTCTTTCTATATGTAAAATTAGTGTCACCTTCTTCAAAATATTCAAGCAATACAAAAATTCAGTGTACCAAGTGTTGTATTCTCTTAACTAGCAAAGGGCTCTGTTCTTCAGAGGGTCTCTTAGCCCCAACCTGTTCCCAGCTTCTCAGCTGCCAAGATGGACCCTAGCAACTCACTCTCCCTGTAGGGATGGGGAATCAGGCCAAGAATATTAACCAGTGGCAATAATTTGGAGAAGAGTAAATTAACTCTGGCTTATTAAGCAGCTCCCATGTATTAATATATACCCTGTGTGAGATGTTCATGTCTGTCATCTTGCTCAATCCTCAATACAGCGTGTGCAGTAGATTCCATTTCCAGTTCACCTGAGGTGACATAACTTATCCAAGGGCTCACAGGACAAAGGCAAGGCTGAAATTTTAACTCTGGTTTCTGACCCTCAAGCCCTCTTTCCACTCCTATTCACCATGAAGTTACACTCTCTGCATTCTTATAACCGACCCCATCAATCCCTTCATGACTCTTAGTACAAAGGAAAATAAAGGTGATGGGGGCTAGATTAGCTCAAGTCTCCCCAGGGGTGGACTTGCAGTTGCAATGAGCTCTGCAGTGGGCTCAGCTTAGTGATAGGCCAACCTCTTCCATGGTAGGAGTGGATCTGGTCTCCATGACAACCTGCCCTTAGAGCAAAGAAGGACAACAGCATCCTGGTAGGAGGAGGAGGCTAAAAGAGGAGGGTTGAGGAGAGTTACCCTGGAATGTGAGCCATGGAACTGATGTGATAAGAGAATTGGGAATTTGCAAGGTCACGGCTTGGTTTGCACCACGGAAACTTCTGAAGCCAGGTTCTTTATCATTTTTCTTCTCAACCTGTTATTTTCTGTGCAGCAACAAGTAAACACTTCTCCCAGAAATAGTTCAGGGAGCCCTGAGCGTATGATCAAAGTCAAAGACAGCAGTTGCTAAAGAAGAAAAATCATTATTTTACCCTTGACATCCTAAGCTTTGATCCTGGTTGACCCTGAAATCACTTCTCTATTCCCTAACTCGCAACAGTAAATCAGTACACAGTCTGATGTTTTTAAAAAAAAACAAACCAGAAGCATTATTTTTAAGAGTTATGAGCAGAACAGCTGAAATTTATGTGAATTGATACTTTTATCTTTCTTACTTAGTGCTATTCAAAAATGATGTCCTAGAGTTTTGGCCACCAGTGGGCTGACACAGCATGACCACTGAACGGAGGCCCCGAGATGGGCTTATAGGTCTCTGCTTTCGGGTGGTCACCACAGAAACCAGTTTAAGAATGGATCCTTGAAGTGTTTTATCTTAGAATAGTAGTCCCTTGTAGAACTGAAGGGAACTCCGGGAATGTGTAATTCTATGTTAAACCAGAAACCGAGGTGTTCCTGTGATACAGTGTAGTGAATTGTAATGGCCTCTGGGGTCAAACCAAACAGTTCAGATCCCAGTGCTACCCACCACTCTTGTCCCCGGCGCTGTATAAACAGACTAAGCACAAAGGAAGAATAAGGGCTTCCCTGGTGGTCCAGTGGGTAAGGACACCGCCTTGCAGTGCAAGGGGCGCCGGTTTGATCTCTGGCCTGGGTAGATCCCACGTGCTGGAGAGCGACCGGACCAATGTATCCAATTACCGAGCCGGAGCTCTGGAACGCATGCGCCCAGAGCCGGTGCTCTGCAACAACAGAGGCCACCGTGATGGGGGCCCAAAGAACAAAAGATGGATGAAAATAGAGAAATGAAAGACCAATAGAAGTGGCCCGCCCGCCCCACTCCCTCCCCAATGCGCCCCACCCCCATCCCGCCAAAAAGAAAAAACAAAGGAAAAATAAAAACAGACTTTATTACCCAAATTCTGTTTTTCTGTAAATTGTTAATGGGCACAGCTGGTGACACTTACTGCATGGCCTCGCTATTTAACATCTCTGTACCTCCCTTTCCTACTTGTAGACTAAGATGGTGCTACTACAAAGGAGGGTTCATAGAGATCGAATTAATTGCAACTACTGCCGGCCCATAGTAATCACTCAGTACCTGCTAGAGGTGGTTATAGGGTTGTTATAAAGATGGTTATAATAATCTTCAGAGGATTGTGATAAAGATTTAATGACACAATACATGAAAAGCAGTTAGAACCGTGCCTGGCCCAGAGAAATCACTTAACTAGTGCTAGGGATTCTTACCAACAATTTACCTAAAGTCACATGGACAGCTGACCTTCCCTGGTCAGGAGAACATCATCCATCACATTATCTCCCCCTCTGTAATGAATTTATAGCATAGCACTCGTTTTTTAAAATTATTTGCTAATTTTTATACAGTTTTAAAGGTTAATTTGCATGGTGGTTCAGACAGTTAAGAATCTACTTGTAATGCAGGAGACCTGTGTTCAAGCCCTGAGTCAGGAAGATCTGCTGGAGAAAGGAATGCCTACCCACTCCAATATTCCTGCCTGGAGGATTTCATAACTAAGGAGCCTGGCAGGCTACAGTCCATGTAGACTTGGATGTTATGAGCAGCTGATACACAGTTATTACAAAATATTGGCAGTATGCTCCATATTGTACAACACATCCTTAAGCCTGTCTTTTTATATAAAATAATTTGTACCTCCTACTTCCCTATCTCCTGTCCACTGCATTGGTAACCACTAGTTTGTTCTCTACATCCATGAGTTTGCTTGTTTTTCATTGTATTCACTGGTTTGTTGTATCTTGTAGATTCCACATATAAGTGATATCATACAGTATTTGTCTTTCTCTGTCTGACTTATTTCATTTAGCATAATGCCCTCCAAGTCCATCCACATTACTACAAATGGCAACATTTCATTCCAAATAAAGACCAATAGAAGTGGCCCGCCCGCCCACTCCCTCCCCAATGCGCCCCACCCCCATCCCGCCAAAAAGAAAAAACAAAGGAAAAATAAAAACAGACTTTATTACCCAAATTCTGTTTTTCTGTAAATTGTTAATGGGCACAGCTGGTGACACTTACTGCATGGCCTCGCTATTTAACATCTCTGTACCTCCCTTTCCTACTTGTAGACTAAGATGGTGCTACTACAAAGGAGGGTTCATAGAGATCGAATTAATTGCAACTACTGCCGGCCCATAGTAATCACTCAGTACCTGCTAGAGGTGGTTATAGGGTTGTTATAAAGATGGTTATAATAATCTTCAGAGGATTGTGATAAAGATTTAATGACACAATACATGAAAAGCAGTTAGAACCGTGCCTGGCCCAGAGAAATCACTTAACTAGTGCTAGGGATTCTTACCAACAATTTACCTAAAGTCACATGGACAGCTGACCTTCCCTGGTCAGGAGAACATCATCCATCACATTATCTCCCCCTCTGTAATGAATTTATAGCATAGCACTCGTTTTTTAAAATTATTTGCTAATTTTTATACAGTTTTAAAGGTTAATTTGCATGGTGGTTCAGACAGTTAAGAATCTACTTGTAATGCAGGAGACCTGTGTTCAAGCCCTGAGTCAGGAAGATCTGCTGGAGAAAGGAATGCCTACCCACTCCAATATTCCTGCCTGGAGGATTTCATAACTAAGGAGCCTGGCAGGCTACAGTCCATGTAGACTTGGATGTTATGAGCAGCTGATACACAGTTATTACAAAATATTGGCAGTATGCTCCATATTGTACAACACATCCTTAAGCCTGTCTTTTTATATAAAATAATTTGTACCTCCTACTTCCCTATCTCCTGTCCACTGCATTGGTAACCACTAGTTTGTTCTCTACATCCATGAGTTTGCTTGTTTTTCATTGTATTCACTGGTTTGTTGTATCTTGTAGATTCCACATATAAGTGATATCATACAGTATTTGTCTTTCTCTGTCTGACTTATTTCATTTAGCATAATGCCCTCCAAGTCCATCCACATTACTACAAATGGCAACATTTCATTCCTTTTATGTCTGAGTAGTATTCCGTTGTATATACACACCACACATTTTTTGTCCACTCATCTGTCAATGGACACTTGGGTTGCTTTCAAGTCTTGGTGGTTGTAAATAATGCTGCTATGAATATTTTGGTACATGTATCTTTTTGAATTACTGGGTTTTTTATATATGGATATAAACTCAGGAGTGGGATGACTGGATCATATGGCTCTGTTTTTAGTTTTTTGAGAAACGTCCATATTGTTTTCCACAGTGGCTGCACCAGTTTACATTCCCACCCTCAGTGTAGGAGGATTCCCTTTTCTTTCCATCCCTGACACCATTTGTTACTTGTATTCTGTTTGGGGATGGCCATTCTGATGGGTGTGAGGTGATTCATCATTGTGGTTTTGGCTTGCATTTCTCTGATGACTAGTGATATTGAGTATCTTTTCTTTTGTGTGTATGTGTGCAATTGCTTTTTTTTTTTTTTTTTCGCCACTTCTATTGGTCTTTCATTTATTCATTTTCATCCATCGTTGTTCTTTGGCCTGTGTGGGCCTCCCATCGCAGTGGCCTCTGTTGCTACAGAGCACCAGCTCTGGGCACACACACTTCAGAGATCCGGCTTGGTAGTTGGACTCACTGGTCCAGCCGCTCCGCGGCACATGGGATCCTCCCAGGCCAGGGATCGAACTGACACCCTTGCACTGCAAGGAGGTGTCCTTACCCACTGGACCACCAGGAAGCCCTGCAATTGCTTTTATAAACAAATATTAGGCTGGAATAAGGAGCTCCTAGTTGATCATGTTGGAGATTGTCCTCACTGCTATCAACTATTGATGTGTGCCTGCATGAAGATCTGGCTGATGGGGAAGTAAAGGCCTTGGCTTAGTGCATAGAGCTTATATAAGGACTGAGGAATACTCATGTTGGGTTCAGCAGTGGTCTCATTTAAGCTGCTCTCTGAACCAGTTACTCTGTCTAGGGAATTAGCACTGCTTGGACACTTGGAAACCCCCCATTAGGGTTTTTTTTCCACATATAAGTGATATCATACAGTATTTGTCTTTCTCTGTCTGACTTATTTCATTTAGCATAATGCCCTCCAAGTCCATCCACATTACTACAAATGGCAACATTTCATTCCTTTTATGTCTGAGTAGTATTCCGTTGTATATACACACCACACATTTTTTGTCCACTCATCTGTCAATGGACACTTGGGTTGCTTTCAAGTCTTGGTGGTTGTAAATAATGCTGCTATGAATATTTTGGTACATGTATCTTTTTGAATTACTGGGTTTTTTATATATGGATATAAACTCAGGAGTGGGATGACTGGATCATATGGCTCTGTTTTTAGTTTTTTGAGAAACGTCCATATTGTTTTCCACAGTGGCTGCACCAGTTTACATTCCCACCCTCAGTGTAGGAGGATTCCCTTTTCTTTCCATCCCTGACACCATTTGTTACTTGTATTCTGTTTGGGGATGGCCATTCTGATGGGTGTGAGGTGATTCATCATTGTGGTTTTGGCTTGCATTTCTCTGATGACTAGTGATATTGAGTATCTTTTCTTTTGTGTGTATGTGTGCAATTGCTTTTTTTTTTTTTTTTTCGCCACTTCTATTGGTCTTTCATTTATTCATTTTCATCCATCGTTGTTCTTTGGCCTGTGTGGGCCTCCCATCGCAGTGGCCTCTGTTGCTACAGAGCACCAGCTCTGGGCACACACACTTCAGAGATCCGGCTTGGTAGTTGGACTCACTGGTCCAGCCGCTCCGCGGCACATGGGATCCTCCCAGGCCAGGGATCGAACTGACACCCCTTGCACTGCAAGGAGGTGTCCTTACCCACTGGACCACCAGGGAAGCCCTGCAATTGCTTTTATAAACAAATATTAGGCTGGAATAAGGAGCTCCTAGTTGATCATGTTGGAGATTGTCCTCACTGCTATCAACTATTGATGTGTGCCTGCATGAAGATCTGGCTGATGGGGAAGTAAAGGCCTTGGCTTAGTGCATAGAGCTTATATAAGGACTGAGGAATACTCATGTTGGGTTCAGCAGTGGTCTCATTTAAGCTGCTCTCTGAACCAGTTACTCTGTCTAGGGAATTAGCACTGCTGCTCCTGTCATTATCATTGCTTGAAGACGCACACCCTTTGGTTCCTCTTCATTAGCCTTCCTTTTGTTTTTCATTGTATCCTGAGACTCTTGGAAGACAGATTTTCTCTTCTTTTGTACTGGGGAGAGTGGTGATTATCTTCCTTATTGTCATTCCATCTTCTTTTCTGCTTATTGTCCAGTGACTGTGTTCCTAATTCCAATAGCATGTGAGTCATTGGACCCATACATGCATATTTTGGGTCAGAGAATGCATTAATCTTAGCTAAAGTGGCCTGGGCAACATCGGTTGAACAAGAAGCAAAGTGGGATGATGGTGAGGACCAGAGATGGACCAGTACAGGCCAGAATGGCTCTGAAAAACTGTCATGGCATGACAGACTTCCTTTAGTCCTGGCCGAGAACTATAGCAGCCTTCAGCATCTTTTTATGTATCTGTTGGTCATCTACATTTCTTCTTTGGAAAAATGTCTGTTCAGTTCTTCAGTCCATTTTTGGGGGAGGGGGGCACTTCTATTGGTTGTTCATTTATCCATCTTTGTTCTTTGGCCTGTGTGGGCCTCCCATCGCAGTGGCCTCTGTTGTCACAGAGCACCAGCTCTGGGCGCATGCACTCCAGAGCTCCAGCTTGGTAGTTGGACACATGGTCCAGGCGCTGTGCGGCACATGGGATCTTCCCAGGCCAGGGATCGAACTGGCACCCCTTGCACTGCAAGGTGGTGTCCTTACCCACTGGACCACCAGGGAAGCCCTCTTCAGTCTATTTTTTAACCAGTTATTTTTATGTTGAGTTGTATGAGCTGTTTATATATGTTGGATACTAACCCCTTATCAGTCATAGCATTTTCAAATGTTTTCTCCCATTCAGTAAGTTGTCATCATTTTGTTGATGATTCCCTTTGCTGTGCAGAAGTTTTTACATTTAATTTGTTTATTTTTTGCTCTTATTTCCTTTACTTTAGGAGTCAGACATCCCCCCCAAAAAGTATTGCTGTGATTTATGCAAAGAGTGCTCTGCCTGTGTTTTCCACTAGAAATTTTATAGTGTCTCATCTGATATTTAGATCATTTAGATCTTTAATCCACTTTGAAGTTTTTGGCTTTTTTTTTTTTTGTATATGGTATTAGAGAAAGTTATAATTTCATTCATTTACATGTATCCATCCAGTTTTTCCAGCGTCACTGATTGAAAAGACTGTGCTTTCTCCACTGTATATTCTTGTCTCCTTTGTCATAGATTAATTGACTGAAACTGCAGGTTTATTTCTGGGCTTTCTATTCGGTTCCACTGATATAAGGGTCTGTTTTTGATCGCACCCTTTTTATTTGGAAATTGAAAGGGGCAGAATTTGCCTAGCAGGGAAACCACATCAGAGGGAAAATAATTCTCCAGGAAAGCTCACAGGTCTTGGGGTACCTCTGCCTCCGCTTCCCTCTTTGTCTGGGGCTCTGTCCTCTCTGTCTCATTCTTGCCTCTTAGACAGAGGTCGTTCCATTGCTCGAGCCCGTCTACCTGTTAGCCTCCACTGTCCGTGTCAGTGCCTGACCGACTGTCTGTGCTGTTCTAGGCACCGATCTAGTCTTAAAGCATAATCTTACTTTTTCAACTATTATAGTTTCATAATGTTTTACTATTTGATAGAGGAATCCTCTCTCAATACTTTTTTTCAAAAATTTTTGTTGGTTTTTTTTTTTTTTCAATTTTGGGGGAGGTTTCCTCTTTTTGTTTGTTGTTGCTTTAGGTATAATGATAAATTCACATAATTTCAAGATATAAAACAATATACAGTGAAAATCTCCTCTCAAACCAACCCCTCCAGTCATCTAGATGCCTCCTGGAACCAAAACAATGTAAGCAATTTCTTACACATCCTGACAAAGAGATTCTGGGTATTGTAAGGAAATGCTTAAGTGTATTCTTTTTTTCCTTTTTTAAAACATAATGTTATCCCTTTGTTTCTACAAATGAAAGTTAGTATCATTTTTCTGAGCCTGCCTCTCCCAAAAGAATTGTTGGAACTTTTATTGAAATAACATTAACCTTAAAAATGAATCTGTGTAATAATTAAAATTGGTTATACTATTTAGTTCTGTCTGGAAACATGGCATGTGTCTTCCACTAGAAATTTTATAGTGTCTCATCTGATATTTAGATCATTTAGATCTTTAATCCACTTTGAAGTTTTTGGCTTTTTTTTTTTGTATATGGTATTAGAGAAAGTTATAATTTCATTCATTTACATGTATCCATCCAGTTTTTCCAGCGTCACTGATTGAAAAGACTGTGCTTTCTCCACTGTATATTCTTGTCTCCTTTGTCATAGATTAATTGACTGAAACTGCAGGTTTATTTCTGGGCTTTCTATTCGGTTCCACTGATATAAGGGTCTGTTTTTGATCGCACCCTTTTTATTTGGAAATTGAAAGGGGCAGAATTTGCCTAGCAGGGAAACCACATCAGAGGGAAAATAATTCTCCAGGAAAGCTCACAGGTCTTGGGGTACCTCTGCCTCCGCTTCCCTCTTTGTCTGGGGCTCTGTCCTCTCTGTCTCATTCTTGCCTCTTAGACAGAGGTCGTTCCATTGCTCCCGAGCCCGTCTACCTGTTAGCCTCCACTGTCCGTGTCAGTGCCTGACCGACTGTCTGTGCTGTTCTAGGCACCGATCTAGTCTTAAAGCATAATCTTACTTTTTCAACTATTATAGTTTCATAATGTTTTACTATTTGATAGAGGAATCCTCTCTCAATACTTTTTTTCAAAAATTTTTGTTGGTTTTTTTTTTTTTTCAATTTTGGGGGAGGTTTCCTCTTTTTGTTTGTTGTTGCTTTAGGTATAATGATAAATTCACATAATTTCAAGATATAAAACAATATACAGTGAAAATCTCCTCTCAAACCAACCCCTCCAGTCATCTAGATGCCTCCTGGAACCAAAACAATGTAAGCAATTTCTTACACATCCTGACAAAGAGATTCTGGGTATTGTAAGGAAATGCTTAAGTGTATTCTTTTTTTCCTTTTTTAAAACATAATGTTATCCCTTTGTTTCTACAAATGAAAGTTAGTATCATTTTTCTGAGCCTGCCTCTCCCAAAAGAATTGTTGGAACTTTTATTGAAATAACATTAACCTTAAAAATGAATCTGTGTAATAATTAAAATTGGTTATACTATTTAGTTCTGTCTGGAAACATGGCATGTGTCTTCATGAATTCAACTCTTTTTAGTTCCGTAGTTTTCCTTATTTAGATTCTGAATATTTATTAATGGGTATTTTATATTTTCATTTTAGTGATTTATTTTCAATATAAGGAGGAGTTTAGTTTTCTCATACTTAATATAAAAGGACTAGTTTCATATTTATTTTTAAATTTGGCTAACTTATTAATTCTTCTAAGAAGATAAAACCAGATTTACTGGTTTCAAATCCTGCTCTGCCATCTAATAGCTGTACAACTTTGGAGAAATTAATAGACCCCTCTCTGCTTCAGTTCCCTCATCTATAAACAGGAATAAAGATACTACCTACGTCATGAAATTGTTGAAACAAGTAATAACTTAATTCAAAGGAAACTCTTAGGTTTCCTTTGAATTAAGCTATTAATTGAAAATGAAAGTGAAATTGAAAATGAAATTTTCAATTTGAAAATGAAAGTGAAAGTTGCTCAATCATGTTTGACTCTTTGCAACTCCATGGACTATAGCCCTCCAGGATCCTCTGCCCATGGAATTCTCCAGGCAGGAATACGGGAGTGGGTAGTCATCTCCTTCTCCAGGGGATCTTTCCCACCAAGGGATCAAACCTGGTCTTCATTGCAAGCAGGCTCTTTATCATCTGAGTCACCAGGGAAACCAGATGCATTATCAATTTCAGTTAATGTGTAGATTTTATTTTGCTACAAATAAGTATAAACTCTAGCACAATGATGCCTGTCCAGCATAGTGCTGAGCTGCGCAGCTGTGGACAGTAGGTACAGAGGCTGCTATGAGTAAGAGAGAGTGGCATGGGCTTCCCTGGTGGTCCAGTGGGTAAAGAGTCCACCTTGCAGTGCAAGGGGCACCTACAGGAAGATCCCACATGCCGCAGGGCAGCTGGACCAGTGTGTCCAGTTAGGAGCCAGCGCTCTGGAGCTCACGCACCCAGAGCTGGTGCTCTGCAAAGAGAGAGGCCACTACGATGGGAGGCCCACACAGGCCACAGAATAAAGATGGATGAAAGTAAATCAATAAAAGAAGCCAAAATTTTTTAAAAGAGAGAGAGAAAGAGAATGGCATGTGGAATATTGACCAGGACCAAGAAAGGTCACAAATTCATTGGAATACATGAAGTTTTTGCCTCCTGAGTGAACAGTCAGTGATAGACAATAGTGCTTGTTGGTCAGAGGCTTATCTGAGTTTTACCACTTACAGCCTTGTGTGTCATTGGGCTAGTTGCTCTCTTGTCTGGTACATCAGTTTTCTCATCCATAAAATGGGAATAATTCTCCTAAGGTGAAAATTAAATGAGTCTCTTTCTTCAGAAGGTTTAGTGCAGTGGCTAGTGCATAATAAGCATGGCATAATTGTTGCCCATCATTATGACTGTTACCCAGACAGTGACAGAGACACCCCCACCCCCACCCCAAGGACAGAGCAATAACAGTGGATACTTCCATAGGTGCTGCAGGGCACTGTTGTGTAATGGAAGGGATGGTATCAAAGTTTTTGCTAACTTTAGGGTTGAGTTTAATTCCTTCAAATAGGCCGCCAAAAATTCTAGAATTCAAGACTGTGCAGGAAACACAAAAAAAGCTAAGAACCTTGACTAGAGGCAGACCACACGACTCTATGGAATGACTGAGATGCACTTTGGCCACTTTTTCACATTCATGCATGTACCACAGCGGAGAAATCGGTTCTTGGATTCCCGCTTTCCAGGCCTCAGTTCCACTGAGTGGGCTTAGAAACAGCCTCCTCCAAGGTGTTAATAGTGAGTTCCTACTGTATAGTAAGTTGCCCTTACAAACTAATGAGGAAAAGGAGAATTATCTGATATTTGGGGGGAAAAGTAATTGTAGAATACAAAAATAAAGTTTAAAAGTTCCATATATAGGGACTTCCCTGGTGGTTAAGACTCCGTGTTCCCAGTGCAGGAGGCCCAGGTTCAATCCCTGGTCAGGGAACTAGACCCCACATGCCATAACTAAGACCCAACACAGCCAAATAAATAAATAATTTTTTTAAATAAAAGTGCTTTTTTAAAAAAGTTCCATATGTAAAAATAAACTTAAGAAAATTAAAAAAAACACTTGAGAATAAAATATAAAAGTTCCATATGAATTGTAGCTAGATGTTAACATTTAAGTAGAAGATTCCAGGGTGCTATGACATTTCTAATCATAAAAGCAAGGAGCCATAAATGCAATATCCATAGGTTTTAAAAATTATTTTTCAAAAACCAACAACAAAGAGAACTTAAGTGGCAAACAGGTAAAAGTAACTATATAGATAACTGATGAAGAGTTAGTGTTCTTAGTATATACAGAGCTCTTTCAAATCAATTAAAGACAAATGTCTTGAAGTAATATGTAAGTGACACCAGCAAGTAATTCATGAAATGGTAACGTATGCTAAATTGCTTCAGTCCTGTATGACTCTTTGTGACACTATGGACTGTAGCCTGCCAGGCTCCTCTCCAGGTAAGAATATTGGAGTGGGTTGCATGCCTTCCTCCAAGGAAACTTCCTGACCCAGGGATCGAACCCACATCTCATGTCTCCTGCATTGGCAGATGGGTTCTTTACCATTAGCATCACCTGGGAAACCCGAAATAGCCATAAACATATGAAAAAACTTCTCTCTTAGGAATGATAAAAGAAGTGATCTTGGAAAGTGATACAATTTGTTCCTTCTTTCACACCAGCATTATTAAAAACAAAACAAAAAACAGTAATGCATTTCATTAAGAATGAGGTGGGGCTTCCCTGGTGGTCCAGTGGTTAAGAATCTTACAACGCAGGGAACACTGGTTTAATCCCTGAGATCTGAGAACACTCCACATACTGAGGGGCAACTAACCCTGCATGCTGAAACTATTGAGCCCACATGCAGCAACTACTGAAGCCTTCGGACTCTAGAGTCTGTGCTCTACAACAAAAGAACCCATCCTAATGAGAAGCCCACATACCACAGCCAGAGAATAGACTAGAGAACAGCCACCACTCTCCACAACGAGATAAAACCCATGGGCAGCAATGAGACCACGTGCAGTCAAAAATAGATAAATATATAGTCAAAAGAAAAAGAAGAAGACTTCCCTGGTGGCACAGTGGAGAAGAATCCTCCTGCCAATGCAGGGGACATGGGTTCAGTCCTTGGTCCCAGAAGATTCCACATGCCTTGGGAGCAACTAAGCCCATGTGCCATAACTACTGAAACCCCATACCTAGAGTCTGTGCTCCACAACAAGAGAAGCCACCACAGTGAAAAGCCTGCACACCTCAAGGAAGAGTAGCCCCTGCTTGCCGCCACTAGAGGAAACCCACACAAAACAATGAAGACCCAGTATAGCCAAGAAGGAAGGAAGGCAAGAAGGGAGGGAGGGAAGGTGAGGGAGGGAAAGAAAGAAAGAAAGGAAAAAATAGCAGAATGAAAGAAAAACAACAACAATAAAAAAGAATGAGGTGAAGTGTATGCTCTCAGGCCCTGCTTGGGGAGGGTGTTTGGTATGTTGGGAACTTTCAGAAGGGCAGTTTGACAGAGTCAAACACTATGGACTGTAGCCTGCCAGGCTCCTCTCCAGGTAAGAATATTGGAGTGGGTTGCATGCCTTCCTCCAAGGAAACTTCCTGACCCAGGGATCGAACCCACATCTCATGTCTCCTGCATTGGCAGATGGGTTCTTTACCATTAGCATCACCTGGGAAACCCGAAATAGCCATAAACATATGAAAAAACTTCTCTCTTAGGAATGATAAAAGAAGTGATCTTGGAAAGTGATACAATTTGTTCCTTCTTTCACACCAGCATTATTAAAAACAAAACAAAAAACAGTAATGCATTTCATTAAGAATGAGGTGGGGCTTCCCTGGTGGTCCAGTGGTTAAGAATCTTACAACGCAGGGAACACTGGTTTAATCCCTGAGATCTGAGAACACTCCACATACTGAGGGGCAACTAACCCTGCATGCTGAAACTATTGAGCCCACATGCAGCAACTACTGAAGCCTTCGGACTCTAGAGTCTGTGCTCTACAACAAAAGAACCCATCCTAATGAGAAGCCCACATACCACAGCCAGAGAATAGACTAGAGAACAGCCACCACTCTCCACAACGAGATAAAACCCATGGGCAGCAATGAGACCACGTGCAGTCAAAATAGATAAATATATAGTCAAAAGAAAAAGAAGAAGACTTCCCTGGTGGCACAGTGGAGAAGAATCCTCCTGCCAATGCAGGGGACATGGGTTCAGTCCTTGGTCCCAGAAGATTCCACATGCCTTGGGAGCAACTAAGCCCATGTGCCATAACTACTGAAACCCCATACCTAGAGTCTGTGCTCCACAACAAGAGAAGCCACCACAGTGAAAAGCCTGCACACCTCAAGGAAGAGTAGCCCCTGCTTGCCGCCACTAGAGGAAACCCACACAAAACAATGAAGACCCAGTATAGCCAAGAAGGAAGGAAGGCAAGAAGGGAGGGAGGGAAGGTGAGGGAGGGAAAGAAAGAAAGAAAGGAAAAAATAGCAGAATGAAAGAAAAACAACAACAATAAAAAAGAATGAGGTGAAGTGTATGCTCTCAGGCCCTGCTTGGGGAGGGTGTATTGGTGTGTTGGGTTAACCTTTCAGAAGGGCAGTTTGACAGAGTCAAAAATCCATTGATTCACTTCTAGGAATGTGTCCAAAGCAAATAATCAAAGATTCATAGAAAGACCTATATACAAGAATGTTACAGCATTATTTGAAATAGCCACAGAATTAATTATTCCCCCCAAAAGAGAAAGAATTTAAATATTCAGGATTAAGAGAATGATTAATTCAGTAGTGAGTCCAATCAATGGAATTTTGTGCCACATTTTAAAAATAACATTTTCTAATCTTACATATGGCATGGGAAAATATTTATGATCCAATAATTAAATGTTTGGGCTTCTTAGATGGTGCAGGTATTAAAAAATCCACTTGCCAATGCAGTAGACACAAAAGACACCAGTGGATCTCTGACTCAGGAAGATCCCCGGGAGTATGAAATGGCACTGCACTCCAGTATTCTTGCCTAGAAAATTCCATGAGCAGAGAAGCCTGGCAGCCTATACAGTCCATGGGACCGCAAAGAGTTTGAGCGAGTGTGCACACATTGAATGTTAAAAAAAGAACAAACATCAAATAGACATGTTATCTTTTCTTTCTTTTCTTATTTTTTTGTAAAATATAACTTCAGCACTATGCTAAGAACTATTAGTCACTGGGTGTTACAATCTTAAAATATCTCTATATTCTCAGATCAAGAGAGATTATTTCAGTCATTCCCAGGGAGCACACACAAGCCACTGTCCATCAACTTAAAAAGTTATCAACCCTGTTCCAGCTGTTAGGCCTTACTCCAGTCTGATGTGGGATCTGACAAGCCAGCCATTAGATCCTTTTTATATTACTGTTGCTCTGGCCCCTTATTGTGGGAGGGGAATTTGAAGTGGGAGGAGAGACAGAAATTCATTTAACAAATGAGTAGCAAAATGGCCTTAGTGCTAGCCAAACTTACACTGGATCTCAGAAAATTTCAATCATTTTCTTCAAGTTCTATAATTGTATTCTAATCCATAGATCACAATGTGGGAGATTTGAGATTTGCATTGCTGCCTTGGTCAATGAATCCTGCCCCACCATCAGCCACTGCCCCTAAACATAGGCAGGAATCCATTTTCCTAGGATGCTACCCACCCCAGGCTACAACCCCTTCCAGAACTTTCTGTGCCTCTTGATCTCACAGCTTTTCTCAACTTTTAACCATCATTCTTATTACTTAGGAACTTGCCTTCTCTCACTCTGTGTGTGTGTGTATGTGTGTGTGTATATGTATGTGTATGTATATATATATATATATATATATATATGTATCTTAGCCATTGGACCACCAGTGAAGTCCCTTGCCTTCTCTTATACAGCCTTTGAACTGGGTTACTACTTATTTTCAGCTATGTTTATTTGGAGTACAGGATGGAGACAGAAGACAGTTTAGATGTTAGAGGAGGTAGGAGTGGTTTAGTTGCTAAACCGTGTCCAACTCTTGTGACCCCATGGACTATAGCTTGCCAGGATACTCTGTCCACGGGATTTCACAGGCAAGAATACTGGAGTGGGTTGCCATTTCCTACTTCAGAGGATCTTCCTGACCCAGGGATCAAACCGGCTTCTCCTACATTACAGATGGTTTCCTGCATTAGAAGTGAATTCTTTACCACTGAACCAGCAGGAAAGCCCTGCTTTCCTGTATAAGAGAAAGGCTGTATAAGAGAAGGCAAGGGACTTCACTGGTGGTCCAATGGCTAAGATTCCAAGCTCTCAGTGCAGAGGGCCTCTGTTCAAACCCTGGTCAGGGAACTAGATCCCACATGCCATAACTAAGATTTTGCATGCCACAGGAAATACATATATATATATATATATATATATATATATATATACATATACACACACACATACACACACACACAGAGTGAGAGAAGGCAAGTTCCTAAGTAATAAGAATGATGGTTAAAAGTTGAGAAAAGCTGTGAGATCAAGAGGCACAGAAAGCTCTGGAAGGGTTTGTAGCCTGGGGTGGGTAGACTTTAGAGGGGAAGAGAGAAAGGGCAGAGACTCACAGCTGCACATTCTGAAGCAACTAGATCTTTTGGGCTTCTGAGTTTCCCCTCCTAGTAGCACTTCTTCGCATTGTCGTATTACATTACCCAGGCAGGTAGAGGGATGAGGGCTCCAAGTTGGAAGGTGGATAGGAAGCAAGCTCATAATTCAAGTATATACAACACATCAACATCTTAACAGTGATTATCTTTGAATATACATTTTCTTCTTAATCTGTATTATCATAATTTTCATAATCCAAAATGAAAGAATATATAAAATGGCAGGTCAATTAAATCAAAATATCTGGGGTTAACATTTATGTTTCAGGTTGCTTTTTTTTTTTTTCTTTTGCGTTGTTGCTATTTTTTTTTTTTAAATCTCCCCAGATGGCTCTAATGTTTAGCCAGTTTTGAAACCCAGGGATGGAATCTCATTTTACAAAATAGAGAACTGAACCCAGAGTGGTTCATAGTAATACACTCAGCTAATATTTCTATTGTTAGGGTGTTCTTTATGAGATTCAGAGTTGAGAAGTCATTTCTGTTGTTACCTGTTGTTACTTTTTTTTTGTATTTTTTGACTGAAGTATAGTTGGTTTACAATGTTGTATTCATTTCTGCTGTACTGCAAAGAGACTCAGTTATACATATATATATATATATACACACATATATATGAATATAGTTTATTATGCTAATACAGTAGGATATTGTTATCCATCCTGTATGTAATAATTTGCATTTACTAGCCCCAAACTCCCAGTCCATCCCTCTCCGCTCCAATCCCTTGTTGTAACTACAAGTCTGTTTTCTACATCTGTATATTTCCATTTTGTAGGTAAATTTATTTGTATTCTATTTTAGATTCCGTGTATAAGTGGTATCATATAGTATTTGTATTTCTTTTTCTGACTTACTTCACGTCATATGATACTCTCTAGCTCCATCTATGTTGTTTCCAACAGCATTATTTCATTCTTTTTCTGGCTAAGTAGTATTCTACAGCATATATATACCACATCTTCTTTACCCACATATCTGCCAGAGGACACTCAGGTTGTTTCTGTCTTGGCTATTGAGAATAGTGCTTCAATGAACATAGGGGTAGATATATCTTTTTTGAATTATAGTTTTGTCTAGGTATATGCCCAGGAGTGGAACTGCTGGATAATATGGTCATTTTGAGCTTCCCAGGTGGCACTAGTGGTAAAGAACCTGCCTGCCAATGCAAGAGACACAAGAGATCTGGATTCAAACCCTGTGTCAAGAAGTTACCCTGGAAGAGGGCATGGTAGCCCACTCCAGAATTCTTGCCTAGAGAATCCCATGGACAGAGAAGCCTGGAAAGCTATAGTCCAAAGGGTCACAAAGAGTCAAACATGACTAAAGCAACTTAGCACACACACATGGTAATTCTATTTTTAGTTTTCTGAGGAATCTCCAGACTATTTTCCGTAGAAGCTGTACTAATTTACATTCCCACCAACAGTGCAAGACAATTTCCTTTTTTCCACAACCTCTCCAGCATTTGTTATTTGTAGATTTTTCAGTGATGACCATTCTGACCAATGTGAAGCAGTACCTCATTGTAATTTTTAAATTAGCATTGTTGAACATCTTTTCACCTGCCTATTTGCCATCTGTATGTCTTCTTTGGAGAAATGTTTATTTAGGTCTTCAGCCCATTTTTTGATTGAGTTGTTTGTTTTATTGTTGAGTTATATGAACTGTTTGTATATTTTAGAAATTAAGCCCTTGCCAGGTGCACCATTTGTAAGTATTGTCTCCCATTCCATAGGTTGTGTTTTCATTTTGTTTATGGTTTCCTTTGCTGTGTTGTCACTTTTTCAGACTTCACAATATTACATACTCACAGCTCAGATGATACAGTTTGAATCAGCCTTAAATAATTGTATACTCATATGAGAGCTAAAGGAAGCTACTTATTTACTTCAACTCTACTTGAAATGCTAGTAATATGCATTATAAAATTATGTAAAGGAGCAAAAAACTCTTCTATCACTTTTCCTAATTCTGTTCCCAAGAATTGGGAAGAATGAGACTTCATTTTGCCCATCTACTTTTCTTCAGTTTGTCAATTGGAAAGGAATATGCTAATTAAATCAATAAACCCATATTTATCAAGTGTCTACAACGTACTCAATCCTCTCTAACCTCTATTATCTGATGTTCAAGATTTTTTTGCTGCACTGAAAGGAAAGCCATACTGACAATATTCTAGTGAGGTCAAATGAATGGTGATTATTCACCAGTTTAGGCTTTATTCTGTGCCTTTTATAAAGCAACAACCCCAATAAAGTAAGAAGTGATTCCATTTCAGTTACCATAAGGAACCCATGAGACTGTCATGAAGAGGGAGAAAGCAGAGTCAAGACAATTAAGATAGCCATGGAAGCCCAGCTGTCAGAAGGGGACTGCGGCAGGGTTTCGGGAGCCATGCAAATCTAAAGGACTACAGAGAGATACATTGGTTCCACCTTTGATACTTGGATCAACCACTCAAATTGCATTTGTTTTCTTAAGCTATTTTCAGGCTATCAAGGCAGTTGGGCAGTTTTACAAGTGACCAGAGTGGAGAGCCACTGGGAGGAGGCCTCTTAAAGAACCCAAGGAAGACCCACTTCTTTGAATCCCTTTCAGCCCAATTGTCACTGTCCATTGGCATTCTTTATTTGGTTCTACACAGATGTGAGAAAGGCACATAGAATCTCAATCACAGAGGGAAACTTTGAGGTCAACATTCTAGTCAATACAGACATCTCCTCAAGATCATCCCAAGCTATGCTTCATCAGCACCTCCTTAGACAGTCCTTTCTAATTATGAACTACTCTAGTCATTAAAAGTTCTACTTTTTCTGATTTCTACCTGCCATGACTAGCTCTGCCCTCTGGGATTCCCTTGTGGCTCAGATGGTAAAGAATCCACCTGCATTCCCTGGAGACCCAGGTTCAACCCCTAGATCAGAAAGATTTCCCTGGAGAAGGGATTGGCTACCCATTCCAGTATTCTTTCTGGGAAATCCTATGGACAGAGGAGCCTGACAGACTACATACAGTCCATGGCATTGCAAAGACTCAGACATGACTCAATGACTAGCACTTTTACTTTCATTGAATCTAAAGAAAAGAAGTCTAAACTCTCCTCCAGCTTTTCTAATATTTGGAAACAACTGTCATGTTTAACTGAGTTTTCTCTTCCCCAAATTGAACAGACTCTTCACCTACTCCTCACCTTCTGAAGTCCTCAGTTAAAATGGCAAATTCCTGACATGAACATCTCCTGTTTCTTGAAAGTGAGAGAGGTAGGTGGTGTTGTAGATTTGATGCAGATGAAAGTGATGAAGGAATGGTGGTCAAAATAACATCTAGCTTACTCTTCTGTTTCCAAAAAACAAGTAGGCTAACACGATCTTCCATGAAAATCATTTAAGATTTATACTTTCCTACTTACCAAAGAACTTCTTGACACTACATTTCTAACATCAAGGAGATTCCACAATGCTCCAGTGGGTGAGAAAGTCCACTAAACATAAAAACTAAATTAATCAATTCATTCATTGCATATATAGTAAAAGTCTTGTGTATCAACAATTGAGATCATTTAAAGAAATATTATTATTAATATGAAAATTCACTCTATAAAAATGCATTCTAGAGAGGCATCGTTACTGAAGTTCAACACAGACATACTTCTTAGAACAGCAAATTCCATTTGCCAGCACTACCCACTCCTCCATGTCCAGTAGAGATGCTAACTATGGAACAGAACTCATAGGTCAGAAGTATCACCCAGAGTAACACAGTGATTTTTAGATTCAAAGAAATATACGTGTTGCATCACAAGTTTGGTTATGAAGAAAGGTCTGCGTGTGGCCAGATATTTACCCTTGAGATAATATTGTTGCAACATTTCCTTTTCACAGAATGAAATCCCTTCTTTTCCACTCCCATGGCATGAAGGTTGCTTTGAATAGCTGTTCTCAGCTGGTACATGCAGAAAGCTTGGAGCAATTTTTCTCTTTAAAATGTTAGAAAGAAGCTCTTTTTCCTACTCCCCTATGACTGGCACTTTATAAAACACTCTTAAAACCTCAGCCAATACACCCTGAGGGACTGGAAGAGAAACTGGGCGAAATGGCAAAATGTTTCAGCTCACAAAGTCTCTAGAGCCTTCTGAGCAAGACAAAGGGTCTCATTAAGGGGAAAGAAGACAGAGGTTCCTATCCCTGTCAAAGTAGTAATAATGAGGGCTTCCCTGGTGGTTCAGTGGTAGAGACTCTGCCTGCCAATGCAGGAGACATGGGTTCAGTCCCTGGTCTGGGAAGATCCCACACACTGCAGGACAACTAAGCCCATGCCCTACAACTACTGAGCCCACCCACCCTAGAGCCCATGCTCCACAACAAGAGAAGCCACGGCAGTGAGAAGCCCACACACCACATCTAGAGAAAACCCCTGATCCTTGCAACCAGAGAAAGCCTGTGCAGCGACGGAGACCCACCACAGTCGAAATAATAAATAAGCACGTGCTTATTTAGCATAATAGTGATAATATATTATTATCGACATACTTTGAGTACTTTGTCCCAGGCATTGTCCTTGACGTAGATAAGCTCGTTCAGCTCCCAGAACAGCTGTGAAGTAAATACTATTCTTGCCCATTAGACCAGTGAAGAGTGGAAATAGAGAAGTTAAGTTACTTGCCCAAGATCATACAGCTAGCAGGAAACTGGCAGTGCTGGGATTCAAAATACAGAGGCTGGGTTCTTACTATTTTTCTAGGTAAAATGTAGGCATGCGATGTATCACTTGATGGATATGATGAGTCACATGAAACTCATTTGCTTTCAATGTCAGCAACTGTATCGATGACTTTAAACTTGTTTCTCCACTAGCAGAGGGTTCCAGCCTGGCTTTTCATTCTAATCAGCAGAACTGGCACCATCCTGGCTCAGGGCCCAGGTCAAGGCCCAGAGAGACTCTTATCACCAGTGGGTGGCAATATTGTTACATGGAGCCAGTGGGGTGCAGTGAAGGCCTGACATCTTCCTCAAAATGAAAAGGCCTCACCACTTTATGACTAGATCATTCCAGGCAGCCCCCAAAGACAATTTCTCCACTGTCCCCAGAGCACCTAGGGTAATCCTATGGGAGAATAGAGGGATCTGGATTAGAAACAGGCCCAGGAAACTTCATTTAAATCATTCTTCCTTGCTCCTGCCATAATGTCCCTGGTGTATCTCAATCATAAACAACACACTTCTTTTCCCATTAAGGCCTTTCTTTCTTAGGAGCAGAGACGCTACAACCTTTGTACCTGCAATTTCATTAGCCTAGGGGAAATGTTAAGTAAATGGATAAATGAATAAAGTTCAGTTTTCAGATGCAATCAATTCCACTCCAAAAAACAATCTAAAAAATATCTGTGGAATTTTCTGTAGTTGCCCAAATGAAGCCAGACAGACTTTGCTGGTGACTCTATGCTGGGTTTAGCCACCCAAGGATCCTCAGAATGGAATGAACCCAAGAAATCCTCCCTAGACCCTCCAGTCTGGATGCTTGAAACTGCAGTACCTGATCTATCCTTACATTGACCTTGTTGTTCCACAAAACAGTCTCAATTTAAGTAGAATAAACGTCAAGCAGACCTCTGGGGAATTCCAACAAAGCAGGCCCAAGAACTGATGCCATCAAGGGCTTTCCCAAGGAGCTCCACAATAGCTCAGGGACAGAGCCTTTATGTGAAGGAACCCACCTTTGTGTAAGATCTGAGAAGCTTTGATTTTTTTTTTTTTCTCCCTCTAATCCAAAACATTTTCAGAGCGTCGTATGTCTCCAATCCTAGCAGGAAACTGGCAGTGCTGGGATTCAAAATACAGAGGCTGGGTTCTTACTATTTTTCTAGGTAAAATGTAGGCATGCGATGTATCACTTGATGGATATGATGAGTCACATGAAACTCATTTGCTTTCAATGTCAGCAACTGTATCGATGACTTTAAACTTGTTTCTCCACTAGCAGAGGGTTCCAGCCTGGCTTTTCATTCTAATCAGCAGAACTGGCACCATCCTGGCTCAGGGCCCAGGTCAAGGCCCAGAGAGACTCTTATCACCAGTGGGTGGCAATATTGTTACATGGAGCCAGTGGGGTGCAGTGAAGGCCTGACATCTTCCTCAAAATGAAAAGGCCTCACCACTTTATGACTAGATCATTCCAGGCAGCCCCCAAAGACAATTTCTCCACTGTCCCCAGAGCACCTAGGGTAATCCTATGGGAGAATAGAGGGATCTGGATTAGAAACAGGCCCAGGAAACTTCATTTAAATCATTCTTCCTTGCTCCTGCCATAATGTCCCTGGTGTATCTCAATCATAAACAACACACTTCTTTTCCCATTAAGGCCTTTCTTTCTTAGGAGCAGAGACGCTACAACCTTTGTACCTGCAATTTCATTAGCCTAGGGGAAATGTTAAGTAAATGGATAAATGAATAAAGTTCAGTTTTCAGATGCAATCAATTCCACTCCAAAAAACAATCTAAAAAATATCTGTGGAATTTTCTGTAGTTGCCCAAATGAAGCCAGACAGACTTTGCTGGTGACTCTATGCTGGGTTTAGCCACCCAAGGATCCTCAGAATGGAATGAACCCAAGAAATCCTCCCTAGACCCTCCAGTCTGGATGCTTGAAACTGCAGTACCTGATCTATCCTTACATTGACCTTGTTGTTCCACAAAACAGTCTCAATTTAAGTAGAATAAACGTCAAGCAGACCTCTGGGGAATTCCAACAAAGCAGGCCCAAGAACTGATGCCATCAAGGGCTTTCCCAAGGAGCTCCACAATAGCTCAGGGACAGAGCCTTTATGTGAAGGAACCCACCTTTGTGTAAGATCTGAGAAGCTTTGATTTTTTTTTTTTTTTCCCTCTAATCCAAAACATTTTCAGTAGTCTGTCGTATGTCTCCAATCCTACTATTAAAAACCTGCGCCCTTGGAATTAGGTAGACAATTTATGACACATGCAAAAAACTGTGTACAGGGTTTCTCAGCATGAAAAAATGAGCAAAATAGATGGTTTTCAAAAGTCTCTCTCTATAATTTTTAAGTAGGATTTAATAAAAATTTAAAATATGTACCTTTTTTTTTTACTCTTTTAAGGTATTTATAAAGGTATTTAAATTTTTTTAAATGTATGTATGTTTTTTCCTTTCTCAGAATTTTGTCAAATATCAAGGACTTGTTTTCTCAGTTACAGACATACTGGGCTTCTGGTAGTAACACACTAATGTAAAGCTACTAAGATACATTCTCTCATCATTTAAAACTTGGTTTATTTTGTTGATTAGTAAAAGTACTTAAGGGATTCCCAGGTGGCTCAGTGGTAAAGACTCCACCTGCCAATGCCTGCCAATGCAGGAGATGCAGGTTCAATCCCTGGGTCAGGAAGAGCCCTTGGAGAAGGAAATGGCATGGGGTTCATGGGATCACAAAAGAGTCAGACACAATTTAGAGACTAAACAACAAATGTGTATATATATATATATATATATATATATATATAAATTCATTGTGGAGAATTGAGAGAATATAGAATATATTGAATAATAGCTAAGAAATTACCTCTATTGATGTTTTGATGTATATTCTTGTCTTTTATATTTTCATATATATGCATATACACAGATAATTTTTTATAAAATACAATCTACATCTGTTCACATGCTTCTTTGTTCATATTTCCTTTATGTCTATTTTCAACTTTCTCTACTTTCAGCCTCTCTGCCTCAGTGGTTTGTACAGTTTTTCTTTATGTATCCATATATGTCTGTCTGTTTAACTTTCACACAGTTACAGAAACCAAAGCCATTCAACCATGCACTTCCTCTTAATTTAATGGGAAGACAGGTGAACAATTGACCTTGTTGTTCAAAAGTCAATTTAAGTAGAATAAACCCCTCTGGGGAATTCCAACAAAGCAGGCCCAAGAACTGATGCCATCAAGGGCTTTCCCAAGGAGGTTCACAATAGCTCAGGGACAGGGCCTTGATGTGAAGGAACCCACCTTTGTGTAGGATCTGAGAAGCTTTGATTTTGTTTGTTTTTTCCCTCTAATCCAAAACATTTTCAGTAGTCTGTCGTATGTCTCCAATCCTACTATTAAAAACCTGCGCCCTTGGAATTAGGTAGACAATTTATGACACATGCAAAAAACTGTGTACAGGGTTTCTCAGCATGAAAAAATGAGCAAAATAGATGGTTTTCAAAAGTCTCTCTCTATAATTTTTAAGTAGGATTTAATAAAAATTTAAAATATGTACCTTTTTTTTTTACTCTTTTAAGGTATTTATAAAGGTATTTAAATTTTTTTAAATGTATGTATGTTTTTTCCTTTCTCAGAATTTTGTCAAATATCAAGGACTTGTTTTCTCAGTTACAGACATACTGGGCTTCTGGTAGTAACACACTAATGTAAAGCTACTAAGATACATTCTCTCATCATTTAAAACTTGGTTTATTTTGTTGATTAGTAAAAGTACTTAAGGGATTCCCAGGTGGCTCAGTGGTAAAGACTCCACCTGCCAATGCCTGCCAATGCAGGAGATGCAGGTTCAATCCCTGGGTCAGGAAGAGCCCTTGGAGAAGGAAATGGCATGGGGTTCATGGGATCACAAAAGAGTCAGACACAATTTAGAGACTAAACAACAAATGTGTATATATATATATATATATATATATATATATAAATTCATTGTGGAGAATTGAGAGAATATAGAATATATTGAATAATAGCTAAGAAATTACCTCTATTGATGTTTTGATGTATATTCTTGTCTTTTATATTTTCATATATATGCATATACACAGATAATTTTTTATAAAATACAATCTACATCTGTTCACATGCTTCTTTGTTCATATTTCCTTTATGTCTATTTTCAACTTTCTCTACTTTCAGCCTCTCTGCCTCAGTGGTTTGTACAGTTTTTCTTTATGTATCCATATATGTCTGTCTGTTTAACTTTCACACAGTTACAGAAACCAAAGCCATTCAACCATGCACTTCCTCTTAATTTAATGGGAAGACAGGTGAACAGATGATTGATCAATAGACAAACAGACAAAATATAGAAAACAGGTAACCAAAGGATAAGGAAAGAGAGAAGGAAGAATCTTTGTAAAATTTGTTTATACAGACCTTCTATGTATGTTAAATGGTTTTGTGACCTTTGATAGAAAAGGTTTTTCTTGCCTCTATTTTAGATTTCATCAGGACCGTCAGTTATCCTTCACATACTTGTTATTTCTATTTCACCCTTTCTCAATTCTACAGAAATTCTTCGTACTATCAGGTTTAGGCCTAATTATTTGCATTAACTACAATTTACATTGGCTGTTTCCACACAACTTCTACAGAAGTTCATTCATTTCCTATTTCCTAATCACTTTGTAGTTTAGTATAGTATCAGTGGTAAAAATCCATCTGCTAAGCAGGAGACACAGGAGGTGCAGGTTTGATCCCTGGGTCAGGAAGATCCCCTGGAGGAATAAATGGCAACCCATTCCAGTATTCTTGTCTGAAAAATCCCATAGACAGAGGAGCCTGGCAGGCTACAATACATGGGGTCACAAGAGTCAGACATAACTGAGCATGCATACATCGTATCTCAGGGCTAGAAGAAACTCTGAAATACATTCTGTTTTACTTCACGCATCTTCCCTTCGCCATATCTTCACTCTGTGTCTGAATTCCTTCTGCAACACAACCGTTTGGTGGCCATCTAGTAAAGACAGACATCTTTAATGACAGAAGCAACACCAACCGTTTGGTGGCCATCTAGTATTCAACTGCGTACAGAAATTACCTCTATTGATGTTTTGATGTATATTCTTGTCTTTTATATTTTCATATATATGCATATACACAGATAATTTTTTATAAAATACAATCTACATCTGTTCACATGCTTCTTTGTTCATATTTCCTTTATGTCTATTTTCAACTTTCTCTACTTTCAGCCTCTCTGCCTCAGTGGTTTGTACAGTTTTTCTTTATGTATCCATATATGTCTGTCTGTTTAACTTTCACACAGTTACAGAAACCAAAGCCATTCAACCATGCACTTCCTCTTAATTTAATGGGAAGACAGGTGAACAGATGATTGATCAATAGACAAACAGACAAAATATAGAAAACAGGTAACCAAAGGATAAGGAAAGAGAGAAGGAAGAATCTTTGTAAAATTTGTTTATACAGACCTTCTATGTATGTTAAATGGTTTTGTGACCTTTGATAGAAAAGGTTTTTCTTGCCTCTATTTTAGATTTCATCAGGACCGTCAGTTATCCTTCACATACTTGTTATTTCTATTTCACCCTTTCTCAATTCTACAGAAATTCTTCGTACTATCAGGTTTAGGCCTAATTATTTGCATTAACTACAATTTACATTGGCTGTTTCCACACAACTTCTACAGAAGTTCATTCATTTCCTATTTCCTAATCACTTTGTAGTTTAGTATAGTATCAGTGGTAAAAATCCATCTGCTAAGCAGGAGACACAGGAGGTGCAGGTTTGATCCCTGGGTCAGGAAGATCCCCTGGAGGAATAAATGGCAACCCATTCCAGTATTCTTGTCTGAAAAATCCCATAGACAGAGGAGCCTGGCAGGCTACAATACATGGGGTCACAAGAGTCAGACATAACTGAGCATGCATACATCGTATCTCAGGGCTAGAAGAAACTCTGAAATACATTCTGTTTTACTTCACGCATCTTCCCTTCGCCATATCTTCACTCTGTGTCTGAATTCCTTCTGCAACACAACCGTTTGGTGGCCATCTAGTAAAGACAGACATCTTTAATGACAGAAGTTCACTACTACCTCTTGAGGTGACCAGGACATTGTTACAGTGCTCTGACAGTTAAAATACCTTTCTGTCATTCTCACCCACTGCTATTTCTAACTGCTGAAATTTCACAGAAAAGATTAACCTTAAACTTCTCTGCCTAAAAGCTCTTGGAAAAATAATCCTGTTTGTAGTAGTATCATACAGAATAAAACACTTAGGAATAAAATTAACTGAGAAGACAAGACACTTACATGATGAAAACTACAATTAGACAGCAATAAATGGAGAGTTGTCTGTGTTTCATGGATTAAAACACAATGTTAAGATGTCAGTACTGGGCTTCCCCTGGTGGTCCAGTGGGTGAGGACACCACCTTGCAGTGCAAGGGGCGCCGCTTCGATCCCTGGCCTGGGAAGATCCCACGTGCCGCGGAGCGGCTGGACTGATGTGTCCAATTACCGAGCCGGAGCTCTGGAGCACATGCGCCCAGAACCAGTGCTCTGCGACAACAGAGGCCACCGAGATGGGAGGCCCACACGGGCCAATAGAACAAAGACGGATGAAAATAGAGAAATGAAAGACCAGTGGAGGTGGCCCGCCCGCTCCCCTCCCTCCCCAACCCAACCCCCGCCCAAAAGTAAATAAATAAATAAATCTTAAAAAAAAAAAAAAAAAAAGATGTCAGTACTACCCAAAGAGATTTACAGATATGATGCAATTCCTAACCAAATCCCAGTAATATTCTTTTTTCTTTTTTTTTTAAATGTTTTTTTTTATGCTTGTCTTTATTATTATTATTATTTTATTTATTTATTTTTGGCTATTCTGGGTTTTACTGCTGCCACAGGCTCTTCTGTAGTTGCAGGGAGTGGGGGCTACTCTCTAGTTGGGGTGAGCAGGCTTCTCCTTGTGGTGACTTTTCTTGTTGTGGAACTCTGACTCTAGGGATCACAGGCTTCCATAGTTGCAGCAAATGAGCTCAGTAGTTGAGACTCCGAGGTTCTAAAGCACAGGCTCCATAGTTCTGGCTCGCAGGCTTAGTTGTTCTGTAGCATGTCGAATCTTCCTGAATCAAGGATCAAATTCATGTCTCCTGCATTGGCAGGTGAACTCTTTACCACAGTGCTACCAGGGAAGCCCCACAGTAATATTCTTGTAGAAATATAAAAATCTATCCTAAAATCCTTATGGAATTTCAAGGGACCCCAAATAGCAAAAAAGAGAAAAGAAAGAAAGAAAAAGAAATATTACAAAAGAGGAACAAAGTTGGAGGTCTCATACCTCCTGATTTCAATCCATATGACAAAGCTGCAGCAATCAAAACAGTGTAATACTAGCATCAAGTCAGACATGTTGATCCATGGAATAGAACTGAGAGCCTAGAAATAATCTTTACATCTATGGTCAACCTAGGACTCAACTGAGGAGTCAACAAGGGTTCCAAGACCATACAATAGGCAGAAGAACTGTCTTTTCAACAAATAATGTGGAAACAACTGAACAGCCATGTGAAAATGGTGAAGTCAGACCCTTACCTTAACACCACCTACAACAGATAACTTAAAATGGATCAAAGACCTAAACATAAGACCTAAAACTATATAACTCTAAGAAGAAAGCATAGAGGGAAAATTTCATGATATTGAATTTGGCAATAATTTCTTGGATGTGATGATAAAAACACACACAACAAAAGACTATACAAAAATTAAAATGCTTTTGTACATCAAGACACTAGCAACAAAGTGATAAGGCAGCTCACAGAATGAGAGAAAATATGTACAAATTCTATATCTGACAAGGAGTTAATATCAAGAATATAAAAAGAATTTCTACAACTTAACAGAAAAACAAACAGCCCAAATGGGCAAAGGGCTTAGACATTACTCCAAAGAAGATATACAAATACACACACACACACACAAACATGAAAAAGAAAAAAACCATGAAAAGATACTCAGCATCACTAATCATAGGGAAATGCAAATCAAAAACAGAAGACATGACTTCACACCCTTCAGGCTAGCTATTATTAAAACAAACAAACACAAGAAGGAAAAAACAGGAAATGTTGGTAAAGGCATGGGAAACTGGAACCTTTGAGCATTGGTGGTAAGCATATAAACTGTTGGAGCCACATTGGGAAACAGTATGGTAGTTCCTCAAAAAAATTAAAAATAGAATCAGCATGTAATCCAGCAATTTCACTTCTAAGTGTATACTCAAAAGAATTGAAAGCAGAATCTGAGTTATTTATATATTACTGTTTGCAGCATCATTATTCACAATAGCAAAAAGATGGAAACAACCCAAGTGTCCACACACAGGTGAATAAATAAACAAAATGTGGTGTATCCATACAACAGATTATTCCACCTTTAAAAAGAGGGAAATTCTGAGACATGCCACAAAGCGGGTGAATCTCCAGGACATTCTGTAAGTGAAATAAGGCAGTAATAAAAGAAGAGATATTGTCAATTCCACTTAAATGGGGTATCTAGAGTGGTCAGATTCATAAGGACAGAAAGAGGAATGGTGGCCTGCGGGAGATGAAGGGGAGGGAGGAGTGGGAGTTCTTGCCTAATGGATACTGAGTTTGAGTTTTGGAAGACGAAAAGAATTCTGGAGATGGATAGTGGTAATGTACTTCATACCACTGATCTCTACACTTAGAAATGGTTAAAATGGCAATTTTTGTATTATGTATATTTGCCATAATTTTTGTACTTAAAAGAAAGAAAACCTCTTCAAATAAACAAAGGCAACCATCACGGCCTCACAGAGGACTCACAGCTATTTCCTTCTTCTGCTCTTCCAGTTACATGAAGTCCAGTCATCCTCAGGTCACTCTCCGCTGAATGTCCTTCAGTTACCTATCGCTCATTTAGCCCATGGGCCGTAGACCTCAACATGACACTGACCAGTTAGTTAAAAAGAGAGATAGCCTTGGACTACTCTGGTGGCGCAGTTGGTTAGAAGCTGCCTGCCAGTGGAAGGGACACAGGTTTGATCCCTGGTCCAGGAAGATTCCACGTGCCTTGGAGCAACTAAACCCATGTGATACAACTTCTGAGCCCAAAGCCCTAAACCTGGTGAGTCACAAGTACTGAGCCTGGGTGGTGCAGCCAGTGAAGCCTGTACAACCATGATGAAGAGCAGCCCCTGCTCACTGCAACTAGAGAAAGCCCACGCTGAGCAACAGAGGCCCAGAGCAGTCAAAAATAAATAATTAATTAATTAGAAATAAACTAATTTTTAAAAATTAAACAAAAAGAAAGAATAGAAATAGCCAGAATTTCCCTGGTGGTCCAGTGGTTAAGACTCTGTGCTCCCAATGCAGGGGGCCCTGGTTTGAACCCTGGTCAAAGAACTAGGTCCCACAAGCCACAGCAAAGATCCCATGTGTAATAACAAAAACTGAGTGTTGCAAGAAAGACTCCGCACAACCAGGAAAAAAAAAAGAAAAAAATGCTATTATCTCCTACACTCTCATTATTAGACCATTATTACTACAGCCAGAGACCTACTAGTTCGTCACCTTGTTAATTCCTGTAGTGTTAACTGCCCAACTAAAGTCTAAGTGCTTTTCTAATGTGCCACCACTAAAACTTTTCATCAGTTAAAACTCCTTCAGTGATTAAAAAGAAAAACAAACATAATATCTATCTATGCCAGTTGACTTAAGCAAAACAAGAAATGTATTGGTACATGTGAATGTTCCCAAAATGGTGCTGGCTTAAGATATGATTTGATGCAAGAATTTAAATGATGTCACCAGGTCTCAATTATTTTCTTCTTTTAGCCCAGCTCTGCTGCTTCTTTTGTCTTCATTCTTGGGCCCTCTGCCCATGGGAGATCCCCCATAACTCCCAGCTTCAGGGGTGGTAGAACAAAGCTGGCTCTCAGAAATCCCAAAATATTCAAAATATCATTGCTTTCCATGGGCTCTGATTGGGGCACAGTCCTGAACCAGTCTCTGTGGCCAGAATAATGCAGGTACTGAAGGACTTAGATCTAGTCACGTGTCCTGCCCCTGAACAGGAATGTAATCAACTCCATGGGCTGAAAGAGGAGAAGATATAGTCCACAGAGTATAATCAGGTGGTCACCAGCAAGTAAGGGGATGTTTATGAAGTATGGGCTTCCCTTGTGGCCCAGTGGTTAAAAATCCGCCTTGGAATGCAGGGGACATGGATTCATTCCCTGGTCTGGGAAGATCCCACATTCCTCGGGACAGGTGGGCCCATATGCCACAACTACCAAACCTGCACCCTAGAACCCACAAGCTGAGAATACTGAGCCCACGCGCAGAAACTACTGAAGCCTGTTCTCCATAGGGCCTGTACTCCACAAGGGAAGCCACTGCAGTGAGAAGCCCACGCACCACAACTAGAGAGTAGCCCCTAATAGCTTCAACTAGAGAAAGCCCACAAAGCAACAAAGACCCAGAGCAGCCTAAAGTAAGTAAATTAAATATTAAAAAGAAAAAGCCCTACCGTTTCAACCACCCTTCAATTAATTCAACTGAATATTTTATGGAGTTAAAGATATTACCTTTTGTTTATCTTTATTAAATACAATGTTATTAGAATCCTTCTGGCAAGTTATTTGGGATTCTGTTTCTATCAGGCTATGCATTCCTTGTTTCTCTCAGCTATACATACCCAACAGTGTGGTGAATGTGCCTTATAGATTTTATTGCACTCAGTGATGAACCGATTATAAACACATTTATGTATGAGATATAAATGTGTTTTATTAGATATAAACAGCCTATAAATACCATGTACCTCAGCCCACCACCACAACCTTCTTTGTGAAGTGATATCACCAGCATCTTTGGTATCAGGTCCTACAACCTTATACCAGGCCCATCTTTTTGCTAAAGTCTTGGCCCTATTTCTTGTGACCAAAGATACTGTGAAGAATCCTCACACAATGTCTGGACTCCTGGGAGGGTTTCTAGTAGAGAGTGAATGTTCTACGCAGTCTATAGATCCTTTATCCAGCCATTATTAGAAAGACCTTTTTCTTTACATGCCCCAGATTTCAAATGTTCTTTAAATATGCACACTCTCAAGAAAAAATGGTAGCAATAGTAGTAGCAAAGTATACACAGCATTTCGGATGTGTTATGTCCTGTTCTAACAGCACATAGGATTAAATATTAACTCATTTATTCCTCACAACAACCTTTGAGGCACATGGTTGTCATCATCATCTCTGTTTCAAAGACAAGAAAGCTAAGGCCCAGAGAGGACACCTGGCCCAAATGTACACAGCTGGTTACTTCAAACCAGAAATTGAACCCCAGTAAGTATTGAACTTACGTAGAAGTGGTGTTTGCCTTTCACATCTCTCACCACTCACTTCCAGGCTTCAGTCAAATGTATGTGTTAAAAACAATGCCTACAGTAACAAACCTACCATGGATAAATTAGAGAGCAACTACTCACTTTACAAGACTTGTTGTCACAAGTGAATCATTTTCAATGACAAGCTTCTCCTAGAACAGGTCAACCAGTTAAAAACTCATTAGTGACTTCCCAGAAGTACTGGGTCAAGGAAATCAAGCCAGAGGGTTAGGACCACTGCCAACTAAAGACCCATTCGAACTAGCATAATATCCACACTGGTAGAAAAAACACAGTTTTAAGAACATTTCTTACACGCATATATTTTTCCTGAACCATGGCCCTGTGTGGGAGAAATTGTTTGAAGTATGGGGCTCAGCATAGCACTTTACAAGGGGTGCCCTCATAAACAGAACTTCTCGCTTGGCCCTTCTATTGCTCCCTTGAGGTCAGTTGACCTATGGTTCTCTCGTCACCTTTGGGAATACTATTAGTTGATTCAGTCATGCACAAAGATATAATCCAAGTGGCTAAGAAGCTTCCCAGATGGTGATAAAGAACCCGCCTGCTACTGCAGGAGATGTAAGAGAGGTGGGCTCATTCCCTGAATCAGGAAGATCCTCTGGAGCAGAAAATGGCAACCCATTCCATCACTCTTGCCTGGAAAATTTCTTGGGACAGTGGAGCTTGGCAGGCAACAGTCTGAATGGTTACAAAGAATCAGACATGACTGAGCAATCGAGCACACATCAAATTCAAAGGAGTTGCATACAACTCTTATTTCTGTTTATTAAAAAAGATATTTTTTTTTGAAATATAGTTGCTTTACAATGTTTTGTTCGTTTTTTCTATAGCAGAGAATCAGCTATATGTATACAAATATCCCTCGTGGACCTTCCTTGAATTATCCTCACAACAACCTTTTTGAGGCACATGGTTGTCATCATCATCTCTGTTTCAAAGACAAGAAAGCTAAGGCCCAGAGAGGACACCTGGCCCAAATGTACACAGCTGGTTACTTCAAACCAGAAATTGAACCCCAGTAAGTATTGAACTTACGTAGAAGTGGTGTTTGCCTTTCACATCTCTCACCACTCACTTCCAGGCTTCAGTCAAATGTATGTGTTAAAAACAATGCCTACAGTAACAAACCTACCATGGATAAATTAGAGAGCAACTACTCACTTTACAAGACTTGTTGTCACAAGTGAATCATTTTCAATGACAAGCTTCTCCTAGAACAGGTCAACCAGTTAAAAACTCATTAGTGACTTCCCAGAAGTACTGGGTCAAGGAAATCAAGCCAGAGGGTTAGGACCACTGCCAACTAAAGACCCATTCGAACTAGCATAATATCCACACTGGTAGAAAAAACACAGTTTTAAGAACATTTCTTACACGCATATATTTTTCCTGAACCATGGCCCTGTGTGGGAGAAATTGTTTGAAGTATGGGGCTCAGCATAGCACTTTACAAGGGGTGCCCTCATAAACAGAACTTCTCGCTTGGCCCTTCTATTGCTCCCTTGAGGTCAGTTGACCTATGGTTCTCTCGTCACCTTTGGGAATACTATTAGTTGATTCAGTCATGCACAAAGATATAATCCAAGTGGCTAAGAAGCTTCCCAGATGGTGATAAAGAACCCGCCTGCTACTGCAGGAGATGTAAGAGAGGTGGGCTCATTCCCTGAATCAGGAAGATCCTCTGGAGCAGAAAATGGCAACCCATTCCATCACTCTTGCCTGGAAAATTTCTTGGGACAGTGGAGCTTGGCAGGCAACAGTCTGAATGGTTACAAAGAATCAGACATGACTGAGCAATCGAGCACACATCAAATTCAAAGGAGTTGCATACAACTCTTATTTCTGTTTATTAAAAAAGATATTTTTTTTTGAAATATAGTTGCTTTACAAAGTTGTGTTAGTTTTTTCTGTAGCAGAGAATCAGCTATATTTATACATATATCCCCTCGTTTTTGGACTTCCTTCCCATTTAGGTCACCACAGAGCACTAAGTAGAGTTCCTGTGCTATACAGTAGGTTCTCATTAGTTATCCATTTTATACATAGCATCAATAGTGTATACATGTGAATCGCAGTCTCCCAATTCATCCTGCGATGCCCCCTCTCCCCACTGGTAGCCATACATTTGTTTTCTAAGTTTGTGTCATATAGCTCTGTTTCTTCTGGATTTAGCATGTTTTGAAATCCCAGATGGTTAAAATGAAGGGCTTTTGTTAAGGGACTACATGGAGAGATGAGGTAGGGTTTAAAGGACAATGTTTGTTACCACAGGGGAGCACAGTGAGGGCTGGTTCTGGGAGAGGACCCTCCTCGTGGAAGAGAAGCAGCTCTTGCTAGACTCTGTATTAGAGGAAGGCAGAAAGAAAGAAGTGCCCTATCTCTCTCCCCTTCCAAGGACTTCCCCTCACCACTCTCCTGCCAGTTCCTCCCATGGACACTGAGGGCTAGGAGGCCTGAGTGGTGTGGTCAGTAATATTAGCCTTCATAGTTCAGAGCAAGAGAAAAAGGACAGAGAGCCCATCTAGAGGACAGAGAATAAGGAGCACATTCTCTCCTTCAAAGGTGGGTTAACCAAATCAATGAAAGGGAAAGTTAACATATTTCAGATCAAAAAAGGAAACCCAGAACCCAGATAAAGGCTCTACTTCCCAGTTTGCGCTCACTGGTTCCAACTAGTCTGAATGCTTGAGAGAATCATTAAATCTCAGAGGCTGTAATCCCTCAGGCTCCTTTCCAAAATATGGTTATGTTACAAGGTGGCCCACCATGGTCCACCTTTCTTCAGAAGTGGTGAAGTCTCATGTGATTAGGGTGACTCAGCCTTCTGCCTGGATTCAGCAGAGAGATTTTCGTGAATCACTTGTGTGGGTGACACTCTGGGTGTTGTTATTCTTTCAGTGAATTCTCTCCACACACTAAGTTTGTCTTTGTTTGATTCATGAAGGTGACTCATCTGAAGAAGTTGACCTGACCATGGTTTATCAGGCAGCGTCTAATGGAGATGTCAATGCTCTGACTGCCGTGATTCGGGAAGACCCTTCCATCCTAGAATGTTGTGACAGTGAAGGTGAGCTATTTGTACATTTTGAACCCTGCAGAATGTCCTGATCTCTCCTTTTAGAGACGGTCTCCAGAGGTGAGTAATGTTAATAAAAATGATATTTGAAAGGCTGCTTTGATGTTGGAGGTTTAAGCAATATCCTGCCTGTAGCCATGTACGGGTCCCTCAGTATTTCATTTAATGAGAGTCATAGACACAAGTCTGCAAACTCTTTTACCACACCTCTTTTCATAGAGTTGTTTGGTTTGAGTTTGTTTTCACTTCTTGGTATGAGAGACAAAAGGAGACAGATGACATTAGAAGAAGTGTACCAAAAAAAGAGGCTAATTTTGGCAGCAGTGGAAATGGGGAAAGTGTGACTATTAAAGCCAGAGCACAAGGACTTCTGCTTCTGGAAATCTCTCTCCCCTTCCAAGGACTTCCCCTCACCACTCTCCTGCCAGTTCCTCCCATGGACACTGAGGGCTAGGAGGCCTGAGTGGTGTGGTCAGTAATATTAGCCTTCATAGTTCAGAGCAAGAGAAAAAGGACAGAGAGCCCATCTAGAGGACAGAGAATAAGGAGCACATTCTCTCCTTCAAAGGTGGGTTAACCAAATCAATGAAAGGGAAAGTTAACATATTTCAGATCAAAAAAGGAAACCCAGAACCCAGATAAAGGCTCTACTTCCCAGTTTGCTCTCACTGGTTCCAACTAGTCTGAATGCTTGGAGAGAATCATTAAATCTCAGAGGCTGTAATCCCTCAGGCTCCTTTCCAAAATATGGTTATGTTACAAGGTGGCCCACCATGGTCCACCTTTCTTCAGAAGTGGTGAAGTCTCATGTGATTAGGGTGACTCAGCCTTCTGCCTGGATTCAGCAGAGAGATTTTCGTGAATCACTTGTGTGGGTGACACTCTGGGTGTTGTTATTCTTTCAGTGAATTCTCTCCACACACTAAGTTTGTCTTTGTTTGATTCATGAAGGTGACTCATCTGAAGAAGTTGACCTGACCATGGTTTATCAGGCAGCGTCTAATGGAGATGTCAATGCTCTGACTGCCGTGATTCGGGAAGACCCTTCCATCCTAGAATGTTGTGACAGTGAAGGTGAGCTATTTGTACATTTTGAACCCTGCAGAATGTCCTGATCTCTCCTTTTAGAGACGGTCTCCAGAGGTGAGTAATGTTAATAAAAATGATATTTGAAAGGCTGCTTTGATGTTGGAGGTTTAAGCAATATCCTGCCTGTAGCCATGTACGGGTCCCTCAGTATTTCATTTAATGAGAGTCATAGACACAAGTCTGCAAACTCTTTTACCACACCTCTTTTCATAGAGTTGTTTGGTTTGAGTTTGTTTTCACTTCTTGGTATGAGAGACAAAAGGAGACAGATGACATTAGAAGAAGTGTACCAAAAAAAGAGGCTAATTTTGGCAGCAGTGGAAATGGGGAAAGTGTGACTATTAAAGCCAGAGCACAAGGACTTCTGCTTCTGGAAAAATAGGGCAGAAATAATATTTTTTTTGTTTATTCCTTCTGCTAGATAAAACTAAAAGTCCTGAACATTATATATAACATAAGCATAAGAACACTCTGGAAGATAAAGAGAAAATAACAGACTAGTTAGGACCTTGGGACCCAAGGAATGACATAGTGGTGAGTTTCCCAGCATTCCTTTTTGCCACAAATTTTCTAGACTTGGAGCTAAAAAAGCAGCTAAAATAGAAATGCCAATAGACAGAGACCAAAAAAAGCCCCCAGCAGAAGCCTGCTCTTTAGCCAAAAAAAACAAGAAAGGGACCACATAGAAGACAGAAAACTTTCAGACAATACTCCAGCAAATACTCCCACCAAACAACAACAACAACAACAAACTATGACCTCAACCTCATTCATTCCAGCAAAGATCGAGCAGGGAGCCTGGAGCTCCACCTTCACCTGGTAATGAGGTCCCCATATCCCCACTGCTGAGACAGGGCTTCAGAATTAGGACTCCCACCCAGTAATGAAGAGTCTTATCCCTTAGACATCAATGAAGGCCAAGTAAGGGACTTAGACTTCTAATTCCACCTTTCAATAATGAGGTGGCACTATCCCCTCTCCTCCCCTTGAGAGCAGTATCAGAGAAAACCAACTAAAATAGAGGATTTAAGCAGGACTTAGGCAACTCATAATGTAGTATTCCAAAGTTGCAAAGAAAATCACTTGACATACCAAGTATCAGTAAGACCTCAAACTGAATGGAAAAAGACAATCAATAAACACCAGCACTGAGTTAGAATGATCTGGCAGGTGTTAGAATGATCTAGCAAAGATTTTCAAGTAACCATGAAAAAAAAATACTTCAATGAGCAATTACAAGTATGCTTGAAACAAATGAAAAATAGAGAGGCTCAGCAAAGAAATTACAGATACAAAGAAGACTCAATTGGAAAATTTTAAAACTGAAAAATGTGGTAATTAAAATTAAAAACTCATTGGCTAATCTCAGCAGCAGAATGAGAAAGCAGAGGAAAAGATCAGTGAACTTGAAAATAGAACAACAGCAATGAGACAGTCTGAACAACTGAAAGAAAACAGGGTTGAAAAAGAAAAGAAGAAAGAAAAGAAAACAAAAAGGTGGAGAAAGAAGTGGCAGCCTACAGTACCTATGGAACTATAACAAAGGATTATCATTGGTTTCGCTGTCTTACTATTTCTGGGACGTCATTAATGATTTTTAACCAGTTGACCTTTCTTGAGAGGAACTTGGGACCCAAGGAATGACATAGTGGTGAGTTTCCCAGCATTCCTTTTTGCCACAAATTTTCTAGACTTGGAGCTAAAAAAGCAGCTAAAATAGAAATGCCAATAGACAGAGACCAAAAAAAGCCCCCAGCAGAAGCCTGCTCTTTAGCCAAAAAAAACAAGAAAGGGACCACATAGAAGACAGAAAACTTTCAGACAATACTCCAGCAAATACTCCCACCAAACAACAACAACAACAACAAACTATGACCTCAACCTCATTCATTCCAGCAAAGATCGAGCAGGGAGCCTGGAGCTCCACCTTCACCTGGTAATGAGGTCCCCATATCCCCACTGCTGAGACAGGGCTTCAGAATTAGGACTCCCACCCAGTAATGAAGAGTCTTATCCCTTAGACATCAATGAAGGCCAAGTAAGGGACTTAGACTTCTAATTCCACCTTTCAATAATGAGGTGGCACTATCCCCTCTCCTCCCCTTGAGAGCAGTATCAGAGAAAACCAACTAAAATAGAGGATTTAAGCAGGACTTAGGCAACTCATAATGTAGTATTCCAAAGTTGCAAAGAAAATCACTTGACATACCAAGTATCAGTAAGACCTCAAACTGAATGGAAAAAGACAATCAATAAACACCAGCACTGAGTTAGAATGATCTGGCAGGTGTTAGAATGATCTAGCAAAGATTTTCAAGTAACCATGAAAAAAAAATACTTCAATGAGCAATTACAAGTATGCTTGAAACAAATGAAAAATAGAGAGGCTCAGCAAAGAAATTACAGATACAAAGAAGACTCAATTGGAAAATTTTAAAACTGAAAAATGTGGTAATTAAAATTAAAAACTCATTGGCTAATCTCAGCAGCAGAATGAGAAAGCAGAGGAAAAGATCAGTGAACTTGAAAATAGAACAACAGCAATGAGACAGTCTGAACAACTGAAAGAAAACAGGGTTGAAAAAGAAAAGAAGAAAGAAAAGAAAACAAAAAGGTGGAGAAAGAAGTGGCAGCCTACAGTACCTATGGAACTATAACAAAGGATTATCATTGGTTTCGCTGTCTTACTATTTCTGGGACGTCATTAATGATTTTTAACCAGTTGACCTTTCTTGAGAGGAACTTGGAATTTCCTTATCATGACAATAAAATGTTTACTAGAGTGTTGTTGCTTGCTAACTTATCCATGGTGTTTTTTTCATTCATTTGTTTTTTAAAGCAGAATTATTTGTATATCTGCTTTGGAGTTAGAAGTTGGAAATGAGGAGGAAAAAATAGAGAAAATCAATGAACCAAGAAACAAATTCTTTGAAAAGATTAATAAAACTTGTAAGTCTCTACCAATAATAACAAAAATAAAATGAAAGAGACACAAGTTATCACTATCAGAAATAACCCTGCAGACATTTAAAGGATAATAAGAAAATACAACAAACTACCCAACACACATAATAGGACTATTTAGATGAAATAGATGAATTCCACAATTCATCCAGTTGGAAACATTATTTGAACAGTTCTGTAACTATGAGGAAACTTTAGTTCATAATTTAAAAATTATAAAATTCCCTCCAAAAAAGACATCATCAGGCCTAGATGATTTCACTGGGGACGTCTATAAACTTTTAAATAAAATTAATATCAATTTTATGTAATCTCTTCCAGAAGAGAAAGAAACTTTTCTGTTATACTTATGAAACTGGTATTTCTCTGATATTAACATGTGACAGAGATGATATAAGAAATAAAACTACAGACCAATACTTCCTCATGAATTCAGATACAGACAGATAGCCTTAGTGAAATATCAGCAAACAGGGACTTCTCTGGAGGTTCAGTGGTTAAGACACTGCACTTCCAATGCAGGGGACACAAGTTCAATCCCTGGTTGGGGAACTAAGATTCTACATGCTGTGAGGTGCAGCCTAAACATAAAAAGTAAATAAATTTTTTAAAAAATCAGAATTCAGTAATATAAACTTCAAGTTCAATAATATATAAAAGAATTATATACCATGACCAAGTGTGGCTAACTAGAGCAGAATGAAACAGAGGAAAAGATCAGTGAACTTGAAAATAGAACAACAGCAATGAGACAGTCTGAACAACTGAAAGAAAACAGGGTTGAAAAGAAAGAAGAAAAAAAGAAAACAAAAAGGTGGAGAAAGAAGTGGCAGCCTACAGTACCTATGGAACTATAACAAAGGATTATCATTGGTTTCGCTGTCTTACTATTTCTGGGACGTCATTAATGATTTTTAACCAGTTGACCTTTCTTGAGAGGAACTTGGAATTTCCTTATCATGACAATAAAATGTTTACTAGAGTGTTGTTGCTTGCTAACTTATCCATGGTGTTTTTTTCATTCATTTGTTTTTTAAAGCAGAATTATTTGTATATCTGCTTTGGAGTTAGAAGTTGGAAATGAGGAGGAAAAAATAGAGAAAATCAATGAACCAAGAAACAAATTCTTTGAAAAGATTAATAAAACTTGTAAGTCTCTACCAATAATAACAAAAATAAAATGAAAGAGACACAAGTTATCACTATCAGAAATAACCCTGCAGACATTTAAAGGATAATAAGAAAATACAACAAACTACCCAACACACATAATAGGACTATTTAGATGAAATAGATGAATTCCACAATTCATCCAGTTGGAAACATTATTTGAACAGTTCTGTAACTATGAGGAAACTTTAGTTCATAATTTAAAAATTATAAAATTCCCTCCAAAAAAGACATCATCAGGCCTAGATGATTTCACTGGGGACGTCTATAAACTTTTAAATAAAATTAATATCAATTTTATGTAATCTCTTCCAGAAGAGAAAGAAACTTTTCTGTTATACTTATGAAACTGGTATTTCTCTGATATTAACATGTGACAGAGATGATATAAGAAATAAAACTACAGACCAATACTTCCTCATGAATTCAGATACAGACAGATAGCCTTAGTGAAATATCAGCAAACAGGGACTTCTCTGGAGGTTCAGTGGTTAAGACACTGCACTTCCAATGCAGGGGACACAAGTTCAATCCCTGGTTGGGGAACTAAGATTCTACATGCTGTGAGGTGCAGCCTAAACATAAAAAGTAAATAAATTTTTTAAAAAATCAGAATTCAGTAATATAAACTGAATTCTATAGATTCAATAATATATAAAAAGAATTATATACCATGACCAAGTGTGGTTTGTTCTAGGAATGTAAGTCCATTTCAATACTATCAGGACTTCCCTGGAGGCTCAGTAGTGAAGAATCTGCCTACCAGTGCAGGACATATGGGTTTGATGACCTGGTCCAGGAAGATCCCACATGCTGTGGAACAACTAAGCCCATGTGCCACCACTATTGAGCTTGTGTTCCAGGGTTGTAACAGGAGAAGCCGCTGCAATGAGAAGCCAGTGCATCCCAACTAGAGAGTAGCCCCCTCTTGCCACAACTAGAAAAAAGCCCACACAGCAACAAAGACCCAGCACAGCCAAAAGTAAAGATATAAATAAATCTTGAGAAAAAAATTGAAAAACCAATCAATGTATCTGTCATTTTAACCAGCTACAGAAGAAAAATCACATGATTATATCAAGATGAAGAAAAGGCATTTGAAAAATTTAGCACACATTAATGGTTAAAAACTCTAAGAAAGGGCTTCCCTGGTGGTCCAGTGGGTAAAGAGTCCACCTTGCAGTGCAGGGGGCGCCGGTTTGATCCCTGGCCTGGGAAAATCCCACATGCCCTGGAGTGGCTGGACAGGTGTGTCCAATTACGAGCCAGCGCTCTGGAGCGCATGCAGCCAGAGCCAGTGCTCTGCTACAGGAGAGGCCACTGCAATGGGAGGCCCACACAGGCCAAAGAACAGAGATGGATGGAAATAAATAAATGAAAGACTAATAAAAGAGGCCAAAATTTAAAAAAAAAAAAAAAAGCTGTAAGAAAGACAGGAATGGAGAGCAATTTCCTCAATTTTATAGATAGGATCTACAAAAAACTTAAGAGTTAACATTTTAATTACTGGTGAAAAACTGAATGCTTTGCCTCAGAGATGGGAAACAAAGCAAAAACATTCATTCACAACACAATGCTGGGAGTTCTAGTCAATGCAAAAAGGAAAGAAAAGAAATAAAAAGCAAACATATTGAAAAAGAAAAAACAGGTCCCTTTTTTTGGCATAGTTTGATTGTCTACACAGAAAGTCCTAAGGAACCTATCAAAACCTCCTACAACTAATGAGTTGAGCAAGGCTTCAGGATACAAGGTCGATACACAGAACCAAATTATTTCTATTGATGTATACTAGAAATGAACACATGGACAACAAAATTAAAACCATAATACCAAGTAAAATCATAAAAAAATAGGTGTGAATAAAACAAAATACATTCAAGATTTGCATACTGTAAACTATAAAATGCTGATGAAAAAAGTCCAAGTTCTAAAAGAAATGGAGAGATCATGTTTGTGGATTAGAAGATTCAATATAGTAAACATGAAGAGCTCCCCAAATTCATATACAAATTTAATGCAATTTCCATCAAACTCAAGTAAGATGTCTTTTGTGGCTATAGGCAAGATTATCTAAAATTTATGTAGAAAGCAAAGAAACTAGAAGAGTTAAAATAATTTTTAAAAATAAGAATAAAGTAGGGGAGAATTAGTATACCAATTCCAAGACTTACTATATAGCTGCAGAAATCAAGACCATGTGGTATGGGCTGATGGATAGATGCATAGATTAGTGGAAGAGAGCAGAGAACTCAGCTTCAGATAAATAGGCTCAACTGATCTTTGACAAAGGTGTAAACGTAATTCAGTGGATGAAAGCCTCTTCAACAGATGAGGCTGGAGCAGTTTAACACACATAAGCAAAAGAAGAAAAAAAAGAAGAAGAAGAAGAAGGAAAAGAGTGAGGGAAGGAAAAAGATAAAGAAGAAAAGACGAGGGTACAGAGAGAAATTTTGCCACTGTTTAAGACAGAGAACTTCACTGCTGCTTTTACCTTGTTCAGATTCCTGAAAGAGTATTAGAAGCGAGAAATATGGAGAGAAACTGGGTTGCTGGCTGCAGTCTTTCAGTAAGAACAATAGTCCTGGAATTTTTCCATTCATGGATCATTGAAGTCACAATTTACAGTTCACCTGGAGAAGAATTACAACTTCAGCCTGAATCTCAGACATCTAAACATTGAAGGTCACAATTTACAGCACCTAGAGATGGGAAACAAAGCAAAACAACAAAAATGCTGGGAGTTCTAGTCAATGCAAAAAGGAAAGAAAAGAAATAAAAAGCAAACATATTGAAAAAGAAAAAACAGGTCCCTTTTTTTGGCATAGTTTGATTGTCTACACAGAAAGTCCTAAGGAACCTATCAAAACCTCCTACAACTAATGAGTTGAGCAAGGCTTCAGGATACAAGGTCGATACACAGAACCAAATTATTTCTATTGATGTATACTAGAAATGAACACATGGACAACAAAATTAAAACCATAATACCAAGTAAAATCATAAAAAAATAGGTGTGAATAAAACAAAATACATTCAAGATTTGCATACTGTAAACTATAAAATGCTGATGAAAAAAGTCCAAGTTCTAAAAGAAATGGAGAGATCATGTTTGTGGATTAGAAGATTCAATATAGTAAACATGAAGAGCTCCCCAAATTCATATACAAATTTAATGCAATTTCCATCAAACTCAAGTAAGATGTCTTTTGTGGCTATAGGCAAGATTATCTAAAATTTATGTAGAAAGCAAAGAAACTAGAAGAGTTAAAATAATTTTTAAAAATAAGAATAAAGTAGGGGAGAATTAGTATACCAATTCCAAGACTTACTATATAGCTGCAGAAATCAAGACCATGTGGTATGGGCTGATGGATAGATGCATAGATTAGTGGAAGAGAGCAGAGAACTCAGCTTCAGATAAATAGGCTCAACTGATCTTTGACAAAGGTGTAAACGTAATTCAGTGGATGAAAGCCTCTTCAACAGATGAGGCTGGAGCAGTTTAACACACATAAGCAAAAGAAGAAAAAAAAGAAGAAGAAGAAGAAGGAAAAGAGTGAGGGAAGGAAAAAGATAAAGAAGAAAAGACGAGGGTACAGAGAGAAATTTTGCCACTGTTTAAGACAGAGAACTTCACTGCTGCTTTTACCTTGTTCAGATTCCTGAAAGAGTATTAGAAGCGAGAAATATGGAGAGAAACTGGGTTGCTGGCTGCAGTCTTTCAGTAAGAACAATAGTCCTGGAATTTTTCCATTCATGGATCATTGAAGTCACAATTTACAGTTCACCTGGAGAAGAATTACAACTTCAGCCTGAATCTCAGACATCTAAACAAGTCTCAGCTGAACAGGAGGTGTATCTTACATTGCCTTCTTCACCTGAAAAAGTGTGAAGCACCTGGATGTGCCTCACTAGTCTGGCTTGTTCTGACAGCCCTGAAAAGTTTATCAGAATGCATAGCTTCATCTTTGTTTTTATTCAGAAATAAAACACATGTAAAACCAAACGTGGCCTATATCGATTCCTAAGACAGAGAACTATGGTAGTAAAGGTGGCCCCTTTAAACAAGAATCTGTACAACAAGGCTAGGCTACCATCACTGTCCTGTATCATTTATCACCTGTAGTAAGTGTGTGCTGTACCTGTGTGCCTGGCTGGCATTGCTCTCTAAAGATACTTCCAGACTCTGCATTGTTCAAACCAAGTCAGGCTAGCCCTCCCTGTTATGTCCCACATTATGCTGATTCCCAAGGTAGTAATAAACAGACTTTGTCATCTGCACCAAATGTTTTAATCAACCAATGGCAGAAAGATTACAAAAGTAATCTTAGTAGGGTCTAAAAAATCATTTATATTGGGTTGGCCAAAAAGTTCCTTCAGTTTTGAAGTAGAAATTCTTTTATGCATTTTTCTGTTGACTAATTCCAGACACTTTTCATCAAGTGCTGCTTTCAGTTGGTCTGAAAACAACCATTGTTGGAATTAATTGTCTGGTTGTCCAGAAGGAGCTCATAATAGAGGACTTCCTTCCTATCCCACCATATACACTTCCCCTTCTCAGGATGAAGACCGGCCTGTGGTGTGATTGGTAGTTCATTTCTATCGCCATAATCACTTCTCTTCCCACATTATTGAACAGAACGCACTTGTCATTGCCTGTCACAATTTGTTTTAAAAACAAATTGTAGGGCTTCCCCTGGTGGTCTAGTGGGTAAGGACACCGCCTTGCAGTGCAAGGGGCGCGGGTTTGAGCCCTGGCCTGGGAAGATCCCACGTGCCGCGGAGCGGCTGGACTGATGTGTCCAATTACCGAGCCGGAGCTCTGGAGCGCATGCGCCCAGAGCCGGTGCTCTGCGACGACAGACCCCACCGCAATGGGAGGCCCACAGGAGCCAAAGAACAAAGACGGATGAACACAGAGAAACGAAAGACCAATAGAAGCGGCTCGCCTGCTCCCCTCCCTCCCCAATCCGACCCCCACCCAAAATAAATAAATAAATAAATCTTTAAAAAAAAAAAAAAAAACAAATTGTATTTCTGTTACGTTTAAGTTGAGAATCACATGCAGAAATAAGGTCAAAAAGTTTTTTTCGCTTAACTTACATGGAATCCAAACATCAAAGCGATTAACAGATCAAGCCGATGCCAATGATTTTCCATGCCAGATTTGGATAGTTTGAGTGTGTCAGGTACATTCTGTGTGGTGTAACGTTGATCATTCTCAGCTCATGTCTTTATTTGATTGCTATCAACTTCACTGTTGGTCTGCTCAACAGTGGAGCATGGTCCAGCAAGAAATCTCCAACATGAAACTTCCCAAACTGCTTTTGACAGTTGTATCAGTCACAGCACCTTCTCCACCCACTGCACAAACCTTTGAGCTGCATTGCCTTTCTTGAAATAATAAAGCATAATATGCCAAAAATGTTGCCTTTCTCTTCCATCTTCAATATTAAAATGGCTACACAAAAATTCACTAATTTTGATAACTGTTTAAAATGTGTGCTAATATGACAGCTGTCACCATACAATCTAACAGAATTGTTTAGAATGCAGTGGAAGACAACTAGGTACTACTAGAGCCAGCTTACAGAAAAAAACCAAACAAGCTTTTTGGCCAACCCAATACAAATGGAGCAACAATCATTGTCTCTCTTCAGCTCAACAGCTGAATTCGGGGGAAGGGTAGTTCATCTGCAAAGAGTATAATAAATGTACAAATAAATAAAGTCTACTCATAAATTTCACTTGTGCAACATTTTTAAAAGCTATTGAAATGTCTCGTTTCAGGATGCACACCCTTAATGCATGCTGTTTCTGGACGTCAAGTGGACACAGTGAAGCTGCTGTTGAAGATGGGAGCCAGTATTAACACGCAGGGTATGGCCAAAGATCGGACTCACGTGCCGCGGAGCGGCTGGACTGATGTGTCCAATTACCGAGCCGGAGCTCTGGAGCGCATGCGCCCAGAGCCGGTGCTCTGCGACGACAGACCCCACCGCAATGGGAGGCCCACAGGAGCCAAAGAACAAAGACGGATGAACACAGAGAAACGAAAGACCAATAGAAGCGGCTCGCCTGCTCCCCTCCCTCCCCAATCCGACCCCCACCCAAAATAAATAAATAAATAAATCTTTAAAAAAAAAAAAAAAAACAAATTGTATTTCTGTTACGTTTAAGTTGAGAATCACATGCAGAAATAAGGTCAAAAAGTTTTTTTCGCTTAACTTACATGGAATCCAAACATCAAAGCGATTAACAGATCAAGCCGATGCCAATGATTTTCCATGCCAGATTTGGATAGTTTGAGTGTGTCAGGTACATTCTGTGTGGTGTAACGTTGATCATTCTCAGCTCATGTCTTTATTTGATTGCTATCAACTTCACTGTTGGTCTGCTCAACAGTGGAGCATGGTCCAGCAAGAAATCTCCAACATGAAACTTCCCAAACTGCTTTTGACAGTTGTATCAGTCACAGCACCTTCTCCACCCACTGCACAAACCTTTGAGCTGCATTGCCTTTCTTGAAATAATAAAGCATAATATGCCAAAAATGTTGCCTTTCTCTTCCATCTTCAATATTAAAATGGCTACACAAAAATTCACTAATTTTGATAACTGTTTAAAATGTGTGCTAATATGACAGCTGTCACCATACAATCTAACAGAATTGTTTAGAATGCAGTGGAAGACAACTAGGTACTACTAGAGCCAGCTTACAGAAAAAAACCAAACAAGCTTTTTGGCCAACCCAATACAAATGGAGCAACAATCATTGTCTCTCTTCAGCTCAACAGCTGAATTCGGGGGAAGGGTAGTTCATCTGCAAAGAGTATAATAAATGTACAAATAAATAAAGTCTACTCATAAATTTCACTTGTGCAACATTTTTAAAAGCTATTGAAATGTCTCGTTTCAGGATGCACACCCTTAATGCATGCTGTTTCTGGACGTCAAGTGGACACAGTGAAGCTGCTGTTGAAGATGGGAGCCAGTATTAACACGCAGGACGCTTATGGCCGCACAAGTCTGTGCCTGGCGACCTATCTGGTACTGACCATGACGGTGGCGGGTGTGAAGGAGTAGGAGTGGACCAGATGTGTGGTGACAGGGCCCCCACTTGCACAAGAGTGATCTTGGATTTGTGCAGCTGGCCAGCAGAAATAGAACTTAAAAGTTTGGCCTTAGTCATCTTCAGCATTTATATAACCACTTAAAATTGGTATCATGGATTTAAGTCATTATGGATCTTCCTAATACTCCTCTAGGGGTTTCCCTGGTGGTTCAGTGAAAAAGAACTCACCTGCCAATGCAGGAGGTCTGAGTTTGATCCCTGGGTGGGGAAGACTCCCCTGGGGAAGGAAATGGCAACTCACTCCAGTATTCTTTTTTCTTTTTTTTTTTTTATGCTGGCCTCTTTTATTGGTTTATTTATTTATTTATTTTCATCCACCTTTATTCTTCAGCCTATGTGGGCCTCCCATTGCAGTGGCCTCTCTGGCTGCAGAGCACTGGTTCTGGGCGCATGCGCTCCAGAGCGCTGGCTTGGAGTTGGACACACTGGTCCAGCCACTCCGCGGCACATGGGATCTTCCCGGGCCAAAGATCAAACTGGCACCCCTTGCACTGCAAGGTGGACTCTTTACTGGACTACCAGGGAAACCCCACTCCAGTATTCTTGCCTGGAAAATCCCATGGACAGAGGAGCCTAGGAGCCTACAGTCCATGGGGTTGCAAAAGAGTTGGACAGGACTTAGTGACTGAACAGCAGCAAACAGCAAGCATGCAGAATAGGCTTAAATCAAGCTACACTTCTTCCAGAATGCCAAAATTCACAATTTCCAATTTCTTGGGTTAGCCACTTAAGGGACTGGGAAGTTCTTCTCTAGACCATGGTGAACATGAGCCTAACAGGGTGCCACCTTTGCCTACAACTCTTCCTAGGAACACATTCTAAGAGGCTGCCTGGGAAAGTATCCTTGCAGGACAGCAGGACATTACCCTTTACTGCTGACCCCACCTCTGTTCAGAAGCCCAAGAACCTCACTGGCTCTCCTGAGGCTCCCTGGGAGATGAGAGTAGACGGTGTCTTAGCAATTTCACTGTGAAGCCCACCACTCCCTCCGGCAATGTTTGAATTCAAGTATTAAAGAGAAACTTAGCAAAGAGAACATTCAGAAATTGTCTCAGTCACAGATTCAAACTTAATATACAGAGAAACTTACCATAGAGGTGGGATCCTAGGCAAATTTCTTCACCCCTCCATGCCTCTTTCCTCATTTGTAAAATGTAGTAAAAAGTTTATCATAGTTTATCATAGTTGAGGGAGAACTACCTGCAGAGTCACCCAGGACATAGTAGTGCAAAGCATAGTTTTTGGTTCTAAATAATGACCATAGGATTCAGATGTAGTTGATGGTTTTCTGATTTCTTTTTCTAAAGAAAACCACATATACACATAGTTCCATGAAATGTTACAAAATGATAAAAATATTTCAAGCTCTCCCCCATCAGAAGATTTGTTTTTCAAGAACTGTAAAACTTTGGCAACTCTGAAGTTTGTCCAGTATGCCTTTCTTTTGGTCTCTTGGTCATATTTTTCCTTTTAATCAGGGAACTTGATGATTTAGGTATTAGGCATTAAAACTGGATTTAGTGCATTAGTAAACTATGACTCAAGATTGAAAAGTATTTGCTTCTACTTAACATTTATACTTTATTGGTCAGTTCTCCAAGCCATCTTGAATCTTAGAACCTATGAATTTTAGTGTGCTTTTGTTGAAAGATTTTTTTTTCCAGACTTTTCAGAACTGAAAGTTCTTATCATTATCTTTCTTTCTCCTTCTTGCACTTAGTAACGTTTTTATTATTACCAGTATTGCAAGGGGAAAATACTTAGTAATCTTTCTCTTCTCACTGGGTAATCTTGAGGCTTAACTATACAGAGGTGGAAGAAGCCAGGAAAGTAACAGAGCTTTATTATATAATTCTTCATAATTATAACTGCATTTACTTATAATTAGGTGGGTAACCCAGGTGATTCTGTATGAATGTAGAAAGCATTCTCATTGGCATGTGAGCCAAGCTCAGTTATCAGCAGGGTTGAGTAAATTACTTAAAGTATTAACAAGTAGAAATTGAGGACCTGCCTGCATTTATATTTTCCCTTTGAAATCAGAGAGACAGTGGAGAAATGACCTAACTTTTAGTGCTAACCAAGGAGGAGACAAGCATCAGATGTGGCAATATCAGATCTCAATCTGGTGAATGTGTAGGCAACAGTGAGCTCACAGGAAGTGTCTTGAGGAATTCATAGGTGGATTAAACTACAGTGGGGAGCCCTTGAGAGCATGCTGATGATAGATAATCCCATATTTAGCAGCAGAAAGACCAGTTGGGAGGGACCCAGCCATTAGAGTAGAGTTTAGTTTAGAATTCTAGGCATCAGAAAAGAGACTGATTAAAGTAAGCAAGATATTATATTTGTGGTTACCAGAAAGAGAACTTGAAAAAGAGGTAGAAGGACCATTTGTCAAACATAGAAAAACTGAGGCATAGTGTGGAGGCTGGGACATAGGGACTTAGGGACTTCCCCGGTGGTTCAGTGGTTAAGAAGCCATCTGCCAAAGCAGGGTACATGGGTTCGGTCCCTGGTCTGGAAAGATTCCATATGTACAACTGATGAGCCCGTGCATGACTACTGAAGCCCATACACTCTGGAGCCTGTGCTCTGCAACAAGAGAAGTCACCACAATGAGAAGCCTACACCATACAATTAGAGAATAGTTCCTACCCGCTGCAACGAAAGAAGGCCTACACGCAGCAATAAAGACTCAGTGAATAAATAAAATAAAAATGATAGAGGAGCTTACTTTTGCAGTTTTACCATGACTACCAGTTTTGGAATTAGCATGAGTTGGAGTTAAGCCCATAGAACAAGGGTCTAGAGCTGATTAATCAACCTCATCACTTTGGGCTCTAGGAACTGAATAGAAAAGTGTAATACCAGTGAGTGACCCTAGAAATGGGAAAGCAGAGTCAGAAGGGGCTTCCCTGGGAGCTCCACTGGTAAAGAATCTGCCTACATTACAGGAGACCCCTGTTTGATTCCTGGATCTGGAAGATCCCTGGAGAAGGGACAGGTTACCCACACCAGTATTCTTGGGTTTCCTGGTGGCTTAGATGGTAAAGAGTCCACCTGCAGTGTGGGAGATCTGGGTTAAATCCATGGGTTGGGAAGATCTCCTAGGGAATAGAAAGGCTACCCACTCAACCATTCTTGCCTAATCTTTAGTGAGGAGGAGACAAGAAAAAATCAGATGTGGCAATATCAGATCTCAATCTGGTGAATGTGTAGGCAACAGTGAGCTCACAGGAAGTGTCTTGAGGAATTCATAGGTGGATTAAACTACAGTGGGGAGCCCTTGAGAGCATGCTGATGATAGATAATCCCATATTTAGCAGCAGAAAGACCAGTTGGGAGGGACCCAGCCATTAGAGTAGAGTTTAGTTTAGAATTCTAGGCATCAGAAAAGAGACTGATTAAAGTAAGCAAGATATTATATTTGTGGTTACCAGAAAGAGAACTTGAAAAAGAGGTAGAAGGACCATTTGTCAAACATAGAAAAACTGAGGCATAGTGTGGAGGCTGGGACATAGGGACTTAGGGACTTCCCCGGTGGTTCAGTGGTTAAGAAGCCATCTGCCAAAGCAGGGTACATGGGTTCGGTCCCTGGTCTGGAAAGATTCCATATGTACAACTGATGAGCCCGTGCATGACTACTGAAGCCCATACACTCTGGAGCCTGTGCTCTGCAACAAGAGAAGTCACCACAATGAGAAGCCTACACCATACAATTAGAGAATAGTTCCTACCCGCTGCAACGAAAGAAGGCCTACACGCAGCAATAAAGACTCAGTGAATAAATAAAATAAAAATGATAGAGGAGCTTACTTTTGCAGTTTTACCATGACTACCAGTTTTGGAATTAGCATGAGTTGGAGTTAAGCCCATAGAACAAGGGTCTAGAGCTGATTAATCAACCTCATCACTTTGGGCTCTAGGAACTGAATAGAAAAGTGTAATACCAGTGAGTGACCCTAGAAATGGGAAAGCAGAGTCAGAAGGGGCTTCCCTGGGAGCTCCACTGGTAAAGAATCTGCCTACATTACAGGAGACCCCTGTTTGATTCCTGGATCTGGAAGATCCCTGGAGAAGGGACAGGTTACCCACACCAGTATTCTTGGGTTTCCCTGGTGGCTTAGATGGTAAAGAGTCCACCTGCAGTGTGGGAGATCTGGGTTAAATCCATGGGTTGGGAAGATCTCCTAGGGAATAGAAAGGCTACCCACTCAACCATTCTTGCCTGGAGAATTTTATGGCTCATCCATGGGTCACAAAGAGTTGGACACAACTGAGTGACTTTCACTTCAAACTTAGAGGCAGCTGGGAGGGGGTGGAGGAGGGAGGGGGCCAGGGATATACATATGACTAATCTGGGATTATATATATCTGTAAACAACAAAACTCTGTAAAAGTAAAATAAAAATAATTATTTTAAAAAAATTAAAAAACTTAGAAGTCTTGGAATCAGTCTGTATCTGACAGGATGCCTCGGGAATCCACACCTCAAGTCTGTCAGCCCTGAATGGGGGTTATGGTCCTTAACCAACCACTTGAGGTCTAATAGGACATGTTTTCAGCCAATCAAAAGAAGAGAGGGAAAAAAAACTGGAGAAAGTTTGTTGGACTCTGTTGCCATGTTATGCAGGACTGTGTTATATAACACTGCATTTGCTCTTCCAGGGATGGCTGGAAGGTTGTGTGAGTCTACTCAGAAATGGTGCCAAGCACAATATTCCAGATAAAAATGGTCGTCTTCCACTGCATGCTGCCACTGCTGAGCCCGATGTGAGGTATGTACGTAGCCATGTTCACACGGCACTCAGGTTGGGAGGCACCCAACCTGGATTAGGAGGTCGTCTAATCCAACCCTCATAGCAAACAAACACAAAATCAATCCATTTCTTTGGTATTTGCAACAAACAGGACCACATCTCAGTGAATCAAAATAGCCTGGAATGATCTCAACTCTAATCTCAACCTCAGTTTGACTTCTTTAAAACCCTTTTCTCCTAGTCTCTGATTTTAGAAGAAATTCATCACTTTGGGCTCTAGGAACTGAATAGAAAAGTGTAATACCAGTGAGTGACCCTAGAAATGGGAAAGCAGAGTCAGAAGGGGCTTCCCTGGGAGCTCCACTGGTAAAGAATCTGCCTACATTACAGGAGACCCCTGTTTGATTCCTGGATCTGGAAGATCCCTGGAGAAGGGACAGGTTACCCACACCAGTATTCTTGGGTTTCCCTGGTGGCTTAGATGGTAAAGAGTCCACCTGCAGTGTGGGAGATCTGGGTTAAATCCATGGGTTGGGAAGATCTCCTAGGGAATAGAAAGGCTACCCACTCAACCATTCTTGCCTGGAGAATTTTATGGCTCATCCATGGGTCACAAAGAGTTGGACACAACTGAGTGACTTTCACTTCAAACTTAGAGGCAGCTGGGAGGGGGTGGAGGAGGGAGGGGGCCAGGGATATACATATGACTAATCTGGGATTATATATATCTGTAAACAACAAAACTCTGTAAAAGTAAAATAAAAATAATTATTTTAAAAAAATTAAAAAACTTAGAAGTCTTGGAATCAGTCTGTATCTGACAGGATGCCTCGGGAATCCACACCTCAAGTCTGTCAGCCCTGAATGGGGGTTATGGTCCTTAACCAACCACTTGAGGTCTAATAGGACATGTTTTCAGCCAATCAAAAGAAGAGAGGGAAAAAAAACTGGAGAAAGTTTGTTGGACTCTGTTGCCATGTTATGCAGGACTGTGTTATATAACACTGCATTTGCTCTTCCAGGGATGGCTGGAAGGTTGTGTGAGTCTACTCAGAAATGGTGCCAAGCACAATATTCCAGATAAAAATGGTCGTCTTCCACTGCATGCTGCCACTGCTGAGCCCGATGTGAGGTATGTACGTAGCCATGTTCACACGGCACTCAGGTTGGGAGGCACCCAACCTGGATTAGGAGGTCGTCTAATCCAACCCTCATAGCAAACAAACACAAAATCAATCCATTTCTTTGGTATTTGCAACAAACAGGACCACATCTCAGTGAATCAAAATAGCCTGGAATGATCTCAACTCTAATCTCAACCTCAGTTTGACTTCTTTAAAACCCTTTTCTCCTAGTCTCTGATTTAAGAAGAAATTCTGTGTGTCCTCGTCTGAAATCATATATTCGTTCATTCAATTAATCAATCAATTATTAATTCAATAACTTTTTATCGAGTGCTTAGAGTGCTTATTATGGACCCATCTCCACCCTAGAGTTCCACATGAGCAAGACAGTAGCTCTGACCTCACAGAGCTTACTTTCAAGTGAAGGAGTTAAGTGACACACTAGTAAACAAATAAATAGGATAATTTCAAATAGTGATGAGGGCAATGATAGAAAACGAACAAGGTAGAGAACATTCCTATCTGAACTCAGGGTCATGTCCACATTTATGGATAGCATCAACCACAAATTGGCACTTGTCTCTGGCACTTGCCATCTACCTCTGGTGTTTCCCAGGTAGCACTAGGGATAAAGAATCCACCTGCCAATGTAGGAGACACAAGAGATGCAGGTACAATCCCTGAGTCAGGAGGATTCCAGGAGTAGGAAATGGCAACCCACTCCAGTATTCCTGCCTGGAGAATCCTATGGACAGAGGAGCTCAGTGGGCTACAGTCCCTGGGATCACAAAGAGTCGGACACAATTGAGCAACTGAGCACACATCTACCTCTACAAGGATTAAATCATCTGCTGCTTCAGCTGCTGATTTTCAACACCACCCTCTGCCCTGAAAGAAGTTCAGAGCAAAAATTAGGCATGCTGTGCTCAAGGGAAAATTGGCAGGACAGGTCTTCAGATGGTTATGTATTTTCAGGAGGCAGTTTTATGAGTCCAGTTTTCCTATCTCATATATAGTAAAACATCAAAATCCTTTATGGTGATGACCGCTCCTTATGACTAGCAAAAGCTTCATGCGACGAGCAGAAACCCTCTGGAAAAATATGTACTTGATTGCGTGTACTCCCCCTTCATCAAAATCTCGTATGCACTGACTCTCCTCCTTGCTTTCTTGGAGTAGTTTCCCAGAGGTATCTGAGGTACTGTCTCCTGGGCCACAGTCCTAATTTTGTCCCCAAATAAAACTTAACCTGCAACTCTCATGTTGTGCCTTTTTTTTTTTTTTAAGTCGACTGGAAGGAGGCAAAGACCTAGCAAAGGAGACTGACAGGGCAGAGGGGTAACCAGTGGAATAGAAGGAAAACCAGAAGTGCGTGCTGCTGGAGGCCATGCAAAGAAAAGTCCTCAAAGACTTGGATGATTGAGAAAGTCACCTTTTCGTAATACAATTGTGCAACAAAGGAAAAAGCCTTGCCCAGACAGTCCTCTGTACTAAGTGGCCTGGGTCCCCAGCCTTTCCAAAACCCTCCTAGCAGCTTGATAACAGCGTTTCCCACTGTGGAATCAGCAACATTCAAGGCACTTCCTGCCCTCTGCTGACAGAGCAGACCCCTGACAGGAATTTCTCATTTCCAAGCTAGGCTGCTGGCCAGCACCTCAGGGGGTGCGTTCTGCTGCCTCCTCCTCCACACCCTGTGTCAAGAAGTAAACTGAAGCTTGTGGGGGTTGAGGAGACCAAGGCCCCTTCCACATTGAGAGGTAATAGAATTTCTTCATTTCAGTCTGGTTTACACTAAAGTAAGAAGACTTGGGGAATTCCAGGACTATTCCCAACCAAGCCTTGCCTCTTGTTATCATTGGATCATATCCAGGAATAATAGAAAACTAAGATTTACTTAAAGCCCAACAAAACAAGGAAGTTTAGAGAAGAAACAGCAAGCCTAGAGCTAACAGTCAGTGCACATCATACAAAGAAGTTCAGAGCAAAATTAGGCATGCTGTGCTCAAGGGAAAATTGGCAGGACAGGTCTTCAGATGGTTATGTATTTTCAGGAGGCAGTTTTATGAGTCCAGTTTTCCTATCTCATATATAGTAAAACATCAAAATCCTTTATGGTGATGACCGCTCCTTATGACTAGCAAAAGCTTCATGCGACGAGCAGAAACCCTCTGGAAAAATATGTACTTGATTGCGTGTACTCCCCCTTCATCAAAATCTCGTATGCACTGACTCTCCTCCTTGCTTTCTTGGAGTAGTTTCCCAGAGGTATCTGAGGTACTGTCTCCTGGGCCACAGTCCTAATTTTGTCCCCAAATAAAACTTAACCTGCAACTCTCATGTTGTGCCTTTTTTTTTTTTTTAAGTCGACTGGAAGGAGGCAAAGACCTAGCAAAGGAGACTGACAGGGCAGAGGGGTAACCAGTGGAATAGAAGGAAAACCAGAAGTGCGTGCTGCTGGAGGCCATGCAAAGAAAAGTCCTCAAAGACTTGGATGATTGAGAAAGTCACCTTTTCGTAATACAATTGTGCAACAAAGGAAAAAGCCTTGCCCAGACAGTCCTCTGTACTAAGTGGCCTGGGTCCCCAGCCTTTCCAAAACCCTCCTAGCAGCTTGATAACAGCGTTTCCCACTGTGGAATCAGCAACATTCAAGGCACTTCCTGCCCTCTGCTGACAGAGCAGACCCCTGACAGGAATTTCTCATTTCCAAGCTAGGCTGCTGGCCAGCACCTCAGGGGGTGCGTTCTGCTGCCTCCTCCTCCACACCCTGTGTCAAGAAGTAAACTGAAGCTTGTGGGGGTTGAGGAGACCAAGGCCCCTTCCACATTGAGAGGTAATAGAATTTCTTCATTTCAGTCTGGTTTACACTAAAGTAAGAAGACTTGGGGAATTCCAGGACTATTCCCAACCAAGCCTTGCCTCTTGTTATCATTGGATCATATCCAGGAATAATAGAAAACTAAGATTTACTTAAAGCCCAACAAAACAAGGAAGTTTAGAGAAGAAACAGCAAGCCTAGAGCTAACAGTCAGTGCACATCATACAAAGATGACTACCTTTTGATGAAAAAAGAATGACTTTTCTAGACAAGCCACAAAAATATTTAGTCACAAAACCATACTGTTTTCCCAAGAGTGTGTGTGTGTGTTAGTGTCTCAGTTGTGTCCAACTCTTTGCAACCCCATGGAATGTAGCCTGCCGGGCTCCTCTGTTAATGGGATGTTTCAGGCAAGAATACTAGAGTGTGTAGCCATCCCCTTCTCCAAGGACGCTTCCCCAACCAAGGATTGAACCTGTGTCACCCACATTGCAGACAGATTCTTTACCACCTGAGCCACCATTTTAAAGATTATTCTGCCTCAGTTTGCTCCATTTAGATGATTTTACCTGCCTCACTTGGAGCAGTCATATCAAAATCTACGTGATACTGGAAAATGAACACCTACTTTAGTTATGGTCTCACATTACAGGCAGATTCTTTACCATCTGATCCACCAGGGAAGCCATACCCATCGTTTTAACATAATAAGTTTAGTCCAGTATAGGTTTCCTGGATTGACTTGGGGTGGGATATGGCTCCCCTTCACAGGTAATTCAGAGATGTAAGCTTGTGGCTTCATTATCTCCTAGGATCTTTTTTTTTTTTTTTTTCCAGTCTGCAGATAGGGTAAGAGGAGTATAGATAAGCCTCACTTACTTCTTTAAAATCTCAGACTATAAATGACACAGTTCACTTCTGCTGACATGCCATTAATAAGGATGAGTCAATTGGTGACAAGGAGCCCTGGGGAGCATAGTCCATGACCAAGAAACAATCTGCCTCCTGGCGATGACTCCAACCCAAGAAAGGGGAATAAGAACAAAAAGCTGAAAAGCTGACTCTGCCATTAAACCATTACACCTGACTGGTGAACTAAGCCTTTGCATCAAAATCCTAACTCAATTTGATCAATAGATTAAGTTTATCATCTGAAATCACTACAATCGTGTATTAAAAAACAATCTTAAGTGTACTTCCTCTTTTGTGGACTTATTAAACTATTTTTTATTATACCCAGCAGTGCCTCTAGACTCTCTAGGACTTACATTACATCACTGTAACTGAGATAACACAGAGATGTGGCTTCCCCTTCTCATGAAATTGTCCCAAATGACCCAGTCACCACCTTTGGAAAAGCTGAAGCCAGAAAAACAAACATCCTCTGCGTGCTGATGAAATAGTTTTATTGTCCTAAATGGACAGTTTGCTGATTCTGAAAGATAAAGCCTGCTTTAATTATGGTAATGTTAGCTGCTGTAAACTAGAAAAACCCGAAGGGTAAGATTAAATATACCCAAACCAAAATTAGCATTTCTGATAAATGTTCTCCAAAAATGAATTGGGTTAAACTTTAACAACTGTTGAGTTAAAAAGAGAAATACAATGGAGGAATTGTACATTAAGTTTTATTGGGGGCAAAGTGAGGATTATAATCCAGGAGACAGCATTTCAAATAGCTCTGAGAAAGTGCTCGAAGAGGTAGGAAGGTCAGTGTATATATGATTTGGGTAAAGAGGAGTATATACAGTCAAGCATATATTTTTGTAGAAGGTTGCTTCGAGTCACAAGAAGCAATCATCACCATGAAAGATGTTATTGCTTTCTAGACATGAGGAGATGAAATAATGGGGCTCATAAAATCTTATCCTGAAAATATCTAACTCCATAAAGTTTCTCCCAGAGTACTGGGTGTCTCGTTCCTGATCTCCACCCTGAACTCCTCCAGGAGGTTAGGTCAGCAGTCTCAGCAGCTTGGACTGAGTCTTTGTAGAGGCAGATGACAAGGGCCCATCTTTAGTTTTGCACAGCCTGTATAGCAAATCAAATGGCTTTGTTACCTAGAGAGTATTTCACAACTAGCTTAACGGAAAGGATTTCTTATGGAATTACATTACTTAAAACTACGTATTTTATCACAGTTCTATTGAGAGATCTTATGACTGTAGCTGAGTTTGATAACATCTGCTTTAAATGTTTCAAGGCAAAACTAACAGCGCCAAAGAAGTTGGGCTTCAATTGCCCATTTGTGTGTCTACTTGAACTCAGAATCATTTTCTAAGAAAAACTCTTAGTTTGTCTTATAGGCACTTTCTGATCCTAAAATCATAATGCAGAAGGGAGTGACCTTCCTTAGGTCATGCAAATCTGTGCAACTATTTAATTTTCCTAAATGGAAACAACTTTAGGCCAGCTTGTCTGACCATTAAAGCACATAGGTCTGTAGTTACAACAAGCACAATGATGGTAATCACCACTGATTATTTATCTAATCTTTACCACACCTCTGTGTGATAGGTAGTAGTTCTGTGTGATAGGTAGTAGTGCTATAGAGAAAACCAAGGCATCAAGAAGATAACTTAAAAAAAAAAAAAAAATGTAGATAACTAATTACCTAGTGCCTGCATGAAGTAGCCTGCCCAGTGGGTCTGCTGTGCTCCTGAAGTCCTCTGCTGTGAGTCCTGCTGAATTCATTTTAATGGCCGCATTTTGTCATTAAGCCCTCGGTCTATATCAAGAGGCCTTAAAAGAAACAGCCTTATGGGACTCTCTGGCAGTTCAGTGGATAAGACTCTGTTCTTCCAATGCAGGGGACATGTGTTCAATTACCGGTCTAAGAAGTTCTGCACGCCATGTAGCCAAAACAACAACAACAAAAAAACAGCCTTACAGAACTCCTTATTGTCTGATTGTCAGGAAATATTTTGTTCATTACAGTGTCCAAAAAAAATCTTTTCTGAAAAACCACAAGAAAAATTTCTACTGAAGGAGGAATTCCTGTGCTGCTCCAGATGAATTTTTTTTATTATTTTTATTATGTGGACACTGTGAGTTATGATCAGGTTTCTCTCTTTGCATGTTGAGAAAACTCCAAACCCAATTTGGGTCTCACCTCTGGCATGCACATAGGGCCATAATTATGTGTTCTTTATCCTGCCATTGTTTTCTCTTTGCCTAGTTTCTTCTTGGGATCTTTGTCTTGCTATATGTATCTGAAAACCACCTAAAATCCTTTTTATGGATGGAGGTAAAGGTGACCAGGAGTGCCAGCTCAGGCATCAGACTGGCTGAGTATGAATCTGACTCCATCTCTTACAAAACATATTACCTTGGGCAAGTTAACACATCAAGGTTCAGCTTTCTTTTTTACCTCCTAGGTAAGTAGGCAGAAGTTTGTCTTATAGGCACTTTCTGATCCTAAAATCATAATGCAGAAGGGAGTGACCTTCCTTAGGTCATGCAAATCTGTGCAACTATTTAATTTTCCTAAATGGAAACAACTTTAGGCCAGCTTGTCTGACCATTAAAGCACATAGGTCTGTAGTTACAACAAGCACAATGATGGTAATCACCACTGATTATTTATCTAATCTTTACCACACCTCTGTGTGATAGGTAGTAGTTCTGTGTGATAGGTAGTAGTGCTATAGAGAAAACCAAGGCATCAAGAAGATAACTTAAAAAAAAAAAAAAAATGTAGATAACTAATTACCTAGTGCCTGCATGAAGTAGCCTGCCCAGTGGGTCTGCTGTGCTCCTGAAGTCCTCTGCTGTGAGTCCTGCTGAATTCATTTTAATGGCCGCATTTTGTCATTAAGCCCTCGGTCTATATCAAGAGGCCTTAAAAGAAACAGCCTTATGGGACTCTCTGGCAGTTCAGTGGATAAGACTCTGTTCTTCCAATGCAGGGGACATGTGTTCAATTACCGGTCTAAGAAGTTCTGCACGCCATGTAGCCAAAACAACAACAACAAAAAAACAGCCTTACAGAACTCCTTATTGTCTGATTGTCAGGAAATATTTTGTTCATTACAGTGTCCAAAAAATCTTTTCTGAAAAACCACAAGAAAAATTTCTACTGAAGGAGGAATTCCTGTGCTGCTCCAGATGAATTTTTTTTATTATTTTTATTATGTGGACACTGTGAGTTATGATCAGGTTTCTCTCTTTGCATGTTGAGAAAACTCCAAACCCAATTTGGGTCTCACCTCTGGCATGCACATAGGGCCATAATTATGTGTTCTTTATCCTGCCATTGTTTTCTCTTTGCCTAGTTTCTTCTTGGGATCTTTGTCTTGCTATATGTATCTGAAAACCACCTAAAATCCTTTTTATGGATGGAGGTAAAGGTGACCAGGAGTGCCAGCTCAGGCATCAGACTGGCTGAGTATGAATCTGACTCCATCTCTTACAAAACATATTACCTTGGGCAAGTTAACACATCAAGGTTCAGCTTTCTTTTTTACCTCCTAGGTAAGTAGGCAGAAGTAAATGAGAAAATATGTGGTAAAGCACTGAACCCTGTCAGTTGTCAGTGTTTACCCTGTGCTAGTGATGATGACAAGGGTGAAGATATTGATGATGATGACGATGGAAGAGAGAAATAAAGAGGTAGGATTGATCAGCCCTAGAGAATGAAAGCCTCCCACCACCATCTACCAGCTCTCACCCTGGCCTTCTTCACCTTAGCACACACAGGTCCACAAAATTATATCCACACAGTTGCATGTGCACACAGTCCTGCACTCACATGAGCACATGTTTACTGCAAAACGTCATCAGAGTATGAACAGCGTTCCCATTTAGATTAACCTTAGGACATAGAGCTTGCGAGATATTAGAGCTCAATGAACAACAAACTCATCCATTAGCTCCTCTGAAACTCCCTTCTCTACTGACATGTATCTATGTCAGTGTACATACGTTTATATTTTTCCTCTCAGTATAAGCATTAAGTGCCAGCCACATTGTGGACTTGTACTTGGGTATTGACTCCTTTTAAAATCCACTAACCCTTGGATTTCCAAACAGCACGCTCCTGCCACTTAGTGCTTACTGGAGACTATTTAGAGTGAAGTCTCAAACTGAAGCAGCTTGTAAACAAGCCAAGGGGCCACTTCAATTAGCCCTTTGCCTCCAGAGAAATTTTGGTTCTCTGATCGAAACATCTCTCTCGCCAACTAACCAGTCAGTGCCAATATGCAGCCTTAGCTAAGCAACAGCTCAGTGGGGAATCTCAGCTGCTTTGGGGAGGAAGGACTATAATTAAGAACACCAGAGCAAGTTGGACGGACAAAAGCAAAGGTGCACAGGTTTCATCTCACGAGTCCCCTTCCTGCTTCTCAGCAGGTCTGAGTTTTCTCCTTTTCAGCTCCCTATGGTTCTCCTGGCTCCTTTGGCTGGGGACATTCAGAGGGCGTCTATGTGCAAGAGGGGGCATGATCATTAACAAAGTTGCCAAGAGCACACAGTTGTGTTTGTACAACGTTAGGCATGCTAGACTTGGAAGGCAAGCAGCGATTTCCTCTGAAAGCAATCATAGGGCTCTCTGAAAGTCTTTTTCTTGGTCTCCATGGTTACCAGCGGATTTCCCCCTCCCCCTCCTTTTTTTTCCTCCCCTGCCCAAGTGTTAGCAGCTCCACCTCTTTTTATTTTCTTGATTACAGCTAGAGCGAGGAAGGAAATCATTTCTTTGGGGTCCTGTTCTCTAGTTTCCAGGTGATACGTTCTAACCTGCAGTGGATGTTTCATGGCAGCATACTCTCACCTCAGGGCAGCTTCAGGGACAGGAGAGCAGATGGTAGCCTTGAGGACCCTTTTCCCCAGGCTTCCCCGAGCTGAGCCAGTTCCAGGACTGTGAGCCCAAAGGGCCAGCAAAACAGAGAAGCTCAAGGAGACAACCCTCCCTTGTTTCCAAGATACTTCTAAGTGAGCTCTCTCTGGCCTAAGGGGTAGGAGCTTTCTATAACAAGAAATCAATCATTACAAAGAATTTATTATAGTATGTAAAGTCCATTCTAAGTGCTTTGTGTGTACTGACTCATTTAAAGTCACAACAGATCTATAAGGAGTAGGTGGTGTTGTTAAGTTTATTTTAAAGATAGGAAAATGTAGACACTGAGACTTTCCTAACTTGTCCAGAGTCTGGCTGACTGGTATGGGAGCAGGGGTTCTCAAAGAGACAGTCTGGCCCCAGCCCCTTGCTGTCCTCACTGCTCACTCTGCCTGTCTGCTAGAGATCCGATCCAGCTGTCCTGCATCTGGTAGGAGGTAGGCCTGATGCTGTCGCTGGAGATCTGAGAGCCAGAGTTTTAGCTTGTATGGGCTATAATATATGGGCTTGGGGATTATGGGAGAAATATTCCTGGGTCAGCTTAGCCCAAAACAGAGGTTCTGAGAAAACACAATTATGAAGTCTGCAAGTCTGCTGGTCGTTAGGACAGATACAGGACAAGTTTCTTGCAGACTTTGTCTGAACTGTGGAACACTATAGACGTACCAGGTCGGAAATCAGACACCTGGGTTCTAGACCAGGCTAAACAACCAAGGCAATGTGTGATGGCTTTGGCTAGGAGTGTAATGCATCGGGTCATTTGCCTTCATAAAATGAGAAAGAGAGAGAGACTACTCCTCTGCAAATTTGTATCAGCTTTAAGATTGATGAGTCTTAGTGACTCAGGAATCAAATGAAGGCAAGCAGAATAGATTTGGTATATATCACTCAGTGATATCAATTTCCCTGTGAGAGGGAAAACATGAATTAGGGATGACTAAGAAAGTTTTGTTTTTTTTTTTTTTTAAAGATTTTATTTGTTTACTTTGGGCGGGGGTCGGGTTGGGGAGGGAGGGGAGTGGGCGGGCCACTTCTATTGGTCTTTCATTTCTCTATTTTCATTCGTCTTCGTTCTTTGGCTCCTGTGGGCCTCCCATCGTGGTGGCGTCTGTCGTCGCAGAGCGCCGGCTCTGGGCACGTGCGCTCCAGAGCTGCGGCTCGGTGATTGGACACATCAGTCTAGCCGCTCCGCAGCACGTGGGATCTTCCCAGGCCAGGATCGAACCGGCGGCCCTTGCACTGCAAGGCGGTGTCCTTACCCACTGGACCACCAGGGGAAGCCCGACTAAGAAAGTTTTAATGAAAGACTAGGCTTCCCTAGTGGCTGAGATGATAAAGAATCTGCCTGCAATGCAGAAATCCCAGGTTCAATTCTTACGTTCGGAAGATACCCTAGAGAAGGGAATGGCAACCCACTCCAGTATTCTTACCTGGAGAACTCCCTATGGACAGAGGAGCCTGGCGAGCTATAGTCCATGGGATCGCAAAGAATTGGACATGACTGAGTGAGTAACACATTTGAAATTAACCAACAAAAGATGGTGACAATCTCCCACCCCCACTCTTCTCCAAAAGCATACAAATGTTACACCCCAAGGTCACAAAATGCAAGGAAGGAAGCTGTTGTTGGAACCTGGGTGGTAGTTGTAATTGGAATGCAGGAGAGGGGCCACCTGGCAGGACCCCAGGTCTTTAGTTGAGGGAAAAAGTCATTGTCAGAAAGGGAAGTGGCTGCTCTCCTTCCTCGTGCAGGTTCTCCCTCAGCCCAATGGAAGTCAGAGGGCAGGAGACCTGGATGATGACGTTGTTGGCAGTCAGCCTTCAGAGCAAGACCACTGCAGAGCAGAGGCTGAACCTGAGAGGCAAACAGAAATATCCAGCATAGGGCTCACCTGTGATCTTCGGAGGCTCACCCAGGATGTGAGAAGAGGTCTAGAGCTCCCCCACCCCTGTTCTCATCTGGGTAGAGCCTGCTTCTCCCAGTGTGATCACACTGCTCGAGAGCAGCCCCAGGGGATTCTGTCTGACTGCACATGATCTCAGTCTGCTCAGGGTCAGCCGAGGACAAACAGACTGGACACAACTGACCCCCTGCTCCCTCTCATTCTCCTTCACTCAGCACTTAGACCAGATGTGCCCTAGAGACCAGACCATGGCCATTAATGAGACACAGAGAGAGAGAGAGGAAGGGAAGGGAAAGGAAAGAAAGGAAGAAAAGAGAGCAGAGACAGGGGATACCCTCCTTCCATAAGCAGCTGTGAGGGAAATTATGAAAGATGGTGGCAACCGAAATGCAATTATTTTTGTAGCATCTTCCCACTTGATGGAGGAATTCCAGAATTCAGAAAAAGTAAAAGAGATGTCCCCTTTGCAGTCATAGTCACTGTTCTTTTAATATCTGTGTGCTAATTAAATCACAGCATTGTCCTGGCTCCCCACAAAACAGTGGTTAAACTAGATTTAACACAGGAAGCCCACTGTGGTGCTCTGTGATGACCTAGAATAGTGGGGGAGGGGGAAGAGAGGGAGGCTCAACAGGGAGGGAATATATGCATAATTACGGCTGATTCGAGTTGTTGTATGGTAGAAACCAGTACAACATTGTAAGAAAAAAAGCCTAGGCTTCCTGGTTATATCACCGTCACTGAAGTCCACCCCCACTTAAGTTCTCTCATAATGCAGTATGATCAATCCCTCTGGTCAGTATTAAGCAACTTAACACTTAGGACTTAAGATGTCACCTAAACTGAGCAATGGTGAAAATCTGATTCAGGAGAAAGATAATTTTTTCATTGTCTGCCCATAGACAACCTTTTATCGTCTTGGTGCGTTTAGTTTGCTGAGGTGACCATAACAAAGTACCACAGGCTGGGTTGGCTTAAGCTGCAAAAATTTTATTTTCTTACAGTTCTGAAGGCTGGAAGTCCAACATCAAAGTGCCAGTAGACTTGGTTTCCTCTGAGACTCTCTGCTTGGCTTTCGATTGCCATCCTCTTCTAGCCTCTCCACGTGGTCTTTCCACTGTGAAGGTGAAGTGGAAGTGTTAGTTGCTCAGTTGTATCTGACTCTTTGCGACCCCATGAACTGTAGCCCACCAGGCTTCTCTGTCCATGGAATTATACAGGCAAGAATACTGGAATGAGTTTCCATTTCCTTCTCCAGGGCATCTTCCTGATCCAGGGATCAAACCTGGATCTCTGGCATTGCAGGCAGATTCTTCACTGTCTGAGCTACCAGGAAGCCCTCTGAGCCCTCTGCGTGTCCTTGTCTCCTCTTTTATGAGAACACCAATCATATGGGATTAGGGCCCACTGTAATCCTTCAGTGTAACTTAATTACCTCTTTAAAGGCTGTATCTCCAAATACAGTCACATTCTAAGGCACTGGGTGGGGTGGGGTGTTAGAGAGGATTACTAGGTGGCACTAGTGGTAAAGAACTCACAAGAGACCTAAGAGACTTGGGTTCGATCCTGAGTCAGGAAGATCTCCTGGAAGAGGGACTGGCAACCCACTCCAGTATCCTTGCCTGGAGGCTCACAAGGACTAAAGAGCCTGGTCGACTGGAGTCCATAGGGTCACAAAGAACTGGACACAACTGAAGTGATTGAGCGTCCACCCACACAAGTGGTTAAAGCTTCAACGTATAAATTGGGGGAGGGGGACACAATTCTGTCTATGATAATGAGCATCCATTGATTAATTCACTCAGCACTTAGTAGTTTCCAAATCTGATTATTTACAAAAATTTTCTGAACAACCTATTTAAACAGTAGAAGCTAGACTTTTCTACAGACCTGCTGAGTCAGAAATCTTGAATATACACCCCAGGTATTTGTGGTTTTAAAAAACCTCCCCAGGGGAAATTTTGAGATAGAGCCAGGATTAAAACTTCTAAGAGTAAATATTCTAGAAATAACACTTACTGTGTTCCAGGCATGCCTTAAATACTGTCTGCATATTCGCTCACTTAATCTTCACACTAAACTATAAGGTAGACTCTTTCATTCCCCCATTTTACAAGAAAGAGGATACATAGTCACTCTGAGACTCTCTGCTTGGCTTTCGATTGCCATCCTCTTCTAGCCTCTCCACGTGGTCTTTCCACTGTGAAGGTGAAGTGGAAGTGTTAGTTGCTCAGTTGTATCTGACTCTTTGCGACCCCATGAACTGTAGCCCACCAGGCTTCTCTGTCCATGGAATTATACAGGCAAGAATACTGGAATGAGTTTCCATTTCCTTCTCCAGGGCATCTTCCTGATCCAGGGATCAAACCTGGATCTCTGGCATTGCAGGCAGATTCTTCACTGTCTGAGCTACCAGGAAGCCCTCTGAGCCCTCTGCGTGTCCTTGTCTCCTCTTTTATGAGAACACCAATCATATGGGATTAGGGCCCACTGTAATCCTTCAGTGTAACTTAATTACCTCTTTAAAGGCTGTATCTCCAAATACAGTCACATTCTAAGGCACTGGGTGGGGGTGGGGTGTTAGAGAGGATTACTAGGTGGCACTAGTGGTAAAGAACTCACAAGAGACCTAAGAGACTTGGGTTCGATCCCTGAGTCAGGAAGATCTCCTGGAAGAGGGACTGGCAACCCACTCCAGTATCCTTGCCTGGAGGCTCACAAGGACTAAAGAGCCTGGTCGACTGGAGTCCATAGGGTCACAAAGAACTGGACACAACTGAAGTGATTGAGCGTCCACCCACACAAGTGGTTAAAGCTTCAACGTATAAATTGGGGGAGGGGGACACAATTCTGTCTATGATAATGAGCATCCATTGATTAATTCACTCAGCACTTAGTAGTTTCCAAATCTGATTATTTACAAAAATTTTCTGAACAACCTATTTAAACAGTAGAAGCTAGACTTTTCTACAGACCTGCTGAGTCAGAAATCTTGAATATACACCCCAGGTATTTGTGGTTTTAAAAAACCTCCCCAGGGAATTCTGAGATAGAGCCAGGATTAAAACTTCTAAGAGTAAATATTCTAGAAATAACACTTACTGTGTTCCAGGCATGCCTTAAATACTGTCTGCATATTCGCTCACTTAATCTTCACACTAAACTATAAGGTAGACTCTTTCATTCCCCCCCATTTTACAGATGAGGATACATAGGCACAGAGAAGTTACATTACTTGTCTATGGTCACAGATATGATCAGTAACATGACTGGACTATGAACTTAAATAGTCTGGCTCCAGAGTTTGGATTCCTGACTCCTAAACTCAATTGCTTTACTCCTACAGATGGAGTGTTGACCTCAGTCAACCAAGTATGGGGCCCAAGTGGGATAAGAACTTGAACCTGAGAATCATTAGCAGTTAATAACTGCTATTGCATGCTTAGATATTTGTGTGTTTTAGGAAGAGTAAACAAAGTTGTAAATGCTGACTGCCTCCAGGTATAACCTATACATTTAAAGTATGACTCACGTACCAAGTGGTGAAGCAATTGGAAAGCACTCTACAAGATTATGTAAAATGAATAAAGAATAAGCACTAGAGAATTTGGCTTCTTTGAGTGAACATGCAGGGATACAGGTTTGGTGAATAAGATAAGCCTGAGGATTCGCTTTCTCTATTCCCTTTTGCCCCTCCAGAAGCACTAAGATAGAGAGGTGGAAGACAAGATAGAGGTCTTCCTCCTACCTGCCTTCTCATGCCTTCTTGCCTATCACCCCAGCTTCTTTCCCATGGATCTAAGCCTTAGTAAAAGTCAAAGGGCATCTGGTCATTTGGAGGCCTTCAGCAGACTGTATTTCTAATGTCATTTTTTCATATAGATTCTGTTCTTTTAAGCCACTTCTCCTGTTTTTCTTTACAGGCTCCTAACAGTCCTGGTGCAACAGTCAAACCTCAATGAGATTAATCACCAGGATAATGAGGTGAGCTCTGGCAAGGAATGGTTGGCCATTGGGCATGTTAGAGTAGGGAGAGGGGTTTTTCTGAATCACACTGCTTCCTCTCTCACAAGGCTGAAGTGACTTCGCGCACACACACCCCCTGAGAGGAAAGCCTGTGTCTCTATTATTAATTCTCAGGCAGAAAATTTTCCCACTGTGGGTGTGGATAGCTTTTAATCAGGAAGGATTTAATGCATTAAGTATTTAAGCATCTGTCTACCACAGAGACTTTGTAATTTCCCTTTGGACACTAAGAAACAAATACTGCTCTTTCCTGTCTTCTCATGTACCAAAAACTTCGATGGCTGTCAACGCTCTCTCTTTGAGTGAAAGACAATAGATAATAATTCTAGGCTGCCTGCTCCAGAACCCATGTTATTAATGCCAATGATCACAACTGCTGTTTCCTTTGTGTTGCAAGGGAGTTCTGTACCAGGCTTCCAAGAAGACAGCAGAACACTCTCAACAAAGTTCCTGAGGGAGGGTGGGTCAGACCAGGCAGAGCTGCCCCAGAGCCACTAAGGGCTTGCATTAGTTAACTCTTTTAAAGACCAAGTGTGGTTTTTATTAGCCAGCCTAATTTCTTTAACTAGCTTCTTCAAACTAATTTAAATATCTTATTTTTAATGGAATTTTTTAGTGTAAACTTAATTTGACTTCACTAAAAATGTCTGATAACTTTAAGAAAGTCGGATAGTACTGAAAATGTATATGCCTCAAGATGTCAAACAACACTGTTGTCAATGTGACCAACTGGCAGGGTGGGAGGAAGCCCCCTAACAGGGGCTGGGCCCCTACTCCATACTTCTGGGCAGCACTGTCATCTCCCTAGGGCCTTCCAATCAAAGGCCTCGTTCCAATGGGCTTGACATTACTGACCACACCAAAAAGCCCCTACTTCCCAGCCTGGGTCTGAGGTTGGGCACCTCCTAACTCCGTGGTTACACACTGCTTTCACTGCCACACCCACACCCCACCGGCTCCCCACCCCTGTCTTAAATAGTTTAAAGCAGAACCCCACCTGAGAGAATATTGCAGTGTTTTAAACTTCTGCTTTAAAAACGAGATGAAAGTGCACTCCAATCCATCTGCCTGTGGTGTGAAACCAGGGGGCATGGGAGCTTGCAGTCTGTGTCGAGCTGACATTAAGAGCTTCTAGACTTTGGGCAAATGTGCCAAGCGCTTCTTCCACCTTCAGCTCCTCTTCACCCCTGCCCCAAACTGGACTTCCTGAAAGGGCACATTCAGTCATTCACACCGGAAAGCTAAATTCCTCTCACTGACCAATGTCCTCCACTGTGGGTGGGGATAGCTTTTAATCAGGAAGGATTTAATGCATTAAGTATTTAAGCATCTGTCTACCACAGAGACTTTGTAATTTCCCTTTGGACACTAAGAAACAAATACTGCTCTTTCCTGTCTTCTCATGTACCAAAAACTTCGATGGCTGTCAACGCTCTCTCTTTGAGTGAAAGACAATAGATAATAATTCTAGGCTGCCTGCTCCAGAACCCATGTTATTAATGCCAATGATCACAACTGCTGTTTCCTTTGTGTTGCAAGGGAGTTCTGTACCAGGCTTCCAAGAAGACAGCAGAACACTCTCAACAAAGTTCCTGAGGGAGGGTGGGTCAGACCAGGCAGAGCTGCCCCAGAGCCACTAAGGGCTTGCATTAGTTAACTCTTTTAAAGACCAAGTGTGGTTTTTATTAGCCAGCCTAATTTCTTTAACTAGCTTCTTCAAACTAATTTAAATATCTTATTTTTAATGGAATTTTTTAGTGTAAACTTAATTTGACTTCACTAAAAATGTCTGATAACTTTAAGAAAGTCGGATAGTACTGAAAATGTATATGCCTCAAGATGTCAAACAACACTGTTGTCAATGTGACCAACTGGCAGGGTGGGAGGAAGCCCCCTAACAGGGGCTGGGCCCCTACTCCATACTTCTGGGCAGCACTGTCATCTCCCTAGGGCCTTCCAATCAAAGGCCTCGTTCCAATGGGCTTGACATTACTGACCACACCAAAAAGCCCCTACTTCCCAGCCTGGGTCTGAGGTTGGGCACCTCCTAACTCCGTGGTTACACACTGCTTTCACTGCCACACCCACACCCCACCGGCTCCCCACCCCTGTCTTAAATAGTTTAAAGCAGAACCCCACCTGAGAGAATATTGCAGTGTTTTAAACTTCTGCTTTAAAAACGAGATGAAAGTGCACTCCAATCCATCTGCCTGTGGTGTGAAACCAGGGGGCATGGGAGCTTGCAGTCTGTGTCGAGCTGACATTAAGAGCTTCTAGACTTTGGGCAAAATGTGCCAAGCGCTTCTTCCACCTTCAGCTCCTCTCTTCACCCCTGCCCCCAAACTGGGACTTCCTAGAAAGGGGGCACATTCAGTCATTCACACCGGAAAGCTAAATTCCTCTCACTGACATCCAACTCTGTCCTCCACTCAGTGGAGCCAAAGCTCCCCTAGCAAAGTGACAGCTCCTTGTTTTCCCCACCCTGGGAGGCCCTGGCTGGTGGAGACAGTGAAAATAGACACAGATTTTCCTAACAGCAGTCATTGTGACCCTTTTCAGTTAATATGGGGCAAATATTGGAAAAGTCTGTAGTTCCTTCTTGTGCAAAGCAACCTCTCAGAGAAGATTTCTTCTACTTTTACACCAGCATTAGACCTGTTGGCATTTTTGTTGTTGTTACTGAGCAGAAGCCTCAAAAAGGACACTTGCCCTCAATGTCACACCATGTTAGAAATCCATCTGAAGCCAGCTACTAAGGCTTGCCTGTGTTTTTCATTAATATAATATTGCTAGTGTGAACCAAAGGGCTTCCCAGTGGCTCAGCAGTTAAGAGTCCACCTGCAATGCAGGAGCCCCAGGAGATGCAGATTCCATCCCTGGGTCTGAAAGATCCCCTGGAGGAGGGAATGGCTACCCACTCCAGTATTCTTGCCTGGAGAATTCCACGGACACAGAATCCTGGTGGGCTACAGTCCATAGAGTTGCAAAGAGTTGGACACGACTGAAGCAACTTAGCATGCATTGACGTGAGCCAACCCTTATAAATTTGCACAGGCTAATTTACTGCTTGCCACTGGGAAATAAGGACAGTTCTGAAATGAAAAGAACACAGCCCAGGCTTTCCTTTCCATTTATTACTTTTGTGGAATTCCTGTAGTCAGCTTCTCAGTGCTCTGAATAAGCAGTTACCTTCTGTCCCACATAATCACATTTCCCATGAGTTCCAATTTAAAAAAAGCAGAACCCCACCGGGTTGCAGTGTTTTAAACTTCTGCTTTAAAAACGAGATGAAAGTGCACTCCAATCCATCTGCCTGTGGTGTGAAACCAGGGGGCATGGGAGCTTGCAGTCTGTGTCGAGCTGACATTAAGAGCTTCTAGACTTTGGGCAAAATGTGCCAAGCGCTTCTTCCACCTTCAGCTCCTCTCTTCACCCCTGCCCCCAAACTGGGACTTCCTAGAAAGGGGGCACATTCAGTCATTCACACCGGAAAGCTAAATTCCTCTCACTGACATCCAACTCTGTCCTCCACTCAGTGGAGCCAAAGCTCCCCTAGCAAAGTGACAGCTCCTTGTTTTCCCCACCCTGGGAGGCCCTGGCTGGTGGAGACAGTGAAAATAGACACAGATTTTCCTAACAGCAGTCATTGTGACCCTTTTCAGTTAATATGGGGCAAATATTGGAAAAGTCTGTAGTTCCTTCTTGTGCAAAGCAACCTCTCAGAGAAGATTTCTTCTACTTTTACACCAGCATTAGACCTGTTGGCATTTTTGTTGTTGTTACTGAGCAGAAGCCTCAAAAAGGACACTTGCCCTCAATGTCACACCATGTTAGAAATCCATCTGAAGCCAGCTACTAAGGCTTGCCTGTGTTTTTCATTAATATAATATTGCTAGTGTGAACCAAAGGGCTTCCCAGTGGCTCAGCAGTTAAGAGTCCACCTGCAATGCAGGAGCCCCAGGAGATGCAGATTCCATCCCTGGGTCTGAAAGATCCCCTGGAGGAGGGAATGGCTACCCACTCCAGTATTCTTGCCTGGAGAATTCCACGGACACAGAATCCTGGTGGGCTACAGTCCATAGAGTTGCAAAGAGTTGGACACGACTGAAGCAACTTAGCATGCATTGACGTGAGCCAACCCTTATAAATTTGCACAGGCTAATTTACTGCTTGCCACTGGGAAATAAGGACAGTTCTGAAATGAAAAGAACACAGCCCAGGCTTTCCTTTCCATTTATTACTTTTGTGGAATTCCTGTAGTCAGCTTCTCAGTGCTCTGAATAAGCAGTTACCTTCTGTCCCACATAATCACATTTCCCATGAGTTCCAAACACTGTCTCCATTATAGGAAGGGTAACAGTTAAAGCACACACACACTCTACATCTGATAAATAACAGGAAGCAAAACAACAAAGGCAAAAGAAATCAGGGAAAAGGTAAGCTACTCCTGGCGAAGCATTGTGGTTTATTAACCCTGGTGAAGCATTACGGTTTCTTAACAACAAGAGAAAAGAGGCAGGACATAACCCCTACAGAATTTGAACAAAATTATTTTCCAAGAATAACAGAAGGATTCCCAAGCTTATCACAATAATGCTTAAAGGTTAAAAGATCAATTAATATAAATCTAATTTAATTAAGAGACATTAGATTGTTAACTGAAACTAAAGAATGGAGAGAGGGAGAGAGAGAGAAAAAAATGTTTTCTAGAACCATCCTCTAATTGCTCATGTAAAACAAAATATAGTATGTACCGCTTTACATCAGAGGTGATATCACTCTAGAGGCTGTCCTGATCTGAGCTCACTGATGTAAAGCATTTTTTTGTTCTATTAGTGTTTACTTGTATAAGAACTATATGAACTTACTTGCTTCTTTAAAAATTTAAATATTACTAATATTAATATTAGCATTTAAATAGAAATGCTAGAAGTCCTTGATTACTTCCACCCTACCACCTTAGCCCCCATGTAATTATTATTTGATGAGTCGCTTTCCCCGATCTTTTGTCTATATACACTCTGTGTGTGTGTGTGTGTGTGTGTGTGTATGTGTGTGTGTATACACTCTGGAATATAACATGAAAGGTATCTCATATGTTATTCTGCAACTTTGTTTTTTCACTCAAGAATACGTCTTAGTATGTCTTGGATTTGTTGGTACATATAAATATGGCTCAGTCCTTTTAATGACTTCATAATGTTTCACACTATGAAAATACCTCCTTTGACTTTCTGTTGCACTATGGATGGATATTAAGATTGTCTCCAATTTTCACCATGTAAGGACAGTTCTGAAATGAAAAGAACACAGCCCAGGCTTTCCTTTCCATTTATTACTTTTGTGGAATTCCTGTAGTCAGCTTCTCAGTGCTCTGAATAAGCAGTTACCTTCTGTCCCACATAATCACATTTCCCATGAGTTCCAAACACTGTCTCCATTATAGGAAGGGTAACAGTTAAAGCACACACACACTCTACATCTGATAAATAACAGGAAGCAAAACAACAAAGGCAAAAGAAATCAGGGAAAAGGTAAGCTACTCCTGGCGAAGCATTGTGGTTTATTAACCCTGGTGAAGCATTACGGTTTCTTAACAACAAGAGAAAAGAGGCAGGACATAACCCCTACAGAATTTGAACAAAATTATTTTCCAAGAATAACAGAAGGATTCCCAAGCTTATCACAATAATGCTTAAAGGTTAAAAGATCAATTAATATAAATCTAATTTAATTAAGAGACATTAGATTGTTAACTGAAACTAAAGAATGGAGAGAGGGAGAGAGAGAGAAAAAAATGTTTTCTAGAACCATCCTCTAATTGCTCATGTAAAACAAAATATAGTATGTACCGCTTTACATCAGAGGTGATATCACTCTAGAGGCTGTCCTGATCTGAGCTCACTGATGTAAAGCATTTTTTTGTTCTATTAGTGTTTACTTGTATAAGAACTATATGAACTTACTTGCTTCTTTAAAAATTTAAATATTACTAATATTAATATTAGCATTTAAATAGAAATGCTAGAAGTCCTTGATTACTTCCACCCTACCACCTTAGCCCCCATGTAATTATTATTTGATGAGTCGCTTTCCCCGATCTTTTGTCTATATACACTCTGTGTGTGTGTGTGTGTGTGTGTATGTGTGTGTGTATACACTCTGGAATATAACATGAAAGGTATCTCATATGTTATTCTGCAACTTTGTTTTTTCACTCAAGAATACGTCTTAGTATGTCTTGGATTTGTTGGTACATATAAATATGGCTCAGTCCTTTTAATGACTTCATAATGTTTCACACTATGAAAATACCTCCTTTGACTTTCTGTTGCACTATGGATGGATATTAAGATTGTCTCCAATTTTTCACCATGACAAGCACTACTCTGAAGAGAGCTCTTATGTAGGCCTCCTTGAGTATTTCATACAACCATTTCTCTAGAATCAGAATTGTTGGGCAGGGCTTCCCTTGTGGCTCAAAAGGTAAAGAATTGTTGGGCAGTAGAGAGTATACAATGTGTGTGTTGGGGAGGGGTGCTCTTTTCTTTTTTTTAATTGAAACATAATTGATTGACCACATTGTGTTAGTTTCAGGTATATAGCATAGTGATTCTGTGTTTTTCAGATTATATTCCATTATACGTTATCACAAGATAATGGATGTCATCCTCTGTGCCACATAGTATATCCTTGCTGCTTATCTATTTTATACATAGTAGTTTGTTGATCCCATATCCCTGATCTGCCCCTGCCCACCTTCCTTGCCCCTTTCTTAACCGCAAATTTGTTTTCCATACCTGTGAGTCTGTTTTATATACAAATCTTTTTCTATTATTTTTAGATTCCACATATAAGGAATATCGCATAGTAGCTATCTTTCTCTCTCTGACTTCACTAAGTATAATATTCTCTAGGTTCATCCACATTGCTATAAATGACAGTATTTCATTCTTTTTATGGCTGAGTAATATTCCGTTGTGTGTATATACCACATCTTCCTAATCCAATCATCCATTGATGGGAACTTAGGTTGCTTCTATATTTTGGCATCTATAAAAAGCACTGCTGTGAATATTGAGTTGCATGTGTTATTTGAAATCACTGTTTTCATTTTTTCTGGATATATATCCAGGAACGGAACTGCTAGATCTTATGATAGTTCTATTTTTAGTTTTTTACTGTTCTCCATATAGTTGCACCAACAACAGGGTATGAGGGTTCCCTATTTTTATTTTTAATATGCATGCCTGGTTGTTCTTCAAAACGTCTGCATCAATTTATAGTTCTACCCGTAATGTAAAGGGTGCATATCACTGTTTTCCTGCTGTTGGATTTTCTTGTTATTGTTTTAATTTGCATTTCCCTCATAGCCGATGAAAACGAGCAGAATTTCATAGGTACGATGGTCATTTTTAGATCTCCTGTGACTTGCCTATTTATTTAGCTCCTTTGTCCATTCATCATGGGTTACTTATAATTTTCTTACATATTCATAGGAATTTTCTTTCTTTTTTTTTTTTTATTGGCTACAACACTTGGCATTCTGGATCTTAGTTCTCTGACCAGGGATCAAACCTGCACCCTCTCCAGTGGAGGTGTTAACCTTTGGACTGCCAGGGAAGTCCCTATAGGAGTTTATTTTATACTCTGAACATTAATCCTTTGTCTGCTAATGGATTGCAAATGTCTTCTCATAGTCTTTCTTTATTTTATTTTATTTTTTATTTTGTTCTAGTCTTTATTTTAAAACAGTTTGTGATGTCTTTTCCTGTACAGAAATTTTAAAATATGGTATAGTCAAAATGATCATTCTTGTCCGTTATTGCTTTTTATTTTTTTTAACATTTATTTTATTTATTTATCTTTGGTGACGGGGAAGGGTGGGGGACGGGCAGGCTACTTCTATTGGTCTTTCATTTCTCTATTTTCATCCGTATTTGCTCTTTGGCTCCTGTGGGCCTCCTATCGCAGCGGCGTCTGTCGTCACAGAGCGCCGGCTCTGGGCACATGCGCCCCAGAGCTCCGGCTCGGTGATTGGACACATCGGTGCAGCCGCTCCGCGGCACGTGGGATCTTCCCAGGCCAAGGATCCAACCGGCGCCCCTTGCACTGCAAGGCGGTGTCCTTACCCACTGGACCACCAGGGAAGCCCCCCCATTATTGCTTTTGTTTTTGGTATCATTTTTAAAGGTCTTTCCTACCCCTAAGGACATAATATAATGTATTTCATACTAAGTTTTCTTTTAGTTTGTTACAAGATTTTTTTTTTTTTGAATGTGGTTTCATGTCTGAATTCTGTTCTCATTCCAATGATCTATTTGCTTTTCCTGTTTCATTAACCACACTACTTAATTATAAAGTTAGTTATTTAGAAGCTATCCACCCTGCAGTTTAACACTGTGGGAAAGGCAAGATGGGTCAGATGGTCAGGTTGTCTTTTGTGCCTTTGTTCTTTTGGACCTCAGGGGAATTGCTAACAAAGAGATGGCCTTGTCTATTGCAGCTACAGAGTTAAATCGCTGAATTCCTGGAATCTAACCTCTCCCGCTTTCATTTTAGCTCTGACAGGAAGAGCACCCCCATGAAGAGGGCCTATAAAACATTAGCATCTGGGTTAGAACTTGAATGCATTTATCCAGAAAGAACTGGCATTCATAGTATTTAGGATACATGGTTGATCCTATATTAAACTCACATTCTGATATAAGTAAACTGTGTGAGTGACCTGACAATCCACACTTCCATTGCAACAGCACTCACAGAAAATAAATCCAAGTTGCAAAAACAGATGTGAATCTTTGGATATAATTCTTAACCCTAAAATCCACTTGCAACATTCCTGAGACAGAAGCCCAAGCAGGAAACTGTGAGTTAAAAAGGCAAAATCAATAGGAACACCCCCTGATTCTAGAAATCACTTTACTTTACAGCTGGCAAAAGGTAAAATAATAAAGCCCAAATTTTTAATGCAGCAGAATTCTTATCCTAAAATGAACCCCTTAACAAACAGAGTCACTGCTGCTAGTTCTAGATTCCCTCTCTCCCCCAACCTGCATTTCCCCATGAGGTTCTGGGGCAGACCATGTAGTGTTTCATCTTTGTATCCCAGGATCTGCACATTAATAGAGTCTTTCCTCAAAATATATATTTAGATAAAGGATTATTAAATTCAAGAAAAAGGCATATGATTTTATTTTATGTTCGTTTCCCTCTTCATTGGGCCTTTCCCAACTCAGTGAATATCTCATTTTATTTACCAGACTGACTCCCTGTGTCTTTTCATTATTTCTAAAAGCTTCTCTCAAGATTTTATATCATTTGAGAGCTTCAAATACTATACTATACTATACTATAGATTCTAAGATCTATACTATAGATTCTAAGACAGGAGTCCTTCTCCATTTTCATGACGTGGACACATCTGGCATGTTGGCAGACTCTTGGATCCCTTCTCAGAAAAATGTTTGAAGTTACATAATATAAAATACATAACATTATAAAAACTTATATTGAACAACAGATATCAAAATATTTTAAAGGGGTTTCCCTGGTGATCCAGTGGGCAAAGAGTCCACCTTGCAGTGCAAGGGGCGCCGGTTCGATCCCTGGCCTGGGAAGATCCCATGTGCCAAGGACCGGCTGGGCTGGTGGGTACAATTAGGAGCCAGTGCTCTGGAGCGCGTGCACCCAGAGACGGTTGCTCTTCAACGAGAGAGGCCACTGTGATGAGAGGCCCACACAGGCCAAAGAATAAAGATGGATGAAAAGTAAACAGTGACTTAGAGGCAAAAAAAAAAAAAAAAATTTTTTTTTAAATTTTAAAGAACAAATTTGCAACAGTAATATGCAAGCATTTTTTTTTTTTTGCTAATGCACTACTGATTTTTGCAGTCTATAATTGTAAGTTTTTTCCCACACAAATTTGAAGAAAATGGCTTTCATTACTGTACTTCTAATCTTGTTTTAGATTTTTTTAAAGAATCTTTTAAATTATATCATTTATTCCAATTTTTTGTACACAGGACACCCTCTATAACTTTTATGAGGGGTAGTCACAAAATTAATAATGTGTGAATATTAAAATGTCAAACAGAGCCAGATTTGACTTCTGTGAAGTTCTAGATCCTTCAAATGATCTCGAATTGTTTTGCTGATCTCTCAGACACCTGCTAAAATTCTGTCCTTCAGTGCAGCAAGTCGAGGGAAGAACCAAAGCGCCCAGCCACATCACACATTTCTCTCTCTGCGCCTCTCAACATCTGCCAGAGCTGGTCCGAAAGTACAGCTCTGAAACAGAAAACTGCTAAGCACTGAAGCAGATTTCTGCTTCATAAAGCACAAAAGTTACAGTGATTTTGAAAAAAAAAAAGGTTCTGAGAAGCCGATAGAACTTGAAAGCCCTTAACTGCAATGTTGCTGGCACAGGCTCAAGGCACAGAATTACTCATCTACGCCAGGCTGGTCCAAAGCTGGACTCTCATGCACACAACAGTTATCACATACAGTTGGTCCTATCAGCAATCTCGAAATGTCTCCTTAGTCAACCCAAACTTAACATTTCCTTCCAAAACTTTCTAGAGAGCTATCTTTTTAAAAAAAAAAAAAAAACCTTTATTTTGCTTTTAACTTTTACAGAGTTTTGTTGTTTACAGATATGTATGTTCCCAGATTAGTCATATGTGTATCCCCCCTTCCCACCCCTCCCAACCATCACACAGCACCCCTGAAGGATCCCCTTTTCTCACAGAGCAATGACTATAGCTATTTTCTTCACTTATGATAGTACAGGCCTTCATGCTACTTCCTTTACGCCTCCCACCCTCTGTTCCTTCCCCACAATGTCCATATGTCCACTGTCCATGTCTGTCCTTCCGTTGCTTCACTGCTTGTGCCATCATCGAGAGCTATCTTCTTAAATGAGCATAAGTTACTCTTCACCCACAGTCAATTCACCTTCTTTTTCAAAAAAAAAAGTGGAATTCTGCTGTCACCAGGACCATCTGGGTGTGTGTCACAATGACCATCTGGGTGTGTGTCACAACATATCTTCAGGTGACGCCTAGACTTTCAGCTCTTAGATTCTTTGTGGACCTGGCTGAGTCCTCATTGACTCAGTGAAAAGCATCACAGCTTGGACACAGGTGGCTGGTTTGCGACAGACTCTGGTGTTTTATACTCTCTGTGAATCCAAGGGAGCCTGGATAACCAGAGATTCACTGATTAACTCTTCCTGTGAACACTTCTTGAAAATGTCCTGTGTGCTTGGGCACATCACAGTGAATAAGCCACAGTCTCTGCTATTAAGTGCAGAGACTAATCATCTTCATTCGTGTCACAGCTCAGTGCAGATGCCAGTTGCCAACCTAGAAGTCTGCCCCTTAATGGCCACCAGTCTTAACATAACACAACACAATGTGCTGGCAGTGGTTAAAGAAGCTGCAGAAAGGACAAGGCAGTTGTCAGAAGCAGTTCCTGAACAAAGTGTGTTGTGCAATACAAAGAGCTACACTTGAGCTGATTTTGAAAGTTTTGGTTTTCATATTACTAATTCTAAGAAGATGATTTTTATTTCTCATTAGCCCAGTTGAAACAAAATAGCAACAGGAAATTTCCCTTGACTGAATGTTTGAAACCTGTTTGTATTATAATATAAATATGCAACATATTTATATGTTATAATGTATTATTACTTAGAGACTTAATTGAGTGATTTAAGTCTTGACTTGGTGCTACTCAGAGGCTCAAGAGTTATTTATAACACTGATTCCAAATTCCAGGGTACAGGAGGGGTGAGAGGAGAATATATATACGTATATTTCCATATCTTATAAAAATAACCATTTGCCAGGTACACTTTCAGAAGAAAACTAGAAGTGATGCCAAATGAAATAAATAATACAGGATAGCAACCCTTATGCTTGAGAATCACCATTCTAGAAAGTGAGATGACCCAAAATCCAACTAAAATCACAAAGAAAAATATTTTCCAGTATCTGAGCTCATTTCCAAAATGAAAGTATACTGGCTTGATGTGTGGAAAAGACATTTTCATCCTGACTGGGAGGGAGCCCGGTTTGAATCTCAACTGTGTCTCATACCCAGTCAGTGACCTTAGAGAAATAATTTGTGTTTCAGTTTCCTCACCTGTAAAATGGGTCTAAAAATACCTGTCTCTCAGGCTTGTTGTGAAGATTCAATGAAGTGAATGAAGTTCTTGGTACCAAGTAGGTATTTGAAAAATAGTAGTGGCCCTCCCCACTGTTTATCAAAACATCCAGGAGCTGAAGCTTTTTGTTTTTGTTTTCCTTGTTTGGTGTTTCAGCAGAGAGTTAAGGAGTGGTGGTGGTGGTTTTAAGAGAACAACTCTTTAAGCCTAGAAATCATTTAGGAGACAGGGATTAATAGTAGTAATTAATTCATGATTTCACACTGAATTCTCACATGGCTAAATCAGTGTCTCTGCATATAGTGATTGCCGTCTACCTCATTTGGAGCGTTCACCAAGAATTCTAACAAATTTTGACAGATTTCAATTGAACAGTAGACAACAATGATCATATCAGACAAGTTTATCTTCTATAAAGAAAGTCACTTCTGTCTTTCTTGTGTGGATAATTGTAGAAGCAAAGCCAGAGTTTACAAAAGCAAAAATTTCATCAAAGACGGTAAGAAGTCACTCATTTATTTTACCATTAAAAATGAGACCTTATAATTTAAAGTGATTATAATATAAATATGCAACATATTTATATGTTATAATGTATTCTTAGAGACTTAATTGAGTGATTTAACTCTTGACTTGGTGCTACTCAGAGGCTCAAGAGTTATTTATAACACTGATTCCAAATTCCAGGGTACAGGAGGGGTGAGAGGAGAATATATATACGTATATTTCCATATCTTATAAAAATAACCATTTGCCAGGTACACTTTCAGAAGAAAACTAGAAGTGATGCCAAATGAAATAAATAATACAGGATAGCAACCCTTATGCTTGAGAATCACCATTCTAGAAAGTGAGATGACCCAAAATCCAACTAAAATCACAAAGAAAAATATTTTCCAGTATCTGAGCTCATTTCCAAAATGAAAGTATACTGGCTTGATGTGTGGAAAAGACATTTTCATCCTGACTGGGAGGGAGCCCGGTTTGAATCTCAACTGTGTCTCATACCCAGTCAGTGACCTTAGAGAAATAATTTGTGTTTCAGTTTCCTCACCTGTAAAATGGGTCTAAAAATACCTGTCTCTCAGGCTTGTTGTGAAGATTAAATGAAGTGAATGAAGTTTTTGGTACCAAGTAGGTATGTGGAAAATAGTAGTGGCCCTCCTCACTGTTTATCAAAACATCCAGGAGCTGAAGCTTTTTGTTTTTGTTTTCCTTGTTTGGTGTTTCAGCAGAGAGTTAAGGAGTGGTGGTGGTGGTTTTAAGAGAACAACTCTTTAAGCCTAGAAATCATTTAGGAGACAGGGATTAATAGTAGTAATTAATTCATGATTTCACACTGAATTCTCACATGGCTAAATCAGTGTCTCTGCATATAGTGATTGCCGTCTACCTCATTTGGAGCGTTCACCAAGAATTCTAACAAATTTTGACAGATTTCAATTGAACAGTAGACAACAATGATCATATCAGACAAGTTTATCTTCTATAAAGAAAGTCACTTCTGTCTTTCTTGTGTGGATAATTGTAGAAGCAAAGCCAGAGTTTACAAAAGCAAAAAATTTCATCAAAGACGGTAAGAAGTCACTCATTTATTTAATAAGCTTTTTCTTAGCATCCACAATGTGCCTGGCACTGCTCTAGGCTCCAGGGATGCAGACAGGCAGAAAAGGGTCCTGGCTTCATGAGCTTGCACTCCAGTGACTGATACCGTCTCTGATGTCTTTAGCCGTGGATGCTGGTGGCACTTCATCATGAAATGATTCTAAATCAAATGGGGCTCAGCTCTGGGAAAGGGGTAATCATTGCACCATAAAAAGAATCTGATTCCCTGGAGTCCAGATTTCTACTTTCAGTGGGCCAAAATAAAAATACAGAGGACCCATTGAAATGCTTTGAGCTATTCTGAATCCCAAGTAAATATTCAGCTGTGAGAATAAGAACAGGAAGTTCCACTGTTTTTAGATCAGCATTCTTTTCCATATGAAACCAACTTCTTGACATATCCTTAAGACTATCTGGAGGCACAGTGTTACATGACACTTGAAACTTGAAAGCAGTCCATAGTGTAATGATTTAGAACATGGAACTGGTCAAGGGAATTTAACATTCTAATCTCACTGCCCCACAAACCTCAAACCCTAGATTCAGTTTTGTGCTCAGTCATAGACTTGTAAACTTCTCTAGAATTCAACTTCCTCTTCCATAAAATGGGAAGGACAGTGACACCTTTCAGAGTTGGCTAATTGCTACAGCAAAAGCTCAAAACCTCAGTGCCTAACCTAATCAAAGCTTTATCCTGCTCATTTCATTATCCAGTGCTGGTTGATGAGGTGACCCTGACCTTCTTTATCCATCAGGGTCTTGGGTTTTTTAATCACATGATCTCAGCACCTTCTTGAGTCTTGTCCTCACCTATATTCAGTTGTCTGATGAGGAAAAAGAAAATATATAAAAGAAGACACAGGTTTTGTTTTCTAGGCAGGCCTTGGAGGGGTGGAGGTTTCCATCCTTCCATTCCTTCTATTCACACTGCAATAGTCAGGATTCGGTCTAATGGCCACACCTGTGTGCTGGGAAGTTCAGGAATGTAGACTGAGTATGTGCCCTGGAGGAAGAGGAAATAGTTTGGTGAGATAAGCCAAAATTTTTTTTACAAAAGCAAAAATTTCATCAAAGACGGTAAGAAGTCACTCATTTATTTAATAAGCTTTTTCTTAGCATCCACAATGTGCCTGGCACTGCTCTAGGCTCCAGGGATGCAGACAGGCAGAAAAGGGTCCTGGCTTCATGAGCTTGCACTCCAGTGACTGATACCGTCTCTGATGTCTTTAGCCGTGGATGCTGGTGGCACTTCATCATGAAATGATTCTAAATCAAATGGGGCTCAGCTCTGGGAAAGGGGTAATCATTGCACCATAAAAAGAATCTGATTCCCTGGAGTCCAGATTTCTACTTTCAGTGGGCCAAAATAAAAATACAGAGGACCCATTGAAATGCTTTGAGCTATTCTGAATCCCAAGTAAATATTCAGCTGTGAGAATAAGAACAGGAAGTTCCACTGTTTTTAGATCAGCATTCTTTTCCATATGAAACCAACTTCTTGACATATCCTTAAGACTATCTGGAGGCACAGTGTTACATGACACTTGAAACTTGAAAGCAGTCCATAGTGTAATGATTTAGAACATGGAACTGGTCAAGGGAATTTAACATTCTAATCTCACTGCCCCACAAACCTCAAACCCTAGATTCAGTTTTGTGCTCAGTCATAGACTTGTAAACTTCTCTAGAATTCAACTTCCTCTTCCATAAAATGGGAAGGACAGTGACACCTTTCAGAGTTGGCTAATTGCTACAGCAAAAGCTCAAAACCTCAGTGCCTAACCTAATCAAAGCTTTATCCTGCTCATTTCATTATCCAGTGCTGGTTGATGAGGTGACCCTGACCTTCTTTATCCATCAGGGTCTTGGGTTTTTTAATCACATGATCTCAGCACCTTCTTGAGTCTTGTCCTCACCTATATTCAGTTGTCTGATGAGGAAAAAGAAAATATATAAAAGAAGACACAGGTTTTGTTTTCTAGGCAGGCCTTGGAGGGGTGGAGGTTTCCATCCTTCCATTCCTTCTATTCACACTGCAATAGTCAGGATTCGGTCTAATGGCCACACCTGTGTGCTGGGAAGTTCAGGAATGTAGACTGAGTATGTGCCCTGGAGGAAGAGGAAATAGTTTGGTGAGCACACATAGCACTCTTCACCATGATATTTAATCAAGAAAACTATTTGGAGGATTGAGATAGTATACAGAAGAACTCATAAAGCTCCTTAGATCAATATATTAGTTCTGGAATAATAACATCTCTGCACTCCTAGCTAGGCTGAGGCCCGTCTCCTCCACTCAGCTCATCTTGGATGAGCAGAGAGGGCCAAAGTGGTGACATTTGTGCATGCTTAGTCTCTCAGCTGTGTCCGGCTCTTTGGATCCCATGGATTGTAGCTCACTAGGTTCCTCTGTTCATGGGATTCTCCAGGCAAGAATACTGGCGTGGGTTGCCATTTGCTTCTCCAGAGGATTTTCCCAATCCAGGGATCAAAGTAGGGTCTCTTGCATTGTAGGCAGATTCTTTACCGTCTGAGTCACCAGGGCAGAGATGACTCTAAAAAGAGAAAGCTGTCCACTTCCTTTGCTCCCTCTATCGGAATCTTAATCTAGAATCATTTTAGCTATATTTCATGTTATTGAGAGCTGTAGGCAAGGAAAAGACACCATCTTTTCATAGAACACTCCCAAATACCACTGGTTCTTTTGGCAAATGTTTCCCAGCAAAAGCTCTTTTAATTTGAAATGATACCTAAAGTGCACATGACCTTAAGGTAGGAAAGATGGTGAGATTCACTAGATTGACTTATCCAGATCTGTTCTCCAAGCTGCTACAGAGTGATTTCTTCTAAACAGTGTAAATCAGGTCATGTCAACATATGCTTAAAATCCTTCATTGTTTTTCTTCTGACTTTAGAATAAAATCCAAATGCCTTACACAGGGCATACCCCATCCCACACTCTGAGGATCAGCCCTGCCTCTTTCTCCAGCTGCATCTCAACATGACTCTCTTCCTCTCCCTAGTCATTCATTCATTCATTCAACTGCTATTTAGCTAGTCTAGGTTCAGTCTCTGAGGATACTGTAGTAGACAGTACCCTGGCCTGGTGGTGGGAGATGGCATCCCAGCGTGACTCTGATCACAGGCTTCTGCCTCTGTGACTTGTTGCTCACTGGTCTCTACCCGCAGTTTACCTTGGCTCCCAGAGGCCCATGAAGAACAGCTCCTACCACCATGGTGGTTACTCTGTCATGGCACCCCAGGTGCATTCTCATAGCATTCAGCATTCTGGAAAGTCCTTTGGCTTGTTTGCATGCATTTATTATCCTATCTTCCTCTACTACAGTGTAGTTCCCACAAGGACAAGGATCTTACTTATCTTATTCCCTATAGTATCCTTAACACCCGTTTGCCTGGCGCCAAGTAGAAGCCCAGGGAGTACCAGTTGAATGAATGGCTCAAGGAATAAATGGACTGACAGGCGGCCACCACCATATCTGGTGATGCCCTCAGGCCTGAGGAGAAAGTGTGTGCTCTCCTTTCCTCTCTGATAGCCCATGCTCATCTCTGTCCCTCTGATTGTGGTTTTGTAGGGGATGACACCACTCCACTGGGCAGCTTTCCACAACCAGCCTCAACATACCCAAATGCTGCTGAAGAAGGGGGCGGACCCTACTCTTGTGGATAAAGACTTTAAAACGGCTCTCCATTGGGCAGTCCAGGTGAGAAATTAGCCCCTGGGCTTGTCTCAAGTATAAATGGTTATAAAGCAATGTTAACAGTTCTGAGTAGGCCTGAAAAGCACCTTCCTAGCATTGATGTGTTTATGGGTACAACAGAGCAAGTAAGATAAAGGCATGCTGCCCTCCTCCCTCCATTCAAATCGAGAGGGGCAACAGCAGACCTGTCACTTTGAAGCATTTGGGTATATCAGTTGCTGAGAAGAAATCCTGCCAAGGTAAAGAAGGGGAGGAGTTACAGACTATCAGGCAGAGCCCACCTTGGGCTGTTACATACACACACACACATACACGTACCTACTTCTCTCTCTCCATCAGTGCCAAGGACTCACAATGTGCCATGATAACTCGTCAAAGAATGACTAGGAAGTCCCTTCAGAGTCTGGACCGTGACTCTTCTTCCTTCCAAATCCTCCAAAGCAGAGTAATTCTAGGCAACCCCTAGAAATTCTAGGTTTCTACTCTGAACCATGAACATGGTGGCTTATGACCCTACCTCACTATCCCAAAAGAGAATCTATACTCATACACGTGACCAGAGAAATCAGAAATCTACAGTCCAAAAAGAGGGTGAAAACTGGGTGAAAGAATGACCCTGGGTAACATTTATGGAAGTATTGTCTAGAGAAATCACTCAAAGGGAATGATTAACTGAGAGTTAACTATTCTGTCCTTAGAGGATAGCAGTACTATGCATCCTTTCAATAAACCTACCAGCCCCATTCTATCTTCCAGTGCCTGACGTAGACCTCCCTAGTGTTTATTTCCACCAGCCCTATAAAGGGACCATGTTGAACTGCTGCCAAGTCCCTGTGATTCTGCACACCCTCACGGTGGTTTCACTCAAGTGTTTTCACGTGCCACACACAGCAGAGAAGGGCACCTGGCACTTTCAGGGTTGGCGTGTGTGCCTGAGATCAGGGGAAAACAGAAGTGATTTGGAAACTGCTCTGTTTTTGTTCCTGCAAGCTTGACTTCAGTTACTTTGTAGCCAGGCCAGCCCTGGCAAAACTATGAAATGAACAAAGCTTGTTTTTGTCAGCCCCACCTGCCCTTAGCACCCTCCTACATACTTTCAGTATCTAATCGGCTGCCCTGCCCCCTCATGCCAGTTCCTTCTCAGAGCCCAGTCCTCTGACTGGTCAGGGGTCACCATTGCAGCCGTGGCCCCAGGGCAACCAAGAAGCATCACACATGTGTGTTGGTTCTCAGCTGGGGTAAGAGTGGTATCAGAATCAAGCATTTTCTATATATTCACTCTCCTCACCCCTGTTCTCTGAGTCCATAGATCTGAGGTGGAGCTCATGTGTGTACATTTGGAAAAATCTCCCCAAGTAATTCTGACCCGTATGCCTCCTCTGCTCCTCCTTCCTCCACCACACCCCTAATGTAGAGCTACCGCTTGTGACATGGCCTTGCAATTGAATCATCATTAGAGCGTGTAAAACAACAAATTCTCAGACCCCACTCCTGACCTTCTGAGCAGCGCTCTCTGTGGGTAGGAATCCCTGTTTTTATCCTCTGAGAGGCAGTTGGCAAAATCAAAAGAAAAATGTGCTCAGCTCAGAGGATCTGAGTTTGCACTAACAGATCTGGTTTTATTCTAAGTCACCTGCTTAGCTTAAGTATTGGTGTATCTTAGTGGCATCAATGAGACCATGCACATGACAGTGACATGTATTAATACTATTCTATGTAACTGAAAGAGATTATCATTTTAATTTTGATTCCCAATTTCCTCTATGAAAGCTTAGTTATCATAGTATCTACATAGTCTTCCTTTCCACTAAATGATATAGCTTTTAATCCACTCCACTGATTTTAATCCTGTCTGCACATTAAAATCATCTGAAGGGCTTTTAAACAATACTGATACTCAAGGCCACACCTATTTTCAGCCAATTATTCTGGGGTGCCCAGGTGTTATTCCCCTTCCTCTAGGAGGCTGTGATGCCCAGCTGGGGTTGAAAACCACTATATAAATGAACGCATATGAACGGATGCTAAAACCTTAGCTACTCCTATCTAAGATACTTGCATTCTGATCATGATTTTGTATAATAAGCATAAAGCCTCAACACGTGTATAGTAAATAGCATAATTAGTATTTAATGAGCACTTATTTAGCATCTGGCATGGGGAGAGGAGGAGATTAGCACAAGTCCTTTCTAGGGCCCCTACAATTGCAGGTAATATTGCATGGCTGGGTCTGTTAGGGTGTTAGCACACAATTTTCTGAGAAAGGTGTCCGCAGATCCTCTTCAATGAGGATCTGTAACCAACCCTCCCAAGGTTAAGAACCACACTCAGGAGGAACCGTGCACCCTCTCCCTCTCTGTGGTCAGCAGTAAAATTCAGAAGTGACGTCCTCTACCCTTTACTCTGGTAAAAGGACCAGGGTAAGTCCAAATGTCAGCCGAAACCAGGATTACGCTTGCCTCCTTTAGCCATCTTCTTCATTTCTAACTGCGCTCCTCTTGAAGTTATTCCACATGAATGTCTATTTCCTAGATCATATAGGCGTAAAACAAAAATTTCAGACCCCACTCCTGACCTTCTGAGCAGCGCTCTCTGTGGGTAGGAATCCCTGTTTTTATCCTCTGAGAGGCAGTTGGCAAAATCAAAAGAAAAATGTGCTCAGCTCAGAGGATCTGAGTTTGCACTAACAGATCTGGTTTTATTCTAAGTCACCTGCTTAGCTTAAGTATTGGTGTATCTTAGTGGCATCAATGAGACCATGCACATGACAGTGACATGTATTAATACTATTCTATGTAACTGAAAGAGATTATCATTTTAATTTTGATTCCCAATTTCCTCTATGAAAGCTTAGTTATCATAGTATCTACATAGTCTTCCTTTCCACTAAATGATATAGCTTTTAATCCACTCCACTGATTTTAATCCTGTCTGCACATTAAAATCATCTGAAGGGCTTTTAAACAATACTGATACTCAAGGCCACACCTATTTTCAGCCAATTATTCTGGGGTGCCCAGGTGTTATTCCCCTTCCTCTAGGAGGCTGTGATGCCCAGCTGGGGTTGAAAACCACTATATAAATGAACGCATATAAAGCGGATGCTAAAACCTTAGCTTCTCCTATCTAAGATACTTGCATTCTGATCATGATTTTGTATAATAAGCATAAAGCCTCAACACGTGTATAGTAAATAGCATAATTAGTATTTAATGAGCACTTATTTAGCATCTGGCATGGGGAGAGGAGGAGATTAGCACAAGTCCTTTCTAGGGCCCCTACAATTGCAGGTAATATTGCATGGCTGGGTCTGTTAGGGTGTTAGCACACAATTTTCTGAGAAAGGTGTCCGCAGATCCTCTTCAATGAGGATCTGTAACCAACCCTCCCAAGGTTAAGAACCACACTCAGGAGGAACCGTGCACCCTCTCCCTCTCTGTGGTCAGCAGTAAAATTCAGAAGTGACGTCCTCTACCCTTTACTCTGGTAAAAGGACCAGGGTAAGTCCAAATGTCAGCCGAAACCAGGATTACGCTTGCCTCCTTTAGCCATCTTCTTCATTTCTAACTGCGCTCCTCTTGAAGTTATTCCACATGAATGAGTCTATTTCCTATTGTCATCTATTCCTTTTGCGGAACTTATGACTCTTCTCTGGGACCATATGAGACTGTCTTTAAAGCAATAGCACTCCGAGTTAGTAAAGCCTCTGTATTTGACTCAGCCAACCAAAGCAGTAAAGATTTAAAACACTAGGCCCCCAAAGTAAACTATATTTGACCTCTGCCCCCATGTCTCGGGTCCCTTGGTAGCTGGTGGTGGCCTCCTATGGGCCCACTGTCCTCATTCACCTCCCCTATCTGCCCAGGAGACCACACTGCTTGGCTATCTCTGGACTAACATGGAACAGAACTCTGTCCCTATCTGCATCTTATCTCTACTGATGGAATCTCAGTCCCTCTGGGGCATGCTCTCGCCTATTTGTGATGGTACTAGCCTATTAAGAGTCTATGTAGGTATCTCTTATCTCTTGCCCTTATCCCCCTTTCAGTCCTCAACACTGCAGAAATTTAGTTCTAAATCTTTTTCTCATTCTCTTTTCCTCAGAAAGCCCATGGGTTCTGATGACTTCCGCTACCATTCTACTCAGAATTTTCTCAGGTCAAAATCCAGCTCTGACCTCTCTCTTTGAATGTCAGGCTCACATTTCCAGCTCTGCCAGGCATCTCCCCCATCATTTCCCATGGACACATCAAAGCCAACACAACTGAATCCATGATCTCTCCTTCCCATCCCATTCCCATGCTCCCACTAGCCCAAGACAAAGGCCTCCGAACACTCCTTCCTTATCATCCTTCATGTCCATCTGATTGTCCAAACCTCTCCATTCCACCTCCTCAGGTCTGAAAGTCACCTCTTTTCTACTCCCACTGTTTAGATTGAGGTCCCAGGAGAAGACAGCCTATTCAGATGGGATTGACTGAACATAAATTCATATAAAGGCTGTTTATACACAACCACAGGTTGCCATTAAAGCATCTGGGCCTAAAAGGGCCTGGGAGGGAGAGATTACTAAGACACAGCAAAAGCTGTAGCTGTAGGAGCGGGCCCAGGACAGAAACTGTAGTCGTTGATGGAATGATCAACCTGTGATCTATCAGGGAGAGAACTGAAGGATAAATGCCCCAGTCACTGTTTCCTCCTGCATCCATCTCCTGTCAGTGACACTCACTGGCCAATCCCAATCAGAAGCCAACCAGCAAAGGAGCCCCTTTAATGCAACTCAAACATGGTGAGAACAGAGTGAGAAAAGAGTTAACTGGGAAGAACAAATGGAGACAATTTAGTACACCTACCATCACTGCCTTAGGTCAAGCTTCCCTTGTCTGTCACTTGAACTGTTTCGGTATCTGTGTTTCTACTTTCAGCCCTTTCCTTCCCTAATCTATTCTCACATTGCCACCAGGTGCTCTTTCTACAAATCACAAGGGAAGGTACTCACATAAATGTTACTATACCAAAACAGTTATGGCCACCATTGGTTCTTGACTCAAAAACCTTCGACAAGTGCCATTTTGTGGTAAAAAAACAAACTCCTTGACTTGCATCTTCTGCTGTGAACAACCACTCCGCAACCCACCCGACTCCCTGCACTTTCCCTCTTCAGCCCATATAAACATTAATCCAATCATACTCAAATATTAATAATCCCCTCAATATACCATAAAGATTCATTCTGTCTTCCCCTTGGTCATCCTCTTGTTTGGTGAAATACTTCTTTCTTCTTCTTTTTTTCTTTAAATGCTATATACTTTGCAGCAATCTCATTTATTTATTTGGCTGCATCAGATCTTAGTTGTGGCAAGCAAAATCTTTCTTCCTGACACCTGGGCTCTGTAGTTTCAGCTCAAAAGCTTATTTGCCCCACGGCATATGGAATCTTAGTTCCCTGGTCAGGGATCAAACCTGTGTCTCCTGCATTGGAAGCCAATTCTTAACCACTGCACCACCAGGGAAGTCCCAACTCTTGAAAGTCACCTCTTTTCTACTCCCACTGTTTAGATTGAGGTCCCAGGAGAAGACAGCCTATTCAGATGGGATTGACTGAACATAAATTCATATAAAGGCTGTTTATACACAACCACAGGTTGCCATTAAAGCATCTGGGCCTAAAAGGGCCTGGGAGGGAGAGATTACTAAGACACAGCAAAAGCTGTAGCTGTAGGAGCGGGCCCAGGACAGAAACTGTAGTCGTTGATGGAATGATCAACCTGTGATCTATCAGGGAGAGAACTGAAGGATAAATGCCCCAGTCACTGTTTCCTCCTGCATCCATCTCCTGTCAGTGACACTCACTGGCCAATCCCAATCAGAAGCCAACCAGCAAAGGAGCCCCTTTAATGCAACTCAAACATGGTGAGAACAGAGTGAGAAAAGAGTTAACTGGGAAGAACAAATGGAGACAATTTAGTACACCTACCATCACTGCCTTAGGTCAAGCTTCCCTTGTCTGTCACTTGAACTGTTTCGGTATCTGTGTTTCTACTTTCAGCCCTTTCCTTCCCTAATCTATTCTCACATTGCCACCAGGTGCTCTTTCTACAAATCACAAGGGAAGGTACTCACATAAATGTTACTATACCAAAACAGTTATGGCCACCATTGGTTCTTGACTCAAAAACCTTCGACAAGTGCCATTTTGTGGTAAAAAAACAAACTCCTTGACTTGCATCTTCTGCTGTGAACAACCACTCCGCAACCCACCCGACTCCCTGCACTTTCCCTCTTCAGCCCATATAAACATTAATCCAATCATACTCAAATATTAATAATCCCCTCAATATACCATAAAGATTCATTCTGTCTTCCCCTTGGTCATCCTCTTGTTTGGTGAAATACTTCTTTCTTCTTCTTTTTTTCTTTAAATGCTATATACTTTGCAGCAATCTCATTTATTTATTTGGCTGCATCAGATCTTAGTTGTGGCAAGCAAAATCTTTCTTCCTGACACCTGGGCTCTGTAGTTTCAGCTCAAAAGCTTATTTGCCCCACGGCATATGGAATCTTAGTTCCCTGGTCAGGGATCAAACCTGTGTCTCCTGCATTGGAAGCCAATTCTTAACCACTGCACCACCAGGGAAGTCCCAACATTTCTCTTCTTGCATTCCCTCCATCATCCCTTCTAACTGCAGAATGTATACTTGTTCTTCCTTATTTATCAAGGGTCATCTAAGTTTACCCTCTTTGTTGAACTCCCTTCCAGAATGATTCCCTCTGTCTAGAACTCCCTTGGACTTCCCTGGTAGCTCAGCTGATAAAGAATCCCCCTGCAATGCAGGAGACCTCGGTTCACTTCCTGGGTCAGGAAGATACCCTGGAGAAGGGATAGGCTACCCACGCCGATATTCTTGGGCTTCCCTGATGGCTCAGACAGTAAAGAATCCTTCTGCAATGAAGAAGACCTAGGTTTGATCCCTGGGTTGGGAAGATCCCCTGAAGAACAAAACTCCAGTATTCTTGCCTGGAGAATCCCATGGCTCATCCATGAGGTCAAAAGAGTCAGACACACTGCACACTCCCTTACTTCTATTGCTGGTGAAACATTCATGGGGTGCCTGTGTCTCCTTTTCTAGATGACATGCTTAAGGGTGATGTGCCTTACTCATCCAGTTGTCTCTCAAGACCTAGAGCAGATCTTTGTGAATACGTGTGAACACCAAAAAGGTGTTCACTGAATTCTTTTCAATGAGCTTATCCATCGAAGGCACTGGATTAGAGGTTTATTGGGTTCTTTCTGTGAAAGACCATTTTCAGCTTAACTGAGACTTCCAGAAATGCAATACCTTAGTATCAAGCAGTTTTTTCTAATGATAGGAACTCTAGGAGAGCTATGATGATAGGTCAGTGAGATGGCCAAGTTATCTACTGCCCCTCAAATCTTACTTCCAGCTCCTTCCTCCTAATCCTAGAAAATGTGTTTATTTGGAACCTCCCTCAGTATCCTCTTCTCGCAGTGCATTTCTTAAGGGAGGGTAGACAGAAAAGGACTGCCCTAATAGAAAACAACTGTTTCATGTTTATTCATTCAGTATGTGGTTATGTGGTTAAGGAAATTATACACATGCCCTTGGAGCTCTTGGCTGTAACCACCAAGTTACCAGTGCCTGAGACTGATTTGGTCCAGCATGGAATTCTCCTCCTTCCCGTGGTGGCCAAGATACATGGTAAACTGTTTGAATTGTGTCAAAATTCTATAAATATACATTAAGTACATGCAGAAATCCCAGAGGATAATTATAAACATCATAGACCAATGGATCCAGACCATAGATGAAAGGCCCCTGTTACAGCTGGAAGGGACCACACAGGCCATTTAGTCCAACCCCTCTGTTCACAGGTAGAAAACTAGTGCACCAGGAGCTTACCATTGTCCAGGCTCACCCCCACACCCACAGGCGGCCAGACCACACAACCCTCAGTGCTTGATAAGAGGAAAATTACAAAGCCACATAAGCCCAGAGACATCAAAGGGAAAGTCCAATTTATGAAATCAACCCCTATTACCCTCAGAGCAAAGACTGAGCTGTCTTGAAGGGTCACCTAAGTTAAAGTGGCCTGCACCTGTCAGCTCTTCAGGGCGTGGCTGCAGAGAGGAAGGGAATGAGTAGATGGCGAATACACAGGAACTCACCTAGGAGTAAAGTAGAGAAAGAAGTGAAAGATAGTGAAAGTCAGGAGATAATGAGAGAAAGAGAGGGAAGCTAAGAAAAAAATTGCTAAAAATTCTAGCTTTTTTAGTTTTGCCCATAGTTTGTAAGGCTTGTTTTTCATTTATTTGTTTATGCATTGTTCCACAAATATTTATTATGAGTTACTCTTGCTCGGGTCCATTTCAGTAGAAAGATCCCCAGTCATAGCTGTGGCGAGGACAATGCAGAGATGTCACCTTGGCAGACAGCTACAAGTAAGAGCTAGACACAGTCTGCACATTAATACAGCAAGGAAGGAGGCTTTGTGGGAGTGTTTTCCATATTAATCACTGGAACGCCAGTGAAATGAAGCAGTTCAGCAGCCAAGGGTCACCGTGTCTCACTGTACCTTGCCCACATTTCTGTCTTCCACTAGCACTCCAGGAGAGTCAGCACCAGGCCTTGGGGTACAGCAGCCTCTGCAGTCAGTCCAAGCAGGAAGCCTAGGCCCAAAGGGGCTAGCAGTTAAGATGGTCCTGACTCCAAGCTAGGATACTGGACACCTTTTCTTCTCTAGTTAGCCTCAAGCCCTCAACTCTTAAATGTTCATGCTTTACAAACTAGTATATTTTCCCCTCCAATTCCATTCCAGTCTAACCAGGGACCTCTCTTTGTTGTTGTTTACTTGTTCAGCAGTGTCCAACTCTTTTGCAACCCCATGGACCCTCTTTTGCAACCCACCAGGCCCCTCTGTCCATGGGATTTCGCAGGCAAGAATCCTGGAGAGAGCTGCCGTTTCCTTCTCCTGGGGATCTTCTCGACCCAGGGATTGAACCCACGTCTTCTGTATTGCAGGCAGATTCTTTACCACTGATCCACCAGGGAAGCCCTAGGGGCCGCTCTAGGGCTCTCTCAAACTCTTATGAGGGTGCACCATGGCAACCATCTTAGGAGAAGCTTTTAAAGCACCTAATGTGGAAAGAAGAGGTCTCAGTTGGTAAGGCATACTTCATTGCTACTGATGTTGCTGATCCCAACAGCAGTTTTCACTTTAATTCTTCCCATATGAACATGCCGGATCAAATAAACAGACCATTCCTTTAATTGAAGACAAAATAGTGTAGTGGAAATGCAAAGGCCCTGCAGACAGTCAGTCCCGGCTTTGCCACCAAATGGCTGTGGCATTGGGCAATGTAGTCCCTTGGTGCCTCTGATTTCTCCCCTACAGTATGGGGACGGTAAGAGTACCTACCTCATGGAGTTGCTGTCAGGATTAAACAAGAACATGGAGGAATTCACTCAGTAAACATCACTACCACCGTTACTTCTGGAAGGATATTCTTATGAAAACCATGATAATGTAAGTGAAGGCTAGGTTTAGGGACAATTGTCTGGAAGATTCAGGATAAAAGGCACTTTGGAGGAAAGCTGTAAGGGGTGAACTTTCTCTTAACCAGAAAAGCTGTGTAGGAGTCCAGCTCACAAGGGAATTATCTGCTCAGGAACACAGAAGAGACCCATTCCTATGTTCAAGGCGGCAGCCCCGCAATCTGAGCTGGTTCCTTCCAAAATGGCTCCCCTGTGGGCCAAGCAAGAAGGGAGGAAGACAGTGTGTAAGAAGTGGGTACTGTTTTTCCCATCTGTACATGACGTTCCATCTTACACAGAAGGAGAACCCATGACTGGCTGTTTTGCTGTTTGAAGCACTTTGGCAAGCTGAATTCCTTTGCTCTTCCAGGAAACTGTAAACAAATTCATTGAGTGGACAGTTGTTTTTTTGTTTTTTGTTTTTTGTTTTTTTGCTTCTATTTTCCTTGTCCAATGCCTAGTGCTTCTTAACAGGAGTGGGGCCTCTTGATTTTTTTAAATATACATATGTCAGACCCCTCAAAATATGTTTAAGTAACATCAGGTAAAAGAATCTTTAAAAGCTGATGAAGCAGGCATGAAAGCTTATGTGTGTTCATAAGCCACCTTTTGATGACAGGCATGCCATAGAACTGAACTCATTGATCCAAATTACTGAAAAGTCATTGTGAGACGGAGGAAGAATGGGAGGAGAAGAGGATACAGGGGAAAAGGCGAGAGGGAGAGGAGGATAAACATTGCAGGCAAGGACTACTTTATGGGTGTGGCCAGTAAAGCCACTGCCCCACTCAGAAGGGAGCTCAGTGCTCAGGATGTAGTGTTCCGCGCCATCTGCAAATTGTCACTAATTCTATCTCTAAATTTGTGTTTTGTACGTTAAGTCTGACAGGACGATGGAGCCTAACCTCACACAGCCCCACATCTCTGCCCTCTGGAAGAGATGCTCAGGCCCCAGCTCCTCAGTGCACTAGAAGGGCTCTGGGTACAGACTCAGGGAGGGTCTGGATGGAGCCTGTGGTGCCAAGCTGCAGCCCTAGGCACCTGTGGGGGCTTCCACTCACTGTGAGAATGCCCAGCCCAAGGGAGTGTGATGTGCATTGCTTGCTCAGTCAGTTCGGTCGTGTTCAACTCCTCAGCCCCTACGGAATGTGGCCCTCCAAGCTCTTCTGTCCATGGGATTCTTCAGGCATATTGGAGGGAGTTGCCCTGGCCCTCCTCCAGAGAGGGAGTGTGACACTGAACAGCAAACAAAACCCCAATGACAGGTCAAAAGAGAGACCGTGGAAGAAAAGAACGCATCGTTCTCTACCATGAGAGCAGGTGGCTCCTCATTTTTCCTACGCCCCCGAGATTTTGTAGCTGGCTGTGGTTACAGCATTTAAAATCCACTCAGCACTTTTCCTGGGGTTCAAAATTGCAAGCTTTGGTGTCCTCAGCCTTTGGTCTTGCGAAAGTATCAGCTGCTGTCCTGATACAGGGGCACACACTCTGGGGTTCACTGTGCAGTGGTTCCCTGAGAAGCCACGCTGAGTCACGGGATATCTGGAGAATTCTCAGTGCAAATGGGGTTGGGGGAGCGAGGGTAGGGGGAGGAAGAGGAAAAGCAAAAATGAATGGGTTCTGTTCCACAGAATTGTGCAAAGAGGTTCAAAAGAATCTTTAAAAGCTGATGAAGCAGGCATGAAAGCTTATGTGTGTTCATAAGCCACCTTTTGATGACAGGCATGCCATAGAACTGAACTCATTGATCCAAATTACTGAAAAGTCATTGTGAGACGGAGGAAGAATGGGAGGAGAAGAGGATACAGGGGAAAAGGCGAGAGGGAGAGGAGGATAAACATTGCAGGCAAGGACTACTTTATGGGTGTGGCCAGTAAAGCCACTGCCCCACTCAGAAGGGAGCTCAGTGCTCAGGATGTAGTGTTCCGCGCCATCTGCAAATTGTCACTAATTCTATCTCTAAATTTGTGTTTTGTACGTTAAGTCTGACAGGACGATGGAGCCTAACCTCACACAGCCCCACATCTCTGCCCTCTGGAAGAGATGCTCAGGCCCCAGCTCCTCAGTGCCCTAGAAGGGCTCTGGGTACAGACTCAGGGAGGGTCTGGATGGAGCCTGTGGTGCCAAGCTGCAGCCCTAGGCACCTGTGGGGGCTTCCACTCACTGTGAGAATGCCCAGCCCAAGGGAGTGTGATGTGCATTGCTTGCTCAGTCAGTTCGGTCGTGTTCAACTCCTCAGCCCTACGGAATGTGGCCCTCCAAGCTCTTCTGTCCATGGGATTCTTCAGGCATATTGGAGGGAGTTGCCCTGGCCCTCCTCCAGAGAGGGAGTGTGACACTGAACAGCAAACAAAAACCCCAATGACAGGTCAAAAGAGAGACCGTGGAAGAAAAGAACGCATCGTTCTCTACCATGAGAGCAGGTGGCTCCTCATTTTTCCTACGCCCCAGAGATTTTGTAGCTGGCTGTGGTTACAGCATTTAAAATCCACTCAGCACTTTTCCTGGGGTTCAAAATTGCAAGCTTTGGTGTCCTCAGCCTTTGGTCTTGCGAAAGTATCAGCTGCTGTCCTGATACAGGGGCACACACTCTGGGGTTCACTGTGCAGTGGTTCCCTGAGAAGCCACGCTGAGTCACGGGATATCTGGAGAATTCTCAGTGCAAATGGGGTTGGGGGAGCGAGGGTAGGGGGAGGAAGAGGAAAAGCAAAAATGAATGGGTTCTGTTCCACAGAATTGTGCAAAGAGGTTCTAAAACACATGCTGGGGTCAAGCAATCAAGTGGAAAGAATGCCAAAAGAATGGAACATATGTGGGAAATTTATTATGAGATGGCTGTTAAACAACATTTGGAGTGTATTAGACTCACAGCTTTTAAATTGTTCCATACTCCCTTTCAGCCCAGGGACCCTTAGTCTGGAATGTGGCCTGGCTCCTGGCCCCCAGAACTATAAGCTATCTCTCCCATTTCTTTAACCTTCTTATACCTCCTAGGAATCTCCATTCTACCCATTAAGACCTGACTCCTAGAAATACAGGCTTTCTATAGATTCATTGAGAAAATGCTGACGAATTATTTGGACCTTTTTATAGTGTATACACTGATATCAGGAGAAAACTGAAAGATAAGCCTTTCCGATGTGTGAGATAAAACAAATTTATTTTATTGGCCTTTGAGGATTTACTATCTTAAATTACAAATACTTATATAGTGCATGTGTGCTAAGTCACTTCGGTTGTATAAAACTCTTTGTGATCCCATGGACTAAGGCCTGCCAGTCTCCTTTGTCTATAGGATTCTCCAGGCAGGAACACTGGAGTGGGTTGCTGTGCCCTCCTCCAGGGAATTTTCCCAACTCAGGGATTGAATCTGAGTCTCCTCCCTCTCCTATACAGGCAGGCAAGTTCTTTACCAATAGAGCCACCTGGGAAGCGCTTATGTAGTGCTTTTTGTATTTCTCAGTCCAGTGAAAAATAGCACGCACAACATTTACTTATTCATTTGTTCAAGCTAAAGAGATGTGGGATGCTCTCAAGAAAGAGCTGATGACATTTAAGGCTGGGCCAGGTTACTAAAAATACTGTAAAGGGCTTCCCTGACGGTCCAGTGGGTAAAGAGTCCACCTTGCAGTGCAAGGGGCACCGGTTCAATCCCTGGCCCGGGAAGATCCCATGTGCCGCAGAGCAACTGGACCAGTGTATCCAGTTGCAAGCCAGCACCCTGGAGCGCATGCATGCAGAGCTGGCGCTCTTCAGCGAGAGAGGCCACTGCAATGGGAGGCCCACACAGGCCAAAGAATAAAGATAGATGAAAATAAATAAATAAAAAACCAATAAAAGAGACTAAAATTTAAAAAAAAAAAAAGACTGTAAAGCAGTCTTGCTCAATGATAAGGTAAAAACTTATTACAGACCTACACAGAAATGTAGGCCTACTATAGGTGGTTCCATGAAGCTCTTTCCTTTTCAAACTTATTTATTTCTTTATTGATTACCTACTAAATTATGCCCATGTCCCTTCATAAAGGATTTTGACAATTACCATTAAATGTAATTTATAGCAATTTGACAATTACCAGATCATTTGGTCATTATCCCCACCATTCAGAACCCATCATAGTCATTTAGTTAATATTAAAATTAACTCTGCCAGCTTCTCAGAGGTTAACTTCTACAGCAAGCAAGCAACAAGATGCAAATTTAAGGACTAGAAATACAGGCTTTCTATAGATTCATTGAGAAAATGCTGACGAATTATTTGGACCTTTTTATAGTGTATACACTGATATCAGGAGAAAACTGAAAGATAAGCCTTTCCGATGTGTGAGATAAAACAAATTTATTTTATTGGCCTTTGAGGATTTACTATCTTAAATTACAAATACTTATATAGTGCATGTGTGCTAAGTCATTTGGGTTGTATAAAACTCTTTGTGATCCCATGGACTAAGGCCTGCCAGTCTCCTTTGTCTATAGGATTCTCCAGGCAGGAACACTGGAGTGGGTTGCTGTGCCCTCCTCCAGGGAATTTTCCCAACTCAGGGATTGAATCTGAGTCTCCTCCTCTCCTATACAGGCAGGCAAGTTCTTTACCAATAGAGCCACCTGGGAAGCGCTTATGTAGTGCTTTTTGTATTTCTCAGTCCAGTGAAAAATAGCACGCACAACATTTACTTATTCATTTGTTCAAGCTAAAGAGATGTGGGATGCTCTCAAGAAAGAGCTGATGACATTTAAGGCTGGGCCAGGTTACTAAAAATACTGTAAAGGGCTTCCCTGACGGTCCAGTGGGTAAAGAGTCCACCTTGCAGTGCAAGGGGCACCGGTTCAATCCCTGGCCCGGGAAGATCCCATGTGCCGCAGAGCAACTGGACCAGTGTATCCAGTTGCAAGCCAGCACCCTGGAGCGCATGCATGCAGAGCTGGCGCTCTTCAGCGAGAGAGGCCACTGCAATGGGAGGCCCACACAGGCCAAAGAATAAAGATAGATGAAAATAAATAAATAAAAAACCAATAAAAGAGACTAAAATTTAAAAAAAAAAAAAGACTGTAAAGCAGTCTTGCTCAATGATAAGGTAAAAACTTATTACAGACCTACACAGAAATGTAGGCCTACTATAGGTGGTTCCATGAAGCTCTTTCCTTTTCAAACTTATTTATTTCTTTATTGATTACCTACTAAATTATGCCCATGTCCCTTCATAAAGGATTTTTGACAATTATCATTAAATGTAATTTATAGCAATTTGACCATTACCAGATCATTTGGTCATTATCACCACCATTCAGAACCCATCATAGTCATTTAGTTAATATTAAAATTAACTCTGCCAGCTTCTCAGAGGTTAACTTCTACAGCAAGCAAGCAACAAGATGCATATATTTAATGAGGAAGTTATCCAGGTGGCCCACCATTGTGTTATCTCTGAAGTCATTTACACCCACATTTAAAGCCTCCTTGGGCTTCCCAGGTAGCTCAGTGGTAAAAAATCTGTCTGCCACCGTAGGAAAGGAAAAGAGACACAGGTTCCATCCCTGAGTGGGAAGATACTCAGAACGAGGAAATGGCAACCCACTCCAGTTTTCTTGCCTGGACAAAAGCACGGACTAGAGAGCATAGGGTCTACAGGACATGGGCCCTCAAAGAGTCAAACATGATTAGGCACATGCACCTAAGTCCTCCATGGTTTACTAATTATGGAAGACAATTTAGCTCTTAGAGAAGACAAAAATCCCTGCCAGGACTTGAGACAAGTGTAAATTTGTTGGTGGGTTTGATAAAATGTATTTTCTTTTTTTGTTTGCTTTGAATTTTCTTTTTAAATTTTGGCCTCTTTTATTGTATTGTTTTGGGTTTTTTTTTAACTTTCATCCATCTTTATTCTTCGCCCTGTGTGGGCCTCCCATTGCAGCTGCCTCTCTCTTTGCAGAGCACAAGCTCTGCGCTCATGCGCTCCAGGGCACTGGCTTGCAGTTGGATACACCGGTCCAGCCACTCCACAGCATGTGGGATCTTCCTGGGCCAGGGATTGAACCGGTGCCCCTTGCACTGCAAAGCAAACTCTTTACCCACTGGACCACCAGGGAAGCCCCATGCTTTGAATTTTTTTGCTTTGGATTTTTATCTTAATTTGCTTAGACAGGAAAGGGAGCCGGATTATTCATAATGCGTTTTCTTTGTGTTTTCCAGAGTGGAAATAGAATTCTGTGTTCCATCATTCTGAGCCATCACCAGGGTCCGGCCATTATCAACTACGACGATGAGAGTGGGAAGACATGTGTACACATTGCCGCAGCAGCAGGTTTCTGCGACATCATCAACGAACTGGCTAGAGTCCCTGCGTGCAACCTGCAGGCTCTGGATGTGGATGACAGGTATCTGTGGCAACTCTGTCCTCTTTCCCAAATTTTAGTCTCGAAACAAAGAAGGTGTTAAAAGAGTTATCTTATATGACTATATCCTTACTGCCAGTAATATTAATGTTTATACATGTGCTTGTGACAAAACAAATGACTCTAGTCAGGACAGGAAGAAATCATTGTTATGAAGAGAAACGCTGTGACTGTACAGTACTGTCAGACTTTCCACTTTTTGCTAACCTTTCTCAAAGGGTTTCTGTAAATCAGCTTCCTGCTATGTGAACTTTTTGTTCTTAACAGTAAGTCTTATTTTTTTTCCTTCATTCCTGGATTATGTCACAAAATCAACAAGGTCTTGTTATCCAGAGAAGAGCATAATGTAGGCTTTGTGTCCAGAACTAGATGTGACCTTATCAGGGGTTCTGTTTGTTTTTGTCAAAGTTTTTCTTAGCTCTAGAGGACAAAAATCCCTTGCAGTTGACTTGAGACAAGTGTAAATTTGTTGGTGGGTTTGATAAAATGTATTTTCTTTTGTTTGCTTTGAATTTTCTTTTTAAATTTTGGCCTCTTTTATTGTATTGTTTTGGGTTTTTTTTTAACTTTCATCCATCTTTATTCTTCGCCCTGTGTGGGCCTCCCATTGCAGCTGCCTCTCTCTTTGCAGAGCACAAGCTCTGCGCTCATGCGCTCCAGGGCACTGGCTTGCAGTTGGATACACCGGTCCAGCCACTCCACAGCACGTGGGATCTTCCTGGGCCAGGGATTGAACCGGTGCCCCTTGCACTGCAAAGCAAACTCTTTACCCACTGGACCACCAGGGAAGCCCCATGCTTTGAATTTTTTTGCTTTGGATTTTTATCTTAATTTGCTTAGACAGGAAAGGGAGCCGGATTATTCATAATGCGTTTTCTTTGTGTTTTCCAGAGTGGAAATAGAATTCTGTGTTCCATCATTCTGAGCCATCACCAGGGTCCGGCCATTATCAACTACGACGATGAGAGTGGGAAGACATGTGTACACATTGCCGCAGCAGCAGGTTTCTGCGACATCATCAACGAACTGGCTAGAGTCCCTGCGTGCAACCTGCAGGCTCTGGATGTGGATGACAGGTATCTGTGGCAACTCTGTCCTCTTTCCCAAATTTTAGTCTCGAAACAAAGAAGGTGTTAAAAGAGTTATCTTATATGACTATATCCTTACTGCCAGTAATATTAATGTTTATACATGTGCTTGTGACAAAACAAATGACTCTAGTCAGGACAGGAAGAAATCATTGTTATGAAGAGAAACGCTGTGACTGTACAGTACTGTCAGACTTTCCACTTTTTGCTAACCTTTCTCAAAGGGTTTCTGTAAATCAGCTTCCTGCTATGTGAACTTTTTGTTCTTAACAGTAAGTCTTATTTTTTTTCCTTCATTCCTGGATTATGTCACAAAATCAACAAGGTCTTGTTATCCAGAGAAGAGCATAATGTAGGCTTTGTGTCCAGAACTAGATGTGACCTTATCAGGGTTCTGTTTTGGTTTTCTTCAGTCCTTAAAGATGTATTTACATAGGAAATGTAGCAGAGTCTGGAAGGGTGAAGAGACTTGCCTCAGAGGTAATTTAGCAACTAAGTGAAAACTTGCTGCTCAGTATCGCTGTCCTGAGCAACTCTTTGAAACCCCATGGACTGCAGCATGCCAGGCTTCTCTGTCTTTCACTATCTCCCAGAGTTTGCTCAAATTCATATCCCTTGAGTTGGTGATGCCATCCAGCCATCTTATCCTCTGTCACCTCCTTCTCCTGCACTCAATTTTTCCCAGCATCAGGGTCTTTTCCAATGTGTAGACTCTTCGCATCAGATGGCCAAAATGTTGGAGATTCAGCTTCAATACCAGTTCTTCCAATGAGTATTCAGGGTTGATTTCCTTTAAGATTGACTGGCTTGATCCCCTTGCTGTTCAAGAGACTCTCAAGAGTCTTCTCCCGCACCACAGTTAGAAAGCATCAATTCTTTGGCACTCAGCCTTCTTTAGGTCCAGTTCTCACATCCATACATGACTACTGGAAAAACCATAACTTTGAATAGAAAGACCTTTGTTGGCAAAGTGATGCCTCTGCTTTTTAATACGCTGACAGAAGAAGCAAGAACTATAATCCCATGGCCTCCAAAACAAAAATAACAATCACAGAAAACTAACCAGAATGATCACATACATGACAGACTTGTGTAACTCAATGAAAACTTGTATCCTTGTCTTTTAAATGTAGAGCTTTTCACCGACCAGCCCTTCATTTAGAATGAACTATTAGAACTTTTCAATTACAATGCTTGTCTAATCTTTGCTTCAGTTAGGCATAGACTCAATGAAAATACAAGAACAATATAATAACAAATAAGACTGTTGAAAACAATTACAAGACATGTACACTATGTATAATTTTTTAACCATTTTATGTTGACGTGCAGATTTAGTTGCCTACTTATCGTAATTTTAGATTCCCCCAAAAGCACTTCCTACTTCACGATACCTGAAATCCTTATAGCACAGGGGTTCCATGTAAGTCTCAGAAGCTAGAGACTGTTAACATGATGACTTTAATTAAAATTAATGTACAAATTATTGAACGTAGACCTTTTGTGAAGAGTAGATATTGAACTTGAGCAGGTAAGAAAGTAAAAGGATTTAGTTCTATGAAGAGAAAGGTGAATGATCCAAAAAGAGAAGATAAGAACATATTTAGGGGGACTATCCTGCTGGTCTGGTGGTTAGGAGGCCTTGCTTCCTATGCAAGGGGTGTGAGCTTGAACCCTGATCATGGAACTAAGATCCCATATGCTGTGAGACCAAATAAATAAAAATAGCAAAATAAAATAGAAAAAAAAACTTTTAAAGAAATATTTTTAGGAAAAGACAGCTAGAGAAAAGTTTGCGTACTACAAAATACTTCTACAAGCAACTTTGAATAGAGTATCTCTCACTTTGCATTATCACATGCTTCAGAGAGAAAATTTAGTCCCTCCAGTCTCAGGGAAGAAAGTATATACAAAGAGAGAAAGAACGTGCAAAAGATTGGGTTCTACAGAGGTTCAAAGTGAAATAAAAATCTCAAGAAGGGTCTAGTTCCTGCTCTAAAGCTCAGCTCGTGTGTTGCATATGCTGATCAAATCCTGCTCTTCATTTTGTTTCAGTTTCCACACTGAATTGTGCAGCTCCACCTTCACATTGACACTGTAAGCTTGTGTTAGTAAAGAACTTTTCAAAATTTTTGTACGTTAAGTATTGAAGCATTTGCAACAATTATGGCTTCGCTTCCCTTCTTTCCTCCTCCCCCAGAGAGAAAGTTTTGAGGAAAAAGAAGAAAAGGCAATAGTTTAAAAAAAAAAAAAAAAAGGATGAGGGAAAATATGGGGAAACTAGTCCTCCTAGATTATTAAAACACATCATAAATTTATGACATTTAAAACATGTTGGTACTAGCCTAAGATTGATGGTACAGAGCATGTAGCTCATAAATAGCTTGTGTGGCTGAAAGGTCCCAAATTTCATCAGACTATGAGGTCATGCTTTCCTTTAGTATGCAAGTCATTACTTATCGTAATTTTAGATTCCCCCAAAAGCACTTCCTACTTCACGATACCTGAAATCCTTATAGCACAGGGGTTCCATGTAAGTCTCAGAAGCTAGAGACTGTTAACATGATGACTTTAATTAAAATTAATGTACAAATTATTGAACGTAGACCTTTTGTGAAGAGTAGATATTGAACTTGAGCAGGTAAGAAAGTAAAAGGATTTAGTTCTATGAAGAGAAAGGTGAATGATCCAAAAAGAGAAGATAAGAACATATTTAGGGGGACTATCCTGCTGGTCTGGTGGTTAGGAGGCCTTGCTTCCTATGCAAGGGGTGTGAGCTTGAACCCTGATCATGGAACTAAGATCCCATATGCTGTGAGACCAAATAAATAAAAATAGCAAAATAAAATAGAAAAAAAAACTTTTAAAGAAATATTTTTAGGAAAAGACAGCTAGAGAAAAGTTTGCGTACTACAAAATACTTCTACAAGCAACTTTGAATAGAGTATCTCTCACTTTGCATTATCACATGCTTCAGAGAGAAAATTTAGTCCCTCCAGTCTCAGGGAAGAAAGTATATACAAAGAGAGAAAGAACGTGCAAAAGATTGGGTTCTACAGAGGTTCAAAGTGAAATAAAAATCTCAAGAAGGGTCTAGTTCCTGCTCTAAAGCTCAGCTCGTGTGTTGCATATGCTGATCAAATCCTGCTCTTCATTTTGTTTCAGTTTCCACACTGCATTGTGCAGCTCCACCTTCACATTGACACTGTAAGCTTGTGTTAGTAAAGAACTTTTCAAAATTTTTGTACGTTAAGTATTGAAGCATTTGCAACAATTATGGCTTCGCTTCCCTTCTTTCCTCCTCCCCCAGAGAGAAAGTTTTGAGGAAAAAGAAGAAAAGGCAATAGTTTAAAAAAAAAAAAAAAAAAGGATGAGGGAAAATATGGGGAAACTAGTCCTCCTAGATTATTAAAACACATCATAAATTTATGACATTTAAAACATGTTGGTACTAGCCTAAGATTGATGGTACAGAGCATGTAGCTCATAAATAGCTTGTGTGGCTGAAAGGTCCCAAATTTCATCAGACTATGAGGTCATGCTTTCCTTTAGTATGCAAGTCATTTATCTTCAGGAAGGAGAGTCTTTAATCAAACTCTCCTCTCTGCATATTTCTGGGAATTATCTAGGGAACATTTGCATGGTCCATAAATCGTTCCTTGGCTTCTGACACCTCACCAATGGTGCATTCTCATACCTATTATCTCGTACCATTCTGAGACCACCTCATTGCCCACTGCTTGTCTCTGATGAGTTTATTCTAAATCATGGACCCTGGTTTTCCAGCTCCTCACCATGATAGCTGAGTCCAATCTGCTGGGTTTGAGGACTATCCTGGAGTGTAGAGATAAGAAAGAAATTACTACATAACTTGAAATTGAATACTACATATTGCCAACAAAGTTCTATGTGTATTAGTTAGAAGTTATCTATGCTTCTCTTGTTTCTGCAAATTAATTTTTTTCCCTATGTCCTTCTGGACCTTTTTTTTCCGTGTTGATGTTCAGAATAATCTTGGGTTGCCTCACCCTGCCTCGCTTGAAGCAGGGCTTCAGTTCCTGGCCAGAGATTGAAGTCGGGGTGCAGCAGTGAGAGCTAAATGCTAGCTACTACACCAAAGGTCAGTGACAGAAAAAGAATTCCCACAAAGACAGAAAGTAGTGAAATAGGTAAAGCATTAGAAAGAAAAAGAGTACAGTATCTGTGGATAAACACACAGGTGGATCAGAGGGAGAGTTGCAGCCTCATGGCAGTTTAAATCACTTGTATAGGGCATTTTTCCTGGGTTTCCTTGGCCAATCATTTTGATTTGCCTGGTTCAGAGCCCATATTTGGTATCTCAGGACCCTCCCATGTGTGCACTCACATCTCTTAGCCAAGCTGGAGTCTTCCACAGAGGCGTATGGGTGAGTGGCATCAGCATTACTTCCCTTTTGACCTTCAAGAAGCTTTTTTGCACATGTGCTGTGGGGGAGGTCTCCTGACTTCAAAAATGAGAAATATATGGGTTCTTATCTTCTGTTTGGATAGGTTCCAGCCTCCTCTCTCAGTTCTCCTGCTATTACTATTTTGAAATTTCGGTCCACAGGGAACAAATCTCCAATCTTTATCCTGGGGGCCCATCTACCTCCTGCCTCAAGAAAAATGAAAACAATCACTCTTAGCAATTGTCATGAAGGAGTATTCACAGTGCACCAAAGAGAACTGTCACACATTGAGAAATCTGACTACATTGATGTCCAACTCTCCATCTACTGAATTTATTGGCAATATATTCTCTGATCAGAAGGGCATAATATGGCTGGTGCCTCATCTTGTTTCATAATAAATATTGTCTGGAGACCTCTTGCATAGCATGGAATGAATCATATCTTGTAGGAGCTCAGGTAGGCAGTGCAATTAATGACTATATTGGTACTATATTAAGTGTCCTCAAATTGCTGCCCTTATCATAACATGAGGAGCAGGATGCTTGATTGACAGAGTGCACAATCTACCCATAGAGACTCTGGTCACTGTGGACATGGCTGCTCTCCAAATACTAAGTCCTGAGTCCCTTCACACACAGCCCCAGCTGAGCCCTTCTCATGGAGCTGAGCCCTTCTCATGGAGGTAGCTGAGCCCAAGCTGCCTCCATGTCTGAGAGAGCTCTTGGCTCTCCAGGAGTGATCTTCTGCCAGCAGTCAAGCCCCAGAATGAAGCCAAGAAGAGGTCTTCCATGCCTTCCATCTTTTTCTGCCCCAGGATTGATTCTTTCCCAGAGTAATTGACAAGAAAATAGCCCCTCTCTTCATGGGAAACCTCATTTGCAGGAATGTTATCTACATTGTGTCCCTCTTTAGCCCCCCAAGGTCCCACTGCCCAGATACACCACACAGAAATCCCCCATTGCCTGCTTCCCAGCATCTCTGTCAAGGAAGCAGGGTTCAGGTTCCTTTGTTCCTGAATCCAGGGGTCCTTTATGCTCTCATCCCCCTCTTGTCCCATTTCCCTTGATAGTTTTTTCTACAACTGGGGAACTATTTTGCTCCAAATCTGCTCTCAGTTTTGGGTCTGGCTTTTGAAAACAGAAAGATACCAACTATTTCTCTTACCCACCCTGCTATAGCCCTCCCTTGAAGTTGAACATAAAGTCAACCATGTCCTTAAATGGATGAAAGGGGAAGGGTTGAAAAGTATGTATAAGGTCAGGATCTCAAAATTTGATCCCTCTGAACTAATAAATAGTCTTGAGAAAAGTTAGCTATGTTTCTGGAAAAATGGTCAGATCGGTGCCACACCTCACCATACATATCAGAATACACATTCAGATACACATGCAGTTTTGTTTAAATACAAATAAATCTACAATAAAATATTGGTTTCCTGTTTTTAATTCAGTAAAATTTACTTTTTGGATGTTATAATTTGGTTCTGTTAATTCAGTCAATATATTCTCTGATCAGAAGGGCATAATATGGCTGGTGCCTCATCTTGTTTCATAATAAATATTGTCTGGAGACCTCTTGCATAGCATGGAATGAATCATATCTTGTAGGAGCTCAGGTAGGCAGTGCAATTAATGACTATATTGGTACTATATTAAGTGTCCTCAAATTGCTGCCCTTATCATAACATGAGGAGCAGGATGCTTGATTGACAGAGTACACAATCTACCCATAGGGACTCTGGTCACTGTGGACATGGCTGCTCTCCAAATACTAAGTCCTGAGTCCCTTCACACACAGCCCCAGCTGAGCCCTTCTCTGTCCAGCCCCAAGCTGCCTCCATGTCTGAGAGAGCTCTTGGCTCTCCAGGAGTGATCTGCCAGCAGTCAAGCCCCAGAATGAAGCCAAGAAGAGGTCTTCCATGCCTTCCATCTTTTTCTGCCCCAGGATTGATTCTTTCCCAGAGTGATTGACAAGAAAATAGCCCCTCTCTTCATGGGAAACCTCATTTACAGGAATGTTATCTATCATTGTGTCCCTCTTTAGCCCCCCAGGGTCCCACTGCCCAGATACACCACACAGAAATCCCCCATCGCCTGCTTCCCAGCATCTCTGTCAAGGAAGCAGGGTTCAGGTTCCTTTGTTCCTGAGTCCAGGGGTCCTTTATGCTCTCATCCCCCTCTTGTCCCATTTCCCTTGATAGTTTTTTCTACAACTGGGGAACTATTTTGCTCCAAATCTGCTCTCAGTTTTGGGTCTGGCTTTTGAAAACAGAAAGATACCAACTATTTCTCTTACCCACCCTGCTATAGCCCTCCCTTGAAGTTGAACATAAAGTCAACCATGTCCTTAAATGGATGAAAGGGGAAGGGTTGAAAAGTATGTATAAGGTCAGGATCTCAAAATTTGATCCCTCTGAACTAATAAATAGTCTTGAGAAAAGTTAGCTATGTATCTGGAAAAATGGTCAAATCGGCTCCACACCTCACCATACATATCAGAATACACATTCAGATACACATGCAGTTTTGTTTAAATACAAATAAATCTACAATAAAATATTGGTTTCCTGTTTTTAATTCAGTAAAATTTACTTTTTTGGATGTTTAGGTCTACGAATTTTAACACATGCATAGATACATGTAACCTATGCAGATTCAAAACAGTTCCATCAATTCCAACACCAACTTGCTTGTCCTTTTGTAGTCAAGGCTTACCCCATGTCTAAGCTCTGGCAGCCGTGGATTAGTTCTGTCTCTTGGATTTTGCCTTTTCCAGAATGTCATGTAAATAGAAATATACAGTATGTAATCTTTTGAGATTGACTTATTTCACCTGGTAGAATGTACTTGAGATTCATCTATGTTCTGTATACCAATAGGCTGTTCTTTTTATTGCTGAGTAGTATTCCATTTTGTGGATAAATTCTGGTTTGTGCATTCACCTATTGAAGAACATAGGGTTGTTTTACTTTTGGATAACTACAAATAGCACTGCTATAAACATTTGTGTACAAGTTTTTGTGTGAACTGAAGTTTTCATTTCTCTAGCTATAGATCTAGACATGAGATTGCTTGGTCATATGGTAAGTATTTTTAACTTTAGAAGGAACTGACAAACTCTTTTCTGTTGTAGCAGCTTCCATTTTGCATTCCCACTAAAAAATGTATAAAAGTTCAAGTAGCCCTGAATCTTCATCTGCATGTATTGCCAGGTTTGGTTTTTTGGGTTTTTTTAATTGCAGTATAGGTGATTTACAATGTTGTGTCAACCTCTGCTATATAGTAAAGTGACTCAGTTATACACAAATACACATACTTTTTCTTAAAGTTTAGTCATTTAAATAGGTATGTAGTCATATTCTGTTGTAGTTTTAATTTGCATTTCTCTAATGAAAAATATTATTGAGCATCTTTTCATGGGCTTATTTACCAATTATACATCTTCTTTGATAAAGTATTCAGTCTTTTGCTAGTTTTTTAAATCGATTTGTGGGGGTTTTTTATCGTTCAGTTTTCAAATACTTTATATATTCTCTTTGTTGAATGTGCAGTTTGCAAATGTTTTCTCCCAGTCTTTGACTTTTTTTTCATTTTCTCAAGAAAATAATGGTTTTCCCATTTAGCAAAGGTTTAAACACTAGTGAGTATGTATCTACCTTCTAGCTAATGGACTTTCTAAAACATAAAATCATGAAACAAACCAAAAATGAAGAGGTAAATAAATGTGATTGTTTCTTAGAATGTTTTATGGAAAAAAATTTAAAAGCTAAGTAACAAATTAGAGGAAATGTTTTCATAAACATAACCTAGAAAAAATCAATGTCTTAAATATTTTAAAAGCTTATATGACTTAGTAAGAAAAACTAATAACCTAATAGAAAAATTGGCATAGGGCATTATGAGTCATTTCAATGAAGAAACTCAAATGTCAAATAAACATGTATTTCAGAAGTTCTTCCTTATGTTATTTAAAGAAATGCAGAAGAAAACAACACTGAATTTCTAATTTTGCCTACCAAGGCAAAGATCTTTAAAGATGGTGATAGCACTTCTCATATTAGGATGAAGTAGGAACCCAGCTGGTAGGAGGGAACATTGACTTCATTTTCTTGGAAAGCAATCTGGCTCTCTATATAAAGAGCCTTCAAATTGTTCATGCCCTTTGACCCACTAGTTCCTTTTAGAGGAAATTCTCAGAAAAACCAAAGAAGGGAAAAGGCCCCAGAATATCAGAATTAGAGGAGGCCTCTGCACACATATACCATCATCCTGCAGCCCCATTTAATACATACCATCTCCACACTGTGAATAGCAACAAGTCTTTCCTGCCATGATCCAACTTTGAGCAGGAGCTGTTGCCATCTAGGTAACCTGTACCATTTGTGTGTTCAGACGCTTGTGCTGTACCCCTGTCACCCCCGCCAGGACACCTCTGCACTGGGCTGCAGCTGCAGGGAAGGCAGACTGTGTGCAGTCACTGCTGGAGCTGGGCACAGACAGCAACCTGCGAGACATCAATGAGAGTACACCTCTGGCCTACGCCCTGTACTGCGGCCACATGGACTGTGTCAAGCTCCTCTCCCAAGAGAGCAGGTGAGCCCACCAGGAGGCACTGATTTTTCCCCTTCCTCCAAAAATTTATAAAATTAGATTCAGCTGTCTAAACTGCCCCCCAAAATAATGGTTTTCCCATTTAGCAAAGGTTTAAACACTAGTGAGTATGTATCTACCTTCTAGCTAATGGACTTTCTAAAACATAAAATCATGAAACAAACCAAAAATGAAGAGGTAAATAAATGTGATTGTTTCTTAGAATGTTTTATGGAAAAAATTTAAAAGCTAAGTAACAAATTAGAGGAAATGTTTTCATAAACATAACCTAAAAAAAATCAATGTCTTAAATATTTTAAAAGCTTATATGACTTAGTAAGAAAAACTAATAACCTAATAGAAAAATTGGCATAGGGCATTATGAGTCATTTCAATGAAGAAACTCAAATGTCAAATAAACATGTATTTCAGAAGTTCTTCCTTATGCTATTTAAAGAAATGCAGAAGAAAACAACACTGAATTTCTAATTTTGCCTACCAAGGCAAAGATCTTTAAAGATGGTGATAGCACTTCTCATATTAGGATGAAGTAGGAACCCAGCTGGTAGGAGGGAAAATTGACTTCATTTTCTTGGAAAGCAATCTGGCTCTCTATATAAAGAGCCTTCAAATTGTTCATGCCCTTTGACCCACTAGTTCCTTTTAGAGGAAATTCTCAGAAAAACCAAAGAAGGGAAAAGGCCCCAGAATATCAGAATTAGAGGAGGCCTCTGCACACATATACCATCATCCTGCAGCCCCATTTAATACATACCATCTCCACACTGTGAATAGCAACAAGTCTTTCCTGCCATGATCCAACTTTGAGCAGGAGCTGTTGCCATCTAGGTAACCTGTACCATTTGTGTGTTCAGACGCTTGTGCTGTACCCCTGTCACCCCCGCCAGGACACCTCTGCACTGGGCTGCAGCTGCAGGGAAGGCAGACTGTGTGCAGTCACTGCTGGAGCTGGGCACAGACAGCAACCTGCGAGACATCAATGAGAGTACACCTCTGGCCTACGCCCTGTACTGCGGCCACATGGACTGTGTCAAGCTCCTCTCCCAAGAGAGCAGGTGAGCCCACCAGGAGGCACTGATTTTTCCCCTTCCTCCAAAAAATTTATAAAATTAGATTCAGCTGTCTAAACTGCCAAAACCAGCAATAACTTAATAATCATGTTTGCCATTGCCAACCAGAAATTGGCACTTGTCATCTACCTCTATGGGTTCCCCTGGTAGCTCAGCTGGTAAAGAATCGCCCTACAATGCAAGAGATCCCAGTTCGATTCCTGGGTCAGGAAGATCCCCTGGAGAAGGGATAGTTCCAGTATTCTTGGGCTTCCCTGGTGCCTAAGATGGTAAAGAAATTTGCCTGCAAAGCAGAAGACCTGGATTCAGTCCCTGGGTTGGGAAGATCCCCTGGAGAAAGGAACAGCTACCCACTCCAGTATTCTTGCCTGGAGAAAACCATGGACAAAGGAGCCTGGCAAACTGCAGTCCATGGGTCTCAAAGAGTGAGACACGACTGAGCAAATTTCACTTTACTTCATCTACCTCTACAAGGATTAAATCGTGTACTGCAGTAGCTGCTGACTCTCAAGACTTCCACCTCTGAAAGGAACTCAAGGTGGAGAGCAGAAATGAAGCATTCTGTGCTCTGGAGTAACTGGCAGAACAGGTCTTTAGGTAGTTAGATATTTTCAGAAGCCAGTTTTATGAGCCCAATTCTTGCATCTCCTCATATCTAGAAAAGCACAGAAACCTTTCATGGTGACAACTATTCCTCATGACTAGCCATAAGCTTCTACAAAATGCATGTGCTTGATTGCATGTACTCCTCTTCCCCAAAACCTTCTTGGCTACCTCTTTGGAACAGTTTAAGACCTTCTTGGGCTATAGTCCTCACTTTGCCCCAAATAAAAATCTCATAATACTTTTGGAAGCACAGTCTTTCCTGCCAGAAGGCAGGAGCTGTTGCCATCTAGGTAACCTGTACCATTTGTGTGTTCAGACGCTTGTGCTGTACCCCTGTCACCCCCGCCAGGACACCTCTGCACTGGGCTGCAGCTGCAGGGAAGGCAGACTGTGTGCAGTCACTGCTGGAGCTGGGCACAGACAGCAACCTGCGAGACATCAATGAGAGTACACCTCTGGCCTACGCCCTGTACTGCGGCCACATGGACTGTGTCAAGCTCCTCTCCCAAGAGAGCAGGTGAGCCCACCAGGAGGCACTGATTTTTCCCCTTCCTCCAAAAAATTTATAAAATTAGATTCAGCTGTCTAAACTGCCAAAACCAGCAATAACTTAATAATCATGTTTGCCATTGCCAACCAGAAATTGGCACTTGTCATCTACCTCTATGGGTTCCCCTGGTAGCTCAGCTGGTAAAGAATCGCCCTACAATGCAAGAGATCCCAGTTCGATTCCTGGGTCAGGAAGATCCCCTGGAGAAGGGATAGTTCCAGTATTCTTGGGCTTCCCTGGTGCCTAAGATGGTAAAGAAATTTGCCTGCAAAGCAGAAGACCTGGATTCAGTCCCTGGGTTGGGAAGATCCCCTGGAGAAAGGAACAGCTACCCACTCCAGTATTCTTGCCTGGAGAAAACCATGGACAAAGGAGCCTGGCAAACTGCAGTCCATGGGTCTCAAAGAGTGAGACACGACTGAGCAAATTTCACTTTACTTCATCTACCTCTACAAGGATTAAATCGTGTACTGCAGTAGCTGCTGACTCTCAAGACTTCCACCTCTGAAAGGAACTCAAGGTGGAGAGCAGAAATGAAGCACTCTGTGCTCTGGAGTAACTGGCAGAACAGGTCTTTAGGTAGTTAGATATTTTCAGAAGCCAGTTTTATGAGCCCAATTCTTGCATCTCCTCATATCTAGAAAAGCACAGAAACCTTTCATGGTGACAACTATTCCTCATGACTAGCCATAAGCTTCTACAAAATGCATGTGCTTGATTGCATGTACTCCCTCTTCCCCAAAACCTTCTTGGCTACCTCTTTGGAACAGTTTCGCAGAGTGATCAAAAATACTGTCTCTTGGGCTATAGTCCTCACTTTGCCCCAAATAAAAAGTGACTGACAACTCTCGCGTTTGGCATTTTTTCAGTTGACATCGTTTTCTAACGTGTAATAATATGTCCTTAAATCTGTGGAGCAAAATTGTAGTAGTAAGCCTGAATGTATCAGCCTAACACTTAATGAACTCTAATCTCTTCTTTCCTTTTTCTACTTTTCCTCATCCCTTTAGACCATACACTCTTAACCGCTCTTCTGCCTAAATCAACATTTCTCCAACTCTTTGTTCTCAGGGCTTTTACACTCTCAAAAATGATGGAGGAACCTAAAGAGCTTTTCGTTATGTGAGTTACACCTATCAGTATTTATGGCATTAGAAACTAAAACTGAGAAACTTTTGATAAAATATTTAGCTAGTAACTTAGTGATAATAACCGATTACAGTATTTTACCATAATTCAAAAAGTGAATTATATAATAAAAATAACACTATATTTTTCGTTAAAAATAACCTATTCTTCAAAACAAAGCAGAAAATGTAATGAAAAAAGCAGCTTAATCCTACTTTGTTCTTCAAGTCTCTTTGATAGCTTTATAGAAGCTTAAACTTTATAGAAGCTTAAACAACTGGATTCCCACATCTGCTTCTGTATTCAGTCCATTACAACATGGCTTTTTTAACTGAAATGTATGAAAACAACCTGACCTCACATAGATATGTAGATGAAAAAGGGAAGAGTAGTTCAATAGACTTTTCAGATAACTATGAATAGTTTTTCTTTGATACTACACCAAAAGTTGACAAGTAGTATTAGGTTAGTATAAAAATAATTGCAGCTTTATGGGGTTCCCTGGTGGTCTAGTGATTAAGAATCTGCCTGCCAATGCAGGGGACATGAGTTCAGTTCCTAGTCTAGGAAGATCCCACATGCCTCAGAGCAATTAACCCCGTGTGCCACAACTACCAAGTCAACATACCACAACTACTGAAGCTCAAATGTCTAGAGCCTGTACTTCCCAACAAAATAATCCACCACAATGAAAAATAGCCCCTACTCACCACAACTAGGGAAAGCCCAAGTATAGCAACAAAGATCCAATACACCCAAAAAATAAAATATAAACAAATAAATCTTAAAAAAAAAGTAATTGCAGTTTTCTATTGTTGAACTTTGACATTTGATATTAGAATACATTCTTATAAATGTGGTTATGTTATACATTACTTTAATGCTCATTTCTCACTTTATTTTATTTTATTTTTTGCTAGTGACTTCTGTTGGTCTTTCATTTCTCTATTTTCATCCATCTTTGTTCTTTGGCCTCCGTGGGCCTCCCATCATAGCAGCCTCTCTCGCTGCAGAGCACCGGCTCTGGGCACATGCGCACCAGAGCTCTGGCTAGGTAGTTGGACACATCGGTCCAGCCGCTTCGTGGCACGTGGGATCTTCCCAGGTGCAAGGCGGTGTCCTTACGCACTGGACCACCAGGGAAGCCCTGCTGTTTCTTTTATATTTATTTTTGACCATAGAAATGGTATTTGGACAAAAAGCAAATTTGAATGAGTTTTTTATTTATTCAAGTTCAAAATGGGTTGCAAAGTAGCAGAGACAGCTCACAACATCAACAATGCATTTGACCCAGGAACTGCTAACTAACATATAGTGCAATAGTAGTTCAGGAAGTTTTGCAAAGGAGATGAGAGCCTTGAAGATGAGGAACACAGTGGCCAGCCATTGGAAGTTGACAATGACTAACTGAGAGCCATCATCTAAACTGACCTTCTTAGAACTACATGAGAAGTTGCTGAAGAATTCATTATCAGCCATTGTACAGCCATTTGGCATTTGAGCAAATTGAAAAGGTGAGAAAACTCAATAAATGGGAACCTCATGAGCTGACTGGAAATCTAAAAACCATTGTTTCAGTGTCATCTTATTGTATGCAAGAACAGATTGTTTCTTATTTTCTATTGCTTCTTATTGTACACAAGAAACCATTTCTCCATCAGATTATGACATGCAACAAAAAGTGGATTTCATAAATGACCCTTTAAAGAAAAGTCAGAGCACTTCCCAACAAAATAATCCACCACAATGAAAAATAGCCCCTACTCACCACAACTAGGGAAAGCCCAAGTATAGCAACAAAGATCCAATACACCCAAAAAATAAAATATAAACAAATAAATCTTAAAAAAAAAGTAATTGCAGTTTTCTATTGTTGAACTTTGACATTTGATATTAGAATACATTCTTATAAATGTGGTTATGTTATACATTACTTTAATGCTCATTTCTCACTTTATTTTATTTTATTTTTTGCTAGTGACTTCTGTTGGTCTTTCATTTCTCTATTTTCATCCATCTTTGTTCTTTGGCCTCCGTGGGCCTCCCATCATAGCAGCCTCTCTCGCTGCAGAGCACCGGCTCTGGGCACATGCGCACCAGAGCTCTGGCTAGGTAGTTGGACACATCGGTCCAGCCGCTTCGTGGCACGTGGGATCTTCCCAGGTGCAAGGCGGTGTCCTTACGCACTGGACCACCAGGGAAGCCCTGCTGTTTCTTTTATATTTATTTTTGACCATAGAAATGGTATTTGGACAAAAAGCAAATTTGAATGAGTTTTTTATTTATTCAAGTTCAAAATGGGTTGCAAAGTAGCAGAGACAGCTCACAACATCAACAATGCATTTGACCCAGGAACTGCTAACTAACATATAGTGCAATAGTAGTTCAGGAAGTTTTGCAAAGGAGATGAGAGCCTTGAAGATGAGGAACACAGTGGCCAGCCATTGGAAGTTGACAATGACTAACTGAGAGCCATCATCTAAACTGACCTTCTTAGAACTACATGAGAAGTTGCTGAAGAATTCATTATCAGCCATTGTACAGCCATTTGGCATTTGAGCAAATTGAAAAGGTGAGAAAACTCAATAAATGGGAACCTCATGAGCTGACTGGAAATCTAAAAACCATTGTTTCAGTGTCATCTTATTGTATGCAAGAACAGATTGTTTCTTATTTTCTATTGCTTCTTATTGTACACAAGAAACCATTTCTCCATCAGATTATGACATGCAACAAAAAGTGGATTTCATATGACAACCGGGGATGACCAGCTTAGTAGCTGGACCAAGAAGAAGCTCCAGAGCACTTCCCAAAGCCAAACTTACATCAAAAAAAGAAAGGTATGGTCACTGTTTGGTGGTCTACTGCCCATCTAATCCACTACAGCTCTCTGAATCCCAGTGAAACCATTACATGGGAAGTATGCTCAGCAAATCAATGAGATGCACTGGAAACTGCAACACCTAATGCTGACATTGATCAACAGAAAGGGCCCAGTTCTTCTCCATGACAACACCTGACCACATGTTGCACAACCGACATTTCAAAAGTTGAATGAATTGAGCTATGAAGTTTTCCCTCATCTGCCATATTCACCCAACCTCTCACCAGAGTCAACTACCACTTCCTCAAGCATCTTGAGGAATTTTTGCAGGGAAACACTTCTACAACCAGCAGGAGGCAGAAAACGCTTTCCAAGAGTTTGCTGAATCCCAAAGCACAGATTTTTTTTTTTTTTTTAACATTTCTTTTTTTTTAAACATTTATTTATTTATTTTTATTTATTTTGGGGGGGGTGGAGAAGGAGGGGGGCAGGAGGGCACTTCAATTGGTCTTTCATTTATCGATTTTCATCCATCTTTGTTCTTTGGCCCGTGTGGGCCTTCCACCGCCGTGGCCTGTCTCATCGCAGAGCACCGGCTCTGGGCGCACGCGCTCCAGAACTCCGGCTAGGTCATTGGACACATCAGTCCAGCCTCTCCACATCACGTGGGATCTTCCCAGGCCAGGGATCGAACCAGGGCCTTGCACTGCAAGGCGGTGTCCTTACCCACCGGACCACCAGGGAAGACCCCAAAGCACAGATTTTTATGCTACAGAAATAACCAAACTTATTTCTTGTCAGCAAAAATGTGTTGATTGTAATGGTTCCTATTTTGATTAATAAAGATATGTTCGAGTCAAGTTATAATGATTTTAAATTCATGGTCTGAAACCACAATTTTTTTTTTAAAGAGTTACTTATTTATTTATTTTGGGCGGGGATCGGGTTGGGGAGGGAGGGGAGCGGGCGGGCCACTTCTATTGGTCTTTCATTTCTCTATTTTCATCCGTCTTTGTTCTTTGGCTCCTGTGGGCCTCCCATCGCGGTGGCATCTGTTGTCGCAGAGCACCGGCTCTGGGCGCATGTGCTCCAGAGCTCCAGCTCGGTGATTGGACACATCAGTCCAGCCACTCCGCGGCACGTGGGATCTTCCCAGGCCAGGGATCGAACCGGCGGCCCTTGCACTGCAAGGCGGTGGCCTTATCCACTGGACCAACAGGGGAAGCCCATGAAACCACAATTATTTTTGTACCAATCTAGTAGTTTCCTAAAGATTATTGCAGTATGGACTGTCACTGTATCAGTGAAATTTTTGAATTCTGTTACATTAAAATCCATTCATCTCTCTTGCACCTTAAATGCATGTTATACCTATGCATGACTTTATATCTTGCATTGGCCATATGAAAAACTTTGGTCTGCTTAGTTATGAAAATCTTCTATTGAATAATACATTTCATTATGCAACATCGGGAAAAAATCACATTTATTAATTTCATTGATCTCATCAGAAAAGCTTTTATGTATTAGGAAGCTGTCATGCTGACAGTGTGTACACAAATTTTCCAAAATTTCTAATTTTTGTTTGAAAGCTAGATTTTTGTCACTGGCAATAATTATTGTCAATTGTTTACCCTGAAATGACAGACTCACTCTGTTTTTGAAAAATCAAATTCCCAGCTCGAAATAACTTGTCTAGAAGCCGCAGAAGTGTTTCAATTTTTTTAAAAAGTGTTTCTAGTTCAGCTCAAACAATGCCACAAATGTTTTATCTCAAAACATTCATCACACATCAGTGTCTAGTTGTTGTTGTTGTTCAGTCACTCAGTCATGTCCAATTCTTTGTAACCCCATGGACTGCAGCACACCAGTTTTCCTTATCCTTCACTATCTCTCAGAGTTTGCTCAAACTCATGTCCACTGAATCAGTGATGCCAGTGTGTAGTAGAACTGCTTATGAGTACTTTCTATTTTGTTCAAAAAAAATGCATCTCAAGGATCAATATTTAGTGAAATGAATAACTTTTGCTGGACATTATTAAATTAAATGGCAATTTTTTTTAAATGAAAGTCTGTTGTTGTTAATACCTTGATTTGTGCCAAGGAGCCCATAGTTTCACCCATTTACTCTCTTGCATGCTTGGTGTAAAAAGCAGCCCAGTGAAAAAGACAACATCTTGATATTATTATGAATAGAATTTTAGCCTCATGAAGTCTGTCAGGGACCTGACCTCCAGGGCTCAACAAACCATGCTTTAAGACCCACTGGCCAAAATCACAACCTAGGAAGAGGAGACTGATCGTAGAAGATGCTGGAGTAGTATTAACATTTAGTTAATTTAGTTGGCACAGGGGCATATTCTATATGGGAAACTTTGAAACAATTCTAGAGGTCTCCTGGGGTTCTTTCTGGTAGTGTCAGTAGGGCAGAAGCTGTGTTTCATATTTCAAAAAGCTTTGGGGAAGATGAAAGGAGGAAGATAAAAATCCATCATAGGAATAAAGATTCAATTATACACTGTGTGACCTGAAAAGGAAAAAAAAAAATTCATTATATGCAGCCAAAGTGAGGGGTGGTACTTTTCAAATTACAGATTACAATATCTCACTCCAAGGAGTAGTGTTGCAATCTGGCTTTTAGGGCAGGCACATGGGTCTGGTTTCATCATTAACTTATACCGCAGAAAGCACTAAATCAATTGTGGCCTAAAAAGAGAATAACACAGAAATTTCCAAGCAATAAAAACAGCATAGTGCCTGAGGGAAACTCCACACAAAAAGAGCCAGCCGGACATCTTCAGACCTTTTTTTCCTTCAGAATTTGCCTGCCTACTGCACACTGCTCACTTTCTTCTGCTGCCACACCCAAATTCTGGGCATACACACTTCCTCTTCTGCACCCCAAGCCCAGACAAAAGCTTCTCCCCTTGGCTCCTTCAACACGTTTTATTTTTAAGTGTTTTTCAATAGGAAATGTAGTAAAAACTCAACAGGAAACAAATAACACACAAACAGTGTAAAATGGGCAGGCTTCCCAAGGTGGATAATAGCAGAGCCCTGCCCAGATCTTCTGGGAGCCTTTTCAAAGAAAGCCTTAAAAAAAAAAAAAGATCACACTGCCCTCCCCCAGCTCTGCCACCTCCACCCTGCTGCTGCTAGCTGAAGCCTGAACTCAACATTTGGCCTTTATTTCTTTGACCCAAAGCTGGCACTCCTGACAGTCCTCAAGAAGTGAGAACAGTAACCCTTGAATGTATTTTCAGCTCACTTGATCCCCTGGTGAAAACAGATTCTGTAAGGATAGTTCCTGAGGAAGCAAGCAAAATCTGAGAAATGTTCTAACTGGACAGAGAATTGACCATGGCAAGGAAGGGGGTGGCAAAGTGTGTTGTGAGTAGCTTTTGCACATCACCTTTACCTGAGAGGGTGCTGAGTGTCTTTGAATGATCTCCCAACAACCTGCTCGAGGAGGTGGGAGCTATTGCTGTTTGAAGATTGCTGTTGTCTCCACTTCCTGTCCTCATATAGCATCCTTGTTATTTTATATTCCTGTAGAACAGAGCCTCCTAGACCCCTTCCTGCCCAGCATAGTAGACCCCAGAAGAAGGAGGGACGGTTCAGCGTGCTCAATCAAATCTTCTGCAAGAACAAAAAAGGAGAACAGAGGGCCTATCAGAAGGATCCCAGCAGGGACTGGCTCAGAGGGGAGCACACCTCAGAAGTTGATGACATCATCACCACCTTTGACAACAACCTGGAGACCAATTGCCAAGAGCAGCCTGGTGAGCAGGTGGCTATGGTTGGCTTTAAGAAGAGGACCTCAGAGAATTCAAAATATCACTTGTCAGAAAAGAAGCCTGTGGCCCGTAAAGGACTTCCACCAATCAGAACACAGAGTCTGCCACCCATCACCCTGGGCCATAACTTCCTGACGGCCTCCCAGGGAGCAGCTTCCCATGCTGGCCTGAGCTCTGGTTCTCATCATGCTGCCCAGCGATCTCAGAAAAGCCGAAGTGAACAGGATTTACTGAATAATAGAGCTGGCGGCCAGGCATTGCTAGATAACCCCGGGAAAGGTGACTCTCACCAGGTGTTCTATAAAGCCTGGACTGCGTCTTCGCCTGATAAGCTGCTGGACAGGCTGCTCACCAGTAGATCTGGTCACCAGGAGGTGTCAGGGCCTCCGCATCTTCCTCATCTACATACTCCTTTGTCAGGTAATGTCTTACTTCTTCCTCATTCCTGACAGATTCTGTACAAGGAATGTGTCATGAAGTCCTGAATGAGGAACTGGAGAGACAGTAGGTAGTCTGGAGAATGGCCCTTTAGTTCACTGGATTCAGTATTTCTAGGCTATGGAAACAGTATGCTTTTCCACCCTGAGGGCGACCATCAAGTAACAGTATGTACCTTCTAATCTCATCACAGTTAATATGTGTGGTGGCGGGCAGATTAGAGCAGGAATATTACTATTTCCACTAGCAAGGATTCTTAAGCAGTGATACTTGCTAATATCAGCTATAAGGCATTGATTTGTTTCTGTGATTGTTAGTTTTTAAATCAGGCATTCAATCCCAACTCCAGGCCTACTGAACCAAAATCTTGGTAAGACAGAGGGAAAAGGGCAGTGCCTCCTATGTATATGTGCAGAAAGAGAACACATCATACATACATGGTTCAAGTCTCTATACACATCAAAGGCTTACCTGACCATTCTCCCTTGTGTCTCTTTCCCCAGCTACACAATGTCCCTCATCCAAAGTTAGTTATGTTATTAATTTGTTTATCCTTCCAGAGATATTGTATACATATTTAAATACTTTATATATATATATTATATATATATATATACACATGTTAAATAAGTGTATCACACTAAAGAATCTATATTTTTATAAACACACAAACAATATATATGTATCTGTTTTCTACCCATTTCTAAGCAAACATCAGACTAAAAGATTTATTTGTGTTTTTAATTTATATAGTTTAAATTATCCATAGGTGATTCTGAAGCAGAGTCTTCAGAACAGCTTCCAAAGTCAGTTCATTACTATAATAGCTTATTTTATCATCAAGTGAATTAATTACTAACATTTTAAAAATCGTGAAGCTTTACATAAAAATTTAAATGTCTAGCTTCTCTTGAGAAATTGAAAAGCCCAGGAACACTAAACCCAAATTTCACTTGGCTCTCACCAGGTGTTCTCTGGACTGCGTCGCCTGATAAGCTGCTGGACAGGCTGCTCACCAGTAGATCTGGTCACCAGGAGGTGTCAGGGCCTCCGCATCTTCCTCATCTACATACTCCTTTGTCAGGTAATGTCTTACTTCTTCCTCATTCCTGACAGATTCTGTACAAGGAATGTGTCATGAAGTCCTGAATGAGGAACTGGAGAGACAGTAGGTAGTCTGGAGAATGGCCCTTTAGTTCACTGGATTCAGTATTTCTAGGCTATGGAAACAGTATGCTTTTCCACCCTGAGGGCGACCATCAAGTAACAGTATGTACCTTCTAATCTCATCACAGTTAATATGTGTGGTGGCGGGCAGATTAGAGCAGGAATATTACTATTTCCACTAGCAAGGATTCTTAAGCAGTGATACTTGCTAATATCAGCTATAAGGCATTGATTTGTTTCTGTGATTGTTAGTTTTTAAATCAGGCATTCAATCCCAACTCCAGGCCTACTGAACCAAAATCTTGGTAAGACAGAGGGAAAAGGGCAGTGCCTCCTATGTATATGTGCAGAAAGAGAACACATCATACATACATGGTTCAAGTCTCTATACACATCAAAGGCTTACCTGACCATTCTCCCTTGTGTCTCTTTCCCCAGCTACACAATGTCCCTCATCCAAAGTTAGTTATGTTATTAATTTGTTTATCCTTCCAGAGATATTGTATACATATTTAAATACTTTATATATATATATTATATATATATATATCACATGTTAAATAAGTGTATCACACTAAAGAATCTATATTTTTATAAACACACAAACAATATATATGTATCTGTTTTCTACCCATTTCTAAGCAAACATCAGACTAAAAGATTTATTTGTGTTTTTAATTTATATAGTTTAAATTATCCATAGGTGATTCTGAAGCAGAGTCTTCAGAACAGCTTCCAAAGTCAGTTCATTACTATAATAGCTTATTTTATCATCAAGTGAATTAATTACTAACATTTTAAAAATCGTGAAGCTTTACATAAAAATTTAAATGTCTAGCTTCTCTTGAGAAATTGAAAAGCCCAGGAACACTAAACCCAAATTTCACTTGGCAATAATTGGCTAGATCTGAGTAACCAGCATCCCTGTGGACATCACCTAGATATCACTGTCCACAATTTAGCCCAGTCCACACCACTCTCTAGTACCTCCCTGTGGAGTATCAGTTGTTCGTTATCAGTGTCAGTTGTTTTTCTCAGGTGGAGTTAAGAGGAAAAATGAAACATTTCTTGAACCCATATTTCTTTCAAAAGTAGAAAACTGAAAAACCAAGAGGGCTTATGTATATTTTATGAAGTAGAAGATGACAATATATCTTTAGAAATATGGAATATTCCTTCCCATTTAATATGCAGCATGAGTCTGACTCTCCTCACTCATTACCTGTGCCTGGTGTCTGAACCCTGTGAGGTAGAGTATGGCTTCTCTCATACATAATTATTTGTATTTAAACACTGGATAAATATGAATAAATACATGAAGGCTATTTCTTGAGAAGAACTTCACTCAAGATTTTACTTCCTCCATAAAGCACTAGAGCATGGGTAGTTTTCCTTATGTTCTGTGGAAGGGTTCAGAAGGAAAGATATTGGTCTGCTGTCATTTGACACTGGTGGCCTCCAGCGCCTTGACTCAGCCTGCTTTGTGGAGTCAGTCCTGTACTGGCTAATATCTTCTTTTTCAAAAAACTTTTTTTTTTTTTTAATTTTTGAAAGTCTTGTTCTTTTTCTGTTCCCAGGACAGCCTTGGGCTGTTTTTTCTTTATCAGTTAGGAATGGGTTCATCTGCCTGTAACAGAAACCAAAAGTAACAGTGGCTTAAGCAACATAGAAGTTTATTGTTCTCATACGAAAGAAGTTGAACACAATGGTTCTCAGTGCTTGATGAGGCCATGATCACCAGAGACCCAGGCTCCTTCCATCTGTACACTCTACAGCTTAGCCTATGGCTTTCATCCTTTGGGCCGTTTCATAATGGAGGACAGCCACTGCAATGGGAGGCCCACACAGGGCAAAGAACAAAGATGGAAATGGAAGACCAATAGAAGTGGCCAAAAAAATAAAAGTAAAAACTTCTGCAGGGGTAGGAAAGTAGAAAAGGAAAAGCAGAATTCTTCAAGGAAATGTTAAATAATTAGCTGTGCCTGTATCACAAGTTTTATTTTTTTCAACCAGTCATAACTGATCATAGCTAGGAACCATTCTAGGTAACTGAGTCATGACAAGATAATCTCCTGAGGATCTTCAACTGATAAATGAGCTTTCAGGCTCGAGTTTGCTAAGTTGATTATAAAACTCACTTTAAATTGACTTTATTCTCGTTTACATACAAAAATCATAAGGATTCTAAATGGAAAGGACCTTAGTCATTCACTCATTCTTTAAATGATCACTGAGTGCCTATTATCCTAATTTAGAGGCAGCATATCCGGTGGTTAAGAGAGAGATTTGTTTGTTTGTTTTGGCTGTACCATATGGCTTAGTTCCCCAACCAAGAATCAAACCTGGCCCCACAGCAATGAGAGAGCAGAGTCCTAACCACTGGTGCTGTGTTATGCTGTGCTTAGTCGCTCAGTCGTGTCTGACTCTTTGCAACCCCATGGAGTGAACCACCAGGGAATTTCCCCAAGAAAGAGCTTTTAAAGTCACACTTTTATTGTTGTTTAGTCACTAAGTTATGGCTTTCTCATTTACTTGCTATTACTGAATCTCTCTGGACCTTTGCTTCCTCATGTTAAAAATGGGAGGAAATACCTAACTTTCAGGGCTGTGAACTGCTGTTAAGGTTAAACCAATTTGTACATGTAAAATACTTAGAACAGTGATTTGAACATAGTACTATACACGTACACACAGATTTGTGGAATCTTTAAACTATGGGCCAGATCCTACACTAAGCACAGTGCCTTAGACACAAGCTACAGATGGTATTTAAGCAAATATGCTAGTCAACTGCCTTTTTGCTCTCACAACTAGTCTCTTTGTTCCAGATCTACTCTGTATCTCAGGAAGCTACACCTCCCAGGCTCCCTCAAAAATGCTTCCAGGTACTTTAGGTGAAATAGCAGGAGGCATTGGCAAGAGCAAGAGCAGGTGAAAGAGGAAAACCAGTGGAGTTTTCCACAGTGTCCCTCTGCTTCCTGTTGGATCGCCAGTGGGGGTTCCAGCTCCTCCCACTTCCTCCGCACAGCCACTGGCTTGTGGTTCTGGCTCCCACCACCTTCTGGGCCTTGGTAATATCAACTCTTCCCCTTATACTCCAGACTAGAAGTGGTTGCATCCTCCTGCTGTGGTTAATTTCTCAATTGTCTTTCTATCCTGTCCTCTGACAGCTCAGCTTTTCTACCACCAGTGTAACAAACTCCCTATATGAAATTACCTCTGTTTCAGAGGCCTAAAGAGGTCTCTGTTTTCCTGAACGAGGCCTGATTGATAAGGCAAGCCATATCATCTCTCTCAACTTGAGTTTTCCTACCTCTGGATGCACAGTCTTGGACCACTTTGTTTCATGAGGCTCTTTCCAGTTATAATCTGAATAGCCTAAAAAAATTAAAACAGTTCAGTCTTATAACTAATTAGTGACATATTCAGAATTTTGAACCTAGGTTTCCTAAATAAGTGATCATATGGCAATGTGGACTTCCTGGTGGCTTCAGCTACAAAAGGTCTGCCTGGAATCCAGGGAAACGCTAGTTCAGTTCCTGGGTTGGGAAGATCCCCTGAAGGAGAAAAATGACAACCGACTCCAGTATTCTTGCCAGGACAAATCCATGGACAGAGAAGCCTGGCAGGCTATGGTCTGTGGGGTCACAAATAATCAGATACAACTCAGATACGGTGGTGGTGGAGGTGGTTTAGTCACTATATCATGCGGACTCTTTGCAACCCTGTGGATTTTCTCAGAAATTGCACTGTCCTCCCTCAAAGAAAAATATTTCCCTCTGCCTTATGGATTTTATTTTTGCCGATATTTTTAACTCAATTTGAGATGTTGTTTTACAGCTACTGAAGCTTCCAGACTACAGTTGGAAGGGTTTGCTTAAGTGGTTTAAATTGTTAGTCTAAGCAGGCTGAAACTCAACAGATTTCTGCACTGAGCTCCCATACTAGATGTGAAAACCTAATGTGGTAAAGCATTTGGGTACTATAAATCATACCACTGCACCACTGGCTTGAACTTGGATCGTCTCTCTCCTTTGGATTTTCTCTTTTCCTGCCCTGGGTTTAGTAGAAATAATATGCGCTAGCAGTGATTGCTGCCGTTTGAATTCCTGGCAGCTAATATCCTGTGCTGACATCAGCAACTCTGAACATTTAGCTGTAATGATTATTGCTTCACATTTATTGAGACCTGTCAGAGGGCTAGATGGAGAGGATGGGGGATGAGGCACTTAACCTAAATGAGGGAATTTGGAGCACATCAGCTTAATTCATTGCAAGCAGCTTTCAGAGAAAAAGGAACAGAGAGTTCTGTGGTGTTCACTACCAGCCTGGTTATTTGCAACCCATCACAAGGAACCTAAGGAAGTGTTTGCTTCCTCTCTCCCTCAAGAGAGAGCTTTCTTCTCTAGAATTTTCTAAGCTATCCCAGAACAAAGCCCTCTCCTCCCCACCTGGGTCTGAGGCCATGACCACCTCTGTTTATACCTATCATCAGATTGCATCTTTCTATGACAAAGGGTAGATTCTTCTCTGCCAATCAAAGCCCCCTTACCCCCTGCCACATGGCCTGACCTCACTTAGAGATCTCAACTTCTGCACCTCCCATCTCCAATCCTTCCCCCAACCCCCATCTCCTTGAACAGTTCCTTGACTATCTCTCAGCATCTTGAGAACCTTTGTACTTTACGACATCTTTGCCCATGTTTTTTTTTTAACCTTCAAACCACTGAGTGCTTGATAGATTCCCACCATCTTTTAACAACCAGCCCAAACTCACCTTCTATGTAGAGGTTACTCTGACTGCTATAGGAGGTGTGGCCCATTTTTACTCTGTCATAAAAGTCTCCTCCGACTTTTTAAGCCTCCTTGGGGGCAATGGACCACAGACTTCACCCCCAACAGCACTGTAGGAGAAGAGTTTTTAATCCTTGTTTTAGAGATGAAAAAATTGGAGGAATAAGTGGTTACCCCACCTGCCTAAGGTTACAAGCTAGCTAGGAAGTGGTGGAGTAGATGTCTATGGGATTCAAGAATTTGGGTACTATAAATCATACCACTGCACCACTGGCTTGAACTTGGATCGTCTCTCTCCTTTGGATTTTCTCTTTTCCTGCCCTGGGTTTAGTAGAAATAATATGCGCTAGCAGTGATTGCTGCCGTTTGAATTCCTGGCAGCTAATATCCTGTGCTGACATCAGCAACTCTGAACATTTAGCTGTAATGATTATTGCTTCACATTTATTGAGACCTGTCAGAGGGCTAGATGGAGAGGATGGGGGATGAGGCACTTAACCTAAATGAGGGAATTTGGAGCACATCAGCTTAATTCATTGCAAGCAGCTTTCAGAGAAAAAGGAACAGAGAGTTCTGTGGTGTTCACTACCAGCCTGGTTATTTGCAACCCATCACAAGGAACCTAAGGAAGTGTTTGCTTCCTCTCTCCCTCAAGAGAGAGCTTTCTTCTCTAGAATTTTCTAAGCTATCCCAGAACAAAGCCCTCTCCTCCCCACCTGGGTCTGAGGCCATGACCACCTCTGTTTATACCTATCATCAGATTGCATCTTTCTATGACAAAGGGTAGATTCTTCTCTGCCAATCAAAGCCCCCTTACCCCCGCCACATGGCCTGACCTCACTTAGAGATCTCAACTTCTGCACCTCCCATCTCCAATCCTTCCCCCAACCCCCATCTCCTTGAACAGTTCCTTGACTATCTCTCAGCATCTTGAGAACCTTTGTACTTTACGACATCTTTGCCCATGTTTTTTTTTTAACCTTCAAACCACTGAGTGCTTGATAGATTCCCACCATCTTTTAACAACCAGCCCAAACTCACCTTCTATGTAGAGGTTACTCTGACTGCTATAGGAGGTGTGGCCCATTTTTACTCTGTCATAAAAGTCTCCTCCGACTTTTTAAGCCTCCTTGGGGGCAATGGACCACAGACTTCACCCCCAACAGCACTGTAGGAGAAGAGTTTTTAATCCTTGTTTTAGAGATGAAAAAATTGGAGGAATAAGTGGTTACCCCACCTGCCTAAGGTTACAAGCTAGCTAGGAAGTGGTGGAGTAGATGTCTATGGGATTCAAGATATGTTAACCACTCTGGATCTTTCTTTCCTCTGTGATACCCTCCCAGCACTACTCATGGCCTTCAAAAATACTTTATCTGTCTCTATTCTCATCATCCCCTTCTGAGCCCCTTGCTTTCTGTTTGTACACTAGGCTCTGGAATGCAATGAGTTTACAATAGATAAATGCTGAATGTGTTGGTTATCATTAATCTTCATTCACTTCTGTTTCCTCATTTAACTATGAAAACCGTGTGTGCCTTTACATTCTAAGATAGTGGCCATCAACCCTGCCCCCACAGGCTGAACACTCCTGAAAGCACCACAGCACAGATAAGAGCACTCTGAACTCGGCAAATTCTGCTTTGTCCTTCGAAACAGAAAAATGCCAGTGTGGCAAAAAATTTAACTCTCCTCCCACCTTCTCCCAAATCACTGCTAAAGTCCCTCTCTGCCACTGCTCCCATCCTATCCATACCTCTTTGGCCCCTAAGGAGGCAGCATGGTGTGGATTTAATTAGGTCCAGACAGACCTGGGTTGGAGTCCAGGTTCTGTCACTTCCCGTCACGTGACTTTGAGCTCCATTCAGAACTCCTCCAAGCCACGGTGTCCCCATTTGGAAACTGGGGATAATAACAGTATCTATCTCACAAGGGAAAGTGACTGTTAGGATTAAATGAGATGACACCTACAGCAGTGAGTCCAGTCCTTGACAACAGTACGTGCTCAATAGCATTACCCCTAATTATCATCATCTCATTTTTAGTTTTGCCAGTTTCTACTTCAGTGTTCATGGATAAATAAATCAGGTGTGAGCTGATATGGATTTTTTTAACAATGGCTTATGAGGTTATTTAACCTTCAAAGTTCAAAGGAATAAAAATATAATGGCAAAATATCTACCAAGGAGACTGGAAATTTTGCTTAATATTCATCAAATGACACTGCTTAGATGACCGCCCCTACAAATCCACCCACTGGACTCACTGAAGGAGAAGAGTTTTTAATCCTTGTTTTAGAGATGAAAAAATTGGAGGAATAAGTGGTTACCCCACCTGCCTAAGGTTACAAGCTAGCTAGGAAGTGGTGGAGTAGATGTCTATGGGATTCAAGATATGTTAACCACTCTGGATCTTTCTTTCCTCTGTGATACCCTCCCAGCACTACTCATGGCCTTCAAAAATACTTTATCTGTCTCTATTCTCATCATCCCCTTCTGAGCCCCTTGCTTTCTGTTTGTACACTAGGCTCTGGAATGCAATGAGTTTACAATAGATAAATGCTGAATGTGTTGGTTATCATTAATCTTCATTCACTTCTGTTTCCTCATTTAACTATGAAAACCGTGTGTGCCTTTACATTCTAAGATAGTGGCCATCAACCCTGCCCCCACAGGCTGAACACTCCTGAAAGCACCACAGCACAGATAAGAGCACTCTGAACTTGGCAAATTCTGCTTTGTCCTTCGAAACAGAAAAATGCCAGTGTGGCAAAAAGTTTAACTCTCCTCCCACCTTCTCCCAAATCACTGCTAAAGTCCCTCTCTGCCACTGCTCCCATCCTATCCATACCTCTTTGGCCCCTAAGGAGGCAGCATGGTGTGGATTTAATTAGGTCCAGACAGACCTGGGTTGGAGTCCAGGTTCTGTCACTTCCCGTCACGTGACTTTGAGCTCCATTCAGAACTCCTCCAAGCCACGGTGTCCCCATTTGGAAACTGGGGATAATAACAGTATCTATCTCACAAGGGAAAGTGACTGTTAGGATTAAATGAGATGACACCTACAGCAGTGAGTCCAGTCCTTGACAACAGTACGTGCTCAATAGCATTACCCCTAATTATCATCATCTCATTTTTAGTTTTGCCAGTTTCTACTTCAGTGTTCATGGATAAATAAATCAGGTGTGAGCTGATATGGATTTTTTTTTTTAACAATGGCTTATGAGGTTATTTAACCTTCAAAGTTCAAAGGAATAAAAATATAATGGCAAAATATCTACCAAGGAGACTGGAAATTTTGCTTAATATTCATCAAATGACACTGCTTAGATGACCGCCCCTACAAATCCACCCACTGGACTCACTGAAGCAGATAGAGGGTGGATCTTTCCCCCTGTTATAAGGGCTGCTTTACCCAAACAGAAGACTTAAACCCTATGAGCATTACTGTAGTGTGGACTGGTTCCTACTAGACTGCCAAGTAGAAGATCAAATGAGTACATGCCCCACTGTCTAGGAGATCATATTTAAAATGCCACAGAATGACACTGTAATAATTGTTAATGTTTATTGTTTACTCTATAATCTAAATGCTTTACCTTTGTTCTCCTAGTTAATCTTTATGACACCTGGAAAAGACATAGAATTATTTTCTGCATTTTACATGTGAGGAAGCTGAGATTTAGACAGAGAATATTACTTGCCCAAGTTGGGAATTAAGCCTAGTCCTGTCTGATTCTGTAATAAACTCCTGTTTGTTACACCATTTGGTCAACTTGTTAAATGGACTGCAATAACTTCTGTGTAGTCCCTTCTTTTTTCCAGTATTTGGAACATCCATCTCTTCTAATCAGCCATGTGCTCATAAATGTTTAATAGGTGGCTCTTCAGAGAAAAATCAGTGCTTGTTGATTTCCCTAATGTAAGTACTCCCACCATGGCTGACGTCAAGCCACAAAGTATGATGTCTACCAGCTCACAAAATTCCTGAAAATTTAACAGCTGGTGTGCACAGCTCCAGCATAGCACTACTGGTCATTTAAATGAGATCTTTTCATTGCAATGGCTACTCTTGTTGCAGAGCATAGACTCTAGGTGTGGAGTTTAGAACTGCAGCACATAGCCTCTGTAGTTGTAACTACCAGGTCATAGAGTGTGGGGGCTTCAGTAGGCTCTAGAGCTTGGACTTGTAAGCTCTAGAGCACAAGCTCAGTGTGTGCCCAGTCTTAGTTGCTGCGGGGCATGGGGAATCTCCCCAAACCAGGGATCAAACCCATATCCCCTGCATTAGCAGGTGGATTCTTATCCATTGTACCACTGGAGAAGTCCCTAACTGTGCTTATTTATAATCTTTTTTTTTTTTTTTGACAAAGTAAACAGTGGAGGGTATTTATTACACTGGCGGGTCCAAGACCTCACTTTAGCCAAGGACTCCGAGCAGAACTTGTGGCTAACATTTATACCTAAAGCCTACATGCACAGACCCACATCCCAAACCCCCGAGGTTGCCTAGGAGACATTAAAGAGAAAAAAATGATTTGGTTGCAATCACAAAGGTACAATCGAAAATCACCTAAGCATATTGCTTAGTTTGTCTCAACATGGATTAATTAGCTAAGATTACAAGTGGTGATTTATCATATGGTGGACACTTTATTTTCTTGGCCTGCGGGAGGCTTGGGTAGGAGCTCCCCCTGGTCAGTTTCTCATCAGCCCAGGAGGCCTAGTCGACTATTAATTTTTTATCTCCATGGCTACATGTGGGGAAACAAGCCAGTGATGGTTTTTGTAGCTTTGGCTGAGCCTGGAGAAAGGTAAATTAGGGATGAGAAATATACCAGAAAGGTCTAAGAGAAAAACGAGTCAATTTGATTCACATGAACTTATTAGCTGGGGATAGACTGATCAGCAACAGGTGGGAGATCTGCTATGGACTTTGGAACGCTGGGTCTGTGCAGACTCGGTAACTTCTTGCCGATTTAGTTGCCCCCCAGCTGCAACACGCCCTTTCCATCCTCAGAGCCACGAGAATAATCACTGAACAGGGCTGTGACTGAAACCAGCCGGTGCTAATATCATTATTATAATCTTTTTTAAACTATTTTACTCAAGAAATGATTTCTGATACCTTTTCCTTTCACTTAATTGGTGACTGGCATGTGATAGAAACTGAATATCATGTAACTACTATAATTTTGTTGTTGTCAACATCATAGTAGCTCTAGACACAAGCTCAGTGTAACTACCAGGTCATAGAGTGTGGGGGCTTCAGTAGGCTCTAGAGCTTGGACTTGTAAGCTCTAGAGCACAAGCTCAGTGTGTGCCCAGTCTTAGTTGCTGCGGGCATGGGGAATCTCCCCAAACCAGGGATCAAACCCATATCCCCTGCATTAGCAGGTGGATTCTTATCCATTGTACCACTGGAGAAGTCCCTAACTGTGCTTATTTATAATCTTTTTTTTTTTTTTTGACAAAGTAAACAGTGGAGGGTATTTATTACACTGGCGGGTCCAAGACCTCACTTTAGCCAAGGACTCCGAGCAGAACTTGTGGCTAACATTTATACCTAAAGCCTACATGCACAGACCCACATCCCAAACCCCCGAGGTTGCCTAGGAGACATTAAAGAGAAAAATATGATTTGGTTGCAATCACAAAGGTACAATCGAAAATCACCTAAGCATATTGCTTAGTTTGTCTCAACATGGATTAATTAGCTAAGATTACAAGTGGTGATTTATCATATGGTGGACACTTTATTTTCTTGGCCTGCGGGAGGCTTGGGTAGGAGCTCCCCCTGGTCAGTTTCTCATCAGCCCAGGAGGCCTAGTCGACTATTAATTTTTTATCTCCATGGCTACATGTGGGGAAACAAGCCAGTGATGGTTTTTGTAGCTTTGGCTGAGCCTGGAGAAAGGTAAATTAGGGATGAGAAATATACCAGAAAGGTCTAAGAGAAAAACGAGTCAATTTGATTCACATGAACTTATTAGCTGGGGATAGACTGATCAGCAACAGGTGGGAGATCTGCTATGGACTTTGGAACGCTGGGTCTGTGCAGACTCGGTAACTTCTTGCCGATTTAGTTGCCCCCCAGCTGCAACACGCCCTTTCCATCCTCAGAGCCACGAGAATAATCACTGAACAGGGCTGTGACTGAAACCAGCCGGTGCTAATATCATTATTATAATCTTTTTTAAACTATTTTACTCAAGAAATGATTTCTGATACCTTTTCCTTTCACTTAATTGGTGACTGGCATGTGATAGAAACTGAATATCATGTAACTATTATAATTTTGTTGTTGTCAACATCATAAACTTCATGAAAACAACTTGTATGATTCTCTTATCCATTGGATTTTATAGTTTGCACTTGGTTGAGTCTCAAATGATTGACACAAATATGTTTGTCCCCAGGACAAAACTTTCAGCATCTCTCCCCAAACAGACCCAAAATCAGGGATCTTCCTTTCACCCGGAACTATCTAGCTCCCCTGCCCGACCAAAAATGTAAGTATTTTCAATCTTCCTCATCTTCCTTTGCAAATAGTAGCACTGTTAACAGGACTAAATGTTATTTCAGTTTACTTCCGTTTTTTCCAAGAGAACATCAGGTACCAAAAATTGTAAATTACAGGAAAATAAGACTAGAGACAGTCTTTAAAACTTCATCCAACATGGTAATGCTTGTTTAAAAGAAATACTCCCTCCCTTGAGGAATTTTTATGTTTGGACTATAAAAACAATAACAGACGCTTATTTTGCTATGTACTATTTAATGTCTTTAATGATTTAAAAATTCTTCTAAGACTGGCTTCCTGACATTGTTTTCCTTACTACATTAGACAGATAGAAATATGTGTTACCTCTTTATTTAAAGGCTCTTCAGTCCTAAGCAGAAAGGAATAATCATGTAGGTGCTGTTCATTGAGTTTATCTTTTGGCATTATTTTACACATAACTTCTCCCAACATAAACTGTTAATATATTGTATTCACCAAGTCATCATGCTTGCCTGTGCCTACATATTATCTTGGGTGCATGCCTGCCTGCTCAGTTGCTTCAGTCATGTGCGACTCTTTGCAACCCCATGAACTGTAGCTGGGCAGTATCCTCTGTTTGTGAGATTCTCCAAGTAGGAATACAGGAGTGAGTTTCCATGCGTTCCTCCAGGGAATCTTCCCCACCCAGGAATCGAACCTGCATCTCTGATGTCTCCTGCATTGACAGGTGGATTCTGTACCACTAGCCCCACGTGGGAAGACTGTTTTCTAAGGTGCTTGTTATAAAATGGATTCTGGGGCTCCATGCCCAGAAATTCTGGGTTTGTATATACTTATATCTCTACTCTGAGGCAGTGTAGATGAGAACACTAAGTTCAGAGAGGTCACATGACTCACCCATTATTACTTAGGCAGTAAGTTGCAGAGCCAGAAGCAAAGTTACAGGATACTGAGTCAGCTGCCCTACGAAACAAGTAACACTCAGATTCTAATTTCCTTCCTTCCTGTTCCTTGTATCCCAGTGCACTGGTGTATAACGTCAAGCTCTCGCATACAGGTGTACACTCAGACTCACACACTCCATGTCCTCTTAATTGCAGAGGTTAGATGATTTAACCTTTCTTTACTTCAGTTTTTACAAGAGAACATCAGGTACAAAAAATTGTAACTTACAGGAAAATAAGACTAGAGACAGTCTTTAAAACTTCATCCAACATGGTAATGCTTGTTTAAAAGAAATACTCCCTCCCTTGAGGAATTTTTATGTTTGGACTATAAAAACAATAACAGACGCTTATTTTGCTATGTACTATTTAATGTCTTTAATGATTTAAAAATTCTTCTAAGACTGGCTTCCTGACATTGTTTTCCTTACTACATTAGACAGATAGAAATATGTGTTACCTCTTTATTTAAAGGCTCTTCAGTCCTAAGCAGAAAGGAATAATCATGTAGGTGCTGTTCATTGAGTTTATCTTTTGGCATTATTTTACACATAACTTCTCCCAACATAAACTGTTAATATATTGTATTCACCAAGTCATCATGCTTGCCTGTGCCTACATATTATCTTGGGTGCATGCCTGCCTGCTCAGTTGCTTCAGTCATGTGCGACTCTTTGCAACCCCATGAACTGTAGCTGGGCAGTATCCTCTGTTTGTGAGATTCTCCAAGTAGGAATACAGGAGTGAGTTTCCATGCGTTCCTCCAGGGAATCTTCCCCACCCAGGAATCGAACCTGCATCTCTGATGTCTCCTGCATTGACAGGTGGATTCTGTACCACTAGCCCCACGTGGGAAGACTGTTTTCTAAGGTGCTTGTTATAAAATGGATTCTGGGGCTCCATGCCCAGAAATTCTGGGTTTGTATATACTTATATCTCTACTCTGAGGCAGTGTAGATGAGAACACTAAGTTCAGAGAGGTCACATGACTCACCCATTATTACTTAGGCAGTAAGTTGCAGAGCCAGAAGCAAAGTTACAGGATACTGAGTCAGCTGCCCTACGAAACAAGTAACACTCAGATTCTAATTTCCTTCCTTCCTGTTCCTTGTATCCCAGTGCACTGGTGTATAACGTGCGCAAGCTCTCGCATACAGGTGTACACTCAGACTCACACACTCCATGTCCTCTTAATTGCAGAGGTTAGATGATTTAACCTTTCTTTACTTCAGTTTGTTCATTTAGCGTCTAAGAGTAGTGCGACCTGATTAAGATCATTGAGAGGACTGAATGAGATAATATATGCAAAACCCTTGGGAACCCTTTGCACAGAGTAAATAACCAATATATCTTCTCTGCCCCAGGAGGCAGTTCAAACAGGACAAGTCAAGAGTTCTAGACCCTCTTAGATAAAAACAAAGAACCATGGAGCCTTATTACAACTCTGTCTTTTTTCAGACAAGAAAAGGGAGAAAGGAGATTTGTTCAAAGTCACACACAGTTAGTGACAGAAACCAAGATCACTTCCTCAGAGATTATTTCCCTTGACTTTACTAATATGTATAAAGGGAAAGTTTTGCATGATGTGAATTCAATCATTGAATGAAATTCAAGTCTGACCTTGGCTTTAAGCAGAAATGTAAAAACAAAGAGATCTAAATAAAGAGTCACTGAGCCTTAAATCCTGGTATGGCTTGGAGAAGCCAAAGAGGAGAATTTTCTTTGGCAGAAGCCAGGGGCTATGATTTTCATAATTAAATTTAAGGAGACAGGGAAAGATAAAGATCTTTGATGAACTGTAGCTCTATGAAAAAGAAATGGAAAGGTACAGCACTTTTCCTAAAAGAAACCTGAGATCCTCTTGAGGTTTACATAAAAGCACAGTACAAACGTCTTGGGACTTATTTAGAGCCTTGTACTGACTTGACCTTCAAGGGCTGCTCCACCCAAGGAAAAGCAAGCTCTGCCAGGCATGCACAGCCAGATCGTATGTTTTCATCAAACTCGTCCCTGCCTTGTATTTGCACATATTAGACATCTGGGACTGGGACTTGCCAGGTGGCGTTAGTGGTAACAAACCCACCTGCCAATACAGGAGACATACAAGATGCAGGTTCAGTCCCTGGTTGGGGAAGATCCCTGGAGAAGGGCATGGCAACCCATTCCAGTATTCTTGCCTGGAGAATTCTATGGACAGAAGAAGCTGACAAAGTCGGACACTACTGACGTGACTTAGCAAGCACACACCACATCCCTGACTACATCTAAGTCTGATATAGGTAGATATACATGGCTTTCTCCTACAGTTTAGCTCTCCTCAAGAAAAGCTTCTTGGAAGGGCCTCCATTCCTTCAGAAATAACACAATTCTCCTGCCACCATTCCTCATGAGACTCCAAGAGAGCCAAACCTTGAAAGTCTCTCATTTTATTCTTTCCTTCCAGTTCTATCTGGAGAACCTCTACGGACAAACCGAGTGCTTCCTGCTATTCCAAGTCAACGGGGACACAGTCCACCAGCTGAAGAGAGTGAAAACTCTGCCAGTTCCACCAAGGATGAAAAGTAACTGGGTCACTGACTGTAGAAATACAGATGATATATATTTTCAACTGTCAAAGAATAAGATTACTCTAGTTTGTAAGAACAAAGACTAATTTAGTAAAGAACACTCTATAAGCCACTCATGGTTTTACAACTGAAAATTCTTTGTTCTAAATAAGCACTTAGATTCTTTGATTGTGCATATGTTGTAAGTCTATGAGTTTCTGTGACCTCTACGTGCCAAAAGTCACAATATATTATCAGCAGGGAACTTTAGTTACATTTGGTTTGCTCTGTGGCTTGTTTGCTGATTTTTTTAAATGATTTTTTTTTTGAATGTATGCTTTGCTGAATAAAAAAGAAAGCACATTCTATATATGTTCCTTATATTTATTGCAATTCTACTTTGGGCTAACAAAACTTAATTCAAATTAAAACAGTAAATATCTTTAACCAGTCAGTGTTTATGGCTTTTAAGTGTAAAATCATCTGCAAAATATTTTCTAACACTGCCAGCTCCTGGCTAGAGATCAAATCATTTAACAGTGTTTATATATCTTCTTTGTTACTTGATTATTTCCACCTATTGTCACTTTCAGATATGACTGATTGTTCCATTACTGAGAAGATCATGTGAGTTGGAAAGGTCTAGATCTTGGGCTACTGGAATCAAACAGACATTTCTCATAAATCCCTCAAATGCTCTACATATTTAATCTTCTTTTTTTCTGTTTAAAAATAATAGTCTCTACCTACTCAAGATATTCCCATATTTATGACATAGCCAAGTTTGAAAGTTTTAGACTACTGGTAACTGCAGATCTCATTACTAAAATGTTTGTCTATTGTTTGGACTGATTGAAAGTTCAAGAGTTAGCCATATAAGATCATAGTCGCTCCATGTAATTTTCCATGGAAGTGTTACATTTACCATTCTACATTAGTATTATTAATATTTATCTGGGGAAGTCAGACTGTGCCAAATTTGTAATCATGTATTTTTGGGTCTATCTGGAGAACCTCTACGGACAAACCGAGTGCTTCCTGCTATTCCAAGTCAACGGGGACACAGTCCACCAGCTGAAGAGAGTGAAAACTCTGCCAGTTCCACCAAGGATGAAAAGTAACTGGGTCACTGACTGTAGAAATACAGATGATATATATTTTCAACTGTCAAAGAATAAGATTACTCTAGTTTGTAAGAACAAAGACTAATTTAGTAAAGAACACTCTATAAGCCACTCATGGTTTTACAACTGAAAATTCTTTGTTCTAAATAAGCACTTAGATTCTTTGATTGTGCATATGTTGTAAGTCTATGAGTTTCTGTGACCTCTACGTGCCAAAAGTCACAATATATTATCAGCAGGGAACTTTAGTTACATTTGGTTTGCTCTGTGGCTTGTTTGCTGATTTTTTTAAATGATTTTTTTTTTGAATGTATGCTTTGCTGAATAAAAAAGAAAGCACATTCTATATATGTTCCTTATATTTATTGCAATTCTACTTTGGGCTAACAAAACTTAATTCAAATTAAAACAGTAAATATCTTTAACCAGTCAGTGTTTATGGCTTTTAAGTGTAAAATCATCTGCAAAATATTTTCTAACACTGCCAGCTCCTGGCTAGAGATCAAATCATTTAACAGTGTTTATATATCTTCTTTGTTACTTGATTATTTCCACCTATTGTCACTTTCAGATATGACTGATTGTTCCATTACTGAGAAGATCATGTGAGTTGGAAAGGTCTAGATCTTGGGCTACTGGAATCAAACAGACATTTCTCATAAATCCCTCAAATGCTCTACATATTTAATCTTCTTTTTTTCTGTTTAAAAATAATAGTCTCTACCTACTCAAGATATTCCCATATTTATGACATAGCCAAGTTTGAAAGTTTTAGACTACTGGTAACTGCAGATCTCATTACTAAAATGTTTGTCTATTGTTTGGACTGATTGAAAGTTCAAGAGTTAGCCATATAAGATCATAGTCGCTCCATGTAATTTTCCATGGAAGTGTTACATTTACCATTCTACATTAGTATTATTAATATTTATCTGGGGAAGTCAGACTGTGCCATTAACTGAATAGAAGCTCCTTTGAGACTAAATCATAGTTACTTGGCTTTGCACTTCTAGAAATGTGTACAGTACCTGGAACTTACTGAGACACTCAATCGCCTTTTTTTTTTTTTTCAGGTAAGAGGAAGGGAAAGATGTAGGGAGACAGAGAGGCAGTTAGGCAGTTGGCAAGGTAGAGGGATGTAAGAAGTGATAGTGAAAGAAGCTACTAGTCCACAGTCTCATTTTGCCAATGATAGTTATCTGTATCAAAGGTTATAAAAGAGAAAGCCTATGAATCAACCTCCCAGGCTAGAGAGTAGCTAGAGGGAGAGCAAATCCTGGTGCAAATGGAAGAGCTTCTAGGACATAGATTCTGAAGGGCTTTCTTTTCTTTTTTCTCTTCTTTCGATGGGGTGGGTGGTGCTATTTTTGTCTTTGAAGACTCATTCTTTGTAAATATCAGGCTGTTCATTTGTCAGTTAGCCACTTTTGAATCCATGCCCACCCACAAATAGATCCCTGGCCCTACACTGCTTCTATTAGCCAAGATAGTCTAGCCCCTTCTTTAGTAATAAACAACCCCCAAGTCTCATTGGGTAACACAGTTCTTTTTTTTTTTTCCCTCATTCACAATATATGCCCCATTTCCAGCTGGCAGAGTTGGCTGACATAGATTCCACTTCAACTTGTACTTCCTTGGTCACCAAAATAGAGAAAATCAGAGGTGAGTCTCAGAACTTCCTCCAACCTTTTATTTGCTAAATTAAGTCATATGGGCATGCCTAACTTCAAAGGGGACAGAAAAATGAAAGCCTGTTTGTGGGGAAAATCCAACTATTTATGAATTACCCAAAAGATTACCACACTAACCAAACCTCAGACCCTAAGAGATCACCAGTGGATAGCTAAGAGGACAAACCAATAAAACAAAACACCCTGAATAAAACATACCATCCCCTAACACTTGCAGTTGTATAAATGCACATAGAATCTTGTAATGTTGGGCCTTTCCATCCAAGTTGATTTAAGAATGTTTGCTTAGCTAAGAAGAAGTAACGTGCTTCCCACTACCACCTCTTTAAATAGAGGGGTTAACCTTTTGCCTCTAGATAAAGTTGCTTCTTTGGGGTAGAATCTTCCTTAGTCAGTATTTTAGTGACCATATCAAGTAGAGGTATTCACTTAAAAATTTGTGTCTAATTTTTAAAAATTTTCAAGCAACTTTCTCTTCTAAAATGATTTTTTCTTCCTTTACCACTTATATTTCCCTTTATTGCAAAGCACATAAAAATCATAACTTTGCTACATTATTTCATTTGGATCCTTATGACAACCTGTATTTTCCTAAGTACAGACAAGGAACCAACACAGAGAATATAAATTATTTTCTGAAAGTCACACATCTGATACAAGCGTATCATGGCAATGTTGCAGGTCCAGCTACAGACCACCACTCTCATTTTTCCTAGTCTGTGGACCACCAGCAATTGCGAGATGATGTACGATTCACTAGGGATTTAATAATTAACAAGCTATTTTCTGCTTTTTACATAATTAATTTTAGGACTACTTTTGTCCTTCCGATGGCAACTATGCTAGAATAACATGACTGACAGAAAACTCTTCAGCCTTTTCCTTTAATTTTTTCACTGACTTTTCAGATTTGAAAAGGAGATGTCCTAGAACACATTCAGCTGCCTGAAAGACCTTGGCTGGACAAAAATGGAGGTCAGAATGGGAAAGTATTTGCTCTGAAGAACAATAGTTTTTTGTTGGTGGTGGTGGTGGTAGGGGGGGATTGGGGAGGGAGGGGAGCGGGCGGGCCACTTCTATTGGTCTTTCATTTATCTATTTTCATCCATCTTTGTTCTTTGGCCCATGTGGGCCTCCCATCGCAGTGGCCTCTGTCTCTGTGGAGCACCGGCTCTGGGCGCATGCGCTCCAGAGCTCCGGAAACCCCCAGGACCCTAAGAGATCACCAGTGGATAGCTAAGAGGACAAACCAATAAAACAAAACACCCTGAATAAAACATACCATCCCCTAACACTTGCAGTTGTATAAATGCACATAGAATCTTGTAATGTTGGGCCTTTCCATCCAAGTTGATTTAAGAATGTTTGCTTAGCTAAGAAGAAGTAACGTGCTTCCCACTACCACCTCTTTAAATAGAGGGGTTAACCTTTTGCCTCTAGATAAAGTTGCTTCTTTGGGGTAGAATCTTCCTTAGTCAGTATTTTAGTGACCATATCAAGTAGAGGTATTCACTTAAAAATTTGTGTCTAATTTTTAAAAATTTTCAAGCAACTTTCTCTTCTAAAATGATTTTTTCTTCCTTTACCACTTATATTTCCCTTTATTGCAAAGCACATAAAAATCATAACTTTGCTACATTATTTCATTTGGATCCTTATGACAACCTGTATTTTCCTAAGTACAGACAAGGAACCAACACAGAGAATATAAATTATTTTCTGAAAGTCACACATCTGATACAAGCGTATCATGGCAATGTTGCAGGTCCAGCTACAGACCACCACTCTCATTTTTCCTAGTCTGTGGACCACCAGCAATTGCGAGATGATGTACGATTCACTAGGGATTTAATAATTAACAAGCTATTTTCTGCTTTTTACATAATTAATTTTAGGACTACTTTTGTCCTTCCGATGGCAACTATGCTAGAATAACATGACTGACAGAAAACTCTTCACCCTTTTTCCCTTTTAAATTTTTTTCACTGACTTTTCAGATTTGAAAAGGAGATGTCCTAGAACACATTCAGCTGCCTGAAAGACCTTGGCTGGACAAAAATGGAGGTCAGAATGGGAAAGTATTTGCTCTGAAGAACAATAGTTTTTTGTTGGTGGTGGTGGTGGTAGGGGCGGGTTGGGGAGGGAGAGGGGTGGGCGGGCCACTTCTATTGGTCTTTCATCTATCTATTTTCATCCATCTTTGTTCTTTGGCCCATGTGGGCCTCCCATCGCAGTGGCCTCTGTCTCTGTGGAGCACCGGCTCTGGGCGCATGCGCTCCAGAGCTCCGGCTCGGTAATTGGACACGTCGGTCCAGCCACTCCACAGCACGTGGGATCTTCCCAGGCCAGGGATCGAACTGGCACCCCTTGCACAGCAAGGCGGTGTCCTTACCACTGGACCACCAGGGAAGCCCCAGAACAATAGTTTCGTTATAGACCTACAGTTTGTCAATAGTCTTCATCTACCAATATTATTAATATTTCTATTTCAATGTCTAGGGAATATGTGAGTCCGAAAGAATTTCTTAATTTTAAAATACCATTTTCCTTGAAAGCAAAAAAGAGTCTAGCTGCTACATGAGAGGTACTATCATGTTCATTTAATTTTGTCTTTGACTTCAGTGCTATATTTCATGCTAATGGGCTTCAGAGTTGGCTCCATGGTAAAGAATTGACCTGCCAATGCAGGAGGCACAAGAGATGCAGGTTCCACACCTGATCCGGCAAGATCCCCTGGGGGAGGAAATGGCAACCCACTCCAGTATTCTTGCCTGGCAAATCCCATGGACAGAAGAGCCTGGCAGGCTACAGTCCATGGGATTGCAAAGTTGGACACAACTGAGCAGCTGAGCACACATACACACAAGGTCGATATGTTCCTTCTTAATTACCCCATTTAAGCCTATGCTGGATACCAAAGGGTTGTTTTCAAAGGACCACCTTTAAGATACAAGGATACAGTTGCTTGGAGACATGCATCAGTACATTTTAAAGAGTAAAGCCAAAATCAAAATCAATGATGCTTGTCTTTTGGGTAAGAGCTATATTTCTAATTGGTAACTTGGCGGGGTTTTGTAAAATCATATTGTGTGTCACGCTGTAACCTAGTAGAGTTGGAAGGGATAAAAAGTTGGAGTAACATAAATCTATTTATATTGGCTTAATTCTAAGAAGATGAGAGCGTTGGAGTTAAGTGTTTACAGGAAGAAATTACTTGGGGAGGGAGAGGGTGGGCGGGCCACTTCTATTGGTCTTTCATCTATCTATTTTCATCCATCTTTGTTCTTTGGCCCATGTGGGCCTCCCATCGCAGTGGCCTCTGTCTCTGTGGAGCACCGGCTCTGGGCGCATGCGCTCCAGAGCTCCGGCTCGGTAATTGGACACGTCGGTCCAGCCACTCCACAGCACGTGGGATCTTCCCAGGCCAGGGATCGAACTGGCACCCCTTGCACAGCAAGGCGGTGTCCTTACCACTGGACCACCAGGGAAGCCCCAGAACAATAGTTTCGTTATAGACCTACAGTTTGTCAATAGTCTTCATCTACCAATATTATTAATATTTCTATTTCAATGTCTAGGGAATATGTGAGTCCGAAAGAATTTCTTAATTTTAAAATACCATTTTCCTTGAAAGCAAAAAAGAGTCTAGCTGCTACATGAGAGGTACTATCATGTTCATTTAATTTCGTCTTTGACTTCAGTGCTATATTTCATGCTAATGGGCTTCAGAGTTGGCTCCATGGTAAAGAATTGACCTGCCAATGCAGGAGGCACAAGAGATGCAGGTTCCACACCTGATCCGGCAAGATCCCCTGGGGGAGGAAATGGCAACCCACTCCAGTATTCTTGCCTGGCAAATCCCATGGACAGAAGAGCCTGGCAGGCTACAGTCCATGGGATTGCAAAGTTGGACACAACTGAGCAGCTGAGCACACATACACACAAGGTCGATATGTTCCTTCTTAATTACCCCATTTAAGCCTATGCTGGATACCAAAGGGTTGTTTTCAAAGGACCACCTTTAAGATACAAGGATACAGTTGCTTGGAGACATGCATCAGTACATTTTAAAGAGTAAAGCCAAAATCAAAATCAATGATGCTTGTCTTTTGGGTAAGAGCTATATTTCTAATTGGTAACTTGGCGGGGTTTTGTAAAATCATATTGTGTGTCACGCTGTAACCTAGTAGAGTTGGAAGGGATAAAAAGTTGGAGTAACATAAATCTATTTATATTGGCTTAATTCTAAGAAGATGAGAGCGTTGGAGTTAAGTGTTTACAGGAAGAAATTACACCTGTATTAAACCAGGTGATTACTAAAGGAAACTAAGAAAAATGAGGGGGGGGGGCGGATTGTAACTTCCAAAAACTCTAATTTAGCACAAATTACTGGGTTGACGGGCCCTTTTTACAAATATTAACTGTAGTTCCACTTTGCTTGGATGGAAGATAGGCTGAATAAATAAATTCAAAGAGGAAGTTATACCAATGATGTATCACAACTATGAAATTTCTGAAACAAAGAATACAATTGTTAGGGAATTTTGTCTGTGGACTGTGGGACTAGAGACACTTCACTGCTAAGTCCTGCTCTGCTATTTATATTGTATTGAGCCAAATATGAACTGCATTTGAAAGTATAACTTATTCAAACTGCTGAACTAGATGGCAAAAGCAGGGTTTCTGAAAGTATGTAACAATGACAAACAGAAGTCAAAACCAATCAGCATTATAGTTTACAGCTAGAAGGAGGCTACAGAGTTTTGTCAGATCTATATGATGAAGCCAAGCAAGTTATTGAATTCCAGAAAAGCTGAAAACCAAGACACTATGCTCACGCATCTAAGTAGTTCACTCTAAGAAACCAATCCCAGCGTCCTCTGCACAAGTGAATTGAGGCAAGGGGGAGAGTAAGGGGCAGGGCTATGTAATACAAAGAAAAAACCAATTGAAAAGTTTTTTGTTTGTTTTTTTTTTAAAGATTTATTTATTTGTTTGTTTTGGGCGGGGGTCAGGTTGAGGAGGGAGGGCAGCAGGCGGGCCACTTCTTTCATTTCTCTATTTTCATATGTCTTTGTTCTTTGGCTCCTGTGGGCCTCCCATCACGGTGGCATCTGTCGTTGCAGAGCGCCCATTCTGGGCGCATGCGCTCCAGAGCTCCGGCTCGGTGCTTGGACACATCGGTCCAGTCGCTCCGCAGCACATGGGATCTTCCCAGGCCAGGGATCGAACCGGCACCCCTTGCACTGCAAGGTGGTGTCCTTACCCACTGGACCACCAGGGGAAGCCCCAATTGAAAAGATTTAAGGTATCTTCCCTCAATCTCTATTCTCTGAGAGCTAGCCCATTAAATCCCAATATTAGAGAGGTTAGTGAATACCACCTTTTCTTGGTCGCATCCTGTCTTCATCTATGGATAAAGATGTAAATTTCCATAAAGCCCTTTGTATGATTCTAATAAAGGCTTACAAAATGATTTGCTTCTATGGATGTGCTGAAGCTCTTACCAGCTTGCAAGACTTGATTGTTGAATCTAACATTCAGGAATTTGGTAAACTGGTTTTTCAACTATTGGTGGCTTGAAATTGGCCATGGTGGGAACATTTACACCATGAAAATTAACAAACAGTACAAATCAGGGTTTTTGTTTGTTTTGAAATCTGGCTTACCTGAACACCACTGGATATAAGATTTGAGGGAATCCTTCGAATTAAGAGCATATAAGAAAAAACTTTTTCTGAAAAATGCTTTACTACTTCCATTTGACTACACTAGCTTCAGGTGATTGAATCCGAAAATGAAAACAGAACTGCACGCATCTAAGTAGTTCACTCTAAGACATAGAAGGAGGCTACAGAGTTTTGTCAGATCTATATGATGAAGCCAAGCAAGTTATTGAATTCCAGAAAAGCTGAAAACCAAGACACTATGCTCACGCATCTAAGTAGTTCACTCTAAGAAACCAATCCCAGCGTCCTCTGCACAAGTGAATTGAGGCAAGGGGGAGAGTAAGGGGCAGGGCTATGTAATACAAAGAAAAAACCAATTGAAAAGTTTTTTGTTTGTTTTTTTTTTAAAGATTTATTTATTTGTTTGTTTTGGGCGGGGGTCAGGTTGAGGAGGGAGGGCAGCAGGCGGGCCACTTCTTTCATTTCTCTATTTTCATATGTCTTTGTTCTTTGGCTCCTGTGGGCCTCCCATCACGGTGGCATCTGTCGTTGCAGAGCGCCCATTCTGGGCGCATGCGCTCCAGAGCTCCGGCTCGGTGCTTGGACACATCGGTCCAGTCGCTCCGCAGCACATGGGATCTTCCCAGGCCAGGGATCGAACCGGCACCCCTTGCACTGCAAGGTGGTGTCCTTACCCACTGGACCACCAGGGGAAGCCCCAATTGAAAAGATTTAAGGTATCTTCCCTCAATCTCTATTCTCTGAGAGCTAGCCCATTAAATCCCAATATTAGAGAGGTTAGTGAATACCACCTTTTCTTGGTCGCATCCTGTCTTCATCTATGGATAAAGATGTAAATTTCCATAAAGCCCTTTGTATGATTCTAATAAAGGCTTACAAAATGATTTGCTTCTATGGATGTGCTGAAGCTCTTACCAGCTTGCAAGACTTGATTGTTGAATCTAACATTCAGGAATTTGGTAAACTGGTTTTTCAACTATTGGTGGCTTGAAATTGGCCATGGTGGGAACATTTACACCATGAAAATTAACAAACAGTACAAATCAGGGTTTTTTTTGTTTTGTTTTGAAATCTGGCTTACCTGAACACCACTGGATATAAGATTTGAGGGGGGAATCCTTCGGAATTAAGAGCATATAAGAAAAAAAACTTTTTTTCTGAAAAATGCTTTACTACTTCCATTTGATCTACAACTTGGAGAGAGCTTCAGGTGATTGAAAAGGTGCCTGGTGACTGTAGGGAAAAGCTCAGGCAGCTTGGACACCAGAGGAATGAAAATGGGGACTCCTCCAGAAAAAGACCACTGAGTTCTGAAGATTCCTAGTTGTATTTGAGGGGGTGAGCCTTTTCAGAGACACTCACTCACCCAGCCCAACCTGGGGACCAGTCATGTGAGATTTGTCAAGTGGGTGCCCATCTTCCTGATGAATTCCCCCTCACCCTCTAGGAAATGGCTCTCAAAAGAATGGGAGGAATGGGGGCAGATCCAGAGTGTGTGTGAGTGCTCAGTCACTCAATTGTGTCTGACTTTTTGTGACCCCGTGGACTGTAGCCCACCAGGCTCCTCTGTCCATGGAATTATCCAGACAAGAATACTAGAGTAGGTTGCCATTTCCTACTCCAGATTATCTTCTCTACCCAGGGACTCAACTCATGTCCCCTGCATTGGCAGGCAGATTCTTTAACACTGCTCAGCCTGGGAAGATCCAAAAAAAAAGCCTGGCTTGAGTTCTCCAGGATTGTGGCCGTTTCTATACCATTCAGGCTTTTACTCCACTCATCTTGGGACAGCTTCTGCCCCTCCTGGAAGAGGGTGCTACAATGGCATTGGTTTTGCATCTCTAAGAGACTCATGGAGCCCTTAGCTTCTTCTCAGCCAACTCATGGAAGAAGTGGCTTCTATAGCCGTGTCATTGTGATCAAAATAGATGCCCAGAGAGGGGTAAGTGCAGGAGACCTGCAGATGGAGATTGACCAGGCCATTGGCATGGCCTCCACCTCAGGGGAATAATTCTGACATATCTAAGAGCTCATGGCTGACCACAGTAAGGAACTAAACTCAAAATTCAACTATTGGTGGCTTGAAATTGGCCATGGTGGGAACATTTACACCATGAAAATTAACAAACAGTACAAATCGGGTTTTTTTTGTTTTGTTTTGAAATCTGGCTTACCTGAACACCACTGGATATAAGATTTGAGGGGGGAATCCTTCGGAATTAAGAGCATATAAGAAAAAAAACTTTTTTTCTGAAAAATGCTTTACTACTTCCATTTGATCTACAACTTGGAGAGAGCTTCAGGTGATTGAAAAGGTGCCTGGTGACTGTAGGGAAAAGCTCAGGCAGCTTGGACACCAGAGGAATGAAAATGGGGACTCCTCCAGAAAAAGACCACTGAGTTCTGAAGATTCCTAGTTGTATTTGAGGGGGTGAGCCTTTTCAGAGACACTCACTCACCCAGCCCAACCTGGGGACCAGTCATGTGAGATTTGTCAAGTGGGTGCCCATCTTCCTGATGAATTCCCCCTCACCCTCTAGGAAATGGCTCTCAAAAGAATGGGAGGAATGGGGGCAGATCCAGAGTGTGTGTGAGTGCTCAGTCACTCAATTGTGTCTGACTTTTTGTGACCCCGTGGACTGTAGCCCACCAGGCTCCTCTGTCCATGGAATTATCCAGACAAGAATACTAGAGTAGGTTGCCATTTCCTACTCCAGATTATCTTCTCTACCCAGGGACTCAACTCATGTCCCCTGCATTGGCAGGCAGATTCTTTAACACTGCTCAGCCTGGGAAGATCCAAAAAAAAAGCCTGGCTTGAGTTCTCCAGGATTGTGGCCGTTTCTATACCATTCAGGCTTTTACTCCACTCATCTTGGGACAGCTTCTGCCCCTCCTGGAAGAGGGTGCTACAATGGCATTGGTTTTGCATCTCTAAGAGACTCATGGAGCCCTTAGCTTCTTCTCAGCCAACTCATGGAAGAAGTGGCTTCTATAGCCGTGTCATTGTGATCAAAATAGATGCCCAGAGAGGGGTAAGTGCAGGAGACCTGCAGATGGAGATTGACCAGGCCATTGGCATGGCCTCCACCTCAGGGGAATAATTCTGACATATCTAAGAGCTCATGGCTGACCACAGTAAGGAACTAAACTCAAAAACAATGTTAGTTGATCACAGAGGCAGATGATGGATGAGAAGATGGTTCCAAAGTTTGTCCCTGGAAAAGAGCTTGGAGGGTGGCCAGAGGCTAGGAGAAGGCACATCCCCTGGTCTGTTCTATCCAAACACTTGAAGCAAGAGATAGACTGTATGCAGAACTGCAGGGTACGTGGCAGTAATATTTTAAAAAGATAGCACTTTGCTAACACTGATTTTGCCTGTTGTTTAGTACCCAAGTTGTGTCTGACTCTTTGCAACTCCCATGGAGTGCTGCATGCCAGGTCTTCCTGTCCTTTACCATCTTCCGGAGTTTGCCTAAGTTCATGTCCATTGAATTGGTCATCTTTACCCAGGCTTCACTATATTAAATTATAACATTTCATGGAATATAATTTAATTCAAGGGTTAATGAAACCCAGGTCACGTACACATGCATGACTCAACATGGCAACTAGAATGGGATTCCCCTCAGAATTCATCCTGAGCCAAATCACACCTGAATGAGTATTCTCCGATGAATGTTATTTTTCCCTGATGCCTTGTGAACCTAATTAACAGTTCACAGCTCAATTTAGTCAGTTTTTCTGTTCAGATAGCGCAGTCTTAATGCAGCAAACACTCTCTGTGACTTCATGTCTGAGCTTTTTACCACCCCCACATCCTATAACACTCAGGAAATGCATGTGTTCCTCCTTCACTGGCCTCCTAGCAAAGAAATAAACACCAACGCATGGTAAGGGATGAAAGACAGGAAATGGATGTGACAGTGCCTTTCCTTTGGCCAGCTCACCCAGAGTTAGGGGGATAAACAAGATTTTATTTTTTTATTTTTTTTTTTTTTAAAGATTTATTTATTTATTTATTTTGGGCGGAGGTCGGGTTGAGGAGGGAGGGGAGCAGGCGGGCCACTTCTATTGGTCTTTCGTTTCTCTATGTTCATCTGTCTTTGTTCTTTGGCTCCTGTGGGCCTCCCATCACGGTGGCGTCTGTTGTCGCAGAGCGCCGGCTCTGGGCACATGCGCTCCAGAGCTCCGGCTCGGTAATTGGACACATGGGTCCAGCCGCTCCGTGGCACGTGGGATCTTCCCAGGCCAGGGCTCGAACCAGCGCCCCTTGCATTGCAAGGCGGTGTCCTTACCCACTTGGCCACCAGGGGAAGCCCCAAGATTTTATTTATTCATAAGTTAGGCAAAGTATATATCTTTTGTGCGAGAATGGGAATATATATGGGTTTGGATTACTCAGCGAGTTACATAACCAGTTACTATTGGTTGGTAAAGAGAAAGGTTACTTTAAATCACGTGGCCCAAGAACTCAGGCATCACTCAGATGGGCAGAAAGTCCCCTTAGGTATCCAGGTAATTTCAAGATCTGGGAACTACCTCCTCTTTGGCACCCACTCTCTGTCCTTGCCTTAGCTTGTTGTGGATCAGCAGTCATTCATTCTTTTAGCAAACATTCACTGATGCTTACACTGGGGTAAAGGCTGCAGAAAAAAGAGCATACAGAGTCTAAAGGATAAAATGAGTTTATATGAGGTTAAGTGATAAGGATTTTCCTATATTTCTTAGAGAAAAAAGTTATTATTTGAACTATATACTCCCTGTTTTGGTTCTTTATGTTTTTGTGAATTTGAAGTCAGTAAATTATCTTCTAATAAAACCAAATATTGTCTCAAAATCATTTCTCTATTTTTATTCCTCCCAGAGGCACACTCTCAGAACCTAAACGTAAATAAATAAAAAGATTCTAGACATGAACAAATCTGAAGAAAAAACCCGACTGGTAATTCAGAGTATCAGCATTGTACTTCTTCAGGATCCTGACACTAAAATCCAGAATCTTTTTAAGTAAAAACCAGAGTGTTTTTGTAAGTGGTACAGGTGGTCAGAGTATAAGGAAATCTAGACTGATTCTTATAAAGTGGTAACCTTACTGGTTAGGCAAAACGGAAAACACATTTGACAAAGTTGCCCCAATAGCAAAAGTGTTGGCACCACTGACTTTTTCTTTCTTACACTAATACTTCCTGCTAATTTAACCTCATTTCTTCATCTAGTCAGGAAAACAGAGGCAACTTCTGAGACTCTGTGGGAAATGAAGTGAAGAATCTGATCCTTTAGCCAGCCAATCCTCAACCCAGTCAGGAGTGGAAATTAGAGTTTCTCAGGATAAAGGGGCAGGAAGAAGATGATCCAGCAATTTTCTTTTACAAGAATTACACTAGTAGAAAGTGAGAGGCATTCATGGTACTCCTGAGGTACAGCACTTTAGTGGGTTATCCATTACTTTCCCTCTCTTCACTCAAACTTTTAACACAACTGCTCACAAGAAGCAAAGCAAACTGAGTTACATAACCAGTTACTATTGGTTGGTAAAGAGAAAGGTTACTTTAAATCACGTGGCCCAAGAACTCAGGCATCACTCAGATGGGCAGAAAGTCCCTTAGGTATCCAGGTAATTTCAAGATCTGGGAACTACCTCCTCTTTGGCACCCACTCTCTGTCCTTGCCTTAGCTTGTTGTGGATCAGCAGTCATTCATTCTTTTAGCAAACATTCACTGATGCTTACACTGGGGTAAAGGCTGCAGAAAAAAGAGCATACAGAGTCTAAAGGATAAAATGAGTTTATATGAGGTTAAGTGATAAGGATTTTCCTATATTTCTTAGAGAAAAAAGTTATTATTTGAACTATATACTCCCTGTTTTGGTTCTTTATGTTTTTGTGAATTTGAAGTCAGTAAATTATCTTCTAATAAAACCAAATATTGTCTCAAAATCATTTCTCTATTTTTATTCCTCCCAGAGGCACACTCTCAGAACCTAAACGTAAATAAATAAAAAGATTCTAGACATGAACAAATCTGAAGAAAAAACCCGACTGGTAATTCAGAGTATCAGCATTGTACTTCTTCAGGATCCTGACACTAAAATCCAGAATCTTTTTAAGTAAAAACCAGAGTGTTTTTGTAAGTGGTACAGGTGGTCAGAGTATAAGGAAATCTAGACTGATTCTTATAAAGTGGTAACCTTACTGGTTAGGCAAAAACGGAAAACACATTTGACAAAGTTGCCCCAATAGCAAAAGTGTTGGCACCACTGACTTTTTCTTTCTTACACTAATACTTCCTGCTAATTTAACCTCATTTCTTCATCTAGTCAGGAAAACAGAGGCAACTTCTGAGACTCTGTGGGAAATGAAGTGAAGAATCTGATCCTTTAGCCAGCCAATCCTCAACCCAGTCAGGAGTGGAAATTAGAGTTTCTCAGGATAAAGGGGCAGGAAGAAGATGATCCAGCAATTTTCTTTTACAAGAATTACACTAGTAGAAAGTGAGAGGCATTCATGGTACTCCTGAGGTACAGCACTTTAGTGGGTTATCCATTACTTTCCCTCTCTTCACTCAAACTTTTTAACACAACTGCTCACAAGAAGCAAAGCAAACTGATTTCTGTGTTCTCCTTTCTCTTAACCATTTACCCATCCTGTGTCTGTGCTCTTGGACTCCAGAAGGGGGAAAAGGAAAGAAAGAAGCCTGGATTTGTCAACTTTCAAAGCAATTCCCAGTGATAGGCTGTGTGTTAGCCCAGACCAATAGATGTGCACATGCAGACATGGAGCACTGGGTAAAAGTAGTCCACCTTTTGCTATGTTTTCAGTGAAATACCCATTTATACAAGAGATGAAACTTAAAACGTAAAGAAGGTTCTCAAGTGTGTTTTTTTTTTTCAAGTGTGTTTTATCTTCAACATTTGAAAGTGAAATTTACAAACCATAATAATATAATGGCTATATTATATACTTTTACTTTGGTTATCTGATGCAAAGAGCTGACTCATTGGAAAAAAGCCTGACATTGTGAAAAATAGAAGGAGAAGGGGGCACCAGAGGATGAGGTGGTTAGATAGCATCACCAATTCAATGGACATGAATTTGAGCAAACTCCAAAAGATAGATAAGGACAGGGGAGCCTGGTGTGTTACAGTTCATGGTCACAAAGAATCCGACATGACCTAGCAACTGAACAACCAACAACAATGTGAACATATGAGTAACTGCCTTTTTTAAATTAAACTGTATCTGAAGAATGTGTCTTCTTGACAGTTTTTAAAAGAAAATGAATAATACAATGAAGAAGAATGGCCATTTAGACCCAAGACATATGCAAATATGTACTCTGGGTCCATGTAGAACACTGACTTTTCTTTCTTACACTAATACTTCCTGCTAATTTAACCTCATTTCTTCATCTAGTCAGGAAAACAGAGGCAACTTCTGAGACTCTGTGGGAAATGAAGTGAAGAATCTGATCCTTTAGCCAGCCAATCCTCAACCCAGTCAGGAGTGGAAATTAGAGTTTCTCAGGATAAAGGGGCAGGAAGAAGATGATCCAGCAATTTTCTTTTACAAGAATTACACTAGTAGAAAGTGAGAGGCATTCATGGTACTCCTGAGGTACAGCACTTTAGTGGGTTATCCATTACTTTCCCTCTCTTCACTCAAACTTTTTAACACAACTGCTCACAAGAAGCAAAGCAAACTGATTTCTGTGTTCTCCTTTCTCTTAACCATTTACCCATCCTGTGTCTGTGCTCTTGGACTCCAGAAGGGGGAAAAGGAAAGAAAGAAGCCTGGATTTGTCAACTTTCAAAGCAATTCCCAGTGATAGGCTGTGTGTTAGCCCAGACCAATAGATGTGCACATGCAGACATGGAGCACTGGGTAAAAGTAGTCCACCTTTTGCTATGTTTTCAGTGAAATACCCATTTATACAAGAGATGAAACTTAAAACGTAAAGAAGGTTCTCAAGTGTGTTTTTTTTTTTTTTTTCAAGTGTGTTTTATCTTCAACATTTGAAAGTGAAATTTACAAACCATAATAATATAATGGCTATATTATATACTTTTACTTTGGTTATCTGATGCAAAGAGCTGACTCATTGGAAAAAAGCCTGACATTGTGAAAAATAGAAGGAGAAGGGGGCACCAGAGGATGAGGTGGTTAGATAGCATCACCAATTCAATGGACATGAATTTGAGCAAACTCCAAAAGATAGATAAGGACAGGGGAGCCTGGTGTGTTACAGTTCATGGTCACAAAGAATCCGACATGACTTAGCAACTGAACAACCAACAACAATGTGAACATATGAGTAACTGCCTTTTTTAAATTAAACTGTATCTGAAGAATGTGTCTTCTTGACAGTTTTTAAAAGAAAATGAATAATACAATGAAGAAGAATGGCCATTTAGACCCAAGACATATGCTTTTATAAAATATGCTAGTCCTGGGCTTCCCTGGTGCTCCAGTGGGTAAGGACACCGCCTTGCAGTGCAGGGGGCGCCGGTTCGATCCCTGGCCTGGGAAGATCCCATGTGCCGCGGAGCAGCTGGACTGATATGTCCAATTACTGAGCCCGAGCTCTGGAGCGCATGCGCCCAGAGCCGGTGCTCTGCAACAACAGAGGCCACTGCAATGGAAGGCCCACATGGGCCAAAGAACAAAGATGGATGAATATAGACAAACGAAAGACTGATAGAAGTAGTCGCCTGCCCCCTTCCCTCCCCACCCCACCCTCCTCAAATAAATAAATAAATAAATCTTTAAAAAAAAAAATATGCTAGTCCTTCCAACATTGCTAGTGTCCTTTTCCATGCAAAGAAAAATAACTTGTTGGTAATGACTTAACTCTTTTAATTAAAAATCCATAAAAGGTAGTGGTGGAGAATAGTCTTTAATAAATGCTCTCTTGTTCTCATTTACCAATTTCCTTCTGCTACAAACACTTATTAAGCCAAAAAAAAAAAGAAAAAAGTTGTGAAAACCCATTAGGTGCACTATTCCAGTGACGGGGTTATAGCTATGAATGAAACTCATTGTCTCATGAAACTCTCAAAATGGCTACTCTCATTGTCTACAAGGATGACAACCAAAATTATCTAAATTGCATTTATACAGGTAAAGAAATTACCAAAACTGTTAATTATCTGAGGTTCTATTTTCTGAACCCGTTGTATAAAAATTGCCAGTTACTGCTACTATGCTGTACCCAGATTTTTCCAAAAGATAAAAAATGAAGTGAAATAGAAGGAGAAGGGGGCACCAGAGGATGAGGTGGTTAGATAGCATCACCAATTCAATGGACATGAATTTGAGCAAACTCCAAAAGATAGATAAGGACAGGGAGCCTGGTGTGTTACAGTTCATGGTCACAAAGAATCCGACATGACCTAGCAACTGAACAACCAACAACAATGTGAACATATGAGTAACTGCCTTTTTTAAATTAAACTGTATCTGAAGAATGTGTCTTCTTGACAGTTTTTAAAAGAAAATGAATAATACAATGAAGAAGAATGGCCATTTAGACCCAAGACATATGCTTTTATAAAATATGCTAGTCCTGGGCTTCCCTGGTGCTCCAGTGGGTAAGGACACCGCCTTGCAGTGCAGGGGGCGCCGGTTCGATCCCTGGCCTGGGAAGATCCCATGTGCCGCGGAGCAGCTGGACTGATATGTCCAATTACTGAGCCCGAGCTCTGGAGCGCATGCGCCCAGAGCCGGTGCTCTGCAACAACAGAGGCCACTGCAATGGAAGGCCCACATGGGCCAAAGAACAAAGATGGATGAATATAGACAAACGAAAGACTGATAGAAGTAGTCGCCTGCCCCCTTCCCTCCCCACCCCACCCTCCTCAAATAAATAAATAAATAAATCTTTAAAAAAAAAAATATGCTAGTCCTTCCAACATTGCTAGTGTCCTTTTCCATGCAAAGAAAAATAACTTGTTGGTAATGACTTAACTCTTTTAATTAAAAATCCATAAAAGGTAGTGGTGGAGAATAGTCTTTAATAAATGCTCTCTTGTTCTCATTTACCAATTTCCTTCTGCTACAAACACTTATTAAGCCAAAAAAAAAAAGAAAAAAGTTGTGAAAACCCATTAGGTGCACTATTCCAGTGACGGGGTTATAGCTATGAATGAAACTCATTGTCTCATGAAACTCTCAAAATGGCTACTCTCATTGTCTACAAGGATGACAACCAAAATTATCTAAATTGCATTTATACAGGTAAAGAAATTACCAAAACTGTTAATTATCTGAGGTTCTATTTTCTGACTTTACACCTTCAGTATCCCAGAAACTCCATAAAATCTGATTGCCAGTTACTGCTACTATGCTGATAATAGCCCAGATTCTGCTGGGTTTCATTTCCTATGAGAATTGATACGATAAAAGGAAAGGGAAATAGAGAACCAGAGGGCACAACTTCGCTTAATTTAGAGTGATTCTTTAAGCGGGCAATAAAGACAAGGAAGAAACTTTTCAAGAGGTATTTGATGGCAGGCGGGGTACTGGAGGCCAGAATTGGGCATAAATAGACTTTTACAGCTGGAGCAAAAAGGAATAAAAATCAGGAACAGAAATAGCCATGCAAACTTGCAGTCAGGAAGAGAAAACAGAAGAAAAGGAGAAGCCGATGGAGGTCAGTGGAGGACACTGAATGTATGAGAAAATGACATTTGGGGACTTCCTTGATGGGCCAGTGGTTAAGACCCTGTGCTTCGACTACAAGGACCATGGGTTCCAGCCCTGATGGGAACTAAGGTGCTGTATGTTGCACGTCATGACCAAAAAAAAAAAGGGGAGCATTTATAGTTGAAGTCACAATAAAAGAAAGAAATGATACAACTACTGTCCTCTGACCTCCTCTTATCAGATCTGGTCTAAGTGCTCCCATTCATGATCAGCACTGAATATTCTGCAGGCATTTTCTACATGCAGCCACTGTTGTGAGTTCAGTATTTTATCACTGATCCTGCTCATGATGTCATTTGTCTTGGTGTTCACACTGTTCACACAGTTCACTGAACCCAGGGTAGGCAAGGAGGGAGCTAAGAGGCTGGAAGGAGACTCCTGGAGCCGTAGGAACTGCAAACACGTTTATTCTCTCCCAGCTGGCATGGCAGCCCTAACACAGCCTCTCTGCTGGCTGACGCAGCAGCCAGAACATAACCATAATGTAGCCATGATGTAACCTCATATAACATAGTCATGATGTTGCTCCAATGGAGCCGCAATGGGCCTTTCATGGTGAGGCCCCAAACAGGGTACCTTACAATGTAGCCCCTGACCAGGCAACCAAGCGAGTACCTCCTGAGGTGTATGCACAGTGCTATAAATGGTCTGAGCTATTACAGAGTCATTATTTACAAAACATGGGGCAAGAGGGCCTAAACAGCCATCTTGGAAATTTGCTCTCTCCCGACATGTACATACTTACGGGAGTCATCCTATTTAACCCTCACAACAGCCTGAAAAGTAAGTACCATTGTTACGTCTTTTTCACAAAGGCGACACAGCTACCAGTGGCAGGGTTGGGATTCCAGGGCAGACAGCCTGGCTCTAGAACCTGGGGTAACAGTTCCCCGCACACACTGCTCCCTGCAGGAGGCTCAGTGGGCTGCTGCTGAGGCTGCCCAGGACAACAGTCTCTTCTTTCTGGGCACCATGTGCTGAACCACATCTCCTAACCCCTTGGGGAGGCCAGGGCTGATCCTGAACGTGAGTGGCTATGATGTGCCTAACTTCCCTAAAACCTCTCCCAGGGTCATTCACCCCGGCTCTGTTCCCTCACCAACAGTAAGAAGAGGACCCAGTGGAGAACTCTGAGGCCCAGAAGACAGTGAAACTGCTTGCTGGATGTAATCTGCATCCAATTGCCAAAGATCCAACTGAACTTTAATGTTTTCCAGAAACAATCTTTCTAGCCTCAAATTATTGAGTTTAGGTGTTATTTTTACAGTAGTTCTTACTTCCCCTGATTAATACAATGGCTGAGATCAATAGCAATTCTATTAAAAGGTTATTTTATCAGTTTCCTCTAAGGCAAAAAGGAAGTAAGAGTAAATAAGACTAAAAGTGGGAGATTATTAAAATACCCATGAGAATAAATGGATGGTAATCATTCAATCAATTCAGTCATTTTGTTGTGTATTATTCTAAAGGCAGGAAGGTTTTTGCTGTTAAGGTCTCTTTTTTTCTGAAAAAGTTCCTCACCATTTATAACCATAAAGGAAAATATCAGCAAAACAACAGAGTGGTCATTGGCTTTGCTTTAGAGCTAATATTTCTTCAGAGTTCTTGGTAACCAGCAACCTAGGCAATGGGAACCTGCTTGCTCTTGCAGGCCACTGAGGCTCATTAGCCCAGAGCTGGTACAAGCTGAGGCTCCTAGTTGAGTCAACCTGAAACTGTGCTGGGGAATCCCCGAGGCTGAAACAGAGCTCTTTCTTTCAAGTCTCCTTCTCCTTCAATCCCCAGGCCTTTGAGATGCTGGACTCCCGGGTTCCATCAATGCATATGGATTTCTCCAGGAAAGTTCCACACATCTGTCACTTGTCTTAGTGTTTGTCTGACAATGAAAGGACCTGACACATACACAGAGCTCCAGACAATGGCCTCTCTGCTCTGAGACATTAACCATTTGGTCCCTACTGCTACTTCAAAACCACTGAGGCCTTAAGAAGAGAAAGGGAATGCTTTTAGCATTGTTAGGGCTCTATCAACCATGGAATGTTTGCCAAGCTGCAGTAGAAGATGCCCTTCTCTTCCCACCTGCCTCCAGTCATATTCTACACATGATAAGTGGTTCCCGAGGAGTAAGGGAGAGGCCGTTGGGTGATATTAAATGGAGAACTCAAAAGGAAATGCGATTAATGGAGTGTGACCATTGCTTACTCCTCTCTTTCCCTTGAAAGATCCCCCAAGATTTGCCTCTACCACTGGAGTGAAGAGGGAAAACCAAGGATGCAGAACCAACGCTCTGTGGAAAGACTGACATCTTGGAAGCCTAAGTCTCTGGACCAAACATTCTCTAAAGGTAAGTGGGAATGATCTTGCCTAAAACAAGGGCAATCTTTGGATGTTCTATCTTTGGGCTCCCAGGCTTGTGTCTTGGTCAAGCACTACAGTTATTTAAGCTGGAAGATCCCCAGTCAAAAATTTCTTTTATAAAGCAGTCTTATGTTCTTTTCAGAAGCAGTGAACCAACTAGTATCCTGATTTCCCCCCGCAACACCAGAAGTTACTTCATTCTGCTTTACAATCGTCTAATGCATGCCCCTAAGAGAACAGCATTGTTTCACTATCTTCTATGAGTGACTGTCAGCACCATAAAATTTTGGAACTGAAAGAAATCCTGATGAAACTATTTTCCTCACTAGGTACAGAGTGTTTTAGACTAGAACATTTCTAAATATCCTTCCAACTGTACAAGTCTATGATTATGTATCTATGATTATGTATCTATGATTATGTATCCATGATTATGTCTATGATTAATATCACATGAAAAGAGACTATAAGATATCATGCTGATTTTTTTTTTAGCAAACATTCCAAAATCTCAATGTGACTCATTTTCTCAAAGTCAGTCACAACAGAGTATGAACATTTCATCTTGTCCACCACACCATAGTGAACATTGACCTTTTTTCAGACTCCAGATTAAAACTCAAGCAGGTCCCATAGGTGTTCCAGGCCCCAGAACAGCCTGTCATTTTAGAAGTTCAGGACAGTTTAATATCAAAACTCCAACCTAATTCTTATCTAAATTTCTATATCAAGTTGTCTTCAGGCTTGAAACCTGTAGCTGAAAACTGGGTCTTATTGGCTTCTTCTCTCCTCTTTTATCCATCTCTTCTCCAACTCCCTCGCAAAGCTTAAGAACCCCCAGGGTCAGAGCCAGGGAGGGAGAGTAGAGACAAGAACAAAGAAACAGACCGGAAAGACTGATACAGTTGGGCTTGGGCTCTGCCCTCTGGGTGCTGGCTGTGGCAGAGCTGCCTCTTTCCCCAGTGGGACTTCCTAAAGTTTATCTCACTCCATCTCTGTTGCTGTATCTCTCTACCTGCCCCACAGTTCTGCCTGCCTATCTCGTGGGGTCTTTCTTCTACCCTAGGAAACACTCTTGGAAAAGATCCATTTGCCTTGTCCCATTCAGGCTGCTATAGCAAAATACCACAGACTAGGTGGCTTATAAACAACAAAAATGTATTTCTCACAGTTATGGGGACTGCAAATCTGAGATCAGGGTGCCAGCATGGTTGGGTGAGGACCCTCTTCTGGGTCCCAGATGAGTGACCTCCCACTGGTCCTCACATGATGGAAGGGGCCAGGGAATGCTGTGGGGTTTCTTTTACAAAGGCACTAAACCCAGTCATGAGGGCGTCACACTCCTGACCTAATCACTAATTACCTCCAAAAGGCCCCACTTACAAATAGCATCACCCTTGACTAGGTCGTGAGAGTGGAGCCCTCATGAATGAGATAGTGCCCTTATAAAAGGGACCCCAGATAGCTCCTTTGCCCCATCCACCATATGAGGACACAGGGAAAAGACAGCCATCTGTGATCCAGGAAACTTGCCCTCTCCAGCCACCTGAACTGTTGGCACTTCAATCTTGAACTTCCCAATCTCAGACCCATGAGAAATAAATTTATATTGTGATAAGCCACCTGTCTCTGGTACTTTTTACAGCAGCCCAAAGTGAATTAAGACCACACCTTTTCTTCCTAGTCCAAATGGTGGTTTAAGAAAGCAATAAATAATGCAATTTATTCTCTATGAAGAAGAAATGGAGTAACTTAGTTCAAGAATGCCTGCCCTTTCCTATGAGGTCTCTGAAAAATGTTCTATGACAAATATGGATGAAGGCTCATGGGACGGCAACTGAAAGTTCAGATATGCAAGATACACTGTTGCCTTCACCTCTGCCAGATAGGCTCAAAGTCTCAGACATGTAAACATCTGTTTGCTCCAGAAAACCAACAAAAGTTCCACTCACTCATAAGTAATGACTTCACTGGGCCACACAATGACCTCCTTTTTCCCAGTACATACTAGCAATTGCATGCCTACAAACAAACCAAAGGATAGCTTATTAGCTCACTATTCATTTCATTATTAGAGATGGGAAACATGTGGTCCAGCTCAAGAAGTTAAAAAGCAACCTGTAAACAACAACATTTTTAAGTGGTGATGATTTTGTACTAAAATTCCCAGACATATGGCTATATGCATATGGTCAGAATATATCATAGATAGTCTATCACCCTGAGGTCAGTGTTGCTTCAAGTCAGGGATTAGTCCTTGTGGGTTTTATATACCAATCCCTATAGGAATGATCTCAGTTTTAATCACTACTGGAATAAGAGAAAAGAAAAATGAAAGTGATTTTTTTAAATGTCATTTCAATGGAAGAATAAGGAAGTGGTTTGGCTTCTTTCCCTACCCCTGGAAAATTGCATGACACACAGTAAGTGCTCAGTGAGTGTTGTTCTTGATGACGAAAGACACATGAGGACAATCATCTTAGTGTGGTCAGGACAGACCGTGTCATTGAAATTTTTGCCCACAAGCACTGGTTAGAGTCACAGTCATGTATTCAGCAACTATTTGTGCCAGCACTGGGGAGTTTTTGGAAATGATCCGGTTAACCAGACATGGGACTGCCCTCAAGGTGTTTGTTGGGATTAGGGAAATGAACAAAGACAGGCACTGACATAGAGTGATGTGAGATTTTTGGTAGAGGTATTCTGTTGGCTCTGGGAGCACCTGAAAATGAAAAAAGGCTTTAATTACAGACTTGCCTCCCTAACCTGGGATCTGAGAAATAAGCCTGAGGTAACCAGGAAGAGGAGAAAGGGGTCCCAGGAACTGCACAAAAGCTAGGAGTTGAGAAAGGGCATTCAGGATATTGTGAACAGTTCAGGATGATGAGGTCAGCGTATGAGGCAAGAGACCAGAGAGGGTAACAAAAAACACAAGATGAAGGTTCTTGAAGGGCATGTGGGGAAATCTGGACTTTGTCTTAAGGATAACAAGGCACCATCAAAGTGGTAGAGAGTAGGGCTTCACGGCCACCAACAAAAGTTCCACTCAATGAACTCATGGCCACAATGACCTCCTTTTTCCCAGTACATACTAGCAATTGCATGCCTACAAACAAACCAAAGGATAGCTTATTAGCTCACTATTCATTTCATTATTAGAGATGGGAAACATGTGGTCCAGCTCAAGAAGTTAAAAAGCAACCTGTAAACAACAACATTTTTAAGTGGTGATGATTTTGTACTAAAATTCCCAGACATATGGCTATATGCATATGGTCAGAATATATCATAGATAGTCTATCACCCTGAGGTCAGTGTTGCTTCAAGTCAGGGATTAGTCCTTGTGGGTTTTATATACCAATCCCTATAGGAATGATCTCAGTTTTAATCACTACTGGAATAAGAGAAAAGAAAAATGAAAGTGATTTTTTTAAATGTCATTTCAATGGAAGAATAAGGAAGTGGTTTGGCTTCTTTCCCTACCCTGGAAAATTGCATGACACACAGTAAGTGCTCAGTGAGTGTTGTTCTTGATGACGAAAGACACATGAGGACAATCATCTTAGTGTGGTCAGGACAGACCGTGTCATTGAAATTTTTGCCCACAAGCACTGGTTAGAGTCACAGTCATGTATTCAGCAACTATTTGTGCCAGCACTGGGGAGTTTTTGGAAATGATCCGGTTAACCAGACATGGGACTGCCCTCAAGGTGTTTGTTGGGATTAGGGAAATGAACAAAGACAGGCACTGACATAGAGTGATGTGAGATTTTTGGTAGAGGTATTCTGTTGGCTCTGGGAGCACCTGAAAATGAAAAAAGGCTTTAATTACAGACTTGCCTCCCTAACCTGGGATCTGAGAAATAAGCCTGAGGTAACCAGGAAGAGGAGAAAGGGGTCCCAGGAACTGCACAAAAGCTAGGAGTTGAGAAAGGGCATTCAGGATATTGTGAACAGTTCAGGATGATGAGGTCAGCGTATGAGGCAAGAGACCAGAGAGGGTAACAAAAAACACAAGATGAAGGTTCTTGAAGGGCATGTGGGGAAATCTGGACTTTGTCTTAAGGATAACAAGGCACCATCAAAGTGGTAGAGAGTAGGGAGAGGAGGTTACATGTGCTCTGATGTGAATGCACAGGAAGAGATCTGGCTACAATATGAAGAATGAAAGGAAGAGGACAAAGGAGTCAGGGAGAAATCAGCTAAGAGCCTGCTCCATTGACCAGGTGAGAGATATAATAACTCAAATTAACACAACAGGCACTGGGGATAGAGAGAAATAAATGGATTTTAAATATTCAAGACCTAAAATTGATGGGTCTTGGTGACTGACTGGTTATAGGGAATGTGGTAGAGGGAGGAACCAAGGGTGACATCACGATTCTGGCTGGAACAACTCCAGGATATTGTTGCTGTTCACTGAGAAAGGGAGCACCAGGCAGGGCGGGGCAGAATGTGGGGAGGGGTCGGGGCTGGGCTCAGGGGTGGAGATGATGAGTTCAGTTTAGAAGTTCTCACCCTAAAATGCTAGTAGGAGCCTTCTGATGACTTCTAATTGCTTTGGCTTTCCCCCTTCCCGTTACCACTTAATAGTGAGAATCAAAGTCAGAAAACTACAATAATTAAAATAAGACAAAACGTTTTATTATATGTAACTCATAACTGTATATTATGTAAAAGGAGTTAAATCTCAACTTAAATTTTTTATTCCCATAGAACAAAATAATCTCAATAACCCCTAACCATTTTCCCAACCTTTCTAGTCCTTTAAAAATTGGTTGCCAGGAGGACGGGTGAGGGGAAAGGCCAGTTAGGGAGTCTGAGATGGACATGTGCACATATTTAACATGGATAACCAACAAGGACCTACTATATTAATGAGAAAGGCTTTAATTACAGACTTGCCTCCTAACCTGGGATCTGAGAAATAAGCCTGAGGTAACCAGGAAGAGGAGAAAGGGGTCCCAGGAACTGCACAAAAGCTAGGAGTTGAGAAAGGGCATTCAGGATATTGTGAACAGTTCAGGATGATGAGGTCAGCGTATGAGGCAAGAGACCAGAGAGGGTAACAAAAAACACAAGATGAAGGTTCTTGAAGGGCATGTGGGGAAATCTGGACTTTGTCTTAAGGATAACAAGGCACCATCAAAGTGGTAGAGAGTAGGGAGAGGAGGTTACATGTGCTCTGATGTGAATGCACAGGAAGAGATCTGGCTACAATATGAAGAATGAAAGGAAGAGGACAAAGGAGTCAGGGAGAAATCAGCTAAGAGCCTGCTCCATTGACCAGGTGAGAGATATAATAACTCAAATTAACACAACAGGCACTGGGGATAGAGAGAAATAAATGGATTTTAAATATTCAAGACCTAAAATTGATGGGTCTTGGTGACTGACTGGTTATAGGGAATGTGGTAGAGGGAGGAACCAAGGGTGACATCACGATTCTGGCTGGAACAACTCCAGGATATTGTTGCTGTTCACTGAGAAAGGGAGCACCAGGCAGGGCGGGGCAGAATGTGGGGAGGGGTCGGGGCTGGGCTCAGGGGTGAAGATGATGAGTTCAGTTTAGAAGTTCTCACCCTAAAATGCTAGTAGGAGCCTTCTGATGACTTCTAATTGCTTTGGCTTTCCCCCTTCCCGTTACCACTTAATAGTGAGAATCAAAGTCAGAAAACTACAATAATTAAAATAAGACAAAACGTTTTATTATATGTAACTCATAACTGTATATTATGTAAAAGGAGTTAAATCTCAACTTAAATTTTTTATTCCCATAGAACAAAATAATCTCAATAACCCCTAACCATTTTCCCAACCTTTCTAGTCCTTTAAAAATTGGTTGCCAGGAGGACGGGTGAGGGGAAAGGCCAGTTAGGGAGTCTGAGATGGACATGTGCACATATTTAACATGGATAACCAACAAGGACCTACTATATAATAAATGGAACTCTGCTCAATGTTATATGGCAGCCTGGATGGGATGGGAGTTTGGGAGAAAATGGATACATGTATATATGTATGGCTGAGTCTCTTTGCTGTTCACCTGAAACTATCACAACATTGTTAATTGGCTATACCCCAATACAAAATAAAAAGTTAAAAAATAAAATAAAATGCTGGTAGACTATCCATGTGGAGATGACAGTACACTGCTGAATTTTCTGTGACTTCTGTAATGAACAGAAAAACAGAAATGGAACCCACAAAGGATTTTAAGAAATTGTAATGGAAAACCTGAATATCACTAAATCCAGGGAAGACAATTTCAAGGAGGTAGTGGTCAGTCATATCAGATTCTACTTAAAGCTCAAATCAGATATTGAAAGAAAGAAGAAAGAAAGCCTTAAAATTTAGCAACAGTGCTATTAATGATCTTGGCAGGAGCAGTAGCAGCCGAATGTTGGGCAGAGGCCAGATTCCAGGAGTGGAGGGTAAGGAAGTGATGATGGCGAATACAGACACCTGTTTCAATACTCTTAACTGAAGCCAAAAAGAACCCGGTAAGGAAGTAAGCTTCCCCAGTGGTAAAGAACCTGCCTTCCAAGGCAGGTGATGCAGGTTTGATCCCTGGATCGGGGAAATCCCCTGAAGAAGGAAATGGTAACTTACTCCAATATTCCTGAGCCTCACGGGCTATAGTCCATGGGGTCACAAAAGAGGCAGACACGACTTCGCGACTAAACAACAAGGAGGTAGGTGAATGTTTTTAAATGTAGGTTTTATTATTATTCCAGTAATGTGAGACCAACAGATCAGGAGATTACCATTAAAAAAAGACAGTTTGTTACTCATTGTTTTCATGAGGAGGGGTGCCAGGCCTCACGGGGTCTAACAGGGAAGCACCAGGAGGAAGAAAGAGAATGGGGAAATCTGCGGGAGATTTGATTATGGCTTTTATAAGAAGGCAAGGCAAGGTAAAAAGGTTTAGAACTGGCTAGCTGGGAAGATTTTACAGGCTCTCCAGCATGGAGGCTATTTCCAGCCCTCTGGTATCCTGCGTTGATGAGGTCAGGAGGATAGAGGGCCAAGTGCAAGGCCCTGTGAGCGCCTGTAAAGGAGGTGGTTGGGGTGTGGGCTCCGGAACTGATTAGTTTGCATAGAAAAACTATACCCTCGGGTGAGTTGTGTTTCACCTCTAGGAATTAGTTAGCCCTGTGGGGGTGGATGGGGGAGAAAGGAAGGACTTCCTGCTCAGCAAGGCTTCAAACGCCAGAGCATCAAGAATACAAAAGTACCTGGAATGATATAATATTCCACTGAATGATCTCTCTGCTAACACCCTGTATGTTTCAATAAATTTGTCTAGATCTCAAAAAAAAAAAGAATACAGAAGTATGAAAACATAGTTAATACACTGGAAAGGCATGTCGAAGCTGGGGGAAGGTATTATTTTTATAGGTTAGGAGAAACTTGAGTGTGAGGAAGGTAGTCATCTTGAAAGCAAAGAAAAGGGCAACAGTGCTATTAATGATCTTGGCAGGAGCAGTAGCAGCCGAATGTTGGGCAGAGGCCAGATTCCAGGAGTGGAGGGTAAGGAAGTGATGATGGCGAATACAGACACCTGTTTCAATACTCTTAACTGAAGCCAAAAAGAACCCGGTAAGGAAGTAAGCTTCCCCAGTGGTAAAGAACCTGCCTTCCAAGGCAGGTGATGCAGGTTTGATCCCTGGATCGGGGAAATCCCCTGAAGAAGGAAATGGTAACTTACTCCAATATTCCTGAGCCTCACGGGCTATAGTCCATGGGGTCACAAAAGAGGCAGACACGACTTCGCGACTAAACAACAAGGAGGTAGGTGAATGTTTTTAAATGTAGGTTTTATTATTATTCCAGTAATGTGAGACCAACAGATCAGGAGATTACCATTAAAAAAAGACAGTTTGTTACTCATTGTTTTCATGAGGAGGGGTGCCAGGCCTCACGGGGTCTAACAGGGAAGCACCAGGAGGAAGAAAGAGAATGGGGAAATCTGCGGGAGATTTGATTATGGCTTTTATAAGAAGGCAAGGCAAGGTAAAAAGGTTTAGAACTGGCTAGCTGGGAAGATTTTACAGGCTCTCCAGCATGGAGGCTATTTCCAGCCCTCTGGTATCCTGCGTTGATGAGGTCAGGAGGATAGAGGGCCAAGTGCAAGGCCCTGTGAGCGCCTGTAAAGGAGGTGGTTGGGGTGTGGGCTCCGGAACTGATTAGTTTGCATAGAAAAACTATACCCTCGGGTGAGTTGTGTTTCACCTCTAGGAATTAGTTAGCCCTGTGGGGGTGGATGGGGGAGAAAGGAAGGACTTCCCTGCTCAGCAAGGCTTCAAACGCCAGAGCATCAAGAATACAAAAGTACCTGGAATGATATAATATTCCACTGAATGATCTCTCTGCTAACACCCTGTATGTTTCAATAAATTTGTCTAGATCTCAAAAAAAAAAAGAATACAGAAGTATGAAAACATAGTTAATACACTGGAAAGGCATGTCGAAGCTGGGGGAAGGTATTATTTTTATAGGTTAGGAGAAACTTGAGTGTGAGGAAGCAAACCAGTGAAGGCTTTTGCAGCTTTGGTTGAGTTGGGAGAAAATCATCTTGGAAATAAGAAAACTAAGAGAAAAACAAGTCAATTTGATTCACATGAGCTCATTAGCTGGGGTCCCACTGAACAGCAACAGGTGGGAGATCTGCTATGGACTTTGCAACGCTGGGTCTGTGAAGACTCTTTAACTTCTTGCTGGTACAGTTGCCCCCGGCTGTAGTGCTCTCTGTCCATTGGGAAGATAGTGAAAGTGACTTAGAGTCACAAAGGGTGATTATTGAACAGGCCTGTGATGGACTCCCAGCCTGTGCTAATATCATTCCCTGTAAACACCTGGAGGCTTCAGCACTGAATAAAAGCCGACTGGTGAATGTGTTCAGGGCCTTGACCCAAGAGTTCTTGAGCCCCCGTTTCCATCCTTTCTCTCTGTCTATATGTCTGAAAGTCTCATCACACCTGCTCTTCTCTATGCACTGGACTGACTAGCTATGGCACTTGGGCTTGTTTAAATGCTGATGAAAGGAATCGGTAGCAAGTGATGTAGCAGGAGAGAGGAGGGACCAGCAGTGGAGCAGTCTGTCAGACTGCAGGAAAAATATAGAGCCTTACAATGACCTTGGCAATGAGCAATCGCTTCAACTATGATGGAAGGAAAGGAAGAAAAGATAGGCATTCTTGCAAGTGTGTGGCAAGGTTTTCAGGGAGTTTCTCTTTGGTGGCTTTTATTTTCTCTTACAAAGTAGAAGACAGATTTCCCAGCAGAAGACTGATCATACATAGGGCTTCCCTGGTGGCTCAGAGGTAGTCAGCCTGCCAATGCAGGAGACCCACGTTCAAGCCCTGCATCTGAAAGATCCCCTGAAGAAGGAAGTGACAACCCACTCTAGTGTTCTTGCCTGGGAAATCATAGACAGAGGAGACTAGTGTGCTATAATCCATGGAGTCTAAGCCTACCATTCTGCTATGTCCATGGGATTGAAAAAGAGTCAGACACGAGTTAGCAACTAACAACAACTCTGTGTGTGTGTGTGTGTGTGTGTGTGATGCCAACTTTACCATCAAAATTTTTCTCTGATAGTGGTTTCACTTGCAGGTAGAAAACAAGACAAAACAAAACTTGTCATTAAATGGTTCTCTTTCCTTCTTTAACGAGTAGGTCTTATCTCCCAGCCACAACTGTAGGTCCAGGAGATCGTTAGTCAAGCACGAGTGAGCATAGTGAGGATCAAGGCAGCTACTGACCACTCTGGGGCACCAGGCCTGATCATAGGTAGATATGAGTGTCGTGCCCAGTGAGCCTTCAATCACTGAAACGTTGAGCAAGGACAAATTTAGGTCAAAAAGGGTGATTATTGAACAGGCCTGTGATGGACTCCCAGCCTGTGCTAATATCATTCCCTGTAAACACCTGGAGGCTTCAGCACTGAATAAAAGCCGACTGGTGAATGTGTTCAGGGCCTTGACCCAAGAGTTCTTGAGCCCCCGTTTCCATCCTTTCTCTCTGTCTATATGTCTGAAAGTCTCATCACACCTGCTCTTCTCTATGCACTGGACTGACTAGCTATGGCACTTGGGCTTGTTTAAATGCTGATGAAAGGAATCGGTAGCAAGTGATGTAGCAGGAGAGAGGAGGGACCAGCAGTGGAGCAGTCTGTCAGACTGCAGGAAAAATATAGAGCCTTACAATGACCTTGGCAATGAGCAATCGCTTCAACTATGATGGAAGGAAAGGAAGAAAAGATAGGCATTCTTGCAAGTGTGTGGCAAGGTTTTCAGGGAGTTTCTCTTTGGTGGCTTTTATTTTCTCTTACAAAGTAGAAGACAGATTTCCCAGCAGAAGACTGATCATACATAGGGCTTCCCTGGTGGCTCAGAGGTAGTCAGCCTGCCAATGCAGGAGACCCACGTTCAAGCCCTGCATCTGAAAGATCCCCTGAAGAAGGAAGTGACAACCCACTCTAGTGTTCTTGCCTGGGAAATCATAGACAGAGGAGACTAGTGTGCTATAATCCATGGAGTCTAAGCCTACCATTCTGCTATGTCCATGGGATTGAAAAAGAGTCAGACACGAGTTAGCAACTAACAACAACTCTGTGTGTGTGTGTGTGTGTGTGTGTGATGCCAACTTTACCATCAAAATTTTTCTCTGATAGTGGTTTCACTTGCAGGTAGAAAACAAGACAAAACAAAACTTGTCATTAAATGGTTCTCTTTCCTTCTTTAACGAGTAGGTCTTATCTCCCAGCCACAACTGTAGGTCCAGGAGATCGTTAGTCAAGCACGAGTGAGCATAGTGAGGATCAAGGCAGCTACTGACCACTCTGGGGCACCAGGCCTGATCATAGGTAGATATGAGTGTCGTGTGCCCAGTGAGCCTTCAATCACTGAAACGTTGAGCAAGGACAGAGAAGTGAGGGTTTGCTGAAGCCAAAGAGGATCTGGTGGCCCAGAAAAGGATTATTGAAGAAGTGGGGGCTGACGTCAGAGAAGCAGAGGCTAAAGAGAAGGAAAAAAAGAACCTAAAGATGAACTTCCATAAAGGACAAGTCCAGTTCACATGGACAATCAAGTCAGCTTCCTGAAACACACTGCAGGTTATCCAGAACTTGAAGACACCCTCATCTCTCTGTCCCTTCCTCTCTCTCCCCTCGACCCCCTGTTTGTTTTAGGAATCTTTAGACTGCTGTTTGTATAGAAAGTGTCAATATGCTTTAAAGCCCAAGTGATGATTTTCTATTACTTAGTTGGCTTCACAATATACTCCCCAAAAGCTGAAGTTGTTTCAGGCTCCCAGGCCCCACTTCCCACTGTGACTTCACACAGGAAGGAGAATTCCCACCTCCTACCAGTGACACCAGAAAGCTCTAGGGCCCTCTGTTTGCACAGGTGATTCATATCCATCCCTGATATTACATTAGGTGGGCCCTCACACAAGAGCGATTTTCAAGGTTCCAGCTTCCCTTGCTATTCTTAGCAGTCTGCTTTCCAAATCAACCATGTAACAAGTGGAGGCCAAGTGACCTGCCAAAAAGCCCAGGCCTCCCACTGGATCTTGAGAAGGAAACAAGTTTCTACCACTCCTGCCCTCTGTCCCTACTCTGGGGATCAGGTTGCTGTGCACCACAGAGGGAAGTGCTTGAGAGGTCACCTGATCTCGCACCAGTACCCTCCCCCACTACCCTAACAACAGTACCCTAAGCTGTTGCAAAAAAGAAAGGTTCAGACCCGCCTTCGTGAAACCTCTAGAGGAGAAGATTTCATAAACTTCCGCAGTGACTGTTTCAAAACCAAATACTGTTCTGATTTTGCCAGAGAGTGGAATGTGTGTGTGTGTCTGTCTGTCTGTCTGTCTGTCGGGTGCAGGGAAGGGAGCACCATAGAAAAAAGAGAAAACTGGAAACAGAGTTAGGAAGAGGAAAAGTCAGGAAATGAAAAGGTTTAACTAACCTCACAGTTGAGATTTTGTGTAAAAGTGTAACTCCTTGCAACTGCATTGACGGTAGCCCGCCCAGCTCCTCTGTCCATGAATTTTTCCAGGCAAGGATACTTGAGTGGGAAGTCATTGCCTTCTCTAGGGAATCTTCTTGACCCAGGGACAGAACCCAGATCTCTTGCATCCCCTGCATTGGAGGTGGGTTCTTTACCAGCTGGGCCACTAGGGAAGCCTGTAAAAGTATAAAGTCCTCTCTTTTCTCCCTTTTGTTATCAAGCATTTTACTATGTTCAGGAAGACTAAAATGTGACCGACTCCACCACTAGAAATGTAGTTGTTGAACAGTTTTTTCCTTGTTAAAAGAACAAATAAATAGACAACTAGAAATTCCTTGAGTCAAAGTAAATAGATATTCATATCAGGCTGGCAGGAACTGTCCCACTGGGGTTTCTAGCCTACACCCCCTGCTGCCACTACTCTTCTCCCCTTTTCTCCCTAAAAAGGGATCAACACCTTAGGAATCCTCTGTATGCCTAAATTTTCATGTTCTCTGACTACCTGTGGCCTAGGGCCTCCAATTTAAACTCACAGCTCTTCTCAGCCTCCTCACCAACTCCATTCACTCACCTGCCACCACTGCCTCCTACCTGCCCCACCTCCCTCTGAGACAGGAAGTAGATCTTGCTCTCCTCAGATGATTTTCTGGAATATCTCAGCCAAGACATTGTCTGTTGACTTTAGCAATAGTCTTTAGCAGAGACTAAATGCCTCATGTTTCTCCATCAAATCAGTGGCAGCCTCTTTCTTTGTTGCCAGTGGGAGCAGCCAGTGTGAATGATTTTCTGCCTGGAGACAGATCTTCTGGGACAAGAGAGTGGCGGTGGCACTGTGGATCTGACATCACTTAGAAAACAGGCTCTTTTTCTGGAATGAATTTAAGAGGTTTATTGACTTCATGAAGAAGGAAATGGCAATCCACTCTGGTATTCTTGCCTAGGAAACCCCACAGACAGAGGAGCTTGGTGGGCTACAGTTCATGGAATCATAAAAGAGTCACACATGACTTAGCGACTAAATAGCACTGACTTTATGGAAGTTGGAGGAGTTTGTTGTTGTTCAGTCAATAAGTTGTCAATAAGTCTGACTCTTTTTTTTTTTTTTTAAAGATTTATTTATTTATTTATTTTGGGCGGGGGTCGGGTTGGGGAGGGAAGGGAGCGGTCGGGCCACTTCTATTGGTCTTTCATTTCTCAATTTTCATCCGTCTTTGTTCTTTGGCCCGTCTGGGCCTCCCATCGCGGTGGGGTCTGTCTTCGCAGAGCGCCGGCTCTGGGCGCATGCACTCCAGAGCTCCGGCTCGGTAATTGGACACATCAGTCAAGCCGCTCCGCAGCACGTGGGATCTTCCCAGGCCAGGGATCGAACCGGCGCCCCTTGCACAGCAAGGCGGTGTCCTTACCCACTGGGCCACCAGGGGGGAAGCCCCAAGTCTGACTCTTTACAACCCAATGAACTGCAGCATGCCAGGCTTCCCTGTCCTGTGCTATCTTCTGGAGTTTGCTCAAATTCATGTTCACTGAGTCAGTGATGCTATCTAGCCATCTCATTCTTTGCTGCCCTCTTCTTCTTTTGCCTTAAATCTTTCCCAGCATCAGGGTCTTTTCCAGTGAATCAGCTTCATTATGGACTTTCATTATGGTCCAACTCTCACATCCATACACGACTACTGGAAAAATCAAGCTTTCACTGTGTGAATCTTTGTGAGCAAAGTGATGTCTTTGCTTTTGAAAACTCTCTTTAGATTTGGCATAGCTTTCCTTCCAAGGAGCAAGCATCTTTTAATCTCATGGCTGCAGTCACCATCCTCGGGTATTTTGGAGACCAAGAAAAGAAAATCTGTCACTGCTTCACTTTTACCCCTTCTATTTACTGTGAAGTGATGGAATCAGATGTCATGATCTTAGTTTTTTGAATGTTGAGTTTAAACCAGCTTCTTCATTCTCTTCTTTCACCCTCCTCAAGAGGCTCTTTGGTTCCTCTTCACTTTCTGCCATTAGAGTGGTATCATCTGCATATCTGAGGTTGTTGATATTTCTCCTAGCAATATTGATTCCAACTTGGGATTCATCCAGCCTGGCATTTCACATGATGTACTCTGCGTAGAAGTTAAATAAACAGGGTGGCAATACACAGCCTTGTCATACTCCTTTCCCAATTTTGAACCAGTCAGTGGAAACCCCTTCATGGATCACAGCCTTGTGGTGGTGGAATTTGCATAATTCAGTGGACTATGAGCCGTGCCATGCAGGGTCAGCCAAGATGGATGGGTCATAGAGGAGAGTTCTGCCAAAACGTGGTCCACTGGAGGAGGGAATGGCAAACCACTCCAGTATTCTTGCCTTGAGAACCCCATGAACAGTATGAAAAGGAGAGAGTTTAACTTCATTCAAAATGATACCTGCTGGTTTCTGCTATTGATAAAGAAAAGATTCATTCATTGGGACTCAAGAGTCCCAAGTTCAAAGATGTTCTTCCCAGCAGGTTTTATGGGCCCCAGGGTCTCATGTGGTTGTTTAGACAGTGAAGAGAGCTATGTATGCCTCTGTTTTGTTGGAAAGCTCACACTAGCTGACAACAAGAACCCTGTCCTGTGCTATCTTCTGGAGTTTGCTCAAATTCATGTTCACTGAGTCAGTGATGCTATCTAGCCATCTCATTCTTTGCTGCCCTCTTCTTCTTTGCCTTAAATCTTTCCCAGCATCAGGGTCTTTTCCAGTGAATCAGCTTCATTATGGACTTTCATTATGGTCCAACTCTCACATCCATACACGACTACTGGAAAAATCAAGCTTTCACTGTGTGAATCTTTGTGAGCAAAGTGATGTCTTTGCTTTTGAAAACTCTCTTTAGATTTGGCATAGCTTTCCTTCCAAGGAGCAAGCATCTTTTAATCTCATGGCTGCAGTCACCATCCTCGGGTATTTTGGAGACCAAGAAAAGAAAATCTGTCACTGCTTCACTTTTACCCCTTCTATTTACTGTGAAGTGATGGAATCAGATGTCATGATCTTAGTTTTTTGAATGTTGAGTTTAAACCAGCTTCTTCATTCTCTTCTTTCACCCTCCTCAAGAGGCTCTTTGGTTCCTCTTCACTTTCTGCCATTAGAGTGGTATCATCTGCATATCTGAGGTTGTTGATATTTCTCCTAGCAATATTGATTCCAACTTGGGATTCATCCAGCCTGGCATTTCACATGATGTACTCTGCGTAGAAGTTAAATAAACAGGGTGGCAATACACAGCCTTGTCATACTCCTTTCCCAATTTTGAACCAGTCAGTGGAAACCCCTTCATGGATCACAGCCTTGTCGTGGTGGAATTTGCATAATTCAGTGGACTATGAGCCGTGCCATGCAGGGTCAGCCAAGATGGATGGGTCATAGAGGAGAGTTCTGCCAAAACGTGGTCCACTGGAGGAGGGAATGGCAAACCACTCCAGTATTCTTGCCTTGAGAACCCCATGAACAGTATGAAAAGGAGAGAGTTTAACTTCATTCAAAATGATACCTGCTGGTTTCTGCTATTGATAAAGAAAAGATTCATTCATTGGGACTCAAGAGTCCCAAGTTCAAAGATGTTCTTCCCAGCAGGTTTTATGGGCCCCAGGGTCTCATGTGGTTGTTTAGACAGTGAAGAGAGAGCTATGTATGCCTCTGTTTTGTTGGAAAGCTCACACTAGCTGACAACAAGAACAGGAAAGGGACATCCAAGCAGATGATGTGACAGCACAGAGTTAAGTCTTGAGTCTTGGTGCCCCAAGAATTTGTGCATAGATGCTGAAAACAAAGAGAGGATAGGAGTGGAAGGTCCTTGACATGCAGGAGACTCCTGCAGTGGTGGCTGTGGTTAGGTTGGCTCACCTTGGAGGTCTGGTAAAATTAAATACCATGAAAGTGAGACTTCCAGCAGAATTGACTGGGTTTCTTCAAGTCAATAAATGAGGGAAAGAAGGGAAGGGACTATTAAAAGTTAAAAGAATTTAGGAACATAATAGCTGAATGTCTCCAATGGGTTGGTCAGGGACCTACCAAGGTATAGTCCCTGAGTTGGTTCTCATTTGAATAACTGTAAAAAAAAAAAATTCTGGGGATAATAATGATGTTTGGAAACTATTTATAAGATATGATCATATGAATATGTATAATAATGGTATTATGGTTCTGTCAGAAAATACCCTTATTTTTAGAGATATATACATGAGTATTTAGGAGGAAAATGTTATTAAATCTGAAATTCACTTTGAAATAGTTGAGCAAAAAAGAGCAGGTGAAGTAAATATGGCAAGGTATAAGCAATTAGTAAAGCTAAGTAAATCTGGATAAATAAATGTTCACTGTGTACTATTCCATCTTTCTGTTTATATGAAGATGTATGAAAAGGTAAACATATAAGAGCTTAGGAAAATGAGAAAACTATCTCATTTGGGTCAATTATTCCCCAAAACACTGTTTGCAAGGACTGTAGATAAGGATGAATAAAACCCAGTTGTTGAGGTAACGACTCAGGGTGAAAGGCAGACAAGTAGACAGATGAGAGCGCACACAAATCAATGTATCAGGTGCCATGAGAGCAAGGGAGGAGCAGGGTCTCAGGTGGTTTGGAACTGACATTTGAGGGGGTGGGGACCTCCTAAAGGAAACTACACTTGGCCTGAGGCTTGATAAGCGGAAGGCTTACTGGGCAGAGAAGTTACAGGATTGGCCTTCCTCCTTTATCAAGAAAGCACCCTCAGATCTGGGGGACAAGGGTTGTGGGACTGGGTGGGAAAGCAGGGTATAGGAAAGTGAATTGTCAGAAATTATGGCTTTTTAAGCCCATTGGTGGCAATATGCCCCTGAGAAGGGGAATGAAAATTTAACTGAGAGTCTCTGGGTGTGGGTCTAGAAAGTCATTTCTCAGCAAAACCAGAAATGCGTCACAAGGCAAGATATGTTCAAGGAGACACAGAAACTACTAGGCACCCCCCAAATATCGAGGCAAGGGATGGTAGCCTTCCCTAACAAGTTTTCCCCACACATCCTGATGTCCCACTTTTCAGACCTGCAGGCCCTATGCTCAGGCTCCAGAAGTCTGTTCTGCTTTCACAGAGCTCCAAAGTAGACCTCTGCCCCTGTCTGGGGTTCCAGGGTGCAAATATTCTCAAGTAACACATAGTCTTCCTTAAATTTAACTAACCCACTCACTGTGGTGCACTGAACTAACAAAAGGCAGACAAGAGCAATAAGTAACTGGGACCACCCCCAAATCAGCAGGTTAAATATGTCTATATAGGTCTGAGTAGTGGTCCCCACAGCCCAGCAAAGTGGCCCAAAGTGCAGTTGATGATCCAGAATCCTGTTGCTTCCAGAGGAATTGAAGGCTATGGAGCACAGCTCGTGTGGTTAAGGGAAAGAAAATGAAAGTGAAGTCATTCTGTCATGTCCCTCTTTGCGACCCACGGATGAGACATGGAATTCTCTAGGCAAGAATACTGGAGTGGGTACTCTACCCCTTCTCCAGGGGATCTTCCCAACCCAGGGATCAAACTCAAGTCTCCCACAATGCAGGCAGGTTCTCTACCGCTGAGCCACCAAGGAAGTCCTAAGGGAAAGAGTCCATCAGTTATTCAGAAGACCTTTTCTGAGTAAATGCAGGGCTGTTGGAATATTATTACTGAGTGAGAGGATTGGGAGGAAACTTGGAGAACTTTTAACCCAATGTGCCACAGCAGGGCTTCCTTACTTGAAAATTTATCTAAATTTACCTGTTGAGATGTAGGGATTGGGAGGACATTCACTGGAAAGTTACAGGATTGGCCTTCCTCCTTTATCAAGAAAGCACCCTCAGATCTGGGGGACAAGGGTTGTGGGACTGGGTGGGAAAGCAGGGTATAGGAAAGTGAATTGTCAGAAATTATGGCTTTTTAAGCCCATTGGTGGCAATATGCCCCTGAGAAGGGGAATGAAAATTTAACTGAGAGTCTCTGGGTGTGGGTCTAGAAAGTCATTTCTCAGCAAAACCAGAAATGCGTCACAAGGCAAGATATGTTCAAGGAGACACAGAAACTACTAGGCACCCCCCAAATATCGAGGCAAGGGATGGTAGCCTTCCCTAACAAGTTTTCCCCACACATCCTGATGTCCCACTTTTCAGACCTGCAGGCCCTATGCTCAGGCTCCAGAAGTCTGTTCTGCTTTCACAGAGCTCCAAAGTAGACCTCTGCCCCTGTCTGGGGTTCCAGGGTGCAAATATTCTCAAGTAACACATAGTCTTCCTTAAATTTAACTAACCCACTCACTGTGGTGCACTGAACTAACAAAAGGCAGACAAGAGCAATAAGTAACTGGGACCACCCCCAAATCAGCAGGTTAAATATGTCTATATAGGTCTGAGTAGTGGTCCCCACAGCCCAGCAAAGTGGCCCAAAGTGCAGTTGATGATCCAGAATCCTGTTGCTTCCAGAGGAATTGAAGGCTATGGAGCACAGCTCGTGTGGTTAAGGGAAAGAAAATGAAAGTGAAGTCATTCTGTCATGTCCCTCTTTGCGACCCACGGATGAGACATGGAATTCTCTAGGCAAGAATACTGGAGTGGGTACTCTACCCCTTCTCCAGGGGATCTTCCCAACCCAGGGATCAAACTCAAGTCTCCCACAATGCAGGCAGGTTCTCTACCGCTGAGCCACCAAGGAAGTCCTAAGGGAAAGAGTCCATCAGTTATTCAGAAGACCTTTTTCTGAGTAAATGCAGGGCTGTTGGAATATTATTACTGAGTGAGAGGATTGGGAGGAAACTTGGAGAACTTTTAACCCAATGTGCCACCCAGCAGGGCTTCCTTTTACTTGAAAATTTATGCTAAATTGAGTGCTTTGCTGTCAGTGTGTTTAGCCAAGGCCTAACCATGATTAGGGTTAATTGGCGAGTTGAGACAGTGTCACTGGAAAGAGAAAGACAACCTAATACAAAACAAAAATAACCTCATTTCACACACAGATCTTTTTTCACTGTCGAAAGTAGTTTTCAATTTTATTGGTCCAACATCAGCAAACTGAAGTTTTCCTGCCTAGGGACCATCTTTGTCCTTAGATACAAGGAACAGTGTTGTAGCATCTTAAACTGCAATTAGATTCCCAAAGTAGCATCTGTGTATGCTCAGACTAAAACTCTTTAATTTTCCTAAAAATAGTGTATACAGTTGGATTATCTTCTAGCATTTGAACCCAGTTTGGTGTCCTCAGTTGAACACCAGATAAAATAGTCGACTTGTATTTAAAGGCTGTGTTGTATAAATATTTAAAAACAAATTAAAAATAAACAAAGCCCAGCACAGCAAAAGAGAAATAATAGAACCATACTCAGAGAAAAAGCACCATGCATCACACTCTGAGAAGCCCTTGGGATGGAGAATCATTCAGCAGAGGCACGCTGCAATGTCTCAGTGCTCGACCACAAACATTCTTTTTTTTTTTTTAACTTTTATTTTACTTTTAACTTTTACAGAGTTTTGTTATTTACAGATATGTATGTTCCCAGATTAGTCATATTTATATTCCTCCTTCCCCGCCTCCCGACCGTCACACAGCACCCCTGAAGGATCTCCTTTTCTCACAGAGCAGACCACAAACATTCTAAACTGACTTTTCATCTCACTTTTTCTAGTGCTCATTGATTTGATTTTTCAAAAGTTAAATATCCTGGGCTTCCCTGGTAGCTCAGTGGTAAAGAGTTTGCATGCCAATGCAGGAGACACAGGTTCAATCCTTGACCCAGGAGGATCGCACATGCTGTTGGAACAACTAAGCCTGTGAGCCACAGCCTGTGCTGTAGAGCCTCAGAACCACAATTACTGAAGCCCGTGTGCCCTAGAGCCCGAGTCCCACAAGGGAAGTCACTGCAACAAGAAACCTGCTCACCTCAACAAGATAGTAGCCCCGACTCTCTGCAACTAGAGAAGAGCCTGCAGCAGCAGTGAAAATCCAGAATAACCAAAAATAAATAAATATATATTTTCTAAAGTTAAATATGCTGATAACATAATTCCGGACAGAAGTTTAAAGAGCTCAATTTTCATTAGTCCATTTTCTATTTTGTAAGATCTCATTAGGACTTCTACAACTGCTCACAAGAAGCTATTTTTTTAATAATAAAGCACCAGTTGTGCAATATGCCTTTACTGTTCACCCAGCACTTACTTACTAAGCATTATTGACTGAGAATTAAAAATAGACTTTGCTCTCCAGAAGTGGACAGCAAAGTTGAAAGAGAAGACTCTAGAAAGCTGAATTGCTAGAGAATAATACAGGATCATTTGCTAGCTGATACCATCTTAGTTTGTGAGGAGAAGTGTTGAGGCTTTCCTGAGAAGAGTAAAACACAACCGGTCAGGGAGGGCTTTATGGGGTTGGGAGGGTCTGGTAGGCAAGGGCCTCAATCAGACCATCGTGGCTGACTCTGGCCTCGGCCACTTACTAGCTGTGTGACTTTCTAAGTCTCAGTTTCACTTCTGTTAAATGAGGATAATAATAGCACCTGCCTCACAGACCCTAGTGAGGATTAAATAAGGTTGTGTGTGTGTGTGTGTGCCTGGCATACAGAAAGCATTTCATAAATGTCAATAGTAGTAGCAGTAGTCGTTTGAGCGGGGCCCTGAAGGGTGGGTAGGATTTAGACAAGCAGGTGAGGGAAAGAGACAGTGGAGTCCAGGCTTTGAGGCCAGCTGGAGGAAAAGTAACAAGAGGAAAGTACCACAGTGACGAACATGATGTGAATTCTGATCCTGATTCCCCTGCTTTCTTGTGATGTGGGGCAAGTTCGCTCTGTGCTTCAGTTTCCTCATCTATTAATAAAAATGACAATAGTAGTTACCACATAGATTTGTAGTGAGAATTAAATGAATAATGTATTTTAAATAGCTCAGTTGGTAAAGAATCTGCCTGCAATGCAGGACATCCAGGTTTGATTTCTGGGTCAGGAGATCCCCTGGAGAAGGAAATGGCAACCCACTCTAGTATTCTTGCCTGGAGAATCCCATGGACAGAGGAGCTTGCCAGGCTATGGGGTCTCAAGAGTCAGACACGACCTAGTGACTAAACCATCACCACCGTGTGTTTTAAATGTTCAGCACAATAACTTGCAAGGCAAACTAAGGAGACTGGTGAGCCTGATGGATTCTGGGGGAAAGATAAGGGAACAAGAATGGAAGGATGACTAACTTTCGGGATCTCTCACTCTATGTTCTTCCATTTCTTATACATTTTTTAGTGGGCAGAGAGTACCAAACTAAAAAACAATGTAATCTCAAAAAGCATATGCCAAGATTTCCCTGACAGTCCAGCAAGTAAGATTCTGTGCTTCCACTTCAGGGGGTGCAGGCTCCGTTCCTGGTCAGGGAACTAGAATCTCACGTGATGAATGACCAAAAGAAAGAAAAAGCCTGACTTTAAATATATAAAAGAAATCAGTACAGAGGTTGTCACATAATAAATACAGAAAAAAAGGAGGGAACCATTGTTATTATTGCTATAATAATTGTAATTATTGCTACATGTATTCCACATGGAATAAAACCATGTTCTTTCTCATCCTACTAAAAGAAAAGAGTACAGAATAATTTCAAGATATACTCCAGGGTTTCCCTGGTGGTCCAGTGGGTAAGGACACCGCCTTGCAGTGCAAGGGGCGCTGGTTTGATCCCTGGCCTGGGAAGATCCCACGTGCAGCGGAGCGGCTGGACTGATGTGTCCAGTTACCGAGCCAGAGCTCTGGAGCGCATGTGCCCAGAGCCGGTGCTCTGCGACGACAGAGGCCACTGCGATGGGAAGCCCACACAGGCCAAAGAACAAAGAAATAAATGAAAGATCAATAGAAGTGACAAAAAAAAAAAAAAGATATACTCCAAATCATCTACCATATTTTGAAAAATAAGATTTACAGAACAAATGCTAAAATCATGTTTAGACTTCTGAAGGAAACAAACTGTTTTCAAGTATTTAAAGTATTTTGCATATAAAGCATATATTTAGATAAGAACAATTAATTGGGGCTTCCCTGGTAGTCCAGTGGTAAGGACACCACCTTGCAGTCCAAGGGGAGTGGGTTCGATCTCTGGCCTGGGAAGATCCCACGTGCTGCGGAGCGGCTGGACCGATGTGTCCAACTACTGAGCTGGAGCTCTGGAGCGCATGCGCCCAGAGCCGGTGCTCTGCAGCAACAGAGGCCACTGCAATGGGAGGCCCACACAGGCCAAAGAACAAAGATGGAAATGAATGAAAAACCAATAGAAGTTGACAAAAAAAAAAAAAGGAACAATTAATTGCGCTTATCACAATTTTGTTTTCTTTAGGCATTTAATTAATCCCAGGAGGATTTCTAGTTGTTTTCTCAGCTATTTAACAGTTAAGAAATAGGCCTTAAAATAGTAAATTGATGTTTACTTTAAAAATGAATGTATTCTTTAATTTTTTACCTAAATCAGACCTCTTCAGCACTATCCTTTTTTTTTTTTTTTTTATCTTTTGGTAGGTGGGGTGGGGAGGGAGGGCGATTGACAGGCCACTTCTATTGGTCGTTCATTTCTTTATTTTCATCCATCTTTGTTCTTTGGCCCGTGTGGGCCTCCCATCGCGGTGGCCTCTGTCGTCGCAGAGCACTGGCTCTGGGTGCATGCGCGCCAGAGTTCCGAATCGGTAATTGGACACATCGGTCCAGCCGCTCCGCAGCACGTGGGATCTTCTCAGGCCAGGGCTCGAACCGGCGCTCCTTGCACTGCAAGGCGGTGTCCTTACCCACTGGACCACCAGGGAAGCCCCCAGCACTATTCTAAGTACACTGAGCACTCATGTAATTGTGTACTTCGGAACAGTCTGTGTTTCTTCTCCAGATTTTCAGCTTGGATTTATTTCTGCTTCCTTTCTCTCTCTGTTTTTTTTTCCTTCTTGTGCATTGTTACACATTTCGTCCCCTTTCAGTCTCCTTTAAAGTCATTGATGAATTAACTCATTGATACATTCTCTGTGGCTGCCTAATCAAAGGTGTCTGTTCTGAAAAGGTTTCCCAATTTCTGCAGAGACCCAGGGGCCGGAAAGTTAACTCTCAGCTCTGACAACCCCAAGCTTTGCTTTCCAGCGCTGGCTTGGAGCCCTGCCTCCCCTGTGTACTCACCGAGTTGACATCACACACCACCTGCCAGGGATGGGGAGAGGATCGTGGCCATGGAACAGCCGCCAGGGACTCAGTTACCACAAGGCACCATGGGCATGTAGGAGGGATCTTCCTGTGTTAAACTCATTGCTGACTTCTAAAAAAAAAAAATCTGAACACTTTACATTTTTGTGTTAATCATCAGAGGGCCTTGCCTTCCTTCAGATAAACTCAACCTATGACTCTTTCCTCTTACTGCAGGAAATCTATTGTGTTGCAAATATGCTAACACTGCTTAAATCCCAGAGTAAAATTACAAGAAGTGAGAGGAAACTCAGCAAAACCGGCATTGTTTTAAAAATAATTCTAATTTTTCTCCAAGTCATAGGCAATATTTTTCTAGAAGTGGATTTTACTTTCTGCTTTCCAGATTGGAGATTGTTTTTCCATCTGGCTTTTCCAATTACTTTCAAAGTCATTTGTTACAAGACTGAAATCAATATTCTCATAGCTCATCAGTGGCAACTTAATGATAGCCTTTAGTTCAAGAAATAAAAGTAAAATTGATTTGAAGAGAAGAAAAGTTTGTACAGAAGAAACATTCCAAGATATCAGACTTTCCCAGCGTCCTGCTGTTTGCCTCACGGAGCAGCCGCTCCGCAGCACGTGATCTTCTCAGGCCAGGGCTCGAACCGGCGCTCCTTGCACTGCAAGGCGGTGTCCTTACCCACTGGACCACCAGGGAAGCCCCCAGCACTATTCTAAGTACACTGAGCACTCATGTAATTGTGTACTTCGGAACAGTCTGTGTTTCTTCTCCAGATTTTCAGCTTGGATTTATTTCTGCTTCCTTTCTCTCTCTGTTTTTTTTTCCTTCTTGTGCATTGTTACACATTTCGTCCCCTTTCAGTCTCCTTTAAAGTCATTGATGAATTAACTCATTGATACATTCTCTGTGGCTGCCTAATCAAAGGTGTCTGTTCTGAAAAGGTTTCCCAATTTCTGCAGAGACCCAGGGGCCGGAAAGTTAACTCTCAGCTCTGACAACCCCAAGCTTTGCTTTCCAGCGCTGGCTTGGAGCCCTGCCTCCCCTGTGTACTCACCGAGTTGACATCACACACCACCTGCCAGGGATGGGGAGAGGATCGTGGCCATGGAACAGCCGCCAGGGACTCAGTTACCACAAGGCACCATGGGCATGTAGGAGGGATCTTCCTGTGTTAAACTCATTGCTGACTTCTAAAAAAAAAAAATCTGAACACTTTACATTTTTGTGTTAATCATCAGAGGGCCTTGCCTTCCTTCAGATAAACTCAACCTATGACTCTTTCCTCTTACTGCAGGAAATCTATTGTGTTGCAAATATGCTAACACTGCTTAAATCCCAGAGTAAAATTACAAGAAGTGAGAGGAAACTCAGCAAAACCGGCATTGTTTTAAAAATAATTCTAATTTTTCTCCAAGTCATAGGCAATATTTTTCTAGAAGTGGATTTTACTTTCTGCTTTCCAGATTGGAGATTGTTTTTCCATCTGGCTTTTCCAATTACTTTCAAAGTCATTTGTTACAAGACTGAAATCAATATTCTCATAGCTCATCAGTGGCAACTTAATGATAGCCTTTAGTTCAAGAAATAAAAGTAAAATTGATTTGAAGAGAAGAAAAGTTTGTACAGAAGAAACATTCCAAGATATCAGACTTTCCCAGCGTCCTGCTGTTTGCCTCACGGAGCAGAGCAAATCTCACATTCCTCTGCTTTGGCCCCAAAAAACTTCTCTGGAAATTCTCTCACATGACAGCCAAAGAGAACTGTATTCAGAGCTATGAGTGGGAGCAAAGGATCACTTTTAAAAGAATTAGACTGTGAGCTATTATTTTTTTCGAGATGAATATGAAGTCATTTTCAAAGAAATAAAGGCATTGATTTCTTTGAGGTCTTGTCAATAACAGTTCAGTTTGCCTCATCAGAGGAAGAAGCTTACTCTTCTAGGAAAAGATGATGGACTGAGTGATGGGAATTAAGAATAGGATTTTTCTCTAAAACCGTGACTTAATGACGATTAAGCTGCAGGGCCCCTTACTTGCAGAGGCCTCTGTGCGAGCTGGGGGCTACCTACTAGTAAGAAAGGGATGAAGCATTTCTATGTAAGCATTTCTGGTAAACTGCCTAATCTCAGAAAGAAACAAACTGAAATTTCCACACCTGTAGTCCATCTGTTGTGATTTATTTTCTGTATATTTATTTTCATGCTTATGTTTTCATAATTTTATATTCTTTTCCTTTAAGAGTATGCCCATTCTTTCACAATTTTATATTCTTTTCCTTAAAGTGTGTATACTTTTCAGGGCCCATAAAATCTGGCTCCACTGTTGTAATAGAATGGATGAGATTTAATTATAATTTATTGCCTAGTGTCAGTTCATGGTAATCTTAATTAGTGGCTCCTTTTTAATCTTAAAAACAGTTATAGTATAACTTTTCCCTCATTCAGCCAAGACATCGAATGCAAATTTAGAGACGTGTGTGTGTATGTGTGTGTGTGTGTGTGTGTGCTGCATGCCATAGGTTGGAGGAGAACAGTGATATTAGGGCTCTGAAGGCAGGACTTTCTTCTTCTTCTAGAAAATCGACTACTAATGTTTTGTCTTCACTGAGACATTGGAATGTTCTAAACTGGCAATGTGTTGGTGGCTTTGTTACAAGACTGAAATCAATATTCTCATAGCTCATCAGTGGCAACTTAATGATAGCCTTTAGTTCAAGAAATAAAAGTAAAATTGATTTGAAGAGAAGAAAAGTTTGTACAGAAGAAACATTCCAAGATATCAGACTTTCCCAGCGTCCTGCTGTTTGCCTCACGGAGCAGAGCAAATCTCACATTCCTCTGCTTTGGCCCCAAAAAACTTCTCTGGAAATTCTCTCACATGACAGCCAAAGAGAACTGTATTCAGAGCTATGAGTGGGAGCAAAGGATCACTTTTAAAAGAATTAGACTGTGAGCTATTATTTTTTTCGAGATGAATATGAAGTCATTTTCAAAGAAATAAAGGCATTGATTTCTTTGAGGTCTTGTCAATAACAGTTCAGTTTGCCTCATCAGAGGAAGAAGCTTACTCTTCTAGGAAAAGATGATGGACTGAGTGATGGGAATTAAGAATAGGATTTTTCTCTAAAACCGTGACTTAATGACGATTAAGCTGCAGGGCCCCTTACTTGCAGAGGCCTCTGTGCGAGCTGGGGGCTACCTACTAGTAAGAAAGGGATGAAGCATTTCTATGTAAGCATTTCTGGTAAACTGCCTAATCTCAGAAAGAAACAAACTGAAATTTCCACACCTGTAGTCCATCTGTTGTGATTTATTTTCTGTATATTTATTTTCATGCTTATGTTTTCATAATTTTATATTCTTTTCCTTTAAGAGTATGCCCATTCTTTCACAATTTTATATTCTTTTCCTTAAAGTGTGTATACTTTTCAGGGCCCATAAAATCTGGCTCCACTGTTGTAATAGAATGGATGAGATTTAATTATAATTTATTGCCTAGTGTCAGTTCATGGTAATCTTAATTAGTGGCTCCTTTTTAATCTTAAAAACAGTTATAGTATAACTTTTCCCTCATTCAGCCAAGACATCGAATGCAAATTTAGAGACGTGTGTGTGTATGTGTGTGTGTGTGTGTGTGTGCTGCATGCCATAGGTTGGAGGAGAACAGTGATATTAGGGCTCTGAAGGCAGGACTTTCTTCTTCTTCTAGAAAATCGACTACTAATGTTTTGTCTTCACTGAGACATTGGAATGTTCTAAACTGGCAATGTGTTGGTGGCTTTTACAGTTATGAACAGGTACTGATATTTCAAAGAGCACATCACTACCACCACCAACCCTTCCCCTGGGTACAACTTGCTGGACTGAAAGAGCCTATCTTTGGATCTCCAATTAGAATATGGCCTTCTCAGGTGGCACTAGTGGTTAAAAAAGAAAGAAAGAAAAAGAAAACCCACCTGCAAATGCAGGAGACCTAGGAAATGCAGGTACCATCCCTGAGTGGGGAAGATCCCCTGGAGAAGGAAATGGCAATCCACTCCAGTATTCTTGCCTGAGGAATCTATGTCAGTGTTTCACACTGTCCTATTCTGGGAGACTTTCCGAAGAATTTGTCTGATCCTGGTACCAAGAATGATTTACTTATTTTGGGTCACTGGCCGTTTTTATCTTATCAGTTATGTAAACTGGGTAACCAATCATGCTTCCCACTTTGAGTTGGTTGCTGGTCAGCCTGAAGTTAACCCTACACTCGGGTCATGACCGATAATTATGGTGTGCTAAAAAAAAAAAAATTATGATGTGCTTTTGTAGTCACATTCCTGATTCTGTTTTATGTTGTCCTTCTTTGATGTCTAATTATTATTCATACTTTATTATTCAGTTTCTATATATTTTTTCAAGAAAGCAGTGATATGAATTAATAAGACATTGTTTCCAAAATATTCTGTTGATAGTTTTATCATAGCCATAAGGATTTGTAGCAAACATTTTCTACTTATCATACCAAAAACTAAAAAAGATTTTGGAGGTGGAATCTGTAGCTGTGAAGCATCCTTCTTGATGCTTCCCACTTGCCCCCTCCACACTCATACTTCTGCTTGCTTACCAGGAATGTCAAGCCTGCCTCTTCCTCCATCTCAGCAGTCTGCCACTTCATCTCGGGGACTAAGGGTGACAACTGTCTCTGTCCCATCTTTGCCACCCTCAGAATTTATCCTGTCCTCTCTCTCTCCCCACCCCAATTCCCTACACAGAATGCTCTGAGAATGCTAATCAAGATTCAGATTGTACTCAGGGTATGAATAAAATGCACTCAGGACAGATGGATACAAATGAAGCAAAGAATCTTTCAGCAAAGATTCTTAAGCCTCTGAAGAAGAGCGTGAAAGGCCCTCTGAGCCTAGGAATGGCATTACAAATAATTCAGACAGGAAAGAGACCTGATCGTGTGAGATCAAGAGAGAGGAAGAGGCCCAAACTCGCTGGACCCTCCTCAAGACTTGAGTTATCTTTGTGGAGACACTAGACCTGCAGCAGGCAGGAGTTGATGTACAGAGAGGTCAGAAGGTGTAGAAAGCTGCCGTTTAGCAGAGATGGGGCTTTAAGTCTTGACAAGATAGTTTTCCTCTGGACTAGTCTGAATTTAATAGCTCCCATTCAAACTTCCGATCACTCAAAATTTCAGATCCCAGTCAGAGTAAAACCAGAGTCTAATAAGAAGGCACTCTCTGTTTCTGCAAAATTTTAGTCCTCGTGTCCTCTTGTCCCAAGTGTCCCTCTTATGTAAGTATGCAGTCCCCCGATTGTCCTACAAACACCATCCACCTGTCTAGCTTCACTCTCCTAGAAGCTCTCTCACTGATACCATTCATCTCTTTCTCTCTATTTCAGTCAGAGGTACATTTCTCAGACTTCTCCTATTCCTAAAAAGAGGGTGGGTTAGCTGCAAGTAAATTTGAGATTCTGCTTGACTATTTTAATTCTACCCACAAATTGAGATGACTACTACTGAGTTATGTCACCCAGGAAAGGAAAGTCAACATCCAAAAATGCTTGAAGACCAGATGGAAGGAGCTCTTGAGTGGTGTCTTAGTCAACTTGGGCTGCTATAGCACAGAGTCATAAACTGGGTGGCTTACAAACAATGTAACTTTGTTTCTCACAGTTCTTGAGGCTGGGAAGACCAAGATCAAGGTGCCCGCATGTTTGGTGTTTGGTGAGAGCCCACATCCTGGCTCACACACTCCACAACGGAGGTTGCAGACATCCAAACTGTGAGGATAGCAGACACGCTTTGTTGCTTCCCAACATTTATTTCCCTCACTTTTCTTTGCTAACAAAATTCTAGTTTTGTTTGAGTATTAGACCACGTGTCTCAGAAACATTGGTTTCTTCCTTCCAGGGATGAATCCTGATTTGTCTAGGCTGAAATCACTTGGTTCGGTTCTAGAAGATTCTTAAGCCTCTGAAGAAGAGCGTGAAAGGCCCTCTGAGCCTAGGAATGGCATTACAAATAATTCAGACAGGAAAGAGACCTGATCGTGTGAGATCAAGAGAGAGGAAGAGGCCCAAACTCGCTGGACCCTCCTCAAGACTTGAGTTATCTTTGTGGAGACACTAGACCTGCAGCAGGCAGGAGTTGATGTACAGAGAGGTCAGAAGGTGTAGAAAGCTGCCGTTTAGCAGAGATGGGGCTTTAAGTCTTGACAAGATAGTTTTCCTCTGGACTAGTCTGAATTTAATAGCTCCCATTCAAACTTCCGATCACTCAAAATTTCAGATCCCAGTCAGAGTAAAACCAGAGTCTAATAAGAAGGCACTCTCTGTTTCTGCAAAATTTTAGTCCTCGTGTCCTCTTGTCCCAAGTGTCCCTCTTATGTAAGTATGCAGTCCCCCGATTGTCCTACAAACACCATCCACCTGTCTAGCTTCACTCTCCTAGAAGCTCTCTCACTGATACCATTCATCTCTTTCTCTCTATTTCAGTCAGAGGTACATTTCTCAGACTTCTCCTATTCCTAAAAAGAGGGTGGGTTAGCTGCAAGTAAATTTGAGATTCTGCTTGACTATTTTAATTCTACCCACAAATTGAGATGACTACTACTGAGTTATGTCACCCAGGAAAGGAAAGTCAACATCCAAAAATGCTTGAAGACCAGATGGAAGGAGCTCTTGAGTGGTGTCTTAGTCAACTTGGGCTGCTATAGCACAGAGTCATAAACTGGGTGGCTTACAAACAATGTAACTTTGTTTCTCACAGTTCTTGAGGCTGGGAAGACCAAGATCAAGGTGCCCGCATGTTTGGTGTTTGGTGAGAGCCCACATCCTGGCTCACACACTCCACAACGGAGGTTGCAGACATCCAAACTGTGAGGATAGCAGACACGCTTTGTTGCTTCCCAACATTTATTTCCCCTCACTTTTCTTTGCTAACAAAATTCTAGTTTTGTTTGAGTATTAGACCACGTGTCTCAGAAACATTGGTTTCTTCCCCTTCCAGGGATGAATCCTGATTTGTCTAGGCTGATCATGGTGTTCTGTTTACAATTTTAAAGCAGCTCAGGAAGTAGGTCTGCACAAGGGCTTCTAGAAGTATTTTCATCATCTTTGTAATGGAGCATGAAGATGCATCATGCCTTTTCTCCTTTTCTAATCTTAGAACATGGTGAATTTACAGCAGCCATATTGAGGACATGATGGGATGAGCCCGAGAAGCTCAGTAACCATTGAAAAGTATCTCCCCAGTCCTCCCTTCCTATGTCCCTTTTCGTCTTCAGTCTCGATGAATTTGACTACTTTAGGTACTATCATGTAAGTGGAATCATATAGTATTTGTGTTTTTGTGTCTGGTTTATTTCACTTGCATGTGCATACTCAGTCACTCAGTTGTGTCCAACTCTTTGCAACTCTATGGACTGTAGCTTGGCGGGGTCCTCTGTCCCTGGGGTTCTCCAGGCAGGAATACTGGAGTAGATTTCTATTTCCTCCTCCAGAAAATCTTATTTCACTTAGCATAATGTTTTCAAGGTTCATCCATCCTGTAGCTTGTGTCAGAATTCCATTCCTTTTTAAGGCTGAATAATATTCTATTGTATGTGTATACCACATTTTTTTTTCTTATCACATGCTGATGGACATTTACATTGTTTTCATCTTTTGGATACTGTGAATTAGGCTATTACGAAAGTAAGTGTACAAACTATGTTCAAGTCCCTGCTTTCAAGTCTTTTGGATATAGACCTAGAAGTAGAATTGCTGGTTCATGTGGTAATTTTTAGCTCTGTTTTTAACTTTTTGAAGAACCATGTTTTCATAGCAGATACACTATTCTGCGTTTCTACCAGTATTGCAATGAAAGTTCCAGTTTCTCCATATCCTTCAAAACACCTGTTCTTTTCTGATTTGGGGATTTTCCTTTTTTTGTTATTGTTGCTACACTATATAGCTTGCCAGATCTTAGTTTTCCAGTTAGGGATTGAACCCTGGGCTCACGGGAGTAAAAACACTCAGTCCTAATCACTGGACTGCCAGGGAATCCCTTATGGATGTTTCCAATTTTTTAATAGCCATCCTAATGGGTGTGAAATGGTATCTCATTGTGGCTTTGATTTGCATTTCTCTATTGATTATTGGTATTGAGCTTATTTTCAAGTGCTTATTGGCCATTTTTATATCTTCTTTGGAAAAAGATCTAAATCTTTTGCCCATTTTTTGATAGTTTTTTTGTTATTTTTGCACTGTAAGAATTCTTTATATCTTCTGCATATTAATCACATATTTGATATGTGATCTGCAAATATTTTCACCAGTTCTGTGGGTTGACTCTTTACTGACATGCGAAAGTTTTGATTTTGATGAATCTAGTATATTTATTTTTTTCTGTATGATAATAGATGCATGTATTTATAACTGCATGTAAATCTATAATTATCTCAAATTTAAAAGTTCAATCAGTCAGATAAAATGTAAAAAAACGCTTCCTAGCTTTTGGATTATACAAAAACAAGCATCATTTGGCCCCAAAGCCATGATCTTCCCTTGCCACAGATAGAAAATGGAGCTGCAACTCTTTTTCCCTGCATTCAAAAACTCTGTCCAATCCCTCATCCTCCTCTTAACCTACAACTTCTGGGGCTCAAGAACTTAAAATACTGCAGCCACATATATTTCTGTGTATAGGATTATGTATATAAACCTGATGCTATTTTATGTATTCCCCAAATCAAAGGACTTCTCCAAAAAATAGCTACAGTTCCACATTTAACTTTAAGAAACTGATACTCCAGAATTTTAAATGCCCTTCAAAAGCTTTGCTCTTCCCATCTATTTCCTTTCTTTGCGGCGTAATGGCAGAGGACCTTAGGACAAGCATGTCTGCATCATCCACATGACCTCCCTCCCCTCCTGGGAAATCTTGCTCTGCATTCTCACACAGACTGCTTCTTGGCCTCCCACCACCTCCTGAGGCAGCTTCTTCCATTGCCTAAAAGCTCTGATTGTTAGAAAGTCCTGATATCACTGCATTCCAAGGAGAGTTTTTAATCCCTTTTTTGAATTAAGCACAGACTCTGGTTTAAAGGTTTTCATAACAATAATGTTCTAATTCTGAAACAGGGAGATGACTTTGCACAGTTTTCCTTACATTCTATAATTTACCTTAATGTTACATATATTCTTTTTTTATATATGAGTATTTTATAATAAATATATTTTAAAGCAAGCAATGCATCATTCTTTTTTTCTATTAGAAATATTGTTATAGAAAAGGTATCAGAGCAAGCCATCTCAAGTTTGATGGGTCAAAGAGAAGATCCCCAAGGCCACAGCCCTCACCCACTGTGAATTATTCTAGACAATGCAGCAGCCTCCCCGCCTACCCCCAGTCTGCTGTCCACACTGCAGCTGGACTGACCTTTTAGAAAGGTGTATCTTGCTATGTCATCTGCTTCACATATTTTAATAGTCTCTCATCAATCTCAGGATAATGACCAAAGTCTACTGTGGCCCACCAAGGCCCACCCTCCAGGCACCGTACCCTCAGCTCCTCCGCCTTGTCACGCTCTTGGAGGTGCTGTTTCCTCAGCCTGAATGCTCTGACCATCCCACACTCACCACTCCCTGCCAGGGACACAGGTTTTCATTTCTCTTGAGTAACTACCTAAGAATTTGAGACTTATGTGGGCTGGGGGTATGTTTCACTTTATAAGAAACTGCCAAATTGTTTTCCAAAGTGCCTGTACCATTTGCATTTCTATCAGCAATGTATGATACTTCCAGCTGCTTTCATCTCTGCTGTCACTTGTCTCTGATAGTCTTTGTTATACACTGTATTTTTTAACAAAGCATAGAAAAATACCTGATGATGAGATTTTGCCAAAATGCATAGAAGATGACTAACTTCTTTTGACTCATTCTAGTGACAGTGCTCTCAGCTAAGCTATCTCCCACTCATCCTCCAGTGCTCATAGTAATAACCTTTAGCCAAGCTGCTATGAAAGCACAGGGGGGATTTAACAAGCTTAACCACAGAGGTTGTTTTTCAGACTGAATTGATAAATGCACTGCAGCTTCAAAGTCTTGCCTTAACATCTCAACAAAACCCAGAGTTACCCTCGACCACGACTTCTCTATTGGAGTCAAATTGATGAATGTGAAGGTCACGTGTGTGGAAATGTCACAAAGGGCCTAGTCACAGAGGGCACAAAAGACTTCGGGAACGGAAATACTTTTGAAGTTTGGTTCACATATTTTCCAGATCAACTGCTAGTTAAACTCTTTAGAAACCTACCCATGAGTTTTTTTCTTTAACACAAAATCTACCTGTTGGTAAGTACCAGGAGATGCTGGTACTTTTGTTTGTTTGTTTGTTTTTGGTAATTTCACTGCTGCCACAGGCTCTTCTCTAGTTGCAGGGAGTAGGGGCTACTCTCTAGTTGAGAGCAGGCTTCTTGTTGCCATGACTTCTCTTGTGGAACTCGGGCTATAGAACACACAGACTTCAGTAGTTGCGGCACATGGGCTCAATAGTTGTGGCTCCGAGGCTCTAGAGCACAGGCTCCATAGTTGTGACTCATGGGCTTAGTTGCTCTGCCGCATGTGGGATCTTCCCAGATCAGGGATTGAACCCATGTCTCCTGCATTGGCAGGCGAACTCTTTATCACTGTCAGGGAAACCCCCAAGATGCTGGTACTTTTAACAAATGTAGATTGCAATACTAAATATGTGTGGCTAATATTACACCAACTAAAAGGCTGATGTGCAAATTGCTGGGAGTATTTTACAGACAATTTGCTTTTTATTTCATCAGAATACTCCAGTGAGAATGTTTGTGACAAAAAGGTAATAGCCGCTAGCTCTGGAACTAGCCTTTGCTAAGGTAACATATTAATGAGTCATCAGAGGCTATAAATAGAACTTGGCATGAACTTCTGTCCACAATTACACCACTGTTCCCACAAAGGGAGCCGTTACTAATGACAGAACACAGCCTGCTAGCCACTATTCTAACCATGGAGGGGTGCAGACCAGGCAACCACAGCCCTCTGGGAAATGTGCCTTGAGGTACAATTTGCCAAGATCTCATTATGTGCTTTTTAGGTCTCTCTTACAGCCTGTGAAGAAGTTGTATTGTTTTCCTCTGGGATCATCCTTGTGTGTGTCTGCATGCATGCTAAGTCACTTCAATCATGTCTGATTCTGTGCAACCCTATGAAATGCAGCCTGCCAACCTCCTCTGTCCATATGATTCTCCAGGCAAGAACACTGGAGTGAATTGCCATGCCCTTCTCTGGGGATCTTCCTGATATAGGGATGGAACCCTCTTCTCTTATACCTTCTGCATGGGCTGGCAGGTTCTTTACCACTAGCGCCACCTGGGAAGCCACATCATTGTGTGTACCAGCCAAGATTTTCAAATTATCTCTCAGATGATAAATCTCTGACAATCATGCCTTAAGGCAGTTATTTGTCTTTGTCTCTTCCCTACTGCTTCCCAACATATATTACAGTGTATCATATAGCACAGTAGTATGAACATAGGAGGGGTCCATGATTGTTCACTGGATGGATGAATGGATAGATGAAGGGATGAGTGGATGAGTAAGTTAACTATGCTTCCATAGAATCCTACAGAATTTTGACCTTTCATATGAACAGGGAAATATATTCAAGTCAATTGCCTATATAACATACAACTAAATGTTCCCGACCCTCAAAAAAATATATATATATGTATACATACATCTATATATCTTCACCAACAGTCCTACTGTGTGTCCTCACATTGCTGCCCTGCTCATTTCTTCAGTGAAATGAAGAGAGAATAACACGTCACCTAGAAGCAGAAAGAGGGGAAATATGTTCTGATGCTTCCATTCACCACAGCTTAATTCCAATTTCATGCTAGCCCTAAAGGGAGAATAGGATACAGGAAAAGTAAGGTTGAGGAGACAGAGATAGTCAGGAATGTTCTCATACATAGACTGATGGGGTAAATAGTCACACAGCTCTCCACCCTGGAAATCTGTCTGTAAAAGCTGTGGGAAAGAAGTCCAGAAAGGAAGATAAAGAAGCAGCCAATCCAAACATATCATCTTCACTGCAGATTTGCCTGGTTTTCCCTCATCCCCATGACCATGTCTGCAGTAAATGCTCCCAACCTTGAGTCAGCCTGAGGAAGCAGAGGAAGGCAGGAGAGGCAAGGTGTAGGTGGTCGAGCTGTAATTTCCTCTTTTTGCTCATGGGCAGTTGCAATCTTCATAAACAGTGAGGAATTCAGTCACTGAATCTTCATCACTGGTTCAAGTCAAAACTGTAACGTCCTTGTGATCCCACCCCTTGGTAATCCTCTGGTGAGAAGGATCTTGGCTCCACTGCTCTACTCCAGGACAGGCTAGACCCAGGCTCCATGCTAATTCCTTGGAGCTCTGGTTAGACTAGAGCAGAATTCAGATGACCTCTTCCCTTATACCTTCTGCATGGGCTGGCAGGTTCTTTACCACTAGCGCCACCTGGGAAGCCACATCATTGTGTGTACCAGCCAAGATTTTCAAATTATCTCTCAGATGATAAATCTCTGACAATCATGCCTTAAGGCAGTTATTTGTCTTTGTCTCTTCCCTACTGCTTCCCAACATATATTACAGTGTATCATATAGCACAGTAGTATGAACATAGGAGGGGTCCATGATTGTTCACTGGATGGATGAATGGATAGATGAAGGGATGAGTGGATGAGTAAGTTAACTATGCTTCCATAGAATCCTACAGAATTTTGACCTTTCATATGAACAGGGAAATATATTCAAGTCAATTGCCTATATAACATACAACTAAATGTTCCCGACCCTCAAAAAAATATATATATATGTATACATACATCTATATATCTTCACCAACAGTCCTACTGTGTGTCCTCACATTGCTGCCCTGCTCATTTCTTCAGTGAAATGAAGAGAGAATAACACGTCACCTAGAAGCAGAAAGAGGGGAAATATGTTCTGATGCTTCCATTCACCACAGCTTAATTCCAATTTCATGCTAGCCCTAAAGGGAGAATAGGATACAGGAAAAGTAAGGTTGAGGAGACAGAGATAGTCAGGAATGTTCTCATACATAGACTGATGGGGTAAATAGTCACACAGCTCTCCACCCTGGAAATCTGTCTGTAAAAGCTGTGGGAAAGAAGTCCAGAAAGGAAGATAAAGAAGCAGCCAATCCAAACATATCATCTTCACTGCAGATTTGCCTGGTTTTCCCTCATCCCCATGACCATGTCTGCAGTAAATGCTCCCAACCTTGAGTCAGCCTGAGGAAGCAGAGGAAGGCAGGAGAGGCAAGGTGTAGGTGGTCGAGCTGTAATTTCCTCTTTTTGCTCATGGGCAGTTGCAATCTTCATAAACAGTGAGGAATTCAGTCACTGAATCTTCATCACTGGTTCAAGTCAAAACTGTAACGTCCTTGTGATCCCACCCCTTGGTAATCCTCTGGTGAGAAGGATCTTGGCTCCACTGCTCTACTCCAGGACAGGCTAGACCCAGGCTCCATGCTAATTCCTTGGAGCTCTGGTTAGACTAGAGCAGAATTCAGATGACCTCAGAATTCTGGGTCCAGCCAAACTTGGATCTACCTCCAAGAAGGCACATAAGCTGAGCAGCCTACCTACTAACCACCAGAAGTTGCTAAGACTCCCTGAACTTTCTAAAGAAGGTTCAGTTTGTTACAGATTCACAAGTTGAAGGCTAGACTCAAGATTCAGTTCATTCTCCAGAGACCAGCCTCTAATAAGTACAGATATCTTAAGCACGAAACCTATCCACACACAGAGCATTTAAAAATCAGAATTACTTGGGGACCAATTTTTTAGTTTGTTTTTAATTGAAGCCAAATTCATATAACACAAAATTAACCATTTTTTAAGCGTGCAGTTCAATGGCATTTACTACATTCACTACATTATACAAAAATCACCTGTATTTCTTTGTAAGACAATTCATCACCCTAAAAGGACACTCTATACTCATTAGAAGTCACTGCTGAGAAGCATTTTGAAAGGACATATTCCAAGGCCCCAAACTCAAGGGACTGAAATTTAGTGGCTATGGGAATAGTTTTCAGAGCTTTCCAGGTATCTCACTACTAGGTATTTACCCAAGAGAAATAAAAATGTATGCCTACCCAAAGAATGGTTATAGCAACTTTATTCATAATCATCCAAATTTAGGAATAACCTAAATGTCTCTGAGCTGGGGTATATAAGTAAACATGATACGTCCATTTAATAGAATAGTATCCGCAATTAAGAGGAACAAACTTGTAATACAAGCAACAAGTAACAAGGATAAATCTCAGTATATTATGCAAAGTGAAGAAATCCCTTTCTATACTGTATTTCATTTATATGACTTTCTGGAAAATGCAAAACTTGTCAGATAATAGACCAGTGTTTTCTAGAGTTTAAGTGGGAGGTTTTAGTAAAAGTACAATCGCTAAAAAAGTGTAGGTGGTCGAGCTGTAATTTCCTCTTTGCTCATGGGCAGTTGCAATCTTCATAAACAGTGAGGAATTCAGTCACTGAATCTTCATCACTGGTTCAAGTCAAAACTGTAACGTCCTTGTGATCCCACCCCTTGGTAATCCTCTGGTGAGAAGGATCTTGGCTCCACTGCTCTACTCCAGGACAGGCTAGACCCAGGCTCCATGCTAATTCCTTGGAGCTCTGGTTAGACTAGAGCAGAATTCAGATGACCTCAGAATTCTGGGTCCAGCCAAACTTGGATCTACCTCCAAGAAGGCACATAAGCTGAGCAGCCTACCTACTAACCACCAGAAGTTGCTAAGACTCCCTGAACTTTCTAAAGAAGGTTCAGTTTGTTACAGATTCACAAGTTGAAGGCTAGACTCAAGATTCAGTTCATTCTCCAGAGACCAGCCTCTAATAAGTACAGATATCTTAAGCACGAAACCTATCCACACACAGAGCATTTAAAAATCAGAATTACTTGGGGACCAATTTTTTAGTTTGTTTTTAATTGAAGCCAAATTCATATAACACAAAATTAACCATTTTTTAAGCGTGCAGTTCAATGGCATTTACTACATTCACTACATTATACAAAAATCACCTGTATTTCTTTGTAAGACAATTCATCACCCTAAAAGGACACTCTATACTCATTAGAAGTCACTGCTGAGAAGCATTTTGAAAGGACATATTCCAAGGCCCCAAACTCAAGGGACTGAAATTTAGTGGCTATGGGAATAGTTTTCAGAGCTTTCCAGGTATCTCACTACTAGGTATTTACCCAAGAGAAATAAAAATGTATGCCTACCCAAAGAATGGTTATAGCAACTTTATTCATAATCATCCAAATTTAGGAATAACCTAAATGTCTCTGAGCTGGGGGTATATAAGTAAACATGATACGTCCATTTAATAGAATAGTATCCCGCAATTAAGAGGAACAAACTTGTAATACAAGCAACAAGTAACAAGGATAAATCTCCAGTATATTATGCAAAGTGAAGAAATCCCCTTTCTATACTGTATTTCATTTATATGACTTTCTGGAAAATGCAAAACTGTAGTGACAGATAATAGACCAGTGTTTTCTAGAGTTTAAGTGTGGGGATGGGTTTTGAGTACAAAAAGATAATACAATGGAATTTTTGGAGGTGTGGCAAAATGATTCTGCTTTTTGATTGTGATGGCGGTAACAAGTGTTTGTCAAAACCCATAAAATCTCACACCAGAAAGTGAATTTTACTCTCAATTTGAAAATAAATTAGAAAGCATTTTAAAGTTTTCTGGATGTGTCTGATGTGTAGCCTGCGTGGGGAGCAAGTGCATAATAATGCTGGACAACCTGGTTATTCTGTAACCCAGTCGAGTTACACTTTGGACACCTGGGGCCTGCCAACTTACCTTTACCATCTCGCTGTTTGTCATGTCTTTTGGACACGTCCACAGACAAGAAGTGTAAGAGTAAGCTGTCAGGTGAGGCAGATCACAGACATGGGCTCTGCAGTGGTTCTGTTCCAATCTTTGTCCCACTGAAATCAGCACACCAAATGCAGTGACTTTGGAACCTTTATTAAAAATATGAGTTAGGAGTTTGGGATGGGCATGTACACATGGCTGTATTTAAAATGGGTGACCAGCAAGGACCTACTGCATAACACGTGGAACTCTGCTCAGTGTTGTGTGGCAGCCTGGATGGGAGGGGAGTATGGGGGAGAATGGATATATGTATATGGTTGAATCCCTTCACTATTCACCTGAAACTACCACAGCATTGTTAATCCACTGTACCCTAATACAAAATAAAAATTAAAAAAAAAAAAAGAAGAAAGCCATATCCTGCTGTAGTCAACCATCTCTTTAAAATGGATAAAATTCAAGAAGAAGCTTCCAGATACAAGAAAAGAAATGAGAAGTAGGCAATGCTTAGGTTGGAAGATAATGCTCATTTCAAAGGAAACAAAACAAAGCAGAACCTCTCCCTGTGTGGTGAGGGGGATTTATCTGATGTTTCCATCGACTAGAGTGTGTTTTCAAGTCTGCAATTCTTTTTGCTTGCCCTAGCCTCAAGCTATTTCTGTTACCACTATTGCTCTGCTTCCTCATCACTTTGCAAACCAAGCATTCTGTTCACATTGCTTCTTTTTTTAGACCTGCTTGTGCCTGAGAGGAAATGGAGCGACAAGTGTTTCCTTTCCATTCAAAACTGGCACTTTTTTGTAGTAGGGGAGGAAGCTGAGGACTTACAACTTACTCCCAGCAGTTTGAGACTGCACTGTTTGTTGTTCAGTTGCTAAGTCATGTCCAACTCTTTGGACCCAATGGACTGTAACACACCGGGCTTCCTTTGCTTCACTATGTCCCAAATTTATGTCCTTTGAGTCAGTGATGCCATCTGGCCATTTCATCCTCTGTTGCCCCCTTCTCTTCCTGCCCTCAATCTTTCTAAGCATCAGAGTCTTTTCCAATGAGCCGGCTCTTCACATCTCATGGCCAAAGTATTGGAGCTTCAGCTTCAGCATCAGTCCTTCCAATTAACACTCAGGGTTGATTTCCTTTAGGATTTATTGGTTAGATCTCCTTGCAGTTCAAGGGACTCTCAAGAGTCTTCTCCAGCACCACAGTTTGAAAGCATCAATTCTTTGGTGCTCAGTCTTCTTTATGGTCCGACTCTCATATCCATACATGACTGTTGGAACACCATAGCTTTAATTATATGGGCCTTTGTTGGCAAAGTGATGTTTTAATATGCTGGCTAGATTTGTCATAGCTTTCCTTCCAAGGAGCTAGCACCTTTTTTTTTTTTTTAACTTTTATTTTACTTTTAACTTTTACAGAGTTTTGTTGATTACAGGTAAGAGCTAGCATCTTTTAATATCATGGTTGCAGTCACCATTCATAGTGATTTTTGAAGCCCAAGAAAATGAAATCTGTCACTGCTTCCACTTTTTTCCCCCTTCCATTTGCCACAAATGATGGGACCTTCTAGTTTAGTCAACCATCTCTTTAAAATGGATAAAATTCAAGAAGAAGCTTCCAGATACAAGAAAAGAAATGAGAAGTAGGCAATGCTTAGGTTGGAAGATAATGCTCATTTCAAAGGAAACAAAACAAAGCAGAACCTCTCCCTGTGTGGTGAGGGGGATTTATCTGATGTTTCCATCGACTAGAGTGTGTTTTCAAGTCTGCAATTCTTTTTGCTTGCCCTAGCCTCAAGCTATTTCTGTTACCACTATTGCTCTGCTTCCTCATCACTTTGCAAACCAAGCATTCTGTTCACATTGCTTCTTTTTTTAGACCTGCTTGTGCCTGAGAGGAAATGGAGCGACAAGTGTTTCCTTTCCATTCAAAACTGGCACTTTTTTGTAGTAGGGGAGGAAGCTGAGGACTTACAACTTACTCCCAGCAGTTTGAGACTGCACTGTTTGTTGTTCAGTTGCTAAGTCATGTCCAACTCTTTGGACCCAATGGACTGTAACACACCGGGCTTCCTTTGCTTCACTATGTCCCAAATTTATGTCCTTTGAGTCAGTGATGCCATCTGGCCATTTCATCCTCTGTTGCCCCCTTCTCTTCCTGCCCTCAATCTTTCTAAGCATCAGAGTCTTTTCCAATGAGCCGGCTCTTCACATCTCATGGCCAAAGTATTAGAGCTTCAGCTTCAGCATCAGTCCTTTCGATATGTATTCAGGGTTGATTTCTTTTAGAATTTTGATGGGTTTGGGTTTTATCTCCTTGTTTTTCAAGGGACTCTCAAGAGTCTTCTCCAGCACCACAGTTTGAAAGCATCAATTCTTTGGTGCTCAGTCTTCTTTATGGTCCGACTCTCATATCCATACATGACTGTTGGAACACCATAGCTTTAATTATATGGGCCTTTGTTGGCAAAGTGATGTTTTAATATGCTGGCTAGATTTGTCATAGCTTTCCTTCCAAGGAGCTAGCACCTTTTTTTTTTTTTTAACTTTTATTTTACTTTTAACTTTTACAGAGTTTTGTTGATTACAGGTAAGAGCTAGCATCTTTTAATATCATGGTTGCAGTCACCATTCATAGTGATTTTTGAAGCCCAAGAAAATGAAATCTGTCACTGCTTCCACTTTTTTCCCCCTTCTATTTGCCACAAATGATGGGACTGGATGCCATGATCTTAGTTTTTTGAATATTGAGTTTTAAGCCAGCTTTTTCACTGTCCTCTTTCACCCACCTCAAGAGGCTCTTTTTTTTTTTTTTTTAAAGATTTATTTATTTATGTATTTATTTTGGGCGGGGGTCGGGTTGGGGAGGGAAGGGAGCAGGCGGGCCACTTCTATTGGTCTTTCGTGTCTCTATGTTCATCCGTCTTTGTTCTTTGGCTCCTGTGGGCCTCCCATCGTGGTGGCGTCAGTTGTTGCAGAGCGCCAGCTCTGGGCGCATGCACTCCAGAGCTCTGGCTCGGTAATTGGACACATTAGTCCAGCCGCTCCGTGGCAGGTGGGATCTTCCCAGGCCAGGGCTCGAACCGGCGACCCTTGCACTGCAAGGCGATGTCCTTACCCACTGGACCACCAGGGGAAGCCCCAAGAGGCTCTTTAGTTCCTCTTCACTTTCTGCCTTCAGGGTGGTATTACCTGTATGTCTGAAGTTCTTGATATTTCTCCTGGAAGTCTTGATTCCAGCTTGGGATTCATCCAGCCTGACATCTTACATGAGGTACTCTGCATAGAAGCCAAATAAAAGGGTAACAATATACAGCCTTGATGTACTCCTTTCCCAATTTGGAACCAGTCTATTGTTCCATGTCCAATTCTAACTGTTGCTTTTTTTTTTTTTTTTTTTAAAGATTTATTTATTTTGGGCGGGGGTCGGGTTGGGGAGGGAGGGGAGCGGGCGGGCCACTTCTATTGGCCTTTCGTTTCTCTATTTTCATCTGTCTTTGTTCTTTGGCTCCTGTGGGCCTCCCATCGCGGTGGCTTCTGTCGCTGCAGAGCGCCGGCTCTGGGCGCATGCACTCCAGAGCTCTGGCTCGGTGATTGGACACATCGGTCCAGCCATTCCGCAGCATGTGGGATCCTCCCAGGCCAGGGCTCGAACCAGCGCCCCTTGCACTGCAAGGCGGTGTCCTTACCCACTAGGCCACCAGGGGAAGCCCTAACTGTTGCTTTTTGACCTGTGTACAAGTTTCTCAGGAGACAGGTAGGATGGTCTGGTATTCCCGTCGTTTTCAGAATTTTCCACAGTTTGTTTTAATTCACACAAAGACTTTAGCATAATCAGGAAACAGAGGTATATCTTTTCTGGAGTTCCCTTGCTTTCTGTATGATCCAACAAATGTTGACAATTTGATAATGGTTCCTCTGCCTTTGTGGCAGCACTGAGTTTTCCTATAAGCATCTCTAGAAGTCCTTGTGCTTTTAAATTACTTATAAATTTTATCACACCATCCAGGATACGAGCTGGGCAAATTCTCCTGATACCAGATGCAGCAGAGTTTTCTGATATTGCTCCTGTATTGCACATTTCTGCCTCTATTACCCTACACCCCAAAGTCCATCCAACTAGGAAGTACATAAAAAGCTAACAAGCTTCACAGCCCCCCAAGTGAAAGTTTTTCCTCTGTGAAGGAGTCATTTGATCCCACCCCAAACTGAATAGTGAATCTTCCTCCACTGTTACAACCTAAGCACCTTGGAGATGGAATGTGTGAAGTCCTAGGAACCTAGAGTATAGCCAGGCATTCTATTCAATAATAGATAAATATGGTTTAAAATAAAAATAATGATGGAGATATGTATAAATTTGTAGTAAAATGACTTTTCAGGAAAATTTCTGTGTTTATTATATAAACTAGAATTCTTTTGGCTATATGACAGACTATATTTGAACTAGTTTAGAGAAAGAAAGTCATCTATTGCTCATATAGTCAGAAAAGATTAGGGAAAGAATAATCCAAGGGGGACCATCCAGTTTTTTCTCTCTGCCTCTTGCTTCTACTTTTCTTTGCAAATGGAAAATATGGCAGGATTTTGGGGGATGTGTATTTCAGCTTTACCATAAAAGAGGGAAGAAAGGATGCAACCTACCTCTGTGTATACAATGGACACACAAACTCACCAGTCCCATTTAGAGGATTCAGACTATACATTAGAGCAGTGAGATGCAAGGGAACACTCTCCAAAAGGAAGAGAACAACACAGACTTGGCCCTGGGGGGAACTATTCTGAGCCAAGAAGAGATTATTTTTATCTTGAGGTGTCATGTATTTCCAGGCATAAAGCCTCATATTCCCAAGAATACATTGACGTCATGTTAAGAAGCACAGACATGTCATACAGTATTTCAGAGGGCCTCAAATTCATGTCCAGTGAAGCATCCTCTAGTGAAGGACTGTCTGTTCTCTGAGAAGAGATGTAGATGGAAGCTGAAAGCCTCAGGAACTTCAGGAAATAAGACAATGAGAGAGGGCTGAAAATCCTTTTCAGAAAAAAAAAAAAAAAAAAAAAGAGCAGAACTGTTGGGTTGTTAAAAGAAAGAAAAGGATGAAAGGAATAAAGTGAGAGAAGAACAAGTTGGCATGAGCCTGAGCATTGCATTAAAAATCCCTAGTAGTGAGAAGGCCAAGGAATCCCTAAAAATTAGCAGATACCACGTTAAATTTGAAGTTGGTTGTGTCCCTATGGTGTAAATCTTCTGGCCAAGACAGATTTGGTGTTCTACAAACCCATTTTCTTTTCTTCCTTGGTTCAAAATTAGACTATATTTTCCAACCATCCTGGCAGTTAGATGTACTCGCAGCACTAGTTCTAGTCAGTGGAATGTGGGCGGGGGGAATGTGGGCTACCTCCAGACCTAGCTATTCTAACTCCCACCTTATCCTCCACCCAGCCCTTTCCTGCAAAGGATCAGGTGGAGGAAGCAAGGGCCTGAGAAGGTGCTGGAGTCACCAGACAGAGGGCTGGATGTATCAGGTCCCTTCCAATTGTCACTGGACTGTGACATGAGTAAGGGATCATCCTTTTCCTCTTTTGCTCTTGTTAACTTTTTGCAGTTGGGACTAGTTTGTCACAGTGGTTAAGTTGACTCTTCCTGACTAAAACAAACTTCTTCATCTCACCACCTATCAAAACTTTAAAAAAGAGTCTACTGTGTTTACAAATATGGTGGCTCTGTGGTGATCATAAACAGAGGCTGCTTCACATCTGGGTTCACATGGCATGGAACAGAAACTGCATTTGTAGGAAAGCAATATGTTCCATGATCTAAACCCAACTATAAAAACAAGGATGGCAGAGGATGAGATGGTTGGATGGCATCACCGACTCAATGGATATGAGTTTAGACAAAGGGCATGGGTTGGCCCTGGGGAACTATTCTGAGCCAAGAAGAGATTATTTTTATCTTGAGGTGTCATGTATTTCCAGGCATAAAGCCTCATATTCCCAAGAATACATTGACGTCATGTTAAGAAGCACAGACATGTCATACAGTATTTCAGAGGGCCTCAAATTCATGTCCAGTGAAGCATCCTCTAGTGAAGGACTGTCTGTTCTCTGAGAAGAGATGTAGATGGAAGCTGAAAGCCTCAGGAACTTCAGGAAATAAGACAATGAGAGAGGGCTGAAAATCCTTTTCAGAAAAAAAAAAAAAAAAAAAAGAGCAGAACTGTTGGGTTGTTAAAAGAAAGAAAAGGATGAAAGGAATAAAGTGAGAGAAGAACAAGTTGGCATGAGCCTGAGCATTGCATTAAAAATCCCTAGTAGTGAGAAGGCCAAGGAATCCCTAAAAATTAGCAGATACCACGTTAAATTTGAAGTTGGTTGTGTCCCTATGGTGTAAATCTTCTGGCCAAGACAGATTTGGTGTTCTACAAACCCATTTTCTTTTCTTCCTTGGTTCAAAATTAGACTATATTTTCCAACCATCCTGGCAGTTAGATGTACTCGCAGCACTAGTTCTAGTCAGTGGAATGTGGGCGGGGGGAATGTGGGCTACCTCCAGACCTAGCTATTCTAACTCCCACCTTATCCTCCACCCAGCCCTTTCCTGCAAAGGATCAGGTGGAGGAAGCAAGGGCCTGAGAAGGTGCTGGAGTCACCAGACAGAGGGCTGGATGTATCAGGTCCCTTCCAATTGTCACTGGACTGTGACATGAGTAAGGGATCATCCTTTTCCTCTTTTGCTCTTGTTAACTTTTTGCAGTTGGGACTAGTTTGTCACAGTGGTTAAGTTGACTCTTCCTGACTAAAACAAACTTCTTCATCTCACCACCTATCAAAACTTTAAAAAAGAGTCTACTGTGTTTACAAATATGGTGGCTCTGTGGTGATCATAAACAGAGGCTGCTTCACATCTGGGTTCACATGGCATGGAACAGAAACTGCATTTGTAGGAAAGCAATATGTTCCATGATCTAAACCCAACTATAAAAACAAGGATGGCAGAGGATGAGATGGTTGGATGGCATCACCGACTCAATGGATATGAGTTTGAGCAGGCTCCAGGAGGTGGTGAAGGACAGGGAAGCCTGGTGTGCTGCAGGCCATGGATTCACAAAGAATCCCAGACATGAGTTAGCAATTGAACAACAACAAAAGCAGTTCAGGGCCATCATGACCATGAGATCATAAACACTTAAGGAATTTATAGAAGTATTGAAGTGGGTTTTGACTTCCACAGAACATTTATGAAACATTATCTAGATCTGAAAGGAATGACATGGATTATGTTGCTATTTTTAATGTGGGTCAAGATTCTGTGAGTGAAAATAGTCTTTGACTAAATGTGTCAAGGATGGAGATTTTAAAACTCTTATTACCAAAAAATCCTGAATGAATGCTTAAATCACTTGGATGCTTACAGAACTATTTTACTCTGAAAAGTCCCCGATTGACAACTGAATGTAAAGAATAGAGAAGCCAGGATCTACTTCTTTGGTTCCTCAATGTAAATTACATTCTCCCCCATTTTTGTGTCTCATACCATGCTGTTGTTTTCCTTTAGGCATTAATGAGATATTTATTATTGAATTTTTTTTTTTTAATTTTGGCCTCTTTAATTGGTTTATTTTCATCCAGCTTTATTCTTTGGCCTGTGTGGGCCTCCCATTGCAGTGGCCTCTCTCGTTGCAGAGCACCAGCTCTGGGCACATGTGCTCCAGGGCTCCAGCTCATAATTGGACACACCGGTCCAGCCACTCCGCAGCACGTGGGATCTTCCCAGACCAGGGATTGAACCGGTGCCCCTTGTACTGCAAGGGAGACTCTTTATGCACTGGACCACCAGGGAAGCTCTGAATCTTTTCTTAGTTATATTTCCTCCATTAGACTCTAAGCTCTAGGAGGACCATTTCATTGCTGTCCATTTCATTGCTCAATGTAAATCTACTATCTAACACAGCACCTGGCACACACTTCATGAGTATTTGTTGGAATGAAATGAAATCTGTAGGTGAATTCACCTCCTAATTTAGGTTTAACAAATGAAATATTTTAACTATATGATCACTTAAAAAACAAGGATGGCAGAGGATGAGATGGTTGGATGGCATCACCGACTCAATGGATATGAGTTTGAGCAGGCTCCAGGAGGTGGTGAAGGACAGGGAAGCCTGGTGTGCTGCAGGCCATGGATTCACAAAGAATCCCAGACATGAGTTAGCAATTGAACAACAACAAAAGCAGTTCAGGGCCATCATGACCATGAGATCATAAACACTTAAGGAATTTATAGAAGTATTGAAGTGGGTTTTGACTTCCACAGAACATTTATGAAACATTATCTAGATCTGAAAGGAATGACATGGATTATGTTGCTATTTTTAATGTGGGTCAAGATTCTGTGAGTGAAAATAGTCTTTGACTAAATGTGTCAAGGATGGAGATTTTAAAACTCTTATTACCAAAAAATCCTGAATGAATGCTTAAATCACTTGGATGCTTACAGAACTATTTTACTCTGAAAAGTCCCTGATTGACAACTGAATGTAAAGAATAGAGAAGCCAGGATCTACTTCTTTGGTTCCTCAATGTAAATTACATTCTCCCCCATTTTTGTGTCTCATACCATGCTGTTGTTTTCCTTTAGGCATTAATGAGATATTTATTATTGAATTTTTTTTTTTTAATTTTGGCCTCTTTAATTGGTTTATTTTCATCCAGCTTTATTCTTTGGCCTGTGTGGGCCTCCCATTGCAGTGGCCTCTCTCGTTGCAGAGCACCAGCTCTGGGCACATGTGCTCCAGGGCTCCAGCTCATAATTGGACACACCGGTCCAGCCACTCCGCAGCACGTGGGATCTTCCCAGACCAGGGATTGAACCGGTGCCCCTTGTACTGCAAGGGAGACTCTTTATGCACTGGACCACCAGGGAAGCTCTGAATCTTTTCTTAGTTATATTTCCTCCATTAGACTCTAAGCTCTAGGAGGACCATTTCATTGCTGTCCATTTCATTGCTCAATGTAAATCTACTATCTAACACAGCACCTGGCACACACTTCATGAGTATTTGTTGGAATGAAATGAAATCTGTAGGTGAATTCACCTCCTAATTTAGGTTTAACAAATGAAATATTTTTTAACTATATGATCACTTAAAAATACATTATTACCTTTCTTTATGTAAAGAACAAATGACATCACACATGAATATGATATGAGTTCTCATACATTAATTTTACAATAGGAACAGCTATATAAAGTTATTATTATTATTGATAACATCTGCTTCTTCCTAGAAAACACACAAATCCTTTTCCCATGTGTTATATAGCCTAGGCTGAGTTTGAAACTAAGAGTGTCTCTTTCTCTTCAATCCAGGCAGCAGCAATATTAAGTAAATGGCCTTTCTGGCTGAACCTCAGCTGACCTGCCTACTGGAACCTTTCTTATCAGAGTTCCAGGAATAATCACTTTTGTTTTTTAAGAACAAGATATTGATAGAGCATAGCAGTATCTTTTGTTTTTGATTGCTTTGTCCAAGTCCGGCAATTCATCCTCAAACAGAGCAGCTTAGACTTATAATTATGCTCTTCCTCACCATGTCCTACCCCTTCCCCAGCTGTTGGAATCCAGGCTTCCAAACTCCTACCTTAATACTGTCTTAGCAGATTTTAGTCATTATGTGCAAATTTAAACTGAAATATATTTACCTCTTTTCTTTTGTTTGCTTATAAGCTTATGGAGGCAGATTGAATACCTATTGATCTTTTTTCCTTCATTCTGAGAATAAGTCCTTAGGATAATTATTGTTTCTTAGAATAGTGGAAAAACAATGAAGTTTAAATTCTCTATCAACCTCTCCATTTTACAGAGGAGCAACTAAAACCTAAAGTAACCCAGTTGACTTGCCTCACGTCACATAGCTAGTTAGCAGCATGTCACTTTCCCTCTGACTTTACTTCAATATTATAATACACTGATATTTCACATGACAACATCTTCACAAACACAACAGCCTCACTTACATTCCAAATGATTACTTTGACTTCATCATGAAAAAAGTAGTTTATAACCTACCTTTGTAAGTGACTGTGCATCATTACCAGAGCAGAAATTTTAGTAATGGTGAATTACTCACAATTTCTCAAATATGTCACATGATTTTGTTAAACTTCCATGCAATTGTAAATGATTTTAACTATATGATCACTTAAAAATACATTATTTCCTTTCTTTATGTAAAGAACAAATGACATCACACATGAATATGATATGAGTTCTCATACATTAATTTTACAATAGGAACAGCTATATAAAGTTATTATTATTATTGATAACATCTGCTTCTTCCTAGAAAACACACAAATCCTTTTCCCATGTGTTATATAGCCTAGGCTGAGTTTGAAACTAAGAGTGTCTCTTTCTCTTCAATCCAGGCAGCAGCAATATTAAGTAAATGGCCTTTCTGGCTGAACCTCAGCTGACCTGCCTACTGGAACCTTTCTTATCAGAGTTCCAGGAATAATCACTTTTGTTTTTTAAGAACAAGATATTGATAGAGCATAGCAGTATCTTTTGTTTTTGATTGCTTTGTCCAAGTCCGGCAATTCATCCTCAAACAGAGCAGCTTAGACTTATAATTATGCTCTTCCTCACCATGTCCTACCCCTTCCCCAGCTGTTGGAATCCAGGCTTCCAAACTCCTACCTTAATACTGTCTTAGCAGATTTTAGTCATTATGTGCAAATTTAAACTGAAATATATTTACCTCTTTTCTTTTGTTTGCTTATAAGCTTATGGAGGCAGATTGAATACCTATTGATCTTTTTTCCTTCATTCTGAGAATAAGTCCTTAGGATAATTATTGTTTCTTAGAATAGTGGAAAAACAATGAAGTTTAAATTCTCTATCAACCTCTCCATTTTACAGAGGAGCAACTAAAACCTAAAGTAACCCAGTTGACTTGCCTCACGTCACATAGCTAGTTAGCAGCATGTCACTTTCCCTCTGACTTTACTTCAATATTATAATACACTGATATTTCACATGACAACATCTTCACAAACACAACAGCCTCACTTACATTCCAAATGATTACTTTGACTTCATCATGAAAAAAGTAGTTTATAACCTACCTTTGTAAGTGACTGTGCATCATTACCAGAGCAGAAATTTTAGTAATGGTGAATTACTCACAATTTCTCAAATATGTCACATGATTTTGTTAAACTTCCATGCAATTGTAAATGATTTTATCTCAGTTTGGACTCTCCTTTCCTGTCTGATGAGTCTTTTTCATCCATCAACACTCAGTTCAAAGGCTGCCTTCTCTTTGCAGCCTTTCTTGTCTCCTCAGACACTCTCTTCTCAGTATTGCCATGACTCTTCATTCTTAGTTTATACTCCAGGAAGCTGAACACTTTGATGCCAGTACCTTGTCTATATGCTACATCCAGCCCTGGCTTTTACACTTAATAGATATTTAATTAATATTGATGAAGGAGTAAGTAAATGAATTAACAAGTAAATTGAATTAAAAATTCTCTGCCAAAAATTATTCGCTTCTTGAGAGGTACAGCAGAGAAGGAAAATTAAAGACGCTTTTTATACTCTGTGAGTGTGGTTCTTCTAGCAGCTGAATGACATCAAACACCTGTTGCATCTTGTATAGTGCTGCCACAGACACTTAGTAACGTTCTTTTGTTTTTCTTCCCCATTATGTCCAGCCTCCATTATGTGCATGTGATTAACATAGTGGAATGAAACTCAAATGGTCACTACTTAAAATTTTGTTAAATATTGTGAGGGGCTTCCCAGATGGCTCAGTGGTAAAGAATCTGCCTGCCAATGCAAGAGACACAGGAGACGTGAGTTCCAACCCTGGGTCAGGAAGATCCCCTGGAGGAGGAAATGGCAACTCACTTCTGTATTCTTGCCTGGAGAATCCCATGGAGAGAGGAGCCTGGATGGCTACCGTCCATGGGGTCTCAAAGCATTGGATACAACTGAGGGACTGAGGACATGTAAATGCTGTGAGGAGGAAAATCGAGCTCCTTTGTCCCGTGAGTGACTGGACTGTCTCAGAGCAGGTTGATGTCCCATCACATTTGGAAGAATATCTTGGTCTCTAACACAAAGAAAACGATGAAGATCTGTACGGCTGGAATGACTACAATTTAATTCTGAGGTGACACTTTATAAAATATTCAACACATTGTTAGCCCTTAATAAGCTCCTCTCAATGAACAGTGGCTTTACAGAGTCTAACTGTGGAAAAGACTATAAAACGTTTGTACTCAGAAGGAAAGCAAAATACCCCGACCAATTAGTTGTGTCACCCTGGGTACAAGATGGGAAATGGAATTTCTTGTCCTAGATCTAGAACCTATGTCACATGATTTTGTTAAATTTCCCATGAAAAACTCATTCCCCCTTTTGATTCTTAAAACCCCGTTCAAAGGCTGCCTTCTCTTTGCAGCCTTTCTTGTCTCCTCAGACACTCTCTTCTCAGTATTGCCATGACTCTTCATTCTTAGTTTATACTCCAGGAAGCTGAACACTTTGATGCCAGTACCTTGTCTATATGCTACATCCAGCCCTGGCTTTTACACTTAATAGATATTTAATTAATATTGATGAAGGAGTAAGTAAATGAATTAACAAGTAAATTGAATTAAAAATTCTCTGCCAAAAATTATTCGCTTCTTGAGAGGTACAGCAGAGAAGGAAAATTAAAGACGCTTTTTATACTCTGTGAGTGTGGTTCTTCTAGCAGCTGAATGACATCAAACACCTGTTGCATCTTGTATAGTGCTGCCACAGACACTTAGTAACGTTCTTTTGTTTTTCTTCCCCATTATGTCCAGCCTCCATTATGTGCATGTGATTAACATAGTGGAATGAAACTCAAATGGTCACTACTTAAAATTTTGTTAAATATTGTGAGGGGCTTCCCAGATGGCTCAGTGGTAAAGAATCTGCCTGCCAATGCAAGAGACACAGGAGACGTGAGTTCCAACCCTGGGTCAGGAAGATCCCCTGGAGGAGGAAATGGCAACTCACTTCTGTATTCTTGCCTGGAGAATCCCATGGAGAGAGGAGCCTGGATGGCTACCGTCCATGGGGTCTCAAAGCATTGGATACAACTGAGGGACTGAGGACATGTAAATGCTGTGAGGAGGAAAATCGAGCTCCTTTGTCCCGTGAGTGACTGGACTGTCTCAGAGCAGGTTGATGTCCCATCACATTTGGAAGAATATCTTGGTCTCTAACACAAAGAAAACGATGAAGATCTGTACGGCTGGAATGACTACAATTTAATTCTGAGGTGACACTTTATAAAATATTCAACACATTGTTAGCCCTTAATAAGCTCCTCTCAATGAACAGTGGCTTTACAGAGTCTAACTGTGGAAAAGACTATAAAACGTTTGTACTCAGAAGGAAAGCAAAATACCCCGACCAATTAGTTGTGTCACCCTGGGTACAAGATGGGGAAATGGAATTTCTTGTCCTAGATCTAGAACCTATTGCCTTAAACCTAAGCAAGCTTGGACTAACATTCTGAATTCATGAGGCTCACAGACAGACCAAACAGAAGTGAACTTTTGGTGAATTTTAGTAACATCGGTGGAGTGATCAAGTATCATTGACTGTCAATAGCTGTATTACACAATATAGGAGCCACTAGCTACATGTGACAATTTAAACATAAATGTCAATTCATTAAAAATAAAAGAAATTTAAAGCATAGTTGCTGGTATTTCTAATGCTCTGGACAGACCTAGAACATTCTCATCATCTCAGAAAGTTCTATTGGACAGAGCTGATCTCTAAGTAGGACACCTTAGAAAATTGTATTAATGCTTAAAGCACACAGTCTTGCACATGCCCTGAAGTACCAATACTTTATATTACACAATTGCTTGGGTTTTTTTTTAGTCTTTGAAGAATAATGGGTTGGGCTGTCCCTGTGTTGGCCAGCTGATATTCAAAGCCTGCTTAATGGTTGATAAGTCTGTAGTTGGATTCACATTCTGGGGGAAGAGAGCACAGAAAGATAAAAATCAAAAGATTAAACCTTTTATCTTCCTGCAAGTGATAAAAAGAAGTAGTCATTCTAGTTAGGATTTTTGAGGCTGAGTAGGTGTTGGGGTTTGAGGGCTAGTCACTGGCACATATGCAACATGACTGTTAAAGAATGACACTGATTTAAGGAAATCACCCCAAATGTCTCACAATCATACTTTAAAGGGAGTTTTCTAGATAGGGGGCAGTCTTTCCTTTACCTCAAAGTGAACTAGCTGAAACCATGAACCTCTCTTTTATATTATGTGTATAAATGAATGAGACTGATAAGCAAACATATATATATATTTATTTCTTTTTTTGGCCACTTCTATTGATCTTTCATTCACTTATCTTTTTTTGTTCTTTGGCCTGTGTGGGCCACCCATCGCGGTGGCCTCTCTTGTTGCAGAGTGCATGCACTCCAGAGCTCCGGCTCAGTAGTTGGACACATCGGTCCAGCCACTCCGTGGTATGTGGGATTTTCCCAGGCCAGGGATCGAACCAGCACCCCTTACACTGCAAGGCGGTGTCCTTACCCACTGGACCACCAAGGAAGTCCATAAGCAAATATTTGTTGAGCTCTTTCTATGTGTCTAGATACATGAAAATACCAAGAATTTTTATAAAAAACCTGTATATTCTTGCAAGAGTAGATTTTCATCCAAATTCCAATAATTAAAAGATAATTATGTTCAGTCTATTCTACTTCTTTAAGACTTAAAAATGATAGTAGCAGGTATCTTTGGTGAGGGCTCATTTTGTCCACTCTGCTAGGGACTCTATAGACACTCATTTAAACCTTGCAGCAGCCCTGTGAGGCACTAGTACCCTTCTTTTATCAATAAAGCAATGGCTTTCAGGAGAGTCAACTCTCTTCCGAAGGTCAGTGCTAGTTGGCTGGCACTGGAGTACAGACATGTTTAACTGAGCCTGAACCTTGTACTATTGCTGTGTCTTGTCTTTCCTACCCTTTAGACAATTTGAGGAGCTGGGGTCTAAGAACAGAAAGGCTTATAGCTAATTCTCAGTTTATCAGAAAAGTAAACCAGCTGTTCCTCCCATGTTTGTTCCTTGGGTTCTGGTGCCTGTTAAGATCTACTCTTTGATCTTCAGCTTCTGTCCCTTGATTATTCTGAGGGCATATTGGCCTAACTATTGTGTGTGTTAGTACATATGCATTTTACTTAGGCGTAATGAAGATAGATTTGTCAGATTTAGGAGAAAACTAGTAAGCCACAAATAGATTTTAGGATGAATATGTCTCGTGCAATGTTTGTGTTTCATCTGGCAACCCTAATTGAAGATGCTACTGGTTCCATACCAAAAGGATCCGTTGTCCTTCCATGTGATTTATAGGAAACTTTAACAGGAATGCAGTAAATTAAAGATGGTCACAAATTCTTTGCCACTCCTCCAGTTTATTCCCCTCCTTTTGAATCCTTCCTAGCCTTAGAGATGTTCTTGACAAATATTAGTAGGATGTGGCAAAAGTAGCATTCCATGATTTCTGAGGCTAAGCCACAAAAAGCATTGCAGCAGCTACTCAGGTTCCTTTGAATCCTCAAGAAGCCCTGAGAAGTGTAGCAAGAAATCTGAGCACCCTGAGACACCATGCTGGAGAGGACACATGGAGGTGCCCTGGTTGATCATCCCTGCTGAGCCCAGAGTTCCAGCCAACTCTGCTGAGATACCAGACATGTAAGCAAAGCCATCCTAGGCCCTCCAGTTGAGCCTACCTCAAAGTTGAATACCAAGGGACTAAGTTGACACTATGTGGAAAAGAAGAAATGTCTTGCCCTGCCCAAATTTCAGACATACAATTGTAAACGATTTTTTAAAAAAAAAAAAAGGGTAGTTGTTTCAAGCACTAAATTTTGGGGTTCTTTGTGACACAGCAGTAGATAATCAGAACAAAAGAAAACTATTTTATTACTTAATATTTTAATGATCAGTTGTACAGAATACCAAGAATAGGGTGTTTGCTCACATAATAATCTCATTTAAATACCAAGATCATGCTTAATGGTGAAGCAAAAACAATGTAGTCATTAACATCAAAAAGTAGGAATGATTGCTCTCAAAATTATCATTTAGGTTGTCTGGAATTGTAGGTGTATCTCAGTAAGCAATAGTAACACATAACTCACTTACTCTTTTTGGTATCTGATACTCCTAGTGCCCAGGCCTGACATTCTCTCAGCCCAAACTTTCCTCCAGCCACTGCTGGAAATCTGCTTTTTATAGGTATATCCTGGCAGTACCTTCCTTCAGCTGCCCCCGTTTCTCTAACTCATCTGCCCCTGTGCTTCTCTGCCACTCTGACATCCAGAAGAATGCCTGCCAGAACCTGCTTAGCACCTAGGTATACACATAGGCCCTGAGGGCTTGGTCATGAGACTTGGGCAAAGTCACAGGTTCTGCGCACAGAAGGGCCCCAGGCTTGATGAAAGGTTCTGCTATCACTGTCTTGAATTTCTTACTACTTTTTGAACAAAGATGTATAAATTCATTTGACACTAGGCCTCATGAATTTTATACCTGGTCCTGCATGCACCCATTGAAATGAGAGCCCTTGACCAGAGCTGCAACAGAATCTGGTGGGTAGATGCCCACTTTCTCTGTCCCTTGAATGGACACTTCTGAGACAATTCTACATGCCTGCACAGAAAACGGCCATCCCCATGATCCCTTTGAGTGACCGCTTGAGAACAAACATTTGTATTAGCTTTCCTCCTTCACTGTTTCTTCTTCCCGAGCCCCCAGTCTTACATGAAGTCACTTCCCCTAAATGCTCTCAAGTCCTAGTAGAAGACACCGTTTTCTAGGAATAAATAGGCCAAAGCAGTGTTTTTCATGTGTCTTCTATGAAATGGTTCTGGATTCCAGGGATTCAGACGTAATCAGAACAAACAAAATCCAGGTGGCAAACACATGATAAATTAGTGAACAAATAAGCAGGATCATTACAGATTGCGATAAGTGCCTTGAAGAATACAAACAAGGTGCTCTGAGACCAGGAAGTGTGAGGACATGGGTATTGGATATGAGCCCTAAGGGGCTTCCTTGGTGGTTCAGATGGTAAATAATCTGCCTACAATGCAGGAGATCTGGGTTTGATCCCTGGAGAAGGGAATGGCAATCCACTCCAGTATTCCTGCCTGGCTCCTCTGTCCATGAAATTATCCATGGGGTCGCAAAGAGGCGGATATGACTGACTGACTAATGCACACACACACACACACACAAGGCCTGAATCATAAGGTGAGCATATGCCAAGGACTGGAGAAAACATGTTCCAAGAAGGAATGTCAAGTCCAAAGAACCTGAGGTGAAAATGCCCTTTCTGTGTTCTAGAGATAGAAAAAAGGTAGAGCGGTACAAGCCCAGAGAAAAGGAAAAGAGAGTATTAGATACTATTGGAGATAGAAAGAGATTAATCACATGGGACCATATTAAGGAATTTGCATTTCAGTCTAAATCCTATTGTTACTGAAAGTGTATGTATGGGTATGGGGTCCAACTGTTCATGCTCAAAAGTCAATAAACAGGTCAGAATGGTGGAAAGGAAAGTTTGCTTTATTTGAGATGCTGGCAACTTAGCGGGTATGGGGATGGGAGTGATGTGGGCTACATGTAGAAACAGCATGGTAATCTGTAACAGTCATCTTCAAATTGGTCATTAGTGGTCTGACCAGCATCATCTTGATTGTTTTGTGAAGTGATAGTGGCTCAGTTGTGTCTGACTCTGCGACCCTGTAGACTATAGCCCGCCAGGCTCCTCTCTCTATGGAATTATCTACGCAAGAATACTGGAATAGGGATTACACTGGTGGTCCAGTGGGAGGAGAGTCCGCCTTGCAGTGCAAGGGGCACCAGTTCGAACCCTGGCCTGGGAAGACCCCATGTGCTGTGGAGTGGCTGGACCCATGTGTCCAACTGCCAGTCAGTGCTCTGGAGCGCATGTGCCCAGAGCCATTGCTCTGCAACGGAAGAGGCCACTGCAATGGGAGGCCCACACAGGCCAAGAAATAAAGATGGATGAAACAAAATCAACGAAATAGGCCAAAATTTAAAAACATAAATAAATAGAAGAAAAGAATACTGGAATGGGTTGCTATTCCCTTCTCCAGAGGATCTTCCTAGTTAATCCTCAGTTGAAGGGTCCATTTGTTCCCATTTTTTTGCAGTCACTTCTCAGAATTGTGGTGGCTCATATCCTGGGTACAATCTGGTCATCATGTAGTTAACTTCTCCACCTAGGGTTTTGGTATCTATAAGACAGCTCACTGGATATGGCTCAGAATATTATCTACAGCCCTTGAGAGAGAACTAACGGTCCCTGACTATACTTAATGAGTACATTATTATTATTTAGCTTCCTGTGACTGTTTTCCTTTTTTTCAGCATTTCTCACTTCTCTGATTAAACTTACTCTTTGACTAAACTTTTCCAAAGACAAAAACAGGCAGAGAACATGGGGACAGGGAGGACAAGGACCACAAGGTCTTACTCTGTTTCATTGTGAGAACTGAACAGTTCTTAACAGGGGACTGCATTTTTAGTTCGGTTTTTAAAATATGTCCGGGGTTGAAAAATTAGGATTGCAACCTATTGTTACTGAAAGTGTATGTATGGGTATGGGGTCCAACTGTTCATGCTCAAAAGTCAATAAACAGGTCAGAATGGTGGAAAGGAAAGTTTGCTTTATTTGAGATGCTGGCAACTTAGCGGGTATGGGGATGGGAGTGATGTGGGCTACATGTAGAAACAGCATGGTAATCTGTAACAGTCATCTTCAAATTGGTCATTAGTGGTCTGACCAGCATCATCTTGATTGTTTTGTGAAGTGATAGTGGCTCAGTTGTGTCTGACTCTGCGACCCTGTAGACTATAGCCCGCCAGGCTCCTCTCTCTATGGAATTATCTACGCAAGAATACTGGAATAGGGGATTTCCCTGGTGGTCCAGTGGGAGGAGAGTCCGCCTTGCAGTGCAAGGGGCACCAGTTCGAACCCTGGCCTGGGAAGACCCCATGTGCTGTGGAGTGGCTGGACCCATGTGTCCAACTGCCAGTCAGTGCTCTGGAGCGCATGTGCCCAGAGCCATTGCTCTGCAACGGAAGAGGCCACTGCAATGGGAGGCCCACACAGGCCAAGAAATAAAGATGGATGAAACAAAATCAACGAAATAGGCCAAAATTTAAAAACATAAATAAATAGAAGAAAAGAATACTGGAATGGGTTGCTATTCCCTTCTCCAGAGGATCTTCCTAGTTAATCCTCAGTTGAAGGGTCCATTTGTTCCCATTTTTTTGCAGTCACTTCTCAGAATTGTGGTGGCTCATATCCTGGGTACAATCTGGTCATCATGTAGTTAACTTCTCCACCTAGGGTTTTGGTATCTATAAGACAGCTCACTGGATATGGCTCAGAATATTATCTACAGCCCTTGAGAGAGAACTAACGGTCCCTGACTATACTTAATGACTACATTATTATTATTTAGCTTCCTGTGACTGTTTTCCTTTTTTTCAGCATTTCTCACTTCTCTGATTAAACTTACTCTTTGACTAAACTTTTCCAAAGACAAAAACAGGCAGAGAACATGGGGGACAGGGGAGGACAAGGACCACAAGGTCTTACTCTGTTTCATTGTGAGAACTGAACAGTTCTTAACAGGGGACTGCATTTTTAGTTCGGTTTTTAAAATATGTCCTGAAAGGAGAATGGATTGGAGAGAAACAATTTAGAAAGCTATTGCAGGTGTCAGTGTGCTTTGGTGTCTCAAAAGAAGAGGGTAGCAGGGAAGATGGAGAAAAGGGAGGAACTGCATCAGGGAAGGAGCTTCCCAAGTGGTGCTAGAGTTAAAGAACTTACCTGCCAATGCAGGAGATACAAGAGACACAGATTCCATCCGTGTCAGGAAGATTCCCCGGAGAAGGAAATGGAGGAGGAAATGGCAACCAACTCCAGTATTCTTGCCTGGAAAATCCCACAGAGAGAGAAGCCTGGCAGACTACAGTCCATGGGGTTGCAAAAGACTCGAGCATGACTGAGTGACTGAACCGACTGACTGACTGAAGGGCTCTTGTAGCTGATTCAAGGTTCGACCTCTGGCCAAAAGATAAATGAGCTCCTATTAGAGCAGGAAGCATGTCAGCTACTTCTCTCCTGGATTCAGAGGCTAGGATCACTGGCATATGCTCCCCTCGGTGCAGAAGGAGAGGGAAGAACAGGGTTCAGGCAGAGAGAAGAGAAACAAAGAAGGTGGTAAATGTCTGACAACAGTAGATACGGAGCCAGCCCTCAGGCAAGCAACTGTGCTACCCAGGCCTGCTCTGCCTCTTCAGATGAGCGGATAAGCTCCACCCCTGCTCCTCTCCCTATCCTCAACTCATCCTCTGCAGGTCTGTGAGTGGAGAGAACAGGGAAGAACAGATTGCTTTAGGCATTTTCCACACATTTTCAACAATTGACAATATCCACAAAAGAGAAAAAAGATACAATTATCTAAAAAATTAATGTTATGTCAGATGGTCTGATTAAGTACTTACAAAGTCCAGCTGATTCAACCATTGTTGTTGTTCAGTCACTAGGTCACGTCTGACCCTTTGGGATCCCATGGGCTGCAGCATGCCAGGCTCACCTGCCCTTCACTGTCTCTCAGAGTTTGCTCACATTCATGTCTCTTGAGTCAGTGTTGCTATCTAACCATATCCTCTGCTACCCCCTTTTCCTTTTGCCTTCAACTGTAAGTCTTTGGAATTTCTAAGGAAGTTCTTCAGAGTGGTCAAATGCAAAAACATTCAGAAAGCTGTATGCCCCACATGCCCACAATAAGTTAGGTAATATGGTAGGAAAAACGAGCCCACTTATAATACCAAAATATGTTCTTAAACTGTAGAAATAATCCTAGCAAGAGATATATTATGAAAACAACCACAAAAACAATAAACCTGTGAAACTTTACAAATAAAATTGTAATAAATGAATTAGTCACTGTTCCTGAAACAGATTTTATGTATGAATTAAATCTGGGTTTAATTAAAAAGATTTTTCATCTATGGAAACTTTAAAGCATGTTATGAAGACAACTGAGAAATAGAATATTTTCTGCCATATCAGTAAACAAGAATTTCACAATCTTCAGTGATTGCAGCCTTCAAACTGCAATTTGGTGAACACTAAAGGAACTCAGGAAGGAGAAGAATACCTGTTATCTGCCATTATCTAAGGTGAGCCCTGAGGAGCTCAGCATGTGAAAAGAGGATGTTGGTCCCAGATAGCTGAAGTGCATATCAAAAGAATGATTGCACTGAGACTAGACTCTTGCTCCTTCCCATTTACAGTAAAGTTCCTAAATGCCTTAACTCAGGCTATCTGGTTTTCTTTAACTTACAAAAAACTTTTTCTTTTTAAATTTTGGCCTCTTTTATTTATTTATTTTTTCATACATCTTTAGGCTTTGGTCTGTGTGGGCCTCGCATTGCAGTGGTGTCTCTCAGTGCAGGGCACTGGCTCTGGGCACATATGCTCCAGAGTGCTGGCTCATAACTGGACACACAGGCCCAGTCTCTGAGCAGCATGTGGAATCCTCACAGGACAGGGATCAAGTCAGTGCTCCTTGCACTGCAAGGTGGACTCTTTACCCACTGGACCACCAGGGAAGCCCGTACACAAAGCTTTTGACTTTAGGCCACCTGCCCTTTGCATCAAAACTTCTTTATATCCTGGATCCACCCCTTGCCTCTGCCTCCTCAGAGGTATGCTCAGGACTACTTTGAGAAGCTGTCTCTCAGGCTTAAAGTCCTAAAAATTTCCACTGAATAAAACAGTTCTGAACTTTTAGGTAGCATGTATTTTTTTTCAGTCAACATAATCATAAACTGAAAGAATAAGAATTCCTAAGAAATTTTTGAAAGAGAAAACCTAGCAGTTATTAAACCATAAAGCTAGAATAATTGAAATACTGTATTACTGATGCAAAAAATGGAATATTTTAGTGAATCTCAATACAGACTAGAATATAAAAAACCAATTTATGAATGCATGATAAATTATGTATTATAAACTAATGTGGGCAAAGGACTGGATTTCTAACCGTAAAAGCAATAGAAAAACATGTCAAAGATAACATTTTTTTTGACCACATAGAAATTTAAGCATTTATATAACAAAAAAGTATAAAGATTAAAAGCAAATTATAAACTGTGAAAAATATTTACAGTATAAGTGACATGCATGAAGCAAATATCTTTACTCTGGAAAGGTGCCCCTGAAAATCTATAACAAGAAAACTTCAACCCAGATTGAGAGTAGTCAGTGGACAGGAATAGTAACTCAACAAACACACACATTGGCTAATAAGCATGAAAAATATTTATCATCGCTAGTATCAAAGAATGCAATTTAATGTGACAATGAGATAGTTTTTCACATATCAAATTGGAAAAGAATTTTACTAATGACAAAAAAAAAGGAAGAATTTTACTAATGATCATTTAGTAAGTGATTTATTGCATATTTACTGTGTGCTAGGCACTCTTCTGAGTGTGCCTATGTAATATATCATTTAAACACCATAACAACTTTGCAAAGTAGGCAATATTGCTATGCTGACTTAATAGAAGAGAAACCAAGACAGAGAACAGCTAAGGAACTCCTCTCAGCTTAGCAACTCTTCCCAGTTCACACAGCCAGGATGTGGTCCAGTCAAGGTTCAATTTTAGGCAGTTTGATTCAGGAACCCGATCCCAGTGCTAAGCTATGAGGCAAGAGTTAGTGTTGGGAGGAAGTCGTGAAACAAACACTCTTCTGTGCTGCTGGTGGTAGAATAAATTGGTAACACCTCTTTTAAAAGCAATTTGACCATAAGTATCAAGGATCTTAAAAGGATTTGTAGTTCCTGATCCAATAACTTCACTTCCAAGATTCAAATTCTAAAGATGTTAGAGATAGAAATAGAGAATTACATGAAGAATATTTATTATAGAATTATCTATAAAACTGAGAAACTTAGATACAAACCAAAGTGTTCAACAACAGAAAAACATTTACTAATAATACAGAACAGAAAGACTTGAGCAAACACATCAGGGTGTTCACAGTAATTATCTTGGAGAGGTAGAATTGGGTGAACTTGATTTCCTCTTAATACTCTTTTCTGCCTTCTAAACTTTCTACAAAGAAATCTATGAGTTTTTTTCTGTAATTTAATCCGTAAAAAAAGCAAACGAACATTAGATTATCTTAACAGAATTATTTGGAACATGATGAATGGTTTTTACTCCTTTTAGGAGATAAATTATATACCAGTTAGAGGTATTCCCCAATCCTATCCATTCAAAACTAAGAGCAGAAGCAGAGTGATTATTTCTGTCAAAAATCCAGCTACAGAGAGAAGGCCACAACTCTGTCGCCATGAAGAGAGAAGAGAACTGCCTGAACTACCCAAGCCATAAGCAAAGAATGCTCACAAACTTATAGTCTTAGTTGTTGGTAGTGTGCTTGTGCTCAGTCATGTCCAATTCTTTGTGATCCCATGGACTGTAGGCTGCCAGGCTCCTCTGTCCATAAAATTTTCCCAGCAAGAAAACTGGAGCAGGTTGCCATTTCCTTCTCCTGAGAATCTTCCCAACCCAGGGATCAAACCCTTGACTCTTGCATCTCTTTTGTCTCCTGCATTGGCAGGCGGATTCTTTACCACTGCACCAGCTGGGAAGCCTGATGGCCTTAGTGGCAGGAACAAAATTCTCTGGTGTACCTTCTGAAAACAATTTCCTTTGATCAGCACTGCCAAGGTCTGGATAAGAAATGTCCGTATTCTCTGGCTGTCGTATTTTTATAGCACCCTACAGAAGAGTTGATGCCAGAAGACATGAACTCAGCTCTAAATTTCTCAGCTGCATGACTCTGACCCAATCATTTTATTAGTCTCTCTCAATCTTAATATTGTCATTTCCCAAATAGGAATATAAAAAGTGCACAGCCAATCAGTTCAAATGCCTTAAAATGTATAGGAGTAATTTGGATATAAAAATTCTATAAAACTGAGAAACTTAGATACAAACCAAAGTGTTCAACAACAGAAAAACATTTACTAATAATACAGAACAGAAAGACTTGAGCAAACACATCAGGGTGTTCACAGTAATTATCTTGGAGAGGTAGAATTGGGTGAACTTGATTTCCTCTTAATACTCTTTTCTGCCTTCTAAACTTTCTACAAAGAAATCTATGAGTTTTTTTCTGTAATTTAATCCGTAAAAAAAGCAAACGAACATTAGATTATCTTAACAGAATTATTTGGAACATGATGAATGGTTTTTACTCCTTTTAGGAGATAAATTATATACCAGTTAGAGGTATTCCCCAATCCTATCCATTCAAAACTAAGAGCAGAAGCAGAGTGATTATTTCTGTCAAAAATCCAGCTACAGAGAGAAGGCCACAACTCTGTCGCCATGAAGAGAGAAGAGAACTGCCTGAACTACCCAAGCCATAAGCAAAGAATGCTCACAAACTTATAGTCTTAGTTGTTGGTAGTGTGCTTGTGCTCAGTCATGTCCAATTCTTTGTGATCCCATGGACTGTAGGCTGCCAGGCTCCTCTGTCCATAAAATTTTCCCAGCAAGAAAACTGGAGCAGGTTGCCATTTCCTTCTCCTGAGAATCTTCCCAACCCAGGGATCAAACCCTTGACTCTTGCATCTCTTTTGTCTCCTGCATTGGCAGGCGGATTCTTTACCACTGCACCAGCTGGGAAGCCTGATGGCCTTAGTGGCAGGAACAAAATTCTCTGGTGTACCTTCTGAAAACAATTTCCTTTGATCAGCACTGCCAAGGTCTGGATAAGAAATGTCCGTATTCTCTGGCTGTCGTATTTTTATAGCACCCTACAGAAGAGTTGATGCCAGAAGACATGAACTCAGCTCTAAATTTCTCAGCTGCATGACTCTGACCCAATCATTTTATTAGTCTCTCTCAATCTTAATATTGTCATTTCCCAAATAGGAATATAAAAAGTGCACAGCCAATCAGTTCAAATGCCTTAAAATGTATAGGAGTAATTTGGATATAAAAATTCCTAGGTAAATGAAAACTATTATAAGTAGAGCTTTTTCCCTACCCAAAAGGGCTGTCATTATCATTGGTGAAACAGGTGACCTATTGTCGAAAAAGGACAGAAGCTGCATAGAACTCCATGTGCGCTGGATGCTGACCCTATTTCTTTAGACCTTGATCTTCTTAAGTCCCAGCTGCCCCCTCTCAACATGCCCAGGCCCTCAGGAATGGGAGAGAATTTGAGCTCCATCACTGAACTACAGCTTGGCCACCTCTGCCCAGTTTCAAAAGTACTTCCTTCATATGACCTCAATAGACTTCTAATGTAAACAAACACTTCCTTTGAATTTCATAGGACTGTATTTGCTATAGTCACATGTTTGTCTTAATGGGGGTAAATATCCAAAGTGTTGCCTTAAAAATGTTATTAAGCACTTTTTCCTAAGTTAATAAGTATAAAGAAAGATGCAAATACTTACATGGCAGCTGTGTATGTTTTTTAACCAAACACTTTTGTCTCATCAACCCTAGGTCAAGCAGACATGAGTAGCTCTGGCCCACAATGAGGCAAGAATTCTTAAAACATCCTCCAAAGTTCTTCTCATAGCAAATTCAGTAGGCCTCTAGAAGTTAATCCAAAGCTTGGGAAACTTGAGGTAATAATTAAGAGTCTCTGCCCAAGATTTTAAAGAGCTAATGTCTCAGCAAGGTCTGTGATAAATCTAGAAAGTCTGTAGACCTCAGTTTCTCCAATTATAAAACCAAGTCAACTTACCCTGAGATAATTCCTAACTGAAAAGTCCATGACCATAACTGTCAATGTAATTTAGTTCTTGAGCTTTCCTCATGGCTCATCAGTAAAGAATCCTCTTGCAATGCAGAAGACATGGGTTTGATACCTGGGTCAGGAAGATCCCCTGGAGGAGGAAATGGTAACCCATTCCAGTATTCTTGCCTGAAAAATCTTCTAGAGAGAGGAGCCTGGTGGGCTACAGTCCAAAGGGTCATAAAGAGTTGAATCTTGGCCTAAATTCCCATTCTTAGTCTCTCTCTCTCTCTAGACAAAGTACAAATGAAATTCATAGTTTTTCCACTTCTCCCTGAGAAGAACCATGCCTCGGGCTAACAGGGGTTCCTGCCCCGAGGCCCTCCCTTTCGAGGAACTTCTTCCAGGGCCCTCCTCCAGCTGCTTTTTATCCACACAGATCAAGGACACTGCAGGGCCAAGGGATGTGTCCAACAAGAGCCTGCTCCACACGTCCTGTGTTAATCAACTCCAGCTGTCATAATAAAATACTACAGACCAGGGGCTTAAATATTAGAAATGTATTTTCTCACAGTATAGAAGCTATAGGCTTCCCAGGTGGCTCTGTGGTAAAGAATTTCTGCTCATTGCTATAGTCAGCCACCTGTTTCGTACTTCCTTCATATGACCTCAATAGACTTCTAATGTAAACAAACACTTCCTTTGAATTTCATAGGACTGTATTTGCTATAGTCACATGTTTGTCTTAATGGGGGTAAATATCCAAAGTGTTGCCTTAAAAATGTTATTAAGCACTTTTTCCTAAGTTAATAAGTATAAAGAAAGATGCAAATACTTACATGGCAGCTGTGTATGTTTTTTAACCAAACACTTTTGTCTCATCAACCCTAGGTCAAGCAGACATGAGTAGCTCTGGCCCACAATGAGGCAAGAATTCTTAAAACATCCTCCAAAGTTCTTCTCATAGCAAATTCAGTAGGCCTCTAGAAGTTAATCCAAAGCTTGGGAAACTTGAGGTAATAATTAAGAGTCTCTGCCCAAGATTTTAAAGAGCTAATGTCTCAGCAAGGTCTGTGATAAATCTAGAAAGTCTGTAGACCTCAGTTTCTCCAATTATAAAACCAAGTCAACTTACCCTGAGATAATTCCTAACTGAAAAGTCCATGACCATAACTGTCAATGTAATTTAGTTCTTGAGCTTTCCTCATGGCTCATCAGTAAAGAATCCTCTTGCAATGCAGAAGACATGGGTTTGATACCTGGGTCAGGAAGATCCCCTGGAGGAGGAAATGGTAACCCATTCCAGTATTCTTGCCTGAAAAATCTTCTAGAGAGAGGAGCCTGGTGGGCTACAGTCCAAAGGGTCATAAAGAGTTGAATCTTGGCCTAAATTCCCATTCTTAGTCTCTCTCTCTCTCTAGACAAAGTACAAATGAAATTCATAGTTTTTCCACTTCTCCCTGAGAAGAACCATGCTTAGGGCTCAAAGGGGTTCCTGCCCCGAGGCCCTCTCTTTAGAGGAACTTCTTCCAGGGCCCTCCTCCAGTTGCTTTTTCTCCACACAGATCAAGGACACTGCAGGGCCAAGGGATGTGTCCAACAAGAGCCTGCTCCACACGTCCTGTGTTAATCAACTCCAGCTGTCATAATAAAATACTACAGACCAGGGGCTTAAATATTAGAAATGTATTTTCTCACAGTATAGAAGCTATAGGCTTCCCAGGTGGCTCTGTGGTAAAGAATTTGCCTACCAATGCAGGAGACACCAGAGATGCGGGTTTGGTCTCTGGGTTAGGAAGATCCCCGGGAGGAAGAAATGGCAACCCACTCCAATATATCTTGCCAGGAAAATCCCATAAACAGAGGAGCCTGGCAGGCTACAGTCCATGGGGTTGCAAAGAATCAACACAACAGGGTGAATGAGCACACACACACTTCCTTGGAGGTCCTATCTTCAAATATAGCCATACTGGAAGTCAGAACTTCAAATATATAAATTCTGGGGAACACAAACATTTAGTGTACAACATTCCCCTTAGGAGTTCCTAGTATCCAGGACTCCACCTGGGACTTCTCTAAAGATTTCTAATTAATACACTTTGAACACTGAGTTGTGTAGGGGCAGGGGCCAGTCATGGGGGTGAGGAAGGTACTCCCTCAACATTGAGACAGGACACAGGAAGGAACTGGGCAATGGAAGAGGCTCAGGGCCAGGGGCTGGACTCTGGCTCCATCTCTGCCTCCAGCTTCTGGCATGGAACTCTGAGTCCGTATTCCAACCTGAACTTCCAGGTGGTTGTAAAGAAATATTCGTCAAGATAGGAGGATTTTTAAAATGTTTTATTTAACAGTTTTCTAGCTTGATCTATAACATTTTCCATTTTATTGAGATATATTTGACACATAACATTGTATAAGTTTAAGGTGTACAACCTAATGATTTGATGTATATATATACTGTGAAATGATTAACACAAAAAGCATTGTATACAGGCCTAAATTCCCATTCTTAGTCTCTCTCTCTCTAGACAAAGTACAAATGAAATTCATAGTTTTTCCACTTCTCCTGAGAAGAACCATGCTTAGGGCTCAAAGGGTTCCTGCCCGAGGCCCTCTCTTTAGAGGAACTTCTTCCAGGGCCCTCCTCCAGTTGCTTTTTCTCCACACAGATCAAGGACACTGCAGGGCCAAGGGATGTGTCCAACAAGAGCCTGCTCCACACGTCCTGTGTTAATCAACTCCAGCTGTCATAATAAAATACTACAGACCAGGGGCTTAAATATTAGAAATGTATTTTCTCACAGTATAGAAGCTATAGGCTTCCCAGGTGGCTCTGTGGTAAAGAATTTGCCTACCAATGCAGGAGACACCAGAGATGCGGGTTTGGTCTCTGGGTTAGGAAGATCCCCGGGAGGAAGAAATGGCAACCCACTCCAATATATCTTGCCAGGAAAATCCCATAAACAGAGGAGCCTGGCAGGCTACAGTCCATGGGGTTGCAAAGAATCAACACAACAGGGTGAATGAGCACACACACACTTCCTTGGAGGTCCTATCTTCAAATATAGCCATACTGGAAGTCAGAACTTCAAATATATAAATTCTGGGGAACACAAACATTTAGTGTACAACATTCCCCTTAGGAGTTCCTAGTATCCAGGACTCCACCTGGGACTTCTCTAAAGATTTCTAATTAATACACTTTGAACACTGAGTTGTGTAGGGGCAGGGGCCAGTCATGGGGGTGAGGAAGGTACTCCCTCAACATTGAGACAGGACACAGGAAGGAACTGGGCAATGGAAGAGGCTCAGGGCCAGGGGCTGGACTCTGGCTCCATCTCTGCCTCCAGCTTCTGGCATGGAACTCTGAGTCCGTATTCCAACCTGAACTTCCAGGTGGTTGTAAAGAAATATTCGTCAAGATAGGAGGATTTTTAAAATGTTTTATTTAACAGTTTTCTAGCTTGATCTATAACATTTTTCCATTTTTATTGAGATATATTTGACACATAACATTGTATAAGTTTAAGGTGTACAACCTAATGATTTGATGTATATATATACTGTGAAATGATTAACACAATAAGCTTAGTTAGCATCCATCACCTCCTATACTTACAGTTCTTTTCTTGTGATAAGAACCTTACTATTGACTCTCTTAACAATATTCAAATATGTAATATAGTATTGTTAACTATAGTCACCGTACTATACATTACAGCCCCAGAACTAATTTATTTATTTAAAAGGTATAGCTGACCTGATCTATAACTTTTTTTCTTTTTTTTGGCCACTTCTATTGGTCTTTCATCTATTAATTTTCTTTTTTTTTAAAGATTTATTTATTTATTTATTTTGGTGGGGTGAGGCGGGGAGGGAGGGGAGCAGGCGGACCACTTCTATTGGTCTTTCATTTGTCCTTTTTTTTTTTAATCCATCTTTGTTCTCTGGCCCGTGTGGGCCCCCCATCGCCGTGGCCTCTGTCACCGGCTCTGGGCGCATGCGCTCCAGAGCTCCGGCTTGGTAATTGGACACATCAGTCCAGCCGCTCCGCGGCACGTGGGATCTTCCCAGGCCAGGGATTGAACTGGCGCCCCTTGCACTGCAAGGTGGTGTCCGTTACCCTCTGGACCACCAGGGAAGCCCTGATCCATAACTTTTAAGCAGATAAAATACGGTAGGTGGGCTTCATTGATACTCCATCTGGTTCTCTACAGATGTGAGGAGCAAACCTGGTAGCAATGCTGTTCAAGTTCCCTCTGGACTCCCTTTTCACCTCTATCCCTAATGAATTATCTAGCCTTTGTCAGGTAAGAAAGTTAGGGAGAAAAATATTAATCCAATTCTACCTGAAATCAAGTTCTTGACCCATCCCTACTATATGCTGAGAATTCTATGTCATGATTTCAGTCTCACAGGACTAACTAATATTTAATTCAGGGTAGATTTCCTATGTCATTGCTGACTCTGGCTCCACTCTGCTCCATTCCAACCTGAACTTCCAGGTGGTTGTAAAGAAATATTCGTCAAGATAGGAGGATTTTTAAAATGTTTTATTTAACAGTTTTCTAGCTTGATCTATAACATTTTCCATTTTATTGAGATATATTTGACACATAACATTGTATAAGTTTAAGGTGTACAACCTAATGATTTGATGTATATATATACTGTGAAATGATTAACACAATAAGCTTAGTTAGCATCCATCACCTCCTATACTTACAGTTCTTTTCTTGTGATAAGAACCTTACTATTGACTCTCTTAACAATATTCAAATATGTAATATAGTATTGTTAACTATAGTCACCGTACTATACATTACAGCCCCAGAACTAATTTATTTATTTAAAAGGTATAGCTGACCTGATCTATAACTTTTTTTCTTTTTTTTGGCCACTTCTATTGGTCTTTCATCTATTAATTTTCTTTTTTTTTAAAGATTTATTTATTTATTTATTTTGGTGGGGTGAGGCGGGGAGGGAGGGGAGCAGGCGGACCACTTCTATTGGTCTTTCATTTGTCCTTTTTTTTTTTAATCCATCTTTGTTCTCTGGCCCGTGTGGGCCCCCCATCGCCGTGGCCTCTGTCACCGGCTCTGGGCGCATGCGCTCCAGAGCTCCGGCTTGGTAATTGGACACATCAGTCCAGCCGCTCCGCGGCACGTGGGATCTTCCCAGGCCAGGGATTGAACTGGCGCCCCTTGCACTGCAAGGCGGTGTCCTTACCCACTGGACCACCAGGGAAGCCCTGATCCATAACTTTTAAGCAGATAAAATACGGTAGGTGGGCTTCATTGATACTCCATCTGGTTCTCTACAGATGTGAGGAGCAAACCTGGTAGCAATGCTGTTCAAGTTCCCTCTGGACTCCCTTTTCACCTCTATCCCTAATGAATTATCTAGCCTTTGTCAGGTAAGAAAGTTAGGGAGAAAAATATTAATCCAATTCTACCTGAAATCAAGTTCTTGACCCATCCCTACTATATGCTGAGAATTCTATGTCATGATTTCAGTCTCACAGGACTAACTAATATTTAATTCAGGTTTGCTATTTGCCAGTTGGTGTGGTAAGCCCTTTACATGTTGTGATTCATTTGATCCTTTGAGCAACCTGTGATATAACATTATTGCTATTCCTATTTTATAAATAAGGATATAGAAACACAAAGATATTAGGAAACATATCCAAGATCATCCAACTAGTAAGTGGCAGAGCTAGGATTTGAACTAAACAGTTTGGCCTTAAGATCTTGTTCTTAACCATTTTGCTATAAACCACTCAAATAAGACGTATTATTTATTGAGCACTCCCTGTGAACCAAACCCTGTTATTACTAATACCATGAGGTTGGTACTATTATATTCTCATTTTACAGGTGAGGAAACTGTACTAAGAAACCACTCAAAGGTATACGCCTTACAAGCCACGCTGGTAGATTTAAACATGGGTAATCTTATTCCAAGCACATGCTCTTAACTAGACCATTTCTGCTTGTTCAGTGTCCTTCCTTGAAGAACACACAGGTGGCCAGAAGGGCCTGATATATCAATGGGTCAGACTGTGACAGTTACCACAGAGGAAATTCATCTATGCTCAATGAAGAAACAGGCTGTTTTGAGTAATGCAGCAATTTGAGGAAGTTAAATGGATTAAGATTACAGGTCATGTTTCGCATTAGGAAATATAGTTGTATTTTTAGTTCTTGTGGCTTGATACAAAATCTCAGAGTGATTCATTAGATTCTTACTTTAAGCGTGTCTTCAATCCTGGTAAGAGTGATCCATGCCTTGGAAATTTATGAGCTATTTGATGCAGGTGAGCGCTAAAGCAGCCTAACCCTTAGATCTGTTTCAGTCTAATCCAACTAATCCTCTAATCTAATGATCTGAGGTCTTTGATAGTATAATAAATTCCTCCACAGCCAAGAAATCTGAAAGTTTGTCAGCTGGGAGGCTTTTGCAATAATGCCACAGTTTGCCTGCTTGAGAGCATTACTGAAGTCCTCACTGATGTGATCGAAACCTGGAAACATAATATGAAGCATGCGGAAAACACACATCTTCCCACTAAAACTAATCAATAAATCACTAAGAGGCAAAATGGATCAGAAAATGATTTCAGTCTCACAGGACTAACTAATATTTAATTCAGGTTTGCTATTTGCCAGTTGGTGTGGTAAGCCCTTTACATGTTGTGATTCATTTGATCCTTTGAGCAACCTGTGATATAACATTATTGCTATTCCTATTTTATAAATAAGGATATAGAAACACAAAGATATTAGGAAACATATCCAAGATCATCCAACTAGTAAGTGGCAGAGCTAGGATTTGAACTAAACAGTTTGGCCTTAAGATCTTGTTCTTAACCATTTTGCTATAAACCACTCAAATAAGACGTATTATTTATTGAGCACTCCCTGTGAACCAAACCCTGTTATTACTAATACCATGAGGTTGGTACTATTATATTCTCATTTTACAGGTGAGGAAACTGTACTAAGAAACCACTCAAAGGTATACGCCTTACAAGCCACGCTGGTAGATTTAAACATGGGTAATCTTATTCCAAGCACATGCTCTTAACTAGACCATTTCTGCTTGTTCAGTGTCCTTCCTTGAAGAACACACAGGTGGCCAGAAGGGCCTGATATATCAATGGGTCAGACTGTGACAGTTACCACAGAGGAAATTCATCTATGCTCAATGAAGAAACAGGCTGTTTTGAGTAATGCAGCAATTTGAGGAAGTTAAATGGATTAAGATTACAGGTCATGTTTCGCATTAGGAAATATAGTTGTATTTTTAGTTCTTGTGGCTTGATACGAAATCTCAGAGTGATTCATTAGATTCTTACTTTAAGCGTGTCTTCAATCCTGGTAAGAGTGATCCATGCCTTGGAAATTTATGAGCTATTTGATGCAGGTGAGCGCTAAAGCAGCCTAACCCTTAGATCTGTTTCACTCTAATCCAACTAATCCTCTAATCTAATGATCTGAGGTCTTTGATAGTATAATAAATTCCTCCACAGCCAAGAAATCTGAAAGTTTGTCAGCTGGGAGGCTTTTGCAATAATGCCACAGTTTGCCTGCTTGAGAGCATTACTGAAGTCCTCACTGATGTGATCGAAACCTGGAAACATAATATGAAGCATGCGGGAAAACACACATCTTCCCACTGCCAAAGTTTCATATCTAAAGGTTCACTCATTGCCAACAGGATCACTAAGAGGCAAAATGGATCAGAAAATATCATTCTTTAACCCCAGCTCTGATGACACAGCTCTCTAGTGTGACTGAATCATGTTATTGCTATAGTCAAGGGCCCAGTGAATTCCCAGGGCCACATCTTGGCTCAGGGTAACTTTAAGTGTTTTCAGTACTTTTGTGTAGTGCAGGGTTTTGTTTGCTGATCTTCATTGTTTTTGAAAATATTGTTTGATTATAGGGACGGGCCTACGTTGAGTAGGTTAAAATATAAGCTCATAGTCAATACAAAAAGTGCTTAGCTCAGGGGAGAAGATATATGCCTATGCAGTGTGATTTCTTGGGAAAGAGCCTGTATGTCAAAACAAAAAACATATACATCCTTTTTCCTTACCTTCAGTGTCCTCCTCAATTAGTGTCTTAGATACAGACACACTTTATTTATCCAAACAAAGCTTTGTCCAAAATATCCTATCAGAAAAAAACAGGTAGAGGACTCCTGAGAGTCCTTTGTACACCAAGAAGATCAAACCAGTCCTAAAGGAAATCAACCCTGAATATTCATTAAAAGGACTGATACTGGAGCTGAAGTTCCAATAATTTGGCCAGCTGATGCAAAGAGCCAACTCATTGGAAAAGACTCTGATCCTGGGAAAGTTTGAGGGCAGGAGGAGAAAGGTACAACACAGAATGAAATGGTTGGATGGTATCATTGACTGAATGGACATGAATTTGAGCAAACTCAGGAAGATAGTGGAGGACAAAGAAGTCTGTCATGCTGCAGTTCATGGGGTCAGGGTTAGTCATGGCTTAGTGACTGAACAACAACCACCCAATTATATTCAAATTACTTGTTCAGAATACTATAGGTTATGTTAAGATAGTGAATCTCAAATTTTACTAGGCATCAGAATCGTCTGCAGGGTTTTTTAAAACATAGATTTCTGGACCTCACCCTGAAAGTTTCTAATTTAGTAGGTCTGAAGTTAGGCCTGAGAACACGTGTTTTTAATAAGTTCCCAAGTGATTCCACTGCTACTGGTGCATGAACTGTAGTTTAAGAGTCACTGGGCTGATGGTTTCTAAACTTTTTTTCTTCATATTCACGTACCTGTGCATAGATCACAGAGGATAGGATGTTCTCCTGTCAGCCACAGGGGATCACCAGGACACTGATCCTGGCTGTACCTTAAAATCATATTCGAGCTTTGAAAAAAAAATAAACATTCAGAACTGTACCTCAGACGAAAGAACTCTCAGAACACCTGGAGGTTGCCCCCAGGCCTTGGAAATTTGTTTTTTCAATTCTCCAGGTAATTTTAAAACAAGGGTTGAGAACCTTCACTAGTATAAGATCTTCTTGAGAGGATCTGAGGCAGAGATTTACAGTTTAACACCCTTCCCCAGGTATTTTTAATACATCCTCAGGGGATAATATTTCTTCTGCTCATCTTGTAACCAGATTGAAAATCACAGTAGTCAAAGGGTAAAGTATGAACATGTGTGTGGTCAGGCCAATCCAGAAGTTCTCTTGCTCTTTGTACATGCCCTGTTCAACCAGCCTTGCTTCACCTAGACCCTACTCCTGTGAACATGCTTGCCCCCTGCCCCAGCTAGTGACTGTTCAAATCCTTAGGCCAGAAAGTCTCCACCTGCTAATTTATTAAAGGAAAACATCTGCCCTCATGATGGTCATTAGCCTGAGGGGCTGAGAGAGACGTGGCTTAGCTGCTTGTTTCTCTGGTAGTTGATGAGTCAATCTGAGGTCAATTTCTCCTAGAAATGGTAGCCTCCTCTCTTCCCTCCCTCCTTCACCCTGCACCCCACCAAGAGAGAAGATTGCTGCCACGTTCTGCCTACTGTCTGCCACATACAGTGGCATGCCACTCCAGCACCTTTTGCTGCAGACATGTAAGTTCCCCTGCTCAACAAATCATTGCTGTCTCCGTTGCTGTCTATGGGCTCTTGCTTCCGCCTCTAAACTGGGCAGCTACGGGGCTTGCAGGTCTGTGGATACAGCCCAACAGCATGACATTCTCAAAAGGCATAGATTCTGGAACCTCCACCCTGAAAGTTTCTAATTTAGTAGGTCTGAAGTTAGGCCTGAGAACACGTGTTTTAATAAGTTCCCAAGTGATTCCACTGCTACTGGTGCATGAACTGTAGTTTAAGAGTCACTGGGCTGATGGTTTCTAAACTTTTTTTCTTCATATTCACGTACCTGTGCATAGATCACAGAGGATAGGATGTTCTCCTGTCAGCCACAGGGGATCACCAGGACACTGATCCTGGCTGTACCTTAAAATCATATTCGAGCTTTGAAAAAAAAATAAACATTCAGAACTGTACCTCAGACGAAAGAACTCTCAGAACACCTGGAGGTTGCCCCCAGGCCTTGGAAATTTGTTTTTTCAATTCTCCAGGTAATTTTAAAACAAGGGTTGAGAACCTTCACTAGTATAAGATCTTCTTGAGAGGATCTGAGGCAGAGATTTACAGTTTAACACCCTTCCCCAGGTATTTTTAATACATCCTCAGGGGATAATATTTCTTCTGCTCATCTTGTAACCAGATTGAAAATCACAGTAGTCAAAGGGTAAAGTATGAACATGTGTGTGGTCAGGCCAATCCAGAAGTTCTCTTGCTCTTTGTACATGCCCTGTTCAACCAGCCTTGCTTCACCTAGACCCTACTCCTGTGAACATGCTTGCCCCCTGCCCCAGCTAGTGACTGTTCAAATCCTTAGGCCAGAAAGTCTCCACCTGCTAATTTATTAAAGGAAAACATCTGCCCTCATGATGGTCATTAGCCTGAGGGGCTGAGAGAGACGTGGCTTAGCTGCTTGTTTCTCTGGTAGTTGATGAGTCAATCTGAGGTCAATTTCTCCTAGAAATGGTAGCCTCCTCTCTTCCCTCCCTCCTTCACCCTGCACCCCACCAAGAGAGAAGATTGCTGCCACGTTCTGCCTACTGTCTGCCACATACAGTGGCATGCCACTCCAGCACCTTTTGCTGCAGACATGTAAGTTCCCCTGCTCAACAAATCATTGCTGTCTCCGTTGCTGTCTATGGGCTCTTGCTTCCGCCTCTAAACTGGGCAGCTACGGGGCTTGCAGGTCTGTGGATACAGCCCAACAGCATGACATTCTCAAAAGATAAATGGTCAGTGTCACTTTTCTAGAGTCTTCTGTGATTGTCATTTTTCTTTTGTTTTGTTTTTTTTACCTATAGTTGATTAAGAGAAGGATAAGTAGCAAGTTTGAAGTAATAGTAAGATAAAGAAGCTAGAATAAGCATGATTGGTTCCTTCTTCTGGGCTTTTCTCCTTTCCCACTTTCACCCCTATGCCCTCCTTCTGTACCAACTGATACCTGGACCAGAGGGAAGGCTGGACCCCATTTGGCTAAGACAGATAACCTGGAGTACCCTGATAACTTTTGATACATAAGGCCTTTTGACACTGAAGATGTGGCCCCCAGAAACAAGGGTCGTCTGTGAGAGTGTTACAGTGAAAGCCCCAGGCTCCCAGAGACACTTAGAGCCAAAGCTACGTGATCACTTGTACTAACTGGCTCAAAATCAGATGTTGCTAGACAATGACCCTGAAATCTACAGTTTCCCAGTGCAATATTAACACTCCCTGAATGACTAAGTGTGAGATACCTATCATCCTGGAGTTTCAAGTTTTCCCACATGTACAATGAGGAAAGCATGCTAATCTATCTACCAGAGAGGTATTGTTAAGACCAACTAACATGTTCTTGTGTGTGTTAGTCACTCAGTCATGTCCAACTTTTTGAGGACTGTAGCCCGCCAGAGTCCGCTGTCCACGGAATTCTCCAGACAGGAATACTGGAGTCAGTTGCCATTCCCTTCTTACATAATGGAAAAGGAAAAATAGTCATACCTCAGCTATATTCTTTGGATTGAGTATACTGCCATTTTTAACTTTACAATATTTCTACACATCTAATTCCTCCCTTATAAATACCCAGAAATTCTAGAGTTTGTAATTCTATACCTTTAATACATGTACATATAATTCAACCTTTTAAATAACAAGCAGTCCATAAATGTTTGCTGACTAAATGATGGATGATGGATCAGTTAATTAAATGAAAGACTTCATTGCTGTCTCCGTTGCTGTCTATGGGCTCTTGCTTCCGCCTCTAAACTGGGCAGCTACGGCTTGCAGGTCTGTGGATACAGCCCAACAGCATGACATTCTCAAAAGATAAATGGTCAGTGTCACTTTTCTAGAGTCTTCTGTGATTGTCATTTTTCTTTTGTTTTGTTTTTTTTACCTATAGTTGATTAAGAGAAGGATAAGTAGCAAGTTTGAAGTAATAGTAAGATAAAGAAGCTAGAATAAGCATGATTGGTTCCTTCTTCTGGGCTTTTCTCCTTTCCCACTTTCACCCCTATGCCCTCCTTCTGTACCAACTGATACCTGGACCAGAGGGAAGGCTGGACCCCATTTGGCTAAGACAGATAACCTGGAGTACCCTGATAACTTTTGATACATAAGGCCTTTTGACACTGAAGATGTGGCCCCCAGAAACAAGGGTCGTCTGTGAGAGTGTTACAGTGAAAGCCCCAGGCTCCCAGAGACACTTAGAGCCAAAGCTACGTGATCACTTGTACTAACTGGCTCAAAATCAGATGTTGCTAGACAATGACCCTGAAATCTACAGTTTCCCAGTGCAATATTAACACTCCCTGAATGACTAAGTGTGAGATACCTATCATCCTGGAGTTTCAAGTTTTCCCACATGTACAATGAGGAAAGCATGCTAATCTATCTACCAGAGAGGTATTGTTAAGACCAACTAACATGTTCTTGTGTGTGTTAGTCACTCAGTCATGTCCAACTTTTTGAGGACTGTAGCCCGCCAGAGTCCGCTGTCCACGGAATTCTCCAGACAGGAATACTGGAGTCAGTTGCCATTCCCTTCTTACATAATGGAAAAGGAAAAATAGTCATACCTCAGCTATATTCTTTGGATTGAGTATACTGCCATTTTTAACTTTACAATATTTCTACACATCTAATTCCTCCCTTATAAATACCCAGAAATTCTAGAGTTTGTAATTCTATACCTTTAATACATGTACATATAATTCAACCTTTTAAATAACAAGCAGTCCATAAATGTTTGCTGACTAAATGATGGATGATGGATCAGTTAATTAAATGAAAGCATTTTCAAAATCAGATAATACCACTAATAAATAAAATCACAAGTTGTTAGTCTAAGTGAATAACTCAGTGACTATTTCCTAAGCTGAATTAATTACCCTAGTCCACAACAACTCTGCATTAGAGATATTAAATATGTGAAATATGTAATAAATTTCCAAATTGATTTATTCATGGCTAAGTTTGAGGAAACAGAAACAGAAAAAGTAACAGTTTTGTTAATGAACTTCTTGCTATGCGTTGACTGGGAAAATATAAGCCCCAAAATGCCTGCTGTGTTTTCCTTTCTCTTATTTTCCATAGCATTTAGCCCCCTTTCCCAAAATACTATATTGGAGAAGGAAATGACAACCCACTCCAGTATTTTTTCCTGGAAAACTCCATGGACAGAGAAGCCTGGCAAGCTACAGTCCAAGGGGTCTCTCAAGTTTATATATATGGCTCTTGGAGTTCACAGCTAATATGGTGAAATACAGTTGACCCTTGAAAAATGAGGTTAGGGACACCCACCCACCATGCACTTGAATATTTGAGTTTGTACAGTCAGCCTTCCACATCCAAGGTTCTAAGTCTATGGATTCAGTCAATTGTGGATTATGTGCTAAGTTGCTTCAGTCATGCCCTACTCTTTGCAGCCTTATGGACTGTAGCCCCCCAGGCTCCTCACATTCTCTAGGCAAGAATACTGGAAGTGGGTTGCCATTTCCCCCTCCAGGAGATCTTCCCAAGCCAGGGATCCAACCTGTGTCTTATGTCTCCTGCATTGGCAGGAGGGTTCTTTTTTCTTTATTTTATTTTATTTTTTACAGAGTTTTGTTGTTTCTGTTGTTCACACATCGACCTGAATCCGGGCAGGTGGGTTGTTTATCACTAGCGCCACCTGGGAAGCCCCAAAATACTGTAGACCAAGTGGCTTAAATGCAGAAATTTATTTCTCACGGTTTTGGAGGCTAGAAGTTCAAGATCAAAGTGCCAGTCTATTCAATTTCTGGTGAGAGCTCTCTTTGTGGCTTGCAGATAGCTGTCTTCTCATTGGCTCTCTACATAACCTTTTCTTGCTCGGTGCATGTACATATAATTCAACTTTTAAATAGTTAATGTCTGACTAAGTTTGAGGAAACTTTTGATAACCACTAATAAATAAAATCACAAGTTGTTAGTCTAAGTGAATAACTCAGTGACTATTTCCTAAGCTGAATTAATTACCCTAGTCCACAACAACTCTGCATTAGAGATATTAAATATGTGAAATATGTAATAAATTTCCAAATTGATTTATTCATGGCTAAGTTTGAGGAAACAGAAACAGAAAAAGTAACAGTTTTGTTAATGAACTTCTTGCTATGCGTTGACTGGGAAAATATAAGCCCCAAAATGCCTGCTGTGTTTTCCTTTCTCTTATTTTCCATAGCATTTAGCCCCTTCCAACATACTATATTGGAGAAGGAAATGACAACCCACTCCAGTATTTTTGCCTGGAAAACTCCATGGACAGAGAAGCCTGGCAAGCTACAGTCCAAGGGGTCTCTCAAGTTTATATATATGGCTCTTGGAGTTCACAGCTAATATGGTGAAATACAGTTGACCCTTGAAAAATGAGGTTAGGGACACCCACCCACCATGCACTTGAATATTTGAGTTTGTACAGTCAGCCTTCCACATCCAAGGTTCTAAGTCTATGGATTCAGTCAATTGTGGATTATGTGCTAAGTTGCTTCAGTCATGCCCTACTCTTTGCAGCCTTATGGACTGTAGCCCCCCAGGCTCCTCACATTCTCTAGGCAAGAATACTGGAAGTGGGTTGCCATTTCCCCCTCCAGGAGATCTTCCCAAGCCAGGGATCCAACCTGTGTCTTATGTCTCCTGCATTGGCAGGAGGGTTCTTTTTTCTTTATTTTATTTTATTTTTTACAGAGTTTTGTTGTTTCTGTTGTTCACACATCGACCTGAATCCGGGCAGGTGGGTTGTTTATCACTAGCGCCACCTGGGAAGCCCCAAAATACTGTAGACCAAGTGGCTTAAATGCAGAAATTTATTTCTCACGGTTTTGGAGGCTAGAAGTTCAAGATCAAAGTGCCAGTCTATTCAATTTCTGGTGAGAGCTCTCTTTGTGGCTTGCAGATAGCTGTCTTCTCATTGGCTCTCTACATAACCTTTTCTTGCTCGGTGCATGCAATGAAAAGAAAGAGCTCTTGCTTCTCTCCTTATAAAAACCATCAGTTCTATTAGGTTAGAATGCCACCCTTATCTCCTCATTTAATTATCTCCTAAAATCTCTATCTTCAAATACAATCACATTGGAGATTATAGGTTGATCATATAAATTTGGGGAGGAAGCAATTTAGTCCCTCATATAGTCTCTGTGCGCTGATCTCAGTTGCTCAGTTGTGTCTAACTCTTTGCAACCCTGTGGAGGGTAGCCCGCCAGGTTCCTCTGTTCATGGAATTTTCCAGGCAAGAATACTGGAGTGGGTTGTCATTTCTACCTCCAGAGGATCTTCCTGGCCCAGGGAGTGAACCCACACCTCTAGCATCTCCCACACTGAAGACAGGTTCTTAATTGCTGAGCCTCCAGGGAAGGCCCTAGCATAGTCTGTAGTCCTTTAAAGTAAACATTTTGGAAGACATGTTGTAACTCACTGTAATAAAACATTCTAGCAAAGGCATTTCAACAATGAAGCAAATTGTCTGCCCTTTAAGGCCGTGGCCTTCCGATCACTGGAAGCAGTAACTCAGTTTAAAGAACTGTTTTCACAATGTTATTAGAGGAGGGATTCCTACAGAGAACAGCATTTTAGAGCAGAAGACTGCTAAGCTCTCTTCAACTCAAAATTCCTACCATGTTAAAACTTTTAAAGTGTTGCTATTCTACCAGGTTAACCCACAAGTTGTCCTCCTCTCAAAGGACTGAAACCTTTAGTGGCTATATTGACAAAAGAAGAAAAGTCTAATAAGAGGTTTAGAACAACAAAACTCAAACAATTTTGAATTAAGGAAAACTTCACAATTCTTGGTTTTGCAAAGAGCAATATCTATGAGTCTCATCTGGATTTTGCTTGAGTTTATAATTTTGTGTGAGGTTGGGAGGAAGTGGTTTAAGTAAACTCTTAAGCTGCACCCTAAATACAGCTTGTTATCAGCTTCTTAAGAAACCCAAGAGGTTACCACCTGATTTTATGAATAAGGTGCTTCAAATTCTGGTGAGAGCTCTCTTTGTGTCTTGCAGATAGCTGTCTTCTCATTGGCTCTCTACATAACCTTTTCTTGCTCGGTGCATGCAATGAAAAGAAAGAGCTCTTGCTTCTCTCCTTATAAAAACCATCAGTTCTATTAGGTTAGAATGCCACCCTTATCTCCTCATTTAATTATCTCCTAAAATCTCTATCTTCAAATACAATCACATTGGAGATTATAGGTTGATCATATAAATTTGGGGAGGAAGCAATTTAGTCCCTCATATAGTCTCTGTGCGCTGATCTCAGTTGCTCAGTTGTGTCTAACTCTTTGCAACCCTGTGGAGGGTAGCCCGCCAGGTTCCTCTGTTCATGGAATTTTCCAGGCAAGAATACTGGAGTGGGTTGTCATTTCTACCTCCAGAGGATCTTCCTGGCCCAGGGAGTGAACCCACACCTCTAGCATCTCCCACACTGAAGACAGGTTCTTAATTGCTGAGCCTCCAGGGAAGGCCCTAGCATAGTCTGTAGTCCTTTAAAGTAAACATTTTGGAAGACATGTTGTAACTCACTGTAATAAAACATTCTAGCAAAGGCATTTCAACAATGAAGCAAATTGTCTGCCCTTTAAGGCCGTGGCCTTCCGATCACTGGAAGCAGTAACTCAGTTTAAAGAACTGTTTTCACAATGTTATTAGAGGAGGGATTCCTACAGAGAACAGCATTTTAGAGCAGAAGACTGCTAAGCTCTCTTCAACTCAAAATTCCTACCATGTTAAAACTTTTAAAGTGTTGCTATTCTACCAGGTTAACCCACAAGTTGTCCTCCTCTCAAAGGACTGAAACCTTTAGTGGCTATATTGACAAAAGAAGAAAAGTCTAATAAGAGGTTTAGAACAACAAAACTCAAACAATTTTGAATTAAGGAAAACTTCACAATTCTTGGTTTTGCAAAGAGCAATATCTATGAGTCTCATCTGGATTTTGCTTGAGTTTATAATTTTGTGTGAGGTTGGGAGGAAGTGGTTTAAGTAAACTCTTAAGCTGCACCCTAAATACTGCTTGTTATCAGCTTCTTAAGAAACCCAAGAGGTTACCACCTGATTTTATGAATAAGGTTGTAGGTGTCTTTCAAACTTCAGGTCAAAAAAACTAAGAAAAAGGTACTAGATTTAAAAAGAAAAATAGGAATATTATTTTACTGCTTTTCTTCCAGCAATTACATAGCCTCCTACTATGAATGCCAACTATAATAAATTTTCACCAAAAATTTTTAGTTCTGGATGAATCAAAACTACTTGGCAAGTAACACTATTTATTAATTCTGAACTGTTTTACTGTGAACTGCATTATGGTCAAAGTTGTTTTTTTGTTTTTTTTTTAATGTTGGCCTCTTTTATTGGTCCTTCATTTATTTATTTTCGTCCATCTTAATTCTTTGGCTTGTGTGGGCTTCCCATTGCAGTGGCCTCTCGTTGCAGAGCACTGGCTCTGGGTGCATGCGCTCTAGAACACTGGCTCATAATTGGACACACTGGTCCAGCTGCTCTGTGGGCATGTGGGATCTTCCTGTGCCAGGGATTGAACCAGTGCCCCTTGCACTGCATGGCAGACTCTTTACCTACTGGACCACCAGGGAAGCCCTGGTCAAAGTTTTTAAAATAGACTATTATGGATTAATATGTTTTGTATTTCATAAAAGTTATAAGTTGATGAATATAAGACATTAAATGAATTATTTGCAATTGATGTCTTAACTTAGTAAAGTGATAAAGAACCTGCCTGTCAATGCAGCAGACATAAAAAGAGTCAGGTTTGGGCTTCCCCTGGTGGTCCAGTGGGTAAGGACACCGCCTTGCAGTGCAAGGGGCGCCGGTTTGATCCCTGGCCTGGGAAGATCCCACGTGCCGCGGAGCGGCTGGATCGATGTGTCCAATTACCGAGCCGGAGCTCTGGAGCGCATGCACCCAGAGCTGGCACTCTGCAGCGACAGACACCACCGCGATGGGAGGCCCACAGGAGCCAAAGAACAAAGACCGATGAAAACAGAGAAATGAAAAGACCAATGGAAGTGGTCCGCCGGCTCCCTTCCCTCCCCAACCCGATCCACGCCCATAACAAATAAATAAATAAATCTTTAAAAAAAAAAAAAAAAAAAAGAGTCAGGTTTGATCCCTGGGTTAGGAAGATCCCCTGGAGGAGGGCATGGCAACCCCCTCTGTTTTTCTTGACTGGAGAATCCCATGAACAGAGGAGCCTGGCAGTCTCCAGTCCAAAGAGTCGCAAAGAGTAGGACACAACTACTTAGCATACACATAAGCTTAGTAAAATGAATTATACTGTTAAGAACATTAAGCAAAAAGGATATCAAAAGCTATACTTAGGGTAAATAGAGAATAATTTCCTAATAAATAAAGAGCAATGCTCCTAACACGCTTCAGTTAGGATTCAACAGTGTAAAATATGGTTGAGTTCAGTTTTCCCCTCTCTTTTAGATCCTTAGACACAGGGCAAAGAAGAGATTTCCCAATTGGAATACATACTTTATTGATGGATCCTAGCCTGGACTCACTTGTAGAGAAGGGTCTCTGTCATCAACTAAAGCAGCTTGTAGTCAGATAATCGTGTAATTTATATGTGAAGTGATGAGGGGAGTTTTGAGAGTAAAGGGGACGTAATGACACTGGCTTAACAGACAGACAGGAACTGTGCCAGCCCAAGCAGGACATTCAGTGACCATCTCCATAAGAGACATTGTACTGCGGCCCCAACCTCTGTCTCACCCCAAATATGAATAATTACTCTAAGACAGTGGTCCTTGAAGTGTGGTCCCAGACCAGCAGTACTAACATCACACAGGAGACTTGTTAGAACTGTAAATCCCAACCGAAGACCTACTGAACCAGAAGCTCTGAGGTAGGACAAGGTGGTAGTACGTGTTTGTACAAGCCCTCCCAGTGATTCCAATGCAGACTAAGGTTTGAGATCCATTGATGTAAGTCAGTCACAATATTCCATTTCCTTCGATGACAAGTTTAGGAGCCGGCAGGCCTAAAGCCAGTTTGAGGCAATGAAATACCAAGACAGGCTAGTTTGAGACTTCTGGAAAAGATAAATCAATCATCCTTTTGATGGATATAATAAGAGAAGATACTGCCTGACTGTTGGCAGTGACACTGGGAACCACAGAGCAGAAACATGAAAACCTGGCACTGTTTAGCTGCTAGACTGTGTTTATGAAGCAAAACCTGACACCATTTAGCAAGCCATCCAGAAGGTCATCCAATTTCTGGACTACGTGAAAGAATTAATGTGTGGAAGTCATTTCTGGTCCAACAGGCAGAAAGCATCCTTACACATGAGTGCTCATTCTCACTTGTCTTAAACCTACCTTGGCACTAAACCTTCACCCACCATGAGTGCCTTTCATACCTCTCTTCCTTCAGTCCCCACCCATTTTCACATAGTCAAACTTCATTCCTTCTTCAAAGTCCAATTCACCCACTCCTTCGTGAAGGTCATCCTGACTGCTCCAAATTGTCTCTCTTCTTTAGAATTCCCTTACTTTCTGAGCCACCGATCTGTTTTCATTATATACTACCTTCTATCACTTTCTCTTAAGTCTAAGTGCCTTATCACAGGTAAGTCTTTGGCACCTGGCTTTGTGTGTAGTGTTCTAGCCATGCTCAGGAATTATTTCCTACAGATGGTGATATGAAGGTAGAGGTTGGTACACCATCATTTGCTGCCATGGTTAGCAACTCTTCCCTATCCACAGGTCACAGACCTTCCCTGGTTATGACCACCACATCAAACCCTGTCTTGGGACTTCTCTAATGGTCCAGCGGTGGAGAATCCACCTTCCAATGCAGGGTACATGGGTTCTATCCCTGATTGGAGAACCAAGATCCCATGTGCCACAACTAAGCCCATGAACCAAAACTAAAGAGCCCTGCACACCACAGCTATTCAGCACTCATGTTCTATAGCCCATACTCTGCAACAAGAGAAGCCCCAGTGTATCACAAGACTCAGCACAGCCAAAAGAAAAAAAGAAAGAAAAACCCTGTCTTAATTACAACGCTAATACTGGCATGGCCTAAAACTAGGGTTAGACAACTTTATGACACCTATTAGTCAGCATCTCCAGAGGCAAAAATGCACAGATTACCAGGTAAATGTTTGATCATCCTGCCAGGACAGGACTTTACTGCACTGAAGCAGTTCTACGTGCTGAGTAGGAAATGGAATTTCTAGATTGTCATTAGAACCCAACCCCCTTCTCTGCATTGCTTTCTTCAGAATCTGGACCTGACCAGTGGGGTTTCGTTTGATGGCAGGAAGCTAAGGGTGTGAGGAGGTTTGTAAACCAGAGATTACTCGAGCTTCTAAGAAGACAGTACAGCTCAGAGTTTGAGGATGTGGGTTTTAGAGTTAGACTACCTGGATTAGACTCTTGGTGAAGACTGCTGTCTACTAATAATCTTGGGCAAGATATTGGACTTCTCTGTCTCTCATTCTCTCATCTATAAAATGGGATACCTATCTCATTTTCTGATATGCAAAATAAATAAGTTCATGTATGTAGAATCCTTGGCATCATAGTAAGCACTCAATAGCAGTTAGTGTTAGGAACCCTACTTCTCTGTGGCTCACTGCTGGCTTCCCTGTGCTTGTGGGAAGTGAAGGGCTTAGGACTTCCCTGTTCACAGGCAAGGCAGTGAGTGAAGAGTCTAGAGAGGAACTGGAGTCTCACGTGCAGCTAGAGAGAAGAGGCTTGGCCCCGGCTTTCTGCCTGCCCAGCAGCTGTGGTTTAACATCTGCATATAAAAAATACCACTGTCCTCTTAGCACCACACATCCCCCATCACAGAAGTCACGCACAAAGCAAGGAAGTTCTGTGGTTGTTATTAACTCCCTACAGCTTCTTAGTGCTTTGCAATCTTTGTCTCGTTAGACCCTCATACCATTCCTGGGCAGTATCCAGGGGCAGCCTTTGTTAGTTCCACATTACCCATTAGGAAAGTGAAATTCAGAGAAATTATGTGAATTTCTTTCCAAAGTCTGCATAGTCAGGAAGTTACAGAGGCAGAACTCAGAGATGTTCTGACCCTTAGTCATCTGCCCACCCCCTTCACAGCCCACATGCCTGGCACATGGAATGAGGTTTTACAAAGCAAAGCATAATCAGTATGTTCTACATATACGATAATTTTAGTCACATTGTAGAATAGTAAAAATCCTCTCACCTTCCTCTCCAAGACCCTTTGCTCAGTGTTTAAGTATGTGCACAGTCCCCAAGAAAAAGAGGAGACAGGTCTGTTTTTCAGTTAGTTATCCAAAAGTAGCTATTGTAGTGTTTTAACCCTAAACTGTAACCAAATTCTACGTGCTGAGTAGGAAATGGAATTTCTAGATTGTCATTAGAACCCAACCCCCTTCTCTGCATTGCTCTCTTCAGAATCTGGACCTGACCAGTGGGGTTTCGTTTGATGGCAGGAAGCTAAGGGTGTGAGGAGGTTTGTAAACCAGAGATTACTCGAGCTTCTAAGAAGACAGTACAGCTCAGAGTTTGAGGATGTGGGTTTTAGAGTTAGACTACCTGGATTAGACTCTTGGTGAAGACTGCTGTCTACTAATAATCTTGGGCAAGATATTGGACTTCTCTGTCTCTCATTCTCTCATCTATAAAATGGGATACCTATCTCATTTTCTGATATGCAAAATAAATAAGTTCATGTATGTAGAATCCTTGGCATCATAGTAAGCACTCAATAGCAGTTAGTGTTAGGAACCCTACTTCTCTGTGGCTCACTGCTGGCTTCCCTGTGCTTGTGGGAAGTGAAGGGCTTAGGACTTCCCTGTTCACAGGCAAGGCAGTGAGTGAAGAGTCTAGAGAGGAACTGGAGTCTCACGTGCAGCTAGAGAGAAGAGGCTTGGCCCCGGCTTTCTGCCTGCCCAGCAGCTGTGGTTTAACATCTGCATATAAAAAATACCACTGTCCTCTTAGCACCACACATCCCCCATCACAGAAGTCACGCACAAAGCAAGGAAGTTCTGTGGTTGTTATTAACTCCCTACAGCTTCTTAGTGCTTTGCAATCTTTGTCTCGTTAGACCCTCATACCATTCCTGGGCAGTATCCAGGGGCAGCCTTTGTTAGTTCCACATTACCCATTAGGAAAGTGAAATTCAGAGAAATTATGTGAATTTCTTTCCAAAGTCTGCATAGTCAGGAAGTTACAGAGGCAGAACTCAGAGATGTTCTGACCCTTAGTCATCTGCCCACCCCCTTCACAGCCCACATGCCTGGCACATGGAATGAGGTTTTACAAAGCAAAGCATAATCAGTATGTTCTACATATACGATAATTTTAGTCACATTGTAGAATAGTAAAAATCCTCTCACCTTCCTCTCCAAGACCCTTTGCTCAGTGTTTAAGTATGTGCACAGTCCCCAAGAAAAAGAGGAGACAGGTCTGTTTTTCAGTTAGTTATCCAAAAAGTAGCTATTGTAGTGTTTTAACCCTAAACTGTAACCAAATTCTATTTAACTTGAGTGTTTACCCAAATCTCTACTTCTTGCATTCACTTAAACCAAAGGTTTCGTATTTGACTAGATATAATGATTGTTTTCCTTCCTTCCACATTCAAGGCAAGAATGTGAAGTGCTGGGAAAGGTTTGGAGAGCTGGGACCGCCTCAGTGTGAACTCACTGTAACAAAGAACATTCTAAGCCCTCACATGAAGTAGAGAATCTTAACAGTGTGAATTGTGTTATGCAAGCAACTCCCGTTTAGGACAACTAATTTTGGGAGCAGAAGTTTTGTTTTCAGATTAGCTAGGAACAATGACGTAGCCATCAATGCGACAATCAGTCTTTGATCCTGAGTCATCTATACACTAAGTGGTAGAAAGCTTCAGTGCCTTTTGGACCTGGCTTCAAATCCTGACTCTGACATTTATCAGATCTGTCACCTTGAATAAGTGCCCTAGTTTCTCTGAGTTTTGACTTTATCTGCAAAATGGGAGACTAGTATCAACTTTCCAGATTGGTGGAAAGACTAAGTTATCTTAAGTAGAATACCTGATACATAATACAGATTCACAAATGGTAGGTATAATTTCTTATCCTAAGCAATTAACAAGAATAATACTATGGCAATGTTTCCTAAACAATATCTTTACAGATAATACAATTTATGATACCAGAACAATCCCTCTCTAACCTCTGTCAGACTCAGCCAGTTACTCAAAAACTTCTGTTATTTACATACAAAAGATTCTGTATCTCTGTGTAAAGGGAACATTTGAGGGTTAACGTTAGACCCAGGCTGCTCCACATCATTGGATCCTGTGTCACACTTACTTTGGACAGTGGAAACAGCCTGGGACTGTGAATTGTTGTCCCAGTTCTGCCGTTAACTATTTATTTGAACCAGGGACTAATTGGAAGCAGGGCAGTTCCCAATTTTCTCATCTGTAAAATAAGAAGCTTGGACATACAGTCAAATTTCTGGGCTATCTACCAATTCTTAATTGGTAGATAGTTAATGCTTCTGGAATTTGGAAAGAATCCTGCCTTGACTATTTGGCAAATGGGTAGCAAAAATTAGAAAGGTTAAAGAAAAAAAACATACTGCCACATCATTACCAAGAGCATCAAGTAGACAAATTGGCCATGTGTGTCTGTGTATCTATATATAAAATTAAGATAGTTATTTATGCTTATGTTTTTGTAAAATGGGAGACTAGTACCAAATTTATGTTTTTGCTGTTTTTTTGAGACCCTAAGCCACAAATCTCTATGAAGCTATCACAGTTTACTAGTCAATCTGTAAGTCTTTGAATGATTATACTTAATAGCAATAATAATCATAATGACAATAATAGCATACCATAATTTTATATTTTTCTACATAAGTCAAATTTACATATACTATCTGATTTAGATTTCATAATCACTTGGGTTTTTTTTAATAATTTTTTGGAGTATAGTTAACTTACAATGTGATAGTTTTACAGCAAAAATTTACAGCAAAGTAAATTATATATACATATGAAGTAAAAATAATGAAAATGTTAGTCACTCAGTCATGTCTGACTGTTTGCAACCCCATGGACTGCCAGGCTTCTCTGTCCATGGAATTCTTCAGGCAATAGTGGACTGTATAGCCATTCCCTTCTCCAGGGGGTCTTCTCAACCCAGAGACTGAATATGGATCTTTGGCATTGCAGGCAGATTCATTTATATATGTATGTATGTATGTATATATAGTAGTCGTGTTTATATGTTAGTCCCAATCTCCTAATTTATACTTCTCCCCACATTTCCCTTTTGGTAACCCTAAGTTTGATTTTGAGATCTGTGAGTCAGTTTCTGTTGTGTAAATGAGTTCATCTGTATCATTTGTTATTACATTCCACATATAAGTGATATCATATGATATTTTGTCTTTCTCAGACTTAATTCATTTAGTGTAGTAATCTCTAAATCCATCCATGATGCTGCAAATGGCATTTTCATTCTTTTTTATGGATGAGTAAAATTCTGTTGTAAATACATACAGCATCTTCTTTATTCCTCTGTTGATATACATTTAGGTTGCTTCCATGTCTGGGTATTGTAAAGAGTGTTGCAGTGAATATTGGGGTGCATATATCTTTTCATATTATGGTTTTCTGCAGATATAGGCCCCAGAGTGGGATTGTTGTATTATATTGTATTTCTATTTTTAGCTTTTTAAGGAATGTCCATACTCTTCTCCATATGGTCATAATAACTTGTGAAATAGATTATATTCCATTTTACAGATGAGGAAATGGAGATTCAGATGAGATAAATAATTTGCCTAAAGTTACTAGACCTAAGAAGTGGTGGAGTCATCTGGTCGTCTGTCTCTTCTGTAGTGACTCTTCTCAAACCCATAGTCATAAACACTAAGTCATTACCAATTGCCTGTCATGTAGAAGGTGTTTCCAGCCTCTCTTCTCCTAACTGGTTGCTTCTATCAAGGCCCAGCAGAACAGAAATCAGAGCCAACATCTGCCCACCACTTGACCAGTACCTTGCACCCTCACACATAATGTGATCATTATGAACTTCACTTAAAGACTAACACACAGAATGTCAAGTCATCTGAGGGCACAAAATAGCAATTAATAGTTCTCCATATTTGTATAGTTCCCCCTCTTCTAGAATGTTAGCTTTATAAGTGCTGTCATATAATTAACCCTCAAGCAGTGTTAATGATGTGACCTGTTTCCATATGTGTGAAAGGCCCAGGAAGAATATTGGAACTCATTACTTTACTAGCCTCAAAGAAGAAAATATTTTGTTTGGCACAATATTGACTGTTAATCCACAAGTTCAACCTGACTACTCTACTTAGGAAAAGCACAAATGAGTATGGACCCACAACTCAGGCTCTAAAATATTCTTGCCAAATCCAAGATAAATTGGCCCTCTTACAAGTGAAATTCCGACCAAAATGAAAAACACCTCACACAGAGGTGATACTGTGTGTCTTCAGAGACTGATGCCAGGGCCATGCTAGGGGTTTTCAGAGTCATACAATGCACCTCCTTCCACCATTATCCTAATTAATTTCTTCCCACTGTTTGGTCTTTTTGCCCAAGCTAGAGAGTTTCTCAGGTCGTGAAGGAGGATGTTGGTGTCTACAGTTTTTCTGTTGGGGGATGGTGGTGACAAGGAGGCCGAACGCTGCTAGGAAGCCAGAGCCTACGTTCTCCTTGTCCTCTCTCCTCACAAACCAAACCACAAAAGTCATGCAAAGAGGGACTTGAAGCTTGGCTGAAGGAGAGACAAGAGTAGTGGGGCACAGAAGAAGTCATATAGTTGGCCAGTAGGCACATGGAAAGACACCTGCCATCCCTAATTATTAGAGAAATGCAAATAAAAACTACCGTGAGGTACCACCTCACACCAGTCAGAAAGGCCATCATTAAAAAGTCTACAAATGGGGCTTCCCTGGTAGTCCAGTGGGTAAGGACACCGCCTTGCAGTGAGGGGCGCCGGTTCGATCCCTGGCCTGGGAAGATCCCACGTGCCTCAGAGCAGCTGGACTGATGTGTCCAATTAACGAGCCAGAGCTCTGGAGCACATGCTCCCAGAGCCAGTGCTCTGCGACACCAGGGGCCACCGTGATGGGAGGCTCACATGGGCCAAAGAACAAAGATGGATGAAAATAGACAAATGAAAGACCAGTAGAAGTAGCCCGCCTGCTCCCCTCCCCCCCCCCCCCCACCTAAAATAAAAAATAAATAAATAAATCTTTTTAAAAAAAAGTCTGCAAATGACAAATGTTGGAGAGGGTGTGGAGAAAAGGGAACCTTCCTACTCTATTGGTGAGAATGTAAATTGGGGTAGCCACTATGGTAAACTGTATGGAGTTGCCTCAGAAAACTAAAAATAGAATTACTATATGATCCAATAATCCCACCCTGGGCATATACACAGACAAAACTATAATTCAAAAAAAATACATGCACCCCAACATTCATAGCAGCACTATTCACAGTGGCCAGTGGAAACAACCTAAATGTCCATTGATAGATGAATGGATAAAGAAGATGTGGTACATATACACAATGGAATACTTCTCAGTCATAGAAAAAGAACAAAATAATACCATTTGCAACAACATGGATGCAGCTAGAGATTATTATACTAAATGAGGTAAGTCAGAAAAAGATAAATATCGTATGATGTCGCTCGTATGTAAAATCTAAAATAGTGCAAATGAACCTATCTATGAAACAGAAACAGACTCACAGACAGAAGAGAATTGTGACTGCCAAGGTGATGGAGAGGGAGAGAGATGGACTGGAAACTGGAGTTAATAAATGCAAACTGTTACATTTAGAATGTATATCAATAAGGTCCTACTGTATAGCACTGGGAACCATATCATCCAGTCTCTTTGGATAAATTATAATTGAAAACAATATTTTTTTTAAAAAGTTACTTATTTATTTTTAGCCATTCTGAAAACTACCGTGAGGTACCACCTCACACCAGTCAGAAAGGCCATCATTAAAAAGTCTACAAATGGGGCTTCCCTGGTAGTCCAGTGGGTAAGGACACCGCCTTGCAGTGAGGGGCGCCGGTTCGATCCCTGGCCTGGGAAGATCCCACGTGCCTCAGAGCAGCTGGACTGATGTGTCCAATTAACGAGCCAGAGCTCTGGAGCACATGCTCCCAGAGCCAGTGCTCTGCGACACCAGGGGCCACCGTGATGGGAGGCTCACATGGGCCAAAGAACAAAGATGGATGAAAATAGACAAATGAAAGACCAGTAGAAGTAGCCCGCCTGCTCCCCTCCCTCTCCACCCCCCCCCCACCTAAAATAAAAAATAAATAAATAAATCTTTTTAAAAAAAAGTCTGCAAATGACAAATGTTGGAGAGGGTGTGGAGAAAAGGGAACCTTCCTACTCTATTGGTGAGAATGTAAATTGGGGTAGCCACTATGGTAAACTGTATGGAGTTGCCTCAGAAAACTAAAAATAGAATTACTATATGATCCAATAATCCCACCCTGGGCATATACACAGACAAAACTATAATTCAAAAAAAATACATGCACCCCAACATTCATAGCAGCACTATTCACAGTGGCCAGTGGAAACAACCTAAATGTCCATTGATAGATGAATGGATAAAGAAGATGTGGTACATATACACAATGGAATACTTCTCAGTCATAGAAAAAGAACAAAATAATACCATTTGCAACAACATGGATGCAGCTAGAGATTATTATACTAAATGAGGTAAGTCAGAAAAAGATAAATATCGTATGATGTCGCTCGTATGTAAAATCTAAAATAGTGCAAATGAACCTATCTATGAAACAGAAACAGACTCACAGACAGAAGAGAATTGTGACTGCCAAGGTGATGGAGAGGGAGAGAGATGGACTGGAAACTGGAGTTAATAAATGCAAACTGTTACATTTAGAATGTATATCAATAAGGTCCTACTGTATAGCACTGGGAACCATATCATCCAGTCTCTTTGGATAAATTATAATTGAAAACAATATTTTTTTTAAAAAGTTACTTATTTATTTTTAGCCATTCTGGGTTTTCACTGCTGCCACAGGTTCTTCTCTAGTTGCAGGGAGTGGGGCTACTCTCTGGTTGAGGTGAGCAGGCTTCTTGTTATAGTAACTTTTTATTGTTGGGGAACTCAGGCTCTAGGGCACATGAGCGTCAGTAGTTGCAGCACAGGGCTCAATAATTGCAGCTACGAGGCTCTAGAGCACAGGCTCAGTAGTTACAGCTCATGGGCTTAGTAGCTCCGCAGCATGTGGGATCTTCCCAGATCAGGGGTCAAACCCATATCTCCTGCATTGGCAGGCAAATTCTTTACCACTGAGATACCAGGGAAGCCCTGAAGAGAATATTTGTAAAAGAATATATATGTGTGTAAAACTGAGTCACTTTGCTGTATAGCAGAGATTGGAACAACAAAGAGTAGTGGGGAGCACCCAGGCAAGGAGGCACTTGCCTCCTTCCAAGACCACACCCAGACTAATTTGGAATTACTATATCCTATACTATATAATTTGAAATTACTATGCTATACCTGGGCTTCCCAGGTGACACTAGTGGTGAAAAATCCACCCGTGGGGCTTCCCTGGTGGTCCAGTGGGTAAAGACACCGCCTTGTGATGCAAGGAGCGCCGGTTTAATCCCTGGCCTGGGAAGATCCCACGTGCCGCGGAGCAGCTGGACCAATGTGTCCAATTACCGAGCCGGAGCTCCGGAGCGCATGCGCCCAGGGCTGGTGCTCTGCAACGAGAGAGGCCACTGCAATGGGAGGCCCACATGGGCCAAAGAACAAAGATGGATGAAAATAGATAAATGAAAGACCAAGAGAAATGGCCTGCCCACCCCCCTCCCGCCCCCCCCCCCCCCCCAAAAAAAGAATCCACCTGTAATGCAGGAGATGCAGGAGACATGAGTTTTTGTTGTTGTTGTTGTTGTTGTTTTCCCTTTATTTTAAAGATTTTACAGAGTTTTGTTGTTCACAAACATGTATGTTCCCAGATCATTCATATGCATATCCCTGGACCCTCCCCCTCTCCCACCCCTCCAGACCATCGCCTCAAGTGGTTGTAGGTACTCCCATTCCCTTAGCACAATGACAATAGCTATCTTTTTCACACATGACAGTATAGGTTTCCATGTTACTCCCTCCATGCCTCCCTCCCACTCTTCGGTCTCCACAATGTCTTTATGTCTATTCTCTGTTTTTTCATGAGTTCACTGCGTGTGTTATCATGACCATCTTACTAGATCCCATATATATGAGTTAGCATACTGTACTTGTCTTTCTCTTTTTGACTTACTTCACTTTTTATGATAGGTTCTAGAGCTAGCCACCTCATTAGGACTGAGTCTTCTGCATTTCTTTTAACAGCTGAGTAGTATTCCATTGTATATATGTACCAGAGCTTCTGGATCCATTCATTTGTCGATGGACATCTAGGTTGCTTCCATGTTCTGGCTATTGTATAGAGAACTGCAATGAACATTGGGGTACAGGTGCCTCTATCATTTTTTATTTCATCAGGATATAGGCCTACTAGTGGGATTGCTGGGTCATAGGGTACTTCTATTTTTATTTTTTTAAGGAATCTCCATATTGTCTTCCATAGAGGTTGTATCAATTTACATTCCCACCAGCAATGCAAGAGGGTTCCCTTTTCTCCTCACCCTCTCCAGCATTTGTTGTCTATCGATTTGTCGATGATGGCCATTCTGACGGGTGTGAGGTGGTATCTCATTGTGGTTTTAATTTGCATTTCTCTAATGATAAGCGAGGTTGAGCATCGTTTCATGTGCTTTTGGGCCATCTGTATGTCCTCTTTGGAGGAGACACGAGTTTGATCCCTAGGTCAGGAAGATTCCCTGGAGAAGGGCCTGGCAACCCATTCCCATATTCTTGCCTAGACAATCCCATGGACAAAGGAGCCTGGCAGGCTAAAGTCCGTGGAGTCACAGAGTCAGACGTGTTTGAGCACACACACATACCCTCCGGCTATGTCTATTGTTAGTATCTATAACATTGGAATTTATCTGAAGATTTCCTAGAACTAATAAACACATGATGAGCATAGTCAGTAGAATGACGTTCTAACATGGCAAATTGCCTGGGCCATAATGGTAGGATGAAGTAATAAAACAAAAAGTATATGGAAATAAAACATATTCTTAGAAAATATGGACCTCTCACCCCTCAGAACCTGGATGTCATTGGCAACTACCATTTTCTTACCCATTGTATGTTCTCCCTCCATGAAGCAATCTCCTGTATTTGTTTTGGGGAGCCACCCTCTCATTCTTAGGTATGTCTCTTATGTGAACTACAGAAGTGGAACCCAGCGAACTGGAGCTCATCAGTTTAGCTCATTCCCTTGGCCATGGTTTATGTGTGGACATGCAACCTAATCAGAGTCAATGAGACATGAGGAGATGTTTGCTGAACTTTGGGGAAAGGCGGGCTTCCACATTTTTCTATAAAAAGGATGTGGCAAGATTAACTTTCAAACTTTTGCAGGAATTTTTTCACCATAGGATGAAAGCAGGTAATGTCTCAGGTGAGCACTGAGGAGAGCCCAAGGCTCTAGCCATACTGTGGAAGCAGAGTAGAGAGACAAGAGAAGATACATCCCTGGTGCCGTCATTTGAGCCAAAGTCTTTTTGGAGCCTCCAGACTTCTCTTAGAAGTAATATTGGGATCTAGAAATTCATGCTGACTACATATTTTAAATTATAAAAATGACTTTATACACAATAATTTATAAATAACTGTTTCCATCGTGTTCAAGAGCACAGTCTCAGGATTCAAGTCCCAGATTCTCCATTTAGCAGCAGTGAGATCTTGGGAAAATTGCTTCACCACTCTGAGACTCTGTCTTTTTCTTTTTTTAAATATTTATTTATTTGGCTGCCCCAGGTCTTAGTTGTGGCATGTGAACTCTTAGTTGTGGGATTCAGGATCTAGTTCCTTGGCCAGGGATGGAATCCTGGCCCCCAGAATTGGGAGCATGGACTCTTAGCCACTAGATCACCATGGAAGTCCCTAAGTTTTCACATTTCTAAAACAGAGATAATAATTGCGCCAATTTCATAGAATTGTCTTGAGAATTGAGAATTAAGAAATAAAGCACAGGCTTCCCTGGTGGTCCAGTGAGTAAGGACACCGTCTTCAGTCAAGGTTTTATCATTGGAAATCTGAAGATTTCCTAGAACTAATAAACACATGATGAGCATAGTCAGTAGAATGACGTTCTAACATGGCAAATTGCCTGGGCCATAATGGTAGGATGAAGTAATAAAACAAAAAGTATATGGAAATAAAACATATTCTTAGAAAATATGGACCTCTCACCCCTCAGAACCTGGATGTCATTGGCAACTACCATTTTCTTACCCATTGTATGTTCTCCCTCCATGAAGCAATCTCCTGTATTTGTTTTGGGGAGCCACCCTCTCATTCTTAGGTATGTCTCTTATGTGAACTACAGAAGTGGAACCCAGCGAACTGGAGCTCATCAGTTTAGCTCATTCCCTTGGCCATGGTTTATGTGTGGACATGCAACCTAATCAGAGTCAATGAGACATGAGGAGATGTTTGCTGAACTTTGGGGAAAGGCGGGCTTCCACATTTTTCTATAAAAAGGATGTGGCAAGATTAACTTTCAAACTTTTGCAGGAATTTTTTCACCATAGGATGAAAGCAGGTAATGTCTCAGGTGAGCACTGAGGAGAGCCCAAGGCTCTAGCCATACTGTGGAAGCAGAGTAGAGAGACAAGAGAGAAGATACATCCATGGTGCCGTCATTTGAGCCAAAGTCTTTTTGGAGCCTCCAGACTTCTCTTAGAAGTAATATTGGGATCTAGAAATTCATGCTGACTACATATTTTAAATTATAAAAATGACTTTATACACAATAATTTATAAATAACTGTTTCCATCGTGTTCAAGAGCACAGTCTCAGGATTCAAGTCCCAGATTCTCCATTTAGCAGCAGTGAGATCTTGGGAAAATTGCTTCACCACTCTGAGACTCTGTCTTTTTCTTTTTTTAAATATTTATTTATTTGGCTGCCCCAGGTCTTAGTTGTGGCATGTGAACTCTTAGTTGTGGGATTCAGGATCTAGTTCCTTGGCCAGGGATGGAATCCTGGCCCCCAGAATTGGGAGCATGGACTCTTAGCCACTAGATCACCATGGAAGTCCCTAAGTTTTCACATTTCTAAAACAGAGATAATAATTGCGCCAATTTCATAGAATTGTCTTGAGAATTGAGAATTAAGAAATAAAGCACAGGGGCTTCCCTGGTGGTCCAGTGAGTAAGGACACCGTCTTGCAGTGCAAGGGGTGCCGGTTTGATCCCTGGCCTAGGAGGATCCCATGTGCCATGGAGCAACTGGACCAGTGTGTCCGACTACCAAGCCAGAGCTCTGGAATGCATGTGCCCAGAGCCAGTGCTCTGCAACAAGAGAGGCCACTGCAATGGGTGGTCCATACAGGCCAAAGAGCAAAGATGGATGAAAATAAATGAAAGACCAATAGAAGTGACCAAAAAAAAAAAAAAAAGATATAAAGCACGTAAGAAAATGTCTAGCACATAGTAAACACTGTTTGTTATTATCACTCTGATTTTCACACATAGTAATCTTTTTTACTCATAGAAATTAGCACCATGACATCCCTGAATTAGACAGAACAGCATGACAGAGCTTTGTGGGTAAAAAAGACTTTTATCCAAAGCCTCTCTCATTACATTAAAAAAATTTTTTTTTTTTTTTTTAGCGGGGGGGGCCACTTCTATTGGTCTTACATTCTAATTTTCTATCTTTGTTCTTTGGCCCATGTGGGCCTCCCATCACAGTGGCCTCTGTTGTCACAGAGCACTGGTTCGGTAATTGGACACATTGGTCCAGCTGCTCCACAGCACGTGGGATCTTCCCAGGCCAGGAATCGAACTGGCACCCCTTGCACTGCAACGCAGTGTCCTTACCCACTGGACCACCAGGGAAGCCCCTCATTACATTTTGATAAGCTCAAAATGGGCTTCCCAAATGGCTCAGTGGTAAAAATTTCCCTGCAATGCAGGAGATACAGGTCCAGTCCCTGGGTTGGGAAGATCCCCTGGAGGAGAAAATGGAAACCATTCTAGTATTCTTGCCTGGAGAATTCCATGAAGAGAAGGGCCTGGCAAGCTACAGTCCATAGGGTCACAAAGAGTTGGACACAAATGAGGATGCACGGAAGCTCAAAATGATGAATATCATTAGAAAATATTTGTAAGACATGTAGTGAGGTGACAATGCAGCATCAGGCAATGATATGACTTTCAGTGTTATGGACTTGGGTTTCAGTTCCCGCATACATGCATGGGCATAATCGTTATCTGAACTCGCAAGGCTCTTGCCTTCCACTATATAAAATGGGAATGACAGTACTTTCCACACTGGTTTATTGCAAAGATTAATTGGGACATAAAGTACCTAATACAGTAAGTTACTGTCACATAGCTACAGTCAAAAAAATGGCAGCTGTTATGATTACCCTTGGTTTCCAAGCATTGAAAATTTGTCTCTGATCAGTTAGAGAACGCAGCGTAATGTATTCCTACCTCGAAAAAATACTATTTTCTCTTTTTTAAAAAACATCAAAATCATAGTCTAATTGGTTTAGAATAGCTATCTGCATCTCAGGTTGGGTTATTTAGCCCATCTGTACAGTCAACGGGGTTGCAAGGGTCAAACACAACTTAGCAAGTAAACAAAAAACAAGCTAGTCATTAGACAGATTTAAAGACATGCCCTGTTGGCTTGGCAGTAAAGAATCTGCCTGCAATGCAGGAGACATAGGCAAGAGATAACAGTTTCAATCCCTGCATCAGGAAGACCCCCCAGGAAGAGGAAATGGCAATCCTCTCCAGTATTCTTGCCTGGAAAATCCCAATCCATAGGGTCACAAAAGAGTCAGACAAGACTGGACAACTAAACAGCAACAAACAACAGCTTCCTTATCACCTCCCTACCATTACACGTAAACACTTGCGAGTGATTGTTCATTCTTTCTTGTTCTGACTTCACACATGCAACAAAATGATATGGGAAAAAACATTTGTGATTATGGTGATAAGACATCAGAGGATGTAGGAGAAAAGAAGAAAGCCAAAGGAGGACAGATGTGTGACAGTGTTCCTCCCTCCCACAGCTGCACAACACACAACTAAGCGAGCCACAAAAGAAGTTGGGGCCCAACAACTTTTTCAATTCCCCCCTTTATTTACCACAATAGAGAATCTGGGATACCTTGAACATCACTGGGAAATTTTCTACATGAATCCTGAGGCTCAGTTCCCAAGTCAATCAACCATTGGAAAAATATCCAGTTTTAAGCTGTGGCCTAGGTATGGTTGTTGTCACAACTTCATGGGTCAGAATTTTGAGCAAGGCTCAGTAAGGCAGTTCTTTTGCTCTTTGTGGCCCTGAATGGGCATCACAGTAGTATTTACCTGGCAGCTGATACAGTTTGAAGGTTCTAAGGTGGCTTTATTCACACGCCTGGTACCAGGACAACTGAGCCACTATCCCTCTCCATGTCACCTCAATCCTCTCAGTGTGGTCTAACAAGACAGTGGGACTCCTTATATGATGGCTTAGGATTTCCAGAGGCCAACACAAAAGCTCCTCTTAAAGGCTAGCCTCACAACTGGCATACTGTCACTTTTTATGCACTCTATTGAATAATCAGTGCAGTACTCAAGCCTGTGTAAATGAAAACAGAGGAGTATTAAAGAATTTGTGGCCATCTTAAATTCACCACAAAGGCTGAGGATGTGAGATTGGAGGTAGAGAAAAACAGGGTTCTTATAATTCCCAGTTCCTGAAGTATTTGTAAGGAGTATTCCCAGAATGCTCTTACATAAAATGCTCTCTGACTTTATTATAATTGCTGGTCTATTTATCTCTCTTTTTCTGATTAAGTTTTGAGGGAAGAAAAATAAATGTCTTGTTTAGATCCAAATCTGAGTGTCTGATACATAATTGATACTCAATAAATGTTTATGGAAAAATAATCTGAGTAAGTTGATATGGTTAGAAAGTTAAGTGGCTCAGTCATGTCTGACTCTGTGCAACCCATGGATGAGCCATGGAATTCTCCAGGCAAGAATAATGGAGTGGGTAGCCTTTCCTTTCTCTGGGGAGCCTTCCTGACCCAGGAATTGAACTGGGGTCTCCTGCATTGCAGGTGGATTCTTTACCAGCTGAGCTACCAGGGAATGAAATGATTGAGAGCCCTTTAATTCCTGGGTCTCTAGGACACTAGAGCAGCCTTCTAATGTTGATATCATTTCCTCCACCAAATACAGATCTTCTTATTGACTTAAGAACTGCTTGTATTGAATGTATAAAGATAACACTCATTATGAACATTTGCATGAACAGCCAAAAGTATTAGTCTTCTTGGCTGCTTAACACTAGCCTTCGATGGAGGAAAGGCTCTTGTCAGAGGCCTGGAGGGTGGGAGAGTGGCCTCTTTAACATTTAGCTGAGACAGTTTGAAGGTTCTAAGGTGGCTTTATTCACACGCCTGGTACCAGGACAACTGAGCCACTATCCCTCTCCATGTCACCTCAATCCTCTCAGTGTGGTCTAACAAGACAGTGGGACTCCTTATATGATGGCTTAGGATTTCCAGAGGCCAACACAAAAGCTCCTCTTAAAGGCTAGCCTCACAACTGGCATACTGTCACTTTTTATGCACTCTATTGAATAATCAGTGCAGTACTCAAGCCTGTGTAAATGAAAACAGAGGAGTATTAAAGAATTTGTGGCCATCTTAAATTCACCACAAAGGCTGAGGATGTGAGATTGGAGGTAGAGAAAAACAGGGTTCTTATAATTCCCAGTTCCTGAAGTATTTGTAAGGAGTATTCCCAGAATGCTCTTACATAAAATGCTCTCTGACTTTATTATAATTGCTGGTCTATTTATCTCTCTTTTTCTGATTAAGTTTTGAGGGAAGAAAAATAAATGTCTTGTTTAGATCCAAATCTGAGTGTCTGATACATAATTGATACTCAATAAATGTTTATGGAAAAATAATCTGAGTAAGTTGATATGGTTAGAAAGTTAAGTGGCTCAGTCATGTCTGACTCTGTGCAACCCATGGATGAGCCATGGAATTCTCCAGGCAAGAATAATGGAGTGGGTAGCCTTTCCTTTCTCTGGGGAGCCTTCCTGACCCAGGAATTGAACTGGGGTCTCCTGCATTGCAGGTGGATTCTTTACCAGCTGAGCTACCAGGGAATGAAATGATTGAGAGCCCTTTAATTCCTGGGTCTCTAGGACACTAGAGCAGCCTTCTAATGTTGATATCATTTCCTCCACCAAATACAGATCTTCTTATTGACTTAAGAACTGCTTGTATTGAATGTATAAAGATAACACTCATTATGAACATTTGCATGAACAGCCAAAAGTATTAGTCTTCTTGGCTGCTTAACACTAGCCTTCGATGGAGGAAAGGCTCTTGTCAGAGGCCTGGAGGGTGGGAGAGTGGCCTCTTTAACATTTAGCTGAGAGTCTCCACATGCCATCTCTAGGAACCTCAAGGGTACTTGGCACTTAACATCTCCTCCCCAAAACCCTCAGGCCCCAAGTTGCCCACAGTTGATGCAGCATTGATTACAGCAGGCCAAAAGCATCCTTGGAGCATTGCATCCTGATTGCAGGATACCAGCCTGAGTATCTCCAAGCAGCTGGTCATACTGGGTACCATGGCCGCCAGGGCAGGTCCTACGGGACTAGCTTGGTAGGTTGCACTGACCACAGCCAACCTGGCACTATGCCACACAGTGGGGACCTTATCTCCAAGCCCCAGCAGCAGAAAGGTGAGCAGTCCTACCTGGCTCTGCAGGGCCCCACACACAGCCACCCTATATTGGAGCAGGTGACCCAGAAGCTCATGAGTATGGGCCGGCATGAAATTCTGCTACAAACTTAGCATCTTAAAACAACACATATTTATCTCACAGTTTCTGTGGCTCAAAATTCTGAACATAGCTTGACTGGATTCTCTGCCTTGGGTCTCCAAACATTATGATCAAGTTGTTGACTTCCCAATGCTGTCTCATTTGAGATTTGACTGGGGCAGGATCTGCTTTTGTTGGCAGAACTTTGTTTCTTGAGGTAGTAAGCCTGTAGGCTTCAGTTTTGTACCAGCATTTGGCCAGAAGCTACCCTCTGTTCCTTGACACACAGATCTCTCCATATTGTCGCCTGTTCATCAAAGCTAGCAAGGGAGAGAGAAAGAGTCTCCTCACAAGATGAGCATTATAAGCTTATGTAATATAGAAGTCGTAACAGGCAATTTGAGTTTTCAAAACCACAATGAAAAGACTAGTAAGTGGCACTAAAATCTATGCAACACAGTCACATACATCCCTTCACACTCCTAGGAAGGAAATCACACAAAGAGCACAGGGAAGCAGGAGGTCACAGAGCTCACCCTGTGAGTCTGCCCATCATGCTGCTTAGTGCAACACAATGATTCTCGTAAAATGAAATATGAGCTAGATTAGCTTGCTTTCAAATGTAATTTGACACCAAATTCCACTTACTATTTGTCAATCATGGAAAATGATCAGTCCATAAAATTCTTAAGAAAAATCAAGGAGGACGATTTTCAGAACATTCCAGTTATCTGAGAAAGTAGAGTCATTTAATTTTTGCCTTTTCATTAGGCACTGCCATCTTCCCTTGAGGAGACAGATGTGCATTTGCGTAAGTCACCATTTAAAGCTATCAATATTTTTATCCAAATACTAGACAAGGGGTTGGGGATCCTTGCCCATACAAGCCCACAAAGTACATATTTTTAAGCATTCACGTGGGTACTGTCTCACCTATCTGATTTTAGTATAAGTATCAGACCTGGAGTTAAGGCATGTGTTTTGTAACTGAGGGGCATGCCTTCAAACAAGGCCAACAAAGGAAACCCTTTCTTCTGCAGGAGTTGCATCAGAGTAAACAAGTGTTTACTGAGCCATCCTGAAGCTGCAGTCCCAGTACCTGACTCCCTTATCCTATGTAAGTATTTGGGAACAGGATAAATCTAATGGCTGCTCACTCCTGCGTTGGCCTTTCCTTTGGAGCCAAGCTCCCTGTGAAAGAGTGTGCTGTACTGTGCTATGCTAAGTCGCTTCAGTGATGTCCGACTCTTTGCAATGCTATGGACTGTAGCCCACCAGGTTCCTCTGTCCATAGGATTCTCCAGGCAAGAATAGTAGAGTGGGTGGCCACTTCCTACTCCAGGGGATCTTCCTGACTAGGGATCGAACCTCTGCAAGGGCAGGAGGATTCTTTACCACTAATGCCACTTGGGAAGCCCTTGAAAGAGTGTAATACAGCATTATTGACAAGTGCAGGGCCATTTGACAGGGTTTCCCAGAGGTCCAGAGTAAGAAGTGAGACTCTCTCTGCTTCAATTTTATTGTTTAACCTTTTGACGGAGTAGTACTTACTTCATTTCAAGCTCACTTGCTTTCTATACTTATTCATTAAAATGAAATCAAATAAGAAATAACAGTAAGACCTTTCTGTTAATGTCTCAATTTAAAAATGATAGTCATAAAACTTTGGTATTACAGGTCTGAATAATGGTCACCAGTAACTGTAAGTGGCCTTCCAGTAACTAGAAGGAAGGAAGAGGGGCTTTTGAAGGTTCTGGTCATATCTGGTTCTTGATCTAGATACAAGTTATGTGGCTATGTTCAGTTTGTGAACATTTGTCAAGCTGTACTCTTATATAGTATGTTTATTTTTTCTGAATATATATATGCTCCTTAAGTAATATTTTAAGTCTTTAAGCCATTTTGAATTGTTTTTTGTGTATGGGGTGAGGGTGTGTTCTAACTCCAGTGATTTACATGTAGTTGTCCAACTTTACCATCTGAGCCACCTGGAAAGCCCAAAGTTTCCCAATACCACTTGCTGAAGAGACTGTCTTATCTTCCTTGTATTAATATGTTCTGGCTTCCTTTGTCAAATATTAATTGACCATAGATGTGCGGGTTTACTTCTGGGCTCTCTATTCTGCTCCAGTGGTCCCTATGTCTGTTTTAATGCCAATACCACGCTGTTTTCATTACAGTAGGTTTGTATTCAGTAGTATTTTTTTTTTAAAGATTTATTTATTTATTTATTTCAGGGGGGTGGGGTGGGGAGGGAGGGGAGCAGGCAGGCTGCTTCTGTTGGTCTTTCATTTGTCTATTCTCATCCATCTTTGTTCTTTGGCCCGTATGGGCCTCCCATCGCGGTGGCCTCTGTTGTCGCAGAGCACTGGCTCTGGGCGCATGCGCTCCAGAGCTCGGGCTCGGTAATTGGACACATCAGTCCAGCTGCTCCACGGCACGTGGGCTCTTTCCAGGCCAGGGATTGAACCGGCGCTCCTTGGACTGCAAGGTGGTGTCCTTACCCACTGGACCACCAGGGAAGCCCTGTATTCAGTAGTATTTTTGAAATGGAGACATAATGTTGCTAAGTATTATTGCTATAAAATGAATTTTTCCTGTTTTCTAGCTTGGAAACTTATTTACAACTGATTTCAGTCCACATTTCATTCTAAACTCCTTTTATTAAGTGACTTACAATGTGCCTTAAACTGCTTCATTTTGAAACATATATTGAATTAATTACTTTCAATTCTTTTCAGTGAATTAGATGCTATTAGGTTCCAAAAATTTTTAAAACACAGAAATACTGTCTCCAACTCTTTCAGTTGATATTTAATTTTAAAAATTTTCCAAGGTATTTTATGCTAAGCTAATGAAGATTACATAAATGAAGATTACTTAAATCACTCAGTCGTGTCCAACCCCTGATGAGTCATGAAATTCTCCAGGCAAGAATACTGGAGTGGGTAGCCTATCCATTCTCCAGGGAATCTTCCCAACCCAGGGATCGAACCCAGGTCTCCCACATTGCGGGTGTATTCTTTATCATCTGAGCCATCAGGGAAGCCCATTTTATGCTAATAATGAAAAATATAAAATTAGGGGACTGAACCTGGTGAAAGCAGAACCAAGCCCTTAGAAGGAGGGAACCCTTTAAAAGAATAAGACTGTATTTAGGCATTGGAAAAAGAGCAAAAGGATACTCACAAATGATGGTCCTGGTTATTCCAGGCTCTGCACTAATAATAAGTGTTGGGATAGGGCTGCTAGTTCAGGGAACTAGGAAATAACATTGACAAGGTAAGTATGACTGAAGGTCAAGGGAATTAAAGATACTAGTGAGAGTGCAGTTCCAATGCTTGCTAAGAGGGTTCCCAGAGTTTAGGAAGATAAGAGAAGGCGGGAAGTAACTGATAACCTATGAGGACAAACACAAGGTCACACTGAGGACAAAGTACAGACTCAGTGGGAGTAAGTAAGAGATATAGAAGGTTGGTCACTGTGGGTAAAAAGAGGGAAACTCACAATCCAAATTTTTGCAGGTGGTATAATTTCATCTGATGACTGACTTCAAGGTGTGGCTGCATCTATGGGTTCCTGATATAGAGTGAAGTTGAAGATGACTGAAAAAGAGAAAGATGAGAAATTGTGAGGTCAGGTTGCTAATGAGTCATTATTGTGGATGCTGAAATCACTGGGTCGATGCAGGACCTGGGGGTAGTTCAAGGCTTACACAGAATTTCAGAAACACAGCTGTGCACAGACAAGGAAGTGGGAGGCCATCGTAGTCAGGGCCAGATTTACGCAAATAGCAAGGCAGCGAGTGCTGGTCTTCGAAGTTTATCACCTTTGTTCTGTAGCATTATCCTAAGTTTTGTTCATTTACTCTCAAGTAACCTCAGAGTTCTCATGTTGTCCTCTCTCTGAACAAGTTCCCTCTCTGCTTCCAACATATCTAAAATCCTGGATGAGTCCCAAAACACAAATGGAAAGTTCTCATTTGATGTGTCACTTTCTCTCACTTTATCTTTAATGCATTTTACAGGGTATTCTAACAACAAATCCTTATCCGAAAGTGGTTTCAGGATCAGTACCTTACAGAGGTATCTGCAAAGTCTTGTAATTCCAGCCCAGGGCTCTTGCTGTCCTGAAAAATCTTTCTCCAAATATTAATTCACTCTTTTAGCCGAGGACTTTTATCCATTCCCAGGGCTTCCACTATGGCTCAGTCATAAAGAATTCTCCTGCAGTGCAGGAGATGTGGTTTGCCCCCTGGGTCGGGAAGATCCCCTGGAGGAGGAAATGGGAACCCACTCCAGTATTCTTGCCTGGAAAATTCCATGGACAGAGGAGCCCGGCGAACTATAATCCATGGGGGTTGGACGTGACAGCTATTAAGCACACAAATTAACCATTTCCCACAAAATGTGAGTTTCTTACGGGTTAGTGTTAGCCAATACAACCATATCCACAAAAGAAGTAACTCAGTTCCTCACTTTCCTGTCCAGGGTATAAGACAGGCTGGTGAGCTGTGAGATATTGATTCCCTCTATCTATTCCTATGCCAGAGAAGTATCATTTTCAGCAATACAAATAAAAAGGTTGAGGGAGCACTTTTGTAGTAGACATTCAAGAAGGATAACAGCTGGTGTTTATTGAGTATCTACCATGTGCCAAGCATTTCATGTATTTTAGCTCATTAGGCCTTGGTAGCAATCCTGTTAGGTTGGTACTATCAACTACAAATTGACATTTGTCTTCTATCTCTACACTGATTAAATCATTAGCTGCTGCAGCTGGTGATGTGTAACACCTCCTAGAAGGAGTTCAGGAATTCAAAGCAGTAATGAGACATTCTCTGCTCTGAGAAAAAACTGGCAGGACAACTCTTCAGATGGTTAGTAATCTTCAGTAGCTGACTTCATGAGCCCAGTTCTCATATCTCTTTACATCTAGGAAAACAACAGAATTCTTCTTGGTGACAACTGTTCCTCATGAGTAGCAGAAACCTTCTGCAGAAAAGTCGGTGCTTGACTGCATGTTCTCCCGCTTTTCGAAAATCACACATATACTGACATTCTTTGGAGCAGTTTCTCAGAGGTATCTGAGGAGCTGTCTCCTAGGCTGTTGTCCTCATTTTGCCCCAAATGAAGCTTAACTTGCAACTCTCACATTGTACGCTGTTTAAAAGTTGATACTGCTTTATTCTCATTAGGTTTATTAAGACTCTGAGAAGAAATGCCTAAAATCATAGACATGAAAAGTAGCAGGATCGAACCAATGCACTTTGGAAACAAAATGGACACTTAACTGGTATATATTGCTCCTAAATAAATAAATATCTATTAGATCTAAATTAAAATTTTAATTTAACTTTTTTTTTTTTTTTGACTGTGTTGGGCCTTTGTTGCTGAGTGGGCTTTTCTCCAGTTGTGGTGATCAGAGGCTACTCTCTAGCTCTCTAGTTGCAGTGTGCGGACTTCTCACTGTGGTGATTTCTCTTGTTGCAGAGCACAGGATTGAACGTGTGCAGCCTTCAGTAGTTATAGCATATGAGCTCAGTAGTTGTGGCTCCTGTGCTCTAGAGCACAGGCTCAATAGTTGTGGTGCAGGGACTTAGTTGGTCTGTGGTACGTGGAATGCTCCCAGATCAGGAACCAAACCTGTGTCTTTTGTATTGGCAGGCGGATTCTTTACCACTGAGCCAACAGAGTAGCCCACAACATTTTTTTTAATTTTAATTTTTTTAAATTGAAGTATCATTTACTTACAGTGTTATGTTAGGTTCAGTTATAGAGCAAAGTGATTGTTATATATATTATTTTTCAGATTCTTTTCCCTTATTGTTGTTGCTGTTCAGTCACTAAGCAATCTCCAGCTTTTTGCACCTCCATGGACTGCAGCCTGCTTCCGTGCCCTTCACTATCTCCTGGAGTTTGCTCAGACTCATGTCCATTGAGTCAATGATGCTATCCAACCATCTCATTCTCTGTCCCCCGCTTCTCCTCTTGCCCTCAATCTTCCTCAGCATGAGAGTCTCTTCCCGTGAGTCAGCTCTTTGCATCACATGGCCAAAGTATTGGAGCTTCAGCATCAGTCCTTCTAATGAATATTCAGGGATTGATTTCTTTTAGAATTGACTGGTTTGATCTCCTTGCTGTCCAAGGGACTCTCGGGAGTCTCCAGCAGCACAATTCAAGCGCGTCAGTTCTTCAGCACTTCTTAATGGTCCAACTCTCACATCTGTACATGACTACTGAAAAAACCAGAGCTTTGACTAGATCGGTCTTTGTTGTTAAAGTGACGTCTCTGCTTTTTAATACGCTGGCCATGTTTGTTGTAGTTTTTCTTCCAAGGAGCAAGTGTCTTTTAATTTGGTGGCTGCAGTCACTGTCTGCAGTGATTTGGGAGCCCAAGCAAATAAAATCTGTCACTGTTTCCACTTTATCCCCATCTGTTTGCCATGAAGTGATGGAACTGGATGCCTTGATCTTAGTTTTTGGAATGCTGAGTTTTAAGCCAGCTTTTTCACTCTCTTACCTTCATCAGGAGACTCCTCAGTTCCTCTTTGCTTTCTGTCACTAGGGTGGTATCATTTGCATATCTGAAGCTGTTAAAACAGTTCCCTGTGCTATTCAATAGGTCTTTGCTTATCTGATTTGTATATAGTAGTGTGTATATAAAACTCCTAATTTATTCCTGCTCCCCCTATTTAACCTTTTATAAGCTGGCTTTAAAGGAAATACCCCGTAAATGGCTGAGCTATAATATAATCCAGTCACAGGTTTGAGATAGGATGACAGGAAACAGCAAGAGCCAAACACACTGGAGCTTTGTCTCTGCTGCAGCACCACCCCCAAGTTGGCCCGGGACTCCCTTAGCTAGACACATAGCAGGCCCACCTGTATGTATTTTAAAAATTATCTGATCATCTAAGAGATCATAGCCTGGCTTGTGTTTTACTCCATCTGAATCCCCAATATAATGAAGAACCTTGTAATTGTTCATTTATGGATATAATTTGTTCATGTCTGTTGAATCATTATTGCCCTCCAATAGCCCGCCATTCTTCCACAAAAGGCCAGAGCCGTGGGTATGTTTCTTTACACACACACACACACACCATTTATCTTTTAAGCTTCTTATCCTGCTTTGAAAAAAATACGTATCAAAGTGAGCCTGAAGGTTCATTTTCCAGACCACTACTGGGGGAGAGGGGTTGTAATAAAATTGGCTTCTACTCGGTATTTTTGTTACAGATTGGGAGGTACAAACTGCAATAAAAACTAGTTTCTTGGCGAGTCACCAACTCTGAGGTTCTCTGACCAATCACACCCAAACATATTTATTAACTTAAAATACATATCGCGGCAAGGTTCTTTTACATAAGACTTGGACTGAAGCCGCCACAATCTGCGGTAGTCTTGTGCGGAATCGCTGTCACCGAACCTTTCAAAGACTTTCCCTGAGGAGCTCTCACGCTTCCCCAGTCCCCAAGGACACCCGGCGGTCCCGAGTCGGGCTCAGAGTTCCCTGGGGAAGGCGTTGAACCGAGGCCAAAGGGCCGCGGCAAGAAAGCCGGACGCACGGCGAGGGTAGCGCCCGGGCTTTAGTTCACGACCCTGTTATTCCACAGAAAAATGGAACATTCCGCTCCTTCTGCCCGCAGAGGGGAGGTGGAAGAACCCTTCGATCTAGTCTGGGAGAGGCGGCGCGGGCGCAGCCACCGGAATCCGGGACGCCAGAAACCGCGTTACGGGAATCGCTGGCGCTCGAAGCACCGCCCCCACACTCCCTCGGGCAGCCGCTGAGCCAATGCCGGAGCGCGCCGGGTATCGCGGGGGCCAGTCATCTTACAGATTCCAAGTCCGGGGGCGGGGCGTTACGGGGCGCCGCGGGGCGGGGTCAAGGGGCTCTTTGCCCCGCCGCAGGAGGAGGGCCGCGTGCCGCGTCTGCGGGAAGGACCCGGAGGGAGCCGGGGCCGGAGCGAGGAGCCGACAGGCCCGTGGAGCCGCGCGGGGAACGCCCGGGTGTAGCTGAGCTGGGGGCCGCGGCTGCCGGCCGGAGGTCTCGGCCAGGCTAGGCGCCGAGCGGGGCGTGAGCTGTGGAACCCGGAGGAGCGAGTCGGCGCGGCCTGAGGTGAGGAGGGGCCTTGACCAAGTTGACCGGCGGTGTAGCCGGAGGGTGAGGGCTGCGTCGGGGCGGCCGGGCCGGGAGACCTGGCCCTCGACGGACTCAGCCTTCTCCGGGAGAGGGGCGCCCCGACAGCGCACGCCCCGAACTTCTCTTGTTACCCCAGCCTGGAAATCCCCACATTCCTTTCTTTCCTGTTCTACATCTACGAATTTGATCTTCGCAACTTTATCACCTAGATTTCCCAACGGTAAATATAAGTCTCACACACACACAACACACACAGAGCACACACACACCCATTCTTAAACCTCTCGTTCCCAAACGCCTTTCTTTATCGTACGTTTTGGCTGCCAGATCCCCATTTTCCTCCCCAGTCCTCTTTCCATTTTCCTTAAATTCCATTCGCCCTGTACTTGACCCTTCATTTTCAACTCGGAGGTTAATTTCCTTTTCATCATTGTAACACTTAAACATTGCTAAAAGTTACTCCGTACTAAAATTCCTAACTAACGCCCCTTTTCATCTTTTGATTGCCTACATACATGGACAGGCCCTAATGAACCCTACAAACCGCTGTATCCTAAAGGTGCCGGGTTGTTTTTAAATTCTATCACCACTCCCCCAAGTTTAAAGATTATTCCTAGCAACAAAGTTCTGTTTTTCAGTATTTTTTCGAACTGAAAAAAAAGGTAAGGCACCCCACTTTTATTCCTTTCTTCTTCCATTTCTGTTTAATCTGTGTGTATTGGGCATTTCTGCGAAAATGCTGGTTTAAAATAATTGTTAGAATGCCAGGATGAATATTCTACAAGATTGGAGTGTTTGGTTAGTCAGTACTGTAAACAAACCCTTTAGACTGTGTGACTGCCAACTTCAAGTTGGAACAACTCTTAATTTGAAATTACTGACTCAGATCATCATGCGAGCTGTTCGCCATTATCATAATTTCTTAAAGTCATGTTAATTCCTGTTTGGAAGTATTTTTGAACTGTTTAAACTTCATTAAGTTAAATTGTGCTTTCCAAATATTTCTTTTGGCTAGGCGCCGAGCGGGGCGTGAGCTGTGGAACCCGGAGGAGCGAGTCGGCGCGGCCTGAGGTGAGGAGGGGCCTTGACCAAGTTGACCGGCGGTGTAGCCGGAGGGTGAGGGCTGCGTCGGGGCGGCCGGGCCGGGAGACCTGGCCCTCGACGGACTCAGCCTTCTCCGGGAGAGGGGCGCCCCGACAGCGCACGCCCCGAACTTCTCTTGTTACCCCAGCCTGGAAATCCCCACATTCCTTTCTTTCCTGTTCTACATCTACGAATTTGATCTTCGCAACTTTATCACCTAGATTTCCCAACGGTAAATATAAGTCTCACACACACACAACACACACAGAGCACACACACACCCATTCTTAAACCTCTCGTTCCCAAACGCCTTTCTTTATCGTACGTTTTGGCTGCCAGATCCCCATTTTCCTCCCCAGTCCTCTTTCCATTTTCCTTAAATTCCATTCGCCCTGTACTTGACCCTTCATTTTCAACTCGGAGGTTAATTTCCTTTTCATCATTGTAACACTTAAACATTGCTAAAAGTTACTCCGTACTAAAATTCCTAACTAACGCCCCTTTTCATCTTTTGATTGCCTACATACATGGACAGGCCCTAATGAACCCTACAAACCGCTGTATCCTAAAGGTGCCGGGTTGTTTTTAAATTCTATCACCACTCCCCCAAGTTTAAAGATTATTCCTAGCAACAAAGTTCTGTTTTTCAGTATTTTTTCGAACTGAAAAAAAAGGTAAGGCACCCCACTTTTATTCCTTTCTTCTTCCATTTCTGTTTAATCTGTGTGTATTGGGCATTTCTGCGAAAATGCTGGTTTAAAATAATTGTTAGAATGCCAGGATGAATATTCTACAAGATTGGAGTGTTTGGTTAGTCAGTACTGTAAACAAACCCTTTAGACTGTGTGACTGCCAACTTCAAGTTGGAACAACTCTTAATTTGAAATTACTGACTCAGATCATCATGCGAGCTGTTCGCCATTATCATAATTTCTTAAATTCATGTTAATTCCTGTTTGGAAGTATTTTTGAACTGTAAACTGGAATACTACAATTATGGAACCAACTTGCTATTAAGTTAAATTGTGCTTTCCAAATATTTCTTTTTGGGGACAATTTTGAACACTTGGTTTTTAATCACAAGTGGAAGAAAAAAATTACAGGATGGAGAAAGTGTCAGCAAAGAAGGATAAGCTTTGTGGTAGAATTTTTCTTTATCCCAATTCTGTATTATTGACTCCACATGTTTTTTTCATAGGTAATTTACAATATTATAAATACACAGCTAATTTAATACAGTTTCTTATGTACTGAAAATTATTTCAGTTATTTCTGAATTAACCATGTTTTCAGTTTATTTAAAAATTTCCCAAGGGAATTTACATTTCAGTTAAATGTTTCAGTTGTCCTGTACCTGTGAAATATGTTACAAAATCCACTTTATAGAAAAGAAAACTGAAGCTCAGGGTTCCTGTGAAACCTAGATCTGCATAATCCAAATTCTGTCCTCTTAATCAGTCATTCGGTCATGCTAACACATTTCTCATAGACTATCCACTGCTACAATTTAGTTTGGGAGAAACTCCCCAAAATTCCTCTGCAAGGAGAGGTTTTTTTTCCTCCCAGAAGCTATTTGAGAGCAGCTGATTTTAATGGGAGTCAGAATTCCCTGGCGCTAATACATTTGCAGCTTGGCTCTTAGAGAGGCATGGAATGTTCTCACAGTCTTCTCCATTTCTTTGATTGCGAAGACATTTTGATCACAGTTGAAGTTTCTACTGAGCTTTATTATTTTACATAACAAATATTAAGCACTTAGTACTAACTGTAGGAATTCAGAATGGTGCATGAATTGTCCTTAGGACCTTCAAAGAGATTATAGCAGTTGGGTAGACATTTTGTTAGAAACAACAAGGATGCAAGGTAGTTTTAATTAAATGCAGAATGGTACAGAAGATAGCATAGGTATAAAAATCAAGGAGTAATCCTCTAAGAGTTGAAATGATCAAAGGATTTACCAGAGGTCACTCTTGAAAGCTCAGTGAGATTGGATAAACGGAAAATGAAATTGTTGGAACAACTTTTTTAAATACTGATAACATGCGAGCTGTTCGCCATTATCATATTTCTTAAATTCATGTTAATTCCTGTTTGGAAGTATTTTTGAACTGTAAACTGGAATACTACAATTATGGAACCAACTTGCTATTAAGTTAAATTGTGCTTTCCAAATATTTCTTTTTGGGGACAATTTTGAACACTTGGTTTTTAATCACAAGTGGAAGAAAAAAATTACAGGATGGAGAAAGTGTCAGCAAAGAAGGATAAGCTTTGTGGTAGAATTTTTCTTTATCCCAATTCTGTATTATTGACTCCACATGTTTTTTTCATAGGTAATTTACAATATTATAAATACACAGCTAATTTAATACAGTTTCTTATGTACTGAAAATTATTTCAGTTATTTCTGAATTAACCATGTTTTCAGTTTATTTAAAAATTTCCCAAGGGAATTTACATTTCAGTTAAATGTTTCAGTTGTCCTGTACCTGTGAAATATGTTACAAAATCCACTTTATAGAAAAGAAAACTGAAGCTCAGGGTTCCTGTGAAACCTAGATCTGCATAATCCAAATTCTGTCCTCTTAATCAGTCATTCGGTCATGCTAACACATTTCTCATAGACTATCCACTGCTACAATTTAGTTTGGGAGAAACTCCCCAAAATTCCTCTGCAAGGAGAGGTTTTTTTTCCTCCCAGAAGCTATTTGAGAGCAGCTGATTTTAATGGGAGTCAGAATTCCCTGGCGCTAATACATTTGCAGCTTGGCTCTTAGAGAGGCATGGAATGTTCTCACAGTCTTCTCCATTTCTTTGATTGCGAAGACATTTTGATCACAGTTGAAGTTTCTACTGAGCTTTATTATTTTACATAACAAATATTAAGCACTTAGTACTAACTGTAGGAATTCAGAATGGTGCATGAATTGTCCTTAGGACCTTCAAAGAGATTATAGCAGTTGGGTAGACATTTTGTTAGAAACAACAAGGATGCAAGGTAGTTTTAATTAAATGCAGAATGGTACAGAAGATAGCATAGGTATAAAAATCAAGGAGTAATCCTCTAAGAGTTGAAATGATCAAAGGATTTACCAGAGGTCACTCTTGAAAGCTCAGTGAGATTTGGATAAACGGAAAAATGAAAGGAGCCCATTCCAAATAGAGGTCTGTGTGGAAAGGGTCAGAAATAATCAAGGTATAGTAATTATAGTAGTTTACCGAATGTGTAATGCTTATTTTGTGTTAGTCATTGTCTTGAACACTTTGCTTACATTAATTCATTTAATTCTTATAACCTTATGAAGTAGATCCTGTTGTCCTCCTTTATAAAGGAAGAATCCAAAGCATGGAGAGCTTAATTAATTTGCCCAGTGCCACGAGGCGATTAAGTGGTGATGATTGTTTATTCCCTAAGTTGTGTCTGACTCTTTGCAACCCCGTGAACTGCAACCCTCCAGGCTTCCCTGTCCTTCACTGTCTCCAGGAGTTTGCTCAAATTCATGTCCATTGAGTCAGTGCTGCCATCCAACCATCTCATTCTCTGTTGCCCCCTTCTCCTCTTGCCCTCAGTCTTTCCTAGTATAAGGATCTTTTCCAGTGAGTTGGCTCCTTGCACCTGGTGGCCAAAGTTTTGGAGCTTCAGCATCAGTCCTTCAAATGAATATTCGGGGTTGATTTTCTTTAGGATTGACTAGTTGATCTCCTTGCTGTCCAAAGGGCTCTCGAGTCTTCTCCACACCACAATTCAAAAGTATCAGTTCTTCGACACTCAGCCTTTTTTATTTTCCACCTCTCACATCTGTACATGACTACTGGAAAAACCATAGCTTTGACTATGTGGACCTTTGTTGGCAAAGTGATGTCTCTGCTTTTAAATACACTCGCTAGGTTTGTCATAACTTTTCTTCCAAGGACAAAGTGTCTTAATTTTGTGGCTGCAGTCATTGTCTGCAATGATTTTGGAGCCCAAGAAGATAAAATCTGTCACTGTTTGCACTTTTTCCCCCATCTATTTACAATGAAGTGATGGGACTGGATGCCATAATATTAGTTTTTTGAATGTTATGTTTTAAGCCCACTTTTTCACTCTACTCTTTCACCTTTTATCAAGAGGCCGTTTAGTTCCAGTTAGCTTTCTGCCGTTTAGGGTGGTATCATCTGCATATCTGAGGTAGATCCAGAATTTATACCTAGACATCCTGGCTTCAGAATCTAAGCTCTTAATGATGATAAATATACTACCTCTTCATATAGTATATACTTGAGTGACAGTCAACTAGAATAATATGGCCATTCCAGAAGGTCTTTTAAAACCTACTCTAGGGACTTCCCTGGTAGCTCAGTGGTAGAGTTCGCCTGCCAGTGCAGGAGGGACGGGTTTGATCCCTGATCCAGGAAGATCCCACATGCTGTGGAGCAACTAAGCCTGTGAGCCACAACTGTTGAGTCTGAGCTCTGGAGCCTCGGAGCCTCAACTGTTGAGCCCATGTGCCCTAGAGCCTTGAGTTCCACAACAAGAGAAGTCACTGCAACAAGAAGTTTGCTCACCTCTACTAGAGAGTAGCCCACACTCCCTGCAACTAGAGAGGAGCCTGCAGCAGCAGTGAAAATCCAGAATAGTCAAAAATAGATAAATAGAAAATCTACCCTTAATTATCCACTGTATGCTTCAGAGGGCTTCCCTGTTGGCTCAGTAAAGAGTCCACCTGTCAATGCAAGAGATGAGTGTTTAATCCCTGGGTCTTGAAGATGCCCTGGAGAAGAAAATTGCAACTCATTCCAGTATTCTTGCCTGGAAAATCCTATGAACAGAGGAGCCTGGGAATTTACAGTCTATGGGATTGCAAAAGAATCGGACATGACATAGCAACTAAACAACAGCAACAATGTGCTGTAAAGTGTGTTAGATTCTCAGGATATAAAAATATATAAACAGAGGTTATGAATTCTGTTAGGGAACTATATACAAGTACTTTGGGGACATATTGATAGGGTGGCTTTTTGAATGTTATGTTTTGAAGCCCTGCAGTCATTGTCTGCAATGATTTTGGAGCCCAAGAAGATAAAATCTGTCACTGTTTGCACTTTTTCCCCCATCTATTTACAATGAAGTGATGGGACTGGATGCCATAATATTAGTTTTTTGAATGTTATGTTTTAAGCCCACTTTTTCACTCTACTCTTTCACCTTTTATCAAGAGGCCGTTTAGTTCCAGTTAGCTTTCTGCCGTTTAGGGTGGTATCATCTGCATATCTGAGGTAGATCCAGAATTTATACCTAGACATCCTGGCTTCAGAATCTAAGCTCTTAATGATGATAAATATACTACCTCTTCATATAGTATATACTTGAGTGACAGTCAACTAGAATAATATGGCCATTCCAGAAGGTCTTTTAAAACCTACTCTAGGGACTTCCCTGGTAGCTCAGTGGTAGAGTTCGCCTGCCAGTGCAGGAGGGACGGGTTTGATCCCTGATCCAGGAAGATCCCACATGCTGTGGAGCAACTAAGCCTGTGAGCCACAACTGTTGAGTCTGAGCTCTGGAGCCTCGGAGCCTCAACTGTTGAGCCCATGTGCCCTAGAGCCTTGAGTTCCACAACAAGAGAAGTCACTGCAACAAGAAGTTTGCTCACCTCTACTAGAGAGTAGCCCACACTCCCTGCAACTAGAGAGGAGCCTGCAGCAGCAGTGAAAATCCAGAATAGTCAAAAATAGATAAATAGAAAATCTACCCTTAATTATCCACTGTATGCTTCAGAGGGCTTCCCTGTTGGCTCAGTAAAGAGTCCACCTGTCAATGCAAGAGATGAGTGTTTAATCCCTGGGTCTTGAAGATGCCCTGGAGAAGAAAATTGCAACTCATTCCAGTATTCTTGCCTGGAAAATCCTATGAACAGAGGAGCCTGGGAATTTACAGTCTATGGGATTGCAAAAGAATCGGACATGACATAGCAACTAAACAACAGCAACAATGTGCTGTAAAGTGTGTTAGATTCTCAGGATATAAAAATATATAAACAGAGGTTATGAATTCTGTTAGGGAACTATATACAAGTGCTTTGGGGACAAAGATGTTTCTGGGAAAAAGGAGGAATTCCGCAGAAGAGATGATGTTTCATCTGAATTATAAACAATTATTGGAAAGCAGTGTTAGGGGAAAGAACCTGGAGCCAAAGAATTGCATCCCTAGAAGCACAAACTCTGAAAAAAAAAAAATGAGTTAGAGAAAGTAGTAGTTTGCTGTGACTTGAGCTTAAAATCTATAAGGGTAGGTAGTAGGACATGATAAAGACCAAAGTGTATATGACATGGCAAAGTAAAATAAAATGAAGAGCTTAAATATTTGCTTTGCATTTAGAAAACTACAAAGAAATTTCAGCATGATCAGGGTACAAACCAGATTGCTTGCTGTTTTCTCTAGAGCTTGAGGGCAAAATCTGAGCAGAGGGTTTGGGTTTTTTTAAGAATAGATTGAAACATTGAAAAAGAGAGATTGGATAAGCACACCGAAATCAGAAATATTGGGCATTATCATTCACCCTTTAAAAAACTTTTGGGGAATAGAGTGACAAGTTAAAAAAGTATGTTTACAGGTATTTCACCCATTGCTAATGTTCAGAATGATTTGGAAGGAAGAAAGAGACCAAAAGCAGAAGACAGTTTGTAGCTGTTGAGGTAATCAGTGCCTAAATTAGGTTGGTCGTGGTAGAGGATAGAAAAGAAAAAACAGGTGGGAAAGATTACGAAGGAAGACTGAATAAGATTTGTAACTGAGAAAAACTAGAATGTAATAGGGTAGGCAAAGAGACAAAATGCTACCCTTAATTATCCACTGTATGCTTCAGAGGGCTTCCCTGTTGGCTCAGTAAAGAGTCCACCTGTCAATGCAAGAGATGAGTGTTTAATCCCTGGGTCTTGAAGATGCCCTGGAGAAGAAAATTGCAACTCATTCCAGTATTCTTGCCTGGAAAATCCTATGAACAGAGGAGCCTGGGAATTTACAGTCTATGGGATTGCAAAAGAATCGGACATGACATAGCAACTAAACAACAGCAACAATGTGCTGTAAAGTGTGTTAGATTCTCAGGATATAAAAATATATAAACAGAGGTTATGAATTCTGTTAGGGAACTATATACAAGTGCTTTGGGGACAAAGATGTTTCTGGGAAAAAGGAGGAATTCCGCAGAAGAGATGATGTTTCATCTGAATTATAAACAATTATTGGAAAGCAGTGTTAGGGGAAAGAACCTGGAGCCAAAGAATTGCATCCCTAGAAGCACAAACTCTGAAAAGAAAAATGAGTTAGAGAAAGTAGTAGTTTGCTGTGACTTGAGCTTAAAATCTATAAGGGTAGGTAGTAGGACATGATAAAGACCAAAGTGTATATGACATGGCAAAGTAAAATAAAATGAAGAGCTTAAATATTTGCTTTGCATTTAGAAAACTACAAAGAAATTTCAGCATGATCAGGGTACAAACCAGATTGCTTGCTGTTTTCTCTAGAGCTTGAGGGCAAAATCTGAGCAGAGGGTTTGGGTTTTTTTAAGAATAGATTGAAACATTGAAAAAGAGAGATTGGATAAGCACACCGAAATCAGAAATATTGGGCATTATCATTCACCCTTTAAAAAACTTTTGGGGAATAGAGTGACAAGTTAAAAAAGTATGTTTACAGGTATTTCACCCATTGCTAATGTTCAGAATGATTTGGAAGGAAGAAAGAGACCAAAAGCAGAAGACAGTTTGTAGCTGTTGAGGTAATCAGTGCCTAAATTAGGTTGGTCGTGGTAGAGGATAGAAAAGAAAAAACAGGTGGGAAAGATTACGAAGGAAGACTGAATAAGATTTGTAACTGAGAAAAACTAGAATGTAATAGATAGGCAAGAGACAACTGTGGACGCTATTGCAGAAAATTCAAGAAGGTTAAGTGTTTAGACCTATTAAACTTATTTGAGTAGGAGGCAGAATATCTAAGATGATATATAACTGAAATTTTCTGAGGATCTCAGAATGTTTGAAATTATTTTGTGTGAAGGTACTAGTTGAAGTCATACATTTTTGAATAAGTTGGTATTTTAAAAGAATGGTAGATGCCAAATACATTTGGGTACATTCTTAGCCAGAAGAGAAGATTTAGCAGAGAATTCTGTGAAGGAGACAGTAAAATGAGTTCAACCGCGTGATATGGTTGCATAGAAACCGAGAGATATGAGAAATTCAGGAAGCAGAGATGGTCAGCAATATGAAATGCTTTGGAAACACTTGTGATATTGGTACAGCCACTACAGTCTCTTCTGTTTACTATATTTTAGTGAGATTTAATGAGAAATATTAGCCAGTTGACATGAATAAAAAGAGAGCCACACTCTTAAAATGTGGCTATATTATGGATTATTATTTTAAAGCTAAATGTATACATGTTCATTGGAGAAGGAAATGACAACCCACTCTAGTATTCTTGCCTGGAAAAATTCCATGGACAGAGGATCCAAATTACAGTCCATGTTGTTGCAAAGAGTTGGCAATGACTGAGCACATACTTATCCATAGCAAGAGCTTCATTCCTTTCAGCATGATGAATTGTTGCCCTGTGAAAATTTGAAAATTCTGCCTCCAAATTTTCATTTGCTCTTCACCCAAATTAAGTAGTTTCATTCTTTGCTCTAAGGGAGATTGGTTTTATCTTTACTTCTGAATAATGCATTCCATGTGGTCTTCTGCGCAGTCTGTTTTTGTTTGGATGTTCTGTAGTATGTATTCCTCCTCCTCTCTCTGCCGGGCCCGCCGGCAGTCGAACAGGTCCTGAAGAGAGTGGCAGATAGGCTAAGAAAAGAAAGAAGGATAGAAAAGATGGGGTTGAGAGAGACAGCAAGAAGGCAGACAACTCTAGAGGTTGCTGACAAGTTGCTGACAAGTTTATTGAATTTGCTCCTCCCTTTTATACTTCACCAAGTAATTGTGTACACGTGCTTTAGGCCAGGCGTCGATCATAACATGTGCTTTAGGCCAGGTGTCTATCATAACACGTACTTTAGGCCAGGTGTCGATCATAAACTAGGTGTTACCTCCTGATATGTTATTACAATGGTTCTGGGTCATAATGCTCCTCAAGCCCTCTAAAGAGGCTCCGGGTGTTCTTCATAATAGCTAAGGAACGTCTTCACAACACCTGGGGTGGCAGGACAGAGAGCTATGCTGTTATCAGCCCCTATTGCCAGGGCAGCTCCCAGGGCTATGTTTCCTTAAAGGAAACCCCTTGAAACAGGGCAGCTCCCCGCATCTCCCCCTTTTCTGTTATGAAGACGCATTTTTATGCTCTAAATATCGTAATGGGACTTCATATAGGATGCTTCGAATTGCCCAGAATCACTGTATAACAAGGAATACACAATAGGATGATCACAACCAGAATTAACAAAAATCACTCACAGAGGGGACAAAAGATATATGAACATGTCCAACCAGTAATGCATATGGAGGTACACAGGCTCGGGGATAGCGAACAGAACTATTCCAAATATGTCCATGAGTGACTACAGCAGTTATAATCAAAGGGGAATCAGTAATTAAATGGATAAGTCTCTTCAGCCTGGAGACTTGGCGCTTGGCTAAGCAAAGTAATCAGCATCAACAGCAATGGGAGTACAGTATTCTGAGGCTCCATTCTTCTAATCTTCTCAGCCAATTCTTGTAACTGTTGAGAGACACTTCCGACTGGTCGTTCGTCAATCTTCAGATTTCTCATCTGATTCGCTAGAGATCGTCTCTGACGCGCGTACCAGCCTTTCCGGCAGCCAGCGCGGCGCTTGGGCATCCTGTGGAAAAACACAAACATACCCTCTCCCCCAAATTAGTACTGGATCCGGACCATGCCATCTACCACCTATAGGATCTTTCCATAGCACAGCAGGACATTTTTTAGGTGCGTCTGCAGTTTCCCAGAACCGCTGTGCTGCTGTCAGGCCATTTTATCTAAAGTTAAAAAATTTAAAATAAATAAAGCATGGTTTAAATAATTCCGAGGGGTATGTGGGTACAACTCCCCCTTCTTTATCTTTAAAAGTTGATGTTTTAAAGTTTGATGGGCACGTTCTACAATGCCTTGGCCTTGTGGGTTATATGGTATACCAGTTTTATGTAAAATAGACAATTGTAGACAAAAGGTTGCAAAAGCTTTACTAGTATATCCTGGGCCATTATCAGTCTTTAGTTCACGAGGAGTACCCATAATAGAAAAACAGGCAAGGCAATGTGCGATGCAATGTTTAGTAGCTTCTCCAGATTGTAATGTAGCATAAAGAAAACCAGAATAGGTATCAATGGTAACATGAACATATTTAAGGGAGCCATATTCGGGAATATGAGTAACATCCATCTGCCAAAGATGATTAGGAAGGAGGCCTCTAGGATTGACTCCAAAATGAGGGACAGAGAGAAACTGCGGACAGACAGGACACTGTTTAACAATTTGTCTCGCAGTCTCACGAGGAATGCCAAATTGAAGTCGAAGACTGGTACTATTTTGATGATGAAGTTTATGGGCTTGTTGTGCTGCAGTTACTGCAGAAAAATAAACATGAGTAGCCTGATCAACAACAGCATTTTCTGTTGAGAGAGATCCAGGGAGATTAGTGTGTGCACGGATATGACCAAAGAAACAAGGACAATAGCGAGTACGTAATAAATGTTGAATATCAAGGAAAAGGTTTCGAACGGTTGAATTAACTGTATTTACAAATGGAACTGTTTCTAGTATTTGGAGGGCACAAACTATATAACGGCTATCAGAATATAAATTGATGGCTGTGTTCTTTGTCTGCGTTAATGCAGCACGCACAGCATGTAATTCAACTTCTTGAGCAGAAGAACAATAAGTGTTCCAGCTAAAAGTCTTACCATCAATAGAGACAGCAGCCTTACCTGACGAAGATCCATCAGTGAAAACAAGGCAGGCATTTCCTAATGGCTTAAAGGAAGTAACAGTTGGAAAAACAAAGGCATGTTGCATAGCAAAATGTAATAATTTATCAGGGGGATAATGATTATCAAGGATGCCTGTAAAAGATGTGAAAGCAACAGGCCACAATTCATTGAATTGAAAAAGCCAGTCTTGTTGATTTTTATTGTATGGAACACAAATTATGTGTGGGTCGGAACCCAGATAACGCCGAGAATCTTCACGACCTTTAGCAACTAATGTTGCCACAAGATCAGGATAAGCAGGTAAAGCTTTAGCAGGTGATACAGGAAGATGAATCCATAATAGAGGTTTCTCTTGAAACAATACTGCAGTAGGCATGTGGGCAGTAGCAAGAACATACAAGCCCCAAGGTTTTGCATAATTACAATAAGAAACCTGTTGGTTATTAATTGCTTGTTCCACAAGCCGCAATGCCTCACGAGCAGAAGAAGTGAGAGATCGATCAGAAGTAGGATTAGGATCACCTTTTAAGATATCAAACAATGGCTTTAACTCTCCTGTAGTAAGTTTTAAATAAGGTCTGATCCAATTTATATCTCCCAACAATTTTTGAAAATCATTTAATGTTCGTAAATTATCTTTCCGAAGTTCCAATCGTTGGGTTAAAATGCCATCAGAAAAAAGCTGGAAACCCAAATATGAGTAGGGGGCTGTACGTTGAATTTTTTTCTGTGGCAATAACCAGTCCTGAGGCAGCAAGGACTTGCTGTAATTGAGCAAAAGCAGCAAGTAAATAACTCTCTTGTGCATGTGCCAATAAAATATCATCCATATAATGTATTAAATAAACTTCAGAATATTGGTGCCGGACACTTTTTATCGCACAAGCAACAAATTTTTGGCAAAGTGTGGGGCTATTAGCCATCCCTTGTGGTAATACTAGCCAATGATAACGTCTCATTGGCTCTTTAAAGTTGCTAGAGGGGTGGCAATCATTAGGATGTAATGGGATAGTATAAAAACAATCTTTTAAATCTATTATTATTTTAAAGGTGTCAGCAGGAATAGCTGAAGGAGAAGGAAGACCTGGTTGTAAAGCGCCCATAATTTGCATGGTCTGATTAACTTTTCTAAGGTCTTGCAGCAAACGCCATTTTCCTGACTTTTTCTTAATAACAAATATAGGCAAATTCCAAGGAGAACTGGAAGGTGCAATATGTCCTAAACACAGTTGTTCCTGCACCAACTGTTCAGCTGCTTTGATTTTTTCTGATGTGAGGGGCCACTGATCAACCCAGACCGGATCATCAGATTTCCATATGATTGGGTCAGCATGGGTTGCAGGACAATCAAAGGCCCCTCCTAAAAATGTCCCAATCCTTTTTTATAGGAGGGATTATAGGTTCAACATTTCCAGTAGCATTTTTTCCTAACCCCTGATGAGGCAAAAGACCTTGATTCATCATTAGTTGAGACACCGTCAAGTTTGGACTATATAAATACACACCCATTTTAGACATAACATCTCGTCCCCAGAGATTAACAGGTATAGTGGGCAAAATATAAGGTTGAAAAACACCTGTATGACCATCAGGGTCAGTCCAAGTGAGCAATGCAGAGCTTTTTTCAGGGTTACATGATTGCCCAATACCTTGTAAAGTAGATAGGGTGGGTTGTTTTGGCCAATTAGCTGGCCAACGTTCAAGGGAAACCCCAGAGATATCTGCCCCGGTGTCTAAGATTCCTTTAAATCTTTTTCCCAGAATGGATAACTCTAACTCAGGGCGCCCTTCTTTTATTGCTTGCACCCAGTAAGCGTCAGAAGAACCAAAGCCTCGATCGCGTCTGGGTTCAGGACAACGAGTTTTACCCTGAGTAATTAAAGGAACCAATACCAATTGAGCAATTCTCTGGCCTTTCTGAATCACTGAAATACCTTTTGGGGAATGTGTCAAGATTTTAATTTCTCCTGTATAATCAGAATCAATAACACCAGGAATGACAATGAGGCCTTTAACTGTGGTGCTACTTCGTCCTAACACAGGCCGACAGATTTTTCAGGAAGGGGGTCAAAAACTCCTGTTGGAAGAGCCTGAACCCCCATTTCAGGAGTTAATACTGTGTAGGCGGAGGAACTGAGGTCCAGTCCTGTGCTACCTGGGGTTGCCCGATAGAGGTCTCTGACGGCATTTGAATCACACAGGCACCGTTCTCCTGCATGGCCCCATAACATTGTTTCGGGGCCTGGGGCTGGCCCCTCATCCAGTTTCCCTGAAGCGGTAAAGGCTGTCCATTTACATCTGTTTTAGAACGACAGTCTTTTGCCCAGTGTTTCCCTTTCTTGCATCTGGGGCACATTCCTGGTTGTTGTCCTCTTGGTTGTGCAGTTTCCCTTGGGCACTGAGCAGCACGATGCCCCATTTGCCCACAAGCATAACAACTACCAGGAGGCCCAGTTACTCTAGACTTGCCTTGAAATTTTTGATTTTTACTTTGCTGGAATAAAACTTCTTTTACTGTTTTTCCCTGTAGGGCAGCAGCAAGAGCAACTCCCTGCATATAGGACGGCCCAATGTCAGCACAAATTCTAATGTAATCTGAAAGCCCGCCCTTTTTTCTATAAGGGCGTAATGCAGCTTGGCAGGCAGAGTTGGCGTTTTCATAAGCTAATTGTTTCGCTAAAGCCATGCCCGTCTGTTCATCTCCTATGAGTTTGCCCAAGGTTTCTAACAAACGCGCCACAAAATCCTGATATGGCTCGTCTGGACCTTGTCTAATTTTTGAAACCTCTTCTGTTCTGTTTTCTGAATTAGGCAACTTTCTCCAAGCTCATAGCGCGGCAGCATTAATTTGTGGATAAGCTCCTGGGGGATAGTTTAGTTGACTATTAGTGTCTCGAAAAGCCCCTTCCCCAGCGAGCATATCGAAGGTCACTCTAAGACCCTGCCGCTGGTTTATTTCAGCAGTGTCAGTACACTGTTCCCCAAATTCAGACTTCCATAAAAGATAATTACCACCAGAGAGACACGCCCGAGCAACTTGTTTCCAGTCATTTGGGGGCAAATACTGATTTCCTAATGCTTCAAGAATGGCCTGAGTAAAGGGAGCCGTAGGGCCATATTGAGCACAAGCAGTTTTTAATTCTTTTAACTGTTTAAACGGAATGGAATCATAATATCGTTGCTGCTGATCATTTTCAAAAACTGGAAAAACTCTCTGAAAGCCTGGGAGAGCGTCTCCAGTTTCATTAGTCCGTGTTAAAGCCATTTGTAAAGGGGATAATTTAGGTACTTTAGTTTTACAAATTAAAGCCACAGGAGGTGCCTTTGGCTCTTCAAAAGTAGGAGGATCAAATTCAGCAATAAAAGAAGGGGAATAAGGAGGGGCGGTAGGTTCTATTGCTGAAGCGGCTGTAGGAATGGTTGCTAACGGAGTTTTGGAATCTGGATTGTCTTTCTTAGCAGTAGCCATCAACTGTTGAAACATCTGCTCTATTTTTGATATAGGTACAGTAATTTCTTTTTTGGAAAGGGGTTTTTCGGCATTAAACATAACATCCCATGAAGGGTCTTCTGAATGGTATTGAGCTGCTTGATCTTTTAGATCAGCCTGATCTGCAGGATCTAACTCCTCCTCCTCCTCATCATCAAAGTCCTCTCTAGGAGGGCTGGCATATAACTGATCTGAGGGTGGTGAAACACAGGCTGCTTCAGGCAGTTTTTGTACCTGATGAGCCTCATGTTCTGAATCTAAACAATCTCTAACAATATTCCAAAGAAACAAAGTATCTGCGGGGACCCCTCTGGGCCCATGCAATGCATAATAATCTTTCAACTGAGTCCCAACTTTATTCCAAACAGAAAGACTGACAGTTCCCTCTTCAGGAAACCATGGACAAACATCTTCAACAAAAGCTAAAAATCTATCAAAAGTTGCAGTCTTTACATGCACACCACGACTTTTCATCCTAGTCTTAAGCATATGTACAAAAAGCTGTCTACTATTACTTTGTCCCATAATTTTTTACTCTCAACTATACTCTCCCCGCCCGCACTTACCTTAGTCTTCTCGGGATCCCTCAGCTCCTTGGGCGGCGGCCAAATCTGCTCCTTCTACTCCTTCAGCGTCCCTGTTCGGGCGCCACTTTGCCGGGCCCGCCGGCAGTCGAACAGGTCCTGAAGAGAGTGGCAGATAGGCTAAGAAAAGAAAGAAGGATAGAAAAGATGGGGTTGAGAGGGACAGCAAGAAGGCAGACAACTCTAGAGGTTGCTGACAAGTTTATTGAATTCGCTCCTCCCTTTTATACTTCACCAAGTAATTGTGTACACGTGCTTTAGGCCAGGCGTCGATCATAACATGTGCTTTAGGCCAGGTGTCTATCATAACACGTACTTTAGGCCAGGTGTCGATCATAAACTAGGTGTTACCTCCTGATATGTTATTACAATGGTTCTGGGTCATAATGCTCCTCAAGCCCTCTAAAGAGGCTCCGGGTGTTCTTCATAATAGCTAAGGAACGTCTTCACAACACCTGGGGTGGCGGGACAGAGAGCTATGCTGTTATCAGCCCCTGTTGCCAGGGCAGCTCCCAGGGCTATGTTTCCTTAAAGGAAACCCCTTGAAACAGGGCAGCTCCCCGCATCTCTCCTAACACACAGTATTTCAGCCAGCACAGCTCTGGTTTTTAGACTGGTGTTCTCTGGGATTTTGCCATTGGTAGTCTACAGTTATAGAGTCAAATATGATATATGGTTCATGTGTATGCTACTTTCTCTGTCCAAAAAACCTCTACTCTGCCTAGGACTGTGTCTGAATTGGGCATTCTTTATCCTCCTGTAGCTCTCGAAACTGAGCTCATTAAGGGCAGGAGCTCTTTATTTGGCTTCAACTGTATTTGCAATGCTTTATCTCTTAAGCCATGGTTAAGAACATGGATGGTCATCAAAGTAGTCTTTAAACATTTTCATGTCTCAGACAGACAGTGATAATTTGTAAAAGGCTTTCTCTAACTCTAAGGTCATAAACTAAGACTGAAAGAGACCATCGTTATCTTGATGGAGTAGATAAGAGGATGGACTCTATAGTTAGACTGCATGTATTCAAATTCCAGATGCTGTGCTTTCTGTAAAACATCTTAACCCAGTTACTTTCAGTCTTAGTTTTTCAAACTTTGTTGTTACTTAAAAATTTTAAGTGAACAGTTGTCAAATATTATCAGGGGTGCTTCTCAAGCATCTAGTGGAATAATTGTGTTGTTTTCTTCTTTAATCTTTTAATAAATGCAGGGGATAGCATTGGTACCTTGTGTTGAAAGATAGTTGTATTTTTTAGGTAAAATACTTGATGGCATTTAGGGGTTTATTTTTTTTAATACATTACTAGAACAAATTTGCAAATGCTTTATTTAGGCTTTTTCACACCAATTCATAATAGTTTGATGATAGTTTTCCCATGTAATCCTTGCTTGACTGGTATCCAAATGACTATCAACTTCTAGCCATAATGGAATAACAAGGATAAGATTCACCCTCCTCTCTGAAACAACCATAAAATAGAAGAAAATACAGAGAACAGTGGTGATCGAGACACTCAACACTAGGTGGTGAAAGTGATCTTGCAAGATGAAAAACAAGTGAGGTGCATCCTGTGATTGAACTAGCCTACTGCCTTGAAAAGGCTTCCCAGGTGGCACAATGGTAAAATATCTACCTGCCAATGCAGGAGACTCGAGGTGCAACGGTTCAAGATCCCCTTGAATAGGAAATGGAAACCCACTCTAGTATTCTTGCCTGAAAAATTCCATGGACAGAGGAGCCTGATGGGCTATGGTTCCCAAGCTCACAGAGACTTGGAAATGACTTAGTGACTGAGTGCACGCATGCACGCGCACACGCACACACAACCTTGAGAGTTTCCAAATCTAGGCTAAGCCCAGTGATCCTCCTTGAGTTGAAGATGACAGTTAAGGACACCAAGATGGTTGGAGTTCATGAAACAGAATACTGCAGAATTCTTGAAGCAAAAGAATTCTTGAATGCTTCAGCACTCCCTTCAACTATTTAGCATATAAAGAAACTGCTGGGACATTCCTGGCAGCCCAGTGGTTAAGGGTTTGCCTTCCAATGCAAGGGGGTGCCTGTTCAGTCCCTGGTTGGGGAGTTTAAATCCCACATGCCTCTAAGCCCACCCCCCACCCCCCAAAAAAGGGCATAAAATAGAAGCAGTACTGTAACAAACTCATTAAAGTCTTAAAAAGTTATAATGAAATATACGTGTTATATATACAAAACTTTATCACCAGTAGACGCATATTCCGAAAAGAATGTTAAAGGACCCCTTCAAACAGAAGGTAAATGTCAGATGGAAATGTGACTATGCATGAGTGAGAAGCTCTTCAAATGGTAATTACATAGGTAGATACATAAAGTCTTCCTATTTAAGTCTCTCTTAAAATAATTGTTAAAATATACCTGTGGCATTTATAACATACAGAAGTCATGCGAAAAAATAACACAAAAGAGAGGAGAAATGGACATACACTCTTATTTACTTTGCATGGTGGTAACAATATCACATGAAATAGGTTGTGATAAGTTAAAGATATATGAAAGTTGAAGTATTAGTTGGTCAGTCATGTCTGTCTCTTTGCAACCCCTTGGGAAAATGTGTACTATAAGTCATAAAGCGACCACTAAAATAACAAAGAATTGTAGATTATGAGTCAACCACAGATGCTAGGTGAAAAACATAAAAAATACTCAGTTGACAAAAATAAGGACAGGACTTCTCTGGTGGTCCAGTTGTTAAGACTCTCTGCTTCCACTGCAAGGGGTACAGGTTCCCAGGGAACTAAGATCCCACATACTGCATTCTGTGACCAAAAAAAAAAAAAAATTGGACAGAGGGAAAAAGGAGGAGAACAAAACTCAGCAAGCAAATACATGCTGTGTACAAAACCAAAGCAAGGCAAAAGCCAACAACAAAGAAAAGAACAGTACTCTAAGAGAAAAACAGGCTAAACATCAAAGGATGGGGAAATGTATCAGTGGTTCCAATAAAGCCTGAAAGGTTTCTTTGGCTCTGTAAGTAGAAAGCTAAGATACATCAAGAATTATCAGCTACTGCCAGAAGTTATGAAGGGGCAAAGAAGAAATCTATCTAGAATCTCAGGGTGACTTGATCTCCAGAATCTTAAGAGAATACATTTGTTTTAAGTTTGTGGTACTTTGTAACAGCAGCCCTAGGAAACTAATACACTGTTTGTGTCCCAGAAACTGAAGGTAAGCAAATGAGGCAGGAAATTTTGTATGTTTTGCACCCTGCTGTATTCCTAGTATCTAGAATCATATGCAGCATAGTAAACACTTAATATTTATTTGTTGGATGAATAAACTGACTTCCTTTTTGAAGCAGGTACATAACATACTAGTGTAATAATATATGTATACTTTAATTCGAGTCTTCCCTGGTGTCTCAGTGGGTAGGGACACCGCCTTGCAGTGCAAGGGGCGCCGGTTCTATCCCTGGCCTGGGAAGATCCCACGTGCCGCGGAGCGGCTGGACCGATGTGTCCAATTACCAATTACCAAGCTGGAGCTCTGGAGCGCCTGCGCCCAGAGCTGGTGCTCTGGGACAACAGAGGCCGCTGCGACAGGAGGCCCACACAGGCCAAAGAACAAAGATGGATGAAAATAGAGAAATGAAAGACCAAGAGAAGTGGCCTGCCTGCCCCACTCCCTCCCCAACCCGCCCCCCCCCAAAAAAAGACACAGAATAAGCCCTCAAATGGGCTATATTACATATATTTTTTAAAAGAGCAACTGGTATATATTCACATTGAACATCTTTTTTTTTTAAATACTTTTTAATATTTTTAGCCCTATCTCTTCAAATATTTCTTTTACCTTACACAAGTTAGACCTATAGTTCTGATGGCTCTGTTTAATTTTTGTTTTTCTTCACTTATTATTTTTTTAACATTTATTTATTTATTTTGGTGGGGGTGGGGAGGGAGGGGGGGTGGACGGGTCACTTCTATTGGTCTTTCATTTGTCTATTTTCATCCATCTTTGTTCTTTGGCCCGTGTGGGCCTCCCATCGCAATGGCCTCTGTTGTCGCAGAGCTCCGGCTCAGTAATTGGACACATTGGTCCAGCCGCTCCGTGGCACGTGGGATCTTCCCAGGCCAGGGATCGAACCAGCGCCCCTTGCACTAGCAAGGCGGTGTCCTTACCCACTGGACCACCAGGGAAGCCCCGAAATCAAGTTTCTTAATGGATGTTCCTTTGTCACATTTCAGTGAAAATCCTATAAAACTAGGAACCATTACTTTCCAACAGTTAAAATGTGAAACCTACCATTGCCTGTTTTCCTTTCACTGTGTTTCATGGCACTGCTCACATAAATCTAATTGCTTTGAAGTAATCGTGAGTACTTTCACAGGACTTCTTGTTCCAGGGTTTTGTTATAAGACTGTAAGGGCATAAATAGAAAGACTGCTAGTTTTCAGAACTATAAAGAAACCTCTCTAGGGTGTGAACAATGTACTTGCTAGGGTAGGGGGTCAGGATGACATGACCTCGTAGTACTCTAATACTCGGTTGCTGTGGTGTCCAACTCTTTGTGACTGTGTGAACTGTAGCTCCCTAAGCTTCTCTGTCCATGGGATTATCCAGGCAAGGATACTGGAATGGGTTGCCATTTCCTCCTCCAGGGGATCTTCCTGATCCAGGAATGGAACCTGCATCTCCTACATGGGCAGGCAGATTCTTTACCACTGAGCCACCTGGGAAGCCCCACATAGTATGCTACCAGCATGCTTATTTATATATTTTTTTGCTCTGTTGTTTTGATGAACAGCTGAATGACATTTTCTATTCTAAGACTATTCAGAGTTGGTAAGTAAAGGAATAAAACAGGTAGAGAAAAGTGATTGTGCAACTTAGTTCTTCTGTAGCTTTACCTGAGACAGTGTAAACAGTTCATTATGAAGTTGTTTTGTTATAGATTGACTATTACCTGGTTAGAGAATATAAAAGTGAAGTTAGGATTTATATTTCATAAAATAATACTGTGTTTCAAATGTAGTGTTATGAAGCCCTCATCAAGAAGTTAGCAGTTTTATCTGGGAGAGGTGCACATTAGTGTTGTTTTTTTTTTTTTAATTTAAATTATATTTACTTTCTCAGTACTGAAGCCACTGAGCACAACATTGGAAAGGTACAAAGAGTATACTGTAGAGTCTCCCTCTAGTCTAGTGTCTCAAAACAACCTGTGAAGTCAGTATTTGAATTTTTATCCTTCCTGAGATATTTTATGCACATATACGGAAGTATGTATGTGTTTTGTTTTTGTTGCTGTGTTTTTGCCTATGAATAATAAATATACTGTTTATACTTTAGGAGTGTATTTTAGATATCCTTCTATATCTGTACTTTTTTTTATAACTACATGTATACTATGTTTGTAAGATGCTGTAGTTTACCTAGTCCCCTATTCACAAACATTTAGGTTGCTCTAGCTTTGTACTATTCAGTAGAGTGCTGTAGTGAATAACTTATACATGTATTGTTTTACTTATATCCACAGGGTAGCATACTAGAAGTAGATCATCAGATTCAAGCGTAAGTGTACTTCAGTTTTGATTGATAGAGCAAAATTGGCCATATACCTTGTCTAAGTAGGGTTTTTGTTTTTAACTGAGGTCTGATGTACAAATAATAAAATTCACAGTTTTAGGTGTAGAATGTGATGGAAAGGTTATGCCAGTTGCCACTGTAACTGGCCGTGTATGAAAATGTCTTTATGTCCTGTTTCACAACACTGTTGAAAACTTTTCCGTTTTTATATTTCTGCCTGTATTCAAGGTGAGAATGATATTCCAGTAGTTTTGTTTCCTGTTTTACTGAATACAACATAGGTTCACAGATCATAGTATAGAGCTCATGTTTACCATCGCTGAGTGTTCTCTTCTGTCTTTGTGCTGCCCTCCCTGCATAAATTAACCACTACTGTGACCTGTGCACATAGATTTAAGTTAGCCTGTTTTTGAACTTCATGTAAAGGGAATCATGTAAATCATACTTTTGTTGTGTTTAGATTCTTTTGTATTATATGTGAAATTGAGTCATGGTGTTATAAGTGCCTTTAACTTATTCTTTTTCTTTTTTTTTTTTTTAAAGATTTATTTATTTTATTTATCGGGGGGTGGGGGGGGGGGGGAGCGGGCGGGTCACTTCTATTGGTCTTTCATTTGTCTATTTTCATCCCTCTTTGTTCTTTGGCCCGTGTGGGCCTCCCATCGCCGTGGCCTCTGTTGTCTCAGAGCACAGGCTCTGGGTGCATGCGCTCCAGAGCTTGGGCTTGGTAGTTGAACACATCGGTCCAGCCGCTCCACGGCACGTGGGATCTTCCCAGGCCAGGGATCGAACCAGCGCCCCTTGCACTGCAAGGCGGTGTCTTTACCCACTGGACCACTAGGGAAGCCCTAACTTATTATTTTCATTGCTGTGATTTAGTTACTTGCATATGCCACAATTTATTCTACTGCTTGTTGATTTTTGGTTCTACTTTTTGATTTATGAAATACAACTTCTGTGAAAATCCTCATACATGTCTTGAAGGAATTTAGCACTCATTTCTTTTGGCTAGACGTGTCATCTGGATCTGCATAGATTTGGTTTGTTTTTAATTGAAGTCTAATTTATGAACAATGAAATTTACCAACTTTAAGTGTACAGTTATTTAGAAAACAATTTCCCATGAATCTCTTGCATTTCTGCATGTCTTGTAAGCAATAGCCCTAACTACCTTTTCTTCCAGACTCTTTCCAAGGATACTGGAGGATAGAAATAATAGCTCTTCACAAAGCAAAGGGCAAGTTTCTTACAGCCTTGAAAAATAGATACCGTTTTCCCCTCCAAATAGAGGGCAGGTGTGCTTACTGTCATTTTAAAAGGTTCAGATTTCCAATAAGCTTAGCCTTCCTTGCTTGAAACACAACCCTCTGCATATACAGGTGTTACTTGACTGTCTTCACAATGTTCTGTGAATTGAGGCTCAGGCAGCAGCTGGCACAGGAAGGTGTTGGTAACTGTGACTAGTGTTCCTGGTGTGAGTCATTTATATCTGACTCGAGAGTCTCATGTCTTCCTGCCAGTATCCATGAAACTGGCAGGTTAACTAGTTAGCTTGCAAGTAGGATCAAATCTCAAGAGTGTTCACACTTGTTGACACAATTTGGTAAATTTTGACAAATGTATAGATAGCATCTATCACCACCACAGTCAAGTCATAGCACATTTCTATCCCAAAAAGCTCCTTTGTGCCCACTGTATCTATTCCTCTTCCCCACCTCAGCGCCAGCCAACTCCTGATCTATTTTCTGTCTCCCTAGTTTTGCCATTGGTTGAATTTTTCATACATGGAATTTTACATTATATAGCCTGTTGTGTGTGGGTTCTTTCATTCAGCATGATGCTTTTGAGATTCATTCATGCTGTTGCATGCATCACTAGTTCGTTCCCTTTTATTGATAAGTAATATTCTATTCTATGGATATACCACTGTTTGGATATTTGTTTATCCATTCACCAGTTGATTGACATTTGGGTTGTTTCTTGTTTGGGACTATATAAACAAAACTGCTATATGTTTGGGTATAAGGTTTCATATGGACATTTATTTTTGTTTCTCTTGGATACATTCTTAGGAGTGGAAATGCTAAGTTTCTTATGGTGTGCTTTTAACTAGGTAAAGAACTGCCAAATTGTTTTCCAGAACGTCAGTATCATCCTACATTGCTATCTGGCTTGTTTTTTGTTTTTTTTTTAATCTTCATGATAACTTGTATTTCCTCATCGCTTTTTTTTTTTATAGTATTTATGTATGTATTTATTTTTACAGAGTTTTGTTGTTTACTGCCACACATCAGTCTGAACGCAATAGGTATACATGTGTCCCCCCTCCCCTGAACTTCTCCCCCACCTCCCTTCCCATCTCACCCCTCCAGGTCCTCTGGCTTGTTTTAATTTGTATCTCATTATGAGTGAGGTTGAAAGTATCATTTTATATGTTTGAGTTACTTGTATTTCCTTCCCTAAATTGCCCGTTTGGCTCATCTTGCGTGTTTTTTTCTGAAGAGGAAAGGTGAGGTGTTTAGTGATTTGTAGGCAGTCTTGATCTGTCAGGGGATCATTTTGGTCAGGCTATGAATTTCAAACTATTTTTTTTCCATTTTGGTAATTATCTTTTGAATTTGCTAATGGGTGGGGTTTTGCCATGTAGAAATTTGACTCTCTGAACTTTTCAGTCTCACAGAGTATTTACTAGCAGTGCAAAAAAGACTTCATAATACAGAAATAGAACTGCTCTTTTAAGTAAAACTTAAAGTATAAATTAGGCTTCCCTGGTGGCTGGTGAAGAATCTGCCTGTAGTACGTGAAACCTGGGTTTGATTCCCAGGTCAGAAATATACCCTGGAGAAGGAAATGGCAACCCACTCCAGTATTCTCATGGAAAGAGAAACCTGGTGGGCGATGGTCATTATTTATTTAAGCCTGTTGTGTGAGTTCTTTCATTCAGCATGATGCTTTTGAGATTCATTCATGCTGTTGCATGCATCACTAGTTCGTTCCCTTTTATTGATAAGTAATATTCTATTCTATGGATATACCACTGTTTGGATATTTGTTTATCCATTCACCAGTTGATTGACATTTGGGTTGTTTCTTGTTTGGGACTATATAAACAAAACTGCTATATGTTTGGGTATAAGGTTTCATATGGACATTTATTTTTGTTTCTCTTGGATACATTCTTAGGAGTGGAAATGCTAAGTTTCTTATGGTGTGCTTTTAACTAGGTAAAGAACTGCCAAATTGTTTTCCAGAACGTCAGTATCATCCTACATTGCTATCTGGCTTGTTTTTTGTTTTTTTTTTAATCTTCATGATAACTTGTATTTCCTCATCGCTTTTTTTTTTTTATAGTATTTATGTATGTATTTATTTTTACAGAGTTTTGTTGTTTACTGCCACACATCAGTCTGAACCCGCAATAGGTATACATGTGTCCCCCCTCCCCTGAACTTCTCCCCCACCTCCCTTCCCATCTCACCCCTCCAGGTCCTCTGGCTTGTTTTAATTTGTATCTCATTATGAGTGAGGTTGAAAGTATCATTTTATATGTTTGAGTTACTTGTATTTCCTTCCCTAAATTGCCCGTTTGGCTCATCTTGCGTGTTTTTTTCTGAAGAGGAAAGGTGAGGTGTTTAGTGATTTGTAGGCAGTCTTGATCTGTCAGGGGATCATTTTGGTCAGGCTATGAATTTCAAACTATTTTTTTTCCATTTTGGTAATTATCTTTTGAATTTGCTAATGGGTGGGGTTTTGCCATGTAGAAATTTGACTCTCTGAACTTTTCAGTCTCACAGAGTATTTACTAGCAGTGCAAAAAAGACTTCATAATACAGAAATAGAACTGCTCTTTTAAGTAAAACTTAAAGTATAAATTAGGCTTCCCTGGTGGCTGGTGAAGAATCTGCCTGTAGTACGTGAAACCTGGGTTTGATTCCCAGGTCAGAAATATACCCTGGAGAAGGAAATGGCAACCCACTCCAGTATTCTCATGGAAAGAGAAACCTGGTGGGCTATGGTCAGTGGGGTTCCGAGAGTTGGACATGACTTATTGACTAAAACTATCAAAGTATAAAGTATGTTTCCCAGCAGTATTTTATGTAGCCATAACTTCGGTGGGAGTAAAGAAAATATTCTAAAGACTTCAGCTTGTTTTCTGCATTCTCATAAGAATTTTTACCACCTTTTAGAAAACTATACAGTGGAAACAAAAAAGCTTTAAAGAGATTGTGTCTTAATTTATTACGTATAGTAAGAGTAAAAATATTTAAAATAATATTCCATGTTTCTTTTACAGAAATATCTATGCAAGATGTTGACATTACAAACTTGGATAGTGCAAGCCTTGTTTATTTTCCTCACCACTGAATCTATAGGTAAGGTTCATGACATATCGTACCTCTCAATCCCCCAAATGATGTTTGTGTATTTTTATATAATTACATAATTAAGCTTATGCTGAATAATTGTGTAATTACACTTATATATTCTTTCTAGGATCATTATTGAAAGAATGATGTTGTCTTAAAAATGAATTTAAGAAGTTAAAATACTCTTTTGACAATTTATAGTTCGTATAATTTGAGTTATTAACAGTCACTCAGTAATTCTAAATCCTGTTTAGCTGTACTAATAGTAACTTTAACCTAGAGAAGGAAAAAAGGTGGTTTTGTTTCTTTAAATAAGCAGAAGATTTGTTAACTTTTAGCGCTTCACTCCTTAGAAGCCAAAGGTGTCACCATTTATCAGCAGAAAGATCACACAGAGCTTAGACTGGTCCATAACCTGTCGGAAAACTGGTTGTTACTCATCCATAATGAGATTAGTGCAGAAAATAAGAATAAATGTTTAGGAACTCTGTTGGCAATTTGGCATAGCCATGACATCCCAGCATGTGATCAGTGGACTTGCCGCATTAGACATAATATAAAACAAAAGTGGGATTGGGTGAAGAAAACCTACACCGATCCTTCACCCCAGAGAGCTTGAGAAGCCCTGCTTTTAACTCAGACCCTCTTCAGACTCGAGAATGTAGCCTCTTTTATTTATTTATTTATTTTTAAAGTTTTTACAGAGTTTTGTTGTTCACAGACATGTATGTTCCCAGATCAGTCATATGTGTATCTCTGGTCCCCTCCCCCCTCCCAGTATAGGTTTTCATGTTACTCCTTCTGTGTCTCCCACCCACTATTCATTCCCCACAATGTCCATAGGTCTATTCTCTGTCTGTTTTTCCATGGGTTCACTGCGTATGTTATCATTACCCATTTATTAGATTCCATATATCTGTGTTAGTATACTGTACTTGTCTTTCTCTTTTTGACTGACTTTTTTTTTTTTTTTTTTTGGCTGCACTGGGTCTTTGCTTTTGGGTGGGGGTCGGGTTGGGGAGGGAGGGGGGCGGGCGGGACACTTCTATTGGTCTTTCATTCTCTATTTTCATCCGTCTTTGTTCTTTGGCCTGTGTGGGCCTCCCATCGCAGTGGCCTATGTTGTGGCAGAGCACTGGCTCTGAGCGCGTGCACTCCAGAGCTCCGGCTTGGTAATTGGACATATGGGTCCAGCTGCTCCGCGGCCCGTAGGATCTTGCCAGGCCAGGGACTGAACCGGCGCCCCTTGCACTGCAAGGCGGTATCCTTACCCACTGGACCACCAGGGAACCCCCTTACTTCACTTTTTATGATAGGTTCTAGATCCAACCATCTCATTAGGACTGATTCTTCTGCATTTCTTTTAATAGCTGAGTAGTATTCCTTTTATATATATATAGCAGAGCTTCTGGATCCATTCATTCGTCAGTGGACATCTGGTTGCTTCCATGTTCTAGCTATTGTACAGAGTGCTGCAGTGAACATTGGGGTACAGGTGCTTCTTTCAGTTTTGATTTCATATGGGTATAAGCCTAAGAGTGGGATTGCTGGGTTGTAGGGTGCTTCTATTTTTAGTTTTTTAAGGAATCTCCATACTGTCTTCCACAGTGGCTGTATCAATTTACATTCCCACCAGCAATGCAAGAGGTTTCCCTTTTCTCCACACCCTCTCCAGCATTTACTGTCTGTCGATTTGTTGATAATGGCCATTCTGACGGGCGTGAAGTGATATCTCATTGTAGTTTTGATTTGTATTTCTCTAATAATAAGCGAGGTTGAGCATCATTTCACGTGCTTTTTGGCCATCTTTATGTCCTTTTTGGTGAGATGTCTGTTCAGATCTTTTTTTCCCATTTTTTGATTGGGTTGTTCATTTTTCCAGTGCTGAGTTGTCTGAGTTGCTTGTAGATTTTGGAGATTAATTCTTTGTCTGTTATTTCATTTGCTATGATTTTCTCCCATTCTGTGGGCTGTCTGTTCAGTTCTTTTGTAATTTCTTTTGCTGTACAAAAGCTTTTAAGTTTCATTAGGTCCCATGTGTTCATTTTTGTTTTTAGTTCTGCTATTCTACTAGGTGGGTCAGAGAAGATCTTGCTTTGATTTATGTCCTTGAGTGTTTTGCCTATATTCTCCTCTAAGAGTTTTAGGGTTTCTGGCCTTACATTTAGGTTTTTAATCCATTTTGAGTTGATCTTTGTGTATGGTGTCAGGGAATGTTCCAACTTCATTTTTTTTGCATGTAGCTGTCCAATTTTCCCAGCAGCATTTGTTGAAGAGGCTGTCTTTGTCCCATTTTAGATTTTTGTCTCCTTGAAATGATACAGGCCTTAGGTTGAAAGTTGTTCTTATTTGAAAATCTTTCCTTAGTCTTAAACACAAATTTTCTTCCTTGTAGTTTCTTATTAATCCTAGAAATCCTTCTATCATATGCCCATTTTCCTTTCCCACTCTTCAAGTCTTCAAGTATTGAAGGACTTCTTTCCTATCTCTCTAACTCCTCTCTTCCTCAAACTAAATTTACCTAGTTATCCTAATTATTCTTTATAGGACACTTGGCTTCCAGTGTCTATATGCTGATTGGCCTCCTGACTCTTCTCTTGATTTCTCATATCACCTTTAAAATATAACACCATCCCACCTCTCCTACTTAACAACAGTGGGACTTTAGTCACTCAATCTGTGTCTCAGTTTACTGATCTGTAAGATAGGGATAATAATGTCCCTAACTCCTAGGGTATTTGTGAGATTTAAATGAGTTAATACAAAAAAAGCATTTGGTCAGTACCTGGCCCACAGTGAGCGTTATAAAAAAATAGTAATGATACATTTGTTATTAAGGTTTGAATAAAATGCACTTAAAGTGTGTCAAAAATTGACATGGTCTGAGTATAGTGATTTTATTATTTACTTTGAGCATCATTTTTATTAAAGCAACACAGGTTTTTTTGCCAGTCCAGATACACCAAAGTTTTATGTTAAACTACTTACCAGTCAGTGCAAATTCTCAGATTGTTTTTACGTGAGTTACTTTTAAGTTGTTTCCCCCTCACTCTATATTTATTTCTTATCAACCTAAATAGGAGGTAATTTTCTCTTGCAAAATTTTTATTAGCCCATCAGGCTAGTTCTTCAGCATAATCTTTTTTTTTTTTTTAAAGATTTATTTATTTATTTATTTTGGGCGGGGGTCAGGTTGGGGAGGGAGGGGGTGGGCGGGCCACTTCTATTGGTCTTTCATTTCTCTGTTTTCATCCGTCTTTGTTCTTTGGCCCCTGTGGGCCTCCCATCGCGGTGGCGTCTGTTGTCGCAGAGCGCCAGCTCTGGGCGCATGCACTCCAGAGCTCCGGCTCGGCGATTGGACACATCAGTTCAGCTGCTCCGCAGCACGTGGGATCTTCCCAGGCCAGGGATCGAACCGGCGCCCCTTGCACTGCAAGGCGGTGTCCTTACCCACTGGACCACCAGGGGAAGCCCCTTCAGCATAATCTTGAATCCTAACATTATTATCCAAATTGTTGGCAATCCGTTATAGTCTTGTCCTTTGCTGATTTTCTAAGTGTGTGTGTCTGTTTTCCCCCCAAGTTGTTGATAAAATGGTTGAAAATAACAGGACTGTATTATCTATTTGTTGCCACACAGATTTCTCAAACTTCATATCTTAAAATGGTATTTAGTTATCATTTCTCATGGTTTATGTGGGTCAAGAATACAGCAGAGAGGCACAGTTAGACAGATTTGTCTCTCCTCTATGATGTCTGAGGCCTCAGCTAGAATATTCAATGATGAGAGACTGGAATTCATCTGAAGGCTTATTCACTTATTATGTTTAGTGTTGATGCTGGCGTAGACTGAGGGCTTTGCTGGGGCTGTTGGCCAGAACACCACATGTGGTCTCTCCACGCAGCTTTGGCTTCCTTACATGTGGCTGGGTTCCCTGGCAAATGTCGCAAGAGAAAAAGAGAGCTAGTCAGAAGTTGTATTTTTTAATGATCTAGCCTTGGAAGTCACTTAGCACACCCTGTTGGCTGGAGCAGGCGTAAGCACCCTTAAAGATGTGCAGGCAGAAAGGAAACATAGACCCAGTTCTTTGGAAAAAGACTATTAGTCACTACATTAAGAGGAGCATGCACATCTAATGGGATACATATATAGACATGACCTTCTCTGGAAAGTACAGTCTGCCCCCAACGTCTACAGGTAGGTGCTTCAGCATACTACGTTAGCCTCCATCTCGTTGACTTTTTTAAGTCAGTGATTTTCTGTATGTAGGTAGTCAGTCAATTGAAAATCTTTTAGTTTGAAGCTATGAAACATCTGTTTTTATAGATCAAGAATAGTGCAGTCTCAACCTAGTAGCCCTATAAAAGCCCTATAAAGCATTTGGCACTAGATGGTTTCAGTGAGCTTGTGTTTCACTTTTGAAAACTGGAACATTTGCCTGTTTCTAGTATTTCTTACTCTGTGTGATTAAAGATGGTTATTTAGTCTCTGGCTATATCTTACATTCTTTAGTACTCTGAAGTATATTTCATAGGCACTATTCCCTCTCATTATAGAGAAAGTCAAACAGGAATGATTTTACCAAGGAACAAAGTAAGGGTAAGGGAGTTTTAAGGACTGGCTCAGTATCACAGAGTAACTTAGTATGCCACAAGATGGAAATTGAGAGGAGTTTGTGCACTGGGTCTTGCCAAAGACATGTATAATTTACATGATGTGATCATGTAAATAGGCCACATCATAAGTTTTAAAACAAACATTTTGACTGTGGGCCTTATGGGCTTTATGAGAGATTTGAAATAAGAAGATAATTGTTTAATTTTTTCAAGTGGTTTTATCCTTTGTGCAGTCTAGCCTGGGACCAGGTTGATAATTGGCAGAAGCTGCCTGATACTAGAAATTGACTTCATGGAAGTGTCTCAGCATTCTTTATAAAATAAAGGATTGAAGTATATTACCTCTGATATTTTTCTCACTTTTGAAATTCTTTGATTCTTAACTGCTAGAATGAGAGACCTTTCCAGACCGCATCAATGTGACTAGATTACATGTCTCTGCATAGTAGTAATGATGATTTGTTGTTGTTTAGTTGCTAAATCACGTCCAGCTGTTGTGTGACCCCATGGATTGTAGCCCAGCAGGCTCCTCGACAGGCTCGGATTCTGGAGTAGGTTGCCATTTCCTTCTCCAGGGGATCTTCCTGACTCCGGGAGCAAACCCACATCTCCTACACTGACACACGCATTCTTAGCACTGAGTCACCAGGGAAGCCAAGTAATGATGATAGGTTTCCATTTGTTGAAGGCCTGTTGAAGACCCGGCATTGTACTGGGTTCTTTTTTTTTTTTTTTTTGGCCACTTCTATTGGTCTTTCATTTATTTATTTTCATCCATCTTTGTTCCTTGATCTGTGTGGGCCTCCCATTGCAGTGGCCTCTGTCGCTGCAGAGCACCAGCTCTGGGCGCATGTGTCCAGAGCTCTGGTTCAGTAGTTGGGTCCAGCTGCTCCGCAGCGCGTGGGATCTTCCCAGGCCAGGGATTGAACTGGCGTCCCTTGCACTGCAGGGTGGTGTCCTTACCCACTGGACCGCCAGGGAAACCCTGTAGTAGGTTCTTTATATAACTAATATCTGATCTCAAAAACTTTAAAAATAGCCATTTATTGACTTCATTTTCCAAGTGAAGACATTGAAGTTCAGAGAAAGAGAGTAGAATCATGCGAAATAGCTGAGAATTTTTTCCTGATGGTAATAGGTTACTATTAAATCTAATTCAAAATTGTGAAATGGCATAATCATTTTTGAACAGTAACTCTGGCAGCTGTGTGTTTAAGATAAACTAGAGGGAGGTCAGATTGTGGTATGATAGCCTGAGTGCCAGCAGCCAAAATAGGGTTGATGAGAAGAGGTTGATATACCTACTAAAAATATAGAAGCAACAAAACTCAGGGAGTATTGGAGAAGACTAATTAGAGAGGGAGGACTGCAAGGTCCTCTCGCCTGGATGATTGTATGGTGCTAGTGTTGTTAGCAGAGGCAGAGAAATAAGAATGAAAAAGAATAAGTTTAGAAGGGGCTGTGATACATACAGTTTTAGATGTGTTCATTTTAATGTACTTACGGAATATCCCGGGTGAAGGTCTTGTAAGCCATTGAGACCTTAGGCAGTTAGAGGGGTTTAGATGTCATCAACATGGAGTAGGTGATCGGAAAATCATGTAGGTGCATTTTATTTTTTTATACAGTTTGATTCTTTGTTTTTTAATATGGATTTTATCCCACATGCTTATTGTTAAAACCAATGTATTTGTTTTTTCTGTTTTTATTTGACCACACCCTTGCTCTTTCTGTTTGACTTTCATATATGAACAATGTATGCTATCTTTCCATGCTCCCATCTGTACCTCCAAAGGCATTCAGGACTGGTGAGGAGTCGAGACCATTGCCTGTCTTCTGGAGGGTCTGATTTATACAGTGCGTCTGAGTTGAGGAACAAAATTGGTGGCATAGCAAATATGAATCATGCTACAGGCAAACTATTTCCTAAGGCAAAGTTAGCATAAAATGGGCTGAAACTTGCCTTTTTCTTTTTTTTAATCCAGCTTCATCTGCCATATAATTGGCATATTTCTTTACACATTTAGACATTAAATTCTAATGTTAGCTTTCACTGTGTTTCTTCTTTTTCTGTCTTTAGATATATTTTTATGAAGATAGAGTTACTGCACTGATACAGAATGTCATTTTGTACCAGAAAAATTCAGTCCACCTTCATATTTTCTATTATTGTTCTTTTTCAGGTGAACTTATGGTTCCATGTGCTCATATCCACCCTGAATCTTCAGTTGTACAACTAGGTTCTAATTTCACGGCAATTTGTGTACTGAAGGAAAAATGTATGGAGGATTATCGTGTGAATGCTAATGACATTTTCTGGAAAACAAACCGTGTTACTGTTCCTTATGAACAATATTCTGTCATAAACAGAACAGCATCTAGTGTCACATTTACAAATATATCTTTATTAAATACTTTGCTCACCTGCAACATTCGTATGTTTGGCCAGATTAATCGGAGTGTTTATGGAATCAGAGTCATTTCAGGCTGTAAGTTTTGTTTTCCTTTTTTGCTTATTTCAGACTTTGTTATGACTGTTGAATTACCTCTTTAATGTCTGCTATCTTTGGTCTTTTTGAAATGCAGTAACTGTCAGCTCAGTGAGTTTTGGACATACTGTTTTTTAAAAAATAAGCTTAGAAGTAGAACCACATTTGCATTACAAATATGAAAAAGCCTAAAGAGTAACATAAGTTTTATATTTTTCCTGAAAGTCAAGCGTTTGTCAGCTTTCTAGAAATATATTTGACGTGAGATACCCCCAAAAATGTTGAGTTGAAATCTGTGACTGTATTCATAGTAACTTTAAATATCCCTTGGTTGCTTAGAAAATGCAATGTAAAGCAACTATCTGAAGAAGGTAGATCGATACTGGAGAGTCCTTCAGTACTGAAATAGACAGGTAAATTTAGTATGGCCCAAGAATGGATTACAAATTTGTGGATCATCTAGCCCTGTAATTTTAGCAGTTACTTTTTCTCCAGCAAAGTTTGGGAAAGTAAAAGGGAGATAAATATAAATGAATCATTTTTAATCCAGCTTCATCTGCCATATAATTGGCATATTTCTTTACACATTTAGACATTAAATTCTAATGTTAGCTTTCACTTTGTTTCTTCTTTTTTTGTCTTTATATATATTTTATGAAGATAGAGTTACTGCACTGATACAGAATGTCATTTTGTACCAGAAAAATTCAGTCCACCTTCATATTTTCTATTATTGTTCTTTTTCAGGTGAACTTATGGTTCCATGTGCTCATATCCACCCTGAATCTTCAGTTGTACAACTAGGTTCTAATTTCACGGCAATTTGTGTACTGAAGGAAAAATGTATGGAGGATTATCGTGTGAATGCTAATGACATTTTCTGGAAAACAAACCGTGTTACTGTTCCTTATGAACAATATTCTGTCATAAACAGAACAGCATCTAGTGTCACATTTACAAATATATCTTTATTAAATACTTTGCTCACCTGCAACATTCGTATGTTTGGCCAGATTAATCGGAGTGTTTATGGAATCAGAGTCATTTCAGGCTGTAAGTTTTGTTTTCCTTTTTTGCTTATTTCAGACTTTGTTATGACTGTTGAATTACCTCTTTAATGTCTGCTATCTTTGGTCTTTTTGAAATGCAGTAACTGTCAGCTCAGTGAGTTTTGGACATACTGTTTTTTAAAAAATAAGCTTAGAAGTAGAACCACATTTGCATTACAAATATGAAAAAGCCTAAAGAGTAACATAAGTTTTATATTTTTCCTGAAAGTCAAGCGTTTGTCAGCTTTCTAGAAATATATTTGACGTGAGATACCCCCAAAAATGTTGAGTTGAAATCTGTGACTGTATTCATAGTAACTTTAAATATCCCTTGGTTGCTTAGAAAATGCAATGTAAAGCAACTATCTGAAGAAGGTAGATCGATACTGGAGAGTCCTTCAGTACTGAAATAGACAGGTAAATTTAGTATGGCCCAAGAATGGATTACAAATTTGTGGATCATCTAGCCCTGTAATTTTAGCAGTTACTTTTTCTCCAGCAAAGTTTGGGAAAGTAAAAGGGAGATAAATATAAATGAATCATTTTTTTCTTCTATTTAATTGCCTCTCACTAACATTCATATGCTAGTCTTTAAAATATGCTTGAAAAGTTAGTTGATAATGCTATCCAGCTATAAATGAAATATCCAGCTGGAAATTAATTTGAAACATACTTATTATGACAATTATGGTAGAAAATATATTTTGCTATCTAAAAGGTTTGAATTTACACAGAAAAGCCAGTCTTTTCACTGTCTTTTCTTGGTTTTACTTTTTTCTACCTGATTTTGGTTGTCTTAAATGTCCAGAGTAAGTATATAAATTGCATGTTATTTGTGAATATGAAGCTTTTTGAAAATTGCCAATTTTTCCCTTTTAGTGCCTCCAGAAGAACCTAAAAATTTGAGTTGCATTGTGAATGAAGGAAAGAAAATGATGTGTCAGTGGGATCCTGGAAAGGAAACACACCTAGAAACAAACTACACTCTAAAATCTGAGTGGCAAGTTATTTTAAATATGTGTGTATTGAAGTTATTAAGTTAGCCTTTGTGCTAGAATTTTTATTTTGTGAAGTAGTAGTATTACATTCAAAGTTATAAATATTTTCTTTAATTATTTTAGAACATCTGAAACATGAAGGTAAAAAGAACAGTGTAAGAAATCTTCATGTGCATACCACCCAGCTCCAGTAAGGATCAACTCATTACCAATCTTATTTTATAGATACCCCAGCCCAGATTGTTTTAAAGAAAATCTAGACATTATCTCATCCATAAATATTTTAGTACATGATAGAAAAGATAAGGACACTTGAACAAAAATATCCAAATATAATTGAAAATACTTTCATATTGTTGCATTTTTAATTTGTGTTCAAATAATCCCAGTTCTCTCCTGAATATATGTATATATTTTTACATTTCTTCAAACAGGATTTAGGTAATCACTATATATCGCCAATTCGTATATCTTGTCTGTCATAGGTTCTACCTTCTTTCTTCTTTTTCTTTGCAATTCAGTTGTTAAAGTAATGGTTATGCATTATTTAACACATTCCTCTGTTCTTTTATTTCCTAAAACTTGCCATTAGATCTAGACACTCAGATATTTTTCCCCAAAAAATAATTCATAGGAGGTATGTATATATTCATTAGGTCATACAGTGTTTTTCTAAGTTTGAACAGTGGTTTCAGGTATTTAAGAATTTCCCATTCGTTTTTCAAATATAAAGAAAAGTTGAAAGAAATTTACAGTGAACATTTGTACCTATGTATTACCTAGATTCTACAATTAACATTTTACTATACTTGTCTCTTGCTTCCCTGACAGCTCAGATGGTAAAGAATCTGCCCGTAATGTGGGGGACCCAGGTTCGATCCTTGGGTTAGGAAGATCCCCTGGAGAAGGGAATGGCTACCCACTCCAGTATTCTTTCCTGAAGAATTCCATGGGCAGGAGCTACAGTCCATTAGGTTGCAAAGAGTTGGATATGACTGGGCATTTTCACATACTTGTTTCCATCTACCAATCCATCTCTTTCTTTTTAATGCATTTCAGAGTGAGTTAGAGACATTCATATACTTCACCCTTAATCACTTCAGCATTTGAACCATTAAATTCGATCATCCTCCAAGGTAGATATAAGGGATTTTTATCCTCATTATGAATTCATATTTAAACATTTGATCTGTTGGGTTTTTTTTTTTTTTAATGATTTATTTATTTGGCTGCACCAGGGCTTAGTTGTCGCATGCAGGCAGAAACTGAACTTCGTGTGGCATTCAGGTTCTTTAGTTGCACCATGGGAACTCTTAGTTGCTGCATGTGGGTCTAGTTCCCGATCAGGGATGGAACCCAGGGCCCTTGCTTTGGGAGCCCAGAGTTGTAACCACTGCACCATTAGGAAGTCTCGATTTGTTGTGTTTTAATCCGTTACATTTCTTATTCTTCTTACTACTTTAAATTGTGCCATTTTTTGTTAGTGGTAACTTTTCAGGTTGGCTTATCTTTTTGATAAGTCAAAGACAGTTTCATTAGTCTTTGGTAGCTTTCTGATTTCTGAAATGACATGACGTTCCAGGCTCATCTTAATATGTTTTCTGCCTTGGACCTAGAATCATCCATTTCCAAAGTAATCATGGTTCCACTTAGTGTGAAATACTATGAGACTATAGTCTGGGTGTTGGGGAGCTCATTGTTCTTGGGTTTTTGTTTCTAGGCTTTTTAGTGGAAAGAACTAAGAATGTTTTTAAGATAAAATGCGTCATGAATTCGTACTGGTAGTTCCATTTTAAAATCCAGACTGTATGCTTTTATTTTAGTTATTTCATCTAACATCTATATTTCCTTTCTTCTATGCTGAAATCCTTAGTTTCCAACACCAACATAATTATTCATTTGTTTTATTCCACAGTAAACACAGCTTGCTTCCTGACAGAGTTCGAATGTGGGACCCAGGTTCAATCCTTGGGTTAGGAAGATCCCCTGGAGAAGGGAATGGCTACCCACTCCAGTATTCTTTCCTGAAGAATTCCATGGGCAGGAGCTACAGTCCATTAGGTTGCAAAGAGTTGGATATGACTGGGCATTTTCACATACTTGTTTCCATCTACCAATCCATCTCTTTCTTTTTAATGCATTTCAGAGTGAGTTAGAGACATTCATATACTTCACCCTTAATCACTTCAGCATTTGAACCATTAAATTCGATCATCCTCCAAGGTAGATATTAGGGATTTTTTTCCTCATTTTGAATTTATTTTTTAACATTTGGTCTGTTTGGTTTTTTTTTTTTTTAATGATTTATTTATTTGGGTGCTCCAGAGTTTAGTTGTTGTATGCAGGCAGAAACTGAACTTCGTGTGGCATTCAGGTTCTTTAGTTGCACCATGGGAACTCTTAGTTGCTGCATGTGGGTCTAGTTCCCGATCAGGGATGGAACCCAGGGCCCTTGCTTTGGGAGCCCAGAGTTGTAACCACTGCACCATTAGGAAGTCTCGATTTGTTGTGTTTTAATCCGTTACATTTCTTATTCTTCTTACTACTTTAAATTGTGCCATTTTTTGTTAGTGGTAACTTTTCAGGTTGGCTTATCTTTTTGATAAGTCAAAGACAGTTTCATTAGTCTTTGGTAGCTTTCTGATTTCTGAAATGACATGACGTTCCAGGCTCATCTTAATATGTTTTCTGCCTTGGACCTAGAATCATCCATTTCCAAAGTAATCATGGTTCCACTTAGTGTGAAATACTATGAGACTATAGTCTGGGTGTTGGGGAGCTCATTGTTCTTGGGTTTTTGTTTCTAGGCTTTTTAGTGGAAAGAACTAAGAATGTTTTTAAGATAAAATGCGTCATGAATTCGTACTGGTAGTTCCATTTTAAAATCCAGACTGTATGCTTTTATTTTAGTTATTTCATCTAACATCTATATTTCCTTTCTTCTATGCTGAAATCCTTAGTTTCCAACACCAACATAATTATTCATTTGTTTTATTCCACAGTAAACACAGCAGCTGCAGAGTAACAATTCCAATATTAGTACCAACAGTCTGATTACTAAAAAGAATTTTAAAATTCTTTTTCTTTCACTAAGGGCATAATTAAGTTACTCTTTTAGATATACTTGATATAGTTCCTTTCCTGTGTGTTATATTACCAACTCAGTACAAGAATTCATGTTTAAATTTTGTGGTGGTTTTTAAAAATTTTATTTATTTTGTTTATTTTTGGTTATTCTTGGTTTTCACTGCTGCTGCAGGCTCTTCTCAAGTTTCGGGGAGTGGGGGCTGCTCTCTGAGGTGAACAGGCTTCTTGTGGTGACTTCTCTTGTGGAATTTATTTAGGCTTTAGGGCACATGGGCTTCAATAGTTGCAGCTCTGAGTCTCTGAAGCACAGGCTCAATAGTTGTGGCTCACAGGCTCAGTTTCTCCGCAGCGTGTGGGATCTTCGTGGATCAGGGATTGAACCCGTGTCTCCTGCATTGGCAGGCCCCTTGCTTGTGGTTTCTAAGACTTTTCTTCATTTTGTTAAGCAATAAGTTAAGCCACACAGATGTGTAAGACAAGGTATGTTCACAGAAGTCTCTGCTCCCTGTCTCCTTTACCTTATCCCCTGCCTTCCAAAGGTTACCTTTTTATGGTTTTGATTTATCCTTATATTTTAAAAAGCAGCATATATATATATATATATATATGTATATATATATATATGTATCAGTATATATGTGTATATGCATATGCATATATATTCTTAATTGATGCATAATTTACATATATGTGAATAAATTTAGTTATATCACTTGAAACTTTCTATGGTGATAGAAACCAGAAAGTGGTTGCCTGGTTTTGACTGGAAAGGGGCTGAGAGAATTTTCTGGGATGATATAAGTTCTTATCCTTACCTATAACCTCCTAACATATTGTAATTTGAAAAGGCAAACTGGGCTTAAAGAAGGACATTGTTGCTACAGTAAAGATTCTGTTCAAGGAAAGGAAAAAAACAGTACTGATTTCACAGGAAATGAGTAAGTTTTAGAGAAGGATCAATGGGTGTAGAGCATAAGATACTAAGTATGATATTCTTAGAGAAAAATTTGAAAATAATTTTCTGTTTTAAGATACAGATCAAGCTCAGTTTTAAGGAAAAACAGGTGAATTTTTAACAAACTTTGTTTCTAGTGTTTGATAGTTTATTGTAAACTTACTGGAATAAATAATAATAGAATTATTTATTCTAAGCTGCTATAATCTGAGTTTCATCAAACTCTTTTCAAGTAACCCTTTTCACTCTAAATTATTCAAGTTTATTTTTAATGACTGATTCTACCTTTTTTATATTTAGGCCAACAGAGAAACTTGATGATTGTAAAGCAAAACGTGACACCCCCACCTCATGCACTGTTGATTATCCTCCGGTGTATTTTGTCAACATTGAAGTCTGGGTAGAAGCAGAGAATGCCCTTGGGAAGGTTACCTCAGATCATATCAACTTTGATCCTATAGATAAAGGTAGTTACAAACCTAAATTTGAGAATTTATTAGAATATACAGTGGTTTATAAATTAGTTTTAAGTTTAATTAATGTAGAAATAAGCATTTATTTTATTAGTGACTTCTGCAAATTAACTTTATCAACAACATTAAAAATATTGTGGAAAAAGAAAAATATCCATAATCCAACCACACTCACAGCTGTTTTCACTTTGAATATTATCACCTGCTATTTGTCCAAATATCAAACATTTTATAGCATTATAATCATAGTGTACTTGCTTCATTTTTATTCTTTTTTAAAATTTCATATATCATAACTATATAACTGTCTTTTAATATCTGAGTCTGAAAGATTAACAAATGTAATAAACTGACAAGAAAAAGATTTAGAATTTCTTTAGGAACCTTTCCTTTCCATTATAGTAGTATAACATAACATTGTTTTTAGACACATCAGTTCTTTTGGTAAGAATAAATGCATACTGTGAAGTAAAATATAAAGAGTATATTTGACTTTGTTGAAGAAGTTGTAAAAGTAAAACATGATAAACATTAGGATCTTTTTTATTTTTCAGTGAAGCTCAATCCACCACATATTTTGTCGGTCAACAACTCAAAGGAACTGTCTAGTATTTTAAAATTGACATGGACTGACTCACGTTTTAAGAGTTTTATAACTCTGAAATATGACATTCAATATAGGACCAAAGATGCCTTAACTTGGAACCAGGTAAATTGAAAGTTACTGTTTATTCAAATAGTCTTTCTTTAACCCACTAATGTAAACTACTCAGTCATTCTCTTAATGTCTTAAATTTCTGGTTATAAAGTATTTTGCTTGACACTTACAGATCTGTATTTCAAGCAAGGACCAACAGGAAGACATCCAGATAGAGAATACAATTTTGCTTAATACAGTAACTTTTAAGTGAAATATGGAAGTGATGTGAGACTATAAGGGTTAATGTTTTTGATGACAGGTGAAAGAACCACAGATAAACAGGAAGCAGATTAGGTAGAGGACTAAGAAGGAAGAGATTATATGGATAAGGCAGAACAGGAGTTAACAAACTACATCTGCAGGCCAAAGTCAGCCTGTCATCTGTTTTTGTAAATAGTTTTATTGGAACACAGACACAAACGTTAGTTTGCATATTCTTTCTGATGATTTTTGTGCTATATAGAAAGACTTCAGTAGTTGCATTAGAGACCATCTCACCCACAGCCTAGAATATCTACATTCTAGCCCTTTATCAAAGTTTTCCAGCTCATGAAGTAGAGGGATTATAAGATTGAAAAGGAAAAGGATAGTGTTCCCCAAATCACAACAAACTGGAAAATTCTTAAAGAGATGGGAGTACCGGAACACCTTACCTGCTTCCTGAGAAATCTGAATACGAGTCAAGAAGCAACAGTTAGAACTGGACATAGAACAACAGACTGGTTCAAAATTGGGAAAGGAGTGTGTCAAGGCTACAAAATTGGGAAAGGAGTGCGTCAAGGCTATATATTGTCAACCTGCTTATTTAAGTTATATGCAGAGTATATCATGTCAGCCTTCCTCATAGCTCAGATGGTAAAGAATCTGTCTGCAATATAGGAGACCCAGTTTCCATCCCTCCATCAGGAAGATCTCCCGGAGAAGGGAACGGCTACCCATCCAGTAGTCTTGCCTTTGTTGAAGAAGTTGTAAAAGTAAAACATGATAAACATTAGGATCTTTTTTATTTTTCAGTGAAGCTCAATCCACCACATATTTTGTCGGTCAACAACTCAAAGGAACTGTCTAGTATTTTAAAATTGACATGGACTGACTCACGTTTTAAGAGTTTTATAACTCTGAAATATGACATTCAATATAGGACCAAAGATGCCTTAACTTGGAACCAGGTAAATTGAAAGTTACTGTTTATTCAAATAGTCTTTCTTTAACCCACTAATGTAAACTACTCAGTCATTCTCTTAATGTCTTAAATTTCTGGTTATAAAGTATTTTGCTTGACACTTACAGATCTGTATTTCAAGCAAGGACCAACAGGAAGACATCCAGATAGAGAATACAATTTTGCTTAATACAGTAACTTTTAAGTGAAATATGGAAGTGATGTGAGACTATAAGGGTTAATGTTTTTGATGACAGGTGAAAGAACCACAGATAAACAGGAAGCAGATTAGGTAGAGGACTAAGAAGGAAGAGATTATATGGATAAGGCAGAACAGGAGTTAACAAACTACATCTGCAGGCCAAAGTCAGCCTGTCATCTGTTTTTGTAAATAGTTTTATTGGAACACAGACACAAACGTTAGTTTGCATATTCTTTCTGATGATTTTTGTGCTATATAGAAAGACTTCAGTAGTTGCATTAGAGACCATCTCACCCACAGCCTAGAATATCTACATTCTAGCCCTTTATCAAAGTTTTCCAGCTCATGAAGTAGAGGGATTATAAGATTGAAAAGGAAAAGGATAGTGTTCCCCAAATCACAACAAACTGGAAAATTCTTAAAGAGATGGGAGTACCGGAACACCTTACCTGCTTCCTGAGAAATCTGAATACGAGTCAAGAAGCAACAGTTAGAACTGGACATAGAACAACAGACTGGTTCAAAATTGGGAAAGGAGTGCGTCAAGGCTATATATTGTCAACCTGCTTATTTAAGTTATATGCAGAGTATATCATGTCAGCCTTCCTCATAGCTCAGATGGTAAAGAATCTGTCTGCAATATAGGAGACCCAGTTTCCATCCCTCCATCAGGAAGATCTCCCGGAGAAGGGAACGGCTACCCATCCAGTAGTCTTGCCTGGAGAGTTCTATAGACAGAGGAGCTTGGCGGGCTACAGTCCATAAGTCATAAAGAGTTGGACACAACTGAAGCAAGTAGCACTTTCACTTTTCACTTTCTTTCACATCATACAAAGTGCTAGGCTGGATGAATCACCAGCTAAAATCAAGATTGCTCGGAAAAATACCATCAACCTCAGATATGCATATAATATTACCCTAATGGCAGAAAGAGAACCTAAAGAGCCTCATGATAAAGGTGAAAGAGGGAAGTGAAAAAACTGGCTCAAGACTCAACATTCAGGGCTTCCCTGGTGGTCCAGTGGGTAAGGACACTGCCTTGCAGTGCAAGAGGTGCCAGTTCGATCCCTGGCCTGGGAAGATCCTACATGCTGAGGAGCGGCTGGACTGATGTGTCCAATCACCGAGCTGAAGCTCTGGAGCGCATGCGCCCAGAGCTGGTGCTTTGCAACAAGAGAGGCCACCGCAATGGGAGGCCCACACAGGCCAGAGAATTAAGATGGATGAAAATAAATAAACGAGGGACTAATAAAAGTGGCCAAACTTTTTTAAAATATTTAAAAAAAAAGACTCAGCATTCAAAAAACTAACATCATGTCATCTTGGCCCCATCACTTCATGGCAAGCAAAAGTCAGTCAGGTTGCTCAGTTGTGTTCGACTCTTAGCAACCATGTGCACTGTAGCCTTCCAGGCTGCTCTGTCCATGGAATTCTCCAGGCAAGGATATAGGAGTGGGTAATCTGTCCCTTCTCCAGGGGATCTTCCCAACCCAGGATCAAACCCAGGTCTCCCGCATATAATGGCAAATAGATGGGGTTCAAAATGGAAGCAATGGCAAATTTTATTTTCTTTGGCTCCAAAATCCTTGTGAATGGTGACTACTACATGAAATTAAAAGACACTTTCTTCTTGGAAGAAAAGCAAGACAAACTTACATGCTGTTTTTAAAAGCAGAGACATCACTTTACTGACAAAGGTCCATCTGACCAAAGCTATGGTTTTTCTGGTAGTCATGTACAGATGTGAGAGTTAAACCATAACAAAGGCTGCGCGCTGGAGAATCATTGCCTTCAAACTGCAATGCTGTGAAGACTCTTGAGACTCCCTTGGACAGCAAGATCAAGCCAGTCAATCCTAAAGGAAATCAACCCTGAATCTGAGTATTCATTGATAGGACTGATGCTGAGCTCAATGCTTTGACAATCTGTTGCAAAGAGATGACGGAAAAGACCCTGATGCAAGGAAAGATTGAGGGCGGGAGGAGAAGGGGGCAACAGGATGAAATGTTTGGATGATGTCATCAACTCAATGAACAAGAGTTTGTGGAGGACAGGGAAGCCTGGTGTGCTGAAGTCCATGGAGTTGGAAAGAGTTGGACACAACTTAGCGACTCAACACCACCACGACCAGCTAGAGATGATACTATAAAGCAAAAGAAATGCTGGGAACTTTTTAAAAGGCTATCATGGCATTGAGCTCCCCATACTACTCTTTGTTGTGACTCCATTTATCACTAACAGTATGTTTTTATTTTGTGTCTTTGGTTGCAATAATGAGCTCCAAAGGGAATTGAGCTCATAACCCTCCTACTTCTGTCCTCTGTTCTACATATCTAGAGGGCTTAGAATACATTCAGAAGAAGCAACAAACTAAAGTGGATTAATGCTTCATGTTGTACATGATGATTGTACAGGAAAGATACCAGAAGTTCTTCATAATTTTTTGAATATTATAGAATCTTAATACATCTGTTGGAAAAAGACTGACACCTATTTTGTATTCAGTATTGAAATCTCAAAATAGTAGAAAGAACCTGTTATTTATGTTTCATTTTTTCTTTTTTATCAGCCTGAAAACCAGTTTATCTACAAAGATAGCTTTTGTTTTTCTTAGTTGGGCTGGGTATCTTCATTGTGCCTATCTAGATTTATACTCTGCTCTTCTCCACCCTGCTCTTTGTCTTGGGATACAGACCTGTATGGATTTTATCTGTTAGCTTCTTTAGTTTCTACTTAATGGGAGGAGGGGTCTTGGCAAGAGAGAAGTGAGATAAGCAAGGTTTTTTTGCCCTTCTTCCTCTCTGGCCCTCTCCTTTCTCAACCTAAAGTTCCTGCTGGTCTCAAGTTAACCCTTTGTGATTGTTCTTCCAGGTTCTGCTACCACCCCTCATCTCTTTGGGTCTAAAGGTGGTAACACGAATAAGCCACAGAGTATTACTATACTATCTATTGTTTCCCTACACTCTGCCCATATTTCCTTCAGTAAACCCTCCTTGAATTCTTTTTTTTTCGTTTTAAACCCTTGTGTTGAGGGCTAACTTTAAATCGATCGCAGTGAGGGAGCTGCTCTGCTGTGTATGAAACCCGCACCCTGGAATTAAATGCTAATTGGAATTTCCATCTTTTTCCTACTAAGACCACGACTGTTATAAGAGCAGAGAAGAAAGAAAGAAAAAAAGATGAAAAGATTAATGATAGATGTTTCCATATTTCCCAAAACTATTAACTTTACTAATTTTGATTGCTTTTTCACTTGCATTATTTCTGTCCAGAGCTTAAGTCAAATTAGTCTTCTTTCATTCAGTATTAGTCTTGTTTCATTAATTAGCTTCTGAATTTTAGGCCATTTAGAAGATTCATATAATAAATACCTCTGGATTTGCTTTGTTTTTAGGTTCCTCCTGAAGACACATCATCTACCCGATCTTCATTCACTGTTCAGGACCTTAAACCTTTTACAGAATATGTGTTTAGGATTCGTTGTATGAAGGAAGATGGTAAAGGATTTTGGAGTGACTGGAGTGAAGAAGCAAGCGGTATCACATATGAAGATAGTAAGTAAATAAGTGAATGAAGAGGAAAGCATTTGAATTCTGATTATAAATTATATCTGGTTTTAATAATAGAGACCTCATTGCATCTTATTTTGTGATTGAGTCAAGCTGATATTTTACACTTTTTAAAGGATATCAAGATATAAAATTTAATGTGCATTATTGATAGTATAAATCTAAAAGGAAATTGTGGACTAGAGTCTTAGATATGAGAAAACCATTAATAGTTGATAAATCCAGAACATTTTATTAAAGGAAAGTAGTCCAGAAATATCTCTAGCCAGAGAATCATCCTAAATCATTAAAATCATACTATCTAGCAAAATGTGCCTTAGACCCTCACTATCAAAAAGATAGTTATACAGTAGTTTTTTTCTTTTCTTTTTTTTTTAATCAGTACTTAATAAGCCCCTGGAAAGCATCCAGGCATTTTGGTCAGTTGGTGTATTTTCATTTTCTCTTTCTCATGATAATACAGTGCATATAGTGTAAAATCCAAAAGGCATGAAAGGATATACAGTGTAAGGTAAGATTCCTTGCCCAAAGCATCTCGTTTTACTACTTTCGTGTATAACTGTCAAGAAATCATCCTGTGGATGGGAGAAGACAGGGTAGCAGAGGAGTAGGTGGACATGGAGTGCATTAGGAAAATACCTTCCGATGCAAAAGATCTTGCAGAACACCCACAGAGAGCAGGCAGGAGTCCCTGACCCCCAGAAAGGGTTATTTAGATCCCTGCAAAACTTGGTAAGACGAAAGAAGGGAAGAAGGAGAGTCAGCAGGACTGGCCCTGTACCTGGAGGGTGAGGCAGCTGAAGCTGGGGTCAGATCCCCACATTGGATCAGTTTCTTGGGATGGAGGGGAGGCATCTGAGGCTGATGGAGAGTGCAGCAGCTAATCTGTGACAGTAGGAATGGAGCGAGGACCACACAGACAACCCTTGCCACAGCCCTGCGTACTCTGGACAGGGACACAGGTCCTCTGAAAGGTGTGGTGGCCGGGAGCTGTAGTGTACAGGTTGGGGAGCAATTCCAGGGGGAGGTCTGCCGTTCACTGTGGGGAAACAGCCCGAGTGAACGTGAGGGAGGAGGTCTCATTGGGGAATGCCCCACTGAGAACGCAGTATTGCTGAGTCAGGTGCAGGGAATGGAGCTGTCACTGCAGCCTCTCTCCCTATACGCCAGCACTGGCAGCTCATCTACAGAGAAAGATCCCAGAGAGGGTGGCCCTTTGAGTGCCTGACACACTGAGCAGTAGAGAAGGACTCTGGCCAGAGGGAACCTTTGAGCACCTTTGCCAACCAACAGAAAAGGACCAGCCAGGGAGGCCCTTTGAAAGTTAGCTGCCAGAGGCTAAAAGAAGACTCTAATGGTGCATAGCTTCTGTACCTGAGATAGCTGGCACCGCTGATTATTTTGAGCCATGAGAGTCCCACAGTCCAAGCAGCTGCACCTCCTCCACACTCGATCCCCACTGGGGCAGAGCTGCAAGAGGCTAGAAAAAATCCTAATAGCGCTATATCTCCTGTGTCCATGGCCACAGGCTCCCCTGCAATGCGGGAGACCTGGTTGGGAAGATCCCCTAGAGAAGGGAGCAGCTGCCCACTCCAGTATTCTTGCCTGAAGAATTTGAGGGACTGTAGCTGGCCAGGGTTGCAAAGTCAGACACAACTGAACAATAATCTGCAAGCCATGCAGATGGCTTATAGAATGTTGGTTCCCCAGTCAGAGATCAGGCCTGAGCCTTCAGAGTGGGGGTGGCTGCCTCCAGGACACTAGACTGCCAAAGAACTGACCCCACCAAGTATTAATTAATGAGAACTCTCACCTGTATTCAAGACCCAGCAGCACCCAGTGCAGGGTGCCTCACCCAAACAACAAGATGAAAACACAAGCCCAGTCATTGGCAGAGAGGCTTCCCACCTTCATCCCAAAACGTACCACTTCACGCAGCCCTGCCCATCAGAGGGAAAAATCTCACCTCCTCCCTGCAGAATGCAGGCACAAGTCCATCCCAACACAAAGCCTACACAAACCATTCAAACAACCTTACCCACCAAGGGCAGAAACCAAAAGGAAGAAGGAATATGACCCTAGAGGCTGGGAAGAGGAGACCTCAAACACAGTTGTCAAGACAGTATGGTACTGGCACAAAAACTGAAAGGTAGACCAATAGAACAAGATACAAAGTCACACACCTACCAGCACCTTATCCTTGACAAAGGAGGCAAGAACATACAAAAAGATAGTCTCTTCAATAAGAGGTACTGGGAAAATTGGATAGCTACATGTAAAAGAGTGAAATTAGAACACTTCTTAACACCATAAAGATAAATTCAAAATAGTTTAAAGACCTAAGTGTAAGACAGAAGCTTATAAAACTTTTAGAGGAAATCAGGCAGAACACTGACATAACAGCAAGATCTTCTATGGTCTGCCTCCTAGAGTAATGGAAATAAAAACAAAATAAATAAGTGGAACTTAAAAAACTTTTCACAGCAAAGGAATCTATAAACAAGGTGAAAAAACAACTGTCAGAATGGGAAAAAATAATAGTGAATGAAACAGCTGACAAAGGATTATTTCCAGAATACACAAGCAGCTCAATACCAGAAAAAGTGGACAGAATACTTAGCTATATGGCTTCTTTGTTGAGATGGCTGACTAATAAACACATGAAAAGATACTCAGCATCACTCTTTATTAGAGAAATGCAGACCAAAACTATAATGATATATCACGTCATACCAGTCAGAACGGACATCATCAAAAAGCCTACAAACAGTAAATACTGGAGAGGCTGTGGAGAAAAGAGAAGCCCCTTGCACTGTTGGTGGGAATGTAAATTGATACAGCCACTATGGAGGGTAGTATGGCGATTTCTTAAAAAACTAGGAATAAAACTACCATATGACCCAACAGTTCCACTACCAGGCATATACCCTGAAGAAACCATAATTGAAAAAGAGACATGTACCCCCGTGTACACTGCAGCATGATTTACAATAGCAAGGACAAGATATCCATTGACAGATGAATGGGTAAAGAAGCTGTGGTACATATATACAATGGAATATTACTGAGCCATAAAAAGGAATGCGTTTGAGTCAATCCTAATGAGGTAGATAAACCTAGAACCTATTATACTGATTGAAATAAATCAGAAAGAGAAAAACAGATACTGTATATTAATGCATATCTATGGAATCTATAAAGATGAGACTGATGGACCTATTAGCAGGGCAGCAGTGGAGACGCAGACATAGAAAACAGACTTGTGGACATGGGGGCAAAGGAGAGGGTGGGTTGAATGGAGAGAGTAACATGGAAGCATATGTACTATCATTTGTAAAATAGTGGAAATTTGCTCTATGACTCAGGGAGCTTAACCTGGTACTCTTGACAGCCTAGAGGGGTGGGAGAGGGGTTCAGGAGGGAGGGGACATGTGTATACCTATGACTGATTCAGGCTGATATATAGTGGAAACCAACACAGTATTATAAGGCAATTATCCTTCAAATAGAAATAAATTTCAAAAAATAATCCTGTGGAATATAGTTTTTCTTTAGCATTGTCTTATCATGGTCACCCTCTTTAGGTGTCAGCAGCCATAACTTAAAACCCTTCCCTGGCTCCTAAATCCCTTCTCTTGCACAGAGCTCTACCAGAGGTTTCATGAGAGTTATGAGTTAAGAATGTCCAAGGCAGAAAAGTAAAGTCCGTTCACCAAGAGTTTTCTCTCATTTTGATAAATGCCAGGAAAGAAAGTAATTCTACTCTTGCTGGTTTGGGAGTCCTCAGTCAGATTCCTTTTTCTTGGCCAGGAATTTTGAAACTGGTGTTTTTGGAGAGTTTAAAGTACCTGGATCCGTTTAGGGTAGTTCCTAAACTACTTTAAAATGTAGGCAAAGTATGTGGTTAGTACTTGTGTGCATTTTATGGAGAGATGGTACATAACCTTTGTCAAATCAGAAGAGATATCTGGTGTCCCAAAAGTTAAGAACCATTGGATCAGGCATTTTTTCAAATTAGTAAAAGAAGCCTGTATTATCTTTATATTAAGAACCATTTTAGCCCTTAAAATTTCCTTTTTAACTTGGTGTTCTTTATCCTTTACGAGTACTGCCCTGTACTCATGTATGTATCTATTCAAGCCCCCAGTTCCAGCCGCTCTCCCCAGCCTTCCTGGTCTGCCTTTCCTCTTTTCTCTGTTTTGTCATCTGTAATTATTCTCCATGATTAGCACAACTCTGCTTAGATTTTACTCAGGTTGTTTTTTATTCTATTTAATACTATATTTTGCAATCATATTTATAAAAATTTTGAATTTTTAAAATATAATTATCAGCATTTGATATTTTGTAAATTGCCTTTTTGTATGGTTGGTGATTATTACAATAGTCCTGTGAATTCATGTGTATTATATTCCATAACACTGACTCATCCCAACATAGTATCAAGTTTAATACTATGGTTACTTCATTTATTTTAATTTGTCATATATTCTTATATATATGCATTTAGGAGTTTTACACATATATTTAAATATGATACTTCAGTTTGATTTTTAGCAGTAAGAAATAGTGATGTGTCTTTGGTTATTGCTTAGTATATATTTGTACCTTTACAATTGTAAGATTACTAAAGAGTTACAATATAAGCTGAATTGTCAAATTATCATCCTGACTAAAGGAAGTCCAAGGCGTATCATGCCTAGGTGGAAAAATGCTGGTATAAAGAAAGAATTAGAGACACCGTTATCATTGGAGGGCAAGAATATTAAAAATAAAGTAAAATAATTTCTAGGATTTTAGCTTATTGTTATAATAAAAACTTAAGAAGTTTATGTCTTCTCTTTAGGACCATCCAAGGCACCAAGTTTCTGGTATAAGATAGAGCCATCTCGTTCTCATGGCTTTAGATCTGTACAACTCAAATGGAAGGTAAAAAAAAAAATTGCCTATTTATATCTTTTATCTCATATTTTATATGGTATTATGGGTGGAGCTTAATTTTTGATACAAATAATATTTTATAACTATTTTTAATAGAAACACAAATCTTTATATATGCTATAAAAAAGGTTCATAAACTGCAGGTGGTATCTCATAGATATTTCAGCAGAATTCTGTGAAAGTTCTATAAAAAAAAAAAGAGGCCTATTTTTTTTGTTGTTTTTTATTTTACTTTTAACTTTTACAGAGTTTTGTTGTTTACAGATATGTATGTTGCCAGATTAGTCATATGTATATCCTCCTCATCCCACCCTCCAGACCATCGCACAGCACCCTTGCAGGATCCCCTTTTCTCACAGCGCAATGACAATAGCTATTTTCTTCACATATGATAGTATAGGTTTTCATGCTGCAAGAGGCCTATTTTTTACCAAACTTTCCTCAGTGCCTCATAGAAACATTTTGGGTAGTCAAAGTATATGCTGGTAATAGGAAATAAAGTTGTTGTGGACTCCATAAATGTTCATGAGTGGATCATACAAAAATAAGGTAGAAAGAAAAATACTCAGGCATGACACAGTTTAGGCCAGGACAGGGTCAGTGCAGAATTTATCGACTTCATTTATTTTAATTTGTCATATATTCTTATATATAGTTTAGGAGTTTTACACATATATTTAAATATGATACTTCAGTTTGATTTTTAGCAGTAAGAAATAGTGATGTGTCTTTGGTTATTGCTTAGTATATATTTGTACCTTTACAATTGTAAGATTACTAAAGAGTTACAATATAAGCTGAATTGTCAAATTATCATCCTGACTAAAGGAAGTCCAAGGCGATCATGCCTAGGTGGAAAAATGCTGGTATAAAGAAAGAATTAGAGACACCGTTATCATTGGAGGGCAAGAATATTAAAAATAAAGTAAAATAATTTCTAGGATTTTAGCTTATTGTTATAATAAAAACTTAAGAAGTTTATGTCTTCTCTTTAGGACCATCCAAGGCACCAAGTTTCTGGTATAAGATAGAGCCATCTCGTTCTCATGGCTTTAGATCTGTACAACTCAAATGGAAGGTAAAAAAAAAAATTGCCTATTTATATCTTTTATCTCATATTTTATATGGTATTATGGGTGGAGCTTAATTTTTGATACAAATAATATTTTATAACTATTTTAATAGAAACACAAATCTTTATATATGCTATAAAAAAGGTTCATAAACTGCAGGTGGTATCTCATAGATATTTCAGCAGAATTCTGTGAAAGTTCTATAAAAAAAAAAAGAGGCCTATTTTTTTTGTTGTTTTTTATTTTACTTTTAACTTTTACAGAGTTTTGTTGTTTACAGATATGTATGTTGCCAGATTAGTCATATGTATATCCTCCTCATCCCACCCTCCAGACCATCGCACAGCACCCTTGCAGGATCCCCTTTTCTCACAGCGCAATGACAATAGCTATTTTCTTCACATATGATAGTATAGGTTTTCATGCTGCAAGAGGCCTATTTTTTACCAAACTTTCCTCAGTGCCTCATAGAAACATTTTGGGTAGTCAAAGTATATGCTGGTAATAGGAAATAAAGTTGTTGTGGACTCCATAAATGTTCATGAGTGGATCATACAAAAATAAGGTAGAAAGAAAAATACTCAGGCATGACACAGTTTAGGCCAGGACAGGGTCAGTGCAGAATTGTGTAGACAACTAAAGGCTGACAGGATGGCGCTGCTCCCCTCTGATAGAGGCCATGCTGACTCTCTTCACTAAGAGTGTGTAGTTTCCCTTCAGGAGTGAGTGCAGAGTAAGGCTGCCAGTCCCCTCCAATTAAATAGAGATTTGACATAGTAGCGGGATTCTGTGAACATGAAGCAAAACTGATGACCTTTACTCAAGATTTATGAAATACATTTTTAAAGTAAATTATTTTATTACAGACATTGCCTCCTTTTGAAGCCAATGGAAAAATCTTGGATTATGAAGTGACTCTCACAAGATGGAAATCACGTTTACAGAATTACACAGTTAATGACACAAAACTGACGGTAAACCTCACAAATGATCGGTATATAGCAACTCTGACAGCAAGAAACCTGGTTGGCAAATCAGATGCATCAGTTCTAACTATCCCTGCCTGGGATTTTCAAGGTTTGTGTCTCTGAGATGGAGACTCATTTATGAATGGGAAAGGGTCGTTGGGTATGGACAGGGCTTCTGTAAAAACATAAGTATTCTAAGACTTATGTTCTCATTATCTGTGGTAATTGTATTTTTAGAAGTCAGCCAGCAGCAAATCATTTCATCATTTTGCACTGCTTAGCTACTTAGTTCATGTAAGCATTTTATGATTATTTAAGATATATTTGCAATGTTTTACAAGCTTAATATGCATTTGACATAAATATATTGTTTTTCTATAGCTTTATCTGTAGTTTTCAAAGAAGAAAATACCATTTACTTGAAGAAATTTGGGAAAGGAAGAATTTTAAGTCCCAAAATAGACTATTTACATGTAAATTAGTGCTTTTATTCATGTAAATACATTTTAATCTTATGTGTTACAAAAACATGGTAGCAGGATAGATCATATGGTTATTAAGGAAGTGAATATAAAGTACTGGAATTTCAGATTTTTAAATGTTTATTTATCATAATAGTTTCATACTTTGTTTTAAAGCTACTCACCCCGTAACGGATCTTAAAGCATTTCCCAAAGATAACATGCTTTGGGTAGAATGGACTGCTCCAAATGAATCTGTAAACAGATACATACTTGAATGGTGTGTCTTATCTGATAAGTCACCCTGTGTCCCAGACTGGCAACAGGAAGATGGCACTGTACATCGCACCTATTTAAGAGGTACATACACCTGGCTAAAAACTCTTCTTCTTGCTCTTTTATGTGTTCTTTTCTGCTTTGTAGGCTTTGTGGTCCATTGAAAAGGCTTCCAGTTTATCCTTGTTACTAGTTTCATCTTGTTTACTAGATTTGTGACTTTCAGCAAGTCATACTTAACCTCTCTAAACGGTAGGGTTTGTTCATGGATTAAGTGAAGTTAATACCATCTTCTTGTAATACTCGTTGTTTCGATCATCAGAGGAGTGCTCACAAAACTGTAAAGTAAGAGAGAGACAAGATAATCCAACCTCTGCTACTCACTAGTATGTTCTCTGTACCTGATTTAACTCCAACATTAAATGAGGAAAGTTTCTCTGGGCAGCTTTTTATAACTGTTGAACAAGGGAAGCAGAATTAGAACTTAGATTTCCTTGTTTTTGAACTGGAAGTACTAATGAAGAATAGAAAATAATTATAATTGTCATGAGCTTTTTATATCTGTAAAACATAAGTATTCTAAGACTTATGTTCTCATTATCTGTGGTAATTGTATTTTTAGAAGTCAGCCAGCAGCAAATCATTTCATCATTTTGCACTGCTTAGCTACTTAGTTCATGTAAGCATTTTATGATTATTTAAGATATATTTGCAATGTTTTACAAGCTTAATATGCATTTGACATAAATATATTGTTTTTCTATAGCTTTATCTGTAGTTTTCAAAGAAGAAAATACCATTTACTTGAAGAAATTTGGGAAAGGAAGAATTTTAAGTCCCAAAATAGACTATTTACATGTAAATTAGTGCTTTTATTCATGTAAATACATTTTAATCTTATGTGTTACAAAAACATGGTAGCAGGATAGATCATATGGTTATTAAGGAAGTGAATATAAAGTACTGGAATTTCAGATTTTTAAATGTTTATTTATCATAATAGTTTCATACTTTGTTTTAAAGCTACTCACCCGAACGGATCTTAAAGCATTTCCCAAAGATAACATGCTTTGGGTAGAATGGACTGCTCCAAATGAATCTGTAAACAGATACATACTTGAATGGTGTGTCTTATCTGATAAGTCACCCTGTGTCCCAGACTGGCAACAGGAAGATGGCACTGTACATCGCACCTATTTAAGAGGTACATACACCTGGCTAAAAACTCTTCTTCTTGCTCTTTTATGTGTTCTTTTCTGCTTTGTAGGCTTTGTGGTCCATTGAAAAGGCTTCCAGTTTATCCTTGTTACTAGTTTCATCTTGTTTACTAGATTTGTGACTTTCAGCAAGTCATACTTAACCTCTCTAAACGGTAGGGTTTGTTCATGGATTAAGTGAAGTTAATACCATCTTCTTGTAATACTCGTTGTTTCGATCATCAGAGGAGTGCTCACAAAACTGTAAAGTAAGAGAGAGACAAGATAATCCAACCTCTGCTACTCACTAGTATGTTCTCTGTACCTGATTTAACTCCAACCTTAAATGAGAAAAATTTCCCTGAGCAGCTTTTTATAACTGTTGAACAAGGGAAGCAGAATTAGAACTTAGATTTCCTTGTTTTTTGAACTGGAAGTACTAATGAAGAATAGAAAATAATATATTGTAGAGCTTCAGAATGGGTTGCTCTCATTGTCAGGTTCCACTCTGCAGGTGTTTTTAAAGTGATATAACAACTTTAAAGAGAAAACAGCACTCAGTTTGTGTGTAGGTAAAGGATAACCATTAGAATTCAACTACAAATAATACGGTTAATCATAATAATATGATTAATCATAAAAATGCTGTTACAACCATATACCACTAATCTGTATATGTGTAGCCATAAGGTAATGAGGTTTATTCATAACATAGGCTATTTGGCTCTTATTAACCCATTATTTAGTATATAATTTTACTAATCCTGGTTGTCTAGTTTATCAGCCTTATCCAAAGAGAAGCAAAGTGGAGCTTGAGAGGAGATAGATTGGTAATAACTAGACAATGGATGCAAACATACTCAGTCACATCTGACTCTTTGCAACCCTGTGAACTATAGCATGCCAGGCTCCTCTGTCCATGGAATTTTCCAGGCAAGAATACCAGAGTGGGTTGCCATTTCCTCCTCCGGAGGATCTTCCTGACCCAGGGACTGAACCTTCATCTCTTGCATCTTCTGCATTGGCGGGCAGATCCTTTACCACTGGTGCCACCAGGAAGCCCTGACTGGACAGTAGCAATATAGCTTAGGCTCTGGAGACCTTCAGGTTGTACAGGTATCCCCACAGAGTTCAGTAGGCCTGGTAAAACATCACTGTATCACAGTAGGATATAAAAATTATCTTCTTGATAATATTGAATCATTAAGAAAATTACTGTTTATGAAAGCAAAAAAGCATATGTAGCTTCATGAATAAATAGCTAAGGAAATGTAAGTTCCTGTTGAAAGTATAAACTTCAGTATAACAGAACTTTTTTTGCTGTTATGTACTAAAGACATAGATTATTCTGTTAATTTGGAGAGACTATGAATAAAGAAAGTATTTAAGATAATTTTTTTCTTTTAAAATTATGTTACTTTCTGGGGGAAGTAACACTAATGCTTCTTATTCCCTGTCACGTGGCAAACCACAGCCATGTGTGCTTCCCCTAGCTCTGGTTGGTGGCATCTTGCTCATAGGCAGTTCTCAGAGAATTAGGTAAAGTGTACAAAAATTGTCCAACTCTAAGTGAGACTCATCTGATAAATCCTGAATATAAATGCAATCATTCATTACTTTATTGACTGTATGAATATTTTTTATTCATTTATTGGAAATAAAAATAACCTTTTATTTTCCTAAACAATTTGACTCTGTTAAGCTTGAATCTAGTGCACAAAAAGCAGTGCTTACTTAAAAAGTCGAGGAGGGGGGCTTTCCTGGTGGTCCAGTGGATAAAGAGTCTGCCTTGCAGTGCAAGGGGTGCCGGTTCAGTCCCTGGCTCAGAAGATCCCATGTGCCGCAGACCAGGTGGCCCAGTGTTCTGAAGTGCATGTGCCCAGAGTCAGTGCTCTGCAATGGGAAGCCCACACAGGCCAAAGAATAAAGATGGATGAAAATAAATAAATAAAACCAATAAAAGAGGCCAAAATTAAAAAAAAGGTCAGGAGGGAGGTGGGGGGAGAAGTTCAAGTGGGAGGGGTCTTGTGTACATGTATGACTGATTCAGTTTATGTATAGCAGTAAACAACAAAACTCTGTAAAAGTAAAATAAAAATAAATTAAAAAGTTAATAGTTTTAAAAGAAAATTCAGTGGTAATCATTTCATAATGTATGCAGATGTCATATTATCAATCTACCTGAAATACAGCATTGTACGTCAACTGTATTTCAGTTTAAGAAAATTAATGAATAAATAAAAGAAAGTTCAGTGGTCATGAAATTATAATGTAAAAGTAAGTAATGGAATTAATTACTTTTTTTTCTCATTATAAGGAAGAATATGCTTATTCTGCTGTGTTCTTACTTTAGGAAACCTAGCAGAGAGCAAATGTTATTTGATAACAGTTACTCCAGTATATGTTGATGGACCCGGAAGACCTGAGCATATTAAGGCATACCTTAAACAAGCTGGTAAGTCCAGCCCTACTTTCTTTGAAAAACTGTTGAGTTTTGTACTAACAAAGACATTTTATCCATTTTAAATAAATATATGTCTCATTATGTCCAAATAATTTAATGAAATTTTACCAAGTTCTCACAGTTTACCAAATTCTTATGATTTTCAGTTAGTAAATACCTTAACTCTGTTTCAGCACCTTCCAAAGGACCTACTGTCCGGACCAAAAAAGTGGGGAAAAATGAAGCTGTCTTAGAGTGGGACCAACTTCCTGTTGATGTTCAGAATGGATTTATTAGAAATTATACTATATTTTATAGAACCATCATTGGAAATGAAACTGGTAATAAAACTATATCATTAAGAATCAAATGTTTTTTCTTAAGCTTTTAAATACTAATTTAAGTCTCACCATCTTGTGTTTTACATCTTAATATAACATTTCATCCTCAGAAAAGAGATACCTGAAAATATGCTTTTGGTTGCTTTCACAGTGCTACTAAAGAAATGTTGTTTTCTAGTAAAATATATTTTGATTCTTTTTTATACTCTCATAATTGACTCATAATGTCAAATATAGGCCAAACCAAGCAAGAGTAGTTGATTAAAGCACATTTACTGATTTCTTTCAGCTGTGAATGTGGATTCCTCCCACACAGAATATACACTGTCCTCTTTGACGAGTGACACTTTGTATATGGTACGCATGGCAGCATACACAGACGAAGGTGGGAAGGATGGTCCAGAATTCACTTTTACTACACCAAAGTTTGGTAAGAAATAATGATGTTTTTTCTCTTTAAACATAATCAGACTAAAAATGGGCTTAACTTACATGTTGCTAAAATTTTGTTTACTGTGCATCTTTGGATTCATATAAATGAAGTGTTCATACATCATGATTTTTATTATCAGGTTTTGGTAATTGTTAAACGACAGAAAATTTTTTCTTTTTCTTTTTGTCATTTCTTCAGCTGTTTCTAATTTCACCTGTATTCTTTAATCCCATAAGAATTTGTATATCTTTCTAAATGGGTTTATTCTTTCATTGGTAGACCTTGGATATGGTCTCTTGTTCTTCCTATTAAGGCATACCTTAAACAAGCTGGTAAGTCCAGCCCTACTTTCTTTGAAAAACTGTTGAGTTTTGTACTAACAAAGACATTTTATCCATTTTAAATAAATATATGTCTCATTATGTCCAAATAATTTAATGAAATTTTACCAAGTTCTCACAGTTTACCAAATTCTTATGATTTTCAGTTAGTAAATACCTTAACTCTGTTTCAGCACCTTCCAAAGGACCTACTGTCCGGACCAAAAAAGTGGGGAAAAATGAAGCTGTCTTAGAGTGGGACCAACTTCCTGTTGATGTTCAGAATGGATTTATTAGAAATTATACTATATTTTATAGAACCATCATTGGAAATGAAACTGGTAATAAAACTATATCATTAAGAATCAAATGTTTTTTCTTAAGCTTTTAAATACTAATTTAAGTCTCACCATCTTGTGTTTTACATCTTAATATAACATTTCATCCTCAGAAAAGAGATACCTGAAAATATGCTTTTGGTTGCTTTCACAGTGCTACTAAAGAAATGTTGTTTTCTAGTAAAATATATTTTGATTCTTTTTTATACTCTCATAATTGACTCATAATGTCAAATATAGGCCAAACCAAGCAAGAGTAGTTGATTAAAGCACATTTACTGATTTCTTTCAGCTGTGAATGTGGATTCCTCCCACACAGAATATACACTGTCCTCTTTGACGAGTGACACTTTGTATATGGTACGCATGGCAGCATACACAGACGAAGGTGGGAAGGATGGTCCAGAATTCACTTTTACTACACCAAAGTTTGGTAAGAAATAATGATGTTTTTTCTCTTTAAACATAATCAGACTAAAAATGGGCTTAACTTACATGTTGCTAAAATTTTGTTTACTGTGCATCTTTGGATTCATATAAATGAAGTGTTCATACATCATGATTTTTATTATCAGGTTTTGGTAATTGTTAAACGACAGAAAATTTTTTCTTTTTCTTTTTGTCATTTCTTCAGCTGTTTCTAATTTCACCTGTATTCTTTAATCCCATAAGAATTTGTATATCTTTCTAAATGGGTTTATTCTTTCATTGGTAGACCTTGGATATGGTCTCTTGTTCTTCCTTTTGTGGGCAGGTTGCTGTAAAGACTCCTTTCCATACCTCCAGCTCAGCGTTTAACTGCTGAAACCAGGTTTCCAACCCCCCCACTCCACTGAAACTCCTCTTTCCTGCCACTCCTGGAGAACCTTTATCTGTCCTGTCCAGAGCATTCTTTTTACTCATCTTTTCTTCCTACACTTCCTAGCATCTGATCCTATTGGCCTGTTCATCCTTGAAATGGTCTCTTCCCTTAGTTCATTTTTCTAGTAGCACACTCCTGAGTCTCCTCCCTATGTGATACTTTATTTTTGGTCTCCTTTTCTGCTCTTTTAAATGTCCAGAGCTCTGTTCCTAGCACTGTTGTCTTATCTACCAATTCAAAGTCCCTGTCTTTGACTTCACCATCCTCTCACCCCTTTGCAGATGTATTTCTCTTTCTTTGTTCCATGCCACCGCTCTTTGCCAAAGCCAGAAATTTAGGTGTAGTTGTAATAAATTTATCTCTTTTTCACTTACATAAACTAACAAGCCCAGTTGATCATGCCTTCTAATTACTGCTTATGCATGCCCTTCATAATCTCTCTTTGACCCTAAATTTCTCATTTTCCCCACCTTTGTGTCTTTTCCTGGTACATTACCTTTTCTTATTTTGGCTCATCCTATATCCTCCCTACAGCAGACTTAAACTGTATTCTTTCCTGTAACTACTACATTTGGTATCATTATAAAATTACCTTATTATAATTGTCACATCCAGGCATCAACACAGTGAATGATAAAGAGTACACTCCATATGCCTTGCTGGTTGAATGTTTGCTGAATGAGCAAATAAGTGGATGAGTGACTACTGTGTAAGACAGATCAAGACCTGAGCTTCACTGTGGTGGCCAGTATGAATATAGTCTGGATAAGATTTGTGGTGACATGTTTGTGGAACATAATGTGTAGCAAATGCAGCTTTCCACCACTAACCAAAAGTTGAGCATTCCTCTGATAACCACATAAGAATTTGTATATCTTTCTAAATGGGTTTATTCTTTCATTGGTAGACCTTGGATATGGTCTCTTGTTCTTCCTTTTGTGGGCAGGTTGCTGTAAAGACTCCTTTCCATACCTCCAGCTCAGCGTTTAACTGCTGAAACCAGGTTTCCAACCCCCCCACTCCACTGAAACTCCTCTTTCCTGCCACTCCTGGAGAACCTTTATCTGTCCTGTCCAGAGCATTCTTTTACTCATCTTTTCTTCCTACACTTCCTAGCATCTGATCCTATTGGCCTGTTCATCCTTGAAATGGTCTCTTCCCTTAGTTCATTTTTCTAGTAGCACACTCCTGAGTCTCCTCCCTATGTGATACTTTATTTTTGGTCTCCTTTTCTGCTCTTTTAAATGTCCAGAGCTCTGTTCCTAGCACTGTTGTCTTATCTACCAATTCAAAGTCCCTGTCTTTGACTTCACCATCCTCTCACCCCTTTGCAGATGTATTTCTCTTTCTTTGTTCCATGCCACCGCTCTTTGCCAAAGCCAGAAATTTAGGTGTAGTTGTAATAAATTTATCTCTTTTTCACTTACATAAACTAACAAGCCCAGTTGATCATGCCTTCTAATTACTGCTTATGCATGCCCTTCATAATCTCTCTTTGACCCTAAATTTCTCATTTTCCCCACCTTTGTGTCTTTTCCCGGTACATTACCTTTTCTTATTTTGGCTCATCCTATATCCTCCCTACAGCAGACTTAAACTGTATTCTTTCCTGTAACTACTACATTTGGTATCATTATAAAATTACCTTATTATAATTGTCACATCCAGGCATCAACACAGTGAATGATAAAGAGTACACTCCATATGCCTTGCTGGTTGAATGTTTGCTGAATGAGCAAATAAGTGGATGAGTGACTACTGTGTAAGACAGATCAAGACCTGAGCTTCACTGTGGTGGCCAGTATGAATATAGTCTGGATAAGATTTGTGGTGACATGTTTGTGGAACATAATGTGTAGCAAATGCAGCTTTCCACCACTAACCAAAAGTTGAGCATTCCTCTGAAACCTTCTATAAGCCAAGATGATTTAGAGCAAAGAGTATCCCTCACTTTTGGAAAGTTTGCATTGCGCCACTTCATTTTCATGAAAGACTTACATAAATACACTAACAAGTGTTTTTTATAAATTTATTTCTGTTAGCAAAAACAGACATAAATGTAATTTATGAAAAAAGCTTTTTAGTATATTAGTGTCTTCTGTGAAAGTGAAGTGGCCTAATGGGAACTTTCCCTAAGTGGGGAAATAACCTGTAATTGAAATAAAACTTTGTGCCATGATCTTTAGAAAAATAAAAGTACTTTAAAAACTTATCCTGTTACAGAAATAGTGTTCATTATAAGGAATTTAGAATAGACAGTAAACCACAGAGGAAGAAAAATCACTCCTAATCTCATCCAAAATAATCTTTTAACGTATTTATATATCCTTCTAGTCTTTTCTACATTTTTGCTTCATCATCCACTTTTCCCTCTGACCTACTGTTTTGTGGCTCCATTATAGCTAGTTCACATGACTTTACACCCAAGGAACATGGAACTTAGTCGAAGAAATAGTCTAAATAAATAAAACAGCCGTTTGAGCCATGCCGATAGTAAATAGAGCAAGAATTTAAAGATATCGATAGTGGGGAGTTTCACCTTCAAAGATTTATGTGGAGAAGACAGTACTTGAGCTTTGAAGGTAAGACAGGAAGGAGAGGCATTCTGGAGCAGCGTGGGCAAAGGCCCAAGGTGTGGAGACAGAGGAAGCAGGAGGTCAGCACCAGTAAAGGACAAGTTTCAGGGCTTCCCTGGTGGCCCAGAATCTGTCTTGCAGTGCAAGGGGCACTGGTGAAAGATCCCACATGCCGCAGAGCAGCTAGACTGGTGTGTCCAATTATGAGCCTGTGCTCTGCTACAGGAGAGGCCACTGCAGTGGGAGGCCCACACAGGCTGAGGAATAAAGATGGATGAATGAAAAATAAATAATTTTTGAAAATCAATAGACGCCAAAATTTTTTAAAAAAGAAGAAAGTAAAGGTTCTTCCTGAATTTGATTTGTCATGTATATGAGAAGTTTAGCATTCCAGAATGCTAGAGTTTATTCCTCTGATTTCTCGGTTCCTATTATGCTTCACAGGATGTAAAGTTACTTACAAAGGGATGTGTGTGGTGGAAAGGTGAGACTGAGAAATGCATGGCTGTCATACCACTTGCATAGATTTTTCCTGTAAGAGACTAATTGAGGGAGTGCTGAGTTAACCAGGAAACAACCAGATCATTAAAAAATATCTCTAATATAAATTGTCTCACTTAGTGATTCGGTGATTACCAAGCTCCCTTATGGTATTTAGGAATCTGCTTGCTGCTTTTTAGATGATATCATTTCTACTTCTGCCACTCTTTGTGCCTGTTAAGGTTCTTCTAAAATACTTAGCCCTGGGCTTCCCTGGTGGTCCAGTGGGTAGGAAGTCTGCTTTACAGTGCAAGGGGCACCGGTTTGATCCCTGGCCTGGGAAGATCCCACATGCTGAGGGGCAGCTGGGCCAGTGTGTCCATTTATGAGCCAGCACCCTGGAGTGCATGCATCCAGAGCCGGTGCTTTGCAACGAGAGAGACCGCTGCAATGAGAGGGCCACATAGTCCAAAGAATAAAGATGGATGAAAAATAAATGACTTAGAGGCAAAAAAGAAAAAAAAAAAATTTTTTTTTTAAATTTTTATTTTACTTTTTACTTTTACAGAGTTTTGTTGTTTACAGATATGTATGATCCCAGATTAGTCATATATCAAATTTGTCATCTTTGAAAAGAGTAAATATTAAAAGTTGTGTCTAAATTTGACATTTTATTCCTTAGTTTATGAGAGCGTTTAAAGCTTTTCCAGTTCTACTCCTATAACTCAAAAACAAGCTTTTGCTAAGATTCTGCTGAGTGCAGACCATAAACATAATAGTTATGTTTGAAAGCTCTTAACTCTCTATACAGTAAACTGAACTAATAATCAGTTTATTCCAACCAACATATATTTTATATATACTATGTGGTCAGGTTGCTGTGTAAGGCGTAAGCAGCTAGGATATGATTTACCAAGGGGGAGGGGAGGGAAGAGAGAAACACCTTTGTATGAAAAGATTGTAAAAAAAGAAAAATTAGGATATGGTATTTCATCTTTTCAATAGTAATCTGATTGGAAAGTGACAGTATTTATCTGTAGCATGTGTCAAGTTATTTTCTTTCTCTCCCCACTTTTTGTCTTAAAGCTCAAGGAGAAATTGAAGCTATTGTTGTACCTGTTTGCTTAGCATTCCTATTGACGACCCTTTTGGGAGTTTTATTCTGCTTTAATAAGCGAGACCTGTAAGTACCATTATTCGTATTTTTCCATCCCCCCCCCCCTTTTACTGATCTATAATTTACATGCAGAGAAATTCATCCATTTGAAGTATAGTTTGATGAACTTTTGTAACTGTGTGTAGATGTATAACTACCACCACACTTAAAATGGAGAACATTTCCATCACCCTAAGAAGTTCCTTGTTCTGGTTTGTAGTCTGCCCTCTCTCAGCCCCTGGCACCAGCAGTCAGTGATCTAGTTTCTGTGGTTGTAGTTTTGCATTTTCTAGGATTTCACATATGTCGAATCAAGCAGCATGTAATTTTTTATGTATGATTTGTCTTTCACTTGACATTTTTGAGATTCATCCCTGTTGCATATACTAATACTTTTTCTCCTTTTTATTCTTGGATAATATTCTGTAGTATATAGATCAATCAAAATTTGTTTACCCACATATCAGTTATGAAAATTCAGGTTGCTTCTTTGATTTTTGGCTATTATTAATAATGTTGCTATGAACATTCACGTACATATGTGTGGGCATATGTTGTCATTTGAGTAAATACTTGGCAGTGGGATTGCTGGGTCATATAAGTGCTTGTGGGCATCCCAAGTCATTCAGTCGTGTCTGACTCTTTGTCTAGTTCAGTAAAAAAAGCAATTTTCCATTACTTTTCAAAAACAAGCTTTTGCTAAGATTCTGCTGAGTGCAGACCATAAACATAATAGTTATGTTTGAAAGCTCTTAACTCTCTATACAGTAAACTGAACTAATAATCAGTTTATTCCAACCAACATATATTTTATATATACTATGTGGTCAGGTTGCTGTGTAAGGCGTAAGCAGCTAGGATATGATTTACCAAGGGGGAGGGGAGGGAAGAGAGAAACACCTTTGTATGAAAAGATTGTAAAAAAAGAAAAATTAGGATATGGTATTTCATCTTTTCAATAGTAATCTGATTGGAAAGTGACAGTATTTATCTGTAGCATGTGTCAAGTTATTTTCTTTCTCTCCCCACTTTTTGTCTTAAAGCTCAAGGAGAAATTGAAGCTATTGTTGTACCTGTTTGCTTAGCATTCCTATTGACGACCCTTTTGGGAGTTTTATTCTGCTTTAATAAGCGAGACCTGTAAGTACCATTATTCGTATTTTTCCATCCCCCCCCCCCTTTTACTGATCTATAATTTACATGCAGAGAAATTCATCCATTTGAAGTATAGTTTGATGAACTTTTGTAACTGTGTGTAGATGTATAACTACCACCACACTTAAAATGGAGAACATTTCCATCACCCTAAGAAGTTCCTCGTTCTGGTTTGTAGTCTTCCCTCTCTCAGCCCCTGGCACCAGCAGTCAGTGATCTAGTTTCTGTGGTTGTAGTTTTGCATTTTCTAGGATTTCACATATGTCGAATCAAGCAGCATGTAATTTTTTATGTATGATTTGTCTTTCACTTGACATTTTTGAGATTCATCCCTGTTGCATATACTAATACTTTTTCTCCTTTTTATTCTTGGATAATATTCTGTAGTATATAGATCAATCAAAATTTGTTTACCCACATATCAGTTATGAAAATTCAGGTTGCTTCTTTGATTTTTGGCTATTATTAATAATGTTGCTATGAACATTCACGTACATATGTGTGGGCATATGTTGTCATTTGAGTAAATACTTGGCAGTGGGATTGCTGGGTCATATAAGTGCTTGTGGGCATCCCAAGTCATTTCAGTCGTGTCTGACTCTTTGCATTCCTAGCCTGTCAGACTCCTCTGTCCATGGGGATTCTCCAGGCAGGAATACTAGAGTGGGTTGTCATATCCCCATCCATGATAAGTGCATATTTAACTTTATAAAAAACTGTCAAACTGTTTTACTGTCAAGGTTTTTAGTTTTAGCCATTCTTTCTCATGGGTTTCTAGTGAGAAACCATCTAGCTATCTCAATGTGATTGTAACTTCTCTTTCCCTGAGAACTAGTAGTAGATACTTTCATGTGTTACTTTCACATATTTTGGGATCTGTCTTGAAATCTTTTGCCCATTTTTAAATTGGATGATTTGTTAATATTGAGCTTAAACAGTTCTTTATATCTGGTTACAAAATGTCTTACATGTTTTGCAAATTCTGGACTGTGGCTTGCCTTTTTGTTTTCTTAACTGTGTATTTCAAGGAATTCATCCTTTTTATTTGGTGGATTTCTTTTTCTTTTTTTGGTTGTTAATGCTATTGCTTTTTCTATTACGTTTGAATTTCATGGTTGTTCCTGCTGGACAGTCTGTTAGGATCTTATTACCCATCTTAATTTTTTTATTTGAACTTACTCTCAAAAATGACTCATTGCCTGTGTATTTAAATATACCTGTGAACCTCTAACGTTGGGTTAGAGAATATATTAAACTTTAAATAGGTTTTTGTTGAAGGATATCTTAAATAATTTTTATGTTAGCCTTTTATTCCTTGTGAAAAATCATATTATTTTGTACCAATGTGACAATTTATTATTGTCTGTTTTAGTTGGAAATTGAACATTTTAGGGTTTTGTTTTGTGGAGAAGGTGTGCCAAAATAATTCTGTACCCCTAGCTAAAGTTTTTAAGTGGTTTTTATTGCAGAATTTCACTTCAGATTTTTTTAAAATTGAATACTAATTGCCAGTGATCATGTTTTATTACAAGTGATTCTCCATATGCAATATTTCTTTCCTCTCCAGAATTAAAAAACACATCTGGCCTAATGTTCCCGATCCTTCAAAGAGTCATATTGCCCAGTGGTCACCTCACACACCTCCAAGGGTAAGATAAAATGTTTCTGACTTAGAGTACACAGACATATCCAGATACATTTATAGAGTTTAAGCAAAAAATAACCAAACTGAATTAAAAAGTAGGTGAAAATAGTATAGAAATGAGAATTTTAGTCAAAATTTAAAATAGTACTTATATATTCTAGTTTATTATCATCATAGCATATTTGTCTTTATATTCCTAAGTCTATTTAGTATAAATTAAAAATATCTGAACTTGTAAGTTGAAAGCCAAGTGTTTTAATAATATAGTTCTGTGATAATTCCTGTAAGACAAGCATTTTAGACTGTAATAAAATTAAATTTAAAATCTATGATTTTAATATATGACTTAAGGAAGTCTATAATAAATTTCTTAAACTCACTTAAAGGGGAAATGATTTGTATTTATTACCTCTGACAATCTAGTCCTTCATAGCCTATGAAACTTGAGTTTGATTTTTCTTCACGTTTTCTTCATTTCTCTATCTGGTTAAACCTAGGCTGCCTAGACTAGGCATGAAATAGGAAATTTTACCCCAAACTTTTGTTACTGTTGTTCATTCCCTAAGTGGCATTCAACTCTTTGTAACCCCATGGTCTGCAGCATACCAGGCTTCGCTATTCAGTATCTCCCAGAGTTTGCTCAGTTTCATGTCCATTGAGTTGGCTAGTTTATCAAAGAGTAACACCAACTAATGATTTGAAATTCAGAAGAAATGCACTCTAACGCTACCTTTTAGAATCATTTCACAAAATCTGTGATTCAGGTAGTTTCATCAGATAGAGTTAACACCACTTGATGTTAGCCTTTTATTCCTTGTGAAAAATCATATTATTTTGTACCAATGTGACAATTTATTATTGTCTGTTTTAGTTGGAAATTGAACATTTTAGGGTTTTGTTTTGTGGAGAAGGTGTGCCAAAATAATTCTGTACCCCTAGCTAAAGTTTTTAAGTGGTTTTTATTGCAGAATTTCACTTCAGATTTTTTTAAAATTGAATACTAATTGCCAGTGATCATGTTTTATTACAAGTGATTCTCCATATGCAATATTTCTTTCCTCTCCAGAATTAAAAAACACATCTGGCCTAATGTTCCCGATCCTTCAAAGAGTCATATTGCCCAGTGGTCACCTCACACACCTCCAAGGGTAAGATAAAATGTTTCTGACTTAGAGTACACAGACATATCCAGATACATTTATAGAGTTTAAGCAAAAAATAACCAAACTGAATTAAAAAGTAGGTGAAAATAGTATAGAAATGAGAATTTTAGTCAAAATTTAAAATAGTACTTATATATTCTAGTTTATTATCATCATAGCATATTTGTCTTTATATTCCTAAGTCTATTTAGTATAAATTAAAAATATCTGAACTTGTAAGTTGAAAGCCAAGTGTTTTAATAATATAGTTCTGTGATAATTCTGTAAGACAAGCATTTTAGACTGTAATAAAATTAAATTTAAAATCTATGATTTTAATATATGACTTAAGGAAGTCTATAATAAATTTCTTAAACTCACTTAAAGGGGAAATGATTTGTATTTATTACCTCTGACAATCTAGTCCTTCATAGCCTATGAAACTTGAGTTTGATTTTTCTTCACGTTTTCTTCATTTCTCTATCTGGTTAAACCTAGGCTGCCTAGACTAGGCATGAAATAGGAAATTTTACCCCAAACTTTTGTTACTGTTGTTCATTCCCTAAGTGGCATTCAACTCTTTGTAACCCCATGGTCTGCAGCATACCAGGCTTCGCTATTCAGTATCTCCCAGAGTTTGCTCAGTTTCATGTCCATTGAGTTGGCTAGTTTATCAAAGAGTAACACCAACTAATGATTTGAAATTCAGAAGAAATGCACTCTAACGCTTACCTTTTAGAATCATTTCACAAAATCTGTGATTCAGGTAGTTTCCAGTGACTTGAGATAGATTACCTCTGCACTATTTAAAGTTACTGAGAAGCTTCCAAGATGCATTCTCTCTGTGACTCTGTCTTATATAATTATTTCAGATTTTCTAAATGAACATACACCATAGGTAATCATTCATTTTCTGTCTTTCTCAGCATTTTAATTCAAAAGATCAAATGTATCCAGATGGCAATTTCACTGATGTAAGTGTTGTGGAAATAGAAGCAAATGACAAAAAGCCTTTCCCAGAAGATCTAAAATCTTTGGACCTATTCAAAAAGGAAAAAATTAACACTGAAGGACACAGCAGCGGTATTGGAGGGTCTTCATGCATGTCATCTTCGAGGCCAAGCATTTCTAGTAGTGATGAAAATGAATCTGCCCAGAACACTTCAAGCACTGTCCAGTATTCCACGGTGGTGCATAGTGGCTACAGACACCAGGTGCCATCTGTCCAGGTCTTCTCACGATCGGAGTCCACACAGCCCTTGTTGGATTCTGAAGAACGGCCAGAAGATTTACAGCTGGTAGATAATGTGGACGGCAGTGACAGCACTCTGCCCAGGCAGCAGTATTTCAAACAGAACTGCAGTCAGCGTGAAACCAGCCCAGATATGTCCCACTTCAAAAGGTCACAGCAAGGGTCATCAGTCAATGAAGAAGATTTTGTTAGACTTAAGCAGCAGCAGCAGATTTCAGATCATATTTCACAGCCCTATGGATCCGGGCAAATGAAAATGTTTCAAGAAGTTCCTGCAGTGGATGCTTTTGGTCCAGGCATTGAGGGACAAGTAGAGAGATTTGAAACAGTTGGGATTGAAGCTGCCATTGATGACGGAATGCCTAAAAGCTACCTACCACAGACTGTAAGACGAGGTGGCTACATGCCTCAGTGAAAGACCAGCTCCTGGGACAACTTCAGAAGTACCTATAAAGTAAAGCTACAAATACTTATCTGTGATTTCAGATCTTCACTCACCGAAGATGCTCATTTGCCATTAAGGACAAGAATGTACAGTCCTCCCACATGGGCTGTTTCCATTCCAGTATATCTGGGATTCAACTTTAAGCACTACATAAACTGACTTCATCTTCTGAATAGCTGAATGACTTTGTGCTGTTCCAGGATGTTTGCACTGATGAAAAACAAAGCTTGTCTAAAATTTTATAAAATGAAACTTTGTGCTATTTATCTAAAAAACAGAGGGTATTTGAATTAGAACTAGTGATAAACAGCTCTACTGATTTTAATGAGAATAGTCATCAAATATCAAATCTTAGAATTAACTTCAAAATTAGAGGAATAAGGTTTAGACCCTTTACTTCAGCAGACAACATAATTTTAAAAAAACTGCAGGTGATGCAGCTACTATGAGCCCAGCTTTTGTTTGCCAAAATAATTGGGGTCATTTATAATCATACCAGCTAATATAAAATATTAGTTCTCTTCCATTGGTAGTGATGCTGCCAGTTACTGGAGAAAAGGAATTCTGGAGTTTACTATGGCAAACTAAAAATACTAATTTTTGGACATTAGATAATAAGTAAATTTTCAGATATTTGTTTTCTATTGCTACTAACAACCTCTGAAGATCCATTTCACGTTTTCAACAGTGTCCAGTTAAGAGCTAGAAATGAATATGACAAATTATCTTAAACATTTTAAAAGTTCTTTGCCATTAATAAGGCTTAAATTAACTTTTATCTGTGTATAAACATGATTGACCCTTCTTGTTAAGATGTCAGAGAATTAGGGTTGATAAAAGCACTTTATACAAACATCTTCACCTTAAACGTGTTTTGATTTAGTATGCTTTGTTTTTAAGTAGGCCGGAAGCAAATTAGTAGGTTATAGGACTTGGGCAGTACTCACCGAAACAAACAACGCACCACCCCAGAAATGTACATACTGATCTTAGTATCACAGCCAGTATCGTTATTGTAGAGGCACTTAATGAAGATAGTATTTTTTTAATACTATCTGCCAGTTCCAGGGTAGGTAGAACTTAGTTCTTCATGATTTAGGAATATTTTAAACCTCTTTCCACATGTTCTGTACATGGGAAAAGTGAGTCAGGCCTCCAGAGTTTACTGTTAAATTCACTTTCACCTTCATGTTTTCCTCCACCCACCACCTTTGACAACGAGGCAGGGGCTAAAGCCAGGGGCTGAGTAAGTAAGAAGAAATAAATCAAGTGGTCGACTACTGCTGTCAAGTGAGTTTGTTTTTCTGTAGTATTTAGGTTACAGAAACCAAGCCAGACTTAAAATATTTTTAGAGGTTATTTTAGAATAAAAAGGTGAGAAAATTCAGTACACATTTAGAGTGGAGATGGAAGTCTGCTGATTCTTCTACCAGTGTGGCTCACAGTAGACTTCCTGTTGTGCTTTGTCCTTTGTATCCTTGCCTAACACTTTTCAGAGTTCTGTCACATATGTGGTCCTTTCAGACTTCAAACCTACTAAACCTTCCAGTTTAATTCTCTTCTGACGTGGATCATTTAGCACTGGGGAATATACCCAACATGTGAGTTAGAGACAAGGGTAAAAACAATCATTCACATGTTTTCTGTTCATATCTGTTCTTCACCTAGTAGTTTAACTTCAGCCTTTTTTCTTCAATAAGAAGTGATCTGATGACCCTAGTTTATTATGAAGTTAAAGGTTAATAAAATTGAAATATAGTTTTAAACATTTATGAAAGTTCACATTTAAAGTGAACCTCTGAAATAGCTCAATAAATAGAAAGCAAGTTTTAAAAGCTATTTTTATGCTTGCATCATTAAGTAGTTAAAATCATAACACAAATTTTAAAATAAAATAATTCTGTAGTAGCATTCCCTAAAATGTTTTTGTTAACTGGCATGTATTGACCAACTATAAATCAAGCAGGAGAGCTCTTCCTCTATTCCATTATATTCCACACCAGTCTCCTCTGGCATTAAGAACAAGTTTCTGTACCCTACATTTCTGTTTGTTAAATGGGTAAAATGTGACCATAATAAGCTACATAAAACTTTAAAAAGTTCAATTGCTTAAAAATATTGGGTCAATGTTCTGTTGTAGGTTGTGTTCGAGTCTATTGCCCAGGTAAGATTACTTTTAAAAAAAATTTTGCACTTTTTTTGCAAACTAAAAAGAATATGAAGCCATACAATGGCAAGATTTTTAGGTTTAAGAAATTTTAAACTAGCAAACTTATAGCCTAATTCTTTAGACTGGCCTCCAGAGTTTACTGTTAAATTCACTTTCACCTTCATGTTTTCCTCCACCCACCACCTTGACAACGAGGCAGGGACTAAAGCCAGGGGCTGAGTAAGTAAGAAGAAATAAATCAAGTGGTCGACTACTGCTGTCAAGTGAGTTTGTTTTTCTGTAGTATTTAGGTTACAGAAACCAAGCCAGACTTAAAATATTTTTAGAGGTTATTTTAGAATAAAAAGGTGAGAAAATTCAGTACACATTTAGAGTGGAGATGGAAGTCTGCTGATTCTTCTACCAGTGTGGCTCACAGTAGACTTCCTGTTGTGCTTTGTCCTTTGTATCCTTGCCTAACACTTTTCAGAGTTCTGTCACATATGTGGTCCTTTCAGACTTCAAACCTACTAAACCTTCCAGTTTAATTCTCTTCTGACGTGGATCATTTAGCACTGGGGAATATACCCAACATGTGAGTTAGAGACAAGGGAAAAAACAATCATTCACATGTTTTCTGTTCATATCTGTTCTTCACCTAGTAGTTTAACTTCAGCCTTTTTTCTTCAATAAGAAGTGATCTGATGACCCTAGTTTATTATGAAGTTAAAGGTTAATAAAATTGAAATATAGTTTTAAACATTTATGAAAGTTCACATTTAAAGTGAACCTCTGAAATAGCTCAATAAATAGAAAGCAAGTTTTAAAAGCTATTTTTATGCTTGCATCATTAAGTAGTTAAAATCATAACACAAATTTTAAAATAAAATAATTCTGTAGTAGCATTCCCTAAAATGTTTTTGTTAACTGGCATGTATTGACCAACTATAAATCAAGCAGGAGAGCTCTTCCTCTATTCCATTATATTCCACACCAGTCTCCTCTGGCATTAAGAACAAGTTTCTGTACCCTACATTTCTGTTTGTTAAATGGGTAAAATGTGACCATAATAAGCTACATAAAACTTTAAAAAGTTCAATTGCTTAAAAATATTGGGTCAATGTTCTGTTGTAGGTTGTGTTCGAGTCTATTGCCCAGGTAAGATTACTTTTAAAAAAAATTTTGCACTTTTTTTGCAAACTAAAAAGAATATGAAGCCATACAATGGCAAGATTTTTAGGTTTAAGAAATTTTAAACTAGCAAACTTATAGCCTAATTCTTTAGACTGGTCCTTGATAGCAGTTCCTTTTCAGGCTATTTATAGATAGGATTTAGATGCAAGTCAAAACTTGCCAAATCCAAATGCAATATCTTTGGGTTCATCTATTTTTTTAATTGTATATGCTACTTGTATGTATATTCACAAGATATTCTAATGTACATTTCATTAAATGTGAAAGGCAGCTCTGGATGAGCTCTTTTGTTACCTATTTTGTTTCTAAATTTTTAAAGGCTTTTTGTAGTTAAAGTAGGTTAATTTCATTACCCAGTTGTTTATACTTGGTAGATCGTGATCAAAGTGCATTTGAGGCCACTGGTGGTGGTAGGTATTACAGACCTTTTATCCCTTAAACATAAGCTTTGGCAGTGATAACTACATGTTTCAAATGCTATTACACGAATATCAAAATGTGATGTGTCAGAAATAAAGGGATAATTTAAAGGTGGATGTTTGAAGTCTTGGTATATATATATATATATATATATGTTGAACAGTATACTCTAATATAAAGTGTGCAATTTGCTAGTACTACAGCACAGTGATTAGCATTAGGTGTGTCTCCTGTTTATACCCTAGCTGTGTCCCATTTGTGAGTGCAGTCCTTACAGGCCACCTGCTCTTTGACCTCGACCTTATCTGGCTTCATGTAGAAGGCTTGTCTAGAAAGAGTGCTGTACGTATGTTTTACTCTTGCAGCATGAACTGCATGTGCGAATTGTCAACACAGCTATTGTTTCTATGTCGAAATGACAAAATGTTCTCTCATATATCAGCTCTAATCCTTAAGTAAATTTAATAAATTCTTATTCAAACCTTTTCTGGGTGTGGTCACTACCATTTGATGTCATTACCCATACTGTTTAAGGTAACAGTGTTTATCATGATTGGTGTTGAGGCTTTGTGTCAGCTTGGTGCTTTTGGAGGGTTCTGTGGCTTTTTAATTCCTCATTTAACATAATGGATTAGAATTTAGAAGAAAATCAATACTCTATCTCAGACTTAACCAATATAGAATAAGACTTGTAGATGGCAAATTCATTTACAAGTTTTCTGGATTTACTAAGATGATTTCTAGAATCCCAGCATCTTACTTCTTGGTAGATATTTTTCACCTGATTGTAGTATATGAAAGTATCCCTTCCACCTGGCAGGAAATGTCAACTACTAGATTTGTGTACCTTGACCCTGTGATTTTATCTGAATGTGCAGTGACTGAAAAATAAATCCACAAATTAACTTCATCCCTTCACATACATACTGAAGGTTGTAGAAACCATCTCAGCTCTGTGCTGTTTGATGGTTTAAAATCTTTAGCTGTGGCTCTTCCAGGCCCATCTGACTTATTTGTGATACCTCTTGTCTTATCCTTATTATGGATCCCATCTATCCTGCTGCCAAAAAAGCATTGTTTCCCTAGTCCAGAGACAGAAACAAATTTAACTTCTGGTTTAAACTTTCTCTTTTTAAATTAATATAAAATGTTCCTTCAGTTCTCTCAAAATATAAACAGTAGTACAAACTGCTCTTACATACATGTTTGTGTCTGCTCAGTCAAGTCTGACTCCTTGAGACCCCATGAACTAGCCCACCAGGCTCCTCTGCATGGAATTCTCCAGACAAGAATACTGGAGTGGGTTGCCATTCTCCAGGGTATATTCCTGACACAGATCGAACCTGTATCTTGCGTTGCAGGCAGATTCTTTACCCACAGAACCCCCTGGGAAGCCTGCATACGTGTTTTGCATTAATACTCAGCCTCTCAGTTGTGTCCAACTCTGCGACCCTGAACTGCGGCACACCAGGCTTCCCTGGCCTTCACTCTCTCCCAGAGTTGAACTCAGGGTCTTATGGTTGACAGAGAACAGAAGGAGCTGCAACTCTAGCCTGACTTTGAAGCCCATACTCTTTAAGGTAACAGTGTTTATCATGATTGGTGTTGAGGCTTTGTGTCAGCTTGGTGCTTTTGGAGGGTTCTGTGGCTTTTTAATTCCTCATTTAACATAATGGATTAGAATTTAGAAGAAAATCAATACTCTATCTCAGACTTAACCAATATAGAATAAGACTTGTAGATGGCAAATTCATTTACAAGTTTTCTGGATTTACTAAGATGATTTCTAGAATCCCAGCATCTTACTTCTTGGTAGATATTTTTCACCTGATTGTAGTATATGAAAGTATCCCTTCCACCTGGCAGGAAATGTCAACTACTAGATTTGTGTACCTTGACCCTGTGATTTTATCTGAATGTGCAGTGACTGAAAAATAAATCCACAAATTAACTTCATCCCTTCACATACATACTGAAGGTTGTAGAAACCATCTCAGCTCTGTGCTGTTTGATGGTTTAAAATCTTTAGCTGTGGCTCTTCCAGGCCCATCTGACTTATTTGTGATACCTCTTGTCTTATCCTTATTATGGATCCCATCTATCCTGCTGCCAAAAAAGCATTGTTTCCCTAGTCCAGAGACAGAAACAAATTTAACTTCTGGTTTAAACTTTCTCTTTTTAAATTAATATAAAATGTTCCTTCAGTTCTCTCAAAATATAAACAGTAGTACAAACTGCTCTTACATACATGTTTGTGTCTGCTCAGTCAAGTCTGACTCCTTGAGACCCCATGAACTAGCCCACCAGGCTCCTCTGCATGGAATTCTCCAGACAAGAATACTGGAGTGGGTTGCCATTCTCCAGGGTATATTCCTGACACAGATCGAACCTGTATCTTGCGTTGCAGGCAGATTCTTTACCCACAGAACCCCCTGGGAAGCCTGCATACGTGTTTTGCATTAATACTCAGCCTCTCAGTTGTGTCCAACTCTGCGACCCTGAACTGCGGCACACCAGGCTTCCCTGGCCTTCACTCTCTCCCAGAGTTGAACTCAGGGTCTTATGGTTGACAGAGAACAGAAGGAGCTGCAACTCTAGCCTGACTTTGAAGCCCATACTCTCTTCATGTATACCAATTGTACTCACCTGTTCTTAGCAAAAACCTGAAGATGGGAATGCAAGAGCCCAATTTGTACAGGAACACACTTGTTTCCCAGGCCTGGCTAACTTCTGAGTTTCTCTCCTTGCCCTTTCCTCCCCACACCAGCACCTAATGTTTCCTCCCTCCCTAGCTGACCACTTCAAAGCAAGCATCCTGAGGCACCTGGAACCCAGAGTGCTGTTTCTCTCCACTCTCTTCTTTATTTGGCCGTGTTGGGTCTTCGGTCTAGCATGCAGGATCTCCACTGTGGCTAACCACCTCTCTAGGTGTGCTGCGTGAGGTCTAGATCATGCAGGCTCCATAGTTGTGCCGCATGGGAAAGCTGCCCAGTGGCATGAGCGATCTTAGTTCCTGGACCAGGGATTGAACCCACATCCTGTGCATTGGAAAGCAAATTCTTAACCACTGGATCACCAGGGAAGTCCCCAAAGTGCTCTTAAACAGGATGTTACCCCTCCTGCCCTCATCTGAGTTAGCTCTGAAGGCTGCCCTCTCCTTCTGGAGGCAGGAGATAGATGAGCCCCAGGCTAGGGATTTACAACTGGCCTCTTGCTACATATCTTGGAGCAAGAAGATGAGCTGCAAGTTGGCCATTTATCAGCAGCCCCTGTTTACATTTCCTGAAGCAAGAAACAAACAGGGCTCCAGGACTACACATGTCTCCTGTTTATATTTCTCCTCAATACAAAAACCAGCAACAAGAACAGGGTAAGTAACCAGATAACTGGGAATTTTTATGGCAAGGACAGAATAGGACTAAACCTATTAAAAGATTAGAGGTCACACACCTTGGGGCAAGGGACACACTACACATATACAAAATCCTTCAGGGGTCACAAAGGCTGGGATGCCAGACCATAAAGTGAGTTTCTCTGTTGACTCAGACAGTAAAGAGTCCGCCTGCCATGCAAGAGACCTCTGTTCGATCCTAGTGTTGGGGAAGATTCCCTGGAGAACAAAAGCTACCCACTCCCGTATTCTTGCCAGGAGAACGCCATGGCTCGTCCACGGGTCACAAAGAGTTGGGCACAGATGAGCTACTTTCACTCTGTATTATCACCAGACCATAATGAGTCTTGCCACCTCCTCCCAAAAGCTTTTTCAGTGAAATGCATCTTCACTGAGGGGTGCATTCACATCCAAGGGAGCGTACCAGACTAGGTCAGGTATGGAAAAGCAACCAGATAATTGGCTAGAGGTAAAAAAGTCTTGAAAGAACTGTCCTACATAAATAATTTAAACGCTTCTGTACTGTGCTCTTTCTCACTAAGCGGGCCGCCCACACCCTTTTCCCTCTGGGTGTGTGTTTCTGCCTTGCCTCTAAATTTCTCTGTGTGCTCTCCCACTTGTGCTATGACTGTACTCATAAACTATATTATCTGCATTTACAGGTTTGCCCCAGTGATAAATGCATTTTTCACTGGGGACAAAGATCCAGAGAAAAACAGATTCTAGTCTCTAGCTCTTGTTGGTCTGCTGGCTAAGATTCCTGGTTTTCATCCAGGCTTTTTTGTTGTGCAGTGACTAAGTCATGCTTAACTCTTTGCGACCCCATGGACGACAGCAGCCAGGCTTCTCTATCTTTCACTATCTCCTGGAGTTTGCTCAATTCACATCCATTGAGTCGATGATACCATATAAACATCTCACCCTCTGTCACCGCCTTCACCTCCTGCCCTCAGTCTTCCCCAAGATCAAGGTCTTTTCCAATGAGTAGGTGGTCAAAGTATTGGAACTTCAGCTTCAGTGCTTCCAATGAATATTCAGAGTTGATTTTCTTTAGGATTGACTGGTTTGAGCTCCAAAAGTCACAATATTGTAATTATCCTCCAATTAAAATAAATAAGTTTTTAAAAAATCTTCTCCAGGGGTTACCTGGTAACTCAGTGGTAGAGTTCGCCTGCCAGTGCAGGAGACACAAGTTCGATCCCTGATCCGGGAAGATCCCACATGCTGTGGAGCAACTAAGCCCGTGAGTCACTGTTGAGCCTGTGCTCTAGAGCCTCGGAGACACAACTATTGAGCCCATGTGCTGAAAACTATAGAGCTGTATGTGACATGGCTCATAGCTTCATTGAGCTACACAAGGCTGTGATCCATGTGATCTTTTTGGTTAGCTTTCTGTGATTGTGGTTTTCCTATTCAGGCTGCCCTGGTTCAGTCCCTGGGAATGAGGTCTCACTTCATGCCACTCCTCACTGCTGCCTTGCACAGATCACCCCCAGCACACGCCTTTGCTCTAACCACATACAGAAACACCTAAAAGAGAAGTAAAGGGGTGCCTCTTTCCTAAGCACAATGCATGCTAAGCCGACTCCTACAGTCTCATTAACACCAACGACAACTGTAATGGAATCTGGCAACTAACTACAGCCGGTGACCAGAACATTTGCGGGAGGGCATTTTTGCTCAGATCACCCTCCTCCTGTACTGGGTGATTCTTCCATGGACCTCCCGGGTCTGCTGCTGACAGCAGGTACTCACATCCCAGCGAGACCTCCTCCGAGGGCTTTTTCTCAATGTGGTTTCCAGCTGCTCCTGCCTGTCTCCTGCTAATCCACTAGGGGGCGGCCTTAACAGCAGTCTCTAGTTGGTCTGCTGGCTAAGATTCCTGGTTTTCATCCAGGCTTTTTTGTTGTGCAGTGACTAAGTCATGCTTAACTCTTTGCGACCCCATGGACGACAGCAGCCAGGCTTCTCTATCTTTCACTATCTCCTGGAGTTTGCTCAATTCACATCCATTGAGTCGATGATACCATATAAACATCTCACCCTCTGTCACCGCCTTCACCTCCTGCCCTCAGTCTTCCCCAAGATCAAGGTCTTTTCCAATGAGTAGGTGGTCAAAGTATTGGAACTTCAGCTTCAGTGCTTCCAATGAATATTCAGAGTTGATTTTCTTTAGGATTGACTGGTTTGAGCTCCAAAAGTCACAATATTGTAATTATCCTCCAATTAAAATAAATAAGTTTTTAAAAAATCTTCTCCAGGGGTTACCTGGTAACTCAGTGGTAGAGTTCGCCTGCCAGTGCAGGAGACACAAGTTCGATCCCTGATCCGGGAAGATCCCACATGCTGTGGAGCAACTAAGCCCGTGAGTCACTGTTGAGCCTGTGCTCTAGAGCCTCGGAGACACAACTATTGAGCCCATGTGCTGAAAACTATAGAGCTGTATGTGACATGGCTCATAGCTTCATTGAGCTACACAAGGCTGTGATCCATGTGATCTTTTTGGTTAGCTTTCTGTGATTGTGGTTTTCCTATTCAGGCTGCCCTGGTTCAGTCCCTGGGAATGAGGTCTCACTTCATGCCACTCCTCACTGCTGCCTTGCACAGATCACCCCCAGCACACGCCTTTGCTCTAACCACATACAGAAACACCTAAAAGAGAAGTAAAGGGGTGCCTCTTTCCTAAGCACAATGCATGCTAAGCCGACTCCTACAGTCTCATTAACACCAACGACAACTGTAATGGAATCTGGCAACTAACTACAGCCGGTGACCAGAACATTTGCGGGAGGGCATTTTTGCTCAGATCACCCTCCTCCTGTACTGGGTGATTCTTCCATGGACCTCCCGGGTCTGCTGCTGACAGCAGGTACTCACATCCCAGCGAGACCTCCTCCGAGGGCTTTTTCTCAATGTGGTTTCCAGCTGCTCCTGCCTGTCTCCTGCTAATCCACTAGGGGGCGGCCTTAACAGCAGAAAGGGCCTGCCGAGGGCCTGCTACTCTGACCAAACTGCTAAAAAGTTTGCTTTTCTGGCTTCATCTTTTCTATCCTGCTGTGCCTCTGTTTCCAGCCTCATACAGCCTCCTCTCCAGGTATACCTCCCTAGTCACCAGAACATATTGTGTTTCTTCCTATCTCCCAGCCCATGCATCTGATTTCTTCTAAAATGTTCTCCTGACCTGAATCCATAGCTCTGCTGGAAAATTCTTACCTCTCACCAATAAAAGCCTCACACAGATCCTCATAGGTGAGACCTTCCATTCTCTTCCTCTCTCCTTCCCCAGTGAAGTCAAAGGCCTCCTCTGTCCTGAAACCAGACCAAGAGCCAGTGTTCAGTGCTGTCTGATTAGGGAGCTGAAACTCTGGAGACAGGGTCTTACTTGTCCCTGGCACCTAGTATAGTGTTAGGTATTCATAGGTACTTGAGAAATCTTGCTTATAGAAAGAATTGGATGAATGAAGAAACAGAAGAGACTTTTCCTTTTTTTTGTAATTTTAGCATGTGTCTCAAATTTTGTTTTATCCATAGTTGCATAGTGCCTAGGGAAGTTAGGAACTTGTCGTTTTCTCCACCTCCAATATGAAAGCATTTGTGACTTCCATCCCCACCCCACTTCCACCTCCACCCAAGGACAAAAGCTTTTTAAAAGCAGCACATACATTCAGCAAATCAGAAAACAAAAACTCAAGAAAAAAATGAAAGCCAGTATAGATCCTTACAAAATATCTTATTCAATCTTATTCTTCAGACAAAAAAAAAAAAAAAATGAGAAGATGAATGAATGAAGTAAAAGAGGAGCGAAAAACTCCATCAGGAGGGTTCTAATAGAAAAAGAGGACAGACGTGCTCTCATCTCTCCCACAAAATCGCCTGAATTGCAACGAGTTCCTGAAAAACCATCGACGGGAGGAGGTTGGACCGGATCACAAAAAAGATACCCCACATCAAAGAACAAAGGAGAAGCCGCAACAAGACGCCATAACAAACCAGCCGTGAAATCTTCATTCCCTGGTCAGGCAACAAGCCCCAGGGCTTTAGGGAGGGAGCACTGACTCCAAAACTCTACAATACTAGAGAACGCCTAACACTAGAGAGCAGTAAACAGAACTCCAACAAAGGCAAGCACTTATATGCAAGTTCTGACATCACCCAACCACCAGCATCACCCAGAATAAGACACCTCATCCAAACAACAAGCACCGACAGACGTGACTCAAAGTCTGGGAAAAGGAAACCCCAAACACAGTTAGTAAAAAAATTAATAATAACAATGAAAGGGAAGAGAAATACCACACAAGTGAAGGAACAATCTACAAATACACAAGTTCAAATGAGCGAAGAGGATTTAGACGAACTTTCTGAAACTGAATTCAGAAGAATGATAGTAAAGATGATCAAAAATGCTGAAAACAGAATTTTAGAGAAATTGCGAGACACAACTAACACACTGAATAAAGAAATACAAGAACTTACAAAAAAACTAACAGACACAAACAACTCAATTGCTGAACTTAAAAACACAGTAGAAGAAATCAAGAGCAGAGTATCTTCTGAGACAGAAGACCAGATAAGTGAGCTGGAAGATACAATGGTGGAAGTAACTGCTGAAAAACAGAATCTAGCTCAAAGAATGCAAAGAGCAGAGGACAGCCTCAGAGACCTCTGGAATAATATCAAATGCACCAATATTCGAATTATAGGGGTTCCAGAAGAAGAAGAAAAAAAGAAAGGATATGAGAAAAGTTTTGAAGAGATTCTAGTTGAAAATTTCCCCAACAGGGGAAAACAAATAGTCAATCAAGTTCAAGAAGTGCAAAGAGTAGTATACAGAATCAACCCGAGAAGAAACACACCAAGACACATATTAATGCAGCTAACACAAATTAAACACAAATTAAACACAAAGACAGAATTCTCAAAGCAGCAAGGGGAAAGCAACTAGTGACATACAAGGGAAAACCCATCCGTTTAACAGCTGATCTTTCAACAGAAACTCTGCAGGCCAGAAGAGAATGGCAAGACACATTTAAAGCACAGAAACAGAATAATCTGCAACCAAGAATCCTCTACCCTGCAAGGATCTCATTCAAAATTGATGGGAGAAATCAAAAGCTTTGCAGATAAGCAAAAATTAAAAGAATTCAGTAACACCAAACCAGTCTTACAACAAGTCTTAAAGGGACTTACATAGACAACAAGTATCAGAGAAGGAGAAGATCCACAAAACAAAGCCATCATAACATCGAAGAAGATGACAATAGGATCATTTGTATCAATAATTACTTTGAATGTAAATGGACTTAATGCCTCAACCAAAAGGCACAGGTCGGCTGAATGGATTCAAGAAGAGAAATACCACACAAGTGAAGGAACAATCTACAAATACACAAGTTCAAATGAGCGAAGAGGATTTAGACGAACTTTCTGAAACTGAATTCAGAAGAATGATAGTAAAGATGATCAAAAATGCTGAAAACAGAATTTTAGAGAAATTGCGAGACACAACTAACACACTGAATAAAGAAATACAAGAACTTACAAAAAAACTAACAGACACAAACAACTCAATTGCTGAACTTAAAAACACAGTAGAAGAAATCAAGAGCAGAGTATCTTCTGAGACAGAAGACCAGATAAGTGAGCTGGAAGATACAATGGTGGAAGTAACTGCTGAAAAACAGAATCTAGCTCAAAGAATGCAAAGAGCAGAGGACAGCCTCAGAGACCTCTGGAATAATATCAAATGCACCAATATTCGAATTATAGGGGTTCCAGAAGAAGAAGAAAAAAAGAAAGGATATGAGAAAAGTTTTGAAGAGATTCTAGTTGAAAATTTCCCCAACAGGGGAAAAGAAATAGTCAATCAAGTTCAAGAAGTGCAAAGAGTAGTATACAGAATCAACCCGAGAAGAAACACACCAAGACACATATTAATGCAGCTAACACAAATTAAACACAAATTAAACACAAAGACAGAATTCTCAAAGCAGCAAGGGGAAAGCAACTAGTGACATACAAGGGAAAACCCATCCGTTTAACAGCTGATCTTTCAACAGAAACTCTGCAGGCCAGAAGAGAATGGCAAGACACATTTAAAGCACAGAAACAGAATAATCTGCAACCAAGAATCCTCTACCCTGCAAGGATCTCATTCAAAATTGATGGGAGAAATCAAAAGCTTTGCAGATAAGCAAAAATTAAAAGAATTCAGTAACACCAAACCAGTCTTACAACAAGTCTTAAAGGGACTTACATAGACAACAAGTATCAGAGAAGGAGAAGATCCACAAAACAAAGCCATCATAACATCGAAGAAGATGACAATAGGATCATTTGTATCAATAATTACTTTGAATGTAAATGGACTTAATGCCTCAACCAAAAGGCACAGGTCGGCTGAATGGATTCAAAAAGAAGATTCATACATATGCTGCCTCCAGGAAACTCACTTCAGACCTAGAGACACTCATAGACTGAAAGTGAGAGGATGGAAAGATATTCCATGCAAAAGGAAATCAAAAGAAAGCTGGAGTAGCAATCCTCATATCAGACAAAATAAACCTCAAAATAAAGAAGATTAGAAGAGACAAGGCAGGTTACTACATCATGGTCAAAGGATCAATCCAAGAGGAAGACATAAAAATCATAAATATCTATGCATCCAACTCAGGAGCACCCCAATACATAAGACCAACACGTTCAGACATAAAAGAAGACATTGACAATAACACAATCATAGTAGGAGACTTTAACACTCCTCTCACACCAATGGACAGATCATCCAAACAGAAAATTAATAAAGAAACACAAGCCTTAAGTGACGCACCAGAAGAGATGGACCTCGTGGATACTGTTAGGACCTTCCATCCAAAAGCAGAAGAATATACTTTCTTCTCAAGTGCTCATGGAACATTCTCCGGGATAAACCACATCTGGGGCCACAAACTAAACCTCAGTCAATTCAAGAAAATTGAAATTATATCAACCACCTTCTCTGACCACAGTGCAATGAGACTAGAGATCAACTACAGGGAAAAAACTGCCCCCACACACATGGAGATTAAACAACACATACCTAAAAAACAAACTGATTATCGAGCAAATCAAAGGAGAAATTTAAACATTCCTAGAAGAAAATGACAATGAATACACGACAGTGCAAAACCTATGGGATATTGCAAAAGCAGTTCTAAGAGGAAAGTTTATAGCAATTCAATCCTACCTCAAGAAACTAGGAAAATATGAAGCAGATGACCTAACCCTAAACTTAAAACAATTGGAGAAAGAACAAAAACACCCCAATGTTAGCAGAAGAAGAGAAATCATAAAGATCAGAGAAGAAATAAATGAAAAAGAAATGAAAGAAACCATAGTAAAGGTAAATAAAACAAAAAGCTGGTTCTTCAAAAAGGTAAATAAAATTGACAAGCCACTGGCCAGACTTCTCAAGAAAAAAAGAGAGAACCAGATCAACAAAATCACAAATGAAAAAAGGAGAGATTACAACAGATAATGCAGAAATCCAAAGAATTCTAAGAGACTATTATGAACAATTCTATGGCAACAAACTGGACAACCTGGAAGAAATAGACAGTTTCTATTTTGGGGGGAGGGGCATCGGTGGGCCACTCCTACTGGTCTTTCATTTATCTATTTTCATTCCTCTTTGTTCTTTGGCCCGTTTGGGCCTCCCATCTCAGTGGCCTCTGTTGTAGCAGAGCACCAGCTCTGGGCGCATATGCTCCAGAGCTCTGGCTCTGTAATTGGACACATCGGTCCAGCCGCTCCGCAGCACGTGGGATCTTCCCAGGCCAGGGATCAAACTGGCACTCCTTGCACTGCAAGGTGGTGTCCTTACCCACTGGACCACCAGGGAAACCCCCTGGACAGTTTCTTAGAAAAGATTAATCTCTCAAGACTCAAGCCTTAAGTAAAAAAAACGCACCAGAAGAGATGGACCTCGTGGATACTGTTAGGACCTTCCATCCAAAAGCAGAAGAATATACTTTCTTCTCAAGTGCTCATGGAACATTCTCCGGGATAAACCACATCTGGGGCCACAAACTAAACCTCAGTCAATTCAAGAAAATTGAAATTATATCAACCACCTTCTCTGACCACAGTGCAATGAGACTAGAGATCAACTACAGGGAAAAAACTGCCCCCACACACATGGAGATTAAACAACACATACCTAAAAAACAAACTGATTATCGAGCAAATCAAAGGAGAAATTTAAACATTCCTAGAAGAAAATGACAATGAATACACGACAGTGCAAAACCTATGGGATATTGCAAAAGCAGTTCTAAGAGGAAAGTTTATAGCAATTCAATCCTACCTCAAGAAACTAGGAAAATATGAAGCAGATGACCTAAACCTGCACTTAAAACAATTGGAGAAAGAACAAAACACCCCAAAGTTAGCAGCAGAAGAGACATCATAAATATTAGAGCAGAAATAAATGAAAAAGAAACAGAAGACACAATAGTAAAGATAAATAAAACAAAAAGCTGGTTCTTCAAAAAGGTAAATAAAATTGACAAGCCACTGGCCAGACTTCTCAAGAAAAAAAGAGAGAACCAGATCAACAAAATCACAAATGAAAAAAGGAGAGATTACAACAGATAATGCAGAAATCCAAAGAATTCTAAGAGACTATTATGAACAATTCTATGGCAACAAACTGGACAACCTGGAAGAAATAGACAGTTTCTATTTTGGGGGGAGGGGCATCGGTGGGCCACTCCTACTGGTCTTTCATTTATCTATTTTCATTCCTCTTTGTTCTTTGGCCCGTTTGGGCCTCCCATCTCAGTGGCCTCTGTTGTAGCAGAGCACCAGCTCTGGGCGCATATGCTCCAGAGCTCTGGCTCTGTAATTGGACACATCGGTCCAGCCGCTCCGCAGCACGTGGGATCTTCCCAGGCCAGGGATCAAACTGGCACTCCTTGCACTGCAAGGTGGTGTCCTTACCCACTGGACCACCAGGGAAACCCCCTGGACAGTTTCTTAGAAAAGATTAATCTCTCAAGACTCAACCAGGAAGAAACAGAAACTATGAACAATCTAATCACAAGCTCAGAAATCGAATTTGTGATCAAAAATCTACTCTAAGAGGGCGGAGCCAAGATGGCAGAGGAATGAGGCGAAGATTTCACCAGCTCCCCAACAGAATCACCAGAACTAATCAAGAAATGAACCACCACCAACAAACCAGCCGCTAGAGGACTGAAGAACTCCTTAGGTCCGTGAGAGTAGAAGAGTGAACAGCCAGAACTTTCCCGGAGCTACTATTCTGAGAACCCTCTATCCTAACCCCCCACACCAGACTGGACCGACAGAGAGCAAGCCAGCAAGTGCCCTAAAAGGGGGGCCCGAATGGAGCGTCGGGGGAGAGAGGGCAGCGCTCAGCACGAAAATTCCAAGAATCCGCCCGGATCGCCGCAGAAATTAAGACACTACGAAGATAGGATACTCGAGCAGGGCCAGGCGGAACACAATTGGGAAGTTCCCCAAAGAGTGCTGCCTAGAGACCTGGAGCCGGAAGGGAGCGCCCAGTGCGCAAATCGCGCTGCTTGGCCTGGCGAAAATTGCGACTTTCCGCCTGGCACCGGGTAAGTTCTAACACTCCTAGTTGGGGACTTGCTGAACGGAGAGGGGAAGTCGCCCACAGATTGCTGACCAGGGACCGGGCTGAGCCGGACTGGAAAGCTTGTGCCTGCCTTTGGGACGTGGAGCGTAACTATTATGAACAATTCTATGGCAACAAACTGGACAACCTGGAAGAAATAGACAGTTTCTATTTTGGGGGGAGGGGCATCGGTGGGCCACTCCTACTGGTCTTTCATTTATCTATTTTCATTCCTCTTTGTTCTTTGGCCCGTTTGGGCCTCCCATCTCAGTGGCCTCTGTTGTAGCAGAGCACCAGCTCTGGGCGCATATGCTCCAGAGCTCTGGCTCTGTAATTGGACACATCGGTCCAGCCGCTCCGCAGCACGTGGGATCTTCCCAGGCCAGGGATCAAACTGGCACTCCTTGCACTGCAAGGTGGTGTCCTTACCCACTGGACCACCAGGGAAACCCCCTGGACAGTTTCTTAGAAAAGATTAATCTCTCAAGACTCAACCAGGAAGAAACAGAAACTATGAACAATCTAATCACAAGCTCAGAAATCGAATTTGTGATAAAAAATCTACTCTAAGAGGGCGGAGCCAAGATGGCAGAGGAATGAGGCGAAGATTTCACCAGCTCCCCAACAGAATCACCAGAACTAATCAAGAAATGAACCACCACCAACAAACCAGCCGCTAGAGGACTGAAGAACTCCTTAGGTCCGTGAGAGTAGAAGAGTGAACAGCCAGAACTTTCCCGGAGCTACTATTCTGAGAACCCTCTATCCTAACCCCCCACACCAGACTGGACCGACAGAGAGCAAGCCAGCAAGTGCCCTAAAAGGGGGCCTGAGTGGAGCGTCGGGGGAGAGAGGGCAGCGCTCAGCACGAAAATTCCAAGAATCCGCCCGGATCGCCGCAGAAATTAAGACACTACGAAGATAGGATACTCGAGCAGGGCCAGGCGGAACACAATTGGGAAGTTCCCCAAAGAGTGCTGCCTAGAGACCTGGAGCCGGAAGGGAGCGCCCAGTGCGCAAATCGCGCTGCTTGGCCTGGCGAAAATTGCGACTTTCCGCCTGGCACCGGGTAAGTTCTAACACTCCTAGTTGGGGACTTGCTGAACGGAGAGGGGAAGTCGCCCACAGATTGCTGACCAGGGACCGGGCTGAGCCGGACTGGAAAGCTTGTGCCTGCCTTTGGGACGTGGACGCGTAACTGGCAGTGCACATGTGCCAGTAGCGGAGGAGCCCATGCACCCCCATAGTTACACCCGCAGCGGAGGAAGCCGGGAGATGGGCAGGTATTGGAGGCTACAGGCGGGTGCGCGGCAGAGCCGGGGCGCCCCCACCCAACACGGGACTGCGCGTGTCACGGCCCCTCACCCGATGGACTAGGATCAGCCCGCCGCCCCGGCCAGCACCTGAGCTTGCAACAAAGCCATTATTTTGCTGAAAACAAACCATAGCAACCGGTGCCATAAAGGAAAGGCTACATCATCAAGACAACACCATTGAGAGCAGATTGGCTTCCACCAAACAGATGAGAGGATAAAAACCAGGGACAGTATTTAGCTTTTTTTGTTTGTTTATTTGTTGTGGACGCTTCTGTTTATTTGATCAGTCAGGTTTGGTTTTCTGGTTTCTTTTTTTTTTTTTTGTCTCTTCTTATTAAGTTTTTCTTCCCTTTTTAATGTTTAATTTCTTCTTTTTTTTGATTTTTAATTTTTAATTTTTTTTTAAATTTTAATTCTTGGAAACTTCTAATTTTCTCCTCTTTGCCACTGCTTCCTCCCTCTATGTACTAAATGTAAAACTTTCTCCTATCTACCACTATCCTCTAGAGAAATATTTCCTACCTTCCTGTCTCCACTATTCTCTTCCAGCTGCACTAAACAATACAACACACTACTCTTGGTTACATAACCCTATAAAATCCTTCCAAGACGAATCTTTTCCTTCTCATTACCCATACACTCTCCTCCTCCTTACCCCCAACACATGTCTTAGCTAAAAATTGCTGTCAATGAAATAGTCCAAGCCAGGACCTTGCCCCGGATCTATTTTTCCAGGCACTATTTTAATTAATTCAGAGCTTAACGGGCAAATATCATCTTTGATTGCGTCATTTGCCAGAAAAATCTCTTATGCTTTATTTCTGTAAGACTGGTTAGATGTGGTTATTGCTGTGTATGTATGTATATCTTATGACTATGTTAGAAAACATCTGCATGCTTTTATGACTGTCACCCATCAGGGACACACCTCTTGTTCCTCAGATGCTAGTATTTGAACTAATATCATGGAACACCATAGCAAACCAGACATAGAACCTACATCCCCTGACCAATCATCAAACCAAGGATCCTCGGAGCGGAAGCCCTGATTCCAAGACCCCACACTATCAAAGAACATACAACACTAGAGATTATTCATCTGTAAACAAGACCCAACACCACTGAACCCTTCTAGAAGGACAGAAACCCAAAGGAAGGGAGAATTCAACCAAGAAGCCTGGTGGGGGAAAAAGAAGGCCACACACACAGACACACAGAAAGAAAAACTAACCTAATAATGAAAGCACAGAGAAACACTGCACAAATGAAGGACCAAGCTAGGGAAACACAGCTTCAAATGACAGAGGAGGAGACAGACAAATTGAAAGAGAATTCAGAAAAGCTATACTAATGAGGATGCAAAACACCGAAAACAGAATATTAGAGGAAATTAGTGCACTGAGAAGAGACATGCAAGAAATGAAAAATAAGCAAATAGAGACCACCAACTCAATTGCTGAACTCAAAAATACTATAGAAGGTCTCAACAGTAGAGTATCAGAGGCTGAAGAACAGATAAGTGAGCTGGAAGACAGAATGGTGGAAATAAGTGCTGAAGAACAGAACAAAGTCCAAAGAATTAAAAGAACTGAGGATAGCCTCAGAGACCTATGGGACAATATCAAACGCACCAACATTAGAATTATAGGAGTTCCAGAGGAAGAAGAGCGGAAGAAAGGCTACGAAAAAATTCTTGAAGAGGTTATAGTTGAAAACTTCCCCAGCATGGGAAAGGAAATAGTCAAATAAGTCCAAGAAGCACAAAGAGTTCCATACAGGATAAACTCCAGAAGAAACACACCAAGGCACATTCTAATCAAACTAACACAGACTAAATAAAGACAAATTACTAAAAGCAACTAGGAGCAAACAACAAATAACATATAAAGGAAAGTCCATACGTCTAACTGCGGATCTCTCAACAGAAACCCTGCAGGCCAGAAGAGAATGGCAAGACACATTTAAACGGCTAAAAGAGAATAACTTCCAACCAAGAATTCTCTACCCAGCAAGAATCTCATTCAGAATTGATGGTGAAGTCAAAAGCTTCACAGACAAGAAAAACTAAAAGAATTCTGTACCACAAAACCAGCCCTACAACAAGTGTTAAAGGGCCTGATATAGCCAATAAATACAAGAGTAGGAGAAGTCCTACAAATCAAACCCCAAACTTTTAAGAAGATGACAATAGGAACATTCATATCAATAATTACTTTGAATGTAAATGGATTAATGCTTCAACCAAACGACACAGGCTGACTGAATGGATCCAGAAACATGACCCATATATATGCTGTTTACAAGAGACCCACTTCAGACCTAGGGACACTCATAGACTGAAAGTGAGAGGCTGGAAAAAAGATATTCCATGCAAATGGAAATCAAAAGAAAGCTGGAGTAGCAATCCTCATATCAGACAAAATAGATTTTAAAGTAAAGAAGATTCTAAGAGACAAGGCAGGTCACTACATCATGGTCAAAGGAAAGATCCAAGAGGAAGACATAACAGTCATAAATATCTATGCACCCAACTCAGGAGCACCCCAATACATAAGACCAACACGTTCAGACATAAAATAAGACATTGACAATAACACAATCATAGCAGGAGACTTTAACACTCCTCTCACACCAATGGACAGATCATCCAAACAGAAAATAAAGAAACACAAGCCTTAAATGCCATACTAAAAATGGACGATCTAACATAGAGACCTATGGGACAATATCAAACGCACCAACTTTAAATAGGAGTTCCAGAGGAAGAAGAGCGGAAGAAAGGCTACGAAAAAATTCTTGAAGAGGTTATAGTTGAAAACTTCCCCAGCATGGGAAAGGAAATAGTCAAATAAGTCCAAGAAGCACAAAGAGTTCCATACAGGATAAACCCCAGAAGAAACACACCAAGGCACATTCTAATCAAACTAACACAGACTAAATAAAGACAAATTACTAAAAGCAACTAGGAGCAAACAACAAATAACATATAAAGGAAAGTCCATACGTCTAACTGCGGATCTCTCAACAGAAACCCTGCAGGCCAGAAGAGAATGGCAAGACACATTTAAACGGCTAAAAGAGAATAACTTCCAACCAAGAATTCTCTACCCAGCAAGAATCTCATTCAGAATTGATGGTGAAGTCAAAAGCTTCACAGACAAGAAAAACTAAAAGAATTCTGTACCACAAAACCAGCCCTACAACAAGTGTTAAAGGGCCTGATATAGCCAATAAATACAAGAGTAGGAGAAGTCCTACAAATCAAACCCCAAACTTTTAAGAAGATGACAATAGGAACATTCATATCAATAATTACTTTGAATGTAAATGGATTAATGCTTCAACCAAACGACACAGGCTGACTGAATGGATCCAGAAACATGACCCATATATATGCTGTTTACAAGAGACCCACTTCAGACCTAGGGACACTCATAGACTGAAAGTGAGAGGCTGGAAAAAGATATTCCATGCAAATGGAAATCAAAAGAAAGCTGGAGTAGCAATCCTCATATCAGACAAAATAGATTTTAAAGTAAAGAAGATTCTAAGAGACAAGGCAGGTCACTACATCATGGTCAAAGGAAAGATCCAAGAGGAAGACATAACAGTCATAAATATCTATGCACCCAACTCAGGAGCACCCCAATACATAAGACCAACACGTTCAGACATAAAATAAGACATTGACAATAACACAATCATAGCAGGAGACTTTAACACTCCTCTCACACCAATGGACAGATCATCCAAACAGAAAATAAAGAAACACAAGCCTTAAATGCCATACTAGAAAAGATGGACCTCATCGATATCTTTAGGACATTCCATCCAAAAACAGAAGAATACACTTTCTTCTCAAGTGCTCACGGAACATTCTCCAGGATAGACCACATCTTGGGCCACAAATCTAACCTCAATCAATTCAAGAAAACTGAAATTATATCAGCCATCTTCTCGAACCACAATGCAATGAGACTAGAGATCAACTACAAGAAAAAAACTGCTAAAAACACAAACACATGGAGATTAAACAACACATACCTTAAAAACCAACTGATTACTGAGGAAATCAAAGGAGAAATTTAAACATTCCTAGAAGAAAATGACAATGAACACACGACAGTGCAAAACCTATGGGATACTGCAAAAGCAGTTCTAAGAGGGAAATTTATAGCAATACAATCCTATCTCAAGAAGCTAGGAAAATATGAAGCAGATGACCTAACCCTCTGCTTAAAACAATTGAAGAAGACCAGAAACACCCCAAAGCCAGCAGAAGAAGAGAAATTATAAAGACTAGAGCAGAAATAAATGAGAAAAAAATGAAAGAAACTATAGTACGGATAAATAAAACAAAAAGCTTGTTCTTTGAAAAGGCAAACAAAATCGACAAGCCACTGGCCAGACTCATCAAGAAAAAGAGAGAGAAGAACAAGATCAACAAAATCACAAACGAAAAAGAAGAGACTACAACAGATAATGCAGAAATCCAAAGGATTCTAAGAGACTATTATGAACAACTCTATAGCAACAAACTGAACAACCTGGAAGAAATGGACAGTTTCTTGCGGAAGATTAATCTCCCAAGACTGAGCCAGGAAGAAACAGAAACTGAACAACCCAATCACAAGTTCAGAAATCAAATGTGTGATTAAAAATCTACCCAAAAATAAAAGCCCAGGGACATATGGCTTCACAGGTGAATTCTACCAAACATTTAAAGAAGAGCTAGTGCCTGCCCTTCTAAAACTCTTCCAAAAAATTGCACAGGTAGGAAGACTTCCAAACACATTCTACAAGGCCACCATCACCCTGATACCAAAGCCAGGCAAAGACAACACAGAAAAGGAAAATTACAGGCCAATTTCTCTGATGAACTTGGAGGCCAAGATCCTCAACAAAATCCTAGCAAACAGAATTCAATGACACATCAAAAACTCATACATCATGATCAAGTTGGGTTCATCCCAGGCATGCAAGGATTCTTCAATATCCACAAGTCAATCAATGTGATACACCATATCAACAAATTGAGAGACAAAAATCACATGATCATCTCAACAGATGCAGAAAAAGCCTTTGACAAAGTACAACATCCATTTATGATAAAAACTCTTCAGAAAATGGGCATAGAAGGAACCTATCTCAACATAATAAAAGCCATATATGAGAAGCCCACAGCGAACCTTATCATCAATGGTGACAAACTGAAAGCATTCCCTCTAAGATCAGGAACACGACAAAGGTGTCCACTTTCACCACTATTATTCAACATAGTCCTGGAAGTTCTAGCAACAGCAGTAAGAGAAGAAAAAGAAATAAAATGAATCCAGATTGGAAAGGAAGAAGTCAGACTCTCTCCATTCACAGATGACATGATATTATACATAGAAAATCCCAAAGACACTATTACAAAATTACTAGAGCTAATCAGCGAATTCAGCAAAGTCACAGGATACAAAATTAATACACAGAAATGACTGGCAGTCCTATACACAAGCAATGAAAAATCAGAAAACGAAATCAAAGAGGCAATCTCCTTCATCACTGCAACCAAAAGAATCAAATGTCTAGGAATAAACCTACCTAAAGAAACAAAAGAACTGTACACAGAAAATTACAAGACACTCATGAGAGACATCAAAGAAGACTTAAACAGATGGAGAGAGATTCCATGTTCCTGGGTCGAAAGAACCAATATTGTGAAAATGACCATACTACCAAATATCATCTACAGATTCAATGCAATACCTATTCAACTACCATTGACATTTTTCAAAGAACTAGACCAAAGAATAACACAGTTCATATGGAAACACAAAAGACCTCGAATAGCCAAAGCAATCCTGAGAAAGAAAAACGGAGCTGGAGGAATCAGCCTCCCTAATTTCAGACTCTACTACAAAGCAACAGTCATTAAGACAGTATGGTACTGGCACAAAAACAGAACTATAGACCAATGGAACAAGATCGAGAACCCAGAGATCAACCCACGCACTTATGGGTACCTTATTTTTGACAGAGGCGAACATATAAAATGGGACAAAGACAGCCTCTTCAACAAGCGGTGCTGGGAAAATTGGACAGCTACATGCAAAAAAATGAAGTTGGAATATTCCCTGACACCATGCACAGAGATCAACTCAAAATGGATTAAATACCTACATGTAAGACCAGAAACCATTAAACTCTTAGAGGAGAATATAGGCAAAACCCTCAAGGACATAAACCAAAGCAAGATCTTCTCTGACCCACCTACTAGAATAGCAGGACTAAAAAGACAAATGAACATGTGGGACCTCATGAAACTTAAAAGCTTTTGTACAGCAAAAGAAATTACGAAAAAGCTGAACAGACAACCCACAGAGTGGGAGAAAATCATAGCAAATGAAACAACAAAGAATTAATCCAGATTGGAAAGGAAGAAGTCAGACTCTCTCCATTCACAGATGACATGATATTATACATAGAAAATCCCAAAGACACTATTACAAAATTACTAGAGCTAATCAGCGAATTCAGCAAAGTCACAGGATACAAAATTAATACACAGAAATGACTGGCAGTCCTATACACAAGCAATGAAAAATCAGAAAACGAAATCAAAGAGGCAATCTCCTTCATCACTGCAACCAAAAGAATCAAATGTCTAGGAATAAACCTACCTAAAGAAACAAAAGAACTGTACACAGAAAATTACAAGACACTCATGAGAGACATCAAAGAAGACTTAAACAGATGGAGAGAGATTCCATGTTCCTGGGTCGAAAGAACCAATATTGTGAAAATGACCATACTACCAAATATCATCTACAGATTCAATGCAATACCTATTCAACTACCATTGACATTTTTCAAAGAACTAGACCAAAGAATAACACAGTTCATATGGAAACACAAAAGACCTCGAATAGCCAAAGCAATCCTGAGAAAGAAAAACGGAGCTGGAGGAATCAGCCTCCCTAATTTCAGACTCTACTACAAAGCAACAGTCATTAAGACAGTATGGTACTGGCACAAAAACAGAACTATAGACCAATGGAACAAGATCGAGAACCCAGAGATCAACCCACGCACTTATGGGTACCTTATTTTTGACAGAGGCGAACATATAAAATGGGACAAAGACAGCCTCTTCAACAAGCGGTGCTGGGAAAATTGGACAGCTACATGCAAAAAAATGAAGTTGGAATATTCCCTGACACCATGCACAGAGATCAACTCAAAATGGATTAAATACCTACATGTAAGACCAGAAACCATTAAACTCTTAGAGGAGAATATAGGCAAAACCCTCAAGGACATAAACCAAAGCAAGATCTTCTCTGACCCACCTACTAGAATAGCAGGACTAAAAAGACAAATGAACATGTGGGACCTCATGAAACTTAAAAGCTTTTGTACAGCAAAAGAAATTACGAAAAAGCTGAACAGACAACCCACAGAGTGGGAGAAAATCATAGCAAATGAAACAACAAAGAATTAATCTCCAAAATCAGCAACTCAGACAACTCAGCACCAGAAAAATGAACAACCCAATCAAACAATGGGAAAAGGACCTAAACAGACACCTCTCCAAAGAGGACATACAGATGGCCCAAAAACACATGAAACGATGCTCAACCTCGCTTATTATTAGAGAAATGCAAATTAAAACTACAATGAGATATCACCTCACACCCGTCAGAATGGCCATCTTCAAAAAATCTGCAGACAATAAATGCTGGAGAGGGTGCGGAGAAAAGGGAACCCTCTTGCATTGCTGGTGGGAATGTCAATTGATACAACCTCTATGGAAGACAGTCTGGAGATTTCTTAAAAAACTAAAAATAGAAGCACCCTATGACCCAGCAATCCCACTCTTAGGCTTATACCCTGATGAAATCAAAACTGAAAGAAACACCTGTACCCCAATGTTCATTGCAGCTCTCTAGACAATAGCTAGAACATGGATGCAACCTAGATGCCCATCGATGAACAAATGGATCCAGAAGCTCTGGCACATATATACAATGGAGTACTACACAGCTGTAAAAAGAAATGCAGAAGAATCAGCCCTAATGAGGTGGCTGTATCTAGAACCTATCATAAAAAGTGAAGTCAGTCAGAAAGAGAAGGACAAGTACAATATACTAACACATATATATGGAACCTAGTAGGATGGTGATGATGGCACATGCAGCGAAGTGATGGAGAAACAGACATGGACAGTGGACATATGGACATTGTGGGGAAGGAACAGTGGGTGGTAGACTTAAAGGAAATAGCATGAAGGCCTGTACTATCATATGTGAAGAAAATAGCTATAGTCATTGCTCTGTGAGAAAAGCGTATCCTGCAGGGGTGCTGTGTGACAGTTTGGAGGGGTAGGATGGGGGTGATATACATATGACTAATCTGGGAACATACATATCTGCAAACAACAAAACTCTGTAAAAGTTAAAAGTAAAGTAAAAGTTTAAAAAAATAAAAGAAAAAGAAGACAGCCCTGCCCTCAGAAGTCATTGTCTGGAATGGAAGACGAAATAAACAGGATTAGGATTAGTCTTTAAAAAGAACACATCAGAGCTTCCCCTGGTAGCTCAGTAAAGAGTTTGCCTGTCAGTGCAGGAGACATGGGTTCGATCCCTAATCTGGGAAGATCCCATATGCTGCGGAGCAACTAAGCCCATGAGCCACAACTATTGAGCCTGTGCTCTAGAGCCTCCGAGCCTCAACTACTGAGCCCATGTGCCACAACTACTGAAGCCAGTGTACCTGAGAGCCCAAGTTTCACAGCAAGAAAAGTCATCACAACAAGAAGTCTGTTCACCTCAACAAGAGAGTAGTCCTACTCCCTGCAACTAGAGAAGAGCTTGTGGCAGCAGTGAAAACACAGAATAGCCAAGAATAAATAAATAAAATTAAAAAAAAAATCAAAAAGCTCATCAGAAGAGGCAAGTAAGTCCAAGTACACACAAGATTCTGAGTTATCTGTAGGCTAAACAATGAGACAACTCCAAATATAGAATGAGCTCTCAAATCTTGAAGAAAAAAATGTGGACACCTTGAACTTCAGCAATGTTGCTTTCAACTATAGTTCATAGTTTATTATTATTATTGTTTTAGAAAATCAAGTATCTTTAAGGGCTTCCCTGATGGCTCAGACAGTAAAGAATCTGCATGCAATGCAGGAGACCCAGGTTCAATCGCTGGGTCGGGATGATCCACTGGAGAAGCAAATGGTAACCCACTCCATCATTCTTGCCTGGCGAATTCCATGGGCAAAAGATCCTGGTGGGCTACAGTGCATGGGGTTACTAAGAGTCGGACATGACTGAGGAAGTAACACACAGTATGCATTGTGAAGAATTAGACTTAAAGGAAATAGCATGAAGGCCTGTACTATCATATGTGAAGAAAATAGCTATAGTCATTGCTCTGTGAGAAAAGCGTATCCTGCAGGGGTGCTGTGTGACAGTTTGGAGGGGTAGGATGGGGGTGATATACATATGACTAATCTGGGAACATACATATCTGCAAACAACAAAACTCTGTAAAAGTTAAAAGTAAAGTAAAAGTTTAAAAAAATAAAAGAAAAAGAAGACAGCCCTGCCCTCAGAAGTCATTGTCTGGAATGGAAGACGAAATAAACAGGATTAGGATTAGTCTTTAAAAAGAACACATCAGAGCTTCCCCTGGTAGCTCAGTAAAGAGTTTGCCTGTCAGTGCAGGAGACATGGGTTCGATCCCTAATCTGGGAAGATCCCATATGCTGCGGAGCAACTAAGCCCATGAGCCACAACTATTGAGCCTGTGCTCTAGAGCCTCCGAGCCTCAACTACTGAGCCCATGTGCCACAACTACTGAAGCCAGTGTACCTGAGAGCCCAAGTTTCACAGCAAGAAAAGTCATCACAACAAGAAGTCTGTTCACCTCAACAAGAGAGTAGTCCTACTCCCTGCAACTAGAGAAGAGCTTGTGGCAGCAGTGAAAACACAGAATAGCCAAGAATAAATAAATAAAATTAAAAAAAAAATCAAAAAGCTCATCAGAAGAGGCAAGTAAGTCCAAGTACACACAAGATTCTGAGTTATCTGTAGGCTAAACAATGAGACAACTCCAAATATAGAATGAGCTCTCAAATCTTGAAGAAAAAAATGTGGACACCTTGAACTTCAGCAATGTTGCTTTCAACTATAGTTCATAGTTTATTATTATTATTGTTTTAGAAAATCAAGTATCTTTAAGGGCTTCCCTGATGGCTCAGACAGTAAAGAATCTGCATGCAATGCAGGAGACCCAGGTTCAATCGCTGGGTCGGGATGATCCACTGGAGAAGCAAATGGTAACCCACTCCATCATTCTTGCCTGGCGAATTCCATGGGCAAAAGATCCTGGTGGGCTACAGTGCATGGGGTTACTAAGAGTCGGACATGACTGAGGAGGTAACACACACAGTATCTTTTAAATAATTAATGCGTATTTATTTATTTTCGTCTGCATCAGGTCTTTTCAGCAGCACATGGGATTGTCATTGGGTCACACAGACTCTCCAGCTGCGACGTGGAGGCTTAGCTGCTCTGAGTCACGTGGAATCTTAGTTCTCTGACCAGGGATCAAACCCACATTCTCGGCATTGCAAGGCAGATTCTTAACCACTGGGCCACCAGGGAAGTCCCTACAGTCTATATGTTAAGTCAGACTAATAGAATACTGAAATGCAGATCGGTAATGGAGTGGGCACCGTAGATGCTCACCAAATGTGGGAGCAGAGATCAAGTGGGAAGAGGATGCACTGGGGAGACTTAAGTTGGCTTCAAAAATGCATATGCAGCATGTTAACTAAAAAAAGATGAACAAGTTGTGAGTTGTGAAGTAGGTTTTATCTGGGGCAAAATGAGGACTGCAGCTTGGGAGGCAGCATCTCAGATTGCTGTCAGAGACTGCTCCAAAGAGGCAGTGGAGGAAAGGCAATGTATATGGTTTTGATGAAAGGGGAGTTCAATACCATTCGACAGACAGTCATTTTACAGAGGGTTTTTGGTTAGTCACAAGGATCTGAGGTCACCATGAATCTCTTCAGTCTCTGCAGAGGCAGATGGCAAATGCCCTTGTTGCTCAATCATTGGCACTGTTTAACTGGTGAATGCCAATTTGCAGTTCCTGAGGTCACCATGAATCTCTCAGGCTGCAAGCAATGAGACAACTCCAAATATAGAATGAGCTCTCAAATCTTGAAGAAAAAAATGTGGACACCTTGAACTTCAGCAATGTTGCTTTCAACTATAGTTCATAGTTTATTATTATTATTGTTTTAGAAAATCAAGTATCTTTAAGGGCTTCCCTGATGGCTCAGACAGTAAAGAATCTGCATGCAATGCAGGAGACCCAGGTTCAATCGCTGGGTCGGGATGATCCACTGGAGAAGCAAATGGTAACCCACTCCATCATTCTTGCCTGGCGAATTCCATGGGCAAAAGATCCTGGTGGGCTACAGTGCATGGGGTTACTAAGAGTCGGACATGACTGAGGAAGTAACACACACAGTATCTTTTAAATAATTAATGCGTATTTATTTATCTTCGTCTGCATCAGGTCTTTTCAGCAGCACATGGGATTGTCATTGGGTCACACAGACTCTCCAGCTGCGACGTGGAGGCTTAGCTGCTCTGAGTCACGTGGAATCTTAGTTCTCTGACCAGGGATCAAACCCACATTCTCGGCATTGCAAGGCAGATTCTTAACCACTGGGCCACCAGGGAAGTCCCTACAGTCTATATGTTAAGTCAGACTAATAGAATACTGAAATGCAGATCGGTAATGGAGTGGGCACCGTAGATGCTCACCAAATGTGGGAGCAGAGATCAAGTGGGAAGAGGATGCACTGGGGAGACTTAAGTTGGCTTCAAAAATGCATATGCAGCATGTTAACTAAAAAAAGATGAACAAGTTGTGAGTTGTGAAGTAGGTTTTATCTGGGGCAAAATGAGGACTGCAGCTTGGGAGGCAGCATCTCAGATTGCTGTCAGAGACTGCTCCAAAGAGGCAGTGGAGGAAAGGTCAATGTATATGGTTTTGATGAAAGGGGAGTTCAATACCATTCGACAGACAGTCATTTTACAGAGGGTTTTTGGTTAGTCACAAGGATCTGAGGTCACCATGAATCTCTTCAGTCTCTGCAGAGGCAGATGGCAAATGCCCTTGTTGCTCAATCATTGGCACTGTTTAACTGGTGAATGCCAATTTGCAGTTGACACGCAGGTAAAAAGAGGCGACTGAGGCTGAAGAGATACCTGGGCTAGAGGCAAGGCTGGAGAACGTCCCCGGTCACATCAGTCAGCAGGATGCCCGGAAAGTCAGCCACTGCAGCTTCTCCCTACCCAAGGGGAATTCAGGATGGAGAAAAACAGGACACTGGCCCTAGATAGTTAAGATGCATACCAAAGGATGGATTACAAAAAGCCCAGACTTGCATTTTTGCATACATAGAAAGCATTGGATTCATTAATTTGAGAAATCTGGTTTTTGTGATTCACAGTGATTTCTTGCTGGTATTTTGTTTGTTTGTTTTCGGGTTTCTTTTTCTTTTTCTTTTTTTTGGCTTTTGAAGCAAAAATACCTGTATATCCTGGCTCCCTCTTTACCGGCCAGGGGCAGTTCCTGAGAGCTGTCTGAGAGGCTATCTCGTGGGCTATCCTCCCCAGTAAGACCAGTGAATAAAACATCATTCTCAACTTTTAGGTTATTCTTTTTTTTCAGTCAACAGGTGATACAGTTTTTTCAGTTTAACTGGAAAACGATAGCAGTAATTGCTTTCCAACATGTGATGAATACTGAGGGAGAAGTAGACAGGAAGGAGTGCTGAGGCAGGGCCGCCAGGTCTGAAGCAGACAAGCCTCCACGCTCTCAGGTTTCCCGAGCTCAAAATCTCCAGAGTGCTTCCTCTCCTCTCAGCCACACAGCCTCCCCACCCCTCCCCCAACTCTCTCCAGCACCCCCATGGGAAAACCTGCCTTTCAATAACACACACACCCCACCCACTATCTCCATCAGCTTAGCCCCCCTTCACCCTCACCAGGGTCCTCTCCATCACACTCATTTGGAGGTCCACACCCAGGATACACCTACTTACCTGCCTCTCCTCCATGCAAAATGTTTTGGGTAGACCAGCAGCATGACCAACCAACTGCAAATATAAACTTATTCCTTCACTACTGTAAGAACTATTTCTTACCTTGCCTTTACTGCTCAGAATTTCTATCACCATTTACTGTCCTGTGAGATAAGCCTGCCTCACACTCAAAATACTATTTAAAAAGATTTAAATATGCAACAATAAGCATATCTTTTACTCACTGGGCACTTACTCTGTGCCAAGCACTGTGTTCAGCTCAGAACAATCCCATTTCATTTAATCTCCTTGAATGCAGTGACACTATTCCGCCCACCCATTTTTTGATAAAGAGACTAGGGCTTAAGGAGACTGAAGAACTCATAAAAGGCCACAGGTGAGCAGGCAACAAGGCTCAGGCCCAAAACAGGTTCTCTGCAATGACCGTGCTCCAAACACTTAGCTCTAGCTTAGTATTGGGAGTGTCCCCTCACAGACCCAGGCCACCCTGGGGAACACTGAAATGACAAAATCTTTGAGCAGCCACACAGCATAGCACCTGGTGCGTGTTAAGTAAACACGTGCTCTGTATTTTAGTCACTAAAGGTGGCTGCCCTGCTAGGTGCTAATGAATCTCCCTATCAGCCAAGGCCCAAAGCGTTGCTCCCGCCCCATCTGTGTGGCTCCTCTTTGGTGGGCAGCTGACATCCTTGGCCTCCACACACAGTCAAACATGTCTGGAAAGTTACACACCCAGGGCGGAAGCCTGTAGCAATGACCAAGGTATTTAAAACCATAAAAGCCTAGGTCCTTGCCTTGGCTGGGGACACACACTGGGGAGCCAGCCTCTTACCTCCAGCGTCCTCTGTGGGCTTAGACGGGGGCTGCTCTTCCAGGGACGAGGTCTGAATTTTCACTCTCCCCAGCTTCTTCCTCTTTCCCATCATGCTTCCCTCGTGCCTTTCCCAGCGCCTTGTGGGAATGCATTGGTAGTCAATTTGTTACACCTGGGCTGGAGTCTCAGGCTTTGCTTTGGGGGAATTAACCTAAAACACACTCCCTCCTTGGGGCTTCCCAGGTGGTGCCAGTGGTAAAGAACTCTCCCACCAATGCAGGAGATGAAAGAGACGCATTCGATCCCTGGACAGGTTGAGAAGGGCCTCTGGAGGAGGAAATGGCAACCCACTCCAGTATTCTTGCCTCGAGAATCCTAACCCATGGACAGAGGACCCTGGTGGGCTACAGTCCATGGGGTTGCAAGAGTCGGTCACGACAGAGCATGCAAGTCACTTGGAGAACAAACAAAAGGATTACAATTTCTCTCTTAAATTCTAAATCAGCAGTATTAAGGATGTCCCCACAAAACCCAAATATACATACAAAAAGCAAAAAACAATCATAATTCACGTGTATGCACTTAAACATTTTTGCCTCAAAATAGCCAGCACAGCTGCCTCTTAGGTCCCATGAACTCAGCTGTACACAGTGCTTCTGCCACAGCTGAAAGGCATTGAGCAGTCCTGAACTAGTTATAGTGCTTCATATTGAAGCTTCTATTCTCTTTAATACAACATATTAGCTCTAGCTTAGTATTGGGAGTGTCCCCTCACAGACCCAGGCCACCCTGGGGAACACTGAAATGACAAAATCTTTGAGCAGCCACACAGCATAGCACCTGGTGCGTGTTAAGTAAACACGTGCTCTGTATTTTAGTCACTAAAGGTGGCTGCCCTGCTAGGTGCTAATGAATCTCCCTATCAGCCAAGGCCCAAAGCGTTGCTCCCGCCCCATCTGTGTGGCTCCTCTTTGGTGGGCAGCTGACATCCTTGGCCTCCACACACAGTCAAACATGTCTGGAAAGTTACACACCCAGGGCGGAAGCCTGTAGCAATGACCAAGGTATTTAAAACCATAAAAGCCTAGGTCCTTGCCTTGGCTGGGGACACACACTGGGGAGCCAGCCTCTTACCTCCAGCGTCCTCTGTGGGCTTAGACGGGGGCTGCTCTTCCAGGGACGAGGTCTGAATTTTCACTCTCCCCAGCTTCTTCCTCTTTCCCATCATGCTTCCCTTGTGCCTTTCCCAGCGCCTTGTGGGAATGCATTGGTAGTCAATTTGTTACACCTGGGCTGGAGTCTCAGGCTTTGCTTTGGGGGAATTAACCTAAAACACACTCCCTCCTTGGGGCTTCCCAGGTGGTGCCAGTGGTAAAGAACTCTCCCACCAATGCAGGAGATGAAAGAGACGCATTCGATCCCTGGACAGGTTGAGAAGGGCCTCTGGAGGAGGAAATGGCAACCCACTCCAGTATTCTTGCCTCGAGAATCCTAACCCATGGACAGAGGACCCTGGTGGGCTACAGTCCATGGGGTTGCAAGAGTCGGTCACGACAGAGCATGCAAGTCACTTGGAGAACAAACAAAAGGATTACAATTTCTCTCTTAAATTCTAAATCAGCAGTATTAAGGATGTCCCCACAAAACCCAAATATACATACAAAAAGCAAAAAACAATCATAATTCACGTGTATGCACTTAAACATTTTTGCCTCAAAATAGCCAGCACAGCTGCCTCTTAGGTCCCATGAACTCAGCTGTACACAGTGCTTCTGCCACAGCTGAAAGGCATTGAGCAGTCCTGAACTAGTTATAGTGCTTCATATTGAAGCTTCTATTCTCTTTAATACAACATATTCTCTTTATCACAACCAACTGCTCCCAAAGATGTTTACGGCATTCTCAGCAATACTTCAGACTCACCATGGAGGACCTAACCTTTCTTCCTTAGTGAATGGGTTAATAGTTCTATAAAACAGACAATACCAGCTTGCCCAGGGCTTCCCAGGAGGCTTAATGATAAAGAATCTGGCTGCCAATGCAAGAAACTCTAGAGAAGTGGTTTTGATTCCTGAGTTGGGAAAATCCCCTGGAGGAGGAAATGGCAATCCACTCCAGTGTTCTTGCCTAGAGAATCCTATGGACAGAGAAGCCTAGCGGGCTACAGTCCGTTGAGTCAAAGAGAGTTGGATACAACTACAGCGACTTAGCACAAGGAATACACACAACGTCTTTGAGCTCTTTATAGAACTAACCTCCCCCCAAGAGGAAGATGTCAGCATTTTTCATATCAGAGAAAATCACCTGAGACCAGATTAAAGGAGGGCACCCCCCTAATCTCATCAGCAACCACACTCTTGAACTATGGCTATAAAACTCCTCACCAAGTCCTCCCTGTTGGGACACACAATTTTTCAGAGTGGGAGCCCTCTGTGTCCCCCTTTTCCTGGCAGAGCAATAAAGCTGTTCTTTTCAACTTCACCTAAACCTCTATCTCCAAGATTGGATTTGGCATTGGTGCACAGAGGCTGAGTTCTTGGCCTCAGTACTAGAATCCCAACACCCAGAGACTACCATCAGGCACTTCCCCCCACTGCCCCTCACCAGGGAAGGCGACCAGGCACCAAGGCCGGCAAGCAGTGGGAGGAAGCGGGGGTGACCATTCACAAGTCCTGAGGGTGGCTCTCTCCTGCCACGCCTCCCAGGTTTGGTTCCAACTCACATGTGGTGGCTTTGATGCCAGATGCCAACATCTGCTGTCCCCAGGCTCTCACGGAACCTGACTGCCAGCCCAGCCTGAGAAGTCTGGAATGGGTCCATCTGTGGGCAGCACAGCCGTGGGTCCCCAGGGCCACCTTGTCCTCACCTGAGACTGCAGACCTTGGAGGGACCCTCCCATGCTCCTCTGCTTCAGGCTCTCCCAGACAAGGAGGGCAGGGGGCTCAAAGGATGATATTCAGATTGTAGGAGCTCTGGGTTACATGTTGTTGTTTTCTTTGGAAATTGTTCTTTTTTATAAGTTTTTTCTTTGAGGGTTGTTTTGTTTCTGATTTTTGTGTGTCTGTGTTTGGGGTGTTTTTTTAATTTTTTTTTTCTTTTGCTTTGTTTTGGCAGGGGGAGGTGGAAAATATTACTTTGGGTCCAAGAGACAGTGCCTTTGTGTGGCGCCTTCATGGTTTGATTTGAAGTATCGTGTGTTCTTGGAACCAGCCCTGGGAGGTCATGGAATTGTCAGTTCATCGGGCCGTTATCTTACCATCAGGAAATCTGCATCCAACAATCCTAGAGGCTTTTTCCCGGGAACTCCTATTTTTTTTTTTCCTAGAAGACAACAAAGGCTGGCTGAACAAATATGTCTTGGGAGGAGTTTGATTTACAGACACATGCTGACTCCTCTAGAGAAAATGTTCAACTGAGCTTCTAAGTAAATAGTTGCTATTTATTTGGAAGGGTCAAAGAAAGTGTTTTCCATCCATTAAGTTGATCTCTATGAAGGAAGATCTGGAATCAAGAAACTCTGAGATGGGAATGTAAATTGATACAGCTGCTAGGGAGGACAGTATGGAGATTCCTTAAAAGACTAAAAATAGAAGCACTATACGACCCAGCAATCCCACATTAGGCGTATACCCTGATCAAATCAAAACTGAAAGAAACACCTGTACCCCAATGTTCATTGCAGCTCTCTAGACAATAGCTAGAACATGGAAGCAACCTAGATGTCCATCGATGAATGAATGGATAAAAAATTCTGGTACATATATACAATGGAATACTACACAGCTGTAAAAAGAAATGCAGGAGAATCAGTCCTAATGAGGTGGATGGAGCTAGAACCTATTATACAAAGTGAAGTAAGTCAAAAAGAGAAAGACAAGTGTAGTATACTAACACATATATATGGAATCTAGTAAGATGGTAATGATAACTAACCTGAGAAGTCTGGAATGGGTCCATCTGTGGGCAGCACAGCCGTGGGTCCCCAGGGCCACCTTGTCCTCACCTGAGACTGCAGACCTTGGAGGGACCCTCCCATGCTCCTCTGCTTCAGGCTCTCCCAGACAAGGAGGGCAGGGGGCTCAAAGGATGATATTCAGATTGTAGGAGCTCTGGGTTACATGTTGTTGTTTTCTTTGGAAATTGTTCTTTTTTATAAGTTTTTTCTTTGAGGGTTGTTTTGTTTCTGATTTTTGTGTGTCTGTGTTTGGGGTGTTTTTTTAATTTTTTTTTTCTTTTGCTTTGTTTTGGCAGGGGGAGGTGGAAAATATTACTTTGGGTCCAAGAGACAGTGCCTTTGTGTGGCGCCTTCATGGTTTGATTTGAAGTATCGTGTGTTCTTGGAACCAGCCCTGGGAGGTCATGGAATTGTCAGTTCATCGGGCCGTTATCTTACCATCAGGAAATCTGCATCCAACAATCCTAGAGGCTTTTTCCCGGAACTCCTATTTTTTTTTTTCCTAGAAGACAACAAAGGCTGGCTGAACAAATATGTCTTGGGAGGAGTTTGATTTACAGACACATGCTGACTCCTCTAGAGAAAATGTTCAACTGAGCTTCTAAGTAAATAGTTGCTATTTATTTGGAAGGGTCAAAGAAAGTGTTTTCCATCCATTAAGTTGATCTCTATGAAGGAAGATCTGGAATCAAGAAACTCTGAGATGGGAATGTAAATTGATACAGCTGCTAGGGAGGACAGTATGGAGATTCCTTAAAAGACTAAAAATAGAAGCACTATACGACCCAGCAATCCCACATTAGGCGTATACCCTGATCAAATCAAAACTGAAAGAAACACCTGTACCCCAATGTTCATTGCAGCTCTCTAGACAATAGCTAGAACATGGAAGCAACCTAGATGTCCATCGATGAATGAATGGATAAAAAATTCTGGTACATATATACAATGGAATACTACACAGCTGTAAAAAGAAATGCAGGAGAATCAGTCCTAATGAGCTAGAACCTATTATACAAAGTGAAGTAAGTCAAAAAGAGAAAGACAAGTGTAGTATACTAACACATATATATGGAATCTAGTAAGATGGTAATGATAACACACGCAGTGAAGCGTTGGAAAAACAAACATAGAGAACAGACTTATGGATATTGTGGAGAATGAACAGGGGGTGGGAGGTGTAGAGGGAATAACATGGAAAACTATACTATCAAACGTGAAAAAGATAGTTATTGGCATTGCGCTGTGGGATAGGGGATCCTGCAGGGGCGCTGTGAGACGGCCTGGAGGGGTGGGATGGAGGTGGGGACTGGTAGAGGAGTGGAGGAGGGATGGGAGCCAGGGGTATACATATGACTAATCTGGAATTATACATATCTATAAACAACAAAACACTGTAAAAGTAAAATAAAAATTAAAAAAAAAATGGAAATCTGAGATGCGTATATATCACACCATGGTTTGAGACCCTCCAACCCCACCAGCACCAGGGCTTGTCCACTTGTTGGCATGTGCTACCAAAGTGCTGAACCCTACTTCGTTCTGAACATCCAGTTAGTACTTGGAATTTTAAACTGAGCAGAATGTTGTTTGGACCCAGCAAAGCTCCCCTTGCTCCTCTCCCAGGGCCTTGCCCTTGCAGTTCTAATGGGCCAAGACCCCCATGGGACCTGTCAGCTGAGCTGAGAGCAGCCCCAGGTTTGCTCCCTTGGCACTTCTGTCTGGGAGCCAGCTCATCCAGAGGACTATGCAACCTGGTCAGCTCATGGCCCCATAGGAAAGGGGCCTGTCCCCACAGAGTCAGCCCTGTAGAGTCCAGCTGGGCTGATAACCCAATGCATCTAATTCGAGGGTGACCATTTTTAAGCCCTCTGGTTCACAGAACTAGGCACTCTGCACAGCTTTGCTGGCAGGAAGATGATAGATACGGATCTCTGTCTAGGCTTGGTCCAGATTTAGCTTCCACTGGGTTCTGGTCTCAGACAAGGTTGGTCCCTGGGTCAGGCATCCTAAGAAGGAGACCAAGTTAACAGATGGAGAGTGAGGCTCGGGTTGGGCCCTTTGTGATGTGCTTCAGATCTCAGGCTGTGCTCAACCCCAGGGAGCAGGGGGAGATAGGACTCCAGAAGAACCATCAGAGGGATGCAATGAGATGGGCTTGGTAGATAGAAGAAGCAGGGATGAGGGGCACAAGCCAAGGAATACAGGCTGCCTCTAGAAGCTGGAGAAGGAAGGCACTGAAACAGAAGGATTACAGTCGTGATGACTCCTGGATTTTAGCCCTGTACAATGACATTGAGCTTCTACAGAATGTGAAATAATAAATTCATGTCATTCAAGGACCTGTGCTTGTGATAGGCTGTTACAGGCAGCCATAAACAACTCATACTTGTTGATTCTACAAGTGTAGCGCATCAGCAAATAGTTTATGAGGAACTTCACCCATTACTATGCTAAAGAGTTTGGATGTTACCCGTGGACCACTCAATTGGGAATCTGGAATCAGGCAAGACCTGTGCACAGAAATCATTCTGGAGATAATGTGGAGAGTGGATTTGGGTGTAGAAAATAGGGCTACAGGAAAGGAGACCAGTGAGGAAGCTGTTCAAAGGACCAGATCAAAGATGACCAAGTCAGGGATTGGCATGGGATTCGGGGGAAAGAGGCAGAGAGGGCTGATGGAGGAGAGACGTTTTGCAGAGAGGTGTGTAAGGATTCTGTGACCCAGTGGATGCTGGTGTTGGAGAAGGAAAAAGCTTCAGTGATTTCCAGGTGGTCCAAGTAGGAGAATGGAGAAACAAGCTTTGAAAGAGGAGAAGGGGGCTGTGGCTACCCATTCTTTGTCTTGGACGTGTTCATTCCAAGTGGAGATGTCCAGTGAGCAACTGGAAATGCAGATCCTGGGCTCAATGCAGAAGGGAATTTGGGGATGACAAAGACGCAGCTGAAGCCTGGGCTTGGATGGTGGAGAGCGTGTGGAACAAGCCGTCCGCCATGGGTGAGTAGCATCTCATCTTGCTTCTGCAACATCCAAAGCCCATCCTGAAGCTCAGGCTCCTTTGGGTCTTCTCTCTTCTTGTCATTCCCTGTGCTGAGAACAGGGAGAGGGTGTCTGCCCCTACTCCCACTCACTCCCAGATCTGAAACCAATCTCAGGGGTCCTGGCAGGCACTGAGAGAGAGAGGAAGAGTCTCCAGGCACAACCAAGAGGTTTTCAAAGGCCTTCCACACCTTGAAGTCTCCACTCCTCTTTAAGTCTGACTTATAAGAAGACAACTTGTCATTGACCAGAGAGACAGAGCAGCCCAAGGAGGACTAGGGGCCCAGTTCCAACCTTGTAACTCCCCAGTTACAGAACCTGGGCCAAGTTCCTGAAGTCTCTTGAGCCAGTTTCCTCATCTGTAAATTGGATAATGGTATTACTCTATTGGGCTTCCCCAATGGCTCAGTTGGTAAAGAATCTGCCTACAGTGTGGGAGACACGGGTCCGATCCCTGGGTCAAAAAGATCCCCTAGAGAAAGGAATGACAACCGTTTCCAGTATTCTTGCCTGGAAAATTCCATAGACAGAGGAGCCTGCATAAGCCTCCTCCAGGTAGTCACAAAAACTCAGACACAACTGAACGACTAACACTTTCACTTTTTTCAGTACCTTATTATCCCACCATGGTCACAGCCTTGTGTTACTCAGACTCCAAGGAGATCAAACCAGTCAGTCCTAAAGGAACTTAACCCTGAATATTTATTGGAAGGACTGATGCTGAAGCTGAAGTTCCAATACTTTGGCCACCTGATGCATAGAGATGACTCACTGGAAAAAACCTTGATGCAGGGAAAGACTGAAGACAGGAGGAGAAGCGGGCAGCAGAGGATGAGATGGTTGGATGGCATCACCAACTCATTGGAAATGAGTTTGAGCAAACTCTGGGAGATGGTGAAAGACAGGGAAGCCTGGTGTGCTGCAGGCCACGGGGTTGCAAAGAGTTGGACATGACTTAGTCACTGAACAAGATCACCCTCTCCATGGTACCATTTTTCTGCAAGTTGGATACAGTACCTCATTGCATTGTGAGAACTGCCCAGTGATGCACATAAAGCCTGTGCCTACACAACGTAAGTACTGGTAAGCATCAGCTGCAGCCGACTTCTGAAACGAACACAACAAAACCTGAGGCAACCGCCCCGCTCCAGGGCTTCTCCAACAACAGTGGGCTCATGCGTGCCTTATATTTGGGCCTTTAAGAGGCCAGTCTGGTGCCCTTGTTCCCTGTCCCCAAATTGTCTGCTTCTGAGTGCTTTCTATTCCTCTAGAACATTTTATCATTTTTGCCATTCAAAATAAAATATAAAGGAGTTTAGCTACCTGGTGAAGCTGTTGCAGGGTGAAGCGTGGGCTGAGCTGTGGGTCACATGCAGCAGAGGAGGAGAATGAGGAGCTCCTGCTGTCCTCTTCTCTTGGAAGCATGTGCAGAGGCTGAGGGGAGAGAATTATTAAAGAGAGAAAAGAGGTGAAAGCCCAGGACAGGGTAAGGAAAGGAGGGGCACGAGGAGGGCCGCCTCTGCCTCTCACCTCCCAAGAGAGATTGGCGACCGCACATCCTGAGTCGGGGCCATGTCGCCCACTGAGAGCAGTGGAGGGAGACCCCCAGGAGCTTGAGGAGTTTGCAATGCTGCCATGAGGAGGAATCAAGCAGGAGGACGACCAGAGCTCGCACCTGAGGCCAGGCTGCCTCTGTGGTGGGAGGTGTGCGAGGTAGGAGTAATTGCCCACCTCTGGTGTTTTCCACAGTCACAAGACCCCTCATGTCTAACAAAGGTGGTTTTTTACATTGTGAAGCCTCATGTTAAAGATGTGACTGGGCAAAACTTTAAAATGGAAGTATAGCATTACATAAAAATGGTGTTACAGCTTTATTATCTGAAAGATCAAAATATAAATTCACTTACAATAAAGCATTGGAAAGGCTTTTCACTTTGCAATAACCCTGTTTTCATACCTCCCAGAGACACAGAACTTTCGTGCATACACATTACGTGCTGCATCAACATGGGAACCATCTGTGGAAAAGACAGCATGCACAGCCCACAAAGAGGCAGCTTTCCTGGACCACGGGCTCAGCTGTCCTCACTGACGTCATCATTCTGGTTTGCACGTCTTGAGTTCTGTCTCCAAGTCCAGGCCTCGGGATGCCTTCCTGGCATTTCACTACACACATATGGTGAAGCTGGGTGGGACAGAGAATTCCGTTCCTATAAAGGGCATCAGCCCCACGGGCGCCTGGATTCCTGTGAGCAGCCCTCGGCAGCGCCCGGCAGGCTGGCTGCCCAGCCAGGAGGCACTCCTGGCCTCTCCCGTCCTTGTTCAACAGCAAGGGGGCAGGTACTGTGACGGGACAGCCCAACAGTGCCGAGGGCAGGGGCAGTCTCCAGGCTTCTGCAGATGTGGACGGGGCTGTTCATGCTTCTGAGAAAAGTCCCCCAGTGCTGACCCCACTATCCAGTAAAAACTGGAGAGAGCACAAAGCCTGCTAATGACTCTACTCACACTCTGCTCCGTAACCCCCACCCAGCAAGAGCACCAGGCAAGCTAATGCCACATAATTCAACTACAAATAGGCACTGTTGCTAATTTGTCTACATAAAACAATTAACAAAATACATCAGCATGAAATTTCTCTTTTAAAATACACTACAGAACTCTTATTTCTAAACAGTCAGCTGAAGGACAAAGTCCATCAATTGTTCTTATAGCGCTTCTTATAGCAGCTCAGCCAGTCTCTCACGGCCCCTGGGAGCTTAGGAATAGACAATTCTGAAATGTAAACAGGTGGACAGGTGGACTGTAAAATATAAATGGAAAAAAGTTTAGTTCCATGATGATTTAAGCAACACAAATAACCATGAAGTTTCATTGACCATACCCAGTAAATTGACAAAATCCAGTTTGCAGCAGTGAACTGGAGTGTCTGGTGATATTGCAAATCCGTGTTGCTTTGGTGGGGGGCGGAGGGGGGCCACAGTCATGCAATAACCATAAAACTCTGGCCCAGCACTTCTACCCAAGGAGTGAGGACAAAGGTGGGAAAAGAAAACTTTGTGCAACAATGTTCACTGAAGTTTCTCCTTATATGAGGAGGGCATTTAAAAGAAACCCTAGCAAACCATGACAGGCAAGTCCTCTGCACGAACAATATTCATACATGAAATTTTATACATAATAAGCAACAATAAAGGGAGATTCCAATCAAATCAATATATAACTTGTAATTAAAACAAAACATGTACAGGGACACACAGATTATACCAGGAATGAATGAAGAATGATATAAACAATTGGTATTGAGATTTCTGTTCTTGTTGTATAGTGGAGTCCAAAAGACAATTTAACTCACACAAAAAAAATAAAATAAAAAGAGGGACCCCTAGAGCTACGGTGTGGACGCTGAGCGGCACCCATGGCCAGCGCTGTGGGTCCAGGGCAGAGGTTAGTTCAGCCAGGATTTCTCACCTCAGCACCACTGATACCTTGAGCCATGTGATCCTTCGTTGCAGGGACTAATGTGTGCATTGTAGGGTGACCACCATCTTTGCTGGCTCTTATGGACTCGATGCCAGTGGCACCCTCCCCAAAGAGCCTCAGGCACTGCCAAATGTCTGACAGTGGAGGGATGGGAGACACAGTGATCTGTGTCTAGAACCATTGGAGAAAGCGCTCAAGAGCCACTAGTGCTCCAGCTTAGCCATGGGCAGCAGGGAGCCAGGGAGTGTGTGCATTTCTCAGAGGACCGTTCCTATCCTGTTAGGAATCCAGAAGGACGCAGCCTGATTTTGTTTTTCATTAGCAGCTGTTTCAAAGTTAAAACACTCTGTACAGTGGCAACCTCATGTCTGTGGGCTTCACAGGGGTGGGTCAGCAAACCTTTCCTGCAAAGGGCCAGATGGTAACCATTTTAGGCTCCATTGAAGAAACTCTGTCATAGCTACTTGGTTCTGTCTTTGTGTGCAGAAAGCAGCTGGAGATGGCATTAAAAGACAAGTATGGCTGTTTCAACTAAGCTTCATCAGCAGACACTGAATTCTGTAGAATTTTCATGTATCATTAAATGTTGCTCTTCCATTCATTTTGTTTCCCAGGCTTTGACAATGTCAGAATCATTTCTGGTTCATGAATCCTTCAGAAACAGCCCAGATTGTGTTTGAAGGATTGGCTGAGCCCTAGGCTGAAGCATGTCTGCAGTAACAGCAGCAGCAATAACTAGGAGCCAGCACAGACTGGGGAAGGGGATCGAGGGCAGTGGGGGTGAATGGGCAGGGGTGCTGGGCAGACCAGCACAGGCTTTCCTACGTGAGGGATGAACAGCCGTGGGGATGGCGGGACCTCCCCATCTTCTGCCTCTTTCAAACCACCACCCTCACCTGGACCCCCACTCCACATGGGGTTTTTACTTTTACTGCAGCTGCCTGAGAAAGAATGAAGGTATCATCTCTTTTTTCTTTTTTTCTTAAATCACAGATTGGCTTCTCTGCCATTCTTTAAATTTTTTTTCTGATACTACTGTAAAAGAAAGGCTATTATTAGGGCACCAGTGGAGCTGTTTGCAGGCATCCCAGAGCCATAGAGTTCTCTAAGGGGAATTTTATCAATTTTTAATGAACTTGATCAAACGCAAGTTCCCCTGCTTGTGTCCTCTCTGTGTCTGACAGCAGCAGAGAAAACGCAGGTGACCCTCTCCCCTCAGAGGCAGCGCATGACGCTGGAGCAGGGACAGTCCCTGGCTGGAGTTCAGGAGAGGAAGGTAACGTCCGTATCGGCTCTGCAAAGCAGTGTGTGGCCTGTAGAGGGCGCCCTCTGGGCTTCCTGGGAAACCTGCTCCTCTTCTTGGCAGGAAACCCTGACTCCTGTGAAACTACCTTGCGGCTAGCTAGAACAAAACAGAGGGCCCTGGATTTCCTAGCTCTCAAAGTGAGCAAAAGTAAATCTGGAAATGATATAAGGGGGCTAATGGAAAGGGCAGAAAGGAGTAAAAAGTAAAGAAATTAAAAATAAACAGGAAAGGTAGGGGAAAGGAAGCATAAAAAAGATACAAAGCTGCTGGGAATGGTGGAAAAAAAGAAGCAGAAAGCAGAAGGCAAGAAGGAAAGTGAGAAAGGGAAGAAGAAATGAAACAGAGGAAGGGCCAAGGGTGTGGGGGGGTGTGTGTTTGTGTTTAATCATTAACTTGTGTCCAATTCTTTGCTGTCCACTGGACTGCAGCCCACCTGGCTCCTCTGTCCATGGGATTTTCCAGGCAAGTAAGGGGGTTGCCATGCCATCCTCCAGGGGATCTTCCCCACCCAAGGATAGAACCCTCATCTCTTATGTCTCCTGCATTGGCAGACAGTTTCTTTACCACAAACGCCACCTGGGAAGCCCAAGGATCTGGTATTTGCAATTCATAAGAAGATGCTTTGGACATTAACGAATGGTTAAGGGAGGGAAAGCAGGGCTAACATCTTCATCTTTGAAACCCATACCCATTTGTGACCTTTTCCTCTCTCTCCACCATCAAATTCTAGGACTTTAGATTCAAAAGCCTCACCAGGTGTGAGACAAGCAAGTCTAGAGGGACTCACTCTGGCACTCCCCGCCCCTCAGCTGGAGGCAGCAGAGGGTCCCAGGAGAGAGAGAGGAATGTGGAGCACCAGGCTAGGGCCTCCTGTGAGCTCACAGATCAGAGGCAGATGGAAAGGACCCATCTGGGGCTCTGGGGGACAAGGGGATCACAGGAGTGCCCACATAACAAGAGCCAGGGAAGGAGCGGCATCAGGGGGGAGAGGGAGTGCTCACCACAGCCAGAAGCCCTGTGGGCCCCTTTTGTCTGGTCCCTTTCTGCGCCCAGAACATCGGTTCCCCAGTGCCCTGCCCCAGGCCTCCTTAATTCTTTGATTCATCAGTGGTCACTCTTTTGTAAACTAGGAGTGAGGAATTTGGGGGGTGCTGTAGACACCTGAGATATAATGTGGAGAAAGCTTTGGGAGAGCATTCCTACTTGTGCCCACAATAAAGACACAGCAAATGGCTGAGGAAAGTGGCAGAGATGGGGGAGAGGGGCACATCCCTGCCCAGTGCTGGGCAGTTGACCTCATGCCACTCCCTCAAATATCCGCTGGCACTCAGAGCCAGTCCCAGGGTGAATGGGGTGTCAAAATCCCAAATGAGCCTGAGTTACAAACCCAAGGCGAGTTACTAACTTGGGATAGTTACTTCAAAAGGTGAGGAACTTGGACTAGAAAATAATCTCAGCTATAGGAAAGTTATGTTTCTGCACACCTGAGTCAGTGGCTTGTGAAGTCTGTGACCACTCCACAAGCACTGACTTCTCACTCTTAGAGAAAATACCATCAGCCTTTCTATCTGGCAACTGTTTGTCTCACTGGGCCCCAGTGCTCCCACCTCACCAGGCTCTCAGCAACCTCCAATGGCCAGATGAGCCATGGCCACACACGAGGAAGTTGTCCGAGTACCCATATCCCTTTTAGAAACCCGTTTCTTTTACCACAAACGCCACCTGGGAAGCCCAAGGATCTGGTATTTGCAATTCATAAGAAGATGCTTTGGACATTAACGAATGGTTAAGGGAGGGAAAGCAGGGCTAACATCTTCATCTTTGAAACCCATACCCATTTGTGACCTTTTCCTCTCTCTCCACCATCAAATTCTAGGACTTTAAATTCAAAAGCCTCACCAGGTGTGAGACAAGCAAGTCTAGAGGGACTCACTCTGGCACTCCCCGCCCCTCAGCTGGAGGCAGCAGAGGGTCCCAGGAGAGAGAGAGGAATGTGGAGCACCAGGCTAGGGCCTCCTGTGAGCTCACAGATCAGAGGCAGATGGAAAGGACCCATCTGGGGCTCTGGGGGACAAGGGGATCACAGGAGTGCCCACATAACAAGAGCCAGGGAAGGAGCGGCATCAGGGGGGAGAGGGAGTGCTCACCACAGCCAGAAGCCCTGTGGGCCCCTTTTGTCTGGTCCCTTTCTGCGCCCAGAACATCGGTTCCCCAGTGCCCTGCCCCAGGCCTCCTTAATTCTTTGATTCATCAGTGGTCACTCTTTTGTAAACTAGGAGTGAGGAATTTGGGGGGTGCTGTAGACACCTGAGATATAATGTGGAGAAAGCTTTGGGAGAGCATTCCTACTTGTGCCCACAATAAAGACACAGCAAATGGCTGAGGAAAGTGGCAGAGATGGGGGAGAGGGGCACATCCCTGCCCAGTGCTGGGCAGTTGACCTCATGCCACTCCCTCAAATATCCGCTGGCACTCAGAGCCAGTCCCAGGGTGAATGGGGTGTCAAAATCCCAAATGAGCCTGAGTTACAAACCCAAGGCGAGTTACTAACTTGGGATAGTTACTTCAAAAGGTGAGGAACTTGGACTAGAAAATAATCTCAGCTATAGGAAAGTTATGTTTCTGCACACCTGAGTCAGTGGCTTGTGAAGTCTGTGACCACTCCACAAGCACTGACTTCTCACTCTTAGAGAAAATACCATCAGCCTTTCTATCTGGCAACTGTTTGTCTCACTGGGCCCCAGTGCTCCCACCTCACCAGGCTCTCAGCAACCTCCAATGGCCAGATGAGCCATGGCCACACACGAGGAAGTTGTCCGAGTCACTGTGTGCAGGGTCCAAGCCCAGGGCCAGTTCCCAGGTGTCTGCCATCCATCAGCACTTGGGCTAGTGGCTCCAGTCAAGGCCACGGGCTCTGGGCTTTGCCCGGTGAAGGCAGAGGAGTCTCCGGGTCACAGCAGCACAGTTGCTAAGCATTCCACATCCCTAGGCCCTGCTGAGCTGCTTCTGGAGAGAGGCCTTTGCAGGGTGTGTTCAATAAGCATTCCTGAATTCCAGGCCAGCATGAGGGATCAGAGTCCCTGTCAAAAAACTACTGCAGTCTTGGGTGCCTTTCCATTTCCAGGCTTGGATACAGGGCAGTAGGGGCCTCTAGAAACTGTCTGCAGGGCTGGGCTATGACCCAGACAGTGGGGTGGACCTGCCACCCAAGCAAGAGTCCCTTCCCCAGTGCCCTGCCGAGGCCCGCCTCGTTCCTCCATCCCCAGCTGCAGGCGTGAACTGGACCAAAGGCAAGAGTCCAGGGTTGGGTGTTGCAGACAGCTGAGACTTAGCGAGGGTAATGAGGTACTTCAGGCACACCGGCAGGAAGGCCACCCCACTTCTCGTCCCTGGGTTGAGACAGAGATTTAATCTATCAAGTGACATCAGGACTGCCTCAGAGTGGATCTTGGAGCCAGGGAGTGAAGGTGACGGAAGAGAGCCTCACCTCCCAGCAGGTCGCCCAAGGGCCAACTAAACAGCAGTCTTCTGGCCACAGAGAAAGTCTCTCCTGGAGCTGTGAGGAGCTGTGAAGAGCTGTGAGGAGCGGCCCCAGAAAAGGCCCAAATCCTCAGGAAGGCCACGTGTCCATCTCCAGTGTTTACTGTCCCTCCAAGTCCACCTGCCAGGAGCCTCTGTGATAGCTTGTTATCTGAACAATAGCAGCAGCAACAACAAATTGCTTTTTGTCTCCAAGGTGCCTGGGCTGATCACTATCAAGCGAATCCCACATCTGCAGTAACCAAGTTTAGGGTGTGCAAGGCTTTCTCTAACACAGGCAGGATGGGGCTCAAGGAAGCTCTGGCATCACACCTTCTCTCTGCACCTTGCTCACACGGATACGCAGCGGGGATCGAGCCACAGCAGCAATTAGACTTCCCTTTGGATTTGCTCTGGAAGTTCTTCAGAGACGAGAAATTCTCTGGTTGTCACTGAATTTTTCAGGTACGGGTTTGGTGCTCCTTCCTCACAGGGACAGTCTGACTCTAAGCCTTGGGAGGGAGGGAGACGCAGCTCCCCAGCTTCTGGGCAGGCCCCCTCCAGCATCCCAGAATGCAGGCACTGAGATTTTCTGGGTGGGGTCTCCGTTGAAACAGCAGGACAATAAGATCTGTTTGGGGAGGTCACGTACTCATTCTTCTCCCCTCCCAAGGTATGTTCCTGACCTTTTCCAGGATCCTCTGTGGAGACCACTTCCAGAAAATTCTCAAAGTTCACCACCAACTTGTCAATGAGGTCACTGGGGGCAGAACATGGTTTTAGAATTCTGACTTCTTCTTCCTTCAAATTTAGCTCACCCTGGAAAAGTGAAAGTGACACAGCCCAGTGGTCATTTGCAGGCCACACATGATGCAGCCAAATGCTATGAGGCTTGGGACACCCAAAGCACACCTCTGCAAGAGTTCACCACATGCATCTTAGAGACCAGAAGTGGTGCCCTTCCATGGGAGCTTAGCAAGAATGGCCCATTTCCTGAGAAGAGAAGTTTGTATTCAAGTAGTTTCTTCTTCTAGGGAGCTCAAGGCTATTTTCCATATAATCATATGCTCACAAAATTCCCGTGGAAATGGAAGCACCAAAATTAGAACCCTTATAGATGGAAAAATCACAGTCATAAAGACAGATGACTTGCCCAAAGTCACCAGAAAAATTAAAGATGGCCTGCTAGTAGAGGCAGGGTCTGGCATCTTTGTATTCCCAGAGCTTAGTTCAGTGCATGGCGTATACTGAGTGATTAATAAGTGGGTGCTCTACTCTATACAATAGCTAGAACATGGAAGCAACCTAGATGTCCATCGACAGATGAACGGATAAAAAAGCTATGGTACATTTATACAATGGAATACTTCTCAGCCGCAAAAAGAAATGCAGAAGAACCAGTGCTAATGAGGTGGATGAATTTAGAACCTATCATATAAAGTGAAGTAAGTAAAAAAGAGAAGGACAAATACAGTATACTAACATACACACACACACACACACACATATATGAAATCTAATAAGATAGTAATGATAACACACAGAGAGAAGCAATGGAAAAACAGACATAGAGAACAGACGTATGAACATCGTGGGGAGCAAACAGTGAGTGAGAGGCATGGAAGAGTAACATGGAAACCTATACAATCATATGTAAAAGAGATAACTATTGTCAATGCACTGTGGGAATAAGGGAGCCTACGTGGAGGCTATACAACGGCCTGGAGGGGTGGGATGGGGGGAACTGAGAGGGGGAGAGAGGAGGGAGGGGTCGGGGATATGCATATGACTAATCTGGGATTATAAATATCCGTAAATGACAAAACTCTGTAAAAGCAAAAAGTAAAATAAAAATAATTATAAAAAAAATAATACGGTGCTCTGGAAGCCAGATCTATAGACAATTTAAAACACATTTTAGACATCAGACAATACTACCAATGAATTAATTTACTCCCTTAGTAACTTTTGATAAGTAGGAAATTAAATAGGATAATACATGAATGATGGAGATAATAAAATGGAAATAAAATTTAATTAAATAAACAATAAAAATAGTTTTCATTTCCATGTTAAAAAGAGACTTCTGACTTAAAACAAGGGCTAATAATTAAAAATTCTTTTATCAAGGAATACTGAAAATAGTCTTTCAATAATAAGGACTTAAAGGTTATATTTGATTGGGTTTATTTGTGCTTAACCAAAAAATTAAAACTTAAAATTTTCAGAACAGTCATAAAGACAGATGACTTGCCCAAAGTCACCAGAAAAATTAAAGATGGCCTGCTAGTAGAGGCAGGGTCTGGCATCTTTGTATTCCCAGAGCTTAGTTCAGTGCATGGCGTATACTGAGTGATTAATAAGTGGGTGCTCTACTCTATACAATAGCTAGAACATGGAAGCAACCTAGATGTCCATCGACAGATGAACGGATAAAAAAGCTATGGTACATTTATACAATGGAATACTTCTCAGCCGCAAAAAGAAATGCAGAAGAACCAGTGCTAATGAGGTGGATGAATTTAGAACCTATCATATAAAGTGAAGTAAGTAAAAAAGAGAAGGACAAATACAGTATACTAACATACACACACACACACACACACATATATGAAATCTAATAAGATAGTAATGATAACACACAGAGAGAAGCAATGGAAAAACAGACATAGAGAACAGACGTATGAACATCGTGGGGAGCAAACAGTGAGTGAGAGGCATGGAAGAGTAACATGGAAACCTATACAATCATATGTAAAAGAGATAACTATTGTCAATGCACTGTGGGAATAAGGGAGCCTACGTGGAGGCTATACAACGGCCTGGAGGGGTGGGATGGGGGGAACTGAGAGGGGGAGAGAGGAGGGAGGGGTCGGGGATATGCATATGACTAATCTGGGATTATAAATATCCGTAAATGACAAAACTCTGTAAAAGCAAAAAGTAAAATAAAAATAATTATAAAAAAAAAAATAATACGGTGCTCTGGAAGCCAGATCTATAGACAATTTAAAACACATTTTAGACATCAGACAATACTACCAATGAATTAATTTACTCCCTTAGTAACTTTTGATAAGTAGGAAATTAAATAGGATAATACATGAATGATGGAGATAATAAAATGGAAATAAAATTTAATTAAATAAACAATAAAAATAGTTTTCATTTCCATGTTAAAAAGAGACTTCTGACTTAAAACAAGGGCTAATAATTAAAAATTCTTTTATCAAGGAATACTGAAAATAGTCTTTCAATAATAAGGACTTAAAGGTTATATTTGATTGGGTTTATTTGTGCTTAACCAAAAAATTAAAACTTAAAATTTTCAGAACAGTTTTCAATTTAAAAATGTATGTGAAAGGAAGCTTTCTATTATGGATAACTCACTAGAATACTCCATTGCCAACTTCTCCAACCTGAGAAAAACAATCTTATGCAGCCTGCCCCAGCCTTCAGACAGAAATGCACATCAGCAGCCCCTTAGGGTCTCCAGGTGGTCTCTACATTAACCTGCTCTTGACTGCTTTTTCAGTGGCTTCCAGTCTTGTAGCTGGGCTCACCTGCTTTCTAACTAGACAGTCTGGTCCTTAAAGGAAGGTCCAGAGTCTGTCTTTTCTGGCATCCTTTATAGGAGTTCTATGACCAGCAAACACTGGGTTCTGTTAGCCTAGTGAAGCCTTTTTCTCTTATCCAAACACAGAGGTCCAAATTGTTCCAGGAACACTGATTCCACCTGTCCTGTGAGCCATTCCCTGAGACTTTTAAACCTCAAGTTCCCTTTATGAGCGTGGTCAGTCACTAAGTCTCTGAGACGCTTTGAGACCCCATGGACTGTAGCCCGCCAGGCTTCTCTGTCCCTGGGATTTTCCAGGCACAAATACTGGAGGGGGTTGCCATTTCCTTCAGAAGATCTTGCTGACTCAGAGATTGAACCTGCATCTCTTGTGTCTCCTACACTGACAGGCATTTTCTCTACCACTACTGCCACCTGGGAAGCCCCTTCCTCTTATTGGAACCCTGTACTAATCTCAGCCCAAGAGTGCTCCCCACTGCCATCAGGCTGTCCATCTCCCACAACCAGCCTGCTCACAACCTCTGTAATAAAAACAGGAGTGATTACCTTGAGATCATCTCTATGCCATGTGGCTATACTGCTCTCAGCAGGGTTGGGGACATCAGGCCAACACAGGTGTTTCAAGTTGCTAATAAGAGATAAGATTTTAAAGCAGGAAGTGAGTCCAAGAGCATGTTACTTGTCCTGCATGGTCAAGCCAAAAGAGTAGGTCTTCATTTTAGGGAACTGTAAAGCTGCCTATTGAATAAAGGCAAGCTCACAGCTCCTGACAGGAATTGAGAAAAAATACTTTGTGGGGCGAAATTGCAGGTCATCTGTGGGATGTGATGGGAGGAGACCTTTCCCCAGACAAAGCTATACCTACTCCTTCCCACTCTCCCACTCCTGCATCTTCCTCCCCCCAACAAATGGTCCTCATACCAGAAACTACATCATCACAGTCATTTCTCTGAGATTTATTCCTCAGGAAAAGTAGCATTTTAGGTCTTATAAGATTCCTACAATTTAGAGCAGTGATTCTCAAAGTGTGGTCCCAATCTTCACTATCTGGGAGCTTGTTAGATAGGTAAAATGTACAAGAATTTGTGCTGAAGTTTCAGTTATAATCCATAGTTGGGAACTGAGGTTGGCTTTAATCTGACCATAACTCAGCACAGTTTGGCAGAGAAGACTCATAATTGTGCAGTTCTGGAGAGAGAGGTCTACAGGAGGGAGCCCTTGATCCTCAGCATAGAATGAGGCTCTCTCAGGAGAGAAAGCACAGACCATGAGGAGACCCTTCCTTCCCCAGAGTGGCCAAAGCAGGCAGGACTAATGGCCACACTGTGCCACTAACGAGGACCCCAGGCTTCTCTGTCCCTGGGATTTTCCAGGCACAAATACTGGAGGGGGTTGCCATTTCCTTCAGAAGATCTTGCTGACTCAGAGATTGAACCTGCATCTCTTGTGTCTCCTACACTGACAGGCATTTTCTCTACCACTACTGCCACCTGGGAAGCCCCTTCCTCTTATTGGAACCCTGTACTAATCTCAGCCCAAGAGTGCTCCCCACTGCCATCAGGCTGTCCATCTCCCACAACCAGCCTGCTCACAACCTCTGTAATAAAAACAGGAGTGATTACCTTGAGATCATCTCTATGCCATGTGGCTATACTGCTCTCAGCAGGGTTGGGGACATCAGGCCAACACAGGTGTTTCAAGTTGCTAATAAGAGATAAGATTTTAAAGCAGGAAGTGAGTCCAAGAGCATGTTACTTGTCCTGCATGGTCAAGCCAAAAGAGTAGGTCTTCATTTTAGGGAACTGTAAAGCTGACTATTGAATAAAGGCAAGCTCACAGCTCCTGACAGGAATTGAGAAAAAATACTTTGTGGGGCGAAATTGCAGGTCATCTGTGGGATGTGATGGGAGGAGACCTTTCCCCAGACAAAGCTATACCTACTCCTTCCCACTCTCCCACTCCTGCATCTTCCTCCCCCCAACAAATGGTCCTCATACCAGAAACTACATCATCACAGTCATTTCTCTGAGATTTATTCCTCAGGAAAAGTAGCATTTTAGGTCTTATAAGATTCCTACAATTTAGAGCAGTGATTCTCAAAGTGTGGTCCCAATCTTCACTATCTGGGAGCTTGTTAGATAGGTAAAATGTACAAGAATTTGTGCTGAAGTTTCAGTTATAATCCATAGTTGGGAACTGAGGTTGGCTTTAATCTGACCATAACTCAGCACAGTTTGGCAGAGAAGACTCATAATTGTGCAGTTCTGGAGAGAGAGGTCTACAGGGAGGGAGCCCTTGATCCTCAGCATAGAATGAGGCTCTCTCAGGAGAGAAAGCACAGACCATGAGGAGACCCTTCCTTCCCCAGAGTGGCCAAAGCAGGCAGGACTAATGGCCCTGAGCCAGCCCTTCGACACTGTGCCACTAACGAGGACCAGTGTGTGCTGGGCATGCACTGGCCAGCACTCTGACTCCATGGGCACCTGCTCCCTGCTCCACCTACAAGAGAAGCTAGCCACGTTGAGGCCCCTTACTGCTGCCAGGGGTCCCCGCTAGACACTGAGAGAGAGGATCTTCTCCCCAACTCTATTCTCAGGTTCAGAACACAGCAGATAAAGCCTGTGAGGCAGCTGGCACTTCCCTGGCTTCAAAAAGTCCTCAGCCTGGTGCATAGGGCTAGGGGGTGGGGTGGAGAGTCTTCTTGTCCAGTTAGAATTCTGATGTGCCACAGTGTAAACATAAAGTAAATTCAATAGCTATGTGCAACATCAATAAATGAATGAACATGCCTTAAAAGCTGAGTGCCCTCTTCTGCCTATGGTGCCTTCCACCCCTTTCCACCCCTTATTTTGAGGGTCCACGTTGTTGTCTCCAGACTCACTTGGGTTTTTTGACACCGTATGCCACCATCAGGATGATAAGAATAAGAAGGCCGCCTCCAACCAGAGAAGTTATAAGGAAAATCTCAGAGACACCTTTGGAAGGAGAACAAAGCAGGTTGAGACAAAAATCAAAGACTAATGTTTCCTTTCAGTAGTTTTAGCAACATATTCCCTGTCAGTTTTGGTTCAGTTTAATTCAAATTCATTCCATTTCTCTTCTCCCTGAATAATACTAGCAGAAATCATGTTCTCCAGGTTCATCCTCCAACTTCATTCACTTAAGAAACATTTTCCTAGCCCTTAAAATTTAGCAAACACTATTCTGGGTAATAAACAGCAAGAAACACAAAAATCCCTACTCTCATGGAGTTCATCTTCTACTTTCAGACAATAAACAACACAAGATTGTTTCAGATGAAACGGGGTTTATAGAGAGTAACTAAGGGAAAGAGGACTAGGGGCTAGCACTTTTAAACAGAGTGGCAAAGGATGACTTCTCAGAGAAGTGAAATTTGAACTAATGTGAATAATGAGAAGGAATCAGCCACGTCCCTGCTGGGGAAAGCATTCCAGACAGAAGGAATAGCAGATGCAGGAGCATAAATGGCAACATAATTGGAAAGTGGTGGGAGGTGAGGTCAGGAAGGGACAGACAAGGAAGAGTCCTAAAAGCTATGGGAAGGAGTTTGGATTTTATTTAAAATACAATAGAAGTCATTGGTGGATTTTGATCAAGGGCCCTAGGGGGGCTGTATTGTAGAAAAGAGATGGTAGAGGATCAAATATAGCAGGGAGATCTATAAGAACCAAGGGTAAGAAATTTCTAGGTTTCAAGGCAGACTCTTGCCTTCAAGTTGACCCCTAAAGAAAATTCCACCAGATAATGCAGTTTGTGTAAATATAATATGATTTTTAAAGACTTTAAAAAGAAATATCAAAAAATATAAAGACAATGTTTCATCAATAAAAACAGAACATGTTTTCTGTGTAGAAACACATGCTACACTCACATCTTCCAGAACCATAAACTAATTTTCTTCTTTTGGAAATGTGATGATAAACAAGGAACTTTGAAGAACACTTAGGCTATATCTAGCCTTTACTGAAGATATTGCAATACTCCTTCACTTTTAAGTTTCATTTTTTAAAAATAGTGTTAGTATATTCTTAAAATCAAATCTCTGTCATTCAAAGACACAGGAAAATTAACCTCTCTCTCTGCTTCTTCCATTCTCCTTCCTTTTTTCTCCTTCATCTCCCTCCTTAGCCCATCTTTCCCTCTTGAATAGTCCCCATAACCATCATATGAATCACATTATATTTTACATTTTTTGTTATATGTATTGTATTTTTTTAACTTTCATTTTACTTTTAACTATTGTATTTTCTTACTCCCATTTTTTAATATAAAATCTGATTAGTAAGATATAGGATACATTTTTTTTACTTAAAAAACTCCACAAATAATGATGTTAAATGGGCCAATAGTGCTTGGTCAACTAAGGTTTACCTTGCTTGACACACAAGGACTGGTGACTGTGAAGTTGGGACAGTCTTGAGGTGGGAACCAGAGTAAAGCGTCAGTGAAGTTGGCATTACTTTGATCCCTCCTCTCAGAGAAAGAGTGAAAAAGTTGGCCTTAAACTCAACACTCAAAAAATGAAGATTATGGCATCTGAGCCCATAACTTCATGGCAAATAGATGGACAAACAATGGAAACAGTGACAGACTTTATTTTCTTGGGCTCCAAAATCACTGCATATGGTGACTGAAGTCATGAAATTTAAAGACACTTGCTCCTTGGAAGAAAAGTTATGACAAACTTAGTGTGTTCAAAAGCAGAGACATTACTTTGCCAACATAAGTCCATATAGTCAAAGCTATGGTTTCCCCAGTAGTCATGTATGGACATGAGAGTTGAACCATAAAGAAGGCTGAACACCGAAGAATTGATGCCTTTGAACCATGGTGTTGGAGAAGACTCTTGAGAATCCCTTGGACTGCAAGGGGATCAAACCAGTCAATCCTAAAGGAAATCAACCCTGAATGCTCACTGGAAGGACTGATGCTGAAACTGAAGCTCCAATATTTTGGCCACCTGATGTGAAGGGATGACTCATTAGGAAAGATCCTGATGTTGGGAAAAATAGAAGGCCAAAGGAGAAGAGGATGTCAGAGGACGAAATGGTTGGATGGCATCAATGAGTCAATGGACATGAGTTTAAGCATCTCCAGGAGATGGTGAAGGAAAGGGAAGCCTGGCATGCCACCGTCCACAGGGTCGCAAAGAGTCGGACACAACGGAACAACTGAACTGAACTCAAAGAAGATTCAGGGCCAGCCATGAGGAAGAAGAAAAATGAGCCATCTTTCCAAATTAAGTTCTCAATTTTTCTGCTCTCCCTCCTTGTTCCTCACCCATATGCTTTCCAAGAAGGCCAGTGAGTCAAGGAACAGATGTTTCTTCTCACTTCTCCCATTCATTTGGCTTCTCCCTGCCCCTGGCAAACATCGTCTATGACTGGCCTAAAGGAAATGCCAAGGAGACATTCCCAGGGACTGAAGGAGTACTCACTGATCGACAGAGTCTTGAAGTTTATCATGCTGCCATTAGCTCCCCCAGCACTGGTGCTGGCCATGACACGAACAGCATAAGAGGTTTTTCGTGTCAGGGACTCCAGGTTATACTGCAGGATGCTGGAGTTGACTGTCTTGGCTAAAGGAAAAATACAGAAGTCAAACACCACAGCCAAACCCAAATGAAAATTGAGCTTTACTGGTGTTGAAATAAGAACATTGGAACTCATACTCCTATCTCTCTATCCATGTTCTGATTGAAATTAGCCTATTAAGATGGATCAAAGACTTAAATATAAAAGTTAAAACTATGAAATGCTTAGAAAACTACACAGGGTAAATCTATATGACCTTGAATACGACCATGATTCCTTAAATATGACACTAAGCACACAAGCAGCAAAAAGATTAAACTGGACTTTAGCAAAGTTAAAAGTTTGTGTGCATCAAAAGACATTATCAAGAGAGTGAAAACACTCACAGAATGGGAAAAAATATTTGCAAGTCTTATATGTGATAATGAATTTGTATCCAGAATATATATATTTTTTAAAAAAATCTAACAGCTCACTTTAAAAATGAGCAAAGAGACTGAGAAGACTTTCTCTAAAGAAGATATACAAATGGTCCTGCTACTGTTACAGGTGGAAATAAACCTTTAATTTGAACCAGGAAAAAAAAGAAAACATACAAAAAGCAAACAAATACATACAAAGGATGCTCTACATCATGATTTATTAAGAAAGTGCAAATCAAAACCACATCGATATGGCCAATTCATGTTGATATATGGCAGAAACCAACACAATCTTGTAAAGCAATTATGCTCCAATTAAAAACAATAATTTTTTAAAAATCCACATTGAGATAGCACTTTATACCCAAATAGGATAATCACATTTTTTAATGGAAAATAACAAGTGTTAATAAGGATGTAGAGAAATTAGAAGTCTCAGATATTGCTGGTGGAAATGTAAATTGGTATAGCCACTGTGGAAAACAGTTTTGTACTTCCTCAGTAAGTTAGAATTCCCATATCCCAGCAATTCTAATCCTAGTTTACACCGCGAAGAATTAAAAGGAGATATTCAAACAGATAGCTATACACCAACGTTCATAGCAGCATTAATTACCGTGGCTAAAATGTCCCATCAACTGAATGGATTAAAAGAATGTTTATTAATATAATAGAATATTATTTAGCTATAAGAAGGAATGAGGTGCTAACACATGCTACAACATGGATGAGCTGGGAACACATTATGCTAAGTGAAAGAAACCAAGCCAAAAAAAGCAGGCCACATATTGTATTATCCCATTTATATGAAATATCCAGAATAGGTAAATCCAAAGGAACAGAAAGGAGTTTTGTGATTGCCACAGACTGTGCGACAATGGTAAGGAAGTAACTGATTAATGGGTACAGGGTTTCTGTCTGAGGTGGAAATAAGTAGTGTAATGGTTGTACAACATTATGGATGTTTAACATGTAATGTCACTAGCTTGTACTCTTTCAAATATTTTGTATTTTATCACTACAAAAAAAGTTAGCCTAAACAGGAATCCAACCCTAGTCCAGAATTTAGAATATCACTCAATATTGTCGATGCAATAATAAAATAAAGGCAGTGGATGGTAGGAGTCACTGTAAAGGGTCCTGCACTGAAGTAAGTGCCAAGGGCTCTAGAAATCACGAGCAAAGAGACTGAGAAGACTTTCTCTAAAGAAGATATACAAATGGTCCTGCTACTGTTACAGGTGGAAATAAACCTTTAATTTGAACCAGGAAAAAAAAGAAAACATACAAAAAGCAAACAAATACATACAAAGGATGCTCTACATCATGATTTATTAAGAAAGTGCAAATCAAAACCACATCGATATGGCCAATTCATGTTGATATATGGCAGAAACCAACACAATCTTGTAAAGCAATTATGCTCCAATTAAAAACAATAATTTTTTAAAAATCCACATTGAGATAGCACTTTATACCCAAATAGGATAATCACATTTTTTAATGGAAAATAACAAGTGTTAATAAGGATGTAGAGAAATTAGAAGTCTCAGATATTGCTGGTGGAAATGTAAATTGGTATAGCCACTGTGGAAAACAGTTTTGTACTTCCTCAGTAAGTTAGAATTCCCATATCCCAGCAATTCTAATCCTAGTTTACACCAAGAATTAAAAGGAGATATTCAAACAGATAGCTATACACCAACGTTCATAGCAGCATTAATTACCGTGGCTAAAATGTCCCATCAACTGAATGGATTAAAAGAATGTTTATTAATATAATAGAATATTATTTAGCTATAAGAAGGAATGAGGTGCTAACACATGCTACAACATGGATGAGCTGGGAACACATTATGCTAAGTGAAAGAAACCAAGCCAAAAAAAGCAGGCCACATATTGTATTATCCCATTTATATGAAATATCCAGAATAGGTAAATCCAAAGGAACAGAAAGGAGTTTTGTGATTGCCACAGACTGTGCGACAATGGTAAGGAAGTAACTGATTAATGGGTACAGGGTTTCTGTCTGAGGTGGAAATAAGTAGTGTAATGGTTGTACAACATTATGGATGTTTAACATGTAATGTCACTAGCTTGTACTCTTTCAAATATTTTGTATTTTATCACTACAAAAAAAGTTAGCCTAAACAGGAATCCAACCCTAGTCCAGAATTTAGAATATCACTCAATATTGTCGATGCAAAAATAAAATAAAGGCAGTGGATGGTAGGAGTCACTGTAAAGGGTCCTGCACTGAAGTAAGTGCCACCAAACAGGGTCCATCCCCTCCAGCTTTTAATCCAAGTGTGCCCCATTCTGGAATAAAGGTCAAGAAGCTCCCTGGAGGCCCACTCTTCACGGCCTGAGAGGTACAAATTACATCAATCTCTCTGATTCCTACAGGACTCTCAGATACAGTCATTTCACTCTCATTGACTTTTTAAAAACGCAAGAGCCCTTGGCTCCATTTTCAGAGAAGCTCGAAGAAGCTAAGTGACTCCTGCAAGATGGCAGGGCACCCCCCATGGGAGCTACCCCTTATAGGAGGTCTATCCACGGCTTCTATCTTTGGCTGGGGGTTCTTTCAACTTAACTATAAGCTCACTTACAGAGTTCCTTTCCATCTTCAGCTTTGTAAAATATGGTGTAGTTGTTGATGAAACCATTTCTCTTAAGCTTGGGAATCTCCTTCCATGTAATTGTGACTGTCTTCACACCAATGTTCTCCGCCTTTGCTGTGGGACCTTCAGATGGAACTTTATAGGACAGGGAGACAAATAAACACTGAATCACACCCCAGCAGAACCTTTCCCTACGAAGTCTCTGCCCAGTCCTCAAACTGTAATCAGTGCTGGCAGTTGGAGGTGGGGGCAGAGTAGGGAAATGATGAATCAACTTGTTTTGAGAAAACTATTATCTAGAATCATATATTTCAAACAAGAAGAGATGCAGAGTCAAGACCAGAGAAAGAATACTTCCTCATAGACCTCTCACTCTAGTTTGGCACACAGCTATTATCAAACAGTTGAAGAGTATGCCTCCATGAGCTATATTTGAGCAACAGGATATACTTCCTAAGGTTGAATCTGGAAGATATTAACTTCTAAAAAGGTGAAGGCAAAGTCTGAGTGGTTTGCCAATAAAACCTCTGCTTATTGCTATACAATCAAATATAATGTTTTAGCATCTGCAAGTTACACTGAACTCTTATATGGTTCCTAACTTGGTCTTTATGGTTTGCATTGTTTCTTTGTGACTTTGGGCAAGTTATTTCACCTCTCTGAGTCTCATTTTTTCCATTTGTGAGATGAGGGGGTTGGACTTGATGATCTCTAATGTCCACTCCAGCTTTAAAATTCAGTGAATCCATACTCTGACCCCAACTCTGTCAAATATACATAGCTTAATACAAGCTAAAGGTGCAGCACGGATGAGAACTAAAGCAACTGTGAACAAGCTTCAGGCCTTCACAACCATGTGTAAACATTAGACAGGCTGCAGAGTTTCCTTTGCTAATGGAACCTTGTCCACACATACCACGTTCTTTGACATAAACCTGGATGGAATATGGTTCGCCCACTCGGTTTTGAAACACTGGATACACAGAGATATTGTAACACCAGAAAGGTTTTAATTCACCTGTGGAATAATGGGAGGGAAAGAAGAAGGGGGAGAAAGGGAGAAGGAAAGAGGAGGAGGGAGGGAGAAAGAAGCATTAGGTGCAGACCATGGCATACAAGAAGGAATGCTAGACTAAGACATATGGCCTATGACTTTTTAAAAAAAGTGTAGTTGTATGAACTTTCAGTTGGGAATCTCCTTCCATGTAATTGTGACTGTCTTCACACCAATGTTCTCCGCCTTTGCTGTGGGACCTTCAGATGGAACTTTATAGGACAGGGAGACAAATAAACACTGAATCACACCCCAGCAGAACCTTTCCCTACGAAGTCTCTGCCCAGTCCTCAAACTGTAATCAGTGCTGGCAGTTGGAGGTGGGGACAGAGTAGGAAAACGATGAATCAACTTGTTTTGAGAAAACTATTATCTAGAATCATATATTTCAAACAAGAAGAGATGCAGAGTCAAGACCAGAGAAAGAATACTTCCTCATAGACCTCTCACTCTAGTTTGGCACACAGCTATTATCAAACAGTTGAAGAGTATGCCTCCATGAGCTATATTTGAGCAACAGGATATACTTCCTAAGGTTGAATCTGGAAGATATTAACTTCTAAAAAGGTGAAGGCAAAGTCTGAGTGGTTTGCCAATAAAACCTCTGCTTATTGCTATACAATCAAATATAATGTTTTAGCATCTGCAAGTTACACTGAACTCTTATATGGTTCCTAACTTGGTCTTTATGGTTTGCATTGTTTCTTTGTGACTTTGGGCAAGTTATTTCACCTCTCTGAGTCTCATTTTTTCCATTTGTGAGATGAGGGGGTTGGACTTGATGATCTCTAATGTCCACTCCAGCTTTAAAATTCAGTGAATCCATACTCTGACCCCAACTCTGTCAAATATACATAGCTTAATACAAGCTAAAGGTGCAGCACGGATGAGAACTAAAGCAACTGTGAACAAGCTTCAGGCCTTCACAACCATGTGTAAACATTAGACAGGCTGCAGAGTTTCCTTTGCTAATGGAACCTTGTCCACACATACCACGTTCTTTGACATAAACCTGGATGGAATATGGTTCGCCCACTCGGTTTTGAAACACTGGATACACAGAGATATTGTAACACCAGAAAGGTTTTAATTCACCTGTGGAATAATGGGAGGGAAAGAAGAAGGGGGAGAAAGGGAGAAGGAAAGAGGAGGAGGGAGGGAGAAAGAAGCATTAGGTGCAGACCATGGCATACAAGAAGGAATGCTAGACTAAGACATATGGCCTATGACTTACAGAAGATATTTTATTTCTCTACAGTTTCCACATCTGGAAAATAGGGAAGGTAGGTTGGATGGTCTCTAATATCTATTCCAGTTCTATGAATATATAACTAAACCTGCACCACTCTGACAAAGTAGCTGAGCCCCCAGGAAGGAAGAGGTCCAGGCTCTCCTCCATCACTGATTTTGTGACATGATTTGGGAGGGGCGCACCACAGAATAAACATATTCCTTCTTTCAACAGCATATCACCTTTGAGAACTCAGGTACCATACATTCTAGCTCTCTGCACCCCTATATAAGTCTAATTCTTCAAATGGATGTTATTAAGTAAGTATTAAATGACTAGACTGATAGGGAGAGTCAAGCCTCACTTATGTGTCTTACATGGGGCAGAGTCTTTCTGGAAAAGTATGCTATTCCCCGTGTGAGTCACTCTGGGAAGTGCCCGTAAGAGGAAACCAGAACAGAAGGAGGTGCTTTGAGTAAGAGAGATGGAACACAAACTCTGGTGTCATCTGCATGATCATGGTACTTGGGAAATGCTTTCTGATGGTGGGTGTCAAAATGGTGCTTTCCATCTGGAAACACACCAGCTGCCTGGCCTGATGCCCATGGCTTCTATTCCAGCATTGCTGTGAAATGCCAAGAAGTACACATCACTAAGCTTGCCCAGGCCTGTCAAATTCTATTACTCACAATTTACAGCTTTGAAGCCAAAATTAAGGATTTTGGCTTCAAATCCCTAACTGATGAAAACGAAACTGAATCCTACATGGAGGGAACTTGTGGGGTCTGCACTGGCTACCTTGCTGGATTGTCCAGTTCGTGGTGTGAGACACAGATTCCCAGGAAATGGCCAAGGGGTTTGACTCCAAGTCTGGGACCCACTCCACCATCCACGTATCCACCTTCAGAGCGGAGCTTTGCCATTCCACCACCAGCTGGTCCTGAGTGAGGCAGGTGCGCATGGCCTCGATGCACCGGAATGCTGAAAGGAGAGGAAAACACTGCTGCACAACACCATACTCATCCTCCACACGCACCAACTGCACTAACATCCACTCACTGCCCAAAGAATAAAGAAAGAAGACAGTCCTCAGTGTTTTTTAGTAGAAAAGTTGAGCATGTGGCTTCAAATCCAATACCTGGGATTTAATCAGAATCAGATAGCTCCCTTATTGAAAATGTTCTGAATACACAGAAAAATACTACTGGAGATGTGGGGAAAACGTGAAGCTGGAGTGGGGCAAGGAGCATAGAGCCAGCCTTGTGTCTCCCGCTCTCTCTTCCTTGCTCTTCCCTGATCACAGCCTCTAAGCATCCTGTTCCAGTTGCTGTTCCAGTCAGGCTGAAAGTCATTACCAGAGCATTTGGAATCTTACCCAGCTTCTTGGAGCAGCTAGTGCTTCCTGATTGTCTCTGATGCCTTCTTACTGTTTTAATATGTAGCCTTGTGGGGATAACTTTGAACTATAACTTATACTACAGAGTCCCTGTGCAGGGTTAGGCTGGAACTACCCTGCCCAGGACTGTCAGCTCAAACCATTATGGGTTGAACTGAGGGCCCCTGAAGATATTCTCAGTACTACAGAATGCAACTTTATTTGGAAAGCAGTTGTAAGTAGTTAAGGGATTCCCCTGTTGCTCAGCTAGTAAATAATCCATCTGTAATGCAGGAGACCCTGGTTTGATTCCTGGGTCGAAAAGATCCCCTGGAGAAGGGGTCGGCTACCCACTCCAGTATTCTTGCCTGGAGAATTCCATGGCTCATCCATGGCTTGCAAAGAGTTGGACATGACTGAGAGACTTCACTTTCACTTGTAAGTAGTTAAAATAAGATAGAACTTGAATGCACAGACAGACACACAAGAAGGTGGCCACGTGAGGAATGAGTCAGATTAGAATCATACTGCTTCAAGCTAAGGAAAGCCTGGGGCTTCCAAAAGCTGGAATAAGTAAGGAAGGAGACTCCCTTAGAAGCGTTTGAGGGAACGTGGCCTTGCCAACGCCTCTTTTTCAGACTTGCAGTGTGCAGAACAGAGAGGCAGTGAGTTTGTGTTGTTTGAAACCACCCAGTCAATGGTGCATTGTTGGGAAGATCTGGGAAAATCAATTAGTACCTTTGGCTCAGCCTCCTCTTCCTCCTCTTTCCTGGCCCTCCTTCCTTTTCTGATAAACAAACCACTCGCACAAAACATCCCAATTTGAAGATGTTAGTGAGTTTTGGTTGTTAACCGCACACTCCTTTTCTTTACCAATACTGGAGCCCAGAGGAGCAGAAGTCAGGCTGAAAGAGGAAATAAGCCCAGACTCCGGACCGCGAAGGGTGTGGAATCAAGTCATGAGTCAGTCTTGCAAGACGAAAGGGCTTGGGCAGAATTAAGGGTTGCTGAAAGAAGTTTCCAAATCACTGTTCTACTGAATGTCGACTAATTGCCTCCGTCACTCAACAGTCACTTTCTGAGCAATTTCTCCAAACACAATACACTCCCACATATGGTAGGAAATAGATTCCTCTTGGGAAAAGAGGAATGGGAGTGCGATTGTAAATGCCATTAATTTCTTGTGATTTGTGATGTCTGGGCCTATCAAATACCTTCTCAGATGCTGGTAGTACCTCATTTTTGCCCTCCATCCTAGCCTAACCAGAGCTCTACCTCAACTCAGTCCCAGAATCCTCCTCAGACAACTGACCATGTTTTGCCATGTCCTGCCTCAGACCACTGCATAGCTGCCTGCTGGCTAAGGTCTCCTAAAAGCAGAAGATCTTGGGGCCAGAAGGAACCTGAAGGTGTACCTATTTTAATTCCTTATTTAAAAGATGGGGAAATAGAGGTCCATAGAGGAAAATGACCTGTTCAACATCACACAGCATCTGTGACCAGATTTCTAAGTCACTATTACTAAGTCAAAGGTTTTGGATAAAGTAAATTGTGCAAACTTGGAATCATGCAGACCTGGGCTTGAAGTCCACCTGTGAGATCTTTGGGCAAATTACTAAGCTTTCCTGAATCTCAGCTTAAAAGTGAATCTGATAGCAACTGCCCCATGGGTCATTTCAAGGCTAAAATTAGATTGACCCAGATCATTTTAGCACAATGTCTGACATATCCTAATGGCCAACTTTTTAAGCGTTTGGGGTGTTGCAGAACGGGAAAAGGCAGTGAGTTTGTGTTGTTTGAAACCACCCAGTCAATGGTGCATTGTTGGGAAGATCTGGGAAAATCAATTAGTACCTTTGGCTCAGCCTCCTCTTCCTCCTCTTTCCTGGCCCTCCTTCCTTTTCTGATAAACAAACCACTCGCACAAAACATCCCAATTTGAAGATGTTAGTGAGTTTTGGTTGTTAACCGCACACTCCTTTTCTTTACCAATACTGGAGCCCAGAGGAGCAGAAGTCAGGCTGAAAGAGGAAATAAGCCCAGACTCCGGACCGCGAAGGGTGTGGAATCAAGTCATGAGTCAGTCTTGCAAGACGAAAGGGCTTGGGCAGAATTAAGGGTTGCTGAAAGAAGTTTCCAAATCACTGTTCTACTGAATGTCGACTAATTGCCTCCGTCACTCAACAGTCACTTTCTGAGCAATTTCTCCAAACACAATACACTCCCACATATGGTAGGAAATAGATTCCTCTTGGGAAAAGAGGAATGGGAGTGCGATTGTAAATGCCATTAATTTCTTGTGATTTGTGATGTCTGGGCCTATCAAATACCTTCTCAGATGCTGGTAGTACCTCATTTTTGCCCTCCATCCTAGCCTAACCAGAGCTCTACCTCAACTCAGTCCCAGAATCCTCCTCAGACAACTGACCATGTTTTGCCATGTCCTGCCTCAGACCACTGCATAGCTGCCTGCTGGCTAAGGTCTCCTAAAAGCAGAAGATCTTGGGGCCAGAAGGAACCTGAAGGTGTACCTATTTTAATTCCTTATTTAAAAGATGGGGAAATAGAGGTCCATAGAGGAAAATGACCTGTTCAACATCACACAGCATCTGTGACCAGATTTCTAAGTCACTATTACTAAGTCAAAGGTTTTGGATAAAGTAAATTGTGCAAACTTGGAATCATGCAGACCTGGGCTTGAAGTCCACCTGTGAGATCTTTGGGCAAATTACTAAGCTTTCCTGAATCTCAGCTTAAAAGTGAATCTGATAGCAACTGCCCCATGGGTCATTTCAAGGCTAAAATTAGATTGACCCAGATCATTTTAGCACAATGTCTGACATATCCTAATGGCCAACTGGATAATTATACTTAATACGAGTAATGTTAAACTTAACAATTACTATGATAACTATTCTAAGATTATGTAGAACATCACTGTCTTATATGTCTTGGACTGGGACATGCAAAGAGGTCTGTGAAGGCTCAAATAGCAAACATTTTCAGTTTTGCATGCCTCTGCTGCAGCTACTCAACTCTGCCACTGTTGCACAAAGAGAGTCACAGAAAATATCAAAACAAAACAGGTGTGGTGTGTTCCAATAAAACTTTATTTACAAAAACAGGTGTCAGGCCAGGTTTGACCCACAAGCTATAGTGTGCCTATACTTTGTCTGGGACTATTTAACTAATGATTGTGCCAATACTTGTGACATAAAGCAAATGCCTGCAGAGTTGGGAATAACAAACAAACAAAAAACACCTGTGTGAATTTAGCACAATCTTAGAGTATATTTTATGAAATTTTCAAAGCTTGTAATCCATGTCTAAAAGAAATTCAATTAATTAGCAATTTTGTTAAGAATCACAACAATTAGCACTAGACAAAACATTCTATACTCAGTTTCATTTAATATTCACAGTAGCTTTATAAGGCAAATAAAACTAAATAATATCCCATTTAACAAGTAGCTAAGGTATAAAGAGCTTAGATGATTTGTCCAAGATTTATGGTATTAATATCTCATGGAAGAGCAAAGATTTGAATCCAGAGCTGAAGATTCCAAAGACCATGTTCTTATTCTCTACACTTTACTGCTTTCCTACACTTTACTACAGGGCCATACCAGGAAACTGAGGTTACTATTCATCAATGACTCTATTATGAAAGAATGTACATTCAATGACACGTGCATTTGTCAGAAACTTCATCACAAGGGGTATTATGTAGGCAGGAACTAGGATGCCAAAACTAAGCACTGTGGAGAAGACTATCAGATACTGACTACAATAATATCAGATGTAGCTCAAAACACATAGGAAAAGGTATATCTAAGAATTCTAAATGAGGCAAGAGAAGAAATGGGGTTAAGTTTAAGAAGAAAAAGAAGAAAGCACAGGCAAACAAGGCTAAAGCTGGTAGACGCCTGAACTGGTCTAGGTCTAAGCAAATAGAAAGAGATGAAGGACTGGAGAGTGTATTTCCTAGCTATGGTGTGTTTCAACAAATAGTTACTGAGTACCTTTACTATGCCAACTGCTCTATGTCTCTTCTAAATATTGGAAATGGAGGAGAAGGATCAGGTGGAAAAAGAAAATGAGAAGGAGAAGAGAAAAATAGACAAAAAAATCTCTTCCCTTATGAAACTTGCACCCTCTTGATGGAGAGATAGGTAATAAACAATAAAATCTATAGAATGAGGAATAGAAAGATCTATAGAGGGCTTCCCTGGTGGTTCACTGGTAGAAGAAAATCTACTTGCCAATGCAGGAGCCGCAGGAGATGAGGGAATGTGCCAGCAATGTAGGAGACCTCGGTTTGATTCCTGAGTAAGGAAGATCCTCTGGAGAAGGAAATGACAACCCATTCCAGTACTCTTGCCTGGAGAATCTCATGGATAAAGAGCCTAGAGGGCTGCAGTCCATGGGGTCACAAGAGTCAGACATGACTTTGCTACTAAACAAAAGCAACAAGATCTATAGAGAAAAATAATAAAGCAGGGAAGAGGAAATCCATTGCCTGAAGTTCCTTGAATAAGACACAAGCTATTTGATTCCAAAACAGGATAGAAAATATGAGTATGCCTGAGAATAGTAACATTTTAAAAATTACTTAATTAAAGGTGTAATGGGCAATTTATTGGCAAGTATAGACATTGGAACCATCTCATTGTAAAAAACCCTGATTCTGGGCAAGAGTGAAGGCAAAAGGAGGAGAGGGTAGCAGAGGATGAGACAGTTAGATCACAACACCAACCCAATGAATCTAAGCAAGCTCTGACAGATAGTGAAGAACAGAGAAGCCTGGTGTGTTGCAGTCCACGGGGTCACAAAGAGTTGGACTTAACGACCGAACAACAACAATAAACATTAGAAATTTCCCTAACTTGGTAGTTAAATCAAGGGAGATCAAAGTCAAATCAAAAAGGGAGAAAAGGAAGAAAACAGGAGAGTGAGCAAACCAAAACTGGGACATGATTACTTCTAAAAGGAGAAGATTTCAAAAGACATGGCAGGATAAATGTGGTAGATCTGACAGTTTTTTAATGCTCAATCCAGCTTATATTCATTCAGAATAGAACAAATACAAGCTGCACATAGGACTTCTAGGCTCATGACTGTGTATCATATAATTTATGAAGCCTCTGATTTTCAGCACAGACTTTATTTCAAGAGGCTCATTAATTACTTGAAGATTATGATCACCCCACCATAACTTAAAATGACCTCATTTCATTTTCATTTTGACTCTAAAGAAACACCAACCATTGAGAGGATATGTACTACTCCTGGGCCAACTGAATGGGGCCAGGTATCTGCGTAAGAAGATTATGTTATACTTACACTTTTCATCAATAGCTGGAATCCTCAAGGTGGCCTTTGGAGATTCCCCAAGAGAATTATCGAAATCACATGTACCCAGTAGATCTGATCTCCCAGGTACAGTTCAAGCTGCTGGTTAGTGGTGTTCATTGTCTCTGTGAGGTTAGTATTGTTTTCTGGAAAATACCATATGTTGTAGCCAAGTGCTTTCTCCAGGACTGGGGCTCCTTTAGCCTTCTGAACACAAAGGACTAGATATAATCCATTGCCTGAAGTTCCTTGAATAAGACACAAGCTATTTGATTCCAAAACAGGATAGAAAATATGAGTATGCCTGAGAATAGTAACATTTTAAAAATTACTTAATTAAAGGTGTAATGGGCAATTTATTGGCAAGTATAGACATTGGAACCATCTCATTGTAAAAAACCCTGATTCTGGGCAAGAGTGAAGGCAAAAGGAGGAGAGGGTAGCAGAGGATGAGACAGTTAGATCACAACACCAACCCAATGAATCTAAGCAAGCTCTGACAGATAGTGAAGAACAGAGAAGCCTGGTGTGTTGCAGTCCACGGGGTCACAAAGAGTTGGACTTAACGACCGAACAACAACAATAAACATTAGAAATTTCCCTAACTTGGTAGTTAAATCAAGGGAGATCAAAGTCAAATCAAAAAGGGAGAAAAGGAAGAAAACAGGAGAGTGAGCAAACCAAAACTGGGACATGATTACTTCTAAAAGGAGAAGATTTCAAAAGACATGGCAGGATAAATGTGGTAGATCTGACAGTTTTTTAATGCTCAATCCAGCTTATATTCATTCAGAATAGAACAAATACAAGCTGCACATAGGACTTCTAGGCTCATGACTGTGTATCATATAATTTATGAAGCCTCTGATTTTCAGCACAGACTTTATTTCAAGAGGCTCATTAATTACTTGAAGATTATGATCACCCCACCATAACTTAAAATGACCTCATTTCATTTTCATTTTGACTCTAAAGAAACACCAACCATTGAGAGGATATGTACTACTCCTGGGCCAACTGAATGGGGCCAGGTATCTGCGTAAGAAGATTATGTTATACTTACACTTTTCATCAATAGCTGGAATCCTCAAGGTGGCCTTTGGAGATTCCCCAAGAGAATTATACGAAATCACATGTACCCAGTAGATCTGATCTCCCAGGTACAGTTCAAGCTGCTGGTTAGTGGTGTTCATTGTCTCTGTGAGGTTAGTATTGTTTTCTGGAAAATACCATATGTTGTAGCCAAGTGCTTTCTCCAGGACTGGGGCTCCTTTTGCCTTCTGAACACAAAGGAAACAAAATTTATTGCAAACACAAAGAAAGAAAAGTCATTGGGTCAGCAATAAATGGTGGGAATCAGGGATGGGAGATAATATTAACTATTAGGTGCTAAACTACAATCAGGTGATTATCCCTCTTTGATGAATAACATACACTGTACCATGATATTAACTCTCCAAATGCCAGAAGAGGGAATTTATAAATGGTCCTTTGGTATCAACCCTTGACATTAGTCTAATTTCACAAAGCTAAACGAGGGTGATGCCCAAACCAATGTAAGCAAGTCACTCCCTGTTCCTTTTGGCTGCATTTCTCTCTATTCTAAATGGGCAGAGGAGTATAAGCTTAAAAGTTGAGGCATTCCCTCTGAGACTATCCCAAGTCTGTTCTGGCCCTGGGTCATTTCTATCACGGAAACCTCCAAGGTTTGGAGAGTGCCCTGACCCTTGATTTCCACATCATCTCCTCTGAGGAGACAGCTAGTACCCCACCCAGACATTCCAGCTAAGAGGACTAGAACATTGAAGACTGCCCTACCAGATCCAAATCCTTGTTGAGAAGCAAAGGTAACCCCATGGGCTCCAAGCCAACCTCTTCTCTTCAGCCCTGAATATGAGCCCATTAACCATATGCTTTGCCTAGAGATAAGCATGCTGAGTATTTCTCAGGAATTACAGGGGTTTCCTGTTGTTCTTTTTCTGTTACAATAACACATAGACATGGAGCAGAATGACTGAATGTAAGGCCAAAAGGACCTTGGAAGTCACTTTGTCCCATAGCCTTTCCAGTTTAGGAATTTCCTTTATAGCTCCCATGACATAAAAATTCAGTTAAATTCCGTTATTCTGAATGATTTAGAGGCATTTATCTTTCATGGCCAATAGTTGTATTAAGATATAATTCACATGTCAGAAAACTCTCTTTTTTGAAGTACACGATTTAACTAAAAAACAACTAAAAGACAATGGTCTTTCAGTATATTCACAAAGTTGTATAATCATCACCACTATCTAATTTTAGTTCATTCTTTTTAAAGCAGTTCTAATTTTAGAAAACCCTTATATTGAAGCAAAAGGAAGACCAGTCTCCAGGCAATGGGGAGAAGAAGGGCACTGAGGTCCATCTCACCTACTTCACAGGTTGGCCTAGTTGACCCACGTGAGTCTGGTCACACACAGTATGTGCCATTTTTAAAATTATACTTTCCTTCCTCAAAAATATGTTGACAGAGTAAGTCATTTCTACACTTTATAACTGGGAAGGAACTGACAACATCTGGGATCAATTCTTGAAGATTTCCCAACACCACTGGCTGTGCTCTCCCTTGCCTGCTGCCTCTGAGGGGATCCCTCAGTCCTTGGGGTGAAGAGAGGATAAAGGTAGAAGGATGCTCCAACTCTGAAGCAATTGGGATTGGAATGTCGTTTGGAAAAGCAGAATAATTTCTCTGTGTGCAAAAGAATCTGAAACTTGCCCAGACTTGGGCAAGTATGAGATAACCTAATGAGTATTTCCTGAGAAATCTGGAGACACACCAGAGAGTCTGGGCATCTCACTGCTCTCCTCCCTCTTCTTTCCCCAACCCCCCAACTCCTCTCTCCTATTTCCTGGCTGTTTTTCCCCTTCTGTTTGCCCTTTTCCTTTCCTACTGATTCCCTCTTCCCTTCCTTTCTGTTCTTTTCTCCTACCGTATCTTCTCATCCCCTCTCTCATCTTCTCTGTATCACCCACCTGGCTCTTCCTTTGTTCCTCACTCCAAGGCTTCCATCCTACAAAGGACCATTTAGGACCAAAGGACCAACTGTTCTATTCTGTAAGCCACTACCCAAGTACTCATGGGGGCATTTGTGCAATATATATATTGGCAATGACCTCAGGAGGACACACTCAGAAGCTCACCGCAAGCCAGGGCTCTTCTTTGGTGTTGGGGTGGGGGCTATATACTTTTACATTGCCTTGACTCTCTCCAGAAGTTCAAGGTGTCTCCTGCACTTACACTCTGTACCTGTCCCAAGTGTTAACATTTCCCAATGCTAACATTTTAGATCAGGCTCTGTAATGCACATTCAGACCATCTATAAAATGGCATATAGGGCTTTTTTGAGGTGGGAAACCATTGTGACATTCGGGGCATCAAAGCCTCTAGGGGAGGTAAACTGCCCATAACTTGAAGCAAGGAAGACCAGTCTCCAGGCAATGGGGAGAAGAAGGGCACTGAGGTCCATCTCACCTACTTCACAGGTTGGCCTAGTTGACCCACGTGAGTCTGGTCACACACAGTATGTGCCATTTTTAAAATTATACTTTCCTTCCTCAAAAATATGTTGACAGAGTAAGTCATTTCTACACTTTATAACTGGGAAGGAACTGACAACATCTGGGATCAATTCTTGAAGATTTCCCAACACCACTGGCTGTGCTCTCCCTTGCCTGCTGCCTCTGAGGGGATCCCTCAGTCCTTGGGGTGAAGAGAGGATAAAGGTAGAAGGATGCTCCAACTCTGAAGCAATTGGGATTGGAATGTCGTTTGGAAAAGCAGAATAATTTCTCTGTGTGCAAAAGAATCTGAAACTTGCCCAGACTTGGGCAAGTATGAGATAACCTAATGAGTATTTCCTGAGAAATCTGGAGACACACCAGAGAGTCTGGGCATCTCACTGCTCTCCTCCCTCTTCTTTCCCCAACCCCCCAACTCCTCTCTCCTATTTCCTGGCTGTTTTTCCCCTTCTGTTTGCCCTTTTCCTTTCCTACTGATTCCCTCTTCCCTTCCTTTCTGTTCTTTTCTCCTACCGTATCTTCTCATCCCCTCTCTCATCTTCTCTGTATCACCCACCTGGCTCTTCCTTTGTTCCTCACTCCAAGGCTTCCATCCTACAAAGGACCATTTAGGACCAAAGGACCAACTGTTCTATTCTGTAAGCCACTACCCAAGTACTCATGGGGGCATTTGTGCAATATATATATTGGCAATGACCTCAGGAGGACACACTCAGAAGCTCACCGCAAGCCAGGGCTCTTCTTTGGTGTTGGGGTGGGGGCTATATACTTTTACATTGCCTTGACTCTCTCCAGAAGTTCAAGGTGTCTCCTGCACTTACACTCTGTACCTGTCCCAAGTGTTAACATTTCCCAATGCTAACATTTTAGATCAGGCTCTGTAATGCACATTCAGACCATCTATAAAATGGCATATAGGGCTTTTTTGAGGTGGGAAACCATTGTGACATTCGGGGCATCAAAGCCTCTAGGGGAGGTAAACTGCCCATAATCACAATTCTTACAGGTGTAAGAGACCAAGTTTTTAAAATACAATTGTAAATGAATAACCAGAGAGAAGTCACCTTCCACAACAACTGCACTGGCCTTTTTCCATCCACCTTGTGTGGTCTCAGGACTCTCCACAGATCCAGGCCATATGGAACTGTAAAGAATAAGAGTGAGGTGCTCAGCATAGACAGAAGGTAGCTGCAGCAGGAGATGGTGAAATTAGTGAAACTGTCTGCTGATAAAATGCAGCTGAGAAGGATTTGCTTGAGGGGGCCAGCAGGAGTAAGATGGAGGGATGGCAACATTGCAAAGACATCTTTATCTTGTGGAATCAACAGAAAGTCAAAAATAGCTAAGAATCTATAAAATCAATATCCTATATAGAAGTCAGTCCTTCCTTGCAATGAAAATGTTGGGATTTTCTTGTATTAGAACACTACGGTGTGTAATGTGCTGCAAAAGCTTTTTATTTCATGAAAAAAAAAATCACAAATTATTAAGGGCAAAATCAAAAATAAAATTTAAAAAATAAAACTGCCCTTGGATCTGATGACTTAAGATAAGCTAAAATAAAACTACAACAGACTCCACTGTAATGTAAGTTATCACTCAGATCCAGACTGGAATGTGACGTTTCACACCCTCTAACACTCACACACATGAAAGTTAGGAACACCACAGATAACTGATAGAGATTTTATATATAACTTATGCCAAAACTACTCCCAAAAGGAGTGGAACTGAACACTTACAATGTTCTAAAGCATAAGAAAGAATTAAAGAAGAAAGAAACAGAAAATTAAGCTTTTGTCTACATTTTATGCTGATCTTTTGGGCTGGAAAAGTAAAAAAAGAATAAAATTGAGTTGTGTATTCTTTATGTGCTGATAAAAAGGGAACATAGAAATTGATGTGAGAGACAAGTATTTTTAGGCAATGGGCACCAAATTCATAAGTGGAATTTATCTTATAGATCCTCTCAAAGGGTAAAGGCTGATGTCTACATAGTTGAACAAAAGTACAGAAATACAGCATGTATACACTTCTCATGACTGTCTTCTATGAAATACAAGGTCATAATATCAAGCTAGATTCATTCATTTTTCCAGTGAAAAACAACATACAATAAGACACCATCGTTCAAGTGTGTTAGCTTCTGATGATCTAACTTTACAGGGATAAAACTTATAAAAACAAGAGGAATTTACATTACACTTGATCTCTGAAGTGTATCTTCCAAACATTATGTCTCAAGGAGCTTTGGCAAGAAGTGGGTCACTAGTAATTTACAGTTGAATCTTCTGACATGCACCGAAATTTCAAAATGCTGAACTTTCGGTTAAAGAATGACACACACACTTTAGACATGAGAGGAAAGCCGGGTTCTAAAGAACTGTTTTGAAGGCTAGTGGTCTGTAATGTATGAAAGTGAGGAAATGTCTCTAACCGAAGCTGCAGTTGAAGAACACCTAATCTTTTCTTGAGGAAATCACATGGATGGAAAGAATGTAATTCAGTCTGCAAAAAACTGGGACTGGCCACCACTAGATCTAAGATCTAAATTACTTTAGATCTTAACTACTAAGATCTAAAGATCTAAATTACTTTAGTACTGAGGGACTATTTTTAGGGATTTTTTTTTTTTTTTAAATTTAGGTGATCGAGTATTTTAAAGTGAAATGACATACTGAACCCTCACTAAAGACAACTTCATACCGACTCTATGGACTGTAGCTGGCCAGGCTCACTTTTTTTTTTTTTGTGGGGGGGGGGTTGGGGAGGGGGGGGGGGGGCCACTTCTATTGGTCCTTCATTTATCTATTTTCATCCATCTTTGTTCTTTGACCCGTGTGGGCCTCCCATCGCAGTAGCCTCTGTTGTCGTAGAGCACCAGCTCTGGGCGCATGCGCTCCAGAGCTCCGGCTCAGTAATTGGACACACCGGTCCAGCCGCTCCATGGCACGTGGGATCTTCCCAGGCCAGGGATCGAACTGGCGCCCCTTGCACTGCAAGGCAGTGTCCTTACCCACTGGATCACCAGGGAAGCCCCAGGCTCACTCTTAATTACCAAAGGGCAATTAAGTCAATGATCTGTTTTGTCATCAACGGAGGGTGACATTTCTACAACTATTCTTGCAGAAGCCTAAATGTGGGTAACACAGTGTTAGGCTCCAAGTCTCCCGATGAGACCTATTCCATGTAAGTCCTACATAAGGAAATTGCAACAATTTGTTCATGAGGTCACAAAGAGTCAGATACGACTGAGTGACTAACACACAAAACTTTACGTATGACTTAATCTGCACTCCATTAAAATGTTCTCTAACAAGCCAGGAGTTTTCTGATTTTCCAAGAGGGTCACGTTTTACAGTTAAATACGAATTCAAAAGGCCGAAATTTGGGTTAAAGAATGACACACACACTTTAGACATGAGAGGAAAGCCGGGTTCTAAAGAACTGTTTTGAAGGCTAGTGGTCTGTAATGTATGAAAGTGAGGAAATGTCTCTAACCGAAGCTGCAGTTGAAGAACACCTAATCTTTTCTTGAGGAAATCACATGGATGGAAAGAATGTAATTCAGTCTGCAAAAAACTGGGACTGGCCACCACTAGATCTAAGATCTAAATTACTTTAGATCTTAACTACTAAGATCTAAAGATCTAAATTACTTTAGTACTGAGGGACTATTTTTAGGGATTTTTTTTTTTTTTTAAATTTAGGTGATCGAGTATTTTAAAGTGAAATGACATACTGAACCCTCACTAAAGACAACTTCATACCGACTCTATGGACTGTAGCTGGCCAGGCTCACTCTTTTTTTTTTTCTGGGGGGCGGGTTGGGGAAGGAGGGGGCGGGCCACTTCTATTGGTCCTTCATTTATCTATTTTCATCCATCTTTGTTCTTTGACCCGTGTGGGCCTCCCATCGCAGTAGCCTCTGTTGTCGTAGAGCACCAGCTCTGGGCGCATGCGCTCCAGAGCTCCGGCTCAGTAATTGGACACACCGGTCCAGCCGCTCCATGGCACGTGGGATCTTCCCAGGCCAGGGATCGAACTGGCGCCCCTTGCACTGCAAGGCAGTGTCCTTACCCACTGGATCACCAGGGAAGCCCCAGGCTCACTCTTAATTACCAAAGGGCAATTAAGTCAATGATCTGTTTTGTCATCAACGGAGGGTGACATTTCTACAACTATTCTTGCAGAAGCCTAAATGTGGGTAACACAGTGTTAGGCTCCAAGTCTCCCGATGAGACCTATTCCATGTAAGTCCTACATAAGGAAATTGCAACAATTTGTTCATGAGGTCACAAAGAGTCAGATACGACTGAGTGACTAACACACAAAACTTTACGTATGACTTAATCTGCACTCCATTAAAATGTTCTCTAACAAGCCAGGAGTTTTCTGATTTTCCAAAGGTCTTTACTGAATCAAGAGACAGGATTCAACTTTCTCAGACAGAGAGCAACATGTTTCAGCCTGTCTACAAGCCAGTGGGATGTGAGCAAAGACAGTTTTCCTCCCTGAAGATCGTCTTCTCAGCACAAAGCTACAAAGTCATGAGACCTTCATAGGCGATCCACAAAACTGGGAAAGACTCCATCCATCTCTTACCTGCAGAGCCTCTGTTCCAGTTATGTGGAAGTCAGACTATGGGATAATAATATGAAAATACGAAAGCAAAAATCTAAAGGCAAAGTGTTCCTAACAAGCCAGTTCCAAATATTCATCTGAAGCATAAACAGAAGCAAAAATAAACTGATTATTAAATAATCAATCATTTTGGTTATCAATTAGAAAGAGTAAAATTCCTCTTAGATTTACCCCAGAGGCAGCCACTTAGTTCTCGTAGATGGTGCTGATGAATTAATCTAATCATGTATTTTCTTCTTTCACTATGGTCACTATTTCCCGTAGATGTGGTCCAAAGAGAAACAGTCTTTCTGATATAGATGTTCTACAGATGTGGCTTTTAGTCAAACCAATGACTAACGTGAATTTTCTAAAATTGTGCATGCATGCTCAGTTGTGTGTGTCCAACTCTTTGCAACCCCATGGATTATAACCCACCAGGCTCCTCTGTCCATGGAATTTTTCAGGCAAGAATTTTGGAGTGAGTTGTCATTTCCTCCTCCAGGATATCTTCCTGATCTTTCCAACTGAACCTGCATCTCCTGCATTGACAGGTAGATTCTTTACCACTTGAGCCACCTGGGAAGTCTTCTACAATTATTATAGTTGATTTTCCATGATCATAGATTGATAATGCAGTTAAAAGAAACAGGGAAAAGTAATCATTCTGTATTTGTGAGAGAATAATACTAAATTTTTATAAATCTGCCAAAATATTACATATTTCAAACTACCAATTATTGGATGGATATAGCAAGAATTTGCTGCTCTGTTGTTTTGGTTACAATCACCATCAGCCAGCACTTCAGACATATTCTGCTGCCTTTGCTGAAGACTAACACTAAGAATCATTCACTTTTAGCCAGTGTCACATACTAAGCATTACCTGAAATCACCTTATCCAGCCTCCACAGGCCTATAATTAGGTACTTCACTATTACTATTTTCACTTCTGAGGCACTAAGAACTGAGACAATTGTCCAATATCATAAGCTTCTAAGTAACACTGCCAGGATTTGAAAATAATTATTTCTGTTTCATGCTGTTGCTGTTGTTGAGTCACTAAGTTGCATCCAACTCTGTGATCCCATGAGTTGCAGCACTCCAGGCCTGTCTCTCACTCTCTCCAAAGTTTGCCCAAGTTCATGTCCATTGAGTCAGTGATGCTATCCAGCCATCTCATCCCCTGATCCTCTCTTCTCATTTTGCCTTCAATCTTTCCCAACATCAGGGTCTTTTCTAATGAGTCAGCTATTTCATGCAGTATATCTGTTTCATGTAGTATATATTTATATGTTTAAATGGGAATAAATAATCCTAATAATCAATATGTCGAAATGCAAAAGGAAGAATGTTTTGCATTCAACTTAAAATAGAAATTTTCAAACAATCCAAAATAAGGTTTGAGGTGGTATGTATAAAACAATTGGCATTTAATTGTGAAGCAGGGAGACAGTTTATGAAGCAGAAGAGGAGAAACTGGGGTTTGCTGGGGGTGGGGTACATTTTCATCACTTTCTTCTGGTATCCAGAAAAATTAAGAAAAGCAAAAGTTGTCTAGTGGTGATGTTGATAGATGTTCATTTGACTCCAGGATATCTTCCTGATCTTTCCAACTGAACCTGCATCTCCTGCATTGACAGGTAGATTCTTTACCACTTGAGCCACCTGGGAAGTCTTCTACAATTATTATAGTTGATTTTCCATGATCATAGATTGATAATGCAGTTAAAAGAAACAGGGAAAAGTAATCATTCTGTATTTGTGAGAGAATAATACTAAATTTTTATAAATCTGCCAAAATATTACATATTTCAAACTACCAATTATTGGATGGATATAGCAAGAATTTGCTGCTCTGTTGTTTTGGTTACAATCACCATCAGCCAGCACTTCAGACATATTCTGCTGCCTTTGCTGAAGACTAACACTAAGAATCATTCACTTTTAGCCAGTGTCACATACTAAGCATTACCTGAAATCACCTTATCCAGCCTCCACAGGCCTATAATTAGGTACTTCACTATTACTATTTTCACTTCTGAGGCACTAAGAACTGAGACAATTGTCCAATATCATAAGCTTCTAAGTAACACTGCCAGGATTTGAAAATAATTATTTCTGTTTCATGCTGTTGCTGTTGTTGAGTCACTAAGTTGCATCCAACTCTGTGATCCCATGAGTTGCAGCACTCCAGGCCTGTCTCTCACTCTCTCCAAAGTTTGCCCAAGTTCATGTCCATTGAGTCAGTGATGCTATCCAGCCATCTCATCCCCTGATCCTCTCTTCTCATTTTGCCTTCAATCTTTCCCAACATCAGGGTCTTTTCTAATGAGTCAGCTATTTCATGCAGTATATCTGTTTCATGTAGTATATATTTATATGTTTAAATGGGAATAAATAATCCTAATAATCAATATGTCGAAATGCAAAAGGAAGAATGTTTTGCATTCAACTTAAAATAGAAATTTTCAAACAATCCAAAATAAGGTTTGAGGTGGTATGTATAAAACAATTGGCATTTAATTGTGAAGCAGGGAGACAGTTTATGAAGCAGAAGAGGAGAAACTGGGGTTTGCTGGGGGTGGGGTACATTTTCATCACTTTCTTCTGGTATCCAGAAAAATTAAGAAAAGCAAAAGTTGTCTAGTGGTGATGTTGATAGATGTTCATTTGACTCAATTAGCACACAGGGCACTGAGAACAGTAGCATCTAGCGTTCTGCTCATCAGTCTTAGCCAAGCTAGCTGAAATAATAAATCAGATGAAATGGTTTCATTTCTAGCACCGAAACAAGGGGATGAAATTGACATTAGGGAGTGGTTGGACTGTGATTAACTTGAACCATAATAGGTTTCTGGAAAGAGGAATGGCAGATACAGGGAGGAGAGCTGTGTAAAACAAAATCATACCCTGGGGAGAACTCACTCTCCCAGATTGCCTGCTGAAAGGTACAGCAGAGGGAGAGGACAATTTGTGCAAAGATACCGCTTCCATTTCATTCTAATACTTTAAAAGAGAGGGACAAGCTAAGCCACAGACAGCAATAACTGAGCACTCCAACAGATTACAGTCATTGGGTCATTTTACATTGTACAATTTATGTGCTGTTTGATATTTGTAAACTAGTATATTTGTTTTGAGATTGGACTCTTTGAGATGATGTCTATAGAGTGTCCCCAATTACTGCAAATAGTTTTAATCAAAAATTTATGGGCTTCTCTGGTGGTCTAGTGGGTAAAGAGTCCGCCTTGCAGTGCAACAGGCACCGGTTTGAACCCTGGCCCAGGAAGGTCCCATGTGCTGCAGAACAGCTGGGTCGGTTTGTCCAATTATAAGCCAGTGCTCTGGAACACATGCGCCCAGAGCAAGTCCTCTGCAACGAAGGAGGTCACTGGGATGGGAGGCCCACACAGGCCAAAGAATAAAGATGGATGGAAATAAATTAAAAAAGAGGTAAAAAAATTTACATTAGGTCCACAACTTGAATAGTTTTATTTTAGTGATGCATGCATTTTTATTTATTTAAAATTTATACTGCCCTTATCATTTGTAAGGCACTGTTCTAAGCACTTAAGCACATAGTGACTTGGAATTTTTTTATGACTTTTCCCCATATTTCTGTAGTCTAGCATGGAAGCCTGGACGCCTGAATGCCATAGAAGAATGGACTCTCAGAGTAAGAAGGGTTTTCTTTTTGTCCAGAAAATTAAGAAAAGCAAAAGTTGTCTAGTGGTGATGTTGATAGATGTTCATTTGACTCAATTAGCACACAGGGCACTGAGAACAGTAGCATCTAGCGTTCTGCTCATCAGTCTTAGCCAAGCTAGCTGAAATAATAAATCAGATGAAATGGTTTCATTTCTAGCACCGAAACAAGGGGATGAAATTGACATTAGGGAGTGGTTGGACTGTGATTAACTTGAACCATAATAGGTTTCTGGAAAGAGGAATGGCAGATACAGGGAGGAGAGCTGTGTAAAACAAAATCATACCCTGGGGAGAACTCACTCTCCCAGATTGCCTGCTGAAAGGTACAGCAGAGGGAGAGGACAATTTGTGCAAAGATACCGCTTCCATTTCATTCTAATACTTTAAAAGAGAGGGACAAGCTAAGCCACAGACAGCAATAACTGAGCACTCCAACAGATTACAGTCATTGGGTCATTTTACATTGTACAATTTATGTGCTGTTTGATATTTGTAAACTAGTATATTTGTTTTGAGATTGGACTCTTTGAGATGATGTCTATAGAGTGTCCCCAATTACTGCAAATAGTTTTAATCAAAAATTTATGGGCTTCTCTGGTGGTCTAGTGGGTAAAGAGTCCGCCTTGCAGTGCAACAGGCACCGGTTTGAACCCTGGCCCAGGAAGGTCCCATGTGCTGCAGAACAGCTGGGTCGGTTTGTCCAATTATAAGCCAGTGCTCTGGAACACATGCGCCCAGAGCAAGTCCTCTGCAACGAAGGAGGTCACTGGGATGGGAGGCCCACACAGGCCAAAGAATAAAGATGGATGGAAATAAATTAAAAAAAAAGAGGTAAAAAAAAATTTACATTAGGTCCACAACTTGAATAGTTTTATTTTAGTGATGCATGCATTTTTATTTATTTAAAATTTATACTGCCCTTATCATTTGTAAGGCACTGTTCTAAGCACTTAAGCACATAGTGACTTGGAATTTTTTTATGACTTTTCCCCATATTTCTGTAGTCTAGCATGGAAGCCTGGACGCCTGAATGCCATAGAAGAATGGACTCTCAGAGTAAGAAGGGCCTTCAATTCTCGATATGTGTCACATGAATCTCTGTTGTAACTACAACCACCAATGGATAGTCCAGACTAAGCATGAACATCTCTAGGAGGAGATACAAAATTCAGAAGTCACCAGATTATTCCTAGATAGATGATCATATGGGCAAACATACCAAATATCTGTTAACACCAGCTTGGGTCTCATGGGAAACTCAACCAGGATTCAGGGGCATCAATTTTTGCCATAAGGCTCAGGGACAACAGAAGTTGACCCCACATGTTCCCTAAGACCAGTGAAGGATTCGTTGTAAGACCGATTAAGAAGGGCCTGAAATCATGCCCAAGGGTGAAGAAACATTCAAGGTCTAGTACTTACACATCTTATAGACAAAGTTAAAGCCTCAAAAGGTTAGAAGAATCAGCATTTTTCTGTTTCTCTTACATATTTCAGAAAACGCATGGCATTCAACAAGTATTCATTTAATTAATCATTCATTCATTGTATTAAATTGAAAAATGAACCTAAAAGATCTAACTCCAAATCTATAGCACCTATAAATGTGACCTTATATGGATAAAGGGACTTTGTATGTGTGCTTGAGTTCGGATCTTGAGATGAGGAGAATATTCTGGGTTATACGAGTGGGCCCTAAATGTTATCACAATTGTCATTACAAGTGGAAGGTAGACAGACTTGACTTAGAAAAAAAACAGGTAATGTGGTGACAGAAGCAGAAATTGGAGTAAGATGCTTTGTTCATAGGAAGATGCCACAAACCAAGGAATGTAGGCAACTACTAGAAGCTAGAAAAGGCAAGAAAACGTATTCTCCACAGATTCTCCAACTGTGCCAACACTTTGACTTTAGTCCAGTGAAACTGATTTTGGACTTTCGACTTCCAGAACTATAAAAGAAAAAAATGTGTGCTGCTTTAAGCAATTTAATATGAGGGACAGGGAAGCCTGGAGAGCTGTCGTCCATGGGATCTGAATACTACTTGGCGATTGAACAACAGTTACAGTGGGCTTCCCAGAGGGTACAGTGGCAAAGAATCTACCTGCCAATACCAGAGGGTACAGTACGCCTGAATGCCATAAAATCCTCAGAGTAAGAAGGGCCTTCAATTCTCGATATGTGTCACATGAATCTCTGTTGTAACTACAACCACCAATGGATAGTCCAGACTAAGCATGAACATCTCTAGGAGGAGATACAAAATTCAGAAGTCACCAGATTATTCCTAGATAGATGATCATATGGGCAAACATACCAAATATCTGTTAACACCAGCTTGGGTCTCATGGGAAACTCAACCAGGATTCAGGGGCATCAATTTTTGCCATAAGGCTCAGGGACAACAGAAGTTGACCCCACATGTTCCCTAAGACCAGTGAAGGATTCGTTGTAAGACCGATTAAGAAGGGCCTGAAATCATGCCCAAGGGTGAAGAAACATTCAAGGTCTAGTACTTACACATCTTATAGACAAAGTTAAAGCCTCAAAAGGTTAGAAGAATCAGCTTTATTCTGTTTCTCTTACATATTACAGAACACGCATGGCATTCAACAAGTATTCATTTAATTAATCATTCATTCATTGTATTAAATTGAAAAATGAACCTAAAAGATCTAACTCCAAATCTATAGCACCTATAAATGTGACCTTATATGGATAAAGGGACTTTGTATGTGTGCTTGAGTTCGGATCTTGAGATGAGGAGAATATTCTGGGTTATACGAGTGGGCCCTAAATGTTATCACAATTGTCATTACAAGTGGAAGGTAGACAGACTTGACTTAGAAAAAAAACAGGTAATGTGGTGACAGAAGCAGAAATTGGAGTAAGATGCTTTGTTCATAGGAAGATGCCACAAACCAAGGAATGTAGGCAACTACTAGAAGCTAGAAAAGGCAAGAAAACGTATTCTCCACAGATTCTCCAACTGTGCCAACACTTTGACTTTAGTCCAGTGAAACTGATTTTGGACTTTCGACTTCCAGAACTATAAAAGAAAAAAATGTGTGCTGCTTTAAGCAATTTAATATGAGGGACAGGGAAGCCTGGAGAGCTGTCGTCCATGGGATCTGAATACTACTTGGCGATTGAACAACAGTTACAGTGGGCTTCCCAGAGGGTACAGTGGCAAAGAATCTACCTGCCAATACAAGAGATGCAAGAGAGAAGAGTTCAATTCCTAGGTTAGAAAGATCCCTTGTAGTAAGAAATGACAACCTGCTACGGTATTCTCACCTGGGAAATCCCACAGAGGAGCCTGGTGGGCTATAGTGCATGCGGTAACAGAGTCAGACACGACCGAGCACCTGAACACACACACACACACCAGCAATTTGTTACAGTGGCCATAGGAAACTAAAACACTCATCAAGCACTTATTGAACATCCATGGCGGCAGGTACTGGGCAAGGCTCGTGATTTATTGAGCATGATAACCTGTTGAGTGACCCTGAGCAAAGTAACATCTCAGCTACCTCACTTGCAGATGGAGCTGATCCTACATATTTTATAGGGATCTTAGGAGAATTAATAATACTAATAGGAAAGCTGGCACTTACTGAATGCTTACTATGGGCTAAATCCATTATTTCATTTAATTTTTAAAATAATACTAAAAAGCAGGACTTCCCTGGTGGTCCAGTGGGTAAGGACACTGCCTTGCAGTGCAAGGGGTGCTGGTTTGATCCCTGGCCTGGGAAGATTCCACGTGCCGCAGAGCGACTGGACCAATGTGTTCAACCACCGAGCCGGAGCTCTGGAGGGCACGCGTCCAGAGGCAGTGCTCTGCAGCGACAGAGGCCACTGCAATGGGAGGCCCACACAAGCCAAAGAACAAAGATGGAAATAAATGATAGACCAATAGAAGTGGCCAAAAAAAAAAAAAAAAAACTAAAAAGTAGATACCACTATTAACTCAATTTTCTGAATCATTCCATCATGGAAAAGGGGAAAAATTAGGGAGGAGACTAAGTCTTATAGGTTAGTCACGCCACAGCCAGGCTGGATTTATATCAAGTGCACAGATTTGAAGTATTGGGTTGGCCAAAAAGTTCATTCCAGTTTTTCCATAAGATGTTACAGAAAAACTCGAATGAAATTTTTGGCTAATCCCATAGTGTTCCTTAATTACTACACCTCACTCATAGAAACCAATCAATGTGCAATCCTCTTCTCTTTGCTTCCCTCATTAGCATTAAAGGCGTGACCTTTTTTTCTCATTAGTTATACCTTTGTATTTTTAGAAATAGCTCCAGGATTTACAGCATGTATCTTTAATTTATCATAGGAGACTTTTAAATATTATACTACTTAATGCATAGTATAAGAACTTTAACCAAGTATTAAAGATGTGATTTTTAAAAAAATTTATTTTATTTATTTATCTTTTTTGGGGGGTGGAGTGGGGAGAAAGGGGGACAGGCGGGCCACTTCTATTGGTCTTTCATTTCTCTATTTTCATCCGTCTTTGTTCTTTGGCTCCTGTGGGCCTCCCATCGCAGTGGCCTCTGTTGTCGCAGAGTACCGGCTCTGGGCGCACACACCCCAGAGCTCCAGCTCGGTAATTGGACACATCAGTCCAGCCGCTCCGTGGCACGTGGGATCTTCCCAGGCCAGGGATCGAACTGGCGCCCCTTGCACTGCAAAGCGGTGTCCTTACCCACTGGACCACCAGGGAAGCCCAAAGATGTGATCTTTTGCTTTCAAGATGAAAAGCTGCTAACGTCACTAACACCGTCAGAAGAGGGCCAGCTTATCCTGTGGGCTTGGTACATGCCATGAGTGTCCTGTGGAGGGGCACCATACAGATTCTCCCAGCTCTAGGACTGTGGAATTTCATGATTCCCAAGTACATCACTTGACAAAATCCACAAAGGCTCAGTTCAAGTTGCCCTAAACCAGCACAGGCAGAAAAGAAACCAAAAGGGACCAACTTGCCTTCTTCCTCAGTTATTCCCATTTCTTCTTGACTCCAGCCACTCCAGAACCTTGACTGGCTAGCCACACATTGCAGAGCTACAACATACTCTGTAAAAGCCTGTAGTCCTGTGAGGTTGTATGCTTCTTCACTCCCATAGTTTCTGGTGAAGTTGACTTCCATCTGAAAGACAAAGACAGCCCTGAACTAGTTGGGAGACCACATGTTATCTTTCCATTTTTCTTCTTTACTCTCCAACCCTCTCTTTCAGTACTGGTAGCATTATATCTCAAATTTTTAAATATACAGTTTTCATTAAAAAAAACACATGCTTGGAGACTGTTAGCATCAAACAGAGGTGAGTCATCTCAAGAACCACCACCCCTCCCTACCCCCTCGCTTTCCTGTTTCTAAGTGTGTGAGGCAGATTCCTCCCTCTGGGCTGGAAGTGAGTGAGTCTTGCTGTTCTGGAAGAGGCAAGGTGGAGTCCTGGCACCCAACATGGGCCTCAGTTTAATTTCTGCAGGTGATGACAACACCTAAAGTCTCAAGGAAAAGTACGTAACAGACATCTTGATGGCCTTGAGTTCAAACCCATGTCATGAACAAAAGCCTGACATGTGAAGTGATTGTGGACTACCTCAGCATTTACACTCAGCAGAACTAGAATCGCAGCAAAGACACCCTCATTCCCAGACTCTTCTTTTATTCAAACCTCCCATTTCAAATGATTGGCCTTTGGATAATCAGTAAAGTTGCTAAAGATCTTGGCATCCTGGATACATAAATTCATTTTGACACTCTCAATGTACAAAACAGGGAGAGGCAAATAAACCACTTCCCCTTTCTAGACCTCAGTTTCCTTGTTGGTAAATGAGCATGTTGCTTTCTATCAACTCTGAAGTCCCTTCTGGGCTCAATCCTCCACAAGAAACTAGAAATTCAGCTAGGTCTTACTAAGCATGATCATTGTTGCTGCAACATGAGCTTTTAGCTGTAGGTTTATATAAATTTATATTGAGCTTATTAATGAAAATAAACTGTACTGACATGACTACTTTGTGAGGATGCACATTAGCCCATAGTACCCAGCAAGAATAGGAAGTTCCAAGATTGCTTATATGTACATAACAGTGTGAAAGTAGGTACACAATTATAGGTGCAGGGCCTAAAGAAAATTGAGGATGTTTGTGGCCAAAGGTGAGCATCCCAGCTGCAGACTGAGAGTTCTGAACTCCCAGTCTAGTGAGATGGTGTCAGAGCAAGGAAGTGGCATCCAGATAAGAGGGCAATTCTGCCACTGAACCACAAAGACAGCCCTGAACTAGTTGGGAGACCACATGTTATCTTTCCATTTTTCTTCTTTACTCTCCAACCCTCTCTTTCAGTACTGGTAGCATTATATCTCAAATTTTTAAATATACAGTTTTCATTAAAAAAAAACACATGCTTGGAGACTGTTAGCATCAAACAGAGGTGAGTCATCTCAAGAACCACCACCCCTCCCTACCCCCTCGCTTTCCTGTTTCTAAGTGTGTGAGGCAGATTCCTCCCTCTGGGCTGGAAGTGAGTGAGTCTTGCTGTTCTGGAAGAGGCAAGGTGGAGTCCTGGCACCCAACATGGGCCTCAGTTTAATTTCTGCAGGTGATGACAACACCTAAAGTCTCAAGGAAAAGTACGTAACAGACATCTTGATGGCCTTGAGTTCAAACCCATGTCATGAACAAAAGCCTGACATGTGAAGTGATTGTGGACTACCTCAGCATTTACACTCAGCAGAACTAGAATCGCAGCAAAGACACCCTCATTCCCAGACTCTTCTTTTATTCAAACCTCCCATTTCAAATGATTGGCCTTTGGATAATCAGTAAAGTTGCTAAAGATCTTGGCATCCTGGATACATAAATTCATTTTGACACTCTCTCAATGTACAAAACAGGGAGAGGCAAATAAACCACTTCCCCTTTCTAGACCTCAGTTTCCTTGTTGGTAAATGAGCATGTTGCTTTCTATCAACTCTGAAGTCCCTTCTGGGCTCAATCCTCCACAAGAAACTAGAAATTCAGCTAGGTCTTACTAAGCATGATCATTGTTGCTGCAACATGAGCTTTTAGCTGTAGGTTTATATAAATTTATATTGAGCTTATTAATGAAAATAAACTGTACTGACATGACTACTTTGTGAGGATGCACATTAGCCCATAGTACCCAGCAAGAATAGGAAGTTCCAAGATTGCTTATATGTACATAACAGTGTGAAAGTAGGTACACAATTATAGGTGCAGGGCCTAAAGAAAATTGAGGATGTTTGTGGCCAAAAGGTGAGCATCCCAGCTGCAGACTGAGAGTTCTGAACTCCCAGTCTAGTGAGATGGTGTCAGAGCAAGGAAGTGGCATCCAGATAAGAGGGCAATTCTGCCACTGAACCACAGATTACCTGAGCACCTTCCTGCAAAAGACCCTAGAGACACTGCAGTGGTAAAAGAGGGATGTCAGAAACATGACTTGGGATAATCCATTTTCTTTAGGAAAGCAGCCTCCCAGGTTGACCTTAGTTATGGGACCCAGTTGAAACCAGATTAAGACCTTTGAGACAAGGTCGACCACATGGTACCTTCCATGAGTAAATCAAAATAAAAACAATGTTAATCCATAAATACATGTGAGTTCTATTTTATTTATTGTGCTTCTAAAAAATATATAATATTTTTCCTTTTTATTAAAAATTTCAATTTTTTCCTTCTACTTTGCTAGTAGCCTCAGCACATGCTAGGTCTCTTGCTGGGTCTCCTCACAATCAGGCTCAGAAAACTCTGTTTAATGTATCTATGCAAGCCTGTTCTTCCTAGTCCTAGCTCCAGGGGGGATAAAAAATGCTGTTCAGTGTTCTAAACAGTACACCTCTAAGGTTTCTTTACTGTCGCTTTTTTCCAGGCTATATAATTTTGGTCATCACAGGATCCAAGATCAGTTGACCCTCCATATACAGGCTTAAATCTAAAACTTCCCCAACTCAACACAAGCAATGGACTCCTACCAGAACATTAATTAACTTAACCAGATTTATTCCTAGTAATCTATCCTTTGTGCCACGTCCTAGCTGATCCCAAGTGTTTATGTCATAAGAGATCAGTCAGAAGTTTTGGAGGAGAGCCTAAATCAAATTCTGAAAACAGTCTCAAAATGCTTGTGCAGCATGTTAACATGGTTCCCTTTGATAAAGGAAGAAACCCTTTATACTAGGGCTACACGAAGGTGGCTTGGAGGCTAAAGTATGGTCAAATCAATGACTGAACTTGGCACCACAAAACCTGGGCTAAAGTCTGTAACTTACAAATCTTGAGATCTTGGACAGGGGACTTAAGCTGTCTACATTGCAATTTACTAATCCATAATATAAGAAGGGAGCTTCCCTGGTGGCTCAGTGGTAAAGAATTTGCCTGCAAATGCAGGAGATGTGGGTTTGATCCCTGGGCTGGGATGATCCTCAGAAGAAGGAAATAGCAACTCATTCCAGTATTCTTGAGCGACTATACAACAACAACAACAAGAATAGTGATGCATATTTATAGGAGGGGTTTCTCAGGTGGCTCAGTGGTAAAGAATTAACCTGCCAATGCAGGAGACACAGGTTCTATCCCTCAGTCAGGAAGATCCCCTGAAGAAGAAAATTGCAACCCACGCCAGTATTCTTGCTTAGGTTTTTCCAGTAGTTATGTATGGATGTAAGAGTTGGAGCATATAGAAGGTCAACACAAAAGAATTAATGTTTTTGAACCGTGGTGTTGGAGAAAACTTTTGAGAGTCCCTTGGACAGCAAGGAGATCAAACAAGTCAATCTTAAAGGAAATCAATCCTGAATATTCCTTGGAAGTGAAATGAAGTTTCCACTTTGGACAGCAAGGAGATCAAACAAGTCAATCTTAAAGGAATGTATCTATGCAAGCCTGTTCTTCCTAGTCCTAGCTCCAGGGGATAAAAATGCTGTTCAGTGTTCTAAACAGTACACCTCTAAGGTTTCTTTACTGTCGCTTTTTTCCAGGCTATATAATTTTGGTCATCACAGGATCCAAGATCAGTTGACCCTCCATATACAGGCTTAAATCTAAAACTTCCCCAACTCAACACAAGCAATGGACTCCTACCAGAACATTAATTAACTTAACCAGATTTATTCCTAGTAATCTATCCTTTGTGCCACGTCCTAGCTGATCCCAAGTGTTTATGTCATAAGAGATCAGTCAGAAGTTTTGGAGGAGAGCCTAAATCAAATTCTGAAAACAGTCTCAAAATGCTTGTGCAGCATGTTAACATGGTTCCCTTTGATAAAGGAAGAAACCCTTTATACTAGGGCTACACGAAGGTGGCTTGGAGGCTAAAGTATGGTCAAATCAATGACTGAACTTGGCACCACAAAACCTGGGCTAAAGTCTGTAACTTACAAATCTTGAGATCTTGGACAGGGGACTTAAGCTGTCTACATTGCAATTTACTAATCCATAATATAAGAAGGGAGCTTCCCTGGTGGCTCAGTGGTAAAGAATTTGCCTGCAAATGCAGGAGATGTGGGTTTGATCCCTGGGCTGGGATGATCCTCAGAAGAAGGAAATAGCAACTCATTCCAGTATTCTTGAGCGACTATACAACAACAACAACAAGAATAGTGATGCATATTTATAGGAGGGGTTTCCCAGGTGGCTCAGTGGTAAAGAATTAACCTGCCAATGCAGGAGACACAGGTTCTATCCCTCAGTCAGGAAGATCCCCTGAAGAAGAAAATTGCAACCCACGCCAGTATTCTTGCTTAGGTTTTTCCAGTAGTTATGTATGGATGTAAGAGTTGGAGCATATAGAAGGTCAACACAAAAGAATTAATGTTTTTGAACCGTGGTGTTGGAGAAAACTTTTGAGAGTCCCTTGGACAGCAAGGAGATCAAACAAGTCAATCTTAAAGGAAATCAATCCTGAATATTCATTGGAAGGACTGATACTGAAGCCGAACCACCAACATTTTGGCCACTTGATGTGAAGAGCCGATTCATTGGAAAAGATCCTAATGCTGGGAAAGATTGAGGGCAGGAGGAGAAAGGGGTGACGGAGGAGGAGATGGATGCATGGCATCATCAGCTCAACAGACGTTGAGTTTGAGCAAGTAAAGGACAGTACTTTACTCCTTTACGGGAGACAGTAAAAGACAGGGAAGCCTGGCATACTGCAGTCCATGGAATCACAGAGAGCTGGACATGACTGAGCTACTGAATAACAACAACATTTTTGCCTGGGAAACTCCATGGAAAGAGAAGCCATGTGGGCTACAGTCCATGGGGTCATAAGAAGAGTCAGACATGGCATATCGACTAAACAACAACAATTTATAGGATATTTGCTAGGATTAAGTAGTTTGGAGTATAAAAAAGCACTCTGTAACCAATATATCGTGTGTGTGGGAGCTCAGTCACTCAGTTGTGTTCGACTCTTTTGACCCCATGGACTATAGCCTGCCAACCTCCTCTGTCCATGGGGTTATCCTAGCAAGAATACTGGAGTGGGTTCCATTTCTTCCTTCAGGGGATCTTCCCAACTCAGGGACAGAACCTGAGCCTCCTGCAGCTCCTACACTGGCAGACAGATTCTTTAGCATTGAGCCACCTGGGAAGCAAACCCAAATATAAGCATCACACAAATATGAGTCTTAATAATATGGACATAGTAGGATTTTAGAATTAGTTTTTTTGGGGGGGAGGGGTGGGGTGGGGAGGGAGTGAGGGGGCGGGGTCAGGCCACTTCTATTGATCCTTCATTTTTCTGTTTTCATCCATCTCTGTTCTTTGGCCCATGTGGGCCTCCCACTGCAGTGGCCTCTGTTGTCGCAGAGCACTGGCTCTGGCTGCATGCGCCCCAGAGCTCTGGCTCGGTAATTGGACACATCAGTCCAGCCGCTCCGCGGCACGTGGGATCCTCTCAGGCCAGGGATCGAACTGGCGCCCCTTGCACTGCAAAGCGGTGTCCACTGGACCACCAGGGAAGCCCTAGAATTAGTTTTTATATGATCTAGTTTAATTAAACATTTATTGAGCACATGTGCCAGGCAATGAGAAAGAAAATATGAAAATCAAGGTCTCTGTGTTTGAGGAACTTATCATCTAATACGGGCAGAGATGAGTTTAAATGACTGTGTCAAGTGCAATGACAGAAGAGGAGCACCTAGCCTAAAGTCTCAAAGGAAAATACATCAGACCAAAGTTCTGAGAGAGATGAGTAGACATAGCAAGGTTGAGGCCAACAGTAGAGGCACAAAGCAGAGATCTGTTCTAAGCAGAGGCACAGAATAATGAAATGACACAATGCAAGGGAAACTAGCAATTCAGAATTGCTAGAGAAGTAAGAGCAAGATGAACTTGGATGGGTCAATAGGGGCCAGGCCTTGAAGTGTTAAGAATTTGGCCCTTTTTCCATTGACAATGGGATGAGAACCATCAATAGAGGACTGGATTGTTTAGTTGAGCTTAGAACAAATTAGACTTGGCAGTGTTTGAGAACTGAAAGGAAATTCTGGTTGTACATTCTACTCTCCTTCCCACTTTCTCCAGGTTAGCAGGAGAATGGACCTCTTCCTTCCAAGAGCTTGGATGCGGGTAGGGAAAGATGAGCACAGATGCAGGGGAGTTTATCAAAGAGGCAGGTAGGGTGCTAGGGGTTGAAGGAGTTTGCATGTGCTGCCCTCACTTAATATTAGAAATGATTTAGTAATTTTCCAGATGGACACAGATCCTGGCTTATTTTTCTTGTTGAATTGTATAGAGCAGCCATAGAACTCTGGGATCAGACAAATAAAAGAAAGCAATGGTTGCTAGATAATAGATCACACAGAAGTTCCTCAGGTTTACTGAAACCATGATACATGGTATAAAGATGAGCTTATGCTGTGCTGGGGACTGCCCTGCTTAGGGATTTCTTTTTTGGTTCCAGAAACTATCAATCAGTGAGTCTTATGTTAATGTAGTCAGCTCTAGGAAAATGGATCCAGAGCTGGCACAGAAAAGAAACAGAGAAAAAGGGTGAACATCACTATTTCTCTTGACTTGACTATAAGACATGAAACTTAAGCAATTTTCTTTTATGAAGTGTTCTAGTCTAGTGGAGGATGCAATAGATAGAGTACCATGGGTTTACACAAAGGAAAAAGTCTAGTGATGGCTGTATGGTCAAGATGGAAAAGGTCTCTGTGTTTGAGGAACTTATCATCTAATACGGGCAGAGATGAGTTTAAATGACTGTGTCAAGTGCAATGACAGAAGAGGAGCACCTAGCCTAAAGTCTCAAAGGAAAATACATCAGACCAAAGTTCTGAGAGAGATGAGTAGACATAGCAAGGTTGAGGCCAACAGTAGAGGCACAAAGCAGAGATCTGTTCTAAGCAGAGGCACAGAATAATGAAATGACACAATGCAAGGGAAACTAGCAATTCAGAATTGCTAGAGAAGTAAGAGCAAGATGAACTTGGATGGGTCAATAGGGGCCAGGCCTTGAAGTGTTAAGAATTTGGCCCTTTTTCCATTGACAATGGGATGAGAACCATCAATAGAGGACTGGATTGTTTAGTTGAGCTTAGAACAAATTAGACTTGGCAGTGTTTGAGAACTGAAAGGAAATTCTGGTTGTACATTCTACTCTCCTTCCCACTTTCTCCAGGTTAGCAGGAGAATGGACCTCTTCCTTCCAAGAGCTTGGATGCGGGTAGGGAAAGATGAGCACAGATGCAGGGGAGTTTATCAAAGAGGCAGGTAGGGTGCTAGGGGTTGAAGGAGTTTGCATGTGCTGCCCTCACTTAATATTAGAAATGATTTAGTAATTTTCCAGATGGACACAGATCCTGGCTTATTTTTCTTGTTGAATTGTATAGAGCAGCCATAGAACTCTGGGATCAGACAAATAAAAGAAAGCAATGGTTGCTAGATAATAGATCACACAGAAGTTCCTCAGGTTTACTGAAACCATGATACATGGTATAAAGATGAGCTTATGCTGTGCTGGGGACTGCCCTGCTTAGGGATTTCTTTTTTGGTTCCAGAAACTATCAATCAGTGAGTCTTATGTTAATGTAGTCAGCTCTAGGAAAATGGATCCAGAGCTGGCACAGAAAAGAAACAGAGAAAAAGGGTGAACATCACTATTTCTCTTGACTTGACTATAAGACATGAAACTTAAGCAATTTTCTTTTATGAAGTGTTCTAGTCTAGTGGAGGATGCAATAGATAGAGTACCATGGGTTTACACAAAGGAAAAAGTCTAGTGATGGCTGTATGGTCAAGATGGAAAAGTAGGCTGAATGACTGTGCTGGCAGTTAGCTATATTCAAAGAAGCTTGAGTAAATGAGCTTATTTTAGCTCAAAAGAGAGGCTGATATCTTTGGAGGTTCTCTGGTGTAGTCGTTTCTTTTTTTTTTTTTTGATCAGTGATTAGATGAGGGCATAGAAGTAAGTCGTATGTAATCTGAAGATATTAAAAATTAGAAACTACAGGGCTTCCCTGGTGTCTAAGTGGTAAAAGTTCGCCTGCTAATGCAGGAGACATGAGTTTGATCCTGATCTGCGAAGATCCCACATGCTGGGGAGCAACTAAGCCCATGAGCCACAACTATGGAGCCTATGCTCTAGAGCCTCGGAGCCTCAACTATTGAGCTCATGTGCCACAATTTCTGAAGCCTGTGTGCCCTAGAGCCCAAGTTCCATAACAAGAGAAGTCACTGCAACAAGAAGCCTGTTCACCTCAACTAGAGAGTAGCCCCCACTCCCTGCAACTAGGAAAGAACCTGTGGCAGCAGTAAAAACCCAGAATAGCCAAAAATAAATAAATAAATATATATATTTTTTTAAATTAGAAACTAAAAGGTTAACTATAAGGTTTATTGAAAAGTTAGAAAGTAGAAAGTTAACTACAAGTTTTGGGTAATAGAATAAAGATTCCCAATAGGCCAAAATGATGGATAAGACCAACCTGAAGAAATTCAATAGGAATAAATAAAACATCAGCACTTTAGCTTAAAAATAAATAAGTTATAAGACAATGGAAGTGTTCTTACTAGAATATACTGTGTGTGGGGTGGGGGGAGAGTCTTAAAGATTTAAATGATTTAATTGGCTGGAACCTAAGAGTCAATAATGTAAGTTGGCTACAAATAGAAAGTTGATTTAATTTCAGACTGCATTATGGAAATATGATCATTATTTCTGAATTGTGTGGTAAGAAAAGACTTCTTGAGATACAAAAGACAATAAATCAAAAGGGAAAGCTTAATAAAATTCTACTGTATTCATATTAGGAAGTTCTATTCATCTAATGTTAAGAAAGTGAAAATGCAAGTCACATAGGGAGAGATAATTGCAAGGCAAAAAAAAAAAGATTCATAAACAGAATATGTAAGGAACTCCTACAAATCCATTAAAAATCAGAAAGCAAAAATGTACAAAAGGCTTAAACCAACACTTCACAAAGAAGAACTCCAAATGGCCAATAAGTACATGAAAAAATATACAATTTCATTAAAAGACAGGTAAGTGCAAATTAAAGCCATAATTCCATTGTGTGCCTACAATGGAATACTACAAAGGAATGCGTGCACGCTAAATTGCTTCAGTCGTGTCCAGTTCTTTGCGATTCCATGGACTGTAGCCCAACAGACTCCTCTGTCCATGGGATTCTCCAGGCAAGAATACTGGAATGGGTTTCCATTCCCTATCTGACAGAGGAATGAAAATGTATCAACTCCAGCACCACAAAACATGAATGGACCTTAGAAGCACAATACCAAGAGAAAGGAGTCAAGCATGAAGAAAATACAAAATGTATGCATTCCATTTATATACTGTCTCAAACTACATTGTTTAGGGATGCTTGCTTACATGGTAAAAATCATAATTAAAAAAAAGAAAATTACTATGAAAATTAAGGATAATCATTTGTTCTAAAGGCAGGAGGAGTGTGTCATCAGAAAAGGTAGACAGGTGGCTATTGCATGCTATTTTTTACATCAGTGTTTTTTACATGAGCACTGACTTAATAATTTGTTACATGCAATATTTATGTTTTGTTCACTTTTATAAACATGTGTTATACATTACAAAGATTAGAACAATTGAAAAGGAACAGACTCTCTGGCAGCTGACGTAGCTAGACACAAAATAGAGTGAAATGCAAAAATAAATTTCTCAGTTTTTCATATGTCCTTGAGTTCAGAAAACAAGATACCTATCATAAAACATTTTCCAATCTAAAAGGCCCAAATAGGAAACTGGGAAGAAAAGTATTCACTACTGTCTATCTTCTATTTTAAATGTAGAAAATTTAAAAAATGCTTCCAGATCAACAAAGTTGTCAACAATTTTCTCTGTGGGCCCTCTAGTAGCAACATTATAATGGCATAACTTACCCAGTGGATACTATTTACTTCTCTAAATCGAAGTGTGTAATTCAAAGTGGACGAACAAGGTGCCAACACAGGCCTTGTCCATTTTATTTGAACCATTTGCTTGAGGCCCAAAACTGGTTTCACACTGGAAATCTTAGGTGGCTCAATTTTAGCTGAAAAAAACAATCATACAGTTGCTGAATTTGCAAAAAGATCATAAAGTGCTAATAACATCTACCCAGAATTAAAAAAAAAAAACCAACAACCCACAAAGTAAATGATAATGCATATTTTATGTGATTTATTGCATGCAAAGGGCATTAGGAAAGCAGTGCAAAGAGAATGCGGCCACCTTCCATCCCTTCATAAAAGAATGTCCAATAAAGAAAAACTATCTATATTCGTGTGTGTGTGTGTTGTTGTTGCTTTAATCAACCTTTTACAGACTGTCAGATCTTTTGTCAAACAAAACAGAGATAAAAAGAAATTACATGACCAGAAAATGGGTGGTTCCTCCCATCTACTATTCCTGTCTCTCTTTGACCCTCAGGATGAAGAAGGGCCCAGTGGAAAGCAGTTCTCACTTACCCTGAACACCACCAACATTCTCATCTTAAATCTCTCCTTGAAAATGTGGGGAATTTTGGTTATGGAAAGTAACCTATGTTTATTCTAAAATAATTCTTAAATATAGAAAAAATAAAAGCTTTAAATCAACCACAATACCATCAATCAGCATGTGTGCTAAGTCGCTATAGTTGTGTCCAACCCTTTGTGATCCCATGCACACAACCCAAGGAGCCCGCCAGGCTCCTCTGTCCATGGGGTTCCCCATGCAAGAACACTGGTGTGAATTGCCATGCCCTCCTCACCAGCAAACAGAAACAATCACTATTAGCATTCTGGCATATTTCCAGGCTTTTTCTTGTGCAAAAATTTGTATACTGTTTTAAACAAAATTGATGTTATAATAAAATAAAGCTTTTAAAAAAACATGAAATTAGCAAACATCCCTTTGTATTTTAAATTTTTCAAAACATGATTTTTTTTCAAAGCTTCATAATATTCTCTTATGGTGGAACAGAATTTGACACTTCTCTATTAGTGCACGTAGTGCTCCCAGTTTCTTGTTTTAAAGCTTCCCTGCGGACAGAAGCAGAGTCTCATCAGAAGGTCTAGGATTAACACTTGGCACTTAGCAAGTTTCAGTTATTTGTTAAGTGAACAAAGAAGTGTATAATAGTTGCATCTTGGTCTGCGTCTCTGATGGCTTCCTTAGATCCCCTAGGATAGAAGGATTAAGTTAAAAAGTATAAATATTCTAGGGCTTCCCAGGTGGCTCAGGGTAAGGAATTCGACTGCCAGTGCAGGAGATGCGGGTTCCATCCCTGGGTAGGGAAGATCTCCTGGAGAAGGGAATGGCAACCCACTCCAGTATTCTTGCCTGGGAAATCCCACAGACAGAAGAGCCTGGCAGGCTAGAGTCCACAGGGTTGCAAGAGTCAGACACGACTTAGGGACTAAATAGCAAACAACAATATAAACATTTTCAGGACTATTTCCCACAAAATGTCACTTTGTTTTCTAAAAAAAAAAAAAGGCACAGTAACTGCAGTGTAAGTATACATCACAATTTCTTTATTCATGACTCTGTTGGTGGGCATTTAGGTTGTTTCCATATCTTGGCTATTGTGAATAATATTGCAATGAATGGAAATGCAGGTATCTCTTTAAGATCCTAATAAAAACTCCTTTAGATAAATACCAGAAATGGAACTGCTAGATCATATTGTAGTTGTGTTTCTAATTTTTTAAGGAACCTCCATACTGTTATCCATAATGGTTACATCAATTTACAATGCTACTAAGTGTACCAGGGTCCTCTTCTCTCCATTTCCTCAGCAACATTTATCTTGTGCCTTTTAAAAAGTAATGGCAGCCCTAAAAAGGTGTGACGTGATCATGGTTTTAATTAGCATTTCCCTGATGATTAGTGATACTGAGCATCTTTTCATACACCTGTTGGTCATTTGCATGTCTTCTTTGGAGAAATGTCTATCTGGGTTCTTTTACTATTTTTGAATGGAGTTTATCCATTTTTTTGCTTTTGAGTTGTAGGAGTTCCTTATATTTTTGGATATTAACCCCTCATCAGATATTTGATTTGCAAATATTTTCTCCCCTTCTATTGTTAAATCATTTGTTGATGGTTTCTTTTGTGTACAAATGCTTTTAGTTTGGTGTAATCACACTTTATTTTTGCCTGTGTTTTTGGTATCTTATCCTCCCTCTCTCCCACCCATTGTCCCCCCGAAACATTGCCAAGATTAATGTCAAGGAGGCTTTTTCCTCCAGGAATTGTAGGTCAGGGTAAGAGGAAAAATTAAGTTAAAAGTATAAATATTCTAGGGCTTCCCAGGTGGCTCAGGGTAAGGAATTCGACTGCCAGTGCAGGAGATGCGGGTTCCATCCCTGGGTAGGGAAGATCTCCTGGAGAAGGGAATGGCAACCCACTCCAGTATTCTTGCCTGGGAAATCCCACAGACAGAAGAGCCTGGCAGGCTAGAGTCCACAGGGTTGCAAGAGTCAGACACGACTTAGGGACTAAATAGCAAACAACAATATAAACATTTTCAGGACTATTTCCCACAAAATGTCACTTTGTTTTCTAAAAAAAAAAAAAGGCACAGTAACTGCAGTGTAAGTATACATCACAATTTCTTTATTCATGACTCTGTTGGTGGGCATTTAGGTTGTTTCCATATCTTGGCTATTGTGAATAATATTGCAATGAATGGAAATGCAGGTATCTCTTTAAGATCCTAATAAAAACTCCTTTAGATAAATACCAGAAATGGAACTGTTAGATCATATTGTAGTTGTGTTTCTAATTTTTTAAGGAACCTCCATACTGTTATCCATAATGGTTACATCAATTTACAATGCTACTAAGTGTACCAGGGTCCTCTTCTCTCCATTTCCTCAGCAACATTTATCTTGTGCCTTTTAAAAAGTAATGGCAGCCCTAAAAAGGTGTGACGTGATCATGGTTTTAATTAGCATTTCCCTGATGATTAGTGATACTGAGCATCTTTTCATACACCTGTTGGTCATTTGCATGTCTTCTTTGGAGAAATGTCTATCTGGGTTCTTTTACTATTTTTGAATGGAGTTTATCCATTTTTTTGCTTTTGAGTTGTAGGAGTTCCTTATATTTTTGGATATTAACCCCTCATCAGATATTTGATTTGCAAATATTTTCTCCCCTTCTATTGTTAAATCATTTGTTGATGGTTTCTTTTGTGTACAAATGCTTTTAGTTTGGTGTAATCACACTTTATTTTTGCCTGTGTTTTTGGTATCTTATCCTCCCTCTCTCCCACCCATTGTCCCCCCGAAACATTGCCAAGATTAATGTCAAGGAGGCTTTTTCCTCCAGGAATTGTATGGTTTGGGGTTTTATATTTAGATACTTAATAAATTTTCAGTTGATTTGTCTATATGGTATAAGATACAGGTCCTGTTTCTTTTTTTTTTTTTTTTGCATGTGTATAATAACCACTTTTCCCAACACTGTTTATCCAAGAGACTATCCTTTTACCATTTTGTATTCCTGGTACCCTTGTCAAAGACCAGTTGACCACATGCACACGGATTTACTTCTAGGCTCTCTAGCCTGTTTCATTGGTCTGTGTCTGGTTTTCCGCCAGTACTATACTGCTTTAATTACTAGAGCATTGCAGTGTATTTTAAAAATCAAGTAATGTGATGCCTTCAGATTTGTTCTTGCTCAAAACTACTTTGGCTATTCAGAGTCTTTTGGGGTCTTATAGCAATTTTAAGATATTTTTTTCTATGTCTGTGTAAAATGTCATTCGAATTTTGATAGGGATTGCACTGAAACTGTATATTTCTTTGTGACTCATAGACATTTTTCACAATATTAACTCTTCTAATCCATGACTACAGGATATATTTTCATTTACCTTGTCTTCTTCAATTTCTTTCATCAGCGTTTATAGGTTTAAGTATACTGATCTTTCAAATCCTGGATTAAATTTACTCCTAAGTGTCCTATTCTTTCTGATATTATTGTTCTTTATCTTTTTTAAAGACCTTCTTAATACTTAGCAACACTTTACCAGGTCCTAGAGAGTGATTATAAAAGCAGACTTACTTTACAGATTAATATTATAAATATGTGTTTTGCTAATTTAGATCAAAATTTCTTCTCCAAGTTTTAATCAGTGGTAGTTACAGAATATTTAAATATCTACTCTATCTAGGTGAAAGAGGAATAGGAGTTTGGGATTTGGCTTTTCTTTCTTTATTTATCCATGACTAAATTTATTTCTTAGTATTTTAATTTGAAATATTTTCTCCCCTTCTATTGTTAAATCATTTGTTGATGGTTTCTTTTGTGTACAAATGCTTTTAGTTTGGTGTAATCACACTTTATTTTTGCCTGTGTTTTTGGTATCTTATCCTCCCTCTCTCCCACCCATTGTCCCCCCGAAACATTGCCAAGATTAATGTCAAGGAGGCTTTTTCCTCCAGGAATTGTATGGTTTGGGGTTTTATATTTAGATACTTAATAAATTTTCAGTTGATTTGTCTATATGGTATAAGATACAGGTCCTGTTTCTTTTTTTTTTTTTTTTTGCATGTGTATAATAGCCACTTTTCCCAACACTGTTTATCCAAGAGACTATCCTTTTACCATTTTGTATTCCTGGTACCCTTGTCAAAGACCAGTTGACCACATGCACACGGATTTACTTCTAGGCTCTCTAGCCTGTTTCATTGGTCTGTGTCTGGTTTTCCGCCAGTACTATACTGCTTTAATTACTAGAGCATTGCAGTGTATTTTAAAAATCAAGTAATGTGATGCCTTCAGATTTGTTCTTGCTCAAAACTACTTTGGCTATTCAGAGTCTTTTGGGGTCTTATAGCAATTTTAAGATATTTTTTTCTATGTCTGTGTAAAATGTCATTCGAATTTTGATAGGGATTGCACTGAAACTGTATATTTCTTTGTGACTCATAGACATTTTTCACAATATTAACTCTTCTAATCCATGACTACAGGATATATTTTCATTTACCTTGTCTTCTTCAATTTCTTTCATCAGCGTTTATAGGTTTAAGTATACTGATCTTTCAAATCCTGGATTAAATTTACTCCTAAGTGTCCTATTCTTTCTGATATTATTGTTCTTTATCTTTTTTAAAGACCTTCTTAATACTTAGCAACACTTTACCAGGTCCTAGAGAGTGATTATAAAAGCAGACTTACTTTACAGATTAATATTATAAATATGTGTTTTGCTAATTTAGATCAAAATTTCTTCTCCAAGTTTTAATCAGTGGTAGTTACAGAATATTTAAATATCTACTCTATCTAGGTGAAAGAGGAATAGGAGTTTGGGATTTGGTTTTTCTTTCTTTATTTATCCATGACTAAATTTATTTCTTAGTATTTTAATTGCTAAAGTAATTATTGTTCATGTTAAGATAGTAAAGACAATAATAAAATAAAAGTTTATGTTTAAGAAGTGAAGAACCTTGCCCCTTTCAGGTGCATTATCAAGAAGTATAGCTAATATTTACAGTGTGATGTAAGTCGTTCAAAGGGAATTCCTTAAAAATGTTTTAAAAAGAAGCCCAAGTCAAAATACTTCACAAAAAGTAAATCTCAGGTCCAGATACCTACACTGGTGAGATATACCAAAGATTTAAAAGATAGATTACCACTTTCAGTAACACTTTCAAAAAACAAAGAACCAGGAAACACTTCCCAACTCATTCTATGAGACCAATATCTCCCTGATACCAAAAATAGACAAATATATCACAATAAAAGAAAGCAACAGACTAATATTCTCTATTAATGTAGTAGAAAAATTCCTTAATAAAAGACCTATCAATTCAAATTCAGCAACATATAGAAAGGATTATACACTACAACTATGTGAGATTTATTTCAAGAATACAAAGTTTAATTTATGAATGTCAACAATGTAATCTACCATTTCAGTGAAATAAAAGACAAAAACCATATGATTATCTTAATAGATACAGAAAAGGTATTTGACAAAATGCAACAGTATTCATGATAAAAACACTCAACAAATTAACAAAAGAAAAAAAAAGCAAAAAGAATCAACAAACTATGAAAAGAAGAAAATTTCTTCAATTTTATAAAGAGCAACTAACATCATAGCTAACATCATAGTTAATGATAGAAGACTAGATACTACCCCCAAGATAAGGAAAAAGAAAAGAATGTATGGTCTCATCACTTATATTCAACATTGTATTATAGGGCAATTAGGCAAGAAAGGTAAATAAAAAGCACTCAGATTGGAAAGGAAAGACTAAAACTACATTTTCAGATGATATGACCTTATACATAGAAAATTCTAAGGAATCCACACACAAAAAACAATTAGCTCCAATATGCAAGTTCAACAAGTTTGCAGGTAACAAGACTGTTAGACAAAAGTCCAGTGCATCTATATACTCTAATAACAAATAAACTGAAAATGAAATTAAGAAGGCAGTTCCATTCAGAGTAGCAACAAAGAGAATAAAATACTTGAGAGTAAATCTAACCAAAGTAGTATATAACTTGTACACTGAAAACTACAAAATAACCACCCACTATTCACCAGAGAAGTCCCCTGATACCAACTAGGATGGTTATAATAAAAATAAATGTATGGGCTTCCCTGGTGTTCACCACCAGGACACCACCTTGCAATGCAAGGGGCACCGGTTTGATCCCTGGCCTGGGAAGATTCCACATGCTGCAAAGCGGCTGAACCGATGTGTCCAACTACCGAGCCAGAGCTCTGGAGCGCCTGCACCCAGAGCCGGTGCTCTGCTAAGGGAGAGGCCACTGCGATGGGAGGCCCACACAGGCCAATGAACAAAGATGGATGCAAATAAATAAATGAAAGACCAATAGAAGTGGCCAACAACAACAACAACAATAAAAATAAAACAAATGTACAATACTAGTGTTGGCGAGGTTATGGAGAAGCTGGAAACTTTATATATAAATTGCCAGTGGGAAATGTAAAATGATACAGCCACTGGTATAATCTGGAAGTTCCTCAAAAAGCTAGACTGTTTTATGACCCAGCAATTTCACTAGGTACGTATCTAAGAGAATTGAAACATATATCCACACAAAACTTTGTACGCAAATATTCATAATAACAGTGTTCATAACCAAAAAGTAGAAACAACCTAAATGTCTATTAACCTATGGGTGGCTAAACAGAATATGATATGTCCCTATGGTGGATTATTATTCAGCTATAAAAAAGAACAAAAGCTACAAGATGGATTGAACTTTGAAAACATTATGCTAACTGAAAAAAATAAGATACAAGAGCTACATACCATATATAAACTGTCAAGTAAATATATCAAGACAGAAAATAGATTAGTGACGGCCAGAGACGAGGGAGAGTGGGATTAAGTTCAGATGTTGTTGATGGGTATAGAGTTTCTTTGAGGGGTGATTAAAAGGTTCTGGAACTAGATACTGGTGATGTTTGTACAACTTTGTGAATATGATTTTTTCTAAAAACCTCTGAATTGTCATTTTTAAAAGGTGAATCTTTAGAGTGGGAGATGGGGTGGAGGTTCAAGAGGGAAGGGACGTATGTATACTTATGGCTGATTCATGTGGATGTATGGTAGAAATCAACACAATACTCTAAAGCAATTATTCTCCAGTTAAAAATAAAATAAATTAACCAAACAGGTGAGTCTTATGGCATGCAAATTACATCTCACAAAAGTTGTTATTTTAAAATTAAACAGTGAAAGTGAGTCTTCTTTAAAAGAATTTAAAAGGTAACAATTAGTTAAACAGTTTAAAAAATACTTTAAAATACTTTCTCCTACAGAAAGCAATAATGTTTTGTTTCTAATATAATTTATGGTACAAACTGCAGAAGGAAATAAGGGACCAGCACAATGTCTCTTCTCATTTTTTTTTTCATTTGGTCAGTTCCCTCTTTCCTTCCCTCTCTGCCTCCCTCTACGTTTTCAATAAGAAGAAATTTTCCATATACCTATAACATACACCTACCATATGCTTGAGCTATGAATCTACTTTTGATGCCACAGATATCTTTTTCATAAAAAAGAAGAGTATATTTTAATTTAAAAAGTATGTAAGAATATAAAGTGATACTTACTTATGGTATCTAAGTCCCAATATGTTATATCAGATTTAATTATACCATATATCCACACAAAACTTTGTACGCAAATATTCATAATAACAGTGTTCATAACCAAAAAGTAGAAACAACCTAAATGTCTATTAACCTATGGGTGGCTAAACAGAATATGATATGTCCCTATGGTGGATTATTATTCAGCTATAAAAAAGAACAAAAGCTACAAGATGGATTGAACTTTGAAAACATTATGCTAACTGAAAAAAATAAGATACAAGAGCTACATACCATATATAAACTGTCAAGTAAATATATCAAGACAGAAAATAGATTAGTGACGGCCAGAGACGAGGGAGAGTGGGATTAAGTTCAGATGTTGTTGATGGGTATAGAGTTTCTTTGAGGGGTGATTAAAAGGTTCTGGAACTAGATACTGGTGATGTTTGTACAACTTTGTGAATATGATTTTTTCTAAAAACCTCTGAATTGTCATTTTTAAAAGGTGAATCTTTAGAGTGGGAGATGGGGTGGAGGTTCAAGAGGGAAGGGACGTATGTATACTTATGGCTGATTCATGTGGATGTATGGTAGAAATCAACACAATACTCTAAAGCAATTATTCTCCAGTTAAAAATAAAATAAATTAACCAAACAGGTGAGTCTTATGGCATGCAAATTACATCTCACAAAAGTTGTTATTTTAAAATTAAACAGTGAAAGTGAGTCTTCTTTAAAAGAATTTAAAAGGTAACAATTAGTTAAACAGTTTAAAAAATACTTTAAAATACTTTCTCCTACAGAAAGCAATAATGTTTTGTTTCTAATATAATTTATGGTACAAACTGCAGAAGGAAATAAGGGACCAGCACAATGTCTCTTCTCATTTTTTTTTTCATTTGGTCAGTTCCCTCTTTCCTTCCCTCTCTGCCTCCCTCTACGTTTTTCAATAAGAAGAAATTTTCCATATACCTATAACATACACCTACCATATGCTTGAGCTATGAATCTACTTTTGATGCCACAGATATCTTTTTCATAAAAAAGAAGAGTATATTTTAATTTAAAAAGTATGTAAGAATATAAAGTGATACTTACTTATGGTATCTAAGTCCCAATATGTTATATCAGATTTAATTATACCATATGCATTTTCAGCTTCCACTTGAATGCTGCAATTTTCTGGTGTTGTTAATTTTAAATAAAAAGAGCATGAAGGACCATTTTCACCTGAAGAACAGCAAGTGTCATTTTCACGTGAATAAAACCTTTGAAGGAAAAAATGATAAAACATGAGTTTAGTACAGCAGTTTAGAAACATGATCATACTTAGTGTATTAAGCATTTATTTGGTAGCTTTATTTTGGGCCTCTCTTGGGAACTGTATAGTCCAGAGATTGATGTCTACATCTCCAGATTACTTCCTCATCTTCAAGGAGAAATAAAAGTTATCATGGAGACCTTCTTCAGAACTCTGTAAGTCCATCAAAAGCTACATTCATATAATGCATTTCTTATTGATAAGAAACAATGGATAAGCTCCTGAGAAAATCCCAGATTCTAACCTTGAGAACTTATTCTTAAAAGAAAAAAATTCAAAAAAAAAGAAAAAGTATTTGCTAAATAAATTACAGTAGATACATAAAAAGAATTTTAAATGATAGCTTTTAATACAATTATATTTACTGATATGGAAAGATACCTATACAGTATTAGTGGTGACAAAAGTAAGATATATATTATGCGAAGAGTGATTACATATATATAAACTTATATATTTACATATCTCTTCTTAACGGTGTCTAGAAAGGTCCTTATTAAAATGTTAAAAATTGTTACCTTTGGTTGTGGGATTTTGGGTGATTTTTTACATTGTTCATATTTTTCAGATCAAATTTTTTGCCATTGGTATATATTGTTTTCAGAAAACTCATTAATATTATTTTCCCACATAGATAATTTAAACCCTATCAAGCTGTAACTTAATCAAAACAACTATACATTGTGGTAGGAATCAAGTAGGTGGATATTGTTATAGTCCTCTGGGAACTATGTGGGAGATGAAAAGAACAGAAAAGGGGGCCTACTTTGTAAGGGTTTGCAAAGGCTGAGGTGAGAAGCAGAGACTGAGCATACAGAAACATAAAATCATGGAATCTTGAAAACAGGAAGTATCTTGGGATTTTCCACAGTTATCACAGAATGCAAAAATGGCCTACAGGGCACGGTGTCATGGTTACAAGCATAGGCTCTGGAAACAGACCAAGTCTGAACACCCTGGCTTTGCTTCTTTAACCCTAGACCCTGTGCAGGTTTCTTAAACTCCCTGTGCCTTAGTTTTCTCATCTCTAAAAGGAGACTAGTCATATAGAATAGGGTTTTTATGAGGATGAAATGAGCTAATACACATAGTATACCTTAAAATATCAGGCGTATGGTCTGAATGTGAGATGCTATTAGTAGTAGTAATAATACTATTAATATAGTTGAATTTTCTTACATGTATTTATGCTATACCCTTCAAGAAATAGCCTTTCTCCTGCTTTCTACATGGACAGAGAGTGCCTTCAAGTCTCAGTTCAAAAGTTACTATTTCTGAGAAGGCATCCCAACTCTATCTTCCCTGAGGAAAAATCCCTACGGTTTCTAGACCTCAGCAGGTTTTGTGTTCATTCCACTGAACCACTGTAATCTGTTCTCAGAGACGATCCACGAGGAAATCTTTCTGTTTTGCCTGGAAGTGATATTCTCAGTGGAGAAACACAAAAATACAGCCTCGCCTGGGAATCCTGGAGAGCCTAGCAAGGCTGCAGGCATCAAGGAGGGACTGTGTAGGTATAGCCTGAGGACACTCAGGCATTTGCTGACCGAAACTTTACATACTTATTAAAATGTTAAAATTGTTACCTTTGGTTGTGGGATTTTGGGTGATTTTTACATTGTTCATATTTTCAGATCAAATTTTTTGCCATTGGTATATATTGTTTTCAGAAAACTCATTAATATTATTTTCCCACATAGATAATTTAAACCCTATCAAGCTGTAACTTAATCAAAACAACTATACATTGTGGTAGGAATCAAGTAGGTGGATATTGTTATAGTCCTCTGGGAACTATGTGGGAGATGAAAAGAACAGAAAAGGGGGCCTACTTTGTAAGGGTTTGCAAAGGCTGAGGTGAGAAGCAGAGACTGAGCATACAGAAACATAAAATCATGGAATCTTGAAAACAGGAAGTATCTTGGGATTTTCCACAGTTATCACAGAATGCAAAAATGGCCTACAGGGCACGGTGTCATGGTTACAAGCATAGGCTCTGGAAACAGACCAAGTCTGAACACCCTGGCTTTGCTTCTTTAACCCTAGACCCTGTGCAGGTTTCTTAAACTCCCTGTGCCTTAGTTTTCTCATCTCTAAAAGGAGACTAGTCATATAGAATAGGGTTTTTATGAGGATGAAATGAGCTAATACACATAGTATACCTTAAAATATCAGGCGTATGGTCTGAATGTGAGATGCTATTAGTAGTAGTAATAATACTATTAATATAGTTGAATTTTCTTACATGTATTTATGCTATACCCTTCAAGAAATAGCCTTTCTCCTGCTTTCTACATGGACAGAGAGTGCCTTCAAGTCTCAGTTCAAAAGTTACTATTTCTGAGAAGGCATCCCAACTCTATCTTCCCTGAGGAAAAATCCCTACGGTTTCTAGACCTCAGCAGGTTTTGTGTTCATTCCACTGAACCACTGTAATCTGTTCTCAGAGACGATCCACGAGGAAATCTTTCTGTTTTGCCTGGAAGTGATATTCTCAGTGGAGAAACACAAAAATACAGCCTCGCCTGGGAATCCTGGAGAGCCTAGCAAGGCTGCAGGCATCAAGGAGGGACTGTGTAGGTATAGCCTGAGGACACTCAGGCATTTGCTGACCCGTCTTTTAAATCATCTCTTTGACATACTTATTGATATATCTGCATTACAAAAAATATTGCCTGCTTTCTTTCCTTTTTTCTACTGTAAAATATGAGGTGGACCTCCTTTACAATACTCATTACTAATTTCCAAGAAAAGAAAATAAAGTGAAGTATACACAAGATTTGGTATTTAAAAACAAAACAAAAGCATGAAACCATAACCTCTCTTTCTGACATGGAAAAGACTTAAATATCATCCTTTCATAGTTCCCAACACAGACCTCCTTATTCCTGGGGAAGTATGAAGGATATGATGGGTTTCAAGAGCTACTTTCAAAATTTAAAAAATATTCCTTTATATACTCACTAAAATATGTAGTTTTTGACCAGAATTACAATTTTTAAATTTTATAATTTTTATTCTAATAGAATAAAATAGAAAGTAAAAAGGAAGACTTAATGTAGTAAAAAAAAAAAAAAAAAAGACATCTTTCTCCTGGTTGAATACTGTCTGTCATGGGTCACACAGCAAATTAGTGGCAGACTGAAGTAAACCTGCTCTTAGTTCTGAGTTTATAACCCTACTTATTGTATCTGAGTTCATGAAGAAGGAATAGTTTTACAACACATTCTGGAAAGAGGAAGCATATAGCTGAATATAATAAACAAGCAGATTTTCCCCACTGTATTTGTAACTAAAGACTAGTCTCAGCCAGCCTCACAGCTCTAGGAGGTCACCTAACCACTCCCCTCCCCACCCTCTGTAGCTGCAGATCCTGTCAGCATGGCTGCAAATAATCAAGATGTCATCCTAGCCACTGGATGCAAATAATGGTCATCTAGAAGCTATAACTGAGAAAACATTTTACTTTATAAGTGACTTAGTAAAAGCGGGGGACCCTGCCTCTCCACTTACTCCCATTAAGTACACATAAGCTCCCATACTCACAACACTCTCCTGACTCTGTATAATGTAAAATTAGCTTCTTTCTCTGGACTCCAAGTGCAAGTAAAATTTTCCTGATAGTAGAAGACGCAAGAAATGTTCTCAGGCTTAGCTGGCAGAACTAGAAAAATACAAACACAATAACTTTAGTGCATGATATATATTTCAAGCATTGAACAGTTTGATGAAAACAGACTGATCAAAAGCTGGATTTCTTGGTAAGTTACTACATATAATAGGTTCTCCTTATTAGGGCGATGGAGAGAATCTAACTCCATCTCTTCAGTTACCCTCTTTAAAGAGCTAGATTTTAACTTAAAACAAACAAACAAAAAAAACCTTATATTTGTATTCAAGGAAGTCCCTACCAGATAAGAAGTAAGAAGTCCATCACTTGTAGCAAGTGAAATATTGGAGCAAGGGAGTGAAAGGAAGACAAAGAGCGCAGATGTCAATATTCTCGGTGGAACAGTACAATCATGCAGATGAATCTGAAGAACCAAGATCGTTTGGGCTGGTGGCCTGTTTCACCAGGCACAGCAAGTCTAGTCGGAGCCTCGTGTTCCACTCAGCACCAACTCCAGAACGACATGGAAGTCTAACACTGTACTGCAGAGGGTGGGCTGGGGAAGCTCTTCAGGTGAGCTCTGTACAGGTGAGAGTAGCAAACAGGGATTCAGAAGTCTCCACTATCTCAGGGTGAGGAACTGTGGCTGGGTGTAGATGTGTGGGACTCAGGCCTGGGATTCAGATGAGACTGGGTATATTGAGGGTGGTATGGCCATAGACCAGGCCCGGGATTTAGATGAAAAGGCTTCAGTGCATAGGGAAACCTCAAGACATCAGGCAAACAGCTGGGGCATGAACTTCAGGAGTAGGTTTGTGCATGATTCCCCAAAGTCCAGGCAAAGCTGGCTGCCCGGGAGCAGATAACAGAGAAGGATAAGACCCCAGCAGACAGTCTAGATAAGAAGAAGAGGGAAACAAAGGCTTGCTCACATGGATTTAGGAGCCCAGGACTCTTAAGTTACATAAATCCTGCTCACCCATATAACTCGAGAAAACAGTGCTAAGGGTACCCATATAAAAGCTCCCATACTCACAACACTCTCCTGACTCTGTATAATGTAAAATTAGCTTCTTTCTCTGGACTCCAAGTGCAAGTAAAATTTTCCTGATAGTAGAAGACGCAAGAAATGTTCTCAGGCTTAGCTGGCAGAACTAGAAAAATACAAACACAATAACTTTAGTGCATGATATATATTTCAAGCATTGAACAGTTTGATGAAAACAGACTGATCAAAAGCTGGATTTCTTGGTAAGTTACTACATATAATAGGTTCTCCTTATTAGGGCGATGGAGAGAATCTAACTCCATCTCTTCAGTTACCCTCTTTAAAGAGCTAGATTTTAACTTAAAACAAACAAACAAAAAAAACCTTATATTTGTATTCAAGGAAGTCCCTACCAGATAAGAAGTAAGAAGTCCATCACTTGTAGCAAGTGAAATATTGGAGCAAGGGTGAAAGGAAGACAAAGAGCGCAGATGTCAATATTCTCGGTGGAACAGTACAATCATGCAGATGAATCTGAAGAACCAAGATCGTTTGGGCTGGTGGCCTGTTTCACCAGGCACAGCAAGTCTAGTCGGAGCCTCGTGTTCCACTCAGCACCAACTCCAGAACGACATGGAAGTCTAACACTGTACTGCAGAGGGTGGGCTGGGGAAGCTCTTCAGGTGAGCTCTGTACAGGTGAGAGTAGCAAACAGGGATTCAGAAGTCTCCACTATCTCAGGGTGAGGAACTGTGGCTGGGTGTAGATGTGTGGGACTCAGGCCTGGGATTCAGATGAGACTGGGTATATTGAGGGTGGTATGGCCATAGACCAGGCCCGGGATTTAGATGAAAAGGCTTCAGTGCATAGGGAAACCTCAAGACATCAGGCAAACAGCTGGGGCATGAACTTCAGGAGTAGGTTTGTGCATGATTCCCCAAAGTCCAGGCAAAGCTGGCTGCCCGGGAGCAGATAACAGAGAAGGGATAAGACCCCAGCAGACAGTCTAGAGAAGAACAAGAGGGAAACAAAGGCTTGCTCACATGGATTTAGGAGCCCAGGACTCTGAAGTTACATAAATCCTGCTCACCCATACCCAGACACCACCCTAAGGAGGAGCGTAGGGAGAGGCAGAAACTGTACAACAGCATAGTTACCCCCGGAGAGACTGAATCAGCTGAAAGCCACCATAAATCAGAAGAAACTGAGACAATGTTAAAAATTCAGCCCTGCCTAGCTTTCCAGGGGAGCAGAGACTTCAAAAAATTGACCAGCTTAATCATAGAAAATAAAGATGTTATAAATTTTTCTGCATATCTAACTAATGTATACACTTCAACTCTTCCAGAGGTAACGTCTTCTAACAGGAAGTCAGCTGTAAATGGTTTCAGAATGGGTACTGTTCTCTGTTTTGTTTAGATTTGGAACTTTGGGGATTTGTATATTCATTCATAGTCTTCTCTGGTGGCTCATATGGTAAAGAATCTGCCTGAAATGTGGGAGACATTGGTCTATTAAATGAGAATTATCCACATACGTAAAGCAGCCCCTGGGAGTGACAAACGAAAATGAGAGGAGCAAGGGGGCCTTCATATTGTGTCCACATTTCCAGCTTTTTCCTGAGAAGCCTTCTTTTGAACTCTGCATAGAAACCAGACCCTGACAACACCCACTAGTCAAAAGTTAAGTCCATGACTTTCTATCTATGATATTCACATGCTGAGAACCATGACAAAGTTGGTGATCTTCAAGTCCAAATGCTTTAAAAAAACCAAAGTTAATTGACCTGAATCAAAGAATACTGCATATTACATGAAGATTAGAAGGTAGATCAGTAATCCAGTAATTCCTCAAAGAGCCTACACAGTTGGAAAATATTCCCTGAGGATTCCTCAGGACAGCAAGCAGACTATTGACAGATAACACACTTTACAACTGTCAGTGGGAACATGCAAAATTCTATAAGAGGGTGAGCCAAGGGTTAGCCAACAGTGTCCCCAGAGGAATGACTTTCATACTGACTGACTCACTCCCTGGCTCAGAGGTTTTGGCTGTGTGCATTGTGTGCACATGTGGGTCTATCTTTAGTCCTCTGGCCAAGTTTCTTACAAATAGTCATCCAAAGCTAGCCTGACCTCCACCCTCCATTTCACTCACACCCAGCACATGAACTCTTAGCAGGATTTCAAAGTTGATCATTGGTTAGAAGGCAAGGAAATAAGACACCTTTCCCTGTGTCCTCAGAACAGTCTTTAGCATTGTGCTATTCTCATTATGACCCCCTACAGTCACATGTTAATTCCACCTTCATTCTTGGCCTACTTTGCATTGGCTGAATCCAAAGCCAGCCACCCAAACAACAACAACAACAATAATGTAGGACTAGATCTTCGTGGATACAAGTATATCCCCATAGAAACTTGGTGAACCTTGGTCTTTACTATTCTTTCTTGAATATCTCTCCTTTGCTTTTTCAGAAGCTTTGCTTAATACCTATAAAAAACACAAGTCTGAAGGGAGTCAAACAGGTGAGAGTAGCAAACAGGGATTCGGAAGTCTCTGCTATCTCAATGTGAGGAACTGTGGCTGGGTGTAGATGTGTGGGACTCAGGACTGGTTACCAGACCCATCAGTGTCATCAGAAGAAAAGGAAATAATTCTACAAATGATTTTCCATTCCACCTGAGCTTTTTTTATGGAGCTATATTCATTTTACTCTCACTGTTTGGTATATGGCAAGACAGAAATATTCTTGCAGAGGTCACTTGATATTGGTATAGGGAAGGAAATTTTTCTTTTCCCTTTTACCCTCCTAAATTCTCCAGCTGGGGCCCTGTAAAATTAAACTGACAAAAGACAGATTAGTAAGAGGAAAAATAGTATGTTAATGCATGCAGTGAAATTATACAGTATATCATTATGGAATAAGAATGGTGTAAGTAAATGAAAGGTGGTAAAAGAAGACACAAGACTGGAAAAGACAAGTCAAGGGAAAAGGTGTCATGAGACTCATAAGTAGAACTGTAAATTGGATAAATGGAAGCAACTGTTGATTTCTGCAGTGACTGGAAGAGACTGACTGAGATGGAGACACACAGGCCTATCTGCCTGTATCATCTACCAAGCTCTGGGATGTCACAGGTGTTCAATCCAAGCCACAACAGAAGTCTGGAAGACATTCTCATTATCTCTGGATCACAACTGCCTTCTGGGCGACCTCCAATTACTACATGTTATGGGCTGAATTGTGTCCCTCTCCCCAAATCTCATATGTTGAAGACCTAACCTCTCTCTGCCGTGCCTCAGAAGGGGACTACATTTGGAAATAGGGCATGTAAAGAAATATTAACTAAAATGAGGTCATTAGAGTGGATCCTAATTCAATCTGACTGGTGTCCTTGTAAGAGATTAAGATACACAGAGGGATGACCATGTGAAGAGGCAGCAAGAAGATGATGATCCACAAGTCAGGGAGAGAGGTGTCAGAGAAAATCAACTCTATGACACCTTAACCTTGGCCTTCCAGCCTCCAGAACTGTGAAAAGGTAAACTTCCATTGGTTAGGCCATCCAATCTGTGGTATTCTGTTACAGCAGTCTGAGTATACCAATACATATACTACATGTCTTCTCTATCTTCCTGATCACCACTTCTTTCAATCTTGTCTTATTTTTCTAACATAATATTTCATCTAAGTAGAACATCTTACATCTGCAATGTATTCTATGGGTATTAGGCCCATTGTTTTTTTCTTTAAAAAAATTTTTTTTGGTGGGGGGCGGGTTGGGGAGGGAGAGGGGCAGGCGGGCCACTTCTGTTGGTCTTTCATTTCTCTATTTTCATCCATCTTTGTTCCTTGGCCTGTGTGGGCCTCCCATCGCAGTGGCCTCTGTTGTCGCAGAGCACCGGCTCTGGGTGCATGCTCTTCAGAGCTCCGGCTCGGTAATTGGACAAATCGGTCCAGCCACTCTGCGGCACATGGGATCCTCCCAGGCCAGGGATCAAACCGGGGACCCTTGCACTGCAAGGCGGTGTCCTTACCCACTGGACCACCAGGGAAGCCCAGGCTCATTGTTTTGAGTTAGACCACTGTACAAACATGTTGTTTCATTTCCTTTATATCCTTGGAATTTATGGCAAATAGTGGGAAAATGGCAGCGTATACCCATTGTACACTCTAAGGAATTGCCCATTTTCTGCAGTGACTGAAAACTGACTGAGATGGAGACACACAGGCCTATCTGCCTGTATCATCTACCAAGCTCTGGGATGTCACAGGTGTTCAATCCAAGCCACAACAGAAGTCTGGAAGACATTCTCATTATCTCTGGATCACAACTGCCTTCTGGGCGACCTCCAATTACTACATGTTATGGGCTGAATTGTGTCCCTCTCCCCAAATCTCATATGTTGAAGACCTAACCTCTCTCTGCCGTGCCTCAGAAGGGGACTACATTTGGAAATAGGGCATGTAAAGAAATATTAACTAAAATGAGGTCATTAGAGTGGATCCTAATTCAATCTGACTGGTGTCCTTGTAAGAGATTAAGATACACAGAGGGATGACCATGTGAAGAGGCAGCAAGAAGATGATGATCCACAAGTCAGGGAGAGAGGTGTCAGAGAAAATCAACTCTATGACACCTTAACCTTGGCCTTCCAGCCTCCAGAACTGTGAAAAGGTAAACTTCCATTGGTTAGGCCATCCAATCTGTGGTATTCTGTTACAGCAGTCTGAGTATACCAATACATATACTACATGTCTTCTCTATCTTCCTGATCACCACTTCTTTCAATCTTGTCTTATTTTTCTAACATAATATTTCATCTAAGTAGAACATCTTACATCTGCAATGTATTCTATGGGTATTAGGCCCATTGTTTTTTTCTTTAAAAAAATTTTTTTTGGTGGGGGGCGGGTTGGGGAGGGAGAGGGGCAGGCGGGCCACTTCTGTTGGTCTTTCATTTCTCTATTTTCATCCATCTTTGTTCCTTGGCCTGTGTGGGCCTCCCATCGCAGTGGCCTCTGTTGTCGCAGAGCACCGGCTCTGGGTGCATGCTCTTCAGAGCTCCGGCTCGGTAATTGGACAAATCGGTCCAGCCACTCTGCGGCACATGGGATCCTCCCAGGCCAGGGATCAAACCGGGGACCCTTGCACTGCAAGGCGGTGTCCTTACCCACTGGACCACCAGGGAAGCCCAGGCTCATTGTTTTGAGTTAGACCACTGTACAAACATGTTGTTTCATTTCCCTTTATATCCTTGGAATTTATGGCAAATAGTGGGAAAATGGCAGGTATTTTTTATGTCTGTGTTTTATATGAGACCAATGCCTTTAACACAGAAATTGTCAAGATAGGCACGTACTACTACTCTAGACGAGTGAATTTTGACCTTCAGAGTCATATTTCCCTTTTAAAATATGATAGATCATCTTGTCAAATATGTACATGCATAAATATATATCAACATGCACTACACTGCCACACAAATTCAGGGAGTTCACAAATTCCCAATTGTCCATCCATGTGTACCCATGTCTAGGTGTCCATTTATTCTCAAGTTAACAATTCTTACCAAAAGAAGGAAAAAAAATCACATAATCCATAAAAGGGCACCGACCTACCTGTCAGGCCAAATTTGCAGAGCAGAGGGAGTGTCCACAGTGTCCAGGCCCACATTTTCCCCACGTAAGGCAGGGAGGCTGGAAAGAGAAAAGAAAATATTATCAGTCAAGAGTCAGTTTGCTTCCTGTCTCTTTTCAACAGCTCTATTTCTAGTGACAAACAGATTCTGGGAACTTTGAGGAAAGGTATTCTATTTTATGTAGTTTATGTTACCCTCTATTTTTTTTTTAAAGATTTATTTATTTATTTATTTCGGTGGGGGTGGGGTGGGGAGGGAGGGGAGCAGGCGGGTCACTTCTATTGGTCTTTCATTTGTCCATTTTCATCCATCTTTGTTCTTTTGTCCCGTGTGGGCCTCCCATTGCGGCGGCCTCTGTTGTCTCAGAGTGCCGGCTCTGGGCGCATACACTCCAGAGCTCCGGCTCGGTAAATGGACACATCAGTCCAGCCGCTCCGCGGCACGTGGGATCTTCCCAGGCCAGGGCTCGAACCGGCGCCCCTTGCACTGCAAGGCAGTGTCTTTACCCACTGGACCACCAGGGAAGCCCTCTATTTGGTTTTATTTATTTAGTTAGCATCACATAGATCCCTCTCTGATTATTCCATCACTCCAGTCAACATTTTCTGTCCAGTTAATTCTACTATATAATACAAAAAGTATACTAGCCATCAAGAATACACTCCAGGAAAAGAGTACTGTTCTCCAGTCTCTGCCTCAGTTCCTGAGCACACTTGCTAAATGGCACATCTCATAATTTCCCAAAAGAGACCATGCAATTTCACATCTCCCTGCTTTGTCTATGTGGTTCCTTCTCCTAGAATGTCCTTTCCTCCTTATTTCTGATAAATTAATCCATCCTTCCAGACTTCGCTGAAGGCTAAACCTCTCCAGACATCAACCCTGAACTCCTAGACAGACTCAGCCAGCCAGTCCACCCCTGGGCCCCACTCACCCTCCTTGCCATGTACACCGTAGTACACCGCACACAAAACGACCTTTAGTAGTTTACCTGTTAGCTTCTCTATAGATAGGAAGCTTCTGAAGAGTGGAGCTCCTCTAATTCCTCTATGAAGACTTAGTGTTGAAGGCAGTGCCTAGCATCTGGCAGACATTCAGTATTTGTGGAATAGTTAGAATAAAAAGGCTGCTGGCTCATCTAATCCCAGATAAGATGATGAGATCATCTAAGGATAAAGCAAACATAAAGACAATACCTCACTTTCAGAAACGAATGATACTACGATTTCAGTTGACATATCATTATAGGGGGAGAAAAAGGAGAGTTCACAGCCAAATAAATCATTTTATAAAAGGTCACGTGCAGCATTTCTGTATAAAAATCACAGGGATAACATTTTCTCACACATAAACCAGCTGAAACACCTAACTGAAAGTGCCTAAGGCAAAGCAAAGCAGAGTGAGAACTTGGATCCATAGTAATAGAAACACCATTATGAAACAATGAGAGTGGTTACATAACAGTAATAGTCAGTGCCTGTTACTCAAGAGCTATGGCTAACATTCCTAAAAACAACCATTTTTATTTAAATGAATATAAAACTTAAAGGGCTGATTTTTACATTTTTCAATGAAGAATAAATGTTCTTTGAAAAATGATAATAACAATAACAGAATTTTTTTTTGTCTCAAAGCCAAAAAAAAGTGGGAATCTAAGTTCTCGAACCAGAGATAGAACTCGTGCCCCCTGCAATGAAAGTTCAGAATCCGAGCCATTGGACTGATAGGGAATTTTTTAACATCCAACTATTCACAATATTGTCTTAATTGTCTCCAGTTCTTAGCCACAGACACACCTTTACAAGTTCTAAAAGCATATTGGAAAGGGAGGGAGGCCCAATCATGAAGACTCTATTAAAGCATGATGCTGACTGTCTCAATAATTGCATAAATAAATAATTACAGGTGCTAAAGCTCAAATTGTTATTCTAACACGGGGTTTTACATTTAAAAATCTTATCAGTATTAAATATTGAACATCTTTATATCAAATGTTTTAATTAATTGTAAATTATTGCTTGGTTCCATTATAGTGAGAATACTCCCCTGTTATTTGTGAAGTTTTAAGTCTTAACAAAAAGCAGTAGTACTGGGCTTCCCTGGTGGTCCAGTGGGAAAGGACATCGCCTTGCAGTGCAAGGGGTGCTGATTTAATCTCTGGCCTGGGAAGATCCCATGTGCCACAGAGTGGCTGGATCAACGTGTCCAACTACCGAGAAGGAGCTCTGGAGTGCATGCACCCAAAGCCAGTGCTCTGAAGCGAGAGAGGCCACTGCGATGGGAGGCCCACACAGGCCAAAGAACAAAGACAGATGAAAATAAATAAATGAAAGACCAATAGAAGTGGCCCCCCAAAATAAAAAAACCCACCAGTATTAAATTGTAATCAGAGACATAGCTGCAGAAGGAAAAATGGTTGAGAACCACTGATCTACCTGCAACAGCAGAAGCAAGGATAGTAATAGCAAATGTCACCTGCTAAGTGCTGTACTTACAGCAGTGCAAGGAGAGCACAGAATGCCCAAAGAGAGGAAGCAGCTGACAATGCCTTAACACCTGTTTGTTCTCCAGTGACTTTTTCACTTCCCCTCACATACCAGAGAACCATCACTCGTAACTGTGTATGGTAGCAAATGCAAACAAATGTGAGCCACCCTCTAGGAACTTAGAAGTAAGTTCAGTTGAGAGATCAACTAGCAAAATCTGTGCACAAAGGTAATCCTAATTAACCAGGAGTAAATCAAGACAAGAACGTAAAATGATACTTGATCTTGAGTTCAATCCAGACTCCTTCCAAGGAGGCCTGGGTATAAACTCAAGAGAGATGTGTCTGGAAAATAAACATTGTCATTTAGTTGCAGGAATCAATTCAACTAATTGTATCCTAAATGGAAGGAAATTTTGGGAACAGAATGGAGAGGTCACCTCAGAAAAACAGTTGGCAGTGTTCATCAGTACTATCCACGGAAGGAAACTGCAAAGTTCTCCAGCTGAAACACAGTTGACCGTGAACAATGCAGAGGTTAGGGGCACAAGCCCTTCACACAGTCAGAAGTCCACTCACTTAACTTCTGTCCATAGACAAAATTCCTTCCCATCTGAGGTTCCACATCCTTGGATTCAACCAACCACAAACAGCATAGTACGACAGTATTTACTACTGAAATCAAGTCCATATGTAAGTGGGTCCACACAGTTTGTCTGACCCACGTTGTTCAAGAGTCAGCTATATTCTATAACAGGGCAACCATCAGACCCCACCACAGCCTTGATGAAAAATACTCAAAACCCAAAAGTTCCATGATAGCTCTGATTCTGTGAAGCTATTTCTGATTAGTAATTCAGCAGAAGTTAAGATTCTGAACAAAGAATGTAAGCTTTCTGGTTATTAGAAAAGAATAAGAAAGCCGCAAAGACCAATAGAAGTGGCCCCCCATAATAAAAAAACCCACCAGTATTAAATTGTAATCAGAGACATAGCTGCAGAAGGAAAAATGGTTGAGAACCACTGATCTACCTGCAACAGCAGAAGCAAGGATAGTAATAGCAAATGTCACCTGCTAAGTGCTGTACTTACAGCAGTGCAAGGAGAGCACAGAATGCCCAAAGAGAGGAAGCAGCTGACAATGCCTTAACACCTGTTTGTTCTCCAGTGACTTTTTCACTTCCCCTCACATACCAGAGAACCATCACTCGTAACTGTGTATGGTAGCAAATGCAAACAAATGTGAGCCACCCTCTAGGAACTTAGAAGTAAGTTCAGTTGAGAGATCAACTAGCAAAATCTGTGCACAAAGGTAATCCTAATTAACCAGGAGTAAATCAAGACAAGAACGTAAAATGATACTTGATCTTGAGTTCAATCCAGACTCCTTCCAAGGAGGCCTGGGTATAAACTCAAGAGAGATGTGTCTGGAAAATAAACATTGTCATTTAGTTGCAGGAATCAATTCAACTAATTGTATCCTAAATGGAAGGAAATTTTGGGAACAGAATGGAGAGGTCACCTCAGAAAAACAGTTGGCAGTGTTCATCAGTACTATCCACGGAAGGAAACTGCAAAGTTCTCCAGCTGAAACACAGTTGACCGTGAACAATGCAGAGGTTAGGGGCACAAGCCCTTCACACAGTCAGAAGTCCACTCACTTAACTTCTGTCCATAGACAAAATTCCTTCCCATCTGAGGTTCCACATCCTTGGATTCAACCAACCACAAACAGCATAGTACGACAGTATTTACTACTGAAATCAAGTCCATATGTAAGTGGGTCCACACAGTTTGTCTGACCCACGTTGTTCAAGAGTCAGCTATATTCTATAACAGGGCAACCATCAGACCCCACCACAGCCTTGATGAAAAATACTCAAAACCCAAAAGTTCCATGATAGCTCTGATTCTGTGAAGCTATTTCTGATTAGTAATTCAGCAGAAGTTAAGATTCTGAACAAAGAATGTAAGCTTTCTGGTTATTAGAAAAGAATATCTCTCCTTTGTTTAAATACATCAGTCTCATGAAGTCTACATGAGGTAATCAATCTCTCTAAATCTGAGCAATTATGGGTGCAGTAAGACTATGGGTTATAGAAAATTCATGAAGATTATCCTGTGCTCTTAAGGAGAACCATCGAACTACTTTCATTGCCTGGGTTACCAGCCCTAACTTTTAAAATACAGAAGCTCTGAATAGTTTCCTCCACTAAGAGGGCTGCTGCTGCTGTCTAGTCACTCCAGTCATGCCCGACTCTATGTGATCCCACGGAGCAGCCCATGAGGCTCTGCTGTCCATGGAATTCTCCAGGCAAGACCACTGGAGAGGGTTGCCATGCCCTCTTCCAGGGGGACCTTCCCAACCCAGGGATGGAAACTGGGTCTCCCAGATTCCTCACCACTGAGCCATCAGGGAAGCTTAGATATATATATATATATATATATATATATATATATAAAAGACCCCATGGACTGTAGCTTGCCAGGCTTCTCCATCCATGGAATTTTCCAAGCAAGAACACTGAGTGGGTTGCTCATTTCCTTTTCCTACTAAGAGGGCACTTCCTAGAAATACAGAGTTTCTCATTAGTGGTACCTGATTTGAATACATCATGAACTCTGCAATTCTCAAACAACACTATGAATATTCCATGCTGAATCAAAGGACTGAAAATATAAAGCAATGCTACTTAAGTAATTTGTAGTGTCTTATCCTTAAAGTAGCAGTTATTGTTAGGAGTATAATGACTGGAAGTGAATCCAACCAGTTATTGCTGGCTATAGCAATGGCTGGAGACAAGGTAAGAGAGAGAAAGCAAAGGAAGAGACACTGCCCCTGCCAGCTGATGTTAAGTGATCCCTTCCTCCTCACCTTCTGTCTCCTGTGACCCAAGCAAAAGCAACAGCGTGGCTGTTCTACTCTAGCAATCTCCCATTACACACACAGACAAGCACCACCACACCCCACACACAAGCTGTCCTTTCACAATTCAGTTCTCACTCAAGACTGTGTCCTTGATGCTGTTTTTACCTGATTGCACAAAAATGTATCGCTATATTTCTCCCAGGGCTGGCATTGCTTTCCTTCCTTCATTCATACATTCACTCAGTTAATATATGTTGATACCCATTCTGTGTCACAAACTGTCCAGAGAGTAGAACTGGGTTATTAAAGAATTGGCAAAGAAGTAAATTCTAGGGATAGCAATATACTTTTCAGCTGAATTATATAAAATTGCTATTTTCATAAGTTTAAAATAGTCAAATTTGGCAATTTCAGCCTAATAAACTAAGAGTATCTTTTCTTTTTGGGTGAGGAAATGCTCACATACCTTGTCTAAGATGAGATTAAGAGCTCTCAGCATGGTGAATATAGTTAATATTGTATTGTATATATGAAAGCAGCTACGACAGTGGATCTTAAAAGTTTTCATCACAAGAAAAAAGTTTTGTAACTACGTATGGTTATACATATTACCTTAACTAGACTTACTGTGGTGATCAGGTCACACTACACACAGATATTCAGTTATACTGTCTGTACACCTGAAACTAACATAATAAGTCAATTATGTCTTAATTATTTTTAAAAAGAGCTATCAGAAAAATACATTCAGTCTATAAACCTATTTGAGGTTCAGGCTGCCTTCACACAATGAACATTTTGAGACGGCCAGCCACAAGATTGGCAAAATCACAGTTATGATGTCATAGTGAGAGTCTACAAAGTGCTAATTGCATTACACAAATTACATCTGTCCTTCTTAAAATCCCTGCAGAGTTGGTATTATTATCCCTATTTTACAGATATGGAAGCTGAGACTCAGCAATATCTTGCAGTCAGTTCAAAAATTCCATACTTTTTAAGTGGCTTTGCTGGATTCAATTCTATGATTGTCTTATTCTAAAACTTAGATTCTTTCCATCAAAATCAAGCAGTAGGTATTAGTGATTTACTCTTGCTCAGTTCTACCGCCACAAAATGCCAGTACACACAGGGATTTTCTTCTGAATCTCCTTGGTCTAATTTTCTACAACCTGGAGTTTCCAGAAAGATAAACCTACAATGTCTCTATATCTTCCCCAGCCCCTGACCACTGTCCTCCATGATTTCCTATCCTAGCTCAGCCTTTTTAAAAGATTTACTATCAAAACATTAGGTTCCTTGTAACCATCAACAACCAGTCTAACTGCAGAATAAGTCGTGTGGTGAATTTTGACTGGCAACTCTACTGAAGAAAGCAGAAACAGATCCTCATCATTTTTGTTGATACCCATTCTGTGTCACAAACTGTCCAGAGAGTAGAACTGGGTTATTAAAGAATTGGCAAAGAAGTAAATTCTAGGGATAGCAATATACTTTTCAGCTGAATTATATAAAATTGCTATTTTCATAAGTTTAAAATAGTCAAATTTGGCAATTTCAGCCTAATAAACTAAGAGTATCTTTTCTTTTTGGGTGAGGAAATGCTCACATACCTTGTCTAAGATGAGATTAAGAGCTCTCAGCATGGTGAATATAGTTAATATTGTATTGTATATATGAAAGCAGCTACGACAGTGGATCTTAAAAGTTTTCATCACAAGAAAAAAGTTTTGTAACTACGTATGGTTATACATATTACCTTAACTAGACTTACTGTGGTGATCAGGTCACACTACACACAGATATTCAGTTATACTGTCTGTACACCTGAAACTAACATAATAAGTCAATTATGTCTTAATTATTTTTAAAAAGAGCTATCAGAAAAATACATTCAGTCTATAAACCTATTTGAGGTTCAGGCTGCCTTCACACAATGAACATTTTGAGACGGCCAGCCACAAGATTGGCAAAATCACAGTTATGATGTCATAGTGAGAGTCTACAAAGTGCTAATTGCATTACACAAATTACATCTGTCCTTCTTAAAATCCCTGCAGAGTTGGTATTATTATCCCTATTTTACAGATATGGAAGCTGAGACTCAGCAATATCTTGCAGTCAGTTCAAAAATTCCATACTTTTTAAGTGGCTTTGCTGGATTCAATTCTATGATTGTCTTATTCTAAAACTTAGATTCTTTCCATCAAAATCAAGCAGTAGGTATTAGTGATTTACTCTTGCTCAGTTCTACCGCCACAAAATGCCAGTACACACAGGGATTTTCTTCTGAATCTCCTTGGTCTAATTTTCTACAACCTGGAGTTTCCAGAAAGATAAACCTACAATGTCTCTATATCTTCCCCAGCCCCTGACCACTGTCCTCCATGATTTCCTATCCTAGCTCAGCCTTTTTAAAAGATTTACTATCAAAACATTAGGTTCCTTGTAACCATCAACAACCAGTCTAACTGCAGAATAAGTCGTGTGGTGAATTTTGACTGGCAACTCTACTGAAGAAAGCAGAAACAGATCCTCATCTAATAAAAGACCAAATCTGCAAGTGTTTGTCATTATCAGCTTCTGTGGCCTGATACTCACATCCCTGGACGAGGTGGTGTCCCACGTATGTCCTGCTGTTTGAAAGGATCCAAATCAAAGGTGCTGTGTTGTCTACAGCACAAGTGAGAGCAGGGAGTGTGCTCTGTAATTTATCCTCATAGAGTTATGTAAGTATTTCCTCTCTGGTTGTCCAGGGGCTTTTCCTTTGCTTTTAAGCCCAGCCCAAGCCAGGGTGGCACTTAATCCACTTATGATGGGAAGTGTAATGCATTACTGTAACTTTAAAAAAACCTGCTTCCATGAGACCACTCAACTTTACAGGAAAAAGTGCCAACTGAAAGTGCCATAAACAACTAAAAGGAATGACTAAATTTAAGCTTTTCTATTCAGGAAGTCCTTACCAATGTGGTAATGGGTGAAATGCTAAGAGTACGTTTAAAAGAGTACTATAAAAGAGAAACATATCATCGTGTAACTATCTTTAAATGAAGAAGGAGATGAAGGACAGAAAATAATGGCAGCTAACTTGGAAAGCGATTTATTCCTAAGCATGTATTGGACTGGCCAAAAAGTTCATTCAGGTTTTTCATAGGGTGTTGCAGAAAAACCCAAACAAACTTTTTGGCCAACCCAACATTAAGTATACTAAACTGGTAAGCTAGAACTCAACTGAATTACTAATTTGGTGGTTTCCTATGATAATTAAAAATATATGGCACTCTTACTATGCATCAGTCATAGTACTAAGAACTTGAAATTATCTCAAGTTTCACAATTCTATGATATCAGTAATATTTTTATCTTCATTTTATAGATGAGGACACTGAGCCTCCAACAAGGCTCTAGATCAAAGGCTCAGGAGTTGTGACACACAGGCTTAGTTTCTCTGAGGCATGCAGAATCTTTCTAGGCAGACATTCCTACCTACTGTACCACCAGGGAAAGTCCCCTGATATGTCTTAATTTAAACCTATTTTCCATCTTCCCTAGGTAATATTCTACTAAGTAGAAAGGTTTAGAAGAAGTAAGGAGGAGAAAGAAAGGCAGTCTTTTACTTAGCAAACTATGAGAAACTAAAAATTACACTATACTGTCTAGATAGGTACGTTTTTGTATAAAAATAACACTTCTTTAATTTATTCAACAAATACTTAGTAAACCCATTATACATATAACACCTAACTAACAATGTTATAAAATTCCGGCTAGCACAGTGTTGTTTGAATACATGCATTTCTCTCTGATCTATCAGGTAACTCCATTAAGATTATGGTAAAGGTAGAGGAAAGCTACGGAATCACACAAAACAAACGAACAGGAGAAGAGATGACAAAACATGGCAATTAGAGAGGTCAAAACAGTTTGAAGTATGAGAAGTGAATCAAATGGCACTTGAAGTTGAAACTTAAAAGGGACGCCACCAAAAAGAAAGACCTGTGCCATGAATCTCTTAACTTCAGGAGATGAGACAAGGGGTGGGTGCCACCCACCCTCATTATCCACAGATTCATATTTGCAAATTCACCAGCTCTCTAAAATTTACTGTGTTCCCCACATCAATATTGTGTCATGGTCACTCACAGATATGAGCAGTGGCAAAAACCTTGAGTTGCCAGAAGCACACATTCCCACCTGAGGCTGAACAAGGTAACACTGTACATCTGTACACAGGTCTTTTTCATGGTCTATTTAGTGCCACAGTTTTCACATTTCTGTGCTTTTCAATGGTGATTGTGCCATTCAAAATGCCCCTCCAGATGGATGAGAGACATACATACAAAGTTAGTAATCCAGGTAACCTAAGCTCTTTTGCCAGATGCAGCCCAGTTTTTTCATCTCATGAATGTATGTATACAAATGTGAAACTTTTATCAGTGGTATCACAATAAATATGATACGAAGTTCTAAAATAAATAAATAAACAAAATGGCCCTCAAGCACAGTGCTGAAATGCTGTCTAGCGGTTTTAAGCAGAAGGCCATGATGTGCCTGACAGGACTTACATGCTTTGTTCAGGTGTGAGTTATAGTGCTGTTGGCTATGACTTCAAGGTTGTTGCACCAACAACAGATATTGAACTATGTGTCTTTAAGTGGAAACACATATAAAACAAGGTTATGGATTGAATAGCTGATAAAAATGTAGTGACCAGAGGTTCATAGGAACTCAACCCTGTGTTTCCTCTGGGGAGAAGTGTTCAGCATTTAATACTAACTAAATGTTCACAGTGTCTTTATAGAACATGATTACCACAAATAACACATGCAATAGGGAAGAAAAACATCAACTAAAGGAGCAAGACAACGTGAACTTCTAGGGACCACTGTAGTTATGGTAGCAGGAGTTTGCTGATAAAGGCTAAAGCTGATCTGAGCATATAACAGAGAGCATGGAACACAGCACAATATCAGATAGCACTGGCTAGAATGGCTAATTAATCACTTGAAGAAAGTTTAACATGGAGGTTGGAGCGGGAGAGACGAAATCCATGCACTCCAGCCTTTCAACTCAATTCCACAAACATAATTCAATGCTTGAGATTATGGAAACAAAGTTGAGGAAAGCAGAGGTTCCAATAAGGAAAAGTTCACAAGTTAGGTGAGGAAACAAACTCGTAAACAAGGTGCTATAAAGCCAAGTGGCAAGAGCTGGTAAAGGTGTGTATCAAATGCTACAGGAAATGGGAAAGAGGAGCCATTAATTGTACCCTAAGGGAAATGGATCCCGGAAAGTAAGAGAAAGGGACATTTTAGCAGTATATTGAAAGTAAATGGAAAAATTATGAACTAACAAATATTTCTGGTAGAGATGTGTAAGAGCCTGACATGGAAATTGGCTAAAAGCATATCAATTCTGTTTTTCCCTTTTTGAAAAAATGGCTCATGACATCATCAATCTTTTCTATTGGTTTTTCTTTAGGGGGGCTATATTTCACTTCCTCATTTATCTTTGCTATTTCCTTCCTTTTACTGACTTCAGGCTTTGTTCTTCTTTTTCTAATACCTATAGATGGTAGGTTAGGCTGTTTGAGATTTTGCCTGAGGTAGGCCCGCATTGCTGTAAGTTTCCCTTTTAGATCTGTTTTTGCTGTGTCCCATAGATTTTCAGCTTCCTGGTAGCTCAGGTGCAAAGAATCTGCCTGCAAGGCAGGAGACCTGGGTTCTATCCCTGGGTTGGGAAGACCCCCTGGAGAAGGGAATGCCTACCCACTCCAATGGAGGATGGAAAATCCATGGACAGAGGAGCTCAGTGGGTTACAGTCCATGGGGTTGCAAAGAGTTGGACATGACTGAGCAACTAACACTTTCACTGTCAAGATTTTGGAAAGTTGTACTTCTGGCTCAAGATATTCTGATTTCCTTCTTCAGTTTAGTTCTTTATCGACTCTTTGTTTTTTAGTAGCTTCTTTAGTCTCTATGTGTTTTTCTATTTTAGAGATATTGAACATGATAGCAAAAGGCTAAAGCTGATCTGAGCATATAACAGAGAGCATGGAACACAGCACAATATCAGATAGCACTGGCTAGAATGGCTAATTAATCACTTGAAGAAAGTTTAACATGGAGGTTGGAGCGGGAGAGACGAAATCCATGCACTCCAGCCTTTCAACTCAATTCCACAAACATAATTCAATGCTTGAGATTATGGAAACAAAGTTGAGGAAAGCAGAGGTTCCAATAAGGAAAAGTTCACAAGTTAGGTGAGGAAACAAACTCGTAAACAAGGTGCTATAAAGCCAAGTGGCAAGAGCTGGTAAAGGTGTGTATCAAATGCTACAGGAAATGGGAAAGAGGAGCCATTAATTGTACCCTAAGGGAAATGGATCCCGGAAAGTAAGAGAAAGGGACATTTTAGCAGTATATTGAAAGTAAATGGAAAAATTATGAACTAACAAATATTTCTGGTAGAGATGTGTAAGAGCCTGACATGGAAATTGGCTAAAAGCATATCAATTCTGTTTTTCCCTTTTTGAAAAAATGGCTCATGACATCATCAATCTTTTCTATTGGTTTTTCTTTAGGGGGGCTATATTTCACTTCCTCATTTATCTTTGCTATTTCCTTCCTTTTACTGACTTCAGGCTTTGTTCTTCTTTTTCTAATACCTATAGATGGTAGGTTAGGCTGTTTGAGATTTTGCCTGAGGTAGGCCCGCATTGCTGTAAGTTTCCCTTTTAGATCTGTTTTTGCTGTGTCCCATAGATTTTCAGCTTCCCTGGTAGCTCAGGTGCAAAGAATCTGCCTGCAAGGCAGGAGACCTGGGTTCTATCCCTGGGTTGGGAAGACCCCCTGGAGAAGGGAATGCCTACCCACTCCAATGGAGGATGGAAAATCCATGGACAGAGGAGCTCAGTGGGTTACAGTCCATGGGGTTGCAAAGAGTTGGACATGACTGAGCAACTAACACTTTCACTGTCAAGATTTTGGAAAGTTGTACTTCTGGCTCAAGATATTCTGATTTCCTTCTTCAGTTTAGTTCTTTATCGACTCTTTGTTTTTTAGTAGCTTCTTTAGTCTCTATGTGTTTTCTCCTCCATTTTTCCTACTGCAGTTGATTTCTAGTTTCATACTGTCGTGGACAGAAAAATTGCTTGATATAATTTCTAACCTTTTAAATTTGTTGAGACTTGTGGCCCTAGCATATGCCCTATCCTGGAGAATGTTCTATGTACACTTGAAAAGAATGTGTATTCTGGTTTGGATAGAATGTCCTATACTTACCTATTCAGCACAAGTGATTGAAGGTAACACTTAATACCACTGTTCTCTTATTTTCTGTCTGGATGATCTGTCCAACAGTGTAAGTGGGCGTGTTAAAGTTACCTATTATTAATGTTAATTTACCCTATATGTCTGTTAATATTGCTATATATATTTAGGTGCTCCTATATATGATGTACATGTTAACAAATGTTATATCCTCTTATTGTATTGATCCTTTAATTATTAAGCAATGGCCTTATTTGTTTTTTGCTATAGCCTTTGGCGTGAGTATTGCTACCTCAGCTTTCCTGCGGTCTGTACTTTCATGTAATCATCTTTTCCAAGCCTCACTTTCATTTCATGTGTGTCTTTAGCTCTGAGGTGAGCCTCCTGTAAGTAACATATATGTGGGTCTTATTTTTTTTTTAATCCAATTAGGTGCCATATGTATTCTGATTAGAGTATTTGGTCCATTAACATTTAAACATACTTATTGTCATTCTGTTTCTTTTTGTTTTCTTGGTTCTGTTTTTAGTCTGTTTTTGCTGTGTCCCATAGATTTTCAGCTTCCTGGTAGCTCAGGTGCAAAGAATCTGCCTGCAAGGCAGGAGACCTGGGTTCTATCCCTGGGTTGGGAAGACCCCCTGGAGAAGGGAATGCCTACCCACTCCAATGGAGGATGGAAAATCCATGGACAGAGGAGCCCAGTGGGTTACAGTCCATGGGGTTGCAAAGAGTTGGACATGACTGAGCAACTAACACTTTCACTGTCAAGATTTTGGAAAGTTGTACTTCTGGCTCAAGATATTCTGATTTCCTTCTTCAGTTTAGTTCTTTATCGACTCTTTGTTTTTTAGTAGCTTCTTTAGTCTCTATGTGTTTTCTCCTCCATTTTTCCTACTGCAGTTGATTTCTAGTTTCATACTGTCGTGGACAGAAAAATTGCTTGATATAATTTCTAACCTTTTAAATTTGTTGAGACTTGTGGCCCTAGCATATGCCCTATCCTGGAGAATGTTCTATGTACACTTGAAAAGAATGTGTATTCTGGTTTGGATAGAATGTCCTATACTTACCTATTCAGCACAAGTGATTGAAGGTAACACTTAATACCACTGTTCTCTTATTTTCTGTCTGGATGATCTGTCCAACAGTGTAAGTGGGCGTGTTAAAGTTACCTATTATTAATGTTAATTTACCCTATATGTCTGTTAATATTGCTATATATATTTAGGTGCTCCTATATATGATGTACATGTTAACAAATGTTATATCCTCTTATTGTATTGATCCTTTAATTATTAAGCAATGGCCTTATTTGTTTTTTGCTATAGCCTTTGGCGTGAGTATTGCTACCTCAGCTTTCCTGCGGTCTGTACTTTCATGTAATCATCTTTTCCAAGCCTCACTTTCATTTCATGTGTGTCTTTAGCTCTGAGGTGAGCCTCCTGTAAGTAACATATATGTGGGTCTTATTTTTTTTTTAATCCAATTAGGTGCCATATGTATTCTGATTAGAGTATTTGGTCCATTAACATTTAAACATACTTATTGTCATTCTGTTACTTGTTTTCTGGTTGTTTTCTAGTTCTGTTTTCTTCTTCTTTTAGATCCTTCCCCTAGAATTTGATTGCTTTAGTAGTACGCTTATGTCCCATTCACCCTAGTTTTTGCATATCTATTGCAGGCTTTTGATTTGTTGTTATCATGGGATTCATATATGTTGACCTATATCTACTTGTTTTAAACTGGTTGTCATTAAGTTTATACACATCCTAAAAGACTGACAATCTTACTCCTCTCCCATGCACTTCTTTGTGATGTCATATTTTACATCTTCATGTTTATCCCTTAACTGTTTATTGTAGTTATAGTAGATTTTAGAATTTTTGTTTTTTAATCTTGTACTAGCTTGTTTAAGTGGTTGATTCACAGTCTTTATTATATATTTGCCCTTAATAGGATTTTTCCTTTCCTACAAGTTCTTATTGTTGCTGCTTTTTCTCTTTCGCTTACAGAAAATCCTTTAACATTTCTTCTACAGTTGGTTTAGTATTGATGAATTCATTTCATTTTTACTTGTCTGAGAAGTTCTTTATCTCTCCTCCAACTCTGAATTATAACTTTGTTTGGCAGAATATCCTACATTGTAGATTTATAACACCTTAAATAAATCATGACACTCCATTCTGGCTTGCAAAGTTTCTACAGAAGAATCAGCTGGTGGCCTTATGGGAATTTCCTTTTATGTGAATATGTTAGTCTCTTGCTGCCTTTAGAATTCTTTTTGCTGTTTTAATCATATCTTGGTTTGTGTCTCTTTGAGTTCATATATTTTGGGGAAATCTCTGTGCTTCCCATGCCTAGATACTTGTTTCCTTCTTAAGATTCAGACATTTTAAAGCCACAATTTAATCAAATTACATTTTTAATACATTTTTCTCTTTCTCTGGGACACCTATAACATGAATATTAGTGTACTTGCTGTTTTCCACAAGTGCCCTAAATTGTTCTCATTTTCCTGTTCTGATTGGGTTAGTTCCCTTATCCTGTCTTATGAATCACTGGGTTCTTCTGTATCCTTGTATGTGTGTGTTAGTTGCTCTGTCATGTCTGACTCTATGGACTGTAGCTGATCCCATGGACTGTAGCCCCCCAGGCTCCTCTGTCCATGGAATTCTCCAGGCAAGAATACTGGAATGAACTGCCATTCCTTTCCCCAGGGGATCTACTCGACCCAGGAATTGAACCTGGGTCTCCTTCATTGCACGAAGATTTTTATCCTCTGAGCCACCTTCTTTTTCCTGCTCTGATTGGGTGATTTCCCTTTTTCTGTCTTCCAGATCATTTGTGTTCTTCTGTATTCTTAGTCTGCTGTTTACTCCTTCAAGTGTGTTTTTCATTTACTACGGTATTCTTCAGTTCTGATGGTTCTTTTATCCATTTTCTTGTTCCTTGTTAAAATTGTGTTCATCCATTCTTTTCCTTAGTTCAGTTAGCATTCTTATTACAAATGGTTTGGACTCTATCTTGTAAATTATCTTTTTCATTCTTTTTTTCAAGTTTTTTTCCTTTTTCTTTCATTTGAAAAAAAACCATCTGTCTTCTCATTTGCTTAACTTTCTCTGTTTCTATGAAATCAGGTGAGTCAGTTACCCATCCCATTCCTGCAGCACTGTCCTTGTGTGGGAACATGTCTATGCTATCTACATGTTCCCAGTGGCTTTCCTGGAAGAGTTAGGCTTTAAGTGATCAATGGTCACATCTTTCCCTAGGATGTGCCAGCAGCTATCACCTTGGTGGGAAGTGGGTCTATAGATGGAAGGGATAGATGGTCAGGGCCAGGTGAAGTCAGGGTGTCTCATCTGCTCAGTGGCCAACATCATCCTAATGGGGTCAGGGGCAGGTCCCAAATTATTGGAACAGAAGGCTTGAAGGTCAGGTCTGAGCTGGTCCTGTTCCCTCTAAGTCTATGCTCTCCCTGCTCCCAGCATCAGCACCTTGGCCCTAGAAGGGAGCAGTACTGAAGCAAGAAGGGCTCAAGTAAGTGATGGGAGTCAGTGACCAGTGTAGGCCAGGGTGCACATTGGGGAAGTTCCCACACACCAGAGTTACCGACTACTCCCAATTAGCTTCCTCCATCAGTTCAGTTGAGTTCAGTCCAGTCCAGTTCACTCAGTTGTGTTCGATTCTTTGCAAATCCCATGGACTGCAGCACACAGGGCTTTCCTGTCCTTCACCATCTCCTGTAACCTGCTCAAACTCATGGTTATTGACTCAGTGATGTCATCCAATCATTCTTGTCCTCTGTCATCCCCTTCTCCTTTGGTCTTCTATTTTCCCCAACATCACGGTCTTTCCTAATGAGTTGTGTCTTCGCATCAGCTGGCCAAAGTATTGTAGCTTCAGTTTCAGCTTCAGTCCTTCCAATGAACGTTCAGGGTTGACTTCCTGTGGGATTAATTGGTTTGATCTCCTTGAAGTCCAAGGGTCTCTCAAGATTCTTCTCCAGGGCCTCCCTGGTGGTCCAGTGGGTAAGGACACCGCCTTGCAGTGCAAGGGGTGCCGGTTCGATCCCTGGCCTGGGAAGATCTCACGTGCCACAGAGCAGCTGGACAGATGTGTCCAATTACCGAGCCAGAGCTCTGGAGTGCATGCGCCCAGAGCCGGTGCTCTACAACAACAGGGGCCACCGCGATGGGAGGCCCACATGGGCCAAAGAACAAAGATGGGTGAAAATAGATATATGAAAAACCAATAGAAGTGACCTGCCTGCTCCCCTCCCTCCCCACCTCACTCCCCACCAATAATAATAAATAATAAATAAATAATAAATCTTTTAAAAAAAAAGTCTTCTCCAACACCATAGTTCAAAGGCATCGATTCTTTGGTGCTCAGCCTTCTTTATGGTCCGGCACTCCCCCATAAGTATCAGTAATGGTTATCTTCATCACATGTGGGTACTGTGCTAGGTCTGAGCCAGCTCCATCCACAACTGTGCACTCTCCTCAGAAATAGTAGCCTTCCCCCTAGTGGGAAGCTGCACTGCGGAACAAGAAGGGATGGAGCGGGTGCTTGGCGTGTGCTGGGGCACATGCTGGGGTGGTTGAGGGAAAGCAGACTAAGACTCTGGCAGTTTCAATCTGCATCCTCTGCCTTGTTTCAGGAGCAAGTAAGCATCTGCATGCTCTTCATAAACGAGGTCCAGGTTCCTAACAGTTGTGTTAGTCCCACTGATTTCCACACCAACTAAAGAGACTTGTCTTTCTAGTGTCAGACCTCAGGGCTGAAGCACCCACAACACGGTTCAAGCTGTTTACTCATCAGGGAGACTCTCCAAGCCAATATAATCCTGCTCATCTTCTGTGCTTCCTCCCAGGGGCACAGGTCCTGACCTGACAACTTCTCTTCCCTTTCTATGCAACTTGGTGTGGAATTTTTTTATAGCCTTGGTTATATGTCTTTTTGCCAGTCACCAGTTTTTATGTGAGAATTGCTTCACATGTAAACAGATGAAGAAAGAATAAAATAAATGATGAATAGATACATGAAAAGGTGCTCTACATCACTAACAATCAGGTAAACATAAACTAAAAACACAGTAAATGGCTAAAATTTTAAATTTTAAACAATACTAATAATGGTGAGGATATAAAGCAAATGAAACACCCATCTTACAGTGCTGGTAACTATAATAATAATTCAACTATTTCAGAAAATTGTCAGTTTCTGAGAACGTTAAACGTATACCTACCCTATGATCCAGAGATTCCACTCCTAGGTACATACCTGTGAGAACTGAGGGCTGTGTTTACCAAAAGACTTATAGAATATTCACAGGAACAACTCAAATGCCCATCAACAAACAACTGGAAAAATAATTTATAGAATATTCATATGACAGAATACCACACAATAAAAGAGAAATGATACACACAACATGGAACAATCTCACAAATACTATGTTGAACAAAATCAACAAAAAAGAAAGCTTATGATTCCATTTATACAGAGTTCAGGAACAAATATAATTTACTGTTACAAAAATCCAAATAATGTTTACCTCTGGGCAAAGGAGTTGAATGCAAAGGAGCCAGAGGGTGACAGAAACATTACCCATCTCAATTTGCATGGTTCTGACTTGAGTAGGGTTCACTTTCCCACTTAATCATAAAGAGAAATGAAAAAACTACAAGAAGACCATTGCTACTTAGTTTAAATATGTGAGTAGCATCAATCTCACTAGAAAATTTACTCATAATACCTGAATAAACTACTTATTTTGGCACCAAAACATTCTATAGCTCAAATGATGGTTTTAACTTATAGCAGCAATAACTCTGTCTATAGAATTGAAAGAAATTATTAAAACCAAACTTTCCACCATCCCAAATAACTGGTAACACAGTAAGATAATTCACATGATACACACATGTTAAGATAACATTGTCAGAACCTGCACTGAACACTAGCACAAACGCATTAGCTGATTAGCAATTAGATTATCATGAACATTCTAAGACTGATGAAACAACTGATAGATGAAGTAAACTGGAAGATGATAAAATGGCGAGCTAACAAGTGTCACTCATGTTCCTGTGATATTTATAAGCAATTCATGCACTATAATTGCAAATGTGATCCCTGTTTCTCAAGAATCAACTACTGATTGAACATTGATACATGAGCTAATTCAGTACAGCTAATTACCCTAATTCCCCTACATATGAACCTTTAAGTAGTGAATTTTTGAGGATGCAAAAGTTTGTTCCATTGATGTCAGGCAAGACTGAAACTGCAGCTTGTGAACTTTCGAGGATGCGAAGTCTGTTCCATCACCATCAGGCATGAATGAAATTGCAATTTGCCCTCTGTCTCCTATTGCTGGCAGTCCTTCAGGTCTATCAATTCCCACCTCCTTTCCCTCCTCTAGTCAGTGACTCTTCCTGCCTGTTCACTCAATACCAGCCCCTGTATGCCAGCTGTTGTACACTTCAAAGTCCTGTACTGTAAGACTAAAAATTTTTTTAAATGTATTATTTGTGTGGTAAGTAGTATAAACCTTTTACAGTACAGTACTATGCAGGCGATTATTCCACTTGGCTACCTTGTTGGATTTAAAAGCAAACTGGACTTACACATGTGCTCTTGGAATAGAATTTGTTTGTATGTAAGAGATTTTCTCTTAGACTAAAACAAACATCGTAAGGACCACCAGCATATGGCTATGAAGACTCTGCATTCTTAGAGAATGTTGCCTCTTAATTTATAAGTATTTGATTGTAACTGCATGCACTGATAGGGTGGCACCTTCACTGGACGAAGAAAACTCCAGTTATTGTCTTTCTTTTATATAAAAGCAAACTAAGGCATAAACCAGATCACTGATAGTGCTAGGCACCACCCAAGGCATCAAATAAAGCTAATGTTAAGGCTATTGCAAATAGTTATTTATTTGAAGCACCATACCCACCTTATTATACAGAAATGTCTCTTCCCATACATAAAAGTTTTTGAGTATTTTAAACTGTTTTTATTTCTGTTGAGAATGTATCCCTCACATGGTAACCCCCAGCAAAAACTAAGGAGAATATTAGGTTAAACAGACATAGCCAAGATTTTGGGATAATAAGTTCTTATACCTAGAAGGTGAGAAAACATTGGGTTTGTTTCTAAAAGCTGAGAAAAAGCATTCTACAAACACACGATTTCAAATCCAGAAAACACTGAAGAAGGAAAAACAATCTTTCGAGGAACTGTTACATGCAAAATGCCTCACAGAAAAGTCAACTTCAGTACTCTACTTTGACAATTTGACAACTCCTAAATTATAGCAAAACAATAAATAAATCACTTAAAAGATTAGCCTAAATGGCCAGGCAACAAACTCTAGGGCAAATCATTCACTCACTTCAATTACCAGCATCGCTACTCTTCCAGCACACCACCTTACTGTCCCTCCCCAATCCTCTCCTTACAAGGAATTCCTCAGGGCACCATGAACTGTTTCTAAAGCAGGGCCAGTCCTTCAGGTCTATCAATTCCCACCTCCTTTCCCTCCTCTAGTCAGTGACTCTTCCTGCCTGTTCACTCAATACCAGCCCCTGTATGCCAGCTGTTGTACACTTCAAAGTCCTGTACTGTAAGACTAAAAATTTTTTTAAATGTATTATTTGTGTGGTAAGTAGTATAAACCTTTTACAGTACAGTACTATGCAGGCGATTATTCCACTTGGCTACCTTGTTGGATTTAAAAGCAAACTGGACTTACACATGTGCTCTTGGAATAGAATTTGTTTGTATGTAAGAGATTTTCTCTTAGACTAAAACAAACATCGTAAGGACCACCAGCATATGGCTATGAAGACTCTGCATTCTTAGAGAATGTTGCCTCTTAATTTATAAGTATTTGATTGTAACTGCATGCACTGATAGGGTGGCACCTTCACTGGACGAAGAAAACTCCAGTTATTGTCTTTCTTTTATATAAAAGCAAACTAAGGCATAAACCAGATCACTGATAGTGCTAGGCACCACCCAAGGCATCAAATAAAGCTAATGTTAAGGCTATTGCAAATAGTTATTTATTTGAAGCACCATACCCACCTTATTATACAGAAATGTCTCTTCCCATACATAAAAGTTTTTGAGTATTTTAAACTGTTTTTATTTCTGTTGAGAATGTATCCCTCACATGGTAACCCCCAGCAAAAACTAAGGAGAATATTAGGTTAAACAGACATAGCCAAGATTTTGGGATAATAAGTTCTTATACCTAGAAGGTGAGAAAACATTGGGTTTGTTTCTAAAAGCTGAGAAAAAGCATTCTACAAACACACGATTTCAAATCCAGAAAACACTGAAGAAGGAAAAAAACAATCTTTCGAGGAACTGTTACATGCAAAATGCCTCACAGAAAAGTCAACTTCAGTACTCTACTTTGACAATTTGACAACTCCTAAATTATAGCAAAACAATAAATAAATCACTTAAAAGATTAGCCTAAATGGCCAGGCAACAAACTCTAGGGCAAATCATTCACTCACTTCAATTACCAGCATCGCTACTCTTCCAGCACACCACCTTACTGTCCCTCCCCAATCCTCTCCTTACAAGGAATTCCTCAGGGCACCATGAACTGTTTCTAAAGCAGGAGTCATTTAATCTTCAGTTCCCTAGCCCTCCTGTGTCTATGAATGCATTTTACATAGGTAGATTAATTCCCTGAGACTTCAAGTAAAACTTGAGTCGAAAATCATGAACCGAAGTGATTAGGAACCGCAGCAGCGTCAGCCCAGCACGCAGGCACGCCCCACGCTCACCTGGATGCCGTCAGCCCAAGTTCTCGGTGGTTCCCTCGCCTTCCTATCTACCTATCCCTGTCCCTCGGATCCCAGGAAGCCAACCACCGGCTCCGCCCCGGGAGGAAGGCTCCCGCCATACCCACCCACGCCCTCAAGTCGCTGTCATTACCGGCAGCAGGCTGTAGTCTCCGAGCAAGCGTTGCTCCAGTTTGGGAAAGGAAGGACCACCAGGTCAGAGCCGCTCCTGAGACTGAGCCGGTATACGCCGGCCGACGCTGCTTTCCAGAAGCAGCGACTTCAAGGTGGCCACAACCGCACGCAGTTGTCTGATCGCACACAGCTGTCTGACCACAGAGGCGCGGCTCCCTGCTGGCCGAATGGTAAAAGAGCACTTTTTCTTGGGACACAATAGGAGTCCATTCTGGACTTTTACACAGGAGTGAATTTGTACATTCAACGGAAGCAGCCCCTGCCGCCCACAGCATCATACACCGTGGTGTGTGACTGAAACTTTTAACACGGCAATTTTAAACATACTTTAAAGTCTATAAAGAGCACACAAACCAAACAAAATGAAAAGCTGTCTTCTTCCAAATTACAGGACCAATAAAGAGACTATCAGATCAACGTAAAGGGGAAAGGTGGGTGGGGTGAACTTCTGACCAATGCTGCAGCACTATAAAGAAATGTTATCAATGCTGAAAATTAAATCAGAAAATCCTAACTACTCTACCCAAGACCCTAACTGACAGAGTAGGTAGGTCATGTACCCAGAATGAAATCATAACCACTCTTCATCTTTATTCTCTATTTACATCACCGTTATTTCCAAATCTTCACTTGTACAGCTGACGCCTGATAGTCTACATTTTGAGCTTAGTTTAGGCCAGAACCTTTGGCCCTACATAGTTTTAAAATGTCAAGAATTCAAGGGAAGAAAATCTAAGCTTATTATTCCCATCTTAACCTATGCCTTCCCAGGTGGTGTTAGTGGTAAAGAATCTGCCTGCCAGTGCAGGAAAGAGAGACATAGGTTCAATTCCTGGGTCAGGAAGATCCCCCAGGAGTATGAAACAGCAACCTACTCCAGTATTCTTGTCTGGAAAATTTCCTGAAATTTTTTTACATTAAGCATTTGTTTTCCTGCTGCTTGGTGTCAGAAATCTTTAAGACTTTATCAAAAAAAAAAGATTTTTTTTCTCGAGGCTAAATTCCAGGGATTAAACAAGCGTTAGTGAAGCAGAAAATTCACTATTAAGTAACATTTGGAAAAACAAAAGATAGCTAGCAGAAATAAAATATAATTGCTAAACAGCATAAACAATGGTTTAAAGACAGTAAGCATTCTACAGGAACATAAGCAAAAACCATGAAAGACAGGAGATCTGAGATTAATTTTACTGTTCTGGCATCTGATTAATATCAACAGAGGTTCCATAAAGAACAAAGTAAACCTAGAAAATATTATTAAAGAAATACAACACACTCCCAGAGTCAGAAAAGTAAGATCTGCGAGCACACCAAGTACTCTCTAGAATTAAAAGGTCCACTCATTTCAGAATTTAAGAACATTTAACATCTTTGGGGTCTAGTTTCCAGACAATACTAACCTTGAACACTGAAAAGAAATATATGATGAAAAGGGCATATTTATTCTCATGACAAGAAAAAAGACAAACAATAGGGTAAAGAAACTGTTCTGTGTGGCCCAATGTTAAAGCAAATTGGTTTGTGGAAAAAATTTTGTTTGTGGGGGGGGGGGAACTTCTGACCAATGCTGCAGCACTATAAAGAAATGTTATCAATGCTGAAAATTAAATCAGAAAATCCTAACTACTCTACCCAAGACCCTAACTGACAGAGTAGGTAGGTCATGTACCCAGAATGAAATCATAACCACTCTTCATCTTTATTCTCTATTTACATCACCGTTATTTCCAAATCTTCACTTGTACAGCTGACGCCTGATAGTCTACATTTTGAGCTTAGTTTAGGCCAGAACCTTTGGCCCTACATAGTTTTAAAATGTCAAGAATTCAAGGGAAGAAAATCTAAGCTTATTATTCCCATCTTAACCTATGCCTTCCCAGGTGGTGTTAGTGGTAAAGAATCTGCCTGCCAGTGCAGGAAAGAGAGACATAGGTTCAATTCCTGGGTCAGGAAGATCCCCCAGGAGTATGAAACAGCAACCTACTCCAGTATTCTTGTCTGGAAAATTTCCTGAAATTTTTTTACATTAAGCATTTGTTTTCCTGCTGCTTGGTGTCAGAAATCTTTAAGACTTTATCAAAAAAAAAAAAAAGATTTTTTTTTTTCTCGAGGCTAAATTCCAGGGATTAAACAAGCGTTAGTGAAGCAGAAAATTCACTATTAAGTAACATTTGGAAAAACAAAAGATAGCTAGCAGAAATAAAATATAATTGCTAAACAGCATAAACAATGGTTTAAAGACAGTAAGCATTCTACAGGAACATAAGCAAAAACCATGAAAGACAGGAGATCTGAGATTAATTTTACTGTTCTGGCATCTGATTAATATCAACAGAGGTTCCATAAAGAACAAAGTAAACCTAGAAAATATTATTAAAGAAATACAACACACTCCCAGAGTCAGAAAAGTAAGATCTGCGAGCACACCAAGTACTCTCTAGAATTAAAAGGTCCACTCATTTCAGAATTTAAGAACATTTAACATCTTTGGGGTCTAGTTTCCAGACAATACTAACCTTGAACACTGAAAAGAAATATATGATGAAAAGGGCATATTTATTCTCACGACAAGAAAAAAGACAAACAATAGGGTAAAGAAACTGTTCTGTGTGGCCCAATGTTAAAGCAAATTGGTTTGTGGAATATTTATAATAATTATAATAACTGTTCCTATAAACACAAAGGTGGCAAAATTGGAAAAATAGTAATCAGACTGTTAATTGGCCCATGAAGAGAAGAAAATTTATATTATGTAAAGCTTATCTATTGATTTCCATTTTTAGAACCAATTAAAAGTTTATAAAGAGTACACAAACCAAACAAAATGAAAAGCTGTCTTTTAGATATAATTTGTAGATATAACAAGGGATATTTCTGTTATAGAATAGAATGCAAATGTTAACTCTGAAAATGTAAATGTACAGTCTACAGGTATTATACTGTAAAAACAGAAATAGGGGAAGGAAAAGAGTGCCTATACCATCAGGTGTAGTTTACCTATATTAAAGTTACTTTAATATACTTTAAAAGCATACTTTTAAAAGTACTTTATATTAAAGTTACCAATTGCTTTTATTCTTTTGGTTTCTTTTAAAAAATCTGTTTATTTTGGTTGTGCTGGGTCTTCTCTAGCTGTGGCAAGTGGGACTACTCTCTGGTTGCAACATGTGGGCTTCTCATTGCGATGGCTTCTCTTGTTGTGGGCATGTGGGCTTTAGTAGCCGTGGGTGCACAGACTCCGTTCTTAAGGCACACAGGCTTAGCTGCTCAGAAGCAAGTGGAATCTTCCTGGACCAGGGATCAAACCCATGTCTCCTGCATTGGCAGGCGGATTCTTTACCACTGAGACACCAGGGAAGCCCTGGTTTCTTTTTTATCTACTATAAAAGATGGTGGATGCTAACTAAACTTGTTGTAAATAATTATTTCACAACATAGTATATGCCTTCAATCTACAGTGATGTATATCAATTATATCTCAATAAAACTAGAAAAAGTAATAAAGTTACCAAGGAAGGAAGAATGGGGTGAGTGGTCTTTACCATGCACAAAGTCAGTAGACTGTGAGATGTGGAATAGCAATTTAGAAAGGGAGAAGCAGCAGAATATTGCTTCCTATTATTAATCCTTCTGTAGAATTTTATTTTCTAATCATCCATTTGATATTTTTAAATAAAACATTCAAATCTATTCTTAGAAATGAATAAAGTAATTGAACACTTGGACATTTACAGCTGGTTTGTAATGATGGTAGGATTATGTGTAATTTCATTTCTCTTTTTACATCTATTTCAGAAATACTCTTATGGTAAATTTGATAAATCAAGCAAACTCAAAAAGTTTTAAGACAATCAGGGTATGATTCAAGAAACTTTATGAGGGCTTCCCTGGTGGTCCAGTGGGTAAGGACACCGCCTTGCAGTGCAAGGGGCGCCGGTTCGATCCCTGGCCTGGGAACATCGCACGTGCCGCGGAGCGGCTGGACCGATGTGCCCAATTACTGAGCTGGAGCTCTGGGGCGCATGCGCCCAGAGCCGGTGCTCTGCGACAACAGAGGACACTGCGATGGGAGGCCACACAGGCCGAAGAACAAAGATGGATGAAAATGGACAAACGAAAGACCAATCAAAGTGGCCCGCCCACCCCCCTCCCTACCCCACCCCCCTCAAATAAATAAATTAATAAAAAAAAAAACTTTATGAGAATAAAAAGTAAATGACCCCGTAAATTCTCTTTGTAAACAGAACTAGAAAATTATGACACAGATAAAACAAATAACAAATAACATCATTTAGCTTTTCCCAGAAGTGAGATTAACAGTGTAAGTTAAATAGATCCTTTTATTTATTTTGCTTGTGGGATCCTAGTTCCCCCAGTGAAAGCGAAAAGTCATTCAGCCATGTCCAACTCTTTGCAATTCCATGGATAAGCCACGGATTTCTACAGGCAAGAACAACTAAAGTTGGTAGCTATTCCCTTCTCCAGGGAATCTTCCTGGACCAGGGATTGAATCCAGGTCTCCCACACTGCAGGCAGACTCTTCACTGTCTGAGCTACCAGGGCCAGGGATCAAACCCATGTCCTTTGCAATGAAAGCACAGAGCCCTAATCACTGGACCTCCTCCCTCCAGGGAATTTGTCACATATATTGTTTTTCCAAATTTTTATTTTTTTACCCATCATGCCTCTTTTTTATTTATATTTATTTTTCATCCATCTTTTATTCTTTGGCACGTGTAGGCCTCCCATTGCAGTGGCCTCTCTCATTGCAGAGCATCGGCTCCAGGCACATATGCTTCAGAGCACAGGCTCATAACCGAACACACTGGTCCAGCCACTCTGTGGCACGTGGGATATTCCTGGACCAGGGATCAAACCCATGCCCCTTACAATGCAAGGCAGACTCTTTAACCACTTGACCACCAGGGAAGCCCTGTCACATATTTTTTAATTGAATGTCCCAATTTTCAGTTATCTGTTCTTCATGCATTTGTCTAATGGTAGTCCTACATATCCACATATACATATCTATACATTGATAATCTACTATAGTCCTAGTAATATTTTTCATTGTCTTTTTAACCTTTTCATATAAACTAATTCTATTGTGATCAAATGGATCCCTTGTTTCCTTCCTGATTTCTGTCCTTTAAGCTTAATGTCAACTCTCATTCTCAAGTCAACAGTTTAATATTTAACTGTATTTTCTGCAGTTGTAACTCCATATAAGTCACATAAGGTTGGTATTTTTTAAAATTTTGGCCTCTTTTATTGAGTATTTATTTATTTTCATCCATCTTTATTCTTTGGCTTCTGTGGGCCTCCTATTGCAGCAGCCTCTCTCACCAGAGCACCAGCTCTGGGCACATGTGCTCCAGAGCACTGGCTCACAATTGGACACACTGGTCCAGCCGCTCCATGGCACGTGGGATCTTCCTGGACCAGGGATCAAACCCATGCCCCTTACAATGCAAGGCAGACTCTTTAACCACTTGACCACCAGGGAAGCCCTGTCACATATTTTTTAATTGAATGTCCCAATTTTCAGTTATCTGTTCTTCATGCATTTGTCTAATGGTAGTCCTACATATCCACATATACATATCTATACATTGATAATCTACTATAGTCCTAGTAATATTTTTCATTGTCTTTTTAACCTTTTCATATAAACTAATTCTATTGTGATCAAATGGATCCCTTGTTTCCTTCCTGATTTCTGTCCTTTAAGCTTAATGTCAACTCTCATTCTCAAGTCAACAGTTTAATATTTAACTGTATTTTCTGCAGTTGTAACTCCATATAAGTCACATAAGGTTGGTATTTTTTAAAATTTTGGCCTCTTTTATTGATTATTTATTTATTTTCATCCATCTTTATTCTTTGGCTTCTGTGGGCCTCCTATTGCAGCAGCCTCTCTCACCAGAGCACCAGCTCTGGGCACATGTGCTCCAGAGCACTGGCTCACAATTGGACACACTGGTCCAGCCGCTCCATGGCATGTGGAGCGCTTCAGGGCCAGGGGTCAAACTGGTGCCTCTCGCACTGCAAGGTGGACTCTTTACCCACTGGACCACCAGGGAAACCCAGGGCTGATTTTTAATATGGCATCTAGTTATCCCAACAGAATCTACTGAATGAATGTTTCCTCTTTTCATTTGTGATGCCTCACTTAGTAACCAAATTCCTGGAACAAGACGTACTTGTTCAGGAAATGCTGTTTTGTATATTTTAAGTGAATAACAACATACACCTGAAACTGATTATTTTTGTCCTCCTAATATTTATGTCTCATTTGTTTTATGTCCTAATGTTTTGGTAGACTCATTTAATTATTAAGATTTTCTTACATTCTAGACACAGTAAGTTTAAGATAGGCAATGGTAAATGAAAAAACAGGTTTTACCCTCAATATTAACCTATCAAAAAATCATGGCAAGAGTGAACAACACTGTTCCTGTTGATATAGTTTGAGTTCAAAGAATGACTGTACCTGCACATCAATGTATATTACACATACTGAATTTATATGACTTTACACTTCATTGGTTTCACAAGATTCAATAAAATAAATTTTCAAAATACAAGAGTTGAGAACTATAGTCTGTAACAAGAAAAATGAAGTGACCAACAATCCTACATGCAGCACGGCAAAGGAGACACAGATGTAAAGAACAGACTTTGGGACTCAGTGGAGAAGGCGAGGGTGGGATGACCGGAGAGAGCAGCACTGAAACATGTGCATCCCCACATGTAAAACAGATGATCAGTGCAAGTTCAGTGAATGAAGTAGGGCACCCAAAGCCAGTGCTCTGGGACAACCTAGAAGGTTGGGGCTGGGGTGGGGGTTCAGAATGAGGGGGGGCACATGTGTACCTGTGGCCGATCCATATTGCTATATGGCAAAAAAACAATACTATAAAATAATTATCCTCCAATTAAAATGAATTAATTAATTGAAAAAATAAAAGTGCTGTTGGAAAACTTAGGGGGAAAAGAGTTTCATCCTTTATTTTCAATTGAAAAAAACCTCCAGCAGCAGCTCTCACCGGGCCCCTCACAATTGGACACACTGGTCCAGCCGCCCATGGCATGTGGAGCGCTTCAGGGCCAGGGGTCAAACTGGTGCCTCTCGCACTGCAAGGTGGACTCTTTACCCACTGGACCACCAGGGAAACCCAGGGCTGATTTTTAATATGGCATCTAGTTATCCCAACAGAATCTACTGAATGAATGTTTCCTCTTTTCATTTGTGATGCCTCACTTAGTAACCAAATTCCTGGAACAAGACGTACTTGTTCAGGAAATGCTGTTTTGTATATTTTAAGTGAATAACAACATACACCTGAAACTGATTATTTTTGTCCTCCTAATATTTATGTCTCATTTGTTTTATGTCCTAATGTTTTGGTAGACTCATTTAATTATTAAGATTTTCTTACATTCTAGACACAGTAAGTTTAAGATAGGCAATGGTAAATGAAAAAACAGGTTTTACCCTCAATATTAACCTATCAAAAAATCATGGCAAGAGTGAACAACACTGTTCCTGTTGATATAGTTTGAGTTCAAAGAATGACTGTACCTGCACATCAATGTATATTACACATACTGAATTTATATGACTTTACACTTCATTGGTTTCACAAGATTCAATAAAATAAATTTTCAAAATACAAGAGTTGAGAACTATAGTCTGTAACAAGAAAAATGAAGTGACCAACAATCCTACATGCAGCACGGCAAAGGAGACACAGATGTAAAGAACAGACTTTGGGACTCAGTGGAGAAGGCGAGGGTGGGATGACCGGAGAGAGCAGCACTGAAACATGTGCATCCCCACATGTAAAACAGATGATCAGTGCAAGTTCAGTGAATGAAGTAGGGCACCCAAAGCCAGTGCTCTGGGACAACCTAGAAGGTTGGGGCTGGGGTGGGGGTTCAGAATGAGGGGGGGCACATGTGTACCTGTGGCCGATCCATATTGCTATATGGCAAAAAAACAATACTATAAAATAATTATCCTCCAATTAAAATGAATTAATTAATTGAAAAAATAAAAGTGCTGTTGGAAAACTTAGGGGGAAAAGAGTTTCATCCTTTATTTTCAAGAAGTCTGTATATTATAAATACAAACAGCAGTATCATTGCAGAGCTTACACTGCATTTAGCCATGTTAATCACCTATCTGATGATATAAAATCAAAATTACTTTTAAAAGTTTATCTTTCACTGTTTGTATCATGGAAATCATGTCATTACATTTCAGTGATACACTACTGTTTAAAGCCTCCTTTTAAGCAAAAACAGGGCCCAATAATTTTTAACCAAAAGTGTATACTGTAATAATCCTGCTTGTTGTAGAATCGATAAAGACTGTACTAAGACATGGCATTTAGACATGAAATGTATCTAAAACCCCTGAAGAATACAACAGAAATAGGCTAGACATTTAGAATGCTTTAATCTTTCCAGTTAACACCATTTGTACCAGTAACTGCAACATTGTAACTTTTAGCATTTCACATAACTAACTAGTCAGTAAGGATTTTCTTTTTCTTTTTTTTTTAAGGCAGGAGTAAGAACAGAAGGCTAGAGACGTAGGGTTTCGTATTTCTGTTAAAAAAAAAAAGAACTACTTTCTTCTCTGCACCAAAACTGGACCACAAATTTGAAGGTTGTTTTAGCTTTAATCCCATGACTCATCATCTACTGGATTAGGAGCTTGTGAAGAAGAAAATCCTGCTGTGTCCAAAGAGCTCTTGCCCTGGTAATTCTTAAAAAAGAGAAAGAAAGAGAAAGAAACAATCATTTAATCTTATGCACCGTTAAAGCTGCATTGCCTACACTGAGAGCAGGGACTCAAGCTTTCTACCATTTCTTCACCTAACATAAAAAGTTTCATTCTCACAGACTCTAATCCATTTGACAAAAGGTCCATATTAACCTAGGAAGTTTAAATTGCACAGAGTATTTCAAGAAAAAATTTAAGCCAATAGTTTTGGCAAACGGAAAAAAACAAAGCACTTCAATGAGCAAGTGTAAATATTTAGTGATTAGTATGCCCATCGTCTGTGTATAAAAATGATGTTGTCTATAAACTGATACCAAAGAAAAGATATGAACCACACTGCATAGGGGCTGGGGGGGGGGTTCAGAATGAGGGGGGGCACATGTGTACCTGTGGCCGATCCATATTGCTATATGGCAAAAAAACAATACTATAAAATAATTATCCTCCAATTAAAATGAATTAATTAATTGAAAAAATAAAAGTGCTGTTGGAAAACTTAGGGGGAAAAGAGTTTCATCCTTTATTTTCAAGAAGTCTGTATATTATAAATACAAACAGCAGTATCATTGCAGAGCTTACACTGCATTTAGCCATGTTAATCACCTATCTGATGATATAAAATCAAAATTACTTTTAAAAGTTTATCTTTCACTGTTTGTATCATGGAAATCATGTCATTACATTTCAGTGATACACTACTGTTTAAAGCCTCCTTTTAAGCAAAAACAGGGCCCAATAATTTTTAACCAAAAGTGTATACTGTAATAATCCTGCTTGTTGTAGAATCGATAAAGACTGTACTAAGACATGGCATTTAGACATGAAATGTATCTAAAACCCCTGAAGAATACAACAGAAATAGGCTAGACATTTAGAATGCTTTAATCTTTCCAGTTAACACCATTTGTACCAGTAACTGCAACATTGTAACTTTTAGCATTTCACATAACTAACTAGTCAGTAAGGATTTTCTTTTTCTTTTTTTTTTAAGGCAGGAGTAAGAACAGAAGGCTAGAGACGTAGGGTTTCGTATTTCTGTTAAAAAAAAAAAGAACTACTTTCTTCTCTGCACCAAAACTGGACCACAAATTTGAAGGTTGTTTTAGCTTTAATCCCATGACTCATCATCTACTGGATTAGGAGCTTGTGAAGAAGAAAATCCTGCTGTGTCCAAAGAGCTCTTGCCCTGGTAATTCTTAAAAAAGAGAAAGAAAGAGAAAGAAACAATCATTTAATCTTATGCACCGTTAAAGCTGCATTGCCTACACTGAGAGCAGGGACTCAAGCTTTCTACCATTTCTTCACCTAACATAAAAAGTTTCATTCTCACAGACTCTAATCCATTTGACAAAAGGTCCATATTAACCTAGGAAGTTTAAATTGCACAGAGTATTTCAAGAAAAAATTTAAGCCAATAGTTTTGGCAAACGGAAAAAAACAAAGCACTTCAATGAGCAAGTGTAAATATTTAGTGATTAGTATGCCCATCGTCTGTGTATAAAAATGATGTTGTCTATAAACTGATACCAAAGAAAAGATATGCAACCACACTGCTATTATTTTCTCTTAATAATGTGGTCAGAATTCAAAAAATAAAGAATTCCTACAAAAATATCAGAAGATCCCAAATTAGAATTTAAAATGGGAAAGGAAGGTATTTGAGCATACACCTCAAATTCCTCACCTTTAAGACCAAAACTATGTATGTACATAAAATTTTTAGAGAAATATTAATCTCCTAGGTATGAAAATAATGGCTTAAGTTATTGAATGTTATAGTTACTTCACAATATTAAGCACAGTATTTACAAAAATAACTAGAAGCCAAGTTCTAAATCTTTCCCCTCAACTAACCTTTCTAGTATCGACTGATGCAAAGACATTTCCTCTTGTACTTCCACTGAAGCTGGGAGCATGTGTACTAAAGGCAATTTCTTCTAACCATGCAGGAACATCCTGTTGAGCCTTAAGAAGAAAATTAACTTCATGAACAACATGTATAAAGGCTCAAAGATTTGTACAGTTTACTTTTCCTTAAAATACATATAATGTCTGCTTTTAATGACAAGAACACTATCCATTCAGGTTTAAAAATTAAAAACTTACATCTGATAGTACTTTCACTAGAGGTTGTGCTAAGTGGCTATCTGAGTCTGGATCAAAAAAGGAAATAGCTCTGCCAGTATTTCCACAACGACCAGTACGTCCAATTCGATGAACATATTCATCAATGACAGAAGGAAGATCAAAATTAATAACGTGCTGAACATTTTCAATATCCAGCCCTCGGGCAGCTACTGAAGTAGCAACAAGAACGGGGCACTTTCCACAGCGGAAATCTCCAAGAGCTTGCTCTCTTTCTCTTTGTTCTCGATCACTTGAAAGAAAACAGCATTAGAACAGTCCATAAGAAAATTATAGATGTCTTTTTAATAATAGTAAAAAAAAAAAAAAGAAACATTTAACATTAATGTCTACTTCTTACATACCAAGTATTGTACTATCTTAACTCATCATTTAATTTCACACTAATACTTCGAGACTAGGATATATGACCCCATTTACAGATGAGGTAAGGTGACAACTAATACACAGAGCCAAAATACAAACTCAAATATGACAAATACCAAATCTTAAAAATCTCTGGTTTTGACAAAAAAGCACACAACTACTTTATCAAAATGCCTTCTCAAAAATTACTGATTTTTTAAAAAGTATAATCTCTGAATTCTACATATTCCCTAATATTTCAGATCTACTAGTAAAGCGCCAATGAAGTTGTGTTAATATGACATTTTTTAGGGCTCTGAGAAAAAAATCAAGTATCCAACAGATTTAGCTGAATAAACACCTAGATCTAATGATCAGAGAGCCTTTTAATAAGTGAGATGTCTTAAGGATAATGATGAGGAACCTAAGACACCTCTAACTCACCCATCCCTGCCACTTGGTTCTTATAAAAACTTAAAGATGAAGAAGAATAATTTAGATCTTGAGATTCTAATTCTAGGATTTTATACTAGTTACATATACTGACATTTCTTAACAAATGACAAATGGAAGTTACCTCCTTATTAGGAAATCACATCTACTCACCCATGAATACTTGTTGTTGATATTTTTTCTTGACAAAGAAAAGTGGCAATAAAATCTGCTTTTTTCTTAGTTTCAACAAAGACCATAGTTCTTTCATCACCTATAAGAAAATGAAACATTCAACCTAAAAAATTAGGAAAAGAAAAAAAAAAAAGGGTAGGGAGAGTAGGAAACTGTCTTATCCACCACTGTATTCTCAGCACCTAGACTCAAGCCTGATAGGTAATAACAACTAAAATATTTCTCTGAGTGGATGAGTGTCAAAGATACAGACAAAGACTTTTTCCTACTTTAGAACTAAAAGAAAAAGAAAATCAGCTTGCCCTCTGCCTTCACAGGCCAACCAAGAAGTAGAGACTTAGGGAAAGATAAATGATTATCTACCTGCCAGCTCTTAGCAGTTCCAAATTTGTCTTAGGCCCTTCAATTTGCCTCTCTATAAATAAATGCCTTTGTTTTTTATTTCCCAAGGTCACAGAATCTTTTAGTCTACCTTGACTGCCAGATGCGTTTATAATAAAGGCATCCAACCCAGGGCTGACAAACTCTACAATATTCTATGTTCCAACATTATCTCTTAATTCAAACCCCTTAATCCTCAAAGTATCTTACATATAGAAAATTAGTCCATGGTCTTAACACATTAAAGAATACTTGTTACCTTAAAGTACTTAATTGGCTGAAATTCAAGCATAAGCCAGAAACTTTTCCACACAAAGAACTTTCTATAAAATGTTAGAAAGGAAAGAGGATAATCTACAGCCTAAATAGAAGTAACAAGGTATTACTTTTCACTCCGTCATCTCCCTCTCAGCTGGATCCATTTATTCAACAAATATTTAGTGCCCAGTAGATGCCACCATCTATTCTAGATACTGAAAATTTCAGCAATAAAGCAAAGAGCATCTACACTCATTGTGGGAAGGCAAATAACAAATATCATGAATTAAGTCTAAATAAAGAAAAAAAAATCATCAGAACAATGGGCCAAATGGGTTAATGCACCCTCTCCAATTAGGGGACAGATATCATTGAAAGTGAAGGATTCAGATATCAGAGGAAACAGTATTGTAAGTCAGACGTAAGAACAAATATAAAAGATCTAAGGTAGAGGCATTCTTGATGTGCTCAAAAAAAAAAAAAACCAGAAAAGAAGTCCCCATGTGTTTTTTGTTTGTTTATTTTAGGCAGAGGGAATTTCAAGAGCAAAGACAATGAGGAACCATGCCTGGTGTGTTTGAGGCATAGTAATGAGCCAAGTGTGGCTGGAATAGGGTAAGCAAGAGAAAAGGAGCATTCTAAGACAGAGGAATAACGGAAGCGTATCATGAAGGGCCTTGAAACCCACGGAAATACCTTTGAAGAGAGAAGCCACCGGGTTTGGAGAGAAGAAGTAAAAAGATGTGATCTTTGTTTTAACTTAACAGCTGATGGGTTCTGATACAATCTGATCCTAGACAGAAACAAAAGGATTTTGCTAATGGATCAGATGCGTATACTGAAGAAATAAAAAATTCCTCAGATTTTATGTCTGAGCAATTGGAAGAGTGGAGCTAACACTAAGTGAGACAGGAAGACTGCAAAAAAGCCAGGTTTAGAGATGATAATTATTTAAATCTCAGATACCTGTTAGACAACCAGGTAGGAAATTAATAGAGCTGATTATCCTACAGTAATAAATGAGACAGTCATTTTATTAATGAGTAATGATTTCATGCTTTATGAGAAATTATCTTTCAACAGTTTTGGAGGTCACCAAAATGATGGCCAATGTCCAAACGGATTCATATGATATAATCAGGCACATATTACCACCACGCAGCTTATCTTTTCTGGCTCTCCAGTGTGAATCCGAAAATGGTAATAAAAATTTACCTCTGCTGACACTTTGTTTTCTTTGCTCCCTCTACCGAGTTCAGACAATAAGCTATATCCCTTTGGTGGCAGTGATAATGCAAGTTGAGTTTTATGATCAGACCATTTGATAATCTTTATAAATGGATTAATGAATTACAACTACTTATTCTGTCTATTAGTTCACTGTGAACTAAAATCAATTGAGAACCTAAAAAGAGGGCTTCCCTGGTGGTCCAGTGGGTAGGGAGTCCGCCTTGTGGTGCAGGGGGCGCCAGTTTGATCCCTGGCATGGGAGGATCCCACGTGCTGCAGCGCGGCTGGACCGGTGTGTCCTGTTGCGGGTCGGCGCTGTGGAGCACACGCGCCCAGAGCCAGTGCTCTGCAGCCAGAGAGGCCACTGCGATGGGGGGGCCCCACACAGGCCAAGGAATTAAGATGGATGCAAATGAATAAATGAAGGACCAATAAAAGAGGCTGAAATTAAAAAAAACAAAAAAGAATCTATAAAGAATTCTAGCTCTGGTAGCTAGGTTGCAGGTTTTTGTATTTCTTTGTTCATTCTTGACCTGTGGCTTAAATAGTATAACTGAAGCTATCAGTTCTTTATGTACTGTAATTCACAAAGGGGTTTATCTACCACTGTGTACAATCATTATGTTAATACTCTATAAACAGTATTAGAAAGTTATAAAGTCTCTTAAAGGAGCTCAATTTTGATTGGTTTACACAGATAAATTAAGAGAATTTATAGAAATACATATTCCTAAAATTTCAGGAAATAAATTGACTCACATAATACTTAAACTATACTGAACTTAAAAACTCCTCCTAAAGGAGCTAAAGGAGAAATATTTTAAATTCCAAGTTCCCATAATTAAGTGAATTTTTGGTAAATAAGACAAACTTAATAACTTTGGTTTAAAAAACATGCATACCCTTGCTCCCATTTATCAGTGCCAAGCAGAAAATAAACACATCTTGTTTTACTTGGGTTTTTCTTAATGTATAAAAATTTCCCAAATTAACTAATATTCTCCATAATGTTTATGAGTATGAAAATGTAAACCTGTGTTCAACGAAACTGACTATTCAGCACTATTTACTGTTGTGAATACTGTCATCGGGAAGATAATTTCCTTAGCTTTAGGTAAGTTAAAATAGTAGACCATACTGAATTAATCAACCTGATAATCACTGAATACAGGATAAAAATTGCTTGTTATTTCATATATTGTAGAGAGGCAGTATCTTTGAGTTATATTACTGAACATACTTAATTTTGCTACTTTAAGTAGAATGGTATGGGTGGTGAAGAAAGCAGTATAGAAAGTTCATGACCTAGTATAGAAAGTTCACTGTAGTCAGTTAAAATGTTTGTGCATGATCTCTCTCAACTGTCCATCCTTGCTCTAGTTTCACCTATGAAACACAAGTTAACTTTGGTAGAATATACTAGGAGTGATAATGATCAAGAAATAGAAACTTTTTTTTTTCATTTATTTTTCCAGGAAAGAAAAGTAAATTTTCTCTAAAGGTGTATCTCTCAAAATTTTGGTTTGTGACTCCTTTAAACTCTTAAGAAATTATGAACAATCACAAAGCATCTCAGTTACACAGGTTGCAACAACTGATATTTACCATATTAAAACCTAAAACCAAAAAGGTTTTAAAATATTTACTGGAGGGCTTCCCTGGTGGTCCAGTGGGTAAGGACACCGCCCTGCAGTGCAAGAGGCGCTGGTGAGATCTCTGGCCTGGGAAGATCCCACATGCCGCGGAGCGCTGGACCGATGTGCCCAACTATGGAGCCAGAACTCTGGAGCGCATGTGCCCAAGGCCATAGCGATGGGAGGCCCACAAAGGCCAAAGAACAAAGAAGGATGAAAACAGATAAATGAAAGACCAATAGCAGTGACCCACCCAACAATTTACTGGAACATTCTGCATGTTAACATAATTTTAGTATAATTATAAAAATAGTTTTTACCTCACAGACCCCCTGTGAGGGTCTCAGGGACTCTGAGAAGGATTCATTTTGTCCTAAAGTGTCTGTTTGCTCAGAGTACAATGAAAGGTAAAACTTGGAAACTGAATTTTATACTGATTTATAATATGATAGTCTTTAAAAAAAAAAAAGTGATTGGGGGTGAAGCTAAGACTGCGGCATAGAAGGACGTGCACTCATCTCTCCTACAAAATCACCTGAACTGCAACGAGTTCCTGAAAAACCATCGACAGGAGGAGGTTGGACCCAAACACAAAAAAGATACCCACATCAGGAACAAAGGAGAAGCCGCCACAAGGCGGTAGAAGGCGCAATCGCGATAAGTTAAAATAGTAGACCATACTGAATTAATCAACCTGATAATCACTGAATACAGGATAAAATTGCTTGTTATTTCATATATTGTAGAGAGGCAGTATCTTTGAGTTATATTACTGAACATACTTAATTTTGCTACTTTAAGTAGAATGGTATGGGTGGTGAAGAAAGCAGTATAGAAAGTTCATGACCTAGTATAGAAAGTTCACTGTAGTCAGTTAAAATGTTTGTGCATGATCTCTCTCAACTGTCCATCCTTGCTCTAGTTTCACCTATGAAACACAAGTTAACTTTGGTAGAATATACTAGGAGTGATAATGATCAAGAAATAGAAACTTTTTTTTTTCATTTATTTTTCCAGGAAAGAAAAAGTAAATTTTCTCTAAAGGTGTATCTCTCAAAATTTTGGTTTGTGACTCCTTTAAACTCTTAAGAAATTATGAACAATCACAAAGCATCTCAGTTACACAGGTTGCAACAACTGATATTTACCATATTAAAACCTAAAACCAAAAAGGTTTTAAAATATTTACTGGAGGGCTTCCCTGGTGGTCCAGTGGGTAAGGACACCGCCCTGCAGTGCAAGAGGCGCTGGTGAGATCTCTGGCCTGGGAAGATCCCACATGCCGCGGAGCGCTGGACCGATGTGCCCAACTATGGAGCCAGAACTCTGGAGCGCATGTGCCCAAGGCCATAGCGATGGGAGGCCCACAAAGGCCAAAGAACAAAGAAGGATGAAAACAGATAAATGAAAGACCAATAGCAGTGACCCACCCAACAATTTACTGGAACATTCTGCATGTTAACATAATTTTAGTATAATTATAAAAATAGTTTTTACCTCACAGACCCCCTGTGAGGGTCTCAGGGACTCTGAGAAGGATTCATTTTGTCCTAAAGTGTCTGTTTGCTCAGAGTACAATGAAAGGTAAAACTTGGAAACTGAATTTTATACTGATTTATAATATGATAGTCTTTAAAAAAAAAAAAGTGATTGGGGGTGAAGCTAAGACTGCGGCATAGAAGGACGTGCACTCATCTCTCCTACAAAATCACCTGAACTGCAACGAGTTCCTGAAAAACCATCGACAGGAGGAGGTTGGACCCAAACACAAAAAAGATACCCCACATCAGGAACAAAGGAGAAGCCGCCACAAGACGGTAGAAGGGGCGCAATCGCGCTTTTAAAAGTCAAACCTTACACCCGCCAGAGAGGCTGGGTGGGCCAAATACGCAAAGCCTGTTGCACATCAAGACCCGGGAAAGGAGCGGTGACGCCCACAAGGGACTGAGCCGGACCTGCTTCAGAGGGTCCAAGTGCCCCCTTGAGCTAGAAGTGCCCTTAGAGCAGTCCTCGGAAAGACGGCACTCAATTCCCTTTGAAGGAGGTTACCATTAGCCCAAACATTGAGCCGCGGAGTAGGACTAGAGACTCTGTGCGCACCCTGATCAGTCTGACATCTCCCACGGGGACGAGGTTCGACAGTGGCATGCAGCAGGGTCGGGGTCACTGAGGAAGTGCTTCTCATAAAGCGTGTGAGAATAAACCATTTGTGAGAGAGACGCCATCTTCCCTACTGTAGTTTGGCTGCTGGTCAAACTACAGGGAGGGCACTTAGCTCCACCCAGAAAAAAAAGCGATCTGGATTAAGGATTAAGAAACTACCAGGGATGGCCTGGGCGGGTCTTTTAGTTCTGGAACAGGCCGAAATAAACAAGCAGTAAAAGATCCAACCACTGCCAGAGGCAAGAAAAAGACTGGTAATTCATGAATAGTCAGCAAGACACGGGAGAACATAAACACTCACTATTTTCATGTTTTGTCTGGAGCTGGAGTTACTGCTGGATTTTTTAAATTTCATTTTATTTCTTATCCTTTTTTATTGACTTTTTTGTTTTATTTTGTTTTTGTTCAATTGTTTCTTTCCCTTTTTTCCAACCCCCCTCAACAAACTGCCCCCCCCCCCGCTGTGTGTGTGTGTGTGTGTGTGTTCCTCCACTGAAATCTACTGAAGCTACTAATCTTACCAGTAAGACTGTATATATTCAAGTTTACATAATTTTTTCTCTCCTTTTAAACCGCACATTTTATTTTGGTATAAATTTCTGGTTCCACATTGGCCTTTTATGGTTCTGTGGGGGGGTTGTTTGTTTTGATTGTTTTTCTATATTTTTCTATATACTTATCTCTGTTCTAATTTTTAACTTTTGTATACGTACTACTACTTCCTCTGTAACTCTCTTCCTGGCTTTCTCTGATGCTCTTTTCCTACAGCACTAAACTCTAACACATACAAATCTTCATCCCCCTATATTTAACTTGGCAGTATTATTCTATATTTCTCTTCTATCCTCTCTTTCTCTTTTTCCCTTTTCCCATCATACTTCTTAGTCTGTTCTGTCCGCATTGCCTTATCCCCAACTGAGACCCTGCTCTTGCATGATTATATCATTCCTGCTTTTCTCTATTCACCATGCCAACGGTACTTTTTACTGTATATGTTTGTGTGTATAATTCAGTCTAGACAGGAAAAATTCCTCTGTGCCACCCTGATCAGTCTGACATCTCCCACGGGGACGAGGTTCGACAGTGGCATGCAGCAGGGTCGGGGTCACTGAGGAAGTGCTTCTCATAAAGCGTGTGAGAATAAACCATTTGTGAGAGAGACGCCATCTTCCCTACTGTAGTTTGGCTGCTGGTCAAACTACAGGGAGGGCACTTAGCTCCACCCAGAAAAAAAAGCGATCTGGATTAAGGATTAAGAAACTACCAGGGATGGCCTGGGCGGGTCTTTTAGTTCTGGAACAGGCCGAAATAAACAAGCAGTAAAAGATCCAACCACTGCCAGAGGCAAGAAAAAGACTGGTAATTCATGAATAGTCAGCAAGACACGGGAGAACATAAACACTCACTATTTTCATGTTTTGTCTGGAGCTGGAGTTACTGCTGGATTTTTTAAATTTCATTTTATTTCTTATCCTTTTTTATTGACTTTTTTGTTTTATTTTGTTTTTGTTCAATTGTTTCTTTCCCTTTTTTCCAACCCCCCTCAACAAACTGCCCCCCCCCCCGCTGTGTGTGTGTGTGTGTGTGTGTTCCTCCACTGAAATCTACTGAAGCTACTAATCTTACCAGTAAGACTGAATACATTCAAGTTTACATAATTTTTTTTTCCTTTTAAAACGCACATTTTATTTTGGTATAAATTTCTGGTTCCACATTGGCCTTTTATGGTTCTGTGGGGGGGTTGTTTGTTTTGATTGTTTTTCTATATTTTTCTATATACTTATCTCTGTTCTAATTTTTAACTTTTGTATACGTACTACTACTTCCTCTGTAACTCTCTTCCTGGCTTTCTCTGATGCTCTTTTCCTACAGCACTAAACTCTAACACATACAAATCTTCATCCCCCTATATTTAACTTGGCAGTATTATTCTATATTTCTCTTCTATCCTCTCTTTCTCTTTTTCCCTTTTCCCATCATACTTCTTAGTCTGTTCTGTCCGCATTGCCTTATCCCCAACTGAGACCCTGCTCTTGCATGATTATATCATTCCTGCTTTTCTCTATTCACCATGCCAACGTACTGTACTGTATTTTTGGTTGGAATTCTTGGGTTATGTTACAGCTGTATATGTTTGTGTGTATAATTCAGTATGCTAGACAGTATTTGCATAATATTTTAATTGCCATTTGTCAAAGGTATACCTTCTGTTTCTCAATCGCTTACATATGTTTTAATCTCATTTAATGCCATAACAAACCAGCCGTGAAATCTTCATTCCCTGGTCAGGCAACAAGCCCCAGGGCTTTAGGGAGGGAGCACTGACTCCAAAACTCTACAATACTAGAGAACGCCTAACACTAGAGAGCACTATACAAGTGAGAACGCCAACACACGTAAACACTTGGATGCAAGTCCTGACATCACCCAATCACCAGCATCACCCAGAATAAGAAGCCCCATCCAAACTACAAATCCCGACAGATGTAACTCAAAGTCTGGGAAAAGGAAACCCCAAACATAGTTACTTAAAACATTAATAAAAACGATGAAACGGCAGAGAAATACCACACAAGTGAAGGAACAATCTACAAACACACAAGTTCAAATGAACGAAGAGGATTTAGATGAACTGTCTGAAAGTGGAATCAGAAGAATGATAGTAAAGATGATCCAAAACACTGAAAACAGAATTTCAGAGAAATTGCAAGAAGCAACTAACATACTGAATAAACAAATACAAGAACTTACCAAAAAAACTAACAGACACAAACAACTCAATTGCTGAACTTAAAAACACTGTAGAAGGAATCAAGAGCAGAGTATCTGAGACAGAAGACCGGATCAGTGAGCTGGAAGATAGAATGGTGGAAGTAACTGCTGAAAAACAGAATCAAGCCCAAAGATTGAAAAGAGCAGAGGACAGCCTCAGAGACCTCTGGGATAATATCAAATGCAACAATATTCAAATTATAGGGGTTCCAGAAGAAGAAGAAAAAAAGAAAGGATATGAGAAAAGTTTTGAAGAGATTCTAGCTGAAAATTTCCCCAACATGGGAAAAGAAATAGTCAATCAAGTCCAAGAAGCACAAAGAGTACCATACAGAATCAACCTGAGAAGAAACACACCAAGACACATATTAATGAAGCTAACACAAATTAAACACAAAGACAGAATTCTCAAAGCAGAAAGGGAAAAGCAGCTAGTGACATACAAGGGAAACCCCATACGTTTAACAGCTGATCTTTCAACAGAAACTCTGCAGGCCAGGAGGGAATGGCAAGACACATTTAAAGTGCTGAAACAGAATAATCTGCAACCAAGAATCCTCTACCCTGCAAGCATCTCATTCAAAATTGATGGGAGAAATCAAAAGCTTTGCAGATAAGCAAAAATTAAAAGAATTCAGTAACACCAAACCAGCCTTACAACAAGTGTTAAAGGGACTTATTTGGACAACAAGAGAAGAAGATCCACAAAACAAAGCCATCATAACATCAAAGAAGATGACAATAGCATCATTTGTATCAATAATTACTTTGAATGTAAATGGACTTAATGCCCCAACCAAGAGAGACAGACTGGCTGAATGGATTCAGAAACAAGACCCATACATATGCTGCCTCCAGGAAACTCACTTCAGACCTAGAGACACTCATAGACTGAAAGTGAGAGGATGGAAAAAGATATTCCACGCAAACGGAAATCACAAGAACGCTGGAGCAGCAATCCTCATATCACACAAAATAGACCTCAAAATAAAGAAGATTAGAAGAGACAAGGCAGGACACTCCATAATGATCGAGGGATCGATCCAAGAGGAAGACATAACAATCATAAATATCTATGCACCCAACTTAGGAGCACCCCGATACATAAGACAAACACTTCCAGACATAAAAGAAGAAATCGACACTAACACAATAATAGTAGGAGACTTTAATACGCCTCTCACATCAATGGACAGATCATCAAAACAGAAAATTATAATAAAGAAACACAAGCCTTAAATGCCACACTAGAAGAGATGGACCTCATGGATATCTTTAGGACGTTCCATCCAAAAGCAGAAGAATACACTTTTTTCTCAAGTGCTCATGCAACATTCTCCAGGATAGACCACATCTTGGGCCACAAATCAAACCTCAGTCAATTCAAGAAAACTGAAATTATATCAACCATCTTCTCGGACCACAATGCAATGAGACTAGAGATCAACTACAGGAGAAAAAAACTGCTAAAAAGTACAAACACATGGAGATTAAACAACACATACCTAAAAAACAAACTGATTACCGAGCAAATCAAAGGAGAAATAAGAAATTCCTAGAAGAAACCGACAATGAACACACGACGGTGCAAAACCTATGGGATACTGCAAAAGCAGTTCTAAGAGGAAAGTTTATAGCAGTACAATCCTACCTGAAGAAACCAGAAAAATATCAAACAGACAACGTAACCCTATGCAAGCATCTCATTCAAAATTGATGGGAGAAATCAAAAGCTTTGCAGATAAGCAAAAATTAAAAGAATTCAGTAACACCAAACCAGCCTTACAACAAGTGTTAAAGGGACTTATTTGGACAACAAGAGAAGAAGATCCACAAAACAAAGCCATCATAACATCAAAGAAGATGACAATAGCATCATTTGTTATCAATAATTACTTTGAATGTAAATGGACTTAATGCCCCAACCAAGAGAGACAGACTGGCTGAATGGATTCAGAAACAAGACCCATACATATGCTGCCTCCAGGAAACTCACTTCAGACCTAGAGACACTCATAGACTGAAAGTGAGAGGATGGAAAAAGATATTCCACGCAAACGGAAATCACAAGAACGCTGGAGCAGCAATCCTCATATCACACAAAATAGACCTCAAAATAAAGAAGATTAGAAGAGACAAGGCAGGACACTCCATAATGATCGAGGGATCGATCCAAGAGGAAGACATAACAATCATAAATATCTATGCACCAACTTAGGAGCACCCCGATACATAAGACAAACACTTCCAGACATAAAAGAAGAAATCGACACTAACACAATAATAGTAGGAGACTTTAATACGCCTCTCACATCAATGGACAGATCATCAAAACAGAAAATTATAATAAAGAAACACAAGCCTTAAATGCCACACTAGAAGAGATGGACCTCATGGATATCTTTAGGACGTTCCATCCAAAAGCAGAAGAATACACTTTTTTCTCAAGTGCTCATGCAACATTCTCCAGGATAGACCACATCTTGGGCCACAAATCAAACCTCAGTCAATTCAAGAAAACTGAAATTATATCAACCATCTTCTCGGACCACAATGCAATGAGACTAGAGATCAACTACAGGAGAAAAAAACTGCTAAAAAGTACAAACACATGGAGATTAAACAACACATACCTAAAAAACAAACTGATTACCGAGCAAATCAAAGGAGAAATAAGAAATTCCTAGAAGAAACCGACAATGAACACACGACGGTGCAAAACCTATGGGATACTGCAAAAGCAGTTCTAAGAGGAAAGTTTATAGCAGTACAATCCTACCTGAAGAAACCAGAAAAATATCAAACAGACAACGTAACCCTATGCTTAAAACAGTGGGAGAAAGAAGAACAAAAACACCCCAAAGTTAGCAGAAGAAGAGAAATCATAAAGATCAGAGCAGAAGTAAAAGAAAAAGAAATGGAAGAAACCATAGTAAAAGATAGATAAAACAAAAAGCTGGTTCTTCAAAAAGGTAAATAAAATCGATAAGCCACTGGCCAGACTCATCAAGAAAAAAAGAGAGAAGAACCACATCAACAAAACCAAAAATGAAAAAGCAGAGATTACAACACATAATGGAGAAATCCAAAGCATTATAAGAGATTATTATGAACAACTCTATGGCAACAAACTGGACAACCTGGAAGTAATGGACAGTTTCTTAGAGAAGATTAATCTCCCAAGACTCAACCAGGAAGAAACAGAAACTAAGAACAACCCAATCACAAGCTCAGAAATTGAATTTGTGATTAAAAATCTACCCAAAAATAAAAGCCAAAGGCCAGATGGCTTCACAGGTGAATTCTACCAAACACTTAAAGAAGAGCTAATGCCTGTTCTTCTAGAACTCTTCCAAAAAATTGCACAGGAAGGAAAACTTTCAAACACATTCTACGAGGCCACCATCACCCTGATACCAAAGCCAGGCAAAGACAACACAAAAGAAGAAAATTATAGGCCATTTCACTGATGAACTTAGATGCCAAGATCCTCAACAAAATCCTAGCAAACAGAATTCAACAACACATCAAAAAACTCATACATCATGACCAAGTCAGGTTCATCCCGGGCATGCAAGGATTCTTCAATATCCACAAATCAATCAACATGATACACCGTATCAACAAACTGAGAGACAAAAACCACATGATCATCTCAACAGAGGCAGAAAAAGCCTTTGAAAAAGTATAACACCCATTCATGATAAAAACTCTTCAGAAAATGGGCACAGGGCTTCCCTGGTGGTCCAGTGGGGCACAGGCGCTTCCCTAAAAACAACACATACCTAAAAACAAACTGATTACCGAGCAAATCAAAGGAGAAATAAGAAATTCAAAAAATGAACACATGACAGTGCAAATCCTATGGGATATGACAAAAGCAGTTCTAAGAGGAAAGTTTATAGCAGTACAATCCTACCTGAAGAAACCAGAAAAATATCAAACAGACAACGTAACCCTATGCTTAAAACAGTGGGAGAAAGAAGAACAAAAACACCCCAAAGTTAGCAGAAGAAGAGAAATCATAAAGATCAGAGCAGAAGTAAAAGAAAAAGAAATGGAAGAAACCATAGTAAAAGATAGATAAAACAAAAAGCTGGTTCTTCAAAAAGGTAAATAAAATCGATAAGCCACTGGCCAGACTCATCAAGAAAAAAAGAGAGAAGAACCACATCAACAAAACCAAAAATGAAAAAGCAGAGATTACAACACATAATGGAGAAATCCAAAGCATTATAAGAGATTATTATGAACAACTCTATGGCAACAAACTGGACAACCTGGAAGTAATGGACAGTTTCTTAGAGAAGATTAATCTCCCAAGACTCAACCAGGAAGAAACAGAAACTAAGAACAACCCAATCACAAGCTCAGAAATTGAATTTGTGATTAAAAATCTACCCAAAAATAAAAGCCAAGGGCCAGATGGCTTCACAGGTGAATTCTACCATGCATTTAAAGAAGAGCTAATGTCTGTCCTTCTAAAACTCTTTCAAAAAATTGCACAGGAAGGAAAACTTTCAAACACATTCTACGAGGCCACCATCACCCTGATACCAAAGCCAGGCAAAGACAACACAAAAGAAGAAAATTATAGGCCATTTCACTGATGAACTTAGATGCCAAGATCCTCAACAAAATCCTAGCAAACAGAATTCAACAACACATCAAAAAACTCATACATCATGACCAAGTCAGGTTCATCCCGGGCATGCAAGGATTCTTCAATATCCACAAATCAATCAACATGATACACCGTATCAACAAACTGAGAGACAAAAACCACATGATCATCTCAACAGAGGCAGAAAAAGCCTTTGAAAAAGTATAACACCCATTCATGATAAAAACTCTTCAGAAAATGGGCACAGGGGCTTCCCTGGTGGTCCAGTGGGTAAGGACACCGCCTTGCAGTGCAAGGGGCGCCGGTATGATCCCTGGCCTAAGAAGATCCCACGTGCCACGGAGTGGCTGGACCAATGTGTCCAATTACTGAGCCGGAGCTCTGGAGCGCATGAGCCTAGAGCCGGTGCTCTGCGACAAGTGGCCACCGCGATGGGAGGCCCACATGGGCCAAAGAACAAAAAGATGGATGAAAACAGACAAATGAAAGACCAATAGAAGTAGCCCACCTGCTCCCTCCCTCCCCACCAATCCCCCCAAAATAAATAAATAAGTAAATCTTAAAAAAAAAAAAAAGGGCACAGAAGGAACCTGTCTCAACATAGTGAAAGCCATATATGAGAAGCCTACAGCAAACATTATCCTCAATGGTGACAAACTGAAAGCATTCCCTCTAAGATCAGGAACAAGACAAAGTGTCCACTTTCACTGCTATTATTCAACATAGTCCTGGAAGTTCTAGCAACAGCAACAAGAGAAAAGAAAGAAAGAAAATGAATCCAGATTGGAAAGGAAGAAGTAAAACTCCCTCTATTCGCAGACGACATGATATTATACATAGAAAACCCCAAAGACATTATATAATTACTAGAGCTAATCAGTGAATTCAGCAAAGTCGTGGGATACAAAATCAATACACAGAAATCACTGGCATTCCTATACACAAACAATGAAAAATCAGAAAATGAAATCAAAGAGGCAATCCCCTTCACCATCGCAACCAAAAAGAATCAAATATCTAGGAATAAACCTACCCAAAGAAACAAAAGAACTATACACAGAAAATTACAAGACACTCATGAGAGAAATTAAAGAGGACTTAAACAGATGGAGAGATATTCCATGTTCCTGGGTTGAAAGAATCAATATTGTGAAAATGACCATACTACCAAATGTCATCTACAGATTCAATGTGATCTCTATCAAATTACCAATGACATTCTTCACAGAGCTAGACCAAATAGTAACACCGTTCATATGGAAACACAAAAGACATCGAATAGCCAAAGCAATCCTGAGGAAGAACAATGGAGCTGGAGGGATCAGCCTCCCTAACTTCAGACTATACTACAAAGCAACAGTCATCAAGACAGTATGGTACTGGCACAAAGACAGAAATATCAACCAATGGAACAAGATCGAGATCCCAGAGATAAACCCATGCACCTATGGGTACCTTATATTTGACAAAGGAGGTGAACATCTAAAATGGGATAGAGACAGCCTCTTCAACAAATGGTGCTGGGAAAATTGGACAGCTACATGCAAAAAAATGAAGTTTGAATATTCCCTGACACCATGCACAGAGATCAACTCAAAATGGATTAAAGATGTACAAGTAAAACCAGGAACCCTAAAACTCTTAGAGGAGAATATAGGCAAAACCCTCAAGGGCATAAATCAAAGCAAGATCTTCTGTGACCCACCTACTAGAATAGCAGAACTAAAAACAAAAATGAACATGTGGGACCTAATGAAACTTAAAAGCTATTGTACAGCAAAAGAAATTACAATAAAGCTGAACAGACACCCCACAGAGTGGGAGAAAATCACAGCAAATGAAATAACAGACAAAGAATTAATCTCCAAAATCTGCAAGTAACTCAGACAACTCAACATCAGAAATATGAACAATCCAACCAAAAAATGGGAAAAAGACCTAAACAGACACCTCTCCAAAGACATACTGATGGCCCAAAATTACATGAAACGATGCTCAACCTTGCTTATTATTAGAGAAATGCAAATTAAAACTACCATGAGATACCACCTCACACCAGTCAGAATGGCCATCATCGACAAATCGACCGACAGTAAATGCTGGAGAGGGTGCAGAGAAAAGGGGACACTCTTGCATTGCTGGTGGGAATGTAAACTGATACAGCCTCTATGGAAGACAATATGGAGATGTCTTAAAAAACTAAAAATAGAAGCACCATACGATCCAGCATTTCCACTATTAGGCTTACACCCTGATGAAATCAAAAGTGAAAGAAGCACCTGTACCCCAATGTTCATTGCAGCTCTCTATACAATAGCTAGAACATGGAAGCAACCTAGACCAAATAATAACACAGTTCATATGGAAACACAAAAGACCTCGAATAGCCAAAGCAATCCTGAGGAAGAAAAACGGAGCTGGAGGGATCAGCCTCCCTAACTTCAGACTATACTACAAAGCAACAGTCATCAAGACAGTATGGTACTGGCACAAAGACAGAAATATCAACCAATGGAACAAGATCGAGATCCCAGAGATAAACCCATGCACCTATGGGTACCTTATATTTGACAAAGGAGGTGAACATCTAAAATGGGATAGAGACAGCCTCTTCAACAAATGGTGCTGGGAAAATTGGACAGCTACATGCAAAAAAATGAAGTTTGAATATTCCCTGACACCATGCACAGAGATCAACTCAAAATGGATTAAAGATGTACAAGTAAAACCAGGAACCCTAAAACTCTTAGAGGAGAATATAGGCAAAACCCTCAAGGGCATAAATCAAAGCAAGATCTTCTGTGACCCACCTACTAGAATAGCAGAACTAAAAACAAAAATGAACATGTGGGACCTAATGAAACTTAAAAGCTATTGTACAGCAAAAGAAATTACAATAAAGCTGAACAGACACCCCACAGAGTGGGAGAAAATCACAGCAAATGAAATAACAGACAAAGAATTAATCTCCAAAATCTGCAAGTAACTCAGACAACTCAACATCAGAAATATGAACAATCCAACCAAAAAATGGGAAAAAGACCTAAACAGACACCTCTCCAAAGACATACTGATGGCCCAAAATTACATGAAACGATGCTCAACCTTGCTTATTATTAGAGAAATGCAAATTAAAACTACCATGAGATACCACCTCACACCAGTCAGAATGGCCATCATCGACAAATCGACCGACAGTAAATGCTGGAGAGGGTGCAGAGAAAAGGGGACACTCTTGCATTGCTGGTGGGAATGTAAACTGATACAGCCTCTATGGAAGACAATATAGAGATGTCTTAAAAAACTAAAAATAGAAGCACCATACGATCCAGCATTTCCACTATTAGGCCTATACACTGATGAAATCAAAATTGAAAGAGGCATCTGTACCCCAATGTTCATTGCAGTGCTCTACACAATAGCTAGAACATGGAAGCAACCTAGATGTCCATCGATGAATGAATGGATAAAGAAACTATGGTACATATATACAACGGAATACTACTCAGCTGTAAAACGAAATGCAGAAGAATCAGCCCTAATGAGGTGGTTGGATCTAGAACCTATCATAAAAAGTGATGTAAGTCAAAAAGAGAAACACAAGTACAATATACTAACACATATATATGGAATCTAGTTGGATGGTGATGATGGCACATGCAGTGAAGTGATGGAGAGACAGACATGGACAGTGGACACATGGACATTGGGTGGAATGAACAGTGGGTGGGAGGCGTAAAGGAAACAGCATGAAGGCCTGTACTATCATATGTGAAGAAAATAGCTATAGTCACTGCTCTGTGAGAAAAGTGTATCCTGCAGGGGTGCTGTGTGATGGTCAGGAGGGGTGGGAAGGGGGGATATACATACGACTAATCTGGGAACATGCATATCTGCAAACAACAAAATTCTGTAAAAGTTAAAAGTAAAATAAAAGTTTAAAAAAAAAAAAGGCTATGAAACGTGTAAAATTGTACCAAATTCAATCAATGTGCCTGAAACTATTTCTTGATTTACTATTTAATCCCTTTACTTGCAATATGAAAGGTTCTTCTTTCCTTTCCTTATACCAGTCTATTTAGCAGAGATTCTGTTGACTTTATTATGTCTTCGGTTGTTTAAAGAAAAAAGACAGTTTATGAAAAAGAACTACTGTTCTTTACAACCACATTACCTTCTACTCTTATTTTTAAATGCTTTATTGTCACTTCAATTAAACTGATAACTAAAACATAAGTTATCTTACATGAAATAAAATGTTCAACTCTCCTCTGACAACTTTTGAGTTTGTCTTTAAACTTAGAAAAATAAATTCACCTAAACTACCATGAGATACCACCTCACACCAGTCAGAATGGCCATCATCGACAAATCGACCGACAGTAAATGCTGGAGAGGGTGCAGAGAAAAGGGGACACTCTTGCATTGCTGGTGGGAATGTAAACTGATACAGCCTCTATGGAAGACAATATGGAGATGTCTTAAAAAACTAAAAATAGAAGCACCATACGATCCAGCATTTCCACTATTAGGCTTACACCCTGATGAAATCAAAAGTGAAAGAAGCACCTGTACCCCAATGTTCATTGCAGCTCTCTATACAATAGCTAGAACATGGAAGCAACCTAGATGTCCATCGATGAATGAATGGATAAAGCAGCCCTGGTACATATATACAACGGAATACTACTCAGCTGTAAAAAGAAATGTAGAAGAATCAGCCCTAATGAGGTGGCTGGATCTAGAACCTATCATAAAAAGTGAAGTCAGTCAGAAAGAGAAGGACAAGTACAATATACTAACACATATGTATGGAATCTAGTTGGATAGTGATGATGGCACATGCAGTGAAGTGATGGAGAGACAGACATGGACAGTGGACACATGGACATTGGGTGGAATGAACAGTGGGTGGGAGGCGTAAAGGAAACAGCATGAAGGCCTGTACTATCATATGTGAAGAAAATAGCTATAGTCACTGCTCTGTGAGAAAAGTGTATCCTGCAGGGGTGCTGTGTGATGGTCAGGAGGGGTGGGAAGGGGGGATATACATACGACTAATCTGGGAACATGCATATCTGCAAACAACAAAATTCTGTAAAAGTTAAAAGTAAAATAAAAGTTTAAAAAAAAAAAAGGCTATGAAACGTGTAAAATTGTACCAAATTCAATCAATGTGCCTGAAACTATTTCTTGATTTACTATTTAATCCCTTTACTTGCAATATGAAAGGTTCTTCTTTCCTTTCCTTATACCAGTCTATTTAGCAGAGATTCTGTTGACTTTATTATGTCTTCGGTTGTTTAAAGAAAAAAGACAGTTTATGAAAAAGAACTACTGTTCTTTACAACCACATTACCTTCTACTCTTATTTTTAAATGCTTTATTGTCACTTCAATTAAACTGATAACTAAAACATAAGTTATCTTACATGAAATAAAATGTTCAACTCTCCTCTGACAACTTTTGAGTTTGTCTTAAGATCATAAACTTAGAAAAATAAATTCACCTAAACTACTTTTGAGATTTCTTAGAGAATCCCAGGGAAAGGTCAGAGGTTTTTTCACATAAATAAAAGAAAGGCTAAGAATAATTAACCTTGTTCAATGCGCTTTTACTTTTACGAGTTGTGTGGTAAGAACTGCTAAATCAGAGGGGACATTAAGCTTTCCCTAGGTTAAAGTGGATAGGTAAAATGTTATTCATACATTTCAAAAATGTATACTTTATGAGACGTCCGTATAATTATGTAAATTCCCTTGCTGTTCATAGTATTTTTGTAACCTCCAGGAGAAGCACTGACCAAAAGACTGAAACAATTCTAAAACAGGTTTTCTGTACATTTCAGAGACGTGCAGGTACACTGTCCCATATGATCAAATTTCCTTGCTTACAGCATTATTTTTATAATGGGCCTTTGTCAGATCTTCTGTATTTAATAACGATCACTAATTACTTAACCACAATCATTAAGTCTCTATCAACTACAGATAATTTCTATTTCGGTTTGATGCTTATCCAAAAACTTTCTATAAATTATAGTTTCTGTCTTCAATGAAATCTTGTGGAAAAGGACTGTTCCTGGCTCTTCAAACTATGATACCTCAAGGTAGAAGGTTTTAAATAGACATTCTGACAATCTACAAATATCACTGGATTCAGTATAATTCTAGAAATATAAATAGTCCAGGAAGCATATGGAATCACAAAAGTAGACTGCTGATAGATTCAAAGAAATAAGAGCAACATTGAAAATCTGGGGAACTCTTAAGAGTGGATAGAATTCACTCAAAATTCTAGTTACTGCAAATGGTATATGGAAGAACATCCTTAGACTTTGTTTCCTATTCTTCAGAGGCCTTTTAAAAATTCATTCTTGGGCTTTCCTGGTGGTCCAGTGCATAGAGAGCCCACCTTGCAGTGCAAGGGACACCAGTTCAATTCCTGGCCTGGAAAGATCCCACATCCTGTGGAGCAGAGGACTGCTGTGCCCAGTTGCCAGCCAGAACTCTGGAGCAGCATGTGCCCAGAGCCAGTGCTCTACACCAAGAAAGGTCACTGCAATGGGAGGCCTACACAGCCCAAAGAATAAAGATGGATGAACACAAATAAAAACCAACAAAAGAGGCCAAAATTTAAAATATGTCTCAGATTTATGATGAAAACTTCTAGACAGAAGCTAATTTTGTGACTTTCATAGTTGTTCAATACTGTGTGGTTCTGGATCTGCAAAACAAACTCAAGGAAGCCTTTGTTACAGAACAGTCTTGCTGCACCTATGCAAACAGGCCAAACCTAATGAGACCAGCTTTTTTTGTGATCAAGTATAATCTGAGACTATTGTGCCCATGAGGGAATATAGGCTGCCAGAAAAACTGCTGAAGACTAAAATGAGCAAAGGTAATAATTGACCAGCACACCCTTCAAGGTTGCCTGTGCTTTTTTCCTATCTGTGTATTATATATCTACTGCAATTGAGAGCAATGCAAATGACTATTATCGATAAAAATACAAATGTAACTGTTCCAATTTTACTGTATATACTGTCAAACTGAGCACTAAGATTCCAAATAAAAGTGATATCATATGGTATTTGTCTATGCCTGACATTACTCAGGTATGACAGTCTAGGTCCATCCATGTTGCTGCTGTAAATACTTTTTAAGTCTTTATTAAAATTTGTTATAATATTGAAAAAAAATACAAATGAAAACTTTTCCTCAAATGTATGCAATTATTATTTTGTGGTTATTGATCTTTTTTTTTGGCCACTTCTATTGGTCTTTCATTTATTCATTTCCACCCATCTTTGTTCTCTGGCCTGTGTGGGCCTCCCATTGCAGTGGCCTCTCTCATTGCAGGGCACTGACTCTGGGCGCATGCACTCCAGAACTCCAGCTCGGTAGCAGGACACATTGGTTCAGACTATGTGTCCAGTTCCAGAGCACGTGTGACCTTCCCAGGCCAGGGTCCGAACTGGCGCCCCTTGCACTGTAAGGCGGTGTCCTTACCCATTGGAACACCAGGGAAGCTTGATATTGATCATTTTTGCAACTATTTATAAATTCATCTTAGCCTTCCCAATATCCTACACACAAATGTGTCCTTTGAATTCTCCTCTGAACTGGCTATAACATCTTATTAGTTCCCTTTGCAATTAATTAACTAAATAAAATCTTTGATACCTGGTTCATATAAAATTATGAAAAAGGCAGCTGATATACTACTATGAAATAATGAAACCTATACACTTTAAAAGTAGAAGAGGAAAGCTAGCAGATTTAAGTTAATGACTAGAAAAAGAGATAAATTATATGAACAAAATTATGTAAAATATGAGGATATACAGCATGACATTTCTGTGCAAAGTAAAAAAATGAATGATAAACTACAAAACATTTAACCATTCAAATAATACAGAAATATATCAACAGGGCTTATACACTGACCTCAAAGGTTTCCCAAATGGAACCAGCACTTTTGAAACACTCTCTTCAGCAGAATTATTCTCAAATTTTATATCATAAATTAGTATATAAGAAGTTTTAAGGCAATTATACTAGAAATGTGCTGTAGTTTCAGCAAAACCATATATTGATTATCTCCTGCTGCATTTGAAACTTCAGTTTATACTGTGCAATTTATTTGACATTTCTGTATTTCAGTACTCTCAACCTTAGAATGAGGATAATAAAGCCCACCTCAGAAAGTTGTTCTGAGAATTAAATGAGTTAACACATGTAAAATAATCAGAACAGTAAATGGCCCACAGTAGTTATTATTTTTATTTTCTATGCCAGAGTACACATTATAAAACATATGAAACAAAACTAATAACATTTCTCAAACTCAAGATGAATATTTGGTTTTGCCAGGGATCAAACCAGTGCCCCTTGCACTACAAGGCGAACTCTTCACCCACATGCCATGGAGCAGCTGGACCGGTGTGTCCAATTACAAGCCAGCACTCTGGAGCGCATGCACCCAGAGCCAGTGCTCAGCAACAACTGAGGCCACTGCAATGGGAGGCCCACACAGGCCAAAGAACAAAGATAGATGAAAATAAATAAATAAATAAAGGACCAATATAACTGGTCAAAATTAAAAAAAAAAAAAAAGGTTTTTTTTTTTTTTTTTTAATAAAACTCTGAAAAACTGAAGACTAGAAGCCTTTTACAAGCACTTTCTAAATCAACTTTTTTCCATGGTTACAAATTAGAGAGCTTCTTTCCTTTCAATTCCCTATTCCCATGACTGATATTCAAAATGAAACAGATACCTAAAATGGAGTATGAGGATAAAGAATACATACAAATTTAGCCTGTGAGATTAACAAAAGAGTATTAAAAGGGCCATACTATCAAATTCATTTCCAGTCACAGACTAAAGTTATTTCAAGCAAAAAAAATAACCTTTCTATAAAAATTGTTTTTTGGGTTTTTTTTTTAGGGGAGGTATAGAGTTTCTCATTAACATTGTAAAGAACAGAATTAGACCTTTAAAGTCTCTTCTACTTCCAAAATTCTTCAACTCTATGAATACAGGAAATCTCAGCAAAAACTGGGAACTAGAAATACAACAAAGATTTTACTTTTACTAGACTAAATATAAATACAGCTTACTGTAAAGATACGATACTAATCCCTTCTATTTTCTAAAACAAGAACATATGTATTGCAATAATTTTTGGTCAAGCGTTGTTAAAGTCTCAAATTCATCCTTTTTAAAATTAACTTTGACCTCTTTTATTGGTCTTTCATTTATTTACTTTCATCCATCTTTGTTCTCTGGCCTGTGTGGGCCTCCCATTGCAGTGGCCTCTCTCACTGCAGAGCACTGGCTCTGGGCATATGCTCCAGAGTGCTGGCTCATATTTGGACACACTGGTCCAGCCACTCCACAGCAAATGGGATCTTCCTGGACCAGGGATTGAACTGTTACCTCCTGCACTGCAAGGAAGACTCTTTACCCACTGGACTACCAGGGAAGCCCCTTCAAATTCTTCCTATTTTTAACATTTATGGAGGAGAAACATCCAGAGAATCAAATCATAAGAAAAAGAACTTTAGAGAAAGAGGAAAACAGTGAAAACTTATTTAACTCATGCCAAATAATACTTAATTTTTTAAAAAATCAAAATCATGACAAAGGATAATTATATCTACATAAGATACCTATGTTTTGTAGAATATCAACAAGTTTTTCTCTTTTTGAGTACTGGCCAACTTGGAGAATGGTCTGCTGAACATCTCTGCATGCTCCACCCACTTGTCCAACAGCAACAAACAAATAATTCGACTTTAAAAACTCCCCAGCCAACCTTGAAAGACAAAGAGTGTTCTTTATTCTCTTCCATTAATACTCATAGTATTCACTGAATTAATAAGCCAGATTATAACAGTCATAACAAGAGATGGTAGATATTACATCATCCAAGTATTACTTTCGAGTATCATATAAAATGTTAGGATTTTTCAAAATACTTAACAAATACAAGTGGAAAAGTCTGTATAAAATTATGGGTAAGTAATTTCAAGTGGATATCCTGATCATACACAACAATATAAAATGTGTATATAACAATAATTAAAAGTATGCTAAACTAAGTATCAGACTACAACAAGCAGGAATTTTTAAAGATTACAATCCAAACCTACAGTAAGAATTCTTTTCTTCATTTATTGCTTTCATATATGTTGCTTATGAGTTGTTTCCTGAAATTATTAGCTGTTTAAATTATCAAATGATTATATTATAGCTGAAATGAACTATAACATTACAAGCAAACCAGATCTTAAGTCCGTCCTTTTCACATCATGACCAACATAGAAAATGACAGTATTTGTAACAGCATAATTGGTAAAAACAATGAGACATGTGAAGAGACTAGGAGTTAGGCCACACCAAGTAATGGATGCTCTCCCCTAGGCTGAAGGGATCAGCATCTTGACACACATCTTTGTTCTTTGGCCTGTGTGGGCCTCCCATTGCCGTGGCCTCCCTTGTTGCAGAGCACCGGCTCTGGGCATATGAGCTCCAGAGCGCTGGCTCATAATTGGACACACTGATGCAGCCACTCCATGGCATGTGGGATCTTCCTGGACCAGGGATTGAACCAGTGCCCCTTGCACTGCAAGGTGGACTCTTTACCCACTGGACCACCAGGGAAGTCCCTTCAAATTCTTCCTATTTTTAACATTTATGGAGGAGAAACATCCAGAGAATCAAATCATAAGAAAAAGAACTTTAGAGAAAGAGGAAAACAGTGAAAACTTATTTAACTCATGCCAAATAATGCTTAATTTTTTAAAAAATCAAAATCATGACAAAGGATAATTATATCTACATAAGATACCTATGTTTTGTAGAATATCAACAAGTTTTTCTCTTTTTGAGTACTGGCCAACTTGGAGAATGGTCTGCTGAACATCTCTGCATGCTCCACCCACTTGTCCAACAGCAACAAACAAATAATTCGACTTTAAAAACTCCCCAGCCAACCTTGAAAGACAAAGAGTGTTCTTTATTCTCTTCCATTAATACTCATAGTATTCACTGAATTAATAAGCCAGATTATAACAGTCATAACAAGAGATGGTAGATATTACATCATCCAAGTATTACTTTCGAGTATCATATAAAATGTTAGGATTTTTCAAAATACTTAACAAATACAAGTGGAAAAGTCTGTATAAAATTATGGGTAAGTAATTTCAAGTGGATATCCTGATCATACACAACAATATAAAATGTGTATATAACAATAATTAAAAGTATGCTAAACTAAGTATCAGACTACAACAAGCAGGAATTTTTAAAGATTACAATCCAAACCTACAGTAAGAATTCTTTTCTTCATTTATTGCTTTCATATATGTTGCTTATGAGTTGTTTCCTGAAATTATTAGCTGTTTAAATTATCAAATGATTATATTATAGCTGAAATGAACTATAACATTACAAGCAAACCAGATCTTAAGTCCGTCCTTTTCACATCATGACCAACATAGAAAATGACAGTATTTGTAACAGCATAATTGGTAAAAACAATGAGACATGTGAAGAGACTAGGAGTTAGGCCACACCAAGTAATGGATGCTCTCCCCTAGGCTGAAGGGATCAGCATCTTGACACACACATAACTAACTCAGTGACAGCACACAATTAAGAAGCACTGCTTTAGATCACAGAAACTGGGATAGTCAGGGAGAAGAGGAACTGCCAATTACAAAGAAAGTTTAGGAGGGAAAAAGAGGAGATCACATGGAGCAGTCCTCCTCTCTCGTACGTAGCAACCTCTTACTTTCTAGCCACCTCCTAGCAAATCAAGAAAACATTTCAAACTCAGCACTATTCAGAATCTTAATAAATCACTGCTGCTTCTTTCTCTTCATCTGCTCTCTTACCATTAAAGAAGAACTTACTGTTCACATACTACATCTAGAGTCAAGAGCCCTTTCATCCAGGCACAAATGTTGACATCATCTGCCAAATTCTTAACTGTCAATCATCTTTTACACTCATTAAGATATACTGATGCCTCATGTCAGGCATACGTGGTGTAAGGTATTGGGTAGATAAAGATGAACATGATGGTCTCTGCCTCTGAGGTGCTCATATCAAGTAGCATAAATATAGCTAAATATAGCTATATAAAAGTAAGTACTATAATTCAAAAGTATTTCAGTTTAATATTGACATATTTTAATTATTCAGTGTTTTATTATAGTAACCTAGGGTTATAATAGCTAACATTGATTGAACCTTACTATATTACGAGAAAAGTGAAATGTGTCAGTTTCCTTCACTAAATAGAGGGTTCTTTCACAAAATTGGCAGGAAATGGCTGAACGTAAAGGCTTTAAAATTGGAAAAAGATTACAATCAAACCAAACAGTAAAAAAAATTTTCTTTTCTTCATTTATTGCTTTCATATATGTTGCTTATGAGTTGTTTCCTGAAATTATTAGCTGTTTAAATTATCAAATGATTATATTATAGCTGAAATGAACTATAACATTACAAGCAAACCAGATCTTAAGTCCGTCCTTTTCACATCATGACCAACATAGAAAATGACAGTATTTGTAACAGCATAATTGGTAAAAACAATGAGACATGTGAAGAGACTAGGAGTTAGGCCACACCAAGTAATGGATGCTCTCCCCTAGGCTGAAGGGATCAGCATCTTGACACACACATAACTAACTCAGTGACAGCACACAATTAAGAAGCACTGCTTTAGATCACAGAAACTGGGATAGTCAGGGAGAAGAGGAACTGCCAATTACAAAGAAAGTTTAGGAGGGAAAAAGAGGAGATCACATGGAGCAGTCCTCCTCTCTCGTACGTAGCAACCTCTTACTTTCTAGCCACCTCCTAGCAAATCAAGAAAACATTTCAAACTCAGCACTATTCAGAATCTTAATAAATCACTGCTGCTTCTTTCTCTTCATCTGCTCTCTTACCATTAAAGAAGAACTTACTGTTCACATACTACATCTAGAGTCAAGAGCCCTTTCATCCAGGCACAAATGTTGACATCATCTGCCAAATTCTTAACTGTCAATCATCTTTTACACTCATTAAGATATACTGATGCCTCATGTCAGGCATACGTGGTGTAAGGTATTGGGTAGATAAAGATGAACATGATGGTCTCTGCCTCTGAGGTGCTCATATCAAGTAGCATAAATATAGCTAAATATAGCTATATAAAAGTAAGTACTATAATTCAAAAGTATTTCAGTTTAATATTGACATATTTTAATTATTCAGTGTTTTATTATAGTAACCTAGGGTTATAATAGCTAACATTGATTGAACCTTACTATATTACGAGAAAAGTGAAATGTGTCAGTTTCCTTCACTAAATAGAGGGTTCTTTCACAAAATTGGCAGGAAATGGATGAAATGGTGTCTGTTAAGAGTTTTCAAATTTAAAGCTTGATCTAAGGAAGCAGCAAGTAAGAACATGAAACAGTGATGACTGAAGAAAGGCACTCTATGCATAAGGAAAGAAAAACCAAGGATAAATAATGAGGAGGAACAGAATCTGACCTGCTTGGCCAAGAAATACTTCTACTTTTAACTATGTTACAATCCTACATTTTTTTATAAAAGTAAAGCTCTAAAAACCAAGATATTCACATTGTTTCTCCTGCTGTAAAAGCATCTTAGTACATAGCAACTGCTTCTAATAGGAAAAAATTTACCTCTGAATTTCTTCTGGAAAAGTTGCACTAAACATAAGGGTCTGACGCTGTTCCTTTGATGGCATTCCTGGGCAGGAAATTAACTTTTTCATTTCTGGTCCAAAACCCATGTCCAGCATGCGATCAGCTTCATCCAAAACTAAATATTTGACTTGTTTGAGACCAATCTTTAACGATAGTTTCAAGAGTTAGAGCAGAGAACACATACTAGTTAGCATATTGGTTAATATATTAAATGAAAATATTATCATCAGTTCCCACTATTAATATATTCTCAAGGATCAAGATTAGAAATCAAAGCATACAATGTTGAGAACACTGTTATGGTTAGGTAATACTGTTAGTATTTATTTCAGTTCTAAATTTTGTCTTATGTTATAAAATATTTTACAAAACTGAAAGAAACTAAAACATATAGATCAGTAGTACACAACAGACCTTTCTGTAATTAGCTAAAAATTCTATACCTTCACTATTAGCCAGTAGCCATGTACAACTATTAAGCACTTGAAATGTAGTTAGTATGCTTGAAGAAATGATTTTTTAATTTTATATCACTTAAAATGTAAACAGTCACAAGTAGCTAGTGACTACTGTACCAGACAGCACAGACCTAGACTATATTATCTGATAAGTCAGACTAATGTAAGAAGTAAAATTTCTTAATAGCGTATTATCAAATCTCCTACAGCTGAAACTTGTTTCTAACTCCTTTAAACCCTTAATAAATCCCCTCTTCCCCCAGGAATAACTGGGAAACTTTTCTTACCTATCATGAATACTTAGTGCTAAAAATAGAAGCAGAGAGAAAACAAGTGTTTTCGTTACCCCATGGAAGATGTTTAGTGGCAAATCAAGGTGAATTTCCCTGGAAACTCTTAGTAATAAAAACCCTAAGAATAGTTCCTTTCTACAGAAAGAGCATATTTCTAATAATCCCTAACAGCCTTAAAAAAAACAAATAACGGTCATGAAAGTGAACTGAAAATACTGATAGATGTGGTATCTGAATACTGAAAATACATAGCCCTAAAATCTCTCTTTAAAGACAGAAACTTAACAATCCTGGATAGTATGACTCTCACACTTGAAACAGGATTCAAAACTGATGCCACAGAAGTTTTCTTTCAGGAAAAAAAAAAAAAAAAACATGATTTCATCAAGACATATATGAAACTAGAAAATAGCACTTCATGCATTTTTCTCCCAGTGCAGCAGGAATAGGATACAGATTCTGGATTTAGAATTAGATTTTAACCCTACCACTTACTAGGGCTAACTTTAAAATAAATTATATGATCTCACTAAAACTTGTTTTCCCAAGTATAAAATGGAAAATACTATTACCTATTTGTATTAAGATTTATATAAGAATGCATTCAAGAAATCAGATGGGAGCCTAATATATAAATGGTGCTGCAATAAACGTACATATTTTTACACAAGCCTCTTCTGCAAACAAAAAAAATTATTAGTCAATCCCACAACTTTGTTATCCCTTTAAAGCCTACCTTTTCTTTACCGATGATATCCATCAGTCTCCCAGGAGTAGCACACAATACATTACAGCCTTGTACTATTTGTCGAATTGAATGCCCCAACTGGGTTCCCCCATATATAACAACAGCTCTTAAACAAGTCCTATTGACAATAAAAATAAATGTCACTTTCTAGTTACTTAAAAATTAGCCATTTGTTTTTAATGAGATGTAAAATAAAACCCATAAAAGAAAAGCTAATACATACAGCATTCTTTAAAATTCTTCCCAGATAGAAGCTGAAAAGCTATGGGGAAAAAAAACCATTTGCAACCTGTCTGATGAAGCTCTTCAAAAACAATGATAAACATGACCCAAACCCACATAACAGGCCAAAAACGTGAACAAATGGTTCATTAAAAATACAAATGATTTTTAAACACTTTAAGTTCAGTATTATTTTTAAAAGCAAAACAAATGAACACTAACAACATTTTCCCTCAAGTGTGAAAATACCATGTTAGCCAGGATATAGGCAAGCTGGCAGTCAGGGGGGATAAAATGATACAATCCCTTTCACAATTTTAGTCTCTACTAAAATTTTAAAACATTTTTCCCAATAAATTGACATATAGGAATTTTCCCTTCAGATATGTCTCCACTGGTAAAGATGACTGTGTAATAATATTCATTGCTAACATTATTTTTAATATCAAAATATTGAAAACTAATTGTCTAACAATAAAAGACTTAAGGGTTATAGGGCTTCCATATAAAGGAATACTGAGCATCTATAAAGAGAAGCACAGTTCTATAGTAAGTGTTAGCTCCAACATACACCATTAACAAAAATATATGGGGCTTCCCTGGTGGTCCAGTGGGTAAGGACACTGCTTTGCAGTCCAAGGGGTGCTGGTTCAATCCCTGGCCAGGGAAGATCCCACATGCCACGGAGTGGCTGGACCGATGTGTCCATCTACTGAGTTGGAGCTCTGGAGCACATGCGCCAGAGCCAGTGCTCTGCGACGAGAGAGGCCAGTGCAATGGGAGACCCACACAGGCCAAAGAACAAAGATGGATGAAAATAGATAAATGAAGGACCAATAGAAGTGGCCAAAAAGGAAAACCTTAAAAAAAAAGAAAGAAAAAAAAATATGGTGATAATCAAGCTTAGTATGCTACCATTTGTTAGAGGAAAATTAAAGTGCATACAGGTGGGGTGGTCCAGTGGGTAAAGACACCGCCTTGCAGAGCAGGGGGCGCTGGTTCGATCCCTGGCCTAGGAAGATCCCATGTGCCGCGGAGCAGCTGGACCGATGTGTCCAATTACCGAGCCCGAGCTCTGGCACACGTGCGCCCAGAGTCGGTGCTCTGCGACGACAGTGGCCACCACGATGGGAGGCCCACAGGAGCCAAAGAACAAAGACGGATGAAAATAGAGAAATGAAAGACCAATAGAAGTGGCCCGCCCATCCCCCTCCCTCCCCACCCCACCCTCCAAAAGATAAATAAATGAAATTTTAAAAATAAATAAACAAATAAAGTGCATACAAGTACATCAGCTATTCCTGTAATATTTCACATAAAATTGTTACTAGTGTATAAACTCTGAAGAATTAAAGATAGACATTTATATACTTTTCAGTTTTTTGCCACAAAAAATGTTCCAACAAATACCCACAATAGTAATATTCATGTTGTGTGTATATATCATCTGAATTTATCATCCATATGTTTTTGCTTTTTTTAAAAAGAAAATTTTTATCTTTTACTTGATTTAAAAACCTGAAGTATAACACAGTACATGAGGATCAACAAGAAATAAACTTTGGGGGCTTCCCTGGTGCTCCAGTGGTTAAAGAGTCCATCTTGCAGTGCAAGGGGCACTGGTTCAATCCCTGGCCCAGGAAGATCTCTTTTTATATAAACAAAAAAGAGGCATGCCGGGAAGAAAAGAAAAAAACGTTTCAGAAATAAACTTTAGAATAAGCAACGAACACCTACTTTTTGGCGGGGCGGGAGGGGTGGTTGGGGAGGGAGGGGGGCGGGTGGGCCACTTCTCTTGGTCTTTCATTTGTCTATTTTCATCCCTCTTTGTTCTTTGGCCCGTGTGGGCCTCCCATCACGGTGGCCTCTGTTGTCTCAGAGCACCGGCTCTGGGTGCATGTGTTCCAGAGCTCCGGCTCGGTAATTGGACACATCGGTCCAGCCGCTCTGTGGCACGTGGGATCTTCCCAGGCCAGGGATCGAAAAGGCGCCCCTTGCACTGCAAGGCAAGTTCCTTACCCACTGGACCACCGGGAAGCCTCGAACACCTACTTTTTATAAAAGATCTGTCAAGCTTAAGGAATTTTAATAATTTTAGTTTTTTCTCCTCTAATTTTAAATAAACTGATTTATACAAAATGAAAAGTGAAGCTTCTAGATAGAAAGCTCTAAATAACTGTAGAGAAAACTGTAATATCCCAATAGATAAACAGGCAAATAACAAATTCACAAAAGAAAATGTATAAAATCATTCAAAAAGTAGTTCAACTTCCCAATAACCAAATAAATGAAAACAATGAAGATACCTGTAGTGGTTTTAAAATATGTACACAAATTCTTCAATACTCTTTCCTTTAAATATAGATCCTAACTCCCTAGATGTGTGCAAGGCTGGCTTCATAAGTAGATAACCTATACAGTTATACAGGGTCCTGTGCTTAAAAGAGCCCTGAACTTGGTTTAATATTCAATTTGCTGCTTTAATTCATCGTAACTTTTTAAACAAAGGACCCTGCATTTTCATATTGAGCTAGTTCAAGCAAATTATATAGTCAGTCCAGAGTATGAGCTAGATTCAGTGACCTGCTTAGTAACAAATAGAATGCAACCAAAGTGACTGCCAACAGTCTTAAAAAGTCACAGCAACCTTCCCCTTGCTCTTTCTCACAGATCAGTCAAAGCGAAGCTGGCTGTCATTTTCTAAAGATAATCAATCATTCTCATACAGAGATACAATAAAGCCTTCAAATGACTGTAATCCCAGATGACATCTAGTCTGCAACCTCATAAGAGATACCAAGAAACCAGAAGTTAACACCCAAAATGTAGGGTGGGAAGAAAAGAAAACGTTTCAGAAATAAACTTTAGAATAAGCAACGAACACCTACTTTTGGCGGGCGGAGGGGTGGTTGGGGAGGAGGGGCAGGTGGGCCACTTCTCTTGGTCTTTCATTTGTCTATTTTCATCCCTCTTTGTTCTTTGGCCCGTGTGGGCCTCCCATCACGGTGGCCTCTGTTGTCTCAGAGCACCGGCTCTGGGTGCATGTGTTCCAGAGCTCCGGCTCGGTAATTGGACACATCGGTCCAGCCGCTCTGTGGCACGTGGGATCTTCCCAGGCCAGGGATCGAAAAGGCGCCCCTTGCACTGCAAGGCAAGTTCCTTACCCACTGGACCACCGGGAAGCCTCGAACACCTACTTTTTATAAAAGATCTGTCAAGCTTAAGGAATTTTAATAATTTTAGTTTTTTCTCCTCTAATTTTAAATAAACTGATTTATACAAAATGAAAAGTGAAGCTTCTAGATAGAAAGCTCTAAATAACTGTAGAGAAAAACTGTAATATCCCAATAGATAAACAGGCAAATAACAAATTCACAAAAGAAAATGTATAAAATCATTCAAAAAGTAGTTCAACTTCCCAATAACCAAATAAATGAAAACAATGAAGATACCTGTAGTGGTTTTAAAATATGTACACAAATTCTTCAATACTCTTTCCTTTAAATATAGATCCTAACTCCCTAGATGTGTGCAAGGCTGGCTTCATAAGTAGATAACCTATACAGTTATACAGGGTCCTGTGCTTAAAAGAGCCCTGAACTTGGTTTAATATTCAATTTGCTGCTTTAATTCATCGTAACTTTTTAAACAAAGGACCCTGCATTTTCATATTGAGCTAGTTCAAGCAAATTATATAGTCAGTCCAGAGTATGAGCTAGATTCAGTGACCTGCTTAGTAACAAATAGAATGCAACCAAAGTGACTGCCAACAGTCTTAAAAAGTCACAGCAACCTTCCCCTTGCTCTTTCTCACAGATCAGTCAAAGCGAAGCTGGCTGTCATTTTCTAAAGATAATCAATCATTCTCATACAGAGATACAATAAAGCCTTCAAATGACTGTAATCCCAGATGACATCTAGTCTGCAACCTCATAAGAGATACCAAGCCAGAAACACCCAGCTAAACTGTTCTCCAATTCTTAACCCTCAGAAACTGTAAGATAATAATATGTATTGTTTTGAGCAACTAGGTTTTAATTAAGCAGCAACAGATAACTAATATAATCAATACCAAATTCTAGCACAATGTATAGTGAAATTAGCATTTTCAAATACTGCTGGCAGAATGCAAGTTTTAAAATAACTCCATATTCTTTAACATTAAATCTATAAAAATCTGCTCTAATAAAATACTTTAAACATAAAAGCAAAAAATGTTTATAAGCTGTTCACTACAGTAAGAATTATTTTTAAATTAGAAACAATTTAAATTTCCCAAGAGAAATAAAATACTAAAACATGGACAAGCTTAAAGTCATTAAAAATTAGGTCTGATTGTTAAAAAGTAGTTATTCATTTATGAAGTTAGTCATGTATTCAAGAACAGAAAATTCGGAATATCTTTTAAGCTCATTTTAAAACATACATTTAAAAACCACCAGAAAACATACCAATATGTACGCTAAAACATACCAATATGTACGCTATTGTCTTATCTTTCTACTTCTATTACCATCTAATTTTTTTTAATAAATTTTATTTTTGTGGCCACTTCAGTTGATCTTTCATTTATTTATCTCTGTTCTTTGGCCTGTGTGGGCCTCCCATCGCAGTGGCCTCTCTCGTTGCACAGCACTGGCTCTGAGCGCATGCACTCCAAAACTCCGGCTCGGTAGTTGGACACATCAGTCCAGCCACTCCGTGGCACGTGGGATCTTCCCAGGCCAGGGATTGAACTGGCACCCCCTGCACTGCAAGGTGGCGTCTTTACCCACTGGAACACCATGGAAGCCCTTTTATCATGTAATTTTTAATAAGCATGTTTCTTTTTAAAATAGATTCTGTAAACAAGGTTATGAAAAAGTCTACTTCAGTCAAATAACACTAAATTAATTATATGACTGCATTCTTATTCATGCACTGAATTCTTCCCAAAATAACAGTGATAATTTTCTACAGAAAAACTTATTTGTGAGCGGCATTCCAGAGGTACTTACCCAAAAGAAAATTTTCTGGCTTCCAAATAGATCTGATTGATCAATTCTCGAGTTGGTGCTACAATAATACACTCTGGTTCCTGCAACTCTTTAAAACGACTGGCAGTTATTCCATCATGCATCATATGAGCCAAAATTGGCAAGAGAAAAGCTGCCTAGAAGTTAAATTGCATAATTTACAAATCTAGTGCATCATCATCCTTCTCTCTATGGCAACCTATTCCTCATGCCTTTATATCCTTTAGTTGCTTCTTTCATCTCTTTGGTAAATTTAAAATGAGAAAGGAAAATAATTTTTATTTCAATAAGTTTCTAACATTTCAGTCATTATGTTAATATTATACAATATAAAATGATAAGGTTAATCTACCTTAAGAAACTATCTTTTGTAAGATTCTAAATAAACATTTTATTTTAAGAGGTTAGAGGACAAATGTAGCATTTATTCTAAATGACTCTTTTTGGGGTAGAAATAAAATCCGAACGCATGACAAAAGAAGTCCCCAAGCAGAGCAAAAATTGATAAATCATTCATTTGGATTACTAAACATATCTCCCTTATAAAAGTTACATGTGGCAAGAAAAACTTCATGCTGCAGTTTTCTAATTAAACAATAAGACACTAAAATCTACCTCCAAAACCACATGTAAGTCATGTAAGTTGCTATTATTATACAGCTTATTTTTCTTTTGACTCCACTGTGGAGACCTTTTAAGGCTCCAATAGTAAGAATCAAGACTATGACCCTGGAAATGACAGTCTTTAATACTCGTCTCATGGAACACTATTTAATAGAAAAACGTCACAGTTTAGTCCTAAGACCAACCTGCTCCCATCAGAGTTCTTTTAGAACTAGCACAATCGTAAGTCACTTCATACTAAGTACCAGGTACAGTACACACACAACAGTACGTACAGCTATTTCTCATTCTCTTGACTCCAAAACTCTATCAGCTATTACACTGTTGTCACTGCTCAGTCACTAAGCTGTGTCCAACTCTTTGTGACCCCATGGACTGCAGCATGTCAGGCTTCTCTGTTCTCCACTATCTCCCAGAGCTTGCTCAAACTCAAGTCCACTGACTCAGTGATGCCTTCCAACCATCTCATCCTCGGTTGCCCCCTTCTCCTCTTGCCCTCAATCTTTCCCAGTATCAGGGTCTTTTCCAGTGAGATGGCTCTTTGCATCAGGTGGCCAAAGGATAGGAGCTTCAACAACAGTCCTTCCAATGAATATTCAGGGCTGATTTCCTGTAGGACTGACTTGTTTGGTCTCCTTGTAGTCCAAGGGACTCTCAAGAGTCTTTCCATGCCTTTATATCCTTTAGTTGCTTCTTTCATCTCTTTGGTAAATTTAAAATGAGAAAGGAAAATAATTTTTATTTCAATAAGTTTCTAACATTTCAGTCATTATGTTAATATTATACAATATAAAATGATAAGGTTAATCTACCTTAAGAAACTATCTTTTGTAAGATTCTAAATAAACATTTTATTTTAAGAGGTTAGAGGACAAATGTAGCATTTATTCTAAATGACTCTTTTTGGGGTAGAAATAAAATCCAACGCATGACAAAAGAAGTCCCCAAGCAGAGCAAAAATTGATAAATCATTCATTTGGATTACTAAACATATCTCCCTTATAAAAGTTACATGTGGCAAGAAAAACTTCATGCTGCAGTTTTCTAATTAAACAATAAGACACTAAAATCTACCTCCAAAACCACATGTAAGTCATGTAAGTTGCTATTATTATACAGCTTATTTTTCTTTTGACTCCACTGTGGAGACCTTTTAAGGCTCCAATAGTAAGAATCAAGACTATGACCCTGGAAATGACAGTCTTTAATACTCGTCTCATGGAACACTATTTAATAGAAAAACGTCACAGTTTAGTCCTAAGACCAACCTGCTCCCATCAGAGTTCTTTTAGAACTAGCACAATCGTAAGTCACTTCATACTAAGTACCAGGTACAGTACACACACAAAAGTACGTACAGCTATTTCTCATTCTCTTGACTCCAAAACTCTATCAGCTATTACACTGTTGTCACTGCTCAGTCACTAAGCTGTGTCCAACTCTTTGTGACCCCATGGACTGCAGCATGTCAGGCTTCTCTGTTCTCCACTATCTCCCAGAGCTTGCTCAAACTCAAGTCCACTGACTCAGTGATGCCTTCCAACCATCTCATCCTCGGTTGCCCCCTTCTCCTCTTGCCCTCAATCTTTCCCAGCATCAGGGTCTTTTCCAGTGAGATGGCTCTTTGCATCAGGTGGCCAAAGGATAGGAGCTTCAACAACAGTCCTTCCAATGAATATTCAGGGCTGATTTCCTGTAGGACTGACTTGTTTGGTCTCCTTGTAGTCCAAGGGACTCTCAAGAGTCTTCTCCAGCACCACAGTTCAAAAACATGAATTTTTTTGGCACTCAGCCTTCTTTATGGCCCAACTCTCATATCCATGCATGATTACTGGAAAAATCATAGCTTTGACTATTTAGACCTTCGTAGACAAAGTGGTATCTCTGTTTTTTTAATGCACTGTCTAGGTTTGTCATAGCTTTTCTTCCAAGGAGGAAATGACCTTTAATTTATTGGCAGCAGTCACTATCCACAGTGATTTTGGAGCCCAAAAAGATAAAATCTGTCACTGTTTCCACTTTTCCCCATCTATTTGCCATGAGGTAATGGGGAAAATATTACAGTACATAAATTATTTTTTACCTTTCCTTTATAACCAAAGGTCTTAGAACATTTGATGCTTTGACTCTCAGTCATTTTGTTTGAAATATTATGTATCACAGAGGGAGCTGAACACACTTAAAGATTAAATGTCTATGAACTGCAAAGCACTACTCTAGAAATAGTTTAAAATTCTTTCTTCAGAAATACACAAACCGGGCTTCCCTGGTGGTCCAGTGGGTAAGGACACCGCCTTGCAACACAAGGGGTGCCTTTTCGATCCCTGGCCTGGGAAGATCCCACGTGCCACAGAGCGGCTGGACCGATGTGTCCAATTACCGAGCCGGAGCTCTGGAGCGCATGCACCCAGAGCCGGTGCTCTGCGACAACAGAGGCCACCGTGATGGGAGGCCCACACGGGCCAAAGAACAAAGAGGGATGAAAATAGACAAATGAAAGACCAAGAGAAGTGGCCCACCCGCCCCCCTCCCTCCCCAACCTGCACCCCCCTGCAAAAAAAAAGAAATACACAAACCTCTATAAAACAAAAAATCAAAAGCAAAAACATAAATATTTATGACAGTTCATTGAAATCATCTACTTGGGAAGAACTGAAGTTCAAAATAAGTTTGACTATGGGGCAAAATATGAGTAGGGAAGTGACTTACAGTCTTTCCAGATCCTGTCTGAGCACAAGCCATCAAATCTCGTCCTCCTAGTATAATAGGAATACTGTATTTTTGCACAGGAGTAAGCTTAGTATAACCAGCTTTAGCAATGTTGCTATTCAGTGTTTGACAAAGATTAGCTTCTTCAAAAGTCTAAAAAAAAAATCAAGGGGCAGTGGTTAAATTTCATACATCATACATAAGTCATTCCATAAATATATTCCATCTGAATTAAAGTTGTTAATTCCACTTTATATAGTATAATTAACCTTATAAATATGCCCCTATTCAAAAGTAATATTCAGAAACTCTATGCTATTACTTGATAGAATTAAGGAATATTCCCTATAGACAATAGTTCTAAAAACTTTTTTCTGCCCCATTAAAACCTGTGAGATACAAATAACTCTGATTAGTAAAAATGGTTCATTAATCAACAGGGGATTCTTGGCTCCCCACTCCTTAGAAAATCACTCCTCTAAGAGGCACCCTCTCATATAAGTGGGTAGCAGAAACAATGAATCTTTAGGAAAAGTATCTGTTTTAGTAAATTTAAATAAACTTTCCATCCTAGCCTGAGGAGGTGAGAAGGAAATATAGTACTTTCCCTTTCAACATAGATAATTAATTCTAATGTAGATATTAGATATGATTCTAAATTTCCAACCTAAGACAACAGGTACTAAAGACAACATATATCAACTTAAATGTACCAGATTTTTTTTTTTTTTAAAAAAGGTTACTACACAGTCATTATAGAAACAATTATTACACTGACCAGAATTGCCGGTGGTGCATCATGTCCAGATACTTCTACAAGAATAGTATCATATTTGTCAAAATTTATGCCTGTCTGATAATGTGCAAAGATGGAGTCCTCATCCTCAGGTGGAGGAGGTGGAACGTAGGTCACTTTTGGTCCTTAGAATTTAAATAAAAGAAAATTTACATTATAAGGACTAGAATAAAAATAAGAGAGAAAACAGACAAAACCTGACAAAATCAAATTTAAAATACTACAAAAATTCCTGGGCTTCCCTGGTGGTTTAGTGATAAAGAATGTAGTGCCAATGCACGACACACAGTCAATCCCTGATCCAGGAATATCCCACATACGACGAAGCAACTAAGCCCATGTGCCCCAACAACTGAACCTGTGTATTACAACTAGGGAAGCCAAAGCACTCTAGAGCCCATGCTTCGGGCAGGGGACACCGCAATGAGAAGATCATGCCCCACAACTAGAAAGTAACCCCCATTCTTTGCAACTAGAGAAAAGCCTGTGAAGCAATGAAGACCCAGCGTAGCCCTCCCAGAAATATACATAAATAAAATTACCAAAAAAAATCCCCAATGTTGACAGTTTTCACTTCATAATTTTTTAACATTATCTCTGTTTTTAAATATTCACATTTGTATTAAAATGTAGCATACATTTATATGGATCACATAAAAATTACTGTACCTTGAATGTCACTATTTTCTCCTCCTTCAGCTTCTGACTTCCATGTATCTTAAAAGAAATCAAATCAAAAAAAAAAAAAAAAGACAATTTTCTTTTAAATCGAGGGGTAAAATAATACTCACTGTAAAAATCTAATAACTTATCTAAAGCAAAACTTACTCTTTCCAGAGCCTGTAACGATTTCCTCATTTAAACCTTTGTAACCACCTATTAAAGAAATCCACAGTGACAGTCAGTCAGTATACAGGACTGTATATCTTTATTTTCACTGCTTGTTTTCAAAGACACAAAGTTCTAAAAATGGATAAAATCCCTTTGTACAAATAATACTTGAGACAATTAGGACAAATACAGTCCTGAGTATTTTAAGTTTCCTTAGCATCAAAATGCTGACTTTATGCAGGTTACATTATTATAGCATATTAGTATTTTTGTTCAAGCTGTTATGTCTCTTTCCTAATTCCTGTATTCTTCAACAAAGGAACATATTTTCTATAGGAACTAAAAGTCCATCTTTGTTGAGATGTTCCCACTATAATCTAAATGTTGTATGATTTGCCAGGACTCAGAATACAGTCATAATCATGGATGTGACCTATTATATAGAAATGATACAAAGCAAAATCAGCAAAGGAAAAAGGTCTATGGGGAAAAAGGCAGAGAAGACCAGGCACGAGCTTTCTAGAGTCACCAGTGCTGATGGAACACAGGACAGGTTGTGACAACACACTGAAAATGGTGTTTACCAGAGAAAGTCATTAGAGATTCAATACCCAGGGGTCTTATGAGATGCTGATAATGCACGCACCTTCTACCTGGCATGTATCAAATTCCCAGACTCCCAGAAGAAAGGCAGGTATTCAGCATAAACCACAATGTTGTACAAACCATTTAGGTACAGTTGGCCACTCATACCAGTTAATCCAAGTTTCCAGAAGTCTGGTAAGCGTCAACCTTGTAAGAAGGACTTTCAAAGAAAAGCAATCAGGCCTAATGTTACCTCTCTTCTACACACTATCTTCCTGATTTTTAGACAAGGAGTTATCTATTGTGCCCTTTTGGGTACTATCACAAGAAGAAGAATAAGGGCTGCACTAGATTTGAAAGGCTAATTAGATACAGCATTTTCACACGTGAGCTCTCTTAAGTTTCTTGTCCTGTATGTTCACAAGTCTTGAAATCCCTTTTAAATCGAGGGGTAAAATAATACTCACTGTAAAAATCTAATAACTTATCTAAAGCAAAACTTACTCTTTCCAGAGCCTGTAACGATTTCCTCATTTAAACCTTTGTAACCACCTATTAAAGAAATCCACAGTGACAGTCAGTCAGTATACAGGACTGTATATCTTTATTTTCACTGCTTGTTTTCAAAGACACAAAGTTCTAAAAATGGATAAAATCCCTTTGTACAAATAATACTTGAGACAATTAGGACAAATACAGTCCTGAGTATTTTAAGTTTCCTTAGCATCAAAATGCTGACTTTATGCAGGTTACATTATTATAGCATATTAGTATTTTTGTTCAAGCTGTTATGTCTCTTTCCTAATTCCTGTATTCTTCAACAAAGGAACATATTTTCTATAGGAACTAAAAGTCCATCTTTGTTGAGATGTTCCCACTATAATCTAAATGTTGTATGATTTGCCAGGACTCAGAATACAGTCATAATCATGGATGTGACCTATTATATAGAAATGATACAAAGCAAAATCAGCAAAGGAAAAAGGTCTATGGGGAAAAAGGCAGAGAAGACCAGGCACGAGCTTTCTAGAGTCACCAGTGCTGATGGAACACAGGACAGGTTGTGACAACACACTGAAAATGGTGTTTACCAGAGAAAGTCATTAGAGATTCAATACCCAGGGGTCTTATGAGATGCTGATAATGCACGCACCTTCTACCTGGCATGTATCAAATTCCCAGACTCCCAGAAGAAAGGCAGGTATTCAGCATAAACCACAATGTTGTACAAACCATTTAGGTACAGTTGGCCACTCATACCAGTTAATCCAAGTTTCCAGAAGTCTGGTAAGCGTCAACCTTGTAAGAAGGACTTTCAAAGAAAAGCAATCAGGCCTAATGTTACCTCTCTTCTACACACTATCTTCCTGATTTTTAGACAAGGAGTTATCTATTGTGCCCTTTTGGGTACTATCACAAGAAGAAGAATAAGGGCTGCACTAGATTTGAAAGGCTAATTAGATACAGCATTTTCACACGTGAGCTCTCTTAAGTTTCTTGTCCTGTATGTTCACAAGTCTTGAAATCCCTTTTCAAACAAGATCTGAGAATTTGCAGAAGACATGGTTTAGCCATTAATAATCTTTTCCTTTTTCTACAGTGAACAATCCAAGAATCCAAAAGAGGGAAGCAGGGAAAGATGGTCCAAGGAAGTGGCCACTTTGAATGCTCTCAGTCTAATAATGATCACAGAATTTCTCAGAGATATCAAACAAGTTTTACTGTTTTACTAGTCTGGAAAAACATTTAAACTATTATGTGAAATTTAAATATTTTTAACTCTGAAAAACTTTTTAATAGTATGAGTGAGTGAGTGATAGTTGCTCAGTCATGTCCGACTATTGCAACCCCATGGACTATAACTTGCCACATTCCTCTGTCCACGGAATTCTCCAGGCAAGAATACTGGAATGGGTTGTCACTTCTTTCTCCATTTCATCATATAAATTCATCTATACTGAACTTTCTATATCCCCTATACCATGCCAACTACCTCATAAGAAAAAACATTATTTTAATATAAGAACTTGTAAACAAAGATTATATCTCAATCTTTAACATCTGCATGCTTGCTCCCATTTTATGATTATATTATTTATTAAGCAGTTATTTATTGATGAATTTTAGGTGATTATCAGTTTTATGTATTATAAATGAAGCCTCAGTGAACACCTTTTTTACATGTATTAAACAATTATACCTACAGTATATTAATTCTTATAATGGAACTTCTGGATTAAAGAGTATTAGTAAACAACTGGTTTCCCCTGGAGAAGAGAAAGGCTATCCACTTCCGTATTCCTGCCTGGAGAATCCCATGGACAGAGGAGCCAGGAAGGCTAAAGTCCACAGGGTCTCAAGAGTCAGATACAACACAGAGACTAAGCAACAACAAGAACAAAAATAAACAACTTCCCCAAAAAGGCTGTGTAAAAGCATCAAGAGTATCTTTAATTTCAAAAATTAAACTTGGGAGAAGCCGCCGGAACCCGGAGCAAGAAGCCACCGGAACCCGGAGCGAGAAGCCGCGGCGCCGCGAGAAGCCGCAGAAGCGCCGTGTCGCGGATGCTAGTATGTGAACTAATATCACGGAACAGCATAGCAAACCAGACATAGAGCCTACACCCCCTGACCAATCATCAAACCAAGGATCCTCGGAGCGGAACCCCTGATTCCAAAACCCCACACTATCAAAGAACATACAACACTAGAGATTATTCATCTGTAAACAAGACCCAACACCATGCAAGACACAAACCACTGAACCCTTCTAGAAGGACAGAAACCCAAAGGAAGGGAGAATTCACCCAAGAAGCCTGGTGGGGGAAAAAGAAGGCCACACACACAGACACACAGAAAGAAACAAAAATTAATCTAATAATGAAACGTCAGAGAAACACTGCACAAATGAAGGACCAAGCTAGAGAAACACCACTTCAAATGACAGAGGAGGAGATAGACAAACTATCTGAAAGAGAATTCAGAAAAGCTATACTAATGAGGATGCAAAACACCAAAAACAGAGTATTAGAGGAAATTAGTGCTTTGAGAAGAGACATGCAAGAAATGAAAAATAAGCAAATAGAGACCACCAACTCAATTGCTGAACTCAAAAATACTATAGAAGGTCTCAACAGTAGAGTATCAGAGGCTGAAGAACGGATAAGTGAGCTGGAAGACAGAATGGTGGAAATAAGTGCTGAAGAACACAACAAAACTGAAAGAATTAAAAGAACTGAGGATAGCATCAAAGACCTATGGGACAATACCAAACACACCAACATTAGAGATTATAGGAGTTCCAGAAGAAGAGGGGAAGAAAGGCTACGAAAAAATTCCTGAAGAGGTTATAGTGGAAAACTTCCCCAGCATGGGAAAGGAAATAGTCAAACAAGTCCAAGAAGCACAAAGAGTTCCATACAGGAGAAACCCCAGAAGAAACACACCAAGGCACGTTCTAATCAAACTAACGCAGACTAAATATAAAGACAGATTACTAAAAGCAGCTAGGAGCAAACAACAAATAACCTATAAAGGAAACCCCATACATCTAACTGTGGATCTCTCAACAGAAACCCTGCAGGCCAGAAGAGCATGGCAAGACACATTTAAATAGCTAAAAGAGAATAACCTCCGACCAAGAATTCTCTACCCAGCAAGAATCTCATTCAGAATCGATGGTGAAGTCAAAAGCTTCACAGACAAGCAAAAACTAAAAGAATTCTGTACCACAAAACCAGCCCTACAACAAGTGTTAAAGGGCCTGACATAGCCAATAAATAGAGTAGGAGAAGCCTTACAAATCAAACCCCAAATTTCTAAGAAGATGACAATAGGAACATTTGTATCAATAATTACTTTGAACGTAAATGGACTAAATGCTCCAACCAAACAACACAGACTGGCTAAATGGATCAAGACACATGACCCACACATATGCTGTTTATAAGAGACCCACTTCAGACCTAGAGACACTCATAGACTGAAAGTGAAAGGCTGGAAAAAGATATTCCATGCAAATGGAAATCAAAAGAAAGCTGGAGTAGCAATCCTCGTATCAGACAAAATAGACCTCAAAATAAAGAAGATTAGAAGAGACATGCAAGAAATGAAAAATAAGCAAATAGAGACCACCAACTCAATTGCTGAACTCAAAAATACTATAGAAGGTCTCAACAGTAGAGTATCAGAGGCTGAAGAACGGATAAGTGAGCTGGAAGACAGAATGGTGGAAATAAGTGCTGAAGAACACAACAAAACTGAAAGAATTAAAAGAACTGAGGATAGCATCAAAGACCTATGGGACAATACCAAACACACCAACATTAGAGATTATAGGAGTTCCAGAAGAAGAGGGGAAGAAAGGCTACGAAAAAATTCCTGAAGAGGTTATAGTGGAAAACTTCCCCAGCATGGGAAAGGAAATAGTCAAACAAGTCCAAGAAGCACAAAGAGTTCCATACAGGAGAAACCCCAGAAGAAACACACCAAGGCACGTTCTAATCAAACTAACGCAGACTAAATATAAAGACAGATTACTAAAAGCAGCTAGGAGCAAACAACAAATAACCTATAAAGGAAACCCCATACATCTAACTGTGGATCTCTCAACAGAAACCCTGCAGGCCAGAAGAGCATGGCAAGACACATTTAAATAGCTAAAAGAGAATAACCTCCGACCAAGAATTCTCTACCCAGCAAGAATCTCATTCAGAATCGATGGTGAAGTCAAAAGCTTCACAGACAAGCAAAAACTAAAAGAATTCTGTACCACAAAACCAGCCCTACAACAAGTGTTAAAGGGCCTGACATAGCCAATAAATAGAGTAGGAGAAGCCTTACAAATCAAACCCCAAATTTCTAAGAAGATGACAATAGGAACATTTGTATCAATAATTACTTTGAACGTAAATGGACTAAATGCTCCAACCAAACAACACAGACTGGCTAAATGGATCAAGACACATGACCCACACATATGCTGTTTATAAGAGACCCACTTCAGACCTAGAGACACTCATAGACTGAAAGTGAAAGGCTGGAAAAAGATATTCCATGCAAATGGAAATCAAAAGAAAGCTGGAGTAGCAATCCTCGTATCAGACAAAATAGACCTCAAAATAAAGAAGATTAGAAGAGACAAGGCAGGACACTCCATAATGATTAAGGGATTTATCCAAGAGGAAGACATAACAGTCATGAATATCTATGCACTCAACACAGGGCACCTCAATACATAAGACAGGTACTTTCAGACATAAAATAAGAAATCAACAATAACACAGTAATAGTAGGAGACTTTAACACTCCTCTCACACCAATGGACAGATCATCCAAACAGAAAATTAATAAAGAAACACAAGCCTTAAATGCCACACTAGAAAAGATGGACCTCATCAATATCTTTAGGACGTTCCATCCAAAAGCGGAAGAATACACTTTCTTCTCAAGTGCTCATGCAACATTCTCCAGGATAGACCACATCTTGGGCCACAAATCAAACTTCAGTCAATTCAAGAAAACCGAAATTATATCAGCCATCTTCTCGGACCACAATGCAATGAGACTAGAGATCAACTACGGGAAAAAAGTCACTAAAAACACAAACACATGGAGATTAAACAACACATACCTAAAAAACCAACTGATCACTGAGGAAATCAAAGGAGAAATTAAACAATTCCTAGAAGAAAATGGCAATGAACATATGACTGTGCAAAACCTATGGGATACCGCAAAAGCAGTTCTAAGAGGGAAATTTATAGCAATACAATCCCACCTCAAGAAACTAGGGGGCTTCCCTTGTGGCTCAGTGGATAAGAACCCATCTGCCAATGAAGGAGACAAAGGTTCGATCCCTGATCCAGGAAGATCCCACATACTGCAGAGCAGCTAAATCCACACATCAATGAAGACCAAGTACAAATAAATAAAAGGGCTTTTTTTAAAAAAAACAAAAAAAAAGAAACTAGGAAAATACGAAGCAGATGACCTAACCCTCCACTTAAAACAACTGGAGAAAGAAGAACAAAAACACCCCAAAGCCAGCAGAAGAAGAGAAATCATAAGGATCAGAGCAGAAATAAATGAGAAAGAAACGAAAGAAACAATAGTAAAGATAAATAAAACAAAAATCTGGTTCTTTGAAAAGGCAAACAAAATTGACAAGCCCCTGGCCAGACTCATTAAGAAAAAGAGAGAAGAACCAGATCAACAAAATCATAAACGAAAAAAGGAGAGATTACAACACATAATGCAGAAATCCAAAGGATTCTAAGAAACTATTACTAACAACTCTATGGCAACAAACTGAACAACCTGGAAGAAATGGACAGTTTCTTGGGGAAGATTAATCTCCCAAGATTGAGCCAGGAAGAAACAGAAACTGAACAACCTAATCACAAGCTCAGAAATCAAATCTGTGATTAAAAATCTACCCAAAAATAAAAGCCCAGGGCCAGATGGCTTCACAGCCGAATTCTATCAAACATTTAAAGAAGAGCTAATGCCTGTCCTTCTAAAACTCTTCCAAAAAGTTGCATAGGAAGGAACACTTCCAAACACATTCTACAAGGCCACCATCACCCTGATACCCAAACCAGGCAAAGACAACACAAAAAAGGAAAACTACAGGCCAGTTTCACTGATGAACTTAGATGCCAAGATCCTCAACAAAATCCTAGCAAACAGAATTCAACGACACATCAAAAAACTCATACATCACGATCAAGTCAGGTTCATCCCAGGCATGCAAGGCTTCTTCAACATCCGCAAATCAATCAATGTGATACATCATATCAACAAATTGAGAGACAAAAACCACATGATCATCTCAATAGATGCAGAAAAAGCCTTCGACAAAGTACAACACCCATTTATGATAAAAACTCTTCAGAAAATGGGCATAGAAGGAATCTATCTCAACATAAAAAAAGCCATCTATGAGAAGCCTACAGCGAACATTATCCTTAACAGTGAAAAACTGAAAGCATTCCCTCTAAGATCAGGAACAAGACAGGGGTGCCCACTTTCACCACTACTGTTCAACATAGTCCTGGAAGTCCTAGCAACAGCAGTAAGAGAAGAGAAAGAAATCAAAGGAATCCAGATTGGAAAGGAAGAAGTCAAGCTCTCTCCTTTCGCAGATGACATGATATTATACACAGAAAATTCCAAACACTCTATTACAAAGCTACTAGAGCTAATCAACAAATTCAGCAAAGTCGCAGGATACAAAGTCAACAGACAAAAATTGCTGGCATCCCTATACACAAACAATGAAAAATCAGAAAATGAAATCAAAGAGGCAATCCCCTTCACCATCGAACCAAAAGAATCAAATATCTAGGAATAAACCTACCCAAAGAAACAAAAGAACTGTACACAGAAAATTACAAGACACTCATGAGAGACATCAAAGAAGACTTAAACAGATGGAGAGAGATTCCATGTTCCTGGGTCGAAAGAACCAATATTGTGAAAATGACCATACTACCAAATATCATCTACAGATTCAATGCAATACCTATTCAACTACCATTGACATTTTTCAAAGAACTAGACCAAAGAATAACACAGTTCATATGGAAACACAAAAGACCTCCAATAGCCAAAGCAATCCTGAGAAAGAAAAACGGAGTTGGTAGGATCAGCCTCCCTAACTTCAGACTCTACTACAAAGCAACAGTCCTCAAGACAGTATGGTACTGGCACAAAAACAGAAATACAGACCAATGGAACAAGATAGAGAACCCAGAGATAAACCCACACACCTATGGATACCTTATTTTTGACAAAGGAGGTGAAACTATAAAATGGGACAAAAACAGCCTCTTCAACAAATGGTGCTGGGAAAATTAGACAGCTACATGCAAAAAAAATGAAGTTAGAACATTCCCTGACACCATACACAAAGATCAACTCAAAATGGATTAAAGACCTAAATGTAAAACCAGAAAGCATCAAACTCTTAGAGGAGAATATAGGCAAAACCCTCAAGGACATCAATCAAAGCAAGATCTTCTCTGACCCACCTACTAGAATAGTGGAACTGAAAAGAAAAGTGAACATGTGGGACCTCATGAAACTTAAAAGCTTTTGTATGAAAAGCATTCCCTCTAAGATCAGGAACAAGACAGGGGTGCCCACTTTCACCACTACTGTTCAACATAGTCCTGGAAGTCCTAGCAACAGCAGTAAGAGAAGAGAAAGAAATCAAAGGAATCCAGATTGGAAAGGAAGAAGTCAAGCTCTCTCCTTTCGCAGATGACATGATATTATACACAGAAAATTCCAAACACTCTATTACAAAGCTACTAGAGCTAATCAACAAATTCAGCAAAGTCGCAGGATACAAAGTCAACAGACAAAAATTGCTGGCATCCCTATACACAAACAATGAAAAATCAGAAAATGAAATCAAAGAGGCAATCCCCTTCACCATCGAACCAAAAGAATCAAATATCTAGGAATAAACCTACCCAAAGAAACAAAAGAACTGTACACAGAAAATTACAAGACACTCATGAGAGACATCAAAGAAGACTTAAACAGATGGAGAGAGATTCCATGTTCCTGGGTCGAAAGAACCAATATTGTGAAAATGACCATACTACCAAATATCATCTACAGATTCAATGCAATACCTATTCAACTACCATTGACATTTTTCAAAGAACTAGACCAAAGAATAACACAGTTCATATGGAAACACAAAAGACCTCCAATAGCCAAAGCAATCCTGAGAAAGAAAAACGGAGTTGGTAGGATCAGCCTCCCTAACTTCAGACTCTACTACAAAGCAACAGTCCTCAAGACAGTATGGTACTGGCACAAAAACAGAAATACAGACCAATGGAACAAGATAGAGAACCCAGAGATAAACCCACACACCTATGGATACCTTATTTTTGACAAAGGAGGTGAAACTATAAAATGGGACAAAAACAGCCTCTTCAACAAATGGTGCTGGGAAAATTAGACAGCTACATGCAAAAAAAATGAAGTTAGAACATTCCCTGACACCATACACAAAGATCAACTCAAAATGGATTAAAGACCTAAATGTAAAACCAGAAAGCATCAAACTCTTAGAGGAGAATATAGGCAAAACCCTCAAGGACATCAATCAAAGCAAGATCTTCTCTGACCCACCTACTAGAATAGTGGAACTGAAAAGAAAAGTGAACATGTGGGACCTCATGAAACTTAAAAGCTTTTGTACAGCAAAAGAAGTAACAAAAAAGCTGAACAGACACCCCACAGAGGGAGAAAATCATAGCAAATGAAACAACAGACAAAGAATTAATCTCCAAAATCTACAAGCAATTCAGACAACTCAACATCAGAAAAATGAACAATCCAACCAAAAAGTGGGAAAAAGATCTAAAGAGACACCTCTCTAAAGAGGACATACAGATGGGCCAAAAGCACATGAAACGATGCTCAACCTCGCTTATTATTAGAGAAATGCAAATTAAAACCACAATGAGATACCACCTCACACCTGTCAGAATGGCCATCATCAACAAATCGACAGACAATAAATGCTGGAGAGGGTGCGGAGAAAAGGGAACCCTCTTGCACTGCTGGTGGGAATGTAAACTGATACAACCTCTATGGAAGACAATATGGAGATTTCTTAAAAAACTAAAAATAGAAGCACCCTATGACCCAGCAATCCCACTAGTAGGCCTATATCCTGATGAAATAAAAACTGAAAGAAGCACCTGTACCCCAATGTTCATTGCAGCTCTATACAATAGCCAGAACATGGAAGCAACCTAGATGTCCATCGACAAATGAATGGACACAGAAGCTCTGCTATATATATATAAAAGGAATACTACTCAGCTATTAAAAGAAATGCAGAAGACTCAGTCCTAATGAGGTGGCTAGCTCTAGAACCTATCATCAAAAGTGAAGTAAGTCAAAAAGAGAAAGACAAATACAGCATACTAACACATATATGGAATCTAGCAGGACGGTCTTGATAACACACACAGTGAACTCATGGAAAAACAGACAGAGCATAGACATATGGACATTGTGGGGAAGAAATAGGGAGGGGGAGGCATGGAGACAGTAACATGGAAACCTATACTGTCATGTGTGGAAAAGATAGCTATTGTCATTGTGCTAAGGGAATAGGCGTGCTCACAATGGCATGGGGCGATGGTCTGGAGGGGTGGGAGTGGGGGAACTGGCTGGGGGGAGGGTCCAGGGATATGCATATGAATGATCTGGGAACATACATGTTGGTGAACAACAAAACTCTGTAAAAATCTTAAAGAATTAAAAAAAAAAAAATTAAACTTGGTTTATAGTCATTATGTGGCTTCCCAGGTGGTGCTAGCGGTAAAGAATCTGCCTGCCAATGCAGGAGACATAAGAGATGCAAGTTCGATCCCTGGGTCAGGAAGATCCCCTGGAAGAAGGCANCCCACTCCGTATTCTTGCATAGAGAATCTCATGGACAGAGGAGCCTGGTGGGCTACAGGCCATGGGGCTGCAAGAGTCAGACACACTTGAAGCAACTTAGCACACATGCACACACACAGAGATACCACCTCACAACCTTTTTCAGAATACCACCTCACACCTGTCAGAATGGCCATCATCAACAAATCGACAGACAATAAATGCTGGAGAGGGTGCGGAGAAAAGGGAACCCTCTTGCACTGCTGGTGGGAATGTAAACTGATACAACCTCTATGGAAGACAATATGGAGATTTCTTAAAAAACTAAAAATAGAAGCACCCTATGACCCAGCAATCCCACTAGTAGGCCTATATCCTGATGAAATAAAAACTGAAAGAAGCACCTGTACCCCAATGTTCATTGCAGCTCTATACAATAGCCAGAACATGGAAGCAACCTAGATGTCCATCGACAAATGAATGGACACAGAAGCTCTGCTATATATATATAAAAGGAATACTACTCAGCTATTAAAAGAAATGCAGAAGACTCAGTCCTAATGAGGTGGCTAGCTCTAGAACCTATCATCAAAAGTGAAGTAAGTCAAAAAGAGAAAGACAAATACAGCATACTAACACATATATGGAATCTAGCAGGACGGTCTTGATAACACACACAGTGAACTCATGGAAAAACAGACAGAGCATAGACATATGGACATTGTGGGGAAGAAATAGGGAGGGGGAGGCATGGAGACAGTAACATGGAAACCTATACTGTCATGTGTGGAAAAGATAGCTATTGTCATTGTGCTAAGGGAATAGGCGTGCTCACAATGGCATGGGGCGATGGTCTGGAGGGGTGGGAGTGGGGGAACTGGCTGGGGGGAGGGTCCAGGGATATGCATATGAATGATCTGGGAACATACATGTTGGTGAACAACAAAACTCTGTAAAAATCTTAAAGAATTAAAAAAAAAAAATTAAACTTGGTTTATAGTCATTATGTGGCTTCCCAGGTGGTGCTAGCGGTAAAGAATCTGCCTGCCAATGCAGGAGACATAAGAGATGCAAGTTCGATCCCTGGGTCAGGAAGATCCCCTGGAAGAAGGCAGCCCACTCCGGTATTCTTGCATAGAGAATCTCATGGACAGAGGAGCCTGGTGGGCTACAGGCCATGGGGCTGCAAGAGTCAGACACACTTGAAGCAACTTAGCACACATGCACACACACAGTCATTCTAACTACTTACAGACAGACCAAGTAAGAACTCACCTCGTCCACTTCCACTACCGCCTCTGCTTTGATAAGCGTCACTGTTACCTGTAAAGCGTTGTTTTACAAAATATTCAGAGGAAACACGGCTTTTCCTCAAGCACATATACCATATAGCTACTTCTTTTCAAATACTGAGTAATTTCTCAAGACTCCTAGTCCCTTAACCCACCCATCTCTTAATTCTATATTTATTTTAAACCTTTTTCTCATTTGAACATTTTGTTTAAAGACTTCTTTTTTTTAGGGCTGGTTTAGGTTCACAGAAACATTAAGGGGAAAACACAGAGGCTTCCCAGACACTCTCAGTCCCCACACCTGCAGAACCTCCCCCCATTATCAACATGCCACAAAACAGAGGTATTCTGTTACAGCTGATGAACCTACACTGTCATCTCATGGTCACCCAGAGTCTACAGGTTACCTTACAGCACATTCCTAGTACTAAAGTTCTTTATGTTTGTATAAATTCATCATGGCATATCTCCACCATTACAGGATCATACAAAGAAACTTTACTGCTGTAAAAATCCTCAATGCTCTGCCCACTCATCCCTTCCCTAAACCCGTAGCAACCACTATTTTTTTTTTCACCCTTTCACATTCACCTTTTCCAGAATGTCATACAGTAGGTGGTCTTTTCAGATTGGTTTCTTTCACTTAGTAATATACATTTAAGGCCTCTCCACGTCTTTTCAGGTTTGATAGCTCATTTCTTTTTAGTACCACAGTTTATTTAACCACATTCATACATTTTCATCAACAACTATGTTTTTATCTTTTCCCACTTTCTCCTCAAATCCCCTAACTCAGAAGAATCCTATCTTTGAAGTCAAAGCAACCTTCATTTCTCTTCTTCCAATTAAAAGTGTGATTTATATCTCAAATTAACTGCTAGATAAGAGAAAAGAAGTAATTCACAGAGCACAAATTTTATAAAGGAGGCAAAATTATCCATGTATTTTTGGCTATAAATCCAAGAAGCAGAGAAACCATGAGCCAATCTAACATACTTAAAAATATGTATTAGGTTGACCAATCTTAGAGCTAAAAGCAAATGTGAATGATTAATATTCAGTAATAAATTCTATTTTTCACCTGTACCACTCAATGTTGATCTTCTAGAACCAAAAATGCTATCAGTACCGCCTCTGCTTTGATAAGCGTCACTGTTACCTGTAAAGCGTTGTTTTACAAAATATTCAGAGGAAACACGGCTTTTCCTCAAGCACATATACCATATAGCTACTTCTTTTCAAATACTGAGTAATTTCTCAAGACTCCTAGTCCCTTAACCCACCCATCTCTTAATTCTATATTTATTTTAAACCTTTTTCTCATTTGAACATTTTGTTTAAAGACTTCTTTTTTTTAGGGCTGGTTTAGGTTCACAGAAACATTAAGGGGAAAACACAGAGGCTTCCCAGACACTCTCAGTCCCCACACCTGCAGAACCTCCCCCCATTATCAACATGCCACAAAACAGAGGTATTCTGTTACAGCTGATGAACCTACACTGTCATCTCATGGTCACCCAGAGTCTACAGGTTACCTTACAGCACATTCCTAGTACTAAAGTTCTTTATGTTTGTATAAATTCATCATGGCATATCTCCACCATTACAGGATCATACAAAGAAACTTTACTGCTGTAAAAATCCTCAATGCTCTGCCCACTCATCCCTTCCCTAAACCCGTAGCAACCACTATTTTTTTTTTCACCCTTTCACATTCACCTTTTCCAGAATGTCATACAGTAGGTGGTCTTTTCAGATTGGTTTCTTTCACTTAGTAATATACATTTAAGGCCTCTCCACGTCTTTTCAGGTTTGATAGCTCATTTCTTTTTAGTACCACAGTTTATTTAACCACATTCATACATTTTCATCAACAACTATGTTTTTATCTTTTCCCACTTTCTCCTCAAATCCCCTAACTCAGAAGAATCCTATCTTTGAAGTCAAAGCAACCTTCATTTCTCTTCTTCCAATTAAAAGTGTGATTTATATCTCAAATTAACTGCTAGATAAGAGAAAAGAAGTAATTCACAGAGCACAAATTTTATAAAGGAGGCAAAATTATCCATGTATTTTTGGCTATAAATCCAAGAAGCAGAGAAAACCATGAGCCAATCTAACATACTTAAAAATATGTATTAGGTTGACCAATCTTAGAGCTAAAAGCAAATGTGAATGATTAATATTCAGTAATAAATTCTATTTTTCACCTGTACCACTCAATGTTGATCTTCTAGAACCAAAAATGCTATCAGTGTGCTGGGTCCCTTCATCTTGTTCATATTCACTATCTAGATTTACAGATAATAAATTTAGATTATGTTACTTTTAAGAAGCTTTTAAATGATGCAGTAAATAGAAAAAAAAAAATAAATTTATGGTGCCGGAAGTTAAAAAGGTACAGGATACAATAATTTAAATTTAACAGGAATCACAGTATTTTTTTAAAGTGTCACACAGAACGATTTTTCCATAAATTATTTCCTTCAATTACAAATTATTTCCTCAAAATTTTTATTTCATTAAAATTATCTTATAAAAGTAGTTAGGGCCCACACCAACAAAATATATAAGCAAAAGTTTAATTACCTTTGAAAAACAGCCCTGTTATTGACCCCCAAAATTTCACATTATGTCATCTCACTGCTTATTCTCCAGAAAGCATCCCACTGCCCTCAAATCAGACTTTAATCAGCCTTGAACAGCAACCCTCAAAATCCCTTCGCTTTTTAAAAAGTGACAATTCACTAACCTACTACACACCTATTAAATCATTACTACAATTTATGTTTTTAGCTTTCACTACTATGTTCTCCTCTGTTAAGAGACATGCATTCCATCAGTGACTTCAGGAGATAATACCTTAACACTGAGGAATGATGACTTGAACAGTTTAAGTAGAAAGCCATACTGGTATCTGAAGTTATGATGGGAAGCTGAGCCACAGAGAAGGCCATCTACTTGAAAGGTCAGCTATCTTTATCAAAGCTCTTAAACACTTCACAGCATGTAATATTAAAGAACTGAGTTACACAAACTGCTAAAAAAGGTTCATAGATTTCCATTTAATCTATAAGGAACTACATGCGTCTACAAAATAATGTTTCATACAGCATACGTGATTTATGATCCAGCCATGATAATGAACTATTCCCATATACTCATCATAACAATGTTGTATGACAGATGATAGTTTTAAAATCATTTCTTTCTTAATAAATGAAACACACTATTTGCAATGTGATACTAACTTGGACTTCCTAGACCAAATCCTATCAGTGTGCTGGGTCCCTTCATCTTGTTCATATTCACTATCTAGATTTACAGATAATAAATTTAGATTATGTTACTTTTAAGAAGCTTTTAAATGATGCAGTAAATAGAAAAAAAAAAATAAATTTATGGTGCCGGAAGTTAAAAAGGTACAGGATACAATAATTTAAATTTAACAGGAATCACAGTATTTTTTTAAAGTGTCACACAGAACGATTTTTCCATAAATTATTTCCTTCAATTACAAATTATTTCCTCAAAATTTTTTATTTCATTAAAATTATCTTATAAAAGTAGTTAGGGCCCACACCAACAAAATATATAAGCAAAAGTTTAATTACCTTTGAAAAACAGCCCTGTTATTGACCCCCAAAATTTCACATTATGTCATCTCACTGCTTATTCTCCAGAAAGCATCCCACTGCCCTCAAATCAGACTTTAATCAGCCTTGAACAGCAACCCTCAAAATCCCTTCGCTTTTTAAAAAGTGACAATTCACTAACCTACTACACACCTATTAAATCATTACTACAATTTATGTTTTTAGCTTTCACTACTATGTTCTCCTCTGTTAAGAGAGACATGCATTCCATCAGTGACTTCAGGAGATAATACCTTAACACTGAGGAATGATGACTTGAACAGTTTAAGTAGAAAGCCATACTGGTATCTGAAGTTATGATGGGAAGCTGAGCCACAGAGAAGGCCATCTACTTGAAAGGTCAGCTATCTTTATCAAAGCTCTTAAACACTTCACAGCATGTAATATTAAAGAACTGAGTTACACAAACTGCTAAAAAAGGTTCATAGATTTCCATTTAATCTATAAGGAACTACATGCGTCTACAAAATAATGTTTCATACAGCATACGTGATTTATGATCCAGCCATGATAATGAACTATTCCCATATACTCATCATAACAATGTTGTATGACAGATGATAGTTTTAAAATCATTTCTTTCTTAATAAATGAAACACACTATTTGCAATGTGATACTAACTTGGACTTCCTAGACCAAATCCTCCACGGCAACCTCGGAAACTACCTCTTCCACCTCTTCTGGAAGACCCGGAAGCTTCTGAATCATTTCCATCTTGATAACCTATAATGTTAAACACACACAGATACACACACACACACAAACAACATAAAAAATAACAAAGAACTCTTGGGGACATGGTGGCCAAGTTAATTTAAGCCTTGCATAATTCAATGACTAATATTTTAAGCCATGAACAGATAGTTACTCAAGAGAAATGCTGTATTTGACCTATAAATGTTCAACCTTACTAGTAAATAGATGTAACCTGTGACTTTTACAAAAATCCACTATTTGCTTTGGGAATGAAAACTAAAGGTAAAATGTGACACCTGTAAAGCACTAAAAGTTGCCACAGAGCCAGAGCAACTGGCTTTTGACTGCTCCACTTAAATATGAATTAAACTGATTGAAAGAAAATTGAATAGTAAGAAAGACAGTCACTGTTCTGCAAAAAACCAAAAATTTAAAGTAAGAGCTATGTTTTAGTAACATTAGTGTCAAAACTGCTTGCTAAAGGGGACAGGGGAGCAATGTTAAAAAAATGAGTCTGTTTCTTAGCTAAATGTCTTCCCCATCATTGCAGGGCCCCTGGAACTGTCACAGAAAGACTCAATTTATGAGACAAATAAGCGATCACTCATTCACCACCAAATTCCTCCCCACCTCACAACTCAACCAAGGCTATACTGAAATCCACAGCAAGTATCAGCTTCACTAGCAGGGCCTGCTATGCAATGATCTATTCAATGAGTCAGTCACCTAATAGGAAGGGAAAAAGGATATCTCCTAGTTGCACCCAAAACTATGATGTACCTGATGCATATAGTGCAGCTCCAAACACTAAACTTCTATCATAAATATATCTGCACACCTGTAGCAATTGTGTAAGTTCACTGTGTTTTTTTTGTGGGTTTTGTTACTATTTTAACACAGTAACAAAATTATTATCTTCTTGTAGATAATCTAGAACCAAGCATGATAATTTTTATACCACCTCACCTCAAGTAGAGGCAGGATTAGCAGAGTATGGTAAGTAATCCACAATTTCTTTTCTCCCCCACATCTCCAATGTTCCTACTCAGAGATAAAGACATCCAGTTCATCTATATTGTGACTGAGCAAGATTCACACAGTCTCCCAATTTGTACTTCACAGCACACTCTGGAGGTCTTGGGATAAAACAAATCCAGTGACAGTAGAAAGCAGGAGGGACAACTATTGAATATTCAAATATTAACAGCATAAAACATATGCCAAAGTATTTTTTCTTTAAAGGTTTTCACCACCAGAATTATTTTTCATTCAACTCTACCAAATTCAATTTTTCAGTCCAGTAGCTCAGTCTTAAGTACAGCACCTTGTAATTCAATGACAAAAGTTACTCAAGAGAAATGCTGTATTTGACCTATAAATGTTCAACCTTACTAGTAAATAGATGTAACCTGTGACTTTTACAAAAATCCACTATTTGCTTTGGGAATGAAAACTAAAGGTAAAATGTGACACCTGTAAAGCACTAAAAGTTGCCACAGAGCCAGAGCAACTGGCTTTTGACTGCTCCACTTAAATATGAATTAAACTGATTGAAAGAAAATTGAATAGTAAGAAAGACAGTCACTGTTCTGCAAAAAACCAAAAATTTAAAGTAAGAGCTATGTTTTAGTAACATTAGTGTCAAAACTGCTTGCTAAAGGGGACAGGGGAGCAATGTTAAAAAAATGAGTCTGTTTCTTAGCTAAATGTCTTCCCCATCATTGCAGGGCCCCTGGAACTGTCACAGAAAGACTCAATTTATGAGACAAATAAGCGATCACTCATTCACCACCAAATTCCTCCCCACCTCACAACTCAACCAAGGCTATACTGAAATCCACAGCAAGTATCAGCTTCACTAGCAGGGCCTGCTATGCAATGATCTATTCAATGAGTCAGTCACCTAATAGGAAGGGAAAAAGGATATCTCCTAGTTGCACCCAAAACTATGATGTACCTGATGCATATAGTGCAGCTCCAAACACTAAACTTCTATCATAAATATATCTGCACACCTGTAGCAATTGTGTAAGTTCACTGTGTTTTTTTTGTGGGTTTTGTTACTATTTTAACACAGTAACAAAATTATTATCTTCTTGTAGATAATCTAGAACCAAGCATGATAATTTTTATACCACCTCACCTCAAGTAGAGGCAGGATTAGCAGAGTATGGTAAGTAATCCACAATTTCTTTTCTCCCCCACATCTCCAATGTTCCTACTCAGAGATAAAGACATCCAGTTCATCTATATTGTGACTGAGCAAGATTCACACAGTCTCCCAATTTGTACTTCACAGCACACTCTGGAGGTCTTGGGATAAAACAAATCCAGTGACAGTAGAAAGCAGGAGGGACAACTATTGAATATTCAAATATTAACAGCATAAAACATATGCCAAAGTATTTTTTCTTTAAAGGTTTTCACCACCAGAATTATTTTTCATTCAACTCTACCAAATTCAATTTTTCAGTCCAGTAGCTCAGTCTTAAGTACATGCTAAGTCGCTTCAGTCGTATCCAACTCTTTCCAACCCTATAGACAATAGGTTTTGTGACCCCTATGCACTATATAGCCTGCCCAGTTCCTTTGTTCATGCAATTCTCCAGGCAAGAATACTGTAGTTGACTGCCATGCCCTCCTCCAGGGGATCTTCCCAACCCAGGGACTGAACCCACGTCTCCTGTGGCTCCTGCACTGCAGGTGGACTCTTTACCACTGAGCCACCCAGGAAGCGCCCCCATCTTAACAACAAGTTGTTTCAAAATGTAATCCTTACCTCCTCTCTTGGAAAACCCTCTGTTCTGTGCTTGATTATCTTCACAGTCATTATTAGACTCTTCAATAAAAATTTAGCACGTAAATAGCATCTAAATAATTACTTTAGCATTTATATTAATGTAGTATCTAAATGGCACTGTTACCCAAGAAATTACTGAGAAAAAAATAAATATACTCATAAGTTAAAATGTGAACATTTTAAATATTAAAATAATTTTAACAATGAAATACAAATGCATTATTTAGTCCATGATCTTTACAAATAACCTAATATATCTAAATAATAAATGTTAAGCATATATTTGTCAAGTACTGAGCAAAGCCAAAAAATAATTTCATAAATGTCAGAAATACCTAAACAGTTAAGTAGTCAAGGGGATCTCAGAAATGAGTAACTATTCTTTTTTATAATGTCATCATTATTTCCATCAACTGCCTTTCTTAGTAAATCTGAGACATTAGTGTTTTGTTTTTTTTTAATACATGCAATCTTTCCCCCATTCATCCTAACAAAAGAATTTGGGGATACCTTGGCTTTCTGTTTTCAGTGATATTATTAAGCAACATTACCAGAGTTTCTAAATAGTGGTATGAGGATCACTATACTGAAGGTATACTAAAAATTATTAGGAGACCTGATTTAAAAAAAATTATCAGAACCCAGCCCAGAGGTGTTAATTTTGAATGTATAGAATAACATCAAGGAATGAATAATTTTTCTAAATTAAAAAATTATATATTAGTGACATAACTTTCATAATAACTTTAAGCGTTCTAAAAGATTCCAATAAACCATATTTGGAAAATACCAAGATGGTTTCAAGGAATCTTTGTACATATCACTAATGCTTAGTACTTGAGAACCCTATGTCCCAGTAATGACTCATATGGCTAAACAGATTAGAAGCTAGCAGTTAAATTTCTAGGCAAAAGTATTGATCTACTCAATTAATATTGCTTTATAATAAAGAACAACCTACCATTCTTATGGCTCCCATCTGAGCTGACATCAACAACTAACAAACACTCCTGAAGAGCCATCCATTTAATATCAAGACAACTTTCTTAGAAGCAAGATTTAATACACAAGGGAGTGGAACAGGAAAGAAAGAATTTTGGAAAGATACTTGGAATAAGTGTTCTGGAATAATGATGATGGTAGCTAACATTTATTGCCATATAGGGAAAGAAACCTATGAATTAATTTGGGACCCGACAAGGAGAAAGACACCTCACATAATCTTTGGATAACTGTTCTCCTAAAACAAACTTATAGTTATTTTGACCACACTGGGAATTAAAATAGGCTAGTGACATTAGAAGTTGAGTGAAGGATACAATTAAGCATATATTTGTCAAGTACTGAGCAAAGCCAAAAAATAATTTCATAAATGTCAGAAATACCTAAACAGTTAAGTAGTCAAGGGGATCTCAGAAATGAGTAACTATTCTTTTTTATAATGTCATCATTATTTCCATCAACTGCCTTTCTTAGTAAATCTGAGACATTAGTGTTTTGTTTTTTTTTAATACATGCAATCTTTCCCCCATTCATCCTAACAAAAGAATTTGGGGATACCTTGGCTTTCTGTTTTCAGTGATATTATTAAGCAACATTACCAGAGTTTCTAAATAGTGGTATGAGGATCACTATACTGAAGGTATACTAAAAATTATTAGGAGACCTGATTTAAAAAAAATTATCAGAACCCAGCCCAGAGGTGTTAATTTTGAATGTATAGAATAACATCAAGGAATGAATAATTTTTCTAAATTAAAAAATTATATATTAGTGACATAACTTTCATAATAACTTTGCGTTCTAAAGATTCCAATAAACCATATTTGGAAAATACCAAGATGGTTTCAAGGAATCTTTGTACATATCACTAATGCTTAGTACTTGAGAACCCTATGTCCCAGTAATGACTCATATGGCTAAACAGATTAGAAGCTAGCAGTTAAATTTCTAGGCAAAAGTATTGATCTACTCAATTAATATTGCTTTATAATAAAGAACAACCTACCATTCTTATGGCTCCCATCTGAGCTGACATCAACAACTAACAAACACTCCTGAAGAGCCATCCATTTAATATCAAGACAACTTTCTTAGAAGCAAGATTTAATACACAAGGGAGTGGAACAGGAAAGAAAGAATTTTGGAAAGATACTTGGAATAAGTGTTCTGGAATAATGATGATGGTAGCTAACATTTATTGCCATATAGGGAAAGAAACCTATGAATTAATTTGGGACCCGACAAGGAGAAAGACACCTCACATAATCTTTGGCTAACTGTTCTCCTAAAACAAACTTATAGTTATTTTGACCACACTGGGAATTAAAATAGGCTAGTGACATTAGAAGTTGAGTGAAGGATACAATTACATTAGAAGCACAGTGAAAGAAACCCTCTGTACTATTTTTGAAACTTCTTGAGTCAAATGATTTAAAAATAAAAAGTTATTTTAAAAGAAATAATCTCTGTAGAGTCAAAAAAATAAAGCTAAGGATAAACATGTGATAATGATCCCAAGATTAGTTATAATCTTTTAACTACATAAAAATAATGTAATAATAACATATATAACTTAGTATCTGGCACTATTCTAAATGAACTCTACTTTAACTTAAGTCCTCACATAAACCTTATCAAGTGGGTATTTTCTTCAATCTTTTTTTTTTAATTTTAATTATTTATCTTTGGGGGGTGGGGTGGGGAGGGAGGAGGATGGGCGGGCCACTTCTATTGGTCTTTCATTTGTCTATTTTCATCCATCTTCTTTCTTTGGCTCCTGTGGGCCTCTCATCGCAGTGGCCTCTGCTGTCACAGAGCGCCGGCTCTGGGCGCATGCGCACCAGAGCTCCGGCTCAGTAATTGGACACATCGGTCCAGCCGCTCCGCGGCACGTGGGATCTTCCCAGGCCGGGGATGGAACCAGCGCCCCTTGTACTGCAAGGCGGTGTCCTTACCCACTGGACCACCAGGGGAAGCCCTTTTCTTCAATTTTTAAAAAGAGAAAAAGAAATCCAAAAAATTAAACCTGTTTTTTGAGATAATACAACTCACAGCAAGAGAAGGATCTGCGTTTCAAACCCTGGGTGTCTAATTCCACAATATGAATACCTTATACCAAAGGAAGTACATGAGACACAGGAAAAATAACCATCAAAAAATTCACTACATATTTGTGTGCTGAGAAAAAAAGCTTCTATCATGATAGTAAAACCTGCTCTTGGGCTTGCCAACAACTGTGAGAATGAAAGAATTTTTTGGTAATATACACAAATTTTTTGGTTGAGGGGAACTAAAAATGAGAAAAGAAAGTAGGTCAAAGGAAAGAAAGTAGACCTTTTACGAGGAAAGAAGTTCTCTCAAGTGTGTGAGAAACTGTGGAATTTGTGCTCAAAAGTACTCTGGCTTCCACTAAAGAGTCAACTGAGGAGGAATGTATTTGATTAGTAGAAATGTTCTCAAATACTAATTAAAAGTCAGAAAATTAAGACAAGGAAAAATGAAAAACGATAAAAACCATGGTGTTTCTCTTCTCTCAAATATTAGTTTTATATTACGTATGTTTTTAGAACAGAGTAAGAGAAAAAGGAGACAGAAGCAGGGAGAATGAGACTGGCAACTCTCTGAAGAAGCAGTCTTAATTGAACTTAATTGAACTTAATTAAAACACCATCGTGTTCCAGAAGGGTTTTAAGTTTGGTTTTCATTTTGAGAATCACAGTTAAGATCAAGTCTCAAATATTTAATGAAGATAAATGGTAATGCATACCATGAATGTGTCTGGTACTAAGCTTCATGCTTTTACACACACTCATATTTAGCATGCCAAACAACCTACAAAATGAATGGTCTCCACTCCCTAGTGGCTCAGGAGGTAAAGAATCTGCCTACGATAACAGGAGACTTAATTGGGAAGATTCCCTGGAGAAGGAAATGGCAACCAACTCTAGTATTCCTGCCTGGAAAATCCCATGAACAGAGGAGCCATGTGGGCTATAGTCTATGAGACTGCAAAGAGATGGACATGACTGAGTAATTAACACAACACAAAAACTCTACAAAACACAAAATTGTGGCTCCTGAAAATTAAGCATCTTGCTCTATGTCATTCAACTAGCAGAAAGCAGAAGTTTTTTTGAAAATAAATAACAAAACTCACAGCAAGAGAAGGATCTGCGTTTCAAACCCTGGGTGTCTAATTCCACAATATGAATACCTTATACCAAAGGAAGTACATGAGACACAGGAAAAATAACCATCAAAAAATTCACTACATATTTGTGTGCTGAGAAAAAAAGCTTCTATCATGATAGTAAAACCTGCTCTTGGGCTTGCCAACAACTGTGAGAATGAAAGAATTTTTTGGTAATATACACAAATTTTTTGGTTGAGGGGAACTAAAAATGAGAAAAGAAAGTAGGTCAAAGGAAAGAAAGTAGACCTTTTACGAGGAAAGAAGTTCTCTCAAGTGTGTGAGAAACTGTGGAATTTGTGCTCAAAAGTACTCTGGCTTCCACTAAAGAGTCAACTGAGGAGGAATGTATTTGATTAGTAGAAATGTTCTCAAATACTAATTAAAAGTCAGAAAATTAAGACAAGGAAAAATGAAAAACGATAAAAACCATGGTGTTTCTCTTCTCTCAAATATTAGTTTTATATTACGTATGTTTTTAGAACAGAGTAAGAGAAAAAGGAGACAGAAGCAGGGAGAATGAGACTGGCAACTCTCTGAAGAAGCAGTCTTAATTGAACTTAATTGAACTTAATTAAAACACCATCGTGTTCCAGAAGGGTTTTAAGTTTGGTTTTCATTTTGAGAATCACAGTTAAGATCAAGTCTCAAATATTTAATGAAGATAAATGGTAATGCATACCATGAATGTGTCTGGTACTAAGCTTCATGCTTTTACACACACTCATATTTAGCATGCCAAACAACCTACAAAATGAATGGTCTCCACTCCCTAGTGGCTCAGGAGGTAAAGAATCTGCCTACGATAACAGGAGACTTAATTGGGAAGATTCCCTGGAGAAGGAAATGGCAACCAACTCTAGTATTCCTGCCTGGAAAATCCCATGAACAGAGGAGCCATGTGGGCTATAGTCTATGAGACTGCAAAGAGATGGACATGACTGAGTAATTAACACAACACAAAAACTCTACAAAACACAAAATTGTGGCTCCTGAAAATTAAGCATCTTGCTCTATGTCATTCAACTAGCAGAAAGCAGAATAGGAAATGAAACAAAGCCTGGAACTTGGAAGTGTATTATGTTCTAAAAATTTCACAGATCAATGGTTACCAAACAAAAGATGTATCAGAATCACCAGGGATGCGTTTTAAATACAGATTCCAGAGCCTCACTCAAATCTCATCAATCAAGTTCTCCCAGTAAAGTATTATTAACTATTGTAGTCTATCTTCTGGTAACATTATTCTCACCATTCTATGTATTCTTCCAAACCAGAGTGTCAGTATCTTTACAGAAATGTCTTTGATTTCAGCAGTGATCCAGTCTTACGAATCCTTTTCCACCGGTAATACTTACTTGAGTCTGAATAAGGACCTACATGTCCCAAACTGTATTTATATATGAAAGTGAAATTTTGATTCCTGACTTGCTCTACTATCCTCTTTTTCTTAAGGTAACACAGCATTCAAAAGTTGCACTTCATAGATTCACTAAGGCAGATGACAATACGTCAAATTAGGATGGATAATTTCTTGGTTAAAGCTCTGGCTATAGCTGCTTACAAACTGTGTTTAAATACATCAAAACTGGAACAGACTAAGATACTTAATCTTAGTTTCTCTTTAGCAAGTACTCTAGATGTTAAATTCTTAAGCCACTATGAAACACATTGAACTTACCTCTCCAGAAACCAGAGCTATCACCTTCTGCAAACTTATTTGAAAAACCTACACAAAATATAAAATTAAACTTGTAAATTTCTGAAAACAATTACCTGTACCTTTACAAAAGAGAAAAAGAGAAATAGAGACACAAAGAAACACACATTTTACAGGGATTTCTAGTTATGATGTTCCTTTAAAATTGCATAAGTCACATACAACTATATATATACACACACATATAAATAGTACATGAGAATTCATATTCATTGTATGATAACTTCTGCCTCGTGTCTGCTTATTAAGATGGAAATGCCAGCCAATCTGACATTATTACGTCAATGTCACATATTCCTCTATATGAACATGACTGACACATGGATGTGCATGTGTGTATCTCACCATTAAGCACTATGTACTTTCTTTTTTTTTTTTTTAAAGATTTATTTATTTATTTTGGGTGGGGGTCGGGTTGGGGAGGAAGGGGAGCGGGCGGGTCACTTCTATTGGTCTTTCATTCCTCCATTTTCATCCGTCTTTGTTCTTTGGCTCCTGTGGGCCTCCCATCGCGGTGGCGTCTGTCATTGCAGAGCGCTGGCTCTGGGCGCATGCACTCCAGAGCTCTGGCTCGGTTGGTAATTGGACACATCGGTCCAGCAGCTCCGCGGCACGTGGGATCTTCCCAGGCCAGGGATCGAACCGGCACCCCTTGCACTGCAAGGCGGTGTCCTTACCCACTTGGCCACCAGGGGAAGCCCCACTATGTACTTTCTATTCAAACTATTAAACTTCTGTAAATTTTATAAATTAACTTGTAATTTCTCCACCTGCCAGAGAACAATAAGACTAAATAATAATTCAATATCAATCATTTTTCCCGTCTCAGTATCAAGGAAATTCTGCCAACTTCTTTTTGTTTATAAAAATTTAAAAACAATCTTTCATTAAGCTCTGCTTTCAAATTTCTCTTTTATTAAAACTTTGTGTCTAGATCTATGCATTTCTGGAGGATATAGATGTAGTTCTAAAATTCATTTTAAAAGCATTAATCAGTAATATTACATAAAATTTCACAAATTTGAGCCTTAATAAAATGATCTTTACTGCAGAGATATTCATGGAATCTGAGAAACTTCAAGTTACTCAGATAATGTAACTTAAAATTAAATGCCAATATGCAATCCCTATAAATCAGTATCTAATCTAAATAATAAGATCTATTAAATTATGGCTTTGTACTACAGAAACTAATCAACTGCTGTTTGACAGATGTTAAATTTATATGCAAAACATTTACACATCAAGTCATTTAACATCCAGGCTCAACAAATTTAATGTCCCTTCCAGCATTAAACTCCAGGGACACTTAATACACAATCAGCATATTAAGTATCCTATGCTTGATATACAATTTCAAAATAAAAACAGTCCCTACAAAAAGAATAACACATATTCCTCTATATGAACATGACTGACACATGGATGTGCATGTGTGTATCTCACCATTAAGCACTATGTACTTTCTTTTTTTTTTTTTTTAAAGATTTATTTATTTATTTTGGGTGGGGTCGGGTTGGGGAGGAGGGGGATGGGCGGGTCACTTCTATTGGTCTTTCATTCCTCCATTTTCATCCGTCTTTGTTCTTTGGCTCCTGTGGGCCTCCCATCGCGGTGGCGTCTGTCATTGCAGAGCGCTGGCTCTGGGCGCATGCACTCCAGAGCTCTGGCTCGGTTGGTAATTGGACACATCGGTCCAGCAGCTCCGCGGCACGTGGGATCTTCCCAGGCCAGGGATCGAACCGGCACCCCTTGCACTGCAAGGCGGTGTCCTTACCCACTTGGCCACCAGGGGAAGCCCCACTATGTACTTTCTATTCAAACTATTAAACTTCTGTAAATTTTATAAATTAACTTGTAATTTCTCCACCTGCCAGAGAACAATACGACTAAATAATAATTCAATATCAATCATTTTTCCCGTCTCAGTATCAAGGAAATTCTGCCAACTTCTTTTTGTTTATAAAAATTTAAAAACAATCTTTCATTAAGCTCTGCTTTCAAATTTCTCTTTTATTAAAACTTTGTGTCTAGATCTATGCATTTCTGGAGGATATAGATGTAGTTCTAAAATTCATTTTAAAAGCATTAATCAGTAATATTACATAAAATTTCACAAATTTGAGCCTTAATAAAATGATCTTTACTGCAGAGATATTCATGGAATCTGAGAAACTTCAAGTTACTCAGATAATGTAACTTAAAATTAAATGCCAATATGCAATCCCTATAAATCAGTATCTAATCTAAATAATAAGATCTATTAAATTATGGCTTTGTACTACAGAAACTAATCAACTGCTGTTTGACAGATGTTAAATTTATATGCAAAACATTTACACATCAAGTCATTTAACATCCAGGCTCAACAAATTTAATGTCCCTTCCAGCATTAAACTCCAGGGACACTTAATACACAATCAGCATATTAAGTATCCTATGCTTGATATACAATTTCAAAATAAAAACAGTCCCTACAAAAAGAATACATGTGCCAAAGCAGATTTTTAGCTATTTTATTCATTTAAATATTTGCAGTATTTAAGTTGGTTCAGAAAAGGATTACACTCTACTGCTCTCTACAAATGACCTTTAATCTCCATATATCTCTCCCAGAAAAGTCAAATGCTGGGTCTGCAAAATGCTTGAGAAAGTCTGCCCTCTACACACTACTGGTCTTACTCATAAACTCTACCTAAGTTCTACTTTATAGTTTTTGTTTAAAGTTTTAATAGAAACAAAATGTAAATTCAAAACTTCTACTGGTTCTTTGCTCAAGTAAAGGTGGAAACTCTGATTCACCCTGGAAGTATAAGACAGATCTCTTTTTTGCAGGATCAGGACAAGGAAGTCATGAGTACAGGAGAAAAGACCTGGGATTCACCTGTGGGGTTAATCAATCTGAAGAGTGCTGCAGCAAGTTGCAAGGCTATTAAAGAGTGTGTGTGTGTGTGTGGGGGACCAGAATAGAAGACACATCCAAAGCAGCATAAACTGTTGTTCTAAACTACGATCACGAAAGTGAAGTACTCCCCTTGTGATCATAAATTCTTGGAAAAGGCACACATTTTCTATGCATGTTAAAGGGAAACAGAACTTAAAGACTAAAAAACTTGGGGTCACTTAAGTTTCAACTATAAAATATCATAGGCAGGTTACCTCTGTTTCCAAAACTCCAGTAATATTACATAAAATTTCACAAATTTGAGCCTTAATAAAATGATCTTTACTGCAGAGATATTCATGGAATCTGAGAAACTTCAAGTTACTCAGATAATGTAACTTAAAATTAAATGCCAATATGCAATCCCTATAAATCAGTATCTAATCTAAATAATAAGATCTATTAAATTATGGCTTTGTACTACAGAAACTAATCAACTGCTGTTTGACAGATGTTAAATTTATATGCAAAACATTTACACATCAAGTCATTTAACATCCAGGCTCAACAAATTTAATGTCCCTTCCAGCATTAAACTCCAGGGACACTTAATACACAATCAGCATATTAAGTATCCTATGCTTGATATACAATTTCAAAATAAAAACAGTCCCTACAAAAAGAATACATGTGCCAAAGCAGATTTTTAGCTATTTTATTCATTTAAATATTTGCAGTATTTAAGTTGGTTCAGAAAAGGATTACACTCTACTGCTCTCTACAAATGACCTTTAATCTCCATATATCTCTCCCAGAAAAGTCAAATGCTGGGTCTGCAAAATGCTTGAGAAAGTCTGCCCTCTACACACTACTGGTCTTACTCATAAACTCTACCTAAGTTCTACTTTATAGTTTTTGTTTAAAGTTTTAATAGAAACAAAATGTAAATTCAAAACTTCTACTGGTTCTTTGCTCAAGTAAAGGTGGAAACTCTGATTCACCCTGGAAGTATAAGACAGATCTCTTTTTTGCAGGATCAGGACAAGGAAGTCATGAGTACAGGAGAAAAGACCTGGGATTCACCTGTGGGGTTAATCAATCTGAAGAGTGCTGCAGCAAGTTGCAAGGCTATTAAAGAGTGTGTGTGTGTGTGTGGGGGGGGGGGGGCCCAGAATAGAAGACACATCCAAAGCAGCATAAACTGTTGTTCTAAACTACGATCACGAAAGTGAAGTACTCCCCTTGTGATCATAAATTCTTGGAAAAGGCACACATTTTCTATGCATGTTAAAGGGAAACAGAACTTAAAGACTAAAAAACTTGGGGTCACTTAAGTTTCAACTATAAAATATCATAGGCAGGTTACCTCTGTTTCCAAAACTCTTTCCAGCTCCAAAACTACCCACTGCAGATGTACTCTCTCTTTTATTAGACTCGCCAGGATCTGAAAAAGTTCAGATACAATTAGAACTTTTTAACAAATAAAATCAAGTGTGTCATCAATACTTAGGAATTAAATGAATCTGCTGAGTCAGGGAACTTTCAAGGACAAGGAAAGAAAAGTACAAGAACTTATAAAAATATACCTACAACTTCTTTTTTAAAAACCCTTAATTAAATTACATCAAGGTAAAAACATAAACATACTATTGTTAAAATACAGCTGTCAAAACACTTGTTATTTTACTAGACACCTTTATTTATTTATTTTTTTAAAGATTTATTTATTTATTTTTGGGCGGGGGTCGGGTTAGGGAGGGAGGGGAGCAGGCGGGCCACTCCTATTGGTCTTTCTCTATTTTCATCCGTCTTTGTTCTTTGGCTCCTGTGGGCCTCCCATTGCGATGGCCTCTGTCGTCACAGAGCGCTGGCTCTGGGCGCATGCGCTCCAGAGCTCCAGCTCGGTGATTGGACACATCAGTCCAGCCGCTCCGCGGCACGTGGGATCTTCCCAGGCCAGGGATCGAACTGGCGCCCCTTGCACTGCAAGGCAGTGTCCTTACCCACTGGACCACCAGGGGAAGCCCTACTAGACACCTTTAATCAAGAAATTCAACTCTAATTTTCTATATACTAAAACCTCACCCTGAAAGAGGCAGGTATTTACATTATACCTCTATGTGACAGTCATTGCTAATGAAAATTTTACATTCTTGCCCCATATTTAGTTATTCTATTTATTATTTATTCATTTTTTAAAAAAAATGTATTATTTATTTGGCTGCACCAGGTCTTAGGTGCATCATGAGAACTCTTAGTTGTAGCATGTGGGATCTAGTTCCCTAACCAAGGATCGAACCCAGGGGACCCCCTGTATTGAAAACATGGGATCTTAGCCACTGGATCACCGGGGAAGTCCCTATTCATTTTTCTAGTACTTAAAGACTAAAAACTTGGGGTCACTTAAGTTTCAACTATAAAATATCATAGGCAGGTTACCTCTGTTTCCAAAACTCTTTCCAGCTCCAAAACTACCCACTGCAGATGTACTCTCTCTTTTATTAGACTCGCCAGGATCTGAAAAAGTTCAGATACAATTAGAACTTTTTAACAAATAAAATCAAGTGTGTCATCAATACTTAGGAATTAAATGAATCTGCTGAGTCAGGGAACTTTCAAGGACAAGGAAAGAAAAGTACAAGAACTTATAAAAATATACCTACAACTTCTTTTTTAAAAACCCTTAATTAAATTACATCAAGGTAAAAACATAAACATACTATTGTTAAAATACAGCTGTCAAAACACTTGTTATTTTACTAGACACCTTTATTTATTTATTTTTTAAAGATTTATTTATTTATTTTTGGGCGGGGGTCGGGTTAGGGAGGGAGGGGAGCAGGCGGGCCACTCCTATTGGTCTTTCTCTATTTTCATCCGTCTTTGTTCTTTGGCTCCTGTGGGCCTCCCATTGCGATGGCCTCTGTCGTCACAGAGCGCTGGCTCTGGGCGCATGCGCTCCAGAGCTCCAGCTCGGTGATTGGACACATTAGTCCAGCCGCTCCGCGGCACGTGGGATCTTCCCAGGCCAGGGATCGAACTGGCGCCCCTTGCACTGCAAGGCAGTGTCCTTACCCACTGGACCACCAGGGGAAGCCCTACTAGACACCTTTAATCAAGAAATTCAACTCTAATTTTCTATATACTAAAACCTCACCCTGAAAGAGGCAGGTATTTACATTATACCTCTATGTGACAGTCATTGCTAATGAAAATTTTACATTCTTGCCCCATATTTAGTTATTCTATTTATTATTTATTCATTTTTTTAAAAAAATGTATTATTTATTTGGCTGCACCAGGTCTTAGGTGCATCATGAGAACTCTTAGTTGTAGCATGTGGGATCTAGTTCCCTAACCAAGGATCGAACCCAGGGGACCCCCTGTATTGAAAACATGGGATCTTAGCCACTGGATCACCGGGGAAGTCCCTATTCATTTTTCTAGTACTTAAATCATTTTCAATCCTTCTACTTTTTAAAATTAAAAAGGGATTACACAGTAAAAAAAAAAAAAAAAATGCTAAGAATACCACTCCTCTTTTCACCCACTCCTCCACAGTATTTCCCCATATCAGCCTCCTTAGTCTTATCTCTCACTATACAACTCTGAACACTCAACGTGTTAATTCCTAAAACAACTTCCCATACTTCACACTGTGAATTTTTAATATTTTCTACTTTCCTACATGCTATTCCTGCAGTATGACATTCCTGGCTTTCCTATTTTTCTCAGCAAAACTCTTCTCACTCTTCAAAAGCCTCCTCTTCAGTGAAGTCTTCCTTCACTCCTGCAGCCATAATCATGTTCTTCAGTCACATTCCCACAGCCTTCTATGTGCATCCCCTTTTCAGGAGTATTTCTTTCCATGCATTTCTCTACCACTAAATTAAGAATTCTGAGGGCAGAGTTGCTATGTCAAGCAGCACAGTTATTTAAAACAAAAACTTAAGACACCTAAAACATCATAAATAGCTACTTTAAACTGTCACTGGCATAGTTATCATTATCTTGCGATCTTCATAAACTATCTTCCCTACATCTTTAAAATCCTAATACAGAGGAGTTAAGAGATGTGTGAAACTTCTAATGCCACATGCAAAACTGTGTATATGCAACTATCAGTATTTTTATCAGATTCTAAAGAAGTACGTGATTCCGAAAAGTTAAGGCTTTTAGGCCACACTCTATGTAAGATAAAAAGCTAATCAAAATATATGTTAGGTAATTAAGAGTTAATTACAAAACCATGTTCCTAGATATGCAAGTTCTAAGAAAAAATACCACAGAGATGGAAACTAAAATGTTAAACTGAATCATTTGGGAAAGGTGTGGGTCTTCTATAAATTTCCAGGATTATATTAGTCTTAAAGATAACTTCTTTCTTAATTTTAATTTTATTGGAGTATAGTTAATTTATAATTTTATATTAGTTTCAGGTGTATATCAAAATGATTCAGTGTGTATATGTATGCATATGTGTATATATACATATACAGTATATATGTATATTCTTTTTCAGATTCAATTTTGTATTAGTTTCAGGCATACATCAAAATGATTCAGCGTATATATGTACATAAATATATACATGAACAGTGTATATATACATATATATATACACATATATATATACACACACACACATATCTGGTGTATAAATTCATTCTTTTTCAGATTCTTTCAAAGGTTAACTTTTTAAAGTGTTAATATTCATAAAGAATTTTATTAGAAATTTAATGTATTTCAACCTACAACATATGGAATTAACAATTCACAGTAAAATCTCAGTGATGGTTTTCTCATTTAAAAAGGCATTGTTCAACAATATTTAGAAGTTTGTATCAAAAAGTATCATAACCTATTCTGAATTAGGATTTTAAAACATATACAATATTAAATAGTTCCCTGAGTTGATATTAAGGTATCTGTTATTTCTTTTTTTTTTTGAATTTTTTTTAAGTTTTATTTTACTTTTAACTTTTACAGAGTTTTGTTGTTTACAGATTAGTCATATGTATATCTCCCTGTTATTTCTCAATAGTAGCAAACAAATCTTAGTAGTAGCAAACAAAACCCATACTTGAATCTCCTAGCACAACTACAACGCCCAAAACATTAATGATTCTTATTTAATGTGCAGGGTTAAAAATAAAAACAAAATATTCATATTTAACAAATTATTTTCATTAATAGAAGAAACAGGTTGAAATATAAAATTCACATTTATGTTAACTGCCATCTTAAAAAAATTAAATTTTCCAAATATCAAATGAAATACCACATATCAACCTTTAGTTACCAATGAATAAAAACATGTAGAAATATCAAACTATGTCAAAAATAACATTTAATAAATTCAAGAATAAGTGTTATGTATATTTAAAACTATTAACTCTAGCTTATAACATCCCATAAAAGAAATTTATTGAAAAATCCATATGACCATTTGAGAGCTAACAAACGTGCTTCCCATACTGCCTTTTCTTGAGAAATATAAAACTTAAGAAAGAGATCTTTCACACCCTAACCTCTGGAGCTTTTACAAATATTTCTCCCATACCAACTGTTGGGAACAATAATCATCAGCACATTAAAAAGGGGCTCTGGGAAGCAATTCTCTTTAACCAATCTATCCATCTAATCAATTTAACTATTTCCTACTATCTTAAAAAAGTAAAACAGGAAAAAAAACACCTGTATTAAAAAAAATTATCCCAACAAAGTCTACTGTACACTGAATTATAATAGATTTACCTCACATTCCACTATTCAATTATTTTAACAGATGATTAAGGAAAGATACTTACCTCTGTTCCCCAAACTCCGCCCAGAAGCAAATCCATGTCTCATGAAATGACCTCTTGGAGAAGATGCATCATCCATTTCTAAAGCAAAAAAATGCAAGTCAAAATAACAAAAACGTATCTTGGTGATAACCAAGTTTTAACCACCCAAATGTGCCATCCACATGGCATAGGAGGAATTTTACATATAGCAATAAGAAAGATGAGTATAAAAAGGAGCTATGAATAAGAGTAGGTAGTTCTCCAAAAGAAAAAATGGTGACTCTCACTAACAATAAAAGACACTGAAAATTAAAAGAATATAACTTTTCTCAACCATGACTGACTATAGAAAACAGTCTGCTAATAAGAATATAGCAGAAGACCTAAATAGGTATTTCTCCAAAGAAGACATACAGATGGCCAATAAACACATTAAAAGATGCTCAACATCACTAATTATTAGAGAAATGAAAATCAAAACTACAATGAGTTATTACTTCACAACAGTCAGGATGGACATCATCAAAAAATCTACAACAAATGCTGGAGAAGATGTGGAGAAAAGAGAGTCCTCTTACACTGTTGGTGGGAATGCAAACTGATACAGCCATTTATGGAGAACAGTATGGAGGTTCCTGAAAAAACTAAAAGCATCAGTACTGGAAATGTAGCAATGAACAAGACAGACAAGATCCTTACACTGAAGGAGAGGCAGATCTTCTCACAGGAGAGGCAGGCCACGAGCAGAAAAATAAAGGGCTTTCCTGGTGGTCCAGTGGTTAAGAATCCACCTTGCAAAGCAGAGAACACCAGTTCAAAACCCAGTCTGGGAAGATCTCACATGCTGCAAAGCAACTAAGGCCATGAGCCACAACAACTAAGTTGGCCATCTAGAAGTACCAATATTTTTTTTCTCCCATACCAACTGTTGGGAACAATAATCATCAGCACATTAAAAAGGGGCTCTGGGAAGCAATTCTCTTTAACCAATCTATCCATCTAATCAATTTAACTATTTCCTACTATCTTAAAAAAGTAAAACAGGAAAAAAAACACCTGTATTAAAAAAAATTATCCCAACAAAGTCTACTGTACACTGAATTATAATAGATTTACCTCACATTCCACTATTCAATTATTTTAACAGATGATTAAGGAAAGATACTTACCTCTGTTCCCCAAACTCCGCCCAGAAGCAAATCCATGTCTCATGAAATGACCTCTTGGAGAAGATGCATCATCCATTTCTAAAGCAAAAAAATGCAAGTCAAAATAACAAAAACGTATCTTGGTGATAACCAAGTTTTAACCACCCAAATGTGCCATCCACATGGCATAGGAGGAATTTTACATATAGCAATAAGAAAGATGAGTATAAAAAGGAGCTATGAATAAGAGTAGGTAGTTCTCCAAAAGAAAAAATGGTGACTCTCACTAACAATAAAAGACACTGAAAATTAAAAGAATGTAACTTTTCTCAACCATGACTGACTATAGAAAACAGTCTGCTAATAAGAATATAGCAGAAGACCTAAATAGGTATTTCTCCAAAGAAGACATACAGATGGCCAATAAACACATTAAAAGATGCTCAACATCACTAATTATTAGAGAAATGAAAATCAAAACTACAACGAGTTATTACTTCACAACAGTCAGGATGGACATCATCAAAAAATCTACAACAAATGCTGGAGAAGATGTGGAGAAAAGAGAGTCCTCTTACACTGTTGGTGGGAATGCAAACTGATACAGCCATTTATGGAGAACAGTATGGAGGTTCCTGAAAAAACTAAAAGCATCAGTACTGGAAATGTAGCAATGAACAAGACAGACAAGATCCTTACACTGAAGGAGAGGCAGATCTTCTCACAGGAGAGGCAGGCCACGAGCAGAAAAATAAAGGGCTTTCCTGGTGGTCCAGTGGTTAAGAATCCACCTTGCAAAGCAGAGAACACCAGTTCAAAACCCAGTCTGGGAAGATCTCACATGCTGCAAAGCAACTAAGGCCATGAGCCACAACAACTAAGTTGGCCATCTAGAAGCTTCAACTACTGAGCCTGTGCTCTGAAACAAGAGAAGCTCCTGAAATGAAAAGCCTACACACTGCAACAAAGAGTAGCCTCCACTTATCACAACTAGAGAGGGCCTGCATGCAGCAACAAAAATCCACCACAGCCACAAAATAAAAGAAATATATCTTTTTTAAAAATAAGCATTTATAAAAACATTCTGACTCTGTATTGCCTGCATGGTAAAATCTTAAAAACCCAACTCATCAGGAGTTCCCTGGTGTTCTAGCGGTTAAGAATGTGCCTGCTAAAGCAGAGGACATAGGTTCGATCCCTGATCCAGGAAGATCCCACATGCTGTGGGGAAATTAAACCCTTGTGCCACAATAACTAAACAGCCCAGTGCAAGTACTGAAGCCCACACACCAAGAGCCTAAGCTCTGCAGCAAGAGAAGCTACCCCAATAAGAAGCCACACACTGCAACTACAGAGTAGTGAAGCAACTGGAGAAAACCTGTATGCAGCAATGAAGCCCAGCACAGCCAAAACTAAATAAATTTTTTTAAATTTTAAAGAAAAAAAAAAAAACCTAAAAACAGAACTACTATATGACCCAGCAATCCCACTGCTGGGTATATACTCAAAGAAAAACAATTCAAAACAGATGCACTCCAGTGTTCAGTGCAGCACTATTTACAATAGCCAGGACATGGAAGTAAGCTAAATTTCCATCAATAGAGGAAATGAACAAAGAGGATCACAGGGATATTACTCAGCCATAAAAGGAACAAAGCTGGGTCATGAGATTCAAAGATGTAAAATCTACAACAAATGCTGGAGAAGATGTGGAGAAAAGAGAGTCCTCTTACACTGTTGGTGGGAATGCAAACTGATACAGCCATTTATGGAGAACAGTATGGAGGTTCCTGAAAAAACTAAAAGCATCAGTACTGGAAATGTAGCAATGAACAAGACAGACAAGATCCTTACACTGAAGGAGAGGCAGATCTTCTCACAGGAGAGGCAGGCCACGAGCAGAAAAATAAAGGGCTTTCCTGGTGGTCCAGTGGTTAAGAATCCACCTTGCAAAGCAGAGAACACCAGTTCAAAACCCAGTCTGGGAAGATCTCACATGCTGCAAAGCAACTAAGGCCATGAGCCACAACAACTAAGTTGGCCATCTAGAAGCTTCAACTACTGAGCCTGTGCTCTGAAACAAGAGAAGCTCCTGAAATGAAAAGCCTACACACTGCAACAAAGAGTAGCCTCCACTTATCACAACTAGAGAGGGCCTGCATGCAGCAACAAAAATCCACCACAGCCACAAAATAAAAGAAATATATCTTTTTTAAAAATAAGCATTTATAAAAACATTCTGACTCTGTATTGCCTGCATGGTAAAATCTTAAAAACCCAACTCATCAGGAGTTCCCTGGTGTTCTAGCGGTTAAGAATGTGCCTGCTAAAGCAGAGGACATAGGTTCGATCCCTGATCCAGGAAGATCCCACATGCTGTGGGGAAATTAAACCCTTGTGCCACAATAACTAAACAGCCCAGTGCAAGTACTGAAGCCCACACACCAAGAGCCTAAGCTCTGCAGCAAGAGAAGCTACCCCAATAAGAAGCCACACACTGCAACTACAGAGTAGTGAAGCAACTGGAGAAAACCTGTATGCAGCAATGAAGCCCAGCACAGCCAAAACTAAATAAATTTTTTTAAATTTTAAAGAAAAAAAAAAAAACCTAAAAACAGAACTACTATATGACCCAGCAATCCCACTGCTGGGTATATACTCAAAGAAAAACAATTCAAAAACAGATGCACTCCAGTGTTCAGTGCAGCACTATTTACAATAGCCAGGACATGGAAGTAAGCTAAATTTCCATCAATAGAGGAAATGAACAAAGAGGATCACAGACACTGGAATATTACTCAGCCATAAAAGGAACAAAGCTGGGTCACTTGTAGAGACATGGACAGACCTAAAGACTGTCACACAGAGTGAAGTAGGTCAGAAAGGGAAAAACAAATGTCATATATTAACACACAAATGTAGAATCTAGAGAAAATGTACAAATGAACCTATTTGCAAAGCAAAAATAGAGACACAGATGTACAAAACAAACATATGGATACCAAGTGGAAAGGCTGGGTGTGTGATGAACTGGGAGACTGGGATTCACATATGCATACTACTGATGTTATGTGTAAAACAGATGACTATGAAAAGCTACTGTATAGCACAGCAAACTCTACTCAATGCTCTATGGTGACCTAAAATATATATATATGTATTGCTGTTTCACTTTGCTGTGCAATAGAAACTAACACAGCACTGTAAAGCAACTATATTCCAATAAAAGTTTTTAAATAATACTGACTAGCCAAAGATGTAGGGAAACAAGCATGAACCATATACAATAAGGAAACTATAAGCTGGATCACCTTGATTCTAATTTTAAAAGGAAGTACTTTTTGAAAGTATACTAGTATGATTTTCCTTGTAGATATATAATCACATAGTAACAGATAAACATAAAGGTCTTTTGATAAGCACTGTCTATAATAGCCAAAAAAAAAAAAAAAGAACCAGTAAGCTACAATCATCCACAGAACACTGTAAACCTGTAAACATTCACAGAGCTAAAAACATTAAACAAGTGACATTCTTCAACAGCAGAATGTTCATAACAACTAATCACATGGAAGGCCAAAATGCAAGTTCAACAACTTCAAAAATCAGTAACACATATACAAAAATCTCTAATTGCAATGCAATAAAATTAGAACTTACTAGAAGAAAGACAAATACTGTATGCTTATATGTGGAATTTGAAAAATAAACCAAGCAAACAAATACACAAAAACAAAGAAGATGAACAGATACAGAAAACAAACTAGTGGTTTGCCAGACAGGAGAAGCAGGGGTGGGGGTGTGAAATACATAAAGGAGATTAAGAGGTACAAAACTACCAGTTATAAAATAGTTACAGGGATATAATATACAGCACAGGGAATATAGTCAATATTTTATACTTATTTTGTAGTTTTTTAAAAAATTTATTTTTTAATTGAAGGATAACTGGCTTTACAGAATTTTGTTGACTATACTTTGTATGATGTGTGATCTATAAAAATTCAAATCACTATAATGTACTATAAACAAATATGACAGTGTAACTCAACTATATAATTTTAAAATCCTCTTACATTACGAAATATATTTTTAAAAACACTTCTATACAACACAACTCAATGAAAAAAATTACAGTGGAACTTGAGACTTAGAATTGTATAATAAAAATAATGATATATATCAGAACTTAAATTTTTATATAAGAAAATAAGAACTCAAAATTAATGAGCTGAAAAGCTATCTCAACTAGTAAGAACATAAGAAAAAGAACAAAATAAATCACACAAGAGGAGAAAAAAAATGGTAAGAGTGATCCTTCCTGGTGGCTCAGTGCTAAAGATTTGCCAGCCAATGCTGGAGAATAGGTTCAATCCCTGCTCCAGGAAGATTCCACATGTCATGGGACAACTAAGCCTGTGTGCCACAACTACTGAGTCAACACTCTAGAGTCTGCACGCTGCAACTACTGGAGCCCACCTAGAGCCTATGGTCTGCAACAAGAGAAACTACTACAACTACAGAGTAGCCCCCAGTTTCCATAACTAGAGAAGGCCCGTGCACAGCAATGAAGACCCAACAAAGCCATGAAAAAAACAAATCTTCAAAAAATAGTAAGAGAAAAAATTAATGAAATAGGAAACAAAAATATAATAATGGCTCAATATGGCCAAAACCTAGTTCTTTAAGAAACCAATAACCCACTTTAGGACAAAGGACTGAAAGTGAGGAGATAGGAAAAGATATTTCATGCAAATGAAAATGACAAGACAGTGGGGATATCAATAATCGTATCAGACAAAACAGACATCTAAACAAAAGTCACAAAAAAAGCTGAAGACCCTATACAATGATAAAAAGATCAATACAAAAAGAAGATACTACACTCACTGACAAATAGGCACTCAATATAGGAACACCTAAGTACATAAAACAAACACTAGGAGATATAAAGGGAGAAATGGACGAAGATACAACAATAGAGAAGACTTTAGCACCTCACTGACATCAATGCACAAATCTTCCAGAGAGAAGATCCATAAAGCAACAGAGATTCTAAATGATATAATACACCAGACTTAACTGGTATTTTTCAGGACATTACATCCAAAAACACAACTACTGCTTTTCAAGTACACATAAAACATTCCCTAGGTTATACCCATACTAGGATACAAAACAAGCCCAAAAAATTTTAGAGAACAGAAATTATTTTAAGCATCTATTCTGACCACAATGGCATGAAAGTAGAAATCAACCACAGAGAAACAAGAAAAAAATGATTACATAGAAACTAAAGAAAATGCTATTAAAAAAAATAAACCCAATGGGTCAACAACCAGATCAATAAACAAAGGAATGGATACACACACACACACAATGGAATACTGTTGTCGTAAAAAAAAAGACTTAAATAATGCCATTACAAGCAACATGGATAGACCCAGAGAATACCACACTAAGTGAAGCAAGACAGAAAAATGAAGAGAAATATATCACTTACACATGAAATCTAAAAAAACCCTTAAACAGAAAACTTGAGACAACTGATTCACCAAAATTGACTCAAGAAACAATAAAAATAAGTAAAACTGTCCTAGGGAAAGTGAACCGGTACTTAAAATCTCTGTATCATGCCAAATTAAGTGTAGTTTCACAGGTGAATTCTACCAAACAATGAATCATTCCAACATTATACAATTCTAACAGAAAATTGAAAGAGGAATTATTCCCCAACTCATACCACAAGACCAAAGCAATTTTGATATAACAAGACAGAAGAAAATTATAAACATCTTTTACTCATAAATCTCAAAAAAATATATTAAAAAATAAATACCAATAGTATATTGAACAGATACAACAGCATGACCAATTTGGGTTTTTTCCAGTATGCAAGGGTGAACATCAGAACATCTAAAAAGGTAATTAACACTAACAGATTCTAAAAAACGAATTGTCGGGGGGTGGAGCTAAGACTGCAGCATAGAAGGACGTGCACTCATCTCTCCTGCAAAATCACCTGAACTGCAACGAGTTCCTGAAAAACCATCGACAGGAGGAGGTTGGACCCAAACACAAAAAAGATACCCCACATCAGGAACAAAGGAGAAGCCGCCACAAGACGGTAGAAGGGGCGCAATCGCGCTTTTAAAAGTCAAACCTTACACCCGCCAGAGAGGCTGGGTGGGCCAAATACGCAAAGCCTGTTGCACATCAAGACCCGGGAAAGGAGCGGTGACGCCCACAAGGGACTGAGCCGGACCTGCTTCAGAGGGTCCAAGTGCCCCCTTGAGCTAGAAGTGCCCTTAGAGCAGTCCTCGGAAAGACGGCACTCAATTCCCTTTGAAGGAGGTTACCATTAACCCAAACATTGAGCCGCGGAGTAGGACTAGTGACTCTGTGCGCACCCTCATCAATCTGACGTCTCCCACGGGGACGGGGTTCGACAGTGGCAAGCAGCAGGGTCGGGGTCACTGAGGAAGTGCTTCTCATAAAGCGTGTGAGAATAAATCATTTGTGAGAGAGATGCCATCTTCCCTATTGTAGTTTGGCTGCTGGTCAAACTACAGGGAGGGCACTTAGCTCCACCCAGAAAAAAAAGCGATCTGGATTAAGGATAAAGAAACTACCAGGGATGGCCTGGGCAGGTCTTTTAGTTCTGGAACAGGCCGAAATAAACAAGCAGTAAAAGATCCAACCACTGCCAGAGGCAAGAAAAAGACTGGTAATTCATGAATAGTCAGCAAGACACGGGAGAACATAAACACTCACTATTTTCATGTTTTGTCTGGAGCTGGAGTTACTGCTGGATTTTTTAAATTTCATTTTATTTCTTATCCTTTTTTATTGACTTTTTTGTTTTATTTTGTTTATGTTCAATTGTTTCTTTCCCTTTTTTCCAACCCCCCTCAACAAACTGCCCCCCCTCCCCGCTGTGTGTGTGTGTGTGTTTCCTCCACTGAAATCTATTGAAGCTACTAATCTTACCAGTAAGACTGAATACATTCAAGTTTACATAATTTTTTTTTCCTTTTAAAACGCACATTTTATTTTGGTATAAATTTCTGGTTCCACATTGGCCTTTTATGGTTCTGTGGGGGGGTTGTTTGTTTTGATTGTTTTTCTATATTTTTCTATATACTTATCTCTGTTCTAATTTTTAACTTTTGTATATGTACTACTACTTCCTCTGTAACTCTCTTCCTGGCTTTCTCTGATGCTCTTTTCCTACAGCACTAAACTCTAACACATACAAATCTTTATCCTCCTATATTTAACTTGGCAGTATTATTCTATATTTCTCTTCTATCCTCTCTTTCTCTTTTTCCCTTTTCCCATCATACTTCTTAGTCTGTTCTGTCCGCATTGCCTTATCCCCAACTGAGACCCTGCTCTTGCATGATTATATCATTCCTGCTTTTCTCTATTCACCATGCCAACGTACTGTACTGTATTTTTGGTTGGAATTCTTGGGTTATGTTACAGCTGTATATGTTTGTGTGTATAATTCAGTATGCTAGACAGTATTTGCATAATATTTTAATTGCCATTTGTCAAAGGTATACCTTCTGTTTCTCAATCGCTTACATATGTTTTAATCTCATTTAATGCCATAACAAACCAGCCGTGAAATCTTCATTCCCTGGTCAGGCAACAAGCCCCGGGGCTTTAAGGAGGGAGCACTGACTCCAAAACTCTACAATACTAGAGAACGCCTAACACTAGAGAGCACTATACAAGTGAGAACGCCAACAAACGTAAACGCTTGGATGCAAGTCCTGACATCACCCAATCACCAGCATCACCCAGAATAAGAAGCCCCATCCAAACTACAAATCCCGACAGATGTAACTCAAAGTCTGGGAAAAGGAAACCCCAAACATAGTTACTTAAAACATTAATAAAAACGATGAAACGGCAGAGAAATACCACACAAGTGAAGGAACAATCTACAAACACACAAGTTCAAATGAACGAAGAGGATTTAGATGAACTGTCTGAAAGTGGAATCAGAAGAATGATAGTAAAGATGATCCAAAACACTGAAAACAGAATTTCAGAGAAATTGCAAGAAGCAACTAACATACTGAATAAACAAATACAAGAACTTACCAAAAAAACTAACAGACACAAACAACTCAATTGCTGAACTTAAAAACACTGTAGAAGGAATCAAGAGCAGAGTATCTGAGACAGAAGACCGGATCAGTGAGCTGGAAGATAAAATGGTGGAAGTAACTGCTGAAAAACAGAATCAAGCCCAAAGACTGAAAAGAGCAGAGGACAGCCTCAGAGACCTCTGGGATAATATCAAATGAAACAATATTCAAGTTATAGGGGTTCCAGAAGAAGAAGAAAAAAAGAAAGGATATGAGAAAAGTTTTGAAGAGATTCTAGTTGAAAATTTCCCCAACAGGGGAAAAGAAATAGTCAATCAAGTCCAAGAAGCGCAAAGAGTAGCATACAGAATCAACCTGAGAAGAAACACACCAAGACACATATAAATGAAAGACCAACAGAAGTGGTCCACCTGCTCCCCTCCCTCCCCAACCCGACCCCCGCCCAAAATAAATAAATAAATAAATCTTTAAAAAAAAAAAAAAAGAGCAAGATAAGTACAATAAACTAACATACATACATGAAATCTAGTAGGATGGTAATGATAACACATGCAATGAAGTGATGGAAAAACAGACATGGAGAACAGACATACGGACATCATGAGGAATGAACAGTGGGTAGGAGTCATAAAGGAAGTAGCATGAAAACCTGTACTATCATATATGAAAAAAATAGCTATTGTCATTGCGCTGTGGGAAAAGGGAATCCTGCAGGCATGCTGTGCGATGGCCTGGAGAGGTGGGATGGGGGGTGGATATACCTATGACTAATCTGGGATCATACATATCTGTAAACAACAAAACTCTGTAAAAGTAAAATAAACATTTTTTAAAAAGAAAAAAAAAGAATATGTTTTCATAAAAAACATCTCACTTTAAAAAGAGCTATCAACATACTTGTTATCCAAAGGATAAGCAGGCAATCTATATTTTTAATTATTGATTTTATCTCATTAGTCTGGACATTCAAGATCTAATGCTAAGAAAAGTCCATGGTTTAAATTGGTAGAATCAATCTAGCTTATGATGATTTCACTACAAAGTAATGTTACACCTTAGTATACTATAGACTCAAACTTTCATTCCTTTACAAAAATTATCTCTAACACCTCAGAAAACAAAGTTTCTCCTGATTACACAATTTATGCACACACAAAAAAGCTTCCCCCGAAACAAGAGCAGAGTATCTGAGACAGAAGACCGGATCAGTGAGCTGGAAGATAAAATGGTGGAAGTAACTGCTGAAAAACAGAATCAAGCCCAAAGACTGAAAAGAGCAGAGGACAGCCTCAGAGACCTCTGGGATAATATCAAATGAAACAATATTCAAGTTATAGGGGTTCCAGAAGAAGAAGAAAAAAAGAAAGGATATGAGAAAAGTTTTGAAGAGATTCTAGTTGAAAATTTCCCCAACAGGGGAAAAGAAATAGTCAATCAAGTCCAAGAAGCGCAAAGAGTAGCATACAGAATCAACCTGAGAAGAAACACACCAAGACACATATAAATGAAAGACCAACAGAAGTGGTCCACCTGCTCCCCTCCCTCCCCAACCCGACCCCCGCCCAAAATAAATAAATAAATAAATCTTTAAAAAAAAAAAAAAAGAGCAAGATAAGTACAATAAACTAACATACATATATGAAATCTAGTAGGATGGTAATGATAACACATGCAATGAAGTGATGGAAAAACAGACATGGAGAACAGACATACGGACATCATGAGGAATGAACAGTGGGTAGGAGTCATAAAGGAAGTAGCATGAAAACCTGTACTATCATATATGAAAAAAATAGCTATTGTCATTGCGCTGTGGGAAAAGGGAATCCTGCAGGCATGCTGTGCGATGGCCTGGAGAGGTGGGATGGGGGGTGGATATACCTATGACTAATCTGGGATCATACATATCTGTAAACAACAAAACTCTGTAAAAGTAAAATAAACATTTTTTAAAAAGAAAAAAAAAGAATATGTTTTCATAAAAAACATCTCACTTTAAAAAGAGCTATCAACATACTTGTTATCCAAAGGATAAGCAGGCAATCTATATTTTTAATTATTGATTTTATCTCATTAGTCTGGACATTCAAGATCTAATGCTAAGAAAAGTCCATGGTTTAAATTGGTAGAATCAATCTAGCTTATGATGATTTCACTACAAAGTAATGTTACACCTTAGTATACTATAGACTCAAACTTTCATTCCTTTACAAAAATTATCTCTAACACCTCAGAAAACAAAGTTTCTCCTGATTACACAATTTATGCACACACATGTGTTAAAAAATATAGATTACTTTCACCCCATTTTCTTCTTTGAATACTTCAAGTGCATACACATACATGTGGTTAACCTTTTGCTGGGGTTTCAGCAGATAGCAATTTCATAAACTTTTGAGACTCTGAATATTCTGTATTTAAAAATTTACAAAAGGCAAGGCATCTTGGCAGTAACGAAAGCATTTCTTCTAAACTTACCCTCCTTCTATCAAGAGGATTACTCTAAACTTAAGGTGAACATGAGAACTAAATCTACTTTAACCAAATGAACTCTGACTCTGAAACTCCCACTTCACATTTTAAAAACTACTTCTCCATAGGTTTTTTTTACTTTAAGGCAGGCTTCAGTGAGCTAGTTGTTCCCTTGACTATAAAATGGTTTACCTCATGCACTAATTTTTGATGAGAAATAAAATTAACTGGTATCACCAGGCCCTCCCTCTTGCATTAGCTGTCATTGTAGTTGCTAAGTTGTGCCGGGCTCTTTTGCAACTCGATGGACCATAGCCCACCAGGCTCCTCTGTCCATAGGATTCCCCATGCAAGAATACCAGAGTCAGTTGCCATTTCCTTCTCCAGGGGATCTTCCTGATCCAGGGACTGAACCCAGATCTCTGGCACTGGCAGGCAGATTCTTTACTACTGAGCCACCAGGGAAGCCTCTCTCTTGCATGAGAGTAAAACTTAAAAGAAGTAGTTACTCAAAGTCATAGAGACTCATGGTAAATTCATAGTAACTCAAATCCATAGAAAATAATCAGTGGTTGCCAAGAGCTGAGAAGAGGAGGGATTGGTGAGTTACTGTTTAATGGGTTTGAAGTTTCAGTTTGGGAAGATGAAAAAGTTCCAGAGACAGATTATGGTAATGGCTGCAGAGCAACATGAATGTACTTAGTATCACTGAACTGTACACTTGAAGTGGTTAATGCAATAAATTTTGTGTTATATGCATTTTTAACTGAAAAAATAATAGCAAAAGCTTATCAGCCTGCTTTGGACTTCAACAAAATCAAAGACTACTGCCATGAGTTTAATTTCCTACCATTTCCACCCATCTTCCCAACTTTATCAAATATGTAGGGGAAGCAGACAGAGACAACTGACAGGAAAAAACCAACAATTCCCTTATCTTGATTGGTTTCTCCTATTTGCCTAGGACCTCCCCTAAGTTAGTTTTCAGATCCCAAAGAAATTCATATTATCTTGCTATCAATTTGCTTTTTCCCCAGCAGATAGCAATTTCATAAACTTTTGAGACTCTGAATATTCTGTATTTAAAAATTTACAAAAGGCAAGGCATCTTGGCAGTAACGAAAGCATTTCTTCTAAACTTACCCTCCTTCTATCAAGAGGATTACTCTAAACTTAAGGTGAACATGAGAACTAAATCTACTTTAACCAAATGAACTCTGACTCTGAAACTCCCACTTCACATTTTAAAAACTACTTCTCCATAGGTTTTTTACTTTAAGGCAGGCTTCAGTGAGCTAGTTGTTCCTTGACTATAAAATGGTTTACCTCATGCACTAATTTTTGATGAGAAATAAAATTAACTGGTATCACCAGGCCCTCCCTCTTGCATTAGCTGTCATTGTAGTTGCTAAGTTGTGCCGGGCTCTTTTGCAACTCGATGGACCATAGCCCACCAGGCTCCTCTGTCCATAGGATTCCCCATGCAAGAATACCAGAGTCAGTTGCCATTTCCTTCTCCAGGGGATCTTCCTGATCCAGGGACTGAACCCAGATCTCTGGCACTGGCAGGCAGATTCTTTACTACTGAGCCACCAGGGAAGCCTCTCTCTTGCATGAGAGTAAAACTTAAAAGAAGTAGTTACTCAAAGTCATAGAGACTCATGGTAAATTCATAGTAACTCAAATCCATAGAAAATAATCAGTGGTTGCCAAGAGCTGAGAAGAGGAGGGATTGGTGAGTTACTGTTTAATGGGTTTGAAGTTTCAGTTTGGGAAGATGAAAAAGTTCCAGAGACAGATTATGGTAATGGCTGCAGAGCAACATGAATGTACTTAGTATCATTGAACTGTACACTTGAAGTGGTTAATGCAATAAATTTTGTGTTATATGCATTTTTAACTGAAAAAATAATAGCAAAAGCTTATCAGCCTGCTTTGGACTTCAACAAAATCAAAGACTACTGCCATGAGTTTAATTTCCTACCATTTCCACCCATCTTCCCAACTTTATCAAATATGTAGGGGAAGCAGACAGAGACAACTGACAGGAAAAAACCAACAATTCCCTTATCTTGATTGGTTTCTCCTATTTGCCTAGGACCTCCCCTAAGTTAGTTTTCAGATCCCAAAGAAATTCATATTATCTTGCTATCAATTTGCTTTAAACAGCTGCTATCCTCACAGGTCACCACCACTGGAACCTGCTTCAACGCCTAAGTTCAACCTCCTATTGCCTTTAAATCAGGAATCATGACAATTCCCTAAGCAGCCTGAAAGTCAAACCTGCAACTTCCAAGTTGGGCAAAGGTTTTACAACAAGCCCACTAAATAGTACTACACTCTCCTCTCTCCCTTCCTTTAATTATAAGTGGCCCCAACCCAAAATATTCATGCCAGAATGAATTCTCACTAGAAAATGTAAAAAACATCCTTGACGAGGTGTCCGCTAGTCTGCTCCTCATCCAGTCAATAAATCCCTTAACCTAAAAGTGGTTCTGCCTTTTTGCCTTAACACATACCTGGTGATAAAGCCGAGTCCTGTTAAAAGTGTCTCCATTTGCTCCAGAAGAATACCTACTCTGTAAGAAAAAAGAAAAGATTAGTTTTCTAGTCTGAGTAATAAAAGTGGGTAATCTATCTCACAAATACTAGAAAATTTTAACTGGGTGTTGTTTAGAACAAAACAACTGTAAAATGTAAGTTTCTGGTTCACTGTATGTTAAGTACTCTAAAACATATTCACTTTAACACTGAATATATGCAGCATATTAATTATAACTTAAAAAAGTGGTCAGCAAACTAAAGCCACAAGCCAGATCTGGTAGGCTACCAGTTTTTATAAATAAAGTTTTATTGGAAAAAAGCCATTCTCAATTCACTAGGTACCTCACAAGCTTCTTCCTCTCAAATACATTTCCTCTACTTAAAGCAAAATTTTTGAACAGAACTCTGAAATTCTTCTAAATCATAATTCAATTATTTAAGCATGAAAAGTGACCTAAAGTTTTTGACTGCATTAGAAAAATAATAGCAAAAGCTTATCAGCCTGCTTTGGACTTCAACAAAATCAAAGACTACTGCCATGAGTTTAATTTCCTACCATTTCCACCCATCTTCCCAACTTTATCAAATATGTAGGGGAAGCAGACAGAGACAACTGACAGGAAAAAACCAACAATTCCCTTATCTTGATTGGTTTCTCCTATTTGCCTAGGACCTCCCCTAAGTTAGTTTTCAGATCCCAAAGAAATTCATATTATCTTGCTATCAATTTGCTTTAAACAGCTGCTATCCTCACAGGTCACCACCACTGGAACCTGCTTCAACGCCTAAGTTCAACCTCCTATTGCCTTTAAATCAGGAATCATGACAATTCCCTAAGCAGCCTGAAAGTCAAACCTGCAACTTCCAGGTTGGGCAAAGGTTTTACAACAAGCCCACTAAATAGTACTACACTCTCCTCTCTCCCTTCCTTTAATTATAAGTGGCCCCAACCCAAAATATTCATGCCAGAATGAATTCTCACTAGAAAATGTAAAAAACATCCTTGACGAGGTGTCCGCTAGTCTGCTCCTCATCCAGTCAATAAATCCCTTAACCTAAAAGTGGTTCTGCCTTTTTGCCTTAACACATACCTGGTGATAAAGCCGGAGTCCTGTTAAAAGTGTCTCCATTTGCTCCAGAAGAATACCTACTCTGTAAGAAAAAAGAAAAGATTAGTTTTCTAGTCTGAGTAATAAAAGTGGGTAATCTATCTCACAAATACTAGAAAATTTTAACTGGGTGTTGTTTAGAACAAAACAACTGTAAAATGTAAGTTTCTGGTTCACTGTATGTTAAGTACTCTAAAACATATTCACTTTAACACTGAATATATGCAGCATATTAATTATAACTTAAAAAAGTGGTCAGCAAACTAAAGCCACAAGCCAGATCTGGTAGGCTACCAGTTTTTATAAATAAAGTTTTATTGGAAAAAAGCCATTCTCAATTCACTAGGTACCTCACAAGCTTCTTCCTCTCAAATACATTTCCTCTACTTAAAGCAAAATTTTTGAACAGAACTCTGAAATTCTTCTAAATCATAATTCAATTATTTAAGCATGAAAAGTGACCTAAAGTTTACAGATAATACTTTAATTAACTGACTGCATTAGAAAAATCACAATATTTTTTCAAATATGTTCCATTAAATAAATTCAAAGCTTCAGGGAGTGCAGGTAGGTATTTGTATCTTCAGGTAATACTTTTTTTCCTAAAATTTCTTTCACAAAAGACACTGACTTTAAAAACTACCTTTATAAAACCAGCTATCCAACTATTTTTCTGACTTATTAAAAATAGGCAAAAGTTTTAAAATAGCTTGGGCTTTTGGTAACTGCTACAGTAAAAAGTTCCAATTTATGATTACCATAGACATTAAAACAAACAAGAAAAGTAATCCAGTTTTCCCTATTTAAAGTAAAACACTGAAGACTTTTTTTCTCTTTTCTAGCCAAAGTACTACTGGATGAATAGAGACCCAAAAGAGGGGCTTATTTTACAGGTGTTATAACACTTTCAGCTTTATAGAACTGATAAAAAGTAATGAAACACTATGGCAGCAAAAGAACTGGAAAATTATTATTACTAAATAATCTTCAGATGGTGAGTTTTAATATTCTACATACATTCCAAGGCAAATTTCAGGGGAAAAAAAATCCAAAACATTTTTTCAATAGGATTCATCTTTCATCATAAAAATCCTTAACACTTTTCATTACTTTAAAGATAAATTAACTTCATACTCCCTTCCAGCTATTGTACCACTTCTCTGCTTTTACAGGCAAAAAATGTTGCCTATTTTCGCTGCCTCCACTGTTGCACATTCCATATTTCCTTCAAGTCACTTAGTCTAGTCTCCAGCCTCATTTCTGTACTGAAAAAGCTTATAGTAAGGATATTATATAATAAAATCACTACTTTTATGTTTCATCCTACCAGAGCTCTCAGCAACATTTGAAACAACAAAACCATCTTGTTCCTCTTCACAATGTTCTTCTCTGGCTTAAGGGACACACATTTCCTTGGTTTTCCTCTTGATCTCCTGGCTACTTCCTTCTCAGTCTCCTTTGCCAGCTCCTCCTCTAATGTACCTTTGAAGTTGGAGTGCCCCACAGTTCATGAAAGCGCCCTGTAAGTCTGTTTTACTCTATCCAACTTTAGCCAGTCTCACAGCTTATATAGATAATTCACAAATTTGTTTCTATAGCTTTCATCTCTCTTCTAAGCAACAAATTTATATAATCTACTGATTGAGATGCTTAAGAAAAGATTTAAGTGAGGTTGCCAAATTCAACAAAGCAAATACAGAATTATTGGTATATTCCCTCCCAAATCTGTTCATCTTCCCCATATTTTCCATTTCAGTAAAGGGCACCATCATCCATCTAATTGCTTAAATTTAAAAACCTGGCATCACTCTCACTCATTCCCCATATCCAGTCCATCCAATCCCATTAACTCTATGTCTACCACTATCTCTGGGGTCTTCTCCCTCTCCTCCTTTACTCTTCTCTTCTCAGATTTCATGTTCTACCAATCTTGGGTCTTTCCCTCCTCCTCTCAATAAAAACCCAAAAGAGTGGCTTATTTTAGAGGTGTTATAACACTTTCAGCTTTATAGAACTGATAAAAAGTAATGAAACACTATGGCAGCAAAAGAACTGGAAAATTATTATTACTAAATAATCTTCAGATGGTGAGTTTTAATATTCTACATACATTCCAAGGCAAATTTCAGGGGAAAAAAAATCCAAAACATTTTTTCAATAGGATTCATCTTTCATCATAAAAATCCTTAACACTTTTCATTACTTTAAAGATAAATTAACTTCATACTCCCTTCCAGCTATTGTACCACTTCTCTGCTTTTACAGGCAAAAAATGTTGCCTATTTTCGCTGCCTCCACTGTTGCACATTCCATATTTCCTTCAAGTCACTTAGTCTAGTCTCCAGCCTCATTTCTGTACTGAAAAAGCTTATAGTAAGGATATTATATAATAAAATCACTACTTTTATGTTTCATCCTACCAGAGCTCTCAGCAACATTTGAAACAACAAAACCATCTTGTTCCTCTTCACAATGTTCTTCTCTGGCTTAAGGGACACACATTTCCTTGGTTTTCCTCTTGATCTCCTGGCTACTTCCTTCTCAGTCTCCTTTGCCAGCTCCTCCTCTAATGTACCTTTGAAGTTGGAGTGCCCCACAGTTCATGAAAGCGCCCTGTAAGTCTGTTTTACTCTATCCAACTTTAGCCAGTCTCACAGCTTATATAGATAATTCACAAATTTGTTTCTATAGCTTTCATCTCTCTTCTAAGCAACAAATTTATATAATCTACTGATTGAGATGCTTAAGAAAAGATTTAAGTGAGGTTGCCAAATTCAACAAAGCAAATACAGAATTATTGGTATATTCCCTCCCAAATCTGTTCATCTTCCCCATATTTTCCATTTCAGTAAAGGGCACCATCATCCATCTAATTGCTTAAATTTAAAAACCTGGCATCACTCTCACTCATTCCCCATATCCAGTCCATCCAATCCCATTAACTCTATGTCTACCACTATCTCTGGGGTCTTCTCCCTCTCCTCCTTTACTCTTCTCTTCTCAGATTTCATGTTCTACCAATCTTGTTTCATTGCATTGTGCTTTCGCCATACCAGTTATAGTCAATTGAATAATGGCCTCTCAATATATTAAGTTCTAATTTCTGAAACGTGTGTTATCCAGAAAAAAGTTCTAGAAGATACAATTAAGAAATTCTGAAATGAGAATATTATCCTGGATTATCCAAGTGGGCCCTAAATGTCATTTCAAGTGTCCATATGAGACACACACACACACAGAAGGCCAAGTGAAGACAACAGAAAGAGATGTAGCCACAACCTGGGACTGCCTATAACCACTAGAAGCTGGAAGAGGCAAGGTTCTCCTCAAGAACCTATGCAAAGATAACAGCACTGCTGACACCATGGTTTCTAACTTATATCCCCCAGAATAATAAGAGAAATTTTTCTGTTACTGTAAGCCACTTAGTTTGTGCTAATTTGTTACAGAAGCCATAGGAAACTATGGTTATGTCAGTGTAAAAAAGGACTGCAGTTTTGCACTGCTGAACTTTGCTGTTTGGTAGCAGAATACATTCTTAAATAAATGTGGTTATGTTATACATAATTTTAACATGCATTTCTCACTTTACATTTTTTGCTCATGTCTGCTGCTTACTAGTTATTTTAGACTGGGAAAGTCTTGTTTGACAAAAAAAAAAAATTTTGAGTGAGTTTTCTTATTCAAAGATCAAAAACAGTGGAGTTGTAAAACAGTGGAGACAACTCACAATATCAACAATGCATTTGACCTAGGAACTGACAACATACATACAACTGAGTGGTGGCTCAAGAATTTTTGCTAAGAAGATGAGAGCCTTGAAGATAAGAAGTGCAGTGGGACTTCCCTGGTGGTCCAGTGGGTAAGGACACCGCCTTGCAGTGCACGGGACGCCGGTTTGATCCCTGGCCTGGGAAGATCCCACGTGCCGCGGAGTGGCTGGACCGATGTGTCCAACTACTGAGTCCGAGTTCTGGAGTGCATGCGTCCAGAGCCAGTGCTTTGTGACGACAGAGGCCACTGCGATGGGAGGGCCACACAGGCCAAAAGAACAAAGATGGATGAAAATAAATAAATGAAAGACCAATAGAAATGCACTCCCTCAAAAAGAAGAAGTGCAGTGGCCAGCCACCAGAAGCTGACAATGGTCAACTGAGAGCATCATTGAAGCTGATCCTCTTGCAAATACATGAGAAGATGCCAAAGAATGCAATGTCAACCATTCTATGGTGGTATGGCATTTGAAGCAAATTATAAAGCTTGATAAGTGGGTGCTTCGTGAGCAAATCAAAAAGACTGTTTTGAAATGTCATCTTCTCTTATTCTATGCAACAATGAACCATTTCTCTATCGATTGTGACATGCAACGAAAAGTGAACTTTGTATGACAATCAGCAATGACCAGCTCAGTGTTTGGACCAAGAAGCTCCAAATCACATCCCAAAGCCAAACTTGCACCAGAAAAAGATTATGGTCACCGTTTGATGGTCTGTTTTCCATTTGATCCACAACAGCTTTCTGAATCCCAGCAAAACCAGTTCGTCTGAGAATATGCTCAGCAAATAAACGAGATGCACCAAAAACTGCAACACCTGCAGTCGGCATTGGTCAACAGAATGGGCCAAATTCTTCTTCACAACACAGCCCAATTGCACATTGCACAGCCAACGCTTCAAAAGCTGAGTAAATTGGGCTACAAAGTTTTGCCTCATCTACTGTATTTACCTGACCTCTTGCGAACCGACTACCACTTCTTCAAGCATCGCGACAGTTTCTTGCAGAGAAAATGTTTCCACAACCAGTAGAAGGCAGAAAATGCTTTTCAAGTGTTGATGAAATCCCAAAGCACAAATTTTTATGCTACAGGCATAAACCAGCTTATTTTTTATTGACAAAAATGTATAGACTGTAATGATCTCTATTTTGATGAATATGTGTTTGAGCCTAGTTATAATGATTTAAAACTCCCAGTCTGACTAGGGGATCTCAAACAGAGGCTGTGTGGTGACCTGGAGGGGTAGGATGGGGAGAGAGATGCAGGGGTTGGGGGGACATATGTATACCTATGGCGGATTCAGGTTGATGTGTGGCAGTAAACAACAAAACTCTGTAAAAAAAAAAAAAGTAATAATAATAAAAAATAAATATAATTCCCAGTCCAAAACTGCAATTGCTTTTTCACCAACCTAAATAGTACACTATACTTCTTCCTGTTGCCCTGATATCCCAAGTTTGATCCCTCCTCAGGATCTCTGCACATCAAGTGTTACCTGAACTCCTTCAGGTCTCCAGCTCATGAGTCCTGGTCTCAAGGAATTTTCCTTTCCATATGATCTAAATCTACCCAATTTCCCTCTCTCTCTCTGCCCCTGCCTCTCACATAGAGTTTCCTGATTTTTTCATAATATTTTTCACTATTTATATTTGATTCTCAATGTACTTAATATGTTTCCCCCAATAAAATACAATATCCATGACAGCTAACCTCTTATCTATCATGTTCACCACCAGCTCCAGCACCTTGAAAGGTTCAATGAAAACTTGCTGAATGAGTCTTGGGTCTTAACATTACCTTACTTTTAGAACACTTAGCTATAAAATGTTTGTAACCTCTTTACTCATCCACATAAACCAATTTAGAAATTTCAAAATATAATATTATTTCAAAATCTTAATTGTGGACAGACTAATTATCTCAAGCAGTTTCCACTTTAATTACAAAAGTGTTTGCCTTCTGAAATATGCCACAAAAATGGCAAAAAGATCAGACAAGTGATCACTGTGTAGACTTATTCCCATGATCATCTAACAAGAAATATTACAATAAGAAAGCAAATCCAGTATCCTGCTACAATCTTCTTACTCATCCATTCTATTTCTCATCCCAACAAGTTTGCATGCAATGTGCAAATGTTTGACCAATGAGATTTCTGGATTACAGTAACTGCTAGATTATCAAACTGCTAGATTTCTCTCAATCTCGCATCTTTTATTGTTTTATCCCCAGGTGGTATATTCAAAAACTATCATTTGTGAAGTTCTAAAACTACCAGAAGAACAATCTCGACCATGTGTTTCCTAGTTATAATGATTTAAAACTCCCAGTCTGACTAGGGATCTCAAGCAGAGGCTGTGTGGTGACAGGGAGGGGTAGGATGGGGAGAGAGATGCAGGGGTTGGGGGGACATATGTATACCTATGGCGGATTCAGGTTGATGTGTGGCAGTAAACAACAAAACTCTGTAAAAAAAAAAAAAAGTAATAATAATAAAAAATAAATATAATTCCCAGTCCAAAACTGCAATTGCTTTTTCACCAACCTAAATAGTACACTATACTTCTTCCTGTTGCCCTGATATCCCAAGTTTGATCCCTCCTCAGGATCTCTGCACATCAAGTGTTACCTGAACTCCTTCAGGTCTCCAGCTCATGAGTCCTGGTCTCAAGGAATTTTCCTTTCCATATGATCTAAATCTACCCAATTTCCCTCTCTCTCTCTGCCCCTGCCTCTCACATAGAGTTTCCTGATTTTTTCATAATATTTTTCACTATTTATATTTGATTCTCAATGTACTTAATATGTTTCCCCCAATAAAATACAATATCCATGACAGCTAACCTCTTATCTATCATGTTCACCACCAGCTCCAGCACCTTGAAAGGTTCAATGAAAACTTGCTGAATGAGTCTTGGGTCTTAACATTACCTTACTTTTAGAACACTTAGCTATAAAATGTTTGTAACCTCTTTACTCATCCACATAAACCAATTTAGAAATTTCAAAATATAATATTATTTCAAAATCTTAATTGTGGACAGACTAATTATCTCAAGCAGTTTCCACTTTAATTACAAAAGTGTTTGCCTTCTGAAATATGCCACAAAAATGGCAAAAAGATCAGACAAGTGATCACTGTGTAGACTTATTCCCATGATCATCTAACAAGAAATATTACAATAAGAAAGCAAATCCAGTATCCTGCTACAATCTTCTTACTCATCCATTCTATTTCTCATCCCAACAAGTTTGCATGCAATGTGCAAATGTTTGACCAATGAGATTTCTGGATTACAGTAACTGCTAGATTATCAAACTGCTAGATTTCTCTCAATCTCGCATCTTTTATTGTTTTATCCCCAGGTGGTATATTCAAAAACTATCATTTGTGAAGTTCTAAAAACTACCAGAAGAACAACCTGTTTAGTTCAAAATTATATAAGCTTGTGCCAATGCTAAATCAATCTCCAAATAGGATCTCTAGAATCATTCAGAATAGGCTGATCACATAACATAGGGAATGTTCTGTATAACATAGGGAATTTAATTTAACTCTGTAATAACCTGTATTAGAACAGAAGATAAAAAATAGTGGATATATGTATATGTATAACTGACTCACTTTGTTATACGGTAGAAACTAACACAAAATTGTAAATCAACTAAACTCCAATTTTTAAAACTTAAGCGTGATTACAGATAGTGTTACCAACCCAAGACAATCTCAGAGCCAATACAAATTGAACAACTGGGAAGCCTTGCTGTCATTTGAAATAGACACTCAGTTAGAGCAACCAATTAAAATGATGCCTTTAAAATAAAACAGGCTGAAGAAAAGACCTTAAATTTCTCCTACATAAAAAGTCACATGTTCATCCTTAGTTTCTACACATCTTAATTGAACAAACGCAAGCAAAATCACTGATTGTAAACATGTTTCTTCAAGTAGGTAAAATTCCTAATTACACAACCAGCAACAGGTGTTAAGTTAGTAGACAAATGCGAAGTTTACTGCAAATTGACCCCACAGACATGTACTAAGAATCAAAAGGTAGAAATGTTAACATAATTAATATTCAATTCAGCATGACCAGTATCAAGCAACAAGGTATGTTACTGTATGGCAAAAAGACTCCCAAAAAGGAAAATAGAAGCCTGACAAGTTGACCATGCTCAATTTCAGACATCTTTCACAATAACCATACACAACATGCTATAGTACAGTATACTGTTTGAAGAATACTTAGTTAAGACAAAACCTCAGAGTAAGAAAACATAAGTTAGACAAGTCCAAGTTAAATTCTGTGTAGACTTATTCCCATGATCATCTAACAAGAAATATTACAATAAGAAAGCAAATCCAGTATCCTGCTACAATCTTCTTACTCATCCATTCTATTTCTCATCCCAACAAGTTTGCATGCAATGTGCAAATGTTTGACCAATGAGATTTCTGGATTACAGTAACTGCTAGATTATCAAACTGCTAGATTTCTCTCAATCTCGCATCTTTTATTGTTTTATCCCCAGGTGGTATATTCAAAAACTATCATTTGTGAAGTTCTAAAAACTACCAGAAGAACAACCTGTTTAGTTCAAAATTATATAAGCTTGTGCCAATGCTAAATCAATCTCCAAATAGGATCTCTAGAATCATTCAGAATAGGCTGATCACATAACATAGGGAATGTTCTGTATAACATAGGGAATTTAATTTAACTCTGTAATAACCTGTATTAGAACAGAAGATAAAAAATAGTGGATATATGTATATGTATAACTGACTCACTTTGTTATACGGTAGAAACTAACACAAAATTGTAAATCAACTAAACTCCAATTTTTAAAACTTAAGCGTGATTACAGATAGTGTTACCAACCCAAGACAATCTCAGAGCCAATACAAATTGAACAACTGGGAAGCCTTGCTGTCATTTGAAATAGACACTCAGTTAGAGCAACCAATTAAAATGATGCCTTTAAAATAAAACAGGCTGAAGAAAAGACCTTAAATTTCTCCTACATAAAAAGTCACATGTTCATCCTTAGTTTCTACACATCTTAATTGAACAAACGCAAGCAAAATCACTGATTGTAAACATGTTTCTTCAAGTAGGTAAAATTCCTAATTACACAACCAGCAACAGGTGTTAAGTTAGTAGACAAATGCGAAGTTTACTGCAAATTGACCCCACAGACATGTACTAAGAATCAAAAGGTAGAAATGTTAACATAATTAATATTCAATTCAGCATGACCAGTATCAAGCAACAAGGTATGTTACTGTATGGCAAAAAGACTCCCAAAAAGGAAAATAGAAGCCTGACAAGTTGACCATGCTCAATTTCAGACATCTTTCACAATAACCATACACAACATGCTATAGTACAGTATACTGTTTGAAGAATACTTAGTTAAGACAAAACCTCAGAGTAAGAAAACATAAGTTAGACAAGTCCAAGTTAAATTCTGTATTGGAACAAATCGATTGAGAATCTGTGAGAAAAAAGAATCACAAGAAATTCTTCAACCAAGTAATTCCATTTTTGAAAAAAAATACTCTCAAATTAAAATATACTGTAGATAGTCATGACAATACTACAGTGCAAAGATAACACCTTAATTCCGACCAACAGAAAATTATGTATTGGTAGATAAAGCCCATTAAATACTATATAACCATAAGAAATAATTTTTAGGAAATTAGTAACATGGAATAGTTAGTGTTGAAGAGTGAAAAAGCTGAAATCAAAAATTACTATTATGTACAATCATTACAATCTACAGAAAATAAGGTATTTGGGAAAAACAGAAGAAAATCTACCCAAACCTTAACAGAGGATTTGCGCTAGTGAGCAAGATTGTTAGGTGGGTTTTCTCCTCTTTTCACAATGGTATTACACTATTTTTTTGATGGGAAGACTATAAAAAGATAACACACATAAGATGTTATTTCTAAAATAAGTCTGAAAACAAGAAACATGATAATTCAGATTAACATCTTAGGTATTTTAATATAAACTTTATATACAAACAGCCCAAATCCAAGTAAGACAAAGGATTACATTTTATGTTTTGGGATACATTAAGAATTTCCACTAAGACATCACCTGAAAGTGTCAGAATTGACTGACTAAATACAAACTGCAAATTCTAAAAGGAAAACAATTTAACTTTTGGAGATGTTTTCAGGTAGGTAACACATATGTAAAAGCAATCCACTAAAATTAAGTTTTCTAATACACCACTTCTTATAAAATACTTCTAAAATGCGCTATCTTCTAAATGCCAAAATGTACTAAGAATCAAAAGGTAGAAATGTTAACATAATTAATATTCAATTCAGCATGACCAGTATCAAGCAACAAGGTATGTTACTGTATGGCAAAAAGACTCCCAAAAAGGAAAATAGAAGCCTGACAAGTTGACCATGCTCAATTTCAGACATCTTTCACAATAACCATACACAACATGCTATAGTACAGTATACTGTTTGAAGAATACTTAGTTAAGACAAAACCTCAGAGTAAGAAAACATAAGTTAGACAAGTCCAAGTTAAATTCTGTATTGGAACAAATCGATTGAGAATCTGTGAGAAAAAAGAATCACAAGAAATTCTTCAACCAAGTAATTCCATTTTTGAAAAAAAATACTCTCAAATTAAAATATACTGTAGATAGTCATGACAATACTACAGTGCAAAGATAACACCTTAATTCCGACCAACAGAAAATTATGTATTGGTAGATAAAGCCCATTAAATACTATATAACCATAAGAAATAATTTTTAGGAAATTAGTAACATGGAATAGTTAGTGTTGAAGAGTGAAAAAGCTGAAATCAAAAATTACTATTATGTACAATCATTACAATCTACAGAAAATAAGGTATTTGGGAAAAACAGAAGAAAATCTACCCAAACCTTAACAGAGGATTTGCGCTAGTGAGCAAGATTGTTAGGTGGGTTTTCTCCTCTTTTCACAATGGTATTACACTATTTTTTTGATGGGAAGACTATAAAAAGATAACACACATAAGATGTTATTTCTAAAATAAGTCTGAAAACAAGAAACATGATAATTCAGATTAACATCTTAGGTATTTTAATATAAACTTTATATACAAACAGCCCAAATCCAAGTAAGACAAAGGATTACATTTTATGTTTTGGGATACATTAAGAATTTCCACTAAGACATCACCTGAAAGTGTCAGAATTGACTGACTAAATACAAACTGCAAATTCTAAAAGGAAAACAATTTAACTTTTGGAGATGTTTTCAGGTAGGTAACACATATGTAAAAGCAATCCACTAAAATTAAGTTTTCTAATACACCACTTCTTATAAAATACTTCTAAAATGCGCTATCTTCTAAATGCACTGTCCACTTTAAGTCAATTTTCAAGTCAAAATTAAAATCCAAAAACCCACTCCACAATCCCTTCATTTGAATTAGGATGTAACTCTTCATTCCATTGAGGAAAAACATCTGTTGATTTGTGTATTTGAAGATCAAACTGATATTACCATCTGAATCAGTCTACTATTTGTATCTTGAGAGCCCTGCTTGTATAAAACCAATTTTCAGAATTCAAAATGTCACCCCCAAACAAATTGTTTTTCCAGTTTTCTACACAGCTGTTATCTCTGAGACATTCAACCACATTAACACACGCTTGCTTTCACCCACAGTTAAGTCCTAGTCACTGAGATTTAAGTTGCCAATAATGCTATATATATATTAGGTTACAATTATTAAATTATGTCAGATTATTTTATTCAATTCGAGGCTTAGCATGCCTCTTCATCATTTCCCGTGAGAACGTTAATAACAATCACATGAGGAAGCACGGCATACTATAACAGATGAACTTTCTCACCACGGTGATTTTCAACTGTGATAGAATCTGTAGCATTCAATAACTGCAAACTGTAAATTGTATTACCTTCTCAAACACAGGAACATAGGAAGACATATGAGGTTTAACTATTTCTGCTTCCCAATCTTCATCTCCCATTGTGGCGTCCAGTTCTATTTTTATAAAAATACACATTTAGCCCCAGTTAGAATAAGAGAGATAAGATTCGTATCTTTAAAAGTATAAATCCTCATCATTTCACATACACACCTCCAAACTATACAATTAACTGTTGACCTTTCCCAAAAGTTTTTGCAAAAAGGGGCAATTATGTTTGGTTTCTTACCTAGAGACAGCATTTATATCTATCGTTTCTATGTCAAAAAATTAATTGAAGCACTTACCTAAACACTCTAGCAAACACCATTTCCCGTCTGAAGTTTAGGCTTTTCCCCAAAATCCATGGACAGAATTTATCTTCTTCATCGAAGGGTTCCCAATACGTTTTATTGGGTATTAAGGGGAGGGGAAATTTTTCAGATACTACTCAAGGTTTCTCCCTTCACAAATGCTTCCGTAAGACGTTTGGCGTGGGCTTCTTAACTTAGTTCCTGGAGGGGGGCGGGGGGCAGTGACCAGGGATCAAGGCCTTGAAAGTTCGGCAGGGATAGAAGGTGGCCTAAATGACTCCGGCAAACGTCTAGTTTCGCCAAGGAGGTATACGTAAACAGTTCTACAACGATTCCCCGTTCAGACAGTCTTTTTCTCTGAACAGGGCTGGGTGTAGTACCATTTGGTCAACAATGCTCCTTCGCCTCCCCTGGAGGCCTCAACCCCAGACTTCAGTCATCCACGGCGGTTTTGGGACAGGAGCCAAAAGTCTCCAAAGGACGGCTTCAAATTCCCGCCCACCCTCTCGGTTCTTCACTTGACCCAAAGTCCAGCTACTAGGACGCCCAGAGTGTTGGGACGAAGCCCGTACCGGGGGAAGAAAGCCGCCGGACCACTCACCTCTCCGCGCTCGCTCTCCCAGCACGGGCGGTGACGCTGCTTAAACGGCTGCACGTGTGGGACGCTGACGGCGCTCGTGCGTTGAGCTCCATCAGCCAATCAGCGCACAGGCAGCCGCGTCGTCCCGCCCTCCCTCCAGCCGCTCCTATCCTACTTGTTCGCGTTTGAGGCCACGGTTTCAGGACTCTGTAGGCTCAGACGGAGAGGCTCGTTGGGCCTGGGGCGTACAGGACTGGCTGTGGGGTTCTCAACCTGAAGAGGCTATAGAATACCCCTGTGCAAGCACTGCAAACCAAAATTTAAAAATAGAAGAGGAATAAAATGTCCTCCTTCCTACCTCTTTAAGCTTTCTCTCCTCTTTTGCCTATTGCATTCCCTAGTGATTGCCCTCTGAAAATTTCTGAGGCACTTGCTTCACACCCAGGGGATACCCAAGTGTCTCAAAGTGTGGCTGAGGCCTATTGAGATGGCGCATTTTCTGAACCTTTCAGTCCCGGCCATCTAATTGTCACGCCGAGGGCTTCCCTGGTGGTCCAGTGGGTAAGGACACTGCCTTGCAGTGCAAGGGGCGCCGGTTCGATCCCTGGCCTGGCAAGATCCCACGTGCCACGGAGCGGCTGGACCAATGTGTCCAATTACCAAGCCGGAGCTTCCGTAAGACGTTTGGCGTGGGCTTTAACTTAGTTCCTGGAGGGGGGCGGGGGGCAGTGACCAGGGATCAAGGCCTTGAAAGTTCGGCAGGGATAGAAGGTGGCCTAAATGACTCCGGCAAACGTCTAGTTTCGCCAAGGAGGTATACGTAAACAGTTCTACAACGATTCCCCGTTCAGACAGTCTTTTTCTCTGAACAGGGCTGGGTGTAGTACCATTTGGTCAACAATGCTCCTTCGCCTCCCCTGGAGGCCTCAACCCCAGACTTCAGTCATCCACGGCGGTTTTGGGACAGGAGCCAAAAGTCTCCAAAGGACGGCTTCAAATTCCCGCCCACCCTCTCGGTTCTTCACTTGACCCAAAGTCCAGCTACTAGGACGCCCAGAGTGTTGGGACGAAGCCCGTACCGGGGGAAGAAAGCCGCCGGACCACTCACCTCTCCGCGGCTCGCTCTCCCAGCACGGGCGGTGACGCTGCTTAAACGGCTGCACGTGTGGGACGCTGACGGCGCTCGTGCGTTGAGCTCCATCAGCCAATCAGCGCACAGGCAGCCGCGTCGTCCCGCCCTCCCTCCAGCCGCTCCTATCCTACTTGTTCGCGTTCGAGGCCACGGTTTCAGGACTCTGTAGGCTCAGACGGAGAGGCTCGTTGGGCCTGGGGCGTACAGGACTGGCTGTGGGGTTCTCAACCTGAAGAGGCTATAGAATACCCCTGTGCAAGCACTGCAAACCAAAATTTAAAAATAGAAGAGGAATAAAATGTCCTCCTTCCTACCTCTTTAAGCTTTCTCTCCTCTTTTGCCTATTGCATTCCCTAGTGATTGCCCTCTGAAAATTTCTGAGGCACTTGCTTCACACCCAGGGGATACCCAAGTGTCTCAAAGTGTGGCTGAGGCCTATTGAGATGGCGCATTTTCTGAACCTTTCAGTCCCGGCCATCTAATTGTCACGCCGAGGGCTTCCCTGGTGGTCCAGTGGGTAAGGACACCGCCTTGCAGTGCAAGGGGCGCCGGTTCGATCCCTGGCCTGGCAAGATCCCACGTGCCACGGAGCGGCTGGACCAATGTGTCCAATTACCAAGCCGGAGCTCTGGAATGCATGTGCCCAGAGCCTGTGCTCTGCGACAACAGAGGCTACCACGATGGGAGGCCCACATGGGCCAAAGAACAAAGATGGATGAAAATGGACAAATGAAAGACCGATGGAAGTGACCCGCCTGCTCCCCTCCCTCCCCACCCCACCCCCACCTAAATAAATAAATCTTAAAAAAAAAAAAAAATTGTCACGCCGATACACAGCAGGCTGTGAAGAAAGTAGCTTGTCTTATAGAGTTGGGCCAGTTCTTTGGGACCAACTTCTGATCCAGAACGGAGAAAAAATGGTGCCAGTGTAGCTTTCCATCAAGGGTGAATTTCTGGCACACTTGTTTATATCCCTAAAGTTACTGGCCAAACGTTAGAGTGACCAAAGATAATTTTGGTACTTACACTCTAATCAGATAGTCTTGTTCTGCCCTACAAAACGTCAGGGAAATCCTCCCATGTTTCCCTATCCCTCCAAAAGGTATAACAAGACTGCTTGAAAAATATCATTTTTATTTTTAACATTTTCCATACTCTGAATTTTAATAAATTCCTGAATAATTCAGAAATGTAAGTCCCAAAAGTCTGACATTCAGTCATAGAGGCTGAGGTACCTTATGGCACACTGCATATTTCCCTTCTCTAGAACTATCATTCTTGGTCTGTTTCTTCCATCAAAAATATTTCAGAATTTATTTACTTAACACCAAACTTTATCAGGCTATTATCAAGGTGAATTATCCTTAAAAGATGACATTTAACAAAAGCCAAACCAGAATGTATTTTAACATAATTTTTATTTTTAATAATTTATATTTTTAAACAAAATTTTCACATCATACCCTTGAGATAGCTGATACCTTCAATCATTGTATGGGAGAGAGCCACCAATTCTCTTTCTGGTGCTATGAATTTATACACAGGGTCCTCTAACGCATTTTCACTCACTTTGAACTGAATGTTCTTTCAAAATATTTTATGTTGTGGGAAAATGTATATTAAGTGAAAAGAACAAGGTATGAAATTTTTAAATAGAAAGATATGCAACTAGATTTGTCGCTTGAATATTTTCTAGTGCAAGGCGCGTTCGATCCCTGGCCTGGCAAGATCCCACGTGCCACGGAGCGGCTGGACCAATGTGTCCAATTACCGAGCCGGAGCTCTGGAGCACATGCGCCCAGAGCCGGTGCTCTGCGACAACAGAGGCTACCACGATGGGAGGCCCACATGGGTCAAAGAACAAAGATGGATGAAAATGGACAAATGAAAGACCGATGGAAGTGGCCCGCCTGCTCCCTTCCCTCCCCACCGCCCCCCAAAATTTAAAAAAAAAAAAAAATTGTCACGCCGATACACAGCAGGCTGTGAAGAAAGTAGCTTGTCTTATAGAGTTGGGCCAGTTCTTTGGGACCAACTTCTGATCCAGAACGGAGAAAAAATGGTGCCAGTGTAGCTTTCCATCAAGGGTGAATTTCTGGCACACTTGTTTATATCCCTAAAGTTACTGGCCAAACGTTAGAGTGACCAAAGATAATTTTGGTACTTACACTCTAATCAGATAGTCTTGTTCTGCCCTACAAAACGTCAGGGAAATCCTCCCATGTTTCCCTATCCCTCCAAAAGGTATAACAAGACTGCTTGAAAAATATCATTTTTATTTTTAACATTTTCCATACTCTGAATTTTAATAAATTCCTGAATAATTCAGAAATGTAAGTCCCAAAAGTCTGACATTCAGTCATAGAGGCTGAGGTACCTTATGGCACACTGCATATTTCCCTTCTCTAGAACTATCATTCTTGGTCTGTTTCTTCCATCAAAAATATTTCAGAATTTATTTACTTAACACCAAACTTTATCAGGCTATTATCAAGGTGAATTATCCTTAAAAGATGACATTTAACAAAAGCCAAACCAGAATGTATTTTAACATAATTTTTATTTTTAATAATTTATATTTTTAAACAAAATTTTCACATCATACCCTTGAGATAGCTGATACCTTCAATCATTGTATGGGAGAGAGCCACCAATTCTCTTTCTGGTGCTATGAATTTATACACAGGGTCCTCTAACGCATTTTCACTCACTTTGAACTGAATGTTCTTTCAAAATATTTTATGTTGTGGGAAAATGTATATTAAGTGAAAAGAACAAGGTATGAAATTTTTAAATAGAAAGATATGCAACTAGATTTGTCGCTTGAAAATATTTTCTAAAATGAGCATTTAAAAAAATAAAAAAGCACTTAGCAAACATTCTCTGCTATTAGTTCTTGGCGAGAAGAAAATTTTGTTTTCAGGTACTGCAATGAAAAAGTTCTTTATGAAACACTGAACATAATCCTTGAGAGTTAGCCCTGGTTAAGAAAAACTATAGTTTTGAAACTATAGTTCAATACTGAGGAAAGGATAAACAATGGGTGAAAATCACACAATTCAAAAATTGAACAGTGAAAAAAGACAAGCACAGTTTATTATACACTTGCTCTGTAATGTGTGTCCCAAGAAATTGAAGCCAGTATATTCTATTTTCTAATTCCTACGAACCGATATTAAGTTACTGGTGGTAATAAATCACAACATAGGGGAAAGGCAGGCATTCAGTCATTAAATAGGCTTTTTTTTTTTGGCTGCACTGGGTCTCAGTTGTAGCATGTGGGCTCTAGTTCCCTGACTAGGGATCGAACTGGGCCCCCTACATTGCGAGCGCAGAGTCTTAGCCACTGGACCACCAGGGAATTCCCCTAAATAGGCTTTAAATGAGCACCTACTGTATGCCAGATACTATGCTAAATATTCCAGGTAAAATTAGCCTGTCAAGGAATATTCCAGTGAAAAGAATGACAAAGCGTAATGGAATTTAAAACTTTAACATTCCTGTCTCAAAAGATAACCTGGAAAGCTTATATAAAGTTTCTCCAAATTTCCTAAATCCCATATAATAAGGTAGGACAAGACATCATTCCTCAATGATGTCTCTGAATTTGGAATCAATGTTTGTAGTTAGTTCAAAGTAATACATTTAAAGAAAACTGGTATTTTAGATTTTATGGTTTTAATATTCTCTCTACATTATTAAAATACTGATTTTTAAAAATTTATTTATTTATTTTTTGGCTATGCTAGGTCTTTGTCGCTGAAGGGGCTTTTCACTAGTTGCAGAGAGCGGGAGCTACTCTCTAGTTGCCCTGTGCGGACTTCTCATTGTGGTGGCTACTCTTATTGTGGAACATAAGCTCCAGCGCATGGGCTCAATCATTGTCGCACATGGGCTTAGTTGCTCCATGGCATGAGGGATCTTCCAGGATCGGGGATCGAACACGTATTCTATTGTCCATTGACAGGCAGATTCTTAACCACTGGACCACCAGGGAAGTCCTTCAAATATTGATTCTTCACTGATGTGTACTGTGCCTTGCACCATGTCAAATCTACTAAAAATTCTTTTAATTTACTAGTAGTACATGAGGCTTTCCTAGTGACTCAGTGGTAAAGAATTTGATTGCCAATGCAGGAGACATTGTGTCAGGAAGATTTCCTGGAGAAGAAAATGGCAACCCATTCCGATATTCTTGCCTGGAGAACCCCATGGACAGAGGAGCCTGGCGGCTACAGTCCATGGTGTCGCAAAAGAGTCAGAGGCAATTTTCTGACTGAACAGCAACAGTAAAAAATAGTTACCTCAAGTGGGGGAGAGTTAGACGTTTATCTTTAAGTATTATAAATATTTGAGAATCTCCTATTATGCACATTTACAAAATACATTTATTAATTCATAAATATCTTATAATATTTTATATTATTTTTATATTTTACTTATAAAGTATATTACATTTTTAAATACTCTATAAATATTAATAAAACACATTTATAAATTTTATAAATTTATTATATGAATATTTTATAAAATGTTATATAAATAGGGCTTCCCTTGTGGTTCAGTGGTTAGATAGTTCACCTTGCAGTGCAAGGGGCACCAGTTCGATCCCTGGTGTGGAAGGATCCCATGTGCAGTGGAGTGGCTGGACCAGTGTGTCCAATTACCAGCCACATGCGCCCAGATGAATGAAAGATCAATAGAAGTTTATAAATAAAATAGAAATTTATAAATAAAAAAATAAATATGAGACTCAAAGAAGTGACCAGAGGTTTCCCTGGTGGCTTAGTATCAACATAATGTCCTACCAGAGAACTTTCAGGGTTGACTTCCTTTAGGGTCAACTGGTTCAAAGGCATCAATTCTACAGCATTCAGCCTTCCTTATGGTTCAACTCTCACATCCATACATGACTAATGGAAAAATCATAGCTTTTGACTATATGGTCTTTTGTTGGCAAAGTCATGTCTCTGCTTTTTAATACACTGTCTACATTTGTCATAGCTTTTCTTCCATGGAGCAAAGTGTCTTTTAATTTTGTGACTGTAGTCACTGTTTGGAATGATTTTGGAGCTCAAGAAAATAAAATCTGCCACTGTTTCTACTTTTTCCCCATCTATTACCCATGAAGTGATGGGACCAGATACCATGATCTTTGTTTTTTGAATGTTGAGTTTTAGGTCAGCTTTTCCACTCTCCTCTTTCACTTTCATCAAGAGGCTCTTTAGATTCTCTTCGCTTTCTGCCTTAAGGGTGGTGTCATCTGCATACCTAAGGTTATGGATATTTCTCCCAGGAATCTTCTTTTGGGGGGGGGGGGGAGTTTGGGGAGGGAGGAGGGCAGGTGGGCCACTTCTATTGGTCTTTCATTTATCTATTTTCATCCATTTTTGTTCTTTGGCCTGTGTGGGCCTCCCATCACAGTGGCCTCCGTTGTCTCAGAGCACCGGCTCTGGGCTCATGCACTCCAGAGTGCGGGCTTGGTAATTGGACACATCAGTCCAGCCGTTCCGGGGCACGTGGGATCTTCCCAGGCCAGGGATCGAACCGGCGCCCCTTGCACTGCAAGGCGGTGTCCTTACCCACTGGACCACCAGGGAAGCCCTCCCAGCAATCTTGATTCCAGCTTGTGAGTCATTCAGGATGACGTGTAGCATGATGTACTCTACATATAAGTTAAATAAGCAGGGTGACAATATACAGTCTTGGTGTACTCCTTTCTCAATTTGGAACCAGTCCATTATTCCAAGTCTGGTTCTAACTGTTCCTTCTTGACGCACATATAGATTTCTTAGGAGGCAGGAATAAGGTGGTCTGGTATTCCCGTTTCTTTAAGAATTTTCCATAGTTTGCTGTAATCCACACAGTCAAAGAATTTAGCATAGTTAAGTATGCTAGGTCAAAGTATGCTAGTTTATATCTAAAGAGATATACCTACTTATATTTTTTAAAATGGGAGGATAAGCCAAAAATTATAAAATGACTATCTTTAAGACAGAACAATTTGAGAAGGATAAGAATGTGTGCCAGACTTCTCTGAATGAGTAGTTTGATTCTGAAACCATGAGATTGTTATACAAAATTATAACACTAAATTAAATCAAAATGTAAAAGGCAAATTTTAAGTTTAAAGTAAAAAACCAAATACACTTAAATAAATGTGTACTGAGTTAGTGGCTTAATCACATAGGGAAGAGTTGTTTCAAGTGATTAAAAACGAGTAATTTGACCATATGTGAGACATATCATAAGGCAAAAAGAACTGCAAAAAAATCCACCAATTCTATAATCATATTGTCAGTAATAAGTTGGTACATAATTAATATTGTTCAAGAAGTAAGATGTTCAGTATGAGAGTAAAGAAATTGAAAAAGAAAATCAGAGGTTAAGAAATAACCTTAGAGTCTTAAATTTGAAGTGGAAATGTTAGTATGAACTATGATATATTATCTCCTTCAAAATATAAAATTTTACAGCAAAAGGATTTCCTTACTCTGCCCACTGAAAAACCTTAGTAACAATGTCAAAACCATTAGCAGTGCACATGCTAGCACACAGACTCCTTTTGGCTACTTTTTGAAACAGAAACACTGCTAGATATTTCTCCAATAAAGATGGGTTTATTCAGGATCAGAAGAGAATTGCAATTTGGGGACTGTGGCCATGGGAAACCACATGTAAGTCCTGGCATGGCAAAGAAAGGAGAACACTTTTATAGAGAGGCAAAAGACTTGTCGGGGTACCTGCCCAGCAAGATGGGTTCCTAATAGCTCCAGAGGAGTTCCCCAGGTAGGGATAACCATTTCTAAAAAAACTTTAGCCAGAGAAGAGGTAGTCTGTCTTCAAGGAAAGTTTTCAATCCAGTGTACAAACATACAGATCATGACTAAAACAAAGAGCTCATGGCTTTTCATTGAGTCCTTGCCATGGAATCAGTTTTCCTCTTCTTGTTAGGTTCTATTATCATTACAGGTTATGAGAGCTCCCTCTTCTGGTCTCCCAACTCTACTTAACTGAGATTTCCATTTATTAGTTTTTTACATCTTCCTCTTTTGATCAGGATTTTTCTATGAAAGCAGTATTGATCAAGAGTCAAGGTTTCTAGTTTCAACAGCTTTTGTCCCAGGACCATTCCTAGGCACAGTGTCTCACATCAGATTGGAAACCTATTAAGTTCACATTTGAGTAATAAAGAGGAGAAGGAGGGAGGACTGTCAGGCACTGAAAGGTTTGGCAACAAACTTCCAACAGGCCTGATCTGGATAGCTTGGGAAGTGTCATCAGATCTGCTTCAATTCTGGAAAATCTTTGCTTTCAGGTCACCAGATGATTTGCAGTTTCATTCAGGGTTTGGCGCTTTCCTTAGGTGCAGCTCATGAATCCAAGAGTCTATTCTTTGGAGTTTGAAGGCACAACAGTTGCTTGAAATACCCGATAACTCTTTCCATCAAGGTTGAAATGAGTTCTTCTAGAAGCATCTTTTCCAATAGATGAAGTCTCCAGGTCGTGAAATGTGACAGTTAAGGATGTTTTTGTCCCCCAAGGGTACACTGTGAAAAGACTGATCTGCCAAAACATGGCTATTTTTAATAGAAGCAATTAGGCCTTTGTAATATTCGAGTATCTCTTCTTTTAACAGTTGTAAATCAAAAGAAGCAGGAGCCAAAGTCATTGGGTATTCTGTGACTATCTCAAGGGATGAGAGCTTATGAATTTCAAAAGGAGTGGATTGAGATTTAGAATGATCCACAGCAAGGCATTTGGGGACTGTGGCCATGGGAAACCACATGTAAGTCCTGGCATGGCAAAGAAAGGAGAACACTTTTATAGAGAGGCAAAAGACTTGTCGGGGTACCTGCCCAGCAAGATGGGTTCCTAATAGCTCCAGAGGAGTTCCCCAGGTAGGGATAACCATTTCTAAAAAAACTTTAGCCAGAGAAGAGGTAGTCTGTCTTCAAGGAAAGTTTTCAATCCAGTGTACAAACATACAGATCATGACTAAAACAAAGAGCTCATGGCTTTTCATTGAGTCCTTGCCATGGAATCAGTTTTTCCTCTTCTTGTTAGGTTCTATTATCATTACAGGTTATGAGAGCTCCCTCTTCTGGTCTCCCAACTCTACTTAACTGAGATTTCCATTTATTAGTTTTTTACATCTTCCTCTTTTGATCAGGATTTTTCTATGAAAGCAGTATTGATCAAGAGTCAAGGTTTCTAGTTTCAACAGCTTTTGTCCCAGGACCATTCCTAGGCACAGTGTCTCACATCAGATTGGAAACCTATTAAGTTCACATTTGAGTAATAAAGAGGAGAAGGAGGGAGGACTGTCAGGCACTGAAAGGTTTGGCAACAAACTTCCAACAGGCCTGATCTGGATAGCTTGGGAAGTGTCATCAGATCTGCTTCAATTCTGGAAAATCTTTGCTTTCAGGTCACCAGATGATTTGCAGTTTCATTCAGGGTTTGGCGCTTTCCTTAGGTGCAGCTCATGAATCCAAGAGTCTATTCTTTGGAGTTTGAAGGCACAACAGTTGCTTGAAATACCCGATAACTCTTTCCATCAAGGTTGAAATGAGTTCTTCTAGAAGCATCTTTTCCAATAGATGAAGTCTCCAGGTCGTGAAATGTGACAGTTAAGGATGTTTTTGTCCCCCAAGGGTACACTGTGAAAAGACTGATCTGCCAAAACATGGCTATTTTTAATAGAAGCAATTAGGCCTTTGTAATATTCGAGTATCTCTTCTTTTAACAGTTGTAAATCAAAAGAAGCAGGAGCCAAAGTCATTGGGTATTCTGTGACTATCTCAAGGGATGAGAGCTTATGAATTTCAAAAGGAGTGGATTGAGATTTAGAATGATCACAGCAAGGCTTTAGGCCAAGGCATTTGGAGAGCCACTGTGAATTCTGCCAATTGAATTTTAACAACACCATTAATGGATTAGACTGAGAGGACTGAGGATGTATCACAGTGAAAGTGATACAAAGCCAGCCCAACAGCACTGACTTGTCAAAGTACCTGGCCAGTAAGATGGGTTCCTCTTGATTTTAGAGGAGTTCCCCAGGTAGGGGTGAGCTTTTCCAAAAGGACTTTAGTCACAGAAGATATAGTAGTCTGTCTTCAAAGAAAGGCTTCAGTCTAGAGAGAAAAAGAGAATAATAAAAAACTAAATAAAAATTAGAAAAAAAAGGCTTAAGTCCAGTGTGAAAATATACAGACCATGACTAAAACATATTTATATCCATTAGATGGAGGAAGTCATATGAAACCCACTTGTCAGACCTCAAATGGTCCATGAGGCAGTTTAAAATGTCCAGGATGTGATACAAATGGGCTTTGCAAGGTTGTACTTTGGACAAGTGGAACAAGTGAGGTAGGTATCTTTGCAGCCTTGTTAATGTTTCCCCACCAATACTGATTCAGGAAGGCTATTAGCTTGTCAGTATACTCATTGTTTAATGTACGTACAGTGGTGAAGAGTGGGACTTTCAGAATCTCCAGTAGGATTGGATTATTATTTGATCCAAAACACAGTTTAAAAAAACCAACATTTAAAATTTTATTTCCACTGGAAGAGGAAGCCATGTTGCTTCCACATCATGAATTACTCCAAAAGCATATCTACTAATAGTATAAATATTGGCAGTTTTGTCCTTGGCTAAAGTGCAAGCCCATGTAAGAGCAAATAATTCAGTGTATTGGGCTGAAGGAGTCATGGATAAAGATGCTGCCTTGACAGCATCAAAAAGAGTCATTATAGCATACTCAACACAATGTTTGCCATTGTCACCTTTCAAATAAGGACCATCAGTGAACCATGAGCAATAAATACTACCTAATGAAATTTCCTTTAGATCATTACAAGAATTCAGGAGGTGATCCATCAGCATTAAGCAGTCATGAAGTATTTCATCAGTGACAGAGGGAAGAGAAATAGTCAGGTTAAGGTCATTAAAAGGTACAAGAGTTATGTGAAGGACAGTTAACCAACGTACTTCATCATAATTGAGGAAGCTGGCTGAGGACTGAGGATGTACACTGAAAGCCAGCCCAACAGCACTGACTTGTCAAAGTACCTGGCCAGTAAGATGGGTTCCTCTTGATTTTAGAGGAGTTCCCCAGGTAGGGGTGAGCTTTTCCAAAAGGACTTTAGTCACAGAAGATATAGTAGTCTGTCTTCAAAGAAAGGCTTCAGTCTAGAGAGAAAAAGAGAATAATAAAAAACTAAATAAAAATTAGAAAAAAAAAAGGCTTAAGTCCAGTGTGAAAATATACAGACCATGACTAAAACATATTTATATCCATTAGATGGAGGAAGTCATATGAAACCCACTTGTCAGACCTCAAATGGTCCATGAGGCAGTTTAAAATGTCCAGGATGTGATACAAATGGGCTTTGCAAGGTTGTACTTTGGACAAGTGGAACAAGTGAGGTAGGTATCTTTGCAGCCTTGTTAATGTTTCCCCACCAATACTGATTCAGGAAGGCTATTAGCTTGTCAGTATACTCATTGTTTAATGTACGTACAGTGGTGAAGAGTGGGACTTTCAGAATCTCCAGTAGGATTGGATTATTATTTGATCCAAAACACAGTTTAAAAAAACCAACATTTAAAATTTTATTTCCACTGGAAGAGGAAGCCATGTTGCTTCCACATCATGAATTACTCCAAAAGCATATCTACTAATAGTATAAATATTGGCAGTTTTGTCCTTGGCTAAAGTGCAAGCCCATGTAAGAGCAAATAATTCAGTGTATTGGGCTGAAGGAGTCATGGATAAAGATGCTGCCTTGACAGCATCAAAAAGAGTCATTATAGCATACTCAACACAATGTTTGCCATTGTCACCTTTCAAATAAGGACCATCAGTGAACCATGAGCAATAAATACTACCTAATGAAATTTCCTTTAGATCATTACAAGAATTCAGGAGGTGATCCATCAGCATTAAGCAGTCATGAAGTATTTCATCAGTGACAGAGGGAAGAGAAATAGTCAGGTTAAGGTCATTAAAAGGTACAAGAGTTATGTGAAGGACAGTTAACCAACGTACTTCATCATAATTGAGGAAGCTGGCTGAGGAATGCTGAGTGTGATGGGAATTCAGGCGAGCTTCTTCTGTGTGTGTGTTGCTCAATCGAGTCCAACTCTTTGCAGCCCCACGGCCAATAGTCTGCCAGGCTCCTTTGCCCATAAAATTTTCCACAGAAGAATACTGATATAGGCCCCATCTCTTGCATCTCCTGCATTGGCAGGAGAATTCTTTTTTCTTTTTTCAGCAGGCAGAGGCAGGTGAATTCTTTACAAGTAGCGATACCTGGGAAGCCCCCAGCTTCTGCTGCCTGAGCTGATGTGCTTAATTCCGTAATATCTAGAAACTAAGCAGATTTTGATTATATTTAGGAGACTTCATTTGCTGGAGTTAGAAATTAAAAATTTTGGCAGTGCTCCTTTGAGGTAGTATCCAGAGTATGAGGGAATTGGTTTGCCAGATTCACTAAATCTGGAGTGAACATAATTTTCTGTTCCATCCTGGTCATTTTTACTAAAAGGAAAAGTTCCTTGTTCAGCCCATTAGTAAACATAAGAGTTACAATCCACTCACGTGGATGGAACCATGAAAGACTCAGAATTGGTAAAGCAATTCTGAGAGAAAAGAACAAAGCCAAAGTTACAACCCTCCCAGACTTCACACAATACTATAAAACTGCAATAATCAAAACAAAATGTTACTGGCACCACTACAGGGATATGCATCAATGAATCAGAATAGAGAGCCCAGAACTAAACCCACCTATGGTCAATTAATCTTCAACAAAGGAGGCAAGAATATACAATGGAGAAAAGACAGTTTCTTCAGCGAGCGGTGTTGGGAAAGCTGGACAGCCACATGTAACAATGAAGTTAGAACATTCCCTCATAGCATATACAAAAATAAACACAAAATGGCTTAAAGACTTACGAGAATACAGGCAAAACATTCTCTGAAAAAAAATTGCACCGGTGTTTTCTAGTGTCAGTCTTGCAAGGCAATAGATAACTACCTAATGAATTTCCAAAAAAGATCGATGATCCATCAGCATTAAGCAGTCATGAAGTATTTCATCAGTGACAGAGGGAAGAGAAATAGTCAGGTTAAGGTCATTAAAAGGTACAAGAGTTATGTGAAGGACAGTTAACCAACGTACTTCATCATAATTGAGGAAGCTGGCTGAGGAATGCTGAGTGTGATGGGAATTCAGGCGAGCTTCTTCTGTGTGTGTGTTGCTCAATCGAGTCCAACTCTTTGCAGCCCCACGGCCAATAGTCTGCCAGGCTCCTTTGCCCATAAAATTTTCCACAGAAGAATACTGATAGAGCCCCCATCTCTTGCATCTCCTGCATTGGCAGGAGAATTCTTTTTTTTTTTTCTTTTTTCAGCAGGCAGAGGCAGGTGAATTCTTTACAAGTAGCGATACCTGGGAAGCCCCCAGCTTCTGCTGCCTGAGCTGATGTGCTTAATTCCGTAATATCTAGAAACTAAGCAGATTTTGATTATATTTAGGAGACTTCATTTGCTGGAGTTAGAAATTAAAAATTTTGGCAGTGCTCCTTTGAGGTAGTATCCAGAGTATGAGGGAATTGGTTTGCCAGATTCACTAAATCTGGAGTGAACATAATTTTCTGTTCCATCCTGGTCATTTTTACTAAAAGGAAAAGTTCCTTGTTCAGCCCATTAGTAAACATAAGAGTTACAATCCACTCACGTGGATGGAACCATGAAAGACTCAGAATTGGTAAAGCAATTCTGAGAGAAAAGAACAAAGCCAAAGTTACAACCCTCCCAGACTTCACACAATACTATAAAACTGCAATAATCAAAACAAAATGTTACTGGCACCACTACAGGGATATGCATCAATGAATCAGAATAGAGAGCCCAGAACTAAACCCACCTATGGTCAATTAATCTTCAACAAAGGAGGCAAGAATATACAATGGAGAAAAGACAGTTTCTTCAGCGAGCGGTGTTGGGAAAGCTGGACAGCCACATGTAACAATGAAGTTAGAACATTCCCTCATAGCATATACAAAAATAAACACAAAATGGCTTAAAGACTTACGAGAATACAGGCAAAACATTCTCTGAAAAAAAATTGCACCGGTGTTTTCTAGTGTCAGTCTTGCAAGGCAATAGAAACAAAAGCAAAAATCTGCACAAATGGCACCTAATCAAACTTATAAGCTTTTTCACAGCAATGGAAACTACAAACAAAATTCAAAAAGAGAATGTATGGACTGGGAGAAAATATTTGCAGACAATGCAATCAACAAGGGTTTTATTTCCAAAATACAAAAACAGCTCATGTAGCTCAATAACAAAAAAAGAAACAGCCCAATAAAATAAAATGGGCAGAAGATCTAAAAGACATTTCACCAAAGAAGGCATACAGATGGACAATAGGCACATGTAAAGATGTTAAACATCATTAATTATTAGTGAAATGAAAACAAAACTACAATGAGGTGTCACTTCACACCAGTCAGAATGGCCACCCTTAAAAGGTTTACAAATATTAAATCTGGAGAGGGTGTGGGAAAAGGGGAATAAATAGAATTACCATATTATCCAGAAATCCCACTCTTGGGTATATATCTGGAAACACAAAAACTAATTTGAAAAGATACAAGCAGTCCAATGTTCCTAGCAGTACAATTTACAATAGCCAAAGTGTGAAAGCAACCTAAACATCCATCAGGAGATGAATGAATAAAGAAGATATGTCACACATATACATATAAATGGAATACTACTCAGTCGTAAAAAGAATGAAATGCCATTTGCAGCAATATGGATAGACCTAGAGATTATCATACTAAGTAAATTAAGTCAGAAAAAAAGCAAGTATCATATGATATCACTTGTATGTGGAATCTTAAGAAACAATACAAATGAATTTATTTACAAAACAGAAATAGACTCACAGACCTAGAAAACAAATTTATGGTCATCAAAGTGGAAAGGGCATAGGGGAGGGATAATCAGGAATAAAAAAATTTAAAAACTACTCAGATGGAATCAAGATTTGAAGGAAGATCAGAATTTCATTTTAAAATATTCTGAAGTCAATTGAAATATTCATGAACAGATTCATCAGATTTTTGTGTGCAAGTCTGAGTTTTGTTTCAATCAATAGGCTTTGGAAAAGCCTTAGGAATTGCTGAATGAAGTCATTCAGCAATTGTCTGAGACTGATCATATAGTAAGTTGGCAGACTGGCTTCTCAGTTGTAACTCTAGAGCTCTTTCAGGATTTTCCCAATTAGCAGTTTTCAGTCAATGCTGGTCCAGGCCTTTGCCAACAAGCATATAAACTAGCTAATATAAATCAGAGAAACCAAATTGATATATGTGAATAACTACAGTAAGCTCCTCAGCAAATCTGTGAAGACCTTCAGTCACTTTGGGAAAATCTTTGTCTCTGACCTGCAGTTTAGCTCTAGTCCAGAGAGTATAAGAAATTGAGGTTTTAGCCTCCAGATGCTCAGAATGCTTAATTTTAATGTGACAGGTTCTGACAAGTTCAGAGAAAAGGGGGAGTTAGGTGGAAGCACAGCTGGTGTAGAAGGGAAGGAGGAAGGTGGAGCTGAGGGAGACAAGATGCCACCAGAGGCAGAGCCTGAGACACAGAAGCCAAGGAAGAAGAGCCAGAGGCTTCTGGAGGCATTTTAGCTTTCTTTAATCATTTGTTTGCCTCAGTTAATCTAGTCTTATTTTCCAGTTTTAGACTTCTGATTTCAGAAAGCCTCAAAATACCCATTGAAAGAAGCCTTCCACTCATTTCTGAAAAGTTTTGAGCTACTGTAGTCCAACTTCATTATAAGGAAATTAAGTTTGGGAGTTTCAAGAGTTCCCCACAATTACCATGGATATTCTAGTTAGAAGTGCACAGAGGAAAGACCTTGGTTTTAAACATAAAATTGGCCAAAGTTTCTGTGGAGTGTACACCCTCAAAATACTGGGATAACTGGGATCTCATTTTCTAGATGATTTCCTCTGAGTAAAGTATAATTTCCAAAAAGTTTAAACAGTTTATAGCACAAACGGTTCAAATTCAAACAGCTTACAAACCCAGCCCAGCCCATTTTAAGGTGATAGATCATGGCCTAAGGAGCCAAGATAAAGGCCTTTTCTCGTCACTTCTCTCCTTTCTTTTGCCAGTCTCCAAACAACGGCCCTTCCAAAGGAATGGGCTGGAGGCTAAACCAGCAGTTTCATTTGAAGCGGCCCATTCCCAAAGAAATCGGGGGGAAGTCAACTTCAGCCAACTTCAGTTGAAACATTTTGATCTCAAGATCAGACCAAAGTGCTGAAAGAGTACTCAAAAAAAGTTCTTTAAAAAAATTCCAAATAAAGGCTGGAAAGCTCCAAATGTACAAAGGGATTGAGCTCAGGTCCAGGAGAAAAGGAAAACTCCTCTCCTTAGAAGAGTTCCAACTAATAAATGAAAATCTTCACTCAGTGTTCTCTACACCAGGAGGTCAGGAAACCATAGTTCAGGGAACAAATCTAGCTAACACCTGTTTTTACAAATAAATTAGAATACAGCCACCTCTTTGGTTTGTGTATTGTCTATGTCGGCCGCAATCATGCCACAAAGGCACAATTGGGTAGTTGCTGACAGAGACCATATGGCTACAAAGCCTAAAATACTTAAAACTAGGCCTTTACATACAATGTCAATTTTTGCTCTAAGCCAAGAAAATAATTGCTAATGAACTGCAGTTTCTAAACTATGAGGTTACCACAGGGAACTCAAAAGGACATCATAGAGCATTTTAAAATTTTGAGGAAAACACAGCAACATCTGTCAGATACCATGTGAACGAGCTTGAGGTAGGTACTGTACAGTTTCAGCATTAGGTCAAGTTAATTCTTTTGACTAACATCATATCTTTGCAAAATTGAGTTTTTAGCAGTTGCTATGATCTCAAGCAAAGTGTTGTACAAAATACAATGCGGGACAGTACATGAAGATAGTGAAGTACCATCTGATTTCCAGATTTGAGAAGTTACACGTTGTCTAATACGTGTACACACCCAATTAGTAAGCAATTGTGGTTCTTTAAGAAGGAAATAAAATAGTTTTCTTTCCATTAACATATCTATTTAAACTGCTACTAAGTTGTCTGGGCATAGACACATACTAACCTGTTTGAACCTTAGTAAATAGTAACTAAGGACACTGAGGAAAATACTTAACTTCAAAACACACCGGTCTCCTTAAAGGCCTTTTCGTCACTTCTCTCATTTCTTTTGCCAGTCTCCAAACAACGGCCCTTCCAAAGGAATGGACTGGAGGCTAAACCAGCAGTTTCATTTGAAGCGGCCCATTCCCAAAGAAATCGGGGGGGAAGTCAACTTCAGCCAACTTCAGTTGAAACATTTTGATCTCAAGATCAGACCAAAGTGCTGAAAGAGTACTCAAAAAAAGTTCTTTAAAAAAATTCCAAATAAAGGCTGGAAAGCTCCAAATGTACAAAGGGATTGAGCTCAGGTCCAGGAGAAAAGGAAAACTCCTCTCCTTAGAAGAGTTCCAACTAATAAATTAAAATCTTCACTCAGTGTTCTCTACACCAGGAGGTCAGGAAACCATAGTTCAGGGAACAAATCTAGCTAACACCTGTTTTTACAAATAAATTAGAATACAGCCACCTCTTTGGTTTGTGTATTGTCTATGTCGGCCGCAATCATGCCACAAAGGCACAATTGGGTAGTTGCTGACAGAGACCATATGGCTACAAAGCCTAAAATACTTAAAACTAGGCCTTTACATACAATGTCAATTTTTGCTCTAAGCCAAGAAAATAATTGCTAATGAACTGCAGTTTCTAAACTATGAGGTTACCACAGGGAACTCAAAAGGACATCATAGAGCATTTTAAAATTTTGAGGAAAACACAGCAACATCTGTCAGATACCATGTGAACGAGCTTGAGGTAGGTACTGTACAGTTTCAGCATTAGGTCAAGTTAATTCTTTTGACTAACATCATATCTTTGCAAAATTGAGTTTTTAGCAGTTGCTATGATCTCAAGCAAAGTGTTGTACAAAATACAATGCGGGACAGTACATGAAGATAGTGAAGTACCATCTGATTTCCAGATTTGAGAAGTTACACGTTGTCTAATACGTGTACACACCCAATTAGTAAGCAATTGTGGTTCTTTAAGAAGGAAATAAAATAGTTTTCTTTCCATTAACATATCTATTTAAACTGCTACTAAGTTGTCTGGGCATAGACACATACTAACCTGTTTGAACCTTAGTAAATAGTAACTAAGGACACTGAGGAAAATTTACTTAGACTTTAAGGGTGACATGAATCTCTGAGCTAGTAGATGATCATCAGTGGCTACTGATTCCCCATGAATGGTGAAAAGCTAAAGGGAAACTTCGAAAAAGAAAATATTTGCCCCCACTGAATAGTTTAATATTATAAATGAAAGACTTCCACAAATGTGTTTCCTAATATCATAGGAAGTACATAATACCGCTTAAAAAGCTAGATCTTAAAAATCAAGCTTAAATATGATCAAACTTCTAGATTTGTGTGTGTGAAGAATAATTGGCTTTATTCAACTTCTGAATCTCATCAGCATGCCATCTACCAAGTGAAAGTTTTTTATGGGTAGTAGGAAAGTGGGGGGCAAGGAAGTTATTAGCAAAAGAAATGAAAGGATTGTTTTAGGCCAGGACATCTTTTAAGGGGAGGGAATTTAAACCATAGAAAAGAATTCAGTGAGAAACAAAGTGATAGTGAGAAGTGAATTTATTGAAATTCAGAGAAAAGCACCCTCCACAGACTGAATGTGGGCCATGCAGAAGCCTCAAGCTTCTAGAGTTAACTGTCATTGTTATTCAGTTGCTAAGTCATGTCTGATTCTTTGTGACCCTCTGGACTGCAGCATGCCAGGTTCCTCTGTCCTCCACTATATCCTGGAGTTAGCTCAAACTAACGCCCATTGAGAGGTGATGCTATCTATCTCATCCTCTACTGCCCCCTTCTTTTGCTGTCCATCTTTCCCAGCATCAGGGTCTTTTTCAATGAGACTTAACTACCAGTCAACTAATTCTATAAGGTATGTATTCTTTGTTACTTGACCACTCTGTTCTATTAGCTTGGTAATCAGCTAGAGATTTAACAGAGATGTCTTCATAAAATGCCTAGAAGCAAAAAATAAAAAATAATCAAGATTCAAGAAACTCTCCCAGTGCTTGCTCATTAGCTGTGTGTTGGACACTCCTTCAATGCTTAGCTAGATACTTTACAGTTCTACAGTGGTTTTCACTTCCTGCTTGCACCAACTCTAAAGGTCAACCAGAAGTGAGAGCTTAAGAGTCTTCTCAGGTCTTTTCTGAGCATGTGTCCAGACCAAGGCAGGCATGCAGCCGTCTGGATGCCCCAGAAAAAAAGAGGAAGCTATTCAAAACCCTTATTCTCCAAGTATCTGTTTCCCAGTCTCTTCCTTCCTAAGTTTTCGACCTGCTTATTGTTTGTCTCAGCTGTAACACAGTACTCTGGTGGCAGTGGCTAATACATTTGCTTTAAATCCTTTTAACAAACTGCCTGGGAAGCTGCCTCAGTCCTGGGGAGGCTCCAGGACAGCCTTGAGTCAAACTAGGGAACCATCAGATAGGTCAAAGCACACAATTACAACTCTTTTTTTTTTTTTTTTGCCCTCACAGCACTGTTTGTGGGATCTTAGCTCTTCTACCATGATTGAACCAGGGCCTTCAGCAGTGAAAGCAGGGATTCCTTACCACTGGCCCGCCATAGAATTCCCACAACTCCTTTAGAATAAAGTCCATATCGCCCCTTCTGTTACCACCAACCTACACCAGGGATGTGGGCTGCTGTTTTCAAGGTCACTACGAAGCCGGAGATGATCACAGAGCTCTCTTGCCAAAATGCAGTAGTCTGTCCTTAAGTGTTCTCCTGGTTGTTGTAATTTTTTTTTATTAGATTCCAGAGTTCTGCAAAAAGTTGATTCTGACAGTTTTGCAAGCTTATTCGTTGCTTTTGTGGGAGGGACAATTTTCAAGTTCCCTATTCAGCCATCTTTGCTGGTATCATTTCATACCATTTCCTTTCACACTTTTCAGTCTTGCCTAAAACTATTTTCTCAGTCTGAAAAGCAGAGAAAGAAGAAAATTTTTGCTATCACTGTAGTTATCAAAAGAAAACATACTGTTGATCTGAAGGATGTGCTGTTTGCCTAAAAAGAAGTTGAAAAAAATTTTAAATAAGGATACCATTAGCAAAATAACTTTTATCTACCTTAAAGGCAAGGAAGGCAAGGTAATCCACTTTAGTATTCTTGCCTAGAGGATCTTGTGGTCAGAGGAGCCTGGTGGACTACAGTCCTTAGGGTTGCAAAGAGTTGGACACAACTGAAGCAACTTAGCATGCACCTTAAAGGCAATATTCATCACATCACCTGCCTTGTATTTGTCAAACCCTCAATACCAGAGGCAGTGTCTGAGAGCACAGCTTTGGAATAAGACCTCCGCTTGAATTCCAGTTCTTCTGCCACTTGATAGTTGTTTGGTCTTGGGTAACATACTTAAATTCTTTAGAACAGTTTCCTTATTTGTAAAATAGGGGTAATATACACTTTTAGAACCATGACAAAAACTTAAAGAGATACAGCTTGTAAGAGCACAGTGGATAAAAATCCACCTGTCAAGGCAGGAGACACAGGTTCAGTCCCTGGTCAGGGAAAACTCTATGTGCTGCAGAACAACTAAGCCTGTGAGCTGCAACTACTGAGCTGAGAGGCGCAAATGCTGAAGCCGGGACACCTAGAGCCTGTGCTCCACAACAAGAGAAGCCACCACAATGAGAAGCCTGTGCAAAGAAGAGTAGCACAAAGAGTACCTTTCTCTCCTGAACTAGAGAAAGCCCACACAGCAACAACGACCCAGCACAGACAAAATAAATAAATAAATAAAAATAAATGTTTAAAAGAAGTATTGCACGCAAAATGCCTGGCACTCAATAATAGATATTTGTTAAATTTGGGTTATGTCACTTTCCATTAACACATTACATTCTTGGATTTTTCCTGGTTGTTTTTAAAAAAAAAAAAAAAAGTCACCAGAGTCCTATGTAAAGAAGAGCTTATGCATCACCATATAATTTTCAGGAGATTTACTTTAAGCTGACTTTTTATAACAAGCATACTAATTTTACTTAGTTGTAAGTTTATTTGGGGTGGCTGTGGGAGAAACTGTTAGGCACGAAGAGGGTGCTTAAAATCCTGGCAAAGCCCCTCTTTCAGGCTAGTGAGCAATATGTCAACACGTAAAAAAACAAACCTAAGTGTCTAGACAAGAAGGAAAACAGCCAAACCAACATATTTTTAAACCAGTTTCCCTGGTGTCCACAGGGTTTAAGCACGTGTTGAGAGTATAGAGCATCAGTCAGAACAGCCTGAGATGAGAGACAGATAATGGGAAGTTAGCCCTAGATGGAAATGTCACATGAGCCCTTTCTCAGATGGCCTCCAGGATGGTAAGGACTGCCGAAGTTCGCGTCCCTCCTCTTAAACGCCTTAAGGGCATCAGACAAGGTACTTACTCCCGCGCAGATTCGAGCACCTGGGCAGTCACTCCTTCTGAAGCTAAGGCGGGAGGGCTGAGCTCTGCGGCAGGAGGCGGGTTAGCTGTCGCAGAGCCCTCTGGGAGTTGTAGTCCTCGGCGGCGGGAGGTTTGACTGCGGCAGCCGGCGTGGTGCTCTCAGAACTCCATCCCCCGCCGGCCCCCGCGACCCAGGCCATTGCATTTTCCTGTCGGGAGACTAGAAGCCTCTCTGCAGCTTGCTGAGAAGATTAGGGAAGGGGAATCTTCCTTTTTGCCGATCGCTTTTAGAGTCTGGGCTTGGCCTGCTCAGGGAGAGCACGTTCCGGGTTTTGCAAACTCACCTTCGGGGAGGGAGCGGAGGGAAAAGGGAGGAAGCCACTTGAGCGACTGACCTTGCCTCGGAACCGGCTGTCACCCGGGAAAGTTCTTTAGCGAAGCGCTTCTCGCCGGAGCTGTGAGGCCGAAGCTGGGGCCCGAGGAGTCAGGTCCGGAGGAGCGGTGCGCGCTCCTTCAGGGCTCGCGTGCGAGCAAATCAGGGACTCCGTCCGGCTAAGAGAACTCCAGGGACTGCGGGAGTCGTTGTCTGCCGGAGCCTTAGGGAAAAGGCACGGTTACAGTGGCTGAACACCCAGGTGAGAGGGGGAGGCGAAGAATTGGGAGAATTGCGTGAGTGGGAGCGCCCTTGTCTGTTTCGAGTAAGAGAGAGCTAGAGAGGGGGGGTGGGGAGGAAACCCTTTTTGGGGCCTGGGGCTAGGACAGCAGATGGGTGGGTGAGGGCCGAGACCAGTAAGCCCTCGCCACTCTTCTTCCCCTGCTCCCCGCTTGATTGTGAGAGTCAGTGCCCTGACAGTAGATGGCTTGACATCTTCCTGTCTTAGAATAATAGACTTCCCCCACCTCACGCCGCCGCCAGACCTGGAAGGGATCTTTGAGAGATGCTATCAAGCGCATTCTCTCGCTTTCCAGACACGGAAACTTATGTCCACCGAGTGAAAAAACTGACTCGCTCACCACCAAACAACCAGTTATTGACCGATGAGAAAATTTTGATCCAAGCCCACACCATCAGCAGGTGCCTCAAGGGGGCACCCCCAGCCTTAAGGGCATCAGACAAGGTACTTACTCCCGCGCAGATTCGAGCACCTGGGCAGTCACTCCTTCTGAAACTAAGGCGGGAGGGCTGAGCTCTGCGGCAGGAGGCGGGTTAGCTGTCGCAGAGCCCTCTGGGAGTTGTAGTCCTCGGCGGCGGGAGGTTTGACTGCGGCAGCCGGCGTGGTGCTCTCAGAACTCCATCCCCCGCCGGCCCCCGCGACCCAGGCCATTGCATTTTCCTGTCGGGAGACTAGAAGCCTCTCTGCAGCTTGCTGAGAAGATTAGGGAAGGGGAATCTTCCTTTTTGCCGATCGCTTTTAGAGTCTGGGCTTGGCCTGCTCAGGGAGAGCACGTTCCGGGTTTTGCAAACTCACCTTCGGGGAGGGAGCGGGGGGAAAAAGGGAGGAAGCCACTTGAGCGACTGACCTTGCCTCGGAACCGGCTGTCACCCGGGAAAGTTCTTTAGCGAAGCGCTTCTCGCCGGAGCTGTGAGGCCGAAGCTGGGGCCCGAGGAGTCAGGTCCGGAGGAGCGGTGCGCGCTCCTTCAGGGCTCGCGTGCGAGCAAATCAGGGACTCCGTCCGGCTAAGAGAACTCCAGGGACTGCGGGAGTCGTTGTCTGCCGGAGCCTTAGGGAAAAGGCACGGTTACAGTGGCTGAACACCCAGGTGAGAGGGGGAGGCGAAGAATTGGGAGAATTGCGTGAGTGGGAGCGCCCTTGTCTGTTTCGAGTAAGAGAGAGCTAGAGAGGGGAGGTGGGGAGGAAACCCTTTTGGTGCCTGGGGCTAGGACAGCAGATGGGTGGGTGAGGGCCGAGACCAGTAAGCCCTCGCCACTCTTCTTCCCCTGCTCCCCGCTTGATTGTGAGAGTCAGTGCCCTGACAGTAGATGGCTTGACATCTTCCTGTCTTAGAATAATAGACTTCCCCCACCTCACGCCGCCGCCAGACCTGGAAGGGATCTTTGAGAGATGCTATCAAGCGCATTCTCTCGCTTTCCAGACACGGAAACTTATGTCCACCGAGTGAAAAAACTGACTCGCTCACCACCAAACAACCAGTTATTGACCGATGAGACTGAAAACTAATTTTCATGACTCTCAAGCGGTGCCTTAATCTAGTGCTGCGATCAGCAGGTGACCAAACTCTAACCTATTCCCTTCCTTTCTTTTTTTTACTGCTGTCATATGCTAGGTAACCAGGCAACCCCTGAAGGGAAAGGCTTTAAACTTTTCAGTGCGTGCTGCTAAGACGCTTCAGTCATGGCTGATTCTTTGCAACCCTGTGGACCACAGCCGGCCAGGCTCCTCTGTCCATGGGATTCTCCAGGCAAGAATAGGGGAGTGGGTTGCCAGGCCCTCCTCCAGGGAGTCTTACCCACCAGACCCAAGGATCAAACCAGCATCTCCTATGTCTCCTGCATTGGCAGATGGATTCTTTTTTTTTTTTTTTAAACTGTGGTCTTTTTATTTTGGGGGGGCGGGTTGGGGAGGGAGGGGGTCAGGAGGGCCACTTCTATTGGTCTTTCATTTCTCTATTTTCATCCATTTTTGTTCTTTGGCTCGTGTGGGCCTCCCAGCGCGGTGGCCGCTGTTGTCGCAAAGCACCGGCTCCGGGCGCATGTGCTCCATAGTGCTGGCTCGTAATTGGACACATCGGTCCAGCCCGCTCCGCGGCACGTGGGATCTTCCCAGGCCAGGGATCGAACCGGCGCCCCTTGCACTGCAAGGCGGTGTCCTTACCCACTGGACCACCAGGGAAGCCCGCAGATGGATTCTTTACCACTAGGACCGCCTGGGAAGCCCTTAAACTTTTCAGTAGGTCAAAGAAACTTTGTTTTAACTTGGACAAAAATCTCCTTGCCTCTCAAACGACTATAAACTTCCTATTAAGATGGCAGGTCAGTAGCAAACTAAAATATCACCTATAGGTTCTTTGCATCAAAGAAAATAAAGGTCACCTTTCCTTTCCCACTATATGCCACTAGAACTCTGAGAACATTTAGCCTTAGATTTCTTCTCTGAGTCTTAAAGGATGCATATCTCAGTTATGTAAAAGTAGTGTACTGTTTATTATGATTCTCATAATACCCTAAATAGTTAAAAGTAGTGCGTAAATGATATAGGAGAATGGGAATATCTGAATTATATGTTAAAATAATTTTTTTAAAAAGGGGGTATGACCATGAAAGTAAATCATTAAAAGGTTAAAATTTTCTATCAGACCAGCACTTTATAATACACTTAAATTTCAGTTCTTTCCTAGTATTCCTCCTTTCTTCCTGTGTAAACATAACTCTAGAGCATTTATTTATAGTGTTCCTGGTGTGGGAGAAGAGGTTCTTTGGTGCTATTGTGTTGTTTTGACTGGTAATTTTTTTTTTAATACTTTTTTCTCTTTTTTTTTGGCCACTTCTATTGGTCTTTCATCTATTCATTTTCATCCATCTTTGTTCTTTAGCCTGTGTGGTTTGTGGTTTGTTCTGGAGGTTTCTTTTATTTTTTTTAAATGTATTTATTTACTTATGGCTGTGCTAGGTCTTCATTGCTGTGCGGGCTTTTCTGTAGGTGTGGAAAACAGGGGCTGCTGTCTAGTTGCGATGCTCAGGCTTCTCATTGTGGTGGCTTCTCTCGTTGAAGAGCACAGGCTCTAGGGCACACATGCTTTAGTAGCTGCACTTGGCTCAGTATTAGTAGCTCTCAGGCTTTAGCACAGAGGTTCTATAGTTGTGGCTCATGGACTTAGTTGCCCAGTGGCATGTTGGTCTTCCTAGACCAGGGGTTGAACCTGTGTCTTCTGCATTGGCAGGTGAACTCTTTACCACTGAGCCACCAAGGAAAGCCCTGTGATGGAGATTTCTTGCTGGACCAAGTTCCGTGGTCAGTTCAAGTTGCTAGTAATCAAGACACTGACTGAGAATAATCAATGTTGTACCATGAGGGAGATAGCCAACATACTCAAAATATCCAAATCTGGCATTGAAAATCATTTGCACCAGCCTGGTTATGTTAATCACTTTGATTTTGGGGTTCCATATAAGTTCAGCAAAAAAAAACCCAGCATATTTCTGCATTCAATTCTCTACTTAAACATAATGAAAACATTCTGATTTTAAAACAAATTGTGATGGGCAATGAAAATTGGATACTGTACAGTGATGTGGAATGGAAGAGATCATGGGGCAAGCAAAACAAAACACCACCAACCACAGCAAAGGTCAATCTTTATTCAGAGAAGGTGATGTGTATGTGGTGGGACTAAAAGGGAGGCCTCTATTATGAGCTCCTTCTGGAAAACCGAACTTCATTTCAACAGGTACTGCTCCCCATTCAACCAACCAAAAGGAGCACTCAACAAAAAGAGTCTGAAATTAGTCAACAGAAAACACATAATCTTTCATCAGGATAATGCAAGAGTGCACATTTCTCTATATGCTCAAGTCACATCTGACTTTTGGCAACCCGCCAGGCTCCTCTGTCCATGGGATTCTCCAAGCAAAAATATTGGAGTGGTTTGCCATATTTCTTTGATGACCAGGCAAAAACTTACAACTTGGCTGGGGAGTTCTGACTCATCTGCTGTATTCACCAGACATTGTACCTTCAGATTTCCATTTATTTTGATTTTTACAAACTTCTCTTAATGGAAAAAATTTCAATTCTCTGGAAGATTGTATGTAAGAAGCACCTAGAACTTCTTTGCTCAAAAAGATTAAGCGTTTTGGGAAGATGGGATTATGAAGTTGCCTGAAAAATGGCAGAAGATAGTGGAACAAAACGATGAATGTTGTTGTTCAGTCACCAAGTTGTGTCCGACTCTGTGTTGCCATGGACAGCAGCACGCCAGGCTTCCCTGTCCTTCACTGTCTCCCACAGTTTGCTCAAACTCACATCCATTGAGTCAGTGATGCCATCCGATCATCTTATCCTCTGTCGCTCCTTCTCTTGCCCTCAATCTTTCCCAGCATCAGGGTCTTTTCCCATGAGTAGGTTCTTCACATCAGGTGGCCAAATATCAGATCACATACCTTTTAAGTGGATTCTAAGAAGTGATACAAATGAACTTATTTACAAAACAGAAAAAGAGTCACAGACTTAGAAAACATGGTTGCAGTGGGGAAGGAATAGTTAAGGACTTTGGGAAAGTCATGTATACACAGCTATGTTTAAAATGGATAACTGACAAAAATCTATTGTATAGCACATGGAACTCTGCTCAATGTTATGTGGAATGGAAGAGATCATGGGGCAAGCAAAACAAAACACCACCAACCACAGCAAAGGTCAATCTTTATTCAGAGAAGGTGATGTGTATGTGGTGGGACTAAAAGGGAGGCCTCTATTATGAGCTCCTTCTGGAAAACCGAACTTCATTTCAACAGGTACTGCTCCCCATTCAACCAACCAAAAGGAGCACTCAACAAAAAGAGTCTGAAATTAGTCAACAGAAAACACATAATCTTTCATCAGGATAATGCAAGAGTGCACATTTCTCTATATGCTCAAGTCACATCTGACTTTTGGCAACCCGCCAGGCTCCTCTGTCCATGGGATTCTCCAAGCAAAAATATTGGAGTGGTTTGCCATATTTCTTTGATGACCAGGCAAAAACTTACAACTTGGCTGGGGAGTTCTGACTCATCTGCTGTATTCACCAGACATTGTACCTTCAGATTTCCATTTATTTTGATTTTTACAAACTTCTCTTAATGGAAAAAAATTCAATTCTTTTGAACATTGTATGTAAAAAGCACCTAGAACTTCTTTGCTCAAAAAGATTAAGCGTTTTGGGAAGATGGGATTATGAAGTTGCCTGAAAAATGGCAGAAGATAGTGGAACAAAACGATGAATGTTGTTGTTCAGTCACCAAGTTGTGTCCGACTCTGTGTTGCCATGGACAGCAGCACGCCAGGCTTCCCTGTCCTTCACTGTCTCCCACAGTTTGCTCAAACTCACATCCATTGAGTCAGTGATGCCATCCGATCATCTTATCCTCTGTCGCTCCTTCTCTTGCCCTCAATCTTTCCCAGCATCAGGGTCTTTTCCCATGAGTAGGTTCTTCACATCAGGTGGCCAAATATCAGATCACATACCTTTTAAGTGGATTCTAAGAAGTGATACAAATGAACTTATTTACAAAACAGAAAAAGAGTCACAGACTTAGAAAACATGGTTGCAGTGGGGAAGGAATAGTTAAGGACTTTGGGAAAGTCATGTATACACAGCTATGTTTAAAATGGATAACTGACAAAAATCTATTGTATAGCACATGGAACTCTGCTCAATGTTATGTGCTAGACTGGATGGGAGGGGAGTTTGGAGGAGAATGGATACATGTATATGTATGGCTGAGTCCTTTCACTGTTCACTTGAAACTATGACAATGTTGTTAATTGACTGTACCCCTATACAAAATGTTTTTTATGTTAAAAAAAATAAATAAAAAATTAAAGCAACAACAAGAACAAAAAAAGAAATTAGAGACCTTTCTTCTGTTTTCCAGTAAGTGATGCTATAGTACAATATTTTGGTTTCACTTACCTGAGCAACATGTGGTTATATCTGAGTCTTCACTCTCCATCTTTCATCACCTCTGTTAGCAGTGGGCCCTCATTATTGCTTCTTGTGCCTCCAGGGTACTCAGTGCCTTGCTTCTTCTACAGCTTGGATGGTGGTCTCTTCCCTCACATCCAGGGTCTCCTGAGTTACAAACTCTGACATTACAGAGGGAGGAAGAAGTGAGGGAAGAAGAGCTGGGATTGCGGGGCACCTTTGCTGTGTTCAGTGTTCTGAGGTTTCTGTCTCTGCCTCTGTGTACACGGGGGCTGCTAAGACAGGAGTTGTGTGCCCCACCTCCCAGGCTGCTACGCAGTTCTCTGGGCTGCAGGCTCAGCTGCTGGAGCTGGAGAGCTTGGATTGCAGGCACCACCATTGCGCTTTTCTTGGTTTCTTCCTCCCTCAATTTCCCCCTCCTCTGTGTTCTAGTCCACTCACTCTTAGACATACAGATGTGTGGAATTCTCCAGCATCCCAGTGTGTTGGGCAGAGGCACCTTTGTTGTGTTATGGATGTTTTACTGGTTGTAGGTTGAAGGGAAAGATAAAGGTAGCTTTTATTCTACCTTGTTGTAGCGTCCTTTCTTCAACTATTAAATGCATCCTTTAAACTTTAAATTTTGGCGATTACGTTTTGTTTGATTATTTTTTTCTTTGTTATTATTTATCTGGGCCTAAGCATTCAGTCGGGTCCTTTTCAAACATGCTGTTACTTTTTGAAAATGTCCACTTTTTTCCTTTATTTGTTTAAAGGTAGAAAGCATAATTGTTTTATAACCTTATTCTAATAATCTTTGTGGTTGAAGCCTTTGTGGAGCTAATTCTGCTGTTTCTCCTGGTTCTCATTAATAGTTCTTTGGCTTTTTATATGCTGGTTTATTTTTAACTGTGTACTATTGGTTGTTCTTGAAAAATTGTTTGCAAGTCTTTTTTGAGGCCTAGAGTCTGTATCCTCAAAGAAAAGATTTACATTTTCTTCAGCCAGTTACCTATAAGCCCGTTACATAAGTAACCTGGAATTATGTTCACAGCTTTCTTCTGTTTTCCAGTAAGTGATGCTATAGTACAATATTTTGGTTTCACTTACCTGAGCAACATGTGGTTATATCTGAGTCTTCACTCTCCATCTTTCATCACCTCTGTTAGCAGTGGGCCCTCATTATTGCTTCTTGTGCCTCCAGGGTACTCAGTGCCTTGCTTCTTCTACAGCTTGGATGGTGGTCTCTTCCCTCACATCCAGGGTCTCCTGAGTTACAAACTCTGACATTACAGAGGGAGGAAGAAGTGAGGGAAGAAGAGCTGGGATTGCGGGGCACCTTTGCTGTGTTCAGTGTTCTGAGGTTTCTGTCTCTGCCTCTGTGTACACGGGGGCTGCTAAGACAGGAGTTGTGTGCCCCACCTCCCAGGCTGCTACGCAGTTCTCTGGGCTGCAGGCTCAGCTGCTGGAGCTGGAGAGCTTGGATTGCAGGCACCACCATTGCGCTTTTCTTGGTTTCTTCCTCCCTCAATTTCCCCCTCCTCTGTGTTCTAGTCCACTCACTCTTAGACATACAGATGTGTGGAATTCTCCAGCATCCCAGTGTGTTGGGCAGAGGCACCTTTGTTGTGTTATGGATGTTTTACTGGTTGTAGGTTGAAGGGAAAGATAAAGGTAGCTTTTATTCTACCTTGTTGTAGCGTCCTTTCTTCAACTATTAAATGCATCCTTTAAACTTTAAATTTTGGCGATTACGTTTTGTTTGATTATTTTTTTCTTTGTTATTATTTATCTGGGCCTAAGCATTCAGTCGGGTCCTTTTCAAACATGCTGTTACTTTTTGAAAATGTCCACTTTTTTCCTTTATTTGTTTAAAGGTAGAAAGCATAATTGTTTTATAACCTTATTCTAATAATCTTTGTGGTTGAAGCCTTTGTGGAGCTAATTCTGCTGTTTCTCCTGGTTCTCATTAATAGTTCTTTGGCTTTTTATATGCTGGTTTATTTTTAACTGTGTACTATTGGTTGTTCTTGAAAAATTGTTTGCAAGTCTTTTTTGAGGCCTAGAGTCTGTATCCTCAAAGAAAAGATTTACATTTTCTTCAGCCAGTTACCTATAAGCCCCGTTACGCAAGTAACCTGGAATTATGTTCACAGCTTTCAGTGTTCTTTGATCACCTTGCAAATCCACGAGATACAGTCTGTGGTATATAATATTCACCTCACACCTCTGTGTGTGTGTATTCCCTCTACACACACACACAGGCTGTGGTCATTATCAAGAAAATTTTGTTTGTGTTTCTCTTGTGATGAGGTGAGGCACTTTTACTTCCTATTAACTCCTAATCTAATGGTGAAGCTCTCTGTAGTCCCAGCTGTATGCGATGTATGGAGAGGGGGTGATTTCTTACTACTATCATTCCTTACTTTGGATGAATTTGGGGGTTTGTCTTTTATTTCCCTACTATTTCTCAAGATCTTGAAAAATAGACACAGCAAATACCCTCAGAGCAGAAGCAACTTCTTTGAGCCACTTACTTTCTAGGTTCCTTAAATTCACCTACAAATGTCCTGCGTTTCTTATTTTCAAAAAAAAAATCTTTTTTAATTTTATTCAGTATTTTCAGTTGTTTTCTACAGGAAAGTGAGTCCAAATAGTCTAATATAAGTTGTTTTCTACAGGAAAGTGAGTCCAAATAGTCTGATATATTTTATTATTGGAAACGGATTGCCTTGCCTTTTTTTTTATTAAGCTGAAAACTAAGCAGTAGTTCCATTTCAGTTTAGCAAGTTTCTGATAATATAAATATTTTAGGTTTATATCTCATTAATATATTTTCAGCAAATTCCTGTTTTTTTTGATTTCTTGTGCATGTAAAAGTATTACCTGTTAACAGTAAAATAATTCTTAAGCTAAACTTTAAATTATTTCTCTTTTCTGATTTATTGTAGGACTGAATTTTTCAGTGCTTAGAATCCAAAAAAGTGACAAATATGGATAGTGATTCTAGGCATCTTCTAATCCCTGAGGTAGATCATGAAATAAATCCTGGACCTATGAATATCCAGTTTGATTCATCAGATATAAGATCCAAAAGGTAAGTGTTTAAAATAAAATATTGATTTCATTTAAGGTTTTGAATTATTAATATATAACTAAAACCTCATAGAGATTTGATTATAAAATATCTAATTTCTTATAGGATCTGTATATTTATATGTAAAAGAGAATATATATGAATTTATTTTCTCACTTATATTTGACTTTTTAGACTAAACTCTGTATCTTTGTCAGGGGTGGCTCAGTTTTATGAAGTAAGATGCATGTAATTCGTTTAACAAAATACATATTACTATCTGATTTGTGTAAGGTATTAGGCAAAGTAGGGCTTCCCCAGTGGCTCGTTGTTAAGGAATCCACTTGCTGATATAGGAAATGTAGGTTTGATCCCTGGGTGGGGAAGATCCCCTGGAGGAGGAAATGGCAACCCACTCCAGTATTCTTCCCTGGGAAATCCCATTGACAGAGGAACCTGTCCCCACAGGCTACAGTCCATAGGGCCACAAAGGTGGACATAACTGGGCAACTGAGCACAAGTATGGGAAAGTGCTGGAGATAGAACAGTAAAGGTAATTTATAATCCTTAACCTTCTTTGAGCTTAAATTCCAACAGATAGTTTAAGATAGAGTTTAACATTTATTTCATTCCATACCTTGAAAATCCCAAAGAATCTACTGAAAAGTTATTGTAAATAGCAATTTATAATAAGTTTATAAAAAACAATTTAGTAATGTGGTTATTTACAAAATAGACAAAATCAATAGCATTCTAGGGAGAAAATGTAATGGAGAAAAAGGTAAAATACATAGGAATAGACTTAAGAATGTGTAAAATCTGTATGAGAGAAATTTTAAAATACTACTGAGGGACCTAAAATAACGTGTTTATTCAAATCTGAAATGCTGATTAAATGCTTATTTTTAAAATATATTTTAAAAATATAATACTAACATAAACTGCTGCATATAACCCTGATGCAACAATTTCTTAGAATTTTATTTTTGTATTTACTAGTATTCTTGTGCAATTACAAAACTGAAAACATAAACAAAATATATCAGTTAAGATAATCACAGATCTGATTCTTCACATACAATCTGATTTTTCGGAATCACTTTCTGACTTGCATGTGTGCATGCTAAGTCACTTTAGTTGTGTCCAACTCTTTGCAACCCTATGGACTGTAGCCTCCAGGTTCCTCTGTCGGTGGGATTCTCATCAAAAGCCAGTGTTTTTGTTTCTGGTACAAAATTGTCCTTAGTACCATTAAGAGCATTGGTAGTGTGGCATTTCTTGAAACAGTTTTCTTCCTAATCACTGACACTTTTGAATTTTGATGCTTGCACTTTCCTGATCTTACCAGAAGGTGTCACAGGCCGCTTTCTAACAGCACTGTGTCTCATATTTCTTCCTTAAATGGTTCCTAAATGGTTTGATTATTGAAATTACCGGTGACAGTTACCTGTCCCACCACCAGGCGCATAAGGAAATGTAGGTTTGATCCCTGGGTGGGGAAGATCCCCTGGAGGAGGAAATGGCAACCCACTCCAGTATTCTTCCCTGGGAAATCCCATTGACAGAGGAACCTGTCCCCACAGGCTACAGTCCATAGGGCCACAAAGGTGGACATAACTGGGCAACTGAGCACAAGTATGGGAAAGTGCTGGAGATAGAACAGTAAAGGTAATTTATAATCCTTAACCTTCTTTGAGCTTAAATTCCAACAGATAGTTTAAGATAGAGTTTAACATTTATTTCATTCCATACCTTGAAAATCCCAAAGAATCTACTGAAAAGTTATTGTAAATAGCAATTTATAATAAGTTTATAAAAAACAATTTAGTAATGTGGTTATTTACAAAATAGACAAAATCAATAGCATTCTAGGGAGAAAATGTAATGGAGAAAAAGGTAAAATACATAGGAATAGACTTAAGAATGTGTAAAATCTGTATGAGAGAAATTTTAAAATACTACTGAGGGACCTAATAACGTGTTTATTCAAATCTGAAATGCTGATTAAATGCTTATTTTTAATATATATTTTAAAAATATAATACTAACATAAACTGCTGCATATAACCCTGATGCAACAATTTCTTAGAATTTTATTTTTGTATTTACTAGTATTCTTGTGCAATTACAAAACTGAAAACATAAACAAAATATATCAGTTAAGATAATCACAGATCTGATTCTTCACATACAATCTGATTTTTCGGAATCACTTTCTGACTTGCATGTGTGCATGCTAAGTCACTTTAGTTGTGTCCAACTCTTTGCAACCCTATGGACTGTAGCCTCCAGGTTCCTCTGTCGGTGGGATTCTCATCAAAAGCCAGTGTTTTTGTTTCTGGTACAAAATTGTCCTTAGTACCATTAAGAGCATTGGTAGTGTGGCATTTCTTGAAACAGTTTTCTTCCTAATCACTGACACTTTTGAATTTTGATGCTTGCACTTTCCTGATCTTACCAGAAGGTGTCACAGGCCGCTTTCTAACAGCACTGTGTCTCATATTTCTTCCTTAAATGGTTCCTAAATGGTTTGATTATTGAAATTACCGGTGACAGTTACCTGTCCCACCACCAGGCGCAGTTACTTACAGTAGTTAAAAGATGTCCTAGATGATTAGATGCATCCATATTTTAGAAGGGGTTAGATGTGTATATTAAAGTTAGTGAGATGTAACAAAAAGGGATATTCTGTTCTCAGTAGAGAAGACTCTAAAATAAAATGTTATGCTCTTTAAATGTCAACTCACAAAATTAATATGATCTGTCCTTCACCAAAAAAAAAAAAAAAACAACCAGCAACCAGTTCTAAAGTTTACATGGCCTGGCAGTTTCACTTCTAAGCATTAATTTGCAATGTCAAAAGTATATATACAGGGCTTCCCCTGGTGGTCCAGTGGGTAAGGACACCGCCTTGCAGTGCAAGGGGCGCCTCTTCGATCCCTGGCCTGGGAAGATCCCACGTGCCTCAGAGCGGCTGGACTGATGTGTCCAATTACCGAGCCGGAGCTCTGGGGTGCATGCGCCCAGAGCCGGTGCTCTGCAACAACAGAGGCCACTGCGATGGGAGGCCCACAGGAGCCAAAGAACAAAGACGGATGAACATAGAGAAATGAAAGACCAATAGAAGTGGCCTGCCCGTCCTCCTCCCGCCCAACCCCACCCCCCCCCCAAACACCATACATACAAGGTTGTTTAATGCACTTTTTTTCATATTAGCAAAAGGTTGAAAACAGTCAAAATGTCTTTTCTTACAGGGCTGGATAAATTATGGCACATTGATACAATGGAATATTTTTCACCCATTAAAAAGAAGGATGTGACTTGATTAGTAGAAAAATGGAACAAGTCTTCAACTTATTTTGTTAAATGAAAAAAAAAAACTTCAGAGCAGTGTATATAGGCCATTAACATTTGGGTGAAGGTATCAACAAGCTGTACACAATGCAAATATGTATAAATGACTCTGGGGGAGTAAATAGGAAACTGTAAGAGTGTTGCCTCCTCAGAAGGAAACTGAGTGCTTGAGGTGGGACGCTTGGTAGATACTGTTAAGTAAATACCCAACTATTGAACAATCCCACCTATTCTTCCCTTAAATGTGTCTCATATTTCTTCCTTAAATGGTTCCTAAATGGTTTGATTATTGAAATTACCGGTGACAGTTACCTGTCCCACCACCAGGCGCAGTTACTTACAGTAGTTAAAAGATGTCCTAGATGATTAGATGCATCCATATTTTAGAAGGGGTTAGATGTGTATATTAAAGTTAGTGAGATGTAACAAAAAGGGATATTCTGTTCTCAGTAGAGAAGACTCTAAAATAAAATGTTATGCTCTTTAAATGTCAACTCACAAAATTAATATGATCTGTCCTTCACCAAAAAAAAAAAAAAAACAACCAGCAACCAGTTCTAAAGTTTACATGGCCTGGCAGTTTCACTTCTAAGCATTAATTTGCAATGTCAAAAGTATATATACAGGGCTTCCCCTGGTGGTCCAGTGGGTAAGGACACCGCCTTGCAGTGCAAGGGGCGCCTCTTCGATCCCTGGCCTGGGAAGATCCCACGTGCCTCAGAGCGGCTGGACTGATGTGTCCAATTACCGAGCCGGAGCTCTGGGGTGCATGCGCCCAGAGCCGGTGCTCTGCAACAACAGAGGCCACTGCGATGGGAGGCCCACAGGAGCCAAAGAACAAAGACGGATGAACATAGAGAAATGAAAGACCAATAGAAGTGGCCTGCCCGTCCTCCTCCCTCCCAACCCCACCCCCCCTCAAAAAAGTATATATACAAGGTTGTTTAATGCACTTTTTTTCATATTAGCAAAAGGTTGAAAACAGTCAAAATGTCTTTTCTTACAGGGCTGGATAAATTATGGCACATTGATACAATGGAATATTTTTCACCCATTAAAAAGAAGGATGTGACTTGATTAGTAGAAAAATGGAACAAGTCTTCAACTTATTTTGTTAAATGAAAAAAAAAAACTTCAGAGCAGTGTATATAGGCCATTAACATTTGGGTGAAGGTATCAACAAGCTGTACACAATGCAAATATGTATAAATGACTCTGGGGGAGTAAATAGGAAACTGTAAGAGTGTTGCCTCCTCAGAAGGAAACTGAGTGCTTGAGGTGGGACGCTTGGTAGATACTGTTAAGTAAATACCCAACTATTGAACAATCCCACCTATTCTTTGCCCACAGAAGCCTGATTGTGTTAAGGGTCAAAGTAGTTTCCAATCCAGGAGATGAAGGAGGATTGGTTTAAACTGGTCTTGGTAATTCCATTTCCATTTTCAAGATTCTTAATTTTAGTCTCTTTTTTTAGCAGCTTCAGTAGTGTGAAATTTATCATTGTATTTAAAGTGACCATCAGAGGAGATAATGAAATGAATCTTGTAATTTTCACTTATATGTTTCAATATTAGTGAATAGGAAGACTAATGAATACTGACTCAATACTTGGGATTTTCCTGAAACCTCTAAATTCTATGATAAATAATTGACCACTGTGACAATAGAACATAGGTCATTAAAGTGCATTCCACTGCAATAGGATGGCAGGAGTTCAGACAGTTCTCTTGAGAATTTGTTTAATCATACATATTAAATGGAAATATATTTTCCATAATGAAATTTGTCAAAATAAGAGGGGATCAACTGTTTTCAATCATACGATAGCTGTCTAGGTAAGCATATTTTAAGGAAGGCAAATATTTATAGAAGTTTAGCAGTGTTGAATGCTAATTTGCTTGTGAAATAATTTCAGAAACTGATTAGGGAAAAAACAAGTACCTTAAAATATCGTTATTTCTCCTAAAATGTGGGTTATTTCAGTTTATATACATAAATCTCAGACACACTGAGAGAAGTGTCTGATTGGAAGAGCCAACTTATACAACTGCTTCTAAAACTTGAGTCATTTTAGAGTCACCACATGACTTCAGTGATATCCTGTTACTACTTGTGTAATATTATAGTTTATTTTCTGATTTATTAACTTTGAAAAATTTTAGTGTTAATTTAGCTACATCTTCACCTGTTTGTGAAATGATATTGTTTATACTTTTTTCTAATATGCATGCCAATAAATACTAAGTAGTTTAAGCATTGATCCTTGTACTACCTAAAATCATTGTCATATAACCACTCTTAGCAACTGGCTTCAGAGCAGTGTATATAGGCCATTAACATTTGGGTGAAGGTATCAACAAGCTGTACACAATGCAAATATGTATAAATGACTCTGGGGGAGTAAATAGGAAACTGTAAGAGTGTTGCCTCCTCAGAAGGAAACTGAGTGCTTGAGGTGGGACGCTTGGTAGATACTGTTAAGTAAATACCCAACTATTGAACAATCCCACCTATTCTTTGCCCACAGAAGCCTGATTGTGTTAAGGGTCAAAGTAGTTTCCAATCCAGGAGATGAAGGAGGATTGGTTTAAACTGGTCTTGGTAATTCCATTTCCATTTTCAAGATTCTTAATTTTAGTCTCTTTTTTTAGCAGCTTCAGTAGTGTGAAATTTATCATTGTATTTAAAGTGACCATCAGAGGAGATAATGAAATGAATCTTGTAATTTTCACTTATATGTTTCAATATTAGTGAATAGGAAGACTAATGAATACTGACTCAATACTTGGGATTTTCCTGAAACCTCTAAATTCTATGATAAATAATTGACCACTGTGACAATAGAACATAGGTCATTAAAGTGCATTCCACTGCAATAGGATGGCAGGAGTTCAGACAGTTCTCTTGAGAATTTGTTTAATCATACATATTAAATGGAAATATATTTTCCATAATGAAATTTGTCAAAATAAGAGGATCAACTGTTTTCAATCATACGATAGCTGTCTAGGTAAGCATATTTTAAGGAAGGCAAATATTTATAGAAGTTTAGCAGTGTTGAATGCTAATTTGCTTGTGAAATAATTTCAGAAACTGATTAGGGAAAAAACAAGTACCTTAAAATATCATTATTTCTCCTAAAATGTGGGTTATTTCAGTTTATATACATAAATCTCAGACACACTGAGAGAAGTGTCTGATTGGAAGAGCCAACTTATACAACTGCTTCTAAAACTTGAGTCATTTTAGAGTCACCACATGACTTCAGTGATATCCTGTTACTACTTGTGTAATATTATAGTTTATTTTCTGATTTATTAACTTTGAAAAATTTTAGTGTTAATTTAGCTACATCTTCACCTGTTTGTGAAATGATATTGTTTATACTTTTTTCTAATATGCATGCCAATAAATACTAAGTAGTTTAAGCATTGATCCTTGTACTACCTAAAATCATTGTCATATAACCACTCTTAGCAACTGTCTTCAGCTGTTAGAATATAAAAAGTAACTTTTGACATTTTTAGATTGCTTATTCTCTATTTAATTTGTGGTTGACTCTCTCTCTTCCACTAGATGGCAGTCAAAATCATGTTTCAGTTCAAATATAAGAATTTTTAAGAACTACTTTGGACTTAAAAGTGTGCTGACCTGCTTATCATTTTGGTGGACTAGGGGTCTGATTAGACTTAGGTGGAGGTAGGAGCTTGTCACTGTGGAGGAACTATACATGTCATAAGCATTTGGATCATTTGGAGAACTCTTGTAAGCTACACAAATCCACATTTCCCTCTGCATGCCTCCCTCTCTCTCCCTTATAGTTTTTCATCTGGTTTGGGGTGGAGTGAAGAATGTGGGTAGGGGGACAGAAAGGTTTAGAAATCTTTCATACTGTATTTGATATATTCCATTGGCAGTCACTGGCCTTAGAGATTGTTTTCCTCTTTTTCCCAGACTTTCTGGTAACCAAATATTCGACCTGGGAGTCAGGATTGCTTCATTAGAACCTTTGGGAGTTGACCCTCCCATCCAACCCAAAACCAAACAGGGAGGTGATTAATTTGGTTCTGAACTTCTCTTTTTCAGTTTTCTCAAACTGTTTCCTCTTCCATTTCTCCCAGGACCTAGCTAGGTCCTTAGGTTCTTAGTCATCTCTGTATGCCCAGTTTTTCTCAGGGAGTTCACTCAAAAATTCCCTTTAGACAGTGCTTTGTAAATTATAATTTTTTCTTCCTCCCCTTATTTACTAGGGCTTATCTGTGCTATGCATGCACAGCTCTGTTGTCTGTTTAATGTTATGATAGCAAGCTATCTGAAATGTCAAAGACATGGCTTTTACATTTTAATAAGGAGAATCCTAGAAATTTAAAGCCTAACCCAAAGATTTGATTTGTCTAATAACCTCTCAAGTACTCTGGTAAGCCAGTGGGGTAGAGGTAAATATTTAAAATAGGCAGTGTTCTGGGTGCCCTTCAAACATACTAACAACAAATATACATGCTTATGGCCCCTATTTTTTTTAGACTATCTGTTTATCTGCATTATAAACTGGCCTCTCTCACTTTCATCTGTTAATAATATTGTCACTGGATAGCAGCCCGAATTGACTCTTTTTGGTACCTGTGGGGCTGGAGGTGGGGGCACATAACAGAGTAAAGAGTTTATTGATGTGTCCTGGACCAACAAACAACAGTGATTAGGAGTGATTATTGAGGCTTAGTAGTTCCATAGTTGGGGATTTATACAGATCTAGAAAAGTACTTTTTCCAGGAGGGTTGGCTTCCAGAGCTGGGTAACTGCATAATTTTGAAGATCTTGCCATCCATGTTAAATAGACAGGACCAGCGCCCTTGAACATTTATTTATCAGTGCCCTGGAGCTGATGATGAATTTGCTAATTGTATTACAGCTTCCCTCTCCTCCCTCCTTTCTCCTTGTCCTCTTCTCTCTTTTTTTTTCCTCTCCCTTTTTAGTCCCCTCCTCCTACCTCTCTTCTCCCCCCTTTCCACCATTATTTTTCTCCAATGGAGCTGTTTTTTCTAAATGCTCAAAGAGGGCAATCCTGACCATGGATTTAGAGATGCTTTAAGTCTAACCATGGACTTCATTAAAATGGGATCTTATTTCTAGTCCCATTGGAATCTTTTTATTCTCTCGAGTTCATAGGTTCTTTTACTTCTGCATGTCTTTCCAGATGTCTTTGTTTGCTTAACTATCTCTTTTGTATCTCTATCTGCTTTCCTGAGTTGCTTCTCTTTCTTTACCTTTATCTGTCTGGTCTACCTGATTTTGCTGTTTCTTCTGTTGCCTGTAAACTAGTTCTTTATTTTCCTTCCTTTCTTCCTTTCTCATTAACATTAGTTGGACAAGACTGAAGAAAGAGGGAGCCTAATGGAGGGTGACTGGTGCTTGTTAGGGCCAGTCAAGTATATTTTGTTGGGAGCATGGTGTATGGAGAGTTAGGTTAGCATTTTACTCTTTCTGCTCAGTTCTGTGTAGTAGTCTAACATCTCCAAGTATATAGTTTAAAAGGCTCTTAGTGTGTCAGCCAAAAAAGAAAAATGCAGAGGGCTGAAAATAAGAGAACAGTTTATTTGGGAGGGGTCTCAAAGTTATAATCTGAGAGACACAGATTTGGCTGTCTAGTTCAAACATACTAACAACAAATATACATGCTTATGCCCCTATTTTTTTTAGACTATCTGTTTATCTGCATTATAAACTGGCCTCTCTCACTTTCATCTGTTAATAATAATGTCACTGGATAGCAGCCCGAATTGACTCTTTTTGGTACCTGTGGGGCTGGAGGTGGGGGCACATAACAGAGTAAAGAGTTTATTGATGTGTCCTGGACCAACAAACAACAGTGATTAGGAGTGATTATTGAGGCTTAGTAGTTCCATAGTTGGGGATTTATACAGATCTAGAAAAGTACTTTTTCCAGGAGGGTTGGCTTCCAGAGCTGGGTAACTGCATAATTTTGAAGATCTTGCCATCCATGTTAAATAGACAGGACCAGCGCCCTTGAACATTTATTTATCAGTGCCCTGGAGCTGATGATGAATTTGCTAATTGTATTACAGCTTCCCTCTCCTCCCTCCTTTCTCCTTGTCCTCTTCTCTCTTTTTTTTTCCTCTCCCTTTTTAGTCCCCTCCTCCTACCTCTCTTCTCCCCCCTTTCCACCATTATTTTTCTCCAATGGAGCTGTTTTTGCTAAATGCTCAAAGAGGGCAATCCTGACCATGGATTTAGAGATGCTTTAAGTCTAACCATGGACTTCATTAAAATGGGATCTTATTTCTAGTCCCATTGGAATCTTTTTATTCTCTCGAGTTCATAGGTTCTTTTACTTCTGCATGTCTTTCCAGATGTCTTTGTTTGCTTAACTATCTCTTTTGTATCTCTATCTGCTTTCCTGAGTTGCTTCTCTTTCTTTACCTTTATCTGTCTGGTCTACCTGATTTTGCTGTTTCTTCTGTTGCCTGTAAACTAGTTCTTTATTTTCCTTCCTTTCTTCCTTTCTCATTAACATTAGTTGGACAAGACTGAAGAAAGAGGGAGCCTAATGGAGGGTGACTGGTGCTTGTTAGGGCCAGTCAAGTATATTTTGTTGGGAGCATGGTGTATGGAGAGTTAGGTTAGCATTTTACTCTTTCTGCTCAGTTCTGTGTAGTAGTCTAACATCTCCAAGTATATAGTTTAAAAGGCTCTTAGTGTGTCAGCCAAAAAAGAAAAATGCAGAGGGCTGAAAATAAGAGAACAGTTTATTTGGGAGGGGTCTCAAAGTTATAATCTGAGAGACACAGATTTGGGTAAACCTAAAAGAGTGTTCTGAGGAAGAGAAAGAGTCAGGGGCTTATAAAGACAGAAAGCCATGATGAGATTGTTAAAAATTGCCTAGAAAGAATTATGATTTACCCTTAAGGATCACAAGTTGTTTTAGGATGGGGTCCTACAAATACATAGACTGTCATTGGTTATTTTAGGCTAACAGTCAGATAAGTATCCTGAATTTCTGGCAGAAGTTCTAAATGACTTGCTTATCAGGTCAAAAGGTCAGACTCCTTTTGTAAGTATGAGACATACATAACTCATACTTAATTAATGGCCTCAAAAATACCAACTCCATTTGGATTTTCCTTTCACAAGTAATTATACCATTACTGCAAAAGCAGTGAAACCCATTGCAAATGTACAATGAGAAAACTGAAACTCATTTTAACAGACTTGAAATATCTTAAAATTACCAAGGCACATGAAATATAGAGATCTTGTCAAAAGTCTAATGGATGACTATAGCTCAAAGATAAAGAATTGATTTAAAAATAACATACTGAGATTATGTATCTTTGCCTTGCCTGTTATTTTTTAGTCTTAGTCTGAAATTGTCTCCAAAGGTCTACTAATTTTTAGTAGTCTAATAATTTTTCTGTGGTTTCTTGTTTTAAGATTTCTTCTTGCAATCTGTTCTGTATTCCTTTGTTCCAAGGTGTAGTTTCTAAGGGCTTTTAAATATTAAAAGATAAGTCAGTGCCTCAACATTTCAAGCTAAGAAGTATGTTTTCTATACAGTAACATTGAAAATTACTTTGGTGCTATACTTATTTTAAAAAGCTTGATTTGTTTGCAACAACATCACACTTCCTCATTTTTTCCACTTCATTTAGTTTGTAATTTATCTTGGCATGTATCACTATTTCAAATAAGGTATTTTCTCTTTTATCAAAGTCATATCTAACTTGTTATTGCTTATTCTAATGCTGATCTTTTTATCTACCAGTGCCTCTGATTCTTTATTTTCTTATACTTCTTCCATAGATTAGCTTCTAATCTTCTCTTAAATCTTGGCTTAGTCATTATAAATTGATGAAGACACTGGTCTTCATCCTGTTTTTGAGTGTTGCTATGCCCTAGGACTTACATGTTCAAATTTATATTACTTTAGTATGTTACTTTCATTTTGCTTCTCCTTTATTATAGAGAATTAGTTTTATAATTATTTTCTGTTTTATTTATTTCTGCTTTATTGAGGCATAATTGTTCTATTTTATTAAGTTTAGTAAATTCGGGTGTAAAAATAATTGCTTAAAAAGAAGGCATGATTAAACATACATTGCTAGTGGAAGTGAAACATGATATTGCCACTCTTTATTTCTTCTGGAAACAACCTGCATACCCACAACCAGGAATGGTTAAATAAATCATATTTTCATGTAATGGAATATTACATTTATGAAAATGAACAACCTATAGCTGCACAGAAGAATGTGGATGAATCTCAGAAAGATAACATTGGCAAAAAAAGTAAACAGAAAAATACATATTGTATCATTCTGCTTTATGTAAAGCTCAAAAGCAAGTAAAACTAATTTCATGTGTACGTGCAGCTGAGTGCACATGTGTGAGTCTACACTTATTTGAAAATATACTAGAATGTTAACTAATTATTTATAATATGTAATTTTTATCATATATAACATCTATATTATCCTCAATATAAACAATATACTACTTTTATAATGAAAAAAAACTTACCAGAAAATATAGCATCCTTCTAATGTAGGATAAAAATAGTATAAACAGTTGTTCAAATCAACTGTGCTTCTGTAGGATGATACAAATTATCTTTTTTCTCTACTTAGAGTAGGTTTTGTTTTGTTCTTGTATAGAGAAGATTCTGGGGAAAAAAGCAAAAGTATAAAGAAATATATTCTCATCACACAGATACAAGTGTTGTTAAAGCAATTTGGTATATTTTCTCCTATTCTTTTCTGTATTTTTTTTTTTTAAGGTTTATTTATTTATTTATTTTGGGGGAGTGGGGTGGGGAGGGAGGGGAGCAGGCGGGCCACTTCTATTGGTCTTTCATTTGTCTCTTTTCATCCATCTTTGTTCTTTGGCCCGTGTGGGCCTCCCATCGCGGTGGCCTCTGTTGTCGCAAGAGCACCGGATCTGGGCGCATGCGCTCCAGAGCTCCGGCTCGGCAGTTGGACACATCAGTCCAGCCGCTCCGCGGGCACGTGGGATCTTCCCAGGCCAGGTATCTAACTGGCGCCCCTTGCACTACAAGGCGGTGTCCCTACCCACTGGACCACCAGGGAAGCCCTTTTCTGTAATTTTTAATGAGATCACAGACCGTATACAATTTCAATTTTTTTTTAAACTTTTTCTATTCAAATTTCTGTTACATGCTATTGTTATTCTGCAAGACTATTCTCTAGTTGTCTGCCTGCCTACCTGTTTCTGTCCTTCTCTGCTTCTGCCCCTTCCTTCTCCCTTTCATTTGTTCTTCTATTCCTCTTTTATCGGTAAACATTCATAAGCTCCTTTTGGTGCAAGACAGTCTGGGGAAGGAGAGAGACACTTAGCAAAAGAAAAAGAGAGGATCAAGTATTTGAATTGTTATGTATGTATTTATATATATGTACACACACTGTATATGTATATACTTATACACACACACACACACACACATATATGTATATGTACACACACACACACACAGTTTTTTTTCTTTGGAATTCAGTACTTATGGTAAATTAGGAAAGACTGATTTAATCCATCCTCATCCAGCATTACCAAGAACCCATGGGATCATGTCTCAGCAAATAACTATGCTCTAGGGTTCAGCTAAGCTCAACCAGCAGTAGAATGAGATAATTTGTGGTACTGATGGCTAGGTGCTTTGGGGATTTCTGTGCAGGCATTTCTCTGTGTAATAACATTCAGTGGTCAGGGGCAGGAGACAGCAAACTTGTACGCTACAAAGGACCAGATTGTAAATATTTTACACTCTGTGGGCATGTGCACTCAGTTTTGCCTTTGTGGAATGAAAACAGCCATAGGCAACATGTAACTGCATGGGTCTTGCTATGTTCCAATAAAACTTTATAAAAGCAGACCATAGACCAGACTTGTCCTGTCTGGCTGTAACTACCAACCTCTGGTCTGCAAGGAGGGCTTCTGGTCTTAGGTATAAGCAGCCGTAGAGACTGATACTTCTACTGCTGTGACCCCTAGGGTACCTCTTGCCTTGCTTCTGCAGAAGTTAGAAAAGTAAGATCCACTCCCCTAAATTTCACTCCACTCTCACAGTTTATAGATATTCTAATCAAAAGAACCTTTGAATAATAAAACAGTCTCCATCCTCTCGCTGAACCTCAGACCCCTGCAGCAAAGCTAGAGTCCGTTAGTAAGGTTATGCAAGGGTTTTAACTGCCACAAACTCTAGGGATAGGACTGAGGCTAAAAATGATAAATAAGGAGAAAGCACCAGGTTTCAAGGAATAGGAGAAAGTTTTACAATAGATTTCTATCCTTAGGAATCACTGAAATGCCCCAAAAAGCTATAATCATATTTCCATATTAAGAATTATTTCTAAATATTATTTTAAATGAATGTGTATTACATATACCATAATTTATCAATGTTTAACTATTAAGCTGTTTACAATTTTAATCATTTAAAATGATGCTTTGATTAGCAACTTTCTCCTACCATATTTATACCATATTTTGATTTCTTCTACTAGAGTCTCAAAACTGTAACTATTAGAATAAAGGATGTAAAGCACAGTTAAGGTTCTTTTATATATTAATATATAGCCAAATGGATCTCTAGAAAGGTTGTGCAACTTAATAGTCTTCCTAGCAATGTGTGAAAGTTCCTGTATCAAAGTCCCCTTTCTCTCACTGTTTATTTTCTTTTTTACTAAATTGTTTATAAAACTTTTCTATGTGTAAAAATTAGTTGGTAAAAGCCAGTTGGCAGCAGGTTTCATACTGGACTCTTGCCTTTATCAGTCTGTACTGTTGTTTGGTGATCGGTTTGCTGAGTAACCTGGCATACAACCAACAATGGGTTATGGTCAGGCTATTACAGTGTTTGCCATTTGGGTTGAAGCCAGTTAGTATAGACCATTTGTTGCTAGTGTCTTTCCAGTGGCAAAGCAGAAGTTCTCTTAGCTCCTTTACCTTTTTAAAAACAATTTTATTTGTTTATTTTATTTGGCTGCACCAGGTCTTAGTTGAATCATTTGTTGTTGTGCAGTTGCTCAGTCATATCCAACTCCTTGCAACCCCATGGACTGCAACACACCAGGCTTCCATGTCCTTCACTGAAACTCATATCCTTTAAGCTGGTGATGCCATCCAACCATCTCATCCTCTGTTGCTGTCTTCTCATTTAGCCCTCAATCTTTCCCAGCATCAGGGTCTTTTCCAGTGAGTCGGCTCTCCACATCAGGTGGCCAAAGTATTGGAGCTTCAATTTCAGCATCAGTCATTTCAATTTGTATTCAGGGTTGATTTCCTTTAGGATTGACTGTTTTGATCTCCTTAGTTCCTTTTAAGTTATGGGAGGAATAAGAGCAAGGCTGTTTTTCTTTGGTAATCTGTTGAAAAAGTAGATGAATTTTTTGTTTTCACTTTCTAGATAACAGAATTAAGGTAGTGAAGTAAACAATTTTAATGTTCATCTGAAGTATCACGTGTATTATTAAAAATAAGATTTATCACAATATCTATACTTACTGATAGAGAGGGAAATAGCAACCCACTCCAGTATTCTTGCCTGGAAAACTCTGTGTATTGAGAAGCCTGACAGACTGCATCCCATGGGGTTTATATATATACATATATATGTATATGGTGCTTCCCTGATAGCTCAATGGTGAGGAATCTAGTCAACAAGTTCATGTCAAAAAAATTTTGATTTCTTCTACTAGAGTCTCAAAACTGTAACTATTAGAATAAAGGATGTAAAGCACAGTTAAGGTTCTTTTATATATTAATATATAGCCAAATGGATCTCTAGAAAGGTTGTGCAACTTAATAGTCTTCCTAGCAATGTGTGAAAGTTCCTGTATCAAAGTCCCCTTTCTCTCACTGTTTATTTTCTTTTACTAAATTGTTTATAAAACTTTTCTATGTGTAAAAATTAGTTGGTAAAAGCCAGTTGGCAGCAGGTTTCATACTGGACTCTTGCCTTTATCAGTCTGTACTGTTGTTTGGTGATCGGTTTGCTGAGTAACCTGGCATACAACCAACAATGGGTTATGGTCAGGCTATTACAGTGTTTGCCATTTGGGTTGAAGCCAGTTAGTATAGACCATTTGTTGCTAGTGTCTTTCCAGTGGCAAAGCAGAAGTTCTCTTAGCTCCTTTACCTTTTTAAAAACAATTTTATTTATTTATTTTATTTGGCTGCACCAGGTCTTAGTTGAATCATTTGTTGTTGTGCAGTTGCTCAGTCATATCCAACTCCTTGCAACCCCATGGACTGCAACACACCAGGCTTCCATGTCCTTCACTGAAACTCATATCCTTTAAGCTGGTGATGCCATCCAACCATCTCATCCTCTGTTGCTGTCTTCTCATTTAGCCCTCAATCTTTCCCAGCATCAGGGTCTTTTCCAGTGAGTCGGCTCTCCACATCAGGTGGCCAAAGTATTGGAGCTTCAATTTCAGCATCAGTCATTTCAATTTGTATTCAGGGTTGATTTCCTTTAGGATTGACTGTTTTGATCTCCTTAGTTCCTTTTAAGTTATGGGAGGGGAATAAGAGCAAGGCTGTTTTTCTTTGGTAATCTGTTGAAAAAGTAGATGAATTTTTTGTTTTCACTTTCTAGATAACAGAATTAAGGTAGTGAAGTAAACAATTTTAATGTTCATCTGAAGTATCACGTGTATTATTAAAAATAAGATTTATCACAATATCTATACTTACTGATAGAGAGGGAAATAGCAACCCACTCCAGTATTCTTGCCTGGAAAACTCTGTGGATGGAGAAGCCTGACAGACTGCAGCCCATGGGGTTTTATATATATACATATATATGTATATGGTGCTTCCCTGATAGCTCAATGGTGAGGAATCTGCCAGCAGTGCAGGAGACCCGGCTTCTATCCCTGGGTTGGGGAGATCACCCTGGAGGAGGGCATGGCAATCCACTGCAGTATTCTTGCCTTGAGAATTCCATGGATGAAGGAGCCTACCAGGCTACAGTCCATGGGATCACGCAGAGTTAGACACAACTGAAGTGACTAAGCAGCAGGAACATATACTTACTGAAGTAGTTACTATCTTTCATTGCGTTTCCAGTTTTTGAGGAAATTTTAGTTGAAATGCTAGCCTGACAATTTTCTTCTCCCCTGCTTTTTTTTTTTTCTTTTTTAATGGGGCATAATTAAGTTTTGAAACTAGAAATTTCATTTCTTTTGCAAAAAGTCTTTTGGTAGATTTGTGTAGAAAGGAGAATAATAATTGGCATGACATTGCAGGTTGAAGCTTACAATGTTATTTATAGTTAATATAAATAATTATAACTAAGTGTATAATTAAGTATATCTTAGTTATAATTATAATTAAGATGCATTCTTTTCTCCAGAAAATGAAGTTAATAATACTCTAATTTTATTACAGTTAAAGAAATTGAAACAATTTGTGACTTATTTTGGCATTCTCACAAAATGAGTAAGAGAAAGAGCTGCCTGGAGAGTGTGTCCTCTTGCTTTGTGGAATGTCACCCACTATATTCTGTTGGAACTGCTTTTTCTACACAGAAGATAGGATGGAATGATGGTGGTGGTATTACTGTTTTATATCAACAAAGAAAAAAACTAAAGAACTGTTATGTTTGTATATAACAGTCGCTTCTAGCATCTTTGTTGAAAGTTCCTGATGTTTATATAATTCTTTTAACCTCATCATCAAGGCTGTTTTCTTTGGTAATCTGAAATAGATGAATTTTTTGTTTTCACTTTCTAGATAACAGAATTAAGGTAGTGAAGTAAACAATTTTAATGTTCATCTGAAGTATCACGTGTATTATTAAAAATAAGATTTATCACAATATCTATACTTACTGATAGAGAGGGAAATAGCAACCCACTCCAGTATTCTTGCCTGGAAAACTCTGTGGATGGAGAAGCCTGACAGACTGCAGCCCATGGGGTTTATATATATACATATATATGTATATGGTGCTTCCCTGATAGCTCAATGGTGAGGAATCTGCCAGCAGTGCAGGAGACCCGGCTTCTATCCCTGGGTTGGGGAGATCACCCTGGAGGAGGGCATGGCAATCCACTGCAGTATTCTTGCCTTGAGAATTCCATGGATGAAGGAGCCTACCAGGCTACAGTCCATGGGATCACGCAGAGTTAGACACAACTGAAGTGACTAAGCAGCAGGAACATATACTTACTGAAGTAGTTACTATCTTTCATTGCGTTTCCAGTTTTTGAGGAAATTTTAGTTGAAATGCTAGCCTGACAATTTTCTTCTCCCCTGCTTTTTTTTTTTTCTTTTTTAATGGGGCATAATTAAGTTTTGAAACTAGAAATTTCATTTCTTTTGCAAAAAGTCTTTTGGTAGATTTGTGTAGAAAGGAGAATAATAATTGGCATGACATTGCAGGTTGAAGCTTACAATGTTATTTATAGTTAATATAAATAATTATAACTAAGTGTATAATTAAGTATATCTTAGTTATAATTATAATTAAGATGCATTCTTTTCTCCAGAAAATGAAGTTAATAATACTCTAATTTTATTACAGTTAAAGAAATTGAAACAATTTGTGACTTATTTTGGCATTCTCACAAAATGAGTAAGAGAAAGAGCTGCCTGGAGAGTGTGCCCTCTTGCTTTGTGGAATGTCACCCACTATATTCTGTTGGAACTGCTTTTTCTACACAGAAGATAGGATGGAATGATGGTGGTGGTATTACTGTTTTATATCAACAAAGAAAAAAACTAAAGAACTGTTATGTTTGTATATAACAGTCGCTTCTAGCATCTTTGTTGAAAGTTCCTGATGTTTATATAATTCTTTTAACCTCATCCCAGTGCTGATACCAAAAGCAAAACAAACAAAAAAACTCTTGCATTTCTTTTTACTGATCATTTTGTAGCCATGAAAGAAGAGACTGAAAATTTGAAAGCGTGAATTGTATTGAAATAATTTTTAAATTCATTCTTAGCAGAATCTGTATTAAACTACATAGTCCTGAGAATTAATATTCAGGTTGAGTTCTTTGTCCATATATCATTAATGAACACATTTACTTATAGGTGATTCTAGGCTAAGTAACCGTCTAGAATTCTGAAATAAAGAACTCGTAGTCTTCAGCCAGGTGTTTATCAATATTTACTCTTTTTTATCATACCATCCTTATCAGTTAAAAAATAATAATCTAAAAAATTGGGACTTGAATATACTTATCTGTGTGTACATGTATTCCTTTGCAACTTATACTCATGTACCTCTATATGTGTATATTATGTCAATTATAAAACATAAAATAGACATCTTAAATTATAATATGTAATGATTTTGATAGAATTAACTGTAAATTTTATTTATTAACAGTATATTAAAACATTTGTTTTTATGGTAGTAACAATAACCATAGAATATGCTTTATTATTTTTGAAAACCTTATAACAGCTTGCCACAATAGTAATTCAAGCTGATTTGAAATTTATTTCTGCTCATCCCACAATTATATGGAAGTTTTTGTTGAAATTTGCCTAGTAAATTTTTACCTTCCAAAATGATTAATTCTTATATTTAGTGATTGCTGTGCTAGTTTGTGTATTCTGGTATCTCATGTTATTAATATTTTTAAAGCCCAAAATACTCCTATTTTTATCTGCTTAATACTGTTAATTTGGAAACAACCAGTAGCGTTGTTCACCTTTCTTGGTTCTCTCTCCAATCTATCTTCTGACCTCTCTCCTTCAAAAATAAAAAACACTGATTTAGAGAGAGCCATCAGAAAGCAACTGATCTCTTTGCTGATGGGAGGGGAGAAATTAATAGAATCATCCTTCCCAGGTTAACTGAAATTAAAATTGAAACTGTCTCAACCCTGTAGCTTCTTGGCCAGAATAGAGGAGCTGCCTAGCTGCATTTTCAAGGACTTCCCTGATGGACCAGTGGTTTAAACTACAAGCTTCCAACACACTGTGCACAGGTTTGATCCCTGGCCAGCGAACTAGGGTCCCAAATGCTGCTCAGCATAGCAATAAATTAGTTTTTAAAAAGCAACTTCTGGGGCTTTTCTTGTGGTCCAGTGGGTAAAGACACTGCCTTGCAGTGCAAGGGGAGCCGGTTCGCTCCCTGGCCTGGGAGGATCCCACGTGCCACAGAGCGGCTGGACCGATGTGTCCAGTTACCAAGCCTGCACTCTGGAGCACATGCGCCCAGAGCCGGTGCTCTTCAGTGAGAGAGGCCACTGCGATGGGAGGCCCACACAGGCCAAAGAACAAAGATGGAAATGAAAGACCGATAGAAGTGGCCAAAAATAAATAAATTGGGACTTGAATATACTTATCTGTGTGTACATGTATTCCTTTGCAACTTATACTCATGTACCTCTATATGTGTATATTATGTCAATTATAAAACATAAAATAGACATCTTAAATTATAATATGTAATGATTTTGATAGAATTAACTGTAAATTTTATTTATTAACAGTATATTAAAACATTTGTTTTTATGGTAGTAACAATAACCATAGAATATGCTTTATTATTTTTGAAAACCTTATAACAGCTTGCCACAATAGTAATTCAAGCTGATTTGAAATTTATTTCTGCTCATCCCACAATTATATGGAAGTTTTTGTTGAAATTTGCCTAGTAAATTTTTACCTTCCAAAATGATTAATTCTTATATTTAGTGATTGCTGTGCTAGTTTGTGTATTCTGGTATCTCATGTTATTAATATTTTTAAAGCCCAAAATACTCCTATTTTTATCTGCTTAATACTGTTAATTTGGAAACAACCAGTAGCGTTGTTCACCTTTCTTGGTTCTCTCTCCAATCTATCTTCTGACCTCTCTCCTTCAAAAATAAAAAACACTGATTTAGAGAGAGCCATCAGAAAGCAACTGATCTCTTTGCTGATGGGAGGGGAGAAATTAATAGAATCATCCTTCCCAGGTTAACTGAAATTAAAATTGAAACTGTCTCAACCCTGTAGCTTCTTGGCCAGAATAGAGGAGCTGCCTAGCTGCATTTTCAAGGACTTCCCTGATGGACCAGTGGTTTAAACTACAAGCTTCCAACACACTGTGCACAGGTTTGATCCCTGGCCAGCGAACTAGGGTCCCAAATGCTGCTCAGCATAGCAATAAATTAGTTTTTAAAAAGCAACTTCTGGGGCTTTTCTTGTGGTCCAGTGGGTAAAGACACTGCCTTGCAGTGCAAGGGGAGCCGGTTCGCTCCCTGGCCTGGGAGGATCCCACGTGCCACAGAGCGGCTGGACCGATGTGTCCAGTTACCAAGCCTGCACTCTGGAGCACATGCGCCCAGAGCCGGTGCTCTTCAGTGAGAGAGGCCACTGCGATGGGAGGCCCACACAGGCCAAAGAACAAAGATGGAAATGAAAGACCGATAGAAGTGGCCAAAAATAAATAAATTTTAAAAAGTAACTTCTTTCTCAGTCATTGTTACAAAATTTTACTTTGAAGGGAGATAGGTTAGGTATGTGAGGAGCTATTTTGGTTTTTGATACCTGCTGTGTCCCTAGGTAGCAGACTGTGACAGCCACAAATGATCATAGAAGAGATCAACAAATTTGAAACAATTGTCTTGTTATAGGAAAAAAGTAGATAATTTATGTTTAAGCTTAACAAATCTTTAAGATTTTGCCACAGGATAACCAGCAAATTTCTGTATGATACAGATTTCTTCAGTCCCTCTTGATCTCATTACTAAATTTTGAAAGAATACGTTAAGATCTATTTTTATAGTTCTTTTTATCACATGATATATACAGTATACAGAAGACTGTATAATACACATGTGTAACTTAAAAATTAATAAAGCCCACACCCATTGAGTCGACAACGAGGTGTGTGGAAATCAGCTGCACAAAGTTTCCTGCATGTGTCCTTCCCAAACACATCCCTCTTCCGCCCTATGGGCAATCTCATGACATTTGTGTGATCATTCTCCTGGTTTTATTTATAATTTATTGTCTGTGTACCCCTAAGTATTGAATTCAGTTTTACCTGTTTTTGCATCTCATGTAAATGGGATCGTACTATATATATTCTTTTGACTTTTGTTTAGCATTGTAGTTTTCATCCAGGTTGTACATAGCGACTTTCATTGCCAGTGGTTTCTATTTCTAGTACCTTATTCTCAAAACATCTTCAGTTTATTTATCCATGCTACTTTTGAACACATGAGATGTTTCTAGTATGGGGCTTTTACAAAGAATGCTTCTGTGAACATTGTTGTATGGGTCTCCTGGCATACATATGCAAGAAATCTTCTAGGATATATCCCTGGGAGTAGATTTGCTGGGCAATAACGTATGTGTTTATTCAACTTCACTGGATGCTGCCAGACTATTTCCCACAAGGGTTGTACCAGCTTACATTTCCAGTAGTTTCCATTGTTCTCCCTCCTACTAGTGCTTGATATTGTGAGATTGTTAAGTTTTCACCATTCTGATGAACATATATAGTATCTCATTATATTTTGAGATTGAAGTGGGTCAAGTGTTACTAATGATTACCAGTCATGGGATTATGGTGATTTTTGTATTTTTTTATGCTTTTAAAACATTTTCCTATAGTATGTATACTTAACCTCTTCAGCTATCACTTCAGTTCTCTCATTCCTTTCTATGGAGAACTCCTTGCAATGATTACTTGTACTCGCCATACCAATTTTTCTCTTGAACCCAGTTCATTCAGGTCTAACATTGTGGGTTGCCACTAGTCATTTCCTCGACAAATCCTCATCTCATTTGACTTAGCATTAGCACTTAACACAATCATTCTCTAACCTTGAAAAGTCTTTCATTTGCTTAAGAATACCATACTAAATTGATTTTCTTTTAGGCTGCTGCTTCTCATTTTTTATAGCTTTTGATACTTTTGATTATGCCCTCCATCATTTATCCCCCAGGTATTTATTTTAAAATTATTTTTAACTAAAGAAAAGATTAAAGTATTATCCTCATATATTTTGATTAACTTTTTCTTATTATAAAAGCAGTACAGATTCTGATGATCATAATATGGTTACATAAGATATCATCATTGGGAGAACTGGCATGAAGTATGTATGGGAACTCTTCGTATTGTTTTCCCAACTTCTCTACATCTAAGATTATTTCAAAATACATTTGTTCACTGTATTTTATTGAGCTTCTGATATGCCAGGTACTGTTCCAGGCCCTAGGAATACAGTAGTGACCAAACTGACAAAAATTTGTGCCCTCATGAAGCTTTTATTTACTAGAGGTAATCAGTAGTAAATAAAAAACACAAAGAAAAGAATATAAAAAAAAAATAATAAAAATAAAACAGGCCTTCCCTGGTGGCCTGTGAAGAACCTGCCTGCCAGTGCAGAGGAGATGGGTTTGATCCTTGGTCAGGGAAGATCCCACATGCTGCAGTGCAACTGAGTAAAAATAAAAATAAATTTGAAAGCAAAAAAAAAAAAAATAGTGTGCTAGATAGTATAAATGTTAAAGAGAAAATGTAAGGCATAAAAGCAGAGATGGTGTATAAGAAATGACAAGGATTGAGAAGAGAGGTGAGAAGAGAGGTTGAAATTTTAGGTATGGTGACAAGAATAGCCAAATGGCTCATTGAGAAAGGGGACCTTGAGGAAGAACTTGAAAAAAGTGAAAAAACACACCATAAAAATATTTAGGGGAAAGCCTTGAGAGTCATTGTTTATGCCTGAAAGTAGTAATAAAGGTTCTAAAGTAGGCACATGCTTGCAGTGTGTCTGGAATGGTGAGGAGGCCACTATGGTTATTGTGGTAGACAAGTCCTAGTGATGGGGGTGGCAAGTGAGGGGGTAGCAGAAAACAGTTTGATGTGTGAATCAGGAGTTCAGGCTGGAGATAAAGAGTTTGCATGCCATCTCTTTCTGGGCTTTTCTATATGCTTTTCCTTTTTTTGAAGCGCTCTTTGTTTCCTCCTTTTCCCCATCTCTGATTAACTCCTTGGTATCTTTTAGGATTCACCTCAACAATAGTTTCCTCATGGACTTCCAGACATGGTTTAGTTTCCCCTTCTGTGAACTCTGAACACACCCAGCCTTTTTGCTCCCATTATTGCTCATAAGTACTTTTTCTATTTTTTCTAATTTCTCTCTAAATTGCTTACTTACCTATCTTCTCAAGTAGATTATGATCCTTTAAGTTCTGTGTCCTGTTGATCATTTTATATTTAGCACAGTGCTTAATACTTTGTTGGCACTTAATATTGAATAAACTAGAGAACCAATAAATTAATTAACCATAATAGAAAGAGAAGATATGCCAGGTACTGTTCCAGGCCCTAGGAATACAGTAGTGACCAAACTGACAAAAATTTGTGCCCTCATGAAGCTTATATTTACTAGAGGTAATCAGTAGTAAATAAAAAACACAAAGAAAAGAATATAAAAAAAATAATAATAAAAATAAAACAGGCCTTCCCTGGTGGCCTGTGAAGAACCTGCCTGCCAGTGCAGAGGAGATGGGTTTGATCCTTGGTCAGGGAAGATCCCACATGCTGCAGTGCAACTGAGTAAAAATAAAAATAAATTTGAAAGCAAAAAAAAAAAAATAGTGTGCTAGATAGTATAAATGTTAAAGAGAAAATGTAAGGCAGAAAAGCAGAGATGGTGTATAAGAAATGACAAGGATTGAGAAGAGAGGTGAGAAGAGAGGTTGAAATTTTAGGTATGGTGACAAGAATAGCCAAATGGCTCATTGAGAAAGGGGACCTTGAGGAAGAACTTGAAAAAAGTGAAAAAACACACCATAAAAATATTTAGGGGAAAGCCTTGAGAGTCATTGTTTATGCCTGAAAGTAGTAATAAAGGTTCGAAAGTAGGCACATGCTTGCAGTGTGTCTGGAATGGTGAGGAGGCCACTATGGTTATTGTGGTAGACAAGTCCTAGTGATGGGGGTGGCACGTGAGGGGGTAGCAGAAAACAGTTTGATGTGTGAATCAGGAGTTCAGGCTGGAGATAAAGAGTTTGCATGCCATCTCTTTCTGGGCTTTTCTATATGCTTTTCCTTTTTTTGAAGCGCTCTTTGTTTCCTCCTTTTCCCCATCTCTGATTAACTCCTTGGTATCTTTTAGGATTCACCTCAACAATAGTTTCCTCATGGACTTCCAGACATGGTTTAGTTTCCCCTTCTGTGAACTCTGAACACACCCAGCCTTTTTGCTCCCATTATTGCTCATAAGTACTTTTTCTCTTTTTTCTAATTTTCTCTCTAAATTGCTTACTTACCTATCTTCTCAAGTAGATTATGATCCTTTAAGTTCTGTGTCCTGTTGATCATTTTATATTTAGCACAGTGCTTAATACTTTGTTGGCACTTAATATTGAATAAACTAGAGAACCAATAAATTAATTAACCATAATAGAAAGAGAAGAGCTTTTATAGTCTCAGCCTTTGGAGATGTTTTCCTGAAAGTTGTACTTTAATTTTAGGTTCAAAGAATTCGTTAACAAAAGAAACCACTTGTCACACACAACAAACAATTTCAATAGTTAATAGAGGATTATTTGACTTAATTTCAATATACAGTCATTAGAAGAGAAATAGAAACAACATAGGAAAGTAACAGCAGATACATCACCTAATTAGGCCAACCAACAGTCAGACTTAAACAGCTCTGGGAAGTCCCTCATTAATAGTCTTGGCTCCCAATTGAGAAAAGGTCCCGGGTGGTGCATCCACCAACTAGAGAGACTTCAGATTGCAGTTTCAAGGGCTCCTATTTATAATCCCAGGCACAAAAATGTAGCTCTGTCTTTTTAAAACTTTTACAATGCTATTGATTTCACCTTGTTAGTCACAGACTTTCATTAGACTCCAGGTTGTTGGCCAGACCTCCAGGGGCTCAAAAATGTAAAACCCACTCTGTTTCTTATCTAAAGTGCCTCCTTTCGTCCTGTACAAGCAGGCAGGCACAGAATCTGGGCAGTGTCCAGGAGGTCAGAAGCAGATCAGAGGTCTGCTCTCCTGTTTCTGAAGCCTGAACAAGACTTCCTCCATTTTAATTTCCCTAACGGGAGGCAGTGTAAAGTTGGAGCATAATGCAGGGTTTTGGTGAAATAGTGTGTTTTTTGAGCATCAGAGAAAGCAAGAAATGTGTTGATAAGCCAGAAGTTACCAATGTTTTTCTTTTAAAGATTTATTTATTTATTTATTTTGGGGAAGGTGAGGGGGAGGGAGGGGAGCAGGCGGGCTACTTCTATTGGTCTTTCATTTGTCTATTTTCATCCATCTTTGTTCTTTGGCCCGTGTGGGCCTCCCATCGTGGTGGCCTCTGTTGTCGCAGAGCGCCGACTCTGGGCACATGCGCCCCAGAGCTCTGGCTCGGTAATTGTCCAGCCGCTCCATGGCACGTGGGGTCTTCCCAGGCCAGGGATCGAACTGGCGCCTCTTGCACTGCAAGGCGGTGTCCTTAGCCACTGGACCACCAGGGAAGCCCTCAATGTTTTTCTTATAGCACTAATTATCTAGGTACAATGACCTGGTTAACTTCTTTTATGTCTTCTTTATTGAAAAGCTGCCTGACAGAAGTAGTGTTTTACCAAACAGGTAGAAACAACTCCAGTGAGTTCATTATTTTGAATGTTTGTGCATTAGATTTTTTTGAATACTTGATTCCCTTTTCACTTTCTAGCAAACTATTCCAATCCAGTAGATGTTTGAGAGTTTCATCTTCCATACAGATGTGAATAAAGGAATACTTTTAGGGTCTTCATATTGAGCATGAACCTTCTTAAGAGTCGTGGAATTGTTAGGAAATTTCAGAGAAGCATAACTGGTCAGCAGAAGGGTGGAGACACATTCAAAAGCCAAAAATTTTTAAGGAATTTAAGGAGTGGAACCTAGAAAAGGTGTTAGGTAGAAATAAGGTTTCTTTGTTTATAAGTGCATTAAGAAAATATAAACTTATGAGTCACATTTTTAAATATTTTTAAAATTTTGCTGAATGTTAAAAGCATTTTTTTCTGTAGCATGACCATAAATATTTTTAAGGTGAGATAAACATAGCTTTTGCATGAAATATTATAATTTCTTTCCAGTGTGGCAAAGTTGAGCTGCCTTTCAAATGAGAAGTACCATTAATAGGCAACATTCATGTGAAACTGTGTTCAAAAGAAAAAGTTTCAAAAAATGTTTTATTCTGAATATTGTTCTATGTATAGTTTTAATTTTAAAAGTGTTTTCAAATCCAAGGATGGTTCAGTTTAGAAATATAATTTATATTTTTTGCTTTCTCAGCTGAAGCTTTAAGCATATGTTTCTAATAATTCAGTTAAAATATGCTGAGTTGTATATTTTTAAAGAGAATCTGCATTGAAAAGAGTCCAAAATATTTGTTTGAACAGGCACTCAGCATCTCGATGAAAACTGTTGGAAAAGAAATTTGGTCATTCTACTCTGAGTACCCAAGCCAACTAAACTGGTACAGTTAACACTTCTGTAAGAGGCCAAAAGGCAAGAAATGTAGCACTTGCCGGACTGCTTTTCAACAGGCCTTTGAGCCACCTTAGTGCTTGATATTAAATATGAATACCATTGAATATTCAGAGTAAATAAGCTACAAGTAGAGAATCTACATCTCTTTCTATCAATGTCATACTTACTAGTCCATATTAGTAATCCTTGATTAGCTTAAATCTCTCCTTTATGTTGGCATTAAAGCTATAGTGTGTTCTTTCATTTTGTGCGTTATCATTCTTACAAAATGAGAAGGGAATGCCTGGTAGAATGTGGCCTCTCACTCTCTCTCAGAAAATGTAAATGCTTTTATTTTGGTTTTTAGTACTACTGAGTGCTACAATAGAGATATAAATTATTTAGAACGCCTTAATGCTTTTGAAAGCGTGGTAGTTATCTCAGGCGACCAAATTATAAGCAGGGATGGTTTATTTGGCCTCTTGACACTTTTGCTTTCATTGTATCCCCTTGCGATTTATTGACACCACTGATTTCATTTGGCAAGTATATGCTTACTATAGATAGTATATCATCTTAATCTGTATATTCAAATATTTGCTCTAGTAAGTGCTCTTAGATGTTTGTTGAATTGAACAAGAAAGTACCCACCATATTTAGGTGCCATGGCAGAGAGTAAATAATAAACAAAAGAGCCAAGGATTCTGTATGCTAACTAGAGAAACTAGGCTATATTTAATTTCTCTAATATCATAGAGTTATTTGGAAAAATTGCATCAACTAAAATTCCAGGTGCTTGATTTTTCAAGTGCTTCCCACAAGATTAGATTAACAGTGTCTCCAAAAATGGTTGCCATCCTTGAGGAAATTTTAAGCTTATTTCAGGACTGTAAATGGAGAAGACTTATAGGGAACCAGTGATAAATCTCCAGACCTTTTTTCCCCTTTATTATTTGGATCTGTGTACAATCTGAATTAGCAAATTATATACAGTTGGGGAGATAGTGTCATTTATGACTTCAAAGAATCTGAGAAATGCAGTCATTTCATGCACACCTGCCAGATCTTTCTGTTTGGAGTAGTTTATTACTGGAAAGAAAGCAAATGGAGGGAGTTTCAGTAAGGAACTGAAAGGGTTAATGACTGAACATGATGCTTGAAAACCAGAATCCATAGGTGAAAGAGCCATAGTTATGAGGAGAAAGCATTACATGTAAACAGTAACATGTTACTGAAATCTAAGACAAGTAGAATGAGACAAAGTATGTCCAGTGTCTTAATGTTCCACTTGATAATACTTTGGATAGGTTTCATAAGGGTTGACATCACTAATCCTTAGTACATGAACCAAGTAATAGGAATTGTATTTATCATAGGAAGTAATTTGGACCATAAAGGGGTAAAGTTTCTCAGAAAATGTAAATGCTTTTATTTTGGTTTTTAGTACTACTGAGTGCTACAATAGAGATATAAATTATTTAGAACGCCTTAATGCTTTTGAAAGCGTGGTAGTTATCTCAGGCGACCAAATTATAAGCAGGGATGGTTTATTTGGCCTCTTGACACTTTTGCTTTCATTGTATCCCCTTGCGATTTATTGACACCACTGATTTCATTTGGCAAGTATATGCTTACTATAGATAGTATATCATCTTAATCTGTATATTCAAATATTTGCTCTAGTAAGTGCTCTTAGATGTTTGTTGAATTGAACAAGAAAGTACCCACCATATTTAGGTGCCATGGCAGAGAGTAAATAATAAACAAAAGAGCCAAGGATTCTGTATGCTAACTAGAGAAACTAGGCTATATTTAATTTCTCTAATATCATAGAGTTATTTGGAAAAATTGCATCAACTAAAATTCCAGGTGCTTGATTTTTCAAGTGCTTCCCACAAGATTAGATTAACAGTGTCTCCAAAAATGGTTGCCATCCTTGAGGAAATTTTAAGCTTATTTCAGGACTGTAAATGGAGAAGACTTATAGGGAACCAGTGATAAATCTCCAGACCTTTTTCCCCTTTATTATTTGGATCTGTGTACAATCTGAATTAGCAAATTATATACAGTTGGGGAGATAGTGTCATTTATGACTTCAAAGAATCTGAGAAATGCAGTCATTTCATGCACACCTGCCAGATCTTTCTGTTTGGAGTAGTTTATTACTGGAAAGAAAGCAAATGGAGGGAGTTTCAGTAAGGAACTGAAAGGGTTAATGACTGAACATGATGCTTGAAAACCAGAATCCATAGGTGAAAGAGCCATAGTTATGAGGAGAAAGCATTACATGTAAACAGTAACATGTTACTGAAATCTAAGACAAGTAGAATGAGACAAAGTATGTCCAGTGTCTTAATGTTCCACTTGATAATACTTTGGATAGGTTTCATAAGGGTTGACATCACTAATCCTTAGTACATGAACCAAGTAATAGGAATTGTATTTATCATAGGAAGTAATTTGGACCATAAAGGGGTAAAGACTCTTTAGTGGAGGAACATTTTTGTCTGTAATTTCTCTGATATAGTGCCAAATGCTTTTGAGAGAATATTCAAAGCTGTGTCTAAGTTTCATTGTTGAAAATAGACAGCTGCTATATTTCTTTGTAATAACTGATTGAAGCTCTTTCTGTTACGTCTCTATTGCTATATTCCTTAGGCTTAAAGAAATGTGTTTAAAGTAAGAACTTTATGAAACAAAAGCTTTATTTTATAGCTTGGATAATACTTCTTCTGTGACATTTTCTTTCCCCACCAAAAGTGAGAAGTGAGTGCCTTGCCTTGTACATCCCATTTCAAATGGAGGACAGGAAGTCATGTTCTTCAATGGCTGACTTCCAGAATTTCTGCCTGAACGTTCTTTGTCAAGTGTATGTTCCCTTCTTTAGGCCTTTCTATATAGAGCCCACAAACATCGTCAGTGTGAATGATGTCATTCAGAGGGTTAGCGACCATGCCTCTGCCATGAACAAGAGGATTCATTACTACAGCCGGCTCACCGCTCCTGCGGACAGGGCACTGGTAAGGGACAAAGCATTGCTAATTGTCTAAAGTTAAGTTGAAATGAACAGTGAACATAAGCCAGGGCAACTCCCAGTGGCTGAACTTTTTGCTGGCCACATTCCAAGGACGGCATCATGGAAAGTCAAAGATACTAATTAATATGTCTTGCATCTCAGGCTAGTTCATTCTTATTAGCCTGGCATTGAGAGATTTGAAATAGTCTCTTTATGTTGACAACAGCCTAGGGATTTTTTTAAGCCATAATCCTAAAATCTTGAGAAAGAAAGCAATGGAGGGAGTTTCAGTAAGGAACTGAAAGGGTTAATGACTGAACATGATGCTTGAAAACCAGAATCCATAGGTGAAAGAGCCATAGTTATGAGGAGAAAGCATTACATGTAAACAGTAACATGTTACTGAAATCTAAGACAAGTAGAATGAGACAAAGTATGTCCAGTGTCTTAATGTTCCACTTGATAATACTTTGGATAGGTTTCATAAGGGTTGACATCACTAATCCTTAGTACATGAACCAAGTAATAGGAATTGTATTTATCATAGGAAGTAATTTGGACCATAAAGGGGTAAAGACTCTTTAGTGGAGGAACATTTTTGTCTGTAATTTCTCTGATATAGTGCCAAATGCTTTTGAGAGAATATTCAAAGCTGTGTCTAAGTTTCATTGTTGAAAATAGACAGCTGCTATATTTCTTTGTAATAACTGATTGAAGCTCTTTCTGTTACGTCTCTATTGCTATATTCCTTAGGCTTAAAGAAATGTGTTTAAAGTAAGAACTTTATGAAACAAAAGCTTTATTTTATAGCTTGGATAATACTTCTTCTGTGACATTTTCTTTCCCCACCAAAAGTGAGAAGTGAGTGCCTTGCCTTGTACATCCCATTTCAAATGGAGGACAGGAAGTCATGTTCTTCAATGGCTGACTTCCAGAATTTCTGCCTGAACGTTCTTTGTCAAGTGTATGTTCCCTTCTTTAGGCCTTTCTATATAGAGCCCACAAACATCGTCAGTGTGAATGATGTCATTCAGAGGGTTAGCGACCATGCCTCTGCCATGAACAAGAGGATTCATTACTACAGCCGGCTCACCGCTCCTGCGGACAGGGCACTGGTAAGGGACAAAGCATTGCTAATTGTCTAAAGTTAAGTTGAAATGAACAGTGAACATAAGCCAGGGCAACTCCCAGTGGCTGAACTTTTTGCTGGCCACATTCCAAGGACGGCATCATGGAAAGTCAAAGATACTAATTAATATGTCTTGCATCTCAGGCTAGTTCATTCTTATTAGCCTGGCATTGAGAGATTTGAAATAGTCTCTTTATGTTGACAACAGCCTAGGGATTTGTTGGGTTGAATTCTAAGCCATAATCCTAAAATCTTCGAGAAGGATAAACTGTTGAAGTAGTTGAAGTCATTGATTAATAACAAAAATAATAAGTTCTGGTTAGTCTATTCAATTTTAAATTTGAAGCTACAAGGGAAAAATATTCTGAGAAATTTTCTACAAGAGTGACCCTTGCTATCGATCAGAAGGGTCAAAGAGCAGACAGTAAACATTTTAAGCTTTGCAGGCCACCTATGGTTGCATATTCTTTTCTACTTCTTCTTTTTTTTTTTTTTTTACTTCTTTTGAATCATTGAAAATGTAAAAACTGTCCTTAGCAAAGGGACTGTACAAAATCTGGTTGAAGGCTAAATCTGGCCAATGAGCTATGGTCTTATACATGATGTTGAATCCCTTTTATTAACTGACAGTGAGATGAGTCTAGTTAATCAAAGTAAATAAACAGTGATCTAAAATTAACAATATGATATGACCATTTTAATGATTGTGTGTATATATCCATGTTCATTTTCTGAGAATCCCAAAATTATTTTTCCTAAAAGATGTTTAAAGGAAGAGCAATATGAAACCACAGGTGTCAGGTCTTTACGGAGTTATACCTTTTTATTTCTGAAAATTTCCCCCCTTATATTAATACTTTTATTCTAAATGGGAGAAGGGTAGTAAATTATTTGAATGCTAGCATCTCCTAGATGCTTGCTAATAAAAGTGTGACCTGCACAGACCAGTATCACCAAGAATTTGTTAAAAAGGCAGAATATCAGTCCTTACTCCAGATCTACTGAATTAAAATCTATTTTTAACAAATTCTCTGTGTGCATCACAACATTCAGGTTTTTGAAGAGCACTGTCCTAGATCACTGACAGAGTGTGGGATTCAGTCTTCCAACTTTTCTGTGTCTCCTAAAAATTTCTTATCCTCTAGCTTTTTAATCCTATTCCTGGTAACTTTTGATTTTCACTTTCTATGAACTTGCTCTGCTAGATGTCATAGTTTCATCTCCTGCCTAATACAGACATGGTCCTGCCCCTCTTTTCTTTTTCCTCCATAGTAGAAAACAATAGAACTCTGACCCCAGAGGACTGAGGGTGAAGAGAAGGCAGCAGACCTGTTTCCACATATGCTTTTGCATCTCTAAGAAATATTTTTCTCCAAAGCCAGAGTCATGGCATTTAAGACATTTTTTGCCCCCAAGACACCACCTATTACATGCATAAAAAGAGAAGCATTTGGTATTTTTCCCTTTTGCACCAGTTCATATCCTGTCCACCTACTTAGGTTTAATGGTCTGTCACTTTCTTGAGGTCTTTCCCAACTATTCCAGTTCCCACTATTGTTGTTGTGACTATTGTCATTTCTGTGTTCCAGGATTGAACACTTAATTTTTGTTCTTATAGCCTTGTTGAATTATTTTATATATTTTTGAACTGGAATTTAAACTTCTTGAAGTTAGGAGCTGTATATTATTTTTTTTCTTGAATGCTAAACTTAGCACAAAGTTGTAGATTTACTTAGTAAGTACTGATATAAAAGATTGTTGTTTCATACCAGTCATCTCCTATGTCTTTAATATTGAATATAAGGACTATATATTCTCAAAGGACCATTCTCAGGGAGATGGTCAGAATTCTGTCAGGAAACTGCATTTCTTTTTTCCCTCCAGAGTAGGGAGGTACAGTTAGCAAGAAATGTGTCAGGGAGCTCTGGGTATAAGAAATATATATATAGGTATTCAATTGTTCTCTTTGTGTTCGTCTTCAACCTCTCTGTGTTGGCTCCTTCCCTATTACTTACATCTCCCATCTTTAAGAATCCTCGTCTTGCCTTTTACTCAAGCCACTTTAGCTTACCTTTTTCTTCTGCTACCAAAGCAGTCAAAAGAATAATCTATATTTATTATTTCTTTTTTTCCCCCTCTATTGACTCCTCAATTCTTTATCTTTTGAATTCCCAACCTGCCTCTTTGCTAAAACCACATTAACATAGGAGTTTGGTGACCACTTGATTCTTAAAATTCTCCTCACTTAAAGCCCAGTCTCTTCCATCTAGAATTACTTAATTTCAATCTCTGTGGCTCTTCTTCCTCCTGTCTCATAAAAATAAAGAGAAGAGTATTTTGAGAACTGTATATTCTAAGAATTTGTTCTCATTTGAGATGAACAGTTTATTACTTATAGTATTTAAACTCTACTCCTTTAGATCTTATTGTAATTGAAAAGTCATTTTTATATTTACTAAACAGGGATGCACACTGTTTATTTGTTCATGAAAGCATATTTGTTGAAAATATGTCTATAGTCAGATACTCTGTTGTATAGAAAATATCCTTTGTTGAACATTTACTGGTTCTAACATTTCTCTACATTTTTTTTTAACCAGATTGCCCCAGATCATGTAGTTCCAGCTCCAGAAGAATGCTATGTGTATAGTCCATTAGGTTCCGCTTATAAACTTCAAAGTTACACTGAGGGATACGGTAAAAATACCAGTTTAGTAACCATGTGAGTTAAACTACTTTTGGAGGATAACTTATTATATGTAAATAAAAATTATTGATTATTTTCATTTGTCTTAATTAAAATGTTTGAAGAGTCAAACTTTATATTTTTACTACTCTGCTTTCAGTTTCATGATTTGGAATACCATGATGGGAACATCTATATTAAGTATTCCTTGGGGCATTAAACAGGTAATATTTTAAAAGATTGTTGTTTCATACCAGTCATCTCCTATGTCTTTAATATTGAATATAAGGACTATATATTCTCAAAGGACCATTCTCAGGGAGATGGTCAGAATTCTGTCAGGAAACTGCATTTCTTTTTTCCCTCCAGAGTAGGGAGGTACAGTTAGCAAGAAATGTGTCAGGGAGCTCTGGGTATAAGAAATATATATATAGGTATTCAATTGTTCTCTTTGTGTTCGTCTTCAACCTCTCTGTGTTGGCTCCTTCCCTATTACTTACATCTCCCATCTTTAAGAATCCTCGTCTTGCCTTTTACTCAAGCCACTTTAGCTTACCTTTTTCTTCTGCTACCAAAGCAGTCAAAAGAATAATCTATATTTATTATTTCTTTTTTTCCCCCTCTATTGACTCCTCAATTCTTTATCTTTTGAATTCCCAACCTGCCTCTTTGCTAAAACCACATTAACATAGGAGTTTGGTGACCACTTGATTCTTAAAATTCTCCTCACTTAAAGCCCAGTCTCTTCCATCTAGAATTACTTAATTTCAATCTCTGTGGCTCTTCTTCCTCCTGTCTCATAAAAATAAAGAGAAGAGTATTTTGAGAACTGTATATTCTAAGAATTTGTTCTCATTTGAGATGAACAGTTTATTACTTATAGTATTTAAACTCTACTCCTTTAGATCTTATTGTAATTGAAAAGTCATTTTTATATTTACTAAACAGGGATGCACACTGTTTATTTGTTCATGAAAGCATATTTGTTGAAAATATGTCTATAGTCAGATACTCTGTTGTATAGAAAATATCCTTTGTTGAACATTTACTGGTTCTAACATTTCTCTACATTTTTTTTTTTTAACCAGATTGCCCCAGATCATGTAGTTCCAGCTCCAGAAGAATGCTATGTGTATAGTCCATTAGGTTCCGCTTATAAACTTCAAAGTTACACTGAGGGATACGGTAAAAATACCAGTTTAGTAACCATGTGAGTTAAACTACTTTTGGAGGATAACTTATTATATGTAAATAAAAATTATTGATTATTTTCATTTTTGTCTTAATTAAAATGTTTGAAGAGTCAAACTTTATATTTTTACTACTCTGCTTTCAGTTTCATGATTTGGAATACCATGATGGGAACATCTATATTAAGTATTCCTTGGGGCATTAAACAGGTAATATAATTTTCAACACATTTTTTGCTAGAATTTTTTTTCTCTCTGTATTTTAAGTTTTACAATAGAGGTTTCAATAAATCTCTTTAAAACTTATTAAAGAAAATAGTTATATTTAATTTTACATTAGTTGTGAGGTTTTTATGGTAATTGTTTAGGGTTACATAGTATGGTTATATAAGAATTTATTCTGACATGATGATATATGTTGTTCTATGTTTTTATTTTTTTTAAACAGGCTGGGTTTACTACTGGAATGTGTATCATCTTGCTGATGGGCCTTCTAACACTTTATTGCTGCTACAGAGTAGTGAAATCACGAGCTATGATATGTAAGAATTTGCCACTATAAAAATAGATGAGTGATACAGATATTAAAAAGAATTTGTGATGAGGTGGATCACTAATGTATACATTTCACAAGTGTGTTAACTATTTTGTGCCTAAAGATATACTTCTCTATTTCATAGCATTTGGTTGAACTGATATGTTAATGAATTTAATGGCCGCCTTTGAAATTTTGAGAGGCTAGTTCTTTGCAGAATGCACTTATGTTGGTGCTAATTTCCTCATAAGAATAATTAAGAAAGTCATATTTTAAAAATAAGATCTTTGCCAGAACTAAATTGAGAAGTTTATGATTCTTATCAGTTAATGGTGACTCATTTTGACCTATCCCTACCAAAAGATCTAAATATTGTCATTTCCTAAAAGTAGACATTGTAAATATGAAAATCTGAGCGATGTGTCCTTTATAATGAATTCTCAAAGTTGTACCAACACGTCTAGTCATTTCTATAAATTCTAGATCAGGGATGTACCTTTTGTAGATGGTTTAAAAGTATTTTAGATCCTAAATAGAAACACATTATTTCCTTGAATCTTAGCAAGTACAAATCAACAGACCAGGTTCTGACTCCAGTTTTTTGTCTCTCCTAAGCAGTGGTATGTGTTCTCTTAATTGTATTATTTCATCATATCCTTTTCCCATTTATCCAGAAGTCCCTTGGTGCTCTTACAGATCTGCTAAATTCTTTATATGAGGTATACACTTAGCCCTTTATCTATGATTTCTAGTCTTCTTTCCTATTCAATATTTGAATGGCTTTTGTATCATATTTGTTTATGTCTACCTATGTTTTCGGTTTAACTTCTATTTCTTCAGTTAATAGAAAAGTATAACACTTCAGATTCAGTTTTTGTCTTGTCTTCTAAATTTTCTGTTATTTAACTTTTAAATTCTTAGCTCAATTGTCTGAAATTTTTAATTGAAGTATAGTCAATGTACAATATTATATAAATTACAGATGTATAATACAGTGACTCACAATTTTTAGAGGTCATATTCCATTTATAGTTTTATAAAATATTGGCCATATTCCCCATGTTACATGGTAGGTCCTTATAGCTTTTTTTATACATAGTAGTTCATACCTCTTATTCCCTGATCCCTCTGTTGCCCTTCCCAACTTCCCTCATTGTCTGTGGTTTTAATTGGCATGTGATATGAAGTATGACTCGAGAAAACTGTTCCTCTGTAGTTTTACAGATATTAAAAAGAATTTGTGATGAGGTGGATCACTAATGTATACATTTCACAAGTGTGTTAACTATTTTGTGCCTAAAGATATACTTCTCTATTTCATAGCATTTGGTTGAACTGATATGTTAATGAATTTAATGGCCGCCTTTGAAATTTTGAGAGGCTAGTTCTTTGCAGAATGCACTTATGTTGGTGCTAATTTCCTCATAAGAATAATTAAGAAAGTCATATTTTAAAAATAAGATCTTTGCCAGAACTAAATTGAGAAGTTTATGATTCTTATCAGTTAATGGTGACTCATTTTGACCTATCCCTACCAAAAGATCTAAATATTGTCATTTCCTAAAAGTAGACATTGTAAATATGAAAATCTGAGCGATGTGTCCTTTATAATGAATTCTCAAAGTTGTACCAACACGTCTAGTCATTTCTATAAATTCTAGATCAGGGATGTACCTTTTGTAGATGGTTTAAAAGTATTTTAGATCCTAAATAGAAACACATTATTTCCTTGAATCTTAGCAAGTACAAATCAACAGACCAGGTTCTGACTCCAGTTTTTTGTCTCTCCTAAGCAGTGGTATGTGTTCTCTTAATTGTATTATTTCATCATATCCTTTTCCCATTTATCCAGAAGTCCCTTGGTGCTCTTACAGATCTGCTAAATTCTTTATATGAGGTATACACTTAGCCCTTTATCTATTATTTCTAGTCTTCTTTCCTATTCAATATTTGAATGGCTTTTGTATCATATTTGTTTATGTCTACCTATGTTTTTCAGTGTAACTTCTATTTCTTCAGTTAATAGAAAAGTATAACACTTCAGATTCAGTTTTTGTCTTGTCTTCTAAATTTTCTGTTATTTAACTTTTAAATTCTTAGCTCAATTGTCTGAAATTTTTAATTGAAGTATAGTCAATGTACAATATTATATAAATTACAGATGTATAATACAGTGACTCACAATTTTTAGAGGTCATATTCCATTTATAGTTTTATAAAATATTGGCCATATTCCCCATGTTACATGGTAGGTCCTTATAGCTTTTTTTATACATAGTAGTTCATACCTCTTATTCCCTGATCCCTCTGTTGCCCTTCCCAACTTCCCTCATTGTCTGTGGTTTTAATTGGCATGTGATATGAAGTATGACTCGAGAAAACTGTTCCTCTGTAGTGTTACTAAGTATGCCAGATATTGGATATTGTCTTCTATCCCTTATTGATGATTTTTTTTCTAGCCTTGGTTTATCACTTGCTGTTATTAATTAGATATCTTAATCTACTTATCAGATTATCTGTACTACTTCATTGACCTACACTTCATTTTATGTATTCTATAATTTTTTACTGAAGTATAGTTGAATTACAATTTGTGTTTATTTCTGCTGTATATAATATTTTAATTACTGTTATTTCATAATCTGGGCTAGTACCTAGTAGTGGAATAGCCATAATCTTTTGCTAAGTATTTTGAGTTAATTTGGAGAATACAAATTATGAATATGGAATATATGAGTACGTCTAATTTGATTTTTCCCCTTTTATATTTTATCTAGCATCAGTGGATACCACTACCTGGGAATATCCAGATGTCTGCAGATATTATTTTGGCTCTTTTGGGCAGTGGTCGAGTCTCCTTTTCTCCTTGGTATCTCTCATTGGAGCAATGATAGTCTATTGGGTGCTTATGTCGAATTTTCTTTTTAATACTGGAAAATTTATTTTTAGTAAGTATCCATATCATATGCTTAACATACTTATTTTCAAATATAATAACTACTATTATGCTTTAGTTTTAGCCTTCAATTCTAGACTTGGGATTAATGAGGTAAAAAGTAATGAAAAGTAATGTTTGTGATTCTTAAAGATATATTTGATTCAGTTTGTTTTCTGTGGTTATGATGTCAAGCAATGTTTATGTTAATTTCCCAACTAATTTTTGAATAAATAATATTCCTTCAAATTCTCTAATTGACATAAAATATTTCCAAGTTCCAACAGATGTTTTAAGCATTGTTTTCATCCCCTAGGAATGAATTTTTTCCTGCTAAGTAACTAGAAAACATGATGCATACCTATACTCCATTTAGAAAACATGATCTATACCTATACTAACTCTCAAATCAACTAATAGTATTATTGTATGTATAATACTCTTATGCAATAATAACTATAATTATTTTTTAGGTAGATTTACACTCATTAAAATATATACATCTTGGCCATACAATTGAAAAATGGATCCATCCATGTAACTCACATCCCCTACAGGAAACATTTCCATCTTCTCAGAAAGTAGTGATATAGGGCTTCCCTGGTGGTCCAGTGGGTAAGGACACCGCCTTGCAGTGCAAGGGGCGCCGGTTCGATCCCTGGCCTGGGAAGATCCCACGTGCCGTGGAGCGGCTGGACGGATGTGTCCAATTACCGAGCTGGAGCTCTGGAGTGCATGCGCCCAGAGCCGGCGCTCTGCAACAACAGAGGCCACAGCGATGGGAGGCCCACATGGGCCAAAGAACAAAAATGGATGAAAATAAATAAATGAAAGACCAATAGAAGTGGCCTGCCCAACCCCCTCCCTCCCCAACCCGCCCCCCGCCAAAAAAAAAAAAAGAAAGTAGTGATATATTTTTTAATTATAAAAATTCAGATTGTCTGTTGTGATTATAAGAGAACCCAATCCTTTTTTTAATTTTGCCTCTAAGTCATCGTTTATTTTTCATCCATCTTTATTCTTTGGCATGTGTGGGACTCCCATCTCAGTGGCCTCTCTCATTGTATAGACTGGCTGTGGACGCAAGCACTCCAGAACGCTGGGTCATAGTTGGACACACCAGCCTAACCGTTCCTCAGCACATGGGATCTTCCCAGGCCAGGGATCGAACCAGTGCCCCTTGCACTGCAAGGCGGACTCTTTACCCGCTGGACCACCAGGGAAGCCCCCCAGTTCATTTTTAATGTTCATCTTGAATCTAGCAAATGTGTTGAACTCTTACTGCTCATAATTTTTTATAGATTCACTTTGGATTTTCTATTTAAATAGTTATGTCATTCATGAATGTGAAAACTTCTTCCTATTTAGTTATTAAACTTTAATGATTCATATGTATATACATAAATCTATATTTAGTTTATGTTATTGTTTGCTAAGTTGTGTCTGACTCTTTGAAACCCCATGGACTGTAGCTGATCGAGCTCCTCTGTTCATGGGATTTTTCCAGGCAAGAATACTAGAGTGGGTTGTTGTGCCTTTCTCCAGGGGACTTCCCAACCCAGGGATCAAACTTGTGTCTTCTGCAACTCTTGCCTTGCAGGTGGATTCTTTACCCACTGAGCCACCTGGGCATTGGTTGTAGGATAAAAGAGCTGTACCCTTTAGTAATTTAAAGATATTCCAGCCTATTGTTTTCTTAAGCATTTTATTAATGTATGTTGGATTTTATCAAATACTTAAGCTGCATCTCTCACAATGATTATAAAGCTTTTCTCCTTTGCATTTCTAATGTTTAAATCATTCTTATATTCTGAGACAAACAAGCTAGTTTATGGGCAATGCGCCCAGAGCCGGCCTGCACCAGAGGCCACAGCGATGGGAGGCCCACATGGGCCAAAGAACAAAGATGGATGAAAATAGATAAATGAAAGACCAATAGAAGTGGCCTGCCCAACCCCTCCCTCCCCAACCCGCCCCCCCAAAAAAAAAAAAAAGAAAGTAGTGATATATTTTTTAATTATAAAAATTCAGATTGTCTGTTGTGATTATAAGAGAACCCAATCCTTTTTTTAATTTTGCCTCTAAGTCATCGTTTATTTTTCATCCATCTTTATTCTTTGGCATGTGTGGGACTCCCATCTCAGTGGCCTCTCTCATTGTATAGACTGGCTGTGGACGCAAGCACTCCAGAACGCTGGGTCATAGTTGGACACACCAGCCTAACCGTTCCTCAGCACATGGGATCTTCCCAGGCCAGGGATCGAACCAGTGCCCCTTGCACTGCAAGGCGGACTCTTTACCCACTGGACCACCAGGGAAGCCCCCCAGTTCATTTTTAATGTTCATCTTGAATCTAGCAAATGTGTTGAACTCTTACTGCTCATAATTTTTTATAGATTCACTTTGGATTTTCTATTTAAATAGTTATGTCATTCATGAATGTGAAAACTTCTTCCTATTTAGTTATTAAACTTTAATGATTCATATGTATATACATAAATCTATATTTAGTTTATGTTATTGTTTGCTAAGTTGTGTCTGACTCTTTGAAACCCCATGGACTGTAGCTGATCGAGCTCCTCTGTTCATGGGATTTTTCCAGGCAAGAATACTAGAGTGGGTTGTTGTGCCTTTCTCCAGGGGACTTCCCAACCCAGGGATCAAACTTGTGTCTTCTGCAACTCTTGCCTTGCAGGTGGATTCTTTACCCACTGAGCCACCTGGGCATTGGTTGTAGGATAAAAGAGCTGTACCCTTTAGTAATTTAAAGATATTCCAGCCTATTGTTTTCTTAAGCATTTTTATTAATGTATGTTGGATTTTATCAAATACTTAAGCTGCATCTCTCACAATGATTATAAAGCTTTTCTCCTTTGCATTTCTAATGTTTAAATCATTCTTATATTCTGAGACAAACAAGCTAGTTTATAAGTCACACGTGTAGATTTTTAAATTCCTTATTGGATTCAGTTTACTTTGGGGAGGAGTAATATTTTATTTAGAACTCTTGTGTCTTTTCATAAGGGATAACTTGCCTAGAGTTTTCCTTGCTCATACTGTACTCATTGATGCAATAGAGGTGCTGTAACAGATTACCACAGAGCTTCCCTGGTGGCTCAGCAGTGAAGAATATGCCTGCAATGCAGGAGATACGGGTTCAGTCCTGGGTTCTGGAAGATCCCCTGGAGAAGGAAATGGCAATCCACTCCCTTATTTTTGGCTGGAAAATTCATGGACAGAGGAACCTGGCAGGTTACAGTCCATAGGGTCACAGAAGAGTCACACATGACTTAGCAACTAAACAACAGAAGCAAATGATCATAAAGTGGCTTAAAATAAGAGAAGTCTATTCTGTCACAGTCATAGAAACTAGAATTCTGAAATCAAAGTGTCTGTAGGCTCCAATGCTCCCTCTAAAGCCTTTAGAGAAGAATCCTTCCCTGTCTCTTCCTAGTGTCTGATGATCCACTGCTAGCAGTCCCTGCCGTTCCTTGACTTGTAGCTATCTCTCTCCAGTTTCATCCTCTGCCTTCACATGGCCATCTCCCCCCAATGTCTCTATGTCCAAAATACCCTGTTTTTGTTAAAGTCACCAGTTGTTGAATTAGGGCCTACCCTAATCCAGTATAACCTAATCTTAACTTGATTATATCTGCATAGACTCAGTTTCCAAATAAGGTCACATTCTAAGTTTCCTGGTAAACATAGAATTGGGGAGAATACTATTCAAACCAGTATACTTGCTATTAGGATTTTACTAGCCTTATGTAAATCTTTGGCATCAGGAATTACATAAAGATCCATAACTTCCTATCTTAAATCACCCCTGAAGATACTGTAAAAACCTAGAGCATAAACTACTTCTTTTATTCTGTCTTGAGAAGCACACAATGGAAATGAATAATTCACATATTTCATTTCCTTTGTGAAATCTAATCCAACATTTTTTATTATCTTATTTAAGTTTTACGTCACTTTCATCAGTTCTTACTAAGGTTATGAAAGGTTAACATCATACAGAATAAAATAAATTCCCTCAGACAAGTAAAAACCTATTCTTTACCCATTCTCTCATTCACCATAGAATGATATGTATGCTCAGGTATCTACATTGGCTTTTTATTTTGCTATTTTTAGTATAACTTAATTGTGTTTTTGATTAGTAATGACAATATAGTCTTCATTTTATAAAAGCATGTTCTATATTTTGTCAAAACTTTGAATGATTTTCCAGCTGTCTTGAGTAGTGACTTTCCCCCTTCTGCAGGATTTAGAACTTTTCTATATAAGATATAGCTATATTTATATAAATTAGGACGAGTATAGTAAAAAAAATGTGCACATTATCTTTATTCCAAGGATTTTAACTTTAACCTTGTGGTTAGGTTTTTTTTTTTTCTCTTTAGTCTTCAGTCATGTAAAATTTTCTGCCATGGGACTGACACCAATGACATCATTCCTATAAAGCAGAAACAGCTGAGGAAGGTGAAGCTTGTTAACAAGGAAGTAGTCTTTGGTGTACTGAATAATATTACCACACAGTAGATCTTAAAAGATTTTTATAGATAAGAATTTTAGAGGGTGATAGGTTTAACATCTTTCACTCAATATTAAACTATGTTTTCCTCATAATTTTTAGATTTTATTCATCACATTAATGACACAGAACCCATACCAAGTACCAACGATAGCAACCCTGGTAAGTAGTTTGGAAATAAAATTTTGGTTTGTTTTTTTATTCATCACCTTTTTGCAAAAATTTAAGGTAGAACCTAAATGACCAGCATAAAATCATTATATTTATGTTAACTAAGCCACTATTAAATTGCTGATAATTCTTAAGTTAAAAAAAAAACTCTACAAAAGTTAGTGTTACTTTTCGGGGGAATGTAAACTGATACGGGCACTATGGAAGACAGGAGGGAGATTCCTCAAAAAACTAGGAATAGAACCACCATATGACCCAGCAGTCCCTCTACTAGGCATATACCCTGAGGAAATCAAAATTGAAAGAGACACATGTACTTCCAACATTTTTGTGAAATCTAATCCAACATTTTTTATTATCTTATTTAAGTTTTACGTCACTTTCATCAGTTCTTACTAAGGTTATGAAAGGTTAACATCATACAGAATAAAATAAATTCCCTCAGACAAGTAAAAACCTATTCTTTACCCATTCTCTCATTCACCATAGAATGATATGTATGCTCAGGTATCTACATTGGCTTTTTATTTTGCTATTTTTAGTATAACTTAATTGTGTTTTTGATTAGTAATGACAATATAGTCTTCATTTTATAAAAGCATGTTCTATATTTTGTCAAAACTTTGAATGATTTTCCAGCTGTCTTGAGTAGTGACTTTCCCCCTTCTGCAGGATTTAGAACTTTTCTATATAAGATATAGCTATATTTATATAAATTAGGACGAGTATAGTAAAAAAAATGTGCACATTATCTTTATTCCAAGGATTTTAACTTTAACCTTGTGGTTAGGTTTTTTTTTTTTCTCTTTAGTCTTCAGTCATGTAAAATTTTCTGCCATGGGACTGACACCAATGACATCATTCCTATAAAGCAGAAACAGCTGAGGAAGGTGAAGCTTGTTAACAAGGAAGTAGTCTTTGGTGTACTGAATAATATTACCACACAGTAGATCTTAAAAGATTTTTATAGATAAGAATTTTAGAGGGTGATAGGTTTAACATCTTTCACTCAATATTAAACTATGTTTTCCTCATAATTTTTAGATTTTATTCATCACATTAATGACACAGAACCCATACCAAGTACCAACGATAGCAACCCTGGTAAGTAGTTTGGAAATAAAATTTTGGTTTGTTTTTTTATTCATCACCTTTTTGCAAAAATTTAAGGTAGAACCTAAATGACCAGCATAAAATCATTATATTTATGTTAACTAAGCCACTATTAAATTGCTGATAATTCTTAAGTTAAAAAAAAAACTCTACAAAAGTTAGTGTTACTTTTCGGGGGAATGTAAACTGATACGGGCACTATGGAAGACAGGAGGGAGATTCCTCAAAAAACTAGGAATAGAACCACCATATGACCCAGCAGTCCCTCTACTAGGCATATACCCTGAGGAAATCAAAATTGAAAGAGACACATGTACCCCATTGTTCATTGCAGCACTATTTACAATAGCTAGAACATGGAAGCAACCTAGATGTTCATTGTTGGATGAATGGATAAAGAAACTGTGGTACATATATACAATGGAATATTAGTCAGCCATAAAAAGAAATGTATTTGAATCAGTTCTAATGAGGTGGATAAATCTAGAACCTATTATAAAGAGTGAAGTGCATATATTCCACATATATATGGAATCTAGAAAGATAGTGCTGATAAATGAATATGCAGAGGCAGACATGGAGAACAGTCTTATGGACACTGGGGTGAGGGAGGGGAAGATGCTGTGGGACTAGGGGATCTCAAACGGGGTCTGTGGTGACCTGGAAGGGTAGGATGGGGAGGGAGGTGGGTAGAAGTTTGAAAGAGGTTGGGACATATGTATACCTATGGCGGATTCAGGTTGATGTGTGGCAGTAAACAACAGAACTCTGTAAAAAATAAATGAATAAAATTAAATTTTTAAAAAAGGTAGTGTTAATGTAAGCTAAGCAGGACTTTCCTGGTGGTCCAGTGGGTAAGGACACCGCCTTGCAGTGCAAGGGGCGCCAGTTCGATCCCTGGCCTGGGAAGATCCCACGTGCCATGGAGCAGCTGGACCCATGTGTCCAGTTACTGAGCCGGAGCTCTGGAGCACGTGCGCCCAGAGCCGGTGCTCTGCGACAACAGAGGCCACTGCGTGGGAGTCCCACAGGGCCAAAGAACAAAGATGAATGAAAACAGATAAATGAAAGACCAATAGAAGTGGCCCACCTGCCCCCCTTCCTCCCCCACTCACCCCCCAGCAAAAAAATAAAAAATAAAAAATAATGTAAGCTAAACAGTATTTAGTTCATATTATACAAATCACAATTATAGCTCACATCTACAGTATTCATATTTGTCTATGATTGATACATATTTCTAGGAACCTTTATCACTGCTGATTGCCTTGGGAGTTCTGAACTGTTGTTCTAAATTTAGTTTTAGATGTTCATTGTTTTAGTTAGTAATATTGATATATAAATTGTACTAAATTTACTAATAATGAACCAAGGTTAGTAAATATGGAAAATATACCCTGAGGAAATCAAAATTGAAAGAGACACATGTACCCCATTGTTCATTGCAGCACTATTTACAATAGCTAGAACATGGAAGCAACCTAGATGTACATTGTTGGATGAATGGATAAAGAAACTGTGGTACATATATACAATGGAATATTAGTCAGCCATAAAAAGAAATGTATTTGAATCAGTTCTAATGAGGTGGATAAATCTAGAACCTATTATAAAGAGTGAAGTGCATATATTCCACATATATATGGAATCTAGAAAGATAGTGCTGATAAATGAATATGCAGAGGCAGACATGGAGAACAGTCTTATGGACACTGGGGTGAGGGAGGGGAAGATGCTGTGGGACTAGGGGATCTCAAACGGGGTCTGTGGTGACCTGGAAGGGTAGGATGGGGAGGGAGGTGGGTAGAAGTTTGAAAGAGGTTGGGACATATGTATACCTATGGCGGATTCAGGTTGATGTGTGGCAGTAAACAACAGAACTCTGTAAAAAATAAATGAATAAAATTAAATTTTTAAAAAAGGTAGTGTTAATGTAAGCTAAGCAGGACTTTCCTGGTGGTCCAGTGGGTAAGGACACCGCCTTGCAGTGCAAGGGGCGCCAGTTCGATCCCTGGCCTGGGAAGATCCCACGTGCCATGGAGCGGCTGGACCCATGTGTCCAGTTACTGAGCCGGAGCTCTGGAGCACGTGCGCCCAGAGCCGGTGCTCTGCGACAACAGAGGCCACTGCGTGGGAGTCCCACAGGGCCAAAGAACAAAGATGAATGAAAACAGATAAATGAAAGACCAATAGAAGTGGCCCACCTGCCCCCCTTCCTCCCCCACTCACCCCCCAGCAAAAAAATAAAAAATAAAAAATAATGTAAGCTAAACAGTATTTAGTTCATATTATACAAATCACAATTATAGCTCACATCTACAGTATTCATATTTGTCTATGATTGATACATATTTCTAGGAACCTTTATCACTGCTGATTGCCTTGGGAGTTCTGAACTGTTGTTCTAAATTTAGTTTTAGATGTTCATTGTTTTAGTTAGTAATATTTAAGATATATAAATCTGTGTACTAAATTTACTAATAATGAACCAAGGTTAGTAAATATGGAAAAATAAATTGAAGATTTGACCAAAAAAAATTAAATTCTTAGAAAAGTTTACTTTAATTTGTAGCCTATGAGTTTGTCCACTGTGGCAGTCACAGGAAAAGTGAATAGAAAGGCTATTATAACCGGGCTAACAGTATAACTGACGTCATCTAAAGCTTTTACGTGTTTAAGTTTCAGAGATACCAAACTGACATTTTGAAGGAGGTACACATTGATCACTAAGAGGGCAGTTCATTCAATGCATATTTATTAACCCTGTTACATGTCAGAAATTGTTCTAAGCTCTCGGATATAATGGACAGACAAGAGTCTATCTTGTGAAGCATGCATTCCAATGTTTGCTACTCAGTGTCTTATTTTACCCCTGATTAAACTAATTAATCTGTCATTTATTAACACTAGAAAATGAGTGAAGTACCAGCATTATTTCCATAAATACGCATATACACTTTTAATTAATTCTACTAAAATATTTTCTTTTAATTTAAGCACATATCTCTTGCACCCCTGTTCCTTACCTCAGGATTTTCAAAAGGCCAAGCAATATATTGGTCTTAAAATAGACATTCATTTACTGTGACTATTCTGTTATCAATTGGTAAAACCAGTTTATTAATATCTAGTAGGATCTCTTCAATAGTGAGTTCATTGTCAAGTTCATAAATATCACAATTAACTGATAATTTGGAGAGCATCATCAGCAAAGACAGTTTTGTGTAGTGATAGCTTCTGTTGATCGTAGCATTTCTTGATTCTCTGAGTATGAAACAATCCATCTCAGGTAATATTAGAAATTACGGCTGACATTTATTGGATACTTACTATCAACTCCATAAGGTAGATACCGTTCTCTCCATTCTGTATGCAGAAACCAAGTCACACAGAAGTTAGGGACTTGCTCAAGGTTACAAAACTATTAAGTGATAGGGTCGAGATTCTTTATTCAGTCAGTTTACTTCCATAACCTATGTTCTTTATCACTAATTATTAGCACAAGAAAAATTCAAGTTAATTTACTTTTGTCCAAAAGATAGAAGAAAAAAGAATAAAAAACATGTTAAAGTGCTGACTAAGAAAATTGTTTGGCTTTGTGGCATGCCAAATAACAGAGAATAAAATCGTTGCTCAGCATTTTTCACAGTATTAAACATTTCTTACAAAGAGCTGATTATTTGAAACACAGTTGAGAATGGTTTGTATTATTTTGACAAACAGGAGAAATTGCAACCTGTAGATCAGTGGTAGGAAAAATACATTTTATTCACTTCACAATTCTCTGGGAATCATTTAGGCTCTTTAGCTGCTATAAGACCTGAGAAACATCCAAGACAATTACTCTGAATTTCTGAAATTCAAGATTAGCTATAAGCAATAATTAGATTTTGGCAGTATCATAGCAACATTTCAGCGGTGTCTTCTTTCTGTTCCAAAGATTTTTTTTATTGTTAGAAGAAACCTATTCTTTGGGCTTTGTGTGGATTATTAGCAAATCAATTACTCTGAATGATATATCTGATTGTATAAATAAGATCAAATCCAACCCAACGTTTTCTCTCTGGCAATGGGACCAAAGTATATTTGGTAGAGTAGGTTTATAGTTTTCTAGTAGATATTGAGGCTGTACCTCAATTTTCTAACTTTCTGCTACCTTTAATTATTTATAGGTAAAAGGTTTCTGATATACCTATATATAAAACAGATAAATCACAAGGACCTATAATAGCACAGGGAGCTGTATTCAATATCTTATAATAACTTATAGTGGAAAATAATCTGCAAATGAATATCAGTATCACTTTTCTATATACTTGAAAACTAGCACAGCATTTTAAATCAACTATACTTCAATTTTTTAATAAATCATAAAAAATTAAAAAGATTCCTCAAATATCTGAATATAACCTTCCTTTTTCTTTGCAAAAAGGGGAAACTTAGTGTTCATGGTAAAAGTTAAAGCTGATAAAGTGAACTTCAGCCTCAGGGTTGCCATTGTGTGTTCTTTGTTGCTTCCTCTGATCTATTGCTTCCCTGTTGCAGTGATTTGTCCAAGTGCCGGGAGTGGCGGCCATCCAGATAACAGCTCTATGATTTTCTACGCCAATGACTCAGGACTCCAGCAGTTTGAAAAGTGGTGGAATAAGTCCAAGACAGTGCCCTTTTACCTCATAGGGCTCCTTCTGCCACTGCTTAATTTCAGATCGCCTTCATTTTTTTCGAAATTTAACATCCTAGGTAAGCCAAGGAACTGTGTCTAAGAGCCTCTGTGCAGTAGAATATATGCTGGATTCTGTGGAAATGTGGTGTGAGCAGGGAAATAGTTACCTTCCAGTCCTATTCATCTATGTTTAATTTGTTCATGCATTTATTACCCTACTTTTTGGTTTTCTTAATGGAATTTGGCACAGAAAAAAATATAGATGACTATCTCAAACCCAAGTCCCTTTTTAAGATGAGTTACTAGGATTTCCGGGGGTTTCCTTCATAGTTCAGTTGGTAAAGAATCTGCCTGCAGTGCAGGAGACCCAGATTTAATTCCTGGGTCAGGAAGGTTCCCTGGAGAAGGAAATGATAACCCATTCCAGTATTCTTGCCTGGAGAATCCCATGGACAGGGGAGCCTGGCAGGCTTCAGTCAATGGGATCGTGAAAGTTGGGCACTACTTTGTGACTAAACCACCACCACCAGGATTTCCATTCTGTCCTTACTGAACAACTATTCCTCGTTTCCTCTATAACTAGAGGAAGTAGACTAAAATTTCAGCTGGAGAGATCCAAAGTGAATATTTCAGGAATTCTCAGTTCTAATGTTTGGAAATATGACAACTTACTAAGGGGTTTCCCTGGTGGTTCAGCAGTAAAGAATCCACCTGCAATGCAGGAGATGCAGGTTCTGCCCCTGAGTTCCTTGAAGGAGGGCATGGCAACTGACTCCAATATTATAGCCTGGAGAATCCCATAAACAAAGAAGCCTGACAGGCCACGGTCCATAGGGTAACAAAGAGTCAGACAGAACTGAAGTGATTGAACACTAAACAGCACTAAGGGAGGTTATGGAATATTTTTTTTCCTACGGTTTCTATTTAAGAGAAAAAGCACAGAATTATCACTTGATTTTCAATCTAGAATATTGTTCTCTAGCTCAAAAGGTGGTTCTAATTGTTATAAGCTCCTTAGATTTATTTTGCTTTTGCTATGTTCCTCAGAGCTTTTTCTTTCTTAGAACACTATTGCCTCTTTAAAGAAACAGACTTCTTTTTGAGAGACCTGTTTTCCAGAAATTTCTGAAATCACTGAAGAAACCGCAGAAAAGGAACCCCTATGAAAGCTCAGATTTGGCTAAAGACAAGGGTATTATTCATAAAGAATTGATAACCCAAATAGATAATGGGACTTCACCTCCTCTCTGTATATCTGGTCTCTTGGTAGGCAGACTAGTGTGAAATATTTAGATTACTCATCACATCCAAGAGATGGGCTTGGGGGTATTCAGAAGACCAAAAAAGGAGGTAAGGATATTTCTCTATACCTTTGCCTCAGAGAACAGAATTCACTGTTCTGAATTACCACAGACACACAGGGAAAATGAAGAGCTGTGGTAAATACAAGCTTCAGCCTCTTGTATTCATTCTTTCTGAATCATCTAACCTCCAAACCCACAGTAGAGCTTATAGAGCTCATTTGTGGTTTCCTGATTTGCTGGCCAATTTTCCTATGGAACAGATCTCTAAAAGTTAGCATGTGAGCTTACAAAAGAACTTGCTCAACTGGGCAAAACAATCACTAGGCTTCTGGCCAGGTTAAATTATTTTCTCTACCTCCTTAATATATTTTGGTTTTGCCCTTTTCTTGGTACTTTTCCTTCTAAAACTACATGTAGCTTATTTAGAAAAGTGAGAATCTGTTTCCACTAAAAATATTCCTGGATTTCTTGACTCTGCTCCTTAGTGACTGGACTTAATTGCTTAAATAACTCTAACTTCCAGACTGCTAAAAAATCTTGAAATTCTAAATGCCCACTTTACCCTGCATAAAGTAGGCATTCACTGTACACAGTGAATGGAATCTGGAGTCTTCCCATTGAGCAAGTAGTCCTGCACAACCAAAACTTCATTTAGATACTAGATCAGATTGTTCATAGACTATTTGGCTTATCGTCTTTGAAGTGATTGAACACTAAACAGCACTAAGGGAGGTTATGGAATATTTTTTTTCCTACGGTTTCTATTTAAGAGAAAAAGCACAGAATTATCACTTGATTTTCAATCTAGAATATTGTTCTCTAGCTCAAAAGGTGGTTCTAATTGTTATAAGCTCCTTAGATTTATTTTGCTTTTGCTATGTTCCTCAGAGCTTTTTCTTTCTTAGAACACTATTGCCTCTTTAAAGAAACAGACTTCTTTTTGAGAGACCTGTTTTCCAGAAATTTCTGAAATCACTGAAGAAACCGCAGAAAAGGAACCCCTATGAAAGCTCAGATTTGGCTAAAGACAAGGGTATTATTCATAAAGAATTGATAACCCAAATAGATAATGGGACTTCACCTCCTCTCTGTATATCTGGTCTCTTGGTAGGCAGACTAGTGTGAAATATTTAGATTACTCATCACATCCAAGAGATGGGCTTGGGGGTATTCAGAAGACCAAAAAAGGAGGTAAGGATATTTCTCTATACCTTTGCCTCAGAGAACAGAATTCACTGTTCTGAATTACCACAGACACACAGGGAAAATGAAGAGCTGTGGTAAATACAAGCTTCAGCCTCTTGTATTCATTCTTTCTGAATCATCTAACCTCCAAACCCACAGTAGAGCTTATAGAGCTCATTTGTGGTTTCCTGATTTGCTGGCCAATTTTCCTATGGAACAGATCTCTAAAAGTTAGCATGTGAGCTTACAAAAGAACTTGCTCAACTGGGCAAAACAATCACTAGGCTTCTGGCCAGGTTAAATTATTTTCTCTACCCCCTTAATATATTTTGGTTTTGCCCTTTTTCTTGGTACTTTTCCTTCTAAAACTACATGTAGCTTATTTAGAAAAGTGAGAATCTGTTTCCACTAAAAATATTCCTGGATTTCTTGACTCTGCTCCTTAGTGACTGGACTTAATTGCTTAAATAACTCTAACTTCCAGACTGCTAAAAAATCTTGAAATTCTAAATGCCCACTTTACCCTGCATAAAGTAGGCATTCACTGTACACAGTGAATGGAATCTGGAGTCTTCCCATTGAGCAAGTAGTCCTGCACAACCAAAACTTCATTTAGATACTAGATCAGATTGTTCATAGACTATTTGGCTTATTGTCTTTCTCAAGTAAGTTTATGATCCATATTCACTACTTTGCTTTCTTTACTTTTGATCATCTGTCATAAATATTTTAACAGATTTTTCCCAACTTGTTGGCTGTCTATAGTACTGTTAATACAAAGAGTAAGAGTCAGGGACTTCCCTCGGGGTCCAGTGGTTAAGATTTCACAGTTTCAATGCAATGCAAGGGGTACAGGTTCTATCCCTGGTTGGGGAACTGAGATCCCACATGCCACACAGGCAAAGTAGAGAAATGTCAGTTTTATGTTGTTTCTCTCTTTTTGTTTTCCTTTGTAACCTTACAGTTTTGTAATGAACTCTCTGCATGTATCTTCAACTAAACTCAGCTCATAACTTCTTAGGCCTACTACATGGTTTTTCGCTTTGTTTTCTGAAATCTCATGTAGCTTGGTTCTATTCTTTAGATCTCATCTGGGCATAAATACTAATGCTAAATTCCAAACTTTGCTGAAAATGTAAAAACAAAATTTGATTTTGAAATAGTCTTTAAGACAAAAATGATTAATGGTTTCTGAATTTTTCATTGCAGGCACAGTGTCCGTTCTCTACTTGATTTTTCTGGTCACTTGGAAGGCTTTCCGCTTGGGATTTCATTTGGAGTTTCATTGGTTTACGCCAACAGAATTTTTTGTCCCAGGTGAGCTATTTCAGCCAAGTAAAGAATTAATAAATTACAATAATGTGGTCTTCAATTAACTATTGTTAACTATTGTTACTATAAAATAAATAATGGTAGTTTTTATGATGAGAAGTTTTTATTAATGCTGTCATGCTAAGACCAGGAATACAGTTGAAATTTCTCTGGTGTTCTTGCAGTTAGGGGGTAACAGGAACCTTTGTCATTTTTACTTGGGAGTTAAATGTTACAGTGCAATGGAAAAATCAAGAATTCATTCTCTAGACTTTTCTGAGAGAGCATAATCCTAGAATTTTAGAACAAATGTGGATAATACTGGTAATTAACATCATTGTCCCCATATGGGTTTTTTCTTTTAATATTGATGTTTTTCAGGGTAATTAAGATGGTAATTATTAAGTGTTCTTTCCCTCCTTTTTTCCCCCATGGCAATTTTTTAAGTTTCACCCAAATTTAGAGTATTTTGGACATGATAGAAGTACTGTGAAGCAATGAATGGGTACTGCTAAATTAGGAGACAGACTGAAAAATAGAAGTAGCTATTATGTTTGTATCTTAGAAACTAGTTAAGCGGAAAATAGTACAAAATTCTTTTGTTGGTTTCATCTTTCAACTTTGATTCTAAAGTATAGATTTCAAACCTTTACTCAGTTTCTGGGGTTCATCTGTAGAGCCTGCAATTAAAGTTGTCTACCACCCCTTTTGTTTAACTGGTTACAACATTCCTGAGTTTTCCAGGTGTGCTGAGTTGGTGGTCATTGGAAGTCATTGCTTATATTACCATGGGTATTTGTTTTCAGCTCATCTGATTGCATCAACTTTGAGTTGTTTTTTTTTTTTTAATTTCTATTAGAAACTCACAAAGACTAAAAAGTCAGTTTAATTTCAAGATAAAGGAAGTATTGGGGCTTGAAAGGCATCCTCCTCTCATGGATTGTATTTAAAATTGGACAGTGATAAAAATGGAAGCTTTAAACTAGTTCTTCCACTGATTAATAAAAATAGTCTATTTTCTAAAAGTAGATTCATAATTTATATTTAGACTTTGTGCTAAAAGTTCCTGCTAATGATAGGACATTAGAGATAAATATGAGGAAAAGGGAGAGTATTCATTTAGAAGATGGAGAAGAGAGCATATTTAAATAGTTACCAAGACATTTATTTCACTTTACTTCATTCCTAAATGATATGAAAGAGGAGACTCATGAGGACTAAAAGGGATTTATGTAAATATTTGTAGTCCTGAGACGACTTTATTGTGATTGAAGAATTTTTCAAGGAAGAAAATATGTCATAAATTTTGTTCAGGAAGGGCTAATTAAAAATCAGATAACTTGGAGGGTGTGAATCTTTACTGTCCTGATGAAGAATTCTCATAAACTTCTAGTTCTGATTGAATCTTTATGTACTCTTATTTCTAAGAATTTTTTTTTTCAGTTCAATAGATTCCATCACTCTTCTTCCCAGGTAATTGGAAAAATAATGAGAAAAACCTACCCATGTTTTTTATCCTAACCTCTCCTGCCTACTCAGAGACTTTACTTTTGCAGTTATCCTTTCTTTTAAATCATGTATCATCAGATTTTTCCTACTGAACTAGATATTATGCTTTGAAAAATAGAAGTAGCTATTATGTTTGTATCTTAGAAACTAGTTAAGCGGAAAATAGTACAAAATTCTTTTGTTGGTTTCATCTTTCAACTTTGATTCTAAAGTATAGATTTCAAACCTTTACTCAGTTTCTGGGGTTCATCTGTAGAGCCTGCAATTAAAGTTGTCTACCACCCCTTTTGTTTAACTGGTTACAACATTCCTGAGTTTTCCAGGTGTGCTGAGTTGGTGGTCATTGGAAGTCATTGCTTATATTACCATGGGTATTTGTTTTCAGCTCATCTGATTGCATCAACTTTGAGTTGTTTTTTTTTTTTTTAATTTCTATTAGAAACTCACAAAGACTAAAAAGTCAGTTTAATTTCAAGATAAAGGAAGTATTGGGGCTTGAAAGGCATCCTCCTCTCATGGATTGTATTTAAAATTGGACAGTGATAAAAATGGAAGCTTTAAACTAGTTCTTCCATTGATTAATAAAAATAGTCTATTTTCTAAAAGTAGATTCATAATTTATATTTAGACTTTGTGCTAAAAGTTCCTGCTAATGATAGGACATTAGAGATAAATATGAGGAAAAGGGAGAGTATTCATTTAGAAGATGGAGAAGAGAGCATATTTAAATAGTTACCAAGACATTTATTTCACTTTACTTCATTCCTAAATGATATGAAAGAGGAGACTCATGAGGACTAAAAGGGATTTATGTAAATATTTGTAGTCCTGAGACGACTTTATTGTGATTGAAGAATTTTTCAAGGAAGAAAATATGTCATAAATTTTGTTCAGGAAGGGCTAATTAAAAATCAGATAACTTGGAGGGTGTGAATCTTTACTGTCCTGATGAAGAATTCTCATAAACTTCTAGTTCTGATTGAATCTTTATGTACTCTTATTTCTAAGAATTTTTTTTTTCAGTTCAATAGATTCCATCACTCTTCTTCCCAGGTAATTGGAAAAATAATGAGAAAAACCTACCCATGTTTTTTATCCTAACCTCTCCTGCCTACTCAGAGACTTTACTTTTGCAGTTATCCTTTCTTTTTAAATCATGTATCATCAGATTTTTCCTACTGAACTATTCCTACTAATATACAAACCTATTTATCAATCTAAAATAAGTATGACCCCATTCCCTGTAGCTGCTATTTCCCTTTGAAGAAAAACTTTTTCTAAGAATTGTCGGTGTTGTCTCCACTTCTTCCATTTTGCCTTGGACTCACTTCTGTTAGGCTTTTGCTCCAATCCCCTTCATGTTTGATGACCAGTGACATCATCTTTCCACATCCAATGACCAGATCTCACTCAACCTATCAGCAGCCACTCCTTCCATCTTAAAATACTTTCTTTACTTAATTTCTAAAACCTTATTCTCTCTTTTTTTTTTTAATTTTTTTTTAACATTTATTTATTTATTTTGGTGGGGGGGAGGGAGGGGTGGGCGGGTCACGGGGAGGGAGGGGGGTGGGCGGGCCACTTCCACTGGTCTTTCATTTGTCTAGTTTCATCCATCTTTGTTCTTTGGCTCCTGTGGGCCTCCCATCGCGGTGGCATCTGTTGTCGCAGAGCACCGGCTCTGGGCGCATGCGCTCCAGAGCTCTGGCTAGGTAAATGGACACATTAGTCCAGCCGCTCCACGGCACGTGGGATCTTCCCAGGCCAGGGATCGAACCGGCGCCCCTTGCACTGCAAGGCGGTGTCCTTACCCACTGGACCACCAGGGGAAGCCCTAAAACCTTATTCTCTCTTGATTGTTCTATATAACTGTTCCTTTTCATATCTCTGATATGAAATGATATAAGTCATCCAGGGCTTAGACACAAACCCCCTTTCTCTCTACCTTTATTACCTGAAAAATAACTTTTAGTCAACTGGCTTTTTATATTGCCATCATGTCTGATTACCAGGCTTCCCAGGTGGCGGCTAGTAGTGAAGAACCCACTTTCCAGTGTAGGAGATACAGAGATACGGGTTCCCTCTCTGGGTCGGGAGGATTCCCTGAAGGAGGGCACAGCAACTCACTCCAGTATTCTTGCTGGGAGAATCCCATGGACAGAGGAGCCTGGTGGCCTACAGCCCATAGGATCATAAAGAGTAGAACACAACTGAAGCAATTTAGCATGCATGCATGTGGTAACCAATCCCTATTTTTTATCTCTAGCTCAGATCTCTCCACTGAAACCCATACTCATATATCCAGCTCCCCTTTGTACAGCTCCACTTGGATGTCCACATTGTATACTTAATTTACAAAAATCCAGTAACTGTTTTCTCCCTCATTCACCCTCTCCTACCAGCCTACATAAGCTGCTTTTCCTTCTCCCAGCCTTCTCATTCTGAGAAAATGGTAGCTCCAATGTACCACTTGATCAAGCCAAACACTGGAGTTATACTTGACTGTTCTTTTTTTCCCCTCCCCTTACCCCAATATCTGCACTATCTGCTTTCTACTTTCAAAATAGAGAATCTATGTCTCATTATTTTCTACCAAAAAAGGATTAGATTAAGCTCCTCATCTCTTAGCCGGATGATTGCAGTAGCCTCATAACTAGTCTCACTGTTTCCACTTTGTCTCCTTCTCCATAGTCTGTTCTACACCTTGCAAACAGAGTTTGCTTTTAAAACGCAACCTTCAAAGACCTGTAGTGGTTTCCCATCTTATTCAGAACAAAGGCTAGTCTTTATCATAGTCCACAGGCCCTATATAATCTGACTCCTGGCTTGTTCTCTGATTTAATTCCCTATCACTTTACCCGTCATTCAGTCCACTCGAACCACACTGTCTTCCTGCTCTTCTACAGAAATGCCAAGCACACTCCTAGCTCAGAATCTTTGTACTCAGTATTCCCTATATGCAAAACGTCGCCTTTTCCTTAGGGATCTGAGAGAGATTTTCCCTGACGTCCTGCCCACTCTCACAGCTCGTTCTTGTTCTTTATTGTCTTGAGAGCTGTCATCACTACCAAGTCTTGTATGCAGGTATCCCTGGTTATCTAAATTTAGTAAATTCTTGATTCTGACTGGTTGGAATATGAGGCATATCCATTATTCTAATCAATTTGGCTCCTGAATTTCAGATAGAAAGTAGCAGACATTAAGATAACAAGAGGCTTCCCTAAAAATGTTTCTAAATCTGTTTGGTTCTTGATTTCAGAAAATTCAGATGTTTAAGAAATACCTGTATTTATTTATTTGTTAAACTGTATATCTAGAATGCTAGCTGAGAAATGATCTCTGGTTTTGTTTTTTATACTTCTCTATTACTGTTGTATCCCCAAAGCCTGTAATACTTCTAGCATATAATGAATGCTCAGTAAATGAGTAAATCTCTAGCTCAGATCTCTCCACTGAAACCCATACTAATATATCCAGCTCCCCTTTGTACAGCTCCACTTGGATGTCCACATTGTATACTTAATTTACAAAAATCCAGTAACTGTTTTCTCCCTCATTCACCCTCTCCTACCAGCCTACATAAGCTGCTTTTCCTTCTCCCAGCCTTCTCATTCTGAGAAAATGGTAGCTCCAATGTACCACTTGATCAAGCCAAACACTGGAGTTATACTTGACTGTTCTTTTTTTCCCCTCCCCTTACCCCAATATCTGCACTATCTGCTTTCTACTTTCAAAATAGAGAATCTATGTCTCATTATTTTCTACCAAAAAAGGATTAGATTAAGCTCCTCATCTCTTAGCCGGATGATTGCAGTAGCCTCATAACTAGTCTCACTGTTTCCACTTTGTCTCCTTCTCCATAGTCTGTTCTACACCTTGCAAACAGAGTTTGCTTTTAAAACGCAACCTTCAAAGACCTGTAGTGGTTTCCCATCTTATTCAGAACAAAGGCTAGTCTTTATCATAGTCCACAGGCCCTATATAATCTGACTCCTGGCTTGTTCTCTGATTTAATTCCCTATCACTTTACCCGTCATTCAGTCCACTCGAACCACACTGTCTTCCTGCTCTTCTACAGAAATGCCAAGCACACTCCTAGCTCAGAATCTTTGTACTCAGTATTCCCTATATGCAAAACGTCGCCTTTTCCTTAGGGATCTGAGAGAGATTTTCCCTGACGTCCTGCCCACTCTCACAGCTCGTTCTTGTTCTTTATTGTCTTGAGAGCTGTCATCACTACCAAGTCTTGTATGCAGGTATCCCTGGTTATCTAAATTTAGTAAATTCTTGATTCTGACTGGTTGGAATATGAGGCATATCCATTATTCTAATCAATTTGGCTCCTGAATTTCAGATAGAAAGTAGCAGACATTAAGATAACAAGAGGCTTCCCTAAAAATGTTTCTAAATCTGTTTGGTTCTTGATTTCAGAAAATTCAGATGTTTAAGAAATACCTGTATTTATTTATTTGTTAAACTGTATATCTAGAATGCTAGCTGAGAAATGATCTCTGGTTTTGTTTTTTATACTTCTCTATTACTGTTGTATCCCCAAAGCCTGTAATACTTCTAGCATATAATGAATGCTCAGTAAATGAGTAAATGTGTTTATAGCTACTCCTTCCTAGATCCCATTAAAACAACTTAAAAGAAAATGTAAAAAACAAACACAGAGAGATTCTACAGGAGGGACAAGAGAGAGCAACAGATTTTTAGAAGCTGGGAAATGGAAGCCTGGTTGGTAACTGACAGCAAAGCATGGAAAGCTGAAATGTAAATACCTGTAGAGAGGGAGCCAGTTTGAACAACACAGTCCTTGCAAGCCTCAGTATCTGGAGACATTTGGGTAACTCTGAAAAAAGGTAAGGAGAAGGGTTTAAAATGGGAGAATTTGTTCACGGTTTCTATCAGTAAAAAATCCACCCCCTCCTCCCTTTTCAATCTAGCAAGAGATGGAAGAAACTAAATCAGACATGCTCTGGACTCAGGTTTGCCAAGCACAACAGAAGAGTAAGAGTAAGACTCAGTTCTGAAAATGGCCTAAGTGAAAGCATGTGTTCTGAATGGTGAGGCTATACCCCACCTCCTGCCCCTCCAATCCTCTTGTCTTTACTCCTTGCCTCTTAGAATGCTGATAGCATAGGAAAAGAGAGAATTCTCCTTAAGAGAAACGAATAATAAACCCAGGAAGAAAGACCTGGAGTTTCAGACCATTTAGATGTCCACTAAGTATGCTTTTTTTTTTAAGGCTTCTTTTTTTTTTTTTTTTTTAATTTTTTGGCCTCTTTTATTGGTTTATTTATTTTTTGATTTTCATCTATCTTTATTACTTGGCCTGTGTGGGCCTTCCATTGCAATGGCCTCTCTCGTTTCAGAGCGCTGGCTTTGGGCGCTTGCGCTCTGGAGCACTGGCTTGTAATCAGACACACTGGTCCAGCCACTCCTCGTCACGTGGGATCTTCCCGGGCCAGGGATGGAACCAGTGCCCCTTGCACTGCAAGGCGGACTCTTTACCCACTGGACCAACCAGGGAAGCCCAGTGCTTCACTCTTGTAAATATTAATATAAATAAGGACCACTAGATACTTGTGGAAAACCTCTAACATAAAAATAAAACAAGAAAGAACCTAAAGGGAAAATAATGAGAGAACAAAAACAAAATTCTAAAAAATTACATTCTCAAAGTGACAAAAGACAATGATATCCGTGAAACAATATTTGGATACCAAGGAAGGAAGGAAAAAAGTGGAAAGTTGGTCCTGGAAGTAAAATATGTAATAGAAAGAATTCAAAGAAAATGTGGAAGATAAAACTACCTTTCCCAAAGACTTGACACTATGGATGGATGGATGGATGGATGGATAGATAGATGGATGACTGGAAGAAAGAAAGGAAAAGAAAGACAGAAAAAATGAGAAAATAATTAATTAATCCAGGTAGTGCAATATCCAACTGAAAGCAGTGCCATAGAAAAGAAAGAAAATGGTGAGGAAATTATCAAAGAAATTTATTTATGTAAGAAGATTCCCCAGAACTGAAGAACATGTGTTTCTAGATATAAGGGCCCTAAGCGTTGTGAGTAAGACCTACCCACAGCAAAAAATGTCATTATGAAATTTCACAGTACCAAGAATAAAGAGAAGAGCTTTCAGGGAATAAGAACAAGCTTGTATAAAAGATCTGGAGTCAGAATAGCATGAGACTTTTTAACAACTCTGAAAGCAAACAACAATTAGAAGGTCATCAAAGTCTCAGAATAATCATTTTAACCTAAAATCCTAAAGCCCACCATACTCTCATTCAACTGTTAGAGTACAAAAACGGTATTTTTGAAAAGTAGTCTCACAAAATTTTGCCTTCCATGCACTCTTTCTCAGGAAAATACTGCAAAATGTTCTCCACCAAAAAGAAGTAGGCTATCAAGAAATTCTCAAATGATGGTGAAGGGAAGTCCTAGGAAACAGCTGTGCAGCAGGCCTAGAAAGCAGCCAGCCCGATTACAGCAGGTAGACAGATGGCCCAAAGAAGTATTTTTTCAAAGAGAAAAACCAAAATGGAATAGACTGTTTGGGGTATTCTGTGGATAAAGTGGAGTTTTTCCATTCTTTGGAAGAGTTTGGGGAAGAATTAGTATTAACTAGAAAATTAGGCAACCAAAAAGGGAGAAGTCAATTGTTACCTCCAATAGAACAGGTCAACAAAAGTATTTTTATGTAAGAAAGAAGAGCATAATAATAATAATAATGCATTCCATGGCTTAACTATGAATAATACCTAATAGTCATAAAAACAAAAGCTTTGATTTTACAAAATCAGAATTATGATTCTATTAGGGGCTTAGGACATGGGGAAGTGAGGAGTGATAGTGATATAAAAATCCTAGAGCCTTCTGGTGGAAAATCAATGGATCATCACTAAAATTTGAAAGTAATGAAAAAAATATAAGCATATTACTTAAAAATAGATTGTAAATTTAAGATATGCAAAATAGTTACAAGAGTTATAATTAGTTGCCTCCGGGAAACAGGATTCAAGATGGGAAGTGTGAAAGGTATGAAACTGTTTTTTGTTAGAAGCCTTGTGATCCTGTGTAATTTTTAACAATTAGTATACATTTAAGACTGCCATTAAGGTTGCATTTTTAAAATTAAAAACTGTTAAATACTTTGAAGCTAACTTCAAAAAGAGACTCGGACATTGATTTTCAAGGATTGTGGGGTAATTTGCATGTAATAGCAGCACTGGGTTAATCTGCAATTTCTATCCACATACACTAAAACGTAATTTTCTATCCACATACACTTTAAATATATGTGCATGCCCCACATTATTGTTATTTTTGCTTTCAAACTTTTTATTAAAGTGTAACATACATTTATAATAAAAGTGCACAATTCCTAAGTGTACAGCTTGATTAATTTTCACAAACTGAACAAATCAGATAACCAGCATCCTGATCAAAACCAGAAATAACTATTCATAGTACCTTAGAAGCCTCTCTCATTCTCCCTATTAGTTGCTGTCTTCTTGCACAGATAACCACTGTTCTAACTTCTAATCCCAAAGATTAATTTTGTCTGTTTTTTGACTGACTGTAATTGGATATGTTCCTATTTAGTCCTCTGCCCATGTTTTTAATCAGGTTGTTTATTTTCTTGCTACTGAGTTATAGGAGTTATTTATATATTTTGATTATTAACTGCTTATCCAGTATATGATTCGCAAACACTATCTCCCATTTTTTTAGGTTACCTATTCATTTCATTAATGGTTTCCTTTGGCATACAGAAATTTTGTAGGTAGATGTGGTCCCATTTGTTTATTTTTGCTTTTGCTGCCTTTGCTTTTGTTGTCAAATCAAAAAATCACTGCCAAACTTTAAAAAATAAATAAATAAATAATTGTTTTAAAAAAAATCACTGCCAAAATCAGTGTCAAGGAGCTTGCCCTCTGCTCATGTTTTCTTCTAGGAGTTTTATGGTTTCAGGTCGAATCCATTTAGAGTTGATTTTTGTATATGGGTTAAGATAAGGACGAGTTTCATTCTTTTGCATATGTCTTCCAGTTTTTCTAACACCATTTATTAAAGAGGCTGTTCTTTCCGCATTGTTTATTCTTGACTCCTTGGTCATAAAATTATTTTATACATGTGGGTTTATTTCTGTGCACTTTATTCCATTGATCTATGTGTCTGTTTTTTGCCAGTATCATGCTGTGTTGATTACTCTATCTTGTAATAGAGTTTAAAACCTGAAAGTGTGATGCCTCCAGCCTCCCACTTTTTTCCATAGATTGCTTTGGCTGTTTGGAATCTTTTATGTTTCTGTGCACATTTTAGGAATGTTTGTTCTATTTCTGTGAAAAGTGTCACAGAGATTTTGATAGGGATTTCATTGAGTATGTAGATTGTTTGGGGTAGTATGGGCAGTGGTAGTAGTTCATGAATTGATTCTTCTAGTTATTGGAATCACTTTCCATCTTAATTCCTAAGTGTACAGCTTGATTAATTTTCACAAACTGAACAAATCAGATAACCAGCATCCTGATCAAAACCAGAAATAACTATTCATAGTACCTTAGAAGCCTCTCTCATTCTCCCTATTAGTTGCTGTCTTCTTGCACAGATAACCACTGTTCTAACTTCTAATCCCAAAGATTAATTTTGTCTGTTTTTTGACTGACTGTAATTGGATATGTTCCTATTTAGTCCTCTGCCCATGTTTTTAATCAGGTTGTTTATTTTCTTGCTACTGAGTTATAGGAGTTATTTATATATTTTGATTATTAACTGCTTATCCAGTATATGATTCGCAAACACTATCTCCCATTTTTTTAGGTTACCTATTCATTTCATTAATGGTTTCCTTTGGCATACAGAAATTTTGTAGGTAGATGTGGTCCCATTTGTTTATTTTTGCTTTTGCTGCCTTTGCTTTTGTTGTCAAATCAAAAAATCACTGCCAAACTTTAAAAAATAAATAAATAAATAATTGTTTTAAAAAAAATCACTGCCAAAATCAGTGTCAAGGAGCTTGCCCTCTGCTCATGTTTTCTTCTAGGAGTTTTATGGTTTCAGGTCGAATCCATTTAGGGTTGTTTTTTGTATATGGGTTAAGATAAGGACGAGTTTCATTCTTTTGCATATGTCTTCCAGTTTTTCTAACACCATTTATTAAAGAGGCTGTTCTTTCCGCATTGTTTATTCTTGACTCCTTGGTCATAAAATTATTTTATACATGTGGGTTTATTTCTGTGCACTTTATTCCATTGATCTATGTGTCTGTTTTTTGCCAGTATCATGCTGTGTTGATTACTCTATCTTGTAATAGAGTTTAAAACCTGAAAGTGTGATGCCTCCAGCCTCCCACTTTTTTCCATAGATTGCTTTGGCTGTTTGGAATCTTTTATGTTTCTGTGCACATTTTAGGAATGTTTGTTCTATTTCTGTGAAAAGTGTCACAGAGATTTTGATAGGGATTTCATTGAGTATGTAGATTGTTTGGGGTAGTATGGGCAGTGGTAGTAGTTCATGAATTGATTCTTCTAGTTCATGAACTTGGAATCACTTTCCATTTATTTGTGTCTTCAATTTCTTCCATCATCTTACAGGTTTTTTTCTTTTTCTTTTTTTTTTGCGTGGGGGGCGGAGCGGCACTTCTGTTGGTCTTTCATTTATCTATTTTCATCCATCTTTGTTCTTTGGCCATGTGGGCCTCCCATTGCAGTGGCCTCTATTGCTGCAGAGCACAGGCTGTGGGTGCATGCACTCCAGAGCTCCAGCTCGGTAGTTGGACACATCTCTGCAGCACATGAGATCTTCCCAGGCCAGGGATCAAACCAGCGCCCCTTGCACTGCAAGGCAGTGTTCTTACCTACTGGACCATCAGGGAAGCCCCATCTTATAGATTTCAGTTTATAGGTCTTTTAACTTCTTGGTTTAATTTATTTCTAGGTATTTTATTCTTTTTGATGCTACTGTAAATGGAATTGTTTTCTTAATTTCTCTGATAGTTTGTTATTAGTGTATAGAAACACAACAGATTTTTGTATGTTGTAATTGTACTCCACAAGTTTTCTGATTTTATGTATTGGTTCTAACCACTTTTTGGCGGCATTCTTAAGGTTTTCTGTATATAATATTATATCCCGCACAGATAGAGGCAGATTTATTGCTTCCTTTCCAATGTTGATGCCTTCTATTTCTTTTCTTGGTCTGGCTAGGACTTTCAATACTGTGTTAGGGCTTCCCCTGGTGGTCCAGTGGGTAAGGACACCGCCTTGCAGTGCAAGGGGCGCCGGTTCGATCCCTGGCCTGGGAAGATCCCACATGCTGTGGAGCGGCTGGACCGATGTGTCCAATTACCGAGCCGGAGCTCTGGCGCGCATGCGCCCAGAGCCGGTGCTCTGCAGCGACAGATGCCACCGTGATGGGAGGCCCACAGGAGCCAAGGAACAAAGACGGATGAAAACAGACAAATGAAAGACCAATAGAAGTGGCCCGCTGGCTCCCCTCCCTCCCCAACCCGACCCCCGCCCAAAATAAATAAATAAATAAATCTTTTAAAAATACTGTGTTAGATTAAAATGGCAAGAGTAGGTATCCTTGTTTTCTTCCTGATCTTGGAGGGAAAGATTTCAGCTTTTCATCAATGAATATGATGTTAGTTCTGGGTTTGTCAGATATATAGCCTTTCTCTCCATCACCAGTTTGTTGAAAGTTAATATCATAAATTGGCATTGAATGTTATAAAATGTGTTTTCTGCATCTATTGACATGATCATATGATTTTCATTCTTCATTTTGTTAATATAGTGTGTCATGTTGATTGACTTGTACATGTTGAACCATACTTGCATCCCTGGAATAAATCTCACTTGATAATAGTATGTAATCCTTTTAATGTATTGTTTAATTTGGATTGCCAATATTTTGTTGTGAATTTTTGTATCTGTGTTCATCTGGGACATTGGCCTGTAATTTTCTTTTCTTGCAGTGTCTTTGTCTAGATTTTGTATCAGGGTTATTCTGACTTTGTAAAATGAGTTTGGAAGTGTCTTTCTCTTTTATTTTTTGGGAGAGCTTGAGAAGGATTGATACTAATTCTTGAATGTTTGGTGAAATTCACAGTCAAGCCATCCTAGACTTGTATTTGTTGGGAAGGTTTTGATTACTGATTCAATCTCTGATCTGTTCAGATTTTCTTTCTTTTTTTTTTTTTTCATGATGAAGTCTTGGTAGTTTGCATGTTTTTAGGAATTTATTCATTTCATCTCAGTTCAGTTCAGTCACTCAGTCATGGCTGGCCCTTTGTGACCCCGTAGAATGCAACATGCTAGGCTTCCCTGTCCTTCACCATCTCCTGGAGTCTGCTCAAACTTATATTCATTGACTCAGTGATGCCATCGAACCATCTTGTCCTCTGTCGTCCCTTCTCCTTTTGCCTTCTGTTTTTCCCAACATCAGGCTCTTTTCCAGTGAATCGTCTCTTTGCATCAGGTGGCCAAAGTATTGGAGCTTCAGTTTCAGCGTCAGTCCTTCCAATGAATATTAGGGTTGGTTTCCTTTAAGATTGACTGGTTTGATCTTGCAGTTCAAGGGACTCTCAGGAGTCTTCTCCAATTCCACAGTTCAAAGGCGTCAATCCTTCAGTGCTCAGCCTTCCTTATGGTCCAACTCTCACATCCATACAGGACTACTGAGAAAACCATAGCTTTGACTATATGCACTTTTGTTGGCAAAGTGATGTCTCTGCTTTTCATCTAGACTGTCCAGTTTGTTGGTGTATAATTGTTCACAGTAGTCTCTTATGATCCTGTGTATTTCTGTTGTATCAGTTGTGATGTCTTCTCTTTCATTACAAAAACATTTGCATTTATATGAATCCTATCTTTTTTTTCTTGGTTAATCTAGCTAAAGTTTTATCTATTTTATCTTTCAAAAAAATCCTGCTCTTAGTTTCATTGATCATTTCTATTATCTCTTTAGTCTGTATTTCATTTATTTCCACTCTGATTTTTGTTATTTCTCTTCCTTTTAACTTTGGGATTTATTTGTTCTTATTCTTCTAGTTTCTTTAAATGTAAAGTTAGATTGTTTATTTGAGATTTTTCTTATTTCTTAAGGTATGCCTGTCATAAACTAAAAAACTATAAAAATAGTTTTTGCATCTTCTAAAATGTTGGGGCTTTTTTGGAGAAGGAAATGGCAATCCACTGCAGTATTTGTGCCTGGAGAATCCCATGGACAGAGGAATCTGGCAGGCGTCAGTCTATAGAGTCACACAGAGTTGGACATAAATGAAGTGACTTAGCATGCACACATTACAGTTATATAAGTGTAATGCTAAATGTTGATGTAAAGTGATCATTCTTTTTCTTGTTAAGAAAATATCCTTCTGTTGAGGTTTGTCCCAATGAAGTCTTGGTAGTTTGCATGTTTTAGGAATTTATTCATTTCATCTCAGTTCAGTTCAGTCACTCAGTCATGGCTGGCCCTTTGTGACCCGTAGAATGCAACATGCTAGGCTTCCCTGTCCTTCACCATCTCCTGGAGTTTGCTCAGACTTATATTCATTGACTCAGTGATGCCATCCAACCATCTTGTCCTCTGTCGTCCCTTCTCCTTTTGCCTTCTGTTTTTCCCAACATCAGGCTCTTTTCCAGTGAATCGTCTCTTTGCATCAGGTGGCCAAAGTATTGGAGCTTCAGTTTCAGCGTCAGTCCTTCCAATGAATATTAGGGTTGGTTTCCTTTAAGATTGACTGGTTTGATCTTGCAGTTCAAGGGACTCTCAGGAGTCTTCTCCAATTCCACAGTTCAAAGGCGTCAATCCTTCAGTGCTCAGCCTTCCTTATGGTCCAACTCTCACATCCATACAGGACTACTGAGAAAACCATAGCTTTGACTATATGCACTTTTGTTGGCAAAGTGATGTCTCTGCTTTTCATCTAGACTGTCCAGTTTGTTGGTGTATAATTGTTCACAGTAGTCTCTTATGATCCTGTGTATTTCTGTTGTATCAGTTGTGATGTCTTCTCTTTCATTACAAAAACATTTGCATTTATATGAATCCTATCTTTTTTTTCTTGGTTAATCTAGCTAAAGTTTTATCTATTTTATCTTTCAAAAAAATCCTGCTCTTAGTTTCATTGATCATTTCTATTATCTCTTTAGTCTGTATTTCATTTATTTCCACTCTGATTTTTGTTATTTCTCTTCCTTTTAACTTTGGGATTTATTTGTTCTTATTCTTCTAGTTTCTTTAAATGTAAAGTTAGATTGTTTATTTGAGATTTTTCTTATTTCTTAAGGTATGCCTGTCATAAACTAAAAAACTATAAAAATAGTTTTTGCATCTTCTAAAATGTTGGGGCTTTTTTGGAGAAGGAAATGGCAATCCACTGCAGTATTTGTGCCTGGAGAATCCCATGGACAGAGGAATCTGGCAGGCGTCAGTCTATAGAGTCACACAGAGTTGGACATAAATGAAGTGACTTAGCATGCACACATTACAGTTATATAAGTGTAATGCTAAATGTTGATGTAAAGTGATCATTCTTTTTCTTGTTAAGAAAATATCCTTCTGTTGAGGTTTGTCCCATAGGGCTTTTTTTGTAAACCTACATTGTTGGATCTACCTTGTAGATTAACTGCTATGAATGTTGGAGTGCATTATCTTTTCAGATTAGTGTTTTCATTTTCTTCAGATAAATACCCAGCATTGGAATTACTGGGTCAATATGATAGTTCTTTTTTGATGATAACCATTTTGTATGAGATGTGAGGTGCTATCACATTTTGGTTTTGATTTGCATTTCTCTGATGATTAGCAGTGTAGATCATTTTTCATGTGCCTGTTGACCATTCATGTAACTTTTTTTGAAAAATGTATATTCAGGTATTCTGCCCATTTTTTATTTAATCAGACCCTGAATTTAATGTTGCTCTGAAACATACTAGTTGTATGACCTCAGATAGAAATAACAAACATAAAGTACCCTCACAGGGACTTTCCTGATGGTCCAGTGATTTAGACTCCTGCATGGGTTCAATCCTGCATGCTACGAAGCCTGGCCGAAAATGATAATAATAATAAAGTACCCTCACAGAGTAGTGATTTCTTGATTCCTTTTCTTCCCCTTTTCAAATACTGTTCAAATATAATATTAACCTTGAGGAACACTTTATTCAGCTATTAGTACTCATTTTCCAATTATCAATTTTAATGCATTTTTTTTTTCCTTTCTCTTTTTCTCCTAGAGATAAGATTTCAGTTTCCACAACTGACTGGGGTGCTTACCCTTGCTTTCTTTATTCATAATTGTGTTATCACACTCTTGAAGAACAACAAGAACCAAGAAAACAATGTGAGTAATTATCTGAGGAACTGACTTTGTTTATTTGAGATTTTCTTATTTCTTAAGGTATGCCTGTGATAAACTAAAAAACTATAAAAATAGTTTTGCATCTTCTAAAATGTTGGGGCTTTTTGGAGAAGGAAATGGCAATCCACTGCAGTATTTGTGCCTGGAGAATCCCATGGACAGAGGAATCTGGCAGGCGTCAGTCTATAGAGTCACACAGAGTTGGACATAAATGAAGTGACTTAGCATGCACACATTACAGTTATATAAGTGTAATGCTAAATGTTGATGTAAAGTGATCATTCTTTTTCTTGTTAAGAAAATATCCTTCTGTTGAGGTTTGTCCCATAGGGCTTTTTTTGTAAACCTACATTGTTGGATCTACCTTGTAGATTAACTGCTATGAATGTTGGAGTGCATTATCTTTTCAGATTAGTGTTTTCATTTTCTTCAGATAAATACCCAGCATTGGAATTACTGGGTCAATATGATAGTTCTTTTTTGATGATAACCATTTTGTATGAGATGTGAGGTGCTATCACATTTTGGTTTTGATTTGCATTTCTCTGATGATTAGCAGTGTAGATCATTTTTCATGTGCCTGTTGACCATTCATGTAACTTTTTTTGAAAAATGTATATTCAGGTATTCTGCCCATTTTTTATTTAATCAGACCCTGAATTTAATGTTGCTCTGAAACATACTAGTTGTATGACCTCAGATAGAAATAACAAACATAAAGTACCCTCACAGGGACTTTCCTGATGGTCCAGTGATTTAGACTCCTGCATGGGTTCAATCCTGCATGCTACGAAGCCTGGCCGAAAATGATAATAATAATAAAGTACCCTCACAGAGTAGTGATTTCTTGATTCCTTTTCTTCCCCTTTTCAAATACTGTTCAAATATAATATTAACCTTGAGGAACACTTTATTCAGCTATTAGTACTCATTTTCCAATTATCAATTTTAATGCATTTTTTTTTTCCTTTCTCTTTTTCTCCTAGAGATAAGATTTCAGTTTCCACAACTGACTGGGGTGCTTACCCTTGCTTTCTTTATTCATAATTGTGTTATCACACTCTTGAAGAACAACAAGAACCAAGAAAACAATGTGAGTAATTATCTGAGGAACTGACTTTGTTACTAAATCTTAATTTTTAAATTTAAACCACAAAACAGTGGTCAGAAAGCTTTTTCTATAAAGGTTCAGATGGTAAATATCCTAGGCCTTGTGGGCCACGTGGTTACAACTATCCAACTCTACTATTGTGGCATGAAAGTAACTATAAATAATATGTAAGCAAATGGATAGTCACTGTATTGCTAGAAAATTTTATTTACAAAAACAGGCAGTTGGCCAGATTTCATCCAGGGACCATAGTTTGCTGTAGAGCAGTCACTAAAAAACAAGAAAAAAAAAAGATGTATAGCTGATAGCCAGTAGTGGTGAGAAGATCTTTAAAAATACCCAAGTGATCTAAAAGAAAACAGGAAAAAGGAAATGAAGAATATATGGGACAAGGGGCTTCCCTGGTGGTCCAGTGGTTAAGACTCTGGCTCCCAATGCGAGGGGCCTGGGTTCAATCCCTAATCAGGGAACTAGATCCCACATGCCACAACTAACAGTTCACACGCTGCAACTTTGACCCAGTTCAGCCAAATACATAAGTAAAATGAAAGATAATAAAAAAAAAAGAATATACAGGACAAATAAAAAGATTATATATTCAAACCCAGTCATATTGATAATTACATAAAAGATGGTCTAAATACTACAATTAAAAGAGATTGTCAGGGGCTTCCCTGGTGGTCCAGTGGGTAAGGACACCGCCTTGCAGTGCAAGGGGCGCCAGTTAGATCCCTGGCCTGGGAGGATCCCACGTGCCGCAGAGCGGCTGGACCGATGTGTCCAATTACCGAGCCGGAGCTCTGGAGCGCATGCGCCCAGAGCCGGTGCTCTGCAACAACAGAGGCCTCTGCGATGGGAGGCTCACACGGGCCAAAGAACAAAGATGGATGAAAATAGATGAATGAAAGACCAATAGTAGTAGCCCACCTGCTCCCCTCCCTCCCCACCCCACCCACAAAAAATAAATTAAAAAAAAAAGAGAGACATTGTCAGTCTGACTAAAAAACAAAACATATCTATATACAGTTTACAAGAAGCTTATTTTATATGTAAAGATAAACCATGCAGACACTAAGTATAAGAGAGATGGAGAGGCTATTTTAATATCAGACATGGTAGACTTCAGAACAGGAGTATTGCCAAAGATAAAGAGGAACGTTATATGATGATCTTTAAGGACCAGTTCATCAAGAAGCCGTAATCATCCTAAGCATGCAGGCACTCACTAACAGTGAATGAAACAGCATCTGTGTAAACTGTAAGAAGTAGAGAAATTCATAGATATATTAATAACTAGTGATTTCATCACCCCTCCCTTAATAATTGTTAGAACAAATAGAAAAATAAGTAAGAAAACATGAAAAATAGTATCAACCTTCTTGATCTAATTGGCATTTGTAAAAGTCTTAAACAACAGCAAAATGCACATTCTTTTCAAAAACACAAGAAACATTTACCAAGATCAGCCATATACTGAGTCACTGAAAAAGTCACAATAAGCTTGAAAGGACTGAAATCATACCAAGTATGTTCTTTGAGCACAGTGAAAATAGAAATCAGTACCAAAAAGAAATCTGAGAAATTGACAAATATGTGGAAATTTAACAACATACTCCTAAATAACTAATGAGTTCGAGGGGGGGAAAAATCATAAGAAAAATTAGAAAAGTACTTTGAGATTACTGAAAATGAAGACGCAACATACCAAAATATATGGGATGCAATAAAACAGTACTTAGGGAGTGCTTTATAGCTGTTAACACCTACTTTTAAAAAAGATCTCAAGTCAGTAACCTAACCTTCTATCTTAAAAGAAGAGCAAACTAAACCCAAAGAAAGCAAAATTTAACCAGTTACCTGTGGCCTTGTTTGTAGACTTTGAATTCAGTTCAATGGCTTCTAACCATATAAACAAAAATCATGATGAAGTTCTAATCTGTACAGTTATTGAAAATTGGAAGTGTTAGTCAGTCATGTCCAACTCTTTGGAACCCCATGAACTATAACCCACTAGGCTGCTCTATCCATGGAATTCTCCAGGCAAGAATACTGGAGTGGGTTGCCATTATCTTTCCCAGGGAATCTTCCCAAGCCAAGGATCAAACCCACAGTCTCCTGTGGCTTAGATGATAAAGAATCTGCCCACAGTGTGGGAGACCTAGGTTCAATGCCTGGGTCAGCAAGATCCCCTGGAGAAGGGAATGGCAACCCACTCCAGGATTCTTGCCTGGAGAATTCCATGGACAGAGAAGCCAGGTAGGCTACCATCCATGGGATCACAAAGATTTAAACACAACCAAGTGACTTCAGAACAGGAGTATTGCCAAAGATAAAGAGGAATGTTATATGATGATCTTTAAGGACCAGTTCATCAAGAAGCCGTAATCATCCTAAGCATGCAGGCACTCACTAACAGTGAATGAAACAGCATCTGTGTAAACTGTAAGAAGTAGAGAAATTCATAGATATATTAATAACTAGTGATTTCATCACCCCTCCCTTAATAATTGTTAGAACAAATAGAAAAATAAGTAAGAAAACATGAAAAATAGTATCAACCTTCTTGATCTAATTGGCATTTGTAAAAGTCTTAAACAACAGCAAAATGCACATTCTTTTCAAAAACACAAGAAACATTTACCAAGATCAGCCATATACTGAGTCACTGAAAAAGTCACAATAAGCTTGAAAGGACTGAAATCATACCAAGTATGTTCTTTGAGCACAGTGAAAATAGAAATCAGTACCAAAAAGAAATCTGAGAAATTGACAAATATGTGGAAATTTAACAACATACTCCTAAATAACTAATGAGTTCGAGGGGGGGAAAAATCATAAGAAAAATTAGAAAAGTACTTTGAGATTACTGAAAATGAAGACGCAACATACCAAAATATATGGGATGCAATAAAACAGTACTTAGGGAGTGCTTTATAGCTGTTAACACCTACTTTTAAAAAAGATCTCAAGTCAGTAACCTAACCTTCTATCTTAAAAGAAGAGCAAACTAAACCCAAAGAAAGCAAAATTTAACCAGTTACCTGTGGCCTTGTTTGTAGACTTTGAATTCAGTTCAATGGCTTCTAACCATATAAACAAAAATCATGATGAAGTTCTAATCTGTACAGTTATTGAAAATTGGAAGTGTTAGTCAGTCATGTCCAACTCTTTGGAACCCCATGAACTATAACCCACTAGGCTGCTCTATCCATGGAATTCTCCAGGCAAGAATACTGGAGTGGGTTGCCATTATCTTTCCCAGGGAATCTTCCCAAGCCAAGGATCAAACCCACAGTCTCCTGTGGCTTAGATGATAAAGAATCTGCCCACAGTGTGGGAGACCTAGGTTCAATGCCTGGGTCAGCAAGATCCCCTGGAGAAGGGAATGGCAACCCACTCCAGGATTCTTGCCTGGAGAATTCCATGGACAGAGAAGCCAGGTAGGCTACCATCCATGGGATCACAAAGATTTAAACACAACCAAGTGACTAACACATACAATTATTACTAAAATATAAAGGAAAGAAGAGTTCACTCTGCCTGAGGAGTCTGAGAAGGCATCAAGTAATGTTTGACAAAGTCATTTGAAGGCCTTTCTAAGTAGGATGAAATTAGGTCTCAAACTAGGGCAAGAATGTAAGTCAAACTCTTCCATTTTCATCTTTATTATTGCCTGGTTACATACATATGGCATAGTACCTGTGAATGGTGTTGGAACTGAGTAAACCTTGATTTCCAAACTTCCTAACTTGGTTGACCTTCAAATTTCATTTTCTTTGTATATAAAAATAGTCTTATTTGATACCTACCTGTCAGGTTTTAAATCATATTAATTAAATATTATAAAATAGAAAAAGTGTTTAATGGTATGGTGCAGAATGAGTGCTAGGTATTTTTAGCTGTGGATCTTTCCGTTAATAAAGAATATCCTTCATGCTTTTTCTATGCCTTTAAATTTGTCTTGCAATGAGAACACATTAAGTCTTCTCCAAGATTTCTTCCTAGGATATTAATAAGTTAGACTCTCAGAAAAATAAGTAACTGAAATACATCAATTCTTTCTTTCTCTCTTCTGTCATCACTGCACTAGATTTTTATGTTAAAAGTGGCTTTTTACCAAGGGTTCATGGTTATACAAAAAAACCATTTGTAGTATGTTGCTTCATTGTTTTATAAAAACTGTAATTGGGATATTCTTTTATTTTTAAAAAAATTTGGACCTCTTTTATTGTTTGTTTATTTATTTATTTTCATCCATGTTTATTCTTTGGCACATGTGGGCTTTCTAGTGCAGTGGCCCCTCTTGTTGCGGAGCACCGACTCTGGGTGTATGCGCTCCAGAGTGCTGACTCATAATTGAACACACCAGCCCAGCCGTTCCATGGCATGTGGGATCTTCCCAGGCCAGGGATGGAACCACTGCCCCTTGCACTGCAAGACGGACTCTTTACCCAGTAGACCACCAGGAAGTCCTCTAATTGGGATATTCTTTGTAAAATAGCTCAACATCCTTTATGCAAAGACTGTGGAGAGAAATTTTTCTGTATTCAAGACTAGGAAAACATTTCTTTAATGAACTGATTATTTGATAATAAGGGTTATATAGCTACTCTTGTTTCTAATTTGCTTTGACTTTTGGAAAACTTAAGGATTAAGTTCTCTTATCATTTTCTATAACGTTTCCTAGGCAAATTATTTTTAGAGTTTTTAAGGGTTTTTTCTTCAATTTTGGCCTCTTTTATTGGTTCTCTATTCATTTATTTTCATCCATCTCTATTCCTTGACCCGCATGGGACTCCCACTGAAGTGGCCTCTGTCACTGCAGAGCAGCAGCTCTGGGCTCATGCACTCCAGAGCACCGGCTCCCAATTGGACACACTGGTCCAGCTGCTTTGCGGCATGCAGGATCCCCTGGGCCAGGGACCGAACTGGTGCCCCCTGCGCTACAAGGCGGACTCTCCACCCACTGAACCACCAGGGAAGTCCTTATTGAGTTTTCAAGAAGGAAACATGGCTCATAAAATCATCTAAGAATAAGATACTAGTCATACCTCGGTGTCTGAATTCCAGCATGTAAAAAGCTTCTTGAGAATTGTTTTTCAAAAGGCCACCAGGACACTAAAGAATGCACAGCAAAATGGGAATATCTGTACTTTGTTCAGGTACAGATAATTATATGCTGCTCAGTGTTCATGCACAGTCATAATAGCCTCAGTGTTCTAACAGGCTGTGACCTCATATTCGCAGGTTATTTTCCCAGAAAACATTCATGTCCATAGGCATTTTCCTACACACAGTCTCAGGAACTACGTGCTCCAAGGCCTTATTCCAAAGATATCTTTTCTTAGATATGCTATCATCTGAGCAGTAGCTAAAGGCTGAGATAGTCTTTAACATTTTCTTGTGAGCAAAACAAAGCAATTATAATTCTCATGTGATTATGTTAGCAGAAGTACATATTACTAAAGGGTATGCAAAGTATAAGATTCGTTCTAACATCTTTTTTTTTTTTTAATTTTGGCCTCTTTTATTGTTTTTTTTTTTTTTTTTTTTTAAGTTTTTTTTTTTTTTTTTTTTTGGGGGGGGGTGGGTTTGGGGAGGGAGGGGTGCTGGCGGGCCACTTCTATTGGTCTTTCATTTCTCCATTTTCATTGGTCTTTGTTCTTTGGCTCCTGTGGGCCTCCCATCGCGGTGGCCTCTGTTGTCGCAGAGCGCTGGCTCTGGGCGCATGTGCTCCAGAGCTCCGGCTCGGTAATTGGACACATCGGTCCAGCCGCTCCGCGGCATGTGGGATCTTCCCAGGCCAGGGATCGAACCGGCACCCCTTGCACTGCAAGGCAGTGTCCTTACCCACTGGGCCACCAGGGGAAACCCTGGTTTTTTATTTATTTTCATCCATCTTTATTCTTTGGCCTGTGTGAGCCTCCCATCGCAGTAACCTGTCTCACTGCAGAGCACCAGCCCTGGGAGTGTGCGCTCCATAGCACTGGCTCATAACTGGACACACCAGTCCAGCCACTCTTCAGCACATGGGATCTTCCTGGGCCAGGGATCGAACCGGTGCCCCTGCGCTACAAGGCGGACTCTCCACCCACTGAACCACCAGGGAAGTCCTTATTGAGTTTTCAAGAAGGAAACATGGCTCATAAAATCATCTAAGAATAAGATACTAGTCATACCTCGGTGTCTGAATTCCAGCATGTAAAAAGCTTCTTGAGAATTGTTTTTCAAAAGGCCACCAGGACACTAAAGAATGCACAGCAAAATGGGAATATCTGTACTTTGTTCAGGTACAGATAATTATATGCTGCTCAGTGTTCATGCACAGTCATAATAGCCTCAGTGTTCTAACAGGCTGTGACCTCATATTCGCAGGTTATTTTCCCAGAAAACATTCATGTCCATAGGCATTTTCCTACACACAGTCTCAGGAACTACGTGCTCCAAGGCCTTATTCCAAAGATATCTTTTCTTAGATATGCTATCATCTGAGCAGTAGCTAAAGGCTGAGATAGTCTTTAACATTTTCTTGTGAGCAAAACAAAGCAATTATAATTCTCATGTGATTATGTTAGCAGAAGTACATATTACTAAAGGGTATGCAAAGTATAAGATTCGTTCTAACATCTTTTTTTTTTTTTAATTTTGGCCTCTTTTATTGGTTTTCTTTTTTTTTTTTTTTAAGATTTATTTATTTATTTATTTTGGGCGGGGGTCGGGTTGGGGAGGGAGGGGTGCTGGCGGGCCACTTCTATTGGTCTTTCATTTCTCCATTTTCATTGGTCTTTGTTCTTTGGCTCCTGTGGGCCTCCCATCGCGGTGGCCTCTGTTGTCGCAGAGCGCTGGCTCTGGGCGCATGTGCTCCAGAGCTCCGGCTCGGTAATTGGACACATCGGTCCAGCCGCTCCGCGGCATGTGGGATCTTCCCAGGCCAGGGATCGAACCGGCACCCCTTGCACTGCAAGGCAGTGTCCTTACCCACTGGGCCACCAGGGGAAACCCTGGTTTTTTATTTATTTTCATCCATCTTTATTCTTTGGCCTGTGTGAGCCTCCCATCGCAGTAACCTGTCTCACTGCAGAGCACCAGCCCTGGGAGTGTGCGCTCCATAGCACTGGCTCATAACTGGACACACCAGTCCAGCCACTCTTCAGCACATGGGATCTTCCTGGGCCAGGGATCGAACCGGTGCCCCTTGTACTGCAAGGTGGACTCTTTACCCACTGGACCACCAGGGAAGCCCCTAACATCTTTCTTATGACAAAAGTTACAGCATTCATCTTCCACCTTCAGAAATAAGAAGAATATCTTACTTGTCCTAAATAAACATTTGGAACTTTGAGGTGTAGAGAGAAAATTGAGAGTATACTTTATGGCTTTTACTTTTAAATCCCTCTTACCTCCTTCACAGATTTCCTGACTCATTGCCACCTGAAGTAAGCTGCCTGTCACAAGCTTTAGGAAGTTTAGAGATATGTGGAAAATATCTTTTTTATCTTCACAGGAAATAGTGTATGTCATTAACGGTGTATACCTCGGTGTCAGCCAAGTCACCATTATATCCTGCTCAATGGGTCTCTAATGCCAGCTTAGACCAAGTAGCACAGAAACCCATTTTGTGAAGTTGGATTCTAGTTGGATTCTCATCTGTTGGGTCATTCTAGCCATAAGGTTGTGTTTCTCAAACTTCACCACCAAAGTCCCCTTAACGAGAGAGAGAAACACCTTATATATCTGAGAATCTGGAGGTGAAGAACACAATTTCAGTGAAAGCTCATGTTTTATCTTAAACACTCATGCATTTTTTTATTGTGCTCATAATTAGTTTACCTTACTAGAAAACAGTATTAAAATAATGAGTTAAGTTACAGACAGACTTCACTTGGCATGGTTCCCATATGCGTCAGTTTTAGTTACTACGGTTTAAGTTAGATTACATCAGGTCCCCCCTAACAACGTGGTTCAAGTGTAGGTTACCATAGTATTTGAACTTGCATGAAGTAGTGAATGGCAGTTTCCCAGGTGGCACAGTGATAAAGAATCTACCTTCCATTGCAGGAAGGACTGTACATGTCAATGAGTTACTTATGGATCCTCATCTGGAATCAAGTTCGGAATATCTTAGCGTCTTAGAGAACTTCACGTCAAGAAGTTTTTTTTCTAGTGACTCCCAGAGTCTTGGTTGGGGCATTTCAACTGGTCCTTCCACTTTTAGATTATTTTCCTTTGTGCCTCTGATCCAGTCAGCACATCCCTTCTCCAGAGATTTTATTTATGTTGTGGCTGGTTGGAGTCATTCTGCCTCCGTGAGGTGTTAGGGATGGCCTCCCAGTATCTGCAGGCCCTGGCTGCAGCACAGCTTCCTGACTGACCTGTCCCTGGGTGAGCTAACAGCCTGAGGGAAGAGCCAGTCCCAGCTGTGCTGTAGCTGCAAAGGCATCTTCCTCAGGGAGGTGTCCAGGCACTTTCACTATCTCACACTACCATGAAAAGAGGATTGTCTATGCTTTTCTTTGCTCTTAAAAATTTGTAAGTGAAATAGCTTTTCTGGAAATTCACACCAGCTTATCTGAAGCTGTGTCTTCCTCAGTGTGTGAAGCTTATCAGGAACTCTGAAATTTTAATGTTGATTTTGGGTGAGTCATTCAAAAAACTTTGAAAAATAGAGAAGACATAAGAATAGAAAAGACCTTGTTCTTGTCCGTATAAACTATATTTGGACTTGGATTAAAGACATTTGTGAAGGGGAACAGTGAGGCTCCTAAACAGGTATAGTACTAACCAGGTTTTCTAAATTTAATATAATTTCAAGAGTTTTTCTTTTCACTAAGCACTGTAGTTTAGCATATGTAACTAAATGAGATATAATTTCTATTCTTCAGTAAGACATACTTTAACCCAAAAATCGTTGTACAATTGAAGATCATCCAACTCATTCGTTGTCATGAGAATATATTTTCTCTGTAACCATCCTGAATCTGTGGACCAGCATTTTCCTGTTTCCTTGTCATGTTTGAATCAGAAGCTACACTGTGCTTGTTTTGTCTTGTCTATCTTTATTTAGTTTTATTCCCTGCTTCCTCCTTTAAAAACCATTTGAGGTGCTTATATCTTAATTTGTTACTTACTTTTTCTTCTTATAAATCTTTGTGGTTTACTCAACTATATACATCTGCAGAAGTTTTTGTGTAAATGTTTGGGGTAGGCCTGTCTTTTTTCAGTAAATGCTCTGCTGGATTGTCACTGTGAAAAGTATGTGGAACAGAAAGATTATAAACCATACTTGAGAAACAGAATGTGCTCGCAGGCCCACTTGTGCCCCAGTTGGCATCCTTCCTGTCGTTAGTTCTGTACTGCCAGCCCTGCCAGCCACTGCCTATGTGTGAGGCAGAGGAAGTTACAGTATTAAACTACAGGGTTCTTGACACATTTTCCAGTTCTTATGGTCACTTGTGCTGGGTTTTAAATATATTTTTTACTTTGAGCCTGATTTTCTAAACGATGAGTTTTCCTGCCATTTTCCATTAAAGAGACTTTTTTTAAAGAGGCCATATCTCCAAGCCTAGAATAGTGATGGCTTGGGTTCAAAGCCCACATGTGTGCCTGTTATTCATAGGTGGCATCTGTCCCAGGATCATGCTAAACCTCAGCTGCTTTTATATTAAAACATCATTTCTGTTCATTAGAGGATTTTCAGATGAAAACAGTGAATTTACAACTCTTGACATAGTTCTACTGAATGTACATTTAATCTACCAAGAAAAAGAACTTCTCTAATCATTGTATTTCTTTTGCATCTGTATATGTGCTTTATTGTAGTCTAAAAGCATAAAAAGAACTTTTTTATAATTTGGACTTGGATTAAAGACATTTGTGAAGGGGAACAGTGAGGCTCCTAAACAGGTATAGTACTAACCAGGTTTTCTAAATTTAATATAATTTCAAGAGTTTTTCTTTTCACTAAGCACTGTAGTTTAGCATATGTAACTAAATGAGATATAATTTCTATTCTTCAGTAAGACATACTTTAACCCAAAAATCGTTGTACAATTGAAGATCATCCAACTCATTCGTTGTCATGAGAATATATTTTCTCTGTAACCATCCTGAATCTGTGGACCAGCATTTTCCTGTTTCCTTGTCATGTTTGAATCAGAAGCTACACTGTGCTTGTTTTGTCTTGTCTATCTTTATTTAGTTTTATTCCCTGCTTCCTCCTTTAAAAACCATTTGAGGTGCTTATATCTTAATTTGTTACTTACTTTTTCTTCTTATAAATCTTTGTGGTTTACTCAACTATATACATCTGCAGAAGTTTTTGTGTAAATGTTTGGGGTAGGCCTGTCTTTTTTCAGTAAATGCTCTGCTGGATTGTCACTGTGAAAAGTATGTGGAACAGAAAGATTATAAACCATACTTGAGAAACAGAATGTGCTCGCAGGCCCACTTGTGCCCCAGTTGGCATCCTTCCTGTCGTTAGTTCTGTACTGCCAGCCCTGCCAGCCACTGCCTATGTGTGAGGCAGAGGAAGTTACAGTATTAAACTACAGGGTTCTTGACACATTTTCCAGTTCTTATGGTCACTTGTGCTGGGTTTTAAATATATTTTTTACTTTGAGCCTGATTTTCTAAACGATGAGTTTTCCTGCCATTTTCCATTAAAGAGACTTTTTTTAAAGAGGCCATATCTCCAAGCCTAGAATAGTGATGGCTTGGGTTCAAAGCCCACATGTGTGCCTGTTATTCATAGGTGGCATCTGTCCCAGGATCATGCTAAACCTCAGCTGCTTTTATATTAAAACATCATTTCTGTTCATTAGAGCATTTTCAGATGAAAACAGTGAATTTACAACTCTTGACATAGTTCTACTGAATGTACATTTAATCTACCAAGAAAAAGAACTTCTCTAATCATTGTATTTCTTTTGCATCTGTATATGTGCTTTATTGTATCTTTTGTTACTCATAACTTGTTACCTCTCTTTTGTCATTTTCTTTACTCTTGTTTATTAACTGTAACACAAATGTATTATTAAACTGGTTAACTCTCCATTGTAGTAGCTTAGGGCATGCAGTTTGGAGCTGAAAAGTCTTTGGTTTGAATATTGACTTCACCAACTACTCACTGTCTAACCATGAACAAGTGCTATAATCTCACTGTACTAATGAAGAAAAGGATTGTACCTACATTAAATGAGATAATGTATGTACTGTGCTTTGTACAGAGCAAAGTACCTAGGAGCGCTTAGTAACTGTAGACAATGTGATTATTTTTATTTACATTAACTGAGTTTCTGCTGTGTGCCAGGTATTGTCCTGGATATGGGGGATATAACGATGAAGACACAGTCCTGGTCTCAAGGATGTCATAGTAGGATGGCCCAACTTAGATTTAGAAAGACTAGAATACCAACGTGATAGAACTATTAACCTTGACTGCTTTGGCTTGTGAAAGAATATTTTCTTTCTAGTTGATATCCTCATATCATAAATAGAGATTCTTTTATAATAAAAGTTAATGACAATTACAATATAGGGTAGTAGATGCTGCATTTCAGATGTGTACACAGTGCTATAAGAACAGGGCAACAGAAGGAGGAAACTGTCTCATCAGGAAGCGCTTACATCTTAGCCTTTTTATCCGTCATCGGATTTTCCCCAGAGTTTGCTAAGGTATACATCTTTGCAGGAAGCCTGCCCAAAATAATGTGCTGATTGGGTGATATACCCGCTGAAGACCTCATGAAATGGTAGCTGTCCCTCTTTATATGGATACGTAGCTCTCTCTGACACAACCATTTTGATCTTCTAAGATTTTGTGTTTTGCGAAACTTCTTGTTCTTGAGTGACATTGAGTAGAGTAAGCTGAGGGTGGAATGACTTTCAAATGTCATGATGGGAGACTCCTACCCATTGTTATGAAGATGGGGATTGGCTGTTCATGCAGCATTTCTGTTCATACCTCATAAGACCATCAGGCAACTCAAAGGGTAACTGAAGTCTAACCTGGGATGGGCCTAGAGCTTCCAGAACTAGAGGAGAGACTTTGAAACTTCCCTGGAGTTTGGTTCAGCTTCCCTCTGTCCAACCCTACACAATTAGAAACTCTGAAGAGGCTGAAAGCAATCTCCATAATCCAGGTTCCTGTAGTTCCATAGCCTAGTGAAAGTGTTAGTGAAAGCATTAGTCACTCAGTCATGTCCAACCCCATGGACTGTAGCCTGCCAGGCTCCTCTGTCCATGGGATTCTCCAGGCAGGAATACTGGTGTGGATAACCATTGTCTTCTCTAGGGCATCTTTCTGACCCAGGAATTGAACCCAGATTTCCTGCCTTGCAGGCAATTCCTTTACCATCTGAGCCACCAAGGAAATCCCTACCATGTAATTTAGAGTTCAAAATCCCTGTTTTGTTTTCAAGCTGATTGTCAACTTATACCTGACTTTTGGGTTTCTCATAGTTTGGTTGTTTTTTCTTTATAACTTGCTTTTGAAGTGTATTTATGAACACTTAGGTTTAGAATTCTCTACTATTGCTTTAGCCCATTTAAGGAGGAACATTTTCCCCCAAATCAGAAATGTTCCCTAATACCAAATGTCCGGTTTTCTTACTGTGGTATCAAACTAAAGCAAAATTGTATATAATTTTTTTCTTATCTGTTTTCATAGCTTTCAAAGTAACTTCTGTTTAAAATGAAAAATGAATAGGCTTATTGCCATAATTTACTTGTGCTGAATTGTTTGGCTATAACTTTTGTGGTGATTGGAACCAGATTTATGAGCTGTGGGATCTGTTCTGTTTGGATCTGACAGCTGGCTCCATTAAGTATCTTGGAGCTTTTTACTTTGCATGAGGATGGTTGGGAGGGTGGGAACAGCAGTGGAAGAAAGCAATCCACTTTATTTAATGTTCTGCATTTGTTTATTGGTTCCAATCATAACATTGTGCAGCTGTTTGAACAGCTGCCTTTTGATTTCCTTTTGTTTACTGTTTAGGTTTATTAAGCTCGTCCTTAATACCTGCTTATGGTCTGCTTTTTAACTAGCTCTCCTCTTCAATAAATACATTTTAATATATATCAATCTCTTTTGGTCTAGGCTTCCTTTGATGATTTAAGAAGTTAATTCACCAAAAGAAAAAAAGTTTTTAATTCTATAGGTCATAACACAAAGCAGCCTATGCTTGATTGCTTGTTGTCCTTAGCTTTATTATTTTAGTTAAACATTGTATAATTTGATAAATAAATTACATTTTGAAATTAAGTTCAAATTTCAATCCTGGTAAACCATGATTTATGTTATCTTTTTAAGCCTGCCAGCAGGTAGCTTAGTCTACATACTCCAGATAGTTTTTAAAAAAGTTGTCAGACTAGTTGTAAAGTATGTATTATTTAGCCTATTCAGGCATCCTTACTAAAAATTTATTTAACGTTGTGGGAATTTTATTCTCTCTATACAGGTAAGGGACTTGTCCATTGCTTATATGCTGGTGACGTTAACTTATCTCTATATTGGAGTCCTGGTTTTTGCTTCATTTCCTTCACCACCATTATCCAAAGATTGTATAGAGCAGGTAAGACACTGTGTACCCTCTCTGTGTGATTGTTTACACCTTCACATCTACAGGGAAAGCAGTATGTTACAGTAGCAAAATATAATACCAGACAGGACTGGGTTTGAATCCAGTCTCTACTACTTATCATACATGTGGGAATTCAGGCATCCTCCCTATCCTTTGTGAGCTTTCATGTTCCCTTCCATTAATATTATAATAGATACTCTAGTTTTTAGAAGGACTTTAAGAAAAACTACTGCATGCTGGCACCTGTGGTACTCAAATAAATGATACCTGTTATATGCAGAGTATTTCTCTGTGTATGAGGATAATTGTGCTAGTAGCAGTCTTGAATTTATAAACCCTCCACATAGTATATATTCAGTTCCCTTATTTTCCAAAGTCCAGGTCTGGAAATGTCCTGAATAAACTGGTTTCTGAGTTCATCAGTCTCTGATAATAGGTTTGGCGGTCATTTTGGTGCTAGGTGGCAAGCATCAAAGCAAAGAAAGACTATTTTTTAAAAAGACAGACAAAGAGACAGAAAGAAAAAAAGAAACGTTCTTTTACTAAAAGGCTGCCATAAATAATATTTCCTTTGATTTGATCTATCATAAACCTGGGGGTGGTATGATCTCTAGTTTTATGTAACTGAAGAATTTCTCACAGAAAGTAGCATTCATAGGTGATTTCCTTCTAGTCAGAAGAAATTCTTCTAAGAGAGGAGTGGAGTGCATAATATGATTTATTAGAGATGACATAAAAGTTATTTCTTGTTGTCCTTAGCTTTATTATTTTAGTTAAACATTGTATAATTTGATAAATAAATTACATTTTGAAATTAAGTTCAAATTTCAATCCTGGTAAACCATGATTTATGTTATCTTTTTAAGCCTGCCAGCAGGTAGCTTAGTCTACATACTCCAGATAGTTTTTAAAAAAGTTGTCAGACTAGTTGTAAAGTATGTATTATTTAGCCTATTCAGGCATCCTTACTAAAAATTTATTTAACGTTGTGGGAATTTTATTCTCTCTATACAGGTAAGGGACTTGTCCATTGCTTATATGCTGGTGACGTTAACTTATCTCTATATTGGAGTCCTGGTTTTTGCTTCATTTCCTTCACCACCATTATCCAAAGATTGTATAGAGCAGGTAAGACACTGTGTACCCTCTCTGTGTGATTGTTTACACCTTCACATCTACAGGGAAAGCAGTATGTTACAGTAGCAAAATATAATACCAGACAGGACTGGGTTTGAATCCAGTCTCTACTACTTATCATACATGTGGGAATTCAGGCATCCTCCCTATCCTTTGTGAGCTTTCATGTTCCCTTCCATTAATATTATAATAGATACTCTAGTTTTTAGAAGGACTTTAAGAAAAACTACTGCATGCTGGCACCTGTGGTACTCAAATAAATGATACCTGTTATATGCAGAGTATTTCTCTGTGTATGAGGATAATTGTGCTAGTAGCAGTCTTGAATTTATAAACCCTCCACATAGTATATATTCAGTTCCCTTATTTTCCAAAGTCCAGGTCTGGAAATGTCCTGAATAAACTGGTTTCTGAGTTCATCAGTCTCTGATAATAGGTTTGGCGGTCATTTTGGTGCTAGGTGGCAAGCATCAAAGCAAAGAAAGACTATTTTTTAAAAAGACAGACAAAGAGACAGAAAGAAAAAAAGAAACGTTCTTTTACTAAAAGGCTGCCATAAATAATATTTCCTTTGATTTGATCTATCATAAACCTGGGGGTGGTATGATCTCTAGTTTTATGTAACTGAAGAATTTCTCACAGAAAGTAGCATTCATAGGTGATTTCCTTCTAGTCAGAAGAAATTCTTCTAAGAGAGGGGAGTGGAGTGCATAATATGATTTATTAGAGATGACATAAAAGTTATTTCAGCATAATAGTGGTAATAATGTTCTCATCTTTTTAAGACAAATAAGTTTGACTTATTGCTCTTTTGATAATTTGAAATGTTGTCTTGATTTCCTTGATTCCAGAAGTTCTTTGGCAGGCAAATGTTTGCTGAAAATTTCCCTGATATGAACATTCCCTATAAAGCCCACTCCCTTGGGAATAAATTCTGTGGTATTTGTATTTGAAAAGGAAAAAAAAAAATCTGAGTGATTAGCTTTTTTTCTTAAATGCCGAATAAAAATGGAAAACAGAAACATGAAAGGAAGTAAAAAAATTTTTTTTCTGTTTGTTACTAGACTGTACATAATAATGATAGTAAATAATAGATACTTTCTCACCTTATTCTATAATCTTTACTTTTACTTTAAAAGTGTTAGAGTATTTCAGAGGAGGGAAAGAAAGATAACTACTGAGGATGAAATAGCATTGAATTAGATATTTAAATTCATTGAAACAAATTTATGCTTGAACCTTATATACTAATAGAGCAGTACTTCTCAAGCTATCAGTGGTAGACAAGGGCTTCTTTGTTGTTGTTTTAATGTCAAATCAATTGCAGATTGATTCTTTTGTAAAATAAAAATGTGGCAATGTCAAATTCCTACAATTTTTCAAACATTTTTATTTCTACACTTAATTATTGAAGAGTAATAGTTAACAAATCCTTTGGGAAAGGGCACCAGCCCACAAACCACTCTATTCGAGTGGCACCTGTGTTCAAAATAAGCAAAAATAAAATCCATGTTATACATTGTAGATACTGAATTTGATTTGTAACGTGACTTTATTATTTTTCTTGGATTAGAATTTTTTAGACAACTTCCCTAGCAGTGACATCCTGTCCTTCATTGCAAGGATATTCCTGCTGTTCCAGATGATGACTGTGTATCCACTCCTAGGCTACTTGGCTCGCGTCCAGCTATTGGGCCATGTCTTCGGTGATGTTTATCCTAGGTAAGGGCTCTTCTCTTGACCAGCAAGATGTGCCAAGCAACAAATGACTATGCAAACAGGTCAGTTTAAAATGTGACTGATCCTTTTGCTATGAAATGTTGCCTAATGAAAGTGGTTACTAAGGATAGATCTTCAGTGTTCTTTTCCCAGAAGAACTTTAAAAATAGAAGCCACTCCCTTGTCCAGAATGACTTAAAGTTAATTCCTGCCAGTGTAATTATGTTAGCTCTGATACCAGCTATATTTACCTTGATTTAGTTGATATTAATCTACTCTTTGCCAAGAAGTTAACGGTATGTAATACCTGTATTAGTATTGTATGGCTAATGAGAAGCAACTCATTTAGTTATTAGTTTATTGGTATTTACTTGTTTTACTACCATTCATGCAGTTTTACATAAATTATAATGGTTTAGGATTAAAGTTGAGATACATAGCAAATTTAAATAATTATTTGCTTCTGTAACTAGTGCTATAATTTTTAATCTCTTGTCAGTGATCAAGGAGTTTGAACCCTCTTGAGAAATCTATTCAAAGCTAGTCACCTGGGTGGGACTTGTTTTTTTACAGAGGAGGGAAAGAAAGATAACTACTGAGGATGAAATAGCATTGAATTAGATATTTAAATTCATTGAAACAAATTTATGCTTGAACCTTATATACTAATAGAGCAGTACTTCTCAAGCTATCAGTGGTAGACAAGGGCTTCTTTGTTGTTGTTTTAATGTCAAATCAATTGCAGATTGATTCTTTTGTAAAATAAAAATGTGGCAATGTCAAATTCCTACAATTTTTCAAACATTTTTATTTCTACACTTAATTATTGAAGAGTAATAGTTAACAAATCCTTTGGGAAAGGGCACCAGCCCACAAACCACTCTATTCGAGTGGCACCTGTGTTCAAAATAAGCAAAAATAAAATCCATGTTATACATTGTAGATACTGAATTTGATTTGTAACGTGACTTTATTATTTTTCTTGGATTAGAATTTTTTAGACAACTTCCCTAGCAGTGACATCCTGTCCTTCATTGCAAGGATATTCCTGCTGTTCCAGATGATGACTGTGTATCCACTCCTAGGCTACTTGGCTCGCGTCCAGCTATTGGGCCATGTCTTCGGTGATGTTTATCCTAGGTAAGGGCTCTTCTCTTGACCAGCAAGATGTGCCAAGCAACAAATGACTATGCAAACAGGTCAGTTTAAAATGTGACTGATCCTTTTGCTATGAAATGTTGCCTAATGAAAGTGGTTACTAAGGATAGATCTTCAGTGTTCTTTTCCCAGAAGAACTTTAAAAATAGAAGCCACTCCCTTGTCCAGAATGACTTAAAGTTAATTCCTGCCAGTGTAATTATGTTAGCTCTGATACCAGCTATATTTACCTTGATTTAGTTGATATTAATCTACTCTTTGCCAAGAAGTTAACGGTATGTAATACCTGTATTAGTATTGTATGGCTAATGAGAAGCAACTCATTTAGTTATTAGTTTATTGGTATTTACTTGTTTTACTACCATTCATGCAGTTTTACATAAATTATAATGGTTTAGGATTAAAGTTGAGATACATAGCAAATTTAAATAATTATTTGCTTCTGTAACTAGTGCTATAATTTTTAATCTCTTGTCAGTGATCAAGGAGTTTGAACCCTCTTGAGAAATCTATTCAAAGCTAGTCACCTGGGTGGGACTTGTATGTTCCTTTCCCTGGATATCCAGAGGCGCTGTCCTAACAGGCCATTTGTATTGCAATTCTGAGTTTTCTCGACCTCTTCCCAGGGGAGACTCAGTTTGGCCTGTGGTCCCCCATCCAAGAAGGTCCTGAGATGTAAGGTCTTGATGACAGCCACCTCCCAGCTCAGTAAGCTTGCCAAAAGGCAAGATACTTTGTGAGTACATGACAGTAGTGTCGACTGGAAAAAATGCCCAACCTAAAACTTGAAAATCAAGTTTTATTTGGCAGACAAAACTGAGGACATCAGCCTGGGATGCAGCATCTCCAGTTAACTGTGACGGATCACTCCAAAGAGTAAAGATACTCAACAGGAAGAATCAAAAGCAACTTGTCTTCCAGTGGAATGAAAAAGACAGAAGCACATCACTGTCTGTCCTCAAGATTATTTTACCTATCCCAGTATCTGCCCTACTCCAGTCTATAGCAGTTTTGATTGACTTGACATTTCTACATAGCAACATACTGGATCTTTAAATTGGTAACATTCCAACTGACTCGGGTGAAGAGAATCTCTTGTTACCTGAATGTCTGATAGATATCCTATAAGCTCCATAAAAATAAATACAAGCCAAGGAGTGAAAATATATTCCATGAATATTCATTAAAAAAAAAAAAAAAGCTGGTCACCTGTATCCAAGAGAAGTTTCCAATTACTACTTCTGGTTTCCAGAAACTTCCTTGTGGACCCCTCCTTAACTCCTACTCTTATATTAAGTTTTATTATAGATTTTTCTAGTAAAAAGTACCTAGTTTATTGGGAATAAATGATCTTAAATGAAGAAAGCTTTTGGATAAAATTTGAAAAAAAATTGCATTTGCTGTAACCAGCTAAACAAGTAGTCTTCACTAGTTCATTTGAAGTGAAATACTGCAGTCTTTCCCCTCATTTAGCAGATAATTAGTTCTAAGTATGTACTTGTAAAAACACAAAAACTTTTGCAAGTCTTTCCCAATAACTAGTGCTATAATTTTTAATCTCTTGTCAGTGATCAAGGAGTTTGAACCCTCTTGAGAAATCTATTCAAAGCTAGTCACCTGGGTGGGACTTGTATGTTCCTTTCCCTGGATATCCAGAGGCGCTGTCCTAACAGGCCATTTGTATTGCAATTCTGAGTTTTCTCGACCTCTTCCCAGGGGAGACTCAGTTTGGCCTGTGGTCCCCCATCCAAGAAGGTCCTGAGATGTAAGGTCTTGATGACAGCCACCTCCCAGCTCAGTAAGCTTGCCAAAAGGCAAGATACTTTGTGAGTACATGACAGTAGTGTCGACTGGAAAAAATGCCCAACCTAAAACTTGAAAATCAAGTTTTATTTGGCAGACAAAACTGAGGACATCAGCCTGGGATGCAGCATCTCCAGTTAACTGTGACGGATCACTCCAAAGAGTAAAGATACTCAACAGGAAGAATCAAAAGCAACTTGTCTTCCAGTGGAATGAAAAAGACAGAAGCACATCACTGTCTGTCCTCAAGATTATTTTACCTATCCCAGTATCTGCCCTACTCCAGTCTATAGCAGTTTTGATTGACTTGACATTTCTACATAGCAACATACTGGATCTTTAAATTGGTAACATTCCAACTGACTCGGGTGAAGAGAATCTCTTGTTACCTGAATGTCTGATAGATATCCTATAAGCTCCATAAAAATAAATACAAGCCAAGGAGTGAAAATATATTCCATGAATATTCATTAAAAAAAAAAAAAAAAGCTGGTCACCTGTATCCAAGAGAAGTTTCCAATTACTACTTCTGGTTTCCAGAAACTTCCTTGTGGACCCCTCCTTAACTCCTACTCTTATATTAAGTTTTATTATAGATTTTTCTAGTAAAAAGTACCTAGTTTATTGGGAATAAATGATCTTAAATGAAGAAAGCTTTTGGATAAAATTTGAAAAAAAATTGCATTTGCTGTAACCAGCTAAACAAGTAGTCTTCACTAGTTCATTTGAAGTGAAATACTGCAGTCTTTCCCCTCATTTAGCAGATAATTAGTTCTAAGTATGTACTTGTAAAAACAAAAAAACTTTTAAAAGTAAAAATCAAGAGTTACCAAGCCTCTATCCTTGACAACAACAGCAGCTGCAGTCCTCACAGTGGATTTCAGTAAACATAAGAATCTATTGTGTTTATATACCCTGCTGTATTTACATTCACCCAAATAATAAATACAGTTTAAGTCGTAGATGAAAAAAAAAATCTAGATAAATGCATTACTCCTGTTTTCTGCCCTTATTTTGCATAATGTTGGCTATTAGAATGTTTTTCCTTCTTGGAAAAAGTCTGGAATTTCACTCTTGAGTTCACATTGCATTTCTTCCTCTACCACAAAGAACATGATTTATCCTACAATTACAAGTACTCTACACACTGCATACTTTGGAGTGTGCTTTTGGATCTAAGGACCTCTTCACACTCTTAAAGTTTATTTGAGGACCCTCAAGAACTATAGTTTATGTGGCTTATATCCATGAAAAATTAGAACGGAACTTTTAAAATGTTTAGTAACTTATTTAAAAAGCAGTAGTAAAACTATTGCTAGTTAACATAAGCAATATTTTTGAAAACTAATAGTTTCCCACAAAAACTTTTCTTTTACATCTCAAAACTCTTTTTAATGTTTAATTTGCTAGTAGATCATTGGATCTGCCTATCTTCTACCTTTATTCTGTTGTAATATGTAACTTCTGTTTAATTCTATGAAGAAGATACACCCTCTCATAGACACATAATTGGAACAAGAAAGAAGTACTTTTAATAGCCTTTCCAGATCATTGTGAATATTTTTCTTTGATTCTGTGCCAAACCTTGACAAGTGGTAGTTATGACTAATCTGGGATTATACATATCTGTAAACAACAAAACTCTGTAAAAGTAAACAGTAAAATAAAAAAAAAAAAATTTAGTTGAATCTGACACTCAGTTACATTAAAATCCATTGGTCTGTCTTAACACTTTGCAACTTCTACCCATGCATGATTTAAAAACATTAGGTTTAGTCATGTGGAAAATGCTGGTTCACTGAGTTCTGTAGATCTTCCAGATGTTGACACATTTCATTATGTATTATCAAAACCCACATTCATTAATATCACCACCAATTACATTATAGAAGTGTTAGATATTGAAAAGCTGTTGAGCTCTCATGGTGGCAAATACCAGCTCTCCAAAAATCTAATTTTTTACTTGGAAGCTCAAATGCTATCATTGGTGACACAAACTACCAGTTGTCTTTCTTTAAACGATAAGGTCATATTTATTTTCAAGAAGATGTCTGTCAGATACCCAAATCTGAAGAACTGTGGTTTGTCTGTCTTTCAAATAAAAATGGTCTTTAGAAGAAACAACATGGTTGTCCCCCAGCTCAGTTGCACAAGTACCTTTCCTCAAGACAGCTGTTGTACTTCAGTAAGCAGCAGGTGTGCTCTGTTATATCATTTCCTATTTGGTCATATAGAATATTAAAAAGATGTTTGTTCAAAGTATAGATTTCTGTACCACAACTAGAGAAAGCTCATGTGCTACAGTGAAGAGCCCACGAGTCACAGAGAAGACCCAGCGCAGCCAAAAACAAACAACAACAACAGAGGATGAGATTTAATGAAACTAATAATTTTTGCTCCTTTATCAAGGATGATTTTTTTTTTTGGCCACTTCTATTGGTCTTTCATTTATCTATTTTCATCCATCTTTGTTCTTTGGCCTGTGTGGGCCTCCCATTGCAGTGACCCCATTGTAGAGCACCAGCTGTGGGTGCATGTGCTCCAGAGCTCTGGCTCAGTAGTTGGACACATCGGTCCAGCCACTCCACGGCACGTGGGATCTTCCCAGGCCAGGGATTGAACTGGCGCCCCTTGCACTGCAAGGTGGTTTCTTTACCCACTGGACCACCAGGGAAGCCCCTCAAGGACAATTTTTAATAAAACTTCTTTTTGGGAGTGTTTGGCAGCAGGGAATATAGTAGAATACAGAGATAGGTGCCGCTGCCTCTCTCCAAGCTAAGAGGGTGGCAGTCTACTCACCATTGCCTTTGCAAAGCAAGTAATGTTTTGTCTAACTGGAAAATAACTTTTACCTCAGAGCTTCCTGGAGGGGAACTGGGAACTTCCCTGAGGTTCATGGTTACACCTTGAGAAACACTACTTTGGAAAATGCACAGAAGTGTTTCTTTTTACATTATAGAAATAACAGAGGCCAAGCCAATGTCGCAAAGCTCTGAGGCAATTTTAAGAGTTTCTAGATAAAATAGTAAGATCTAGAAGCCTGAATATTTTTTCAATTCATCCAGATGAATGAGTAACCAATATTTGTGTAAATAATTTTCCCTATTCTTAATTCTTTCTGTAATCTTTCCCTGGGATTAATTAACCTGTAATTAACTCGACCTCAAAATGTTGCTTTGAAATGTAAATTTGACTTTTAAGGATCATTTTAGGGGGAAATAGGGTTATTCCTTGAGCATCACATTCCATCTACATTATGTTTATTTCTGTTCCAAAATTGATTCCCAAACCTTGAATTTTTAACATCTAGTTCAGGTTACTTAGCTGGTATTCTGTTCCTGGTAAATAATGAATAGCTGTAAGTAAATGCCTAAATCTGAAAAATAAAAACTTGCCCTTTTTGCCTTTCCCTTGATAAAAGGAAATTGTAATTATAAAAGTAAAATAACGCTTTAAAAGGAGTACTATAAAACATGTAAAATTTGTCAGATACAGAAATGAAGAAAAATTACCCTAAATTCCAAATCATAACACAATCACTACTCCCTTTTAGTGTATTTCCTTTGATATTTTTTCAAATGCTTTTAAGATTTTCTTGTGTAGTAAAAATCTAACTAGCTTTTCCTCAAGTTGCCTACATGGATTTTTACCATCTGGGTAACAGTGATTATAATTTTTTAATATTTTTAAATGTACTCCATCAAGTAAATTGCTGCCCTGCCCTATATCTAGGATGCTTCTGTCTTTTTACAAATACCTTTATGTTAATAGCTTTTTTGATTATTTTCTTAGGATATTCCACTCAAATGGAATTATGGGTCAAAGAATGTAAGCCCTGATATACACTACCAGTTTGGTCCTACACAATTTAACCTAATTATATAGTCTCAGAAAAAGGCTATTATCACTGCTCACTACCAGTATTTGGTACTCCAGTGTTCAGTACTCCAGTATTCAGTACTTCTATGTATGCTGTAATTTTATTGTCAAGTTTAAGACATTCTCATTTTAGAGATGATAGTAATAAATTTCTTTCTCATATTGTTACAATTTGTCTGTTTTATATTTTCTCATTCTCTAAACTCTCTTCTCAACTTTTAGCATTTTCCACGTGTTGATTCTTAATCTATTTATTGTGGGAACTGGAGTGATCATGGCCTGCTTCTACCCAAACATAGGAGGAATCATAAGGTACTGCCTATAAGGGAATTCGATAAACTTAACCGTAAATTTTAAATTCCCTATTCTTAATTCTTTCTGTAATCTTTCCCTGGGATTAATTAACCTGTAATTAACTCGACCTCAAAATGTTGCTTTGAAATGTAAATTTGACTTTTAAGGATCATTTTAGGGGGAAATAGGGTTATTCCTTGAGCATCACATTCCATCTACATTATGTTTATTTCTGTTCCAAAATTGATTCCCAAACCTTGAATTTTTAACATCTAGTTCAGGTTACTTAGCTGGTATTCTGTTCCTGGTAAATAATGAATAGCTGTAAGTAAATGCCTAAATCTGAAAAATAAAAACTTGCCCTTTTTGCCTTTCCCTTGATAAAAGGAAATTGTAATTATAAAAGTAAAATAACGCTTTAAAAGGAGTACTATAAAACATGTAAAATTTGTCAGATACAGAAATGAAGAAAATTACCCTAAATTCCAAATCATAACACAATCACTACTCCCTTTTAGTGTATTTCCTTTGATATTTTTTCAAATGCTTTTAAGATTTTCTTGTGTAGTAAAAATCTAACTAGCTTTTCCTCAAGTTGCCTACATGGATTTTTACCATCTGGGTAACAGTGATTATAATTTTTTAATATTTTTAAATGTACTCCATCAAGTAAATTGCTGCCCTGCCCTATATCTAGGATGCTTCTGTCTTTTTACAAATACCTTTATGTTAATAGCTTTTTTGATTATTTTCTTAGGATATTCCACTCAAATGGAATTATGGGTCAAAGAATGTAAGCCCTGATATACACTACCAGTTTGGTCCTACACAATTTAACCTAATTATATAGTCTCAGAAAAAGGCTATTATCACTGCTCACTACCAGTATTTGGTACTCCAGTGTTCAGTACTCCAGTATTCAGTACTTCTATGTATGCTGTAATTTTATTGTCAAGTTTAAGACATTCTCATTTTAGAGATGATAGTAATAAATTTCTTTCTCATATTGTTACAATTTGTCTGTTTTATATTTTCTCATTCTCTAAACTCTCTTCTCAACTTTTAGCATTTTCCACGTGTTGATTCTTAATCTATTTATTGTGGGAACTGGAGTGATCATGGCCTGCTTCTACCCAAACATAGGAGGAATCATAAGGTACTGCCTATAAGGGAACTTTGCCCCTTCGTACGTTGGTCTTTATTTTTATGCTTTTCCTGTTGTTCTCTTGATATAATTGTTTGAAATTCCAGTGAGTATTTAAAACTGATACCATTCAAATGCAGTTCACTTGTATCAGTTAAGGGGCTTTTTATCTTCATGCTAAATTTCAGTTTTCCGTGAGAATCTGAGGTCACAACTTTATTCCCAGTCTAATCAACCAATCATAATGTGTTTGGAGAATGGATGTTAAGGAAAGAGCCTTCTAGGATCTAAACTTTCTGACTACGGTTGACACTGAAATCTGTTCCTGAATAGAAATGGAACTTTATTTTGTATAAAGAGAAAGGAACACATTGGAAAACTATGCAAAAAAAGAGAAAGGGAAATGTACTTAATTAAGGCTAAGAAAAAATGAAATTTAGAATGATCTGATTTCCTTAACCTGGTAGAAAGCAAGATTGAATCACTTTTTTTGAAGACCCTTACCTAAGATAGTAGCAAAAAACAAAAGAGGAGATCTTTAGCCTGATACTTGTTGAATATAATGGGTTTACAGGTTCCCACTAAGCTGTTTTCAAGAAAATTAGGTATAGAGAAGGAGAGAAGAAAGGGTAGGTTCCTCAGTCATGTGTTTAGGTATTTTTGTTACTATCTTTGATAATTATGCTAAATACCAACAAGGCACTCATCTGTTCTCAGTCTTAAGCAGATGCTAGCAGTTTTCAACGACTCAGAATTTATAATTAGTTTATAAGAGATCAAAGATAGGAAGCCTATCTCCAGATGTTCCTGAGGAAGTAACCATAATCACTCAGATACAGAGGAACTATGGAGACTTGAGAGATGAATAAAAAACTCTTTGTCAAGCAGATGCTGTAAAGATGAACAGGAAATAGTATTTTATATTAATTTAGCAAGTAAAGTAAGTTTTAGACTCAGAGCCTTTATGTCAACAACAAACGGATCAAAAATAATTTTATTGTAATATTATATTGAGGAGGATTTAAATTGTCCTATATTTATCATAATTGTAAATCAGAAAAATGCAGAATGAATATTAACCTACACGCTTTTATTTTGCAGGTATTCAGGAGCAGCATGTGGCCTGGCCTTTGTATTCATATATCCATCTCTTATCTATATAATTTCCTCCGCCAGGAAGAGCATCTAACGTGGCCTAAATTAATTTTTCATGTTTTCATCATTATTTTGGGCCTGGCTAACCTGATTTTTCAGTTTTTATGTGAAATCTTCAACTGCCTTCTCAAAAGCCTTTCATGGTATTTTGAACTTTGACAACAGTTGACACTGAAATCTGTTCCTGAATAGAAATGGAACTTTATTTTGTATAAAGAGAAAGGAACACATTGGAAAACTATGCAAAAAGAGAAAGGAAATGTACTTAATTAAGGCTAAGAAAAAATGAAATTTAGAATGATCTGATTTCCTTAACCTGGTAGAAAGCAAGATTGAATCACTTTTTTTGAAGACCCTTACCTAAGATAGTAGCAAAAAACAAAAGAGGAGATCTTTAGCCTGATACTTGTTGAATATAATGGGTTTACAGGTTCCCACTAAGCTGTTTTCAAGAAAATTAGGTATAGAGAAGGAGAGAAGAAAGGGTAGGTTCCTCAGTCATGTGTTTAGGTATTTTTGTTACTATCTTTGATAATTATGCTAAATACCAACAAGGCACTCATCTGTTCTCAGTCTTAAGCAGATGCTAGCAGTTTTCAACGACTCAGAATTTATAATTAGTTTATAAGAGATCAAAGATAGGAAGCCTATCTCCAGATGTTCCTGAGGAAGTAACCATAATCACTCAGATACAGAGGAACTATGGAGACTTGAGAGATGAATAAAAAACTCTTTGTCAAGCAGATGCTGTAAAGATGAACAGGAAATAGTATTTTATATTAATTTAGCAAGTAAAGTAAGTTTTAGACTCAGAGCCTTTATGTCAACAACAAACGGATCAAAAATAATTTTATTGTAATATTATATTGAGGAGGATTTAAATTGTCCTATATTTATCATAATTGTAAATCAGAAAAATGCAGAATGAATATTAACCTACACGCTTTTATTTTGCAGGTATTCAGGAGCAGCATGTGGCCTGGCCTTTGTATTCATATATCCATCTCTTATCTATATAATTTCCCTCCGCCAGGAAGAGCATCTAACGTGGCCTAAATTAATTTTTCATGTTTTCATCATTATTTTGGGCCTGGCTAACCTGATTTTTCAGTTTTTTATGTGAAATCTTCAACTGCCTTCTCAAAAGCCTTTCATGGTATTTTGAACTTTGACAACAGTTCCTCATAAATAGACTTGTAAATGCTGTTCTTCCGTAATTATAAATATTTTCCTAAAGTAATTTGAAAACAAGGGAAATAGGGGTCCATTAGTAGGTAAATATTATTAGAGTGGGGAAAAGGGCAGTAAGAGTGATCTTAATCTCTTTACCTTTCTCATATTCACTTACCTCTTTATTCTATCTTTTCCAAGTAGAAATAGGTACCTCTAGGAAAAATCATGCTAGGTTTTACTTTTAGAGATGTAAGGTAGGTGGATTTATTTTAGGTGCAATAAAGCTTCTCAGGGTGTCACAGCAACTGTATTTCCAGATCCCATGTCTGTTTTATATTTCAGTGATTCATTTTCATTTTATTATTTGCTAGACCATTTCTTTAGTTTGCCAAAACCTTTACTCTTTTGGACGGTAAACCAAATACCTCATTTTTGAAAAGTGTTCATGACATCAGTGTTAGTAGGGTGAATTCTTATGTGAGTCCTTAATCTTTGTTTTAAAAAAAGAAAAAAAAAGAAAAAAAAGACCTACAGTGTTAGTACAGGCCCCATGGTCATGATACTTATACAAAATGAAGCAACCAGGAGAGTTCGTTGCCGTCTGACTCCTCTTGTTTCTGATCCAGTTCCAATTCCTCCAGCCACATTTTGCATAGGAACAAGTAGGATTGTCCTCCTAGACACAGGGGCCTCTTTTGCTTTTTGGATCCCTGAGGGCGGGATGTGCTGACTAGACCAGTGAGGAAGAGTATAAGGTGGGGGCTGTATAAGGCGTTAAGGGAATTGGATCCAACTTTGAGGAGGATTTAAATTGTCCAAGTAAATAATTTATCATTAAAAATTTTTGTAATATTATATTGAGGAGGATTTAAATTGTCCTATATTTATCATAATTGTAAATCAGAAAAATGCAGAATGAATATTAACCTACACGCTTTTATTTTGCAGGTATTCAGGAGCAGCATGTGGCCTGGCCTTTGTATTCATATATCCATCTCTTATCTATATAATTTCCCTCCGCCAGGAAGAGCATCTAACGTGGCCTAAATTAATTTTTCATGTTTTCATCATTATTTTGGGCCTGGCTAACCTGATTTTTCAGTTTTTTATGTGAAATCTTCAACTGCCTTCTCAAAAGCCTTTCATGGTATTTTGAACTTTGACAACAGTTCCTCATAAATAGACTTGTAAATGCTGTTCTTCCGTAATTATAAATATTTTCCTAAAGTAATTTGAAAACAAGGGAAATAGGGGTCCATTAGTAGGTAAATATTATTAGAGTGGGGAAAAGGGCAGTAAGAGTGATCTTAATCTCTTTACCTTTCTCATATTCACTTACCTCTTTATTCTATCTTTTCCAAGTAGAAATAGGTACCTCTAGGAAAAATCATGCTAGGTTTTACTTTTAGAGATGTAAGGTAGGTGGATTTATTTTAGGTGCAATAAAGCTTCTCAGGGTGTCACAGCAACTGTATTTCCAGATCCCATGTCTGTTTTATATTTCAGTGATTCATTTTCATTTTATTATTTGCTAGACCATTTCTTTAGTTTGCCAAAACCTTTACTCTTTTGGACGGTAAACCAAATACCTCATTTTTGAAAAGTGTTCATGACATCAGTGTTAGTAGGGTGAATTCTTATGTGAGTCCTTAATCTTTGTTTTAAAAAAAGAAAAAAAAAGAAAAAAAAGACCTACAGTGTTAGTACAGGCCCCATGGTCATGATACTTATACAAAATGAAGCAACCAGGAGAGTTCGTTGCCGTCTGACTCCTCTTGTTTCTGATCCAGTTCCAATTCCTCCAGCCACATTTTGCATAGGAACAAGTAGGATTGTCCTCCTAGACACAGGGGCCTCTTTTGCTTTTTGGATCCCTGAGGGTTGCGTAGGATGTGCTGACTAGACCAGTGAGGAAGAGTATAGGAAGCATGGAAGAGAGGACTGTATAAGGCGTTAAGGGAATCGCAAGGAGCCAGAAGGAGTGAGACCTCCTTGGAAATGTATTCTTTTCAGGAGGTGAAAGTGATTTCTTCAGCACAGAAAAGGATTACTTCTGTTTAAAGTATGAACCGCAGAAGGAGACCTTCCTCAGTTTACTTCTGTTATTAGCAATGTGAAAGTGTTAGTTGCTCAGTCACGTCTGACTCTGCCACCCCATGGACTGTAGCCAACCAGGCTCCTCTGTTCAAGGAATTTCCAGGCAAGAATACAGGAGTGGGCTGCCATTCTCTTCTCCAAGGGAGCTGCTGACCCAGGGATTGAACCTGGATCTCCAGCACTGCAGGCAGATTCTTTACCACCTGAGCCACCAGGGAAGTAATCGACAGGGTAGAGGTTAAATCACCATAAGAAAAACAACTTGGATCTGAGAAAAGGATTGGGGAATTTGAATTTTTGCAATTAAAACTCTCCTCTTTTTCTTTCAAACTAAAAGCTAAACCAAAAGCCAAGTTCACGTCTTCCATGCAATGCAACCTCCATGTTCGGCTGGAAAAGGTAGATTTCTATAATTTTATGGTAACATTAAAGCGTATTGTGTTAATACACAATCCCAAAATAGTGTATAAGGTTGTGTTATTTCTTTCCTATGAGAAAGAGGTGAAGTGGTTTTTTTAAACCTGGTGAAAAGCCCCACATTCAAGACTAGCCATTTTTTTTTTCAGCAGAGCTTTCTGTCTAGTCCACAGACCTATACCTATATTGATAACCTGTATTGCCTAAAGCTCTTTTTTAAAAAGTCTCATTATGAAAATTCTCCAACATATACAGAAATAGAAAAAGTAATTTGACAGTTCCCCATGTAGTCATCCCCTACATTTAGTATAATAATTATAAGACCTTGCCACACTACTCACTTATCCCCTTGTTTTTCATTTCTACTGAAACATTTTAAAGTCAATCTTGGAAGTTATGCCATTTCATCTCTACAAATCTTAATACACGCTACTACTCTCTTGAACTGAGTTACACTCATTGAAGGAGACAGTCTCTAAAGGTTTTTTTGTTTTTTGTTTTTTAGCAAAAACTTCTGGTAGAACTTAAGTATTTAGAAAAATCTGCAAAAGATACCTGGATCTGTGTGTTAGACCCTCTCTCAGAACAGGAGCATGAGATGTGGAGAACGTGTGTCTCTGTGCCTTTGCATCTCTGACTTAAGAGTTTTGTTCAGTTAGAAACATAGGAATCAAAAGCCAGACGTTGAGAGATATTCCAGACTTAATCCCTGTTTATTCCAAGTTTCCTCCCTTGTCTTTAAAAATTTGAGAGACAAAGTTGCATTCCCTTTTTTCGATGATACACTTGAATGTTTTAACACATATAAAAAATGATTTGATATGTTTTCTCCCATTTAATAATCAAAGTGAATATGGAAATGAATATATTATTTATTAAACAAAAACGTGGATGTTTGCTTTTTTGTTTTGTTTGAGATACTTGCTAATTTAGAAGCTCCAAAATCTTACTTTAGGTGTATGCTGAGTAACGTTGCCCCCTTAGGTTTTAGTTTTTTGGGTTTTTGTTTGTTTTTCACAAAACAAGCTCCTTTGGTCTATTGATTAGCTTGGTTGGGACACTCTTTGTGTGAGTATTTGTCCTGGCTCACATATTAGAATGATGAGATAAAAGTCTCATTCCAGTCATATTACAGTGAATTTCTATTGTCATCTCTTTGAATTATCTAATTAAGTTTCTTTCACTTTTTGCTCTGATGTGGTTTATTTTAGTTCCTTTGAATTTAGTGTATTTAACACATAACCAAGGACATTTTAAATTTTAAAATAGCTTGTTTTTGGAGAACTCTTCTTGGAAAGGCTCTGGACAAATATGTGATATGCTAATACCAAGCCAGAAAGGACAAAGAAGTACATTTTGACATCTGACACCTATGGATGTTCATCCAAAACCAGTTTCATCTTCACACCCAAAAATGTACTAAAGAACAAATGTACCCACAAAAGGGGCTGTGTTAGAGGGAAATATTTACTTTATTTACACTAAATATACTTTGCAAATACAATACAGACACTAAACAGAGAGGTAGAAGACTTTTTTTGTTTCTGTTTGAAGCTCTTTAGGAGAATCTTTTATCTATATTTTGGCTTCACAAATACTTGAATAATACTGTAAGGGAAGGGAAAATTTCCCCCCACCCCTCTTGGTTCTTTTGTCTGGTCTAATAATTAAATTGACCCAAGACAGACTAACAGAATTAAAAATATGTATTTTTTTTTAATTCACGTGTAGAATTCTCCTAGGATTCCCCAAGTAACCTAAGCAAGCTCTTTGTAATACCATTTTTAGACAAGGAAAGATTGGTGAAGATTTAACTTATGTTAGAGTAGCAAACTAATGAGCAAGGTTGTTTATATAGCTGTTTAAGCCTTGAATTCCCAACTCTGGTGACAAGGATGCTTTCAAGCCTGTTTTCTCCCATTTAATAATCAAAGTGAATATGGAAATGAATATATTATTTATTAAACAAAAACGTGGATGTTTGCTTTTTTGTTTTGTTTGAGATACTTGCTAATTTAGAAGCTCCAAAATCTTACTTTAGGTGTATGCTGAGTAACGTTGCCCCCTTAGGTTTTAGTTTTTTGGGTTTTTGTTTGTTTTTCACAAAACAAGCTCCTTTGGTCTATTGATTAGCTTGGTTGGGACACTCTTTGTGTGAGTATTTGTCCTGGCTCACATATTAGAATGATGAGATAAAAGTCTCATTCCAGTCATATTACAGTGAATTTCTATTGTCATCTCTTTGAATTATCTAATTAAGTTTCTTTCACTTTTTGCTCTGATGTGGTTTATTTTAGTTCCTTTGAATTTAGTGTATTTAACACATAACCAAGGACATTTTAAATTTTAAAATAGCTTGTTTTTGGAGAACTCTTCTTGGAAAGGCTCTGGACAAATATGTGATATGCTAATACCAAGCCAGAAAGGACAAAGAAGTACATTTTGACATCTGACACCTATGGATGTTCATCCAAAACCAGTTTCATCTTCACACCCAAAAATGTACTAAAGAACAAATGTACCCACAAAAGGGGCTGTGTTAGAGGGAAATATTTACTTTATTTACACTAAATATACTTTGCAAATACAATACAGACACTAAACAGAGAGGTAGAAGACTTTTTTTGTTTCTGTTTGAAGCTCTTTAGGAGAATCTTTTATCTATATTTTGGCTTCACAAATACTTGAATAATACTGTAAGGGAAGGGAAAATTTCCCCCCACCCCTCTTGGTTCTTTTGTCTGGTCTAATAATTAAATTGACCCAAGACAGACTAACAGAATTAAAAATATGTATTTTTTTTTAATTCACGTGTAGAATTCTCCTAGGATTCCCCAAGTAACCTAAGCAAGCTCTTTGTAATACCATTTTTAGACAAGGAAAGATTGGTGAAGATTTAACTTATGTTAGAGTAGCAAACTAATGAGCAAGGTTGTTTATATAGCTGTTTAAGCCTTGAATTCCCTAACTCTGGTGACAAGGATGCTTTCAAGCCTCCTGGTATAGGGAGGACTTCTTTACCTGGGAGATTGATTTCTTGCTTTCGTGTAGAACGAGGAAATCAGTGTTTCTTTTATATATATATATATATATTTTTTTTTTTTTTTTTTCCTACTAGCTGTTTCTCAAGTAAATTTAATTCAAAATAATCAATATGCCATTGTGACATATGTTGGGGCGGCTTACCCTGAGCCTCAATACTGCAATGGAGTATTTGGAGGAGGCAAATATGTATAAGACATCATTCATATCCTGAAGAATTTTAGTCTAGCAAAGGAACTCTGCCTACAGTTAACAGTAATGTGGGGTACTATCAGACCAAGAGAACAGATCCTTGACAATCAGGATCCTCAGGGAAAGCAGGTAAGGAAGCCAAGTGGTAAAGCTTCAAGGATTAAAGTTCCGCCGGATTGCTGTCCACAGTTTTAGGAATTTGATGCATTCACCATCAGGTGGGATCTTGTAAAGCATGATTGCTTTTATTTTGGCAGATGGCCTCTAAGGTACGTTTTATAAGAGATACTTAACTGCTTCTGTGTCCTGTTTATGCTCTTTGCATTTTCACACGTACTGCATTGTTCACTTCTGTGAATCTTGGACAGCAAGGTTGATCAACAGGGGAAATAATCAGTAATGCACTGGGCAGTACAAACAGAAAGATGTTTTCTCTCCAAAAACTCAACTTACTTGAATATCAGTATTCGAAACACCAAATAAATAGTGATGCTGCTTGTTCTCTTCACAGAGCACTTCACAAAAGCTTTTAGAGTCTGATAGTGATGGTGATGGTGGTTTTGAAGCTCTTTAGGAGAATCTTTTATCTATATTTTGGCTTCACAAATACTTGAATAATACTGTAAGGGAAGGGAAAATTTCCCCCCACCCCTCTTGGTTCTTTTGTCTGGTCTAATAATTAAATTGACCCAAGACAGACTAACAGAATTAAAAATATGTATTTTTTTTTAATTCACGTGTAGAATTCTCCTAGGATTCCCCAAGTAACCTAAGCAAGCTCTTTGTAATACCATTTTTAGACAAGGAAAGATTGGTGAAGATTTAACTTATGTTAGAGTAGCAAACTAATGAGCAAGGTTGTTTATATAGCTGTTTAAGCCTTGAATTCCCTAACTCTGGTGACAAGGATGCTTTCAAGCCTCCTGGTATAGGGAGGACTTCTTCACCTGGGAGATTGATTTCTTGCTTTCGTGTAGAACGAGGAAATCAGTGTTTCTTTTATATATATATATATATATATATATATATATTTTTTTTTTTTTTCCTACTAGCTGTTTCTCAAGTAAATTTAATTCAAAATAATCAATATGCCATTGTGACATATGTTGGGGCGGCTTACCCTGAGCCTCAATACTGCAATGGAGTATTTGGAGGAGGCAAATATGTATAAGACATCATTCATATCCTGAAGAATTTTAGTCTAGCAAAGGAACTCTGCCTACAGTTAACAGTAATGTGGGGTACTATCAGACCAAGAGAACAGATCCTTGACAATCAGGATCCTCAGGGAAAGCAGGTAAGGAAGCCAAGTGGTAAAGCTTCAAGGATTAAAGTTCCGCCGGATTGCTGTCCACAGTTTTAGGAATTTGATGCATTCACCATCAGGTGGGATCTTGTAAAGCATGATTGCTTTTATTTTGGCAGATGGCCTCTAAGGTACGTTTTATAAGAGATACTTAACTGCTTCTGTGTCCTGTTTATGCTCTTTGCATTTTCACACGTACTGCATTGTTCACTTCTGTGAATCTTGGACAGCAAGGTTGATCAACAGGGGAAATAATCAGTAATGCACTGGGCAGTACAAACAGAAAGATGTTTTCTCTCCAAAAACTCAACTTACTTGAATATCAGTATTCGAAACACCAAATAAATAGTGATGCTGCTTGTTCTCTTCACAGAGCACTTCACAAAAGCTTTTTAGAGTCTGATAGTGATGGTGATGGTGGTTTTGATTTCTATCCCAATTCAAATGTGCAAAACAAAACCCAAGTCTCACTGACAATAGAATGGTACATTAGTTTGTTTTCCAAAGTGGAACGCACACAAGGCGGCCTGGCTGGCCCCAGTTTCACAGCCGGCTCCTGACTTGACTTCTGATTATATAAACATGTATTGCAAAACAGCTCTGACGGGAATCTCATAACCTAAACAGTATTCTCTGAAATGTAATTTGTTGTCCTTTTATATGAAAGAAGAAATTAAATCAAAATTATTTTGAAGAAAAACAGCTCTGGGATTTTATTTAATTGAATTTTGCCAGGAAATGCTATTGCCTGGTAGTACACTGACCCCGGGGCAGAAGGAGCCCATCTTTGGCCGGGTCAAACTGCTCAGGCTACTCCGCATGTGTCCCATCAGGTCACCCAAGTGACTGATGAGCATGTCTCATATCAGGCCACATAGCGCCTCCCTCGTGTTCTAGATCCTAGAAAAGGTTATGTGCTTCTCTATATTAACAAAACCTAAAATGACCATCCCTTTCAGACAATACACTGTTGTGACTTCTCACTCATAAGAGCATTTCAGAATGAATGTGACATTTGAGGTAAGTGTAGCTCAGTTTCTGGCATAAATTTACAGAGCCATTAAAGGAATAAAGAGCTCTAATTTTTGAAGTTCAAATTCCTTTTGTTCTCACTGTCTTTTTTTTTTCTTTTTTCTTTTTGAATATTTCTCAACTCTTCTGCAAAGGTAAAATAAGGCTGTGTCTTTTTACAAGATTAAAAAGTTCTCCTTTCTCTTTATTAATCTCAGGCCATAAAGTACAGGATTGAGATAGGGATTAGAAAGAGCACAATGCAAATTTTTCCTCCTTTGGATCTCTCATAATAGTCCAAGTAATCCAATTGGGCTTATGCCTCACAGACATATCATACACTTGTTTAACTGAACAGTTAATTACTCAGACAGATTCCACTTTAATGAATAACAACAATGGCTATTTTTAAGAGTATTTGGGGGGGAGGGTGTCAGGGATATGCATATGACTGATCTGGGAACATGCATGTCTGTGAACAACAAAACTCTGTTGTTAAAATTTTAAAAAATTAAATTAAATTTAAAAAAGTATTTTGTTTCTACTTGGGAGTGAGATATTAAAAAAACAAAACCCAAGTCTCACTGACAATAGAATGGTACATTAGTTTGTTTTCCAAAGTGGAACGCACACAAGGCGGCCTGGCTGGCCCCAGTTTCACAGCCGGCTCCTGACTTGACTTCTGATTATATAAACATGTATTGCAAAACAGCTCTGACGGGAATCTCATAACCTAAACAGTATTCTCTGAAATGTAATTTGTTGTCCTTTATATGAAAGAAGAAATTAAATCAAAATTATTTTGAAGAAAAACAGCTCTGGGATTTTATTTAATTGAATTTTGCCAGGAAATGCTATTGCCTGGTAGTACACTGACCCCGGGGCAGAAGGAGCCCATCTTTGGCCGGGTCAAACTGCTCAGGCTACTCCGCATGTGTCCCATCAGGTCACCCAAGTGACTGATGAGCATGTCTCATATCAGGCCACATAGCGCCTCCCTCGTGTTCTAGATCCTAGAAAAGGTTATGTGCTTCTCTATATTAACAAAACCTAAAATGACCATCCCTTTCAGACAATACACTGTTGTGACTTCTCACTCATAAGAGCATTTCAGAATGAATGTGACATTTGAGGTAAGTGTAGCTCAGTTTCTGGCATAAATTTACAGAGCCATTAAAGGAATAAAGAGCTCTAATTTTTGAAGTTCAAATTCCTTTTGTTCTCACTGTCTTTTTTTTTTCTTTTTTCTTTTTGAATATTTCTCAACTCTTCTGCAAAGGTAAAATAAGGCTGTGTCTTTTTACAAGATTAAAAAGTTCTCCTTTCTCTTTATTAATCTCAGGCCATAAAGTACAGGATTGAGATAGGGATTAGAAAGAGCACAATGCAAATTTTTCCTCCTTTGGATCTCTCATAATAGTCCAAGTAATCCAATTGGGCTTATGCCTCACAGACATATCATACACTTGTTTAACTGAACAGTTAATTACTCAGACAGATTCCACTTTAATGAATAACAACAATGGCTTTTTTTAAGAGTATTTGGGGAGGTGTCAGGATATGCATATGACTGATCTGGGAACATGCATGTCTGTGAACAACAAAACTCTGTTGTTAAAATTTTAAAAAAAATTAAATTAAATTTAAAAAAAAGTATTTTGTTTCTACTTGGGAGTGAGATATTAAAAAAAAATTGTATCAGTCAGATACAAAATTAGTCCCTTACATACTAACCAGATGCTAGGCCCTATACTAAGCATGGAGCATCCAATGGTGACAATCTGGATGTGGCCCTGACAGTATCCTTGCCCACCCTCTGAACTCCAGGAACTGGTCATTTTTTCTCAGTGCCATGAAGTACCAGGCTGTAATCCTTTTCTGCTGCCCTCATTCTGGTGAAGACTGTGATGTACCCACATTATACATTATACATTATATTGAAAGAGATGGATATAGAATAGTGGTACAGTAAATGCAACTTTGTAAAGTGAATTTGTTCATCAAGATAAAACTTTATAATCATATGAACTTATGTAGGCATGTAGACAAAAACTGGAAGGGACCATAGAAGAATAAACATGTAGCCTGCTGAAGTGATGAGATTCTAATCATTTATGTTGTTATGATTTGCATGACAAGCTTTCTAAAGGAGTCTCTGTTACAAATCACGAAAGAGAAGGCTTGTAGAAATGTATCTACACTCAACCCTTGAAGTAAAGGACCAACTTGCAGAGAGCCTTTGGAATGGGGGATAGAGGTCTTTGGTTACAGGACAAATTAACGTTTTGTGGGGCCTGAAGATTTTATAATTTGTTGCTACCTCATAAGGAAAAACATAAAAACTAGGGAGGACCCCATACAAATGAGGATCCCTTGCTTTAACTTTTTTTTTTTTCTTTTTTATTTATTTATTTATTTATTTATTTTTGTACATGTATGTTCCCAGATCAATCAGATGCATATCCCTTGGCCCTCCCCCCACCCAGGTTCCCCCCCCCATCCCTCCAGACCATTGCTCCAAGTGGTTGTAGGTACTCCTATTCCCCTAGCACAATGACAATAGCTATCTTTTCTACACATGACAGTATAGGTTTCCATGTTACTCCCTCCCACTGTTCGGTCTCCACAATGTCTTTATGTCTATTCTCTGTTTTTCCGTCACTTCACTGTGTGTGTTATCATGACCATCTTACTAGATCCCATATATATGAGTTAGTATACTATACTTGTCTTTCTCTTTTTGACTTACTTCACTTTTTATGATAGGTTCTAAAGCCAGCCACCTCATTAGGACTGAGTCTTCTGCATTTCTTTTAACAGCTGAGTAGTATTCCATTGTATATATGTACCAGAGCTTCTGGATCCATTCATTTGTCGATGGACATCTAGGTTGCTTCCATGTTCTGGCTATTGTATAGAGAGCTGCAATGAACATTGGGGTACAGGTGCCTCTTTCAGTTTTGATTTCATCAGGATACAGGCCTAATAGTGGGATTGCTGGGTCATAGGGTGCTTCTATTTTTAGTTTTTTAAGGAATCTCCATATTGTCTTCCATAGAGGTTGTATTAATTTACATTCCCACCAGCAATGCAAGAGGGATCCCTTTTCTCCACACCCTCTCCAGCATTTGTTGTCTGTCGATTTGTTGATGATGGCCATTCTGACAGGTGTGAGGTGGTATCTCATTGTGGTTTTTTAATTTTGCATTTTCTCTTAATTTTAATAAGGGGTTCCTGTAGTTGAGATCTTTGCATGACAAGCTTTCTAAAGGAGTCTCTGTTACAAATCACGAAAGAGAAGGCTTGTAGAAATGTATCTACACTCAACCCTTGAAGTAAAGGACCAACTTGCAGAGAGCCTTTGGAATGGGGGATAGAGGTCTTTGGTTACAGGACAAATTAACGTTTTGTGGGGCCTGAAGATTTTATAATTTGTTGCTACCTCATAAGGAAAAACATAAAAACTAGGGAGGACCCCATACAAATGAGGATCCCTTGCTTTAACTTTTTTTTTTTTTTTCTTTTTTATTTATTTATTTATTTATTTATTTATTTTTGTACATGTATGTTCCCAGATCAATCAGATGCATATCCCTTGGCCCTCCCCCCACCCAGGTTCCCCGCCCCATCCCTCCAGACCATTGCTCCAAGTGGTTGTAGGTACTCCTATTCCCCTAGCACAATGACAATAGCTATCTTTTCTACACATGACAGTATAGGTTTCCATGTTACTCCCTCCCACTGTTCGGTCTCCACAATGTCTTTATGTCTATTCTCTTTTTTTTCATGAGTTCACTGTGTGTGTTATCATGACCATCTTACTAGATCCCATATATATGAGTTAGTATACTATACTTGTCTTTCTCTTTTTGACTTACTTCACTTTTTATGATAGGTTCTAAAGCCAGCCACCTCATTAGGACTGAGTCTTCTGCATTTCTTTTAACAGCTGAGTAGTATTCCATTGTATATATGTACCAGAGCTTCTGGATCCATTCATTTGTCGATGGACATCTAGGTTGCTTCCATGTTCTGGCTATTGTATAGAGAGCTGCAATGAACATTGGGGTACAGGTGCCTCTTTCAGTTTTGATTTCATCAGGATACAGGCCTAATAGTGGGATTGCTGGGTCATAGGGTGCTTCTATTTTTAGTTTTTTAAGGAATCTCCATATTGTCTTCCATAGAGGTTGTATTAATTTACATTCCCACCAGCAATGCAAGAGGGTTCCCTTTTCTCCACACCCTCTCCAGCATTTGTTGTCTGTCGATTTGTTGATGATGGCCATTCTGACAGGTGTGAGGTGGTATCTCATTGTGGTTTTAATTTGCATTTCTCTAATAATAAGCGAGGTTGAGCATCGTTTCATGTGCTTTTGGACCATTTGTATGTCCTCTTTGGGGAGGCGTCTCTTTAGATCTTTTTCCCATTTTTTGATTGGGCTGCTCATTTTCCCTGTGCTGAGTTGTCTGAGTTGCTTGTAGATTTTGGAGATTAATTCTTTGTCTGTTGTTTCATTTGCTATGATTTTCTCCCACTCTGTGGGGTGTCTGTTGAGCTTTTTTGTAATTTCTTTTGCTGTACAAAAGCTTTTAAGTTTCATGAGGTCCCATATGTTCATTTTTCTTTTCAGTTCTGCTATTTTAGTTGGTGGGTCAGAGAAGATCTTGCTTTGATTGATGTCCTTGAGGGTTTTGCCTATATTCTCCTCTAAGAGTTTGATGGTTTCTGGTCTTACATTGAGGTCTTTAATCCATTTTGAGTTGATCTTAGTGTATGGCGTCAGGGAATGTTCCAATTTCATTTTTTTGCATGTAGCTGTCCAATTCTCCCAGCACCACTTGTTAAAGAGGCTGTCTTTGTCCCATTTTATAGTTTCTCCTCCTTTATCAAAAATAAGGTACCCATAGGTGCGTGGGTTGATCTCTGGGTTCTCAATCTTGTTCCATTGATCTATAGTTCTGTTTTTGTGCCAGTACCATACTGTCTTGATAACTGTTGCTTTGTAGTAGAGTCTGAAGTTAGGGAGGCTGATCCTCCAACTCCATTTTTCTTCCTCAGGATTGCTTTGGCTATTCGAGGTCTTCTGTGTTTCCATATGAACTGCGTTATTATTTGGTCTAGTTCTGTGAAAAATGTCAGTGGTAGTTGAATAGGTATTGCATTGAATCTGTAGATGATATTTGGAAGTATGGTCATTTTCACAATATTGATTCTTCCAATCCAGGAACATGGAATATCTCTCCATCTGTTTAAGTCTTCTTTAATGTCTCTCATGAGTGTCTTGTAATTTTCTGTGTCATTTTTTTTATTTGATAGATCTTTCCCCAAGCATTTGTTGTCTGTCGATTTGTTGATGATGGCCATTCTGACAGGTGTGAGGTGGTATCTCATTGTGGTTTTAATTTGCATTTCTCTAATAATAAGCGAGGTTGAGCATCGTTTCATGTGCTTTTGGACCATTTGTATGTCCTCTTTGGAGAGGCGCTCTTTAGATCTTTTTCCCATTTTTTGATTGGGCTGCTCATTTTCCCTGTGCTGAGTTGTCTGAGTTGCTTGTAGATTTTGGAGATTAATTCTTTGTCTGTTGTTTCATTTGCTATGATTTTCTCCCACTCTGTGGGGTGTCTGTTGAGCTTTTTTGTAATTTCTTTTGCTGTACAAAAGCTTTTAAGTTTCATGAGGTCCCATATGTTCATTTTTCTTTTCAGTTCTGCTATTTTAGTTGGTGGGTCAGAGAAGATCTTGCTTTGATTGATGTCCTTGAGGGTTTTGCCTATATTCTCCTCTAAGAGTTTGATGGTTTCTGGTCTTACATTGAGGTCTTTAATCCATTTTGAGTTGATCTTAGTGTATGGCGTCAGGGAATGTTCCAATTTCATTTTTGCATGTAGCTGTCCAATTCTCCCAGCACCACTTGTTAAAGAGGCTGTCTTTGTCCCATTTTATAGTTTCTCCTCCTTTATAAAAAATAAGGTACCCATAGGTGCGTGGGTTGATCTCTGGGTTCTCAATCTTGTTCCATTGATCTATAGTTCTGTTTTTGTGCCAGTACCATACTGTCTTGATAACTGTTGCTTTGTAGTAGAGTCTGAAGTTAGGGAGGCTGATCCACCAACTCCATTTTTCTTCCTCAGGATTGCTTTGGCTATTCGAGGTCTTCTGTGTTTCCATATGAACTGCGTTATTATTTGGTCTAGTTCTGTGAAAAATGTCAGTGGTAGTTGAATAGGTATTGCATTGAATCTGTAGATGATATTTGGAAGTATGGTCATTTTCACAATATTGATTCTTCCAATCCAGGAACATGGAATATCTCTCCATCTGTTTAAGTCTTCTTTAATGTCTCTCATGAGTGTCTTGTAATTTTCTGTGTACAATTCTTTTGTTTCTTTGGGTAGGTTTATTCCTAGATATTTGATTCTTTTGGTTGCAATGGTGAAGGGGATTGCCTCTTTGATTTCATTTTCTGATTTTTCATTGTTTGTGTATAGGAATGCCAGTGACTTCTGTGTGTTGACTTTATATCCTGCAACTTTGCTGAATTCATTGATTAGTTCTAGTAGCTTTGTAACCGTGTCTTTGGGATTTTCTATGTATAATATCATGTCGTCTGCAAAAAGAGAGAGCTTGACTTCTTCCTTTCCAATCTGGATTCCTTTGATTTCTTTCTCTTGTCTTATTGCTGTTGCTAGGACTTCCAGGACTATGTTGAATAGCAGTGGTGAAAGTGGGCACCCCTGTCTTGTTCCTGATCTTAGAGGGAATGCTTTCAGTTTTTCACCATTAACAATAATGTTCGCTGTAGGTTTCTCATAGATGGCTTTTATTATGTTGAGATAGGTTCCTTCTATGCCCATTTTCTGAAGAGTTTTGATCATAAATGGATGTTGTACTTTGTCGAAGGCTTTTTCTGCATCTATTGAGATGATCATGTGATTTTTGTCTTTCAACTTGTTGATATGGTGTATCACGTTGATTGATTTGCAGATGTTGAAGAAGCCTTGCATGCCTGGGATGAACCCAACTTGATCGTGATGTATGAGTTTTTTGACATGTCGTTGAATTCTGTTTGCTAGGATTTTGTTGAGGATCTTGGCATCTAAGTTCATCAGTGAAATTGGCCTATAGTTTTCCTTTTTTGTGTTGTCTTTGCCTGGTTTGGGTATCAGGGTGCGTGGGTTGATCTCTGGGTTCTCAATCTTGTTCCATTGATCTATAGTTCTGTTTTTGTGCCAGTACCATACTGTCTTGATGACTGTTGCTTTGTAGTAGAGTCTGAAGTTAGGGAGGCTGATCCCTCCAACTCCGTTTTTCTTTCTCAGGATTGCTTTGGCTATTCGAGGTCTTCTGTGTTTCCATATGAACTGCGTTATTATTTGGTCTAGTTCTGTGAAAAATGTCAGTGGTAGTTGAATAGGTATTGCATTGAATCTGTAGATGATATTTGGAAGTATGGTCATTTTCACAATATTGATTCTTCCAATCCAGGAACATGGAATATCTCTCCATCTGTTTAAGTCTTCTTTAATGTCTCTCATGAGTGTCTTGTAATTTTCTGTGTACAATTCTTTTGTTTCTTTGGGTAGGTTTATTCCTAGATATTTGATTCTTTTGGTTGCAATGGTGAAGGGGATTGCCTCTTTGATTTCATTTTCTGATTTTTCATTGTTTGTGTATAGGAATGCCAGTGACTTCTGTGTGTTGACTTTATATCCTGCAACTTTGCTGAATTCATTGATTAGTTCTAGTAGCTTTGTAACCGTGTCTTTGGGATTTTCTATGTATAATATCATGTCATCTGCAAAAAGAGAGAGCTTGACTTCTTCCTTTCCAATCTGGATTCCTTTGATTTCTTTCTCTTGTCTTATTGCTGTTGCTAGGACTTCCAGGACTATGTTGAATAGCAGTGGTGAAAGTGGGCACCCCTGTCTTGTTCCTGATCTTAGAGGGAATGCTTTCAGTTTTCACCATTAACAATAATGTTCGCTGTAGGTTTCTCATAGATGGCTTTTATTATGTTGAGATAGGTTCCTTCTATGCCCATTTTCTGAAGAGTTTTGATCATAAATGGATGTTGTACTTTGTCGAAGGCTTTTTCTGCATCTATTGAGATGATCATGTGATTTTTGTCTTTCAACTTGTTGATATGGTGTATCACGTTGATTGATTTGCAGATGTTGAAGAAGCCTTGCATGCCTGGGATGAACCCAACTTGATCGTGATGTATGAGTTTTTTGACATGTCGTTGAATTCTGTTTGCTAGGATTTTGTTGAGGATCTTGGCATCTAAGTTCATCAGTGAAATTGGCCTATAGTTTTCCTTTTTTGTGTTGTCTTTGCCTGGTTTGGGTATCAGGGTGATGGTGGCCTCATAGAATGTGTTTGGGAGTTTTCCTTCCTGTGCAATTTTTTGGAAGAGTTTTAGAAGGACAGGCATTAGCTCTTCTTTAAATGTTTGGTAGAATTCGGCTGTGAAGCCATCTGGTCCTGGGCTTTTATTTTTGGGTAGATTTTTAATCACAAAGTTGATTTCTGAGCTTGTGATTGGGTTGTTCAAAGTTTCTGTTTCTTCCTGGCTCAGTCTTGGGAGATTAATCCTGTCCAAGAAACTGTCCATTTCTTCCAAGTTGTCCAGTTTGTTGCCATAGAGTTGCTCATAATAGTCTCTTAGAATCCTTTGGATTTCTGCATTATCTGTTGTAATCCCTCCTTTTTCGTTTTTGATTTTGTTGATCTGGTTCTTCTCTCTTTTTCTTAATGAGTCTGGCCAGTGGCTTGTCAATTTTGTTTACCTTTTCAAAGAACCAGCTTTTTGTTTTATTTATCTTTACTATTGTTTCTTTTGTTTCTTTCTCATTTATTTCTGCTCTGATCTTTATGATTTCTCTTCTTCTGCTGGCTCTGGGATGTTTTTGTTCTTCTTTCTCCAACTGTTTTAAGCGGAGGGTTAGGTCATCTGCTTCATATTTTCCTAGTTTCTTGAGGTGGGATTGTATTGCTATAAATTTCCCTCTTAGAACTGCTTTTGCTGTATCCCATAGGTTTTGCACTGTCGTGTGTTCATTGTCATTTTCTTCTAGGAATTGTTTAATTTCTCCTTTGATTTCCTCAACGATCAGTTGGTTTTTTAGGTATGTATTGTTTAATCTCCATGTGTTTCTGTTTTTAGGGTTTTTTTTATGGTAGTTGATCTCCAGTCTCATTGCATTGTTAAAGGGTTTCTTCTGCATCTATTGAGATGATCATGTGATTTTGTCTTTCAACTTGTTGATATGGTGTATCACGTTGATTGATTTGCAGATGTTGAAGAAGCCTTGCATGCCTGGGATGAACCCAACTTGATCGTGATGTATGAGTTTTTTGACATGTCGTTGAATTCTGTTTGCTAGGATTTTGTTGAGGATCTTGGCATCTAAGTTCATCAGTGAAATTGGCCTATAGTTTTCCTTTTTTGTGTTGTCTTTGCCTGGTTTGGGTATCAGGGTGATGGTGGCCTCATAGAATGTGTTTGGGAGTTTTCCTTCCTGTGCAATTTTTTGGAAGAGTTTTAGAAGGACAGGCATTAGCTCTTCTTTAAATGTTTGGTAGAATTCGGCTGTGAAGCCATCTGGTCCTGGGCTTTTATTTTTGGGTAGATTTTTAATCACAAAGTTGATTTCTGAGCTTGTGATTGGGTTGTTCAAAGTTTCTGTTTCTTCCTGGCTCAGTCTTGGGAGATTAATCCTGTCCAAGAAACTGTCCATTTCTTCCAAGTTGTCCAGTTTGTTGCCATAGAGTTGCTCATAATAGTCTCTTAGAATCCTTTGGATTTCTGCATTATCTGTTGTAATCCCTCCTTTGCGTTTTGATTTTGTTGATCTGGTTCTTCTCTCTTTCTTAATGAGTCTGGCCAGTGGCTTGTCAATTTTGTTTACCTTTTCAAAGAACCAGCTTTTTGTTTTATTTATCTTTACTATTGTTTCTTTTGTTTCTTTCTCATTTATTTCTGCTCTGATCTTTATGATTTCTCTTCTTCTGCTGGCTCTGGGATGTTTTTGTTCTTCTTTCTCCAACTGTTTTAAGCGGAGGGTTAGGTCATCTGCTTCATATTTTCCTAGTTTCTTGAGGTGGGATTGTATTGCTATAAATTTCCCTCTTAGAACTGCTTTTGCTGTATCCCATAGGTTTTGCACTGTCGTGTGTTCATTGTCATTTTCTTCTAGGAATTGTTTAATTTCTCCTTTGATTTCCTCAACGATCAGTTGGTTTTTTAGGTATGTATTGTTTAATCTCCATGTGTTTCTGTTTTTAGGGGTTTTTTTCTGGTAGTTGATCTCCAGTCTCATTGCATTGTGGTCCGAGAAGATGGTTGATATAATTTCGGTTTTCTTGAACTGACTGAGGTTAGATCTGTGGCCCAAGATGTGGTCTATCCTGGAGAATGTTCCGTGAGCGCTTGAGAAGAAAGTGTATTCTTCTGCTTTTGGATGGAACGTCCTAAAGATATCGATGAGGTCCATCTTTTCCAGTGTGGCATTTAAGGCTTGTGTTTCTTTATTAATTTTCTGTTTGGATGATCTGTCCATTGGTGTGAGAGGAGTGTTAAAGTCTCCTACTATTATTGTGTTATTGTTGATTTCTTCTTTTATGTCTGAAAGTACCTGTCTTATGTATTGAGGTGCCCCTGTGTTGGGTGCGTAGATATTCATGACTGTTATGTCTTCCTCTTGGATAGATCCCTTAATCATGATGTAGTGACCTGCCTTGTCTCTTAGAATCTTCTTTACTTTAAAGTCTATTTTGTCTGATATGAGGATTGCTACTCCAGCTTTCTTTTGATTTCCATTTGCATGAAATATCTTTTTCCAGCCTTTCACTTTCAGTCTATGAGTGTCTCTAGGTCTGAAGTGGGTCTCTTGTAAACAGCATATATATGGGTCTTGCTTCTGGATCCATTCAGCCAGCCTGTGTCGTTTGGTTGGAGCATTTAGTCCATTTACATTCAAAGTAATTATTGATACGAATGTTCCTATTGTCATCTTCTTAGAAATTTGGGGTTTGATTTGTAAGGCTTCTCCTACTCTTGTATTTATTGGCTATATCAGGTCCTTTAACACTTGTTGTAGGGCTGGTTTTGTGGTACAGAATTCTTTTAGTTTTTGCTTGTCTGTGAAGCTTTTGACTTCACCATCGATTTTGAATGAGATTCTTGCTGGGTAGAGAATTCGTGGTTGCAGGTTATTCTCTTTTAGCCGTTTAAATGTATCTTGCCATTCTCTTCTGGCCTGTAGGGTTTCTGTTGAGAGATCCGCAGTTAAACGTATGGGGTTTCCTTTATATGTTATTTGTTGTTTGCTCCTAGCTGCTTTTAGTAATCTGTCTTTATATTTAGTCTGTGTTAGTTTGATTAGTATGTGCCTTGGTGTGTTTCTTCTGGGGTTTCTCCTGTATGGAACTCTTTGTGCTTCCTGGACTTGGCTGACTATCTCCTTTCCCATGCTGGGGAAGTTTTCAACTATAACCTCTTCAAGAATTTTTTCATAGTCTTTCTTCTCTTCTTCTTCCTCTGGAACTCCTATAATTCTAATGTTGGTGCGTTTAATATTGTCCCATAGGTCTCTGAGGCTATCCTCAGTTCTTTTAATTCTTTGGGCTTTGTTCTGTTCTTCAGCACTTATTTCCACCATTCTGTCTTCCAGCTCACTTATCCGTTCTTCAGCCTCTGATACTCTACTGTTGAGACCTTCTATAGTATTTTTGAGTTCAGCAATTGAGTTGGTGGTCTCTATTTGCTTATTTTTCATTTCCTGCATGTCTTTTCTCAATGCACTAATTTCCTCTAATATTCTGTTTTCGGTGTTTTGCATCCTCATTAGTATAGTTTTCCTGAATTCTCTTTCAGATAGCTTGTCTATCTCCTCCTCTGTCATTTGAAGTGGTGTTTCTCTAGCTTGGTCCTTCATTTGTACAGTGTTTCTCTGACGTTTCATTATTAGGTTAATTTTTGTTTCTTTGTGTGTGTCTGTGTGTATGGAGTTCTTATTCCCACCAGGCTTCTTGGTTGAATTCTCCCTTCCTTTTGGTTTTTGTCCTTGTAGAAGGGTTCAGTGGCTTGTGTCTTGGGTGGTGATAGACCTTGTTTACAGGTGAATAATCTGTAGTGTTGTATGTTCTTTGATAATCAGTGTGGGGTCTTGGAATCCGGGCTTCCGCTTCGAGAATCCTTGGTTTGATGATTGGTCAGGGAGTGTAGGCTCTATGTCTGGTTTGCTATGGTGTTCTGTGATACTAGTTCACACACTAGCATCTGAGGAACAAGAGGTGCATCCCTGATGGGTGACAGTCATAAAAGCATGCAGATGTTTTCTAACATAATCATAAGATACACATACATACAGCAATCCCCACAACTGACCAGTTTTACAAAACAAATTTTTCCTCATCATACTGACCATTGCTGGGTAGAGAATTTGTGGTTGCAGGTTATTCTCTTAGCCGTTTAAATGTATCTTGCCATTCTCTTCTGGCCTGTAGGGTTTCTGTTGAGAGATCCGCAGTTAAACGTATGGGGTTTCCTTTATATGTTATTTGTTGTTTGCTCCTAGCTGCTTTTAGTAATCTGTCTTTATATTTAGTCTGTGTTAGTTTGATTAGTATGTGCCTTGGTGTGTTTCTTCTGGGGTTTCTCCTGTATGGAACTCTTTGTGCTTCCTGGACTTGGCTGACTATCTCCTTTCCCATGCTGGGGAAGTTTTCAACTATAACCTCTTCAAGAATTTTTTCATAGTCTTTCTTCTCTTCTTCTTCCTCTGGAACTCCTATAATTCTAATGTTGGTGCGTTTAATATTGTCCCATAGGTCTCTGAGGCTATCCTCAGTTCTTTTAATTCTTTGGGCTTTGTTCTGTTCTTCAGCACTTATTTCCACCATTCTGTCTTCCAGCTCACTTATCCGTTCTTCAGCCTCTGATACTCTACTGTTGAGACCTTCTATAGTATTTTTGAGTTCAGCAATTGAGTTGGTGGTCTCTATTTGCTTATTTTTCATTTCCTGCATGTCTTTTCTCAATGCACTAATTTCCTCTAATATTCTGTTTTCGGTGTTTTGCATCCTCATTAGTATAGTTTTCCTGAATTCTCTTTCAGATAGCTTGTCTATCTCCTCCTCTGTCATTTGAAGTGGTGTTTCTCTAGCTTGGTCCTTCATTTGTACAGTGTTTCTCTGACGTTTCATTATTAGGTTAATTTTTGTTTCTTTGTGTGTGTCTGTGTGTATGGAGTTCTTATTCCCACCAGGCTTCTTGGTTGAATTCTCCTTGCTTTGGTTTTTGTCCTTGTAGAAGGGTTCAGTGGCTTGTGTCTTGGGTGGTGATAGACCTTGTTTACAGGTGAATAATCTGTAGTGTTGTATGTTCTTTGATAATCAGTGTGGGGTCTTGGAATCCGGGCTTCCGCTTCGAGGATCCTTGGTTTGATGATTGGTCAGGGAGTGTAGGCTCTATGTCTGGTTTGCTATGGTGTTCTGTGATACTAGTTCACACACTAGCATCTGAGGAACAAGAGGTGCATCCCTGATGGGTGACAGTCATAAAAGCATGCAGATGTTTTCTAACATAATCATAAGATACACATACATATACAGCAATCCCCACAACTGACCAGTTTTACAGAGATAAGGCGAGGAAATCTTTCTAGCAACTCATGCAATCACAGATGATACTTGCCCGTTAAGCTTTGAATTAATTAAAATAGTGCCTGAATAACAGATCTAGCACAAGGTCCTGGCTTGGATAATTACAATGAAAGCAATTTTAAATTAGGACATGTGCTCGGGGTGACAAGGAGGAGAGTCTATAAGTAATAAAAAGGAAAAGATTTGTCTTGGAAGTATTTTATAGGATTAGGTAGCAAAGATTAGTGTGTGTACTGTTTAGTGCATTTGGAAGTGAATAGTGCAGACAGAAAGATAGGAAATAATTTGTCTAGAGGATATTGATAGCTAGGAAGATGTTTTACATTTAGAACATAGAGAAAGAAAGCAGTGGGAAAGAGGAAAGAGAAAAGAGAATTAGAGGTTTTCAAGAATTAAAATTAAAGTTAAAAAATATAATAAAAGTCAAAAGAAGGTTAAAAATTAAAAAGAGCAAAAAAAAAAAAATTAATGAGACCGAAAAACAAAGAAAAAACACATAGAATAAATCAAACAAATGAAAACTACAAAAAAAAAAAAAAAAAAAAAAAAAAAAAAAACCCCAAAAAAAAAAAAAACAAAAAAACCCCAAACCAAACAATTGAATAAGCAAAATAGTCCACCACAAACAAGCAGAAAAAAATGAAAAAAAAAAAAAAAAAGTTAAATACTGTCCTTGGTTTTTATCTTCATATCTGCCTGTTGGAAACCAATCTGCTCTTGATGGTGGTGTCTTGATGGCGTGGTCTTTCCCTTACAGTGCCGGTTGCTGTGGTTTCTGTTTTTGTGTTCAGCAAAATGAGGGCTTTGCTGCCATACTGGGTGCTGGCCGGGACGGTGGGCTGATCCCAGTCAGTCGGGCGGAGGCCGCGGCGCGCGCAGTCCCGTGTTGGGAGAGGGGCGCCCCGGCTCGACTGCGCGCCCGCCTGTCGTCTCCAATCCCTGCTCTTTCCCCGGCTTCCTCCGCTGCTACTGCAGTTCTAGGGGAGTGCGGGCTCCTCCGACACTGCCGGTTATGTGTCTAAGTACCAAAGGCGGACGCGAGCTTTCCCGTCCAACTCGTGCCCAGTCCCTGGTCAGCAACCCGTGGACGACTTCCTCTCTCCGTTCAGCAAGCCCTCCAGTTGGAGTGGCTGAACTTACCCGCCCCTCGCGGCGTCCGCGGCTCGCGGCCCGCGGGTCCGCGGCCGCGGCTCCTCGCGCGGCGGTCCGCGGCTCCCGCGCGCGGCGGGTTCGCGCGCTCCTCGCGGCGGGCGGGTTCCGGCGGCTCCTCGCGGCGGGCGGGTTCCGGCGGCTCCTCGCGGCGGGCGGGTTCCGGCGGCTCCTCGCGGCGGGCGGGTTCCGGCGGCTCCTCGCGGCGGGCGGGTTCCGGCGGCTCCTCGCGGCGGGCGGGTTCCGGCCTTGCTTTAACTTTTTTAACTTCAAGGTAAATCATCTGCAGACAGCTCTGTGGATGATATTTATTAGACTGAAGGAGGTGTAATGAAGAAAAGTTTCAGCACTCTGATAAAAGTTTTGAGCATCTCTGCTTTCGTTAAGAACTGCATCTTTTACCAGCCTTTGCTTCTGGAAGAGTCTAATTAGATTTAGCAAAATAGCATAAGGTACAAATTCAGTAATGGTGAATTTGGGATTCCAATAGGACATCTGTCTTTTTTGAAATTTACAGAAATAATAGAGCTCAGAGATACAGTTTAATTGTCAAATAGCCAGTTTAATTTTCAAAACTTAGAGATGAGAAACATTTTAAGGGTTCTTGATGCAGAAAACAAGGCACCAAGGGCAACACTAGGATAAGGCAACATTTATTTATTTGCACTTCACTTTGTTCCAGAAAGGACCTGTTTCTACTGCAATAAAGTAAAACCAAATTTGAAGAATTAAGGTTGCTGTGGTTTCTGTTTTGTGTTCAGCAAAATGAGGGCTTTGCTGCCTCTGGGTGCTGGCCGGGACGGTGGGCTGATCCCAGTCAGTCGGGCGGGCCGCGCTCTGCAGTCCCGTGGGGAGAGGCGCCGCTCGACGCGCCCCGCCTGTCGCCTCCAATCCCTGCTCTTTCCCGGCTTCCTCCGCTGCTACTGCAGTTCTAGAGTGCGGGCTCCTCCGACACTGCCGGTTATGTGTCTAAGTACCAAAGGCGGACGCGAGCTTTCCCGCCCAACCCGTGCCCAGCCCCTGCTCAGCAACCCGTCGACGCCTCCCTCCCTCCGTTCAGCAAGCCCCCCGTGGGGCTCTCGCGCCGCGGCTCCGCGGCTTCGCGCGCCCGCGTCCGCGGCTCCGCGCGCTCGCGGGCGTCCGCGGCTCGCCTCGCGGCTCGCGGCGGGTTCCGGCGGCTCCTCGCGGCGGGCGGGTTCCGCGGCTCGCGCGGGGTCCGCGGCTCGGGCGGGTTCCGCGGCTCCTCGCGGCGGGCGGGTTCCGGCGGCTCCTCGCGGCGGCCGGGTTCCGGCGGCTCCTCGCGGCGGGCGGGTTCCGGCCTTGCTTTAACTTTTTTAACTTCAAGGTAAATCATCTGCAGACAGCTCTGTGGATGATATTTATTAGACTGAAGGAGGTGTAATGAAGAAAAGTTTCAGCACTCTGATAAAAGTTTTGAGCATCTCTGCTTTCGTTAAGAACTGCATCTTTTACCAGCCTTTGCTTCTGGAAGAGTCTAATTAGATTTAGCAAAATAGCATAAGGTACAAATTCAGTAATGGTGAATTTGGGATTCCAATAGGACATCTGTCTTTTTTGAAATTTACAGAAATAATAGAGCTCAGAGATACAGTTTAATTGTCAAATAGCCAGTTTAATTTTCAAAACTTAGAGATGAGAAACATTTTAAGGGTTCTTGATGCAGAAAACAAGGCACCAAGGGCAACACTAGGATAAGGCAACATTTATTTATTTGCACTTCACTTTGTTCCAGAAAGGACCTGTTTCTACTGCAATAAAGTAAAACCAAATTTGAAGAATTAACTTGAAAAAATTTTGGAGACTAAATTAGAAATTTCTGACACTCTTTAAGGAGAGGAAACTAGTCAAATAATTATTCCATTTACAGTTCTTTTTTGTGGTTCATATTACAGATTTTATTATAGATGATAAAGCCTTATTCAATGCAGTAAACATATTGATTGTCCCAGATTTGGGAATGCAAATATAGTCATCCTTCCCACTGCTGCCAGAATTCTCTTTGTGTAACATGACCCTGATTATGTCCCCCTTTTGTAAAAACCTTCAGTGCCCCAGTAGAAAAATGGGCAAGGACCTTTGTAACAGACTCTGGACTGCAAGTAAACATGAAGAGAAAAAAGTTCAGGGTTGAAATACTGATCTGTGCTAATGGACAAACTTCAAAAACATGGAAGTGAAAAAAGCCAGATGCAAAAGACTACATATTGTATGGTTCCCTTTATATGACCTCTAGTAAGAGCAAATTTATGGGAACGGAAAGCAAAATCATAGTTGCCTAAGACTGGGGGTGGAAGCAGGGGTTCTCTATAAATGGCTTTGAGGGTGGGTTTTCTAGGGCTATAGAAATGTTCTAGAAGTGGATTGTGGTAATAGTCGCACAGTTGTATAATTACTAAAATCATTGAATTGTGCGTGTGCTTTTGTGTTACTTGCTCAGTCGTGTCCAGCTCTTTGCAATCCCATGAACTGTGTAGCCAACTAGGCTCCTCTGTCCATAGGATTCTTCAGGCAAGAATACTGGAGTGGGTAGCCATTCCTTTCTCTAGGGGGATATTCCTGACCCAGGAATTGAACCCAGATCTCCAACATTGCAGGCAGATTTTTTATCATCTGAGCCACCAGGGAACCACACTGTATGCTTACATTGGTTGAATTTTATGATGTGTAAATTATCCCTTGAAACAGTTTTTTAAAAAGTTTAACCTCAGTAGGAGAAAAGTAAATTAAAATACTTTGTCAAACTAATAGAGCTCAGAGATACAGTTTAATTGTCAAATAGCCAATTTAATTTTCAAAACTTAGAGATGAGAAACATTTTAAGGGTTCTTGATGCAGAAAACAAGGCACCAAGGGCAACACTAGGATAAGGCAACATTTATTTATTTGCACTTCACTTTGTTCCAGAAAGGACCTGTTTCTACTGCAATAAAGTAAAACCAAATTTGAAGAATTAACTTGAAAAAATTTTGGAGACTAAATTAGAAATTTCTGACACTCTTTAAGGAGAGGAAACTAGTCAAATAATTATTCCATTTACAGTTCTTTTTTGTGGTTCATATTACAGATTTTATTATAGATGATAAAGCCTTATTCAATGCAGTAAACATATTGATTGTCCCAGATTTGGGAATGCAAATATAGTCATCCTTCCCACTGCTGCCAGAATTCTCTTTGTGTAACATGACCCTGATTATGTCCCCCTTTTGTAAAAACCTTCAGTGCCCCAGTAGAAAAATGGGCAAGGACCTTTGTAACAGACTCTGGACTGCAAGTAAACATGAAGAGAAAAAAGTTCAGGGTTGAAATACTGATCTGTGCTAATGGACAAACTTCAAAAACATGGAAGTGAAAAAAGCCAGATGCAAAAGACTACATATTGTATGGTTCCCTTTATATGACCTCTAGTAAGAGCAAATTTATGGGAACGGAAAGCAAAATCATAGTTGCCTAAGACTGGGGGTGGAAGCAGGGGTTCTCTATAAATGGCTTTGAGGGTGGGTTTTCTAGGGCTATAGAAATGTTCTAGAAGTGGATTGTGGTAATAGTCGCACAGTTGTATAATTACTAAAATCATTGAATTGTGCGTGTGCTTTTGTGTTACTTGCTCAGTCGTGTCCAGCTCTTTGCAATCCCATGAACTGTGTAGCCAACTAGGCTCCTCTGTCCATAGGATTCTTCAGGCAAGAATACTGGAGTGGGTAGCCATTCCTTTCTCTAGGGGGATATTCCTGACCCAGGAATTGAACCCAGATCTCCAACATTGCAGGCAGATTTTTTATCATCTGAGCCACCAGGGAACCACACTGTATGCTTACATTGGTTGAATTTTATGATGTGTAAATTATCCCTTGAAACAGTTTTTTAAAAAGTTTAACCTCAGTAGGAGAAAAGTAAATTAAAATACTTTGTACTTGTCAAATACTAAAATAATATTAATCATTATTATTTTATTTTTATTATTATCATACCTGACAAAGGTATGGGAATGAACATTCATGCACAAGTGGTAGTTGTAAAAGTAGGTGCAGACTTTTGAAGCTAACATAACACTGCATCAAAGCCCCAAAATGCTGGTATACTTTGACTCACTTCCAGTTGTATATCCTAATTAGAGGATAAACAAAGAGATATTCATCTCTTTACTACTTGTATGGGAAAATTAGAAACAATCTAAATGTCCACTATTAGGAGATAAATTATGGAGTACTCATTGATAGAATATTGTACATCTATTCTAAATGATGATGCAAATGCATGTATGTAAAAGTGTCAAGATGCTTATAAATGTAAGTAAAGAGATTACAATTAAATATGTATAGAATTTAAAACATCTGTGCATATATTTGGAAATTTATATAACAAATATTAACAAATATTACGTATCTCTGGGTACTAGGACTATTGGGTATTTCTTTTCCATTTTGTTTATGTGTATTTTCTGAAGTTTTTAAATGTATCATGTCTTATGAAAAAAGCTAAGTGTTTTTTTCTTAAAAATCCTGGGCTTCCCTGGTGGTCCAGTGGGTAAGGACACCGCCTTGCAGTGCAAGGGATGCCGGTTTAATCCCTGGCCTGGGAGGATCCCAAGTGCCGCGGAGCGGCTGGACAGATGTGTCCATCTACCAAGCCAGAGCTCTGGAGCACATGCTCCCAGAGCTGATGCTCTGCAGTGACACAGGCCACTGCGATGTGAGGCCCACACAGGCCAAAGAACAAAGATGGATGAAAATAGATAAATGAGAGACCAGTAGAAGTGCTGCTAAAAGAAAGAAAGAAAGAAAGAAATATCCTTTCACTGACTTCTCACGACTAACTGTAAGGATCCCTTTTGGTATTAGTAACAAAATCCTTTGCCCCCTCACACAATAGTAGCTCTATTTTCAGTATTTTTTAATGTTTTAAATTTATTTTTATTTTTTTATTGGGCTGCATCAGGTCCTAGCTGCAGCATGTGGGTTCTTTGTTGCATCATGAGAAATCATTCATTGTGGTACATGAACTTTCTAGTAGTGGCTCAAGGGCTTCATTGCTCTGCAGTACACAGAATCTTAGTTCCCCGATCAGGGATTGAACCTGCTTTCCCTGCATTACAAGGAGGATTCCCAACCACTGACCCACCAGGGAAGTCCCTTTAGTATTTATTGATTCATACAAAAAACTATTATAACTTCTATACCCCTTCTATATAGCTTTGAATATATTACTAAAGTATTTATAAACATTTAAACAACACTCCCCACCCCCTTCAAATGCACACACATCTTTTAGACTTATTTAGTCTAACTTACATATTTTGAAACAATTCTGTGATCTGCAGGTTTAGAAGGACCAACCTAGAGAATAAACTAGAAATGTAGGTTCGTAATGAGGTCCTTTTTATTACAGTCTTCATACCTTGTCAACTTCACACCAGTTCATGCAGAACTACTAATGCACTCTCTGGTCAGGATCTCTTATTCCATCTGCTTCTGTACGTGCTGTGCCCTGGACCTGACATGCCCTTTTCCTTTTTTTACACTTCACAAATTTTTATATTTCAGGACATTGCTTGGAAATCATTCTTCTTAACTGCCTCCCAAATAGCTCAGGTGTCCCATTTGCTGTGCCTTTGACATTACATGTTTTTTTTGTGTTTGGGTTTTTCAGTTGGGGTATAGTTGCTTTACAATGTTGCATTAGAGTGAAGTATCACCTCACACCATTTAGAATGGCGATCATCATAAATCTGTGATAACAAATGCTGGAGAAGGTATTGAGAAAATGGAACACTCTTGCATTGTTGGTGGTGTAAATTGATATAACCACTATGGAAGACAGTATGGAGATTCCTCATAAAACTAAGAACAGAAACACCATAAGATACAGCAATCCCACTATTAGGCTTATACCCTGACGAAATAAAAACTGAAACAGACACCTTTACCCTGAATGTTTACTGCAGCACTCTACACAATAGCTAGAACATGGAAGCAACCTAGATGTATATCAATGAACTAATGGATAAAGAAGCTCTGGTACATGTATACAATGGAGTACTTCTCAGTCGCAAAAAGAAATACAGCAAATTCAGTCCTCATGTGACAGATGAATGTAGAACCTATTATACAAAGTGAAGTCAGTCAAAAAGAGAAGGACAAGTATAGTATACTAACACATATATATGGAATCTAGTAAGATCGTACTGATAAAGACACACAGAGGGCTTCCCCTGGTGGTCCAGTGGATGGGGGCGCCCCCTTGCAGTGTAAGGGGCACCTGTTCGATCCCTGGCCTGGGAAGATCCCACGTGCCACGGAGCGGATGAACTGATGTGTCCAATCACAGAGCTGGAGCTCTGGGGTGCATGCACCCGGAGCCAACGCTCTGCGATGACAGAGGCCACCGCGATGGGAGGCCCATGGGAGCCAAAGAACAAAGACGGAGGAAAATAGATAAATGAAGGACCAGTGGAGGTGGCCCGCCCGTCCCCCTCCCTCCCCCCCTCACCCCCAAAAGATAAAAAAAAAAAAAAGACAGAGAACATCGTTGGAACAACAGTCATAGAGAACAGACTTATGGTGAGAGAGAAGAGTGGGTGAGAGATACAGAAAGAGTAACATGGAGCCCTATACTATCATATGTAAAAGAGATAATTATTGTCAATGCGCTGTGGGTTAAGGGATCTTACATGGGGCTATGTGATGACCTGGAGGGATGGCATGGGGGGATGGATATACATTTAATCTGGGATTATACAACTCTGTAAACAACAAAACTGTAAAAGAAAAAAAAAATTTAATGGCAAAAGAAAAAGATTACATGAGCTAGTTGTTCTGCATTAGAGTGAAGTATCACCTCACACCATTTAGAATGGCGATCATCATAAATCTGTGATAACAAATGCTGGAGAAGGTATTGAGAAAATGGAACACTCTTGCATTGTTGGTGGTGTAAATTGATATAACCACTATGGAAGACAGTATGGAGATTCCTCATAAAACTAAGAACAGAAACACCATAAGATACAGCAATCCCACTATTAGGCTTATACCCTGACGAAATAAAAACTGAAACAGACACCTTTACCCTGAATGTTTACTGCAGCACTCTACACAATAGCTAGAACATGGAAGCAACCTAGATGTATATCAATGAACTAATGGATAAAGAAGCTCTGGTACATGTATACAATGGAGTACTTCTCAGTCGCAAAAAGAAATACAGCAAATTCAGTCCTCATGTGACAGATGAATGTAGAACCTATTATACAAAGTGAAGTCAGTCAAAAAGAGAAGGACAAGTATAGTATACTAACACATATATATGGAATCTAGTAAGATCGTACTGATAAAGACACACAGAGGGCTTCCCCTGGTGGTCCAGTGGATGGGGGCGCCCCCTTGCAGTGTAAGGGGCACCTGTTCGATCCCTGGCCTGGGAAGATCCCACGTGCCACGGAGCGGATGAACTGATGTGTCCAATCACAGAGCTGGAGCTCTGGGGTGCATGCACCCGGAGCCAACGCTCTGCGATGACAGAGGCCACCGCGATGGGAGGCCCATGGGAGCCAAAGAACAAAGACGGAGGAAAATAGATAAATGAAGGACCAGTGGAGGTGGCCCGCCCGTCCCCCTCCCTCCCCACCTCACCCCCCAAAAGATAAAAAAAAAAAAAAAGACAGAGAACATCGTTGGAACAACAGTCATAGAGAACAGACTTATGGTGAGAGGGAAGAGTGGGTGAGAGATACAGAAAGAGTAACATGGAGCCCTATACTATCATATGTAAAAGAGATAATTATTGTCAATGCGCTGTGGGTTAAGGGATCTTACATGGGGCTATGTGATGACCTGGAGGGATGGCATGGGGGGATGGATATACATTTAATCTGGGATTATACAACTCTGTAAACAACAAAACTGTAAAAGAAAAAAAAAATTTAATGGCAAAAAAAGAAAAAGATACTGGTAGTCTAGTTTGGGACACATGCATGTCTAATATTGTTGTTAAATCTCAAAGTCATGTCTGACTATTTGGAACCCCATGGACTTCAGCATGCCAGGCCTCCTTGTCCCTCACCATCTCCTGGGGCTTGCCCAAGTTCATGTCAATTGCATTGGTGGTGCCATCCAACTGTCTCATCCTCTGCTGCCATCTTCTATCTTCAATCTTTCACAGCATTAAGGCCTTTTCTACCTGTTCGCACCACATGGCCAAAATATTGGAGCTTCAGCTTCAGCATCAGTCCTTCCAATGAGTATTTCCTGATTTCCTGTAAGACTGACTGGTTTGATCTCCTTCCAGTCCAAGGGACTCTCAAGAGTCTTCTCCAACAACACAGTTTGAAAGCATCAATTCTTTCTTCTCAACCTTCTTTATGGTCCAGCTCTCACAACTGTATGTGACTAAAGCCTTGACTATATGGACTTTGTCAACAAAGTCCATATGGCACACTGTCTAGGTTTGTCATAGCTTTCCTGCCAAGAAGCAATCATCCTGTAATTTCATGGCTGCAGTCACCATCCACAGTGATTTTAGAGCCAATAAGAGGAAATCTGTCACTGCTTCCACCTTTTCCCCTTCTACTTACCATGATGTGATGAGGCCAGATGCCATGATCTTTGGGTTTTTTTTTAAATATTTAAGGTTTTTTGTTTAGAAATGCATTTTATGTATTTGTTTATTTATTAGCTATTCTGGGTTTTCACTACTGCTGCAAGCTCTTCTCTAGTTGCAGGGAGCGAGGGCTACTCCCTAGTTGAGGTGAGCAGGCTTTCTGTTGTGGTGACTTCTCTTGTTGTGGAACTTGGGCTCTAGGGCACATGGACTCAATAGTTGTGGCTCACGGGCTTAGTTGCTCTGCAGCACATGGGATCTTACTGGATCAGGGATCGAACTCATGTCTCCTGCATTGGCAGATGTAACATGACTATCATCAGGATTTCAATGCGCTGTGGGTTAAGGGATCTTAGGGCAGGGCCAGGGCCTTAATCTGGGATTATACAACTCTGTAAACAACAAAACTGTAAAAGAAAAAAAAAATTTAATGGCAAAAAAAGAAAAAGATACTGGTAGTCTAGTTTGGGACACATGCATGTCTAATATTGTTGTTAAATCTCAAAGTCATGTCTGACTATTTGGAACCCCATGGACTTCAGCATGCCAGGCCTCCTTGTCCCTCACCATCTCCTGGGGCTTGCCCAAGTTCATGTCAATTGCATTGGTGGTGCCATCCAACTGTCTCATCCTCTGCTGCCATCTTCTATCTTCAATCTTTCACAGCATTAAGGCCTTTTCTACCTGTTCGCACCACATGGCCAAAATATTGGAGCTTCAGCTTCAGCATCAGTCCTTCCAATGAGTATTTCCTGATTTCCTGTAAGACTGACTGGTTTGATCTCCTTCCAGTCCAAGGGACTCTCAAGAGTCTTCTCCAACAACACAGTTTGAAAGCATCAATTCTTTAGTTCTCAACCTTCTTTATGGTCCAGCTCTCACAACTGTATGTGACTAAAGCCTTGACTATATGGACTTTGTCAACAAAGTCCATATGGCACACTGTCTAGGTTTGTCATAGCTTTCCTGCCAAGAAGCAATCATCCTGTAATTTCATGGCTGCAGTCACCATCCACAGTGATTTTAGAGCCAATAAGAGGAAATCTGTCACTGCTTCCACCTTTTCCCCTTCTACTTACCATGATGTGATGAGGCCAGATGCCATGATCTTTGGGTTTTTTTTTTTTAAATATTTAAGGTTTTTTGTTTAGAAATGCATTTTATGTATTTGTTTATTTATTAGCTATTCTGGGTTTTCACTACTGCTGCAAGCTCTTCTCTAGTTGCAGGGAGCGAGGGCTACTCCCTAGTTGAGGTGAGCAGGCTTTCTGTTGTGGTGACTTCTCTTGTTGTGGAACTTGGGCTCTAGGGCACATGGACTCAATAGTTGTGGCTCACGGGCTTAGTTGCTCTGCAGCACATGGGATCTTACTGGATCAGGGATCGAACTCATGTCTCCTGCATTGGCAGATGAACTCTTTACCACTGAGCTACCAGGGAAGCCCCTAATATTTAGTGTTAAGCTGGCTTTTTCACTCTCCTCCTTCACCCTCATCAAGAGGTTCTTTAGTTCCTCCTTACTTTCTGTCATGCGTATTAGTCATCTAATAGAAGATAGACTGAGCACACGGAAGAGATAGAAGTTAGTTTTGACTGGGTGATATAAGAACTGCTTTCCAGAGTAGGTTCTATTTGAATTGGACTTATTTTGACAAGTTGAAGAAGAAGAAAGATGGAACAAAAACCTTGAGTCCCTTGTTACACTTTAGGAATTCAATCTATAGAAAAGTGGAAATGATTTACCAGTTACTTCCTGAACTTGCAGCTCTCTAGCTATTCTCAGTCCTAATTAAGCCTGGTCCCCACTGCCCCAGCTTCCCTTTCTTCTTTTCTCATTGTCAGAAATCACTGACAATAGATTTTCTTTAGAATGCAGAGTGTCACTCTAATCTGGCAAAGTGTTTGCTTACCTGATGATATGCATGTTTGGGTGGTAAGAAAAGTGTTATGTGAGGTGTGGGAGAATTTGTTTCTAATCCTGGCTTTGCCATAGACTCACTGAGTAGACTTCATGATAGCTTTCTGACACATTCATACTTCTTGCTTAGTTTCTTCTTTGCCAAAATGGAGGTGATTAGAATAATTATACTTCTTTTACCTAATTGATATGGTTATCTAGAAGAGTATATAACACTATGTAAAAGCACCTTATGAAACTGATGTACTATATAAATGCTAAGTTTGGGGATTATATCATTACATTCCTGCAACCACTTAATGGAATTAGCCAGACTCCTCCTACCATGATCTTTGGGTTTTTTTTAATTTTTTTTAAATTTGTTTTATTTATTAGCTATTCTGGGTTTTCACTACTGCTGCAAGCTCTTCTCTAGTTGCAGGGAGCGAGGGCTACTCCCTAGTTGAGGTGAGCAGGCTTTCTGTTGTGGTGACTTCTCTTGTTGTGGAACTTGGGCTCTAGGGCACATGGACTCAATAGTTGTGGCTCACGGGCTTAGTTGCTCTGCAGCACATGGGATCTTACTGGATCAGGGATCGAACTCATGTCTCCTGCATTGGCAGATGAACTCTTTACCACTGAGCTACCAGGGAAGCCCCTAATATTTAGTGTTAAGCTGGCTTTTTCACTCTCCTCCTTCACCCTCATCAAGAGGTTCTTTAGTTCCTCCTTACTTTCTGTCATGCGTATTAGTCATCTAATAGAAGATAGACTGAGCACACGGAAGAGATAGAAGTTAGTTTTGACTGGGTGATATAAGAACTGCTTTCCAGAGTAGGTTCTATTTGAATTGGACTTATTTTGACAAGTTGAAGAAGAAGAAAGATGGAACAAAAACCTTGAGTCCCTTGTTACACTTTAGGAATTCAATCTATAGAAAAGTGGAAATGATTTACCAGTTACTTCCTGAACTTGCAGCTCTCTAGCTATTCTCAGTCCTAATTAAGCCTGGTCCCCACTGCCCCAGCTTCCCTTTCTTCTTTTCTCATTGTCAGAAATCACTGACAATAGATTTTCTTTTTAGAATGCAGAGTGTCACTCTAATCTGGCAAAGTGTTTGCTTACCTGATGATATGCATGTTTGGGTGGTAAGAAAAAGTGTTATGTGAGGTGTGGGAGAATTTGTTTCTAATCCTGGCTTTGCCATAGACTCACTGAGTAGACTTCATGATAGCTTTCTGACACATTCATACTTCTTGCTTAGTTTCTTCTTTGCCAAAATGGAGGTGATTAGAATAATTATACTTCTTTTACCTAATTGATATGGTTATCTAGAAGAGTATATAACACTATGTAAAAGCACCTTATGAAACTGATGTACTATATAAATGCTAAGTTTGGGGATTATATCATTACATTCCTGCAACCACTTCATGGAATTAGCCAGACTCCTCCTACCGAGGGGCTGTACATCTTAAGAAAAGCATGGCAAGGAATTGGGAAAAGAATTCTTGCTTTACTTGCACAGTCAGATGAGTGGTTTTCAAATGAGTGTGGGTGATATGGCATCTGGAAATCATAGAAACACAAAATATTGATGCATTTTATTATATCATACAAATCAGGACTATTTAGTCCTGGCTTGTCCTGACTTTTTGGATAAGCTATGATTATGTAACATGTACACAATACAAATAAAAGGGCTTACCAGGTAACTCAATGGTAAAAGAATTCGCCTGCTAATGCAGGAGACACAGAAAACATGGGTTTCATCCCTGGGTTGAGAAGATCCTCTATAGAAGGAAATGGCAACCCACTCCAGTATTCTTGCCTGGATAAATCTTGTGGACAGAGGAACCTGAACGGCTACAGTCCATAGGTCACAAAGAGTCTGACCTAACTGAACATGCAACACTCACACAAATAAAAAGGAAAAGAGATATCCTACTCCTCAGCATTTTCCTCAGTCTAAGCCCAAAATAGGGTTACTTGAGCTCTTTAGTCAGGGTTCTCAGAAAAACAGAACCAAGAGAAGATAGATGATAGATAGATAGATAGATCAGAAGATAGCTTAAGCAATTGATTCATGCAATCATAGAGCCTGTCAAGTCCAAAATCTGCAGGGCATGCTGGCAGGCTAGAGACCCAGGAAAAAGTTGACTTTACAAGTCCAGTCTGAAGGCAGTCTGCTGGCAGAATTCACTTTTCCTCAAGGAATGTGAGTCTTTTTCTTAAGTCCTTCAACTGATTGGATGAGTCAAAGATGTTTGAAGGTTTGGGGAGAATTTGTTTCTAATCCTGGCTTTGCCATAGACTCACTGAGTAGACTTCATGATAGCTTTCTGACACATTCATACTTCTTGCTTAGTTTCTTCTTTGCCAAAATGGAGGTGATTAGAATAATTATACTTCTTTTACCTAATTGATATGGTTATCTAGAAGAGTATATAACACTATGTAAAAGCACCTTATGAAACTGATGTACTATATAAATGCTAAGTTTGGGGATTATATCATTACATTCCTGCAACCACTTCATGGAATTAGCCAGACTCCTCCTACCGAGGGGCTGTACATCTTAAGAAAAGCATGGCAAGGAATTGGGAAAAGAATTCTTGCTTTACTTGCACAGTCAGATGAGTGGTTTTCAAATGAGTGTGGGTGATATGGCATCTGGAAATCATAGAAACACAAAATATTGATGCATTTTATTATATCATACAAATCAGGACTATTTAGTCCTGGCTTGTCCTGAATTTTTGGATAAGCTATGATTATGTAACATGTACACAATACAAATAAAAGGGCTTACCAGGTAACTCAATGGTAAAAGAATTCGCCTGCTAATGCAGGAGACACAGAAAACATGGGTTTCATCCCTGGGTTGAGAAGATCCTCTATAGAAGGAAATGGCAACCCACTCCAGTATTCTTGCCTGGATAAATCTTGTGGACAGAGGAACCTGAACGGCTACAGTCCATAGGTCACAAAGAGTCTGACCTAACTGAACATGCAACACTCACACAAATAAAAAGGAAAAGAGATATCCTACTCCTCAGCATTTTCCTCAGTCTAAGCCCAAAATAGGGTTACTTGAGCTCTTTAGTCAGGGTTCTCAGAAAAACAGAACCAAGAGAAGATAGATGATAGATAGATAGATAGATCAGAAGATAGCTTAAGCAATTGATTCATGCAATCATAGAGCCTGTCAAGTCCAAAATCTGCAGGGCATGCTGGCAGGCTAGAGACCCAGGAAAAAGTTGACTTTACAAGTCCAGTCTGAAGGCAGTCTGCTGGCAGAATTCACTTTTCCTCAAGGAATGTGAGTCTTTTTCTTAAGTCCTTCAACTGATTGGATGAGTCCCACTCACCTTGGTTGGATGGCATCACTGACTCAATGAACATCAATTTGAGCAAACTCCAGAAGATGATGTAGGACAGGGAAACGAGGCATGCTACAGTCCATGGGTTTTTCCAAAGAGTGGGACACAACTTAACAACTGAGCAACACCACTACCTTATGGAAGGTGAGCTACTTTATTCAGTCTGTTGATTTAATTGCATCTTAAAAGGACATTTACAGCAACATCCAGCTGTGTTTGACCAAATATCAGATGCCATAGTTTAGCCAAGATAACGCAAAATTAACCATCAGACTCATTAACTTACAAATTACAGCAGAAAGTGGCAAATGGTTTCCCCCTCCCTTCCTTGTCAGTTTTCCAGAAATTACTTACCACTGAATGTCCAAGGGTGACTGAGTGTGCCATGGGAGGAGACAGCATGTCATGTGATAACAGGTCCAGCAGACAGCAGCTCTGAAACACTAAATGATGAGGCCCAACTGGGACAGCTTCCAGGGATAAGCCAGCCCTGGGACCTCTGGTCAGGCCATTACTCAAGGCCCAGTAGCAAACTGAGCTCCCACAAAACAGTTCTAATCCCTGCCATTGGACCCAGAACCTCTCTGGCTGCAGACTGAATTCAAAATGCAGCATTGTGGGGAAACAAGCTGGTGCAGGATTCACAGCTTTGGCTGAGCCAGGAGAAAAGCAAATTGAGAATGAGAAAGAACTAAGACAAAAACAAGTTGATTTGCTTTATATGGGCTCATTAGCTGGGGACATACTGATCAGCAACAGGTGGGAGATCTGCTGTAGGCTTTGGAATACCAGATCAGAGCACATTAGAATGCCGTGTGTGCATGCAGAACAGACTCCTTAACTTCTTGCTGGTCTAGTTGCCCCCAGCTGCGGCATCCCCTTTCCATTCTTACAGTCACAAGGGTAATTATTGACCAGGGCTGTGACTGATTCCAGGCCTGTGCTAATAACATTCTCTGCAAACACCTGGAGGCTTAAGCTCTCAATAAAAGCGGATTGGTAAATGCCATTCCCATCCTTTCTATTTGTGTATATTTCTTAACGACTTGCTGCACCTGCTATTCTCTATGCACCCGGCTCACGTGCTGCGGCACAGCATCAGGTTAAATTTGGGTGACAGCACTCTCATGAATCACTCAGAGCCTCTCTTCAATTACAGTTGAAATTGTTCCTTTTTCCACATTTACTGGTCATTCTGTTTTATTATGCAAAGGCCAAGTCTAAATCTCAGACAGCTATGCTACTCTGAATCCTGACTTGAAATCTTCATGAAGGTTGTTTATGTTATTTTGTTGATTTTTTTGTTTCTCTAAGACCTTCTCAGGTAGTTCTATCAGATCCTTTGTTTCTCATGACTTTTTGTCTAGTACCTGGGGCATGATTCATGCTCTGTGGTTTAATCTGTTAGATTTAACCTGAGGCAGAAGTAGTTTATCAAGTTAACCCAAGGGGATTTTCTGAGAAAATAAAAGCTAAGGTTTAGAGAGTTTCCAGTGGCTCTCAATCATGACCAACTTCACTGGGCTCAAACCTGTACCAGCACAATATTGTAAAGCAATTATCCTCCTATTAAAAAATAAAAAGCAAAACTGTACTGAGAACAGCCAAACCTCCTTCCCCAGCACTCCTCAACTGTTTGCTATTCGCCCATTGTTACTCTCTAAGTGTTTTGGTAACTGTTTTATCTTGTTACCTTGTCACACACAGACACTCAGGAAATACTTGTTAATGGAACGAATAAGATGCCTGCTAGAATAAAGAATTTGTTATAACAAATCAAACAACAAACAAAATAGAAGGAAGTATGAGTGAATGTTTGTCTCAGCTGTGAATAGATTAAACACAGCTTTGGCTGAGCCAGGAGAAAAGCAAATTGAGAATGAGAAAGAACTAAGACAAAAACAAGTTGATTTGCTTTATATGGGCTCATTAGCTGGGGACATACTGATCAGCAACAGGTGGGAGATCTGCTGTAGGCTTTGGAATACCAGATCAGAGCACATTAGAATGCCGTGTGTGCATGCAGAACAGACTCCTTAACTTCTTGCTGGTCTAGTTGCCCCCAGCTGCGGCATCCCCTTTCCATTCTTACAGTCACAAGGGTAATTATTGACCAGGGCTGTGACTGATTCCAGGCCTGTGCTAATAACATTCTCTGCAAACACCTGGAGGCTTAAGCTCTCAATAAAAGCGGATTGGTAAATGCCATTCCCATCCTTTCTATTTGTGTATATTTCTTAACGACTTGCTGCACCTGCTATTCTCTATGCACCCGGCTCACGTGCTGCGGCACAGCATCAGGTTAAATTTGGGTGACAGCACTCTCATGAATCACTCAGAGCCTCTCTTCAATTACAGTTGAAATTGTTCCTTTTTCCACATTTACTGGTCATTCTGTTTTATTATGCAAAGGCCAAGTCTAAATCTCAGACAGCTATGCTACTCTGAATCCTGACTTGAAATCTTCATGAAGGTTGTTTATGTTATTTTGTTGATTTTTTTGTTTCTCTAAGACCTTCTCAGGTAGTTCTATCAGATCCTTTGTTTCTCATGACTTTTTGTCTAGTACCTGGGGCATGATTCATGCTCTGTGGTTTAATCTGTTAGATTTAACCTGAGGCAGAAGTAGTTTATCAAGTTAACCCAAGGGGATTTTCTGAGAAAATAAAAGCTAAGGTTTAGAGAGTTTCCAGTGGCTCTCAATCATGACCAACTTCACTGGGCTCAAACCTGTACCAGCACAATATTGTAAAGCAATTATCCTCCTATTAAAAAATAAAAAGCAAAACTGTACTGAGAACAGCCAAACCTCCTTCCCCAGCACTCCTCAACTGTTTGCTATTCGCCCATTGTTACTCTCTAAGTGTTTTGGTAACTGTTTTATCTTGTTACCTTGTCACACACAGACACTCAGGAAATACTTGTTAATGGAACGAATAAGATGCCTGCTAGAATAAAGAATTTGTTATAACAAATCAAACAACAAACAAAATAGAAGGAAGTATGAGTGAATGTTTGTCTCAGCTGTGAATAGATTAAAAGCTATGAGCCACGGAGGAAATCACATAGCGGAGAAAAGTCATAGATTTGCTTACATAAAGTTGTTCAACTCTACAGATCAAAAAAATCATAAGCTACATTTAAAAAGAAATATCAACTGGGAAAACATTGGCTAAATATTTGGCATGTCAGTGTGGAAGTAAATAAAATAAAAATCTAAAATTCCAGTTCAAAAATGGGAAGAACATAAAACAGATAATTCACAAAAGAAGAAGTACAAATGACTAACAGTCACAAAATAACAATAAAACACACACACACATTTTCTAACAACTACTATTAACAAAAAGAGAGTAACATCAGTTAAAGTACTCACATGACTGACTAGGGTACAGTGATCACACTCCTCCATATTTGTTCTTGATGTTCAAGGCCAAGATTTTAAAACTTAGAACTAGGCATTAAATCAGTTTCTTTCTCAGCATTTCAGTTGTTTAGACTCTACCTTATTAGGAGCAATGCAAAATGAAAGCCCTCACTATTGCTGAAATGATGGGAGAGAGGAAGGAGCTCAAAAGAATGGAGAACTACAAGATTAGTGTTCTAGGATTATTCTATTACAAGTGGGTAGAGATCAAATATATTTTATTAATTTCAGGGTTGTATTCTATATGTAGTCTACCAACACTTAATCTCAGTCATTCAATTATAAAACTTTCAAATATAAGTTACTCACAAGTCATTAGACTGAGAAAATTAAAAGGCAAAAAAGGTTTAGAGAGTTTCCAGTGGCTCTCAATCATGACCAACTTCACTGGGCTCAAACCTGTACCAGCACAATATTGTAAAGCAATTATCCTCCTATTAAAAAATAAAAAGCAAAACTGTACTGAGAACAGCCAAACCTCCTTCCCCAGCACTCCTCAACTGTTTGCTATTCGCCCATTGTTACTCTCTAAGTGTTTTGGTAACTGTTTTATCTTGTTACCTTGTCACACACAGACACTCAGGAAATACTTGTTAATGGAACGAATAAGATGCCTGCTAGAATAAAGAATTTGTTATAACAAATCAAACAACAAACAAAATAGAAGGAAGTATGAGTGAATGTTTGTCTCAGCTGTGAATAGATTAAAAGCTATGAGCCACGGAGGAAATCACAGAGCAGAGAAAAGTCATAGATTTGCTTACATAAAGTTGTTCAACTCTACAGATCAAAAAATCATAAGCTACTTTTAAAAAAGAAATATCAACTGGGAAAACATTGGCTAAATATTTGGCATGTCAGTGTGGAAGTAAATAAAATAAAAATCTAAAATTCCAGTTCAAAAATGGGAAGAACATAAAACAGATAATTCACAAAAGAAGAAGTACAAATGACTAACAGTCACAAAATAACAATAAAACACACACACACATTTTCTAACAACTACTATTAACAAAAAGAGAGTAACATCAGTTAAAGTACTCACATGACTGACTAGGGTACAGTGATCACACTCCTCCATATTTGTTCTTGATGTTCAAGGCCAAGATTTTAAAACTTAGAACTAGGCATTAAATCAGTTTCTTTCTCAGCATTTCAGTTGTTTAGACTCTACCTTATTAGGAGCAATGCAAAACGAAAGCCCTCACTATTGCTGAAATGATGGGAGAGAGGAAGGAACTCAAAAGAATGGAGAACTACAAGATTAGTGTTCTAGGATTATTCTATTACAAGTGGGTAGAGATCAAATATATTTTATTAATTTCAGGGTTGTATTCTATATGTAGTCTACCAACACTTAATCTCAGTCATTCATACTTTCAATGAGAGAATCATCAGTGACTACAAAGACTTATGAAATCAGTTACATCACTAATACTGCTTTTTACTGGGTATTGGTTTCCCACGGATCCAGAGAGGATGATGGAATGAAGCTTCAACTTTTGTCACATACAGCCATGCCAGACCAATAACAATTTCTTCTTTCAAAATCATTTCTGTCTTTCAAAAAACTATCTGTTCATTCTAAGTAAAATTTAATTGAGATTTTAGCATTGGCCCAAGCCTCAAAACTGAGAAAAATTGTAAATCATGTGCATCTCAGAATTCTATTTTTTTTCCACTTCCTCATCACAAACCACAATGTGAAACTCTGTAAAGCTATTATCCTCCAATTAACAACAACAAAAAAAACCTAACCACATCATATTTCAGGGTCACTCTAGCCTTCTGAGATGGCCCACACTCTACCTGTGGAGTGTGACTCTCTCTCTAAATAAATCTACTTCTTATGTATCAAAAAAAAAAAAAAAGCACAATGTGAATTTCTGCAAGAGCAGGGTACCATGTCACAAAAGATCAGACTGGCTTCAGAGTCTGTTCTTACTTTCCCTGTGTGGAAGACAGATGTTTTTTGTTGAATCGGTACCATAATTTGCATCTGGAAGGACAATGGGCCATATTCTCCTCTCCTGTCCACACGCAGAGCTACACTGACAGCGGCAAGAGCTGCTCAGGGATAGAGGCAGAGTCTGGCCCAGTCGGTGCAACATGCAGCCCAGTTTTTCAAAGTAAATGATCCAGTTAACATATAGTGAAGAACAAATCAGATAGTGGATTTGGAAGTTTCCTTTAAAATTTCTTGAGATTTTCCTTTGAAATTTCCAGCTCAGTGTATGAAGTAATTCCAGACTCTAATGAACTTCAGAGGCCTCTCTGGCTGTAAATAAGAACCAAAATGATTGTCTATATTGGATCCAGGACTATCTTAGGCAGTAGATAATTTACTGTTATGCTCCTCATCCTGGTTAGAACTACAAGATTAGTGTTCTAGGATTATTCTATTACAAGTGGGTAGAGATCAAATATATTTTATTAATTTCAGGGTTGTATTCTATATGTAGTCTACCAACACTTAATCTCAGTCATTCATACTTTCAATGAGAGAATCATCAGTGACTACAAAGACTTATGAAATCAGTTACATCACTAATACTGCTTTTTATTGGGTATTGGTTTCCCACGGATCCAGAGAGGATGATGGAATGAAGCTTCAACTTTTGTCACATACAGCCATGCCAGACCAATAACAATTTCTTCTTTCAAAATCATTTCTGTCTTTCAAAAAACTATCTGTTCATTCTAAGTAAAATTTAATTGAGATTTTAGCATTGGCCCAAGCCTCAAAACTGAGAAAAATTGTAAATCATGTGCATCTCAGAATTCTATTTTTTTTCCACTTCCTCATCACAAACCACAATGTGAAACTCTGTAAAGCTATTATCCTCCAATTAACAACAACAAAAAAAACCTAACCACATCATATTTCAGGGTCACTCTAGCCTTCTGAGATGGCCCACACTCTACCTGTGGAGTGTGACTCTCTCTAAATAAATCTACTTCTTATGTATCAAAAAAAAAAAAAAAGCACAATGTGAATTTCTGCAAGAGCAGGGTACCATGTCACAAAAGATCAGACTGGCTTCAGAGTCTGTTCTTACTTTCCCTGTGTGGAAGACAGATGTTTTTTGTTGAATCGGTACCATAATTTGCATCTGGAAGGACAATGGGCCATATTCTCCTCTCCTGTCCACACGCAGAGCTACACTGACAGCGGCAAGAGCTGCTCAGGGATAGAGGCAGAGTCTGGCCCAGTCGGTGCAACATGCAGCCCAGTTTTTCAAAGTAAATGATCCAGTTAACATATAGTGAAGAACAAATCAGATAGTGGATTTGGAAGTTTCCTTTAAAATTTCTTGAGATTTTCCTTTGAAATTTCCAGCTCAGTGTATGAAGTAATTCCAGACTCTAATGAACTTCAGAGGCCTCTCTGGCTGTAAATAAGAACCAAAATGATTGTCTATATTGGATCCAGGACTATCTTAGGCAGTAGATAATTTACTGTTATGCTCCTCATCCTGGTTTTCCCCCAGTGATTCATGTATTCTCTTCTGTTTTCAGAAGCCTTTTCTAATGTTCACCTTTCTTCAAAATGATCCTGGAAGATGAGTCAGAAATTCCGTACCTGCTTTCCATATGGGGAAGTTGGAGCCCAGAAAGGTTAAGCAAATTTCCTACAGGGGCAACAAAGGAACTGGGTTCTCAAGTGGTTATGGAAATCTTGTTAGAATGGAAATGAAACTTCTGCTTCCTTAGATTATCTTTCCTGTTTGTCTAAAATGAAATCCTTTCCATATTATCAGTTCCTAGGCCATTGTTTCTGACACTTATAAATTTGGAGTCCCCTCTAACTGGAACCGGTTTTCCCCAGGACACCCCAGTCACTGGTGATGAGGAGCCTCTTCGTAAGCCTCCCCTACGCTTATAAACACAGCCCTCTTCTGTGACAGCGGGTCATTGCTGACCCATGTCACCAATAGCACACAGAGAGTATAGAGAGTGATCCCTTGGAGTGCTACCTCTGGAGTGTGTTATCTAGGAAACCCGTGACTTCAGGGTTTTCTCCCTTAGTAAATCTGTTTGAACATATTTACTCTCAGAATTATATTATTGACTTCTGGATTCCAAGATGGTTTGATCATCTGAATTGAGAAAGATTTAACCTTGAGAAAGGAGGAAAAACAGAGAGGGAATTACTGGTTTTGTGAACTTTAGATTTTCCTAGGAAAAAAGTTGAACTGGGGACAATGGGCCATTTTCCTTTGACAGAGCTACACTGACAGCGGCAAGAGCTGCTCAGGGATAGAGGCAGAGTCTGTCCCAGTCGGTGCAACATGCAGCCCAGTTTTTCAAAGTAAATGATCCAGTTAACATATAGTGAAGAACAAATCAGATAGTGGATTTGGAAGTTTCCTTTAAAATTTCTTGAGATTTTCCTTTGAAATTTCCAGCTCAGTGTATGAAGTAATTCCAGACTCTAATGAACTTCAGAGGCCTCTCTGGCTGTAAATAAGAACCAAAATGATTGTCTATATTGGATCCAGGACTATCTTAGGCAGTAGATAATTTACTGTTATGCTCCTCATCCTGGTTTTCCCTCAGTGATTGATGTATTCTCTTCTGTTTTCAGAAGCCTTTTCTAATGTTCACCTTTCTTCAAAATGATCCTGGAAGATGAGTCAGAAATTCCGTACCTGCTTTCCATATGGGGAAGTTGGAGCCCAGAAAGGTTAAGCAAATTTCCTACAGGGGCAACAAAGGAACTGGGTTCTCAAGTGGTTATGGAAATCTTGTTAGAATGGAAATGAAACTTCTGCTTCCTTAGATTATCTTTCCTGTTTGTCTAAAATGAAATCCTTTCCATATTATCAGTTCCTAGGCCATTGTTTCTGACACTTATAAATTTGGAGTCCCCTCTAACTGGAACCGGTTTTCCCCAGGACACCCCAGTCACTGGTGATGAGGAGCCTCTTCGTAAGCCTCCCCTACGCTTATAAACACAGCCCTCTTCTGTGACAGCGGGTCATTGCTGACCCATGTCACCAATAGCACACAGAGAGTATAGAGAGTGATCCCTTGGAGTGCTACCTCTGGAGTGTGTTATCTAGGAAACCCGTGACTTCAGGGTTTTCTCCCTTAGTAAATCTGTTTGAACATATTTACTCTCAGAATTATATTATTGACTTCTGGATTCCAAGATGGTTTGATCATCTGAATTGAGAAAGATTTAACCTTGAGAAAGGAGGAAAAACAGAGAGGGAATTACTGGTTTTGTGAACTTTAGATTTTCCTAGGAAAAAAGTTGAACTGGGGACAATTCTATTTTTAGGAGTACAAAATTCTTGAGTGATGTGATGTCCTTCCCTTTTTATAGAATGACGAAATCTAAGACTTTTTCAGTCCAAGCTCCCCATCTTATTTGAATTCAAGTAAGTTTTAACATGTCTTAGAACTATTTCCCTGTCAGTGTATATACATTGACCTTATTGTTTTAAGCTGATACCATTCTATAAGGAAGCATCTTTATTTAGTCATGTTTCTTTGAGGAATATCATGGTTATTTCCAAGTTTTTTCACTATTATAAACAATGCTGCAATGAATAACCTTGTATGGGTATCTTAGTATTTACTGAGCATTTTTACAGAATAGATAACCAGAAATGAAGTAAAAAAATTTTAGTAGAAATAGTCCTCTTAGGAAATTGTGCCCATGACTGCACATCCTTGCCAACACTGGATATTTTCAAACTTGTAAGTTTTTTTATTTTTATTTTCCCTTATTTAGGTCACAGTGCGTGACTTGACAAATCTCAGTTCCCCAACCAGGTCATGGCTGTGAAAGTGCCAAATGCTAACTACTGGACCACTAGGGAACCCTGCTCATTTAAGTTCTTAAAATCATTGCGGTCTGTTTCATTTAGCTCATTAATCTATCTGAAATGTGATTTCCTTTATTATGTGAGATGGGAACTTAAATTATTCACTTTGTGAATACTGAAAATGAAAGGAGGAGCAGAACATTAGGTGTGGGAAGTTCAAGGAAGGCAGCTGAGGGCAGCTACCAGGTTACACAATCACTCAGCAAAAGAAAATCCCTCAACTTACCAGACTTAACCCCTTATGGACACCTTGGAAGGCTAGTTTGGGACCATGTATTACAGTAGAACAGTTGCATCATATATGAATTTGAGGGGTTAGTGGTACAGCCTTTAAGCTTTTGAGGGCCCAGATATTAGCAACTCAGTATTCTATTATTGACTTCTGGATTCCAAAGTTTTTGGTTTGGGATCATCTGAATTGAGAAAGATTTAACCTTGAGAAAGGAGGAAAAACAGAGAGGGAATTACTGGTTTTGTGAACTTTAGATTTTCCTAGGAAAAAAGTTGAACTGGGGACAATTCTATTTTTAGGAGTACAAAATTCTTGAGTGATGTGATGTCCTTCCCTTTTTATAGAATGACGAAATCTAAGACTTTTTCAGTCCAAGCTCCCCATCTTATTTGAATTCAAGTAAGTTTTAACATGTCTTAGAACTATTTCCCTGTCAGTGTATATACATTGACCTTATTGTTTTAAGCTGATACCATTCTATAAGGAAGCATCTTTATTTAGTCATGTTTCTTTGAGGAATATCATGGTTATTTCCAAGTTTTTTCACTATTATAAACAATGCTGCAATGAATAACCTTGTATGGGTATCTTAGTATTTACTGAGCATTTTTACAGAATAGATAACCAGAAATGAAGTAAAAAAATTTTAGTAGAAATAGTCCTCTTAGGAAATTGTGCCCATGACTGCACATCCTTGCCAACACTGGATATTTTCAAACTTGTAAGTTTTTTTATTTTTATTTTCCCTTATTTAGGTCACAGTGCGTGACTTGACAAATCTCAGTTCCCCAACCAGGTCATGGCTGTGAAAGTGCCAAATGCTAACTACTGGACCACTAGGGAACCCTGCTCATTTAAGTTCTTAAAATCATTGTGGTCTGTTTCATTTAGCTCATTAATCTATCTGAAATGTGATTTCCTTTATTATGTGAGATGGGAACTTAAATTATTCACTTTGTGAATACTGAAAATGAAAGGAGGAGCAGAACATTAGGTGTGGGAAGTTCAAGGAAGGCAGCTGAGGGCAGCTACCAGGTTACACAATCACTCAGCAAAAGAAAATCCCTCAACTTACCAGACTTAACCCCTTATGGACACCTTGGAAGGCTAGTTTGGGACCATGTATTACAGTAGAACAGTTGCATCATATATGAATTTGAGGGGTTAGTGGTACAGCCTTTAAGCTTTTGAGGGCCCAGATATTAGCAACTTCAGGATATTCTAAGAAACTTCTAAATGTAATTTTGCCTACCATGTCAACAATAAAATCTAGACTTGGGACTCCCCTGGTGGTTGAGTGGTTAAGGATCCACCTTCCAGTGCAGGAGACACGGGTCGAATCCCTGGTCAGGGAACTAAGATTCCACATGCTGAAGAGCAACTAAGTCCACACACCACAACTAGAGAGAAGCCTACGTGCTGCAACTAAAATTTGATGCAGCCAACAACAACAAAAAAAACCCCAAAAAACCCACGAAAGTAAACTCTCTGTCTTCATCCACCCAAAACCCACTCACAATGTAACTACAACAGGCTGCCTTCTGAGGGTTTCATTGTGTGTCTCACCCACACATGGCCTCCAATGATCTTACAGAAACATTCCTTCCAGTAGCATATGTACATATATAATGTTCCTAAAAAGATCTTGAAAATGCAGTTTTCTCTGCTTCATTATATTTGAAAATTTTATACTTTTTCAATGACCTTTTTTTGCACCCTTGTGTATGGGTACCCAGCTGCCCTAATCCATAATCAACCCACTCTTTCTCTCCATGCTTCAGAATTCTTTAGACTTCCCTGGTGGCTCAGACAGTAAAGAATTTGCCTGCAATGCAGGATTCAATCGCTGGGTAGGGAAGGTCCCCTGGAGAAGGGCGTGGCCACCCGCTCCAGTATTCTTGCCTGGAGAATTCCATGGACAGAAGAACCTGGCAGGCTACAGTCCGTGGGGTCTCCAAGAGTCAGAAATGACTGAGTGACTAACACTTTCAGAATTCTTCACAACACACATCTCTGGGCAGCCACCACGAACTGATTAGAGTTGACACACAGGTGCAATTAGTTTGCCAACTGTGGTCTCAGTCATTGTTATTAAAAATCCTGTGGTATTAGTGGAAATTTTTGTCTTGAATATATGCATTCTTATCACCATGACATGCATCAGTGGTCTTGCCCACAGATTTGTGACAAGGTTACCGAGGGTGGTCTGGCCACCCATGGGAAGGTAGGATATGGCTCTTTGGGGAAGAAGACCCTTCCTTCTTCCTTTTACAGTTAAGATGAGTTGTAGTTCTTCAGCTTTCTCTATCAAAGGGCAGGGTCTCTGATATGAGCTCAGAGGTTGCAGAAGCGGGGACAGCAGATGCCTTGGGTACCCTGCCCACACTCCCTAGCATTCCCTGCTATGATTAAGGCAGGCTGCTTGGGCTGCAGAAGCTCATGTGGCTGGTGCACAGGGCAAGTGACAAGTGCTGGGTGATTCATGCTCTTAGGAGCAGCACTCACCAAGTGACACGTGGGAACGTGCTACTTTGCAGTTTCCCAGAGCCTCCCAGCTGCCCCGGTGGCAGTGGTCTCCCTACAGCTTCCTCTCTATGCACCACCTCCCCCTCTGTCTCACATCCCCCTTCCTCTACCGAGATCCCCTTCCAAACTGTCTCACATCCCCTTGCTGAACCCTACTTGTATTCCAATCATTGTCTCAGAATCTGCTTCCAGAGAACCCAAACAAAGGCATCACCATCGTCGTGGGAGGAAGGGGGTGTCATGTCTTTTTCAGCACTGATACTAACAAAGCATTTTAAAGAGCTTCCTATTAGTAATGATGAATTTTTTTTTGTAATGATGAATTTTAATTCTTCACTTGCTAAAGAGATGCAAAGATTCTTCTGTTTATCCAGAGACAAGAGAGCTATAAAAGGAAGAGGTGGATCTTAGGGTATGGAAGCCCTGTCATATGTGACACCATCTAGCAGAAGCCTGGGGATACTGGGCTCTCTCAAGGAATCTCCACAAGAGCCTGGGACTGCAGGCAGGTCCAGGCTTAAGTGTCAGTAACTGTACCAGAGGCAGTAGTGCTACATAAAATATTATATTGTGATTTTTCCATTTGAAAAAAATTATATCTTTGGTTCAAGAAGTACGTCACTTCAGGGATGCCAAATGTAGTCTGATGGTGTTGACTGAAAAAAAAGAAGCACAACCTATAAGCTGAGAATTATGTTTTACTGGACAGATTTGTGACAAGGTTACCGAGGGTGGTCTGGCCACCCATGGGAAGGTAGGATATGGCTCTTTGGGGAAGAAGACCCTTCCTTCTTCCTTTTACAGTTAAGATGAGTTGTAGTTCTTCAGCTTTCTCTATCAAAGGGCAGGGTCTCTGATATGAGCTCAGAGGTTGCAGAAGCGGGGACAGCAGATGCCTTGGGTACCCTGCCCACACTCCCTAGCATTCCCTGCTATGATTAAGGCAGGCTGCTTGGGCTGCAGAAGCTCATGTGGCTGGTGCACAGGGCAAGTGACAAGTGCTGGGTGATTCATGCTCTTAGGAGCAGCACTCACCAAGTGACACGTGGGAACGTGCTACTTTGCAGTTTCCCAGAGCCTCCCAGCTGCCCCGGTGGCAGTGGTCTCCCTACAGCTTCCTCTCTATGCACCACCTCCCCCTCTGTCTCACATCCCCCTTCCTCTACCGAGATCCCCTTCCAAACTGTCTCACATCCCCTTGCTGAACCCTACTTGTATTCCAATCATTGTCTCAGAATCTGCTTCCAGAGAACCCAAACAAAGGCATCACCATCGTCGTGGGAGGAAGGGGGTGTCATGTCTTTTTCAGCACTGATACTAACAAAGCATTTTAAAGAGCTTCCTATTAGTAATGATGAATTTTTTTTTGTAATGATGAATTTTAATTCTTCACTTGCTAAAGAGATGCAAAGATTCTTCTGTTTATCCAGAGACAAGAGAGCTATAAAAGGAAGAGGTGGATCTTAGGGTATGGAAGCCCTGTCATATGTGACACCATCTAGCAGAAGCCTGGGGATACTGGGCTCTCTCAAGGAATCTCCACAAGAGCCTGGGACTGCAGGCAGGTCCAGGCTTAAGTGTCAGTAACTGTACCAGAGGCAGTAGTGCTACATAAAATATTATATTGTGATTTTTCCATTTGAAAAAAATTATATCTTTGGTTCAAGAAGTACGTCACTTCAGGGATGCCAAATGTAGTCTGATGGTGTTGACTGAAAAAAAAGAAGCACAACCTATAAGCTGAGAATTATGTTTTACTGGACAGATTTACTGAAGACGTAAGCCTAGGAGATAGGCTGTCAGATGGTTCTGAGGGATTGTTCTGAACAAGTGAGGGAGGCATCAGAATATAAGGGAGTTTTGGCAAAACAAACAAAAAACAGGCAGTCAAACACAACAATTACAGTTAATAAAGGGAAAAAACAGACAACTCAGGTTAATGAATTGAGTGCTTTACTATGTATGAGAAGATAAAGTAGGAAATGGGAACCCACTCCAGTATTCTTGTCTGGAAAACCCCATGGACAGAGGAGGCTGGCAGTCTACATAGTCCACACGATCACAAAGAGTTGGACACGACTGAGTCACCTTAGCAAGCATGTATGCGTAGCAATTGCAGATCATTTAGAAGGCAAATAAATTCAAATTTGTTATCAAAACTAGCTCAGCATTCCAAGAAAATTTTGTTCTCTTAGCAGAGAGAAAGAGAACAGGAGTCCAGTCCTGCACTGGCCCACCCTCAGTAACAAAATTTACTTACCTAATTAAGTTTAATCCAATCCCAGCCCACCATGTATGAAATTATTTTCTCAGCATTCCCTTTCCACAAACCTTCCACAGTTTTCTGTGTGTATATTACTTTATCTCTTACTTTTCTGTTCCATTTAGAAAATCAGCTTTAAGACAAAACCACTCTTTCCCTTTAACAAAATGTATTTCCATCTTTCATACCTTCTCATACTGAAAACAGACATCCTACTTTCCTTGCATACAGACATATTTCCTTGATTATTTCTAGCAGCCTTAAATACATACTACAGTTTTAATCATTAAAAATCTTAATCTCTAGTGAAAATCAACAAGCAGCAAGTTATTGTGCACTGTTTGTCTTACCAGCATTTCCTGGCTGGCAAACAGGCACATTTAATAACCTCTGGGAAAAATACAAATCTTCTAATAAACCCCAAATATCTTTAGCTCACCTCTCATAATAAGACAAGAGTAGGCCTATTTAGCAATTAGTGTTCTAGTGTTTTACCTTATTTGAAATGACCTGGCTATTCAATGAATTCTCTTTATTTCATTTAACAAATGTATCTGATGGTGTTGACTGAAAAAAAAGAAGCACAACCTATAAGCTGAGAATTATGTTTTACTGGACAGATTTACTGAAGACGTAAGCCTAGGAGATAGGCTGTCAGATGGTTCTGAGGGATTGTTCTGAACAAGTGAGGGAGGCATCAGAATATAAGGGAGTTTTGGCAAAACAAACAAAAAACAGGCAGTCAAACACAACAATTACAGTTAATAAAGGGAAAAAACAGACAACTCAGGTTAATGAATTGAGTGCTTTACTATGTATGAGAAGATAAAGTAGGAAATGGGAACCCACTCCAGTATTCTTGTCTGGAAAACCCCATGGACAGAGGAGGCTGGCAGTCTACATAGTCCACACGATCACAAAGAGTTGGACACGACTGAGTCACCTTAGCAAGCATGTATGCGTAGCAATTGCAGATCATTTAGAAGGCAAATAAATTCAAATTTGTTATCAAAACTAGCTCAGCATTCCAAGAAAATTTTGTTCTCTTAGCAGAGAGAAGAGAACAGGAGTCCAGTCCTGCACTGGCCCACCCTCAGTAACAAAATTTACTTACCTAATTAAGTTTAATCCAATCCCAGCCCACCATGTATGAAATTATTTTCTCAGCATTCCCTTTCCACAAACCTTCCACAGTTTTCTGTGTGTATATTACTTTATCTCTTACTTTTCTGTTCCATTTAGAAAATCAGCTTTAAGACAAAACCACTCTTTCTCTTTAACAAAATGTATTTCCATCTTTCATACCTTCTCATACTGAAAACAGACATCCTACTTTCCTTGCATACAGACATATTTCCTTGATTATTTCTAGCAGCCTTAAATACATACTACAGTTTTAATCATTAAAAATCTTAATCTCTAGTGAAAATCAACAAGCAGCAAGTTATTGTGCACTGTTTGTCTTACCAGCATTTCCTGGCTGGCAAACAGGCACATTTAATAACCTCTGGAAACATACAAATCTTCTAATAAACCCCAAATATCTTTAGCTCACCTCTCATAATAAGACAAGAGTAGGCCTATTTAGCAATTAGTGTTCTAGTGTTTTACCTTATTTGAAATGACCTGGCTATTCAATGAATTCTCTTTATTTCATTTAATTTAGCAAAACTCTAAAGTTTCAAGTTACCAGTTATCTGGAGAAACTATTTTAGATAGATATATCCAAAACATAATTATTCCTAAAGAATTCACCTGAAAATTCTTATCTCACTTAACTTTATTGTATCATATGGAAATATCATAGCAGCTGCAATGGTTGATAGCAGGATGACTGAAGCAACATTTGTTTAACTGATACGGCAGGTGACCTTCTTTGTCCACAATAGAAAGATTGCTACTGTTCTGAGGTTTTGTCTTTTTAATTAAAAAATTGTTTTAAAAATAAATAAAATGTTGTTTAAATGTTCGTGTTTTTACAAAAAATATTGATAGAAGACACTATGTTTTAAATAATATTCTTTATTTGCCAGAATTAAAAGCTGCCAATCATTTGCCTGCATCTTTCTTTTATTGGGCAGAGGGTGAGGGGACAGGCTTATGAAATCCTCAACTCTGGGAGGCAGTAATCACAAGCCCAGATGGGTATACCCTTTCTGATACACGGATTTATACAAACTATCCATGCAGTAATGCAATGTAGTGGCTGGTCCCTGGCAGCACAGGACTGACTGCCATGTGTTGGGGTGATGGAGAGGTACAGATTTCTCTCAGAATGCTCTTCTGGGGTCAGCTGGTAAATCCCTGGCCACTTGTGCCCAGTGCCTGTCACTGGGCTCTTTATCTCTCCCTCAGGATTTTTCTGGGATGCTCCTAAGCTTATTGCAAATGCTTTGCTGCCCTTGCCCTTCCCACAGCACTCAGACAGGTAGAGAGAGAGCCTTCTCTTGCCCCCCCGGCTTCAAAATCATCCTAGGCAAAGAAAACAGACATCCTATTCCTGACAGACATATTTCCTTGATTATTTCTAGCAGCCTTAAATACATACTACAGTTTTAATCATTAAAAATCTTAATCTCTAGTGAAAATCAACAAGCAGCAAGTTATTGTGCACTGTTTGTCTTACCAGCATTTCCTGGCTGGCAAACAGGCACATTTAATAACCTCTGGAAACATACAAATCTTCTAATAAACCCCAAATATCTTTAGCTCACCTCTCATAATAAGACAAGAGTAGGCCTATTTAGCAATTAGTGTTCTAGTGTTTTACCTTATTTGAAATGACCTGGCTATTCAATGAATTCTCTTTATTTCATTTAATTTAGCGAAACTCTAAAGTTTCAAGTTACCAGTTATCTGGAGAAACTATTTTAGATAGATATATCCAAAACATAATTATTCCTAAAGAATTCACCTGAAAATTCTTATCTCACTTAACTTTATTGTATCATATGGAAATATCATAGCAGCTGCAATGGTTGATAGCAGGATGACTGAAGCAACATTTGTTTAACTGATACGGCAGGTGACCTTCTTTGTCCACAATAGAAAGATTGCTACTGTTCTGAGGTTTTGTCTTTTTAATTAAAAAATTGTTTTAAAAATAAATAAAATGTTGTTTAAATGTTCGTGTTTTTACAAAAAATATTGATAGAAGACACTATGTTTTAAATAATATTCTTTATTTGCCAGAATTAAAAGCTGCCAATCATTTGCCTGCATCTTTCTTTTATTGGGCAGAGGGTGAGGGGACAGGCTTATGAAATCCTCAACTCTGGGAGGCAGTAATCACAAGCCCAGATGGGTATACCCTTTCTGATACACGGATTTATACAAACTATCCATGCAGTAATGCAATGTAGTGGCTGGTCCCTGGCAGCACAGGACTGACTGCCATGTGTTGGGGTGATGGAGAGGTACAGATTTCTCTCAGAATGCTCTTCTGGGGTCAGCTGGTAAATCCCTGGCCACTTGTGCCCAGTGCCTGTCACTGGGCTCTTTATCTCTCCCTCAGGATTTTTCTGGGATGCTCCTAAGCTTATTGCAAATGCTTTGCTGCCCTTGCCCTTCCCACAGCACTCAGACAGGTAGAGAGGAGAGCCTTCTCTTGCTGTCAGTTAACTCCTCAATCTCCTAATACTCCCGTTAAGGGGTCTTTGCTTTGGAAAAGAGCCTGCCATCACAGCAAAAGCTATTTTTCTTCTTGGGATGTTGTTTTAATTCCTTTGAGGACAGAATTTCTACCTATTGTGAAAAGTTATTGCGAATTATCCTCATCACTCCATTCCTCAAATACATTCCTCAAATACATTCCTTCAATGATAAAGTGCCGTGGTTTACCTGCACACAAATGAAATTCAAGCCCATTCATAATTATAAATGGGTAGAAACCAAAGGGACCCTTAATAAGAAGTCAGGAACTCAACCTTGGGATAGAAGATGATAGTGGCTAAACCAGGAATGTTCCCACAAAAAAGAAAGGCTAGGTAATTTTTTTTTTCAGTGTAAGAAATGCAATTCATAGACTCTGTCACTTGTAAACACAGATGGCAAAATCTTCTCAACAAAAGATTGGCAAGTTGAATTCCATAAGACAGAAAAAGGTCATATATGTTAACAACCCTGAATTTTTTTTTTTATGTTTTTTCCTATACAAATTTTATTTATTATTATATATATATTTTACAGGGTTTTATTTATCATTATATATATTTTTACAGCATTTTCAACCTTGAATTTTTTAACAACCCTGAATTTTTTAAAAAACATGAATTTTTACTTCCTCCTCCTCATTTGATATCATATTTTACGTGTTTTTATTTTGTGTGCTCCATAACCAGTTATTGTGGGTATAGGTGACTACACTACTTTGTCTTTTAACCTTACTACTAGCTTTATAAGTAGTTGATGGACAACATCTACTTGCCTTGACATCTATTTGCCTTTACCATGAGGTTTTTTTTTCTTTCATAATTTTCATATTTCTAGTTGTGGTCATTTGAGGCCAGGTAATTTTTTAAAGAGATTGAGACAAGTACTAAATATGAGGTCAATCATATAAAAAGAGGATGCCTATTCCCTGGGCTCTAAGGGAATGAATTAAGTGGAAGCAGCTTTTAATATTTTATTTTTAAAAATATCTCTTTATTTCTTTATTTGGCTGTGTTGGGTCTTAGTTGCTTCATGCAGGATCTTTTTCACTGTGGTGCACAGACCCTCTTAGTTGTGGCTTACAGGCTTAGTTGCTCTGTGGCATGCAGAAACCCAGTTTCCCTAACAAGAGATCAAACCTGCATCGCAAACCTGCATGGCAAGGGGAGTTTTTAACCACTGGACCCCAGGGTAGTCCTAGGAGCAGCTTTTTAAATGGAATAAGATGGGGGTACCAGGAGAGCATCTTCCTGCCTCTATTTACATATATAAATTCCAGCATGGACAATCAGAGACATTGTTCCTCAAATTCTTGAACCAACTGTCCCTCTTGAAAAGTACTCTTGTGTTCTCTAAAGTAGCAGCTTCATAGTATGTATCAAATCTAGGTGGCAGTGTGATAAAAGAAGCATTAGACAAGGGAGTTAGAAGATCCAACTGGTGTGGCCATTCTTGAACTGAGATTTCAGAGATAAGAGTCTGATAGAGCTGCTCTGAAAGAGTAGCACAGACTGAGCTTAAACAACAAAAAGTTCTCATCTCACAGTTTTGGAGGCTAGAAATCCACAATAAAAGTGTTGGTAGGGCTATTTCCTTCGGAAGGCTGTAAGGGAAGATCCCTCTCCTTGGCTTGCAAACTTCACGTTCACATGGCGTTCTCCCTGTACACGTATCTCTATCCAAACTTCTCCTCCTTACAAGGACACCATTTGTATTGGATTATTACTCACCCCAATTACCTCATTTCAATTTGTATATCGATCCTATCTGTAAATAAGGTGACTTTCTGAGATCCTAGGTGTTAGGACTTCAATACATGAACTTTGAGGAGACACGATTCAACCCATACCACCCGGCATCCTCTCTGGCTTCAGTTTCTCATACTTAGAGGAGACAGTTGGCCTTAATGATCCTTCAGCGTTCTTTCAATCCCAGCTTTCCAAGATTCGCTCAGCCCTTTGAAAGCTGCCAAGTCTGGCCCCCCTTTTCACGGGACTATAAATACAAAAATTTTCCTGACCCAAGTCTGCCAGCCAGTCGTGGAGGGTGGGAAGTGAGGAGGAAAGTGCTACAAGGGTGGGGTTTTTCTTTAACCTTTTGTTATTTGCCGGAGTTCTGTAATCAGACAAACTTTCAGGGCATGGTGAACCGGGGGTCTTGACATCCTGAAGATAAATAAGCAAACTCCAATGACATTTGTTCTTTTCCAAACCCTGAGGTTTTCTGTGCTCCACCTACAGATGACAAAACTGTTCCAGGAGAGCTGCAGTGTTTTGTTCTCCCTGCCAGTTCATTAGCAGCGGAACGGTCCCTGGGCTGTAATCCAGCTAGGCTGACATCAGTTCCCCAGGAAAAGAAGGACAGAGCTGGAGCTGGGTCTGTGCAGCCAACAGGGATCAGGAGGACTCAGCTGTACTGACACGCTGGCAAAAAAAGAAAAAAGGAAAAAAAAAAGATAGAAAAAAGGAAGGACAAAGGAAAGAAAGATGAAAGGAAAGCAAGCAGAGGAGAAGAATGTTGGGCAAGTTTAGAGAATGAAGAGGCTACCAGGTTCCTCAAGGGACTCAGACAGGAAGGCAGGTGGCGGTGGGTGGGGGGAGCTAGGCATGGCGATAACACAAATTAAGGTCTGGACACCACCGTCTTCAGATTTAGAAAAATTGGGGTGTGCTTAACCTATAAATAAAAACCATGGATTTTAGAAACCTAAACTAAGAGCATGTGTGCAAAAAGAAACCTATATAAGGAAGAAGCTGAGCTGGACTGTAGTTATGGGAGGCCCAGTAACAACCCACTTCCTTTCTCTGTGCCTTTTTTATTCATCTCTAAATGTGGGAATGGTAATACAATTGCACTCTCTCCAACGCCCCACAAGGCTTCGTTTCTCATAATTTTTAAGGAACAGTTGGCCCCTTAATCGATCCTATCTAAAAAGGGCGGTTTTCTTTCAAAATTCACGATTCAACCCATACCACCCGGCATCCTCTCTGGCTTCAGTTTCTCATACTTAGAGGAGACAGTTGGCCTTAATGATCCTTCAGCGTTCTTTCAATCCCAGCTTTCCAAGATTCGCTCAGCCCTTTGAAAGCTGCCAAGTCTGGCCCCCCTTTTCACGGGACTATAAATACAAAAATTTTCCTGACCCAAGTCTGCCAGCCAGTCGTGGAGGGTGGGAAGTGAGGAGGAAAGTGCTACAAGGGTGGGGTTTTTCTTTAACCTTTTGTTATTTGCCGGAGTTCTGTAATCAGACAAACTTTCAGGGCATGGTGAACCGGGGGTCTTGACATCCTGAAGATAAATAAGCAAACTCCAATGACATTTGTTCTTTTCCAAACCCTGAGGTTTTCTGTGCTCCACCTACAGATGACAAAACTGTTCCAGGAGAGCTGCAGTGTTTTGTTCTCCCTGCCAGTTCATTAGCAGTGGAACGGTCCCTGGGCTGTAATCCAGCTAGGCTGACATCAGTTCCCCAGGAAAAGAAGGACAGAGCTGGAGCTGGGTCTGTGCAGCCAACAGGGATCAGGAGGACTCAGCTGTACTGACACGCTGGCAAAAAAAGAAAAAAGGAAAAAAAAAAGATAGAAAAAAGGAAGGACAAAGGAAAGAAAGATGAAAGGAAAGCAAGCAGAGGAGAAGAATGTTGGGCAAGTTTAGAGAATGAAGAGGCTACCAGGTTCCTCAAGGGACTCAGACAGGAAGGCAGGTGGCGGTGGGTGGGGGGAGCTAGGCATGGCGATAACACAAATTAAGGTCTGGACACCACCGTCTTCAGATTTAGAAAAATTGGGGTGTGCTTAACCTATAAATAAAAACCATGGATTTTAGAAACCTAAACTAAGAGCATGTGTGCAAAAAGAAACCTATATAAGGAAGAAGCTGAGCTGGACTGTAGTTATGGGAGGCCCAGTAACAACCCACTTCCTTTCTCTGTGCCTTTTTTATTCATCTCTAAATGTGGGAATGGTAATACAATTGCACTCTTCTCAACTTAAAAATACTTTTCTTTTGAACCACCTGACAAGTCTTTCTGCCCCTGCACAGCACTTATCCATTAAGAGATCTTCCAGAGCCTCTTTATCAATCTAACAGTTCTTTCTGGAAGCTTCCAGCTCTCCAGATGCTGAACACAGTCTGTGGCTCAGTCACCAACCCCTCACTATTTTCCTTGTCTTAATAAAGTACCAAATTTTTATGTTTAAGCTATGTTTTATTAGGAGCTTCCTGAGCTTTCTTTCTGTAGAATTTCTCCATTCCCACTCTTGGGCTTCCTTCCCAGCTTTTATGATATCAGAGAGTGAACTTGTATGCTACTTTACGATGTTTGAAAAGCCGGGATATTACATGAGTGTGTCCACATATCACTTCTGTTTCTGCCATGTGTAGCAGGGCAGGGAAGGAGCAAAAATCATCCTTGAGGCCCCACTCCCAGCTTAATAGACAGGTTCCTGGCTACACAGTGGCTGAATAAAACCAGGACACCAATGAGCTCATCATAAAAAAATCTGGCATTAGAGGGTGAATTATGACACATTTCAACAACTTAACATAGCACAACTCCATTTTCCAAGTCAGTTACCCTAGATGTATGTATCTCAGAATTCTACATTCAGCTATCTCTTCCCATCTATACACTCAGACAGTGAGTCTTAAATCCTCCCAATTAAATTGAACTCTTGGATACTAAACTTGACTTTGCTTCCTTGGAAATTATATCTAATTTAGTTATTCATCCATTCGTTCAACAGCAAGTGTTGGATGTCTCCCATCCATCAGCATGATGCTCAGTCATGGGGACACATAGGATAATAGGAAAGGGTTCCTACCCTGGAGGAGGTCCTGGTCTTCCTGGAGGAGGCCCTGGAGATCAGGTCTCCTCTACCCATGCGAGCTCTGGCTCTGGGTTTTGACTTTGACTTTTTGAACTTAAAGTACCCATGCTTCCGTTACAAGGAAGAACTTGGTTTCCTTGCTACTAATATCTGCCAACTCCCTGAACTCAACCAGATGTGCGGTCCCAACTACAGGTTTTTATTGTCTCTGAAGCCCATCACGTTAGCCCTCTGCCTGAAGTTTCCACTTGGATTCAGGAGTTTTCTCCACATACCAAAAGTTAGATCCAGAGCCTTTGGACCTATCTGGCCTCTAAGATGCTACTTCTGTGGGATCTCGGTCCCATTTGTTTTCTCAGCCTGAACACCCTTGGACTATGACAGAGTCCCACAGTCCCAGGATACCTGAGAACTCATCTGTAACAAATGAAAGTGGGAGTCAAAGAAGAAGGTTCGAGCTGTTTCCCTTCGGAACCAGTCCAATTGGGGTGAGTAGTCAGTGTGGTATCTGGTGGCAGCAGCCTTGCCAGGCCCCTGGGAGCCCAGGTCTGTCCCACACGAGCTCTTCAGCCATTGTTGCTGCATTGCCTCCGGCAGGGACAGTTGAGGAGATGGTTTCTGTGTGTGATATACAGAGGAAAGCAGGTGGATGTTGGGCACCGCCTAAGAGGCCGTCAGACCTAGAGGGTGTTCTTGGCAAAAAGTGCTGTGTATGCAGCAGTGCAGGGCATGGGAAAAGTCCTCACGGCCCCACTGAATCCAACCAGGAAGAAAATTGGAGTGTGCTTAACCTATAAATAATAAGAACCTATTGTATAGCACGAGGAACTCTTCTCAATACTCTGTAATGACTTAGATGGGAAAAGAATCTAAAAAACAGTGGATATATGTATATGTATACCTGATTCACTTTGCTGTATACCTAAAACTAACACAACATCGTACATCAACTATATAAAAAAAAAATTCTTTTTAAGAAAAATTTCAAAAAGGGGGCACTGTTCTAAAGAAAACTAAAAAGACATGATAGTTAAATGCAATGTATGATCCTTAATTGGATCCTGAACTGAAAATATATATATAGCCATAAAAGATATTATCAAGACATTTGTGGGGGACTTCCTCGGTGGTATAGTGGTTAAGATTCCAGTCTTCCAATGCAGAGGTTGTGGGTTCAATCCCTTGTTTGGCAACTAAGATCCTACATGCCACACAATGTTTCCAAAAGGAAAAAAAAAAAAGACAACTGTGTGTGTGTACATGTATAGGAAGGGAAAGAAAAAGAAACAGATGTGGCAAAGTACTAACAATTAAGAAATATAAGTGAAATACACATGGCTATTCACTGTACTGTTGTCTCAACTTTGCGATTGGGTTGAGGAGAGCCAGTGAGAGAGAGAAGGTGGCATGAACAGACCAGCAGCAGCCAGGGCAGGCATGGCAGCTGAGCCAGCTTTGAAGCAAGATCTAGTCCCAGTGAAAAGGCAGAGACCAGGCAAAAGACTAGGCAGGCAGACAAACCCTAATCACATGGAACCTACAGCTTAGTGCACACCTGGGTCAATCCCACCATCTGGGGGCCAGATGTGGATGAAGCAGGCAAATTCCAGGTCCACTAATAACAGAGAACTCCCAATAATGCCACGTGTAGCCTTTGGAGTCTCAGGACTGGAAAATGTTGAATGATCAAGTGCTTGGCTATTGTTCCAGGAGCCAGACAGGATTGAAGCCAGCAGGAACTGCCATGTCTGTGTGCGGCTGGCTGAGGAATCCGAAAGTCCAAGGCAGGGGTAAGGGTTTCTTAGGAGGCAGGGGTCTAACTGGGTTGTATCTGCTCTTAACTGGTTAAGTTTTGCATTGCCAGATTAAGTTACTGATTAAGCCCACAGATGTCCCCCTTGTTCCCCCCCGACACACACACATCTTTTTGGTCTTCTATTCTCTATTTATAATTCTTTCTGGCTGTCACTGTTCCTTTCCTGGTTTTATGCCATTATGTTGTGCAGAAAACATTAGGAGACCTCTCTACAGTGTCTTAAAATGCCTGAGTGCAGAGATGAACAACAACAAAAAAATCAATCAAAGCTGGTTTTGGACTCAATACTACAATGCGTCATTTCCAAAGGTCAGGGAGCTGAGTGCTAAAGTGACCAAATTTCCAAGCCCTCTGAATTTGTCATCTTTTGGCATTTCCATAAGTTTTCTGGCCCCTAGAGGAATCGCTGATTTCTCTTTCCTGACTCTCTTGTAATCTCAGCTGTCTTGAGCAGAGTGCCCGCCAATTCTGGACAGGACCAGCCAGTCAGTCTTCTTTTTGGGGCTCCTGAGTCTTCTTCCCCTTTACGGTGTACATGTATAGGAAGGGAAAGAAAAAGAAACAGATGTGGCAAAGTACTAACAATTAAGAAATATAAGTGAAATACACATGGCTATTCACTGTACTGTTGTCTCAACTTTGCGATTGGGTTGAGGAGAGCCAGTGAGAGAGAGAAGGTGGCATGAACAGACCAGCAGCAGCCAGGGCAGGCATGGCAGCTGAGCCAGCTTTGAAGCAAGATCTAGTCCCAGTGAAAAGGCAGAGACCAGGCAAAAGACTAGGCAGGCAGACAAACCCTAATCACATGGAACCTACAGCTTAGTGCACACCTGGGTCAATCCCACCATCTGGGGGCCAGATGTGGATGAAGCAGGCAAATTCCAGGTCCACTAATAACAGAGAACTCCCAATAATGCCACGTGTAGCCTTTGGAGTCTCAGGACTGGAAAATGTTGAATGATCAAGTGCTTGGCTATTGTTCCAGGAGCCAGACAGGATTGAAGCCAGCAGGAACTGCCATGTCTGTGTGCGGCTGGCTGAGGAATCCGAAAGTCCAAGGCAGGGGTAAGGGTTTCTTAGGAGGCAGGGGTCTAACTGGGTTGTATCTGCTCTTAACTGGTTAAGTTTTGCATTGCCAGATTAAGTTACTGATTAAGCCCACAGATGTCCCCCTTGTTCCCCCCCGACACACACACATCTTTTTGGTCTTCTATTCTCTATTTATAATTCTTTCTGGCTGTCACTGTTCCTTTCCTGGTTTTATGCCATTATGTTGTGCAGAAAACATTAGGAGACCTCTCTACAGTGTCTTAAAATGCCTGAGTGCAGAGATGAACAACAACAAAAAAATCAATCAAAGCTGGTTTTGGACTCAATACTACAATGCGTCATTTCCAAAGGTCAGGGAGCTGAGTGCTAAAGTGACCAAATTTCCAAGCCCTCTGAATTTGTCATCTTTTGGCATTTCCATAAGTTTTCTGGCCCCTAGAGGAATCGCTGATTTCTCTTTCCTGACTCTCTTGTAATCTCAGCTGTCTTGAGCAGAGTGCCCGCCAATTCTGGACAGGACCAGCCAGTCAGTCTTCTTTTTGGGGCTCCTGAGTCTTCTTCCCCTTTACGTGGAAATGTACAGTTTGGAAGGTCAGCCAGGGGTTGGTGTGATGGATCCATCCAAGGGCTCTACTCAGTTTCCACCATGCAGCTCAGAAACAAAGCAGCCATGACAAGCATTGCCAAGACCATGTGCTGGGAGCCAGGAGTAGATGAATTCCCAGTGTGAGTAAGGAAAACAGCAACCGAGTTTGCTGCGACTGTGATTAACATCCAGGATTCAGCTAGGAGAATGCTCCTCCTGAGAAACCATAACATTTGCAGAAGTGGATTCTTTGGGTCTCAATCTCTTTCTCTCTCATGCTCTCTCTTTTCCCTTTCTTTGGCAGCAAGTCCCTATGTTCAAATATACATTTTAGACAAGAACCAATACATAAAAGAGATCAAAACTCAGCCTGTTTGATTTTTTGTGGGAACTGCAGACCCATACAGCCCCTCCCTAGTCAACCCCAGAGGTAATTTCAGAGTATTGTTCACCTCCATGGACTCTGGGGTTTGAAAGCCATTGTTTGGGGTCTATGTTGCCCCTCCCCACCCCACACACAGAGAGAATATGGCATCTTCTCTGATCATAAGTCATCAAATATTCCTCAAAAAACACCTCCACACTCCTCCAGGCAAACTTGTTCAACAGACACCAAGAACTTTATGGGGTGAGAGTTGTTGTCTGAGGTGGCCAAAAAGTTCATTTGGACTTTTTCATAACATCTACAGAAAACCCAAACTTGCTGGCCAATTCAGTATTTCTCACTTAAATGTTGAAAAGTGTCCTTTGATGGAAAAGGAGTCTAATGATAACTTGTGATATCTTCAAAACAGAGCATTGGCCTGAACTTAATGCATTTCATCCTCCTAGGAAAACACAGGTGTGATGACATGGTCTCATTTCCTTGGAAAACAGCTTAATATGGTTTTGGACTCAATACTACAATGCGTCATTTCCAAAGGTCAGGGAGCTGAGTGCTAAAGTGACCAAATTTCCAAGCCCTCTGAATTTGTCATCTTTTGGCATTTCCATAAGTTTTCTGGCCCCTAGAGGAATCGCTGATTTCTCTTTCCTGACTCTCTTGTAATCTCAGCTGTCTTGAGCAGAGTGCCCGCCAATTCTGGACAGGACCAGCCAGTCAGTCTTCTTTTTGGGGCTCCTGAGTCTTCTTCCCCTTTACGTGGAAATGTACAGTTTGGAAGGTCAGCCAGGGGTTGGTGTGATGGATCCATCCAAGGGCTCTACTCAGTTTCCACCATGCAGCTCAGAAACAAAGCAGCCATGACAAGCATTGCCAAGACCATGTGCTGGGAGCCAGGAGTAGATGAATTCCCAGTGTGAGTAAGGAAAACAGCAACCGAGTTTGCTGCGACTGTGATTAACATCCAGGATTCAGCTAGGAGAATGCTCCTCCTGAGAAACCATAACATTTGCAGAAGTGGATTCTTTGGGTCTCAATCTCTTTCTCTCTCATGCTCTCTCTTTTCCCTTTCTTTGGCAGCAAGTCCCTATGTTCAAATATACATTTTAGACAAGAACCAATACATAAAAGAGATCAAAACTCAGCCTGTTTGATTTTTTGTGGGAACTGCAGACCCATACAGCCCCTCCCTAGTCAACCCCAGAGGTAATTTCAGAGTATTGTTCACCTCCATGGACTCTGGGGTTTGAAAGCCATTGTTTGGGGTCTATGTTGCCCCTCCCCACCCCACACACAGAGAGAATATGGCATCTTCTCTGATCATAAGTCATCAAATATTCCTCAAAAAACACCTCCACACTCCTCCAGGCAAACTTGTTCAACAGACACCAAGAACTTTATGGGGTGAGAGTTGTTGTCTGAGGTGGCCAAAAAGTTCATTTGGACTTTTTCATAACATCTACAGAAAAACCCAAACTTGCTGGCCAATTCAGTATTTCTCACTTAAATGTTGAAAAGTGTCCTTTGATGGAAAAGGAGTCTAATGATAACTTGTGATATCTTCAAAACAGAGCATTGGCCTGAACTTAATGCATTTCATCCTCCTAGGAAAACACAGGTGTGATGACATGGTCTCATTTCCTTGAGGTCAAGAAGGCAGCATTAATGCATGGTTCACTCACCTCCCTCATGAGATGAGAGAAGCTAAGGTGTGGATTCTATTGCATTGGTTTTGTGTTAACTCACCAGCTTGCTTCATTTTTTGATTATTACACACTGTATCAGCGGCTTACTTTTCCTGCCATTGACCGCTAGTTACATTTTCATCTATAACCTCAGACGTCAACGGATAGAAAACTGTGGGAAAGTTCGTCTCTGAAGCAATGGAAAGTTCCCAAATGTGAGAAAACAGCAACCTATGGTGGGAAAGGCCACTAAACAGTTTTATTACCTCAACTATCACAATAGCAAAAACTCTTGGGGTGAGAAAATTAGTATTTTACAAGATTACCAGTCATCCCAAAAGAACAATGTGATTTTAGTCATTCATTTCAAATTTGGCTCATTCCTTGGTTACCTACTTATTTTTCCTTTTATTTTTTTTAATAGCAATTAGACTGTATTTCCCTAGGCCACTCTGGCCAGATGGCTGTGCTCTCTGAAAAAACAAATAGTGATGATCCAGGTGTCTCCTGTTCTTAACCTCACTTCTAGTTCCCACCAGGGTCCCTTCTGACAATCCCCAGAGGGCATCTCACCTAGATTCACCAAAAAGCTCAGAGCAACTGTCAGCTGATAGCACTGTCTTCCTCTGCCCTGTCCATCTCCAGTGATATCGACTGCCCAGTCCATACTCCCCAGGCAGCTGTGTGAAGGTGCCTTAAGCCTGCCTCCTATGTCCTTAGCCAACAACCCCTCCAAGCACATTACTACAGTCACTGCCCACAAGACACAGGGCCTTCAGTGTACCAACGAGGAGAGGATGCTTCTAGATGTCATGAAGTCTGAGGACAAAAATGGGGGGAAATCCTCTCCCTTTTGTGTAATGTATCTGTATGAATGGATTACTAAGACAGTACTACCTTTCATCCAGGGTCTTAGAGCTTTTGATGAGAATAATCATCTTAGTCCATTCAGGCTGCTATAAAAGAATTACCATGGGCTAGGTGGCTTATGTGTGCTAAGTCGCTTCAGTTGTGTCTGACTCTTTGAAACCCTGTGGATGGGATTCCATGGGATTCTCCAGGCATGAATACTGAAGTGGGTTGCCATGCCCTCTTCCAGGGGATCTTCCTAACCCAGGGATCAAACCTATGACTCTTAACATCTCCTGCTTTGGTAGGCTGGTCCTTTACCACTAGTGCCACCTGGGAGGCTTATAAACAACAGAAATTTATTTGTCACAATTCTGGCTGGCTTTGAGTCCAAAATCAGAATGCCATCTTCTGCATGGCAGATGTCTGACTTGCTGTGTTCTCACATGGCACAGGCAGCTAGGGAACTCTGTGGGATTTCTTTTATAAGGGCACTAATCCCATTCATGAGGGTTCCATGCTCATGACCTAATCACCTCCTCCTCCTTAGGGTTTCAATAAATGAATTTCAGGAGGACATAAACCTTCAAACCATGGAAATCGTGCTTTCAGATTTTACCCACAGGCCTTTCTTCTTCTGGGACTCAGTCCTGAGTACGTGGAGACAAGACCAAGGTTTTAGAGAGTCCTATGTTTTTGAAACTATGTCTCCCACCAAAAGCCTTAACAAGCTTTTCTGTTTAAGTCTCTCTCTCCTTAAATTAGTTCTCTCTCTCTCTTAGAAATCAGTTTCTGGCAGCTCAGTTCACCAAACAGGTCCAGACACATCTGAATCCCAGCAGGGGAAGGCTTAGGCTTAAGCTAAGGCCATTGCTATATAACTTTCAAGTTTAAATTTACTGCAGGCTCTTTAGCTAATAAGTATGCTTAAAAAAAAAAAAAAATTAACAGCCTCAGTCATTCATTTCCAAGTTAGTCATTTCCTTTCCTTTTGCCTTTCCTCATGAGCTGTTGGACGTCAAAAGGCAGATTGGAGAGGTCTTTGCTGATTGTTTGACTCATGCATGTTAACTATGTGGCTCTGAAGCGTATCACTCCTGTTTCTCCAGGTCATCCTGTGGGCTGAAAGAAAATTTACCTAGATGAATCTTTACTAGGAGGTGGAGCCATTAGAACCCTCATATTGCTGGTGGGAACGGAAAACAATGCAGCCACTTTGGAAATTAGTCTGGTGTTTCCTCAAAGAAATTGAACAGGGAGTTACCGTATGATCCAACAATTCCACTCTTAGGTGTATACCTATCAGGATTGAAAGCATATGTCCATAAAACAGCTGTATCACTAGTGCTCACAGCAGCATGATTCATCATAATCCCAAAGTGGAAACAACAGCACTATCCATCAACTGATGAATGGATAAGAAAATGTGGTATATGCATGCAATGGAATATTATTCAGGCACATGAAGGAATGAAGTACTGACATATGCTACAATTAGGATGACTTATTTTTTATTGTATAATTCTATGTGTTTCACTAAATGAATGAGTGTTTATTTTCATTTTCTTTTAGCTGCTTTCATCAGCTAGAACAGGAAAAGGGAGAGGGACTTTTTTTTTTAATTGAGATACAATTCGTATAACATAAGAGGCTCGCAGGGATTTTAGTTGCCAACCAGGGATCAAACCATGGCCCCTGAGGTGGAACCACAGAGTCCTAACCACTGGACTGTAGCGGAATTCCCACCTCTCTCCTTTTAAAGTACACAATTCAGTGGTTTTTAGTATATTCACTGATATCTGCAACCATAACCACTACCTATTTCCAGGACATTCTTATCACCCCGAAAAGAAACCTCATGCCAAATAGCAGTCACTCCACATTTCCCTATCCTTCATCCCTGGCAACTTCAAATCTACCTTCTGCCTTTATGGATTTGCTTGTTCTGGAGATTTCATAAATAAAATCACATAACACGTGGCCTTTTGTGCTTTCTTCTACTCAATGTAATGTATTCCTGCCTTCACAAGGAGATACAGGTAATCTAATTCAGCTCTTGGGGTGCACAGGGAAGCCACACACGCTCAGAAGGGACAGGCCAGGGAAATCTTTCTGAGCGCTTGCTTCCTACTAGAGGCCTGAAGTCGAGCCTGAGTCAGGGATGCAGAGAACAGAATGAGGAAAAAGAAGAAAGAGCAGACACAAGGACCCTGGGGTGGGAAGAGAACATAGCATATTCTGGGAACTAAAACAGTTCAGGTCCAACCTAAACATTTGGTCTGTGCTGAGTCCAGACTAATCTATTCAGGAATTCAGCACTTTGCCAGGGTTCCAGCTTATTCATACTTTCCTCTGTTTGTCAGTTGATTAGAGTGTTTTCAGCTGCAAGTAACAGAGATTGACCCCCACAAGTTTAAAGATGAAGAACATTGACTATCTCACATGACAGGGTCGGTAGACTTCAGGATTGGTGGATTCCGTGGCTTGACAATGTCAGTAGAGACTCAGCTTCTTCCTATCTCTCTGCTGATAACCTGTTCAGCTTCTCGCTATGGCAAGTTCCCCTTGGGGCCATACAACCTAGGATAACATGTTCCCACTGTTCCATTTCAATAGGACAGATACTTCCCTTCTTTTTTCTGAAAGCCCCAGTAAGCTTTCCCTTGGCATCTCATTGGCACAAATTTCTGGAAAGAGTCCAGGTGAGGGAGCAGTGACTATGAGTGGCTTGGATAAATTTAATAGCAATGGACTGAGTGTTGGGGAGTCGACCTCAGTGTGACCACACTGGGGAGCCTAAACATAGTTGGGTGCCTTAGACAGGCACTGTGTTCACTAGCAGCTGCCTTGGGGTCCATTTCCCACCCTTGTATCCAGAAATATGTCCAAGCCCAACTTCAAAGTAGGATGAGTAATGTGGTTTGTATGCCACAGGTTTTGTGAGAACTGGCTATCATACTAACAAACTTCCTAAAAATTATCTGTAAACCTCTTTCTCCTTCCTCAGATTTCCACTTCTCACCACAACCACCATGTCTCTTTCTCTCTGCCCCATACCTCCTCAGGCTTCTTAACAGCCAAACTGGTCATTTCCTCTTTTCCCACTCCTTTCCTTTAAGTCACTTAGGTTGCATTTCCCACTCAACAGAAACTGTTGCTGCCCCATACAAAGAAAGAAAATTTCAGGTCACTCTAGTGTTCTCCGTGTTCCTGAGGGCCTCAATGAACTCTGCCAAAAATTCAACAGAACATCTGCATGCTCCTATTGGTGTTTCTATACCCAAAGGCCTGGATCCTGATCATGTCAAACTCCTCTAACTCAATAAACTTATTATTGCCAATCAGTATTAAAAGTTATGGATCATTCGGGCTTCCCCTGGTGGTCCAGTGGGTAAGGACACCGCCTTGCAGTGCAAGGGGCGCCGGTTCGAGCCCTGGACTGGGAAGATCCCACGTGCCACGGAGCGGCTGGACTGATGTGTCCAATTACCGAGACGGAGCTCTGGAGTGCATGCGCCCAGAGCCGGTGCTCTGCGACAACAGAGGCAACCGCGATGGGAGGCCCACAGGAGCCAAAGAACAAAGACGGATGAAAATGGAGAAATGAAAGACCAGTAGAAGTGGCCCGCCCGCCCCCCTCCCTCTCCAACCCGACCCTCACCCAAAATAAAAAAAAAAATTAAAAAATAAATAAATCTTTAAAAAAAAAGTTATGGATCATTCTATTTGGGAAAAAAAATAACTTCAATATGGTTAACATATCATAGCTATGTTCAGAGACGAACAAAAAATGGGGAAGTATTTGTAAAATACATGACTATTCCCTGAATGTACATAATTACTTTTACAAATCACTAAGAATAAGATGAACATCTCAAGGTAAAAGAGATGAACGGTTAGTTTACAAAAGAGAAAGAAATAATGGTTATTTTAACTTTCGTCCACTGGATTGGCAAAACATTTAAAAATGACTAACACCTGGTGTTGGCAAGCATATGGAGCAGTAAGTGCTGTGGATGAGATGTCAACTGGAACAGCTTCTCTGAAAGTAAGTCAATCTGCATTTGTACCAATGTTTAAAATATATTTATTTTTGATCAAGAAATGAACACGTCTAGGAATTTATTCGAAGGAACTATTCAGGCCAGGGCACAAAACTATAGGTATAGGATATTCACCGTAACTCTTTATAATGGTAAAATTGAAGAACTTTACTGTTTAGCTATAGAGGGTTAATTTAATGAATTATGGTAAATTTGTGTTTTTAAAGATTTACTTACCTACAATTGCATTACCTGAATTACTTACCTAAAGACTCTACCTCAGTGACTGGTACATATATGAATATTTATTGAACAAAAAACCAAATATAGTAGATATACTATAGCCATTACAAATGATGAGGCAATATTTATTGAAATGGAAAAGGGAAAGCACATCACTCAACTGCATGGATAGAATAGTCTCACGTCTGTATTTAAAAAAACCTATGTGTTGTGTGTGTGTATTCACAGAAAAAAGTTTAGAAGGCTGTAAACCAAAATATAAGTTGTGTTTCTTCCTAAATGGTAAGATTATAAGTGTGTGGGTTTTTTTTTTTTTTTTTTTTTGCATTCTCCTTTTTACCCGGATTTTTTGGTAATTATAAGCACATGTTACTTTTATGTAAGAAAAAGGAAATAAATATATTTATTTAGAACAACAACCAGTATCTATGAATATATGTGTTATTGAAACACATACACATGAAAGTAAGCATAAAGTACTTTGTAGTTTAACATATCTTGCTGGGAAAACCTGAAGAAAAGACAGTCTTTGTGGAAGTTTGTCACCAAGAAAATTCAACAAATTGGCAAGAATTTCTCAAAGAATGTACACAAAGTCAAGTCACAGGGAGTTCTTCAGAAACATGATGCATGACGAGGAACTACATAGGCAAGGAGGCAGATGGTACTGCCTTAGGTCTGGTCAAGGGGCATTTCCTGGGCCACAGGTTCTAGGGGGCTGAGCAGTGATCCTCCTCTGGCCACCACCCTCCCCACAGGGCCAGAAATCCAAGGAACCAAGTTCACTCACTTCTAGATCATGCTCCAAGTATCTGGGAACTAGAATAGACCCTTGCACCTGTGTCCTACACAGATCTCTTCCCAAAATGTGATCTCCAGAAGGTCACTGAGCTGGTGGTGTGCACTTTCCAAGTAGCAGCCAAGCAGTGTTATGAAAGGGTTGACCAGGTTGTCCCACTGAGGGGGGGTGGTGGGGTGTGCACTTTCCAAGTAGCAGCCAAGCAGTGTTAAGGTAAAATTGAAGAACTTTACTGTTTAGCTATAGAGGGTTAATTTAATGAATTATGGTAAATTTGTGTTTTTAAAGATTTACTTACCTACAATTGCATTACCTGAATTACTTACCTAAAGACTCTACCTCAGTGACTGGTACATATATGAATATTTATTGAACAAAAAACCAAATATAGTAGATATACTATAGCCATTACAAATGATGAGGCAATATTTATTGAAATGGAAAAGGGAAAGCACATCACTCAACTGCATGGATAGAATAGTCTCACGTCTGTATTTAAAAAAACCTATGTGTTGTGTGTGTGTATTCACAGAAAAAAGTTTAGAAGGCTGTAAACCAAAATATAAGTTGTGTTTCTTCCTAAATGGTAAGATTATAAGTGTGGGGGTTTTTTTTTTTTTTTTTGCATTCTCCTTTTTACCCGGATTTTTTGGTAATTATAAGCACATGTTACTTTTATGTAAGAAAAAGGAAATAAATATATTTATTTAGAACAACAACCAGTATCTATGAATATATGTGTTATTGAAACACATACACATGAAAGTAAGCATAAAGTACTTTGTAGTTTAACATATCTTGCTGGGAAAACCTGAAGAAAAGACAGTCTTTGTGGAAGTTTGTCACCAAGAAAATTCAACAAATTGGCAAGAATTTCTCAAAGAATGTACACAAAGTCAAGTCACAGGGAGTTCTTCAGAAACATGATGCATGACGAGGAACTACATAGGCAAGGAGGCAGATGGTACTGCCTTAGGTCTGGTCAAGGGGCATTTCCTGGGCCACAGGTTCTAGGGGGCTGAGCAGTGATCCTCCTCTGGCCACCACCCTCCCCACAGGGCCAGAAATCCAAGGAACCAAGTTCACTCACTTCTAGATCATGCTCCAAGTATCTGGGAACTAGAATAGACCCTTGCACCTGTGTCCTACACAGATCTCTTCCCAAAATGTGATCTCCAGAAGGTCACTGAGCTGGTGGTGTGCACTTTCCAAGTAGCAGCCAAGCAGTGTTATGAAAGGGTTGACCAGGTTGTCCACACATGTATGTGCAGGAATTCCAGGAATGGGGCCTGGGTTGGGCAAGTGGTGCAAAGGAAATGGGGAGTAGATCAGCAGCTGGTTCTCCACATTCCAGTGTAGAACTCTGAGAATTCTGATAATGCCAAACTCGAAGCCAGCCTTCCAGATCATTATGCAGGTATACTTATAAAGGAAGGAGGTATGCTATGTACAGTATGCTGGCTTGATTTCTTTTTTTTTTCTTTTTTTTAAGATTTATTTATTTATTTATTTTGGGAGGAGATCAGGTTGGGGAGAGAGGGGAGCGGGCAGGCCACTTCTATTGGTTTTCCATTTCTCTATTTTTCATCCGTCTTTGTTCTTTGGCTCCTGTGGGCCTCCCATCGCGGTGGCGTCTGCTGGGCGCATGTGCTCCAGAGCTCCGGCTCGGTGATTGGACACATCGGTCCAGCTGCTCCGCGGCACGTGGGATCTTCCCAGGCCAGGGATCGAACTGATGCCCCTTGCACTGCAAGGCGGTGTCCTTATCCACTGGACCACCAGGGGAAGCCCGTTGGCTTGATTTCTGATCTTTTATATTTAGATATATTGTATGTAGACCTTCATGTGTACTCTTGTCCTGGGTTCCACAAATGTTAGGGATGGGCCTGGAGGCAGAGAACAAAATCAGGTAGACCAGTCTGTTCTCTGAGGAGCCCCATGTCATCTGAGTGGGTCTCCAGAAAAGCAGAGATGGTATTCTCTAGCTTCAAGGAAAACTTACATCGAGGTCTGTCTTGGATGACATCCATGGCTTCCCAGTACACCCACTGGTGCCATCTGGACTCTAGTGAATATGTAAAGCAGAGAACCAATGATGAAAGGCCTAGAATGTACCCAGTCCATCAAAGGACATAATGCTTATTAAAGAACAACTGATAGGCCAAGTACTTTCTCAGAATGGGCAATAGGATCCCCAAGCATGTGGGCTTCAAGTTGTGGAGATATCTGAGACTTATTTGGAGGGAAAAAAAAAAAAAACTGGCTTCTCTTGCAGCTTTTTAGAAAATCACTGCTTCCTGGGAATATCAACTTGGGATTATGTATGAGTTTGAGGCAGAGTCAAAAATAATAATAAAGGACAATTATCCTTAGGAGATATACAAATAGTTATTTAGCGATGAAGATATCTCCAACTCACTCTGAAATGGTTCAGCAATAATAATAATAATAACAATAATCAAAATTTTATATATATATATAAAGAGAATGCAACTGTGGCAAAAATGTCAATTGATGAATCTAGGTGGATGGCATACAAGAGTTCATCTTATTAGTCTTGTAACTTTTATGAAGGTTTAAATTTTACAAAAGAAAATGTTTAAAAAGAAGTGGTGCAGAGCACTTTGTAGTATACTACTTTTGGGAGAAATATGCACATGACCTCTGGAAAAAAACAGAGGAAGCCAATACCAGCGACCACCTCAGAATTTTTTTGAACTTGTGCACGCATGCTCTATTCAAACTGAGAGAAAAAGAGAGACAAAGACAAAGACAGAAAAATTGTGTGAAAAGTAGCCACCGTTACTAACCAACAAACACAACTTCACTTCCATTGCACAGATTACTAGAGACACTACTACTTTTCCTAATCCATTTTTTGGCATGCCCACATGCACTGATCAAAATCACTGTGTCATTCTCAAAAAGGGAAGCGCAGAACAAAAAATGCTGCTGTCTAAAAAAAGGACAGTTAATATTTTCCTGTTTCCTTGTAGTCTTTTCCCCCCCAACACACACTTTTTGAACGTAGTTGAGATCACACTTACATAATTTTATGATCTACCTTTCTCTAATTTCAATATTATGCCAAATATTTTTTCACATTCTTGGATGACATCCATGGCTTCCCAGTACACCCACTGGTGCCATCTGGACTCTAGTGAATATGTAAAGCAGAGAACCAATGATGAAAGGCCTAGAATGTACCCAGTCCATCAAAGGACATAATGCTTATTAAAGAACAACTGATAGGCCAAGTACTTTCTCAGAATGGGCAATAGGATCCCCAAGCATGTGGGCTTCAAGTTGTGGAGATATCTGAGACTTATTTGGAGGGAAAAAAAAACTGGCTTCTCTTGCAGCTTTTTAGAAAATCACTGCTTCCTGGGAATATCAACTTGGGATTATGTATGAGTTTGAGGCAGAGTCAAAAATAATAATAAAGGACAATTATCCTTAGGAGATATACAAATAGTTATTTAGCGATGAAGATATCTCCAACTCACTCTGAAATGGTTCAGCAATAATAATAATAATAACAATAATCAAAATTTTATATATATATATAAAGAGAATGCAACTGTGGCAAAAATGTCAATTGATGAATCTAGGTGGATGGCATACAAGAGTTCATCTTATTAGTCTTGTAACTTTTATGAAGGTTTAAATTTTACAAAAGAAAATGTTTAAAAAGAAGTGGTGCAGAGCACTTTGTAGTATACTACTTTTGGGAGAAATATGCACATGACCTCTGGAAAAAAACAGAGGAAGCCAATACCAGCGACCACCTCAGAATTTTTTTGAACTTGTGCACGCATGCTCTATTCAAACTGAGAGAAAAAGAGAGACAAAGACAAAGACAGAAAAATTGTGTGAAAAGTAGCCACCGTTACTAACCAACAAACACAACTTCACTTCCATTGCACAGATTACTAGAGACACTACTACTTTTCCTAATCCATTTTTTGGCATGCCCACATGCACTGATCAAAATCACTGTGTCATTCTCAAAAAGGGAAGCGCAGAACAAAAAATGCTGCTGTCTAAAAAAAGGACAGTTAATATTTTCCTGTTTCCTTGTAGTCTTTTCCCCCCCAACACACACTTTTTGAACGTAGTTGAGATCACACTTACATAATTTTATGATCTACCTTTCTCTAATTTCAATATTATGCCAAATATTTTTTCACATTCTTGAAAACTCCTTTCAGACAAAAATTTTAATGGCTGCATGACATACTGTCCCGTGAGGTCTTACAATGTATTTGACCATTCCCTGTAGTTGGCCATTTAGATTTGCAGGGTTTTTTCTATAGTAAGTAGACCTGCAATGAACATAATTACTTAAAATTCTTCATCTGTTTTCAGTTATTTCCTGAAGCTAGGTTCCCAGTAGAGAAACTGCAGGGTCGTGGGGGTATTAACACATTTAAACACTCTTAAGACAAATTGTCAAATTCTTTTCTTAAAAGATTATTCCGGGGCTTCCCCTGGTGGTCCAGTGGGTAAGGACACTGCCTTGCAGTGCAAGGGGCGCCTGGCCTGGGAAGATCCCACGTGCCGCGGAGCGGCTGGACTGATACATCCAATTACCAAGCCGGAGCTCTGGGGCACATGCACCCAGAGCCAGTGCTCTGCAGCGAGAGAGGCCACTGTGATGGGAGGCCCACGGGAGCCAGAGAACAAAGACGGATGAAAACATGGAAATGAAAGACCAATAGAAGTGGCCCACCCATCCCCCTCCCTCTCCACCCCACCCCCCAAAAGGTAAATAAATAAAAAATTAAAAAAAAATTTAAAAAAAGATTATTCTAACCCTGCTTCTTGCAGTGCCAAGGGCCTTCTAGAGTCTGTGGTAACTGGACTAGAATTCAGGAGAGCTGTGTCATGGCCCTTGCCCTGATACAAACCAGTTGTGTGATCCTGAGAAAAGTAAAATACGTGTAAACCTTACATGATTTTGAAACCATTGTCACATTTCCCCCCCCAAACCTCCCAACCACTATGAAATAGCAGGGAGATACCATTCCCATTGAAAGATCAGAGAGTGAGGCCCAGGGTGATGAAGTGATTTTTCCTGGGATCCCAACCGATAAACCAACATGAAACACACAACTTCTGGTATCTGTTTTGGTCTGATTTCTATCTCACGTTGCCTCTTTCTTTTCATCTTGTCATACAGTCATTCTGGATCTCAAGATAGGGGTTGTCCTAGAGCTTCTCCGTCTTTACCATGCACATATCCTCAGGGGAACCTTGTTAACTTGCTGATTCCAGTAAGGAAACCAGAGGAGTACCCAAGAGTCTACATTCCTGACAAGCTGTGGATGACACAACATGAGACTGTGGACTGCACTTTGAATAGTAAAGTACAACAGTCTCTTAAACTCCTCTCATCAAGATATTCCATATTTCAGTCCTTTCCACCTAAAAGTCAAATTGCATCACATACAGAAGCCATTTATTATATAGAACCCACCAAGTTCTAGAATGTATAGAGCAGTGGATGAGGATCAATAACTGACTACAGCCTGGATTCCATAATTTCCTGACACAGTGTCAAACAATGAAGCTTTAAAATAGAATGTGAAAAAAAAAAAAAGAATATAAGTCTAAAAGAATTTCTCCAAAATCCAAGATACAGATTACAGGACCGATCCAGTACTAAGTATGACATTTGGCTGGAGAGGCCAAAACAATCCACCCAAGAAGTTGTGAGAAAAAAAAATCATAGGTTGACTGTACTGGTTAACTACATGTGGCAACTGGGGGCTTCCCAGGTGGTGCAGTGGTAAAGAATCTGCCTACTAATGCAAGAGACACAAGAGACACGCGTGTGATTCCTGGAGTAGAAAATGGCAACTCGCTCCGGTCTTCTTGCCTGTAAAATTCCATGGACAGAGGAACCTGGAGGGCTACAATCCAGAGGATCACAAAGAATCAGACATGACAACACATATACACACACAGTTTTTGGAAGAGTTTAAGCTGAGTCTATGAGATTTCAGTACAGGATGACAGGTAAGTGATGGCACCATTAACAAAAATAGGAGCATCAGGAAGTGAACTGACCAGAAAAATAGCCATAACAACAACTGTCTCCACCAACTTTATATCCTGGCATGGCCTAGAATGTTATGACAGCAATAGCAGAGGAAAGACTATTTTGAGATAATTTTTAATCACTTTTTGATGATTAGTTAACATTCTGTGTTCTGACTATAAAAACATTTGCTGTGCTTATACACGGTTCTCCAGAGGTGATGGTTGTGCATGGATTTCTTTCTTCTTTCTCTCCTTCCTAACAACTGTCCCTGGTGACACAGTTGACTAAAGAGAGAAATCTGCCTGCTTGAATCAGGGCCAAACTAGTTTGTCTCTATGGTATTCAGACCCAGAAATGTCATCACGAATTTCCGCTCACTGTCCACTCTTGGCACATATTGTTTTATAAAAGCATTAACCTAATACTGATTTCATCTTGATTTGCAGGATCCACTAGAAACCTCCTTGCTGGAATCTTAAATTGTTTATGACTGAGGTCAGCTCGCAAGTGCACTGCTTCATCTCCTTGTGGAGGCCTTGATGTCCTCAGAATAGCACAGTTATTTGCAGCAAAGGACAGCAGACCTTTGTGCTCCATTGGCAGCCTCTTCTGGGTAGAGTTCGTGAGAGCCTGAGAGGAAGAAGCCCAGACACACATGCAGTTGCCTCCTCTGTTCATCAGTTCACTCCATTGTCTTTTTTCCTTTTTTTTGGTGGTTTGACCTCATGTCCCAGTTGTAAAATATCTTGGAAAATTTATAGCTCTTGCAGTACAGACAGAATATATTGAGTTAAGATGATAGCAATAATAGGAACATATTTGCAAGGAAGAGGGCTGGATCCTATTTAAGCCACAAGTCTTCATCCAATTCCAACTGGGAAAGTTCCATGCGCAGATTTTTTTCTTCTCATTTCTTATCTCTGACAATTAACAAGAATTTCTAGAACACCCACTCTGTTCAGAACACAATAGTATGCCATTGTTTAGAATTCAAAACAACTTGCTAATTCAATAAACCCAGTGGAAGAGTTTGGTGGGGGTTTTCCCCCCTTTTTAGAAAAGTCTTTCTTTAAAAAAACTTTTATTTTACTTTTAACTGTAACAGAGTTTTGCTGTTTACAGATATGTATGTTCCCAGATTAGTCATATGCATATTCCCCCCCATCCCGCCCCTCCAGGCCGTCACACAGCACCCCTGCAGGATCCCCTTTTCTCACAGAGCAATGACTATAGCTATTTTCTTCACAGATGATAGTACAGGTTTTCATGCTACTTCCTTTACGCCTCCCACCCACTGTTCATTCCCGTAATGTCCATATGTCTACTGTCCATGTCTGTTTTTCCATTGCTTCACTGCATGTGTTATCATTACCATCCTACTAGATTTCATATATATGTGTTAGTATATTGTACTTGTCCTTCTCTTTTTGACTGGCTTCACTTTTTATGATAGATAGAACAGTCACTTTAATCTGAGCAATTAACCATACTTCAGTGGTAAAATTATATGGCATCCTAAAGCATGATTCATTATAAATTTGCAGTTGACCATGGAACGAGACCAGCTTCCCTGATGGCTCAGCAGTAAAGAATCTGCCTGCCAATGCAGGAGATACAGATTGAATCCCAGAGCCAAGGAAGATGCCCTGAAAGAGGAAATGGCAACCCACTCCAGTGCTCTTGCTTGGACAATTCCATGGACAGAGGAGCCCGGCAGGCTAGAGTCCAGGGGATTGCAAAGAGTTGGACATGACTGAGCACACATACACACGCACACACACACACAAGGGATGAGATGGGACACTGTGATATGAAGCCACAAAGAAAAGAGTTTATCTTTATTATTTTTTCTCTTCTTGACTTTTTTTTTTTTGAACTTTTATTTATTTATTTTATTTTTGGTTGTGCTGGGTCTTCGCTGATGTGTGGGTTTAGCTGCTCTGCAGTATGTGGGATCTTCCCAGATCAAACCTGTGTCGCCTGCATTGGCAGATGGGTTCTTATCCACTGAGCCACAAGAGAAGCCCTCTTCTTCTTCTTCTTCTTTTTTTTTTAAAGATTTATTTATTTATTTTTTGGGCAGGGGTCAGGTTGGGGAGGGGGGGGAGCGGGCAGGCCACTGTGGAAGAGTTTGGTGGGGTTTTCCCCTTTTAGAAAAGTCTTTCTTTAAAAAAACTTTTATTTTACTTTTAACTGTAACAGAGTTTTGCTGTTTACAGATATGTATGTTCCCAGATTAGTCATATGCATATTCCCCCCCATCCCGCCCCTCCAGGCCGTCACACAGCACCCCTGCAGGATCCCCTTTTCTCACAGAGCAATGACTATAGCTATTTTCTTCACAGATGATAGTACAGGTTTTCATGCTACTTCCTTTACGCCTCCCACCCACTGTTCATTCCCGTAATGTCCATATGTCTACTGTCCATGTCTGTTTTTCCATTGCTTCACTGCATGTGTTATCATTACCATCCTACTAGATTTCATATATATGTGTTAGTATATTGTACTTGTCCTTCTCTTTTTGACTGGCTTCACTTTTTATGATAGGTAGAACAGTCACTTTAATCTGAGCAATTAACCATACTTCAGTGGTAAAATTATATGGCATCCTAAAGCATGATTCATTATAAATTTGCAGTTGACCATGGAACGAGACCAGCTTCCCTGATGGCTCAGCAGTAAAGAATCTGCCTGCCAATGCAGGAGATACAGATTGAATCCCAGAGCCAAGGAAGATGCCCTGAAAGAGGAAATGGCAACCCACTCCAGTGCTCTTGCTTGGACAATTCCATGGACAGAGGAGCCCGGCAGGCTAGAGTCCAGGGGATTGCAAAGAGTTGGACATGACTGAGCACACATACACACGCACACACACACACAAGGGATGAGATGGGACACTGTGATATGAAGCCACAAAGAAAAGAGTTTATCTTTATTATTTTTTCTCTTCTTGACTTTTTTTTTTTTGAACTTTTATTTATTTATTTTATTTTTGGTTGTGCTGGGTCTTCGCTGATGTGTGGGTTTAGCTGCTCTGCAGTATGTGGGATCTTCCCAGATCAAACCTGTGTCGCCTGCATTGGCAGATGGGTTCTTATCCACTGAGCCACAAGAGAAGCCCTCTTCTTCTTCTTCTTCTTTTTTTTTTAAAGATTTATTTATTTATTTATTTTGGGCGGGGGTCAGGTTGGGGAGGGAGGGGAGCGGGCAGGCCACTTCTATTGGTCTTTCATTTCTCCATTTTCATCCGTCTTTGTTCTTTGGCTCCTGTGGGCCTCCCATCGCGGTGGTGTCTGTCGTTGCAGAGCTCCGGCTCTGGGCGCATGTGCTCCAGAGCTCCGGAGCTCCGGCTCGGTAATTGGACACATCGGTCCAGCCGCTCCATGGCACGTGGGATCTTCCCAGGCCAGGGATCGGACCGGCGCCCCTTGCACTGCAAGGCGGTGTCCTTACCCACTGGACCACCAGGGGAAGCCCAAGGAAGCCCTCTTCTTGACTTCTGACAGTTATAATGTTGGGATGGATGCTCCAAGTCTGAAGAAACGCAGATACAGTATTAAAATCTGTCACAGTAGAGGTAAGTAATGAATTCCCAGAATAGTTCTGTTTTTGTCTGGCTAAAGTAAAACCTGCCCTGTGTATTAGTCACTTTTCTCAGTCACTTCTTGGGCCAGTAAGCCTGACATAAGCACAGAAGTCAATTCAGATATGTCTTTTTTTTTTTTTAACAGAGTTTTGTTGTTTACAGATATGTATGTTCCCAGATTAGTCGTATGTATATCCCTGGCTCCTTCCTACTTCCACCCTCCTCCCAGTCCCATCCCACGCCTCAGGCTGTCAGATTGCACCCTTGCAAGATCCCCTATTCTTACAGCGCAATGCTATCTTTTCACATATGATAGTATAGGTTTCCATGTTACTCCTCTATGCCTTCCACCCACATAAAGCATTTTTTTTTGGTTACTGTATGTGTTACCATTACCCTCTTATAGTTTCTGGGATGAGATGGGACACTGTGATATGAAGCCACAAAGAAAAGAGTTTATCTTTATTATTTTTTCTCTTCTTGACTTTTTTTTTTTTGAACTTTTATTTATTTATTTTATTTTTGGTTGTGCTGGGTCTTCGCTGATGTGTGGGTTTAGCTGCTCTGCAGTATGTGGGATCTTCCCAGATCAAACCTGTGTCGCCTGCATTGGCAGATGGGTTCTTATCCACTGAGCCACAAGAGAAGCCCTCTTCTTCTTCTTCTTCTTTTTTTTTTAAAGATTTATTTATTTATTTATTTTGGGCGGGGGTCAGGTTGGGGAGGGAGGGGAGCGGGCAGGCCACTTCTATTGGTCTTTCATTTCTCCATTTTCATCCGTCTTTGTTCTTTGGCTCCTGTGGGCCTCCCATCGCGGTGGTGTCTGTCGTTGCAGAGCTCCGGCTCTGGGCGCATGTGCTCCAGAGCTCCGGAGCTCCGGCTCGGTAATTGGACACATCGGTCCAGCCGCTCCATGGCACGTGGGATCTTCCCAGGCCAGGGATCGGACCGGCGCCCCTTGCACTGCAAGGCGGTGTCCTTACCCACTGGACCACCAGGGGAAGCCCAAGGAAGCCCTCTTCTTGACTTCTGACAGTTATAATGTTGGGATGGATGCTCCAAGTCTGAAGAAACGCAGATACAGTATTAAAATCTGTCACAGTAGAGGTAAGTAATGAATTCCCAGAATAGTTCTGTTTTTGTCTGGCTAAAGTAAAACCTGCCCTGTGTATTAGTCACTTTTCTCAGTCACTTCTTGGGCCAGTAAGCCTGACATAAGCACAGAAGTCAATTCAGATATGTCTTTTTTTTTTTTTTTAACAGAGTTTTGTTGTTTACAGATATGTATGTTCCCAGATTAGTCGTATGTATATCCCTGGCTCCTTCCTACTTCCACCCTCCTCCCAGTCCCATCCCACGCCTCCAGGCTGTCAGATTGCACCCTTGCAAGATCCCCTATTCTTACAGCGCAATGACAATAGCTATCTTTTTCACATATGATAGTATAGGTTTCCATGTTACTCCCTCTATGCCTTCCACCCACTGTTCATTCCCCACAATGTCCATATGTCTGTTCTCTATGTCTGTTTTTCTGTCACTTCACTGTATGTGTTACCATTACCCTCTTATAGTTTTCATCTATATGTGTTAGTATACTGTACTTGTCTTTCTCTTTTTGACTGACTTCACTTTTTATAATAGGTTCTAGATCCAGCCATCTCATTAGGGCTGATTCTTCTGCATTTCTTTTTATAGCTGAGTAGTAGTCCATTGTATATATGTACCAGAGCTTCTTTATCCGTTCATTCATTGATGGACATCTAGGTTGCTTCCATGTTCTAGCTATTGTATAGAGTGCTGCAGTGAACATTGGGATACAGGTGCTTCTTTCAGTTTTGACTTCATCAGGATATAAGACTAAGAGTGGGATTGCTGGGTCATATGGTGCTTCTATTTTTGGTTTTTTAAGAAATCTCCATCCTGTCTTCCATAGCAGCTGTATCAATTTACATTCCCACCAGCAATGCAAGACGGTTCCCTTTTCTCCACACCCTCTCCAGCAATTATTGTCTTTCAATTTCTTAATGATGGCCATTCTGATGGGTGTGAGGTGATATCTCATTGTAGTGTTGATTTGTATTTCTCTAATAATAAGCAAGGTTGAGCATTGTTTCATGTACTTTTTGGCCATCTGTATGTCCTCTTTGGTGAGATGTCTCTTTAGGTCTTTTTACTATTTTTTGATAGGGTTATTCATTTTTCTGGTGCTGAGTTGTCTGAGTTGCTTGTAGATTTTGAAGGCTAATTCTTTGCCTGTTGTTTTATTTGCTATGATTTTCTCCCATTCTGTGGGATGTCTGTTCAGCTTTTTTGTAATTTCTTTTGCTGTACAAAAGCTTTTAAGTTGGGCTTCCCCTGGTGGTCCAGTGGGTAAGGACACCGCCTTGCAGTGCAAGGGGCGCCGGTTCGATCCCTGGCCTGGGAAGATCCCACGTGCTGCGGAGCAGCTGGACTGATGTGTCCAACTACCGAGCCGGAGCTCTGGAGCGCATGCGCCCAGAGCCAGTGCTCTGCAACGACAGTCGCCACCGCGATGGGAGGCCCACAGGAGCCAAAGAACGAAGACAAATGAAAACAGAGAAATGAAAGACCAATAGAGTGGCCCGCCCGCTCCCCTCCCTCCCCAACCCGACCCACGCCCAAAGTAAATAAATAAATAAATAAATCTTTAAAAAAAAAAAAAAAATCATACTAAAAAAAAATTAAAAAAAAAAAAAAAAAAAAGCTTTTAAGTTTCATTAGGTCCCACATGTTAATTTTTGGTTTTAGTTCTGCTATTGTAGTAGGCAGGCCATAGAAGAGCTTGCTTTGATTTATGTCCTTGAGTGTTTTGCCTATATTCTCCTCTAAGAGTTTGATGGTTTCATTTAGGTTTCATTTCATTCACCTTACATTTAGGTCTTTAATCCATTTTGAGTTGTTCTTTGTGTATGGTGCCAGGGAATGTTCCAGCTTCATTTTTTTGCATGTAGCTGTCCAATTTTCCCAGCACCATTTGTTGAAGAGGCTGTCTTTGTCCCATTTTAGATTTTCGCCAGGATTGCTTTGGGTATTCAGGGTCTTTTGTGTTTCCATATGAACCGAGTTATTCTTTGATCTAGTTCTGTGAAGAATGTCATTGGTAGTTTGCTAGAGATCGCATTGAAACTGTAGATGATATTTGGTAGTATGGTCATTTTCACAGTATTGATTCTTCCTATCCAGGAACATGGAATATCTCTCCATCTGTTTAAGTCTTCTTTAATTTCTCTCATGAGTGTCTTGTAATTTTCTGTGTATAGTTCTTTTGTTTCTTTGGGTAGGTTTATTCCTAGATATTTGATTCTTTTGGTTGCAATGGTGAAGGGGATTGCCTCTTTGATTTCTTTTTCTGATTTTTCACTGTTTGTATATAGGAATGTCAGTGATTTCTGTGTGTTGATTTTGTATCCCGCGACTCTGAGGAATTCGTTGATTAGCTGTAGTAGCTTTGTAACTGTGTCTTTGGGATTTTCTATGTATAATATCATGTCGTCTGCAAACAGAGAGAGTTTTACTTCTTCTTTTCCAATCTGGATTCCTTTGATTTCTTTTTCTTCTCTTATTGCTGTTGCTAGAACTTCCAGGACTATGTTGAATAATAGTGGTGAAAGTGAACACCCTTGTCTTGTTCCTGATCTTAGAGGGAATGCTTTGAGTTTTTCACCATTGAGGATAATGTTCACAGTGGACTTCTCATATATGGCTTTCACTATGTTAAGGTAGGTTCCTTCTATGCCCGTTTTTTGAAGAGTTTTCATCATGAATGGGTGTTGGATTTTGTCAAAGGCTTTTTCTGCATCTATTGAGATGATCATGTGATTTTTGTCTCTCAATTTGTTGATATGGTGTATCACATTGATTGATTTGCAGATATTGAAGAATCCTTGCATGCCTGGGATGAAACTGACTTGATCATGATATATGAGTTTTTTAATATGTTGTTGAATTCTGTTTGCTAGGATTTTGTTGAGGATTTTGGCATCCAAGTTCATCAGTGAAATTGGTCTATAATTTTCTTTGTTTGTCTTTACCTGGTTTTTGTATTAGGGTGATGGCGGCCTCGTAGAATGTGTTTGGAAGTGTTCCTTCCTGTGCAACTTTTTGGAAGAGTTTTAGAAAGACAGGCATTAGCTCTTCTTTAAATGTTTGGTAGAATTCACCTGTGAAGCCATCTGGCCCTGGGCTTTTACTTTTGGGTAGATATTTAATCACAAATTTGATTTCTGAGCTTGTGATTGGGTTGTTCATAGTTTCTATTTCTTCCTGGTTGAGTCTTGGGAGATTAATCTCCTCTCAGAAACTGTCCATTTCTTTCAGGTTGTCCGGTTTGTTATCATATAGTTGTTTATAGCAGTCTCATATAATCCTTTGTATTTCTGTATTATCTGTTGTAATCACTTCTTTTTCATTTTTTTAAAAATTTTTATTTTACTTTTTACTTTTCCTTTTTCATTTTTGATTTTGTTGATCTGGTTCAGATATGTCTTTAATCACAGGAGAACCTTAGAGAAGTGGCAGCTGATTCAGTATAACTTATTATTTCAACCACAAGCACACAGCAGGAAAATACCCCAAACCAAATAGATTCCCCACAACTTGTAAAGAACAAATCCACAGAAAGAGAAGATAAAGCACTGCAGGAAACCAGCTGGATTTCCTTTATTACTTCAGCTGTTTGGCAAGATCTTTTCGACATACACTTTTTAAAACTTTCTTATCTGTGGGACCCGTTATGTTCTTCGAAATATCACTTCATCTTGATATTCAAAATGATGACTAAGCTTAGTTTACTGGCCGTGTCCAAGCACAGGAGAGAATTTAAGTTTATGGATGATTGGGCCAGAAAGAACAGTTTCATTTTTGGTAATCTGGAGCATATTTCAGTTATGTTTCACTTTTAATAACTGTTTGACAGAGACTGAACAGTTTGTGTTGCTCTGAGCTTTGCATTTAAGTTTTGGAATATTGTACCAAATCTTACAAAATATCTAATTTATTACGTTGTATGGAGCCCAGATATCATTTGAGGGTGCTATAACTTTGCCAACCAAATAATGATGATGAAGCAAAAGGCTGAAAATAAGAAAAGAGTTTATTTGGGAACTTAAGAATTGCAGTTTGGGAGACACAGATTTGGGTAACCCTGAAGGAACATTCTGAGGAAGAGAAAAAAAATTGCTGGAGAGAATTATGATCAACTTTGACAAGGAAATACTTGCCTTTAGGAAATCACTAGGTATTTTAAGGTAGGGGTTTGATAAGTTACTGACGTCAAGAGTTATTTTAAGATAAAGGTCTGATAAGTATCTTGAGTTTCTGTCCAGTGTTTTTGATAACGTCATCAGGTCAAAAGTTCAGATTCCATCCAAGCTGAGATGCTGCTCAAGTCACATTTCCTTGGGAACTTCGTTTAAGAGCTCTCTCTTGGCAGTACCAGCTCCATTTTGATTTCCTTTTGTAGCTTTTATCCATGATTATAAAGCTAAATCCATTGGCATCAGAACCTCAAATTGTTCATTCTCATGTCCCTAGAAACATAGTTTTAAAGTAAGTGTTGGGTACAACGTGAATATATTCCCAGTAGATAATTGTCCTCATCTTGCAGTTAATACAAGGGCATCATAGAAGGTAGTCTCAGCATCAATGGCAATCTGTTATTATTATTAATTGAAATTTTAGTTGAAGTAATTGTGGATCCACATGCAATTGTGTATCCACTTTGCCCAGTTTCCCCCAGTGGTAACATGTTCTGAGACTATAATACAACAACCTGGATACTTGTATTGATACAATCCAGATCTACTTGGACTCATGTATACACTCGTCTATTTATACAAGGCGACATCTATGTAGTTTTGTGTGTTCACCACACAGTCAAGATACACACAGTTGCATCACCACAAGGATGTCTTATATTGCCTTTTCAGAAACACAGAGGCTTCCTTTCTACCCTCCAAAACTGTGCTGTTTTTTGACTTACCAGTTAATTCTCCATGTAAATTGGAAAGTCAGTGTATATAGAGTTTAAGAATAGCTTAAAAGTTCCTATGGTGTTTAGGAATGGCTCAGAAGTCCCTGTTGCTTCGGGTTGAATCTTGACTCTGCCCCTACACTGGGTAATTTATATACATCTTGTTTAATGCTCACAAAGTTCCTTGAGATAAGTTTTCTTGTTCCTATTTTTATATGAGGAAATTAGAGACATTAAGTATAATACAGAATTTGCCCAAAGTAATACACTCGTAGCCATTTTAGCAAGATTCAAAATCAGGTCCATCTGACCCCAAAACTCATGCTTTTTCACAACAACAATCACATGAGTTACAAGTGCCCCAGTTAGAGTAGTGTGCCGCTTGGTAAACTATTGTCTCAGCCTCAAATTCGCCCTTCTGTTCACTGCTTTGTGATACAAACCACAATTCTCCCTTGCCAGTTGGCTCCCTGATTATTCTGCCAATGGAAGCTCTAAGGGGATAAGTTACTGGCTTCTTATGGTTTGTTTCCTGTTCCTATCAGTATCACCTGGAAACAGCTCTTCACCTTGGTGGTGGCAGTTCCTTCTAGTGGATTCCAGTTTACAAGTTGTTTGCATTCCTAACACCAGACACTGCACCCACTCAGTGATGCCATGTCTAACCACACTGCCTTCCACAAATCTGGCTCCTGACTCCTCTGGATCCTTCCTCTGTGTTTTGGAGTCGTTTTAGGTTTTCAGGCGTTACCTCTATGGTGTCAGATTTGAATAATCCAGTCTCTGCCCTTTGTTCCTCCAGGCCTAGGCATCATAATCATGGCCTGAAGTTACTTACTTCTGTGATACCGTAATGTTCTCTTTTTGTCAAGCACTTGATAAACAATTCTTCAGATCAAATTCTCACTGTTAAAATGCTTTCTGATTCCTGATTGGACCCTGACTGGTACAACTAACTAGCTCACAATTTGGAAATTTATTTCCAAGATTGACCAAAAGTGTAGCAAAGTTGTTTCCTCTAGCAAATAGGACATGCTATAATGTTAAGAAAAAATACTCAACATTTTAAAAATAAGGCAAAAGGATGACTGTATGTCTGTCCCTTCAGGTCACAGTAGTGGTGTCTAACAGGCCTACCCACGTACCACATAATTCTCTAGAGAAATGTACTTTTGTTGAATTTATTATTTATTGTTGCTAAGGACCTCCAGTCTATGAAATTAGACATAAACTCAGCTGGCTATGAATCCGCCTGCAAAGCAGGAGACCCCGGTTCAATTTCTGGGTCAGGATGATCCCCTGGAGAAGGGATAGGCTACTCACTCCAGGATGCTTGGGCCTCCCTATGGCTCAAATCATAAAGAATCTGCCCGCAGTGCGGAAGTCTTGGGTTCCATCCTTGGGTTGGGAGAATCCCTTGGAGAAGAGAAAGGCTATCCTCTTCAGTATTCCTGCCTGGAGAATTCCATGACTTAAGCATGGGTCCCAAAGAGTTGGACATGACTGAACAACTAGACTTTCACTTGTAGGAGATTAACTGTCAAATGATTTTTTTTTTTAGCACAGAATCATAAATAATTTCTGTTGGATAGGAAAAGAAATCTCAGAAGTTACAGTTTAATTAACCTAAGGGCATTAAACAAGTTTTAAAGAACTAATAGACTTTATTTCTTAGAAAATTTAGGTTCACAGATTTAAACAGATAGTACAGACAGTTCAATACACTGTTCTTTCCTCTTTACCCCACCTCCGTCATTTTTTCTATTAATAACATCTTGCATTTCTGTGACTATTTGTTACAACTGACAATATAGTATTAACTAAAGTCCATTGTTTACATTATAGTTCACTGTACCATATAGTACTATGAGATTTAACAAATCACAATGTCCCCACCATTGCAATATCATACAGAAAAGTTTCACTGCCCTAAAAATCTCCTCTGCTTCACCTATTCAGCCCTGACCACCACCACCACCAACCCCTCAACCAAACCCCTGGCAACCACTGATCTATTTATTATCTTTACAGTTTTACCTTTTCCAGAATGTCACATAGTTTTTCACACATAGCATGAAATGCATAGTATTTTCAGCCTGACTTATTTCACTTAGTACTATGAATTTAAGGTTCCTCCATGTCTTTGGGGGTGATTTCTTTTAATGGCTAAATAATACTTTTGCATGGATATGTCACAGTTCATTTGTCTGTTCATCTATTGGGGGATATTTTGGTTGCTTCCTGCTTTTAGCGTTTATAAATAAAGTTCTATAAATATTTGCATGCAGATTTTTGTGTGGATGTAAGTTCTCAACTCATTTGCAATAGCTGGATCATATATGTGGACAAAGAATGGTACTAGCCACAACATTAAACAAATAATGTTGCACACTTCAAGCCATCAGCCACTGTAGCCACTCTTGACAATGCCCCTGAGAAGACTCAGGATAGAGAAAGATCCAATACTTGCCGTAGATAGTTAAGGCACATTTCAAAGGAATAAATTCATTAAGCCCAGATTATCACATTTTCCCATGCACAGGAAAAAACTAAATTCATTATCTTGAGATGTCTGGCTTTTTTTTCTTTAATTAGGAGTAACATTTGATATTAGACTACCTGAGCTTGTTTGTTAGTTTAAATATTTGTTTATTTTATATATTTATTTGACTGTGCCTGGGCTTAGTTGCAGCATGTGGGACCTAGTTGCCTGACTAGGGATTGAGCCTTGGCCCCCTGCATTGGGAACACAGAGTCTTAGCCACTGGACCACCAGGGAAGTCCCTGTTTATTTGTTTTTTTCAAAGATACCTATACCCTGACTCCTCCCTTACCTCTTTGAAATGGTCCTACAAAACTCTGAGACTGTTTCTCAGGCTTAAGTTCTCAGTATGTTTGTAAATAAAACATAACTCTCAACGTTTAGGTTGTGCATTTTTTTCAGTCAATAGTGAGGGTATATTTAGCTTTATGAGAAACTGCTAAATTGTCTTCCAAAATGGCTGCATCATTTGGCATCCTCATTTAAAAATGTCTACCGATCTTATTCCTGGTTTCTTTCTTTATTAAGCTACATATGCTTAGCCCTTTGAATTCTCATATGAACCAGTTTTCCATCTTGATGGCTCCCCAAGTAATACGGTAAATAAACATTTGGCACATGCTCACTGAAGTATGTGTATTGAGGGCCATGTTTTTCACTTTCTAAATATCATACTTTGACAATAATAGTCAACCATATTTCCTGCATGAAAGATGACCCTGCTGATTCACCCTTTCGCTATTTTTCTAAGTCAGGTAATGACCTCTACAGTCACACTCTGACGTGACAAGCATTACCTCCTGTGTAAACTTGTTCAACTGCCCTATGGAAAGTTAATATTTTACAAATGCAAAAGAGCACCTAATGAACATTCCAGTAAACTGATTCATAAGTATGTATTTTTTAAAAAAAAAGAAAAAACTTCAGTTTGGGAACCATCTACTGGATAAATGCTAAGTCACCTTGGTATATATTTGACTAAAGTAAAATGTTCAAGTCACACAGTCTCCTTTTTTCTGTATATTTTAAAATTTGGTGTTTTCTGTTAAGGGAGAGGGTGAAAATCAATCCTCTTCAGCTTATCTTCGAGAAATAGAATCCTCACAGGGGTTTGAGGCCTACACACTGAATTCTGACACTGCACAGGCAGTCCACAGGCAGTAGAAAGAGTAGAATTACACGTCGCAGTCAGGGAGGCTATGGTGCGTGGTTTGAATGTCAAGGGCATTCTTGGGCTTATTGCAAACCTCATTCTGATTCATCCATTTTCAGACGGTTGAGCTGAAGACTTTTTTGCTGCAGTTTTAAGTTATTCCAGACCTTGGCTTGAGTGGTTCCCTCTTCCCATTCTCCTCAGATGTGGAGCCCCTGGGCAGCGGCTGGCACTGTGCACACGTAACTTGTACACGTACCTTCCTCAACTAACATAAAGGTCCCAACATAAACATTAGTTCTCACCAGTGTTCCAAGGATTTTAAAGGATTTGGTGTTGTAAAAAAAAAATATTTAGTCAGCTTGTGACAGCTACAATCCTGCTCCTGTTTCAGCTTTAAAAAAAAAAAAAAGAAGAAGAAGGAAAAAAATGAAATCATATTCATTTCTTCCTTCCACAGTTCAGTGAAGTTCCAAAAAGTAGAAAGAATCCCTTAGCTTGCCTCATTGGTAGAAATGCCTGGCTGGGACATTCCTTTGGCCACTTTAGCTGAAGACTGCATGCCTCTGGGAGCTTAGCATCTCTGCTTTTGTCTCCAGTCTCGGAACAGACTGAGAACTGTCTGCAAAGATAGAAGATAGAAGTCTGTGCAAACCACCCCCCAGAGAAAACAACACAAAACCACACCTGCCCCAGATGAAGGCTGCATTTCCAGAGAGAAAACACAGCCACTGAGATAGCAGCAGGATCTCTTTTTAAAAATTCTCACTGCTGAGCTGGGAACCACATCTGGGGAGCACTTGTTTCTGTTTCCATCATATGCAGGAAAGTGAAGAAAACTCTTTGACCTGGAGACATGAGCCTGTAGCCACTATGACACACTTGGTAACCTTCTCCAAGGCGCCATCCTAACCAGACCAGGAACCCTGCCCTATAGGAAACGGAAAAGCTGATGGGGCCTTTCCTATCTAGGACACTCAGAGTTGGTTTGTTGCTGCAGCTTGTTTTACTTGGCAATGCATAAATGAGGAAAACAAGGGTATTAATAATGAGCATTGACATTTGAATTTCCTGGGTACACCCTGTGCTTGTACCCAAGTGCTGAATAGAATTTTTTAAAAAGATTGTCTCTGTGTGCAGGAATGAGACTGAAATTTGCCACAAAGTAAAATCATTAATTATCCCTTTGTCCCAGAAAAACACATTTTTGCCTCTGTGGCATTTGTATCAACTCTTCTTTCCTTTCTGAGTTTTGGCATTTGAAAGGTTTTATGTCATGAAATGACTTTATGTATTCAAAATCCTGCCACAAAGCCTTAGGGCATGCCAATTAAAAGTATAACAGCAAAGAAGTGAAGCAGTGTGAAGATTTTCCATCGATGAAATTATTACCATCAGCAAGCTCCTTGCAAAAATGATACTGCTGTTTGGTGACTTCCATACCATAAATCTATTGTGCTTCTGATCTTCAGGCAAACCCCACCTCCTGTGGTTTTGGTTGGTGACTTGGGATTTTGATCTAGCTGCCAATTGTTGATCCGAGGGTCCTATTTCTCATTTTCTTAGAAAGGTGGAAAGTAGAAAGAATCCCTTAGCTTGCCTCATTGGTAGAAATGCCTGGCTGGGACATTCCTTTGGCCACTTTAGCTGAAGACTGCATGCCTCTGGGAGCTTAGCATCTCTGCTTTTGTCTCCAGTCTCGGAACAGACTGAGAACTGTCTGCAAAGATAGAAGATAGAAGTCTGTGCAAACCACCCCCCAGAGAAAACAACACAAAACCACACCTGCCCCAGATGAAGGCTGCATTTCCAGAGAGAAAACACAGCCACTGAGATAGCAGCAGGATCTCTTTTTAAAAATTCTCACTGCTGAGCTGGGAACCACATCTGGGGAGCACTTGTTTCTGTTTCCATCATATGCAGGAAAGTGAAGAAAACTCTTTGACCTGGAGACATGAGCCTGTAGCCACTATGACACACTTGGTAACCTTCTCCAAGGCGCCATCCTAACCAGACCAGGAACCCTGCCCTATAGGAAACGGAAAAGCTGATGGGGCCTTTCCTATCTAGGACACTCAGAGTTGGTTTGTTGCTGCAGCTTGTTTTACTTGGCAATGCATAAATGAGGAAAACAAGGGTATTAATAATGAGCATTGACATTTGAATTTCCTGGGTACACCCTGTGCTTGTACCCAAGTGCTGAATAGAATTTTTTAAAAAGATTGTCTCTGTGTGCAGGAATGAGACTGAAATTTGCCACAAAGTAAAATCATTAATTATCCCTTTGTCCCAGAAAAACACATTTTTGCCTCTGTGGCATTTGTATCAACTCTTCTTTCCTTTCTGAGTTTTGGCATTTGAAAGGTTTTATGTCATGAAATGACTTTATGTATTCCGCAACTCCTGCCACAAAGCCTTAGGGCATGCCAATTAAAAGTATAACAGCAAAGAAGTGAAGCAGTGTGAAGATTTTCCATCGATGAAATTATTACCATCAGCAAGCTCCTTGCAAAAATGATACTGCTGTTTGGTGACTTCCATACCATAAATCTATTGTGCTTCTGATCTTCAGGCAAACCCCACCTCCTGTGGTTTTGGTTGGTGACTTGGGATTTTGATCTAGCTGCCAATTGTTGATCCGAGGGTCCTATTTCTCATTTTCTTAGAAAGGTGGAAAGTCAGCAGAACTATAGGTGCTGGAAAAACAGAGATCCTGGTTGCAGTTTCCTGTGAATAGCACCATAGTCCACTTATGGACCATAACCTATGGAATCCACTTTCTGGGACATCTGAAGTCTGCCCGGTACTCTTGGCGTATTAAAATCTTCCCACAAGAGTTTCCAGAAAAGGAGTCTCTGATGGGAGGAACTGGTGTCTACATCTTTGCCTCAGATGGTCAACATTTCTGAGAAAAAGTCAGCTGGGAGCTCTTCTGAGAAATAAGCTGATGTCATAGGGGTTGAAGGACTTACTGCCTCAAGACTCTAATGCTCCAGAAAATTCAAAGCCCCTATTTGTTTAAAGTTGACTCTAGTTTAGAGTCAGATGCACTGATGCCTCCTTACCAGCAAATGGAGGACTTGAGGCCCTGGAGCAAGTGTCCACTGCTGTGAGGGATTCCACTGTCAGTTGTTTGTGTGATTAATACAGTGGTAAGAATACATGTGGGGCTTCCCCTGGTGGTCCAGTGGGTAAGGACACCGCCTTGCAGTGCAAGGGGCACCGGTTCGAGCCCTGGCCTGGGAAGATCCCACGTGCCGCGGAGCGGCTGGACTGATGTGTCCAATCACCGAGCCAGAGCTCTGAGCGCCCAGAGCCAGTGCTCTGCAACAACAAACGCCACCGTGATGGGAGACCCGCAGGAGCCAAAGAACAAAGATGGATGAAAACAGAGAAACGAAAGACCAATGGAAGTGGCCCGCCCCCCTCCCCCCCCAATCCCAACCCAGCCCAAAAAAAATAAATAAATAAATCTAAAAAAAAAAAAAAAAAAAGAATACATGTGGTGGAAAGCCTCCAGCAAAAACAATTTGCATATCTGTCCCTGAAGCCTTTCCCCCCACTATTTTGGTCTTCTTAAATAGCCTAATCCATTTAATTGCTTATTTGGCATTCTGGAAACCCAACATTGTCTGTGATCAAAGAGAATAAATTCCATACCATAAATCTATTGTGCTTCTGATCTTCAGGCAAACCCCACCTCCTGTGGTTTTGGTTGGTGACTTGGGATTTTGATCTAGCTGCCAATTGTTGATCCGAGGGTCCTATTTCTCATTTTCTTAGAAAGGTGGAAAGTCAGCAGAACTATAGGTGCTGGAAAAACAGAGATCCTGGTTGCAGTTTCCTGTGAATAGCACCATAGTCCACTTATGGACCATAACCTATGGAATCCACTTTCTGGGACATCTGAAGTCTGCCCGGTACTCTTGGCGTATTAAAATCTTCCCACAAGAGTTTCCAGAAAAGGAGTCTCTGATGGGAGGAACTGGTGTCTACATCTTTGCCTCAGATGGTCAACATTTCTGAGAAAAAGTCAGCTGGGAGCTCTTCTGAGAAATAAGCTGATGTCATAGGGGTTGAAGGACTTACTGCCTCAAGACTCTAATGCTCCAGAAAATTCAAAGCCCCTATTTGTTTAAAGTTGACTCTAGTTTAGAGTCAGATGCACTGATGCCTCCTTACCAGCAAATGGAGGACTTGAGGCCCTGGAGCAAGTGTCCACTGCTGTGAGGGATTCCACTGTCAGTTGTTTGTGTGATTAATACAGTGGTAAGAATACATGTGGGGCTTCCCCTGGTGGTCCAGTGGGTAAGGACACCGCCTTGCAGTGCAAGGGGCACCGGTTCGAGCCCTGGCCTGGGAAGATCCCACGTGCCGCGGAGCGGCTGGACTGATGTGTCCAATCACCGAGCCAGAGCTCTGAGCGCCCAGAGCCAGTGCTCTGCAACAACAAACGCCACCGTGATGGGAGACCCGCAGGAGCCAAAGAACAAAGATGGATGAAAACAGAGAAACGAAAGACCAATGGAAGTGGCCCGCCCGCTCCCCTCCCTCCCCAATCCGATCCCAGCCCAAAATAAATAAATAAATAAATCTATAAAAAAAAAAAAAAAAAGAATACATGTGGTGGAAAGCCTCCAGCAAAAACAATTTGCATATCTGTCCCTGAAGCCTTTCCCCCCACTATTTTGGTCTTCTTAAATAGCCTAATCCATTTAATTGCTTATTTGGCATTCTGGAAACCCAACATTGTCTGTGATCAAAGAGAATAAATTGAAGAGAGAAGATGTTTAGGTGTTTAAATGACCTGTTCTAATCCCTAACAACTCCTTCCCTGACTTCCTACTTTCTTCTTCCTCATTTTTAAAATTAAAAACAACAGGGAGTTCCCTGGCAGTCCAGTGGTTAGGACTCCACACTTATACTTCAGGGGTTGGGAGTTTGATCCCTAGCTGGGGAACTAAGATCCCACAATCTGCACAGCAGGGCCAAAAATAAAAGAAAGAAGAAAAAGTACTGCATATGCACATGGAATAAAATTTATTAGGGCACAAATAATTTTTAAAAATCTTTCATGGTTCGAAAACTAGAAATGGTTATGGTAACAGTCCTTCTCTATACAAAAATTTGACATATTTTATATTATAAATCATATGTATAATATATTGTATTATAAATCATCATACTTTCTATAAACAATTCACATAAGAAATAAAGGAGAGCATTTCCCTGGTGGCTCAGAGGTAAAGAATCTGCCTGCCAATGCAAGAGACATGAGTTTGATCCCTTGTCGGGAAGATCCCACATGCCACAGAGCAACTAAGCCTATGTTCCATACCTACTGAGCCTGTGCCCTAGAGCTGGGGAGTTGCAACTACTGAGCCTATGTGCCACAGCTACTAAAGTTTGAGCACCCTAGACACCAGCTCTCCACAACGAGAGAAACCATGGCAATGAGAAGCCAGCACAACCGTAACTAGAGAGTAGCCCCACCACCACAACTAGAGAAAAAGCCTGCACAGCAATGAAGACCCAAATTAATTTAATTAATTAATTAAAATATGAAATAAAGGAGAAGCTAACATTTCCTAAAATGTCAACCCATAATAGTTGATAATATTACCTAGTATATACCAAGATTATAGATAGTATATAGACATATAATGGGTTTCCCTGGTGGCTTAGACAGTAAAGAATCTGCTTCCAATGCGGGAGACCTGGGTTCAGCCCCTGAGTTGAGAAGATCCCCTGGGGAAGGAAATGGTTACCCTTTCCAGCATTTTTGCCTGGAGAGTTCCCATGGACAGAGGAATAAGCTACGATCCACGGGATCGTGAAGAGTCAGACACGACTGAGTAACTAAGCACAGCACAGCACAGTGGATCTAGACATATTTCAAAGTCCAGATATATGTATCTACTCCACTTGAAAAGTGACTATATAGTATCCCACTGCATGGATGTACCATTGTATTGCTTACATAATCTCTATGGAAAAAAGATTTGTTTCCAATTTTTTGATGTAAACAATGGAGTAGACATCCTTGTCTATTTATCTTTGCACACCCACTTAGGAAATGAAATTGTTTGATCAAGGGACATTGTGCATATATTTTAAAATAAAACAATAACTACATCATAGGTAATTGTGTCCTTCATTTCCATTTAAAATTGTATCATTTCATGATCTTACAGTAACTTTGCAAGTATCATTTTAATGGCTGCAAAATACCTCACCAGGTGAATTCATCCTTCTAAGCCATATGAATACTGTACACAAGAGACACTTACCACTCACTGTTTTTAACTACAAATGCTAGTGACTGGTTTTAACGACATCCTGTGTGGGATTCAATGTGGCTATAAAACATGTCTTATTCAAAAAAAAAAAAAGTACATGAGCAACTTTTAAAAACTTCTTTATACCTGTAAAGATAGGAAAAAGATTAAAAAAAAAATTTTATAATTTTACTAAGGAAATAAGCCAATATTTAAAAGATGAAAAAATATTTCTTGACAGCAAATTGAAGCCATCTAGGAGTTTAGCGAAGTCGCTATAAAAAATAGTCACATTGTTTATTCATCCATCCTATATATGCTAGTCTGAATTTGCTAATACCTCAGTTAAACATTCTTTAAAATAGTCAGGTCAGAGCCTGAGGAGGCGTCTAGCTAAAATAGCTCTTCAGCAGTTAACCTAGGAAACCACAGTGTTTCCTGATCATAATGTTTGCTGCCCTGGTTTCTCATCCCCTGCTTGGTGCATACATTGTTCCTGGCTAACAGGTGTGAGATAGTTTCATACCACAGTCATTAACAAACATAATAGTTGAAAGACTAATGAGCCTGTTCAAACCTATGTCTCCACAAAAGCTGCATTAAATCAGGCTCTTTCAAGAGCCTGATTCCCAGAAACATGAAACGTACTAGACCGTGTAATTCTGGAAGCTTTTATTAATCTGCTCTTTGTAAAGCACTGTCCATAATCCAGGATTTTTAAAAAATGAGTAAATGGAACACTTTTTTCAAATGAAATTTTATATAGAAACCTAATATTTAAAACATAAGACAAAACTCTGCTCAGGCCCAAGCTAGATCCAGGCTCAGAGCTCCACTTCTTCAGCCCTCTCTCCAGTACTGTGGTTCTTGAGATACATCCTCGGACAACAGTTGGGTTTAAGACAAGCAAGAAATGAAACAAACTAATAAATGAGATATTGATAAGGAGAAGAGCCAAATCTGCAAAAAAAAAAAAAAAAAAAATTCTCTTTTTCCCTAGAAACTATTCATTGAATGAGTTTATAACTAATTTTGTTGACCTTAACGCACATACTAGGCTCACACAAACATCTGGATCAACACTACAAACCTATTTTGACAGATACTCATACAGTAAACATTTTGTAACATAGTTTTAATTTTCTAACCAGATCCTTTCTCTCCTTCTTTCTTAAATATAGAGCTCCATTTCCCCACCCCACCCCCAGGGAAGTAGAACATTTAATTAATAATACTTTCCCAGACCCTTTGCAGCTAAGGTGGTAATATGATCCATTTCTGGCCAATAGATATTAGCAGAGTCTAATCAAACATTTTAGAATGTAGTGAAACACCCATGAACACTTTGTGAAAGGTATAGATGTGTCTGGCTTGCTCCTTAACTTAAATGTAATCAAGAAAGGGTCCAATCTTTTTCTGGAAGAGGGATAAACAAACAGGCCTCAGCAAGAGTACACAATTTCCTACATAGTTTTCAACAAATATTCTTCTTTCTTTTTTAGGTTTAACTAAAATTTCTAGCATAGCCAATTATATTGTCTCTGCTTTTTAATACACTACCTAGGTTTGTCATAGCTTTTCTTCCAAGGAGCAAGCATCTTTTAATTTCATGGCTGCAGTCACCATCTGCAGTGATTTTGGAGCCCAAGAAAATAAAATCTGTACTGTTTCCAGTTTTTCCCTTTCTGTTTGCCATGAATGGATGGGACTGGATGCCATCATCTTAGTTTTTTTGAATACTGAGTTTTAAACCAGGTTTTTCACTCTTCTCTTTCAACCTTATCAAAGAAGCACTTTAGTTCCTCTTCTGTTTCTTCCAATAGAGTGGTATCATCTGCAAATATGAGGTTGTTGATATTTCTCCTATCAATCTTAATTCCAGTTTGTGAGTCATCCGGCCCAGCATGTCACATGATGTACTTTGCATATAAGCTAAATAAACAACCTTGATGTACTCCTTTTCCAGTTTTGAACCAGTTCATTGTTCCATGTCTGATTCTAACGATTGCTTCTCGACCTGCATACAGGTTTCTCAGGAAATAGGAGAGGTGGCCTGGTATTCCCATCTCTTTAAAAATTTTCACAGATTACTGTGATCCACACAGATAAAGTCTTTAGGGTAGTCAATGAAGCAGAAGCAGATATATTTTTGGAATTCCCTTGTTTTTCCTATGATCCAACAGATGCTGACAATTTGATCTCTGACTTTTATAAATCCAGCTTGTACATCTGAAAGTTCTCAGTTCATGTGTTATTGAAGCCTGAAAACTAAAAGTGTTAGTCACTCTCTTGTATCCAAGTCTTTGCAACCCATGGACTGCAACCCACCAGGTTCCTCAGTACATGGAATTCTCTAGGCAAGAATACTGGAGTGAGTTGCCATACCCTCTTCCAAACTGCTGAAGCCTAGCTTGGAGGATTTGGAGCATGACCTTGTTAGCATGTGAAGTGAATGCAATTATGTGGTAGTTTGAACATTCTTTGTCATTGTCCTTCTTTGGGATTGGAACGATAACTGACCTTTTCCAATCTGGTGACCACTACTGAGTTTTCCAAATTTGCTGGCATAAAGAATGTAACACTTTAACAGCATCATCTTTTAGAATTTGAAATAGCTCAGCTGGAATTCCATCACCTCCACTGGCCTTGTTCATAGTAAGGCTTTCTAAGGCCCTTTTGACTTCATACTCAAGGATGTCTGGCTCTACATGAGTGAGACATCCTTGGTAACAACAACACACCATTGCTGTTATCCTGATCTTTAAGACCTTTTTTATATAGTGTATTCTTGCCTCCTCTTTTTAATTTCTTCTACTTCTGTTAAGTCCTTACCATTTCTGTCCTTTATCGTGGCCATCCTTGCATGAAATGTTCCCTTGATATCTCCAATTTTCTTGAAGCTTAGCCTTTCCCATACTATTGCTTTCCTCTCTTTCTTTTCATTTTTCACTTAAAAAGACTTTCTTATCTCTCCTTAATATTCTCTGAAATGCTACAAAAAATGTATGTGTATATACTGCATTTTCTTTATCATGCATCTTATCAGTGGACATTTAGGTTGCTTCTGTATCTTGGCTGTTTTAAATAATGCTGCAACAAAATTTGATGTATATATCTTTTAGCATCTTCTTTCCCTTTGAGTAATAGCCAGAACTGAAATAGCTGGATCATGTGGTAGTTCTATTTTTAAAATTTTCAGAAACTTTCATACTATTCCATAATGGCTCTACCAGTTTACAATCCTACCAAGAGTTCACAAAGGTTCTCTTTTCTCTACATCCTATCAATAGTTCTTTATTTTCTTTTTAAAACAGCCATTCTGACAGATGTTAAGCAACAGCTCACTGTGGTTTTGATATGCATTCATATAATGGCTAATGATGTTGAGCATCTTTTCACATGTCTTTTTGGCCCTCTGTATGTCTTCTTTGAGGTCAGATTCTGGCATAGCTGGCTGCAGGGCCCACGGGGTTCTGAGGCTGGTACCAGCCTGCTTGTGGTTTGAGGTTGGTTCTGGGGCACTGGCTACTTGGCATGAGGTCTCCCAGGACTGGTGATGCCAAGCTAGTAGGTGGGTAAGCCCCCAGCACTAATAGCCTAGGGAGAGAACTACAAAATGGCACTTGCTAGCACCCATGTCCTTGTAGTACAATGAGCTCCTAAAAATGGTTGCTGCCAGTGTACGTGTCCCCATGAGCAGTCCTTGTTGCCATCTACCTCTCCAGAAAGCTCTTCAAGATAAGAAAGTGAGTCTGACACAGATTCCTTTCAAATTACTGCCTCTGTGCTGAGTCTGAGAGCTTGTGCAGTTTCGAGTGCACCCTTTAAGAATGGACTCTTGGCTTTCTAGAGTCCTCTGGCTCTCCTATACACAAGCCCTGCTGGCCTTCAGTGCCAGACATTCTAAGGACTTGTTATCCTTGGGCTGGGGAACCCAATGTGGGGCTCAGACTCACTGATCCTTAGTTGTAAGAAATCTCTTCTGCTTGTTTTCAGGTCATTCTCGTCCACAGTTGCTCAATAAATAATTGTAATGTAGATGTGCCCCTAAGAGGAGATGTGTCTAGGGTCTTCCTGCTCTACCATTTTGACCACCTCCCTAATTTTATCTTTTGCAGATGCACACTTCTGATGTTTAGTGCCTTTAAAAAAACTTTTTTCTTGTTTTTTTTTTTTAAATTTTGGCCTCTTTTATTGGTCCTTCATTTATTTATTTTCATCCATCTTTATCCTTTGGCTTGTGTGGGCCTCCCATCACAGTGGCCTCTCTAGTTGCAGAGCACCAGCTCCAGGCATATGTGCTCCAGAGTGCTGACTCCTAATTGGACACATCGGTCCAGCCACTCCATGGCATGTGGGATCTTCCCGTGCCAGGGATCGAACTGGCACCCCTTGCACTGTAAGGCAGACTCTTTACCCACTGGACCACCAGGGAAGCCCTGTTTAGTGCCTTTTAAACTGTTTAAAATATACATAATTACAGCTGACATCTAAAATGACCAGGCTAGAATCAACCAAAATCAGATTGCAGAGAAGGTTTTCTGCTTTAATAGCAAGCTTAATTCAACTTAAACCAGCAAAACAGAATATTCACAATAGTCATTACACATTATCCAATTAATAAGAGTGATGTCTGTGTATGTGCTAAGTCACTTCAGTTGTGTCCCACTCTTCGCAATCCTATGGGGCCAACCAGGCTCCTCTGTTCATGGGGTTCTGCAGGGAAGAATACTGGAGTGGGTTGCCATGCCCTCCTCCAGGATCTGCCCAACTCGGGATCAAACACACGATTTTCCTGCCCAACTTTTCCAAGTGTCCCCATGAGCAGTCCTTGTTGCCATCTACCTCTCCAGAAAGCTCTTCAAGATAAGAAAGTGAGTCTGACACAGATTCCTTTCAAATTACTGCCTCTGTGCTGAGTCTGAGAGCTTGTGCAGTTTCGAGTGCACCCTTTAAGAATGGACTCTTGGCTTTCTAGAGTCCTCTGGCTCTCCTATACACAAGCCCTGCTGGCCTTCAGTGCCAGACATTCTAAGGACTTGTTATCCTTGGGCTGGGGAACCCAATGTGGGGCTCAGACTCACTGATCCTTAGTTGTAAGAAATCTCTTCTGCTTGTTTTCAGGTCATTCTCGTCCACAGTTGCTCAATAAATAATTGTAATGTAGATGTGCCCCTAAGAGGAGATGTGTCTAGGGTCTTCCTGCTCTACCATTTTGACCACCTCCCTAATTTTATCTTTTGCAGATGCACACTTCTGATGTTTAGTGCCTTTAAAAAAACTTTTTTCTTGTTTTTTTTTTTTAAATTTTGGCCTCTTTTATTGGTCCTTCATTTATTTATTTTCATCCATCTTTATCCTTTGGCTTGTGTGGGCCTCCCATCACAGTGGCCTCTCTAGTTGCAGAGCACCAGCTCCAGGCATATGTGCTCCAGAGTGCTGACTCCTAATTGGACACATCGGTCCAGCCACTCCATGGCATGTGGGATCTTCCGGGGCCAGGGATCGAACTGGCACCCCTTGCACTGTAAGGCAGACTCTTTACCCACTGGACCACCAGGGAAGCCCTGTTTAGTGCCTTTTAAACTGTTTAAAATATACATAATTACAGCTGACATCTAAAATGACCAGGCTAGAATCAACCAAAATCAGATTGCAGAGAAGGTTTTCTGCTTTAATAGCAAGCTTAATTCAACTTAAACCAGCAAAACAGAATATTCACAATAGTCATTACACATTATCCAATTAATAAGAGTGATGTCTGTGTATGTGCTAAGTCACTTCAGTTGTGTCCCACTCTTCGCAATCCTATGGGGCCAACCAGGCTCCTCTGTTCATGGGGTTCTGCAGGGAAGAATACTGGAGTGGGTTGCCATGCCCTCCTCCAGGGGATCTGCCCAACTCGGGGATCAAACACACGTATCTTCTGTCTCCTGCACTGACAGGTAGTTCTTTACCACTAGTGTTACCAGGGAAGTCCCAATAAGAATGATACTGACATTAATTCATCATTTGGATTTTAGTGATAATGTAAATATAAAGTCAATCTAATGAGAAGAAAATAGCTATAGTCATTGCTCTGTGAGAAAAGGAGATCCTGCAGGGGTGCTGTGTGACGGTCTGGAGGGGTGGGATGGGGGGATATACATATGACTAATCTGGGAACATACATATCTGTAAACAACAAAACTCTGTAAAAGTTAAAAGTAAAACAAAAGCTTAAAATAAAATAAAGTCAATCTATTGATATATGTTATCTATCTATCTATGTTGAGTGTGTATTTGCTTGGAGTCTATCCTCACTCTATAGCCCAGCTCAGCATGACAGATTTCATTCTAGTAGGAGGAAAGAAAACCTGGAGGCTCCAGAAATTTGAACTAGAACAGGCTCATCTTTAAGCACTGTTTGGGAAAAAAAAAAAAAAAAAAAATTTCCACAGACTACCTACACTAGAATGATCTCAAGGTGCAAAAATACTAATTTTTCTATTTTGCTTCCAAAAATTCTTCTTCAGCCTCTAGAGAGAAGCCTAGGAATTGTCTGGTCTCTAGGTATCCACTTGGGCAAGAAGCTGGCAATAGGGATTTTCTGCTAGAGACACTAGGGAATTCCGGGAGGCAAGCGTGAGAAGCTGTTTGAGTAAACTAAGACAGGTAAGCATCTGGCATCCAAGTAGCCTCAAACCAGTCCTATAACCAGTTCTGAGCTACCTGTTACCAGACCTACTTTTCAACTCTTTCTCTGCTCTGCTTGGCACAGCAGAATATCTTGTTTCTCAGGCTGTTTCCTGAAAGTGAAAGTCTTAGTCACTCAGTCGTGTTCAACTCTTCGCAACTCATGGACTGAAGCCCATCAGGCTTCTTCTGTGCATGGAATTCTCCAGGCAAGAATACTGGAGTGGGTTGTCATGCCCTCCTCCAGAGGATCTTCCCAACCCAGGGATTGAACCCATGTCTCCCACATTGCAGGCAGATTCTTCTGAGCCACCAGGGAAGCCCAGGTTGTTTCCTAGGCCCCTATAATCTGACTTCCCAGTAGTATTACCAGGAAGTCCCAATAAGAATGATACTGACATTAATTCATCATTTGGATTTTAGTGATAATGTAAATATAAAGTCAATCTAATGAGAAGAAAATAGCTATAGTCATTGCTCTGTGAGAAAAGGAGATCCTGCAGGGGTGCTGTGTGACGGTCTGGAGGGGTGGGATGGGGGGATATACATATGACTAATCTGGGAACATACATATCTGTAAACAACAAAACTCTGTAAAAGTTAAAAGTAAAACAAAAGCTTAAAATAAAATAAAGTCAATCTATTGATATATGTTATCTATCTATCTATGTTGAGTGTGTATTTGCTTGGAGTCTATCCTCACTCTATAGCCCAGCTCAGCATGACAGATTTCATTCTAGTAGGAGGAAAGAAAACCTGGAGGCTCCAGAAATTTGAACTAGAACAGGCTCATCTTTAAGCACTGTTTGGGAAAAAAAAAAAAAAAAAAAAAATTTCCACAGACTACCTACACTAGAATGATCTCAAGGTGCAAAAATACTAATTTTTCTATTTTGCTTCCAAAAATTCTTCTTCAGCCTCTAGAGAGAAGCCTAGGAATTGTCTGGTCTCTAGGTATCCACTTGGGCAAGAAGCTGGCAATAGGGATTTTCTGCTAGAGACACTAGGGAATTCCGGGAGGCAAGCGTGAGAAGCTGTTTGAGTAAACTAAGACAGGTAAGCATCTGGCATCCAAGTAGCCTCAAACCAGTCCTATAACCAGTTCTGAGCTACCTGTTACCAGACCTACTTTTCAACTCTTTCTCTGCTCTGCTTGGCACAGCAGAATATCTTGTTTCTCAGGCTGTTTCCTGAAAGTGAAAGTCTTAGTCACTCAGTCGTGTTCAACTCTTCGCAACTCATGGACTGAAGCCCATCAGGCTTCTTCTGTGCATGGAATTCTCCAGGCAAGAATACTGGAGTGGGTTGTCATGCCCTCCTCCAGAGGATCTTCCCAACCCAGGGATTGAACCCATGTCTCCCACATTGCAGGCAGATTCTTCTGAGCCACCAGGGGAAACCCAGGTTGTTTCCTAGGCCCATATAATCTGACTTCCCAGTAGTATTAATCAGTGAGAGATAAGTCTGGGGGACAGAAGGAAGAAGCCAGGGCTTTCTTCTCCCACATTTCTGTCTTAGTATCCTTCTTTGGCTGCAACTGTGTTTTCTTCACCATTTCAGCTTCCAACAGACAGACCCATTGTGGTTTTTGCTTGCACAAGCTAACTCCAGCCCCCAGTCTTGAATCATACCATTTTCAGTTTCTGTATCTTCAGGTTTGAAGTGGAAATACCTTCCTTCTTCTGTTGCTATTATCTGGAATGCTTTAAATTCTATATTAATTTCTCATCACCCATGTAACCAATTCTCTTTCTTAAATTCTCTTTATTTAAAATACTCTGAATAATTTCTGTTTGCCTTGTTGGATCCTGGCTAACATCAGAGCCCCAGACACAGAACTAGCTAGGGTTCAGAACCAGGTCTCCAGTTACTCCTTAAGTGGGTATCAATGAACAAATTCTGGGGGAGGTGGCAAAGAATAAAGCAGACAGGGTCTCACTCAAGAGATAGGTCCAGGGCTTCCCTGGTGGTCCAGTGGGTAAAGGGTCCTTGCAGTGCAAGGGGCGCCGGTTCAATCCCTGGCACGGGAAGATCCTGGAGCGCCTAGTCCAGTGTGTCCAATTATGGGCCAGTACTCTGGAGCGCATGTGACCAGAGCCAGTGCTCTGCAATGAGAGAGGCCACCATGATGGCAGGTCCACACAGGCCAAAGAATAAAGATGGATGAAAATAAATAAATGAAGGACCAATAAAAGAGGCCAAAATAAAAATAAAGACAGTACTTTCTCTAAACCAGTCCTATAACCAGTTCTGAGCTACCTGTTACCAGACCTACTTTTCAACTCTTTCTCTGCTCTGCTTGGCACAGCAGAATATCTTGTTTCTCAGGCTGTTTCCTGAAAGTGAAAGTCTTAGTCACTCAGTCGTGTTCAACTCTTCGCAACTCATGGACTGAAGCCCATCAGGCTTCTTCTGTGCATGGAATTCTCCAGGCAAGAATACTGGAGTGGGTTGTCATGCCCTCCTCCAGAGGATCTTCCCAACCCAGGGATTGAACCCATGTCTCCCACATTGCAGGCAGATTCTTCTGAGCCACCAGGGAAGCCCAGGTTGTTTCCTAGGCCCCTATAATCTGACTTCCCAGTAGTATTAATCAGTGAGAGATAAGTCTGGGGGACAGAAGGAAGAAGCCAGGGCTTTCTTCTCCCACATTTCTGTCTTAGTATCCTTCTTTGGCTGCAACTGTGTTTTCTTCACCATTTCAGCTTCCAACAGACAGACCCATTGTGGTTTTTGCTTGCACAAGCTAACTCCAGCCCCCAGTCTTGAATCATACCATTTTCAGTTTCTGTATCTTCAGGTTTGAAGTGGAAATACCTTCCTTCTTCTGTTGCTATTATCTGGAATGCTTTAAATTCTATATTAATTTCTCATCACCCATGTAACCAATTCTCTTTCTTAAATTCTCTTTATTTAAAATACTCTGAATAATTTCTGTTTGCCTTGTTGGATCCTGGCTAACATCAGAGCCCCAGACACAGAACTAGCTAGGGTTCAGAACCAGGTCTCCAGTTACTCCTTAAGTGGGTATCAATGAACAAATTCTGGGGGAGGTGGCAAAGAATAAAGCAGACAGGGTCTCACTCAAGAGATAGGTCCAGGGCTTCCCTGGTGGTCCAGTGGGTAAAGGGTCCTTGCAGTGCAAGGGGCGCCGGTTCAATCCCTGGCACGGGAAGATCCTGGAGCGCCTAGTCCAGTGTGTCCAATTATGGGCCAGTACTCTGGAGCGCATGTGACCAGAGCCAGTGCTCTGCAATGAGAGAGGCCACCATGATGGCAGGTCCACACAGGCCAAAGAATAAAGATGGATGAAAATAAATAAATGAAGGACCAATAAAAGAGGCCAAAATAAAAAATAAAAAAGAGAGAGAGAGAGAGAGGTCCCTAGGGTCTATGCTCAGGATTCTCCAAACATGATAAGGCTTGGGGCCTCCCCACAAACTATATTTTGTGACCTTCAAAATAGGTCACAAGGGTGCAATGTCTTCTGGAAACCATACCACTGAGTGTCTAGCATATAGTAACTGCTTAATCAATGTTTACTGACAAGGAAACATCCCTTGGGATACAGTGGTTAAGAATCCACCTGCCAATGCAGGGGACACAGGAAGATTCCACATGCTGCAAGGCAAGTAAGTTTCACCACTGTTGAAGCCTGCACACCTAGAGCCTGTGCTCCACAGCACAACAAGAAAAGCCACTGCAGTGAGAAGCCCACCCACCACAGTGAGCGTAGCCTGGCTTGCCGCAGCTAGCCAAAGCCTGTGTGCACCAATGAATACCCAGTGCAACCAAATAAATAAACATAATTTTCAAAATTTACTGACTGCAGAGTTTGCATGGGAAATTATCTGATCAGATTTATGGTGAAAAATTAGAAAAAGATGCTTTTCACCCCTATCCAGCAAATACTTCTGGCCTAAAAAAAATGAAAGGTTGTTTTTCTAAACCTATTGGTTTTTATTTTTAAGCACACATAATTGTTTGGTTCTGGAACTGTACAGTATCTTTTAGAGATTGTTACTTTTTAAAAAACTAGAAAATCAAGACTATGAACTAAACAATTTATTTTGTCTACCTGACAATGAGCATTAGTCATTGTATTAGTTAGCACCTTAGTTAGTTAGCATCTTTCTTTGGCAAAAAAATACATGTTAGTGAGATATGCAATATCATTTGCCCATTATATTAGATTTCTACCACAGTTTTGTAGCGAAATGTTAACATTCTTAAGAAACTGAAAGTCTAGTCTTACTGGGAAAACAAGATTTAGGAGAAAGTAGAACATATTAAGATTAGTGGGTTAATTTTTCAATGTAAGTTGATACATTTAATATTTTTATTTATTAAAATTCCATGAAATCAAAATTTCCAGGTAACAATTATCACTCAATAACTAGGACATATACTTTTTAAGTCAAAAAATTTCAATGCTGGGACTTCTCTGGTGGTTCAGTGGTTAAGGCTCTGCATGTCCAATGTGGAGGACCTGGGTTTGATCTCTGATCAGGGGATTAAATCGCATATGCTGCAACTAAAGATCCCATGTGCCACAGCTAAGACCCTAAGCAGCCAAACAAATAAATATTTAAAAATTTAAATGTTGATGTACGGTATCATGTTAGCTTCAGACCTACTAGCATATAGTGACTTGACATTTGCATACTTTATTAAATGATCACCATGATAAGTCTAGCAACTGTCCCTTGTTCAGTTGCTAAGTCGTGCCTGACTCTGCAACCCCATGGAGTATAGCATGCCAGGCTTCCCTTTTCTTCACTGTCTCCCAGAGCTTGCTCAAACTCGTGTCCATTGAGTCAGTGATATCATTCAACCATCTCATACTGTGTTGCTCTCTTATCCTCCTGCCTCAGTCTTTCACAGCATCAGGGACTTTTCCAACAACTGTCCCTATAGAAAGTTATTTGAAGATTTAGTTCAGTTGCTAAGTCACGTCCAGCTCTTTTCAATCCCATGCACTTTAGCATGCCGAGCTTCTCTGTCTTTCAAAATACTAATTGTATTTGTTTTGGGAGCATTGAATTATGGTTGGGTTTTTTATTTTAATCTTTTTCCGTTTTAGTACCCATACATTTCTAAAAGAATGAGCATTCATCTATTTTTAGTTGAGAAAGAAAAAGTTAAAATTCAAAGCTAAGGGTTTTTTTATTTATTTTTAGAAAGGACAGCAAACGTGCTAACCCTAAAGGGAGAAATTGACACATTAGTCATTGTATTAGTTAGCACCTTAGTTAGTTAGCATCTTTCTTTGGCAAAAAAATACATGTTAGTGAGATATGCAATATCATTTGCCCATTATATTAGATTTCTACCACAGTTTTGTAGCGAAATGTTAACATTCTTAAGAAACTGAAAGTCTAGTCTTACTGGGAAAACAAGATTTAGGAGAAAGTAGAACATATTAAGATTAGTGGGTTAATTTTTCAATGTAAGTTGATACATTTAATATTTTTATTTATTAAAATTCCATGAAATCAAAATTTCCAGGTAACAATTATCACTCAATAACTAGGACATATACTTTTTAAGTCAAAAATTACAATGCTGGGACTTCTCTGGTGGTTCAGTGGTTAAGGCTCTGCATGTCCAATGTGGAGGACCTGGGTTTGATCTCTGATCAGGGGATTAAATCGCATATGCTGCAACTAAAGATCCCATGTGCCACAGCTAAGACCCTAAGCAGCCAAACAAATAAATATTTAAAAATTTAAATGTTGATGTACGGTATCATGTTAGCTTCAGACCTACTAGCATATAGTGACTTGACATTTGCATACTTTATTAAATGATCACCATGATAAGTCTAGCAACTGTCCCTTGTTCAGTTGCTAAGTCGTGCCTGACTCTGCAACCCCATGGAGTATAGCATGCCAGGCTTCCCTTTTCTTCACTGTCTCCCAGAGCTTGCTCAAACTCGTGTCCATTGAGTCAGTGATATCATTCAACCATCTCATACTGTGTTGCTCTCTTATCCTCCTGCCTCAGTCTTTCACAGCATCAGGGACTTTTCCAACAACTGTCCCTATAGAAAGTTATTTGAAGATTTAGTTCAGTTGCTAAGTCACGTCCAGCTCTTTTCAATCCCATGCACTTTAGCATGCCGAGCTTCTCTGTCTTTCAAAATACTAATTGTATTTGTTTTGGGAGCATTGAATTATGGTTGGGTTTTTTTTTTTTTTTAATCTTTTTCCGTTTTAGTACCCATACATTTCTAAAAGAATGAGCATTCATCTATTTTTAGTTGAGAAAGAAAAAGTTAAAATTCAAAGCTAAGGGTTTTTTTTTTTTCTTTATTTTTTAGAAAGGACAGCAAAACGTGCTAACCCTAAAGGGAGAAATTGACACATTAGTCTGGATTGTATTAAAATTAAGAATATGTGCTCCTCAGAAGACAAATTAACTGATATATCCAACTGAAAAGGACTTCTCAGATCCAATTCCAATTGCGACACTGTCTACCTGGAGATAGAATCAGATTCCACAGGGAAAGGGTTCAGCCTACAAGTCTGCCCTCCACTAGACAATTCTTTGCATGCCCAGAGTACCCGTGCTTCTGACCAACTGGTTGCACAAATGGAAAAGTCCGATGACCCCCTGCAACTGAGGATGCCAATTACAAGTCCAGGTTGTTTGTTACGTGTACTTCTGACCAACTGGCTGAAAATCAGAGGTTCCCATGCCCCACTCCTCAGTTTTGATTAATTGGCTAGAATAGCTCACAAAACTCATAGAAACATTTTCCTTACTGGATTACCAGTTTATTATAAAAGGATACAAATGAACACCCAGATGGAAGATGTATTAATAAGGAGTGGGAAAAGCATACAGAGCTTCCATGTTCTGTCCGTGGAGACCACTCTTCCTAAATCTCCATGTGTTCATCAATCCAGAAGCTCTCTAAAACCTGTCCTTTTGAGTTTTTATGGAAGCTGTGTTACATAGGCATGAGTGATTAAATAATCAGTTATTGGTAAGTGATTCCACTTCTACCCTTCTCCCAAAAGTGGGGGCAGGGGTGCTGGAAACTAAAAGTTCTGAGCCTCTAAACACATGATTGGTTCTTCTGGCACCCATTAGGTACTTCCCAAAATCACCTCACTCCCTTTATCACTCTCAACACTTAGGAAATTCCAAGGCTTTTGGGAACAGTGGGCCAAGAACTATGGATGAAGACCAAATACATACAAAAGGTATCTTTTGCTCATCTGAATGACCATATATGTATTTCTTATAAATCATAATATTCCATCAACAAAGAGATTATTTTCAGACTATCTAAGACTTCCTAAAAATCTATAAGAAAAAGGACAACTAAATAGAAAAAAATGCACAAAAAGAGCTGAATAGATACTGCATAAAAGAGGATATATGTCTGATAAGTATATAAAAAGTTGTTAAACTTCATTTTTTATTAGGGAAATGTAAATCAAAACCATAGTCTCTACATAGACATTAGAATGTCAATAAAGAAAAAGATAGTCACCAAATAAGGAAAAAGAATAAGAGAGAATAAGTACTGGTGAGGATATGCGATAAATGGAATTCTCATACATTCCTGGTAGGAATAGTAAAAACACTTTGGAAAACTGTTTTGGCAATATTCACTTACGATGGACATACACACACCTTGTTGAGGTATAACCCAATAGAAATGTGGTCATATGTTCACCAAAAAAGACAGAAAACAATTTTTATAGCAGCACAAGTCATAAGAGCCCCAAACTTGGAATCTTGCCAAATGCCTATGAACAATACAAAGGATAAATAAATTGTGGTATATTTATAACAGAAAACTCTACAACAATGAGAATGAATGATTTATAACTATACGCACAAATGAATGGATCTCACAAAAATCACGTTGAGTAAAAGAAGTCCATATCAAAAGAAGTCCATATAATAGTTTGTTGATATTGAGAGTACATACTATGTAAGCCCATTGATATGAAGCTAAAATGCATACAAAACTAATTTATGGTACTGGAAGTTAGAAGAATTTCTGCAACGTTTCTAAAGTGAGTTCAGTATTCTGTATCATTATAAGGTTATAGTTTACAAGGAAGTGTTGAGTTATAAAAACTGTATCCATCTGTACTCTGATGATATGTGCACTTTTGTGTATGTAGATTATAGTTCAATAAATAATGCAAATGGAATGAAATGCTCTAATGGGCCTTCTGCGCAACAATTCACTTACGTGGCTTATATGTCTATAGGATTTGCAGCTAAATAAACATAGTATTTGTTTTCTATTTCTCTGTTTAAACAAATCTTCTGTGATAGGCAGAATAATCCTTCCCCCTCCAAAGATAGCCATGTCCTCATTATCAGAATTTGTAAATATGTAATTTTATATGACAAAAAGGACTTTTCAGGTATAATTAAGAACTTTGAGAAGCGAATTATCCTAGGGTACCTGAGTCCTTGAAATAGGAGAACTTCTCCCAGATGTGTTCAGAGGGGGATAAAACTACTGAAGAATGTTCAGAGAGATACAATGTTGCTGGCTTTGAGAAGGAGGGAGACCATGAGCCAAAGGACAGAGGGTAGCCTTTAGAAGTTGAAGGCAAATAAATGGAGCTTCCAGATCCTAGAGAAAGGAGCACAGCTCTGCCAATGTTACGATTTAAGTCCAGTGAGACACACTGGAATTCTGCTCTATAGAACGGAAAAAGGGTTTAAAGGGAATACATAGCAATAAAGTTTTTTGTTAAAAGTTTTAAGATGGACATACACACACCTTGTTGAGGTATAACCCAATAGAAATGTGGTCATATGTTCACCAAAAAAGACAGAAAACAATTTTTATAGCAGCACAAGTCATAAGAGCCCCAAACTTGGAATCTTGCCAAATGCCTATGAACAATACAAAGGATAAATAAATTGTGGTATATTTATAACAGAAAACTCTACAACAATGAGAATGAATGATTTATAACTATACGCACAAATGAATGGATCTCACAAAAATCACGTTGAGTAAAAGAAGTCCATATCAAAAGAAGTCCATATAATAGTTTGTTGATATTGAGAGTACATACTATGTAAGCCCATTGATATGAAGCTAAAATGCATACAAAACTAATTTATGGTACTGGAAGTTAGAAGAATTTCTGCAACGTTTCTAAAGTGAGTTCAGTATTCTGTATCATTATAAGGTTATAGTTTACAAGGAAGTGTTGAGTTATAAAAACTGTATCCATCTGTACTCTGATGATATGTGCACTTTTGTGTATGTAGATTATAGTTCAATAAATAATGCAAATGGAATGAAATGCTCTAATGGGCCTTCTGCGCAACAATTCACTTACGTGGCTTATATGTCTATAGGATTTGCAGCTAAATAAACATAGTATTTGTTTTCTATTTCTCTGTTTAAACAAATCTTCTGTGATAGGCAGAATAATCCTTCCCCCTCCAAAGATAGCCATGTCCTCATTATCAGAATTTGTAAATATGTAATTTTATATGACAAAAAGGACTTTTCAGGTATAATTAAGAACTTTGAGAAGCGAATTATCCTAGGGTACCTGAGTCCTTGAAATAGGAGAACTTCTCCCAGATGTGTTCAGAGGGGGATAAAACTACTGAAGAATGTTCAGAGAGATACAATGTTGCTGGCTTTGAGAAGGAGGGAGACCATGAGCCAAAGGACAGAGGGTAGCCTTTAGAAGTTGAAGGCAAATAAATGGAGCTTCCAGATCCTAGAGAAAGGAGCACAGCTCTGCCAATGTTACGATTTAAGTCCAGTGAGACACACTGGAATTCTGCTCTATAGAACAGTAAGATAATAAATGTGTGTTGTTTTAAGCCACAGGTTGGTGCTAATATGTAACAGTAGCAATAGAAAAGTAATACACCTTCCTTCTGCTTGTTAGAAAGGCAATTTCTAAAAAAATCACATGCTTTCACTGTTTATGAGCTACCACTGTTGGCAGCAGCAACAATGATCTTAGAATGTCAGAAGTTTGGCAAGACTGGGAGTTTGTATTGAATCAAAACAGATATGCAAGGAGTAAAGGGCACAGAGAACTTATCTACAGTTCAAGCCTTTCACTGTCCTTGGAGGCACTGTCATGAAAAGAAGTGCTGTTTCTGCAAAGTACAGAGGTCAAAGAAATGCTCCACCACACACCTGCCCTTGGTGTAACAACAAAAATGACTTTATAAATAGGAAAATCATTCAGGTAAACACATGGCATGCCAGTAATTCTAAAAACTCATTCACACATCTGAAAGCTGGTTATGCCTCCCTGATCTGGGGCCGAGAAGATGATCTTTCCAAGGTTTCAAACAATAAGAGAGTAATATAGCCAAGCGGAGAATTCTGTTGTTATTAGCAAGCATGCAAAAGAATACTTTGAGAGTGTGCCAATCAATGACAACCTAGTCTCTCTACCGCTATTCTCTGAAAAGACCTTTGATTCTTTCTCCAGGTGTTTTGAAAGTATTATGTAAATAAGGATTTAAGACACACTTCCTGAATTCTCCTATATAGAAATTCTGGAACTATTAATACCACTAGAGCTAATATTTGATACATGACTTTGACACATCAGCTTTCTGGGTATTGCTAATTTTGGTTGAAAACTGTTTGGCTTATCTTGTAAGGCTGAACATAAGCACACTGTGTTCATTTCCTATCAAATCACCAAAGTTAATGACTTAAAACAATAGAGCTTTAGTCTCACCCAGTTGTGGACACCGGAAGTCTCACTCAGTTGTGGACACCGGAAGTCCAAAGTCCAAGTTTCACTGTGCTGATTCAGTGTGTTGACAGGGCATCTTCTGCACTGTCTGGAAGTCAAATCTCCTTTTGCCTCCTACTTATAAAGACACTTGCATTTAGAATCCACCTGGATGATCTAGGATAATTTTCTGATCTCAAGGTCCTTGATTTAATCACATTTTCAGAGACTCTTCTTTTATAAACATACATGGTAACAGTCAAAGGTTTGGGCGATTAGGATGTGAACGTATCTTTGGGGACCACTGTCAGCCCACCTCAGTACCTAATAATTCCAGTCCAGTTCAATGCGCTCAAGATACTCTTGCCAAAGGGTGCCAAGAAACACACAAGACTGTTCATAAGTGCATTTTTCACAGTGCATTTTAAAAGTCCAAAGGAAATCACCCAGATGTCTGTTGGCAAGTCAATGGATTAATAATGATTGGCATATTTACATAAAGAGAAGTTTATCCATTAGTGATAATGAATGAAAAAGCAAATTCCCTCTTAGAAGTGTACGTGATACGATACTATTTTTATAAAGCTCAAAACACATAAGATATTGACCAGGGACAAATATGTGGTACAGTCATCACCACATATTTGGTGTAGTATAGTATAGTTTATTTTCATTTAAATAAACGCAATGATAAAGAGAACACTTAGGATGCAGTCACCTCTGGGTTAGTGGCGGTGGAAAATGGAGCAGGCTGGGGATTTAGGATTGGCAGGAACACCCAGGTAACTTCAATAATATTAAAGATGTTGAAGCTCACATCGGGTAGTGAGTTCTAAGGTGCTTATTTTCTTATGCTTTACAGCTTACACACATTACAAATATTCCTATATATATATATATATATATATATATATATCAAAGCATTTTTTTAAAGCCCAAGGTATATGGACCTAAAAGATATTATGTTAATTTTGGTATCTAACCAAATGAAATAAGTCAGACAGAGAAAGAAAACACCATATCATTTCACTTACATGTGGAATACATTAAAAAAAAAAAAAAAAAAAAGAACAAACAAAAGAGAAAGGGACTCACAGGTACAAAGAAACTGGTGGTCACCCTATGAGAGGACAAAGAAAAGCAGGTAGAATAGGTGAAGGAGAGTAAGAGGTACACATTTCCAGTTAAAAAATAAGTAGGTTACAAGGATATAATACACAGCATAGGGAATATAGTCAGTCAGTATTATTGTAATAGTTTGCATGGGAACAGATGATTATTAGATTTATCATGGTTATCATTTCATAATATATTTAAATGTAGAGTCACTATGTTGTATATTTGAAACTAACATTGTATGCCAACTATACTTCAATAAAAAAAATAAAATAAAATAAATCCACCAATGTAACTAGTGGCATTGTTGTTAGGCATTTTTTGAAGCTAGGTATATAGACTCATGCTGGAGAAAACAAAGGGATTTATCACAAGATGGATAGGAATTGGGAAGCTTCTGAGATTTGAAGCAGCTAATTTACTAACTTAGCTCTGGTGCACAGGAGGAAGAATTTGGTGTAGGGAGGCTGCAAACCAGTTATCTAACAAATTCTTAACTTGCTGATAGCTCCATTATTGACAGCAGTGTTCCCTCCCTAAATATAGCAATCGCATGAGTAATTTAAAAACTTACCAGATTTAATGAATCAGAATTTTCAAGAAAGACACCAGATAATCTGCGTATTCAATTATCAAGGAAACCTGGAAAACTTCTGGAGCATTGCATCTCAAACATTAACGTGCACAAGAATCCCTTTCTGAAATGCTCAGTTGACTCAGGAGGTCTGGGGGAATCTGAGTGTCTTTCTGAAAGCCACAGGTAATGCAGACACTGTCAGTCGAGGGCAGTATTTGAACAACAAGGTTCTAGAGCTCAGTATAGTGTCACAGATCCATCTTTGAAAATCTGGGAAAAGCTGTCTACAGATACACTTCACAGCAAAATTCATAAACATTGACTTAACGCAATTGCAGAGATTTTGGAGTGCCCCAGGACACTGACCTCAGGCCAAGGTTGATAGGACACACCATAAACTTGGTTCTGATGAAATGATAGGAATCTGAATAATCACACCCAACATTTATGGAGCACCTACTATATGCTTTGGCACTATGCTAAGAGTTCTAGCCGTGTCATCTAATTTAATCCTCACAACAAACCTAAGAGTGCTGTTGTTTTCATTCTCAGTTTAACAAATAAGGAACTGGTGCATAGAAAGGGTTAAGTCATTTGGTCAAGGGCATTGAATTAGCCTGATTCCTGAGCCCAGGTGTTTAATCACTATGTTGCACTCTCTTTAGTCATTACTTTAAAGAAAGTAATTCGTTTTATTAAAGTTTGTCAGGAGAGTGAAAATGTAGACTGACTAAATCCAAGGTTTGCAAGTTCTGATGGGCATCGGAATCTCCTGGGGCATTTGTTAAACATGATAAAACAATGCTCCAGTTCTATCCTAGAACAGAATTTCTGGGAATGGGGGAGGGAACTTGTGTATTTAACCAATGCCCCAGGTGATTCTAATGTGTAAAGTCTGAAGATCAATGCCATAGATTTTACAAAGGACAGTGTTTTTAAAAATCCAAAAGGAAGCTTCTGAGATTTGAAGCAGCTAATTTACTAACTTAGCTCTGGTGCACAGGAGGAAGAATTTGGTGTAGGGAGGCTGCAAACCAGTTATCTAACAAATTCTTAACTTGCTGATAGCTCCATTATTGACAGCAGTGTTCCCTCCCTAAATATAGCAATCGCATGAGTAATTTAAAAACTTACCAGATTTAATGAATCAGAATTTTCAAGAAAGACACCAGATAATCTGCGTATTCAATTATCAAGGAAACCTGGAAAACTTCTGGAGCATTGCATCTCAAACATTAACGTGCACAAGAATCCCTTTCTGAAATGCTCAGTTGACTCAGGAGGTCTGGGGGAATCTGAGTGTCTTTCTGAAAGCCACAGGTAATGCAGACACTGTCAGTCGAGGGCAGTATTTGAACAACAAGGTTCTAGAGCTCAGTATAGTGTCACAGATCCATCTTTGAAAATCTGGGAAAAGCTGTCTACAGATACACTTCACAGCAAAATTCATAAACATTGACTTAACGCAATTGCAGAGATTTTGGAGTGCCCCAGGACACTGACCTCAGGCCAAGGTTGATAGGACACACCATAAACTTGGTTCTGATGAAATGATAGGAATCTGAATAATCACACCCAACATTTATGGAGCACCTACTATATGCTTTGGCACTATGCTAAGAGTTCTAGCCGTGTCATCTAATTTAATCCTCACAACAAACCTAAGAGTGCTGTTGTTTTCATTCTCAGTTTAACAAATAAGGAACTGGTGCATAGAAAGGGTTAAGTCATTTGGTCAAGGGCATTGAATTAGCCTGATTCCTGAGCCCAGGTGTTTAATCACTATGTTGCACTCTCTTTAGTCATTACTTTAAAGAAAGTAATTCGTTTTATTAAAGTTTGTCAGGAGAGTGAAAATGTAGACTGACTAAATCCAAGGTTTGCAAGTTCTGATGGGCATCGGAATCTCCTGGGGCATTTGTTAAACATGATAAAACAATGCTCCAGTTCTATCCTAGAACAGAATTTCTGGGAATGGGGGAGGGAACTTGTGTATTTAACCAATGCCCCAGGTGATTCTAATGTGTAAAGTCTGAAGATCAATGCCATAGATTTTACAAAGGACAGTGTTTTTAAAAATCCAAAAGTAAGTTAAATGAAATTTGTAAACTCTGAAAGTTGTCTCTGAGGGTTAGGAAGTTCCTAGAGATACATTTTGACTCTGATCTTAATGAGGAAGAAAAGCAAGGGAAGTTTCCTTTGCAGTCAAACAGGAGTATTACAGTCACAGAAGGGAACAGATCCACTTTTTTTTTTAAGTTTGTGATATTTATTACTAGGACTGTTTATAGAAAACAAATCTTTTTTCCACTATTACAAAAAATCTTCTGGGGCTTACCTAGTGGTCCAGTGGGCAAAGAGTCCGCCTTGCAGTGCAAGGGGTGCCGATTTGATCCCTGGCCCTGGAAGATCCCAAGTGCTGAGGAACGGCTGGACTGGTATGTCTAATTGAGAGCCCGTGCTCTGAAGCACATGCGCCCAGAGCCGGTGCTCTTCAACGAGAGAGGCCACTGCAACGGGAGGCCCACACAGGCCAAAGAATAAAGATGGATGAAAATAAATAAATAAAAAACCAATAAAACAGGCCAAGATTAAAAACAAAAAATCTTATGAAGTATAGTTGATTTACAATGTTGTGTTAGTTTTGGGTATACAGCAAAGTGATTCAGAAAATGTATATACCTATCTATCTTGATGGTTATCTACTTTTATATACAGTAATATGTATCTGTTAATCCCAAACTCCTAATTTATTCCTCCCTCTTTTCCTGGTAATTGTAAGTTTGTTTTCTATGTTTGTGGATCTATTTCTTTTTTTTTTTTAATATAGTCATCGTTATTAAAATTCATGATTACATTAGAAACTCTCCAGGGGACCCTGGTCAGATCTGATTAGAGAACTAGATTACCTTGATCAGGAACCTCATGAAGGGAATGACTACCCACTTCAATATTTTTGCCATTTAGCCTTGGCTACAGTCCATAGGCTCAAGTTCTTTTCCTTACACATGATAAAACAATGCTCCAGTTCTATCCTAGAACAGAATTTCTGGGAATGGGGGAGGGAACTTGTGTATTTAACCAATGCCCCAGGTGATTCTAATGTGTAAAGTCTGAAGATCAATGCCATAGATTTTACAAAGGACAGTGTTTTTAAAAATCCAAAAGTAAGTTAAATGAAATTTGTAAACTCTGAAAGTTGTCTCTGAGGGTTAGGAAGTTCCTAGAGATACATTTTGACTCTGATCTTAATGAGGAAGAAAAGCAAGGGAAGTTTCCTTTGCAGTCAAACAGGAGTATTACAGTCACAGAAGGGAACAGATCCACTTTTTTTTTTAAGTTTGTGATATTTATTACTAGGACTGTTTATAGAAAACAAATCTTTTTTCCACTATTACAAAAAATCTTCTGGGGCTTACCTAGTGGTCCAGTGGGCAAAGAGTCCGCCTTGCAGTGCAAGGGGTGCCGATTTGATCCCTGGCCCTGGAAGATCCCAAGTGCTGAGGAACGGCTGGACTGGTATGTCTAATTGAGAGCCCGTGCTCTGAAGCACATGCGCCCAGAGCCGGTGCTCTTCAACGAGAGAGGCCACTGCAACGGGAGGCCCACACAGGCCAAAGAATAAAGATGGATGAAAATAAATAAATAAAAAACCAATAAAACAGGCCAAGATTAAAAACAAAAAGTCTTATGAAGTATAGTTGATTTACAATGTTGTGTTAGTTTTGGGTATACAGCAAAGTGATTCAGAAAATGTATATACCTATCTATCTTGATGGTTATCTACTTTTATATACAGTAATATGTATCTGTTAATCCCAAACTCCTAATTTATTCCTCCCTCTTTTCCTGGTAATTGTAAGTTTGTTTTCTATGTTTGTGGATCTATTTCTTTTTTTTTTTTAATATAGTCATCGTTATTAAAATTCATGATTACATTAGAAACTCTCCAGGGGACCCTGGTCAGATCTGATTAGAGAACTAGATTACCTTGATCAGGAACCTCATGAAGGGAATGACTACCCACTTCAATATTTTTGCCATTTAGCCTTGCGGCTACAGTCCATAGGCTCCCGAAGTTCTTTTTCACCTTACTAATCTCCATAGGTGCTGCAGCATGTCAGCTGGGTGCAGGGAGATGTTAAGAAATACACAGAAAGGATGGGAACTGGGGGTTCAAGACCTCCTCAGTCAAGGCCTTGAACACATTCACCATTCTGCTTTTTATTGAGTGCTTAAGGCTCCAAGTGTTTTCAGGCAATGGTATTAATATGGGCTGGCACCCTCACAGCCCTGACCCTAAGAATGGAAAGGGCATGCTATATAGCTGGGGGGCAACTAGACTATCAAGAAGTTAAGGAGTCTGTCCTGCATGCCCACACAGTGTTCTAACATGCGCTGACCCGGTGCTCCAAAGTCCACAGCAGATCTCCCACCTGTTGCTGATCAGCATCACCCCAGCTAATGAGCCCATGTGAACTGAATCACTTGTTTTTGTCTTAGTTCTACCATGGGTTGCAGAGTTGGATGCAACTGAATAGTGTGATCTCCCTGCCAAAGAGCTCCAAAGCACTGCTAACTGTAAAGTAAGGTTCCTCTTCTCTCCTCCAATTATGTTGTATTGGGAATCCCAAATGAAATACTGCAAAATAAGGAAGGGGAAGACCTTAATCTAGCTTTACAACAAAGCTTATTTAAGCATTTCTATTCACTGTAGATCAACCCAGATGCAGACAGGCTGCTCTAGAGTTGTTTCCTGCATGGTGTTTCTCCTCAGTCATTGTCCACAGGACTCTGAGAAGCTGTAGGAATACGACACACAGATACAAGGCCGGCTTCATCTCCAATGTTGTGGAAAGGGACTGTACATCATGGGGCAGAGCCCTCCGCTCCTGTATGCCACCAGGACAGAGCCCAGGAGAGTGACCTCCTGGGTTCATACGTTTTATAAGTTTATTTGTATCACTTTTAGATTCCACATGGTTTTCTATGTTTGTGGTTCTATTTTTTTTTTTTTTTTAATATAGTCATCGTTATTAAAATTCATGATTACATTAGAAACTCTCCAGGGGACCCTGGTCAGATCTGATTAGAGAACTAGATTACCTTGATCAGGAACCTCATGAAGGGAATGACTACCCACTTCAATATTTTTGCCATTTAGCCTTGCGGCTACAGTCCATAGGCTCCCGAAGTTCTTTTTCACCTTACTAATCTCCATAGGTGCTGCAGCATGTCAGCTGGGTGCAGGGAGATGTTAAGAAATACACAGAAAGGATGGGAACTGGGGGTTCAAGACCTCCTCAGTCAAGGCCTTGAACACATTCACCATTCTGCTTTTTATTGAGTGCTTAAGGCTCCAAGTGTTTTCAGGCAATGGTATTAATATGGGCTGGCACCCTCACAGCCCTGACCCTAAGAATGGAAAGGGCATGCTATATAGCTGGGGGGCAACTAGACTATCAAGAAGTTAAGGAGTCTGTCCTGCATGCCCACACAGTGTTCTAACATGCGCTGACCCGGTGCTCCAAAGTCCACAGCAGATCTCCCACCTGTTGCTGATCAGCATCACCCCAGCTAATGAGCCCATGTGAACTGAATCACTTGTTTTGTCTTAGTTCTACCATGGGTTGCAGAGTTGGATGCAACTGAATAGTGTGATCTCCCTGCCAAAGAGCTCCAAAGCACTGCTAACTGTAAAGTAAGGTTCCTCTTCTCTCCTCCAATTATGTTGTATTGGGAATCCCAAATGAAATACTGCAAAATAAGGAAGGGGAAGACCTTAATCTAGCTTTACAACAAAGCTTATTTAAGCATTTCTATTCACTGTAGATCAACCCAGATGCAGACAGGCTGCTCTAGAGTTGTTTCCTGCATGGTTTTTCTCCTCAGTCATTGTCCACAGGACTCTGAGAAGCTGTAGGAATACGCACACACAGATACAAGGCCGGCTTCATCTCCAATGTTGTGGAAAGGGACTGTACATCATGGGGCAGAGCCCTCCGCTCCTGTATGCCACCAGGACAGAGCCCAGGGAGAGTGACCTCCTGGGATATCCACGTTGGTTCTATTTCTGTTTTGTACATAAGTTTATTTGTATCACTTTTAGATTCCACATACAAGCGATATCATTTATCTTTGTCTGATTTACTTAGTAGAATAACCTGCACTGGTAATTTAGGCATAAGGATAGATGTTTGTCTCATGTGACCTTTTAGAACTTTTAAATACGATAAAACTGACTATGTCTGGGAAAATATTAGTTTTAAACTTTTTTAATGTGGGGTGGGGACAGATTCACTTTTTAAAGAACAGTTCCACCTTGAACACTGAGGGTTTGAACTGCTCAGGTCCACCTCTACTTGTTTTTTTCAATTAAATGCATACTACAGCACTACATGATCCCCATTCAGTAAAATGCGTGGATGTTGAACTTAGGATACAGAGAGTTGACAGTAGAGTTATTCTTGGATTTTCAGCAGAGGATCAGCTCTCCTAATCCCTGAACTGTTCAAAGGTCAAACATAGATCATATCATCGAGGATACCAAGAAGTATCTGTAGAGTGATATCATGAGCCTGTAAGAATAGTGGCGGGAAAATTAATGCTCCACCCCACCTCCTCCCCAGACAAGCTTGTTTTGTTTCTTTTTTTTAAAGATTTATTTATTTATTTATTTTGGGCGGGGGTCGTGTTGGGGAGGGAGGGGGCAGGCGGGCCACTTCTATCGGTCTTTCATTTCTCTATTTTCATCCATCTTTTTTCCTCGGCTCCTGTGGGCCTCTCATTTAGAATCCACCTGGATGATCTAGGATAATTTTCTGATCTCAAGGTCCTTGATTTAATCACATTTTCAGAGACTCTTCTTTTATAAACATACATGGTAACAGTCAAAGGTTTGGGCGATTAGGATGTGAACGTATCTTTGGGGACCACTGTCAGCCCACCTCAGTACCTAATAATTCCAGTCCAGTTCAATGCGCTCAAGATACTCTTGCCAAAGGGTGCCAAGAAACACACAAGACTGTTCATAAGTGCATTTTTCACAGTGCATTTTAAAAGTCCAAAGGAAATCACCCAGATGTCTGTTGGCAAGTCAATGGATTAATAATGATTGGCATATTTACATAAAGAGAAGTTTATCCATTAGTGATAATGAATGAAAAAGCAAATTCCCTCTTAGAAGTGTACGTGATACGATACTATTTTTATAAAGCTCAAAACACATAAGATATTGACCAGGGACAAATATGTGGTACAGTCATCACCACATATTTGGTGTAGTATAGTATAGTTTATTTTCATTTAAATAAACGCAATGATAAAGAGAACACTTAGGATGCAGTCACCTCTGGGTTAGTGGCGGTGGAAAATGGAGCAGGCTGGGGATTTAGGATTGGCAGGAACACCCAGGTAACTTCAATAATATTAAAGATGTTGAAGCTCACATCGGGTAGTGAGTTCTAAGGTGCTTATTTTCTTATGCTTTACAGCTTACACACATTACAAATATTCCTATATATATATATATATATCAAAGCATTTTTTTAAAGCCCAAGGTATATGGACCTAAAAGATATTATGTTAATTTTGGTATCTAACCAAATGAAATAAGTCAGACAGAGAAAGAAAACACCATATCATTTCACTTACATGTGGAATACATTAAAAAAAAAAAAAAAAAAGAACAAACAAAAGAGAAAGGGACTCACAGGTACAAAGAAACTGGTGGTCACCCTATGAGAGGACAAAGAAAAGCAGGTAGAATAGGTGAAGGAGAGTAAGAGGTACACATTTCCAGTTAAAAAATAAGTAGGTTACAAGGATATAATACACAGCATAGGGAATATAGTCAGTCAGTATTATTGTAATAGTTTGCATGGGAACAGATGATTATTAGATTTATCATGGTTATCATTTCATAATATATTTAAATGTAGAGTCACTATGTTGTATATTTGAAACTAACATTGTATGCCAACTATACTTCAATAAAAAAAATAAAATAAAATAAATCCACCAATGTAACTAGTGGCATTGTTGTTAGGCATTTTTTGAAGCTAGGTATATAGACTCATGCTGGAGAAAACAAAGGGATTTATCACAAGATGGATAGGAATTGGGAAGCTTCTGAGATTTGAAGCAGCTAATTTACTAACTTAGCTCTGGTGCACAGGAGGAAGAATTTGGTGTAGGGAGGCTGCAAACCAGTTATCTAACAAATTCTTAACTTGCTGATAGCTCCATTATTGACAGCAGTGTTCCCTCCCTAAATATAGCAATCGCATGAGTAATTTAAAAACTTACCAGATTTAATGAATCAGAATTTTCAAGAAAGACACCAGATAATCTGCGTATTCAATTATCAAGGAAACCTGGAAAACTTCTGGAGCATTGCATCTCAAACATTAACGTGCACAAGAATCCCTTTCTGAAATGCTCAGTTGACTCAGGAGGTCTGGGGGAATCTGAGTGTCTTTCTGAAAGCCACAGGTAATGCAGACACTGTCAGTCGAGGGCAGTATTTGAACAACAAGGTTCTAGAGCTCAGTATAGTGTCACAGATCCATCTTTGAAAATCTGGGAAAAGCTGTCTACAGATACACTTCACAGCAAAATTCATAAACATTGACTTAACGCAATTGCAGAGATTTTGGAGTGCCCCAGGACACTGACCTCAGGCCAAGGTTGATAGGACACACCATAAACTTGGTTCTGATGAAATGATAGGAATCTGAATAATCACACCCAACATTTATGGAGCACCTACTATATGCTTTGGCACTATGCTAAGAGTTCTAGCCGTGTCATCTAATTTAATCCTCACAACAAACCTAAGAGTGCTGTTGTTTTCATTCTCAGTTTAACAAATAAGGAACTGGTGCATAGAAAGGGTTAAGTCATTTGGTCAAGGGCATTGAATTAGCCTGATTCCTGAGCCCAGGTGTTTAATCACTATGTTGCACTCTCTTTAGTCATTACTTTAAAGAAAGTAATTCGTTTTATTAAAGTTTGTCAGGAGAGTGAAAATGTAGACTGACTAAATCCAAGGTTTGCAAGTTCTGATGGGCATCGGAATCTCCTGGGGCATTTGTTAAACATGATAAAACAATGCTCCAGTTCTATCCTAGAACAGAATTTCTGGGAATGGGGGAGGGAACTTGTGTATTTAACCAATGCCCCAGGTGATTCTAATGTGTAAAGTCTGAAGATCAATGCCATAGATTTTACAAAGGACAGTGTTTTTAAAAATCCAAAAGTAAGTTAAATGAAATTTGTAAACTCTGAAAGTTGTCTCTGAGGGTTAGGAAGTTCCTAGAGATACATTTTGACTCTGATCTTAATGAGGAAGAAAAGCAAGGGAAGTTTCCTTTGCAGTCAAACAGGAGTATTACAGTCACAGAAGGGAACAGATCCACTTTTTTTTTTTTTTAAGTTTGTGATATTTATTACTAGGACTGTTTATAGAAAACAAATCTTTTTTCCACTATTACAAAAAATCTTCTGGGGCTTACCTAGTGGTCCAGTGGGCAAAGAGTCCGCCTTGCAGTGCAAGGGGTGCCGATTTGATCCCTGGCCCTGGAAGATCCCAAGTGCTGAGGAACGGCTGGACTGGTATGTCTAATTGAGAGCCCGTGCTCTGGAGCACATGCTCCCAGAGCCAGTGCTCTGCAACAAGAGAGGCCACTGCAACGGGAGGCCCACACAGGCCAAAGAATAATGATGGATGAAGATAAATGAAGAAATAACCAATAAAACAGGCCAAAATTAAAAACAAAAGTCTTATGAAGTATAGTTGATTTACAATGTTGTGTTAGTTTTGGGTATACAGCAAAGTGATTCAGAAAATGTATATACCTATCTATCTTGATGGTTATCTACTTTTATATACAGTAATATGTATCTGTTAATCCCAAACTCCTAATTTATTCCTCCCTCTTTTCCTGGTAATTGTAAGTTTGTTTTCTATGTTTGTGGATCTATTTCTTTTTTTTTTTTAATATAGTCATCGTTATTAAAATTCATGATTACATTAGAAACTCTCCAGGGGACCCTGGTCAGATCTGATTAGAGAACTAGATTACCTTGATCAGGAACCTCATGAAGGGAATGACTACCCACTTCAATATTTTTGCCATTTAGCCTTGCGGCTACAGTCCATAGGCTCCCGAAGTTCTTTTTCACCTTACTAATCTCCATAGGTGCTGCAGCATGTCAGCTGGGTGCAGGGAGATGTTAAGAAATACACAGAAAGGATGGGAACTGGGGGTTCAAGACCTCCTCAGTCAAGGCCTTGAACACATTCACCATTCTGCTTTTTATTGAGTGCTTAAGGCTCCAAGTGTTTTCAGGCAATGGTATTAATATGGGCTGGCACCCTCACAGCCCTGACCCTAAGAATGGAAAGGGCATGCTATATAGCTGGGGGGCAACTAGACTATCAAGAAGTTAAGGAGTCTGTCCTGCATGCCCACACAGTGTTCTAACATGCGCTGACCCGGTGCTCCAAAGTCCACAGCAGATCTCCCACCTGTTGCTGATCAGCATCACCCCAGCTAATGAGCCCATGTGAACTGAATCACTTGTTTTTGTCTTAGTTCTACCATGGGTTGCAGAGTTGGATGCAACTGAATAGTGTGATCTCCCTGCCAAAGAGCTCCAAAGCACTGCTAACTGTAAAGTAAGGTTCCTCTTCTCTCCTCCAATTATGTTGTATTGGGAATCCCAAATGAAATACTGCAAAATAAGGAAGGGGAAGACCTTAATCTAGCTTTACAACAAAGCTTATTTAAGCATTTCTATTCACTGTAGATCAACCCAGATGCAGACAGGCTGCTCTAGAGTTGTTTCCTGCATGGTTTTTCTCCTCAGTCATTGTCCACAGGACTCTGAGAAGCTGTAGGAATACGACACACAGATACAAGGCCGGCTTCATCTCCAATGTTGTGGAAAGGGACTGTACATCATGGGGCAGAGCCCTCCGCTCCTGTATGCCACCAGGACAGAGCCCAGGGAGAGTGACCTCCTGGGATATCCACGTTGGTTCTATTTCTGTTTTGTACATAAGTTTATTTGTATCACTTTTAGATTCCACATACAAGCGATATCATTTATCTTTGTCTGATTTACTTAGTAGAATAACCTGCACTGGTAATTTAGGCATAAGGATAGATGTTTGTCTCATGTGACCTTTTAGAACTTTTAAATACGATAAAACTGACTATGTCTGGGAAAATATTAGTTTTAAACTTTTTTAATGTGGGGTGGGGACAGATTCACTTTTTAAAGAACAGTTCCACCTTGAACACTGAGGGTTTGAACTGCTCAGGTCCACCTCTACTTGTTTTTTTCAATTAAATGCATACTACAGCACTACATGATCCCCATTCAGTAAAATGCGTGGATGTTGAACTTAGGATACAGAGAGTTGACAGTAGAGTTATTCTTGGATTTTCAGCAGAGGATCAGCTCTCCTAATCCCTGAACTGTTCAAAGGTCAAACATAGATCATATCATCGAGGATACCAAGAAGTATCTGTAGAGTGATATCATGAGCCTGTAAGAATAGTGGCGGGAAAATTAATGCTCCACCCCACCTCCTCCCCAGACAAGCTTGTTTTGTTTCTTTTTTTTAAAGATTTATTTATTTATTTATTTTGGGCGGGGGTCGTGTTGGGGAGGGAGGGGAGCAGGCGGGCCACTTCTATCGGTCTTTCATTTCTCTATTTTCATCCATCTTTGTTCCTCGGCTCCTGTGGGCCTCTCATCGCGGTGGCGTCTGTCGTTGCAGAGCGCCGGCTCTGGGCGCATGCGCTCCAGAGCTCCAGAGCTCCGGCTCGGTAATTGGACACATCAGTCCAGCAACTCCGTGGCACGTGGGATCTTCCCAGGCCAGGGATTGAACCGGCGCCCCTTGCACTGCAAGGCGGTGTCCTTACCCACTGTGCCACCAGGGGAAGGGAAGCCCCCAGACAAGCTTAAATAACGGAAAACATAGGGGGCATCGCTTGTCTCTTTCCTAAACTCTTGCTGATTTTTTGTTCTCTTCTCAGTTTTTCATCCAAACAATTTACCATAAAAACCTGCATATGACTTCATTTTGCCAAGTATATATAGTTCTAGGAGCTGGGGATACAGAGCTGAAGAACACTTACTCCTTTGCTTAAAGGGAGTGAGTAAACCAGTTATATCCATACATGGATGCAGTTCAATAAAGTATAAATTGCAGGTTATGAACAGAAAAGCAATTAAAAGGTGAGAGAAGGGAGAATTGTAGTATTATTTCTAAAACAGCTGGAGAACGTGGATTCTGATGAAAGACTAGTAACTGAATGGCAATCCTACCCATTTAAAAAAAAAAAAAAAATCCCGGAATTTAATGAGTTTTTTTTTTTTTTCCTTTCTTTCTTTTTCCCCATCATGTCTCTTTTATTTATATTTATTTTCATCCATTTTTTATTCTTTGGCCTGTGTGGTCCTCCCATTGCAGTGGCCTCTCTCACTGCAGAGCGCCGGCTCTAGGTACACGTGCCTAGACACACTGGTCGAGCTGCTCCACAGCACGTGTGATCTTCCTGGGCCAGGAATTGAACTGATGCCCCTTGCATTGCAAGGCGGACTCTTTAACCACTGGACCACCAGGGAAGCCCCTACCCACACTTTTTTTAAAGAAAAAATATGATGCCTTTAAGGCTACAGATATTTTATAGGTAATTAACTTTATCTCTGATGATATACATTTTTTAAGATCATTAAAGGAATAATTTTTGAGCACCCTAGAGTAGGGAAGTGATGATCATCTGAGCCAAGAGCAAGTCATGCGAGACTAGCCTCATTTCTTTAGTATTAATAGATTAGGGAACCATGGTTGATTTGAGGTTGAGTGGGTGATAGGGAAGCAGAAATAATAGATGTGGATTTACAGACATGTTTGTTTTTGAAACAATATGTATTGTGTGTGAGCCTAGATCAGACACTGCAAGGCATTTGCATCTGCATTTTTATATTTGATTATCATAATAAACCTACTAACGAAATCCTGTCATCTTAGAAAATAAACAGAAAACTTCAGGCCCTCCAAGCTTGACAGTGAAGGAGAGTGTCGGTAAAAGAAAATCTTTGTGGTGCTGGTTTGCCCACTCGTGAGGCTCCCAACTCTGATTCTAGAGATGGAGATGAATCCTTTTGCAACTGTTTTTTCTTATATTTGTAGACTTGCTCAATTATAACCGAAGATTTTCCCCTCAATACTCTGCAGCGAAGCTAAAAAAGGGCTGGAAGCCATAAGAAAGATTTTAGGAACCACAAAAAATAACAACATGGAAATAAACACAGAAAAGGACTTGAAACTAAATAATATGGTTTACAAAATAAAGTTTATTCGTCTTGAATTTACAACTCATTGCAGATACTATGACTTTCTCTCACTACTGGGTTGTTTTAAATGACTGTTTTCAGCACATTGCTATGATTTTCAACATTTTTTGGAAAGTAAACATTTCTAGAAAAGACTTATGTCTCTTTTATTTATATTTATTTTCATCCATTTTTATTCTTTGGCCTGTGTGGTCCTCCCATTGCAGTGGCCTCTCTCACTGCAGAGCCGGCTCTAGGTACACGTGCCTAGACACACTGGTCGAGCTGCTCCACAGCACGTGTGATCTTCCTGGGCCAGGAATTGAACTGATGCCCCTTGCATTGCAAGGCGGACTCTTTAACCACTGGACCACCAGGGAAGCCCCTACCCACACTTTTTAAAGAAAATATATGATGCCTTTAAGGCTACAGATATTTTATAGGTAATTAACTTTATCTCTGATGATATACATTTTTTAAGATCATTAAAGGAATAATTTTTGAGCACCCTAGAGTAGGGAAGTGATGATCATCTGAGCCAAGAGCAAGTCATGCGAGACTAGCCTCATTTCTTTAGTATTAATAGATTAGGGAACCATGGTTGATTTGAGGTTGAGTGGGTGATAGGGAAGCAGAAATAATAGATGTGGATTTACAGACATGTTTGTTTTTGAAACAATATGTATTGTGTGTGAGCCTAGATCAGACACTGCAAGGCATTTGCATCTGCATTTTTATATTTGATTATCATAATAAACCTACTAACGAAATCCTGTCATCTTAGAAAATAAACAGAAAACTTCAGGCCCTCCAAGCTTGACAGTGAAGGAGAGTGTCGGTAAAAGAAAATCTTTGTGGTGCTGGTTTGCCCACTCGTGAGGCTCCCAACTCTGATTCTAGAGATGGAGATGAATCCTTTTGCAACTGTTTTTTCTTATATTTGTAGACTTGCTCAATTATAACCGAAGATTTTCCCCTCAATACTCTGCAGCGAAGCTAAAAAAGGGCTGGAAGCCATAAGAAAGATTTTAGGAACCACAAAAAATAACAACATGGAAATAAACACAGAAAAGGACTTGAAACTAAATAATATGGTTTACAAAATAAAGTTTATTCGTCTTGAATTTACAACTCATTGCAGATACTATGACTTTCTCTCACTACTGGGTTGTTTTAAATGACTGTTTTCAGCACATTGCTACGTATTTTCAACGATTTTTTTCTTTTGCTTCCAGATATACTTTAAAGCTACAAAGTGCTATAACCTATTTTCTAGAACCTTATCTTCTTTTTTTATATAATTTAAAAAATGACTTATTTAATTTTTGGCTGTGCTGGATCTTCGTTGTTTTGCGAGGACCTTCTCTAGTTTCTGTGCGTGGGCTTTTCAGTGTGGTGGCTTTCCCTTTTGCTGAGCATAGGCTTTATGTGCTTGGGCTTTAGTAGTTGCAGCACACGGACTCAGTAATTACAGCGCACAGACTTAGTTGCTCCAGAGCATGCGGAATCTTCTCAGACCAGGGGTCAAACTTGTGCCTCCTGCACTGGGAGGAAGATTCTTATCCACTGTGCCGACAGAGAAGTCCTAAAACCTTATCTTCTACTAGAACCTTATCTTCTTCCTCAATGCTAGTTTCTTGTTTCACAGCTTTTCCTTCTCACAGACTTCAGAATATGTCACTTATTTTGCTTGTACGCTCAAACCATTCTTCAACATTCATTTTAGCTACTCAGATTGTTTTTTTCAGGGCTTTGTAGTTTCAAGAACCAGAAATTCAATTAAATTAGCTCAAGTAAACAGTGTTCTTAGCGTAGTATGATACATGATTTCTCAGAAATAGTGATCAAAGTACTCTTCAGCCCTGTATCAGTTTTGAGTATCTGAGACTTAAGCAATTTTCCCCCTCACATCAGAAGAAATCTGGAGGTAGCCAAATTGCTGGTTGTTTTAGTAGCTCAGGATTAAAAAGAGCAGTGATGTTTCTCTTCTTGACCTTTCCCTCATGATCACAATGTGGCTGTTGTAACTCAAAATATCATGTCCATGCTCACAGAAGGCAGAAAGAGGAGGGAAGGAAAGCAAAAACTTTCACAGAAATCTGCCAGTAGACTTTGACTTACATTACATTTAGAATAACTGTCATATAGCTGCTCAAAAAGGAAATGAAATGACAAGCCACATAGTGGAAGGAAAAACTTAAAAACACAAAGAACTGCTATGGAGAATACACGAAGAACTTCTATAGTTTGATTAAAAAAAAAAAAAAACAAGAAAAACAATCTGATAGAAAAATATGCCAATGTGTGAATAGGTAATTGACAGAAGAGCAAGTATTTTTTTAATAATATTTTAATTTGTTAATATTTTTACAGAGTTCTGTTGTTTACAGATATATATGTTCCCAGATTAGTCATACGTATATCCCTGGCCCCCTCCCTCCTCCACCCCAAGAGCAAGTATTTTTGATAAATTTAGCAGAAGGTGACCAACCACAATAAAGATCGGGGAATGCAATTTAAGACTACATTGAAGTAAATACTTTATCTATTAAATTATGAAAAATAAAGAACTCTGAAAATATTAAGTGTTGATGTAAATGTGGAGTCTTACCTACCACTGGTGATAAGGTGGGTAGGTAAGATGGTATACCGTTTAGTAATACGATATAGGACTTTGCAGTAAAGTTGGATGTTGGCATACCTCATGAAAGCTGTTCCACAGCTAGTGATTCCATGCAGGATACATGTATGTGAATGTTCACAGCAGCATTAAGGATGGAAATAACCCAGATGGACATTGTCAGAAGAATGAATAAAATGATACATTTATATGAAACACCTGTAATGACTGCAGCACCATCAATGTATGTAAGAACTGAGTGTAAAAAACCAAGGGTGGAAGACTATGTATGTGGTATACGTCTTTCGAAGGTAAAATATATGAAGGCTAAACAATGTATACTTTCAGAGATATATATACACATGGGGTCAGGTGTTTTCCCACACGGAAAAAACAAAAGGAAAAAGATAAACACAAAACTCAGGATAGTGGTTACCTCTCTTGAAGTAGGCTACAAGAAAGCGATTGAACACAGGTGATTCAATTAAACACACAGGTAGATTCAATTGAACACACAGGTAGATTCAATGCTCTAGGTACTGAATAGTGGATTCACAGCTATTTATTATTATGTTTTAAACTTATTTACAGATATATGTATCTGTAAATACATAGATATATGTATCAAACATTAACGTAATAACACACAAATAGCTTTGACAATAAGTACAAAAATGATTACATCAGATTGTAAATTTTAGGGGGAGAGATTAAAAACACAAAGAACTGCTATGGAGAATACACGAAGAACTTCTATAGTTTGATTAAAAAAAAAAAAAAACAAGAAAAACAATCTGATAGAAAAATATGCCAATGTGTGAATAGGTAATTGACAGAAGAGCAAGTATTTTTTTAATAATATTTTAATTTGTTAATATTTTTACAGAGTTCTGTTGTTTACAGATATATATGTTCCCAGATTAGTCATACGTATATCCCTGGCCCCCTCCCTCCTCCACCCCAAGAGCAAGTATTTTTGATAAATTTAGCAGAAGGTGACCAACCACAATAAAGATCGGGGAATGCAATTTAAGACTACATTGAAGTAAATACTTTATCTATTAAATTATGAAAAATAAAGAACTCTGAAAATATTAAGTGTTGATGTAAATGTGGAGTCTTACCTACCACTGGTGATAAGGTGGGTAGGTAAGATGGTATACCGTTTAGTAATACGATATAGGACTTTGCAGTAAAGTTGGATGTTGGCATACCTCATGAAAGCTGTTCCACAGCTAGTGATTCCATGCAGGATACATGTATGTGAATGTTCACAGCAGCATTAAGGATGGAAATAACCCAGATGGACATTGTCAGAAGAATGAATAAAATGATACATTTATATGAAACACCTGTAATGACTGCAGCACCATCAATGTATGTAAGAACTGAGTGTAAAAAACCAAGGGTGGAAGACTATGTATGTGGTATACGTCTGTAGAAGGTAAAATATATGAAGGCTAAACAATGTATACTTTCAGAGATATATATACACATGGGGTCAGGTGTTTTCCCACACGGAAAAAACAAAAGGAAAAAGATAAACACAAAACTCAGGATAGTGGTTACCTCTCTTGAAGTAGGCTACAAGAAAGCGATTGAACACAGGTGATTCAATTAAACACACAGGTAGATTCAATTGAACACACAGGTAGATTCAATGCTCTAGGTACTGAATAGTGGATTCACAGCTATTTATTATTATGTTTTAAACTTATTTACAGATATATGTATCTGTAAATACATAGATATATGTATCAAACATTAACGTAATAACACACAAATAGCTTTGACAATAAGTACAAAAATGATTACATCAGATTGTAAATTTTAGGGGGAGGAGAGAGGCTAAAAAAAAATTCCTAGTATGTACTAGGGAACTAGAGATTTACATTTTTGATTGACCCTGTGGGCAGTCACAGTGTGGAGTCCTAACCACAGGACCGCCAGAAAATTAACTCCCTGTTGATCTTTTTTTTTTTTTTTTTTAATTTTGGTCTTTTTTGTTGGTTTCTTATTTATTTTCATCCACCTTTATTCTTTGGCATTCGTGGGCTTCCCATTGTAGTGGCCTCTCTCACTGCAGAGCACTGGACCTGGGCACATGTGCTCCAGAGTGCTGGCTCGTAATTGGACACACCGGTACAGCCGCTCCACGGCAGGTGGGAACAAACCAGTGCCCCTTGGACTGCAAAGTGGACTCTTTACCCACTGGACCACCAGGGAAGCCCTTCTATTGATCTGTTTTTAAAGCTATTATTTGTAACTCCTCCAAAGGGCAAAACACACTGACTTCTTTACTACCTCCTCACCTAAGAAAATGGCTATTGATGTGGGAGAGAGACGTAAAGAACAATGTAACTATCACCATCCTATGAAGTGTGTCCAGGGCTCCCAGGTGTAATCCCCACCCCCTTTGTGTGCCTCCTATACACCAACACACTTCTAACACGATATTCATTTAATTACATGTCAAATACTCAACCACAAGTAACTTGTTTATTGTGGCTTTGCAATTGGGGGTCTCTGTAACTCTGCAAGTAAGGAAAGTCACAGAATAAACAATAAACATGATCATTCTCAGGTATAAACTGTTTAAAGCTTCAGAAGATACTCAAAAGGTGAAATCCAGGGTTTACATGTATTTTAAAGAAAAACATGGTTCTTCAAATAATTTATTTTTTTGCCTGTCGGGAATCACTTGGGGGTAGATCTTCAGATTCCCTAAGGAATCTGATATTATCTCTCCATTTATCTTATGACTGCTTTGTTGGGAAAGTCCAATGTCGTAAGTACAGTTTTCAATTTGCCTCACATCTTTGATAAAGATTTGAATGTGGAGGAAAGTTACCAATGGTTAACAACTGTAGAGGGTTTAACCTTTCGGAAAACACTTATAAATATATATATATATATATATTTATATATATTTATATTTCTCTCCCCCTCAGGCTTCATCACTAATTTTTTTTTTTTAGACGTCATCACTTCTTGACTAGAACACAAAGCAGGGATTAGCAACATCCCAGTTTTACAGACTACTTTGCTAGGGTCCTCCGGGAATGAAGGGGTGAGAGGAATAAAAACTCATTCTGACACTTGTTAAAATGGTGAGGAGTTTATTCGAAACTACTGCAGTAACTGATTATAACTTCCAACAGGAGAAAGAACTTGCGGTCAATTCCGAATGCAGCAGAGACATCTGGGAACTTACTATAGTCAACAAACAAGCAAGAGTGAGGGGGTTAGTGGATGGAAAATTGAAACATTAAGGGTAGGGGGATTCTTAAAGGCAGGTCCAAGAACGTATGTATTAACGGGCTTATATATAAAGGCATTTGATCACGTAGTAAATGTGACCAGATACCAAGACAGCAAGGATGACTTAGCAGAAATCACGCGGCTCTGCCCGGCCAGACTCAAAAGCCTCAGTGGAGGCCTAGGCGAGTAGAGGGCTCGGAGGAGCCTGACTCAAGTCTGGGTGAGGAGAGAGACTGTCACTAACCATCCCCGTTTCTCTTTATTACCCAAACCCCACGGACGAGGAGAGCTGCCAGGCAGCCGGGGCTGGGGGTTGGGGTCCCTGCTCTTTCTCCCGAAGTAGCGAAGGTCGGCGGCCAGAGAGGAGTAGGGCAGTATCGCCGACCCCAGCTGAACGCGAGTGGGAACAACGTCCCTCGCACCGTGCTGGAGGCGCCCACACGCTCCGCCCGCCGCGCGTCCCACTTGAGGGGCGGGCTCCGCAGGTCGGGCCGGAGGCGCCGATTGGCTGACGCGCCCGAGCCTGGGGTTTCCCGGCCCCGCCCCGTCGCCCCTCACTGGCCGCCCCGCCGCCGCCGCGCTCCCTCCGCCCGCGAGGCCGCGCGCAGGCAGGTCCCGCGCTGCCCCGCGGGAGGGCCTACCGGTCCCCATCCTTAAAGCACGAGTCCGGACGCCCCGCCTGTTGGAGAGGGCGCCTCGCTCGGGACGGCCAACAGCCGGGGTAACCGAAGAGGGCCTGAGGCTACGGGGCCGCCGCGGCTGGCACTCGAAAGGCTCGGCCCGGACCCAGTGGTTGCGGGAGCTGGGAGGGGGTGGGGTCGCGGGCGCCATTGCAGCCCGCCCGAACGCCGCCAGGGTCCCCGTCAGCCCTCTGCTGCTCTCCCCTGGCTGGGAGGAGCGGTCGCCAGTCCCCGGCCTGTTTCTCGTGAATCGGTGCTTCCTCTGCAGTCCGCGGGGAGACCATGTTTGACAAGACGCGGCTGCCGTACGTGGCCCTCGATGTGCTCTGCGTGTTGCTGGGTACGTACGCGCCGCCGGCCCGAGGGGCGTGTGCGCGTGAGCCCGGGCTGGGGTGCCCCGGTGGGGTCGTGGGAATGAGTGAGGGGGTTAGTGGATGGAAAATTGAAACATTAAGGGTAGGGGGATTCTTAAAGGCAGGTCCAAGAACGTATGTATTAACGGGCTTATATATAAAGGCATTTGATCACGTAGTAAATGTGACCAGATACCAAGACAGCAAGGATGACTTAGCAGAAATCACGCGGCTCTGCCCGGCCAGACTCAAAAGCCTCAGTGGAGGCCTAGGCGAGTAGAGGGCTCGGAGGAGCCTGACTCAAGTCTGGGTGAGGAGAGAGACTGTCACTAACCATCCCCGTTTCTCTTTATTACCCAAACCCCACGGACGAGGAGAGCTGCCAGGCAGCCGGGGCTGGGGGTTGGGGTCCCTGCTCTTTCTCCCGAAGTAGCGAAGGTCGGCGGCCAGAGAGGAGTAGGGCAGTATCGCCGACCCCAGCTGAACGCGAGTGGGAACAACGTCCCTCGCACCGTGCTGGAGGCGCCCACACGCTCCGCCCGCCGCGCGTCCCACTTGAGGGGCGGGCTCCGCAGGTCGGGCCGGAGGCGCCGATTGGCTGACGCGCCCGAGCCTGGGGTTTCCCGGCCCCGCCCCGTCGCCCCTCACTGGCCGCCCCGCCGCCGCCGCGCTCCCTCCGCCCGCGAGGCCGCGCGCAGGCAGGTCCCGCGCTGCCCCGCGGGAGGGGCCTACCGGTCCCCATCCTTAAAGCACGAGTCCGGACGCCCCGCCTGTTGGAGAGGGCGCCTCGCTCGGGACGGCCAACAGCCGGGGTAACCGAAGAGGGCCTGAGGCTACGGGGCCGCCGCGGCTGGCACTCGAAAGGCTCGGCCCGGACCCAGTGGTTGCGGGAGCTGGGAGGGGGTGGGGTCGCGGGCGCCATTGCAGCCCGCCCGAACGCCGCCAGGGTCCCCGTCAGCCCTCTGCTGCTCTCCCCTGGCTGGGAGGAGCGGTCGCCAGTCCCCGGCCTGTTTCTCGTGAATCGGTGCTTCCTCTGCAGTCCGCGGGGAGACCATGTTTGACAAGACGCGGCTGCCGTACGTGGCCCTCGATGTGCTCTGCGTGTTGCTGGGTACGTACGCGCCGCCGGCCCGAGGGGCGTGTGCGCGTGAGCCCGGGCTGGGGTGCCCCGGTGGGGTGCGGGCGTGTGTCCGCTGCGAGGGGCCTCCCTGAGAGGTGACTCGACGGGAGTCGCGGACGGGCGTGAGGGGCAAGGGGTGAGGGGTGGGGGGTGGGTGTGCTGACGCGCGAGCCTGGCCGGGCGAGACGCTGGGGGCGGCTTCCGCAGCCCGGGGGGTACCCTGCTTTGCAGCCCGCATCCCCGGGTGGCCGCTGCTGTCCGTCCTTCTGTCTGTCTGTCTGTCTGTCGTTCGCCCGCCGGTGCGCTGAGCCCTCCCTGCTTGAACGCTGTTCACGCCTCTGCGCTCCTCCCCTTGCTGTCCTGTCCTCTTGTTTCCAGTTTCACTCCCGGTCGAGAGGGTGGGCTCCTCCCCCGTGGGCTGTGGGGAAGCCTGGTCCCTGGCTCATCAGGTTCAGTGGCAGCACCGGGAGGTTTGGTGCACTGGGAGTTCTCAGTCACTGGCGCCAGTGCCAGGTTTATCTTTCTTGTGGGAAGCCGTGTAAGTTTCTGTCTATAAAAGGTTAGAACGCTCCTAATTAGAAGGTGTTACCAGCTGGTAAATTGTTAGGCTGTAAGTGGGTGTGATGATGCCAGGTTTCTGCTTGTAGGTCTGAAGACGCTGGCTTTTGAGAGGGATGGAGTGCGGGTGGTGTGCCCCAGACCTGCTGTTTCCTTCTCTGCGCAGACCTCGCCGTCGTGTAGTTTTCCATCTCTTGAGAGAGCCCACTAGGAGCCCTAGACATTTCTTTGGCCGCAGCGACTCTGGCGTTGTCTTTCAGACGGAGGAGTTCTGTCGTGGGGCTTGTGGTCTCCAGGTGCTCTCTTCTTTTGACGAGAAAGAATTGAAGTCATCTGGATAAGGGATAGGCATTGGAAGAAGAGATTGTCACCTTTTCATAGGTATTGTGTAAGGCAGTATCTTTGAACTATTTATGTGTTTTTTGGGGAAAAAAAAGCCTACAAGAAGACTTGCTCGGTGTTTGGGTAGTTCTCTTGTTTGAGGCTCGAAATTATGGTATTGGCAAGTTCTCAGCGTTGGAGAGCTTTGACTTTAGCTTCCTAGATGCGGGTCTGCATAGTGGCTTTTTGGTGAGAGGAAATTAACTCCAGTTTTAATCCAGTATTCCACTTTGCAGGCTCAGACTTGACCATTTAGATGCTTGCAGCCTGTCAGAATTTTAATAAATTCTGTTACCTATTTTTTGAGGAAAGTTTTTTTTTGTTTACATCTTTATTGTTTACCAGGACACTTCCTGTATAGCCCCACAGTGAATTTTAGAAATTCTGTTTAGGAAAAGGAAGCACGATTTTGGAACACTGTTTTTATAAAAGCACAAGTGATCCTTTTAGATGTGTGGACATAGTCATAATTACATTATTATATTCAGATTTATTTGCAATGAAAAGTTTACCTTGGTAAATACGTTATATTTTAAAATATATTTTGTACTCATTGGAGCTTTGTAAAACTCATTTGTGTTTTAGTGAGGGGAGTGGAAAATGTTCAGTCAGTAGTGGCTTTTAAAATTCTAGTATGTTGGATATTACCCTGTCATGACCACATACTGTACTGTCAGAATTATATATGAATTTCCTATTTTCCTACCTTTTGGCAATTAATCATGAAACATGTTTTCTTTGGGGGCCAACCACTGAACCAGGAGAAGTGAAACATACTGCTCTGAGGTAGCTCAATGTTATTAGACAGAACCCTATGGTGAATCTGTTTTTTGTTTTTTCCTTCTTTTCCCCATCATGCCTCTTTTATTTATATTTATTTTCATCCATCTTTTATTCTCTGGCATATATGGGCCTCGCATTCCAGTGGCCTCTCTTTGCTTTGCACAGGCTCTGCGCACATACGCTTCAGAGCGCTGGCTACAGGGATCAAACCTGTGTCCCCTCCATAGGAGCCCTAGACATTTCTTTGGCCGCAGCGACTCTGGCGTTGTCTTTCAGACGGAGGAGTTCTGTCGTGGGGCTTGTGGTCTCCAGGTGCTCTCTTCTTTTGACGAGAAAGAATTGAAGTCATCTGGATAAGGGATAGGCATTGGAAGAAGAGATTGTCACCTTTTCATAGGTATTGTGTAAGGCAGTATCTTTGAACTATTTATGTGTTTTTTGGGGAAAGAAAAGGCTACAAGAAGACTTGCTCGGTGTTTGGGTAGTTCTCTTGTTTGAGGCTCGAAATTATGGTATTGGCAAGTTCTCAGCGTTGGAGAGCTTTGACTTTAGCTTCCTAGATGCGGGTCTGCATAGTGGCTTTTTGGTGAGAGGAAATTAACTCCAGTTTTAATCCAGTATTCCACTTTGCAGGCTCAGACTTGACCATTTAGATGCTTGCAGCCTGTCAGAATTTTAATAAATTCTGTTACCTATTTTTTGAGGAAAGTTTTTTTTTGTTTACATCTTTATTGTTTACCAGGACACTTCCTGTATAGCCCCACAGTGAATTTTAGAAATTCTGTTTAGGAAAAGGAAGCACGATTTTGGAACACTGTTTTTATAAAAGCACAAGTGATCCTTTTAGATGTGTGGACATAGTCATAATTACATTATTATATTCAGATTTATTTGCAATGAAAAGTTTACCTTGGTAAATACGTTATATTTTAAAATATATTTTGTACTCATTGGAGCTTTGTAAAACTCATTTGTGTTTTAGTGAGGGGAGTGGAAAATGTTCAGTCAGTAGTGGCTTTTAAAATTCTAGTATGTTGGATATTACCCTGTCATGACCACATACTGTACTGTCAGAATTATATATGAATTTCCTATTTTCCTACCTTTTGGCAATTAATCATGAAACATGTTTTCTTTGGGGGCCAACCACTGAACCAGGAGAAGTGAAACATACTGCTCTGAGGTAGCTCAATGTTATTAGACAGAACCCTATGGTGAATCTGTTTTTTGTTTTTTCCTTCTTTTCCCCATCATGCCTCTTTTTATTTATATTTATTTTCATCCATCTTTTATTCTCTGGCATATATGGGCCTCCCATTGCAGTGGCCTCTCATTGAATAGCACAGGCTCTGGGCACATACGCTTCAGAGCGCTGGCTCATAATTGGACACACTGGCCCAGCCGCTTTGCGGCATCTTCCCAGCCAGGGATCAAACCTGTGTCCCCTCCACTGCAAGGCGGACTCTTTAACCACCGGACCACCAGGGAAGCCCGAATCTATATTTTGTTTTGCTTTAGTTCATGTATAATTGAGGAACCTATATGCAGTACAACGTTATAAATTGTAGGTTCTTGTAGTCTGTATTTTCAGCATGCTGCAAACATCACATAATTGTCTCATAGAAAGTAATTTTATTGCTACCTTGGCTTGAGGTTGCAGAATTTATGATGACTCTCAAAGAAGGTAAAATTGTGCTTACGATTTTAAATGTCTTTAGTTTTGGAAAAAGCTCGTTTAGAGGATCTGTGTGTTGAGTATCAGTATCAGATACCCGATCTATTTGAAATACACTTTATCTTTTTTCCTATTGTTAAGAGTTTTAAAGTAATTCAGTGTATTATCAAGGTAAGCCTAGCATTCCCTTTTACTAAATAGAAAGTGAAGTACTAGTTTATTTTAATTTGGTATATAAGATGACATTAGATTTAACAGCATCAAGACTCCCTTATAAACAACAATGAGAGAACAGGGATGCTAGAGATACAAAATATTTTCATGCTGAGTTTGTGGAGATAATCTATTTTTATACTTCACCTTTCTAGTGGAGTCTGAGGGTCATTTTATTTATTTATTTATTTATATTTTCTAACTTTATGGCTCCGCTGGGCAGAGTGCAGGAACTTAGTTCCCTACCTAGGAATTGAGCCCATATCCCTTGTGGTGGAAGCACAGAGTCTTAACCACGAGACAGCCAAGGAAATCCCTTTAAAAGGTCATTTTAAATTTTACTTTTATTCATCTTACTGACAGCAGGAGATTGGCAGCCTAAAATAGTGATAGCTCAAAGAGGGTTATCAACTTGAAATTAACTTTTCTTTTTCTATGGAGAACTACAGGTAAGAGTTGATTTTAGCAACAGAAAGATGATTAAGCATTTCATAAGTACAAGGTTATGTGAAAGTTGTTCTTAATTATAATGTGAATATGTTCCAAGTTCTGTTATGATCACTCAACATCATGCAGTGTGTCCATTTAACATGATGTTATGTAATTGTGTTACATGGCTACTTTATAATATTACAGAAAGTAATGTCTGTTGAAGTGATAAACATCCTGTATGCGTGAGTGGTGAATGTGTGCATGCTTACACACATGTAAAAGCACTTCTGTCCCAAATCAGTATTATCACCACTGTGAAACATGAATTCCTCCATATAATGTACCCAGTTTGTCAGTTCCTTCAGTGGATCTGGTCGCTTCTTGGGAAAAGAGTGAGTATTTTGAGAGATGATGTGTATTTGATTCCTTTCTTAGATGGAGTGTGGTCTTGCCAGCTTTCTCTGGCTCTTTTGATAATGAGTTCTGTGATTGTAGGAAAGGCTGTAAATATCATCTGAGCACGCAAGAAAAGCTGCTCTACGGAGAATGATAGTGCACTGGTAGGAAAGCTGGGGTTTTGCTCATTGTGTTAAACCACGTTCTGAATAAAACTTATTAGTGCTTCATGGCTGAGAGTCATTTTAGACTTTATGCACCCTGGCATTAGATTGCCAGTGAATTGATTCAGTGCACATTGATTGAAGGCTAACTCTTCCAAGTTCATGTTAGGTGCTAAAGATAAAGACGAATTAGAAAGTCTGTGCCCTAATGGAGCTCAGGGGCTAGGAAGAAACAAATGAACAAGAGGTTATAATACATCATGATAACTGTAATAATGAAGGTATGGAATAGATGCTCTTTGAGTACAGAAAAAGAGAATTATCCTAGAAAACTGCCATTATAGATAAATGGGTTATCTGTTTTTGCTTAATGATGCAGAGATTACGAAAGTTACCCAGAAATTCTCTTAGAATCTTTCTATTTCTTTCCCTTCCTCAGCTCTGTAGAGAGCAGTGGGAACTCTCTGTACCTGTGTGTATGACTTTTTTGCAGGTATCTCATGATGCCTGGAAGTCTAGGTGGAACCGGCAAAACCTTTGAATTTTGCTGGGTGACAGTCATTTGGAATATCTTTCTGTATCGTACATTCTTTTTTTGCCCCTCCAGATCTTTTCTTCACCCTGCTCTAGGCTCTGGGAAGCTACTCCTATGGAATGCATTAACTGGGCTGTTACTTTTTTTTCTAGTTGTCACTTTTGACCAAAGGGACAACCACAGGAGGCCTGGAAGAGCCAGTTTCTTCCTGCTGAATTTCTGTTACCAGAGCTATTCTGTGTTTTGTGAGTAGGTCACAGTTTCTCTTTAGTGGCCCTCTGTGCCAGCCAGCTATAGTTACAGATCTTGCTGGGTTTGGTATCCCTTTACTTGCCCCTTTAGAGACAGTAGTGGCTTCCTGATGTTGCTAGCACCAGCCCTTGCTGCTTTCCCCAAATCCTACTTATACTTTTAAAGATGGCTCCTTCATTAAATTCTTATTTGAATACCTTAGTTGGGTGTGCTGTGTTTTGTTTTTGTTTTTTGCTAGAGCCCTACTGATAATACTTATATCCAAAACAGATCTGAGGTAGCTTCCCTTTATACACTTGACACCAATTGCACTTGTGCACAAAAGCAGATGATAGCAGGAACTCATGAGACCTAGATTTGTTTCTGCAGAAGGGAGAGGGTCAAGGTTTCCTCATTATACTCCAAACGTGGTATCACCATTATGCCAAATCAAAGTAGATTTAGGGGGAAATCTGGCAGCCAAAAAACACTGGCAGCCATGCTTGGTGGTTGTGCGTGGGTGCTAAGTTGCTTCAGTTGAGTCTGACTCTTTGCGACCCTATGGACTCTCATGGAGATTCTCCAGGCAAGATACTACAGTGTGCCTGAAGAACCTTGCCATCTTCCAGGGGATCTTTCCAATCCAGGGATTGAAATCCTGTCTCTTATGCCTCCTGTATTGGCAGGCAGGTTCTTTACCATTAGTACCACCTGGGGAGGCCCAGGTGAGTGTGGAATTTTTCTTATTCTCTGTAGAGAGCAGTGGGAACTCTCTGTACCTGTGTGTATGACTTTTTTGCAGGTATCTCATGATGCCTGGAAGTCTAGGTGGAACCGGCAAAACCTTTGAATTTTGCTGGGTGACAGTCATTTGGAATATCTTTCTGTATCGTACATTCTTTTTTTGCCCCTCCAGATCTTTTCTTCACCCTGCTCTAGGCTCTGGGAAGCTACTCCTATGGAATGCATTAACTGGGCTGTAACTTTTTTCTAGTTGTCACTTTTGACCAAAGGGACAACCACAGGAGGCCTGGAAGAGCCAGTTTCTTCCTGCTGAATTTCTGTTACCAGAGCTATTCTGTGTTTTGTGAGTAGGTCACAGTTTCTCTTTAGTGGCCCTCTGTGCCAGCCAGCTATAGTTACAGATCTTGCTGGGTTTGGTATCCCTTTACTTGCCCCTTTAGAGACAGTAGTGGCTTCCTGATGTTGCTAGCACCAGCCCTTGCTGCTTTCCCCAAATCCTACTTATACTTTTAAAGATGGCTCCTTCATTAAATTCTTATTTGAATACCTTAGTTGGGTGTGCTGTGTTTTGTTTTTGTTTTTTGCTAGAGCCCTACTGATAATACTTATATCCAAAACAGATCTGAGGTAGCTTCCCTTTATACACTTGACACCAATTGCACTTGTGCACAAAAGCAGATGATAGCAGGAACTCATGAGACCTAGATTTGTTTCTGCAGAAGGGAGAGGGTCAAGGTTTCCTCATTATACTCCAAACGTGGTATCACCATTATGCCAAATCAAAGTAGATTTAGGGGGAAATCTGGCAGCCAAAAAACACTGGCAGCCATGCTTGGTGGTTGTGCGTGGGTGCTAAGTTGCTTCAGTTGAGTCTGACTCTTTGCGACCCTATGGACTCTCATGGAGATTCTCCAGGCAAGATACTACAGTGTGCCTGAAGAACCTTGCCATCTTCCAGGGGATCTTTCCAATCCAGGGATTGAAATCCTGTCTCTTATGCCTCCTGTATTGGCAGGCAGGTTCTTTACCATTAGTACCACCTGGGAAGGCCCAGGTGAGTGTGGAATCCCTTATTCTCTAGTAATTATGCTGACCTCATTCTGCCCCTTAAGTATTACCCAGAAGGAGTGCTCCTTTTCCTGACCTCGTTCTGGGCCACTTTCTCAAGGAAAACTCAAATATTTAATGAAAGAGTCTCCCTTGCTGAATGGTCCTCAGCCTTCCTTTTTCTCCTAATGTTTATTTGTTCATTTACTCATTACTGGGTGAATTCACTCATGTATTTATTATCTAGTAGGTGCTGGGCATTCTGTTAGATATCAAAGAGGTAAATAAGTAAGTAAATAAGTAGGACATAGTACTTATCCTGATGACTTGCTATTTCAACTTTAGCTGTATTAAGCTGACTTTGTTTGCCTCTTATGAAGGTTTACTGTGTTTGTTTCTCTTATATAGCTTTTGTCTTTCTTCCCAACATCTGAGAGGGGGAAGGAATCTCAAAAAAATGAACAAAAATTTGTCAAACTGGCATATTCTTGGGTCAGACTGGCCTTCTGTTGCAAGACATTTTCTGCCTTTAAATGGCTAGTTTGGAACAAAAGCAGAGGCCTGGAGGAAACCGATTGTATTTGGCTCTAGTGGGTTTCATATAGTTGACTTTAAACTTGAATTTACCTTTGCTTGGACTAGAGTGTGGAAATACTGAAAAATCATTCCCCTCTATAGCTTTCATGAAAAGTAAGTTTTTCCTTTATATTTTGTTTAAATTACACCCTTGTGGAAACTCATGGATGTACTGTAATCTTTGTTAATTTCTTTCTTGTTTAGTCATTTTTGGCCGAACTCTGTCAGAGTTTCCTATGTGTGGCTCAGCTTTTGGAATTATTCTAATTCATTTTGATAAGAAACTAAAGTTTAGATTGTTACTGTTTATCTCATTCAAAAAGAAGCTCATGGAAAGTCATTAAAACCCACATTTTTTTTTTTTTAAAGATTTATTTATTTATTTATTTAGGGCGGGGGTCGGGTTGGGGAGGGAGGGGACTGGGCGGGCCACTTCTATTGGTCTTTCATTTCTCCATTTTCCTCCATCCTTGTTCTTTGGCTCCTGTGGGCCTCCCATCGCGGTGGCATCTGTCGTTGCAGAGCACCAGCTCTGGGCGCATGCGCTCCAGAGCTCCAGCGCTCCGGCTCGGTGATTGGACACATCGGTCCAGCCGCTCCGCGGCACTTGGGATCTTCCCAGGCCAGGGATCGGACCGGCGCCTCTTGCGCAGCAAGGCGGTGTCCTTACCCACTGGACCACCAGGGGAAGCCCTAAAACCCACATTTTAAGTGAACTAGTTAATACGTCCCCTAGTATTCTTATGGGCCTAGTATTTATTATCTAGTAGGTGCTGGGCATTCTGTTAGATATCAAAGAGGTAAATAAGTAAGTAAATAAGTAGGACATAGTACTTATCCTGATGACTTGCTATTTCAACTTTAGCTGTATTAAGCTGACTTTGTTTGCCTCTTATGAAGGTTTACTGTGTTTGTTTCTCTTATATAGCTTTTGTCTTTCTTCCCAACATCTGAGAGGGGGAAGGAATCTCAAAAAAATGAACAAAAATTTGTCAAACTGGCATATTCTTGGGTCAGACTGGCCTTCTGTTGCAAGACATTTTCTGCCTTTAAATGGCTAGTTTGGAACAAAAGCAGAGGCCTGGAGGAAACCGATTGTATTTGGCTCTAGTGGGTTTCATATAGTTGACTTTAAACTTGAATTTACCTTTGCTTGGACTAGAGTGTGGAAATACTGAAAAATCATTCCCCTCTATAGCTTTCATGAAAAGTAAGTTTTTCCTTTATATTTTGTTTAAATTACACCCTTGTGGAAACTCATGGATGTACTGTAATCTTTGTTAATTTCTTTCTTGTTTAGTCATTTTTGGCCGAACTCTGTCAGAGTTTCCTATGTGTGGCTCAGCTTTTGGAATTATTCTAATTCATTTTGATAAGAAACTAAAGTTTAGATTGTTACTGTTTATCTCATTCAAAAAGAAGCTCATGGAAAGTCATTAAAACCCACATTTTTTTTTTTTAAAGATTTATTTATTTATTTATTTAGGGCGGGGGTCGGGTTGGGGAGGGAGGGGACTGGGCGGGCCACTTCTATTGGTCTTTCATTTCTCCATTTTCCTCCATCCTTGTTCTTTGGCTCCTGTGGGCCTCCCATCGCGGTGGCATCTGTCGTTGCAGAGCACCAGCTCTGGGCGCATGCGCTCCAGAGCTCCAGCGCTCCGGCTCGGTGATTGGACACATCGGTCCAGCCGCTCCGCGGCACTTGGGATCTTCCCAGGCCAGGGATCGGACCGGCGCCTCTTGCGCAGCAAGGCGGTGTCCTTACCCACTGGACCACCAGGGGAAGCCCTAAAACCCACATTTTAAGTGAACTAGTTAATACGTAGCTTCAGTTTTCTTTGTGACTTTTTGCTTTTTGCCTGTGCTGGTATGTAGGATCTAGTTCCCTAACCAGGGATCGAACCCAAGCCCTCCTGTTTTGGCAGCATGGAGTGTTAACCACTGGACCACTAGGAAAGTCCCAAGAAACTGTTTTTTAATCCTTTTTTTTTTTTTTTTTTTTGCCCCATGGCTTGTGGGATTTTAGTTCCCAGGCCAGAGATTGAACCCAGTCCCTTGACAGTGAGAGTGTAGAGTCCTAGTCACTGGACCACCAGGGAATTCCCTTAGGCAGAGGAATTTGGAATGTTAATTGTTTCCTCTTAATTTAGTGGCTTAATTCAACATTTGGGATGGAAACACAGAGTTTATGTAATCAGCTAGTTAGGAATTGTATTAGATACTGTCTTGTTCCTTATTTTCTTTCTGAAAAAGCATTCATTATGAGCAGTGGTTATATGTAGCTTTCTTTCTTTTTTTTTTTTTTTGTCCCTCTTTTTTCTGTGTGTGTGTGTGTGTGTGTGTGTGTTTGCTCACTCATGTCCTACTCTTTGGGACCCCATGGACGGTAGCCTGCCAGATTTCTCTGAGGTTCATGGAATTTTCCGGGCAAGAATACTGGAGTGGGTTGCCGTTTCCTATTCCAAGAAATCTTCTGACCCAGGGATCAAACCTGAGTCTCCTGCATCTCCTGCGTTGGCAGGCAGATTCTTTACCACTGTGCAACTTGGGAAGTCCGCCCTTCTTTTTCTACTTGCCTTATTTTTCATTTTCACTTTTTCGCTTCCATCCTGCTTTCCTTCTCCCTTCAGCCTTCTTGCTGTCTGGATGCCAAGCCCAGATGTCTCAGACAAAATTGCTTTTTACTTAACTGAAACTATGTCTGGAAATCAGGTCTTTCATTTCTCCATTTTCCTCCATCCTTGTTCTTTGGCTCCTGTGGGCCTCCCATCGCGGTGGCATCTGTCGTTGCAGAGCACCAGCTCTGGGCGCATGCGCTCCAGAGCTCCAGCGCTCCGGCTCGGTGATTGGACACATCGGTCCAGCCGCTCCGCGGCACTTGGGATCTTCCCAGGCCAGGGATCGGACCGGCGCCTCTTGCGCAGCAAGGCGGTGTCCTTACCCACTGGACCACCAGGGGAAGCCCTAAAACCCACATTTTAAGTGAACTAGTTAATACGTAGCTTCAGTTTTCTTTGTGACTTTTTGCTTTTTGCCTGTGCTGGTATGTAGGATCTAGTTCCCTAACCAGGGATCGAACCCAAGCCCTCCTGTTTTGGCAGCATGGAGTGTTAACCACTGGACCACTAGGAAAGTCCCAAGAAACTGTTTTTTAATCCTTTTTTTTTTTTTTTTTTTTGCCCCATGGCTTGTGGGATTTTAGTTCCCAGGCCAGAGATTGAACCCAGTCCCTTGACAGTGAGAGTGTAGAGTCCTAGTCACTGGACCACCAGGGAATTCCCTTAGGCAGAGGAATTTGGAATGTTAATTGTTTCCTCTTAATTTAGTGGCTTAATTCAACATTTGGGATGGAAACACAGAGTTTATGTAATCAGCTAGTTAGGAATTGTATTAGATACTGTCTTGTTCCTTATTTTCTTTCTGAAAAAGCATTCATTATGAGCAGTGGTTATATGTAGCTTTCTTTCTTTTTTTTTTTTTTTGTCCCTCTTTTTTCTGTGTGTGTGTGTGTGTGTGTGTGTGTTTGCTCACTCATGTCCTACTCTTTGGGACCCCATGGACGGTAGCCTGCCAGATTTCTCTGAGGTTCATGGAATTTTCCGGGCAAGAATACTGGAGTGGGTTGCCGTTTCCTATTCCAAGAAATCTTCTGACCCAGGGATCAAACCTGAGTCTCCTGCATCTCCTGCGTTGGCAGGCAGATTCTTTACCACTGTGCAACTTGGGAAGTCCGCCCTTCTTTTTCTACTTGCCTTATTTTTCATTTTCACTTTTTCGCTTCCATCCTGCTTTCCTTCTCCCTTCAGCCTTCTTGCTGTCTGGATGCCAAGCCCAGATGTCTCAGACAAAATTGCTTTTTACTTAACTGAAACTAGTCGAACTCTGAGAATGACTTTATAAACTGTTGATTTTTCTTTAAAACATATAGACAGCATAGTCTAGTGATGGCCTCTGGATCTAGACTGCCTAGTTTCTATTTCCTCCATTCACTAGCTGTGTGACCTTAGGTTTCCTCTTTGTGTCCCTGTGGCCTCGGCTGTGTAATGATAAAAGCACCTACCTTTTATGGTTGGTATGAGGCTTAAGTGTGTCAGTACATTAAAGAACTTAGAGTGGTGCCTTGCACTTAATGTGCACAATATGATTGTCAAAGTTAATCCTCTGTAATCCTACTATCATTATTTTAGTAAAAATAACATCAACATAGTTTTGTATTAGGGACAAAACCACAGACTTCCATCTGTTTCCCATGAGTACTCATGGAATGTCTCTGAAGCCTATAGAACATCTTGAAATAGTAGTGTTTTATCAGTCATGTGTAAAAGCCATGTATATGATCTTCAGGTAGTGGCAATCCCAGCTATGGTGGAATGTGATCTGTATAGTCTAGGGTAGAGTGTAATTAAACAAATGCAAAAACTGTTACTTTATATAGTGGTTAAGTCCTAAATTTCAACTTAGTCAAGAAAATGAAGTTAGCCTCACTTTGGTCACCTTCACTATTTTTATTACCCAGGTCTTGGAACTGAGTGAGTCACCATATAAAAAGAAGACTTAATATTCCTAAAATTTTTGAATGACCTTAATTGTATTCCCTCATTTATGTGAATTCTGTTGTTTGATTTCCTACCTATGGTTAAGCAGGCAGCAAAGAAAAAACTATTGTGTAATACCTCTTCATACTCCATCTCCTCTTACTTCTGTTTTTTCAATCAGATATTTATTTATTGGCTGTGCATTTCCTGGATTTTGGCAATCTTGGGAAGAAATCTTCTGACCCAGGGATCAAACCTGAGTCTCCTGCATCTCCTGCGTTGGCAGGCAGATTCTTACCACTGTGCAACTTGGGAAGTCCGCCTTCTTTTCTACTTGCCTTATTTTCATTTTCACTTTTTCGCTTCCATCCTGCTTTCCTTCTCCCTTCAGCCTTCTTGCTGTCTGGATGCCAAGCCCAGATGTCTCAGACAAAATTGCTTTTTACTTAACTGAAACTAGTCGAACTCTGAGAATGACTTTATAAACTGTTGATTTTTCTTTAAAACATATAGACAGCATAGTCTAGTGATGGCCTCTGGATCTAGACTGCCTAGTTTCTATTTCCTCCATTCACTAGCTGTGTGACCTTAGGTTTCCTCTTTGTGTCCCTGTGGCCTCGGCTGTGTAATGATAAAAGCACCTACCTTTTATGGTTGGTATGAGGCTTAAGTGTGTCAGTACATTAAAGAACTTAGAGTGGTGCCTTGCACTTAATGTGCACAATATGATTGTCAAAGTTAATCCTCTGTAATCCTACTATCATTATTTTAGTAAAAATAACATCAACATAGTTTTGTATTAGGGACAAAACCACAGACTTCCATCTGTTTCCCATGAGTACTCATGGAATGTCTCTGAAGCCTATAGAACATCTTGAAATAGTAGTGTTTTATCAGTCATGTGTAAAAGCCATGTATATGATCTTCAGGTAGTGGCAATCCCAGCTATGGTGGAATGTGATCTGTATAGTCTAGGGTAGAGTGTAATTAAACAAATGCAAAAACTGTTACTTTATATAGTGGTTAAGTCCTAAATTTCAACTTAGTCAAGAAAATGAAGTTAGCCTCACTTTGGTCACCTTCACTATTTTTATTACCCAGGTCTTGGAACTGAGTGAGTCACCATATAAAAAGAAGACTTAATATTCCTAAAATTTTTGAATGACCTTAATTGTATATCATTTGTGTGAATTCTGTTGTTTGAATTCCTACCTGTGCTTAAGCAGGCAACAAAGAAGGAAGTATTGTGTAACACCTCTTCATATCCCATCTCCCTCTTACTTCTGTTTTTTTCAATCAGATATTTATTTATTGGCTGTGCTATGTAGCTTGTGGGATCCTAGTTCCCTCACCAGGGATTGAATGCTGGCCTCCTTCCATGGAAGTGTAGAGTCCTAACCACTGGATCTCCAGGGAATTTCCTCAGCTATTTATTATTTTTTATTTATTTATTTATTTTTTTAAAGATTTATTTATTTATTTATTTTGGGTTGGGGTCAGGTTGGGGAGGGAGGGGGGCAGGCGGGCCACTTCTGTTGGTCTTTCATTTCTCTATTTTCATCCATCTTTGTTCTTTGGCTCCTGTGGGCCTCCCATCGCGGTGGCTGCTGTCGTCGCAGAGCGCCGGCTCTGGGCGCATGCGCTCCAGAGCTCTGGCTCGGTAATTGGACACATCGGTCCAGCCGCTCGGCGGCACGTGGGATCTTCCCAGGCCAGGGATCGAACCGGCGCCTCTTGCAGTGCAAGGCGGTGTCCTTAGCCACTGGACCACCAGGGGAAGCCCCTCAGCTGTTTATTTTGACATATGTCAACCTGATACTATTTTTAGGTTGTCAATACAGTGTTGTTCATTTGCTTAGTTGTTTCTGACTCTGTGACGCCAAGGACTGCAACACGTCAGGCTTCCCTGTCCTTCAGTATCACCCAGAGTTTGCTCAAACTCACGCCCACTGAGTCCATCCAGCCATCTTATCCTCTTTCACCCTATTCTCCTCCAGCCCTCAATCTTTTCGGCATCAGAGTTGGCTGTTTACATCAGGTAGCCAAAGTATTGGAGCTTCGGCTTCATCATCACTCCTTCCAGTGAATATTCAGGGTTGATTTCCTTTAGGAAAACAATGTTAAGTTTTAAAATATTTGACTTTGCAACATCTTTCACTTATTTATTAGCTATTATGTGCTTAATGATGCTTCCCCTGTGGCCCAGCTGGTAAAGAACCCACCTGCCAATGCAGAAGATGCAGGAGACTCAGGTTCAGTCCCTGGGTGGAGGTTCCTGGAGAAGGAAATGGCTACCTGCCTTCCAACCGTGCTTCACCTAAAATTTTTGAATGACCTTAATTGTATATCATTTGTGTGAATTCTGTTGTTTGAATTCCTACCTGTGCTTAAGCAGGCAACAAAGAAGGAAGTATTGTGTAACACCTCTTCATATCCCATCTCCCTCTTACTTCTGTTTTTTTCAATCAGATATTTATTTATTGGCTGTGCTATGTAGCTTGTGGGATCCTAGTTCCCTCACCAGGGATTGAATGCTGGCCTCCTTCCATGGAAGTGTAGAGTCCTAACCACTGGATCTCCAGGGAATTTCCTCAGCTATTTATTATTTTTTATTTATTTATTTATTTTTTTAAAGATTTATTTATTTATTTATTTTGGGTTGGGGTCAGGTTGGGGAGGGAGGGGGGCAGGCGGGCCACTTCTGTTGGTCTTTCATTTCTCTATTTTCATCCATCTTTGTTCTTTGGCTCCTGTGGGCCTCCCATCGCGGTGGCTGCTGTCGTCGCAGAGCGCCGGCTCTGGGCGCATGCGCTCCAGAGCTCTGGCTCGGTAATTGGACACATCGGTCCAGCCGCTCGGCGGCACGTGGGATCTTCCCAGGCCAGGGATCGAACCGGCGCCTCTTGCAGTGCAAGGCGGTGTCCTTAGCCACTGGACCACCAGGGGAAGCCCCTCAGCTGTTTATTTTGACATATGTCAACCTGATACTATTTTTAGGTTGTCAATACAGTGTTGTTCATTTGCTTAGTTGTTTCTGACTCTGTGACGCCAAGGACTGCAACACGTCAGGCTTCCCTGCCCTTCAGTATCACCCAGAGTTTGCTCAAACTCACGCCCACTGAGTCCATCCAGCCATCTTATCCTCTTTCACCCTATTCTCCTCCAGCCCTCAATCTTTTCGGCATCAGAGTTGGCTGTTTACATCAGGTAGCCAAAGTATTGGAGCTTCGGCTTCATCATCACTCCTTCCAGTGAATATTCAGGGTTGATTTCCTTTAGGAAAACAATGTTAAGTTTTAAAATATTTGACTTTGCAACATCTTTCACTTATTTATTAGCTATTATGTGCTTAATGATGCTTCCCCTGTGGCCCAGCTGGTAAAGAACCCACCTGCCAATGCAGAAGATGCAGGAGACTCAGGTTCAGTCCCTGGGTGGAGGTTCCTGGAGAAGGAAATGGCTACCTGCTCCAGTGTTCATGCCTTGGAAATTCCGTAAACAGAAGAGAAGAGCCTGGCATGTGCAGTTCATGGTGTCTAAAAGAGTTAGATATGATTGAGCACACATGTATGCACGCACATGTGCTTAATATTTACAATGCGAGAAGCTGAAAATTTCATTATGAAAAAGATAAGGTCTCTATGCTTGTGAATGCCATGGAAGAAAGAAAGCAAGATTAGAAGAGAGTGAGATGTTGAGGGGTGATAATATCAAGAAAGGCTTCTCTGAGGAAGGCATATTTGAGTTCAGATTTTAGGATGAAAGTAAGTTGGTCATGGAGGAGCTGGAAGAAGACCATTCTAGGCTTGAGAAAGAGCAGGTATTGAGGGCCAAAGGGTAAAGGGCATTTGTAACAGAAAAGAGGGCCAGTGTGGCTGGAATATAGTATGTATCCATAGTATTATTTTTTCATTTGTTTTTTGGCCTCTTTTACTGGTTTTTTATTTATTTATTTTCATCTATCTTTATTCCTTGGCCTGTGTGGGTCTCCCATTACAGTGACCTCTTTCGTTGCAGAGCACTGGCTCTGGGCACATGTGCTCCAGAGCACTGGCTCATAATTGGACACACTGGTCCACCTGCTGTGCGGCACATGGGATCTTCCCAGGCCAGGGGTCGAACCGGTGCCCCTTGCACTGCAAGATGGACTGTTTACCCACTGGACCACCAGGGAAGCCCTCCATAGTATTTTTAATAGTGAATTTTGTAACTTATTTCTAAATGTCTAAGTGGATAATAATAATAACCAACATTAAGTGCTCACTAGGCCTTTGTGTGGCTGTGAGGTCTCTCAAAAGCTTGTTCAGGGAGGATAGCTTGGTCATCTTCATTCTGTAGATAGTGGAACTAAAGCCTAAGGTAGTTGGGAAACTCACAGTGGAACCCAGCTAGGAAGTAGTATGGCTGGGAATTGGGAGATGTGGTTTTTTTTGGCCACTTCTATTGATCTTTCATTTATTTATCTTTGTTCTTTGGCCTGTGTGGGCCTCTTATCTTAGTGGCCTCTCTCACTGCAGAGCACCAGCTCTGGGCGCATGTGCTCCAGAGCTCCGGCTTGGTAGTTGGACACATCAGTCCAGAGCAGCATGTGGAATCGTCCCGGGTCAGGGTTCGAACCGGTGCCCCTTGTACTGCAAGGCTATGTTCTTACCCACTGGACCACTAGGGAAGCCATGGGAGATGTGTTTTTAAGAGTTAGAAATTTTGAATTCAGACTGACTAGTCCAGATTGAGAAATGAAGAGGGTAAGGAATGAGGGATTGAGGAAATTAATTGCTTTTAAAAGCAGTGATTATTTTAAGTGGCCTGAATCTTTTATGACTATATTCCCTATGATGTAGCTTCAGAGTCAGTTTCTGATTATTATGTTTTGAGCATGTGTCTACTGTCCAAAGGAGGCACTTTAATTTTTCATAAGTCAAATTCCTAATAACTACTAAGGGTTTGCTAGAGAGGTATATCATACTGGATGATTGCTAGAGGAGTATATCATACCAGAAGATATAACTGATCTGCCCTGATCAGTAACATTTGTTGTTGTTCAGTCGCTAAATTGTATCCGACTCTTTTGCAACCCCCTGAACTGTAGCCTTCTAGGTTCCTTTGTGCATGGGGATTGTCCAGGCCACATTACTGGAGTGGGCTGCTATTTCCTTCCCCAGGGTATCTTCCCGACACAGGGATCAAGCCCACTTCTCCTGCATCTCCTGCATTGGCAGGTGGATTCTTTACCACTGAGCCATCTGGGAAGCCTGATCAGTAACATACCCTTAGATTTTTTTCCCTTCAAATAGCATTGTTGTTATAAGCAGTTTTACCCAAGAAAGGAAGACCTTTGTCCTTCATTGCGTTTCATGTGAGTCATGTGTGTAGAGGTCATAGTCACCTTTGGTAACTAATTCCAATAAATACAGTTAGAACCTCATGGTTTAGTTTTCAGTTGTCACTGCTTGGAAATGTTTCCTGTGTCTTTTTTTTTTTCAGGGTGGAGTGTCCAGGAAAATGACATATATGAAATCTGTAGCGGATGAGCTCTTGAGTTAATTGGCAACTTGTTACGCCAGGTTCTGCCTTGCCTTTTGGTTTATTTACGTCAGCAGGAGGAGAGATGGGTTGGCCTTGTAGGTGTTTTAGAGGTAAATGAGAAGAAGAAAATCATTCTTTATTGAATGCATAAATGAGCGTTTGCTGAAAGTTTTACATATACTTACGAAATCATCACAAAACTGTCAGGCCGAATGGGAGATGAGGAAATTTAATTGCTTCCAGATTGAGAAATGAAGAGGGTAAGGAATGAGGGATTGAGGAAATTAATTGCTTTTAAAAGCAGTGATTATTTTAAGTGGCCTGAATCTTTTATGACTATATTCCCTATGATGTAGCTTCAGAGTCAGTTTCTGATTATTATGTTTTGAGCATGTGTCTACTGTCCAAAGGAGGCACTTTAATTTTTCATAAGTCAAATTCCTAATAACTACTAAGGGTTTGCTAGAGAGGTATATCATACTGGATGATTGCTAGAGGAGTATATCATACCAGAAGATATAACTGATCTGCCCTGATCAGTAACATTTGTTGTTGTTCAGTCGCTAAATTGTATCCGACTCTTTTGCAACCCCCTGAACTGTAGCCTTCTAGGTTCCTTTGTGCATGGGGATTGTCCAGGCCACATTACTGGAGTGGGCTGCTATTTCCTTCCCCAGGGTATCTTCCCGACACAGGGATCAAGCCCACTTCTCCTGCATCTCCTGCATTGGCAGGTGGATTCTTTACCACTGAGCCATCTGGGAAGCCTGATCAGTAACATACCCTTAGATTTTTTTCCCTTCAAATAGCATTGTTGTTATAAGCAGTTTTACCCAAGAAAGGAAGACCTTTGTCCTTCATTGCGTTTCATGTGAGTCATGTGTGTAGAGGTCATAGTCACCTTTGGTAACTAATTCCAATAAATACAGTTAGAACCTCATGGTTTAGTTTTCAGTTGTCACTGCTTGGAAATGTTTCCTGTGTCTTTTTTTTTTTCAGGGTGGAGTGTCCAGGAAAATGACATATATGAAATCTGTAGCGGATGAGCTCTTGAGTTAATTGGCAACTTGTTACGCCAGGTTCTGCCTTGCCTTTTGGTTTATTTACGTCAGCAGGAGGAGAGATGGGTTGGCCTTGTAGGTGTTTTAGAGGTAAATGAGAAGAAGAAAATCATTCTTTATTGAATGCATAAATGAGCGTTTGCTGAAAGTTTTACATATACTTACGAAATCATCACAAAACTGTCAGGCCTTGGTGATACAAAAATGAGTGAAAAAGTAAAACTCATGAATCTCAAGTAGCTTCTTCTGGAAGTCAGACTCATAACAATGACAGTACCATATGGTAAGTTGAGTGCCTGGTATGTCATAACACTTAGGTTACTAAGAGTGAGTGAGACATGGTCTCCTTCCCCAAGAGGTACACAGAATGCTGTAAAGGGAGAGAAGTAGGTATTTTAATGAAATCTGTCTGTATTTCTGAACAGTTTCTCCTGAGACCTTTGCTTTTACTATTTAGCAGGGATCCTATAAACCTTTGAGAATATAACTTTTGGCTAGTGCTATATTCTGAAAATAATTCCTATAGGTCAGAATGCATCTATATTTCTGGGTGGAAGCACTGTAATGTGAGTGCTAAAGGAAGTAGCATGAAAACTTTTACTATCATATGGGAAGAAAATAGCTATAGTCATTGCTCTGTGAGAAAAGGGGATCCTGCAGTGGTGCTGTGTGATGGTCTGGAGGGGTGTGATGGGGAGGATATACATATGACTAATCTGGGAACATACATTATCTGTAAACAACAAAATTCTGTAATAGTTAAAAGTAAAATAAAAGTTAAAAAAAGTGTGTGGTGTATGGTAGGCAAATATTTTTTACATGAATGAGTAGACAAGATACTTGAGTCAGCCATTCTTCTGGGAGTTGGAATTCTAACTCTATTACTAACTGTATGACATTGAGCAGACTCAACTCTGTATGAGTCTTGTCACCTAATGAGGAAAGAGATGATGATAATAGTGTCTTCCTCACAGTGCTATGATAATTAGTTTTCAGTTGTCATGTTGAAATGTTTCTGTGTCCTGTGTCTTTTTTTTCAGGGTGGAGTGTCCAGGAAAATGACATATATGAAATCTGTAGCGGATGAGCTCTTGAGTTAATTGGCAACTTGTTACGCCAGGTTCTGCCTTGCCTTTTGGTTTATTTACGTCAGCAGGAGGAGAGATGGGTTGGCCTTGTAGGTGTTTTAGAGGTAAATGAGAAGAAGAAAATCATTCTTTATTGAATGCATAAATGAGCGTTTGCTGAAAGTTTTACATATACTTACGAAATCATCACAAAACTGTCAGGCCTTGGTGATACAAAAATGAGTGAAAAAGTAAAACTCATGAATCTCAAGTAGCTTCTTCTGGAAGTCAGACTCATAACAATGACAGTACCATATGGTAAGTTGAGTGCCTGGTATGTCATAACACTTAGGTTACTAAGAGTGAGTGAGACATGGTCTCCTTCCCCAAGAGGTACACAGAATGCTGTAAAGGGAGAGAAGTAGGTATTTTAATGAAATCTGTCTGTATTTCTGAACAGTTTCTCCTGAGACCTTTGCTTTTACTATTTAGCAGGGATCCTATAAACCTTTGAGAATATAACTTTTGGCTAGTGCTATATTCTGAAAATAATTCCTATAGGTCAGAATGCATCTATATTTCTGGGTGGAAGCACTGTAATGTGAGTGCTAAAGGAAGTAGCATGAAAACTTTTACTATCATATGGGAAGAAAATAGCTATAGTCATTGCTCTGTGAGAAAAGGGGATCCTGCAGTGGTGCTGTGTGATGGTCTGGAGGGGTGTGATGGGGAGGATATACATATGACTAATCTGGGAACATACATTATCTGTAAACAACAAAATTCTGTAATAGTTAAAAGTAAAATAAAAGTTAAAAAAAGTGTGTGGTGTATGGTAGGCAAATATTTTTTACATGAATGAGTAGACAAGATACTTGAGTCAGCCATTCTTCTGGGAGTTGGAATTCTAACTCTATTACTAACTGTATGACATTGAGCAGACTCAACTCTGTATGAGTCTTGTCACCTAATGAGGAAAGAGATGATGATAATAGTGTCTTCCTCACAGTGCTATGAAATTAGATGAGATAATGTATAAGAGAGTGTATGTGAAGTGTTTAGCATAGTCCTGGTCTACGCTGTTGTTGTTATCATTATCATTGTTAATAAGCCAGTTTGGTATCACTGATCCCAGATGTTATTTAAATTTGATACCATGTGCTGATGAGTTTTCTTTGGGGACATTGTTTAGTTCTAGCTGCAGTTTAAACAGCATTTAAATTGGAACTTGGTTCATATTTCAGTTTTCAGTGACCAGGCCACTGTGGGAGATGTTTTGATTACTTCTAACCTATTTCTTTCTGGAATCAGATAGCTCAGTCAGATCTTACCATTTCACTTCTAGGTAAACAGTATTCCCACAGCTCATAGACAAGGTACCCAAATGAATGTTTGTAGTTGTAGAGAGAAGAGCAAACTAGATTTAGGAATAAACAAAGGTGTGTGTGAAGTGGAAATTGGCATGGCTTGGGTAGTCATAACTCCTCTTTGTACTCATATTTTAAAACATGAGGATTTTATTTTTGAACGTGCTGGTCAAAACCTAATAACTTGCAGTTCAGGTTGCAGTATGGCTTCAGTACAGCTAAACATAATGAGTTCTTATCATAACCTCTCTTGATCAATAAGAATTTTTCCTTTTTTTCTTTCCATAAAGTTTAAGAAATAAATATATGTAGAGGTGACATCCATCTGCAGTGTTCTGTGATAGTCCTAATTTTAGTGATCCAGTTACCAATTTAAAGACATATGACAAAATCATGGAAAAACATACTTTTTGGAAAAGGGATCCTGCAGTGGTGCTGTGTGATGGTCTGGAGGGGTGTGATGGGGAGGATATACATATGACTAATCTGGGAACATACATTATCTGTAAACAACAAAATTCTGTAATAGTTAAAAGTAAAATAAAAGTTAAAAAAAGTGTGTGGTGTATGGTAGGCAAATATTTTTTACATGAATGAGTAGACAAGATACTTGAGTCAGCCATTCTTCTGGGAGTTGGAATTCTAACTCTATTACTAACTGTATGACATTGAGCAGACTCAACTCTGTATGAGTCTTGTCACCTAATGAGGAAAGAGATGATGATAATAGTGTCTTCCTCACAGTGCTATGAAATTAGATGAGATAATGTATAAGAGAGTGTATGTGAAGTGTTTAGCATAGTCCTGGTCTACGCTGTTGTTGTTATCATTATCATTGTTAATAAGCCAGTTTGGTATCACTGATCCCAGATGTTATTTAAATTTGATACCATGTGCTGATGAGTTTTCTTTGGGGACATTGTTTAGTTCTAGCTGCAGTTTAAACAGCATTTAAATTGGAACTTGGTTCATATTTCAGTTTTCAGTGACCAGGCCACTGTGGGAGATGTTTTGATTACTTCTAACCTATTTCTTTCTGGAATCAGATAGCTCAGTCAGATCTTACCATTTCACTTCTAGGTAAACAGTATTCCCACAGCTCATAGACAAGGTACCCAAATGAATGTTTGTAGTTGTAGAGAGAAGAGCAAACTAGATTTAGGAATAAACAAAGGTGTGTGTGAAGTGGAAATTGGCATGGCTTGGGTAGTCATAACTCCTCTTTGTACTCATATTTTAAAACATGAGGATTTTATTTTTTGAACGTGCTGGTCAAAACCTAATAACTTGCAGTTCAGGTTGCAGTATGGCTTCAGTACAGCTAAACATAATGAGTTCTTATCATAACCTCTCTTGATCAATAAGAATTTTTCCTTTTTTTCTTTCCATAAAGTTTAAGAAATAAATATATGTAGAGGTGACATCCATCTGCAGTGTTCTGTGATAGTCCTAATTTTAGGATAGTCTTCTTTATAAGGCCAGTATGACTCTATAATTAAATGTATGACTAAATGTAAATAAAGTTCATACCTTTATAATACTTTATGTTTTAAAATGTATTTATATAGTATTTTCTTAAAAAAACTATTTAACACAGTTTTTCAAATGACATGCCAATTTGATTTGGAAGCTGTACCTAGCATAGGTATGCAGGGTAGCAGAAGCAAGTGACATTTATTGTATTTTGCATTTAAAAAAAATGGCATTGATAAGAGAAATTTTGAATATGTTCCTTCTCATATATTGTCTATGTCTGACCCAGTGGCCTAGTTGGAGAAAAGGTCTCTTAGTTTGTGATGTTATCAAAACTTGTTAGGCAAGTTATGGGTAATACTTAGCTTTATACTTAGTGCTGGTTATCTGTGTGAATGTGAATGAGATTCTGATTTCTGCCATTGACTATAATTAACTAAACAAATCTAACAACGAATAAATTGCGTTTTAAGCAGATAAAGTTTTGGTATTACACGTTGTGCCTTGCTTAGGATTTGACATTGTAGATAATTTTTCACTGAATAACAATTTTGTTTAGGTAGTTTTATTGAAAGGGTTCAAAGTGTGATCTGGTAGTGAAAGTCGTTGTCTTGGAAGTCACATTCTAGTTCATGCTTCTGCAATTCTTTCTGATCACAGAGGCTGCTTCGTTTAATCACTGTAAACTATAATAAGAATAATGTCTGCCTTATCTATCTCTCTGGATCATAATGGTAAGCAGACTTTCTTATTAAGGAGAGTCAATAGCTGCAGAATATTTTCTAGTGGTTGACACTAGGGTGGGAAAATAAAGAGCACATAGTAAATAGGGGGTGTTTTGAACAAGTCAGCAGACTTGTAGGCGATCAGTTATAAATCTCACCTGTCCATGAAGGTAGTGAGTGTTGTCAGCAGAAAACTGGAAAATAACTGAAGGCTGATTGAAGTATTCAGGAAGTAGTGATATAGGAAAAATGGGCCCTGGTACAAATAATGTAGGCCCTCTGCTTGAGTCTCTTCTCTTGCCACACATGGAATATGACTTTGTCAGTGACCAGATAGCGTATGGAATCTTAAAACTACCTGGTTACTCTTATGTCAGTCATACTATTAGAAGTAATGACATAATGCCAGATTGAGAAGCCAAAGCAAAATATAATTTGGTCATACTCACTGAAATTTCAGTGAAGGGAAATTTTTCAGTTTTAAAAAAGATAAAGAGGGGCTTCCCTGGTAGCTCAGTGGAAAAGAATTCACCTGCCAATGCAGGAGATACGGGTCTGATCCCTGATCCAGGAAGATCCCACATGCTTTGGAGCAGCTAAGCCTGTGAGCCATAACTATTGAGCCTGTGCTCTAGGGCCTAGGAGCTTTAACTATTGAGTCCATGTGCCACAACTAATTAGCCCATGAGCCCTAGAGCCCAAGTTCCACAACAAGAGAAGTCACCTCAACCGGAAGCCTGCTCAGCTCAACTAGAGAGGAGCCCCACTCCCTGCAACTAGAGAAGAGCCTGCAGCAGCAGTGAAAACCCAGAAAAGCAAAAAATAGATAATAAGGTAAAAAAAAAAAAAAGAATATTGGAATGGATTGCCATCTAAAAAATTCATTCATAAAAAAAGATAAAGAATGTTCACCTGCCATTAAATTAAAAAAAAATTCTAACCTAGTCTGCTTAATATCAGGAGATTGTTATCTGTATCGGTAGCAGTTTGTCTTCAGCTGAGACTGTCATATTCTTTTGGCAAAGACATGAAATGCCAGGGGAATCTCTTCTCTTCTGTGTGTATCCATCTGTGCTATATTCTATTCCAGTGACCTGCAGAATATTTAATAGTAAATAGGAAAGACATGTTTTTCTGAAATAAAATAATTACATTGTCTACGATTATGTCTTTATTTTCCTCAATACTAGTCTCGTAGTTTGCTAGTCAGTTAATGTTTGGAATGGTGAGACCTTAATGTTACTGTGTAGCTGTAGCTGGCAGAATGATGCATTACTATGTAGGGCATTGGCATATAGCTACATTATTGAATAGTTAAGGTATTTCATCTGCCCTGTAGCCCTGGAAACCACCACCAGAAGTGAAATACTATGGCTCAGGTTGCAAGAACTGTTTAAGTTGAACCCTATTTAAGAGTCATATGTTTTGTTTGCTAATTATTTAAAACTTACACTTAAAAGTATTGAGCTATTCAGTAGTCGTGACTGAAATTTTAAACTCACAAACCTCTATAGCTCAACTGCCCTGATACCGACTTTGGCTAACTTAATTTCTTCTGATAAAAAGGGAGGCAGAGAGAATGAGGAAAAGAAAAAAACACTTTAAATGAAGAAGTAAATATTGCTGTAGTCTGTTTTAACCTTCCAAGAGGAAGTCAGGAGAGGATGAAGCTTCTTTGAGAGGAAGACAAAAGAGGATTAATCATGAGGATGTGCCTCACAAGGCCTATAATAAGTAAATAGGTGTTTCCCAGTAAAGAGATTATAGTGGAGATTCTGATTTTCAGTTGGATAAATCTAAGGGTCACATTTACAGTGACTTAAATTTCCTGAAGTTGGGAATTTGTCTTTTAGGTTGGTCAACTATAAATCAACCTATGTTTAGAATTAACTAGAGAAGAAGAACAGATTTCTGGAAAAGTTTTGGCATAGCTACCCTTACTTCATGTCCTCAGAGATTTCGTAACGAAGAATGAAATAGTGAAATTGAGGGAATTCTGATGGTTCAGTGTTTAGGACTCAGGGTTCCTTTTTTTTTTCTTTTTTTGCTATTTGTTTATTTGGCTCTTGCTATTTGATTTCATTCTCGTAGCTGAGACTGTCATATTCTTTTGGCAAAGACATGAAATGCCAGGGGAATCTCTTCTCTTCTGTGTGTATCCATCTGTGCTATATTCTATTCCAGTGACCTGCAGAATATTTAATAGTAAATAGGAAAGACATGTTTTTCTGAAATAAAATAATTACATTGTCTACGATTATGTCTTTATTTTCCTCAATACTAGTCTCGTAGTTTGCTAGTCAGTTAATGTTTGGAATGGTGAGACCTTAATGTTACTGTGTAGCTGTAGCTGGCAGAATGATGCATTACTATGTAGGGCATTGGCATATAGCTACATTATTGAATAGTTAAGGTATTTCATCTGCCCTGTAGCCCTGGAAACCACCACCAGAAGTGAAATACTATGGCTCAGGTTGCAAGAACTGTTTAAGTTGAACCCTATTTAAGAGTCATATGTTTTGTTTGCTAATTATTTAAAACTTACACTTAAAAGTATTGAGCTATTCAGTAGTCGTGACTGAAATTTTAAACTCACAAACCTCTATAGCTCAACTGCCCTGATACCGACTTTGGCTAACTTAATTTCTTCTGATAAAAAGGGAGGCAGAGAGAATGAGGAAAAGAAAAAAACACTTTAAATGAAGAAGTAAATATTGCTGTAGTCTGTTTTAACCTTCCAAGAGGAAGTCAGGAGAGGATGAAGCTTCTTTGAGAGGAAGACAAAAGAGGATTAATCATGAGGATGTGCCTCACAAGGCCTATAATAAGTAAATAGGTGTTTCCCAGTAAAGAGATTATAGTGGAGATTCTGATTTTCAGTTGGATAAATCTAAGGGTCACATTTACAGTGACTTAAATTTCCTGAAGTTGGGAATTTGTCTTTTAGGTTGGTCAACTATAAATCAACCTATGTTTAGAATTAACTAGAGAAGAAGAACAGATTTCTGGAAAAGTTTTGGCATAGCTACCCTTACTTCATGTCCTCAGAGTTTTCGTAACGAAGAATGAAATAGTGAAATTGGAGGGGAATTCCCTGATGGTTCAGTGTTTAGGACTCAGGGGTTCCTTTTTTTCTTTTCTTTTTTTTTTTTGCTATTTGTTTATTTGGCTCTGATGGATCTCAGCTGAGGCCACATTGGATCTTCAGTTTTCATCGTAGCATGTAGTATGTTTGGTTGCAGCATGTGGGGTCTAGTTCCCTGACCAGGGATCAAACCCAGGCCCCCTGCATTGGGAGCATGGGGATCTTAGCCACTGAACCACCAGGAAAGTCCCAGGACTTGGCACTTTCAGTGCCGTGATCCGAATTTGATCGCTGGTTGGGGAACTAAGATCCCACAAACTGCTCAGTGTAACAAAATGAGGAGTCCATCTATCCATCCATCCATCCATCAATCAATAAAATTTTTAAAAGAATGAGGTCTTTAGATAGGTGGATGCTTTTAGAAACAGATTTTATTATCTCAATCCTTACATCTCCTCATATTTAGAAAAGCATTAAATTTCCTCGTGGTGACATCAGATCCTCCTGACTGACCAAAAACCTTTTGTTATTGGTATTAAGCTCCTCCTTCCCCAAAACCTTTTGTTACTGGTATTAAGCTCCCTCTTCCTCAAAACCTTATATATTGATCTTCCTTCTGCCGCCTCTGTGGAGCAGTCTCTCAGAGCTATCTGGGGTGCTGCCTCCCAGGCTGCAGTCCTAATGATGCCTTGAAAAAAACTTAACCCACAATTCTCAAAAAAAAATAAAAGAAATGAAATCTTGAGACTGGAAGACAGCATAACTTGGTTGAATGTTTTATAAATTAAAAGCAGAGGAGTTTGAAATTTTGAACTTTTAGATACATTAAATATAGTTGTGACAGAAATGTTGAAGGGTAGGGGGTTTTTAAAAAAATTTCCTGATAATAAGTAAATAGGTGTTTCCCAGTAAAGAGATTATAGTGGAGATTCTGATTTTCAGTTGGATAAATCTAAGGGTCACATTTACAGTGACTTAAATTTCCTGAAGTTGGGAATTTGTCTTTTAGGTTGGTCAACTATAAATCAACCTATGTTTAGAATTAACTAGAGAAGAAGAACAGATTTCTGGAAAAGTTTTGGCATAGCTACCCTTACTTCATGTCCTCAGAGTTTTCGTAACGAAGAATGAAATAGTGAAATTGGAGGGGAATTCCCTGATGGTTCAGTGTTTAGGACTCAGGGGTTCCTTTTTTTCTTTTCTTTTTTTTTTTTGCTATTTGTTTATTTGGCTCTGATGGATCTCAGCTGAGGCCACATTGGATCTTCAGTTTTCATCGTAGCATGTAGTATGTTTGGTTGCAGCATGTGGGGTCTAGTTCCCTGACCAGGGATCAAACCCAGGCCCCCTGCATTGGGAGCATGGGGATCTTAGCCACTGAACCACCAGGAAAGTCCCAGGACTTGGCACTTTCAGTGCCGTGATCCGAATTTGATCGCTGGTTGGGGAACTAAGATCCCACAAACTGCTCAGTGTAACAAAATGAGGAGTCCATCTATCCATCCATCCATCCATCAATCAATAAAATTTTTAAAAGAATGAGGTCTTTAGATAGGTGGATGCTTTTAGAAACAGATTTTATTATCTCAATCCTTACATCTCCTCATATTTAGAAAAGCATTAAATTTCCTCGTGGTGACATCAGATCCTCCTGACTGACCAAAAACCTTTTGTTATTGGTATTAAGCTCCTCCTTCCCCAAAACCTTTTGTTACTGGTATTAAGCTCCCTCTTCCTCAAAACCTTATATATTGATCTTCCTTCTGCCGCCTCTGTGGAGCAGTCTCTCAGAGCTATCTGGGGTGCTGCCTCCCAGGCTGCAGTCCTAATGATGCCTTGAAAAAAACTTAACCCACAATTCTCAAAAAAAAATAAAAGAAATGAAATCTTGAGACTGGAAGACAGCATAACTTGGTTGAATGTTTTATAAATTAAAAGCAGAGGAGTTTGAAATTTTGAACTTTTAGATACATTAAATATAGTTGTGACAGAAATGTTGTAGCTGAGATAGGGGCTATTCAGACATATTTTAGTGTATTATCTTAATATAATTCAGAAGAAGGTATTTATGTTATAGGAGATAAAGATTTATTAATACTTTCTATAATAAAGAGTGTGAATAGGTACTTTTTTGAGGGAGCTAGCTTCCTATCTGCAAACTAATCACTCAAAATAAGAGGGAAATGGACTATTGCAGTTTAAATGAGGGTGTTATCCTACAATTTCAACAGAACTTTATTAAAATATTTTGTAGTTTTCATTTATTTTTTCTAATGTGTAGAAGTTTTATAAACTTATTTTGTATTCATGGGATGCATAAAACTTAAAGAATATGGACACTGGAAACATACTTGGCTGAGTTTGAATACTAGTTCTATCACCTACCATTAGGGTGAATCACCCACGTTCATGACTTCAGTTTCTGTATCTGAAAAGGACTGGGTCTTCATCTGTATGTTCTCCTTGACTGTGATGGCATGTCCATTATTAGTAGGCATTTGTTTATTCCAGTAGTATTAGCTCTTCACATATTGTGTGCTAGATTCTGTCCTGGGCAGTGGAGATGCATATAGGCATACAAATAACGTAAAAATGAACCAATAAGTTCTGTGAATGAGAGATATGGGTAGTGTGAGAGTTTATAAGCAGGGTTTTGAATAAGGAGGATAGGATAGCTTTTTTAAATGATGACTTTGGTTGTACGGTACAATAATAGATTGGAGCTGGAAAGAATGGATTTAGGGAGATCAGTTAGGAGGCTGTTGTGCCTAGCCAGTCAGTCATGTCTGACTCTTTGTGACCCCATGGACCATAGTCCGCCAGGCCCCTCTATCTGTGGAATTCTCCAGACAAGAGTATTGGAGTGGGTTGCCATGTCTTCCTCCTGGGAATCTTCCCAACCTAGGGATCAAACCTGGGTCTCCTGCATAGAAGGTGGATTCTTTCCATCTGAGTCACCAGGGAAGCCCAGAATACTGGAAGGAGTAACCTATCCCTTCTCCAGAAGTTCTTCCCAGGAAACAGACTGGGGTCTCTTGCAGTGGAGGCTGATTCTTTATAACTTAGCTATCAGAGAAGCCCAGGAGGCTGTTGCAGGGGTCCAGATGAGATAATGGTAGTGAAAGTAAAGAGGCGCTGGTAGAGACGGAGGAAAGTTGAGGGATTTGTGAGATATCTAGGAGGTAAAATGGACAAGTTTGGGTGACATATGGCAAATGAGGAGTCATAAGTATCAAAGATAGTTCTGAAAGTTCTGGCTTGTATAGTTTGAATAGATACTGATTTCTGTAACTTAGCTGGGGAGCCCTAGGAGAGAACCCATTTGAGATGGGAAGGGAGATGGAAGATGAGATAGTGAGTTTTCATCATTTTATGTGTAAGGAGCCTTTAAAATTTCCTAGATGGAGTTTGGATCTAAAGCTCAGAGAAACTGTCTGACTTTTCTGAGGCATGGGCATTTTCATGGTAATTGAAGTCATGAGAATTGATGAAAGGAAGGAGTTATAAATTGAAAAAGAAGGTTTAGGACTGAGCTATGATAAGACCACCAACTTTTCAGATTGGTTGGAGGAAATGAAAAATGCCAAGACTGAGAGGGAGGGGACACTTTTAAAACCAGAAGAATGTTTCTGGAAAGCCAGTTGAAGAGAGTGCCACAAGAAGAGACTGGTAGCAGTGCCTACATCTCCTGAAAGGTAAGGTAACATCTGGAAAGTGTCCAATGGGTTTAGTTACGCAAAGGTCCTTGATAACCTCATGTAAAGCCAGTTTTAAATTGGAGTGGACTGAGAAGTGAGTAGTTGGTGAAGTTGAAATTTGTGGATATTGGTAATTCTTTTAAAAAGTTGAACTTAGAAAGGAGAGTGTAGTAGCTAGTAGTCTGGGATAATAGGTTGTCATGGTGGGCGATACACCGTGGGTGATAGTCTGTGGTGCGCTGGGTGAGGGAAGAAGTATCTTCTCAGATGACAGACCATTTTTAGGTCAATAATATGGGAATCATTGAACTCCTCTTACAGAACCCTGTTTACTGAGAACAATGATTAGACATCCTTATTTTAATCTTCCCAACCTAGGGATCAAACCTGGGTCTCCTGCATAGAAGGTGGATTCTTTCCATCTGAGTCACCAGGGAAGCCCAGAATACTGGAAGGAGTAACCTATCCCTTCTCCAGAAGTTCTTCCCAGGAAACAGACTGGGGTCTCTTGCAGTGGAGGCTGATTCTTTATAACTTAGCTATCAGAGAAGCCCAGGAGGCTGTTGCAGGGGTCCAGATGAGATAATGGTAGTGAAAGTAAAGAGGCGCTGGTAGAGACGGAGGAAAGTTGAGGGATTTGTGAGATATCTAGGAGGTAAAATGGACAAGTTTGGGTGACATATGGCAAATGAGGAGTCATAAGTATCAAAGATAGTTCTGAAAGTTCTGGCTTGTATAGTTTGAATAGATACTGATTTCTGTAACTTAGCTGGGGAGCCCTAGGAGAGAACCCATTTGAGATGGGAAGGGAGATGGAAGATGAGATAGTGAGTTTTCATCATTTTATGTGTAAGGAGCCTTTAAAATTTCCTAGATGGAGTTTGGATCTAAAGCTCAGAGAAACTGTCTGACTTTTCTGAGGCATGGGCATTTTCATGGTAATTGAAGTCATGAGAATTGATGAAAGGAAGGAGTTATAAATTGAAAAAGAAGGTTTAGGACTGAGCTATGATAAGACCACCAACTTTTCAGATTGGTTGGAGGAAATGAAAAATGCCAAGACTGAGAGGGAGGGGACACTTTTAAAACCAGAAGAATGTTTCTGGAAAGCCAGTTGAAGAGAGTGCCACAAGAAGAGACTGGTAGCAGTGCCTACATCTCCTGAAAGGTAAGGTAACATCTGGAAAGTGTCCAATGGGTTTAGTTACGCAAAGGTCCTTGATAACCTCATGTAAAGCCAGTTTTAAATTGGAGTGGACTGAGAAGTGAGTAGTTGGTGAAGTTGAAATTTGTGGATATTGGTAATTCTTTTAAAAAGTTGAACTTAGAAAGGAGAGTGTAGTAGCTAGTAGTCTGGGATAATAGGTTGTCATGGTGGGCGATACACCGTGGGTGATAGTCTGTGGTGCGCTGGGTGAGGGAAGAAGTATCTTCTCAGATGACAGACCATTTTTAGGTCAATAATATGGGAATCATTGAACTCCTCTTACAGAACCCTGTTTACTGAGAACAATGGATTATTTGACATCCTTATTTTCCAAAGTAACTGTCAACCAAGTATGGTGGAGTTTGGTCTTTGGAGCCTGGTAGACTTGTTTTCAAAATCCTGCTTTGCTATATAGGAGCTACTGAAAATAACCAGTTCAGTCCCTGAGTGAGGAATATCCCCTGGAGGAGGAAATTATCCAGAATTCTTGCCAGGATAATCCCATAGACAGAGGAGTCCGGCAGTCCATGTGATCTCAAGGAGTTGGAGGTGATTAAACATGCACATACTACTACTACTACTACTCATTCTTGTTTCTGGTCACATAGATGCTTATTTAGTCTTGCTTCATCACTTGCATAATGGAGAGAATAGTCACTGCTTCACAGATTTGTTAGTAATAAATTCTGAATTAGTAGGCATTCAATAAACTATTATCTGCCTGTCTTTTTCTCTTGCTTCCCATGGTAGCTGCTGTTTATTTTGTAGTTTCAGCATTTGCATGCTTGCTCTTAGCCTGAAAGTAATACTTTGTGGGAGTTCTTCCTTCTTACAACTTTTATCTTCTGTATAAAATAACTTGAGTGGTACAAACATAGATTTTTGGAAAAATGGAAATATGATTTGCTACTGCAGTCATCATAACTATTTTAAAAAAGAACTTTACCAAACCTTTTGTCTTGTGTGCTTTTTTTTAAAAAAAGTGCGTGTGTTTTAAACAAAGCTTACTAATTTAGATATGCTACTTTGGTCACTTCCTGCCAAAGTTAGAGTTTTTGTGTTTTTCTTCTGAGACACACCTTAGTGTAACTTTATTTTAGTTTTTGGCACCTTGCCATTTGGCATAATTTCAGAGTATACATGATGAATCCACATAAATTTAAGATTTAAAATGAACAGTAAATTTTTTTTAAAATTGATGGAGGCGTGTGAACTCTTAAAAGTTGAGGTCTTAGGTCTGAATTTTATTTGGTTGTTAAAACTTTTTGTTTTCTTTTGGCCACTTCTGTTTGTCCTCCATTTATCCATTTTCATCTGTCTTTGTTCTTGGCCTGTGTGGGCCTCCCATCGCCTCTGGGAGTGGCCTCTGTCGCTGCAGAGCATCCACTCTGGACGCACGGGCTCCAGAGCTCCGGCTGGGTAGTTCTCCAGCTGGGTAGTTGGACACATCAGTCCAACCGCTCCACGGCACGTGGGCTCTTCCCAGGCCAGGGATCGAACCGCGCCCTTTGCACTGCAAGGCGGACTCTACCCACTGGACCACCCCTGTTAACAGGGAAGCGCCTGTTAAAACTTTATCTGTAGTTTTGATTCTTTTTTTTAATCTATGTTTAATTGAAGGATAATTATTTTACAGTATTGTGTTGTTTTCTGCCAAATACCATGTAGTCTTGATTCTTAAATTACTTCTTATGCATATTTGAACCAAAATGGTGAAATCAAGTTAGTCAGATTTCTTTTCTATAAGTTCAGTTGCTAAAGCAGTCTCCTTAAAGGATTTAAAATCTGCCCGCCAACCACCACCATACATAGTCTCTAAAGAGGCATTTATGTATATACCTTTCTAGATGATAACAATTCTAGAAATTCTATGAAAGCACTGGAGTTTGCCAGCTTTATTCAAGAATCAGTGTAATATTAATAATAATCACACACTTTCTATTTTGTAGTTTCAGCATTTGCATGCTTGCTCTTAGCCTGAAAGTAATACTTTGTGGGAGTTCTTCCTTCTTACAACTTTTATCTTCTGTATAAAATAACTTGAGTGGTACAAACATAGATTTTTGGAAAAATGGAAATATGATTTGCTACTGCAGTCATCATAACTATTTTAAAAAAGAACTTTACCAAACCTTTTGTCTTGTGTGCTTTTTTTTAAAAAAAGTGCGTGTGTTTTAAACAAAGCTTACTAATTTAGATATGCTACTTTGGTCACTTCCTGCCAAAGTTAGAGTTTTTGTGTTTTTCTTCTGAGACACACCTTAGTGTAACTTTATTTTAGTTTTTGGCACCTTGCCATTTGGCATAATTTCAGAGTATACATGATGAATCCACATAAATTTAAGATTTAAAATGAACAGTAAATTTTTTTTAAAATTGATGGAGGCGTGTGAACTCTTAAAAGTTGAGGTCTTAGGTCTGAATTTTATTTGGTTGTTAAAACTTTTTGTTTTCTTTTGGCCACTTCTGTTTGTCCTCCATTTATCCATTTTCATCTGTCTTTGTTCTTTGGCCTGTGTGGGCCTCCCATCGCCTCTGGGAGTGGCCTCTGTCGCTGCAGAGCATCCACTCTGGACGCACGGGCTCCAGAGCTCCGGCTGGGTAGTTCTCCAGCTGGGTAGTTGGACACATCAGTCCAACCGCTCCACGGCACGTGGGCTCTTCCCAGGCCAGGGATCGAACCGGCGCCCTTTGCACTGCAAGGCGGACTCTACCCACTGGACCACCCCTGTTAACAGGGAAGCGCCTGTTAAAACTTTATCTGTAGTTTTGATTCTTTTTTTTAATCTATGTTTAATTGAAGGATAATTATTTTACAGTATTGTGTTGTTTTCTGCCAAATACCATGTAGTCTTGATTCTTAAATTACTTCTTATGCATATTTGAACCAAAATGGTGAAATCAAGTTAGTCAGATTTCTTTTCTATAAGTTCAGTTGCTAAAGCAGTCTCCTTAAAGGATTTAAAATCTGCCCGCCAACCACCACCATACATAGTCTCTAAAGAGGCATTTATGTATATACCTTTCTAGATGATAACAATTCTAGAAATTCTATGAAAGCACTGGAGTTTGCCAGCTTTATTCAAGAATCAGTGTAATATTAATAATAATCACACACTTTCTATTTTTTGAAATATGGGCTTTCCCACTGAATGGGAGAAGTTGTTGCCTAGTTGCTAAAGAGGGAGACTTCATTGATTAAGTTTTTGGATGGAATTTCCATGACTTGAAGTCTCGTTGGTTCAGAGAGAAATAACTTAACCAGGTGTTCTCACCTGAACACAGGATACTTTGTTTTTCAAGCTTAAAATAATCCAGAGAGGGGCTTCCCTGGTGGTCCAGTGGGTAAAGAGTCCGCTTTACAGTGCAAGGGGTACTGGTTCAATCCCTGACCTGGGAAGATCCCACATGTCATGGGGCGGCTGGACTGATGTGTCCAACTACCGAGCTGGAGCTCAGAAGCGCATGTGCCCAGAGCTGGTGCTCTTCAATGAGAGAGGCCACTGCGATGGGAGGCCCACTCAGGCCAAGAACAAAAAACATAAGTGAACGAAAGATCAATAAAAAGTGGCCAAAAATAAAAAAGAAATAATAACCTAGAAAGAACCCTACAGTTCATAATTTCTTTGGCTTCCCAGGTGGCTCAATGGTAGAGAAGCTGTCTGCCAGTGCAGGAGATGGGGGTTTAATCCCTGGGTCTAGAAGACTCCCTGGAGGAGGAAGTGGCAGCCCAGTCCACTATTCTTGCCTGGAAAATCCCACAGACAGATGAGCTTGGCAGGCTATAGTCCGTGCGGTGGCAGAAAGTCAGACACAACTGAGCGACTAAGTAGGCCTGCATAATTTCTTTAAGCTAAAGACTAGATAAATTCTGTAGAAACTGTGTTTCAAAAAGGAACTTTCCCCTTTATTCACTATGTTATATTGTCTTCTGAAATGTGTTGTCTCTTGATAAATTTTTGACGATACAGTAGTTAATATTTGATGAAATGTTCCTACATATCTGTTCATAGATACTCCAAGTTAAAAAACTTTCCTCAGAAGAGGAACTTCTAATATCTGATTTCTTTCTCAAAGGTATATATATATATATTTTTTAAATCCCCCTCCTCCCTCCAAAGATATATAGTTTATAGTACATTTTACTTTTAAAATACATGGTATTTCATTATATGGATTCAGCATAATGTATTTAACCCCCATTTGTGGGCATTTGAGTCTTGGATATGGGATAACATTATTAGTAAAAATCTGTTATTTTAAAATAATAATTATTCTGTGATTTCCAAATTTTCAAGAATTAACATGTAGTAAATTGTTAAACTCTAAAACACCCAGAAAAGAAAATAAATATAACTGTTACTCTCACTACCACCTGGAGATGACCCCTTTTAACATTTTGGCTATGTATATTTTTATGTCTATTAACTCATACTTCTTTAAAAAACTATGCTCTAAAAAAAAATTGAAATATTACTGCATGTATTCTTTTTAATGTAGTCTTCTATGAAATCACTTTTTTTGGGGGGGAGGGGGACGGGCGGGCCACTTCTATTGGTCTTTCATTTGTCTATTTTCATCCATCTTTGTTCTTTGGCCCGTGTGGGCCTCCCATCTCGGTGGCCTCTGTTGTCGCAGAGCACTGGCTCTGGGCGCATGTGCTCCAGAGCTCCTGCTTGGCAATTGGACACATTGGTCCAGCCGGTCTGTGGCACGTGGGATCTTCCCAGGCCAGGGATCAGAACCTGCACCCCTTGCACTGCAAGGCGGTGTCCTTACCCACTGGACCACCAGGGAAGCCCTATGAAATCACTTTTAATGGTTATGTGATGTTTCATTGTTTTTGGCATAATTCTGTTCTGTTTTTTAATATTTAGGTTGTTTGCGGTTTTTGTGCTGTAGATCTGTGTACAACAACTTAGTAGATATTTTGGAAAACCTTCCTGAGTCATCCATCCCAGCCTGTCTCAGGGTGTTCTAGCCTTGCCTTCCTGCTTATTTCTCTTTTCCAGTACTTCCTTCTTGAACAGTAAGACCAGGTTAGGTTGGACGCAGTAGTCTACAAACAATTTAACTATCAGGCAGTGAACATACTGGCCTTTGTGAATTTAGCGATCAGAGGGAGACATAGAGCCATTGTATTTGCTAGAGAAAAGTAATTTCAATACATGAGTTAAGTCCTGTGATAATTTTATGGTAGATATCACATCTGTGGAATCTCAGAGTGGTTCTGAAAGCAGTAGGCAGAGGAGAAAGATTAGCATTTAATAGGTTTACAACAGGGAGGTACATAAATTCTATTTATTTGCATTCACTGCATGAGGAAACTGAGCTCAGATAATTTGCCTGTGCTCACTCAAGTAGTAACCTGGAGAATGCCCAAAATAGGCCCAACTAGGTGTGACTGACTACAAAGCCTAAGCTGTCTGGGACCCCACCCTGCCACACCAAAGGAAAGATTCCAGGAGGAGCGGAATAAAAAGAGGCTAGAATGGCAAGTAGATTTTCTTTGGGTGGAGAGGGTGGGGTCATTGTTTGGAGCTTAGCAAGAGGTTTTAAAACAAGTCGGGGAATAGAGAGGTGATATGGAGCTCAAGCTAACATTAAAAAAAAAAAAATGTACATAGTAAAATTCACTCTTCTGAGAAACAATTCTGTGAATTTAGACAGTTTAAAATTTAGAGTTATGTAACCACCACATAATCAAGATACAGAGCTAGTCTGTTAGCTCCACAACTTCCCTCATGTTGCTCTTTTTTAGTCAGCTCCTCCCACCCTTCTCTACCTCTGACAACCACTAGTCTGTTCTCCATTCTATAATGTCATATAAATGGAATGTCATATAATGTCATATGGTAAATGGAATCATACTGTATGTAGCCTTTTGAATTTGGCCTCTTGACATAATGTGTTTTAATTAGGCAATCATGAATGATGTTAAATGTTGCTGTGTAATTTTGCTGTAGCTTTTTGCCTACTTCATAATTTGCTTATGTCATCCCCAAGTCCAGTTTCATGTAAACAGAATGCTTTTTTTTTGGTTGAGAAATGATTAATAGTTGTAACTTCAGATATCAAAGAAGCCCAGAATAGATTCCTGGCAAGTGTCCAGAAGAAAGTAAAATAGAACAAAATCATCTGTCTCTCCCCACGTCCTATCACGTCAGCCACCTCCGTGCTTTTTTGCATGTAGAAATCTACATGGAGAGTTTGCTACTGAACGTGACCTTTGCCAACTTGAAGGAGAAAGAGAACAGCTGTTACCAGGAGAGAGTGGAAGGAATGAATGTTGTTCCTGGCCAGTTGGCACTCACTGTGTGCTTTTTTGGGGCAGTAACAACAGGTGACCAACTTCTTTTTATTTTTGTTAGTGTATAAATAAACAGGCTAACTTGTTTTTGGAAAACGCTCAGATAATTTGCCTGTGCTCACTCAAGTAGTAACCTGGAGAATGCCCAAAATAGGCCCAACTAGGTGTGACTGACTACAAAGCCTAAGCTGTCTGGGACCCCACCCTGCCACACCAAAGGAAAGATTCCAGGAGGAGCGGAATAAAAAGAGGCTAGAATGGCAAGTAGATTTTCTTTGGGTGGAGAGGGTGGGGTCATTGTTTGGAGCTTAGCAAGAGGTTTTAAAACAAGTCGGGGAATAGAGAGGTGATATGGAGCTCAAGCTAACATTAAAAAAAAAAAAATGTACATAGTAAAATTCACTCTTCTGAGAAACAATTCTGTGAATTTAGACAGTTTAAAATTTAGAGTTATGTAACCACCACATAATCAAGATACAGAGCTAGTCTGTTAGCTCCCCAAATTCCCTCATGTTGCTCTTTTTTAGTCAGCTCCTCCCACCCTTCTCTACCTCTGACAACCACTAGTCTGTTCTCCATTCTATAATGTCATATAAATGGAATGTCATATAATGTCATATGGTAAATGGAATCATACTGTATGTAGCCTTTTGAATTTGGCCTCTTGACATAATGTGTTTTAATTAGGCAATCATGAATGATGTTAAATGTTGCTGTGTAATTTTGCTGTAGCTTTTTGCCTACTTCATAATTTGCTTATGTCATCCCCAAGTCCAGTTTCATGTAAACAGAATGCTTTTTTTTTGGTTGAGAAATGATTAATAGTTGTAACTTCAGATATCAAAGAAGCCCAGAATAGATTCCTGGCAAGTGTCCAGAAGAAAGTAAAATAGAACAAAATCATCTGTCTCTCCCCACGTCCTATCACGTCAGCCACCTCCGTGCTTTTTTGCATGTAGAAATCTACATGGAGAGTTTGCTACTGAACGTGACCTTTGCCAACTTGAAGGAGAAAGAGAACAGCTGTTACCAGGAGAGAGTGGAAGGAATGAATGTTGTTCCTGGCCAGTTGGCACTCACTGTGTGCTTTTTTGGGGCAGTAACAACAGGTGACCAACTTCTTTTTATTTTTGTTAGTGTATAAATAAACAGGCTAACTTGTTTTTGTGTGTGTGCAGAAATCTCAGGGTATATATTAAAATAACCTGTCCATATGGTTGTCTTAGATTTTTTTTTTAGACTGTTTAAATACATACACAAATTTATTTTAAGTGTCTTAATCAACTGAGAGACTTCAAGGTTGAGGATATTATAGGTAATTATTGACAGAAAACCACGAAGAGTAAAACTGCCTTTGGTAAATGTCACATATCTAAACTGTACTTTCTCCCTTTTGTTTCAGCTTAAACAGAAAACCAGTAAGATAACTAAATACTTTTTATAGTAAAACCGGTCAGTCACAGAAGGGTAGTGACTGCAAGCCAGAGACCAGAGTGTAGGTGTTCCTGAAAGCTGAGGGTACACTGTTCTCTGAACTCTTGCCCCTGGATACTTTGAGTGCCATCTCCGTGAATCACACCCAAGTATATAGTGCTGTCGACCACGGACCCCTCCCATGTGGCTCCCCACTCTTCACCTTCTCTCCCTCTACCTTGCATAAACTCATCTTGAGGTACAGTTTTCATCAAGTCCTTTCTTGCTCAAGAGCCAGTGTTGATTTTTCATTTCTTATTGAAGCATATCCAGATTATTTACCTGGAATTGAAAATCTTTCTACTGTAGTTTTGCTCTGCCCATTCATATTTCTCTCATTCCTCCTTGCCCTACTGTAGTTTTTCCTTTTTTAACTTGTCTGGCAGTAGATTGAGCTCAGTTATCAATTCATTTCTGTTTCCCATTGCAGTTATTGTGAATATTTTTTCTACTCTATTAAAACCTCCCGTTATCTCCTGCTCTTCTCATTTTTTATAAATGGTACCGTTTTCCTACTTACGTGTAACTTCAGATATCAAAGAAGCCCAGAATAGATTCCTGGCAAGTGTCCAGAAGAAAGTAAAATAGAACAAAATCATCTGTCTCTCCCCACGTCCTATCACGTCAGCCACCTCCGTGCTTTTTGCTTTAAACTGAACGTGACCTTTGCCAACTTGAAGGAGAAAGAGAACAGCTGTTACCAGGAGAGAGTGGAAGGAATGAATGTTGTTCCTGGCCAGTTGGCACTCACTGTGTGCTTTTTTGGGGCAGTAACAACAGGTGACCAACTTCTTTTTATTTTTGTTAGTGTATAAATAAACAGGCTAACTTGTTTTTGTGTGTGTGCAGAAATCTCAGGGTATATATTAAAATAACCTGTCCATATGGTTGTCTTAGATTTTTTTTTTAGACTGTTTAAATACATACACAAATTTATTTTAAGTGTCTTAATCAACTGAGAGACTTCAAGGTTGAGGATATTATAGGTAATTATTGACAGAAAACCACGAAGAGTAAAACTGCCTTTGGTAAATGTCACATATCTAAACTGTACTTTCTCCCTTTTGTTTCAGCTTAAACAGAAAACCAGTAAGATAACTAAATACTTTTTATAGTAAAACCGGTCAGTCACAGAAGGGTAGTGACTGCAAGCCAGAGACCAGAGTGTAGGTGTTCCTGAAAGCTGAGGGTACACTGTTCTCTGAACTCTTGCCCCTGGATACTTTGAGTGCCATCTCCGTGAATCACACCCAAGTATATAGTGCTGTCGACCACGGACCCCTCCCATGTGGCTCCCCACTCTTCACCTTCTCTCCCTCTACCTTGCATAAACTCATCTTGAGGTACAGTTTTCATCAAGTCCTTTCTTGCTCAAGAGCCAGTGTTGATTTTTCATTTCTTATTGAAGCATATCCAGATTATTTACCTGGAATTGAAAATCTTTCTACTGTAGTTTTGCTCTGCCCATTCATATTTCTCTCATTCCTCCTTGCCCTACTGTAGTTTTTCCTTTTTTAACTTGTCTGGCAGTAGATTGAGCTCAGTTATCAATTCATTTCTGTTTCCCATTGCAGTTATTGTGAATATTTTTTCTACTCTATTAAAACCTCCCGTTATCTCCTGCTCTTCTCATTTTTTATAAATGGTACCGTTTTCCACTTCACTTAGTAGGCTTGTGTCAGTTAAGTGTGTATTTGAATCTGTCTGCATCATTTACTATCAAAGCTGGTAGACAGGATACATCCGAGCCTTCCCTTTCCCCGCCCACAACCCTCCCATGGACCCTACAAGATCCCACAACTAAAAGGTTGAAGCAGGATCCAGTTCTTCCAGTACCAATGGGCATCTGTTCTGAGTGATCCGTGTTGGTGTGTACTAGTTGTTAAATATATTTTTGTTGTTGTTGGCCACTTCTGTTGGTCTTTCATCTATTTGTTTTTATCCATCTTTGTTCTTTGGCCTGTGTTGGCCTTCCATCACAGTGGCCTCTCTCATTGCAGAGTACCAGCTCCGGGCGCATGCGCTCCAGACTCCGGCTTGGTAGTTGGACACATCAGTCCAGCCGCTCCGCGGCACAGGGATCTTCCCAGGCCAGGGATTGAACCGGCGCCCCTTGCACTGCAAGGCGGTGTCCTTACCCACGGGACCACCAGGGAAGCCCTGTTAAATATTTTTAATTTCACCCTTATTTATATGTATGACTTTAATTAAGTTACTTATCCTCACTGAATCATCCTCTCATCTTTAAAATGGGAATAATAATACCATGGTGACTCTTTGTTCATCTGTAAAGTATTTGTTGAGGGCTAGCCTTGTTCTAAGCACTGTCTTAGGTGCTTAGGGTATATCAGAAAACAAGACAAAAAATTTGTGCCTTCTTGAAACTTGTGTTTTAGTATTGTGAGGATTAAATGAAAATTATTGTTAAATGTTTGGCATAGTGTGAGATCCATAGAGATGCTGACACTATTTTAGCTCCCTTTCTGTGAAGCCAATACTAATAACCGGATGTGGTGTCCTTAGAGTAACCAGAACTTGATTACATTTCAGAGCAATACAAATCAAATAGGAAACATGGGGGGGAAAAAAAAGCACTAGACAGCCCTGCTGTTTCTTTTTTTAATTGGAGGATAATTGCTTTACAGTGTTGTGTTGGTTTCTTCAATACAGCATCATAAATCAGTCAGAAGTATACATATATCCCCTTAGCCCTTCTTTTGATGAGTTGATGGTCTTGGTTGTTTCTGTTTACATTTCCTCTCCTGTGGATCCAGCTCCAGCCATTCATCCTCATTCTTAGTTCCTCCTCTTCTACTACCTGCATTTCACTGCATCAGCTCACTCTCACATCTTTTGCACTATAGACAAGCCCAAAGAAATCATCACCCTTCTTTTGCCCAGGTAGAGACCAATTTCTCCTCTTCCTTTTTTATCACAAGGCATTTAAAAGTTTTTTACCCAATTCTCTCATCTCTAATTCTTTCAGTCTCAGTTTTCAGCGTACTACAGTTCTTTTAGCATGGTTCATCAATGACCACAGTGTGTGTTCCTTTTCTATTCAGATTCTTTGTATCAGTAACAGTGGCATCTGTTACTTTTAAGGCCATCTGAACCCAGAAGGCTCATGGCCTCAGTGATGTGGGTTTTAAATCCTAATCCTGCAACGTAAATTGCCTTGGGCAGGTTTCTTCATCTTCAAAATGATGTAATAATATTTACCTTTTAAAGTTATTGAAGGACACCTAGCATGCTGCCAGGGAGTTCAGTAAAAACTTACTGACATTTTTGAAAAGTGCCTCATTTTCCCTGACACTGTTCTTTTATGTTCTTTTTTATTATAATATTTTTTTCCCCATCATGTCTCCTGTTTTTAAAACTTATATTTATTTTCATCCATCTTTTTGTTCTTTCGCATGTGTGGTCCGCTCATTGCAGTGGCCTCTCTCACTGCAGAGCACCAGCTCTGAGTGCATGCGCTCCAGAGCCCTGGCTCGTAATTGGACACACCAGTCCAGCCACTCTGCAGCATGTGGGATGGTCCTGGGCCAGGTATTGAACCAGTGCCCCCTGCACTGCAAGGCAGACTCTCCATCCACTGGACCACCAGGGATACCCTCTTTCCTGTTCTTTATTCTACTTACCTGGTAGTTCATTCCTTATTAGTTGGCTGTCTTTTCTTTAGAAGATTATGATTGTTGTCACTTTCTCTGATCTTAATAAAATCTCATGGTTTCAGCTATCCCCGTTATTATTGAAATTTCAGATATTTATCTTTACTCTGCATTCTCTTTTGAGTGGCAGATATGAATCTCTAGCTGTGAGCTAGACATGAAACATTTGTCAAATGATCAGGAGTAAGAATCAGGAATGAGTTTCTGCATTTGATCTGTAGAGGAGACAAACTATCTTATCTGGCAAACTTACTAGTTTCACTTGTTCAAGTTGGTAAAATTTTGAATGACTTTCTTTAACTTTATAGAGGAGGAGAAGAAAATCCTTTCTGTTCAGAAATAACACACAGCTCCTTTCAGTTTGCGGGGAGATTTTCATGTGATTCTGAAAAGATTTGCAACACCTGTTTCCAAAGAAAGCAAGAAAAATATTGCATGTTTTTCCTCTCCAAAATGTATTTTGTTCAAACTGAATTGGACACCAAATAAAGAACATTCCTTAAATTTAGAATGAATAGAACTTTCTAAAAACTGCTCAGGTAACTCTTAAGTAGTAAAGAGCCCCCAAAATTTTATTTACTCTTAACCTTGGGCTGCTAAAAGGAGAAAATGAAAGGGTTTGTAGAAGCAAATTGCACAAAAGTAACTAGACTTACTTGTTAGATCCAAATATACATGTAGAGAAGTGAGTAAACATAGTTAAATTTATATATGTTGGATTTTTTTGGAAGGAAGAATATTTCTTACGGGTTTTATCCATTAACTTTTTAGTAAAACATCAGCTCCTAGAAAGGCAGTTCCCCATTGTTTATTTTTCTTGTAAGTTCACTGTTTATTTTTCTTGCAAGTTTTGCCAAGGTTTTCTTTGAAGCTTTGCAAAGTGCACTTATACATTGGGATGGCTCAATCAACCCAGGTGTAGTAGATTAAGATGGATTCTTGGCCACACAAAGTGACTCCACCTTCACCCTCAATCTAAGCAGCAGAAGGAAATAAGCTATTTATATACAAACCAGCTTAAGCTCATAGAATTGTGGACTGAAAAGGGACCTAAAAGATGTCATTCTTCTGTTTCATTTGTAGCTAAGGGAACTGAGACCCTGGTAGTTAGTCTAAGAGAGATGCATGATATGAAAAGAAGAGGAATTTTTGTTAAAATTCTGACTTCTCTTTTTACCAACTGTGTAATACTAGTGTCTGTCCTAGTACACACCGAAGAGCCTAGTACACACCTAGGGGTGAGTTGCTCAGTGTCCGTGAGTTTCTGATTTTAGTTCCAAAATATAGTTAGTGCCATTTGAAATTTTTATTAATTTGCAGTATTTATGTTTTTCTTTTTTGGGCCACTTCTGTTGGTCCTTCATTTATTTCCATCTTTGTTCTTTGGCCTGTGTGAGCTTCCCATCACAGTGGCCTTTCTCGCTGCAGAGCACCGGCACTGGGCACTTGCGCTCCAGAGCTCTGGCTCGGTAGTTGCACACATCAGTCCTGCTGCTCTGCGTCACATGGGATCCTACCAGGCCAGGGATCAAACTGGCACCCCTTGCACTGCAAGGCGGTGTCCTTACCCAGTGGACCACCAAGGAAGTCCTGTGTTTTTCTTTTGTTAAACTTGAGCAAGACTGATTATTGCATTGATCTATAAAATCTTAACTTGGTTTTATTCATTTGATTTTTCCTTTTTCTGTTTCATTAATTTCTGTCCTGTATTCTTGCACTTTCTTGAACTTTTAAAAGTTACTGTGTTTAATGTTTTATTAGTTTCTAATATGGTAAATCTGACTGTACGTATTCATGTGTATTATTTTAGCTATATTTTACATTTTGATTTGTCATGTTTTCATCCATATAAAATTATGTTGTGGTTTATATCTTTGACCTTTTATGACTTATTGACTTATAAGTTTTCAAGATGTAGATTTGGGAGGGGATATTCTCCTTCATAGAATTGTTAGAATATATAGGCAGATATCTGGCAAATAGTAGGTATTCAACAAATGTTTTTCCTTTTCTTTAAAGGAATAAACTTTGACTTTTGAAATTAGAACAGGAAACATAACATTGCAATAAGTATAAGTAATTCTGATAGTGACTTTAGTTCTGTGATATAGCTAAATAAGGAGATGAACTAGTAAGAGCAAAGACGGATGATGGGAAGAGGGTAAAATTGGAAGGGGGGTAGTAGGAAGGTAAATTCAGGGAAGATGTAGGAATATCAGGTTGAATCAGTTTTACTTTTCTGAGGTCATATTCTACTGATCACTTAGGTCTATGGGCTTTATGATATTAATTATTTTTATTACATTTCTTATATCTTTATAATGTATCCATAGATGACCTTTTTTGGATGTGAGTGTGTAGGTTGTGAAATGTCAAATTCAGTTCCTAGGGGTGAGTTGCTCAGTGTCCGTGAGTTTCTGATTTTAGTTCCAAAATATAGTTAGTGCCATTTGAAATTTTTATTAATTTGCAGTATTTATGTTTTTCTTTTTTGGGCCACTTCTGTTGGTCCTTCATTTATTTCCATCTTTGTTCTTTGGCCTGTGTGAGCTTCCCATCACAGTGGCCTTTCTCGCTGCAGAGCACCGGCACTGGGCACTTGCGCTCCAGAGCTCTGGCTCGGTAGTTGCACACATCAGTCCTGCTGCTCTGCGTCACATGGGATCCTACCAGGCCAGGGATCAAACTGGCACCCCTTGCACTGCAAGGCGGTGTCCTTACCCAGTGGACCACCAAGGAAGTCCTGTGTTTTTCTTTTGTTAAACTTGAGCAAGACTGATTATTGCATTGATCTATAAAATCTTAACTTGGTTTTATTCATTTGATTTTTCCTTTTTCTGTTTCATTAATTTCTGTCCTGTATTCTTGCACTTTCTTGAACTTTTAAAAGTTACTGTGTTTAATGTTTTATTAGTTTCTAATATGGTAAATCTGACTGTACGTATTCATGTGTATTATTTTAGCTATATTTTACATTTTGATTTGTCATGTTTTCATCCATATAAAATTATGTTGTGGTTTATATCTTTGACCTTTTATGACTTATTGACTTATAAGTTTTCAAGATGTAGATTTGGGAGGGGATATTCTCCTTCATAGAATTGTTAGAATATATAGGCAGATATCTGGCAAATAGTAGGTATTCAACAAATGTTTTTCCTTTTCTTTAAAGGAATAAACTTTGACTTTTGAAATTAGAACAGGAAACATAACATTGCAATAAGTATAAGTAATTCTGATAGTGACTTTAGTTCTGTGATATAGCTAAATAAGGAGATGAACTAGTAAGAGCAAAGACGGATGATGGGAAGAGGGTAAAATTGGAAGGGGGGTAGTAGGAAGGTAAATTCAGGGAAGATGTAGGAATATCAGGTTGAATCAGTTTTACTTTTCTGAGGTCATATTCTACTGATCACTTAGGTCTATGGGCTTTATGATATTAATTATTTTTATTACATTTCTTATATCTTTATAATGTATCCATAGATGACCTTTTTTGGATGTGAGTGTGTAGGTTGTGAAATGGCAAAAGTTCATGTGTTTTCCTTAGAAACTTAAAGGGGTTTGTGAGCCCCAGGAAGCTAAAGAATTTCTACTTTAGAGAGGTCACTAGGTGGGATAACTTGAGAAACCTACGAGGAAAGAATTCTGTTTTCTTCTGTTCTAACCATAATGACTACTGCCCTCTTGAAAGAGATTGAATGTTCCTTATAATTCCTTAGGTTAAAAGTCGATGGTCAGGCAGTGTTCTAAGAACAGAATTAGTTTTTACTGAAGTGAAATTTAAAACTATATGGTTTTTATAAGTATAAATATACTACTTAGAATGAATTACCAAAACTTAAATGTCTTTGATTAGTATTTTTATACAGCTAACCTGAGTGTTCAGGTTACTACTACTCACGGTAGGAGTAATTCTGGAGGTAAGAAGCAGTTGATTGTTGTTGAGTTGTTCAGTCATGTTCGACTCTGCTCCCCCATGGACTGCAGCTTTCCACCCTTCTCTGTCCTTCACTGTCTCCTGGAGTTGGCTCAAACTCATGTCCATTGAATCAGTGATGCTGCTATTGGTAGCTGCTGTGACAGTGGAATGCTGTAAAGGCAGGTTTTGGGCAGCCAGAGACAAGGAGGCACTCTGCAGAGGTAAAGATTAAGGAGCTTCTTACTCCAGGACAGGAGAATGGGAAGATTTGAGGTTGGTGAGGGAGGTAGGAGAGTACCCTACACATACTTTGGCCCTCTTTGCCTCGAGGAAGGGTAGTTGTTTGGAGCAAGAAACCAGGGAGGGATTTGAGGGATGCAGCAGGGGTAGTTTCTTTAAAGGAAGCAAGCCAAGAGTATTTGTGTGGATGGATTTTATTCTGAATATTGGCTGACAGTTAAATCTGTGTTTACTCAAATACTTTATATTATTTCCTGTTAAGTTAGGGAATCAAAATTAGTTTTATTAAGTGTCAATAAAATGTGCTGGCTTTAAATCTTAGTTTATCTTTAGCCCCTAAATCTGCATGATCCATTATGAAAGCCATATGTATTTATCTTTAGCCCCTAAATCTGCATGATCCATTATGAAAGCCATATGTAGCTATTTAGGATGAAATTAATTAAAATAAAATTTAAAATCACTGCTTCATTCTCACCAACGACATATCAAGTGCACACATGTGACTGGTGGCAACTGTATTGAACAGCACATTATATTGGGCATTTTTGTCATCATAGAAAATTTTGTTGGACCTTACCCTAAATAAAATTGTTTCTTTTCTTCTCTCCTCCACCAGACTAATGGTTTATATTAAAAATTAACCAATTTTGAGGTTATTTTAAAATAAAAAATTTGAAAGACCCACTAGAGTAATAGTCCTTTGCTTATTACATAATTAAAAATATAGTTCCACCCTTTTAGAATCATCTGCCTGAGTGCCATTATTTCACAAGAATTTTCAAGAAGTGGTGACTAAAGTATATTCCTTTATATTATATTTGTTTGCCTTTACTACACTGATGACCTTCTAGATGATTTCTGCTGCCTATAAGATAAGCATGTTCTGGAGGGGCCTGAAAACCTTAATGTCAGAAAAGCCTTAGACTTTGGAATTTGTGCACTTTTTAGATATTAAACTTATAGTTATTATGATTTACCCACTTTAGGTGTGGTAAATCATTATAGCTCTCAAAAGTTGCAAGAGAGGAAAACCCCCCAAACTAATAATTTCTCTGTAGGTCTACTTTTCTGAGAAGCTATCAGTTGCGCATAAGAGGCTAATTTCCATTACTTTGTTACCTTTGTTTTAAATAGAATAGAAAAATAGACTTTTTCGTTTGCTTGGTTTCAGACAATCTCTATACCATTGATAGGACTTTTTCAGTTAAGTTGCAAGGATAACAATTTTGGGAAACACAATGAGAAAGGTTTATGATAAAGTGTTTTTTTTTTTAATTTATTATTTTACTTTCTGCTTTTACAGAGTTTTGTTGTTTACAGAAATGTATAATCCCAGATCAGTCATGTGTATATCCCTAACCCATCCCTCCTCCCACCCCTTCAGGGCGTTTCACAGCCCCCGTGCAGGAGCCCTCATTCCCACAGCACAATGACAATAGCTATCTTTTTCACATATGATAAATATAGGTTTCCATGTTACTCTTTCCACGTCTCCCACCCACTGTTCATTCCCCACAGTGTCCATAAGTCTGTTCTCTGTGTCTGTTTTTCCATCATTTCTCTGTGTATGCTATTACCCTCTTACTAGATTCCACATATATGTGTTAGTATACTGTACTTGTCATACTCTTTTTGACTTCACTTTGTATAATAGGTTCTAGATTCATCCACCTCATTAGGACTGATTCTTCTGTATTTCTTTTTATAGCTGAGAAGTACTCCATTGTATATATGTACCATAGTTTCTTTATCAATTCATTCGTCGATGGATATCTATGTTGCTTCCGTGTTCTAGCATTGTATTGAGTGCTGCAGTGAACATTGGGGTACAGGTGCCTCTTTCAATTTTGATTTCATCAGGGTGTAAACCTAAGAGTGAGATTGCTGGGTCGTATAGTGCTTCTATACTATCTCCCATAGCGGCTGTATCAGTTTATATTCCACCACAACGCAAGAGTGTTCCATTTTCTACGCACCCACTCCCGCCTTTATTGTCTGTAGATTTTTTGATGCCGGCCACTCTGAATGGTGATGATATCCATTTCTTTTTCACACCTCTGCATTTCTCTAATAATTATATGTTAAAGGTGTGGTAAATCATTATAGCTCTCAAAAGTTGCAAGAGAGGAAAACCCCCCAAACTAATAATTTCTCTGTAGGTCTACTTTTCTGAGAAGCTATCAGTTGCGCATAAGAGGCTAATTTCCATTACTTTGTTACCTTTGTTTTAAATAGAATAGAAAAATAGACTTTTTCGTTTGCTTGGTTTCAGACAATCTCTATACCATTGATAGGACTTTTTCAGTTAAGTTGCAAGGATAACAATTTTGGGAAACACAATGAGAAAGGTTTATGATAAAGTGTTTTTTTTTTTAATTTATTATTTTACTTTCTGCTTTTACAGAGTTTTGTTGTTTACAGAAATGTATAATCCCAGATCAGTCATGTGTATATCCCTAACCCATCCCTCCTCCCACCCCTTCAGGGCGTTTCACAGCCCCCGTGCAGGAGCCCTCATTCCCACAGCACAATGACAATAGCTATCTTTTTCACATATGATAAATATAGGTTTCCATGTTACTCTTTCCACGTCTCCCACCCACTGTTCATTCCCCACAGTGTCCATAAGTCTGTTCTCTGTGTCTGTTTTTCCATCATTTCTCTGTGTATGCTATTACCCTCTTACTAGATTCCACATATATGTGTTAGTATACTGTACTTGTCATACTCTTTTTGACTTCACTTTGTATAATAGGTTCTAGATTCATCCACCTCATTAGGACTGATTCTTCTGTATTTCTTTTTATAGCTGAGAAGTACTCCATTGTATATATGTACCATAGTTTCTTTATCAATTCATTCGTCGATGGATATCTATGTTGCTTCCGTGTTCTAGCATTGTATTGAGTGCTGCAGTGAACATTGGGGTACAGGTGCCTCTTTCAATTTTGATTTCATCAGGGTGTAAACCTAAGAGTGAGATTGCTGGGTCGTATAGTGCTTCTATACTATCTCCCATAGCGGCTGTATCAGTTTATATTCCCACCAGCAACGCAAGAGTGTTCCATTTTCTTCACACCCTCTCCAGCATTTATTGTCTGTAGATTTTTTGATGACGGCCATTCTGACTGGTGATGATATCATTTGCATTTCTCTAATAATAAGCGATTTTGTTTTGGTTTTTTGGCCATCTGTATGTCTTCTTTGGAGAGATGTCTTTTTAGATCTTTTTCCCATTTTTTTGCTTTTATTTTTTTTTAAATTTTATTTGCCTTTTTACTTTTACAGAATTTTGTTATTTACAGATATCTGTGCTCCCAGATTAGTCATATGTATATCCCCCCGCTCCCACCCTTTCAGGCTGTCGCCCACCACCCCTGCAGGATCCCCTTTTCTCACAGCACAATGACAGTAGGTATTTTTTTCACATATGACAGTATAGGTTTTCATGCTACTTCCTTTATGCCTCCCACCCACTGTTCATTCCCCACAATATCCATATGTCCACTGTCCATGTCTGTTTCTCAATCGCTTCACTGCATGTATTATCATTACCCCATCCTACTAGATTCCATATATATATGTGTTAGTATATTTTACGTATCCTTCTCTTTCTCACTGACCTCACTTATTATGATAGGTTCTAGAGCCAGCCACCTCATTAGGGCTGATTCTTCTGCATTTCTTTTTACAGCTGTGTGGTATTCCATTGTATATATGTACCAGAGCTTCTTTATCCATTCATTCATTGATGGACATCTAGGTTGCTTCCATGTTCTAGCTATTGTATAGAGTGCTGCAGTGAACATTGGGGTACAGATGCTTCTCTCAGTTTTGATTTGATCAAGGTATAAGCCTAATTAGTGGGATTGCTGGGTCATATGGTTCTTCTATTTTTAGTTTTTTAAGGAATCTCCATCCTGTCTTCCATAGCAGCTGTTATCAATTTACATTCCCACCAGCAATGCAAGAGTGTTCCCTTTTCTCTGCACATTTTCCAGCATTTATTGTCTGTCAATTTGTTGATGATGGCCATTCTGACGGGTGTGAGGTGATATCTCATTGTAGTATTGATTTGCATTTCTCTAATTATAAGCGAGGCTGAGCAGCATTTTCATGTGTTTTTTGGCCATCTGTATGTCCTCTTTGGAGAGGCGTCTCTTTAGATCTTTTCCCCATTTTTTGATTGGGCTGCTCATTTTCCCTGTGCTGAGTTGTCTGAGTTGCTTGTATATTTTGGAGACTAATTCTTTGTCTGTTGTTTCATTTGCTATGATTTTCTCCCATTCTGTGGACTGTCTGTTCAGCTTTTTTGTAATTTCTTTTGCTGTACAAAAGCTATTAAGTTTCATTAGGTCCCACATGTTAATTTTTGGTTTTAGTTCTGCTATTTTAGTAGATGGGTCATAGTAGATCTTGCTTTGATTGATGTCCTTGAGGGTTTTGCCTATATTCTCCTCTAAGAGTTTGATGGTTTCTGGTCTTACATTTAGGTCTTTAATCCATTTTGAGTTGATCTTTGTGTATGATGCCAGGGAATGTTCCGACTTCATTTTTTTGTATGTAGCTGCCCAATTTTCCCGGCACCATTTGTTGAAGAGGCTGTCTTTGTCCCATTTTAGATTTTTGCCTCCTTTGTAAAAAATAAGGTGCCCATACATGTGTGGGCCTATCTCTGGGTTTTCTATCTTGTTCCATTGGTCGATATTTCTGTTTTTGTGCCAGTAACATACTGTCTTGATGACTGTTGCTTTGTAGTATAGTCTGAAGTTAGGGAGGCTAATCCCTCCAGCTCCGTTTTTCTTTCTCAGGATTGCTTTGGGTATCTGGGATCTTTTGTGTTTCCGCATGAACTGTGTTATTCATTGATGGACATCTAGGTTGCTTCCATGTTCTAGCTATTGTATAGAGTGCTGCAGTGAACATTGGGGTACAGATGCTTCTCTCAGTTTTGATTTGATCAAGGTATAAGCCTAATTAGTGGGATTGCTGGGTCATATGGTTCTTCTATTTTTAGTTTTTTAAGGAATCTCCATCCTGTCTTCCATAGCAGCTGTTATCAATTTACATTCCCACCAGCAATGCAAGAGTGTTCCCTTTTCTCTGCACATTTTCCAGCATTTATTGTCTGTCAATTTGTTGATGATGGCCATTCTGACGGGTGTGAGGTGATATCTCATTGTAGTATTGATTTGCATTTCTCTAATTATAAGCGAGGCTGAGCAGCATTTTCATGTGTTTTTTGGCCATCTGTATGTCCTCTTTGGAGAGGCGTCTCTTTAGATCTTTTCCCCATTTTTTGATTGGGCTGCTCATTTTCCCTGTGCTGAGTTGTCTGAGTTGCTTGTATATTTTGGAGACTAATTCTTTGTCTGTTGTTTCATTTGCTATGATTTTCTCCCATTCTGTGGACTGTCTGTTCAGCTTTTTTGTAATTTCTTTTGCTGTACAAAAGCTATTAAGTTTCATTAGGTCCCACATGTTAATTTTTGGTTTTAGTTCTGCTATTTTAGTAGATGGGTCATAGTAGATCTTGCTTTGATTGATGTCCTTGAGGGTTTTGCCTATATTCTCCTCTAAGAGTTTGATGGTTTCTGGTCTTACATTTAGGTCTTTAATCCATTTTGAGTTGATCTTTGTGTATGATGCCAGGGAATGTTCCGACTTCATTTTTTTGTATGTAGCTGCCCAATTTTCCCGGCACCATTTGTTGAAGAGGCTGTCTTTGTCCCATTTTAGATTTTTGCCTCCTTTGTAAAAAATAAGGTGCCCATACATGTGTGGGCCTATCTCTGGGTTTTCTATCTTGTTCCATTGGTCGATATTTCTGTTTTTGTGCCAGTAACATACTGTCTTGATGACTGTTGCTTTGTAGTATAGTCTGAAGTTAGGGAGGCTAATCCCTCCAGCTCCGTTTTTCTTTCTCAGGATTGCTTTGGGTATCTGGGATCTTTTGTGTTTCCGCATGAACTGTGTTATTCTTTGGTCTAGTTCTGTGAAGGCTGTCATTGGTAGTTTGATAGGGATCGCATTGAATCTGTAGATGGTATTTGGTAGTATGGTCATTTTCACAGTATTGATTCTTCCAACCCAGGAACATGGAATATCTCCATCTGTTTAAGTCGTCTTTGATTTCTTTCATGAATGTCTTGTAATTTTCTGTGTACAGTTCTTTTGTTTCTTTAGGTAGGTTTATTCCTAGATATGTATTTTTTAATTATTTATTTTTGGTTGAGTTGGGTCTTCATTGCTGTGTGGGCTTTCTCTAGTTGCAGGGAACAGGGGCTACTTCCTTCTTGTGGCTCAGTAGTTATCGCACACAGACTTAGTTGCCCCAAGCCATGTGGGATCTTCCTGGATCAGGGGTCAAACCAGTGGCTCCTGCATTGGCAGGCAGATTCTTTACCACTGTACCACCAGGGAAGCCCATTCCTAGATATTTTATTCTTTTGATTGCAGTGATGAATGGGATTGCATCTTTGATTTCACTTTCTGATTTTTCATTGTTTGTATATAGGAATGTGAGTGATTTCTGTGAATTGATTTTGTATCTTGCGACTTTACTAAATTCGTTGATTAGCTCTAGTAGTTTTCTAATAGTGTTTTTGGGGCTTTCTATGTATAGTATCATGTTGTCTACAAATAGCGTTTTACTTCTTCTTTTCCAGTCTGGATTCTTTTTATTTCTTTTTCTTCTCTTATTGCTGTAGCTAGAACTTCCATGATTGTGTTGAATAATAGTGGTGAAAGCGGACACCCCTGTCTTGTTCCTGATCCTAGAGGGAATGCTTTTAGTTGTTTTGTTTTGTTTTGTTTTATGTTTATAGAGGCTTTATTAAAAAGCTTTATTGCCAAAACTTGGAAGCAACCAAGATGTTCTTCAGTAGGTTAATCAATAAAGATGTCTATCCAGACAACTGAAAACTACTCAGTGCTAACAAGAAATGAGCTATTGAGCCATGAAAATGATAGGTGATAGACAACGGTAGGTGAAAAGTCCCGTGAAAGGTGTCGGATTCTTAATCTCCAATGGAGAAGAATTCACATTGGGATCAAAAGACTCAGCGATGGTCACTCAGAGCTTCGTGCAGTGAAAACTTTATTAGAGTAAGAAAGGATAGGGAAAAGCTTCCAGCATAGACATTGGAAGGGGGATAGAAGAGTATACTGCAAAGCCACTTTAGGTGTGGCATTTTATACTTTTTAAGTTGGTTATTAACACTAGTTTCAAAAAATATATTGAAATGATAAAGGTCTTACCAGATCCACACCCACAACATACATCTTTAGATAACATAGGTACAAGTTAAAAAACATGTTGTCCAGCGAGCTGTATTGTTATACACCTTAGCTCTGGGCTTAAAAGAACGTCTTTGACAAAATGGATTATTGTCGTAGGCGTGGCAATCAAGGTAAAGGCACCTTGGCTAAAAATGTTTGTTCCTCCCCCTCCTCCTCCTTGGGACCCACTAGCCTCCTTATCAAATCTTCCTATTAATCTAGCTATTAAACCCTTTCATTCCTCCCTTTTTCTTTTAGAAGAATTATGTTGCTAGGGAAAGGGGGCGACGGCCAATCTGGCTTCCTTGAGTGGAGCGGGGGCGTGGTCACTAAATTATTGAGGCAACATATTCTCCTTACCCTTTATTTGGGTCTTTGATCCAGGGGTTCCAAGTAATAGCTGAAGGAGATTGTAGGAGCATGAACAATCATTTGTAACTTAAAAGCATTTAGACAGTTGAAAATAAATTTCACTATGTAATTATAGATGTAAGGAGTAAACAGCAAAAACAAAGCAGTCGATTATTAAAGTCTTTCTTGAAGTGGAGAAATCTGCCTTCTCATAGTAGAAGTCTTGAACTGAAGAGGGGCATGGTCCACATATCTTGGCAGTGGCTTGTCTGAGTTGGCAGCTGCATTCTTGCAATGTCGAAAAAGTTGAAAGCTGGGTTACACAGTTAATTTTAAGACTTCAGGATCTATGACAATTTGTCTAAAAATGGCCTGTCATATAGACATTTGATTGAAGAAGTTCACTGTCTAACTATAAACTTTAGAATTTAAGATTCTGTTTACATTAGGGGAAGTTAGCAGGGTAAGATTTTACCCATTAGTAAACTTAAGAATTTTAGGCATTAGCAAGTGTTTACCCTAAACAAAGAGGCCATCCCTGAGCTAGATGATGCTTGGGCTGAGTTAGTATTCCTAAAGTCAGCTACTTACACAATAGATTAGTTAAGAGGTAAATAAACTTAAGTCTGTTATCAAAAGCAATTGACATTTGAAGAAAGTGTGTCCTTTTAATAAAGAAAAAAGCTGAATTTAAGCTTTTGCCTCAGATTATCTTTAAATTTACTTTAAACAGTCAGTCTTAAATGTGCGTAAACCTTTTACTCGGGGTCTGCTTCCACAAACCTTCTTAACACTTTCTATACTCCTCAATTTATTCTCTCATTTTGAAATAGCCATCTGTAAGTCAGACGTACTTCTTTTTTCCTTCATAAAGTGTGATTCCATTCCTCATACCGTCTTTACCAAAAACACTCATCCTACTTTCTTTAAACAACCAAAAACTGACCTTTATATTAGCATTTTAATTGGTGAGCATAAATATCAGCGATAATTTCTAAAAACATTGTTTTCTTATACAGAAAATAACCTAGTTATTTAATAGACTTCTGTCACTTAGCATAGCCCTTAGAAATTGAAGTTATTACAATTTGGCTGTGGTCATGAATACAGAGGCTTGGACCTTGTTCTCAGCGGCAGTTTAGAGAATGACTGAAATAATATTTGGCTCGTCCAGACAGTCTCGTTACAGTGGTGGGATCGGGAAGAAAGTGAACCGGGGCTTCAGTGAGCATAGAGAAAGTCGCCCGAGTGTCCACAATAAAATTGACTGATTGGCACCCAACAGTTATTAATATTCGGATTCCTCAGGTGTTATTAGGACAGGAGCTTCTGTGGGGACCCCTAGGCACCTTCAGTCCTGGTTGTCCTGAAAGTCTGACCCCTGGGACCTACGCCTCTGGGGGCAGTTCCTCTTTCTGTGTGGTCTGTGACAGACCAGCCAGACAAGGAGCCTGGGACGCTGAGGCACCTGAGGCAGTCCTTGCTTGTGATCAGATCCATCCCCACTGTCTAACTATAAACTTTAGAATTTAAGATTCTGTTTACATTAGGGGAAGTTAGCAGGGTAAGATTTTACCCATTAGTAAACTTAAGAATTTTAGGCATTAGCAAGTGTTTACCCTAAACAAAGAGGCCATCCCTGAGCTAGATGATGCTTGGGCTGAGTTAGTATTCCTAAAGTCAGCTACTTACACAATAGATTAGTTAAGAGGTAAATAAACTTAAGTCTGTTATCAAAAGCAATTGACATTTGAAGAAAGTGTGTCCTTTTAATAAAGAAAAAAGCTGAATTTAAGCTTTTGCCTCAGATTATCTTTAAATTTACTTTAAACAGTCAGTCTTAAATGTGCGTAAACCTTTTACTCGGGGTCTGCTTCCACAAACCTTCTTAACACTTTCTATACTCCTCAATTTATTCTCTCATTTTGAAATAGCCATCTGTAAGTCAGACGTACTTCTTTTTTCCTTCATAAAGTGTGATTCCATTCCTCATACCGTCTTTACCAAAAACACTCATCCTACTTTCTTTAAACAACCAAAAACTGACCTTTATATTAGCATTTTAATTGGTGAGCATAAATATCAGCGATAATTTCTAAAAACATTGTTTTCTTATACAGAAAATAACCTAGTTATTTAATAGACTTCTGTCACTTAGCATAGCCCTTAGAAATTGAAGTTATTACAATTTGGCTGTGGTCATGAATACAGAGGCTTGGACCTTGTTCTCAGCGGCAGTTTAGAGAATGACTGAAATAATATTTGGCTCGTCCAGACAGTCTCGTTACAGTGGTGGGATCGGGAAGAAAGTGAACCGGGGCTTCAGTGAGCATAGAGAAAGTCGCCCGAGTGTCCACAATAAAATTGACTGATTGGCACCCAACAGTTATTAATATTCGGGATTCCTCAGGTGTTATTAGGACAGGAGCTTCTGTGGGGACCCCTAGGCACCTTCAGTCCTGGTTGTCCTGAAAGTCTGACCCCTGGGACCTACGCCTCTGGGGGCAGTTCCTCTTTCTGTGTGGTCTGTGACAGACCAGCCAGACAAGGAGCCTGGGACGCTGAGGCACCTGAGGCAGTCCTGCTTGTGATGCCCCTCCCTTCCATGCAGTGATTGCAGATCCATCCCCATGCACCTGACTTCCTCTGGATATTTGTTCCGGGCTGTTTTTGCTAACAGCCAACACTTGGGCTTCAGTCTTTTCCTGGACTTTTTATTTTTGCTTTTGTTCTTTGTATTCTCCACTATAATATACTGTCTGAGCCAGCTGCAACCGTTTTTGTAAAGACTTCATTTGGTCCAAACGCCTGTTTTTGTAACTTACAGTGGATAGCTGGATGTCTCGTAAAGAGATAGTAACTTATGTAGCTGTTTCCCAGCTTCTCTAGCTATCCTTTACCTGTACTTCAAGACTGGAGAAACTTGCTTTTTATCATCTTGTGCCTCATCTTCCGTCTTGTCCCCTTGCTCATCCTGGGCAGAGTAAGAGGATGGGAGGGAGCCAAAGGCTTTACAACCAAATTTGACCTTTAGGATGTAAGTCTGGCACTTCTCGCAGAGAGAAAAAGAGCAATACATATGGCACTTCAACCCATTTTTCTTGCTTCCTACAGAACAAATCTAATTTTGAAACTATTATAATTGAGAGACCTTTTAACTAGCCACCGTCCACCATTTTCCAGCAGATATTGTGGCCATGTGGATTTCCAAAAGTCAAGGTGGTCTTTAAGCTCTGAGGGTCAAATCGATCCCAGTTTTTCAGAATACAGTCCAAGGGGTAGGGGGTCTTGGAACTTAGTGAAGCTCCCATTTGTAAGAGAGAAAAAAGCAGCGTCCAGCGCCCTTGCTTTTTTCCACCAGAGGCGTCCCTCCCTACTCTAGATGGTGGTGAAGACAGACTGTTCACCTGAGCTTCCCTCCGTGCTTGGACTTAGCCTGTACCTTACCGATGCAGTAACCCACAGTCTTCCCTCAGTGCTACCCCTGAGGAGACAAGGCGTTGCAGCACCCAGGGGGTGGACCTGTCTTGCACCCTGAATTGTAAGTTCCTCATCACCAAACCATACACTTGGTTTTCCTTTTACCTCTGATGCCACCTGGCGTGCAGCAGAGTATCTTTTTAGAATGTTTCCCATGCCAGCACTGAGGGGAATCACCCTCCTCTTACGCCTCTGTGTGCATACTGCCTACAGTACATTTCTGACCACAGTAGCTTTAAACCAAAAGGTAGCAAACAAATAACCCAAAATATCTCTTCTGAGTATCATTACCCCAGAAAGTATGGTAGCAGAAACCTTTTGCATTCTTGAGATATCAGAGTCAGAGCCAATTTTTCCAATGCATTGCCACAGATTCTACCAAAAGAATGTTTTAAGCCACTGGAACTTAGCTATAGATTGACCAGTCATTTAAAATTTCTAGGGAGTTCCCAAATGGAATGTGGAACCTTAGAGGAAGCGCTTTCCAGAAACTCACTAGCTGGGAGTGCAACTTTAAATAAAGTGAAAGACAAAGAGATGTCTCAAAATCAGAAGCCAAGTGGCAAGATCACTCCAAAGATAGCAAAATAAAGTCTAAATGGTATAAATGTCAAATATTGACTTTTCAGTGTCTCATTAGACCTGTGACTTGGTAGAGTCAGTGTTAGCAACCATTTTAGTTAAGTTACTCTTGTTTTTACTTTTTGAAGCTTCAAGATAGCAAAGTAAGCACAGCCGGCATTTTTAATTGTGTGCACAAAAAATACTAATTTTGTAATGGCAAGAGCCCCAGTTTGGTATTTTAGGTTAGACCTTTTTCAGTATAGTTTCCCAATTTACTAAGTACTTGTAAGTATAAATTCCATACGTATTTTACACGAATCTGGCTGGAATGTTAGTCAGATGTTGACTTTGGCTTTTTGACACCTCTCGTTCCTGTTTATGAGAGATTCTTTTTTCCATTTTAAGCTGAATTTTTCAGAGATAAAATTACTAGTGGAATTGTGTCGTGGGCCATGTGTTGCTTGTGAGCTTAACTCCTCTAGGAGTCACCCCAGAGTTGTTTCAGCTCTTTTACGTGTCTCAGAACCTACCTCTGGTTTGTGATCTAAGACCACCGTGGTTGCTCAAGTCGCTGAATGGCCAGTTCTTATGTGTGACCCCCGGACAAGAAAATATTTTAATTAATGAGTGGGTTTCCCTATGGGACCACTGCATGGTATTAGGATGAGACCTCGACCATTCCTATAAATTTCTCAGTCACCTGAGAAAACTGTAACTGGCTGGGAGGAGTCATGTCTCTTTTCCTTGGAGCAAAGCTCTCATGTTTTGCTCACTTTTATCCTGACAAATTCTATAAAGCAACCAAATTGAGGAAAAGCATCAAATCAGCCTTTTCCTAACCACTCAGCCAAGATGATTCAGTTCCCTATGATGGGGCACAACATCTTTCAGCCAAAGAGACATTTCTGGAGCTAGAGATCCACCAACTAAGAACAACCATACATTATCATCCACAGAGTCAAAAAAAGCCATTAATCTGTCAGAGCACATTTGAGGTCTGAACATAAGCAATCGAGAACAGCACAAATTGTAAATCCTTTGAAAATCCACAAATGGACAGATTAGGTTAATAATTCTAATTTCTCAGACAGTTGTGAAATGGTCAAAGGGACCTGGAAAAGTTGACTGAGAAAGAATTCAGTCCACACACTTTGTTCATTTTTACCTGTTTCTTGTGGAGGTGGACACCTCTTGACCTTGGCAGGACTCGGGGCTGCCTTACAAGACATGTCCATGGACTGCAAAGTTGGACTCCACATTCACTTCATATAGGTTTCTATACGTTTTAAGTAAATTGGACTCACACACTGGCATACTGGGGGTTAGTAAAGTAAAACGGAAGACATGTGCTGAGAGGACAGAAGAGATGAAGCTCTGAAGCTTGTCCTAAGGATCCCGGAGGAGCCCCCAGATGATACGTGATAGACCACGGTAGGTAACCATGAATGGTGTCAAATTCTTAATCTCCAATGGAGAAGAATTCACATTGGGATCAAAAAACTTGGCGATGGTCACTCAGAGCTTCGTGCAGTGAAAAGTTTATTGAAGTAAGAAAGGATAGGGAAAAGCTTCCAGCATAGACACTGGAAGAGGGATAGAAGAGTATCCCTGGTTTGTGATCTAAGACCACCGTGGTTGCTCAAGTCGCTGAATGGCCAGTTCTTATGTGTGACCCCCGGACAAGAAAATATTTTAATTAATGAGTGGGTTTCCCTATGGGACCACTGCATGGTATTAGGATGAGACCTCGACCATTCCTATAAATTTCTCAGTCACCTGAGAAAACTGTAACTGGCTGGGAGGAGTCATGTCTCTTTTCCTTGGAGCAAAGCTCTCATGTTTTGCTCACTTTTATCCTGACAAATTCTATAAAGCAACCAAATTGAGGAAAAGCATCAAATCAGCCTTTTCCTAACCACTCAGCCAAGATGATTCAGTTCCCTATGATGGGGCACAACATCTTTCAGCCAAAGAGACATTTCTGGAGCTAGAGATCCACCAACTAAGAACAACCATACATTATCATCCACAGAGTCAAAAAAAGCCATTAATCTGTCAGAGCACATTTGAGGTCTGAACATAAGTAATCGAGAACAGCACAAATTGTAAATCCTTTGAAAATCCACAAATGGACAGATTAGGTTAATAATTCTAATTTCTCAGACAGTTGTGAAATGGTCAAAGGGACCTGGAAAAGTTGACTGAGAAAGAATTCAGTCCACACACTTTGTTCATTTTTACCTGTTTCTTGTGGAGGTGGACACCTCTTGACCTTGGCAGGACTCGGGGCTGCCTTACAAGACATGTCCATGGACTGCAAAGTTGGACTCCACATTCACTTCATATAGGTTTCTATACGTTTTAAGTAAATTGGACTCACACACTGGCATACTGGGGGTTAGTAAAGTAAAACGGAAGACATGTGCTGAGAGGACAGAAGAGATGAAGCTCTGAAGCTTGTCCTAAGGATCCCGGAGGAGCCCCCAGATGATACGTGATAGACCACGGTAGGTAACCATGAATGGTGTCAAATTCTTAATCTCCAATGGAGAAGAATTCACATTGGGATCAAAAAACTTGGCGATGGTCACTCAGAGCTTCGTGCAGTGAAAAGTTTATTGAAGTAAGAAAGGATAGGGAAAAGCTTCCAGCATAGACACTGGAAGAGGGATAGAAGAGTATCCCCTGCTTTTAGTTTTTCACCATTGGGAATAGTTTGCTGTGGGCTTCTCATATATGGCTTTCACTATGTTAAGGTAGGTTCCTTCTATGCCCATTTTTTGAAGAGTTTTCATCATGAATGGGCATTGGATTTTGTCAAAGGCTTTCCCTGCGTATATTGAGATTATCATGTGATTTTTGTCTCTCAATTTGTTGATATGGTGTATCACATTGATTAATTTGTGGATATTGAAGAATCCTTGCATGCCTGGGATGAACTGGACTTGATCATGATATATGAGTTTTTTTGATGTGCTGTTGCATTCTGTTTGCTAGGATTTTGTTGAGAATTTTGGCATCTAAATTCATCAGTGAAATTGGCCTATAATTTTCTTTTTTAGTGTAGTCTTTACCTGGTTTTGATATCAGGGTGATGGCCGCCTTGTAGAATGTGTTTGGAAGTGTTCCTTCCTGTGCAATTTTTTGGAAGAGTTTTAGAAGGATAGGCATTAGCTCTTCTTTAAATGTTTGGTAGAATTCATCTATGAAGCCACAGGGCCCTGGGCTTTTACTTTTGGGTAGATTTTTTTTATCACAGATTCAATTTCTGAGCTTGTAATTGGGTTATTCATGGTTTCTATTTTATCCTGGTTGAGTCTTGGGAGATTAATTTTTTCTAAGAACTGTCCATTTCTTCCAGGTGGTCCAGTTTGTTGCTGTATAGTTGTTCATAATAGTCTCTTATAATGCATTGGATTTCTGCATTATCTGTTGTAATCTCTCCTTTTTCATTTTTGATTTTGTTGATCAGGTTCTTCTCTCTTTTTCTTGATGAGTCTGGTTTCGATTTTGTTTACCTTTTCGAAGAACCAGCTTTTTGTTTTATCTATCTTTACTATGGTTTCTTTCATTTCTTTTTTCATTTATTTCTGCTCTGATCTTTATGTCTCTTCTCCTGCTAACTTTGGGGTTTCTTTGTTCTTCTTTCTCCAGTTGTTTTAAGTGTAGAGTTAGGTTGTCTGTTTGATGTTTTTCTTCTTTCTTGAGGTAGGATTATATTGCTGTAATCTTCCCTCTTAGAACTGCTTTTGTGGTAAAAAGTGATAAAGTGTTTTTTAAAGTTCAAAATTAATGATCATGAACTTTTCTATTATTATAAAGTATTCAAACATGGAAATACATAAGAGAGTTTTTGTCCCTGATTTGTATTAATACCATCCAGAGATAACTACTGAAAAGTTGATTATTAGGCTTTCCAAAGTATATTTAAATATAAATGCAAATAATTTATTTAAGTGAAATTATATTAGATATGTTTTTACAGATTATTTTGCCTACTAAACAGTATATATGTATACATATATTTCTGTGTATATGATTCATACTTAGGCTACTGATTGGATTTAAATTCTTTCCAGATTGTATAGTAGGACATCTGAAGTATGTGTGTGCTTAGTCGCTCAGTCATGTCCAACTCTGTTTTATGTGAAGATGATATACAGTTGTGGTGTATGTGCAGCTGCTTTAGCGTGATATTGACCCATAACATGTTCTCAGTACATGTTAGTTTCCATTCTTTTGGGGCATGTATGAGAAAAGCCATAGAAGATGATTAGCTGTTTTTTCACTGTAAAGTAAACCTTTTTCTTAATCATAGTTGTGTTTTGTGATTCAGGTTTATAAATTACTACAGAAATAGCAGGGTTCCTATTTAAGAGTCTTGTAAGCTAGGCTGCTCCAGTTATTTTAAGTGCTTTCAGTAAGAGCAAATATTTATTAGTGGATAAGAGACCACATTATGATTTATCCTTTTAACTGAGAGTACACAGTGTAGTATGCACTGTAAACTATGTGAAAAGAGTTTACATGGGTATCTTGGAACAAAGTCCTTTGCTTACTTTGAATATGTACAGAATGGATGCTGAGGTTGGGAATTCAACACTTTTATGGAGTAGCATACGTTACTGTGTGCTTTGTGATAAAGCTTAAGGTCTGATCGTTTCTAGAGGTTCTAGAGAAGAGACCAGGGAAAGATGGATCTAGAACTGATTGATAATTATTTCTAAAGTCCTTTTTAAAGTCCTTTGTAAAGTCCATTTGAAGTGTTATTGATTTATACTTATGGTTTCATTTGGAAATTTGATCCTTCTGCTTTCCTGCATGGAATTTGTAGATCTCAGGTTTTTTGGTGGATCAGTAGAGAGGGTTGAACTGGGGCCCCAAGTCCTTTTTTCATTGAGAAAAGAGCAAAGGGTGCTGCTGACAGAAGTGCTTCTGCAATAGCCATGTCTGAAGCTTTGCTTGGAGATAATGCTGGACTATACAAAAATTGCCTCCAAGATTCCAAGAGTTTATGAATCATATAATTAACATGGGTATATCATTTTTTAAAAATCTTTGTTAGCACTTTGTGTTTCCAGTGGAAGACAAGCTTGAGAAATAATTGTTAGAATACAGAATTGTAAGTGCTTCTCCAGCATGTTCTTGGATTTAAGATTGTTATCCAATTTCGTTTCCTTGCTTTTTGATCTTTTCTTGGTTTATTTGTTTTTAACTTGGGTCTTGTGGAGAGAAAAATAAAACTTTTCAGGACCTACGTTTATAGTTATACAGAATTATTATGTGCCTCAGAGGCTATTGCTCACTTGTTCATTTATTCAACATACATTTCTTTCTTTTTTTTTTAAAGATTTATTTATTTATTTATTTTGGTGTGGGTGGGGTGGGATGGGGGGGGAGCGGAGGGAGCAGGCGGGCCACCTCCATTGGTCTTTCATTTGTCCATTTTCATCCATCTTTGTTCTTTGGCCCGTGTGGGCCTCCCATCGGTGGCCTCTGCTGTCGCACTGTGCTCATGCGCTCAGAGCCTTCCACATTATGATTTATCCTTTTAACTGAGAGTACACAGTGTAGTATGCACTGTAAACGATGTGAAAAGAGTTTACATGGGTATCTTGGAACAAAGTCCTTTGCTTACTTTGAATATGTACAGAATGGATGCTGAGGTTGGGAATTCAACACTTTTATGGAGTAGCATACGTTACTGTGTGCTTTGTGATAAAGCTTAAGGTCTGATCGTTTCTAGAGGTTCTAGAGAAGAGACCAGGGAAAGATGGATCTAGAACTGATTGATAATTATTTCTAAAGTCCTTTTTAAAGTCCTTTGTAAAGTCCATTTGAAGTGTTATTGATTTATACTTATGGTTTCATTTGGAAATTTGATCCTTCTGCTTTCCTGCATGGAATTTGTAGATCTCAGGTTTTTTGGTGGATCAGTAGAGAGGGTTGAACTGGGGCCCCAAGTCCTTTTTTCATTGAGAAAAGAGCAAAGGGTGCTGCTGACAGAAGTGCTTCTGCAATAGCCATGTCTGAAGCTTTGCTTGGAGATAATGCTGGACTATACAAAAATTGCCTCCAAGATTCCAAGAGTTTATGAATCATATAATTAACATGGGTATATCATTTTTTAAAAATCTTTGTTAGCACTTTGTGTTTCCAGTGGAAGACAAGCTTGAGAAATAATTGTTAGAATACAGAATTGTAAGTGCTTCTCCAGCATGTTCTTGGATTTAAGATTGTTATCCAATTTCGTTTCCTTGCTTTTTGATCTTTTCTTGGTTTATTTGTTTTTAACTTGGGTCTTGTGGAGAGAAAATAAAACTTTTCAGGACCTACGTTTATAGTTATACAGAATTATTATGTGCCTCAGAGGCTATTGCTCACTTGTTCATTTATTCAACATACATTTCTTTCTTTTTTTTTTAAAGATTTATTTATTTATTTATTTTGGTGTGGGTGGGGTGGGGTGGGGAGGGAGGGGAGCAGGCGGGCCACCTCCATTGGTCTTTCATTTGTCCATTTTCATCCATCTTTGCTCTTTGGTCCGTGTGGGCCTCCCATCGCGGTGGCCTCTGCTGTCGCAGAGCGCTGGCTCTGGGCTCATGCGCTCCAGAGCTCCTGCTCAGTAGTTGGACACATCGGTCCAGCCGCTCCACGGCACACGGGATCTTGCCAGGCCAGGAATTGAACCGGCGCCCCTTGCACTGCAAGGCGGTGTCCTTACCCACTGGACCACCAGGGAAGCCCAACATACATTTCTTGAAGTACGTGCTATAAGCAGGATTATGGCGGGAAGGCTATCAGTAATCCACTCAGGGTAAAGAGAAAATGGAAAATGTATTCTGTAGAGAGTCCAGAGGCTGAAGATATGGGTGTGTTATGTGTATTTAAGAGAGAGGGACACACAGATATGCATGTATACATATACAGAAACACAGTCCATAGTTCTATATGAAAAATATCCTAAACATTTTTTTAGAACTGTCTCTTCTATTCCCAGTGTTTATTTCTTTACTTCAGGCCGTCAGCATCTGTCATATACACTGGTATTTCTTGCCTCTGGAGTTCCCTTCTATTCTGACTTCACACTTCTTTTTCCTTTATGCAATTCTTCTCAGAGTCTTTTCCCCCACTAAGGCACAGAATGGGTTTTATGCTGGTTATCCTCAGAGTAGGTCCAAACTTCTTAATATGTAGTCTATAGATCCTGTGAATAGTCCTTTTATTAAAAGCTCTCCTGAGTTATCTACTTTTACTCTCTATTCCATGCTGAGACCCTAACTGGTCTTATCTTCTGCCTCCCAGTTCCAGATAGCTTCTTTTTCTGTGTGGATCTGCTCTCATCATTGTCTACCTTGTCGTCAGTACTTGGAGGCTGACTTTGCCTTTTGACTTCTAGGTGGGTTTAAAGCGTTGGAAGTACTAGGAGAGTGGGGTTTATTCTTCTGGCACCCTCTTGCCATATCCTATCATGTTGACTCTCCCAGAGGTCATAGCTCTCTGAACCTTTTAGGCCTAGGAGTGGTTGCAGCTTAAGGGGGTTGTATTACTACTATCTCTTGACTTTTCCCATACCCTCCATACCTTGTATATAATCCCTTATTAAGCCCTTCTTAAGTTCCTCAGTTTGAGGGTACTGTTTTACTGGTGGGGTCCTGATTGCTATGTTGTCACAGTCATGTATGCTTCAGTTCTGTTTGTGGTTATAGCTGTGTTATTTTCCAGTAGTACTTACTATTAAAAATATTAAAAAGTAGTACTTAATTAAGTAGTACGTACTTATTTAAAAAATCTTGGTGATGTGTTTTTCATTCCTTCCCTTTTTGATTTTTGTTTTTTATTTTTAAAAAATTTTAAAATTAATTTATTTTATTTTTGGCTATTCTGGATTTTCACTGATGCTGCAGGCTCTTCTCTAGTTGCAGGGAATGGGGGCTACTCTAGTTGAGGTGAGCAGGCTTCTTCATGTGGTGACTTCTCTTGTTGTGGAACTTGGGCTCTAGGGCACATAGGCTTCAATAGTTTGGGCACATGGGCTCAATAGTTATGGCTCACAGGCTTGGTTGCTTCACAGGATGTGGGATATTCCTGGATCAGGGATTGAACTCGTGTGTCCTGCATTGGCAGGCAAACTCTTTAGCACTGAGATAACAGGGAAAACCTGTTGTTTTATTTTTTCCTGGATTAAAAAAGAGATATTTTTAGCTGCTCACAGCACGTGATATGGTATTATCATGTCGGGGTTTAATCCAGTTGGGGATTAAACCCACACCTCAAGCGCAGTCTTAATCACTGGACCACTAGGGAAGTTCCTCCTCCCCTTTTTTAGTCTGTATTTTTTTTTTCCTTTCTTGACACTATGACTGTTACGTAATAGGAGTTGAAATGTCTGAGTGAGTAAAGAGAGGAGATCTTCAAGAGGATGGACACTTGAATTTCCCTGTGGCAAAGCATTTATTTAGATGTCCCAAAATTGAGAAAATAGGGGAAGGTAGTGGGTACTGAAATCAGTATAGTCACTTTAGATTTATATTTCATTCTTCTCAAAAAGTAAACTTAGAACTTGTTTTTCTTTTCCTTTCATCCTGCATATTAGAAATTAACTTTGGTTTTCTTCTTCTTCTTCTTTTTTTTTTTTTTTTAATTTTGGCCTCTTTTTATTGAATTTTTTATTTATTTATTTTTCATCCATCTTTATTCTTCAGCCTGTGTGGGCCTCCAATTGCAGTGGCCTCTCGTTGCAGAGCACCGGCTCATTTATCTATCTTCCTCAATATAACTTAGAAGAGATGCACTAATGACAGACATACAGTAGTTAACAAATGTGTTTATTAGCAGGATTGAGCTTTTAACGTTTATTTATTTATTTATGGCGGGGGTGGCGAGGGAGGGGGGTGGGCGGGCCACTTCCACTGGTCTTTCGTTTGTCTAGTTTCATCCATCTTTGTTCTTTGGCCTGTGTGGGCCTCCCATCGCGGTGGCCTCTGTTGTCGCAGAGCACCAGCTTTGGGTGCATTCGCTCCAGAGCTCTGGCTCGGTAATTGGACACATCGGTCCAGCTGGTCTGTGGCACGTGGGATCTTCCCAGGCCAGGAATTGAACCGGCGGCCCTTGCACTGCAAGGCGGTGTCCTTACCCACTGGACCACCAGGGAAGTCCAGGGTTGAGCTTTTAAAAAGTGACTCAAGAGAATTTTATTTAAGAAAAAATATTCTAGAATTATGATTACGGTCAAAAATAGTTTCTATATCTCTTATATTTTAAGGAAAGAATATATATGTCCTGTGAAAGTTTATTTTGAGAAGAATCTTCCTATAACACTAACTTTGGTACAGAACTCTATTACTACCCTAAAGAATTACCACTGAAATTAGTTTCTATGTAGCTAGAGATATTTCATTGCTTTTAGAGTAAAAGTGTCTGTTTACTCTAGGGGGATGCCTATGTGTGTGTGTGTGTGTGTGTCTTAGTCTGCTTGCATTGCCATAACAAGTAGCTTAACAACAGAGATTTATTTTCTCAGAGTTCTAGAGATTGGGTTTCTGAGATCAGAGTGCCAGCATGGTCAGGTTCTATAGAGGGCTGCCTCTTCCTGGCTTGCAGATGGCCACTTTCTTGTATCCTCACGTGGCCTTTCTTTAGGTATGTGCATGTGGAAAGAGATCTTTTTTTTTTTTTTTTTAATAAGGCTACCAATCTTAATGGATTAGGACCCGACTTTTATGACCTCATTTAGTTAAGTTACCTCCTAAAAGTCCTTTCTCCAGTTACAGTAAAATTGGGGGTTAGAACTAACTTTCTACATGAGAATTTGGCAGGAGGCAGACATTTCCATCCATTGAAGTATGCATGTGTATTATGTGTATGTGTGTATATATATATATAAATCATATGAGCAATAGAGGAAATCACTGTGATATACTTAATGTGAAGAGATTCATGCTTAGACAATGACAATCTAATATTGAAGCTCATTATTGAATTTTCTTCATAAAGATACTGTGTTAATGGAGGTGGTGTAAGATACTCTCACAGAGTATCAATGGTACTCTTTTCCTTCAGACCTCATTGTCTTTATTCAGTTCTCATCTTCCTTAATGTCTTAGCTTTGAAATCTGTATTTACCTAGACACAGACTTGATACTCTAAACTACTTCCTTTGGCTTCTGTATAACAACATTGTCTTACTTTTCTGTTGTTCATTCTTGCACTTAAAGACTGGCCAATGTTTTCTCCCGAATGAAACAGACAACAGCCCCTGCTGTCTGGAGCATGTAATCATATTTTCTTTCTCTCTCACATGCAATCTCTTTTCTTGATTTCACTATGAATATTAGTCCTTATCTGATTGTTTTTATCTGTTAGTCTCAACTTTAGCATTTCTCTGAGAACAGTTTCATTCTCCTGGCTTAAGTAACCACTGCTAATGCTAACAACTTGCAAGTCTCTCTCTATTTCTGATCTCCATCCTGCATTGTATTCCTTTAGTCATTCAGTAAATGTTTCTTAAGAGCCATCTGTGTGCCTGGTCAGAGGATTGTAAGAATGATATAGTCTTTTTTTTGTTTTGTTTTTATTTTTTATTCTTTATTTTAAAGGTTTTACAGAGTTTTGTTGTTCACAGACATGTTCCCAGATCAGTCATATGCATATCCCTGGTCCCTACCTCCCCCCACTTACCCCCTTCCCACCCCTCCAGATCATCACCCCACGCCATTGTAAGCACTCCTATTCCCTTAGCACAATGACAATAGCTGTCTTTTCCAGAATGATATAGTCTTTGCCCTCAAGTTGTTGACAGAATGCAAAAAGCAATTTTTAAAAATTAAAAATAATATGTAATGATTGTGTGTTCAGGCTACCATGGTACAGATAGGTAGGGAGTGCCTGCCTTCAACTTGAAAGGGAAATGAGAGGACAGGTATCCCCAACAGAAGGCTGAACATATATTTAGGGACCTAAGATTTTGAAAACGTGGTATGTTCAGACAATAACAAATGGTTCAGTTGATCAGAGCCTTAAGGACTGCTTAAGGAAGAGTGAAGGATAAGCCTGAGCATTTAAGATGTCAGTCAGATCACCTCAAAGACAATATTTTCAGTACTCAACTAATTTTCTTTCATTATAAACCAGCTCCCCTTCCCAAGTTCACATTTTTTTTGTCATTGGGACCGTCATCCTCCCTACTACTGAAGCTTGTAGTGTCACCTTTAGGTCTGCCTCAACAATTATGACAAGTCCTCAAATCAGGTCATTTCTGTATTCAAAAGACTCATGCGTTTTTTTCTGTTTTCTCTGTCAACACATGACTTATCACTTCATTAGTAGATTACTTCAAAACTGTATTAAATGCTCACTTTTCTAATTTAAGTTAATTTTTTAAACTTTATTATTTTATCCTGTTGCTAACCCTGTAGAAAAGAGGATAGTGTTATTTTACTTCCTACAGGACAAATCCTTTCTTAGGACAGTATTTTAAAAACATGATTCTTTTTTTTAAACCCCCACATCTCAAGTTCTCTTCCTCCCATGAAAAACCACACAGTTCCAGAATTAAGAGGTATCTGTAGAAAAGAAGATTTTATTTCATTTAGTTTTTATTATGAACATAATATATATTTTATACAGCATAAATTTTTTCAAAGCATAGTTTCCCTTCACTCAAATCATCTTCCTTGTCAGAATTCTGTTAATTTCGCCGATCACTTGCCTCCATGGGAGGCACTATATATATATATATACACTGACTCTAGGAAGAGACAGCCTGTGTTGTAATCCTGGTAAAATCCTATAAAATTTACTAGTTCCAGCAAATTTCCCCATTTCTTGAAACCTCGTAATAATCTTATGTTGAAAAAATGGGGAAGTGATATTACCTTCTTCACAGGGTTGAGGTAAGGATCGCATTAGTCCTTATAGCCTAGTGCCTGGCATGTGTGAGCATGCAGTACACGTTTGCTATAAAATGCTATGTACCTTGAAAACTTTCTGGTTCTGTCTGTGCTCTTGGTGTGATATCATGATGCCCTTGCACCCCTCTACCGCTAAGTGCTCTCCTCGAGCCCCTGCCTGTTGCCTGAGATTTACCTGCTGTTTCAAATTCAACTTTGTTGCCTGTTCTTTAATAGTCTTCTCTGACTACTCCAGTTCACGTTGACCTCTGAATTCCTATAGGGCCTTTTATTCCATTTTAGAAATTAGTCTCATTTTCTCTTTTATGGTATTCCTTAAAATTTACATACAGTAAAATTTAGTTTGTTTTTTTTTTTTTTGGCACAGTTCTGTGAGTTTTGACAAATGTTTAGAGCTGTGGAATTACCATTGCAAATAAGATATAAAACAATTTCATCACCCCTCAAAAATCTGTCTTAGTGTTATTACTTTCAAAACTGTTTCCTGAGTATGCATTTTATCTCCACATGTACAATTTAGGCTCTTGAACCAAGTGCCTGTTTTACACTATTGTCTCCTAGTATCAAGGATATAGTAAATAGACTCTTAAATGTTTGAACTGTATAAAGCAAAGCCTAAACGTGTGATAAATTTAAACATACTAAGAAGTTTAAACACACTCTTCTCTTTGGTCTTTTGTTTTATTTGGGTGAAAAATTTCAAATGAACATTATTTCTGTATAACTAATTAAAGTGAAGATATCTGTAGAAAAGAAGATTTTATTTCATTTAGTTTTTATTATGAACATAATATATATTTTATACAGCATAAATTTTTCAAAGCATAGTTTCCTTCACTCAAATCATCTTCCTTGTCAGAATTCTGTTAATTTACGATCACTTGCCTCCATGGGAGGCACTATATATATATATATACACTGACTCTAGGAAGAGACAGCCTGTGTTGTAATCCTGGTAAAATCCTATAAAATTTACTAGTTCCAGCAAATTTCCCCATTTCTTGAAACCTCGTAATAATCTTATGTTGAAAAAATGGGGAAGTGATATTACCTTCTTCACAGGGTTGAGGTAAGGATCGCATTAGTCCTTATAGCCTAGTGCCTGGCATGTGTGAGCATGCAGTACACGTTTGCTTTAAAATGCTATGTACCTTGAAAACTTTCTGGTTCTGTCTGTGCTCTTGGTGTGATATCATGATGCCCTTGCACCCCTCTACCGCTAAGTGCTCTCCTCGAGCCCCTGCCTGTTGCCTGAGATTTACCTGCTGTTTCAAATTCAACTTTGTTGCCTGTTCTTTAATAGTCTTCTCTGACTACTCCAGTTCACGTTGACCTCTGAATTCCTATAGGGCCTTTTATTCCATTTTAGAAATTAGTCTCATTTTCTCTCTTTTATGGTATTCCTTAAAATTTACATACAGTAAAATTTAGTTTGTTTTTTTTTTTTTTGGCACAGTTCTGTGAGTTTTGACAAATGTTTAGAGCTGTGGAATTACCATTGCAAATAAGATATAAAACAATTTCATCACCCCTCAAAAATCTGTCTTAGTGTTATTACTTTCAAAACTGTTTCCTGAGTATGCATTTTATCTCCACATGTACAATTTAGGCTCTTGAACCAAGTGCCTGTTTTACACTATTGTCTCCTAGTATCAAGGATATAGTAAATAGACTCTTAAATGTTTGAACTGTATAAAGCAAAGCCTAAACGTGTGATAAATTTAAACATACTAAGAAGTTTAAACACACTCTTCTCTTTGGTCTTTTGTTTTATTTGGGTGAAAAATTTCAAATGAACATTATTCCTGTATAACTTATTAAAGTGACTTTGGAGTCTTGCCAGGGCTAATGAAAACCATTTTTAGTTTGTTTTCAGAAAACAAAGGGCTTGTTTCTGTCTTTACTGTCAAATAGATTTACAGTTTCTATTTTCTGTGACCCTGTTAATTTAAATTTTAATATGAAGCAAAATTTTGTGTCTTTTCTCTTTTTTCTGGGATTTTCTTTTATTGATTATTCCTAAAATCAGAGGCCAACGCAAGTAAGAGAATTTAAACTTGATAAAGGTGAGCCTGATATGGACAATATGGACAAGCGAATGCTGCATGGTTGCCTCAGCCCTGAGTCCTGGATATAATGGAGTAGTGACTCTTTATTCAGAAACAGCAAAATATGGTTAAGCTTTTCATCCCATTCAGTAGACTTTACTTCCTAATGAAGTGAATTGAATTTAACCATGTGTATTTTTTTTCCCTTCCCTAACAGCTTCCATGCCTATGGCTGTTCTAAATTTGGGCCAAATAGATCCATTTCAGAGAGGCTTTTTCTGTAAAGACAACAGCATCCAGTATCCGTACCATGATGGTACCGTCTCATCCACTGTCCTCAGCTCAGTGGGGCTTGGTTTACCCATTTCCTCTGTAAGTAAATTAATAAATAGGTAGTGATGGGTTTGTTGTGCTGGAGATTGTATGAAGTGATCAAATTGGGGTGGGGGAAATCCATAGTACTGTCTTCTCCAGTGTTAATGTGGTGAGTGAGTGCTTGAAGATGATACTCAGTCCAGGGCAGTGTTTCTCCAATTAAAGGGAGACATGGCCCCAAACGACTTGATGGCATCATAAGGGATTATAGAATGATTATTTAAGAATTAAGAGTTCATTTAAGTCATTTGAATCAACATTTTTCAGTATACAAGTGAGGAAACTTAGACACAAGCCCACTAAGCTATTTTTTGACAGAGCTGAACCTAAGATTAAGCTTGTTTTATCATATTAAATGGAAATTAAGGCTATAAAAAAGGAGAGAGATTTATTTGTTAAATCTGAGAAAACAGCTCATCAAGAAGAATGTAAATATATATGCAAAAGGATATATATATATATATATATCAGAATATATCAAAACTATATCACTTTTTTAAGTTGTACTGTCTTTTAGAAAGTTCACCAGTTTATAAGTTAATGTTGGGCTTCATTATGTTAGATAACTGAAAACTTCCTTCTAGGCTAAATTTTGCAAACTAGCTTAAGATTGGCACTTTAGGTATTGTACTTCCTTTCTTTATCCTTGGCTCTGATTTCTGCACCTTACCCTATATCTCCCTATGTGAGCTGGAAATATATGAGAAGAAGCAGGGTAAAGGTTTACCTCCTTGAGTGTCTTGTATGTCTAGTATAGATCATGCTGTACTTCTCTTTTGACCACTTATCTCTTGTCAGTTGCCTTCCCCAGATACTTGACTGTTTTATTGTCTTAGTAGACAGTGAAGCCTTATTTCCACAGTACGATAGATTGGCTTCCCCCACCCCATATTTTTGAAGAAATACTTTATTCTTGGTATTCTAATTGTTTTCAGATTACATTTTAAAAAATCACTTTACTACCTTAATTAATTCATCTGAATAAAAGACAATAGAGGGTAAGTTTTGGAGGTTGAATTATTTTATAATCCTGCATCTCTCTAAAGTTTGAGATTTGGAAATATTTGAGAAAATGAGGGAGATCATTTACTGTGGATGTATAGGTTTTTCTCAAGTTCTTTTTGACATGTAGTTGAAAAACACGTATTTCTTTAAATGACTGTCCCAAAGGAGGCATTATGGCCCAATTTTTTATTATTTTTGAGTAGCTACTTAGATGGTAATTAAAAAATTGCTGTGAAGAAGAAAGAATCGATGGGTTAATAATTTTTTTTTTTAAAGCTGTAAAGGTAATATATGTGTTGTATATGGCAGAAGTGACCATAAGTGTCCTGTGTTGTAGGATTTTATGGCATGGTGCATCTCTTGTGCTGCCTTTCCTGTCTAGTCCAAAAATCTGGTATTGAAACGGCCTGTCGTCCAGACTTGAATAGTTCAGCTCCTTTGTTTGCATGTTGACATAATGCTGTGCTGTCTTTTCCCAGTTTCTGCCCAGTCAGCACAAGGCAATAAACTTTGCTAGGGTAGAATTGGTCTGTTTTGCTTCATTTGTATCCTTACTGCTAGGCGTATTACTTGTTATATAATAGGTGTTTAATAAATATGGATAAAATTTTAATGAAAAAGTACTAAATGGGAAATGAGATAAGATTGCCACTTATGTTTAATAATAATTACCACCATGAAAATCTGGATGAGCTCTTTGGAAAATAGTGTGTTTCTAAGTCATCTCTTAGTATCAGATATCTTGTTAAAATAGCTTTTAGGAAAACAGTGGGACATTATCATACTGATTATATAATCTTGATTAGAGGTGTCTTAAAATATGGGGGAATGTCAGTAAGAATGAAAGAAATATGGCATTATGGAGCTTAATTTCTTAGGCTGAAGAAAAGTTTTATTTCCTTGTTTATTCCTATGTGGAACTGTATTTTTTCTTACACTGTTATAGAAAGCGCTGCTTTAATCAATTCGTATGAGCATTTATTCCAGCACCCTTTCTTTATGTAATTGTCACAAAATGAAGTAGTACCAGATACATCCCTAAGTACTTTGTTATAATCACTGACATATTCTTTGTATAAAACTGCTTTTTATTACTACCTTTGGAAGAGATAATGTGTAGATTTGGCATATTAAGTATTCTATATATATTTTACAGAGCACTTAAAATATTTTAATGAATTTTAATATATTGGATGAATCTAAAAGAAAGTTATATAAATGTTGAGTATATACTGCCAGGAATGAAAACTAAAGCTTAGTTTCACATTAGCCAAGTTTACTGAATTCCACTGCGTTCCCAAATGTTATGGCTTTTTAAGGAATTCATAGGGGAGAATTGCTGCTTATGAAATTTTCTTTTAAAAAATAGTTTCTGGGAATGTTATGGAATGCCTTTGCTAAGGTTAAATAGTCTAAGAGCTGCTGCTTCATGCACTGAGTATAGCTCTATTAAATTAGTGGACATTATCTTCTAGCTTTTGTACTGCATGTATCTTGACAAATCTGTAGGATTTGAATGGGTTAAATATTATTGCTGCGTGGGAATTCTGATTTTTGAGAAACCCTAAAAACCTCTTTCTAATGACATGATAAGGGGATCATTGAAATGAAGATGTTCATTTTGCCTCCCACCAGGAATTAGGTCCTTTTACAGAGCATCCAAACTTGTAATCAGAGTTATACCTCTACTCCTGCTACTTTTTCAAGCAGAAGTGATATTATTTTTAAGTTAAAAATTGAACTGGCGGGCTTCCCCTGGTGGTCCAGTGGGTAAAGACACCACCTTGCAGTGCAAGGGGCGCCGGTTCGATCCCTGGCCTGGGAAGATCCCATGTGCTGTGGAGCGGCTGGACTGATCTGTCCAATTACTGAGCCGGAGCTCTGGCGCGCGTGCGCCCAGAGCCGGTGCTCTGCGACGACAGTGGCCACCACGATGGGAGGCCCACACGGGCCAAAGAACAAAGAAAATAGAGAAATGAAAGACCAATAGAAGTGGCCCGCCCATCCCTCTCCCTCCCCACCGCACCCTCCAAAAGATAAATAAATTTAAAAATTAAAAAAAAAAAAATTGAACTGGCGAAATGACTGAAAAAATATATTTTGGATGGATATAATAAGATTAATATGCACGTATGTTAAAGCATATGAAAAGGTCAAATTTATCTTTTTCATTGATTCCTTTTTGTAACATAGGGCAAATCCTTTTTTTTTTTTAAACCTTTCATCTCTGAGTACACAAAATTACTAACTTGATAATATCTGTGTTTTTCGGTTGTGAACCAAAGAGTTTGAAAGTTGAGTATCTCAGTGTGACTTATATTGGGAGTGTTATCTGTTATACTTTAGGTAAAAAGTGAAGGCATTTGTGTTAATATTTCATACATTTATTTTTCTTTTTTCATAAATACTATTTTTAAAACTCTGGAGATGCTATATGCTCTACCTTTTTAGGTCCTAATAAATTGGTTGAACTCATGACATCATTTTCTTTTTGTAATTAAAAATAATTTTCTTTTTGTAATTAAAAATAGATTTGCAGCTTGGATTTGTCAGTGAGTTTTTAGATGACAATGCTAAAAGCATGGTCCATGAGAGAAATAATAAGTTGTACTTAATTAAAAGTCAAAAAGTCTGCTCTGTATAAAGCTGCACACTGAGGGAAATATTTGTAAAACATCTATATCATGATGGAACTTTTAAAACATAACAGAAACAAACGGTCTTGTCCAAAAGTGGGGAAAAGATCTGAATAGATACCTTAATAAAGAGAAGATATACAACTAGCAAATAAGCATATAAAAGATGTCCTATATCATATTTCATTAAGGAGTTGTACAGTAAAACAGGAGTGAAATTCCCCTACACATTTATTATAATGGCTAAAGTGAAAAACTATGACAGCACCAAATCCCATGAGGAATGTGGAGCAGTAGAAATTCTCAGTCATTGATGGTGGGAATGTAAAATGGAGAACCCACTTTGAAAGAGAGTTTGGCAGTTTTTTTTACAAAAGAACAGTCTTATTACCATAGGATGTAGCCATCAAGCTCCTATATATTTACCCAAATGAGTTGAAACCTTATGTCCACATAAAAACCAGCACATGATATCTGTAAGAACTTTATTCATAATTGCCAAAGTCTGGAAGTGACTGAGATGTCCTTCAGTAGGTGAATGGATAAACTCTGGTACCTCCATACAGTGGAATATTATTCGTGCTAAAAAGAAGTCAGTTATCCAGCCATAAAAAGACATGGAAGGGGGCTTCCCTTCTGGTCCAGTGGGTAAGGACACCGCCTTGCAGTGCAAGGGGCGCCGGTTCGAGCCCTGGCCTGGGAAGATCCCACGTGCCGCAGAGTGGCTGGACTGATGTGTCCAATTACCGAGCCAGAGCTCTGGAGCGCATGCACCCAGAGCCGGTGCTCTGCGACAACAGACGCCACCGCGATGGGAGGCCCACAGGAGCCAAAGAACAAAGACAGATGAAAATAGAGAAATGAAAGACCAATAGAAGTGGCCCGCTTGCTCCCCTCCCTCCCCACCCGACCCCCACCAAAATAAATAAATAAATAAATGAATCTTAAAAAAAAAAAAAAAAGACATGGAAGAGGGCTTCCCCTGGTGGTCCAGTGGATAAGGACACCGCCTTGCAGTGCAAGGGGTGCCGGTTCGATCCCTGGCCTGGGAAGATCCCACGTGCCGCGGAGCGGCTGGACTAATGTGTCCAATCATCGAGCCGGAGCTCTGGAGCGCATGCGCCCAGAGCCGGCGCTCTGCAGCAACAGACGCCACCGCGATGGGAGGCCCACAGGAGCCAAAGAACAAAGACAGATGAAAATAGAGAAATGAAAGACCAATAGAAGTGGCCCGCTTGCTCCCCTCCCCCCCCACCCGACCCCCACCAAAATAAATAAATAAATAAATGAATCTTAAAAAAAAAAAAAAAAAGACATGGAAGAGGGCTTCCCCTGGTGGTCCAGTGGATAAGGACACCGCCTTGCAGTGCAAGGGGTGCCGGTTCGATCCCTGGCCTGGGAAGATCCCACGTGCCGCGGAGCGGCTGGACTAATGTGTCCAATCATCGAGCCGGAGCTCTGGGGCGCATGCGCACAGAGCCGGCGCTCTGCAGCAACAGACGCCACCGCGATGGGAGGCCCACAGGAGCCAAAGAACAAAGACAGATGAAGATAGAGAAATGAAAGACCAATAGAAGTGGCCTGCCCGCTCCCCTCCCTCCCCAACCAGCCCCCCGCCCAAAATAAATTAAAAAAAAAAAAAAGACATGGAGGAATCTTTAATATATATTTTTGAATGAAAGAAGCCAATCTGAAAAGGCTACCTACTGTATGATAACAACCATATGACATTCTGGAAAAGGCAAGATTATGGAGATAATATAAAGATCAGTTGGAGCACAGAGGATTTTTAGGGCAGTCATTTTTAGGGCAGTGAAACTATTCTGTATATTGTGATGATGGATACATGATACTATGTATTTGTCAAAACCTACAGGAATGTACGATACAAAGAACAACCCTTAATGTAAACTGTAGAGTTTAGTTAATTGTAATATATCAGTATTGGTTCATCATTTATAACAAATATTCTATGCCAATAAAAATTGTTTGTAATAGAGGACACTAAAAGTGGTAGTTATGGAGTGGGTGGAGTGTATCTTTTCCTCTTTGCTCAGTCTTAAAACTAAGTGTAAGTATGTTAAGTCTTAAGAAATAAAGTATATTGATCTTAAAATTTTTGAAAAGAAAAAAGTTTACTCACAATGTTTGGTAAAATGCCAGTGTTCTTTGTCTAAATAATGTTAGTAATGATTACTACAAATGATTGTCCTCATGGTAAATAATTTATGTATTCATTGCTAAGAATAGGATTTCTTGGTATAAGAAGTAAAATTTCAGGGCTTTGCTTCATATAATTCATCTGTTAACTGATTTTATGAGAGTATTTGACTTAATATCTAGTGAAGACTTAAATTTAGAAAACATAGTATTTATAAATTCAATGCAAGTTTTTGGTTTTTATAATGAAAAAAGCAAACAAGCAACTGAAATCTTGTCACAGTTCTATAATTAAGAAAATATTTGTGTGGGACCATTACCATTTCAAGTCTTATTATGTAATAGACCTATCTAATACATTAAATTTTTTTGGCTCTCTAAAAAGTTAGAAGCATATTTTAACAGTGAAGATTTTATCTAAATACAGTCATAAGTTTTTGAATTTTTGTAAGGTTATAGGATTCACACACCTTATATATTGCCCTCAGCGGGGGCTAGCACAGTACCTTGTATCAGGGATTTTAATTTTTATGTAGTGAAATAAGACTAGTCAAATAAGTAGGGGTAAATAAAGGTTAAGTTTTGCCATTAGACAAGTTCAGGTTGGGTTTTGATGCCAAATGTCATAAAAGAACTAGGATTTTGAGGACTTTGGGTTTTAAAATAGGGATTGTGGGCCTTTTAGATAATATAAAGATCAGTTGGAGCACAGAGGATTTTTAGGGCAGTCATTTTTAGGGCAGTGAAACTATTCTGTATATTGTGATGATGGATACATGATACTATGTATTTGTCAAAACCTACAGGAATGTACGATACAAAGAACAACCCTTAATGTAAACTGTAGAGTTTAGTTAATTGTAATATATCAGTATTGGTTCATCATTTATAACAAATATTCTATGCCAATAAAAATTGTTTGTAATAGAGGACACTAAAAGTGGTAGTTATGGAGAGGGAGGAGTGTATCTTTTCCTCTTTGCTCAGTCTTAAAACTAAGTGTAAGTATGTTAAGTCTTAAGAAATAAAGTATATTGATCTTAAAATTTTTGAAAAGAAAAAAGTTTACTCACAATGTTTGGTAAAATGCCAGTGTTCTTTGTCTAAATAATGTTAGTAATGATTACTACAAATGATTGTCCTCATGGTAAATAATTTATGTATTCATTGCTAAGAATAGGATTTCTTGGTATAAGAAGTAAAATTTCAGGGCTTTGCTTCATATAATTCATCTGTTAACTGATTTTATGAGAGTATTTGACTTAATATCTAGTGAAGACTTAAATTTAGAAAACATAGTATTTATAAATTCAATGCAAGTTTTTGGTTTTTATAATGAAAAAAGCAAACAAGCAACTGAAATCTTGTCACAGTTCTATAATTAAGAAAATATTTGTGTGGGACCATTACCATTTCAAGTCTTATTATGTAATAGACCTATCTAATACATTAAATTTTTTTGGCTCTCTAAAAAGTTAGAAGCATATTTTAACAGTGAAGATTTTATCTAAATACAGTCATAAGTTTTTGAATTTTTGTAAGGTTATAGGATTCACACACCTTATATATTGCCCTCAGCGGGGGCTAGCACAGTACCTTGTATCAGGGATTTTAATTTTTATGTAGTGAAATAAGACTAGTCAAATAAGTAGGGGTAAATAAAGGTTAAGTTTTGCCATTAGACAAGTTCAGGTTGGGTTTTGATGCCAAATGTCATAAAAGAACTAGGATTTTGAGGACTTTGGGTTTTAAAATAGGGATTGTGGGCCTTTTAATGAAAGCTGATTTAAAATTATTAATTTATTAGTCATGTTATGTGTTTAAAGTAACCAAACATTTGAAAATCTTAAATTTAGATATTTGTTGAGAAGCAGGACCTATGATTAAAAATGTAGGCTCAGAACTGTTTCTGTGAAGCTGACTTTTTTTGATTGGAGTACGTAAAAATTAAACATGAGTGATGTAAGCCATAAAAATTAAATATGTCCAGTGCAGCATAGTGATTTTTTTTTTTTACTACCTTATTCAATAATTGTGAAGTGTGAGCAGAAATATTATCCTGTAAAGAACATTAGAACATTTTGGTGTTTCCCTGTAATTACTAATGACTCTTGTAATCCCACTGGACTGTAGCCCTCCAAGCTCCTCTGTCCATGAAATTCTCCAGGCAAGAATACTGGAGTGGGTTGCCATTCCCTTCTCCAGGGGATCTTCCCAACCCAGGGATAGAACCCGAGTCTTCTACATTGCAGGCAGATTCTTTACCATCTGAACCTCCAGTGAGCAGCGATGAGGAATTTTTTAAATCAGACTTTCCAAAAGCTGTGTTGGCTTAGAGGGCTGGACAGGTATGAGAGGAGATTAAGTTTGAGATTTTGTTAAATCTAGGGAAATATAAACAGAAGTCACTGGCAGGACAGTAAGAGTGGGAAGAATGGTCTAATGGTTTACTGATTTTCTCAGTAGAATAAGTGCGACTTTTGAAGCACAGTTACACCAATCATCTATTACGTTAAATATGCATGTCTTATTATGTAATAGACCTATCTAATACATTAAATTTTGGCTCTCTAAAAGTTAGAAGCATATTTTAACAGTGAAGATGTTATCTAAATACAGTCATAAGTTTTTGAATTTATGTAAGGTTATAGGATTCACTCACCTTATATATTGCCCTCAGGGGGCTACCCACAGCACAGTACCTTGTATCAGGGATTTTAATTTTTATGTAGTGAAATAAGACTAGTCAAATAAGTAGGGGTAAATAAAGGTTAAGTTTTGCCATTAGACAAGTTCAGGTTGGGTTTTGATGCCAAATGTCATAAAAGAACTAGGATTTTGAGGACTTTGGGTTTTAAAATAGGGATTGTGGGCCTTTTAATGAAAGCTGATTTAAAATTATTAATTTATTAGTCATGTTATGTGTTTAAAGTAACCAAACATTTGAAAATCTTAAATTTAGATATTTGTTGAGAAGCAGGACCTATGATTAAAAATGTAGGCTCAGAACTGTTTCTGTGAAGCTGACTTTTTTTGATTGGAGTACGTAAAAATTAAACATGAGTGATGTAAGCCATAAAAATTAAATATGTCCAGTGCAGCATAGTGATTTTTTTTTACTACCTTATTCAATAATTGTGAAGTGTGAGCAGAAATATTATCCTGTAAAGAACATTAGAACATTTTGGTGTTTCCCTGTAATTACTAATGACTCTTGTAATCCCACTGGACTGTAGCCCTCCAAGCTCCTCTGTCCATGAAATTCTCCAGGCAAGAATACTGGAGTGGGTTGCCATTCCCTTCTCCAGGGGATCTTCCCAACCCAGGGATAGAACCCGAGTCTTCTACATTGCAGGCAGATTCTTTACCATCTGAACCTCCAGTGAGCAGCGATGAGGAATTTTTTAAATCAGACTTTCCAAAAGCTGTGTTGGCTTAGAGGGCTGGACAGGTATGAGAGGAGATTAAGTTTGAGATTTTGTTAAATCTAGGGAAATATAAACAGAAGTCACTGGCAGGACAGTAAGAGTGGGAAGAATGGTCTAATGGTTTACTGATTTTCTCAGTAGAATATGTGGGATTTTTGAAGCACAGTTACACCAATCATATATTTAGTTAAATATGCATGTCTTTAGTCAGATATGTTTAGATACCGAGGGCTAGTCTTCTGATATGTCTAAAAGTGTCATTTTAGGAGCTGTCAAAGTTTGAGAGAAACAATGAAATTTCTGTCAAGTTAACTTCTCTGTAAGTTGGAGGAGTATACCCTAGTATCATTTAGCAGATTTCATATTTTCAATTGGAGAGTAAGTATTTTGTGGGACCCAGTAAGAAAATCATTGGGCAAAGAGATGGAAAGAAAAACTGCAGAGGTACCCATTTCATTTACTATAAAATTTTGCTATTTCTCTAAGAAAAGTTTGTAATTGAGTACTCATTGGCTTAGAATTTTTGCATATATGTTTAAAGAAGGTTGTGTTTGTTCTATCATTTATCGAGTGTCTTTTGTGTCTAAAGTACTTCTGTGTTACAGATTCATTCCTTATAACAACTCTCCGAGGTTGCTAGGTATTTCTCTTATATTACTAAGAGGGTAAGTTGGGATTTTTAACCCCACCAAGACTGTTCACATTCTTTTTGACAATCCTTCATTTTCTTCAGTGTGGTGTGGGTCTATTGGGATGAAGTAGGTGAGTTCAGTAAGCTCTTTTGTTTTGGCTTTCTTTTTTTTTTTTTATATTTTAACACCTTCAATTTATTTTTTTTTTTTGGCTACTTCTATTGGTATTTCATTTATTTATCTTTGTTCTTTGGCCTGTGTGGGCCTCCCATTGCAGTGGCTTCTCGCTGCAGAGCACCTGCTCAGTAGTTGGACACATCTGTCCAGCCGCTCCGTGGCACGTGGGATCTTCCCAGGCCAGGGATCGAACTGGCGCCCCTTGCACTGCAAGGCGGTGTCCTTACCCACTGAACCACCAGAGAAGCCCTTCAATTTATTTTTGACATGTGATGTATTTGTTTATTTTTGGATGCTCTTTGGATGCTCCTTGTGGTATGCGCGCTTATTGCTGTGGCTTGTTTTGGCTTTCTTTGTATTTTTGAAAGTTATGAATGAGTCTAGGTGGTGAAGGTTAGAGAAGAATGGTATGAAACTTGGGTTAGTGTGGTAGCAGCCACCAAAGCATGTAGTGGAGCTTATCTGTCTAGGTTGACTTTACTGTTGGAAGAACTTCTGAATTGTGATGTAGACTCTTTGAGTGAAAATTTGAATTTGAATCTTGTTTCTTAGCTCCAGTTCTGAAATTCATTGTGACCTATGCAAGTCACTTAATCTGTGCATATGTATTTCTCTACTTATAAAAAGGGTGCTTTTTGGTTTATCAGAAAACCATGAGACAACCGTTTGTTGATGCAAATACCTAATTTATCTCATAGTCTGTCCTTGTTCTTATGAATAGAGTTTATTGGTTTAACTCCCAGGATAGTAACCACTTTGGTATTGCTGTGTTTTGGAGAAAGGCTCTGCAAATTACCCATTATTTATGCAGAAGTGAAATACTTTACTTGTCTTTTTTTCCCTGACCTTTTCTCATTGTCTATCTTTACTACTCATTTTGGACTTTAATATGCTTTTCTTTGGACCATAAAGCAACTCTAGAAAATGTGTGGTGGTTTATTGTACTCAGTATAGCAGTAGCTGCCTCGGGAATTTTTCAAGAATAAACTGATCTTATTCCTCCAATTTAATAAGAAATTTTCAGTTCCTTTTACTTTTCCACCTCAAAAATTCTGTCCTTTGTCTGCCTCAGCTGTTTACCTCCCATGGCATCTTCTAGTTGATGCCATTTCTAATTACTTAAATTCCTCCATAATTTGAATTTTAAACATTCTACTTTATAATCACCACCTTTATGCATAGTCTCTCAGTCACCAACAGTTTTCAAGTTGATAAATACAGTGGTCTTCAGTCTTATCTATCAGCACCATTTATAAAACATCTAGAAAGTTTTATTTTGAAAAAAATTGTAGATTCATATGGAAGTTAAAAAAATAGCTCAGAGAGTTTCCTTGTATCCTTTACCCAACACCCCCCATAGAAAACTATGGTTAAATTATCATTACAAGGGACTTCCCTGGTAGCTCAATGGTAAAGAGTTTGCCTGCCAATGCAGGACACATGAGCTTGATCTCTGATCTGGGAAGATCCCACATACTGCAGAGCAGCTAAGCCCATGAGCCGCAACTATTGACCCTGTTCTCTAGAGACTTGAAGCCTCAACTGTTGAGCCGATTTGCTGCAAGTACTGAAGCCTGTATGCCCTAGAGCCCAGGTTCCACAACAAGAGAAGCCACCACAACAAGAAGCCTGCTCACCTCAACCAGAAGCCTGCTCACCTCAATTAGAGAGTAGCCCTCACTCCCTGCAGCTAGAGCATGTGGCAGCAGTGAAAACCCAGAATAGCCACAAATAAATTTTTAAAAAATCATTACTATTAACCAGAACACAGGCCTTATTCAGATAGCACCAGTTTTTACATGTACTCTTTTTGTGTATGTGTATAATTCTATGAAATTTATCACTTGTATAGAGTTGTGTAACAGTTACCACAATCAGGGGTCAGAATTGTTCATCACCTCTCCTACTGTCTGTCTCTAGTCACATCCTCCCCCAGTCCCTAGCCCTTGGCAACAACTGACCTATTCTCCATTACTATAATTTAATCGAGTATGTTAGATAAATACATTCATTCAGTATTTATCCTTTTTAACTTGGCTTTCCACCCCGCCTCGGAGTTACACCCTTGAGATGTGTCCAAGTTGTTGAGTGCATCAGTGGTGTGTTTGACTTTTTTTTTTTTTTTTTACTGTTGAGTAGTATTCTGATATATGAATGTATCACAAGTTTATTTATTCCACTAAGGAACATTGTCGTTATTTCCAGTTTTTACTGGTAAAACTCTATGAACATACGCCTATAGGCTTTTGGGTTGACACAGGTTTTCATTTTTCTAGGGTAGATACCCAGTAACGAGATTTCTAAGTTTTGGAGTAAACGTGTGTTTAAATTTATAAGAAACTGCCAAAATGTTTTCCAGAGTGGTTGTGTCATTTTTCATTCTCACCAGCAGTGTATAACATTCTGTATATTCACCAGTACTAATATTGTCAGTGTTTTTTATTTTCACTATTCTAATAAGTGTGTAGTAATAGTAGCTCAGACAGTAAAGAATCCGCCTGCAGTACAGGAGACCCAGGTTCAGTCCCTGGGTTGCGAAGATCCCCTGGAGAAGGAAATGGCTATCCACTCCAGTATTCATGCTTGGAGAATTCCATGATAGAGGTACAGTACAGGGGGTCACAAAGAGTTGGATATGACTGAGTGACTAACACTGTCACTTTCAGTATCTCCTGAGGATTTTAATTTTCTTTTCTTTAATGGCTGTTGATGTTGAACATCCTTCATGTGCTTGCTTGCTATCCATACATACCTTTTTGGAGAAGTATTTGTTCTTTTGCTCATTTTCTGATTAGATTTTTTTATCTATATAGTTTAGAGATCTTCATATATTCTGATATAGAAAGTCTTTTGTTGAATATGTGATTTGCAAATGTTTATTTTTTTAACCAGTTTGTAAGTTATCTTCTCATTTTCTTAAAAGTGTCTTTTGAGCACACACAGTGGGTTTAATGAATCAAGTTTATGAATACACATTTTTTATAGATTCCATCTTTGGTGTTATATCTAAGAATTCTTGGGCTTCCCTGGTGGCTCTGATGGTGAAGAGTCTGTCTGTAGTGTGGGAGACCCAGGTTTGATCCCTGAATTGAAAAGATCGCCTGGAGGAAGGAATGGCTGCCCACTCCGGTATTCTTGCCTGGAGACTCCCATGATAGAGGTACAGTACAGGGGGTCACAAAGAGTTGGATATGACTGAGTGACTAACACTGTCACTTTCAGTATCTCCTGAGGATTTTAATTTTCTTTTCTTTAATGGCTGTTGATGTTGAACATCCTTCATGTGCTTGCTTGCTATCCATACATACCTTTTTGGAGAAGTATTTGTTCTTTTGCTCATTTTCTGATTAGATTTTTTTATCTATATAGTTTAGAGATCTTCATATATTCTGATATAGAAAGTCTTTTGTTGAATATGTGATTTGCAAATGTTTATTTTTTTAACCAGTTTGTAAGTTATCTTCTCATTTTCTTAAAAGTGTCTTTTGAGCACACACAGTGGGTTTAATGAATCAAGTTTATGAATACACATTTTTTATAGATTCCATCTTTGGTGTTATATCTAAGAATTCTTGGGCTTCCCTGGTGGCTCTGATGGTGAAGAGTCTGTCTGTAGTGTGGGAGACCCAGGTTTGATCCCTGAATTGAAAAGATCGCCTGGAGGAAGGAATGGCTGCCCACTCCGGTATTCTTGCCTGGAGACTCCCATGGACAGAGGAGCCTGGTGGGCTACAGTTCATGGAGTCACAAAGAGTAGGACACCACTGAATGACTAACACTTTGCATTTTTCTTTGCACTTTCTAAGAATTCTTCATCTAACCCGATTCAAAGACTTTTTCTATGTTTTCTTTGGAAAGTTTTATAATTTTCTGTGTTTTACTTATCTTTATGATTCATTTTGTGTTAATTTATATAAAGTGTGAAGTTTTTGTGTGTGTATGGATGCTCAGTTGTTCAAAGATAATTTGCTAAAACAACTCTCCTTTCTGCTTGAAATTGCTCTTGTCCCTTTGTAAAAGAAAAAGAAAAAATTAGTTGGGTGTTCGTTTGTGGGTCTGTTTCTGGATTCTGTTCTTCACTGATAAACTATGTGTTTTTCCTCCCTCTTGTACCACACTGTCTTGATCACTGTAGTTATACATTGGTGGTAAGAAAAGATATATTGAGTAGCTTAAAATCAAATGGGGGAAAAATAAAATATAGTACATTTTTCTCAAAAAAATGATTCAGTAAATATGACTCTTCCAAGTTTGTTATTCTTTTTCAAATTTGCCTTTGCTGTCTAGTTCACTTGCTTTTGCCCATGAATTTTAGAATCAATGTATCTGTGGAAAATTGGACTGTTTTTATAAGAATTGCATTAAAGCTGTAGATCAATTTGGGAAGAATCAACATTTTACTTTGTTAAATCTCCCAGTCCATGAAGATGATATATCTTTCCATTTATTTAGATCTTTGATTTTTTTTATCGGTGTTGGTACTTTTCAGCGTACAGATCGTATAATATTTTGTTAGGTTTATACCCAACTATTTCAGTTCTCTGAACTGTTTTAAATGATGCTTTTAATTTTGGTTTCCAGTTTTTCATTTCTGCTATATAGAAGTATGATTCAATTTTGTGTGTTGACATTATATCCTGTGATCTTGCTATATACACTTACTAGTTTGAGAAGTTTTGGGATAGATTACTTAGGAGTTTCTATACTCTCCTTGTTTTAATTCTACTTTAGTAGCTGCTTTTTCTCATTCTGCTTTGCAGGTTCCTGGTCTTCTTCCTGACTTTTTAATTTTGGAATGCTCTGGGTATCAGTCCTTGAGTCCTTTTTTCTCCTCTGTACTCGTTCTTGGTGATCTCATTCAGTTTCATGGGTCTCACATCACCTCTGTGTTAAATTCATGTCTTCAATCTGGACCTTTTCCCCAGTGAACCCTTACATCCAGCTGCCTCCCTGACATCTCTACTAATATGCACCTCTAACTTGATGCCTCCAACTGCCTCCATCTCTTGGTTTTATTCCTTGCTCCCCTTCTTCAGCCTCTAGTCCTCCTCATCTCAGTTAATCTAACTTTAAACTTTTGGTCTCTGAAATGGAAAATCATCATTATTGACTCCTTATTTCTCACACTCATATTCAGTCCATCAGCAAATACTGCTGATGCTACTTTCAAAATGCATCCAGAATTTGACCACCTTAAGACCCGTGTCATTACCCAAAAGTCCCTCCAAACTCAAGCCTATACCTTGAACAGAGAAGGAACCCAGTTAATTGTTAAATAATTGAATAGAATGATTGCTTCTTTATTAGAGAAATCTCAGTAATTGTTAATAATTGAATTTGCTTCTGTATTCTTTTTCAAATTTGCCTTTGCTGTCTAGTTCACTTGCTTTTGCCCATGAATTTTAGAATCAATGTATCTGTGGAAAATTGGACTGTTTTTATAAGAATTGCATTAAAGCTGTAGATCAATTTGGGAAGAATCAACATTTTACTTTGTTAAATCTCCCAGTCCATGAAGATGATATATCTTTCCATTTATTTAGATCTTTGATTTTTTATCGGTGTTGGTACTTTTCAGCGTACAGATCGTATAATATTTTGTTAGGTTTATACCCAACTATTTCAGTTCTCTGAACTGTTTTAAATGATGCTTTTAATTTTGGTTTCCAGTTTTTCATTTCTGCTATATAGAAGTATGATTCAATTTTGTGTGTTGACATTATATCCTGTGATCTTGCTATATACACTTACTAGTTTGAGAAGTTTTGGGATAGATTACTTAGGAGTTTCTATACTCTCCTTGTTTTAATTCTACTTTAGTAGCTGCTTTTTCTCATTCTGCTTTGCAGGTTCCTGGTCTTCTTCCTGACTTTTTAATTTTGGAATGCTCTGGGTATCAGTCCTTGAGTCCTTTTTTCTCCTCTGTACTCGTTCTTGGTGATCTCATTCAGTTTCATGGGTCTCACATCACCTCTGTGTTAAATTCATGTCTTCAATCTGGACCTTTTCCCCAGTGAACCCTTACATCCAGCTGCCTCCCTGACATCTCTACTAATATGCACCTCTAACTTGATGCCTCCAACTGCCTCCATCTCTTGGTTTTATTCCTTGCTCCCCTTCTTCAGCCTCTAGTCCTCCTCATCTCAGTTAATCTAACTTTAAACTTTTGGTCTCTGAAATGGAAAATCATCATTATTGACTCCTTATTTCTCACACTCATATTCAGTCCATCAGCAAATACTGCTGATGCTACTTTCAAAATGCATCCAGAATTTGACCACCTTAAGACCCGTGTCATTACCCAAAAGTCCCTCCAAACTCAAGCCTATACCTTGAACAGAGAAGGAACCCAGTTAATTGTTAAATAATTGAATAGAATGATTGCTTCTTTATTAGAGAAATCTCTTTGAGATCTTATTTCTCTAGTTGATTTATAATGTCCATTAATGTTGACAAAGAACAGTTATTTTTACATCTTCCTTGAGTTTGAGTTTCCTACATTGTTAAGACCTTGATTATGGATTTATTTCCTTAAACTTTTGGTCTATATATTGAATTGCGTTCAAATGTAGTTAATATTAAATTGTTTCAGAGTTTTTCCTTTAAGATATGGTCATCTGCCAAGTCGTTTCAGTCATGTCTGACTCTAGCCCACCAGGCTCCTCTGTCCATGGGAGTCTCCAGACAAGAATATTGGAGTGGGTTGCCATGTCCTTCTCCAGGGGATCTTCCCCACTTAGGGATCGAACCTGAGTCTCCTGCATTTCCTTCATTGGCAGGTGTATTCCTTGTCACTGGCGCCACCTAGGAAGCCCAAGATATGGTGATAGAATTTACAAATACAAAATATATTCTGACTTCAGTTTATTTTAGTTATAATTTGTTAAGTAGAGTGAAAATAGTTATTTTTCTGTTTTAAAAACCCTGCCTCTAGTAAAGATTAATATTACTGAAATATATGCAGATAAGCACTACACGTAATTTGAGCATACGTAATTTATGCATTAATGTTAAATGTGTACAACAAAATGCATTCATGCTTTGTAATGAAGGAATGCAGTAGTCCAAGTTTTCTTTCTTTTAACACTCATCTCAATTCTCCCTTTATGACTCTTGTTTTTTTGGTGTAGTTGAGTAATTATTTTTGTTCCTGGTCCATTCCTTCTGTTTTCTGAACTGCATTTTATCATGTCCCCATGTGCCCTAGTGTACTTCAGTTCATGCATGAATGGGCAGAGTAACTTCACAGGTTTTCTTGAATAGTCACCACTTTTAAGTATAAGCAGAAGGAAAAAATAAGACATGGGCATATTCTTTTTACTCTCTTATGAAATATGATTACATTTTAGGTACCCTCTTGCATCTTTTGACAGCTTGCATTTTCAAAATTGACTTTTTTCCATTTGGAATTTTTCCCGTTGGTAAATAAACAAATTACATAATAGAGAAGGTAGACTAAATACACACACAACACTTGACATACCTACTTAGCCTAGGGGTACAGTAGAGTCAGATGGCAAAAAGAATCATAGACCCATTGTTCTGCTGTATAACCTGTACCTTTGGGTTCTCCAGGCTTCTTTTTGTCTCCATCTACATCCTTCTCTTCTTGTTCATGCACTAGGAAAGGAATATGATCTGCCATACAGTTCACTAATGGCCATTGTCCATCATGGAATGTTTTGAGGTCTTTTGATCTGCCAGTAGGGTTTTTCCATTGGCTGTTGAGGTACCAGACTTTGTGGCAAATCTGGAGGTGCCTAACATCCTTGTGTCAGGATTTTTCCGGCTGTTGCCTGTTGCTGTTAGCTCTGAGGCAATGTAGCCCTTAAATATTTGCTCTGGAGCTGCATGCCACTCTCTCCCAGGCACCTGATATGTTTTGTATACATAGAATACTATTCAGCAATAAAAAGAAACAAAATGACAGTCTCGTTCGGCCATGGATGAAACTTAAAAATATTTTCTGGAGGCATTTATGTAGTTTTCAGTGGAAGAGTTCCCTTCACATTTGAAAAAAATAATTTAACCTAAGTTTCTCAGTTTTGCTGTTCTGTCCCCAATCTTTCTAACACAGTTTTTAGCATTTACCTTACGGTTTCAAGATTCTGATTATTTGTGTAAGAGGAAGTTGAAGAAAATGTTGTGTGAGGTCTTATGTTTTCTGTTGTCTTTTGCTGTCTCTGGTAAAAGGATGGAGAAGTGTTCTGTGGTATGCAGTTTGTGGAAACAATGAGTTATGTATCACCACCTCTCTTTTGAACTATTACAGATATTCACTCTTAGAAGGTGAAAGGCTATATTTCTTTGCGTGTAACTATGAATTTACTGTGAATAGAATCTGATTATTAAATGGGCTAGTATGACATATTAGGCATATTTAAAAAGTAGAAAGTGGGAATGTGAAGTGTTATGGCTATTTTGGAAAAACACTGGAAGTTTTTTAGAAAGTTAAACATAAACTTACCACCTGACCCAGACAGACATTCCACTACTGGGAGTCTACTCATTTGAAATGAAAATAATGTCAAAAACAACAACACTTGACATACCTACTTAGCCTAGGGGTACAGTAGAGTCAGATGGCAAAAAGAATCATAGACCCATTGTTCTGCTGTATAACCTGTACCTTTGGGTTCTCCAGGCTTCTTTTTGTCTCCATCTACATCCTTCTCTTCTTGTTCATGCACTAGGAAAGGAATATGATCTGCCATACAGTTCACTAATGGCCATTGTCCATCATGGAATGTTTTGAGGTCTTTTGATCTGCCAGTAGGGTTTTTCCATTGGCTGTTGAGGTACCAGACTTTGTGGCAAATCTGGAGGTGCCTAACATCCTTGTGTCAGGATTTTTCCGGCTGTTGCCTGTTGCTGTTAGCTCTGAGGCAATGTAGCCCTTAAATATTTGCTCTGGAGCTGCATGCCACTCTCTCCCAGGCACCTGATATGTTTTGTATACATAGAATACTATTCAGCAATAAAAAGAAACAAAATGACAGTCTACGTTAGGCCATGGATGAAACTTAAAAATATTTTCTGGAGGCATTTATGTAGTTTTCAGTGGAAGAGTTCCCTTCACATTTGAAAAAAATAATTTAACCTAAGTTTCTCAGTTTTGCTGTTCTGTCCCCAATCTTTCTAACACAGTTTTTAGCATTTACCTTACGGTTTCAAGATTCTGATTATTTGTGTAAGAGGAAGTTGAAGAAAATGTTGTGTGAGGTCTTATGTTTTCTGTTGTCTTTTGCTGTCTCTGGTAAAAGGATGGAGAAGTGTTCTGTGGTATGCAGTTTGTGGAAACAATGAGTTATGTATCACCACCTCTCTTTTGAACTATTACAGATATTCACTCTTAGAAGGTGAAAGGCTATATTTCTTTGCGTGTAACTATGAATTTACTGTGAATAGAATCTGATTATTAAATGGGCTAGTATGACATATTAGGCATATTTAAAAAGTAGAAAGTGGGAATGTGAAGTGTTATGGCTATTTTGGAAAAACACTGGAAGTTTTTTAGAAAGTTAAACATAAACTTACCACCTGACCCAGACAGACATTCCACTACTGGGAGTCTACTCATTTGAAATGAAAATAATGTCCATATAAGGACTCATACATGAATGTTTATAGAGATATTAGTCATATAGGCAAAAACTGAAAAGAATCCAAATATCCATTAACCAGTGACTGGATAAACCAAATGTAATGTATTCATACAATACTATACTGTTTAGCAATAAAAAGGAACAAAATGCATGCCATACCTTGGATGAACCTCAGAAATAAAGATTGAGGGCAAAGGAGAAGGGGGTGACTCAGGATGAGATGGTTGGATGGCATCACCAACTCAATGGACATAAGTTTGAGCAAGCTCTGGGAGATAGTGAAGGATAAGGAAGCCTGGTATGCTGCAGTCCTTGGGATTTTAAAGAGTTGAACATGACTTAGCGATGAACTATAACAACAACAAATGATACAAGCCATGGTGCCAGTGGTAAAGAACCTGCTTGACATTGCAGGAGAAATAAGAGATTTGGGTGATCCCTGGGTTGGGATGATCCTCTGGAAGAGGAAATGGCAGTCCACTCTAGTGCTCTTGCCTGGAGAATCCCTTGGACAGAGTAGCCTGATGGACTGTGGTCCATGGGGTTGCAAAGAGTTGGACACGACTGAAGTGACTCAGCACACACACTGACAGAATACCACATATTGTATGATTCCATATTTATGAAATGTTCAAAAAGACAAATCTGTATATAGAAAACAGATGAGTGGTTGTCTGAGGTTAGTGGTGGGAACAAGGATCGAATGCAGATTGGCTCGTGGAAATTTTTTGAAATTGTTCTAAAACTGAATTGTGGTGATGGTTGCACAACTCTCTACATTTACCAAGATTATTGAATTATGTATTTAGAGTGGGTGAATTTTTTGGTATACGAATTATATGTCAATAAAGTTGTTTAAAAAAAGGAAATGAAAATGAATTTTATAAAGTATAAAGATAAACATTGTATGACAAATGTATCATTTGATAAATGATGAAAAGGGATTGTTTTAGAAATGAAATCTTTTATGTAAAAGGAAAAGGATATTTGATTTGAATAGGTAAAAGAGTAAATGGAATCCTCCATTTTTGCCCTAAAATCTTTAATAAATGTCAAAATATAGCTTTAGATATTTTTAAATTTTTGCATTGCTCTAGCATTTGTATACTGTGGCTGGTAGAATAAATTGGTGGTGTAAAAGTAACTTTTCTGGAATAGCTTATCAAGGACCTTAATGTTTATATCCTTTGGTCTATTATCCCACATAAAAATATATTCTAAGGAAATAATTAAAAATGCAAATAGGATTGGTATTTAGGGATGTTTATTATAGCTTTATATAGGGCAATCAAATAATAATAATATACACAGTCTCAATGTAGGCGGAATTACTTAATTAGGCTCTGTTGGTTGCAAGGAGCAGAATCCCTTTCTAACTAGCTTGAGTAAAATTGAGTTTAGTTGAAAGCACATAAGGTACCATAACAGCCCTCAGACAGCAAGATGAGAGCAGCCCTTTGGTAGTGGGAAACCAAAACTATTTTCATCTTTTATCAGTCTCCAGTCAGACTGGTTACTTCAGTTTTCTTTGGAGACCTGCTTTGTCTCAGCTCTTCTTCAGTCAGTCTTTCTTGTGCATGGACCAGTTCTGTTTGCCAGCTCTGAGTCAGTCTTTGTTACATTTCTAAATTTTAGCTCATCTTTTTCACCCCAAAATGGGTCAATGAACAACTGGTGATTTTGTCTTTCTCTCTATCCGTCTTGATGGGGGAATGGGTGGGGGAGGTCTACCTTGAGGTTTGTTATTTAGTGAAAATGAAACTATGAAAAACCTAATAAACTTTTTTATCTTAGGTTTTGGCATATCTGGGCTTCACTGGTGGCTTGGTGGTAAAGAATCCGCCTGCCAATACAGGAGACGCGGGTTTGGTCCCTGTGTTGAGAAGAACCCCTGGAGGAGGAAATGGCAGCCCACTCCAGTATTCTTGCCTAGGAAATCCCATGGACAGAGGAGTCTAGCAGGCTATGGTCCATGGAGACGCAAAAAAGTCAGACATGACTTGGTGACTAAACAAGTGACTTTGTAATACATCCCATGGGTTTGTATGAGAGATGGCAAGTATTAGATTAATTTAAATATTTCTAAGGCCTGCTGTGATATAATCTGTTCACCTAAAATCTCAAAAGGATAGTGTGCGTTCATGGTAGATTCGTGCTTATTTTCTTACCATTTCTTATTAAAACCTCTGTGGTCTGATTTCTGTCCCTTCTTCCTTGTTGAAACCACTTTTACTAAATTTGGCAGTTGAAAACCCATTGGACATGATAGACGAATCACCACCTTCTGAGATGCTGTCTTTGGACTTGGCCTCAGTGATACTGCTTCCTCCTGACCTTCCCCAAACCCAAGTCTGCTCCTCAGTAGATCCTCTTAGTGTGCTTAACCCTTTAATATTGCTACTGCCTTGTGCCTCATCTTTCAGTTCTTTCTCCTTCATGTCCATCTTGCACAGTTTCTCTTACCTCTTTGACTTCAGGGATATTTGATATTCCCAGATCTCTGTCTCTGTACCAGACCCCTTCTATTGAGATTCTGATTCTGATGACCAGCATCTTTTTGAACATCACCACTTAGAGCCTCAACAGTTCTTTTTCTCTTTTGAAACTTCATAGCTCTTTGCATCTCTGTTTATTCTCTACTGTAATTATGTACTGTGTCTTACTCAGCTTTATATTCCTGTATCCTCTCACAGAATGCTTTGTACAAGGGATTCACTTAGTATTTCCCCACTTGAATATTCCTATCTATAAAAATGGACTAACTATACTTGTTTGTGATTTTGTTTCCCACATTTTTTTCTATACCTAGAATGATTTCTTACATGGTTAAAGGAAAAAAAAAACAATGTTTATGGATATACTTAAGAACATTTTTCAATATATGTGTCTATTAATACACATTTTTCTTGTTTCCTAGCACCATGTATTAAAGAGCCTGTCTTCATTTTTAGTCTATGTGTCTTTAGATCTGAAGGGTAGGCAGTGTATATATAGGTCTTATTTTTATATGTGTTCAACAGTCTGTGTGTTGATTGGAGCATTTATATCTAAAGTAATTACTGATATGTGTGTACTTGTTGGACTTCTCAGATGGAGTAAAGAACCTGCCTGCCAATGCAGGAGAGATAAGAGAGGTGGGTTTGATCCCTGGTTCAGGAAGATCTCCCCAAGGAGAGCATGGCAACCCACTCCAGTATTCTTACCTATAGAACCCCATGGAGAGAAGAGCCTGGCTGGCTACAGTCCAGAGGATCAAAAAGATACACATCTTCAGTGATCTGGCACATAGTGCATGTACTTACTGATATTTTGTTAATTGTTTGGGAGTTGTTTTTATTGCCCTTTTTTTTCTTCTTTTGCTCTCTTTCCTTGTGATTTGATGACTCTCTATAATATTATATTTGGACTCTTTTCTTTCTTTTGTCTGTGTATTTATTATAGACTTTTGGTTTGTGGTTACCAGGATTAAGTTGCTGATCTGTTAAGTTTGAGTGCATTTTAACCACCCATCATTTTTATTCCCACCCCTTACTGTATATGACATCATATTTTACAGTTTTTGGTTTTATATATCCCTTTACTTATCTTGGATATATTTGATTCTGCTACTTTTGTCTTTTAACCTTCCTACTAGTTTCATAAACATGGTTTATTTACTACCCTTACTGTATATTTGCCATTACCAATGAGATTTTTCCTTTCATATGTGCTAAGTTGCGCAGTTGTGGCCAGCCTCCTGGACTGTAGCCTACTAGCTTCCTCTGTCCATGGGATTTTCCAGGCAAGAATATGGAGTAGGTTGCCATTTCCTCCTCTAGGAGATCTTCCTGACCCAGGAATCGAGCCTGTGTTTCCTGCATTGCAGGCAGATTCTTTACCACTGAGCCACCGGGGAAACCTTTTCCTTTCATAGTTTCCATATTTCTAATTGTTGCTTTTTCTTTTCCACTTAATATTTTCTGTAAAGCTGGTTTCCTGTTGAAACTGATGTTGAACTCTTTTCATGTTTAACTCTTTTCGCTTTTGGTTCTCTATAAAACTTTTGCTCTCTTTTTCAAATCTGAGTGAAAGTCTTGCCAAGGTAGAATATTCTTTGTTTTAGGTTTTTACTTTTCATCATTTTAAATACATCATGTGGCTCCCTTCTGGCATGCAAAGTTTTTGCTGAGATGTTAGCTGATAGCTTTATGGAGGTTCCCTTGTATGTCACTTGTTGCTTTTATTGTGTTGCTTTCAATGCTCTCTCTTTATTTTTAATTACCATTTTAATTGTAATGTTCTGGTATGGTCCTTTTTGGATTGATTCTGTTTGAGACTCTCTGTGCTTCCTGGATCTGGATGTTTTCCCATTGGTGTCTTAAACTGTCCTCATTTGTTTTTTTTGTTTTTGTTTTTTTAATACATTTTTTCCCCTACTGAGTTACCTTTTTAGTTTAACTTTTTGTGTGTGTGTGTGGCCACTTCTATTGATCTTTCATTTATTTAACTTTGTTCTTTGGCCTGTGTGGGCCTCTCATCGCAGGGGCCTCTCTCATTGCAGAGCATTGACTCTGGGCGTATGCGCTCCAGAGCTCCGGCTCAGTAATTGGACACATCGGTCCAGCCGCTCCTCAGCACGTAGGATCTTCCCAGGCCAGGGATCGAACTGGCACGCCTTGCACTGCAAGGCAGACTCTTTACCCACTGGACCACCAGGGAAGCCTATTTGTTTTTATTCTTTTTTCTTTCTGTTCGGCTTCACTGATTTCCACAGACCTGTCTTCCAGTTTGTCTGTATCATTTAATCTACAGTTGATTCCTTCTAGAGTATTTTTTTATTTCAGGTATTGTATTTTTCAGCTCTGTTTGAATCTTACATTTTTTAACTCTGTGAAAAAACTTCTAACTTCTCATTCTATTCATCTATTCTTCCAAGTTTTTAGCATCTTTGTGATTATTTTCTTAAACACTTTTTTTGGATAGATTGTTTATCTCCACTTAGTTCTTTTTCTGGGGTTTTATCTTATTTATTTGGAATGTATTTCTTTGTTGCCTCGATTTGCCTAGTTCACTGTTTTTATTTTTTGTGTATTTGGTAAGTTGGATGCATTTTCTCATCTTGGAGAAGTGGCTTTATGTAGGGAATGTCCTGTGTGGCCCAGCAGCATACATACTCCCCTCTGATCACCAGAGTTAATATGTTTAATGGATACCCTCTATGTGGGCTGCATGAGTCCTTTATTGTGTGACTGTCTTACTGGTATGCATGGTTGGCCCTAGGTCCCATTGGTTGCCAGCCTCTGCCTTGTGTGAAGGCTCCCACCTGCTGGTAAGTGAGGTTGGGTGGTAGGTGGGGCTGGGTCATGGCTTGGTTGGCTTCATGGCTTCTGTTTGAGACTCTCTGTGCTTCCTGGATCTGGATGTTTTCCCATTGGTGTCTTAAACTGTCCTCATTTGTTTTTTTTGTTTTTGTTTTTTTAATACATTTTTTCCCCTACTGAGTTACCTTTTTAGTTTAACTTTTTGTGTGTGTGTGTGGCCACTTCTATTGATCTTTCATTTATTTAACTTTGTTCTTTGGCCTGTGTGGGCCTCTCATCGCAGGGGCCTCTCTCATTGCAGAGCATTGACTCTGGGCGTATGCGCTCCAGAGCTCCGGCTCAGTAATTGGACACATCGGTCCAGCCGCTCCTCAGCACGTAGGATCTTCCCAGGCCAGGGATCGAACTGGCACGCCTTGCACTGCAAGGCAGACTCTTTACCCACTGGACCACCAGGGAAGCCTATTTGTTTTTATTCTTTTTTCTTTCTGTTCGGCTTCACTGATTTCCACAGACCTGTCTTCCAGTTTGTCTGTATCATTTAATCTACAGTTGATTCCTTCTAGAGTATTTTTTTATTTCAGGTATTGTATTTTTCAGCTCTGTTTGAATCTTACATTTTTTAACTCTGTGAAAAAACTTCTAACTTCTCATTCTATTCATCTATTCTTCCAAGTTTTTAGCATCTTTGTGATTATTTTCTTAAACACTTTTTTTGGATAGATTGTTTATCTCCACTTAGTTCTTTTTCTGGGGTTTTATCTTATTTATTTGGAATGTATTTCTTTGTTGCCTCGATTTGCCTAGTTCACTGTTTTTATTTTTTGTGTATTTGGTAAGTTGGATGCATTTTCTCATCTTGGAGAAGTGGCTTTATGTAGGGAATGTCCTGTGTGGCCCAGCAGCATACATACTCCCCTCTGATCACCAGAGTTAATATGTTTAATGGATACCCTCTATGTGGGCTGCATGAGTCCTTTATTGTGTGACTGTCTTACTGGTATGCATGGTTGGCCCTAGGTCCCATTGGTTGCCAGCCTCTGCCTTGTGTGAAGGCTCCCACCTGCTGGTAAGTGAGGTTGGGTGGTAGGTGGGGCTGGGTCATGGCTTGGTTGGCTTCATGGCTTCTGATTTTGGTAATGGCCTCAATGTGGTTGGGGCTGGATCCTGACATTGCTGGCTCAAGGCCTTTCGGTGTCCCAGAGCTGGTGTTGGCCTACTCTTGGGTGGGAATGGGGCACCAGGTGTTTGAGGTGGTGCCAGACTACTAATGGGTGGGCCGGGTGTTTACACAACTTGCTATGGAGGGCTGTGGTGATCCGGGGGCTTGGGTTGGTCTGTTGGTGGGTGATGTTGGGGCTCAGAAGGACATGGGGCTAGTACTCACCTGCTGATGGGCAGAACCAGGTCCTGGAGTCTTTTGCTGTGAAGCCTTAAGTCTCTGGAGCTAGTGTTGGTCCTCTGTGGGCAGTTTCTGGGCCCAGAGTTTGTGACTGAAGGGCTTTGGGGGCCCCAAGGGTGGTGTCTGCCACAGGTGGGTGGAGTTGGAGCTATCCGACCTTGGGGTTGGTGCCCAACTTCTAGTGTGTGAGGCTGGGACTGGGGCTAGTGCTGGCCCCCTGGTGGATGGGGCTGGGTCAGATGATTAGTTGTGTGTGTTTGGTGGTTTCCAGAGGTCCCAGTGGTAGTGGTGGCCCACTTGTAGGTGGGGCTGGATCCTGTGTCTTGTGATGGGTGAGGTCATGTCCTGGGATAGGTGGGAACTCAGGGAGTTCTATAGCAGTCAGTCTGCTGGTGATCCTGCCCACCTTGCTGCCTGACCTGGGGCATCCCATTCGAAAGTGACAATTAGCAACACCAATGTGGTGGGATGAGCTTCCCAAAATGGCTACTGCCAGCATCTTTGTTCCTAGAGTGAGTTACAGTTGCCTTCTGTCTCTCTGGGAAGCTCTTCAGGATCAGCAAGCCGGTCCTACAAGTTTCATTTAAATTACTGCTTCTGCCCTGGGTCTTGGAACATATAAAATTTTGTGTGTGCTCTCTTAAGAGTCGAGTCTCTCTTTCCCACAAATATAAGGGAAAATAACTCTCCTCAGAATAAGCGCTACTTACTTTTAATGCCACAGACAGTGTGGGGGTTCATCTTCCTGGTGTGGATCCCTGGATTGAGGGGCCTGATGTGGAGCTAGGACCCTTTGCTCTTTAGGGAGGACCTCTGCAGTTGTAATTTATTCTACCATTTGCAGGTTGTCTACTCTGGGAATATGGGTGATGACCATACTGTGCCTTCACCCTTTCAACATATCTTGAAGTTTCTTCTTTATATCTTTGGCTGTAAAAAATCTTTCCTGCTAATCTTAAGGTCATTCTTACAGATAGTTGCTCTGTAAATAATCATAATTTTGCTGTGCATGAGGAAGGAGGTGAACTCAGGGTCTTCCTAGTCTGCCGCCTTGGCCACTTCTCACATCATAAAGACTTTTAATGGGTTAATAGCTTGGCAAATTGGCTAACACAAAGAAATGGACTTTGGTTCATATATTCATAATTTAATAAAAAACAGGTAAATAAAAAGAACCAGAAATGGGCTTCTCCTTTTCATTTGACCCTTGAAAATTGAACACATTTGATATTTGTAGTCTGTGCATCAGGCAGAGTGGTTGGTTGTCATTGAGCCTTTAGGGCTTAGCAGAGTTGATGAGAACGGTAAATGGTTGTCAAGACTGGCTGCTTCATGGAAAGAACACGTGAATATGCAATGGGTATGTTAGCTTAGTGGTTATGGTATTATTGCTGGGAGAATGGATTACTTAGGGGGAGGAAATTGTCCATTCTTGGGAAAATGCTGAAGCAGAACTCATGTTGAGGGTTTCTGCTCTGCTTTCTCTCAGTATGCTGCAGTGTTAATCAGGACGCTGGTTGCAATGATCAAGTGAAGGAGGATTGAATTCTTAAAGTTCACATTTAGGCTAAAGTTTGAACATCTTAGGAGAGGAGTGAGAGGCATGATCTTTAGTGGAAACATTGATGATGACAAAAGAGCTCTTTTAGGTGCTTTCATGCTTGACTTCATTGTCCATCTTTTCTTAAATAGCTTAGCTTTAAGTTTACACTCTTTTTCATAGCAGCTCTAAACTTGCCATAGATAATACAGAAATGGGTGGATACTCTGATAACTTAGACAGTGACCACGACCTGTTGAAATATGGTAGTAATGTCAAGATAAAATGACGAACCTGTTCTTTAAAAGAATAAGCGCTACTTACTTTTAATGCCACAGACAGTGTGGGGGTTCATCTTCCTGGTGTGGATCCCTGGATTGAGGGGCCTGATGTGGAGCTAGGACCCTTTGCTCTTTAGGGAGGACCTCTGCAGTTGTAATTTATTCTACCATTTGCAGGTTGTCTACTCTGGGAATATGGGTGATGACCATACTGTGCCTTCACCCTTTCAACATATCTTGAAGTTTCTTCTTTATAGCTTTAGCTGTAAAAGATCTTTCCTGCTAATCTTAAGGTCATTCTTACAGATAGTTGCTCTGTAAATAATCATAATTTTGCTGTGCATGAGGAAGGAGGTGAACTCAGGGTCTTCCTAGTCTGCCGCCTTGGCCACTTCTCACATCATAAAGACTTTTAATGGGTTAATAGCTTGGCAAATTGGCTAACACAAAGAAATGGACTTTGGTTCATATATTCATAATTTAATAAAAAACAGGTAAATAAAAAGAACCAGAAATGGGCTTCTCCTTTTCATTTGACCCTTGAAAATTGAACACATTTGATATTTGTAGTCTGTGCATCAGGCAGAGTGGTTGGTTGTCATTGAGCCTTTAGGGCTTAGCAGAGTTGATGAGAACGGTAAATGGTTGTCAAGACTGGCTGCTTCATGGAAAGAACACGTGAATATGCAATGGGTATGTTAGCTTAGTGGTTATGGTATTATTGCTGGGAGAATGGATTACTTAGGGGGAGGAAATTGTCCATTCTTGGGAAAATGCTGAAGCAGAACTCATGTTGAGGGTTTCTGCTCTGCTTTCTCTCAGTATGCTGCAGTGTTAATCAGGACGCTGGTTGCAATGATCAAGTGAAGGAGGATTGAATTCTTAAAGTTCACATTTAGGCTAAAGTTTGAACATCTTAGGAGAGGAGTGAGAGGCATGATCTTTAGTGGAAACATTGATGATGACAAAAGAGCTCTTTTAGGTGCTTTCATGCTTGACTTCATTGTCCATCTTTTCTTAAATAGCTTAGCTTTAAGTTTACACTCTTTTTCATAGCAGCTCTAAACTTGCCATAGATAATACAGAAATGGGTGGATACTCTGATAACTTAGACAGTGACCACGACCTGTTGAAATATGGTAGTAATGTCAAGATAAAATGACGAATGTCAAAATGCTGCTTTCCTTTTGAAAGTAAAGATCCTGACAAAGTGGTTTGAAAATAGTGTTGAAAACTCTTTGATTAAATGACAATAAGAGCATGAGAAGATATTTTTTCTCCCCTAAAATTAGTTTAGTATATTTGGGCAGAAATAAAGGGAAGACATTGCTCTTAGTTAAATTGCTTAATAGAGAACTGGAAGGTATTGTTTCTTGTAGAAAAAAAGATCCTTACCCTAAGCTATAATTTTTCTTAACTTCTGTTGCATGTGTTGCTGCATTTCCTTTTTCCATGTGCTATTATTATTTTCATGGCAAACATATTCTTAAAGATGGTCTCAGATAATTATTGCCATTAATTAATTTTGATATTCCTTTTTAATGATATCTTCATTTATTCCTTTTGCTAGCTGGATTGCCTTTTGCAATTCTTTCTTCAAGGCATACCCCCTTCCAACGAGGATTATTCTGTAATGATGATTCCATCAAGTACCCTTACAAAGAAGACACCATACCTTACCCGTTATTAGGTGGAATAATCATTCCATTCAGTATTATCGTTGTAAGTTAAATCCACTTTTCCAAGTTTATCACTTCTGGGCAGTTGGCTTTAATTTTGTGTTAGCCTGTAAATGATTGAATGTATAACCCTCTAAAACAATGTGCTTTTTAACTTAATTTTATTTGATCAAAATAATCTCAGCAATTTTAAGTGGGGCCAAAAGAATAGAAGAACCTTACTAAATATATGTAGGTTTTATGTTTATCTTTTCCAAGTCACTGTGATTTTTCTGGCTCTAATTTGTTCTTGTTTCAGCAATAATACGACAGATGAGTATTATATCAATGTGTTTCAACATACGTTATACTTGGGATATTATTTTACGATGTATTGAGACCTTGTATATGAACTGACTTTCTCATTGCTGAGTTCTAGAAAAGAAAAATTGTTAACAGGTGTTGAAGATTTCATTTAACCCACGTTTAGTTTAAAGAATTTTTAGATAATGGCAGAAATAGGATAAAAAAGCCCAAGTTCTGCATGTTATTAAAAGTGAACATGAAAGCATTTTTACTGGTACTAAAACACAATAGTAATTATTGTTTTCTAGGATTTCAGGTGGAAATGTTTAGAGAATGTGCTCTGGCTAGGGAGAAGATTTCAAGTGATTTGACTAGATGATTTTTATTACCTCTTGACTCAGAGATTCTATGACTTTAATTAATTTCATGTTCCATAACTTGTAACTGGAGAAATGTTTATGCTAAAAGCAGAAAATACGGTCTCAACCAGGAGACAGGCCAAAAAGATCAATAGTATATATATCTTGTCTGTTCTGGAGTTTATTAAAAAATGAAACTTCTTGATTTAGAAATTTAATGTCTGATTGCAGAATGATCATAGCTCCTTATTAGCACTTAAAGTTAATCAACTCATAATTTGTGGTATATAATTAATAAAAGAAAACCTCCACTGTATAGATGTTTGTTTCACAAGACTTTGAGCTCCTTGAAGGCAGAGATTGTGCCTTGTTCATGTTCTTATTCTCACTGTTGCCATGGACCCTGGCATGTCCTATGTGCTGGAATGAAACTGGAGAGATGGTGCAGTAATGTTGGTGACTCTCCTAAAATATAGTGAAGTTTTAAGAAATCATTGGTCTGTTTAATCTAGACAGAACTTTACACTGAGTTTTTGCTATTAAAAGAAAGAAAATCTGAAAAAACAATGTTAAAAAAAAAAAAAGGAAGTCTGTGAGCCTTCCATTAAACAGGGAGTATGAGTAGGCTCTTTCTAAAAAAAAAAAAGCATATATTTCTGAAAGATTAATAGCTCTTCACATACACAAATTTTAGCAGAACTTCGCTGCAGATAGTAACTGATTTTAGCAAGATTCAAGTACTCAAACACTGCTACAAATGTACTTGTCTTTCAGATGTACTTGACTTTTGTTTGTATCTCAATAAGAAGAATGCTGCACAAGCAAAACTACAGATATCTACTCCAGACCTGAGGCTGCCAGAGGACAGGGTGCTGAGCGGCCTGCACATCAAGCGCAGGACCTGGCAGACACTCAGTTAGCAAACACTTGTTAATTATATTTGATTGGGCTTCCCTGGTGGTCCAGTGGGTAAAGACACTGCCTTGCACTGCAAGGAGCGCCAGTTCCATCTGTGGTCTGGGAAGATCCCACGTGCTGCAGAGCGGCTGGACCGATGTGTCCAGTTACCGAGCTGGAGCTCTGGAGCACGGGCGCCCAGAGCCGGTACTCTGTGACAAGAGAGGCCACTGCGATGGGAGGCGCACACGGGCCAAAGAACAAAGATGGATGAAAATGAATAAATGAGAGGCCATTAGAAGTGGCCCGCCCGCCCCCTCCATCCCCAACCCACCCCCTCGAACAACAACAACAAAAATTATATTTGATTAACTTGAAAGTTTTGATTACTTCACCATCACCAGTGAGAAGGTTATCCTTTTATTTATAAAACAGCAAGTCAGTTGAGTGTAGTTCAGACTGTGTAAAAGTACCATAAAAGTCCTTTCTCATATGAACTATATCAACAAAGACAAACACTGCTTAGAGCAGTGGTTTTATGTACTAATTTAAAATAATTTCAGTTAACTCATTAACTCAGTTTCTTTCAGGCAGCACTTGGTTAGACTTGTTTATGTTTTATTTTCTATAAAGTAAATAATTTCTTTAAAAAAATCAGGACAATGATTGGGACTTCATACCAGACCTTTGATGTGACTTGCAAATAATCCACAAATATATGATTGATTGAGGAAGCCTGGTAAAGAATCAGTATTAATATAGTATTATAGATGCCAAGGGAGAAGTTCAGTGAGGACAAAATGGTCAGTGATGCCATGTACTACTGAGAAATTAAGATTTGGGTTGATAAAAATCTCTGATCTGATGACACCATCTTGATTTGTAGAGAGATTCAGTAGAGTAAAGGATATAGAAGTATTTAGAGAGGTTTAGGAAGGAGTGGAACTATGCCAGTGAGTGATTTTAGACTATTATTTTAGAAAGGTCAGTCCTAAGTGGAAGGCACAGAACTGTAGTGACAGTGTAGAAATGTATAAAATTATCTTGGTCGATGGAGCTACAAAGATGGTGAGAACATACCCTGGTACATAGGTTTCAAATGGTTGAATCCCACTGATATAGGTAACTACTAGCTGTGATCTTCAAAAGTATTATGTTTTGCTTCCGCAAACATCATCTTTAGTACTTTAATAATGTATCCTATCTTTAATCTGACTAAATAATGATTGACAAGCAATCCCAGCTCTAAAATTAGAGCATAGTTAGCTTAAGTGTGAACCTCACCAGAGGCCGAGTTGGCCTAAATGGCTCAAAAGGCAAGATAAGGTTTTAAAATGAAAAGAAAAGATGGCTGTCATGTGTAGGTGAAATGCAGACATACCCCTGCATTTAATACAAAAGAGTTGATTTGGAACATCTCTGGTGTCTATTCCTCTCAGAACAGATACGATACATAATTTTTTAAAAAGTGTAAATTAATCTAGCATTTGTTAGCTTTAGACTAACCTTGCTATTCATTCCCAGAATTAAGGGTTAAGTTTCAGCATATTCTACTTCTGTAGATCAACTTTTATTTTATTTTATTTTTTATTTTGTAGATCAGCTTTTAATCTGTGTCCAGTACTCTGAATGTTCCTAGTGAATTGATTTTTGATCATTGATGGCAAGAACCAGGGTTTGGGTGGCCCTAAACAATGATCATTATGACTAGGAAGGACTCACGAAGATTAATATTTGTTTTTGGAAAATAGCTGAGTGCTTATACAAGAAGAGCTTACAGCTGAGAAGTTGAATTGTGGTTGACTAATATACTTGGTATATATTTCAAATAATCAAAGGTCATCTCCATAGCAGAACCTTAGAGATACCCTTTCTTACTACTGACCTATCAAGACAGTTGCTGCAACACCTTAATGGCTGAGGAGGTATAATATACTTTACTTTTCAAAGCCTCTAAGACTGTCACCAGGGAGAGCCCAAACACAGTTGCCAAAGTATGGTATCCCCAGAAGTGCATATGGTTTTCCTCTCCTCTGAGATCTGTTTTCAGCAAAGGTTTGATTAAATCATCCACATGAAGGATTATAATGAGGAATATATTTCTATGGGGTTTAATGTGTTTAAGGATGTTAACTTTTTACCCAAGAGATAGCACCTTGAATTGAAATTGACTGACCACCAGCTGTTTTAGGCCTCTGTGGTAGTACTAGTTTTCTATTCAACTGAAAATTTCATTCTTGCTTTTGTAGATTTCGTAGTCTAGTTGTCAAAGTTAAAACATTGTAATTATGGAATTCTAGGAGCCATTGAACCAGATGAGGAAAAAATTTTTGATAGCAGGTTCTTGAAACCCTTTCAGGAGGCAGCCATTTATTTCACCTATGGTAAGGCTCGCCCCAAAGACAATTAATAGTCACTAAGTAGAAATGTTTTGAATGCTTTGTAAAATCATTTAAGATGAAGCAGTGAAACTCTTAAGTGAAACTTTGTGGTTTACATCCCCGCCAAGCATAAATTAGCAAGCAGAATGTTTTGTTTAAGTGTTTCTTGTGGTCTCAGGTACCTAAAGTGCGGCTTGTTTTATCAGCCGATGTAATTTTTTATAATGTTGCCATTCAGTGTATTTTTAGTTTTTTTTTCAGATTTCTTAGGATATTGTTCTGTGAACTTGGAAAGTACTTGAAAACCTTTTTATATCTTTAAACTCATTACACTAGTGCACACTTAACACACACTCACAACTAGAATTTGAGAAGGCTATGACTCCCATTTTACACAAGTCAGTGAAAAATAAAGACGAAGGAGTCACTTGAAATGTTTCCTTGGAGGAGAACATCAAGTGTGTATTTGGTCTTTTAATGAGACTTGTTAAGGAAGCCAGCCCTAAAGGTCTCTTGAAGGCCAGGACTGGGAAGCCTTGCAGCTGAATCTGTGCCCTCTGTACTTTGTGGCCTCAGTGTTAGGTCCCTGCTTTTATTATGTTAGTTTTTTCTCTCTCTGAATTTTACTTTTTAACATGATGAATATTTTTGGTTCAAAGCAATGTCTGATGCAAATGCAGACTCTTGAAATAAAAGTACTTAGGTAAGGGATATTCTAAGTGGGAAGTTTGTATTCTTTGAAAAGCCATCCTTTCTATACTCCACGGTACGACATTGTCTACTTTATTAAGGCTCAGTTCATTTGACTACAAGAAATAAGGCCTGGGCTTCCCCTGGTGGTCCAGTGGGTAAGGACACCGCCTTGCAGTGCAAGGGGCGCCGGTTCGAGCCCTGGCCTGGGAAGATCCCACGTGCCGTGGAGCGGCTGGACTGATGTGTCCAATTACCGAGCCGGAGCTCTGGAGTGCATGCGCCCAGAGCCGGTGCTCTGCAACGACAGATGCCACCGTGATGGGAGGCCCACAGGAGCCAAAGAACAAAGACGGATGAACACAAAGAAATGAAAGAACAATAGAAGTGGCCCGCCTGCTCCTCTCCCTCCCCAACCCGACTCCCGCCCCAAAAATAAATAAATAAATAAATCTAAAAAAAAAAAAGAAAGAAATAAGGCCTTACAGTTTCAAGGTAGACTTTGGAATTATTTTGACTTTGCCATTGCTCTATATAAGCAGTATCAATTGATCTGACACCTTTTGTGTGTGTGTGTGGTCTAGAATTAGGTATCCTAAGTTGTTCTCCATTTGAAAGGGAAAAAAGAAGGAAAGGTATTTTCGAAACAAATATTTTATTGTGATTTACCATTTCCTTCTCTGTTTTTTACTTTGAAGTGCCTGGGTACTGCTTTAACATATTATTTTTCTTTTTTGTTTCAGATGATTGTTGGAGAAACTCTGTCTGTTTACCTTAATCTCTTGCACTCGAATTCCTTTATCAGGAATAACTACATAGCCACTGTTTACAAAGCCATTGGAACATTCTTATTTGGTGCAGCTGCTAGTCAGTCCCTGACTGACATTGCCAAGTATTCGATAGGCAGACTGCGGCCTCACTTCTTGGATGTTTGTGATCCAGACTGGTCAAAGATCAACTGCAGTGATGGTTACATTGAAAACTACATATGTCGAGGGAATGCACAAAAAGTGAAGGAGGGCAGGTGCGTGTTATATTTTCAATGTTTGTTTTAACTTGTTTATTCTTGGAATAGAACGTTTCGGTGATTGGAAGATGAGCCATGCCCTAGCTTCGGGGGAGAGAGGCTAGTATAATCACTGGGAGGTGACCTAAGATCATGTTTGATCTATTTTCTCTACTTAGGCTTCTTTCCTGTTTTATCCCTGTGCTCTGTTTAAGAGCATTTTAATGCAACTCTTTTCATCTTCAGTGTATAATAATGTAAAGTGAACCCTTCATACAGTCCAGGATCAGCAAACTTTTTCTTAAAATGCCAATAATAAATATTTAGGGCTTTGTGGGCCATATGTTGGCTACTATTTAACTCTGCCTTTGTAGCAGAAAAAAGCAGTCTTATACAGTCCTTGAACAAATGGGTGTAGCTGGATCCCAGTGAAACATAGATAGTAGCTGCCCTATAGATTATATATAGTTTGCTTACTTTTGATCTGGTTCAACTGTGTAATGAAGCTGTTTTAGATTACTTAGTATTCTTAGAGTATATTTTTTGTAAGGTAACTACAATCATATTTTGATAGATCTGGGACCTCAGATTGCTTTCTTATAACATACTTGTTGGGCTACTTTCTACACTGGGAGCACTATAAGACGTGAATGAAAGAGAATGTTAGGAACCCAAAAGATCCAATGCCTTTAATTTATGGATGAGCAGATAGAGGCCCAGTAACATTGAAGAAAGCCACATTAACATATATGCACTGCCATGTGTAAAAGAGATAGCTAGAGAGAAGCTGCTTTATAGTACAGGAGCTCGGCCTGGTGCTCTGTGGGATGTGGGGGTGGTACTTGGGAGGGAGGCTGAAGAGGGAAGGGATGTATGTATACTATATAGCTGATTCACTTTGTTGTACAGCAAAAACCAGTATAACATTGTAAAGCAATTACTATTATTATACTCTAATAATAAAATTCTTTTTAAAAGACAAAAAAACCCCAACACACTAATTAGTAGCAGAGCCAACTCTTCATCCTAAATCTCAGAATTGTCAGTCTTACTTATTCTGTGTTTGACCTTCTTGTATTTTAAGGTAGCTGTTGCCATTTTCGTTTACTTACTCATCCAACAAATACTTTCTCTCAGAAAAACATCCTCTGATTGTTTTTTTAAGTCACATAGGCCTGCTAGTGGCCCTCAGTATTTGCATTCAGTGGAGATGAAAAAATACTTTACTTAAGAGTATGCATTGTGCCATGTGCTTGGAATTCAATAATGAATAAGCCAGCTCTGATTTCTATCTTCATCGAGCTTAGTCTATCAGGAAAGACTTACATTAAGCAGATACTGACAATGGTAGAATCTCCCTGTTGATAACAGGGCCAAAGAGTAGACAGGTTATTGAATGACAAACTCTGAGATGATGAGATGAGGACCAATATGGGTATAAAGTCTTAATGAAGTGGGGAAAGTGACTTAAGTGATAAATGGTTGAGAAGTAGACAGTGAAAGGTGGTATTGTGCCTTTGTAGCAGAAAAAAGCAGTCTTATACAGTCCTTGAACAAATGGGTGTAGCTGGATCCCAGTGAAACATAGATAGTAGCTGCCCTATAGATTATATATAGTTTGCTTACTTTTGATCTGGTTCAACTGTGTAATGAAGCTGTTTTAGATTACTTAGTATTCTTAGAGTATATTTTTTGTAAGGTAACTACAATCATATTTTGATAGATCTGGGACCTCAGATTGCTTTCTTATAACATACTTGTTGGGCTACTTTCTACACTGGGAGCACTATAAGACGTGAATGAAAGAGAATGTTAGGAACCCAAAAGATCCAATGCCTTTAATTTATGGATGAGCAGATAGAGGCCCAGTAACATTGAAGAAAGCCACATTAACATATATGCACTGCCATGTGTAAAAGAGATAGCTAGAGAGAAGCTGCTTTATAGTACAGGGAACTCAGCCTGGTGCTCTGTGGGATGTGGGGGTGGTACTTGGGAGGGAGGCTGAAGAGGGAAGGGATGTATGTATACTATATAGCTGATTCACTTTGTTGTACAGCAAAAACCAGTATAACATTGTAAAGCAATTACTATTATTATACTCTAATAATAAAATTCTTTTTAAAAGACAAAAAAACCCCAACACACTAATTAGTAGCAGAGCCAACTCTTCATCCTAAATCTCAGAATTGTCAGTCTTACTTATTCTGTGTTTGACCTTCTTGTATTTTAAGGTAGCTGTTGCCATTTTCGTTTACTTACTCATCCAACAAATACTTTCTCTCAGAAAAACATCCTCTGATTGTTTTTTTAAGTCACATAGGCCTGCTAGTGGCCCTCAGTATTTGCATTCAGTGGAGATGAAAAAATACTTTACTTAAGAGTATGCATTGTGCCATGTGCTTGGAATTCAATAATGAATAAGCCAGCTCTGATTTCTATCTTCATCGAGCTTAGTCTATCAGGAAAGACTTACATTAAGCAGATACTGACAATGGTAGAATCTCCCTGTTGATAACAGGGCCAAAGAGTAGACAGGTTATTGAATGACAAACTCTGAGATGATGAGATGAGGACCAATATGGGTATAAAGTCTTAATGAAGTGGGGAAAGTGACTTAAGTGATAAATGGTTGAGAAGTAGACAGTGAAAGGTGGTATTGTGATCTGAGTTTAGGTAAGTAAGCATTTTTTATAAGAGGGAAAGAATGGTCCAGCAATGGCTTTGAGGAGTGATGAAGATAATCAAGACCAATGTTGGACTCTAAAGTAAAGGATGTGGGTATCTCACTCTCTGCTTTGATGGTGATGTAGAGCCAAGTAGTGTCTCAGGGAAAGGCTCTTTTTTAAAAAAAAATTTTATTTATTTATTTATTTATTTTGGGCGGGGGTCAGGTTGGGGAGGGAGGGGAGCAGGTGGGCCACTTCTATTGGTCTTTCATTTCTCCACCTTCATCCGTCTTTGTTCTTTGGCTCCTGTGGGCCTCCCATCGCGATGGTGTCTGTTGTTGCAGAGCCGGCTCTGGGCACATGCGCTCCAGAGCTCCGGCTCGGTAATTGGACACATCGGTCCAGCTGCTCCATGGCACGTGGGATCCTCCCAGGCCAGGGAACGAACCGGCACCCCTTGCACTGCAAGGCGGTGTCCCTACCCACTGGACCACCAGGGGAAGCCCAGGGAAAGGCTCTTTAACTTAGTGACTAGTAGATGTAGTGAAACTTCAGTGAAGAGTTTGAAGACACAGGGAAATATAAAGGACTTTAACCATCCTGACAAGAACACTGGAGTGGGCTGCCTTGCCCTCCTCCAAGAGATCTTCCTGACTCAAGGATCAAACTCACGTCTCCAGCATCTCCTACACTGAGGGCAGATTCTTTACAGCTGAAACCACCCCCCCCAACACACACACAGATATCGCATACAACCATAGAATTCCAGAATATACAGTGGAGGAGTTGGGTTGGAAGGAATAAAGTGGCTTGGTTGGAGAAGAGGAAGCATATTTTGAGAGATTTCTTCTAATTTGTTGATCAGTTTGTAAAGATTTGCCATTTTGATATTAATTCCTCCAATCCATGAATATGCTGTACCTTCCCATTTATTTGATATCCTTTTCTTCATCGAGCTTAGTCTATCAGGAAAGACTTACATTAAGCAGATACTGACAATGGTAGAATCTCCCTGTTGATAACAGGGCCAAAGAGTAGACAGGTTATTGAATGACAAACTCTGAGATGATGAGATGAGGACCAATATGGGTATAAAGTCTTAATGAAGTGGGGAAAGTGACTTAAGTGATAAATGGTTGAGAAGTAGACAGTGAAAGGTGGTATTGTGATCTGAGTTTAGGTAAGTAAGCATTTTTTATAAGAGGGAAAGAATGGTCCAGCAATGGCTTTGAGGAGTGATGAAGATAATCAAGACCAATGTTGGACTCTAAAGTAAAGGATGTGGGTATCTCACTCTCTGCTTTGATGGTGATGTAGAGCCAAGTAGTGTCTCAGGGAAAGGCTCTTTTTTAAAAAAAAATTTTATTTATTTATTTATTTATTTTGGGCGGGGGTCAGGTTGGGGAGGGAGGGGAGCAGGTGGGCCACTTCTATTGGTCTTTCATTTCTCCACCTTCATCCGTCTTTGTTCTTTGGCTCCTGTGGGCCTCCCATCGCGATGGTGTCTGTTGTTGCAGAGCCGGCTCTGGGCACATGCGCTCCAGAGCTCCGGCTCGGTAATTGGACACATCGGTCCAGCTGCTCCATGGCACGTGGGATCCTCCCAGGCCAGGGAACGAACCGGCACCCCTTGCACTGCAAGGCGGTGTCCCTACCCACTGGACCACCAGGGGAAGCCCAGGGAAAGGCTCTTTAACTTAGTGACTAGTAGATGTAGTGAAACTTCAGTGAAGAGTTTGAAGACACAGGGAAATATAAAGGACTTTAACCATCCTGACAAGAACACTGGAGTGGGCTGCCTTGCCCTCCTCCAAGAGATCTTCCTGACTCAAGGATCAAACTCACGTCTCCAGCATCTCCTACACTGAGGGCAGATTCTTTACAGCTGAAACCACCCCCCCCAACACACACACAGATATCGCATACAACCATAGAATTCCAGAATATACAGTGGAGGAGTTGGGTTGGAAGGAATAAAGTGGCTTGGTTGGAGAAGAGGGAGCATATTTTGAGAGATTTCTTCTAATTTGTTGATCAGTTTGTAAAGATTTGCCATTTTGATATTAATTCCTCCAATCCATGAATATGCTGTACCTTCCCATTTATTTGATATTCTTTTTTCTTAGCAGTAGTTTTTAGGCTTTGGCATCCATGTCTTGCATACATTTTCTTAAATATATCACTAAATTTTTAAGATTTCTTTTTTTTTTTTTTTAAAGATTTATTTATTTACTTATTTTGGTGGAAGTGAGGTGGGGAGGGAGGGGAGCAGGCGGGCCACTTCTATTGGTCTTTTATTTCTCCATTTTCATCCATCTTTGTTCTTTGGCCCGTGTGGGCCTCCCATCGCGGTGGCCTCTGTTGTTGCAGAGCACCCGCTCTGGGCGCATGCGCTCCAGAGCTCTGGCTCGGTAATTGGACACATCTGTCCAGCCGCTCTGCGGCACGTGGGATCTTCCCAGGCCAGGGCTCGAACCAGCGCCCCTTGCACTGCAAGGTGGTGTCCTTACCCACTGGACCACCAGGGAAGCCCAAGATTTCTTGATGTCATTATGAAAACTTAAAAAAAATTTAATGGATTTCCAGTCATGTTTAAAGATAAAACAAACAAAAGATAGTTTTTTGTTTGTTTGTTTGGGCCACTTCTATTGGTCTTTCATTTATCTATTTTCATCCATCCCCGTGTGGGGCCTCCCATTGCAGTGGCCTCTCTCACTGCAGAGCACCAGCTCTGGGCGCATGTGCTCCAGAGCTCCGGCTTGGTAGTTGGACACATTGGTCCAGCCACTCCATGGCACGTGGGATCTTCCCAGGCCAGGGATCGAACTGGCGTCCTTTGCACTGCCAGACAGTGTCCTTACCCACTGGACCACCAGGGAAGCCCCCCGAAGTTAGTTTTTTATATAGTTTTTAATATAGTTTTTAATATATGGTTTCATCTGGCCTTTTATCCTATAACCTTGCTAATGTAACTTATTAGTTTGACTGACTTTATCTATAGGTTCTTCAGGATTTTTTCTGTTACTCTGCATGTTGTCTGTGAATAGTGTTATATTTCTTTTTTCCTTTTCTATATTGCCTTTTATTTCTTTTCCTTATTGTTTAATACTGGCTAAGACTGCTAATACAATGCTGAAAGTGATGAGAGCAGGTAAGTTTGTCTTCTTCCTGACCTTAGGTAGAAAGCACTCAGTCTTTCAGCATTAAATATATTATCATCAGTGTGTTTTTTATATTAGATTTTTGTCATAATGTGTGTTTTGTCAGATGCTTTTTCTGTGGGTGTTAAGAAGATCATACTGTTTTTCTTCTTTAGTCTTGAAAATACAGGGTATCCTTTTAATCTTGGAATATTAAAGCAACTTTTCATTCTTGAGATAAACTTCACTTTGTCATGGATATATTATACTTTTTATATTAACTGAACTTCCAGATGTACAAGCTGGATTTAGAAAAGGTAGAGGAACCAGAGATCAAATTGTTAACGTCCGGTGGATCATAGAAAAAGCAAGGAAATTCCAGAAAAACATCTACTTCTGCTTTACTGACTGTGCTAAAGCCTTTGACTGTGTGGATCAAAACAAATCGTGAGATTTTTTTGATTGGTATCTTTAATTAATTCACATTAATGTAATTATCCATATGGATTTAGGTCTGTCATTTTGTTGCAGGGCTTCCCTGGTGGCTCAGATGATAAAGAATCCATCTGCAATGTAGGAGACATGAGTTTAATCCTTGGGTCTTAAAGAGCCTGTGGAGAATCCAGTTCATGGGGTCGCAAAGAGTTGGACACAACAGAGTGACTAAGCACATTTTGCTATATGTTTTCTGTGTGTCTCATTCTGCTTTGCTTTCATTTTTTATTTATTTTTGTTTTTTTTTTTAAATTGAGGAATGGTTGACATATAACATATATTAATTTCAGGTGTAATTTCTTTTAATTTCTATTCTTACACTGCTTTCTTTTATAACAAATATTTTTAGTGTAGAATTTTAAGTATTATTTTGACTTTTAATCAATATTTTGGTTATTTTCTGCTGTTGTTTTAGTGATTACCTTTTATCATAATTTACTTCAAGTTAATGCTGACTTTCTTAGACAAAATTAGCCCTGTGTATACACTATAGCTCTGGACCTGACCTCCGTAGACTTTCGGTTATTATTGTCATACATATTACATCCATATACTTTATAACTCAACAAAATTGTCTTGTAATTTTTGCTGTAAACAGTGATGTTTAAAGAAATTAATAGAAAAGTTAATACAATGCTGAAAGTGATGAGAGCAGGTAAGTTTGTCTTCTTCCTGACCTTAGGTAGAAAGCACTCAGTCTTTCAGCATTAAATATATTATCATCAGTGTGTTTTTTATATTAGATTTTTGTCATAATGTGTGTTTTGTCAGATGCTTTTTCTGTGGGTGTTAAGAAGATCATACTGTTTTTCTTCTTTAGTCTTGAAAATACAGGGTATCCTTTTAATCTTGGAATATTAAAGCAACTTTTCATTCTTGAGATAAACTTCACTTTGTCATGGATATATTATACTTTTTATATTAACTGAACTTCCAGATGTACAAGCTGGATTTAGAAAAGGTAGAGGAACCAGAGATCAAATTGTTAACGTCCGGTGGATCATAGACAAAGCAAGGAAATTCCAGAAAAACATCTACTTCTGCTTTACTGACTGTGCTAAAGCCTTTGACTGTGTGGATCAAAACAAATCGTGAGATTTTTTTGATTGGTATCTTTAATTAATTCACATTAATGTAATTATCCATATGGATTTAGGTCTGTCATTTTGTTGCAGGGCTTCCCTGGTGGCTCAGATGATAAAGAATCCATCTGCAATGTAGGAGACATGAGTTTAATCCTTGGGTCTTAAAGAGCCTGTGGAGAATCCAGTTCATGGGGGTCGCAAAGAGTTGGACACAACAGAGTGACTAAGCACATTTTGCTATATGTTTTCTGTGTGTCTCATTCTGCTTTGCTTTCATTTTTTATTTATTTTTGTTTTTTTTTTTAAATTGAGGAATGGTTGACATATAACATATATTAATTTCAGGTGTAATTTCTTTTAATTTCTATTCTTACACTGCTTTCTTTTATAACAAATATTTTTAGTGTAGAATTTTAAGTATTATTTTGACTTTTAATCAATATTTTGGTTATTTTCTGCTGTTGTTTTAGTGATTACCTTTTTATCATAATTTACTTCAAGTTAATGCTGACTTTCTTAGACAAAATTAGCCCTGTGTATACACTATAGCTCTGGACCTGACCTCCGTAGACTTTCGGTTATTATTGTCATACATATTACATCCATATACTTTATAACTCAACAAAATTGTCTTGTAATTTTTGCTGTAAACAGTGATGTTTAAAGAAATTAATAGAAAAAGTTAAGTGAAAAGTTTCTTTAATGATTATGAAATGTAGTGAATATTTAGTGAAGAGTTTAAAGATGCAGGAAAATACAAGGTTTTTTTTTTTTTAGGCAAACAAATTTCTTTATATATAGAATTGGATTTCCAGAGAGCAGAGTAGAGGGGTTGGGATTCAGGTTACCATCAGGTGTGATTTCCCTCAGGCTGAAGACATTCCTTTGGTATTTTGGGGACTCAGGTTTGTTAGCAACAAACTCTCAGCTTTTGTTTAACTTGAAGTATCTTTGCTTTGCTTTCATTTTTCAAGAATGGTGGTTGTTTTTCTGTCACTGAGTCGTGTTTGACTCTTTGCAACCCCATGGACTGCAATCACCAAGGAAGCCCAAGGATGATTGCTGCATATAAAATTCTTTGGTAGTTTCCTTTCCAAATTTTGAATATATCATTTGCATAGTCCTTTGCTTTTTGTTGTTTCTGATGAGAGATAATCTGTTAATTGTATTCTTGTTCCCCTTTATGTGATATATTATTTACTCTCATACTGCTATAATTTTATTGTGTGTGATATGTCTAGGTATGGTTCTGTCTTTATATTTGTACTACCTGGAATTTCCTGAGCTTCTTTATAGGTTTTACCATTCTAGTCTTAGTTCAGTACTTTTTCATCAAGCACTATACTTAGGTCTCTGAGAGTGTTTCCTACAATAACCAACAGAGAACAGAAAGAAAACTCGAATATTTTCTCTTGGCCAGGAAATTTAAGAAAGTCATTATGATAGGGTTTACCTAAATTCAGAAAAATATTTTTTGTAAATGATTCTTTTAAAAAATTATTTCTTTTTGGCTGTGTTAGGTCTTTATTGCTTTTTTCGGACTTTCTTTAGTTGCAAAGAACAGGGGCTACTCTTTAGTTGTGGTGTGCAGGCTTTTCATTGCAGTAGCTTCCCTCGTTGTGGAACACAGGCTCTAGGTTGTGCAGGTTTCAGGAGTCGCAACACGTGGGCTTAGTAGTTGCAGCTCACAGGTCCAGAGTACAGGCTCAGTAGTTGTGGCACAGGCTTAGTTGCCCTGCGGCATGTGGGATCTTCCTGGACCAGGGATTGAACCAGTGTCCCCTGCATTACAAGGCAGATTCTTAACCACTAGACCACCAGGGAAGTCCGTAAATGATTCTTAAAGGACACAGATTCTTCACACATACTGTTTTTCTGGTTCAGACACATAAATCTTTTAGCTTTAGCTTTTCTTGTGACCTATTTTATTGAGAGATTTTTCTTGCTTATACAAGCCATTTGGACAAAATTTAAAATAATATAATTTAGTTGATATAAAAACAATTACATTTTTCAGTCCATGTATGTCATACCCTCTATCTCTTCCTAGTGTATCCACATTGGCCAACATGTACTATTACTCTGATTGAACTTTTGACTTACGTACACTTGGGAACTTTCACATTTCAATCACCAAGGAAGCCCAAGGATGATTGCTGCATATAAAATTCTTTGGTAGTTTCCTTTCCAAATTTTGAATATATCATTTGCATAGTCCTTTGCTTTTTGTTGTTTCTGATGAGAGATAATCTGTTAATTGTATTCTTGTTCCCCTTTATGTGATATATTATTTACTCTCATACTGCTATAATTTTATTGTGTGTGATATGTCTAGGTATGGTTCTGTCTTTATATTTGTACTACCTGGAATTTCCTGAGCTTCTTTATAGGTTTTACCATTCTAGTCTTAGTTCAGTACTTTTTCATCAAGCACTATACTTAGGTCTCTGAGAGTGTTTCCTACAATAACCAACAGAGAACAGAAAGAAAACTCGAATATTTTCTCTTGGCCAGGAAATTTAAGAAAGTCATTATGATAGGGTTTACCTAAATTCAGAAAAATATTTTTTGTAAATGATTCTTTTAAAAAATTATTTCTTTTTGGCTGTGTTAGGTCTTTATTGCTTTTTTCGGACTTTCTTTAGTTGCAAAGAACAGGGGCTACTCTTTAGTTGTGGTGTGCAGGCTTTTCATTGCAGTAGCTTCCCTCGTTGTGGAACACAGGCTCTAGGTTGTGCAGGTTTCAGGAGTCGCAACACGTGGGCTTAGTAGTTGCAGCTCACAGGTCCAGAGTACAGGCTCAGTAGTTGTGGCACAGGCTTAGTTGCCCTGCGGCATGTGGGATCTTCCTGGACCAGGGATTGAACCAGTGTCCCCTGCATTACAAGGCAGATTCTTAACCACTAGACCACCAGGGAAGTCCGTAAATGATTCTTAAAGGACACAGATTCTTCACACATACTGTTTTTCTGGTTCAGACACATAAATCTTTTAGCTTTAGCTTTTCTTGTGACCTATTTTATTGAGAGATTTTTCTTGCTTATACAAGCCATTTGGACAAAATTTAAAATAATATAATTTAGTTGATATAAAAACAATTACATTTTTCAGTCCATGTATGTCATACCCTCTATCTCTTCCTAGTGTATCCACATTGGCCAACATGTACTATTACTCTGATTGAACTTTTGACTTACGTACACTTGGGCTTTTCACTCATCATTTCACATTTCAACATCAACCCGCATGTAGTTATGTAAGGGTCAGGAAAACCATCTCTTCCAGAGCAGTATCAATATCTGGATAACTTGTATTGCAAAGCTATATATATTACAAATAATTATTATCTATAGTTTTCAGTGAAGAACTTTTGGTAAGTTGGCAAGTTTTGGGATTCTGAAACAATAAGGGAAAATCAAATATATGTATGAAGTTTTAAGAAGACTGTATCTTGTGAGAAAAATGTGATTTCCGTCATTGTTTCCAGAATGAATTGGTTGTTGCTAGTTTCAGAGCCGTATAACATTGGAACATAACTGTGGCTTGCCTAACGGTTCTACTGTGGAGCATAGTTCAGTTGGATACAGACTTTCCTATTCCCTTTCACTTGAATTTTAAAGTCAGGATGCCAAGAATGGAAAAAACATTTCGGCCTAAAATTGCCTATAAGTTTATTAAGATTATAGTATAATATGCTCCTTTAATTTATTTATCTCCACAGTCTTCCCCCTGTAAGTTTTAAATTATAAAATTAGAATGTTGGGTGATGAGAAGGGAAACATGGGCACCCGAAAAGAGTCATTTTTGTTGACTATAAATGAGTCAGAGTTAAATCTTAGGATGAGAACACCCTCTAGCAATTTTGGTTTTTGGTCTTGATTTTTTTCCCATTTGTTCTCTTATTTGTTCCCATTTTTCCCTCCTCCCTTTCTGCTCATGTGCATGCTCTTGTGCTCTGTGGTGTCACTGATGTCACAGGATTTTCACTGTGCTTCATTTGCAGTGGGCATTGGGTCCTAAACATAGAAGTGAGAACATAATGGACTACAGTGGGATACTTATTAGTTGTATTATCCAGAGTCCTAGTCACTGTTTAAAATCAATACCCGTGAATTTACTATGTTATAAAAGGGACTTAACACTTGTACCAGTAGGACATCCACCTTCATTGCTTAGGCCAGTGAGAACAGCATTATTCTTAGTTTTTGAAAAAAATTACTAATGAGCCCAGGGAGCTCCCCTCACAGGTTGAGATTCTCATCCTTTCAAAGAAAGGATGATTTTAAAGGAACCTTCTCTCTAAGGGCATTGGGCTTCCCAGGTGGCACTAGTGTTAAAGAACCCATCTGCCAAAGAGATTCTCTTTCACAGGTCAAGATTCTTGAAATGCGTGGACCATTGTCTCACATTAGTGGTTCATTAGAATCACCTGGAAGGTTTGTTTAAAACACAAGTTTCTGGGTCTTCATCTCCCTAGTGTTGGATCAGAAGGTTGGGGTAGGGTCTGAAAGTTTGTATTTCTAAGAAGTTTCCAGCTGCTGATGCTGCTTTTCCTTTTGAGACCTCACTTTGAGAACTACTGCCTTTTATCACCTGTATGTGGGAACCCCACCTTGCGTGACACCTGCTATCTCAGGCTGTGAGAGCTGATATTTGCCCTGTTAGGTAGAGTGAATTTAAGATGTGAACAGGCCTATTTGTGATAGTACAGTATAGAAATTACTGGCTTCTTTGAGAGATTCACTTGTTTTCCGGCTTTTATTTAAATTTTAAATTATATTTGTTTAAGTATAACCTCAGTGTTCCTGATTAATTCTGAGTGTCTGATCTCTGGCTGTAGGAATTCATATTCAAAGTTTTTTTTTTTTTTTTTTTTTTAATTTTGACCTCTTTTATTGGTTTTCTGTTTATTTATTTTCATCCATCTACATCCTTGGGCCTGTATGGGCCTCCCATTGCAGTGGCCTCTCTCGGTGCAGAGCACTGGCTCTGGGCACACGTGCTCCAGAGCACTGACTCACAATGGGACACACCAGTCCATCCGCTCCACTGCATGTGGGATCTTCCCAGGGCCAGAGATTGAACTGGTGCCTGTTAACACTGCAAGGCCGACTCCTTACCCACTGGACCAACCAGGGAGGCCCCTGAAGTAATTTTTGTTTGAATTATGGCAGCTTATATTATTTAGATGTTTAATTGGAATACAAATATGTTTGTTCAAGTGGGAGAAATAAATTTCCTTTTCTCTTTTTAATGCAGCCCACATGTAGTAAATAAAGCTGAAGTTGGAGGGTGTGCCTTCATTATATAATAGTAAAAAACCATTATAACTAGACTGACTGGCTCTAATGCTAAGTATCTGGTAAAACCTGCTTTATACTTTGAGAGAATGGCTTCTTTTGTGTAGCCTAATTGTAAACATCACTGGATAATTCTTAATGCCATCAAAAAGATTCATTTATTCAGGCTGATTTGTGTTTCTTAGGCAGTAAACTAGACAGCCTTCTTTTTAGTCATTATCTGTATGGAGATATGAATATATAGAATGAAAGATAGGATGATTTTAAAGGACCCTTCACTCTAAGGGCATTGGGCTTCCCAGGTGGCACTAGTGGTAAAGAACCTGTTTGCCAATGCAGAAGACGAAGGAGATGCACACTTGATCCCTGGGTTGGGAAGATGCCCTGGAGGAGATTAGCAAACCCTCTCCAGTATTCTTGCCTGGGGAATCCCATGGACAGAGGAGCCTGATGGGCTTCAGTTCACATGGTTGCAAAGAGTTGGACACAACTGAAGCAACTCAGTACACACACACAAGGGCATTAACTATCAGTGCATTTAATAGGAGATATCTTCAAAAACAGCATCCGTTTCTACCTTCTCTGTTCTGAGCAGCAGTGCCTGACAGTTGAGGCTGTAGCTGTAACTGCTGTGTCACCCACATACTACCCTGACTCTTGTTGCCTCCATGTTTCTCACGTTAGTCATATTGCCATCATGTGGACAGTTTGTTAAAATGCAGATTGCTGGGCCTTACCTTCAGAGTTTTTGATTCAGTAGGCCTGGAGTGAGGCCCAGGAATTTGCATTTCTTAAAATAATGTTCCCAGATGGTGCTTTGGCTGCTAATCTGTGAACTCCTGTTTCAGTGTATTCCAGGAAGTTATTCAGTTCAACTAATACCCATTTCTCTCAAGTCCTAGCCAGTGTGGGAGCTACTAAGGTGTGCCTGTGACTCTTGTGGTTCCCTCTGCGTTAGGAGCTGAGACTTGTTTGGAGATTGTGTGGGTAATAAAAAGTGCCTCATACCTTAAAGGAGGGAAGAGAAAATGCTCTGTGAAATCAGAGGAGGGTAGTAGTACTTCTGGAGGAGGCATCTTTGAGGATGAGTAAGGTCTGAATGTGTAGAACTGGGATGGAGTATGTCTCAGGCCCAGGGTGCAGCATGATTAAAGGCTGGAGGCGTGAGTATGCAAGCTGTGTTTTATTAGACTTTCATAACCTGTTTCTTTTTTTGGGTTTTGTTTGTTAAATTGTAAAGGCAATCTGGGGCATTTAAAACTAAGGGAACTTTCTTCTTTGATGAGAAAATGAAAGTATAATTGTACAAAATGATACCTAATTAAATAACTATACATTTTTATGCAGACTTCTGATTTAGCCTGTGTTGCACTCATACATTCCATATAGTTTTGTTTTAATGTGGAAATAAAAGCAAAAGATTCCCTTCCCCTTTAGATTTAACTTGGTGCCTGATTCTTTTTCCTGAGAGGCAGAATTAGTTGATTCTAGATGTGAACCTGTTTTGGCTAAGGTGCAAGTTTGCAAAAATCAGAGCCTTTCTTCACTATTCTTGCCTGGGAATCCCATGGACAGAGGAGCCTGATGGGCTTCAGTTCACATGGTTGCAAAGAGTTGGACACAACTGAAGCAACTCAGTACACACACACAAGGGCATTAACTATCAGTGCATTTAATAGGAGATATCTTCAAAAACAGCATCCGTTTCTACCTTCTCTGTTCTGAGCAGCAGTGCCTGACAGTTGAGGCTGTAGCTGTAACTGCTGTGTCACCCACATACTACCCTGACTCTTGTTGCCTCCATGTTTCTCACGTTAGTCATATTGCCATCATGTGGACAGTTTGTTAAAATGCAGATTGCTGGGCCTTACCTTCAGAGTTTTTGATTCAGTAGGCCTGGAGTGAGGCCCAGGAATTTGCATTTCTTAAAATAATGTTCCCAGATGGTGCTTTGGCTGCTAATCTGTGAACTCCTGTTTCAGTGTATTCCAGGAAGTTATTCAGTTCAACTAATACCCATTTCTCTCAAGTCCTAGCCAGTGTGGGAGCTACTAAGGTGTGCCTGTGACTCTTGTGGTTCCCTCTGCGTTAGGAGCTGAGACTTGTTTGGAGATTGTGTGGGTAATAAAAAGTGCCTCATACCTTAAAGGAGGGAAGAGAAAATGCTCTGTGAAATCAGAGGAGGGTAGTAGTACTTCTGGAGGAGGCATCTTTGAGGATGAGTAAGGTCTGAATGTGTAGAACTGGGATGGAGTATGTCTCAGGCCCAGGGTGCAGCATGATTAAAGGCTGGAGGCGTGAGTATGCAAGCTGTGTTTTATTAGACTTTCATAACCTGTTTCTTTTTTTGGGTTTTGTTTGTTAAATTGTAAAGGCAATCTGGGGCATTTAAAACTAAGGGAACTTTCTTCTTTGATGAGAAAATGAAAGTATAATTGTACAAAATGATACCTAATTAAATAACTATACATTTTTATGCAGACTTCTGATTTAGCCTGTGTTGCACTCATACATTCCATATAGTTTTGTTTTAATGTGGAAATAAAAGCAAAAGATTCCCTTCCCCTTTAGATTTAACTTGGTGCCTGATTCTTTTTCCTGAGAGGCAGAATTAGTTGATTCTAGATGTGAACCTGTTTTGGCTAAGGTGCAAGTTTGCAAAAATCAGAGCCTTTCTTCACTTTCTGTGATGTTCTGCCAGTACATATTGGTAAATTTTTATACGATAATTTATTTTAAAAACAATCAAATATCCTCTTCCCATCACACACCATACTAGCAATGCTCTTTCAGTTTAAATGTTTGACGTTTCACGCTATGCCCCTTCCACCTTTTAAATGCGTGTTCAGATAATTAGGTATGAACAAATACATCAGCTTTTTGTGTTTTTTGAATTATCCTTTGGATTTTCTTTTCAACTTTTTCATTAGAATGTAGGTCTTGCAATGGATACATTAAGATGAAAGATATCCTTGAGTTTTAATAAATCACCAGTGCTTTATCTTAAGTGTTAAAAGGCTACCAACTCATATTAACATATTATCAGCTGATTACTTCATATTGATGCTGTATACCTTCTCCTTAGAACTCTTGAATTCCACATTGTCATCTTTGAAATATGAAGAACAGTTTCACAGATATATCAAATTAAAATATAATGATAAACTCCATGGGTCAAATGGTAAAGTGTAAGTTTCCATTCAAAATAAACATGAGCAATGCCCTCAGATATTTTTGTCTAGTAGCAAATAAATATTTTTATTGAGAGGTAAGAAAGTTGAGTTTGTGAACAGCAAAATGAGCCTAATATATGGGTTTTATTAGATACGTATTTGAAGAATTGAAATCTGCATTAGAATGATTTTTAAATAAAAAACTATTTTTCTGTTCTAAGTAACTTTTGTGATAAGAAGAGAAGATGGAAAACATGAAAAACATCTGCATTCTCTTGAATGTGTCTGTCTTGATAAAGTGCCCAAACTGTTGACTTAAGTGTATTCCTGAAAAAAAAAAGTGAAGTAAAAGTGCTAGTTGCTTGGTCGTGTCCGACTGTTTGCACCTCCATGGACTGTAGCCCACCAGGCTGCTCTGTTCATGAAATTCTCCAGGCAAGAATACTGGAGTGGGTTGCATTCCCTTATCCAGGGGATCTTCCCAGCCCAGGGATCGAGCTTGGGTTTCCTGTATTGCAGGCAGATTCTCTACCATCTGAGCCAACAGGGAAGCCCAAGTGCATTCCTTCTCAAGGTCAGAATTACTTTTCTTCTCATTTCTCTCTCTTTGCCATTCAAAGTGTGGTCCTCTGCTCTGCTTAGCAGACTGAGTATCTCTCAAATCTTGTTAGACACACAGAATCTTGCATCCCACCACTGGTCCTACCTATAAATTCTCCATTTTGAACAAGATCACCAAGAAATGCCTCCAACACTAGTTTGAGGGGCAAGTCTTGCTCTGTTTTGTGACTTTACTGTACCAAAATGGGCCAGCTAATTTCCTAAGAGGTTACTGGTTAGTAATGTAATAACCGCTAGGTGCCTAGAGCTTGATTTGACGTCCTTGTCTACTGAGTAAGACAAGACTTCCACTGTCTATTGAGTAAGCAGACAGAAGTGGTTGTGTTGCTGTGGAATTTTTATTTCCACTCTTGGGAGAGTGAAGTTTGGAAAGACACTAGACAACATTATCTAATAATATTACTTTTCATTTATATAATAAATGAGATTAATACATATTTTCTTTTTTCATAGCCAATTTTTAAAAATTTATTATTATTTTCATCCACCTTTATTCTTTGGCCTGTGTGGGCCTCCCATCGCAGTGGCCTCTGTCATTGCAGAGCACTGGCTCTGGGTGCATGCGCTCAGAGCTGGCTGGTAATTGGACATACTGGCCCAGCGCTCCGGACCTGGGATCTTCGTGGGCAAGGGAAGATCCGATGTGGACCCACCCCATTAGATCGTATTTGAAGAATTGAAATCTGCATTAGAATGATTTTTAAATAAAAAACTATTTTTCTGTTCTAAGTAACTTTTGTGATAAGAAGAGAAGATGGAAAACATGAAAAACATCTGCATTCTCTTGAATGTGTCTGTCTTGATAAAGTGCCCAAACTGTTGACTTAAGTGTATTCCTGAAAAAAAAAAGTGAAGTAAAAGTGCTAGTTGCTTGGTCGTGTCCGACTGTTTGCACCTCCATGGACTGTAGCCCACCAGGCTGCTCTGTTCATGAAATTCTCCAGGCAAGAATACTGGAGTGGGTTGCATTCCCTTATCCAGGGGATCTTCCCAGCCCAGGGATCGAGCTTGGGTTTCCTGTATTGCAGGCAGATTCTCTACCATCTGAGCCAACAGGGAAGCCCAAGTGCATTCCTTCTCAAGGTCAGAATTACTTTTCTTCTCATTTCTCTCTCTTTGCCATTCAAAGTGTGGTCCTCTGCTCTGCTTAGCAGACTGAGTATCTCTCAAATCTTGTTAGACACACAGAATCTTGCATCCCACCACTGGTCCTACCTATAAATTCTCCATTTTGAACAAGATCACCAAGAAATGCCTCCAACACTAGTTTGAGGGCAAGTCTTGCTCTGTTTTGTGACTTTACTGTACCAAAATGGCCCAGCTAATTTCCTAAGAGGTTACTGGTTAGTAATGTAATAACCGCTAGGTGCCTAGAGCTTGATTTGACGTCCTTGTCTACTGAGTAAGACAAGACTTCCACTGTCTATTGAGTAAGCAGACAGAAGTGGTTGTGTTGCTGTGGAATTTTTATTTCCACTCTTGGGAGAGTGAAGTTTGGAAAGACACTAGACAACATTATCTAATAATATTACTTTTCATTTATATAATAAATGAGATTAATACATATTTTCTTTTTTCATAGCCAATTTTTAAAAATTTATTATTATTTTCATCCACCTTTATTCTTTGGCCTGTGTGGGCCTCCCATTGCAGTGGCCTCTGTCATTGCAGAGCACTGGCTCTGGGTGCATGCGCTTCAGAGCGCTGGCTGGTAATTGGACATACTGGCCCAGCCGCTCCGCGGGACCTGGGATCTTCGTGGGCAAGGGAAGATCCTTGCACTGTAAGGTAGACTCTTTACCCACTGGACTACCAGACAAGCCCAAAACATATTTTCGTAAGAGAGATTACAGGATTGGCTTTTTCTTTTTTTCTTATGTAATCTACTGCAGCTGCAATGTTTTGCTTTTCAGGTAGTGTTTGGAAATTTATGAAGAAGCTGGGCAGTTTTCAAGATTTCGGTTAATGAAAGATAGAAATGAATCTTTTAAAACTGAGAAAAGTCTTCATATAGGCAATGTAAAGTAGCATTCAGACAACACCTAAAACCTTTTTTTGCCTTATTTGTCACCCGTTGTTTTACTTTGGGCTTTGGTCACTTACGTTTGCTTTGAGAAAGAATGCTTTTAAAAAGATTAAATTGTTTTTTATTCACAACTGAATATACCTGCCACTCTATCATTGTGGATATCATCTGTTTGACTAATCTGATTGCCTTTGATCAGATAATATAAAAGGTTTCTGGACATTTTACACATATTATTAAGATGTTTGCCAGATGTGTTAGGAAACATGCATTAGGTACGGCATGTTTAAGCTCATAACATTTTGACATTAAAACTCCTAATTCTCCTGCACATTGATGATAAAGTCAGAATTCCTAACCACTGTAAGGTAAAACACAGCAGAGCTTGCTGTTAAAATCATAATTTGTCTCATGTGGCTTGCTACAGTTTATTGGCATAGACTAAGAAGTTGCATGTGTGCATGTGTGCTCAGTCATGTCTGACTCTTGCAAATCCATGACTGTAGCCCTTCAGGCTGTTCTGTCCTTGGGATTTCCCAGGCAAGAATACTGGAGTGGGTTGCCATTTCCTCCTCTAGAAGATCTTCCCAACCCAGAGATCAGGTATCTCCTGCATTGGCAGGTGAATTCTTTACCTGTGCACCACCAGGGAAGCCCACAAGCTAAGCATAGCATTTCATCACATGATAAAATTACCATGCAAAGATAACTTACTTTCCTTAGTTTTTTTTTTTTATATATATATTTATTTATTTATCTTTTTTGGGGGGGGGGAATGGGTGGGCCACTTCTATTGGTCTTTCATTTCTCTATTTTCATCCATCTTTGTTCTTTAGCCCGTGTGGGCCTCCCATCGCAGTGGCCTCTGTTGTCTCAGAGCGCCGGCTCTGGGCGCATGCGCGCCAGAGCTCCGGCTCGGTAATTGGACACATCAGTCCAGCCGCTCCGTGGCACGTGGGATCTTCCCAGGCCAGGGATCGAACTGGCGCCCCTTGCACTGCAAGGCGGTGTCCCTACCCGCTGGACCACCAGGGGAAGCCCTTTCCTTAGTTTTTTTTGATGTATTTTACAACTGTCAAAACACAAGATTCTTAAGGCGTACTTCTTACGGAGCCACTGAAGTGACAACTTTTTCTTGGTGCATGGGCAGTGATGGGCTGAAAAGGTGCATTTGTATATAATGTTTAAAATATGAAGTGTAAGAATTTAATATTTTTTGAAATAACTAAATCAAAATGATTATTCAAGGAATTTAGGTTCTATTTTAGCTTAAAAAAAATAAACAGAGCAGACTCTTGTGCTTGATGATGGTGTTGGGGTGTTAGAGGTACAAGATGAATTAAGAAGCTATCTCAGGGCTTCCCTGGTGGTTCAATGGGTAAGGATTCCGCCTTGTAGTGCAAGGGGTGCCGGTTCGATCCCTGGCCTGGGAGTGGCTGGACCGATGTGTCCAGTTACCAAGCCAGAGCTCTAGAGTGCATGTACCCAGAGCCGGTGCTCTGCAATGAGAGAGGCCCCTGCGATGGGAGGCCCACACAGGCCAAAGAACAAAGACAAAGAAATGAAAGATCAGTAGAAGTGGCGGAAAAAAAAAAAAAAAAAGCGATCTCAGTCAGGGAGGTTGGGAGTTTAGCATCAAATTTTTTTGTTTTTGTTTAGCTGTACCTTCTGAATTTTTATAATGAATATATAAAAAATACCAAAGTTCCTATTTAAAAAGTCTTCTTCCATCCCTACCCATATGATATATTGGAGGAAGAAAGTAAGTTAGCTATAGATGATTTTACTCTAAGAAGGTTGGTGTGAAGACGGATTTATTCATTGAGTGTTGTTGGTCTCTCCTTTGTGGAGCAAGAAAGGGCAGTAAACAGGAGAGTAATTCTGTATTTTCATCCATCTTTGTTCCTTGGCCCGTGTGGGCCTCCCATCGCAGTGGTCTCTGTTGTCTCAGAGCGCCGGCTCTGGGCGCATGCGCGCCAGAGCTCCAGCTCGGTAATTGGACACATCAGTTCAGCCACTCCCGCGGCACATGGCATCTTCCCAGGCCAGGGATCGAACAGGCGGCCCTTGCACTGCAAGGCGGTGTCCCTACCCGCTGGACCACCAGGGGAAGCCCTTTCCTTAGTTTTTTTTGATGTATTTTACAACTGTCAAAACACAAGATTCTTAAGGCGTACTTCTTACGGAGCCACTGAAGTGACAACTTTTTCTTGGTGCATGGGCAGTGATGGGCTGAAAAGGTGCATTTGTATATAATGTTTAAAATATGAAGTGTAAGAATTTAATATTTTTTGAAATAACTAAATCAAAATGATTATTCAAGGAATTTAGGTTCTATTTTAGCTTAAAAAAAATAAACAGAGCAGACTCTTGTGCTTGATGATGGTGTTGGGGTGTTAGAGGTACAAGATGAATTAAGAAGCTATCTCAGGGCTTCCCTGGTGGTTCAATGGGTAAGGATTCCGCCTTGTAGTGCAAGGGGTGCCGGTTCGATCCCTGGCCTGGGAGTGGCTGGACCGATGTGTCCAGTTACCAAGCCAGAGCTCTAGAGTGCATGTACCCAGAGCCGGTGCTCTGCAATGAGAGAGGCCCCTGCGATGGGAGGCCCACACAGGCCAAAGAACAAAGACAAAGAAATGAAAGATCAGTAGAAGTGGCGGAAAAAAAAAAAAAAAAAAGCGATCTCAGTCAGGGAGGTTGGGAGTTTAGCATCAAATTTTTTTGTTTTTGTTTAGCTGTACCTTCTGAATTTTTATAATGAATATATAAAAAATACCAAAGTTCCTATTTAAAAAGTCTTCTTCCATCCCTACCCATATGATATATTGGAGGAAGAAAGTAAGTTAGCTATAGATGATTTTACTCTAAGAAGGTTGGTGTGAAGACGGATTTATTCATTGAGTGTTGTTGGTCTCTCCTTTGTGGAGCAAGAAAGGGCAGTAAACAGGAGAGTAATTCTGTTTTTAATACTTGTAAAATATTTAGCATTTCTCCACTTAATTTTAATCTAAATATATACTAAAATGGACAGTATAGGAACTGACATCATTTTTTCTCTTAACGGCAGAAGGACTTGAGATTCTAAAGGAGATGGGACTTCTCTGCTCTTGCCCATTGTGTAGAAAGGTTTCTCTCAGTGGTGCTCTGCTAGTCCTGTGGCATGAGCTCTGCTGATATCATCTGCTCTAATCTGAAAGAAGCAAGAGTGACCTGTGTGGCCAGCTTCCTGTTGGACTCTAATAAATTTTACATCCATGTGGGCCTTTGCTACTTCCCTTGCTACTGAAATGTCTGCTTCAGCTGCAGTCTAAAGTTCTGCATTGATGCCATCCTAAAGACAAGTTTTATTGATGTTTTGACCCTTGTCCTTCTTGGCCCTGTGACCAAGAGTTAGTGGTAATTTCATGGTCTGTGTTAGGGTTGGAAGTGGAGCATAGTACGCAGGTGCTAATAGACTTTCTTGGCCTTGATGTTGTCTTTTAGGGAGAGGGCTTAAACTAGAAATCTGTCTTGCCTGTAGGTGGCAATCCTGCCTCTTAGAAAAGATAAACAACTTTGAAAGTGATTTAAAACTGTGTCTTCTTTCTGTCTTGCTCTGAAATCTTTGCCCTTTTAGTAAGTGGTCTCCTTGTTCGTTGTGTTTTAAAAAAGGGAGTTGGTAGGCAAGGCATTATTACTTGTGCATTGGAATACTTTATTGTGTCCTTTGTTTAATCTACGGCTTGCCCCTTGTTTCCTTTTTAACTGACATATAAGGTGGCTTTGGTAATTTGGAGTCTTTTTGCATGTAGTCATGAATTTTCTCCCATGTCAAAGGAAACTTGAGAGGTCTTTTCCCTGTAGTTAGCACATCTATGCATGTTTAACCCTTTGTCACACCTGCTCTCTCCTCATGTGTTGAGTCAGTTTCCCTTGCTGAGAGTTTGGATCCATTTCGTCCCATTATTGACTTTCAAGATACAGATTAGTTCTGCATTCCTTTATCTGGAGGTTCTCTAAGAAGGTTGGTGTGAAGACGGATTTATTCATTGAGTGTTGTTGGTCTCTCCTTTGTGGAGCAAGAAAGGGCAGTAAACAGGAGAGTAATTCTGTTTTTAATACTTGTAAAATATTTAGCATTTCTCCACTTAATTTTAATCTAAATATATACTAAAATGGACAGTATAGGAACTGACATCATTTTTTCTCTTAACGGCAGAAGGACTTGAGATTCTAAAGGAGATGGGACTTCTCTGCTCTTGCCCATTGTGTAGAAAGGTTTCTCTCAGTGGTGCTCTGCTAGTCCTGTGGCATGAGCTCTGCTGATATCATCTGCTCTAATCTGAAAGAAGCAAGAGTGACCTGTGTGGCCAGCTTCCTGTTGGACTCTAATAAATTTTACATCCATGTGGGCCTTTGCTACTTCCCTTGCTACTGAAATGTCTGCTTCAGCTGCAGTCTAAAGTTCTGCATTGATGCCATCCTAAAGACAAGTTTTATTGATGTTTTGACCCTTGTCCTTCTTGGCCCTGTGACCAAGAGTTAGTGGTAATTTCATGGTCTGTGTTAGGGTTGGAAGTGGAGCATAGTACGCAGGTGCTAATAGACTTTCTTGGCCTTGATGTTGTCTTTTAGGGAGAGGGCTTAAACTAGAAATCTGTCTTGCCTGTAGGTGGCAATCCTGCCTCTTAGAAAAGATAAACAACTTTGAAAGTGATTTAAAACTGTGTCTTCTTTCTGTCTTGCTCTGAAATCTTTGCCCTTTTAGTAAGTGGTCTCCTTGTTCGTTGTGTTTTAAAAAAGGGAGTTGGTAGGCAAGGCATTATTACTTGTGCATTGGAATACTTTATTGTGTCCTTTGTTTAATCTACGGCTTGCCCCTTGTTTCCTTTTTAACTGACATATAAGGTGGCTTTGGTAATTTGGAGTCTTTTTGCATGTAGTCATGAATTTTCTCCCATGTCAAAGGAAACTTGAGAGGTCTTTTCCCTGTAGTTAGCACATCTATGCATGTTTAACCCTTTGTCACACCTGCTCTCTCCTCATGTGTTGAGTCAGTTTCCCTTGCTGAGAGTTTGGATCCATTTCGTCCCATTATTGACTTTCAAGATACAGATTAGTTCTGCATTCCTTTATCTGGAGGTTCTCAGAACTATCCAGATTCCTGCTTTTTGTAATATTCTGCCCTGAACACAAGACACATGATCACTTGGTTTTAGTCATTAAATGGTGCATAAAATCAAGAGTTAAAAATACCCTACACACGCACCAGTTGTGTTCTACTTTTTTCCTCCCTCTTTTTTCATTTTCCATGGCCCTGCTAGTTTCTCTTCTTTAAGGTTCATGACATAGTCTTTGTGGATTCAGTATACAATTAACAATTAACTGATATTAGTGGCTATTACAGTGTTTGCTGCTTTAGTATGGAGTAAAATTGAATAGTCACATGTGACTTATTTCAGACAGACATACCACTTTTATGTATAAAGTGGCTTGGCTAAAATTGACCCCATATAATGTAGCAATTGCTTCATATAGAGATATAATAAAATCATTGTAAAAATAATTCTAAGAATGCATGACAGAGTTTTCACTGCTCATGAAATACGTTCTCAATCTCTGGGTGGTTCAAGGGTATAAGATGAATTTACATTACTTTTTGTTGTACTTTATTTAAATTAAATTTGGGATCTGTTCCTCCACCATTTATTCCCTTTGTCTATCCTTGTTTTTGTACACTTCAGAGGAGAGATACTCTGTAGTCCTTGTATTTCTAGATAGTCTGGTCTGTTTTTAAAAATCTGCCTTCTCTAAACACTTAGTATTAAAGTAACATGTGTATTGGCTCTGCTACTTGTAATAACACAGATTAATATGCTGAATTTCAATAATTTAAAATTATGTGCATATATTTTTATTAGAAACATAGATTGTGATATTAAAAAATACATGTAAACCTCCAGACTTTTCATTGAGAGATGTAAAACCAGGCTTCTGGGACTTATGACCCTGCTGGGTTCCCAGCCTGAGCTTGTAGGCAGGAAGCTGCTTTCATTCTCCAAGTAGTAGCTCACTTGGCAGAGCAGCTCTCAGGGAGACTATTCATCAGGAAGGGGAGTTTGGGGTGGGGGGTGGGGGTGTAGTCAGGAAAGGTTTGTAGGAAATTTATAGCAGACATACCAAAGATATTTTGATTACCATCGAAAGTATATTTTCATATACATACATATATATATATATATATAATCCTTATAATAACAGGTTGTATTCTGATATTATTACCGGAAAATATAAAAGGTTTTATTTCCAATCCCCATTTGATAGTTTTGGGCTTCCCTGGTGGCTCAGGTGGTAAAGAATCTGCCTGCAATGCAGGAAATCAGGGTTTAATCCCTGGGTCAGGAAGATCCCCTGGGGAAGGGAATGGCGACCCACTCCAGTATCTTGCAGGAGAATCCCATGGACAGAAGAGCCTGACAGGCTGTAGTCCATGGGCTCATAAAGAGTCAGACATGACTGAGCAGCTAACACTTTGGCCCATTTGATAGTTTTCCCCAGAGCCAGTTAGTTTCTGTATCCTTTCTGTGATTTTCTATGTATTTTTACATTAAATGTGAAATACAGTTTTATGTGGTTTATATAAATGACCCTTTAAAATATTTTTACTGGTTTACATAGGATTACTTAGTACTTTTTAGCTGATTTGTAGTACTGTGTTCAGAAAAATAGTAATAGAATGTTCTCTTTGAGTCCTGGAATAGCCAGCAGTTTTGTGGCAGACATTTTTGTGCTTGTGTTATTTCTCTAGGATGCCTTGATCCCTTGAAGTGAAATTACTGAATCAAAAAATATGCTGGTTTTACATATGGATAGATACATTTAGATAGATGTTGCCAGACCACCTTCTGACAACTGTGAGCTTGTATGAGTTCAGTATAGAAGTACTCATCTTTCCTTCCTAACCTACTTGAATCCCCAAGCATCTTAGATGTGAGTTTTTTTTTAAGATAATAACTTAATATCCATTACTTAAGCATTTAGTAACAGTTACTGGTTGTAAAAACCCTTCAGAAATAAAGTAGGGTGAATACTGGGGAAATTGTTCATTAAGGGTCAGTCATTCCTTCTGTGTGCGGTTCTGTGGGACATTGTTTCACTGTTTTACAGGATCCATCCATGTTTAAAGGCTGTGACAGAAGGGAAATTTAACATGCCCTTCAGTTTAATTTGCTGTTATATAAACTCCAAAATTAGGAAGTACCATTTGGAGAAAACCCCTCATTTTGCAGTTTGACTCTGCCTTTCATTTGCTGTTTAGAGCACACACGGACAAATTAGTATTAAGATGAGTATTTACCCATAGACAATGTTTGTTTTGTCACAGATCGTCCGAGTTCTTCCTAGCTTGACTTCACACATGCTACCTTGTATAAGCAGGAATTCCTGTCCCTTCTTCTGATGGCTGCTCCCTACCTGGAGACGGCAGGGTTAACGCTGTTGCTGGCTTGCCTGCCATTCAGAGGAGTCATGGCATGGTGGGAAGGAGTTGGGAAGATTCAGATTTAAACCTCAGAATGATAGGACTTTTGAGTTATTTGCTGAATTCTGAAAGGTTAAAGTTTCTCTGTGTGTAAAATAGGTTGATAGTTCCTATTATGGTTGTTTTACTTCACTCATAGTGAAGTGGAAATACTGTGTATTAAGTACCTGAACATAGAAAGTACTCAATGGCTTATAACCATTAACAGTCTTTTGACAATCTTTCTGCTTTAGAGGGCTTTAGGAATTGATTTCAGGATGATTTTTAGGAGAAAAAAGGCAGTTCTCCTAATTTCCAACAGAGTCACTTTGGCATACTCAGTGAACTGGTAGAATAGTAATAATTGGCAACATTTGTGAGTACTGATCACCTTATAATTAAAAACAAACAGCTGCCAAAATATTGTCTCTCCTAGTAGAACAGTTTATTTTAGATAACATTTTAAGTTCTTTAAAGATTGCTTTAGGATGCCTTGATCCCTTGAAGTGAAATTACTGAATCAAAAAATATGCTGGTTTTACATATGGATAGATACATTTAGATAGATGTTGCCAGACCACCTTCTGACAACTGTGAGCTTGTATGAGTTCAGTATAGAAGTACTCATCTTTCCTTCCTAACCTACTTGAATCCCCAAGCATCTTAGATGTGAGTTTTTTTTTAAGATAATAACTTAATATCCATTACTTAAGCATTTAGTAACAGTTACTGGTTGTAAAAACCCTTCAGAAATAAAGTAGGGTGAATACTGGGGAAATTGTTCATTAAGGGTCAGTCATTCCTTCTGTGTGCGGTTCTGTGGGACATTGTTTCACTGTTTTACAGGATCCATCCATGTTTAAAGGCTGTGACAGAAGGGAAATTTAACATGCCCTTCAGTTTAATTTGCTGTTATATAAACTCCAAAATTAGGAAGTACCATTTGGAGAAAACCCCTCATTTTGCAGTTTGACTCTGCCTTTCATTTGCTGTTTAGAGCACACACGGACAAATTAGTATTAAGATGAGTATTTACCCATAGACAATGTTTGTTTTGTCACAGATCGTCCGAGTTCTTCCTAGCTTGACTTCACACATGCTACCTTGTATAAGCAGGAATTCCTGTCCCTTCTTCTGATGGCTGCTCCCTACCTGGAGACGGCAGGGTTAACGCTGCTGCTGGCTTGCCTGCCATTCAGAGGAGTCATGGCATGGTGGGAAGGAGTTGGGAAGATTCAGATTTAAACCTCAGAATGATAGGACTTTTGAGTTATTTGCTGAATTCTGAAAGGTTAAAGTTTCTCTGTGTGTAAAATAGGTTGATAGTTCCTATTATGGTTGTTTTACTTCACTCATAGTGAAGTGGAAATACTGTGTATTAAGTACCTGAACATAGAAAGTACTCAATGGCTTATAACCATTAACAGTCTTTTGACAATCTTTCTGCTTTAGAGGGCTTTAGGAATTGATTTCAGGATGATTTTTAGGAGAAAAAAGGCAGTTCTCCTAATTTCCAACAGAGTCACTTTGGCATACTCAGTGAACTGGTAGAATAGTAATAATTGGCAACATTTGTGAGTACTGATCACCTTATAATTAAAAACAAACAGCTGCCAAAATATTGTCTCTCCTAGTAGAACAGTTTATTTTAGATAACATTTTAAGTCTTGCTTTAAAAAAGATTGCTTCTGTTTCTGGCAATATGGAAGGTTAGAAATGCTTGCTGATACAATTCAACTAGACATGTGCGTGCGTTCAGACATGTCTGACTGTGTCGACCTGTAGCCCACCAGGCTCCTCCATCCATGGGATTTTCCAGGCAAGCATACTGGAGTGGGTTGCCATTTCCTCTTCTGGGAGATCTTCCCAAACCAAGGATCGAACCTGTGTCTCTTGCTTCTCATGCTTTGCAGGCAGATTCTTTAGCGCTAGCGCCACCTGGGAAGGCCTCAACTAAACATGCTAGATAATATATCAGAATACACATATGCATGTTTCTGTTCTATATTAAAAATCTTAAAACACATACAAATCTTTTAAATAAATAGCTGAGCTGGTGGAAGTGTAAAGGCATTTTTATGAGGCCGGGGTCAGTTAATGTTGTATACTTGATGTGTTCTCTGAAAGTATTTGCCAGTTCCTGGTCACATAGAGCCTGAATTTATTTATTTCCTTTTTTTGGCCACTTCTATTGGTCTTTTTTTTTTTTGGCCCACTTCTATTGGTATTTCATTTATCTGTTTTCATCCATCTTTGTTCTTTGGCCCGTATGGGCCTCCCATCACGGTGGTCTCTGTTGTCGCAGAGCACTGGCTCTGGGAACATGCGCTCCAGAGCTCCAGCTAGGTAATTGGACACATTGGTTCAGCTACTCCACGGTACGTGGGATCTTCCCAGGCCAGGGATCGTACCGGCGCCCCTTGCACTGCAAGGTGGTGTCCTTACCCACTGGACCCCCAGGGAAGCCCAGAGCCTGAATTTTGATAGTCTCTGAACGTTGGGCATGGGAGATAAAGGCTCAGCAGTGAAAAAAGACAGGTGGATAATATAAGGACTCCCAAAGGGTGACATCCTCCTGGGTGAAACTATCAAAAAATCCTTAACCATAACACCACACTCATACTCTTCTGGGGTCAGAATTTATACAATCAATGTGGTTTAAAGAAAAAAATTGAAGTGGATTGACAGTGAATCCAGCAGAAGAGAACACATGTATCTGGAAGAATTCTCTTTCAATCAAATACTCTTAAAAAGAGTCCCCAGATAAAGTCCCAAGAGTATGAGCTTGTATTCTAATATGAGAGTCAGCAGAAAAACTATATAAACTCTCAAAGATTCAGATACTAGAATTATTCTATAGAATATAAATCAACATATCTGCTGTATAGAGTAAATAAGAAGAGATTGAAAATATTATGTAGAGTGGAGAGAATCAAAATTCACCAGACAGATTTGCTGATGATTCAAAGAGATCTGTAAATGATATATACATAGTCATTTAAATGAAAAAAAAAAAAAAAGATGAAGCAGATTAGATACAGTGAAAGGAAGGGAAGATAGATCTGAAGAGACCAGGATTAAAAATAGAAAAGAGGGGCTTCCCCTGGTGGTCCGGTGGGTAAGGACACTGCCTTGCAGTGCAAGGGGCGCCGGTTCGATCCCTGGCCTGGGAAGATCCCACGTGCCACGGAGCGGCTGGACCGATGTGTCCAATCACCAAGCTGGAGCTCTGGAGCGCATCTGCCCAGAGCCGGCGCTCTGCAACGACAGATGCCACCGCGATGGGAGGCCCACAGTAGCCAAAGAACAAAGACGGATGAAAATACAGAAATGAAAGACCAATAGAGGTGGCCCGCCTGCTCCCCTCCCTCCCCAACCCGACCCTGGCCCAAAATAAATAAATAAATAAATCTTTAAAAAAAAAATAGAAAAGAAAGTTTAAGAGATGTGGAGGGATAGAAAGAAAATGTCTAACATGTTGAATCAGAATCTCAGAAAAGGAAAATAGGATGAGGATACATAATTCAAAGGTATAATAACTGAGACCTATCTAGAATTGGTGAAGTATACAAATCCTCAGACTGGAAGCCAATGAACACTAAATCAGATAAATCAAAGGAAATTCATACTTAGAGACATGAGAGAAAAGCTGCATCATATTGAAGACTTTGTGGGTAGGGAAAGCAATTACAGAGAAAAGACATACAACCCAAAAAGTCAGCTCATATTTTAACAGCAAAAAACAGAAGCCAGAAGATAGTATAATGATACTCTCAAAGTGATAAGAAAAAGTCATCAACCTAGAATTCTGTATTCAAGGTATTATCATTCAAGAATTAATGCAAAATCAAAACATTTTCAAACTGAAAAAGTAACCAGAATTGTGACTGTTTTGGGAAGAGGAGAGGAAGAAAGTCAGATGGTGAGGAAGAGCTGTGAGATGACCAAGTTTAATGAATTCTCCCAGGACAAAGGGATGACCTGGCTGACAGATGTAAGAAAAAAGTCACCTTAAATTTGCCATTTGGAATAGAATCCCATTCACAGTAAGTTACATAGTCAAGACCAGTCTAATTCCTCATTGCTTAATAGACCAGATCACACAATTAATGAAAACAGTTGCATCTCAGAATATATTCTATCTCTAAATTTTCTTTTTTGAAAAGTCTTTCCTAAACTTTGATGGAGAACTAGCTTACATTGTTACTGTATGTACCTACTTTCATCAGAGTGGCTGTAATAAAGTGAGTCTAGAAATCACTTTAAAAATCTCAAGAACAGAGCAGGTTCATAGACCAGGGCCAGAATATCATTTGAGGTCACTCCAAGGAAAACAGTCTATGTTTTGACTACTCTCTAGGTTTTATTAAAGTGCCCATACAATTACTTGTTCATTTGTGAATTATGGACATCATAAGATGCTGTATCCCCTAGACACTTAAACCAATTAGTTTTCTATGGAATATGAAAATAATTTGAATCCACATTTTTGGTGTTTTAATGTTTTCTTTTTAATGGAAATAAAAGGCAATGTTGGGGCTTCCCTGGTGGTCCAGTGAGTAAGGACACCGCCTTGCAGTGCAAGGGGCACTGGTTCAGTCCCTGGCCTGGGAAGATCCCACGTACCGTGGAGCGGCTGGACCGATGTGTCCAACTACCAAGCCGGAGCTCTGGAGCGCATGCGCCCAGAGCCGGTTCTCTGCAGCGACAGAGGCTACTGCGATGGGAGGCCCACACAGGCCAAAGAACAAAGATAAATAAATGAAAGATCAATAGAAGTGGCCAAAAAATAAATAAATAATAATAATAATAAAGGCAATGTTACCATGACGTGTTTGAGAACTTACTGTGGAGGAAGACCTAGAGACTGAAGTTGAAAAGAGTTCCTCTTATTTTTTTCAATACCTGCCTGTTAAATCAGAGGCAGACTTCTCTGACTGATCCTAAGTGATGTGAAATATCTATTTATGTATTCAGAATAAGAAAACTGAAACCGGGCTTCTCTGGTGGTCGAGTAGGTAAGGACACCGCCTTGCAGCGCAAGGGGCGCCATTTTGATCCCTGGCCTGGAAAGATCCCATGTGCTGCGGAGTGGTTGGACTGATGTGTCCAATTACCTAGCTGGAGCTCTGGAGCGCATGCGCCCAGAGCCGGTTCTCTGCAGCGACAGAGGCTACTGCGATGGGAGGCCCACACAGGCCAAAGAACAAAGATAAATAAATGAAAGATCAATAGAAGTGGCCAAAAAATAAATAAATAATAATAATAATAAAGGCAATGTTACCATGACGTGTTTGAGAACTTACTGTGGAGGAAGACCTAGAGACTGAAGTTGAAAAGAGTTCCTCTTATTTTTTTCAATACCTGCCTGTTAAATCAGAGGCAGACTTCTCTGACTGATCCTAAGTGATGTGAAATATCTATTTATGTATTCAGAATAAGAAAACTGAAACCGGGCTTCTCTGGTGGTCGAGTAGGTAAGGACACCGCCTTGCAGCGCAAGGGGCGCCATTTTGATCCCTGGCCTGGAAAGATCCCATGTGCTGCGGAGTGGTTGGACTGATGTGTCCAATTACCTAGCTGGAGCTCTGGAGCGCATGCGCCCAGAGCTGGTGCTCTGCGACAATAGAGGCCACCGTGATGGGAGGCCCACATGGGCCAAAGAACAAAGATAGATGAAAACAGACAAATGAAAGACCAATAGAAGTAGCCCACCTGCTCCCCTCCGTCCCCACTCCCCCCAAATAAATAAATCATTAAAAAAAAGAAAACTGAAACCATTTTGTTTTCAACTAATAAAATCACCCTGTGATTGAATCAGAGCTGTTCAAAGCCATTACATGAATTTGGAATTTGTGATTTTGTGGCACAATATATAGTGAATACTCTAAACATGGAATTTCAGTGAAACTTTTAACTTGCTTTGAAAGCATTTCGCTGATCATGGTTATGGTGGCTTGAAGGGATTTCATAATCCTTGAAACAGACTTTTATTAACTTTATGCTCTTCAATATAACTTACTGAAACTAGCCATAAAATGTACAGAATTCTGCTCAAATCATCTGATTTAAAACAAGGATTTGTATTCATCTCTTGGCAGCCAAGTAGATGGGAAGGCTAAAAGTGATTTACTTTTCTTGTTTTACATATATTACACCCAGAATAATTATCAAGTTTGATTACATAAATCTTAGGTGGCATGTGTTTTAGGAGTCTTTTCTCCTCTGAATCAGGGGAACCAGTTCCTTTTGAACCAAGTAGGGCACAATAAGTAAAATACCTAAGAACCTGTTCCTCTTGGTTTTATTCATAAGTGCAATAAAATCAAGCTTTGTAAGCGTTCTGTCATGTTTAGGTAGAAAGATGATACCTAGATGTTTATAGGATATAATATTGAAAGAGATGGTTACTCTGGCACAGGACTGTCAGTGCAGAACGTAAACAACAGACTAAAGCATAATCTCATGGGATATCTAAAGCATGATGCTAAAGTATCACTTTAAATTTTTTGAATTTGTTTTTCAAAAGTAGTCAACTTGTTAGTGTTCCAAAGTAAGTATTTATTACTGCTGTTCAGGGACACACCCTTCGTGTGGCAAATAAAAAGTAAATCAAGGTCACAGAAGTTTTTATGTGATAAACCCAGGCCATTTATGGTATGATGGCTTGTCATGTTTTCTTTCAGAAATGCTTGGCAAATTTGTCAATTACCCATCCTGAAAGTTTCAATAAAGTGATAGTGTGTAGAAACCAGACCTCAGACCCTCCTAGGACTCTTTAAAGTTCCTAACTGTCCCTCTACCCTACCTCTGTAACTGTTAAGGGGAGGGAGCTGTATACACTGGGGAGGGAAGGAGATAAGTGAAATAGAAAATATTCTCGATCTTTAGGAGGGAAGATTAACGTTTCTCTTCTTTCTCTCCTAGACTGTCCTTCTACTCGGGCCACTCTTCGTTCTCCATGTACTGCATGATGTTCGTGGCAGTAAGTACTTTCTTTGGGTCTGTTGATGGTGGGGGTGGTGTGTGTCCAGGCTCAGTGTCCTCTCCTGTCTACCACCGCTGACATTCTCACAGCACCCTGCCCGGCCAGCTGGAAGCCACTGCTGGTTGCACAAAGTTCAGAGGAGGGATGGATACCTGTGCTTTTGCCAAGGCCATAGTTGTTTGAAATGACTTTTGTCCTTTTGTTAGAGGAAGCCGACAGGCGCGTTGCATAGCAAGCTGCAAACTGGCAACCTTCAGAAGAGGTGCTGCTGCTGCTCATGGCCTCTCCCAGGTCCAGATCCCTTGCCTCACCTGCACGGTGAGGGTGCTGAGCAGCCTGGCTTTCCCCGCGCTGGGCTGCTGTGGGGAGGAGCTGTGATTATTGATGAGAAGGTAGTTCTTGTTGCTCCCATCTGAGCAAGTTTTATTCATAAGTGCAATAAAATCAAGCTTTGTAAGCGTTCTGTCATGTTTAGGTAGAAAGATGATACCTAGATGTTTATAGGATATAATATTGAAAGAGATGGTTACTCTGGCACAGGACTGTCAGTGCAGAACGTAAACAACAGACTAAAGCATAATCTCATGGGATATCTAAAGCATGATGCTAAAGTATCACTTTAAATTTTTTGAATTTGTTTTTCAAAAGTAGTCAACTTGTTAGTGTTCCAAAGTAAGTATTTATTACTGCTGTTCAGGGACACACCCTTCGTGTGGCAAATAAAAAGTAAATCAAGGTCACAGAAGTTTTTATGTGATAAACCCAGGCCATTTATGGTATGATGGCTTGTCATGTTTTCTTTCAGAAATGCTTGGCAAATTTGTCAATTACCCATCCTGAAAGTTTCAATAAAGTGATAGTGTGTAGAAACCAGACCTCAGACCCTCCTAGGACTCTTTAAAGTTCCTAACTGTCCCTCTACCCTACCTCTGTAACTGTTAAGGGGAGGGAGCTGTATACACTGGGGAGGGAAGGAGATAAGTGAAATAGAAAATATTCTCGATCTTTAGGAGGGAAGATTAACGTTTCTCTTCTTTCTCTCCTAGACTGTCCTTCTACTCGGGCCACTCTTCGTTCTCCATGTACTGCATGATGTTCGTGGCAGTAAGTACTTTCTTTGGGTCTGTTGATGGTGGGGGTGGTGTGTGTCCAGGCTCAGTGTCCTCTCCTGTCTACCACCGCTGACATTCTCACAGCACCCTGCCCGGCCAGCTGGAAGCCACTGCTGGTTGCACAAAGTTCAGAGGAGGGATGGATACCTGTGCTTTTGCCAAGGCCATAGTTGTTTGAAATGACTTTTGTCCTTTTGTTAGAGGAAGCCGACAGGCGCGTTGCATAGCAAGCTGCAAACTGGCAACCTTCAGAAGAGGTGCTGCTGCTGCTCATGGCCTCTCCCAGGTCCAGATCCCTTGCCTCACCTGCACGGTGAGGGTGCTGAGCAGCCTGGCTTTCCCCGCGCTGGGCTGCTGTGGGGAGGAGCTGTGATTATTGATGAGAAGGTAGTTCTTGTTGCTCCCATCTGAGCAAGTTTTATTTTCCTTCCACTTTGGGAAGCATTTCCCAGACTGTTTGCCATGAACTAGAAATTTTTTCAGCTTCAGGGAGAGCCAGTTGCTGCTTTAGGAGCTTGTCATCAGAAAAATCTCCAGGAGCGATTCTAGTTGCACTTGGTATTATACAAAGTCAATAGTGAAGACTGGCATATCAAACTAGAGATGAATGCGTATTGAGAGAATTAGTGGAAGACCAGGCTTTAGGGCACATATAAGGGGTTTTCAAAGGTTAATGTAATTGACTTATTTTTATTATGTCCTCTGTGTTTATGTATACATCAAAATTTGGTGAGCAAAGAGATCTCTACCCTTAACAGGTCAGCTATAATTTTTGCCTTTTTTTTTGTGAGTGGATTTGTATATAGTTGTGCTGTGTACATCTGCAGTTTCCTGGCTGTTTCCAGTTCACCCTTCCCCTCTGATCACAAGTGCTCTATAATAATTAGATCCATGATATGGATTAAAGATTCATGGTATGTGTCTTTAAGAGTACCTGCTGGGAGTTATCTTGGTTTCATTTAGAGAGAATTTTTTAAACTTCCTTGCTTAGTTTCTTTTTTTTAAATAATTTTATTTATTTATTTTTGGCTGGGTTTTCACTGCTGCTGCAGGCTCTTCTCTAGGTGCAGGGAATGGAAGCTACTTTCTTTTCTTTTTTTTAAGGTCTTTGTGTCTTTCCTAGAATTTTCCCACCAAGCTACACACACCTTAAATTCTTTTTTTTTTTTTAAACATTTATTTATTTATCTTTTGGGGGGAGGGAAGGGGATGGGCGGGCCACTTCTATTGGTCTTTCATTTCTGTGTTTTCATCCATCTTTGTTCTTTGGCTCCTGTGGGCCTCTCATGGCAGTGGCCTCTGTTGTCGCAGAGCACCGGCTCTGGGCGCATGCGCTCCAGAGTTCCGGCTCGGCAACTGGACACATCAGTCCAGCCGCTCCGCGGCACGTGGGATCTTCCCAGGCCAGGGGTTGAACCGGCGCCCCTTGCACTGCAAGGCGGTGTCCTCACCCACTGGACCACCAGGGGAAGCCCCTGGAGGCTACTTTCTAGTTGAGGTGAGCAGGCTTCTTCACGCGGTGACTTATCTTGTGGAACTCAGGCTCTAGGGCACAGGATCAACAGTTGCGGCTCTGAGGCTCCAGAGCACAGGCTCAGTAGTTTTGGCTCTCAGGCTTAGTGGCTCCACAGCATGTGGGATCTTCCCAGATCAGGATCGAACTCGTGTGTCCTGCACTGGCAGGTGCCCCAACTCTCAGCTTAGTATCAAACTAGAGATGAATGCGTATTGAGAGAATTAGTGGAAGACCAGGCTTTAGGGCACATATAAGGGGTTTTCAAAGGTTAATGTAATTGACTTATTTTTATTATGTCCTCTGTGTTTATGTATACATCAAAATTTGGTGAGCAAAGAGATCTCTACCCTTAACAGGTCAGCTATAATTTTTGCCTTTTTTTTTGTGAGTGGATTTGTATATAGTTGTGCTGTGTACATCTGCAGTTTCCTGGCTGTTTCCAGTTCACCCTTCCCCTCTGATCACAAGTGCTCTATAATAATTAGATCCATGATATGGATTAAAGATTCATGGTATGTGTCTTTAAGAGTACCTGCTGGGAGTTATCTTGGTTTCATTTAGAGAGAATTTTTTAAACTTCCTTGCTTAGTTTCTTTTTTTTAAATAATTTTATTTATTTATTTTTGGCTGGGTTTTCACTGCTGCTGCAGGCTCTTCTCTAGGTGCAGGGAATGGAAGCTACTTTCTTTTCTTTTTTTTAAGGTCTTTGTGTCTTTCCTAGAATTTTCCCACCAAGCTACACACACCTTAAATTCTTTTTTTTTTTTTAAACATTTATTTATTTATCTTTTGGGGGGAGGGAAGGGGATGGGCGGGCCACTTCTATTGGTCTTTCATTTCTGTGTTTTCATCCATCTTTGTTCTTTGGCTCCTGTGGGCCTCTCATGGCAGTGGCCTCTGTTGTCGCAGAGCACCGGCTCTGGGCGCATGCGCTCCAGAGTTCCGGCTCGGCAACTGGACACATCAGTCCAGCCGCTCCGCGGCACGTGGGATCTTCCCAGGCCAGGGGTTGAACCGGCGCCCCTTGCACTGCAAGGCGGTGTCCTCACCCACTGGACCACCAGGGGAAGCCCCTGGAGGCTACTTTCTAGTTGAGGTGAGCAGGCTTCTTCACGCGGTGACTTATCTTGTGGAACTCAGGCTCTAGGGCACACGGGATCAACAGTTGCGGCTCTGAGGCTCCAGAGCACAGGCTCAGTAGTTTTGGCTCTCAGGCTTAGTTGCTCCTCAGTATGTGGGGATCTTCCCAGATCAGGGATCGAACTCGTGTGTCCTGCACTGGCAGGTGAACTCTACCACTGAGCTACCAGGGAAGTGCCATTTAGAGAGAACTTAACATCAGTTTTACCAAGATCTTTCTTTTATTTGAACAAATCGAATTCCAAAAATGAAGAGAACGTACAATTTATAAAATGTACAAATTGCAGATGTGTTATGCAGATGTGTAATATAAAATGCAAACCCGTAACTTCAAAATCTTTTTTCAGTAGAACTGATTCCTGGCTTAACATTTCTGAAAATTGCCAGGCTTTCATTGTGTGTTAGTTTTGTGAGGAAGAAATTGTACCAGGTCAACAGTTTAGACTTTCCTTTTTAAAAAAATGCCTGTGTTTCTGAAAATGTGCCATGGGAAATGTGACTTATTTATCAGTAGTAACAACAAATACTATTCTGTTCATTTATCTTACTAGGAAAAGCTACCACTCTTTACAGGGAGCCACCTATTTTTTTTCTTCTTAAACAGGGCATGAGGGCCAGGGGAGAAGGGAAAGGCTGGTCACAGCTGGAGCTATTAACTTATCTGGAAAACTTTTCCCAAGACAAAGTTCGTGACTACAGTGAATGGCTTCTGAATGTTTATATGGCCCAGAGCCAGACATCTAGCACCAGGGCAGCTTTTGTGGTTTGTTATTCACTCACCTTTGTATCAGTCTCTTTTAAGTCCTTCTTTATAAGAGAGGGCTAAGAATTGAAGTCAGTTGGTACTGAATCTGATTACTTCTACACTCCTCTAGGTTTTGCCTCTTCCTGATAGCCCCATGATGTAGGGGAGGAGGGATGACTGCCACCCTTCTACAGATGTGGAGATGGGGGTCTGGGGAAGAGATGCTAAGGTCTGTAAGCTCTCTGGGAACCCCTTAATCAGGCTCCCTTGCTTTGCTGGTTACTTGAGCTGAACCCTAGTCTGGTTATTTTGAAGGTCAGGTGATACAGATCTCTCAAAGTAAAATGGTGACATGTAACTTCAACCTACTGTTTAATTTCAGAGATGGTTCTCATGTATCATTCTCTGTGCCTTATTATTTTTGCTCATCTTCTTTGCTCCTTTGACCTTAAAAACATCTGTATATCCATTCATATAGAAACATGTAATGAGTTGTGAAATATGAACTTAACATATGGAGGATAAAACCAAAGAGGACCTTGATAGCTAGCCTGCTCTGTGGAAACCCAGGAGCAAACGAGGAGGCAAATTAAGGATATATGCAGAGGGCAGATTACCCCTAGTGTGGTAATTGGGTCAGTATGAGCCATTTAGATGTAAAGGTACTGGAGGATATTGGTAGTCAGTCCTAAGGCAAATTTTCTTCAAGCTAGTTTCTACTTACTGAAACTAGGCTCTGCACGGGCAGTGGTTGTACCTGATTGGCTCTGAGCTCTTGATCTGATTCAGTCTCAGCCACTGGACCACCAGGGAAGTCCCCCAAAATTATTTTTCAACCAACTCACACAACAAAATTGCTGACTGTTGTAAGTGATCTTGCCTACGTTCACAAGCCATCTGGTGGTGGTTGTAGTGGGTTAGTCACTAAGTTGTGTTTGAGTCCTGTGACCCCAGCTCCTTTGTCCATGGGATTCTCCAGGCAAGAATCCTGGAGTGGATTGCTCTTTCCTTCTCCAGGAGACCTTCCTTATCTAGGGATTGACCCTGAATCTCTTGCATCTCTTGCATTGGCAGGCAGGTTTTTTACCAAGTGAGCCACCAGGATAGTCAGCCGGAGCACAGAAAGAGATTTGGCCAAATCCTTGCCCAAAGGCATTTCCCCCAGGGAACCTTAACCCCATATTTGTTTCAGTATGTCACTTAAAAACAACAGCACCAGAAATACCACTAATGACAGTAGTTGTAGGCTAACAGCCTGCCAGGAGAAAGCATGACAGGTGTAGTTCTTGATTCAGAGACTATAATTATAGGTAGGATTCCCCAAAACACATTCAAGAAAATTTCATTGTGTTTAATTCGGGTTTTGGGACTTGAGCTGAACCCTAGTCTGGTTATTTTGAAGGTCAGGTGATACAGATCTCTCAAAGTAAAATGGTGACATGTAACTTCAACCTACTGTTTAATTTCAGAGATGGTTCTCATGTATCATTCTCTGTGCCTTATTATTTTTGCTCATCTTCTTTGCTCCTTTGACCTTAAAAACATCTGTATATCCATTCATATAGAAACATGTAATGAGTTGTGAAATATGAACTTAACATATGGAGGATAAAACCAAAGAGGACCTTGATAGCTAGCCTGCTCTGTGGAAACCCAGGAGCAAACGAGGAGGCAAATTAAGGATATATGCAGAGGGCAGATTACCCCTAGTGTGGTAATTGGGTCAGTATGAGCCATTTAGATGTAAAGGTACTGGAGGATATTGGTAGTCAGTCCTAAGGCAAATTTTCTTCAAGCTAGTTTCTACTTACTGAAACTAGGCTCTGCACGGGCAGTGGTTGTACCTGATTGGCTCTGAGCTCTTGATCTGATTCAGTCTCAGCCACTGGACCACCAGGGAAGTCCCCCAAAATTATTTTTCAACCAACTCACACAACAAAATTGCTGACTGTTGTAAGTGATCTTGCCTACGTTCACAAGCCATCTGGTGGTGGTTGTAGTGGGTTAGTCACTAAGTTGTGTTTGAGTCCTGTGACCCCAGCTCCTTTGTCCATGGGATTCTCCAGGCAAGAATCCTGGAGTGGATTGCTCTTTCCTTCTCCAGGAGACCTTCCTTATCTAGGGATTGACCCTGAATCTCTTGCATCTCTTGCATTGGCAGGCAGGTTTTTTACCAAGTGAGCCACCAGGATAGTCAGCCGGAGCACAGAAAGAGATTTGGCCAAATCCTTGCCCAAAGGCATTTCCCCCAGGGAACCTTAACCCCATATTTGTTTCAGTATGTCACTTAAAAACAACAGCACCAGAAATACCACTAATGACAGTAGTTGTAGGCTAACAGCCTGCCAGGAGAAAGCATGACAGGTGTAGTTCTTGATTCAGAGACTATAATTATAGGTAGGATTCAAAAAACACACAAGATTTCATTGTTGTTTAGCTAGTCATTTCCAACCCTTTGTGACCCCATGGGATCTCCCAGGTAAGAAGAATGGAGTGGGTTGCCATTCCCTTTTCCAGGTAGGCCGTTTTCAGCCTGCCTCTTTGTCAAGGACTCTTCCACTGCTGACTGGAGGTTTGTGGATTGCCCTGGTTACAGAATTGGTCAGTTGCATGTTTCCAGCCTTTGTTCCTTTGCTGTCCTGCCCTGGGGCTTCCTGAACCCTGGAGTATCATAGCGTGGAGCTTTACTAGCACCTCAAGGAAGTGCTGCAGGTTGCTTTTGTTCTTCCTAAACCTTGTGTTTTACTTCTACTTGTCAGCTTTCTGCTTTGGAGCTTCTTCCTTCAGAAAGCTGGATTTCTACTTGTCTCACTGGCCACCTGGTTTTTCATAGTGTGGCTGCCACTCTTCATTCTTTTCTGTTACATGGGTCAGTTTGCCAGTAGCCTATCATCTATCTGTTAGGCGCTGTTTCTACAACTTCTGAAAATAGTTTTTATAAATAAATCCTAGAGAACAAATACAGCCCAGCAGATTTGTCATAAGTCATACTCTGTGCCCTCCCATAATATAAGGCAGGGCTATGTGGTGCCATTCAGTTCTGCCTGTGGACTGGCAGTTTCCCCGAGAAGGGGAATTTGAAAGTTGTAGGCACTACCACTGAGTTAGCCACTCTGGTGCCATACACAGCATTGCATGTGGAGTTCTGTAAGTTCTAAATCTTAAGATATAAGCAACTGAATGCCTTCCTTCCAGTGGTTTTAGTACATATGCAATTAACACATACAGGTGTGGGGACGGAAGAGTTGGAGATTGCAAAGGCAGGGACCTACAAAGCCTTTTTCTCAGCTCTGGAATTAAAGCATGAGCACTCCCTGTATCTAATTCTAATACAGCAGTGCTGAGAATACAGCATCAGATATTCAGTTTCTCTGAGACAGAGTAAGATGAAGAATGGAAACTTCTCGTCTCTCATATTCCAAAGAAATGACAGTAGTTGTAGGCTAACAGCCTGCCAGGAGAAAGCATGACAGGTGTAGTTCTTGATTCAGAGACTATAATTATAGGTAGGATTCAAAACACACAAGATTTCATTGTTGTTTAGCTAGTCATTTCCAACCCTTTGTGACCCCATGGGATCTCCCAGGTAAGAAGAATGGAGTGGGTTGCCATTCCCTTTTCCAGGTAGGCCGTTTTCAGCCTGCCTCTTTGTCAAGGACTCTTCCACTGCTGACTGGAGGTTTGTGGATTGCCCTGGTTACAGAATTGGTCAGTTGCATGTTTCCAGCCTTTGTTCCTTTGCTGTCCTGCCCTGGGGCTTCCTGAACCCTGGAGTATCATAGCGTGGAGCTTTACTAGCACCTCAAGGAAGTGCTGCAGGTTGCTTTTGTTCTTCCTAAACCTTGTGTTTTACTTCTACTTGTCAGCTTTCTGCTTTGGAGCTTCTTCCTTCAGAAAGCTGGATTTCTACTTGTCTCACTGGCCACCTGGTTTTTCATAGTGTGGCTGCCACTCTTCATTCTTTTCTGTTACATGGGTCAGTTTGCCAGTAGCCTATCATCTATCTGTTAGGCGCTGTTTCTACAACTTCTGAAAATAGTTTTTATAAATAAATCCTAGAGAACAAATACAGCCCAGCAGATTTGTCATAAGTCATACTCTGTGCCCTCCCATAATATAAGGCAGGGCTATGTGGTGCCATTCAGTTCTGCCTGTGGACTGGCAGTTTCCCCGAGAAGGGGAATTTGAAAGTTGTAGGCACTACCACTGAGTTAGCCACTCTGGTGCCATACACAGCATTGCATGTGGAGTTCTGTAAGTTCTAAATCTTAAGATATAAGCAACTGAATGCCTTCCTTCCAGTGGTTTTAGTACATATGCAATTAACACATACAGGTGTGGGGACGGAAGAGTTGGAGATTGCAAAGGCAGGGACCTACAAAGCCTTTTTCTCAGCTCTGGAATTAAAGCATGAGCACTCCCTGTATCTAATTCTAATACAGCAGTGCTGAGAATACAGCATCAGATATTCAGTTTCTCTGAGACAGAGTAAGATGAAGAATGGAAACTCTCGTTTTTAAAGGAACATATATACTTCGTCTCTCCTTTCCAAAGACAAGGAGTAAAATAGAAAAGCATATGTAAATTCACAAAGTCAAGGAATGGAAAAGCAGACAATAAGCAAGAGGGACTGAAGACTTTGGAAAGCAGTTGAATGAGTGGTAGGAGGAACCTGACTCTCTAGAGCCTCCAGAGTGGAACCTGAAAGCCTTAGAAAGGGGAGCCACCGGAAAGTCAGCATTGTGCGCTTTGTTGGACCTGCTTATGTGGATAGACTTTGGCCAGGAACACGGGAGGTGAGTAGTCAAGGTCTGGAGTCAAGGCACGTTGTCTGTGGAACTCAGGTGACCCACGGTTCTTGAAATTCATGTTCACCTCCTCAAGGTCTACTGAAATGAAGTCCTCACAGGGAAGAGCAGGCTAGAGGTGGTGTCCAGCTTTTGCTACATCAAGTGCCCTGGGCCAAGGGAAACAAAACAGGCAAGCAGGAAGCCCCGTCCCCCCATAAGCCAGTGTAACCCAGAGCTGAGAACTGTTCTGTGACCAGGGCCTGCACTCAGGCCATGGCCATTAGTCCCCAGAAAAGTCAGAAAACTGTGTTTGGATAGATGTTACAAGAAGAAATTACGTACTTAGAGGGGGAAAGCTTTCACCTAGAGTATCCCGAAGCTTGTGTGATTTATTTGATAACTGATCCATCAGTTCAGTTGCTCAGTTGTGTCTGACTCCAGGTGACCCCACGAACTATACTGATACATAAGCAAATGTTATTTTCACAGGGGTGTTGAGGAAGACATTGGGGCAAAATAATACTTAACACGTGTGCAGGCTACCTATAATCAAAGTCAGTTATGTGGAAAGAAGTAGAGGAATTTTAGTACATATGCAATTAACACATACAGGTGTGGGGACGGAAGAGTTGGAGATTGCAAAGGCAGGGACCTACAAAGCCTTTTTCTCAGCTCTGGAATTAAAGCATGAGCACTCCCTGTATCTAATTCTAATACAGCAGTGCTGAGAATACAGCATCAGATATTCAGTTTCTCTGAGACAGAGTAAGATGAAGAATGGAAACTCTCGTTTTTAAAGGAACATATATACTTGCTCTCCTTTCCAAAGACAAGGAGTAAAATAGAAAAGCATATGTAAATTCACAAAGTCAAGGAATGGAAAAGCAGACAATAAGCAAGAGGGACTGAAGACTTTGGAAAGCAGTTGAATGAGTGGTAGGAGGAACCTGACTCTCTAGAGCCTCCAGAGTGGAACCTGAAAGCCTTAGAAAGGGGAGCCACCGGAAAGTCAGCATTGTGCGCTTTGTTGGACCTGCTTATGTGGATAGACTTTGGCCAGGAACACGGGAGGTGAGTAGTCAAGGTCTGGAGTCAAGGCACGTTGTCTGTGGAACTCAGGTGACCCACGGTTCTTGAAATTCATGTTCACCTCCTCAAGGTCTACTGAAATGAAGTCCTCACAGGGAAGAGCAGGCTAGAGGTGGTGTCCAGCTTTTGCTACATCAAGTGCCCTGGGCCAAGGGAAACAAAACAGGCAAGCAGGAAGCCCCGTCCCCCCATAAGCCAGTGTAACCCAGAGCTGAGAACTGTTCTGTGACCAGGGCCTGCACTCAGGCCATGGCCATTAGTCCCCAGAAAAGTCAGAAAACTGTGTTTGGATAGATGTTACAAGAAGAAATTACGTACTTAGAGGGGGAAAGCTTTCACCTAGAGTATCCCGAAGCTTGTGTGATTTATTTGATAACTGATCCATCAGTTCAGTTGCTCAGTTGTGTCTGACTCCAGGTGACCCCACGAACTATACTGATACATAAGCAAATGTTATTTTCACAGGGGTGTTGAGGAAGACATTGGGGCAAAATAATACTTAACACGTGTGCAGGCTACCTATAATCAAAGTCAGTTATGTGGAAAGAAGTAGAGGAATTTTAGAATCTTAATTGAGGAAGAACCTGAAAAGTCCTATCTGTACTTTATGTTACAACTATAGAATATGTCTAGATTTAAGTCCATTTGAGAGTAGTTCTTGTTTTTTATTACTGTCCCCAGCAGGGATGAGTATAGTTCTAATATGTCTGCATTCATGTTTATAATTCCTAGGTATGTTTTTATAGTCTAAATAACCCATGCCTTTAACCATTATCTGAAAAGGTAGTTTAACAATAATAGAGACAACTAAATCTTTGAACAGTAACACACAAAACTTGGCCCCTATTTAAAGAATTGTTTTCCTTAAAATGAAGAATTCCCAGCTAAAACAGAATGAGGTGGATCTGTGGTACCTAATTGGCTTCAGCTGGCACATGCTACTTTTGCTCCACCCAGAACCAAGTGTCTTCCCAACTCCACGATCTTGAGACAAGCCTCTTTGCGCAGAAAACAAAAAAGGGGAGAAAAAGGGAGAGGAGCTCTGCAGAAAGCCAGCAGCACTTCACCCTGTTAATGAGTCCAACTCAGTTAAACAACAGTATACTCTTTTAGGAGTAGACATTGATACTATAAACTACTTGATAAAATTAGACAACCTCAGGCTTCCCTGGTGGTCCAGTGGATAAAAAGTCTGCCTTGCAGTGCCAGGGGCCTAATTTGATCCCTGGTCTGGGAAGATCCCACATGCTGTGGAGTGGCTGGACTGATGTGTCCAACTACGAGCTGGAGCTCTGAGCCCGCCAGTGCTCTTCAGCGAGAGAGGCCACTGTGGGGGCCCAGGGTCAAGATCCAGAAAACTGTGTTTGGATAGATGTTACAAGAAGAAATTACGTACTTAGAGGGGGAAAGCTTTCACCTAGAGTATCCCGAAGCTTGTGTGATTTATTTGATAACTGATCCATCAGTTCAGTTGCTCAGTTGTGTCTGACTCCAGGTGACCCCACGAACTATACTGATACATAAGCAAATGTTATTTTCACAGGGGTGTTGAGGAAGACATTGGGGCAAAATAATACTTAACACGTGTGCAGGCTACCTATAATCAAAGTCAGTTATGTGGAAAGAAGTAGAGGAATTTTAGAATCTTAATTGAGGAAGAACCTGAAAAGTCCTATCTGTACTTTATGTTACAACTATAGAATATGTCTAGATTTAAGTCCATTTGAGAGTAGTTCTTGTTTTTTATTACTGTCCCCAGCAGGGATGAGTATAGTTCTAATATGTCTGCATTCATGTTTATAATTCCTAGGTATGTTTTTATAGTCTAAATAACCCATGCCTTTAACCATTATCTGAAAAGGTAGTTTAACAATAATAGAGACAACTAAATCTTTGAACAGTAACACACAAAACTTGGCCCCTATTTAAAGAATTGTTTTCCTTAAAATGAAGAATTCCCAGCTAAAACAGAATGAGGTGGATCTGTGGTACCTAATTGGCTTCAGCTGGCACATGCTACTTTTGCTCCACCCAGAACCAAGTGTCTTCCCAACTCCACGATCTTGAGACAAGCCTCTTTGCGCAGAAAACAAAAAAGGGGAGAAAAAGGAGAGAGGAGCTCTGCAGAAAGCCAGCAGCACTTCACCCTGTTAATGAGTCCAACTCAGTTAAACAACAGTATACTCTTTTAGGAGTAGACATTGATACTATAAACTACTTGATAAAATTAGACAACCTCAGGCTTCCCTGGTGGTCCAGTGGATAAAAAGTCTGCCTTGCAGTGCCAGGGGCCTAATTTGATCCCTGGTCTGGGAAGATCCCACATGCTGTGGAGTGGCTGGACTGATGTGTCCAACTACCGAGCTGGAGCTCTGGAGCGCATGCGCCCAGAGCCAGTGCTCTTCAGCGAGAGAGGCCACTGTGATGGGAGGCCCACACAGGCCAAAAAGAACAAAGATGGATGATAAATGAAAGACCAGTAGAAGTGGCCAAAAAAATTTTTTTAATGTATGAGTCATAAATTACTGAACAGAATTTTTAAAATGAATATTAAGAATATATTCTTACTAGTTTTTTTTTAAAGACCATTATTTGCTAAAAGGCATTCATGGGTAGCTATTCCAATCTTTAGGAATGCACCCAAAGTTAAGGGGAAGTCCCAGGTCTGGTTAGTGTATAGCGAGGTCACAGAACCTAAAGGGTACAGTGCTATCCCAAAACCAGACTCCCACTGGATCAGGACTAAACTATAGACTATTATTTATTTAGGCAGATTACTGTATTTACTTTTAAGCTTAGTTCCTAGATAGGCCAGGCAGGAAATACAGTAGCCTGGCCCAGGGTAAGGGCAACCTATGCTCGAGTACTAGCAGTTGATCCCAAGAGTGAACTAATGATAGTTGTAACTCAAACTGGAACGGAAGGAGCTGTCCCTAAAATCCTATGTTACAAATAGAAACACTTGTTTACAATTTGGAGAGTAGTCTAACTAGGTAACATAATTTAATAGCTATAAACTGTTACTAGGGAAACATGTATTTTTTAAATTTTGGATTAATTTTGTAGGTATTGAGTATAAGAATCCTTGGCCTAAAGCCCTATCCCATATATAATAAAACTAATGACTATTATCATTTAAAACATCTTTTAGAAAGCACAGAGCCCAAGAACCAAGTGTCTTCCCAACTCCACGATCTTGAGACAAGCCTCTTTGCAGAAAACAAAAAGGGAGAAAAAGGAGAGAGCTCTGCAGAAAGCCAGCAGCACTTCACCCTGTTAATGAGTCCAACTCAGTTAAACAACAGTATACTCTTTTAGGAGTAGACATTGATACTATAAACTACTTGATAAAATTAGACAACCTCAGGCTTCCTGGTGGTCCAGTGGATAAAAAGTCTGCCTTGCAGTGCCAGGGGCCTAATTTGATCCCTGGTCTGGGAAGATCCCACATGCTGTGGAGTGGCTGGACTGATGTGTCCAACTACCGAGCTGGAGCTCTGGAGCGCATGCGCCCAGAGCCAGTGCTCTTCAGCGAGAGAGGCCACTGTGATGGGAGGCCCACACAGGCCAAAAAGAACAAAGATGGATGATAAATGAAAGACCAGTAGAAGTGGCCAAAAAAATTTTTTTAATGTATGAGTCATAAATTACTGAACAGAATTTTTAAAATGAATATTAAGAATATATTCTTACTAGTTTTGTTTTAAAGACCATTATTTGCTAAAAGGCATTCATGGGTAGCTATTCCAATCTTTAGGAATGCACCCAAAGTTAAGGGGAAGTCCCAGGTCTGGTTAGTGTATAGCGAGGTCACAGAACCTAAAGGGTACAGTGCTATCCCAAAACCAGACTCCCACTGGATCAGGACTAAACTATAGACTATTATTTATTTAGGCAGATTACTGTATTTACTTTTAAGCTTAGTTCCTAGATAGGCCAGGCAGGAAATACAGTAGCCTGGCCCAGGGTAAGGGCAACCTATGCTCGAGTACTAGCAGTTGATCCCAAGAGTGAACTAATGATAGTTGTAACTCAAACTGGAACGGAAGGAGCTGTCCCTAAAATCCTATGTTACAAATAGAAACACTTGTTTACAATTTGGAGAGTAGTCTAACTAGGTAACATAATTTAATAGCTATAAACTGTTACTAGGGAAACATGTATTTTTTAAATTTTGGATTAATTTTGTAGGTATTGAGTATAAGAATCCTTGGCCTAAAGCCCTATCCCATATATAATAAAACTAATGACTATTATCATTTAAAACATCTTTTAGAAACGTGGTGATATTTAATATATAATCTCTAGATGGTATATGAAACTCTTTTTCTCATCCTTATTGTTTTTATTAGCTTTATCTTCAGGCCAGAATGAAGGGAGACTGGGCAAGACTCTTACGCCCCACACTGCAATTTGGTCTTGTTGCTGCATCCATTTATGTGGGCCTTTCTCGAGTTTCTGATTACAAACACCACTGGAGTGATGTGCTGACCGGACTCATTCAGGGAGCGCTGGTTGCAATATTAGTTGTAAGTATGCATGGCAACAGCCTGTATCTCGAAATGATAAACATTTGGATAATTAAGTAGGAAAAAAAACGTCCCGATGAGAAAACTATGCTAAGGCAGAGAATGTGGTCCAGTGTTATTAAAAGTCATTTAGGATAGACATCAAATAATACCCAGATTATTTACTAAGGTTTTCTTTACTGTAAAAAGCCCTGGCTATAACCAGTTTTCTTTTTGGTATGAACTAAAACAAAAAAAAATTACATGAAGAATGTCTTTAATTAAGGGCTGGCAGAGTGAAGTTGTTTGCCCAAGACATAACAAAGCAACTCTCAGAATGTCTTTAACAAAACTCTTGTTAGCTGATAATCTACTGTTGTTGTTTAGTTGCTGAGTCATGTCTGACTCTTTTGCAACCTCATGGACTGTGGTCCGCCAGGCTCCTGTCCGTGGGATTTCCCAGGCAACAATACTGGAGTGGGTTGCCATTTCCTCCTCCAGGGATGACTGAACCTGCACCTCCTACACTGCAGGTGGTTCTTTACCATCAAGCCACCAGGGAAGCTCAGCCACTAATCTGTTGGTACCCTTAACTTGTACTCTGGAATGTATACCCTCTTGTTTATATTTATCTTTGCACACTGCTTACCGAAACTTATATGGTTTTTCAATTTATTTAAAATTGTATCATTAAATACTCTGCCCCATTCTAAATGTTATCTGTTTTACATAGGCTGTTTATGTATCAGATTTCTTCAAGGAGAGAAATTCTCCTTTTAAAGAAAGAAAAGAGGAGGATTCTCATACAACTCTGCACGAAACACCGACAACAGGGAATCACTATCGGAACAGTCACCAGCCTTGAAGGTGATGAAGTACCCAATGAGGCTGGCCTGCTTTCCAAAGGAAACTGCAACCATAAGGCAAGAGGATGTGTCCTTCTTCCCGTGTACAAACCTTTAAGGGACTGCTGCTACTGAACCTCTTGGATGCCTCTTTTACCTGTGTGTATATAGTTACATTTAACACAATGGTTACCTAATAGCTCTAAGTTCATTAAGAAAATTTTCAATGGCCTTTCACTAAAACAAGCCCCACCTGTACATTTTTTTTTATTAAAAAAATGTAGTGCTTATGTACAAATGTGTATGTAATACGCTTTCTTAGAGTGATGCTTGATTTAAATATGGAAAAAATGTCCCGATGAGAAAACTATGCTAAGGCAGAGAATGTGGTCCAGTGTTATTAAAAGTCATTTAGGATAGACATCAAATAATACCCAGATTATTTACTAAGGTTTTCTTTACTGTAAAAAGCCCTGGCTATAACCAGTTTTCTTTTTGGTATGAACTAAAACAAAAAAAAATTACATGAAGAATGTCTTTAATTAAGGGCTGGCAGAGTGAAGTTGTTTGCCCAAGACATAACAAAGCAACTCTCAGAATGTCTTTAACAAAACTCTTGTTAGCTGATAATCTACTGTTGTTGTTTAGTTGCTGAGTCATGTCTGACTCTTTTGCAACCTCATGGACTGTGGTCCGCCAGGCTCCTGTCCGTGGGATTTCCCAGGCAACAATACTGGAGTGGGTTGCCATTTCCTCCTCCAGGGATGACTGAACCTGCACCTCCTACACTGCAGGTGGTTCTTTACCATCAAGCCACCAGGGAAGCTCAGCCACTAATCTGTTGGTACCCTTAACTTGTACTCTGGAATGTATACCCTCTTGTTTATATTTATCTTTGCACACTGCTTACCGAAACTTATATGGTTTTTCAATTTATTTAAAATTGTATCATTAAATACTCTGCCCCATTCTAAATGTTATCTGTTTTACATAGGCTGTTTATGTATCAGATTTCTTCAAGGAGAGAAATTCTCCTTTTAAAGAAAGAAAAGAGGAGGATTCTCATACAACTCTGCACGAAACACCGACAACAGGGAATCACTATCGGAACAGTCACCAGCCTTGAAGGTGATGAAGTACCCAATGAGGCTGGCCTGCTTTCCAAAGGAAACTGCAACCATAAGGCAAGAGGATGTGTCCTTCTTCCCGGTGTACAAACCTTTAAGGGACTGCTGCTACTGAACCTCTTGGATGCCTCTTTTACCTGTGTGTATATAGTTACATTTAACACAATGGTTACCTAATAGCTCTAAGTTCATTAAGAAAATTTTCAATGGCCTTTCACTAAAACAAGCCCCACCTGTACATTTTTTTTTATTAAAAAAATGTAGTGCTTATGTACAAATGTGTATGTAATACGCTTTCTTAGAGTGATGCTTGATTTAAATATAACACATATTAAAAATGTTTCGGGACAACTATCGTGAGATGGAAAAACCAAGTCAGTACTTGTAAGCATTTGTAGTTGACTGTAACCAGACAGGTGGAGAACAATTCACAATCCCACCTTCCTTCAGCTGACTATAAGTACAGGCTGGCGGCAAACACAATATCTCTTTTGATTTTGGTGATTCCTAAGAGAAAAGAAAATATGGTTTAAATTTTCAGGTTCTAAACAGTTCTTACTAAATTGATGAGAGGGCAGCTTGGAAAATTCAAAACCCTTGATGGTCTGAAAGAGTTCAAAGCCACCTTTGAGAAAGGGGAGACTTAGAAACCAGACCCCTATTTTCATAATCCTGACTCTATAAAGTATTCCATGTATGTGGCAGGGTAGGGTATTCAAAATTACTTAAAAAGACTTAGAAGTTAGTTACCGAAAAGCATTAATTTTTAGCTTACAATGGAAGGTAACTATATTTCAGTTACCATGTGAAATTCTTTCTTGACTAATGTAGGACAAACTATTTCAAAAGTTTACAAAACTAGACTTAAACCCACAGTGATTACAGGCCTGTTCTATTTAATAATGTTGAAAACATAAGCCAGTTTTCTCAGACTTCTTAGGATACCAGATTGGCAGTAAAATCATTTGGTTTCACTGTTGAGCAGCCAACTTAGAGCACCACTGTCTCTGCTAGTTGTTGATGTTTTAACGCAAAGTCCTTTTTCTTGGCCAACATACAGATGGCATGGAATTACTGGCAACCATGTATGCCTCTCGACAATACTACTACCATGGTCTAGCCATCCATTCCTGAGCTGCTTGCTCTTCCTGCTTCCACAAAGCTAAGTTACAGACTTGCTGACAATTCACCAGGAAGAACTGCCTTGTGAAACCCAAGCCAAAGCATACCATGCCTGTGTGCAGCACCTCCAGTCACTTCAGAGGAAAATCCGGGCCTGTGTGTATATAGTTACATTTAACACAATGGTTACCTAATAGCTCTAAGTTCATTAAGAAAATTTTCAATGGCCTTTCACTAAAACAAGCCCCACCTGTACATTTTTTTTTATTAAAAAAATGTAGTGCTTATGTACAAATGTGTATGTAATACGCTTTCTTAGAGTGATGCTTGATTTAAATATAACACATATTAAAAATGTTTCGGGACAACTATCGTGAGATGGAAAAACCAAGTCAGTACTTGTAAGCATTTGTAGTTGACTGTAACCAGACAGGTGGAGAACAATTCACAATCCCACCTTCCTTCAGCTGACTATAAGTACAGGCTGGCGGCAAACACAATATCTCTTTTGATTTTGGTGATTCCTAAGAGAAAAGAAAATATGGTTTAAATTTTCAGGTTCTAAACAGTTCTTACTAAATTGATGAGAGGGCAGCTTGGAAAATTCAAAACCCTTGATGGTCTGAAAGAGTTCAAAGCCACCTTTGAGAAAGGGGAGACTTAGAAACCAGACCCCTATTTTCATAATCCTGACTCTATAAAGTATTCCATGTATGTGGCAGGGTAGGGTATTCAAAATTACTTAAAAAGACTTAGAAGTTAGTTACCGAAAAGCATTAATTTTTAGCTTACAATGGAAGGTAACTATATTTCAGTTACCATGTGAAATTCTTTCTTGACTAATGTAGGACAAACTATTTCAAAAGTTTACAAAACTAGACTTAAACCCACAGTGATTACAGGCCTGTTCTATTTAATAATGTTGAAAACATAAGCCAGTTTTCTCAGACTTCTTAGGATACCAGATTGGCAGTAAAATCATTTGGTTTCACTGTTGAGCAGCCAACTTAGAGCACCACTGTCTCTGCTAGTTGTTGATGTTTTAACGCAAAGTCCTTTTTCTTGGCCAACATACAGATGGCATGGAATTACTGGCAACCATGTATGCCTCTCGACAATACTACTACCATGGTCTAGCCATCCATTCCTGAGCTGCTTGCTCTTCCTGCTTCCACAAAGCTAAGTTACAGACTTGCTGACAATTCACCAGGAAGAACTGCCTTGTGAAACCCAAGCCAAAGCATACCATGCCTGTGTGCAGCACCTCCAGTCACTTCAGAGGAAAATCCCGGGGGCCCACATCACCATTCTTTTCTTCTTCTGCTAACCTGTACTACTCGGCCGTTCACTGTGCTCCAGCCACAAGGGCCTGTTGCTAAAGTACATTAATATGGAGGGACCCTCGGCCATCATATCCACCTGCCTATTTCCTGTTGTCTCTTCCTCTATTTGTATCACTGACAAATTAACTGTTGACTTGTTCACTGTCCACTTCCCTGCACAAGAATGTGAGCTCCATTAAGGCAAGGGTTTGTGTTTTTACTGTTCACTGCTGTATTCCCTGGTGCTTAAAATAATCCCTGGCACACAAGTGCACAATAAATATTTTGAGATTTTATCTATATTCATTTATAAACTTTCTCCAACACACACTGGTATTTTCTTTGAATGCTACTAGATGGTCTGACATGGCAATCCAGTGAAGAACATCTGAAAATGTTTTCCTAGGTGGTGGCCAAGAGCTCAAATTCAACAGGATTTGCTTAAATTATTAGAAAAGGCTTATGGGCTGGATACTGACCTTCTGCAAATTTATTTTCCAGCTCAGTGTTTCCAATGGCTTTTGCTGCTTGACACATTTGTCGAAGTAGTTCTTCCAGGCGCCTCATACAACGAATTATGCTGCCTGGATAGAAAAGGAAACAAATCTCTTGTAAAAGTGTAAATAATCAGGAATAACAGAACTTTTCTTAAAAAAGTTTACAAAACTAGACTTAAACCCACAGTGATTACAGGCCTGTTCTATTTAATAATGTTGAAAACATAAGCCAGTTTTCTCAGACTTCTTAGGATACCAGATTGGCAGTAAAATCATTTGGTTTCACTGTTGAGCAGCCAACTTAGAGCACCACTGTCTCTGCTAGTTGTTGATGTTTTAACGCAAAGTCCTTTTTCTTGGCCAACATACAGATGGCATGGAATTACTGGCAACCATGTATGCCTCTCGACAATACTACTACCATGGTCTAGCCATCCATTCCTGAGCTGCTTGCTCTTCCTGCTTCCACAAAGCTAAGTTACAGACTTGCTGACAATTCACCAGGAAGAACTGCCTTGTGAAACCCAAGCCAAAGCATACCATGCCTGTGTGCAGCACCTCCAGTCACTTCAGAGGAAAATCCCGGGGCCTACATCACCATTCTTTTCTTCTTCTGCTAACCTGTACTACTCGGCCGTTCACTGTGCTCCAGCCACAAGGGCCTGTTGCTAAAGTACATTAATATGGAGGGACCCTCGGCCATCATATCCACCTGCCTATTTCCTGTTGTCTCTTCCTCTATTTGTATCACTGACAAATTAACTGTTGACTTGTTCACTGTCCACTTCCCTGCACAAGAATGTGAGCTCCATTAAGGCAAGGGTTTGTGTTTTTACTGTTCACTGCTGTATTCCCTGGTGCTTAAAATAATCCCTGGCACACAAGTGCACAATAAATATTTTGAGATTTTATCTATATTCATTTATAAACTTTCTCCAACACACACTGGTATTTTCTTTGAATGCTACTAGATGGTCTGACATGGCAATCCAGTGAAGAACATCTGAAAATGTTTTCCTAGGTGGTGGCCAAGAGCTCAAATTCAACAGGATTTGCTTAAATTATTAGAAAAGGCTTATGGGCTGGATACTGACCTTCTGCAAATTTATTTTCCAGCTCAGTGTTTCCAATGGCTTTTGCTGCTTGACACATTTGTCGAAGTAGTTCTTCCAGGCGCCTCATACAACGAATTATGCTGCCTGGATAGAAAAGGAAACAAATCTCTTGTAAAAGTGTAAATAATCAGGAATAACAGAACTTTTCTTAAGATACAAGGAAGGCAAACATGGGATGCTTCACTAATACTCCTTTGAGGAACTTCTCCTGCAGTAAAATCAGTAGTAAATTGACTGGTGACTAAGGCACCCAGAAGGCTACAAAGATGAATTAAAGATTAATTCCTATTGTTGACTAATGGTAGAGAACCATGGACTTACTAAAACATGTTCACACTTGCTCTTATAGAAGTATACAACATGCCCTGGGAGCAGAGGACAGAGCAAAGGTGACATGTAAGCTGGGTCCTTCATGAATGAGGTCATTGTCAGGCAGTGACAAGGGAAGACCACTGAGGCAATGCAGAAAAGTCTATTATAGACGGCAGCTATTCAAGGACCTGGATGTGGCCTATGATGGCCTCTGGATACCATCCTTTAAAGAGAATGCAACAGGGAATGTTTAAGCGGGGGAATAACAGGAACAGGATCGGATTTTCACTGTAAAGGTGCAACAGTCTTCTTGACTTGAAAAGGCTCTTTCATCAACGCTTTATTCACACAGTGTAGCCTCAATGAAGCACAGAAGAGGAGATCAGTCCCTTCCTATTTGGATTTGACTCCCTGAGACAAGCGTCTGCACCAAAGGTGAAGTTGTAAGCACACTTTCACTTCTGTCAGGTATGTATGAGCAGGAGCCTCAGGGTCCTTGCTCTAAGTGCTACCTACCTAAGTTTAAAACTCTTGGATCGCATTTTTAATGCCTGAAATATATGAGGAGGATCAGTTCTCTCTGGTATGCAAGCTGTGAACTCACACTTCAGGTCCTTACTTAACTCCTTGCAACACTGAGATCATTCATTAACTTGTACCACATTCTTCTAAAACACTCACTGTGCAGTGGAGGGCTCCTTTTTACCTTTTAAAGCCCTTCACATTATGGAGGACAAGGAGCCCAATGTGCCCAAAGGAGACAAACAATGGAGAGATTTAACTCATAAAGTAGAATGGAATCTGACCTTAGACAAAGGCAAAAATGTAAGCCATTTACCTAAGAGCTGTCACAATTTCTGAGCATATATGCTCTGGCTCCTAAACACTGGAAGAGAATCTGTAGATGAGAAACAGAAACTTGTGCAAAAGTGGCAGCAGAAAGGATGTGATTCAGAACTGAAGAGGGGGCAGAAGAGTGGAAGGCAGCCTTGGAAACAAGAGTAATGGAGAGCGGGCTTCCCTGGTGGTCCACTGGGTAAGGACACTGCCTTGCAGTGCAAGGGGCAGCAGTTCGATCCCTGGCCTGGGAAGATCCCTAGTTCCACGGAGCAGCTGGACCGATGTATCCAACTACCGAGCTGGAGCTCTGGAGCTGGCACTCTGCAACGAGAGGCTACTGTAATGGGAGGCCCACACAGGCCAAAGAACACGGATGAAAATGAATAAATGAAAGACCAATAGAAGTGGCCAAAATAAAAAAATAACTAAAAAAAAAAAAAAAAGAAGTAATGGAGAGAGAATAAGGGACAAGACATACGCACAAGAGTTTGTAGGTTAGGAAGACAGACCTTCCACCTTTCCTCTGAAGCAGAAGTGATCATCTGGAAAGCTGCAGGAAGTTGAGACAGGTGCTCAAGGAAAGCAGTGAGGACCTGGAATTGCCTCTAAGATAAGTCTCAGCCAGAGAGAAGTCCTGCACGGAGGACACAGTCTCTGGGGGTAGACAGACCAGGGATCATATTTCAGCTGTGCCAGCTACTGCCTGAGGGACTGTTAAGGGCACGCTAGGGAACACTAAAAGAGGCGGGATGTTCAGAGGGTCAGATACCTAGCTGGTAAACATCTCCTCCTCCTCCTCCAGTGCTGCTACCTCTGCTTGTCTCTGGGAGGGTTTACTGTGATTTTGAGGTGACAGACTATGGCCTTTGATGTCTCTAAACCATACAACTTTTCTCCAGCAGATCTCTGCTGTGAGAGTACAGGAACAGAGAAAGTGAATTATCAGGTTGATGGTGCATGTAAGGCAGACGGAAAAACATTCTCAGTTGCATCCTAATTCTCCATGACCAGAAAAGGGGAACTGAGGCTCAGAAGGAAAAGTTCTGTCTCGGCAGTGGGTATGTCTCCACCACAACACATCTACAAGAGAATGAGGAAGCAGCTACATGATAGCCTTTTCCTGTACTGAGACAATTCTGACCTTAAAAAGAGCTTTGTCAAAATTTGATATGCTCTGGCTCCTAAACACTGGAAGAGAATCTGTAGATGAGAAACAGAAACTTGTGCAAAAGTGGCAGCAGAAAGGATGTGATTCAGAACTGAAGAGGGGGCAGAAGAGTGGAAGGCAGCCTTGGAAACAAGAGTAATGGAGAGCGGGCTTCCCTGGTGGTCCACTGGGTAAGGACACTGCCTTGCAGTGCAAGGGGCAGCAGTTCGATCCCTGGCCTGGGAAGATCCCTAGTTCCACGGAGCAGCTGGACCGATGTATCCAACTACCGAGCTGGAGCTCTGGAGCTGGCACTCTGCAACGAGAGGCTACTGTAATGGGAGGCCCACACAGGCCAAAGAACACGGATGAAAATGAATAAATGAAAGACCAATAGAAGTGGCCAAAATAAAAAAATAACTAAAAAAAAAAAAAAAAGAAGTAATGGAGAGAGAATAAGGGACAAGACATACGCACAAGAGTTTGTAGGTTAGGAAGACAGACCTTCCACCTTTCCTCTGAAGCAGAAGTGATCATCTGGAAAGCTGCAGGAAGTTGAGACAGGTGCTCAAGGAAAGCAGTGAGGACCTGGAATTGCCTCTAAGATAAGTCTCAGCCAGAGAGAAGTCCTGCACGGAGGACACAGTCTCTGGGGGTAGACAGACCAGGGATCATATTTCAGCTGTGCCAGCTACTGCCTGAGGGACTGTTAAGGGCACGCTAGGGAACACTAAAAGAGGCGGGATGTTCAGAGGGTCAGATACCTAGCTGGTAAACATCTCCTCCTCCTCCTCCAGTGCTGCTACCTCTGCTTGTCTCTGGGAGGGTTTACTGTGATTTTGAGGTGACAGACTATGGCCTTTGATGTCTCTAAACCATACAACTTTTCTCCAGCAGATCTCTGCTGTGAGAGTACAGGAACAGAGAAAGTGAATTATCAGGTTGATGGTGCATGTAAGGCAGACGGAAAAACATTCTCAGTTGCATCCTAATTCTCCATGACCAGAAAAGGGGAACTGAGGCTCAGAAGGAAAAGTTCTGTCTCGGCAGTGGGTATGTCTCCACCACAACACATCTACAAGAGAATGAGGAAGCAGCTACATGATACCTACCTGCCATTTACTTCCTGTTACTGAGACAATTCATTCTGACACTAATAAACTATATTAAGATTATGAAAATTAACAAATGAAAAGGATTTGCTTCTGCTTTTACTACTAATTGTTAACAGAGAAAAATTAGTGGTTTCACAAAAGATGTTTTTTCCAAGTAGGAGACTTGTGCCACTGGCCACTTCCAACATTCTACCACTTTACAAACAAGAAAGCCTAGAGTGAGTAATGACTCTGGTTCACCCTTTAGAGAAATGGCTTCCCTTTAAACTGAGTTCCTGAAAGAAGAATCTCAGACCTTTACAAGCTGAAACTTTATAGATGTGGAAGATACTAGTTTGTTTTTGTTGTTTATACTATGACCTTAGCTGAGAAAATTAACTGCAGAATGAACAGACAGGACCAGGGAAGGAGAAAGCCCAATTAATGGCCTAGTGAGGAGAGACCAGAAAGACAGACAGAGAAAGGAGGAGGGGAAGAAACAGGAAAAAAAAAAAAGAGAGAAAAAATAAAAAGCAGGTCTTAATGGCATCTGGAGGGCATTACCTGGGTGAGATAGGATAAAAATGCATAAAAAAACAGCTTGAAATTACGATGGGGAAACGATGGGGCTGAAAGCAAAACCATAAAGCAAACACAACCAGCCACTTTACAAATATGGGTAAAAAGAGAACTAGCCTACTCCTTAGGAGCAGGAGGCTGCCAGGATGGCCACTAGCCATTGTAGAGTTAGAAGGCAGCATCTCCTGGACCCATGGTGAATCCATGACTTGATAGTGGACAGCACGTACCTTTATCTCTTCCCCTGGATGGAGTGTTTCAGCTGCTATTCCCCTTCCACTGGGCAACAACACAGCGCAGCAGGCCTGTGGGGAGCCCATCCCCGAGCCCCTGAACCCCATGGGGAGCAGTGCTCCTCTACTGCCCCAAGTCTGATACCACCAATTCAAATGCCAACAGGAGCCCTGGTGAGTCTGTTTCAGTCCTGCTTCAAACATAAGGCCCAGTGTGGTATTTCTGAATCAGAATAATCACTTGTGGACCCTAAGTTTAGCTTTAAAGGTATTATTTCACTGCTATAACACTTTCTACTTAAATAAATGAAAGTAACTCAATGTATAGGCCACAATTATTAATTCTAGCTGGATACTATTGCTGGATCAACAAAAAGTTGATAACCCACACATACTAGACACCTCAAACTCAACAGTTTCACAAAGTAAACTCATTTTCCTTCCAAATTTTCTCTTATTAACTTGTGAAACTTCAAGTTTACTTACCCATAAAGTGGAGATGGTAATAATTCTTATACCTAATGGAGTCATTGTCTGGTTCACCCTTTAGAGAAAGCTTCCCTTTAAACTGAGTTCCTGAAAGAAGAATCTCAGACCTTTACAAGCTGAAACTTTATAGATGTGGAAGATACTAGTTTGTTTTTGTTGTTTATACTATGACCTTAGCTGAGAAAATTAACTGCAGAATGAACAGACAGGACCAGGGAAGGAGAAAGCCCAATTAATGGCCTAGTGAGGAGAGACCAGAAAGACAGACAGAGAAAGGAGGAGGGGAAGAAACAGGAAAAAAAAAAAAGAGAGAAAAAATAAAAAGCAGGTCTTAATGGCATCTGGAGGGCATTACCTGGGTGAGATAGGATAAAAATGCATAAAAAAACAGCTTGAAATTACGATGGGGAAACGATGGGGCTGAAAGCAAAACCATAAAGCAAACACAACCAGCCACTTTACAAATATGGGTAAAAAGAGAACTAGCCTACTCCTTAGGAGCAGGAGGCTGCCAGGATGGCCACTAGCCATTGTAGAGTTAGAAGGCAGCATCTCCTGGACCCATGGTGAATCCATGACTTGATAGTGGACAGCACGTACCTTTATCTCTTCCCCTGGATGGAGTGTTTCAGCTGCTATTCCCCTTCCACTGGGCAACAACACAGCGCAGCAGGCCTGTGGGGAGCCCATCCCCGAGCCCCTGAACCCCATGGGGAGCAGTGCTCCTCTACTGCCCCAAGTCTGATACCACCAATTCAAATGCCAACAGGAGCCCTGGTGAGTCTGTTTCAGTCCTGCTTCAAACATAAGGCCCAGTGTGGTATTTCTGAATCAGAATAATCACTTGTGGACCCTAAGTTTAGCTTTAAAGGTATTATTTCACTGCTATAACACTTTCTACTTAAATAAATGAAAGTAACTCAATGTATAGGCCACAATTATTAATTCTAGCTGGATACTATTGCTGGATCAACAAAAAGTTGATAACCCACACATACTAGACACCTCAAACTCAACAGTTTCACAAAGTAAACTCATTTTCCTTCCAAATTTTCTCTTATTAACTTGTGAAAAACTTCAAGTTTACTTACCCATAAAGTGGAGATGGTAATAATTCTTATACCTAATGGAGTCATTGTAAGAAATGAATGAATGAATATATGCAGCATGCTTAACAAGTGTCAGTAATACAACAGGAGCTCAATAAATGTTGGCTATGTTTGTTATTTCTGTTCTCAGTGCTAAGAATGGTGAGCTCTAATACTGCTTTGCATTGACAGAGGAAATCCAGTTGCAGTAACTTCTGGGTGTCAAGAGAGGGAGTGGGAACTGGAACAGACACTAATGAACATCACATTACCCATGCAACTAGATATTAAAGGTGTATTTTGCAAATACTTCTATTTGAAGAGAATTAAATTAGGTAATGGTTTAAAATGTAAATATACAACACTTTAAAAAGGAATAGAGTGGATTTCACAGGTCATTTAGAACTGAAACGAAGGGCTTCCCCTGGTGGTCCAGTGGGTGAGGACACCGCTTTGCAGTGCAAGGGGCGCCGGTTCGAGCCCTGGCCTGGGAAGATCCCACGTGCCGCGGAGCGGCTGGACCGATCTGTCCAATTGCCGAGCGGGAGCTCTGGAGCGCATGCGCCCAGAGCCGGTGCTCTGCGACGACAGACGCCACCGGACAGACGCCACCGGGATGGGAGGCCCACAGGAGCCAAAGAACGAAGACGAATTTAAATAGAGAAATGAAAGACCATTAGAAGTGGCCCGCCCACTCCCCTGCCTCCCCAACCCGACCCCCGCCCAAAGTAAATCAATAAATAAATCTTAAAAAAAAAAAAAAAAAGAACTGAAACGAAATCCTTTATAAAACTTCTGCTGTGTGGGCATCAGAGTAGCCAGGTGCCTGTGCTCATAAACTTTTTTTTAATACTTACTGCCAATTTTTTTTTTTTAATTTTGGCCTCTTTTATTGTTATTCATTTATTTATTTTCATCCATCTTTATTCTTTGGCATGTGTGGGCCTCCCATTGCAGTGGCCTGTCTCGGTGCTGAACAATGGCTCCGGGCGCATGTGCTCCAGACCACTGGAGCGTAATTGGACACACCAGTCCAGCGGCTCCACGGCATGTGGGATCTTCCTGTGCCAGGGATCGAACTCATTTTCCTTCCAAATTTTCTCTTATTAACTTGTGAAAAACTTCAAGTTTACTTACCCATAAAGTGGAGATGGTAATAATTCTTATACCTAATGGAGTCATTGTAAGAAATGAATGAATGAATATATGCAGCATGCTTAACAAGTGTCAGTAATACAACAGGAGCTCAATAAATGTTGGCTATGTTTGTTATTTCTGTTCTCAGTGCTAAGAATGGTGAGCTCTAATACTGCTTTGCATTGACAGAGGAAATCCAGTTGCAGTAACTTCTGGGTGTCAAGAGAGGGAGTGGGAACTGGAACAGACACTAATGAACATCACATTACCCATGCAACTAGATATTAAAGGTGTATTTTGCAAATACTTCTATTTGAAGAGAATTAAATTAGGTAATGGTTTAAAATGTAAATATACAACACTTTAAAAAGGAATAGAGTGGATTTCACAGGTCATTTAGAACTGAAACGAAGGGCTTCCCCTGGTGGTCCAGTGGGTGAGGACACCGCTTTGCAGTGCAAGGGGTGCCGGTTTGATCCCTGGCCTGGGAAGATCCCACGTGCCGTGGAGCGGCTGGACCGATCTGTCCAATTGCCGAGCGGGAGCTCTGGAGCGCATGCGCCCAGAGCCGGTGCTCTGCGACGACAGACGCCACCGGACAGACGCCACCGGGATGGGAGGCCCACAGGAGCCAAAGAACGAAGACGAATTTAAATAGAGAAATGAAAGACCATTAGAAGTGGCCCGCCCACTCCCCTGCCTCCCCAACCCGACCCCCGCCCAAAGTAAATCAATAAATAAATCTTAAAAAAAAAAAAAAAAAGAACTGAAACGAAATCCTTTATAAAACTTCTGCTGTGTGGGCATCAGAGTAGCCAGGTGCCTGTGCTCATAAACTTTTTTTTAATACTTACTGCCAATTTTTTTTTTTTAATTTTGGCCTCTTTTATTGTTTTTTTTTAATTTATTTATTTTCATCCATCTTTATTCTTTGGCATGTGTGGGCCTCCCATTGCAGTGGCCTGTCTCGGTGCTGAACAATGGCTCCGGGCGCATGTGCTCCAGACCACTGGAGCGTAATTGGACACACCAGTCCAGCGGCTCCACGGCATGTGGGATCTTCCTGTGCCAGGGATCGAACCGGTGTCCCTTGCACTGCAAGGCGGACTCTTTACCCACGGGATCACCAGAGAAGCCCTCACAAACTTTTTGACTGATTTCAAATGTGTCCTGGGAAACACCGATAACACAATATTATTTAGGTATTTTTACAAATTGAGAAACTCATGTTAATAGAATCTGCAAAAGCTATCAGGCAAAGCATATGAAGTAAGCTGCTAAGATTAAGGTATAAAGTAAAGAAACTAAACCCACCTCTGAGCTGCCACACTTTATAAACACTCCAACTCAAATTTCTGGAAAACTGAATTCTGACAGTTTCAGATGATATGAGAACAATTAAGAAAACGAGAGCAGGAGATAACAGGGCTGCACATACAAGGGCTATGGCAGTTAGCTTCAGAGTCTTGTCGAAAAATCACCCTGTGTATACAAACACCTTCCACAGCTGCCTGCAGCATAAAGGCTATTCCCTATGGGGATTCAAGAAGACTACTCTGAATGCATGAATTAGCCAGCACACTTTCTACCTATTACATAGAGCTCTCTGTAATCCAAGGTTTCTCCTTACTCCCAGCATCGGAAATCATTCTGCCTCATCAATTAGGACCACCTAGATTAAGTGTAAGTGTCACGAGATAAAAAGCCATGACCTGGGCTTCCCTGGTGGTCCAGTGGGTAAGGACACCGCCTTGCAGTTCAAGGGGCGCCGGTTCAATCCCTGACCTGGGAAGATCCCACATGCCGCGGAGCGGCTGGACCGATGTGTCCAATTACCGAGCCGGAGCTCTGGAGCGATGCGCCCAGAGCCGGTGTTCTGCGACAACAGAGGCCACTGCGATGGGAGGCCCACATGGGCCAAAGAACAAAGATAAATAAATGAAAGACCAATAGAAGTGGCCAAAAAGAGAGAAAAAAAAAAAAAAAAGCCATGACCTTCACCCCAGGCTATGTGAAACTGACCAGAAACAAAGACATACACTGACCACCTAGTGGTCTACTACGAACCTTTTTTTCTGGTTTTGCCAGAGTGGGAAGTGAAACTGAGTCCCTTCTAGTCACTGTCTTTAAAAGACAACTGTGGTAAAACAGACACACGATTTACCCTTTAAAACACACATGCCAGTGTCACCACCCTTTCTTCTTTCTCTTTTTTCCACCACCCTTTTTAATTCTCAGGTCTGTATCGCCGTTCTGGAAGAACACAGATGTAATTCACACGGCATAAAATTCACCCTTCTGGGGCCTCCCTAGCAGTCCAGGGACCCAGGTTCAATCCCTGATGGGGAACTAAGATCTCATACGCTGCAGAGCCACTAAGCTGGTGAATGCCAACTACTGAGCCCCAGAGCCCCAACTACAGAATCTACATGCCACAATGAAAGATCCTGCATGTCCACAACTATGACCTGATGGTGTCAAAACAGACCAAAGTTCACTCTTTTAATCAAGTGTACAAATTTAGTGGTTTTTAGTATATTCAGAGTTGCAAAATCATAATCACTACCTAAGAATCTTTTTATCCCCCCCCCAAAGAAACCCATATCCATTAAGCAGTCAACCCCCCACACCCCACAAATCTACTTTCTGTCTTTATAGATTTGCCTATTCTGGACATTTCACATAAATGGAATTGTACACTAGATGGTTTTTGTGTCTGCCTTCTTTCACTTAAAACCTTAATGTGTTTAGAGCTCATCCATACTTTAGCACGAATCAGTCCCTCACTCCTTTTTATAGCTGAAGCTCAGATAGTAAAGAATCTTCCTGCAATGTGGGAGGCACAGGTTCTATTCCTGAATCAGGAAGATCCCCTGGAGAAACAAATGTCAATCTATTCCAGTATTCTTGTATGGAAAGTTTCATGGACAGAGGAGCTTGATGGGCTACAGTCCATGGGGTCACAAAGTCAGACACAATTAAGCGACAGACACTTTGACTTTGGGCTTCCCTGGTGGCTCAGATGGTATAGAGTCCACCTGCAATACAGGAGACCTGGGTTTGAGCCCTGCATTGGAAAGGTCCTCTGGAAGAAGGAATGGCAACCCTCTTCAGTACTTTTGCCTGGAGAATCCCCATTGACACAGGAGCCTGGTGGGCTGCTGTCCATGGGGTCACAAAGAGACGGACACGACTGAGCGACTAAGCACTGTTCCATTATGTGGATAAAATACAATTTAACTATCAACCCACAGACGGGCATCTGAGCACACAAGTGGCTTTACAATCACCAGGATTAATGTGGTTCTTTCCCCCACGGTCTGTATCGCCGTTCTGGAAGAACACAGATGTAATTCACACGGCATAAAATTCACCCTTCTGGGGCCTCCCTAGCAGTCCAGGGACCCAGGTTCAATCCCTGATGGGGAACTAAGATCTCATACGCTGCAGAGCCACTAAGCTGGTGAATGCCAACTACTGAGCCCCAGAGCCCCAACTACAGAATCTACATGCCACAATGAAAGATCCTGCATGTCCACAACTATGACCTGATGGTGTCAAAACAGACCAAAGTTCACTCTTTTAATCAAGTGTACAAATTTAGTGGTTTTTAGTATATTCAGAGTTGCAAAATCATAATCACTACCTAAGAATCTTTTTATCCCCCCCCCAAAGAAACCCATATCCATTAAGCAGTCAACCCCCCACACCCCACAAATCTACTTTCTGTCTTTATAGATTTGCCTATTCTGGACATTTCACATAAATGGAATTGTACACTAGATGGTTTTTGTGTCTGCCTTCTTTCACTTAAAACCTTAATGTGTTTAGAGCTCATCCATACTTTAGCACGAATCAGTCCCTCACCCCTTTTTTATCGCTGAAGCTCAGATAGTAAAGAATCTTCCTGCAATGTGGGAGGCACAGGTTCTATTCCTGAATCAGGAAGATCCCCTGGAGAAACAAATGTCAATCTATTCCAGTATTCTTGTATGGAAAGTTTCATGGACAGAGGAGCTTGATGGGCTACAGTCCATGGGGTCACAAAGTCAGACACAATTAAGCGACAGACACTTTGACTTTGGGCTTCCCTGGTGGCTCAGATGGTATAGAGTCCACCTGCAATACAGGAGACCTGGGTTTGAGCCCTGCATTGGAAAGGTCCTCTGGAAGAAGGAATGGCAACCCTCTTCAGTACTTTTGCCTGGAGAATCCCCATTGACACAGGAGCCTGGTGGGCTGCTGTCCATGGGGTCACAAAGAGACGGACACGACTGAGCGACTAAGCACTGTTCCATTATGTGGATAAAATACAATTTAACTATCAACCCACAGACGGGCATCTGAGCACACAAGTGGCTTTACAATCACCAGGTTCATGTGGTTCTTGAACAAAACATCATTCTAGCTGAGAACAGAAATCAATACATCTCTTTATCTGGAGAGGTATTTTCTACCTTCAACTTCCTGGCATTACCAAAAGTGGCTCCCCGCAGTTCATGCCCTGAATCTGACTTAGTATCTCCTATCTAAGTGGTTACTGAGGCCTGAGGTTAGAATCATACATACAACTTTCCTGCAATCATTTATTGGATCCCAGTTCAGGCTGAAAACATTCTCAGAGGACAGAGACTTGCTTGCATTGCACCCAGAACAATTCCTGGTCCCCTAGGGCTCTCAGTTATTCATGAAATGAGTAAGTATCAGGTGCTAATTCTCAAGTCATTTAATAGTAAAATTGTGCCAAGAGTTAAACACAGACAAAATACATACTAATAAAATGTTACCTGATTAGCAAAAAGTATGTAAAAAATCCCTAACCCTCCTGTAAGATCCCCTATGACACTGCTGTAACCTCTTCTGGGAAGGGTGAAGCTATGCTAGCTGGAAGGCATCTGAGAAGACCCTGTGGTGCGGGCAGAGAGTAGGAATGCACCACACAGGATTTAGTTTAAAAATCTATGTCAGGGGGGCTCCCCTTGTGGCTCAGTGGATAAGAACCCATCTGCCAATGCAGGAGACACAGGTTCAATCCCTGACCCAGGAAGATCCCACATACCACAGAGCTGCTAAACCCACACATCAACAAATACCCAGCAGAGCCAAAAATAAATAAATAAATAAAAGGATTTTTACAAAAAAAAAAAATCTATGTCAGGGGCCCTGGCAGCGCCCGGGCGGGAGCGGCTGGTCGGGCGCGGAGGGGCGGGGAGGGGCGCGGAGGAGCCGAGCGGGCCCACGCTGGAGTCGCCCGGCTGGATCCGGAGCCGCGGAGGCCAAGCTGACGGGCCCTTCATGATGAAAGATCTGGGGACACGTGTCTCTCCTTTGTGCAGCTGATAGTTTGGGGGTAAGAGATGGCTGCCAGTGTCAAGACCTTTCTGCAGGACCTGGCCAGGGGAATCAAAGACTCCATCAGGGGAATTTGCACCATCTCAAAGTAAGATGCTCGAATTCAGCAAGAGAGAGGAGCAGCGTCCCGGCTCAGAGGAGAGCCCAGAGCATAGAAAGGAAACAGGAGAGTGAACCATGTATTGTTAGTAGAATTTTTCAGTGCTGCGCTTGGAATCCCCTTGTTTTATTGAGTGTTTATCCCTGTCCTTCAGTCAGTAACGGCCCAGATTATTGGTAGGTCCAGGGCAGCGTGGAGTCTGGGTCTGAAGGCCTGATGAATTGCCAGGTGGCAGATTTCCTTCAACCAGGACACAGCCGACCTGGCATTCAAGGTCTCAGGAAGGAAGCCTCACCCATTCCCTAGTGTCAGCAAAATAATTGCTGACATGCTCTTCAACCTCCTGCTGCAGGCTCTCTTCCTCCTCCAGGGGATGTTTGTGAGTCTCTTTCCCATCCACCTTGTTGGGTCAGCTGGTTAGTCTCCTGCATATGTCTCCTCTACTCACTATACTGCTTCGAGTATCGTTGGTTCAATAAAGGAATTGAGATGCACCAGCGGTTGTCCAACATAGAAAGGAATTGGCCTTACTACTTTGGATTTGGTTTGCCCCTGGCTTTGCTCACGGCAATGCAGTCCTCCTACATTGTCAGTGGCTGCCTCTTCTCTATCCTCTTTCCTTTATTTATTATCAGCGCCAATGAAGCAAAGACCCCTGGCAAAGCATTCCTTTTCCAGTTGCACCTCTTCTCCTTGGTGGTTTTCTTAAGCAACAGACTCTTCCACAAGACGGTCTACCTGCAGTCTGCCCTGAGCAGCTCCACTTCTGCGGAGAAATTCCTCCCCGCACCCGTCTCCTGCCAAACTGAAGGCTGCTGCGGCCCACTGAGTCAGTCAACGCCGTCCGGAGGGGAGAGCAGGATCAGATGGATGCTGTGGCAGCTCTTTTCCTGGTTCACTTCCCCCCTCCCTAGGAAGACAGGGTCCACTCTGCTGCCAAGGGCCCTGCACACATTCCCTTCTCTCTGAGGAATCTGGATTTTTATCTCTGGTGCACGTAAGGCAGAATCTTCCTGACACCAGTATGGATTTTAAACACCGGTGAGTCTGAAAGGACCACAGGTTTCTCCGCAGCTCTTTTCTAGCAGTTGCCAGCCCTGTGCCTGGACTGATTTGAATACTCTTTCTCCTCGTTCCATTTCCCCTCCCACTTCCCCTTCCTGCCTTCCACCGCCCTTGGATGAATGGATTTTTGTAATTCTAGCTGTTGTATTTTGTGGAAAAAAAAAAAAAAATCTATGTCAGACAGAAGTACTAACTTGTCATAGGAGCTTTTCTGATGGCATGTGCTTAGAGGAAAGCAAATCATGCACAGGAAGGAGTACAACACTGTTTTTGTATAAACAGAAATAAATAGTAAAGACCTCAGTACAGGTCACAGTGGATCTACCACACTGACAGGTAGACTGAAGCCCTAGGCTGTAGTTCATACAGATGTATTTTCAATTGTTACTCCAATTTAACTGACAGAGATCAGAAACAATTACATTCTATTATTTTCTTCAGGGTGATGAGAGACAATATTTATGTGAAGCCATCAAAATTCCTCATTTGAATCACAGTATAAACTCCTCTCTTATATCAGACATCCCCCCAAACACATGGTGCTAGTCATTACAATGTTAACTAGCTCCAGCTCAAGTTTAACAAAACTTCTGAGGCTCATGACATGATTGGACACCTGACCATAGCATATTAAAAAATTTCGATGTAGTCATCATTTTCTGCCTGTAAAAATAAAGCCAGGGCTTCCCTAGTAGCTCAGTGGTGAAGAGTTCACCTGCCAATGCAGGAGACATGGGTTTGATCCCTGATCTGGGAAGATCCCACATGCTGTGGACCAACTAAGCCCAAGAGCTACAACTATTGAGCCTGTGCTCTAGAGCCTCAAGAGTCGCAACGATTCACCTCTCCTGCCAAACTGAAGGCTGCTGCGGCCCACTGAGTCAGTCAACGCCGTCCGGAGGGGAGAGCAGGATCAGATGGATGCTGTGGCAGCTCTTTTCCTGGTTCACTTCCCCCCTCCCTAGGAAGACAGGGTCCACTCTGCTGCCAAGGGCCCTGCACACATTCCCTTCTCTCTGAGGAATCTGGATTTTTATCTCTGGTGCACGTAAGGCAGAATCTTCCTGACACCAGTATGGATTTTAAACCCCGGGTGAGTCTGAAAGGACCACAGGTTTCTCCGCAGCTCTTTTCTAGCAGTTGCCAGCCCTGTGCCTGGACTGATTTGAATACTCTTTCTCCTCGTTCCATTTCCCCTCCCACTTCCCCTTCCTGCCTTCCACCGCCCTTGGATGAATGGATTTTTGTAATTCTAGCTGTTGTATTTTGTGGAAAAAAAAAAAAAAATCTATGTCAGACAGAAGTACTAACTTGTCATAGGAGCTTTTCTGATGGCATGTGCTTAGAGGAAAGCAAATCATGCACAGGAAGGAGTACAACACTGTTTTTGTATAAACAGAAATAAATAGTAAAGACCTCAGTACAGGTCACAGTGGATCTACCACACTGACAGGTAGACTGAAGCCCTAGGCTGTAGTTCATACAGATGTATTTTCAATTGTTACTCCAATTTAACTGACAGAGATCAGAAACAATTACATTCTATTATTTTCTTCAGGGTGATGAGAGACAATATTTATGTGAAGCCATCAAAATTCCTCATTTGAATCACAGTATAAACTCCTCTCTTATATCAGACATCCCCCCAAACACATGGTGCTAGTCATTACAATGTTAACTAGCTCCAGCTCAAGTTTAACAAAACTTCTGAGGCTCATGACATGATTGGACACCTGACCATAGCATATTAAAAAATTTCGATGTAGTCATCATTTTCTGCCTGTAAAAATAAAGCCAGGGCTTCCCTAGTAGCTCAGTGGTGAAGAGTTCACCTGCCAATGCAGGAGACATGGGTTTGATCCCTGATCTGGGAAGATCCCACATGCTGTGGACCAACTAAGCCCAAGAGCTACAACTATTGAGCCTGTGCTCTAGAGCCTCAAGAGTCGCAACGATTGAGCCCATGTACCGCAACTACTGAAGCCCGTGTGCCCTAGAGCCCAAATTCCACAAGAGAAAACACTGCAATAAGAAGTTTGCTCACCTCAGCTAGAGGAGCCTCCACTCCCTGCAACTAGAGAAGAGCCTGCAGCAGCACTGAAAACCCAGAATAGCCAAAAATAAATTTAAAAGGTAGTGGTGAGGAAAGATAGTATGCCAAAAAGAGAATAATATCCTAAGGTTCTTAGTAATTTTTCTCTTTTTTTTTGCTGTCTAATTACATATTTTACTCTTATGAGCTTATAGTCTATTCCAATTTTAGAAAGAAAAGTCATAGTTAACATAACAGTACCAGAAATTGTGTTGATATCAGGCCCAATTTCAAGTTATAGTTATGAATTCCTTGACTCTCAAACTTAAAATCTCTCAAGTGAACTGTCACACTGAAATAGCCCCGAGGAATTGAAAGGAGGCAAAAATACTTCAGGAATTGCTAGTCTGTGGTGGAAAAGTCAAACCATCTTCATTTTTAACAGTTTACAATTTATCTTCCATACTGTGATAACTTCTGCATTTAAGTACAAAGAACAGAAAATCTACAAGGATAATTTTATAAGGCTTCTTGTATTTCGAGGTCTATTGTTCCTTCATTTCTCTTAAAAAGAACAAACGACGCATCACTATTGTTTTACGCCATTGTGTCTACCTTCTCAGAGACACGGGTATACAAAATGAGCTGGTATATTAAAAAGTCTTAGAATTTATGTATAAGAACAGTCACAGCTTCATCCTCATGCTCCAAAAGGAGTTATACTGAAGAGAAGTGCTGCTGTACCTGACTGCCTTTGTGTCTCTGACACCCACAAGCTGCCACACATCCCCCTGGGTTCTCTGTGTGAAGGGAGGACAGGACGCCACGTGCCCCTCTTCTCACAGTCTCCCCTCTAGCCACCCACCATCAGCTACGACAGGCCATACCGTTCCCACGAGCACGATCTTCACGGATGGAGGTGGCACAACTGTAGGCAGTACTAAGCGGTCCAAAGCTACAACTATTGAGCCTGTGCTCTAGAGCCTCAAGAGTCGCAACGATTGAGCCCATGTACCGCAACTACTGAAGCCCGTGTGCCCTAGAGCCCAAATTCCACAAGAGAAAACACTGCAATAAGAAGTTTGCTCACCTCAGCTAGAGGAGCCTCCACTCCCTGCAACTAGAGAAGAGCCTGCAGCAGCACTGAAAACCCAGAATAGCCAAAAATAAATTTAAAAGGTAGTGGTGAGGAAAGATAGTATGCCAAAAAGAGAATAATATCCTAAGGTTCTTAGTAATTTTTCTCTTTTTTTTTGCTGTCTAATTACATATTTTACTCTTATGAGCTTATAGTCTATTCCAATTTTAGAAAGAAAAGTCATAGTTAACATAACAGTACCAGAAATTGTGTTGATATCAGGCCCAATTTCAAGTTATAGTTATGAATTCCTTGACTCTCAAACTTAAAATCTCTCAAGTGAACTGTCACACTGAAATAGCCCCGAGGAATTGAAAGGAGGCAAAAATACTTCAGGAATTGCTAGTCTGTGGTGGAAAAGTCAAACCATCTTCATTTTTAACAGTTTACAATTTATCTTCCATACTGTGATAACTTCTGCATTTAAGTACAAAGAACAGAAAATCTACAAGGATAATTTTATAAGGCTTCTTGTATTTCGAGGTCTATTGTTCCTTCATTTCTCTTAAAAAGAACAAACGACGCATCACTATTGTTTTACGCCATTGTGTCTACCTTCTCAGAGACACGGGTATACAAAATGAGCTGGTATATTAAAAAGTCTTAGAATTTATGTATAAGAACAGTCACAGCTTCATCCTCATGCTCCAAAAGGAGTTATACTGAAGAGAAGTGCTGCTGTACCTGACTGCCTTTGTGTCTCTGACACCCACAAGCTGCCACACATCCCCCTGGGTTCTCTGTGTGAAGGGAGGACAGGACGCCACGTGCCCCTCTTCTCACAGTCTCCCCTCTAGCCACCCACCATCAGCTACGACAGGCCATACCGTTCCCACGAGCACGATCTTCACGGATGGAGGTGGCACAACTGTAGGCAGTACTGAAGAAGTTTCTCGGTGATCCAAAACTCAAAGGTAAGGTACTATGGTTTTTAGATGAAGCAATCAACTACCGTGTGGACTGTCCTCAGAGCCCAGAATTCAAATCATACTGTCGTTACAAAGTACACCTCCATGACCTTGGCCAAATTATTTATCTTTCAAAAATAAGTCTCCTTGAGAACAGTGCAAATAGTATTTACTCTGATGTGTAATTTTGGTGATTAGATTTAAATTATATAAAATGCTGATTAATAGCACCCTGCCTGGCACATTATTTACCTAATAATGACCATTCTGATAACAGAATATAGTATTCATAAAAAGGTTTTGAGGACCGTAATGCTACTGATCATTTAATGGAAGCTTAGAAATAAACTTTACGGAAAGGACTAAAACAGTACACCATTAATTTAAAAATAATATTTAAAACCTTAAATCCCATAAAATTCAATGTAGCACAATAAAGGCTCACAGCTGATTTTGTTGAGGTGTTTAATCTATCAATCACAGAAATCACTGATTCATAAACTCAGTAAATCTATTCATCTTCAATAATATCGGGTGAGAAGCATTTAATGTGGGTTTGTTAAAAATAATTATTCTCAGGGCTTCCCTGGTGGTCCAGTGGGTAAGGACACCGCCTTGCAGTGCAAGGGGTGCCGGTTCGATCCCTGGCCTGGGGAGATCCCACGTGCCGCAGAGCGGCTGGACTGATGTGTCCAATTACCGAGCCGGAGCTCTGGAGCGCATGCGCCCAGAGCCAGTGCTGTGTGACAACAAAGGCCACTGCGATGGGAGGCCCACACGGGCCAAAGAACAAAGATGGATGAAAATAGATAAATGAAAGACCAATAGAAGTGGCCCGCTGGCCCCACTCCTTCCCCACCCCATCCCCCAACCAAAAAAGAAAGAAAAATGATCTTTGAAAATAATAATAATAATAATTTTTCTCAGACCTACAAGCAATATTTAAAAGATCTTGTAATATCTATGAAGCCCAAACTCATTCACTTTCATTTTTAAGAAAGTGAGATGTAAACACAATTCACCATTATCAATATCTACATAAGCCAGACTTTTTGCAACGAATATAGCATTTCTAAATATGGTTTTCTTTACTGTGCCTACTATTTGCTTCCTTGTAATTCACTTATAATGACTCCTTATATATTCCCTTTTTCACTTAAATGTTTTCTTCAGTTAAGTAACTATTTGTGTTTAGAAATGCAATGCACAGCATTTTCAGCTCTGCTATTTTTTGGTGGAATTATATAACAAGCCATTCGGTGGTGGTGGTGGTGAAGCTGCTAAGCCATGTCAGCCTCTTTGGTGACCCCATGGACTGTAGCCCATCAGGTTCCTCTGTCCCATGTGTACAAAATACAACCATACCTTCAAAGACATCTGTCATTTTGCAGATATGGGCGAACGTAGCTCCAGCCGCCCAGGTGTACACTACATCCATTAAGTGAGGTTTAAACGAGCTCAGGTAAGTCTCCTCATCAATTTCTAATTTTGCTTCTGCTGAAACTTTTGCAATTCTTTTAGCACATTCCTTTGAATAGAAAAGGTAAACTTAAAATTTCTTACTTATGATCTCTCATATCACTTTCTCTTTGGGTTTCCAAAGTCAGTATTCACATGCTTCCCACCCAAGTAACACCTTTTGTACAACAACCAAAACTCTTCATTAAAACTATTCGAGTGACACTGAACTAATCTCTAATTGCTTCATTAACAAAACAAAGACCACAATAACAAAACAGAGAAACATAAACCCTATGGCAAAATGATGCCTTTTCTCCAATAATGCTTTAAAAAAAAGTACATCTTAATATACTCTTTTCCTTACAATAAGAAATTACATTCATTCTTTTCCCCTTGATAACTGAAAAGTTTGAAAATTCCTAGGCCTGTAAAGATTTCACTGGTCCTTTAAGTCTAAATTTCTTAATAATATAAAAGAACATTAAACGTTCCATTAAAAGGGCCACTTTTTATGATTCACTTTTAATTCCTCTTTCAATGTCTTATAGCTCATCTTTTGTGTTTCTGCCTAATGTTGAAAAGATACATAAAATCATTCTTTCTAAGAAAATAGTAAAAAAGACAAATTTATTACTATGAACTAGGGGTCCCCAAACTCTGGGATTTAATGCCTAATGATCTGAGGTAGAGTTGATTAATAATAATAAAGTGCACAATAAATGTAAAATCACCCCAAACCATCCACCTACCCCGCCCTGGTCTGTGGATAAACTGTCTTCAACAAAATTGGTCCCTTCAAGAAAGTAAAATTTTAAAAAATGGCAAAAAAAAAGGTCTGGCTTTGAGGATTCAGAACAAATCTTAAAACCTGATTTTAAAATTTATTGTACACTAGAAGAGAAGAATATATAAAAAAATAATAAGCTGACTAGATCTATCAAGATGCCATTCTTAACCTCAAGGACAACAGTGCAGGCACTGAATTGCTGATACAGTCTACACAAAGCAATGGTGAATCTGTACTCAAAGCAACTTCAATTTGGTGAGGGAGAATGTTTAATTTGTAAAATAAAAATTACAAATGATGTTATCAAAATAGTATTAAATGACAAAACTAACATCAAATGATGTATTTAATCTTGAAGGAAGCTATCTCTGTGGAACAATAAATATTATGATTAGACTGTCACAAATGTTTACTTCACAATATACTGTTCATAAAATATGCAGTTCAAAAGATCTTACCTGCATTTGACGAAGTGGTCCTGCTAACTGCTCTGTTAATTTGGGCATCTCACTAGACTATAAAAGAAAAAGGAAGATAATATATAAAACTCAGTACAAAATGCAATATATACTATTTACTTTTACAAACAAAACAAAGCTTTCATTATATCCACTGATTCACATTACAAGACCTCAGTCATTAGCATTTAAAGTTTCTAATTAACTAAGCAAAATTACCACTCCTGTCATCCTGAATTATGGTATTCATTTATATTTCAGAGGAAAATATGGCACTGCTAAATCTGCAAAGTGTGCTAAATGAGCTATTTTTTGTGACCATAAAGGAACTAAAGTACAAATATTACAAACATGCATAGTAGTTTAGTTACATCAACATATATTCACTTTTAATTCCTCTTTCAATGTTTTTCATCTTTTGTGTTTCTGCCTAATGGAAAAAAAAAAGTAAAAAGACAAATTTATTACTATGAACTAGGGGTCCCCAAACTCTGGGATTTAATGCCTAATGATCTGAGGTAGAGTTGATTAATAATAATAAAGTGCACAATAAATGTAAAATCACCCCAAACCATCCACCTACCCCGCCCTGGTCTGTGGATAAACTGTCTTCAACAAAATTGGTCCCTTCAAGAAAGTAAAATTTTAAAAAATGGCAAAAAAAAAGGTCTGGCTTTGAGGATTCAGAACAAATCTTAAAACCTGATTTTAAAATTTATTGTACACTAGAAGAGAAGAATATATAAAAAAATAATAAGCTGACTAGATCTATCAAGATGCCATTCTTAACCTCAAGGACAACAGTGCAGGCACTGAATTGCTGATACAGTCTACACAAAGCAATGGTGAATCTGTACTCAAAGCAACTTCAATTTGGTGAGGGAGAATGTTTAATTTGTAAAATAAAAATTACAAATGATGTTATCAAAATAGTATTAAATGACAAAACTAACATCAAATGATGTATTTAATCTTGAAGGAAGCTATCTCTGTGGAACAATAAATATTATGATTAGACTGTCACAAATGTTTACTTCACAATATACTGTTCATAAAATATGCAGTTCAAAAAGATCTTACCTGCATTTGACGAAGTGGTCCTGCTAACTGCTCTGTTAATTTGGGCATCTCACTAGACTATAAAAGAAAAAGGAAGATAATATATAAAACTCAGTACAAAATGCAATATATACTATTTACTTTTACAAACAAAACAAAGCTTTCATTATATCCACTGATTCACATTACAAGACCTCAGTCATTAGCATTTAAAGTTTCTAATTAACTAAGCAAAATTACCACTCCTGTCATCCTGAATTATGGTATTCATTTATATTTCAGAGGAAAATATGGCACTGCTAAATCTGCAAAGTGTGCTAAATGAGCTATTTTTTGTGACCATAAAGGAACTAAAGTACAAATATTACAAACATGCATAGTAGTTTAGTTACATCAACATATATTACCTATTGTATCATACTTTGATTTTTAAAAGTGTCCAACTTCTAGGCAAGTTTCGATCCGTGGAAACTAGAAACTTTGGATTAAGAATATTAGAAATAATGCCTTCAATTTTAATTTTGCTTAGGTATTTCTAACTCTCCAACCACTTCGACAAGTGTTAGTTGTTCAGTCAGGTCCATCTCTTTGTGACCCCATGGGCTGCAGCCCACCAGGCTCCTCTGTCCATGGATTTCTCCAGGCTAGAATACTGGAATGGGTTGCCATTCCCTTCTCCAGGGGACCTTCCCAACCCAGGGACTTAATCTGCATTTCCTGCGTTGCAGACAGATTCTTTACTGCCTGAGCCACCAGAGAAGCCTCACTTTGAAGACAGTTAAAAATTTAGATAAGTTTCAGTGTTCTTATTATCTTCCCATTAATGAAAAGTCCATCTCTCAATTAGAAAAAAAAGATTCAGGTCTATTACTAACTAGACAAATGAATTTGGACAGATTGCTTCAATTCTTTGTGTACGTTTCTTAACACTGTCAAAAAGAAACAATAAGGTCAGGTCCTCAGAACCTACAGACCTGTTAGGATAAACATATTATTAGGGTGGTGCAAAAGTATTTTCAGTTTTGCACTGCTGAATTCTGCCATTTGATACAGGAATACATTCTTAAATAAATCTGGTTCTGTTATACATCATTTTAATGCACATTTCTTGCTGTATATTTTTTGCTATTGAATAACAACATCAACCACTTGGCATTGGAAGCAAATTGGGACAGTGAAAAGGCTCGTTAACCCAATTCTTCCCAATAATACCCAGCTGCATGTCGCACAACCAACGCTTCAAAAGTTGAACAAATGGGGCTGTAAAGTCTGGCCTCATTTGCCATTGTTTCACCAGGATCTCAGTCATAGCATTTAAGTTTCTAATTAACTAAGCAAAATTACCACTCCTGTCATCCTGAATTATGGTATTCATTTATATTTCAGAGGAAAATATGGCACTGCTAAATCTGCAAAGTGTGCTAAATGAGCTATTTTTTGTGACCATAAAGGAACTAAAGTACAAATATTACAAACATGCATAGTAGTTTAGTTACATCAACATATATTACCTATTGTATCATACTTTGATTTTTAAAAGTGTCCAACTTCTAGGCAAGTTTCGATCCGTGGAAACTAGAAACTTTGGATTAAGAATATTAGAAATAATGCCTTCAATTTTAATTTTGCTTAGGTATTTCTAACTCTCCAACCACTTCGACAAGTGTTAGTTGTTCAGTCAGGTCCATCTCTTTGTGACCCCATGGGCTGCAGCCCACCAGGCTCCTCTGTCCATGGATTTCTCCAGGCTAGAATACTGGAATGGGTTGCCATTCCCTTCTCCAGGGGACCTTCCCAACCCAGGGACTTAATCTGCATTTCCTGCGTTGCAGACAGATTCTTTACTGCCTGAGCCACCAGAGAAGCCTCACTTTGAAGACAGTTAAAAATTTAGATAAGTTTCAGTGTTCTTATTATCTTCCCATTAATGAAAAGTCCATCTCTCAATTAGAAAAAAAAGATTCAGGTCTATTACTAACTAGACAAATGAATTTGGACAGATTGCTTCAATTCTTTGTGTACGTTTCTTAACACTGTCAAAAAGAAACAATAAGGTCAGGTCCTCAGAACCTACAGACCTGTTAGGATAAACATATTATTAGGGTGGTGCAAAAGTATTTTCAGTTTTGCACTGCTGAATTCTGCCATTTGATACAGGAATACATTCTTAAATAAATCTGGTTCTGTTATACATCATTTTAATGCACATTTCTTGCTGTATATTTTTTGCTATTGAATAACAACATCAACCACTTGGCATTGGAAGCAAATTGGGACAGTGAAAAGGCTCGTTAACCCAATTCTTCCCAATAATACCCAGCTGCATGTCGCACAACCAACGCTTCAAAAGTTGAACAAATGGGGCTGTAAAGTCTGGCCTCATTTGCCATGTTCACCAGACCTCTCACCAACTCACTATCACTTCTTCAAGGATCTCGACAACTTTTTGCAGAGAAAATGCTTCCACAACCAGGAGGCAGAAAATGCTTTCCAAGAGGTCATCGCATTCCAAAGCACGGATTTGTATGCTACAGGAATGAACCAACTTAGTTCTCATTGGCAAAAGTGTGTTTTGACTGTAATGGTTCCTATTTTGGTTAATAAAGATGTGTCTGAACCTAGTTATAAAGATCTAAAATTCACAGTTCCAAACTGGAGCTACTTTTGTACCAACCTAATATTAAGGAACAAATGTGACAAAGGTAAATGATATAAAAATAAAATTATTACAGAAAAATGCATGAATGCATGTATCTATGTGTGAGACAGGATTTAAAGTAATTATAGGTAAATTTAAAAAAATCTACAGGCTAATTGTAATAGAGCTGCCTTTAAGCATCAGAATTTATACAGGACTTGGTTTTGATCTGTATCAGTTACATATTATGCAATAAATTATGACCTAAGTTCTGTGTTATTCTTGTTAAACAAACAAAAAAAACAACATGATAGGGTTTCCCTGCTGATCTATTGGTTAAGAATCTGCCTGCCAGAAATTAAAAAATTCCTAGAAGAAAATGACAATGAACATACGACCGTGCAAAACCTATGGGATACCGCAAAAGCAGTTCTAAGAGGGAAATTTATAGCAATACAATCCCACCTCAAGAAACTAGGAAAATATGAAGCAGATGACTTAACCCTCCGCTTAAAACAACTGGAAAAAGAAGAACAGAAACATCCCAAAGCCAGCAGAAGACGAGAAATTATAAAGACTAGAGCAGAAATAAATCAGAAAGAAATGAAAGAAACTATAGTACGGATAAATAAAACAAAAAGCTGGTTCTTTGAAAAGGTAAACAGAATTGACAAGCCTCCGGCCAGACTCATCAAGAGAAAGAGAGAGAAGAACCAGATCAACAAAATCAAAAATGAAAAAGGAGAGATTACAACAGAGAATGCAGAAATCCAAAGAATTCTAAGAGACTATTATGAACAACTCTATGGCAACAAACTGGACAACCTGGAAGAAATGGACAGTTTCTTGGGAAAGATCAATCTCCCAAGACTGAGCCAGGAAGAAACAGAAACTTTGGACAACCCAATCACAAGCTCAGAAATCGAATCTGTGATTTAAAATTTACCCAAAAAAATAAAAGCCCAGGGCCAGATGGCTTCACAGCCGAATTCTACCAAACATTTAAAGAAGAGCTAATGCCTGTCCTTCTAAAACTCTTCCAAAAAATTGCACAGGAAGGAACACTTCCGAACACATTCTACGAGGCCACCATCACCCTGATACCCAAACCAGGCAAAGACAACACAAAAAAGGAAAATTACAGACCAATTTCCCTGATGAACTTAGATGCCAAGATCCTCAACAAAATCCTAGCAAACAGAATTCAACGACACATCAAAAAACTCATACATCATGATCAAGTCAGGTTCATCCCAGGCATGCAAGGATTCTTCAACATCCGCAAATCAATCAATGTGATACACCATATCAACAAACTGAGAGACAAAAATCACATGATCATCTCAATAGATGCAGAAAAAGCCTTCGACAAAGTACAACACCCATTTATGATAAAAAACTCTTCAGAAAATGGGCATAGAAGGAACCTATCTCAACATAGTGAAAGCCATATATGAGAAGCCCACAGCAAACCTTATCGTCAATGGTGACAAACTGAAAGCATTCCCTCTAAGATCAGGAACACGACAAAGGTGTCCACTTTCACCACTATTATTCAACATAGTCCTGGAAGTTCTAGCAACAGCAATAAGAGAAGAAAAAGAAATAAAATGAATCCAGATTGGAAAGGAAGAAGTCAGACTCTCTCCATTCGCAGACGACATGATATTATACATAGAAAATCCCAAAGACACAGTTACAAAGCTACTACGGCTAATCAACGAATTCAGCAAAGTCGCAGGATACAAAGTCAACACACAGAAATCACTGGCATTCCTATACACAAACAATGAAAAATCAGAAAATGAAATCAAAAAGGCAATCCTCTTCACCATTGCAACCAAAAGAATCAACTATCTAGGAATAAACCTACCTAAAGAAACAAAAGAACTGTACACTGAAAATTACAAGACACTCATGAAAAAAATTAAAGAAGACAGTTTCTTGGGAAAGATCAATCTCCCAAGACTGAGCCAGGAAGAAACAGAAACTTTGAACAACCCAATCACAAGCTCAGAAATCGAATCTGTGATTTAAAATTTACCCAAAAAAATAAAAGCCCAGGGCCAGATGGCTTCACAGCCGAATTCTACCAAACATTTAAAGAAGAGCTAATGCCTGTCCTTCTAAAACTCTTCCAAAAAATTGCACAGGAAGGAACACTTCCGAACACATTCTACGAGGCCACCATCACCCTGATACCCAAACCAGGCAAAGACAACACAAAAAAGGAAAATTACAGACCAATTTCCCTGATGAACTTAGATGCCAAGATCCTCAACAAAATCCTAGCAAACAGAATTCAACGACACATCAAAAAACTCATACATCATGATCAAGTCAGGTTCATCCCAGGCATGCAAGGATTCTTCAACATCCGCAAATCAATCAATGTGATACACCATATCAACAAACTGAGAGACATAAATCACATGATCATCTCAATAGATGCAGAAAAAGCCTTCGACAAAGTACAACACCCATTTATGATAAAAACTCTTCAGAAAATGGGCATAGAAGGAACCTATCTCAACATAGTGAAAGCCATATATGAGAAGCCCACAGCAAACCTTATCGTCAATGGTGACAAACTGAAAGCATTCCCTCTAAGATCAGGAACACGACAAAGGTGTCCACTTTCACCACTATTATTCAACATAGTCCTGGAAGTTCTAGCAACAGCAATAAGAGAAGAAAAAGAAATAAAATGAATCCAGATTGGAAAGGAAGAAGTCAGACTCTCTCCATTCGCAGACGACATGATATTATACATAGAAAATCCCAAAGACACAGTTACAAAGCTACTACGGCTAATCAACGAATTCAGCAAAGTCGCAGGATACAAAGTCAACACACAGAAATCACTGGCATTCCTATACACAAACAATGAAAAATCAGAAAATGAAATCAAAAAGGCAATCCTCTTCACCATTGCAACCAAAAGAATCAACTATCTAGGAATAAACCTACCTAAAGAAACAAAAGAACTGTACACTGAAAATTACAAGACACTCATGAAAAAAATTAAAGAAGACTTAAACAGATGGAGAGATATTCCATGTTCCTGGGTCAGAAGAATCAATATTGTGAAAATGACCATACTACCAAATATCATCTACAGATTCGATGCAATACCTATTCAACTTCCATTGACATTTTTCACAGAACTAGACCAAAGAATCACACAGTTCACATGAAAACACAAAAGACCTCGAATAGCCAAAGCAATCCTGAGAAAGAAAAATGGAGCTGGAGGACTCGGCCTCCCTAACTTCAGTCTCTACTACAAAGCAACAGTCATCAAGACAGTATGGTACTGGCACAAAAACAGAACTACAGACCAATGGAACAAGATAGAGAACCCAGAGATAAACCCATGCACCTATGGGTACCTTATTTTTGACAAAGGAGGCGAAACTATAAAATGGGACAAAGACAGCCTCTTCAACAAGTGGTGCTGGGAAAATTGAACAGCTGCATGCAAAAAAAGGAAGTTGGAACATTCCCTGACACCATACACAAAGATCAACTCAAAATGGATTAAAGACCTAAATGTAAGATCAGAAACCATCAAACTCTTAAGAGGAGAATATAGGCAAAACCCTCAAGGACATCAAAGCAAGATCTTCTCTGACCCACCAACTAAAATAGCAGAGCTGAAAAGAAAAATGAACATATGGGACCTAATGAAACTTAAAAGCTTTTGTACAGCAAAAGAAATTACAAAAAAGCTCAACAGACACCCCAAAAAAGCAAATGAAACAACAGAAATAAAATGAATCCAGATTGGAAAGGAAGAAGTCAGACTCTCTCCATTCGCAGACGACATGATATTATACATAGAAAATCCCAAAGACACAGTTACAAAGCTACTACGGCTAATCAACGAATTCAGCAAAGTCGCAGGATACAAAGTCAACACACAGAAATCACTGGCATTCCTATACACAAACAATGAAAAATCAGAAAATGAAATCAAAAAGGCAATCCTCTTCACCATTGCAACCAAAAGAATCAACTATCTAGGAATAAACCTACCTAAAGAAACAAAAGAACTGTACACTGAAAATTACAAGACACTCATGAAAAAAATTAAAGAAGACTTAAACAGATGGAGAGATATTCCATGTTCCTGGGTCAGAAGAATCAATATTGTGAAAATGACCATACTACCAAATATCATCTACAGATTCGATGCAATACCTATTCAACTTCCATTGACATTTTTCACAGAACTAGACCAAAGAATCACACAGTTCACATGAAAACACAAAAGACCTCGAATAGCCAAAGCAATCCTGAGAAAGAAAAATGGAGCTGGAGGACTCGGCCTCCCTAACTTCAGTCTCTACTACAAAGCAACAGTCATCAAGACAGTATGGTACTGGCACAAAAACAGAACTACAGACCAATGGAACAAGATAGAGAACCCAGAGATAAACCCATGCACCTATGGGTACCTTATTTTTGACAAAGGAGGCGAAACTATAAAATGGGACAAAGACAGCCTCTTCAACAAGTGGTGCTGGGAAAATTGAACAGCTGCATGCAAAAAAAGGAAGTTGGAACATTCCCTGACACCATACACAAAGATCAACTCAAAATGGATTAAAGACCTAAATGTAAGATCAGAAACCATCAAACTCTTAAGAGGAGAATATAGGCAAAACCCTCAAGGACATCAAAGCAAGATCTTCTCTGACCCACCAACTAAAATAGCAGAGCTGAAAAGAAAAATGAACATATGGGACCTAATGAAACTTAAAAGCTTTTGTACAGCAAAAGAAATTACAAAAAAGCTCAACAGACACCCCACAGAGTGGGAGAAATTCATAGCAAATGAAACAACAGACAAAGAATTAATCTCCAAAATCTACAAGCAACTCAGACAACTCAGCACAGGAAAAACGAACAACCCAATCAAAAAATGGGAAAAAGATCTAAAGAGATGCTTCTCCAAAAAGGACATACAGATGGCCCAAAAGCACATGAAACGATGCTCAACCTCGCTTATTATTAGAGAAATGCAAATTAAAACTACAATGAGATACCACCTCACATCCGTCAGAATGGCCATCATCAAAAAATCTGCAGACAATAAATGCTGGAGAGGGTGCGGAGAAAAGGGAACCCTCTTGCATTGCTGGTGGGAATGTCAATTGATACAGCCTCTATGGAAGACAGTATGGAGATTTCTTAAAAAACTAAAAATAGAAGCACCTTACAACCCAGCAATTCCACTATTAGGCTTATATCCTGATGAAATCAAAACTGAAAGAAGCACCTGTACCCCAATGTTCATTGCAGCTCTCTATACAATAGCTAATACATGGAAGCAACCTAGGTGTCCATCGACGAATGAATGGATACAGAAGCTCTGGTACATATATACAATGGAATACTACTCAGCTGTTAAAAGAAATGCAGAAGACTCAGTCCTAATGAAGTGGCTGGCTCTAGAACCTATCATCAAAAGTGAAGTAAGTCAAAAAGAGAAAGACAAATACAGTATACTAACACACATATATGGAATCTAGTAGGATGGTCTTGGTAACACACGCAGGGAACTCATGGAAAAACAGACAGAGCATAGACATAGGGACATTGTGGGGAAGAAATAGGGAGGGGGAAGCATGGAGGGAGTAACATGGAAACCTATACTGTTATGTGTGGAAAAGACAGCTAGTGTCATAGAGCTAAGGGAATAGGAGTGCTTACAATGGCTTGGGGCGAAGGTCTGTAGGGGTGGGATAGGGGGAACTGGGGGGGTGGGGACCATGGATATGCATATGACTGATCTGGGAACATACATGTCTGTGAACTACAAAACTCTGTAAAACCTTTAAAATAAAGAATTAAAAAAAAAAAAAAAAAAGAATCTGCCTGCTAATGCAAGGGGCATGGGTTTGATCTCTAGTCTCTGAAGATCTCACATGCCACAGACCAAGTAAGTCTATGTGCCCTCAACTACTGAAGCCTGAACGCCATAAAGCCTGTGTTCCACAACAAGAGAAGCCACCACAACGAGAAGCCTGCCCAATGCAACTAGAGAGTAGCTCCTGAAAGCCTGTGTGCAGCAACGAAGACCCAGACAGCCAGAAATAAATAAATAAACCTTAAAAAAAAAAAAAGATAAACAATGAAAAAGCAAAATGGCCAGAATGAGCTCAACATCTCAGTTTAGTGAAAAACATGGAGGACTGTAAATGTCTCTGATATCACACCCATTCTTGGTCAAGTTACTATCTCTTCCTTGCTCCTGCTCACTATAAGAAGGTGCTGGTCCTGATATAAGTTAAGTGTCTCGTTTTGCCAACACTCTCCCACCAGGTACATGCAGTTTGCCTCCTACCTCTGCTTTTGGTCTTGATTCGAATTGCACTCTATCAGTGAGGTTTTTTCTAATCACCTTATTTAATATGTAACTCCAGCACCCCCAGTGATTTCTATCCCTCTCCTTTGCTTCACTTTTCTCCAAAACCCTCATCTTTTTGACAAAGTATGTCTGTACTATCGCCTGGCATACATAGCAGTATCATGAAAGCAAAAATTTCTGCAGTCTCTCCAGTGTCCAGGTCTCTGAGAGCACACAGTGGGTAATCAGTAAGCATTTGTAAGATATTTGATGTTTATATCATAAAGGCTGTAATCTTAAACTACTTCTAATGATATAAAAAATAAGGGCACGCTTGGGAGAAACAATACATTTTAAAATAGAAGTTATCAGCTTTGATAACCAGTATCTTACTATATTTACCTTCTTTTCTCGCTAGAAAGCATATTTTTAAAAGTACCAATAACATTCCATATCACTTTCAATAAAATTATCCATTTTGATGCTGAAGGTACCACCATGAGCATCGCTAACACTGCATACAGCACAGGGTGGCTTCCCTGAACAAATCTTAACTACACACAGTGACGTCTTGCCTCAAGGTTTCACAACTGTGGTTCGGCTAAGCCAAACTCCATGAAAAGGTAACACACTTGGCCTCTCAGAAGAATTTTTGTGTTGCCCCATAAAACAAATACAAACAAAACACAGTATAAGATAGCCAGAAGACAAAGTTTGCCAAAGGCAGATCACCAACCCCCAAATAATCTCTAAACTTCAGACCTGATCAAAGAAAAACTGACACTTTTAACAATTATCTTGGAAATTAACATATAAGATTTTGAACCTAAGGAAAACAGTCAAACTTAATATTTCATGAAGAAATGCATTCCTCACAAGCAAACTAATTAGCAGGCATTCTTAGGAGAGTATAAACCATTTCTGAATTACTGTCCTGTTTGTTATCCTTGCCACTATAGTTGTAATTCTTACCTGTAATCAGAGAGCTTAGAGAAAAGTGCCTACACCTATTTCGGTAAGTTAATGTATTTGATCTGATTAACAAGCAAACAGTTAAAATAAATCAATAGCAGAACTGCAAGAACAAATTTGTCTTATACAATTTACTTTTTTAAAAGTTAAACTAAGCAAAAATGATAAAAGGTCCTCTAAAAATTGATACAGCAACATTAAATTATTTTTAGAAAGTAAATGTCTCTATCTTATTCTTATTTTGTCAATTTTATACACAATGAATAGTTTTAGATTTGAAATGTGAACCATGCATTTTACTCTTTTAAACAAATACTGGCTTCTGGAGTACATAAAAGACATCCAGGTGGCACTGTAGTAAAGAATCCGCTTGCCAGTGCAGGAGACACAGGTTCGATCTCTGGGTTGGGAAGATCCCCTGGAAAAGGGAATGGCTACCCAACCCCAGTACTCTAGCCTGGAGAATCCTATGGACTGAGGAGCCTGGAGGTCTATAGTTCATAGCATCGTAAAAACTTGCAGGCAACTGAGAACAAAGGATGATTCTCCTGGTTCATCCAGAACTTCAATTTTTATTTCTTGGAAACTGCTGAAAGTCAACTAATTACTCACAGGGAAAGACTATTGACAAGAATCTTATGGCCAATACCTTCAATCTTGTCTATGAAAACAAAGACTTCTGCCTCTAATAGCAATATAAAGAGCTGCCTCATAGTTTTCTTCAAAATTGAGAAGAGAGGTACTAATTTAGCCTCTTTCTTTTCATTCTTACTAGTTTGCCTAAGAAACTTTCCTTTTCCTTCTAGGATTGTCTGACTAAGCTAGACTTTCAAATAACACACTGGGTTATAAAGCAAATTTAATAATTTATAATTTGACTAATACTGATTGCCTATAAATAAAATTCTAGTCCACTCTACAAACAATATCCATTTATTTTTCTCTTACTATATTTGGGTTAATATTACACTGAATTCTAATTAACATTACCTATTAATATGTAAATATGAAGTCATATTTCATAATTTTAAAAATCTGTACTATTAAAATTAAATTATAAAATGTAAATAAATAAGATGTGCTGAATCTATTAACTCACATTCTCTTGAAACACAAAGCAGCTCAGTAGTGCTGTTGCTTGTTCTGCAGACAGGTCATTGAAAAGGCCGTTAAACATCATCTCTGTCAGAAGAAGCTCATCAGCACTGTATTGCCACAAAAAAAGAAACCCCAAATGTCAGAAAATAAGAACACATATACATACACCCACACAACCTTAAGATACAGTTCTAAATAAACTATGTTATCTGACCATGAGAACCAGTTAGTGAGGACTGACAAAGACTTATTTCAGGAAATGGCAGGTCTTTTTATTTACCAGTAAATCAACAGTAAATGTGAAATGGGTACTGCATATTAAGATCTCATTCTAGCAAATACCAAAAGGATAGTCACTGAAATAAACAACTGTTTTTTAACTCTCACATTACCAGAAAAATTAGTCATTAGGATCTATTACCTAGCTTAAGGACCTCTGAAATTGTTTTTAACTCAAATTTTAATTATTCTACAAATAATATTTTAAAAAACAATAAAAAACAACTGTATTAGCAATCTTAACTAGAATGTATCAATAGCAAACAAACATTATGCAAATAGGAATACTTCAATTTTTATTTCTTGGAAACTGCTGAAAGTCAACTAATTACTCACAGGAAAGACTATTGACAAGAATCTTATGGCCAATACCTTCAATCTTGTCTATGAAAACAAAGACTTCTGCCTCTAATAGCAATATAAAGAGCTGCCTCATAGTTTTCTTCAAAATTGAGAAGAGAGGTACTAATTTAGCCTCTTTCTTTTCATTCTTACTAGTTTGCCTAAGAAACTTTCCTTTTCCTTCTAGGATTGTCTGACTAAGCTAGACTTTCAAATAACACACTGGGTTATAAAGCAAATTTAATAATTTATAATTTGACTAATACTGATTGCCTATAAATAAAATTCTAGTCCACTCTACAAACAATATCCATTTATTTTTCTCTTACTATATTTGGGTTAATATTACACTGAATTCTAATTAACATTACCTATTAATATGTAAATATGAAGTCATATTTCATAATTTTAAAAATCTGTACTATTAAAATTAAATTATAAAATGTAAATAAATAAGATGTGCTGAATCTATTAACTCACATTCTCTTGAAACACAAAGCAGCTCAGTAGTGCTGTTGCTTGTTCTGCAGACAGGTCATTGAAAAGGCCGTTAAACATCATCTCTGTCAGAAGAAGCTCATCAGCACTGTATTGCCACAAAAAAAGAAACCCCAAATGTCAGAAAATAAGAACACATATACATACACCCACACAACCTTAAGATACAGTTCTAAATAAACTATGTTATCTGACCATGAGAACCAGTTAGTGAGGACTGACAAAGACTTATTTCAGGAAATGGCAGGTCTTTTTATTTACCAGTAAATCAACAGTAAATGTGAAATGGGTACTGCATATTAAGATCTCATTCTAGCAAATACCAAAAGGATAGTCACTGAAATAAACAACTGTTTTTTAACTCTCACATTACCAGAAAAATTAGTCATTAGGATCTATTACCTAGCTTAAGGACCTCTGAAATTGTTTTTAACTCAAATTTTAATTATTCTACAAATAATATTTTAAAAAACAATAAAAAACAACTGTATTAGCAATCTTAACTAGAATGTATCAATAGCAAACAAACATTATGCAAATAGGAATATTTTTCAGAAGAAAAAGTCATGAACCATTAATCTTTATAAACAGCAATATCTAATCAAAAATAAAGTCAAAAGCTAAATATGGATTTCTACTGGTAAACAGAGTTAAGGCAAGACAAAACGACAGAAACACAAATAAGACTCCTTCTGTAGTTTAATGTGGGAAATGCAGATAAGACAGGCAATAAGCACACGACAGCAATTTATTAAATTTATATAGGCAATTATGCCAAGAAAAAGCTGAGCCTAAAATCAAACTGAAAAAATTCAAGGCAAGTTTCAGAAGATCCAGTAAAAAATACGCAGGAATGGGGACTGAGGGAAAGGCCATGCTAAATGAAAGAAATGTACGTAGGATGTGGCAACAGATGGGATAAGACAAGACAGGGCAAGAATATACTCAGCTATGGAATTTTTTTCTAAAATGAGCACAGAATCACTGAGCAACTTCCACCAAAGAATGACCTGGTAGGATTTATGCTTTGGAAAGACTGTTCTGAAAGCAAGAGTAGAAAGGACGGGTTGCAGAAATTTTAAAAGGGACACACTTCAGTCAGTGGAAATAGTTGAAACAGCACAGAGACAGGAGAAAGTCACGAAGATGTGGGGAGTGAGAAGGAGAGGAGGAACCTAGGATGGCTCCTAAGTTTTTGCCTGTCGTGGCTGGGCCTTATTCTGCAAGAGAGATCAGAAGGAAAGGCAAATTGGGGTGGGGGAGGAATGTTTTTGACATACAATATTGTTATCTTTATCTCTATAACTAACTCTAAAACTGACAAAGACTTATTTCAGGAAATGGCAGGTCTTTTTATTTACCAGTAAATCAACAGTAAATGTGAAATGGGTACTGCATATTAAGATCTCATTCTAGCAAATACCAAAAGGATAGTCACTGAAATAAACAACTGTTTTTTAACTCTCACATTACCAGAAAAATTAGTCATTAGGATCTATTACCTAGCTTAAGGACCTCTGAAATTGTTTTTAACTCAAATTTTAATTATTCTACAAATAATATTTTAAAAAACAATAAAAAACAACTGTATTAGCAATCTTAACTAGAATGTATCAATAGCAAACAAACATTATGCAAATAGGAATATTTTTCAGAAGAAAAAGTCATGAACCATTAATCTTTATAAACAGCAATATCTAATCAAAAATAAAGTCAAAAGCTAAATATGGATTTCTACTGGTAAACAGAGTTAAGGCAAGACAAAACGACAGAAACACAAATAAGACTCCTTCTGTAGTTTAATGTGGGAAATGCAGATAAGACAGGCAATAAGCACACGACAGCAATTTATTAAATTTATATAGGCAATTATGCCAAGAAAAAGCTGAGCCTAAAATCAAACTGAAAAAATTCAAGGCAAGTTTCAGAAGATCCAGTAAAAAATACGCAGGAATGGGGACTGAGGGAAAGGCCATGCTAAATGAAAGAAATGTACGTAGGATGTGGCAACAGATGGGATAAGACAAGACAGGGCAAGAATATACTCAGCTATGGAATTTTTTTCTAAAATGAGCACAGAATCACTGAGCAACTTCCACCAAAGAATGACCTGGTAGGATTTATGCTTTGGAAAGACTGTTCTGAAAGCAAGAGTAGAAAGGACGGGTTGCAGAAATTTTAAAAGGGACACACTTCAGTCAGTGGAAATAGTTGAAACAGCACAGAGACAGGAGAAAGTCACGAAGATGTGGGGAGTGAGAAGGGAGAGGAGGAACCTAGGATGGCTCCTAAGTTTTTGCCTGTCGTGGCTGGGCCTTATTCTGCAAGAGAGATCAGAAGGAAAGGCAAATTGGGGTGGGGGGGGAGGAATGTTTTTTGACATACAATATTGTTATCTTTATCTCTATATTCTTTCTTCCAAGACTAAATCTAGCTGCAGATACCCAAGAGAAATACACTATTAAAAATTTATTATAGTCAGTGGGGTCACAAACAGTCTGACGTACTGAGGGACTAACACTCCGACTTTTCGTGTTTATTATAGCCTTGTGGTAGTCACAAAAGTTGGAAACCAAGTGAATGCTCATTTGAAAAAGAAGTGGCATGTTATGCAGCCATTTTAAAAAATAGGTTAGTTGTGTCCCATCTGTCCTGGGGGAATTTCAACTATGTGTTTATGATCAAGGGATAAAAGCAAGACAGTGTATGTAATATGATTCAACTTTTAAAATATAATGGCACCCCTCACCCCCAAATAAAAAGCCTGTGTGTGTGTGAACTGTTAACAAAAGTATAAGAAAGGAAGGAAAGAAGGTAGGTGGGAAGGAAACCAGGCTATTAACATGGCAGAAGAAGGGGAAGAAATACTTAAAAATAAGTTTCTATATTTAAAAACCATGTGTGCAATGTGATACCATCCATGGAAAACTCTACACACATTAAAAAGATGGGGAGGGGGTCTTCCCTGATGGTCTAGTGGTCAGGACTCCTCACTTCGAATGCAGGGGGCCCAGGTTCAATCCCTGGTCAGGGAACTAGATCCCACATGCCACAACTAAGACCAAGTACAATCAAATAAAGTTAAAAAAAAAAAAAAGATGGGGAGGGACTTCCCTGGTGACCCAGTGGTTCAGACTCTGTGTTCCCAATGCAGTGGGCCCCAGGTTCGATCCCTGGTCAGGGAACTAGATCCCACATGCCACAACTAAGACCCAGCACAACCAAAGAAATAAATAACTTTTTTAAAAAATGGGGAAAGGAGGATTCTCCCTTCAGTCAGCCTGCTGTACTGGCAGCAATTCTTCCTTCCCCCACTCCAATAAACTTTACTTTCCTCTCAAAAAAAAAAAAATGGCACGAAGATGTGGGGAGTAGAGGAGAGGAGGAACCTAGGATGGCTCCTAAGTTTTTGCCTGTCGTGGCTGGGCCTTATTCTGCAAGAGAGATCAGAAGGAAAGGCAAATTGGGGTGGGGGGGGAGGAATGTTTTTTGACATACAATATTGTTATCTTTATCTCTATATTCTTTCTTCCAAGACTAAATCTAGCTGCAGATACCCAAGAGAAATACACTATTAAAAATTTATTATAGTCAGTGGGGTCACAAACAGTCTGACGTACTGAGGGACTAACACTCCGACTTTTCGTGTTTATTATAGCCTTGTGGTAGTCACAAAAGTTGGAAACCAAGTGAATGCTCATTTGAAAAAGAAGTGGCATGTTATGCAGCCATTTTAAAAAATAGGTTAGTTGTGTCCCATCTGTCCTGGGGGAATTTCAACTATGTGTTTATGATCAAGGGATAAAAGCAAGACAGTGTATGTAATATGATTCAACTTTTAAAATATAATGGCACCCCTCACCCCCAAATAAAAAGCCTGTGTGTGTGTGAACTGTTAACAAAAGTATAAGAAAGGAAGGAAAGAAGGTAGGTGGGAAGGAAACCAGGCTATTAACATGGCAGAAGAAGGGGAAGAAATACTTAAAAATAAGTTTCTATATTTAAAAACCATGTGTGCAATGTGATACCATCCATGGAAAACTCTACACACATTAAAAAGATGGGGAGGGGGTCTTCCCTGATGGTCTAGTGGTCAGGACTCCTCACTTCGAATGCAGGGGGCCCAGGTTCAATCCCTGGTCAGGGAACTAGATCCCACATGCCACAACTAAGACCAAGTACAATCAAATAAAGTTAAAAAAAAAAAGATGGGGAGGGACTTCCCTGGTGACCCAGTGGTTCAGACTCTGTGTTCCCAATGCAGTGGGCCCCAGGTTCGATCCCTGGTCAGGGAACTAGATCCCACATGCCACAACTAAGACCCAGCACAACCAAAGAAATAAATAACTTTTTTAAAAAATGGGGAAAGGAGGATTCTCCCTTCAGTCAGCCTGCTGTACTGGCAGCAATTCTTCCTTCCCCCACTCCAATAAACTTTACTTTCCTCTCAAAAAAAAAAAAAAATGGGGAAAGGACCATCACCAAAATATTAACAATATTATCTCAGGGAGTGGGACAGCAGTGACTTTTTTTTCTGTTTTAAATATTATCTAATGAGTATATGTTATTTATACAATCAGTGGAAAATTGGACTTCCCTGGTGGTCTAGTGGTTAAGAATCCATCCACCATTGCAGTTTTCTTCGATTTAGCACTGTGTTTTGATTTTTTAAGATCTACTAAGCTCCCAGGATAAGGGTTCAATCCCTGGTCTGGAAAGATCCCAGATGCCCTAGAACCACTAAGCCTGAGTGCCACAACTACTGAGCCCAAGCACTATGGAGCTCATGCTCTATCACGAAGAATAGTGCCCCTCTCCTCCACCGCAACTACAGAAAGTCCAGGCACAGCAATGAAGACCGAGCACAGTCAAAAACAAACACATAAATAATTTTAAAAATCAGTGGAAAATAAAGTTATTTTAACTGTTCGATGCAGGGGGAGTATGGACAGGTAGATAGTCCACGGTAGACCTGATTTAATGAGCCCACAAGATCGATATTTAATTAACATATCAATTGCTGGTATGCCAACTGATGTTTTCCAGAATCTTGGAAGTGTAATTCTTTTAAGTAGCCTGTCACCTGAAACACTGTTTACAAGTCTCCCACTTAACTAATAACGCTGAGGGAGAGGAATGGTTACAAACACCAAAGGGGCAGGAGAGGATGAAAGGAGGCTTTACTAAGTGCCATCCAGTGACTACATCTCCTGTACACATCACAGCTTAGAATTTCCTCATCAAGCTTATCTCCTGGCAACTTCTAAACCCTTTTCTCAATGCTTTCAAGCTTTTCTTTTTTTTTGATCATTTCTTTTTCCAGACATTTGTGCAGTGATTCTTAAAATCTGCGTTATAGGGCTTCCCTGGTGGTCCAGTGGATAGAGAGTCCACCTTGCAGGACAACGGGCACTGGTTTGATCCCTGGCCCAGGAAGATCCCACAGGCCGCAGAGCGGCTGGGCCTGTGTGTCCAATCACGAGCCAGCACTCTGGAGCACATGTGCCCAGAGCTGCTGCTCTGCAAGGAGAGGCCACAGCAATGGGAGGCTCACACAGCCCAAAGAATAAAGACAGATGAAAATAAACAAATAAAAAAACCAATAAAAGAGGCCAAAATTAAAAAAAAAAAAAAAAACTTCACTATACACCTTCCACCTCCACATGGCTTTTTTTGATTGCTTCCTTCTTAGAATGGCCAAAGAATAAAGACGGATGAAAATAAACAAATAAAAAAACAATTAAAAATTATTAAATTTAATAATATAAAACAAATTCTGATTTATAATCAATCTTAACTGAATAATAATTAAATGAAATAAATTATTAAATACTATAAAACATCACAAGGAAATAACTCCAATAACATTAATTTTGGCATTTAAATAAGCAGACTGATGCTATAGTCTAAATTAGATCCTGCATAAATTATTAACCTTATAGTGACTAGATTTCTTTAATTACAAAGCAGCCTTTATCAAGGCTAAAGGAAAACTATTCAACACAAGCCTGTGGGACAAGTCTAACATGTTGTATTTAGCTTGCATAGGGACTTAAAAACATAATTTTGAAATAGTCTGAATACTTAAAAATCAAGAGATTTAACTCTCCCCCCTAAAAGTTTGGATATTTGACTTTTCTAAGCTGAATACTCTGAAATCACATTATTCTGTAATAACTAATTGGGACTGATTAATTGCTGCCTCCTTTTGGTGGCCTAGAACTGTTCAGTTTGCCACATAATCTTGGTCCCTGAAGACATATGAAGTCATATCTGAAACAGATGACCAATAATAACGATATGAACAAATCTTCATCAGAAATGTCCAAAACTACCTATAAGGCTTGTAATTCTCTGGCCTCATCCGTTAGGGCCTTGGTGAGTATATAAAAACTAGTTCAAGATGTCTTTTATGGACTCACTGAGAATAACAGTTATGACTACAGCAAAATACGTATCTTCAAGATGATTCCACTGGACAACGGGCACTGGTTTGATCCCTGGCCCAGGAAGATCCCACAGGCCGCAGAGCGGCTGGGCCTGTGTGTCCAATCACGAGCCAGCACTCTGGAGCACATGTGCCCAGAGCTGCTGCTCTGCAAGGAGAGGCCACAGCAATGGGAGGCTCACACAGCCCAAAGAATAAAGACAGATGAAAATAAACAAATAAAAAAACCAATAAAAGAGGCCAAAATTAAAAAAAAAAAAAAAAACTTCACTATACACCTTCCACCTCCACATGGCTTTTTTTGATTGCTTCCTTCTTAGAATGGCCAAAGAATAAAGACGGATGAAAATAAACAAATAAAAAAACAATTAAAAATTATTAAATTTAATAATATAAAACAAATTCTGATTTATAATCAATCTTAACTGAATAATAATTAAATGAAATAAATTATTAAATACTATAAAACATCACAAGGAAATAACTCCAATAACATTAATTTTGGCATTTAAATAAGCAGACTGATGCTATAGTCTAAATTAGATCCTGCATAAATTATTAACCTTATAGTGACTAGATTTCTTTAATTACAAAGCAGCCTTTATCAAGGCTAAAGGAAAACTATTCAACACAAGCCTGTGGGACAAGTCTAACATGTTGTATTTAGCTTGCATAGGGACTTAAAAACATAATTTTGAAATAGTCTGAATACTTAAAAATCAAGAGATTTAACTCTCCCCCCTAAAAGTTTGGATATTTGACTTTTCTAAGCTGAATACTCTGAAATCACATTATTCTGTAATAACTAATTGGGACTGATTAATTGCTGCCTCCTTTTGGTGGCCTAGAACTGTTCAGTTTGCCACATAATCTTGGTCCCTGAAGACATATGAAGTCATATCTGAAACAGATGACCAATAATAACGATATGAACAAATCTTCATCAGAAATGTCCAAAACTACCTATAAGGCTTGTAATTCTCTGGCCTCATCCGTTAGGGCCTTGGTGAGTATATAAAAACTAGTTCAAGATGTCTTTTATGGACTCACTGAGAATAACAGTTATGACTACAGCAAAATACGTATCTTCAAGATGATGCAGCCACAAGGGCCTGCACCATCGAAAGGGTCCGCCCTTCTAGAATTTTTGACCCAGAGAAACAACCAGAGAGAACAAAACGACTTTTGCTCAAAGTCATTTAGTTTTAAGGTCGTTTGTAATGTGGTAAAAGATTACCAAAATAAACACCTTATATCCAATTTACAAAAGCTTGTATCTGATCTTAAGCTGTGAGATATAATATGCTATGTCAGCCCAAAACTTTACACAAAAGATAATGGTTTTAGACTAAGGTTCAAGGTGAGAAAAGGTTCATAACTGCAAAAGAATTAAAGGTATACAAAATCATGTGTAAGCTAGGATTACAATTACATCAAATTTCACAGTGCATTAAAGAAAAAGAAAACATGAAAATACTAGTGGTGTCTGCATTAATTACTAAGATTTAATATTTTTACTTTCTCTTTCTAATTTCTCAACTTCATGGCCAAAACTTGTATTTTTTAATATGAAAGGCACCAAACAAACTTCGTGCTTTTAACACAGCTCTTTTTTCCAAAACACTAACAGCCCTCTTTTAAAACAGCATCCAATTTCTCTCTTTTTATATATATGTATATATATTTATGTATATATATATATTTTGGACTCTTTAATCAGTTTCATCTATCTTTGTTCTTTGGCCTGTGTGGGCCTCCCATTGCAGTGGCCTCTCTTGTTGCTGAGCACCGGCTCTGGGTGCATGCGCCTAGAGTGCTGGCTCGCATCCAGACACACCTGCCGAGCCGCTCTATAATGTCTGAATACTTAAAAATCAAGAGATCTAACTCTCCCCCCTAAAAGTTTGGGTATTTGACTTTTCTAAGCTGAATACTCTGAAATCACATTATTCTGTAATAACTAATTGGGACTGATTAATTGCTGCCTCCTTTTGGTGGCCTAGAACTGTTCAGTTTGCCACATAATCTTGGTCCCTGAAGACATATGAAGTCATATCTGAAACAGATGACCAATAATAACGATATGAACAAATCTTCATCAGAAATGTCCAAAACTACCTATAAGGCTTGTAATTCTCTGGCCTCATCCGTTAGGGCCTTGGTGAGTATATAAAAACTAGTTCAAGATGTCTTTTATGGACTCACTGAGAATAACAGTTATGACTACAGCAAAATACGTATCTTCAAGATGATGCAGCCACAAGGGCCTGCACCATCGAAAGGGTCCGCCCTTCTAGAATTTTTGACCCAGAGAAACAACCAGAGAGAACAAAACGACTTTTGCTCAAAGTCATTTAGTTTTAAGGTCGTTTGTAATGTGGTAAAAGATTACCAAAATAAACACCTTATATCCAATTTACAAAAGCTTGTATCTGATCTTAAGCTGTGAGATATAATATGCTATGTCAGCCCAAAACTTTACACAAAAGATAATGGTTTTAGACTAAGGTTCAAGGTGAGAAAAGGTTCATAACTGCAAAAGAATTAAAGGTATACAAAATCATGTGTAAGCTAGGATTACAATTACATCAAATTTCACAGTGCATTAAAGAAAAAGAAAACATGAAAATACTAGTGGTGTCTGCATTAATTACTAAGATTTAATATTTTTACTTTCTCTTTCTAATTTCTCAACTTCATGGCCAAAACTTGTATTTTTTAATATGAAAGGCACCAAACAAACTTCGTGCTTTTAACACAGCTCTTTTTTCCAAAACACTAACAGCCCTCTTTTAAAACAGCATCCAATTTCTCTCTTTTTATATATATGTATATATATTTATGTATATATATATATTTTGGACTCTTTAATCAGTTTCATCTATCTTTGTTCTTTGGCCTGTGTGGGCCTCCCATTGCAGTGGCCTCTCTTGTTGCTGAGCACCGGCTCTGGGTGCATGCGCTCTAGAGTGCTGGCTCGCATCCAGACACACCTGCCGAGCCGCTCTGCGGCATATGAGATCTTCCCGGGCCAGGGATCAAACCGGAGCCCCTTGCACTGCAAGGCAGACTCTTTACCCACTGGACCACCAGGGAAGCCCAACATCTGATTTTAGAACCAGTTTTCTAGAACAGCAAGGTTTTACCTGCTTATTTCACAAGCCACTCGTCCTTTCATCTCTATGACATCCGAGGACGTAGCAAATCCCAACCTTCTCAACACACGTTTGCGACACTTGAGCTCATCCATCTGTAGGACAGTTCTTGCTTTCTTTAGCTCTCGCTTTGCAGATTTAATGTCTATTGCAATCTAAGGCACATAAAAATACAAAGACGTTCAATAATAAAGTAAACAAAATAAAATGACATTTATTCAATTCATGAAACAAAAATATATTGGGGGGGAGGGGAACATAGCATTTCTTACTATTCTAGGATATTATACAAAAGCAATGATGTATCTGAGGCAGCAATCTCATCAGCTCCAGCTTTTCATCCTTAGGGAATCAGGTGGCAACTCAGAGAATTAGGAAAGAAGATGAGAGCATAGGAATCCTGTACTCCTTCTCTTTTATACCCTCCATGTATAAAAATCTGCCTAAAAGCTGGATTTAGCAAAGAGATAGGTCATTGTTCTGTAGAGAGGTGAAAGCTTAAAAGGAAAATACTATTTTGAGGTCATCCTTCAAGATTTTTCTATCTCAGTAATTTTCATACTGATTACATGTTGAAATGTATTTTGGATATATTGAGTTAAAAATCATATCAAGATTAATTTCACCTATTTCTTTTCACTTTTTTTTAAAAGTGGCTACTGAAGAATTTAAAATTGCACAAGAAGCTTGTGTAATATACTGCATGATGCTGTTCTAGATCTTTTTCTACACACCTTAAAATAACATAGAGGGATTTCCCTGGTGGTCCAGTGGTTGGGACTCTATATTACCAACCCAGGTCTAATCCTCAGTCAGGGAACTGGATCCCACATGGTGCAGGTAAATATCCTGCCTGTCACAACTAAGACCCAGCACAACCAAATAAATAAAATATCAAAACAAAACCAAAACCAAAAACATAGACACCCATGTCTGTAAATGCATGAATACAAAGGTACACGGGAGGCTTCCCTGGTGGTCCAGTGGATAAGGACACCGCCTTGCAGTGCAAGGGGCGCTGGTTCGATCCCTGGCCTGGGAAGATCCCACGTGCCATGGAGCGGCTAGACTGATGTGTCCAATTACCGAGCCAGAGCTCTGGAGTGCATGTGCCCAGAGCCGGCTCTCTGCGACACCAGAGGCCACTGCGATGGGAGGCACACACGGGTCAAAGAACAAAGATGGATGAAAATAGATAAATGAAAGACCAATAGAAGTGGCCAAAAAAAAAAAAAAGGTACATGGGGCTTTCCCAAAGACATGATGTCAGCTTCCTCTTCCACTCAATACAATCAGGATTTCTTTTCCAAAAAGTGCATATACATATACCTCATTTTTCTTAATGGCCATGTTGATACCCATTATTTGGATATGCATAATTCATGGATCTGATTTTCTACTGATGAACTTTGAGGCTGTTTATATTCATTTGCTTTTCCAAACAATCCTACAAGAACATCCTATACTGCCTCACTTTGTAGTTTCAATCCTAGATGGTGGGAAACCTGGGTCAGAGGGTGTGAGGACTTAAAATGTTGGCACTTGAGGGGTCAGATTCTGAAGGTTTCCTAGCCAGGGCTAATGAATGTTATATTTATCCTGTAGTCACTAGGAGGTCATAAAATTGTTAACTCTTCATAATTTTCTTTCATCAAAAAAATGCAATGGGGTGCAGGGGAGGTAACTACAATAATCTCACAACAACTTACAGTTTTTCTTTCAGTCTTTTTTTTTTTTTTTTTAAAGATTTATTTATATATTTTGGGCGGGGGTCGGGTTGGGAAGGGAGGGGAGCGGGCGGGCCACTTCTATTGGTCTTTCATTTCTCTATTTTCATCCATCTTTGTTCTTTGGCTCCTGTGGGCCTCCCATCGTGGTGGCATCTGTTGTTGCAAAGCGCCGGCTCTGAGCGCATGCGCTCCAGAGCTCCGGCTCGGTAATTGGACACATAGGTCCAGCCGCTCCATGGCACAAGGGATCTTCCCAGGCCAGGGATCGAACCCGCACCCCTAGCACTGCAAGGCGGTGTCCTTACCCACTGGACCACCAGGGGAAGCCCTCTTTCAGTCTTTTTCAGTGTATGATTACAACTTCCCCCAAATAAAAATGTAGTCCATGCTGATTTTAGGTCCTACTTTGTAAATTTAATGCTCCTGCAGAAGTATTTTTTCCATGTACTACAGTCTTCAAAACAAGTTTATTTAGCCAGGCTCTTAGCCAGACACTAGAGCCTTTTTGCTAAATCTGAGTAACTCAGATAATGCCATTCTCTGGGGCTTCAAACCATGTTCTCCATGGATACTTTCCAGTCACCACTCAACCTAACTCAAGTCTCTTTGTTCTTGTGCTGAAACTGTTAAGACTGACTCTCTGTGTAGGGAGTAACTACAAGAAGGAGGGAGCTGCAACGGTGCTGGTGAGAGAGGAGCAGGCTAGCATCACAACTGAGTAGACTCCTGCTTTTTGTGTCTCAGTTTCCTCATCTTGAGAAGAAACCTCATGGTGGGCGATAGCAGGCTAAACTATATGTTCACTGAGAACATACTTGTAGTGCCCGGCGTGGCACAGGGCCACATCATGTTAGTTCACAAAAAGCTAGAAAGGGGCAGTACTGTAAAACTATGAACTGAACACATTACTCTATTGGGTCAGGAAGTTTCTACTCATATTTACTCAATAAATACTAGGCATATGCTTTTTTATAAAAATAGATCATGGGGGATATACATATGACTAATCTGGGATCATACATATCTGTAAACAACAAAACTCTGTAAAAGTAAAAAGTCAAATAAAAATTAAAAAAAAAAACAAAACAGATCATTATAGAAGATGCAGGAGAATGTAAGTGAGCTAAAATGAAACACCGGATCCTAAGGAGTTTAAAATCTAGTCTGTGAGACAGGAAGACAAATATGATAAAAGTGGTACATGGTAAGAGCTAAAAAAGCATACAAGCAGGGAGCCATAAACTTCAAGGAGAAAGTAACATCTGTATATACAAGAGATTCTAGTTTGAGAGAAGGGGAGAGTGGAAAGAAACGTGTTCACTTCAAAAAGTTTTTTCTAAATTCATTACTCAGAATGGCTCTAAGAGTGCTTTTACTGGTTAGAGAATATAGCTAGTTACCTTAAAAAGGTGAACTACTTCATACCACTAAAATGGAGGTAATTAAAAATGCAGACAATAACAAATGTTGGTGAGGATGTGGAGAAACTGGAACTCTAATAAGCTGCTGTAAAATGGTACAGCCACCTTGGAAAACAGTTCGGCAGTTTCTCAAAAAGTTAAACACAGAGTTACTCCATGACCTAGCAATTCTACCAAATTCCACCTAAGGAAAATGAAAACATGTCCATGCAAAAATTTGTACATAAATGTTCACAGCAGCATTATTCTTACTAGCCAAGGAAGTGGGAAAACTCCAAACGTTCATCAACTTATGAATGGTAAACAGAATGTGGTATGACATATATACAAGGGAATATTTTTCAGTTATAAAAAGGAATAAAACATAAAACTCATGCTTCAACATGAATAAATTTTGAACACATTAGCTAAAGAAGACAAATACGAGGTCACACACTGTTACGAAACCTCCAGAATAGGCAAATCCATAAAGGCAAACATGAGATTTGCAGCTGCCAGGGGCTGGAAGGTTGAGAAATGGGGAGTATTGCTAGTTGTTATGAGGATTCTTTCGGGTGTGATGAGAATGCTCTGGAGTTACACAGTGGTTATGCCTGTGGACCACACTGTGAATATACTAAAAACCACTGAATTGTATGCTTTAAAAGTGTGAATGTTACTATGTGAATGATATCTCAGTTGAGGTGGTCAACTTTTTTTGCTGATAAGAACTGATAGTTTAACTTAAAAGACAGCTAGACATTTTCCTCTTTTAGGTGATGAAACCAATAGGAAAATAAAATGAAAAAATACTCTTATATAGTGAGATACACGGAATTCTAAGATAAAAGTAACTTTCTGCCATACCTGTGCTTTTTTTTCACAAAGCGTATACACAGTTTCCAAATTTGGATCATTATGAAGTGGATGAGAATACATTCGATGCTCAAAAGCCTCTACTTTTTGGATAACTTTTTTCAGTCCTTGATCTTGAATGCCCATGTCATCAATAGGATCCAATAAGGGAACACCATCAGGAACTTTTTCAGAAATTTTTTTACAAAGACAATGGCTCTAAGAGTGCTTTTACTGGTTAGAGAATATAGCTAGTTACCTTAAAAAGGTGAACTACTTCATACCACTAAAATGGAGGTAATTAAAAATGCAGACAATAACAAATGTTGGTGAGGATGTGGAGAAACTGGAACTCTAATAAGCTGCTGTAAAATGGTACAGCCACCTTGGAAAACAGTTCGGCAGTTTCTCAAAAAGTTAAACACAGAGTTACTCCATGACCTAGCAATTCTACCAAATTCCACCTAAGGAAAATGAAAACATGTCCATGCAAAAATTTGTACATAAATGTTCACAGCAGCATTATTCTTACTAGCCAAGGAAGTGGGAAAACTCCAAACGTTCATCAACTTATGAATGGTAAACAGAATGTGGTATGACATATATACAAGGGAATATTTTTCAGTTATAAAAAGGAATAAAACATAAAACTCATGCTTCAACATGAATAAATTTTGAACACATTAGCTAAAGAAGACAAATACGAGGTCACACACTGTTACGAAACCTCCAGAATAGGCAAATCCATAAAGGCAAAAATGAGATTTGCAGCTGCCAGGGGCTGGAAGGTTGAGAAATGGGGAGTATTGCTAGTTGTTATGAGGATTCTTTCGGGTGTGATGAGAATGCTCTGGAGTTACACAGTGGTTATGCCTGTGGACCACACTGTGAATATACTAAAAACCACTGAATTGTATGCTTTAAAAGTGTGAATGTTACTATGTGAATGATATCTCAGTTGAGGTGGTCAACTTTTTTTGCTGATAAGAACTGATAGTTTAACTTAAAAGACAGCTAGACATTTTCCTCTTTTAGGTGATGAAACCAATAGGAAAATAAAATGAAAAAATACTCTTATATAGTGAGATACACGGAATTCTAAGATAAAAGTAACTTTCTGCCATACCTGTGCTTTTTTTTCACAAAGCGTATACACAGTTTCCAAATTTGGATCATTATGAAGTGGATGAGAATACATTCGATGCTCAAAAGCCTCTACTTTTTGGATAACTTTTTTCAGTCCTTGATCTTGAATGCCCATGTCATCAATAGGATCCAATAAGGGAACACCATCAGGAAAACGCTTCTGAACTTCCTGAAACAAAAGATTTAAAATTCATTTTTCATCTCACAGACAAAATTAGTTATGACTAAGCTAAATCAATATTGCCAATTTTGTTTTTTCTATGCACACAGACATGTGTTACAGTTCATTAATAACTCTAATACTTATAGTTTAATAAGTTCTGGATGTGGCACAACTTACTGATAAAACCCATTACTGTTCATTTAGACTGTTACAAATAATCCTGTGTTGAACATCTCAAGTGTAAATTTCAGTTTCCTGATTACTTCTTTGGGGCTGATTCCTAATGAGAGCAGCAAAGGATCGAAATCCCTGTTGCTACATTTTCTTTGAACATGATTTAACTATTAACTACAATGAACATACGAGTTTAGAGAAGAGACAGGTTATTATAGGCTGATATCCCACTAGGAAACTTTCAGGGTCTTGGATAAGCCTTAAAGGTAAGATAGAGGGTTTCCTTGGTAGCTCACTGGTAGGGAGTTTGCCTGCCAGTGCAGGAAACACAGGTTGATCCCTGATCTGGGAAGATCCCACATGCTGCAGAGCAACTAAGCCCGTGGGCCACAGCTGTTAAGTTTGTGCTCTAGAGCCTCGGAGCCACAACTACTGAACCCACGTGTCACAACTGCTGAAGCCCACGTGCTCTAGAGCCCTAGTTCAGCTGGAGAGTAACCCTCACTCCCTGCAACTAGAGAGGAACCTGTGGCAGCAGTGAAGACCCAGAATAACCTAAATAAATACATAAACAAAAAAATTATTTTTTTAAAAAAAGGCTGCATAAAGGGTTGTCCTCATCTCTACCATCCTTGAAAATAAATAATTTTTAAGAACGGTAAGATAGGATTGGCCACTTAGAAATTTTTTAAAAAACAGTTATCCACAAAACTTTTTATAAAATTGTCCACAAAATCACTCATGATAAACGCAGTGATAAAAAAAAAACGGAATTCTAAGATAAAAGTAACTTTCTGCCATACCTGTGCTTTTTTTTCACAAAGCGTATACACAGTTTCCAAATTTGGATCATTATGAAGTGGATGAGAATACATTCGATGCTCAAAAGCCTCTACTTTTTGGATAACTTTTTTCAGTCCTTGATCTTGAATGCCCATGTCATCAATAGGATCCAATAAGGGAACACCATCAGGAAAACGCTTCTGAACTTCCTGAAACAAAAGATTTAAAATTCATTTTTCATCTCACAGACAAAATTAGTTATGACTAAGCTAAATCAATATTGCCAATTTTGTTTTTTCTATGCACACAGACATGTGTTACAGTTCATTAATAACTCTAATACTTATAGTTTAATAAGTTCTGGATGTGGCACAACTTACTGATAAAACCCATTACTGTTCATTTAGACTGTTACAAATAATCCTGTGTTGAACATCTCAAGTGTAAATTTCAGTTTCCTGATTACTTCTTTGGGGCTGATTCCTAATGAGAGCAGCAAAGGATCGAAATCCCTGTTGCTACATTTTCTTTGAACATGATTTAACTATTAACTACAATGAACATACGAGTTTAGAGAAGAGACAGGTTATTATAGGCTGATATCCCACTAGGAAACTTTCAGGGTCTTGGATAAGCCTTAAAGGTAAGATAGAGGGTTTCCTTGGTAGCTCACTGGTAGGGAGTTTGCCTGCCAGTGCAGGAAACACAGGTTGATCCCTGATCTGGGAAGATCCCACATGCTGCAGAGCAACTAAGCCCGTGGGCCACAGCTGTTAAGTTTGTGCTCTAGAGCCTCGGAGCCACAACTACTGAACCCACGTGTCACAACTGCTGAAGCCCACGTGCTCTAGAGCCCTAGTTCAGCTGGAGTAACCCTCACTCCCTGCAACTAGAGAGGAACCTGTGGCAGCAGTGAAGACCCAGAATAACCTAAATAAATACATAAACAAAAAAATTATTTTTTTAAAAAAAGGCTGCATAAAGGGTTGTCCTCATCTCTACCATCCTTGAAAATAAATAATTTTTAAGAACGGTAAGATAGGATTGGCCACTTAGAAATTTTTTAAAAAACAGTTATCCACAAAACTTTTTATAAAATTGTCCACAAAATCACTCATTTCAAGAAGCCCACCTATGGACCACAACTTAAAAATTCCTACTCTACACAGAAAGCATCCTGCTTTTTCAGATTCCGGTACATGGCTTTTGCTACACAGTAAAGGCTTTTCAAATATTTATCGACTAACCAACTAACAAAGTGCCTTTTTATTTTCCTAATGGAAAGTAAAATTTTCTATAAGACTGCTTTATTCGTGTATTAACTATACTATAAAGTGGTCAAATGTCCTGGCACGTGGTTTTATATACAAAAACTTTTAACACATTCTACAGTTATTTTCATTCATAACTAGTAAAGCAAACATATTTAACATATAATAGTGGTCATATTTTACTTTGTGAGCCCCTCTTTGACTAACTTTGTAGGTACACTCAAAGAGAAAACAATCTACATACAGGTCTGCTGCAACTATCTTTGTTAAAAATATTGCCACCAGTGGTAGTGTTCATGGTTTTTCTCAAAGAAAGCAATTTACATAAAATTTATATTTACAAAATTAACATGGATACCTGTATTGATTTTAAAACACTCTGTCTATTGTCCAGTGGTCGGAGGTCTTTGGGAATGTAAAGTCTAACACTGCTGATGGCAGACAGGAGATGCACCAAAACTGGAACCACCTACAACAGAGAAGTTACATATATATAACAAAGCTGCATATTTTCAAATTCTGCCATTTCATAAATTAACTTTGAATACTTAAAAGAAAGCTGCACACACAAAAAAGAAAACTGCATTTACAATATGTGACAGATACAGTAAGTAGATAGTAATCATTGTGGAAGCTTGTATCTTAACAGAAACTATATTTAAAAAAAAAAAAAATATATATATATATATATATATATTTATTTATTTATTTATTTGGCTGCACTGAGCCTTAGCTGCAGTGTGTGGGTTCTTCTGGCTGTGACATGTGAACTTGTAGGTCGCAGCACGTGGGATGCAGTTTCCTGACCAGGCACTGAACACCAGCCTCCTGCACTCGGAACACAGTCTCAGCCACAGGACCATCAGGAAAAATCCATAGCAACTATACTTAAAAAGCAACAACAAATTCAAATCTTTAAGTAACGGGCCAACAAATTGTACATAAAAATAAGTGATTCCCTCAACACAGAATCCACACTCATCTATTTTTCATCCTCAGTAACTGGTACTTTTTGAATATCTAAAAGAAAAAAAAGCACTAAAATGAAGGAAAGGCTATTTAAGTTTAGATGATCATGTAATACTCATGTAATTTCTGGATGGGCCAGAATGGCTCTATTAGACATAATCTTGAAAAAGACCCATCTTCAAACTTTCCTCCATGCATTCTCTTGACAAGAATACCCTTCGCTCACCATACTACTGAAGAATGCAAGGCAACAGAGTCAAAAGCAATTTTTAGAATATACTGTTTAAAAGTGTTAACCTCTACTAATCAACAGTTATCCAAAGTTAACTATATTCTAGGCCATTTTATTTTTCTGGAAAAGTTAAGTTCAAGATGTATTTCATAGGTAAAAGAAAAAGTCACTTTTGCATCTTACACAAACTAATAATTAAAAGCTCAATTTGGCATTACATACACTTACAATTAGAGAAGGGAAAGGTAACTATGGAAATCCCATTTCCTCCTCTTCTTTCATGAAAAGGAAATTGGTTCAAACCAACCCTGAAGCATGGTACACAATCACTGTAGTTGAGAGATGAGATTTCCTTATAAACTGCCTATGGCATTATTTCTCTATGTCCAAGAGTCCTACTGAAAATATTAATCTGCAAAAGCAAATACTATTATGTATGTATTCCACTTCTTAAGGTACAGTATTCCTCCCTTTTTCATCCTATGCCTTTGTCATTCAACCACAAAGGACAGGAAAACTAGGAGTTCTTTTTAAAGAGGGGTTCTGTGTTCTCTACAAGCTATTTCCAGTTTAGAAAGCAAATCTGTCTAAAAAAAGATCTAATATTTCTAAAAGTTTGTCTAAATTTCATTACTTCTGCAACACAGCCCTTTGACTGTTAGCTCTTTCTTTGGGCAGGGTGGTGGGTTGGGGAGGGAGGGGGACGGGCGGGCCACTTCTATTGGCCTTTCATTTATCCATTTTCATCCATCTTTTGTTTGTTCCCATCGTAGTGGCCTCTCTTGCCGCAGAGCACCGGCTCTGGGCGCATGCGCTCCAGAGCTCCGGCTCGGTAATTGGACGCATGGGTCCAGCCGCTCCACGGCACGTGGGATCTTGCCAGGCCAGGAATCGAACCGGCGCCCCTTGCACTGCAAGGCGGTGTCCTTACCCACTGGACCACCAGGGAAGCTCTACTGTTAGCTCTTTGAGTATAAAATGCCCCCTTCATATCTCTATAGCCCTTAAAGTCAGAGACTTCATAATATAATTCATGATTACACATTGCCACCTTAATCTGCTAAAATAAACTGAATAGAAAATGTTTTTTCAAAAAAAAAAGAAAATGTTTTTCCAGCAGAGGAAAGACACTTGGTTTTGCCCAAGATTCAGATTCAGTGAATGCTTCCTTGTAGAGACTGTCAACTGAACTTAATGAAATCATACTATTAAGAACTGCAAAGCTTCTCAGCATCTTTAAGTGAAACAGGTACAAATGCTCATGCTTAATAAAATCTGGGCAGAGAACACAGTAGACAGTGAACAGTTTTCACCTAGAATTCTAACTCCAATGAATTAATCATTCCATCATTTTCTTGAAAAGAGTGTTAACCTTTAAATGTAAAAGGGAGCCGTGAATTATTATCAATGTATGTCATGAGAGAAGGAGAATGTTGAGATGTATGCCACATATTTGCCATCCCAAGACACAATAACTTCAAAGATTCCTTTGGTTACAATGAGTATGTTCCAAATTGGGAGAGTTCCAGTCTAATTTTAGTTAAGCAGTCAGCTGATAAAATAATGTTAGGGAAAACTAAATTATATAAGTTTCAATGGTGGTAGAATTCTAGAGGAAAACAAATTAGAAGACTGAAGGACAAAGACCAAAGGCTAACTGGTATTCAAAATTATAGGTAACTAGGCTTTTAAATCATTATTTAAAAATTTTTAACAATAAAGTCTTTCTAAACACTGTCAACTCTGAGTCTCACATTCATTTCTTCTATCCAAAGACAGCAAATCTGTCTAAAAAAGATCTTACGTTTGGCAACACAGCCCTTTGACTGTTAGCTCTTTCTTTGGGCAGGGTGGTGGGTTGGGGAGGGAGGGGAGTGGGCGGGCCACTTCTATTGGCCTTTCATTTATCCATTTTCATCCATCTTTTGTTTGTTCCCATCGTAGTGGCCTCTCTTGCCGCAGAGCACCGGCTCTGGGCGCATGCGCTCCAGAGCTCCGGCTCGGTAATTGGACGCATGGGTCCAGCCGCTCCACGGCACGTGGGATCTTGCCAGGCCAGGAATCGAACCGGCGCCCCTTGCACTGCAAGGCGGTGTCCTTACCCACTGGACCACCAGGGAAGCTCTACTGTTAGCTCTTTGAGTATAAAATGCCCCCTTCATATCTCTATAGCCCTTAAAGTCAGAGACTTCATAATATAATTCATGATTACACATTGCCACCTTAATCTGCTAAAATAAACTGAATAGAAAATGTTTTTTCAAAAAAAAAAGAAAATGTTTTTCCAGCAGAGGAAAGACACTTGGTTTTGCCCAAGATTCAGATTCAGTGAATGCTTCCTTGTAGAGACTGTCAACTGAACTTAATGAAATCATACTATTAAGAACTGCAAAGCTTCTCAGCATCTTTAAGTGAAACAGGTACAAATGCTCATGCTTAATAAAATCTGGGCAGAGAACACAGTAGACAGTGAACAGTTTTCACCTAGAATTCTAACTCCAATGAATTAATCATTCCATCATTTTCTTGAAAAGAGTGTTAACCTTTAAATGTAAAAGGAGCCGTGAATTATTATCAATGTATGTCATGAGAGAAGGAGAATGTTGAGATGTATGCCACATATTTGCCATCCCAAGACACAATAACTTCAAAGATTCCTTTGGTTACAATGAGTATGTTCCAAATTGGGAGAGTTCCAGTCTAATTTTAGTTAAGCAGTCAGCTGATAAAATAATGTTAGGGAAAACTAAATTATATAAGTTTCAATGGTGGTAGAATTCTAGAGGAAAACAAATTAGAAGACTGAAGGACAAAGACCAAAGGCTAACTGGTATTCAAAATTATAGGTAACTAGGCTTTTAAATCATTATTTAAAAATTTTTAACAATAAAGTCTTTCTAAACACTGTCAACTCTGAGTCTCACATTCATTTCTTCTATCCAAAGCAGCAGACAATGCTGCGGTGGCAGATTTTACTTTCCACAAACCAGTGCCTACTATGACAAGTATAATTACAATGACCTTTCCTAAAAGACCTAGCCAATATACCACATACTTAAAGCAATGTTCAAAAGTCACAAAATTTCTGTATATTGACCTTCAAATAGATACTTGAAATCTTCTCAATAAGGTTTACTTACAATTACTCTATATTAACTGTTTAAAATAGGAGATATTCAAGTAGTATGGGTATATCACGTGGCAAACTGAATGTTTTGCATTTAATTAAAAACACATGTAGGAGGCTTCTCTGGTGGTCCAGTGGGTAAGGACACCGCCTTGCAGTGCAAGGGGCGTCGGTTCAATCCGTGGCCTGGCAAGATCCCACGTGCTGTGGAGCGGCTGGACCCATGTGTCCAATTACCGAGCCGGAGCTCTGGAGCGCATGCGCCCAGAGCCAGCGCTCTGCGACAACAGAGGCCACCGTGATGGGAGGCCCACACGGGCCAAAGAGCAAAGATGGATGAAAACAGATAATGAAAGACCAACAGAAGTGGCCAAAAAAAAAAAAGCACATGTAGGGACTTCCCTGGTGGTCCAGTGGATAAGGACATCGCCTTGGAGTGCAAGGGGCGTTGGTTTGATCCCTGGCCTTGGGGGGAAATCCCGTGTGCCATAGAGCAGCTGGACTGATATGTCCAACTACCAAGTCAGCGCTCTGCAGTGAGAGAGGCCACTGCAATGGGAGGCCCACACAGGCCAAGGAATAAAGAAATAAATGAAAGACCAACGGAAGTAGCCAAAAATATATATATACTGTAAAAAAAAAAAAAGCACATGTAAATAAAATTATTTTAAAGGAATGTAGGTAAAACTTCTTTTATTGCCAAAAGACTGGCTAGGACTTCCCTGGTAGTTCAGTAGTAAAGAATCGTCTGCCAAAGCAGGAGACATGGGTTTGATCCCTGATCTGGGAAAGATCTCACATGCTGCGGAGCATCTAAGCCCAAGTGCCACAATTATCAAGCCTGTGCTCTAGAGCCCAGGAGCTGCAACTACTGCAACTACTGAGCTCTCATGCCCTAGAGCCAGTGCTCCACAACAAGAGAAGCCAATGCAATGAAAAGCCTGCACATTGCAGTGAAGAGTAGACCACACTCGCCGCAACTAGGGAAAAACCCCATGTAGCAATGACTAAGCATAGCCAAAAATAAATAGTTATATAAAAAAAAGACTGGCTAATTATTTATAATTATTATTTTCACAGGAACATAATGAATAGTATGGATGGAATAAAGCGCAAAATGAAACAATCACAAACTAATGACAAAACATCTTTTTCGCCTAGGTAAACTGCAGCTTCATTACTAAATTCTCTTTATCCTTCACTTTGTCACTAATTACCTTGTCATAATCTGATAAAGGATTGATCATCCTACTAGTTTCAGATGGCTTCAACAAACCTTGAAAACTTCCAATTTAGAAATCATGACAGGGGACTTCCCTGGTGGTCCAGTGGCTAAGACTCCGTGCTCCCAACGTAGGGGGCTTGGGTTCGATCCCTAGTCAGGGACCTAGATCCCACAGGCCACAACTAAAGATTCCAAATCCCAAAACTAAGACCCAGCACAGCCAAATAAATAAATAAATACAAAAAAAGAAAACATGCAGTGTTCATTATAATCATATTCAGAAAATTTAGTGATTATAAACAATGTAAAATATCTGAAATCTGAAAAATGACAAATAAAGTACAAACCTGCATCTCTCCTTTCTCATCAGGTTTAGCTGGCTTGGCAGCCTCGGTAGCTGAGTTTTTCAAGCTCTCTTTGCTACAGCGCAGAAGTACTTCTACTACATATAATGGATCCAGTTCACCAGAATTAGGCTAGAAAAGAAAACACCCAAGTAAGTTTATCAGTTCTTAAAAACTGGCAAACAAATTTTAAGTTCCATGTGCACAGGAATCATGCTTTCACATTTAGCACCATGACTGTGATAAACTGCCAATACCTGTTTACTCAAATGAAGCCTGTCTCTTTTTATCCTTCAACATGCTCCATTGGATGAGAAAACACAGGAATTAGTTCATAACGAATTTAAATGGTATGATCGTTATCACCTCACATGCCTGTTTCTAATGATCAGCTTTAATACACTGAAAACAGATTATTTTACTTTTTAATTCAGTATTTCAATAATCTCTTTTGCATAAAATTATATAAATGGAAAAATTATTTTTTTATTGAAGTACAGTTGATTTACAATGTTGTGTTCATTTCTGATAAACAATTCAATTGTACACACAGTACAATCTTTTTACATTCTTTTCCATTATGGTTTATCACATGATACTGAATATAATTCCCTGTGCTATATAGTAGGACCTTGTTGTTTATCCATTCTGTATTAATAGTTTGCATCTGCTAATCCTAAACTCCCATTCCATCCCTCCCCCTCCCTCTTAGCAACCACAATTCTGTGCCCTATTTCTATTAAGTCTGTATCTGTTTTAGAGAGACTGACTTGTGTCATAAATTTAGATTCCACATATAAGTGATATCGTTATTTGCCTTTCTCCTTCTGACTCAGTATGATAATCTCTAGTTCCATCCATGTTGCTGTAAGTCCTTTTCATGGTTGAATAGTATCCTACAGTAAACATGTATCACACCTCTCCTCATTTACCTGTTGATAGAAATTTAAGCTATTTCCAAATGAGGTATCATCTCACATCTGACAGAATAGCTATTGTCAAAATGGCAAGAAACGGCTTCCCTGGTGGTCCAGTGAGTAAAGAGTCTGTATTGCAGTGCAAGGGGCACTGGTTCGATCCCTGGCCAAGGAATATCCCATGTGCCGAGGAGCAGCTGGACTGGTGTGCCCAATTACGAGTCAGGGCTCTGGAGCGCATGCACCCAGAGCCTCTGCTCTGTACCAAGAGAGGCCACTGCAATGGGAGGCCCACACATGCCAAAGAATAAAGATGGATGAAAATAATGAATAACTAAGAAAGAGCTCGTGGCGAGAAATCTAAAAAAAAATTTTTTTTTAATGGCAAGAAATAAGAATTGGTGAACAAAAGGGAACCCTTGTGCACTGTTGGGAGGGAATGTAAATTGGTGCAGCCACTATGAAGAACAGTATGGGAGTTCCTTAAAAAGGTAAAAATATAACCACCAAATGATCCAGCACTTCTGTTCCTCAGTATTTATTTGAAGAAAACACAACACTAGCATTTAAAAAGAAATATGCAGCACCTCTACATTCCTTGCAACATTACTGTATGTCTTAATGACAGCCAAGACGTGGAAGCCAGTCAAGAACCCACTGACAGAGGAATGGATAAAGATGTCTCACACACTAACACATCGGAATACTACTAAACTATGAACAAGAATGAAAATGTTCCCATTTGCAACAACATGGATGGACCTGGAAGGAGTTATGCTAAGTGAAATATGCCAGATAAGAGGATGACAAATATGGAAGGAATATGCAAAAATATGCCAGATAAGAGGATGACAAATATGGAATGATTTCACTTAAATGTGGAATATCAAAAACAAAAATAATGAACAAACCTAACCACACAGGTAGTCACTGATGTAGAGGAACTTGTGTCATAAATTTAGATTCCACATATAAGTGATATCGTTATTTGCCTTTCTCCTTCTGACTCAGTATGATAATCTCTAGTTCCATCCATGTTGCTGTAAGTCCTTTTCATGGTTGAATAGTATCCTACAGTAAACATGTATCACACCTCTCCTCATTTACCTGTTGATAGAAATTTAAGCTATTTCCAAATGAGGTATCATCTCACATCTGACAGAATAGCTATTGTCAAAATGGCAAGAAACGGCTTCCCTGGTGGTCCAGTGAGTAAAGAGTCTGTATTGCAGTGCAAGGGGCACTGGTTCGATCCCTGGCCAAGGAATATCCCATGTGCCGAGGAGCAGCTGGACTGGTGTGCCCAATTACGAGTCAGGGCTCTGGAGCGCATGCACCCAGAGCCTCTGCTCTGTACCAAGAGAGGCCACTGCAATGGGAGGCCCACACATGCCAAAGAATAAAGATGGATGAAAATAATGAATAACTAAGAAAGAGCTCGTGGCGAGAAATCTAAAAAAAAATTTTTTTTTAATGGCAAGAAATAAGAATTGGTGAAAAAAAGGGAACCCTTGTGCACTGTTGGGAGGGAATGTAAATTGGTGCAGCCACTATGAAGAACAGTATGGGAGTTCCTTAAAAAGGTAAAAATATAACCACCAAATGATCCAGCACTTCTGTTCCTCAGTATTTATTTGAAGAAAACACAACACTAGCATTTAAAAAGAAATATGCAGCACCTCTACATTCCTTGCAACATTACTGTATGTCTTAATGACAGCCAAGACGTGGAAGCCAGTCAAGAACCCACTGACAGAGGAATGGATAAAGATGTCTCACACACTAACACATCGGAATACTACTAAACTATGAACAAGAATGAAAATGTTCCCATTTGCAACAACATGGATGGACCTGGAAGGAGTTATGCTAAGTGAAATATGCCAGATAAGAGGATGACAAATATGGAATGATTTCACTTAAATGTGGAATATCAAAAACAAAAATAATGAACAAACATAACCAAACAGGTAGTCACTGATGTAGAGGAAAAAGGTTGTCAGAAACGAGGGTGCAGTGGGGAGAGGAAAGAAACAGATAAGAGATACTAAGAGGTACAAATTTTCAGTCATAGGCATAAAATGTATGGTGTGAGGAATATGGCCTGTAACTATGTAATATCTTTTCATGATGACAACTACAAGTATCAAGGTGAACATTTTGAAATCTATAGAAACACCATGTTGTATAACAGGAACTAATAGTGATGTGGGTTAATTATGCCTCAAAAACAAGCATATAGAGAAAGAAATCAGACTTGCGGTTATAAGAGGCACAAGGGAGGGAAGGGAGAACTAGATGAAAGTAATAAAAAGATTGAAACTTCTGGTTGTAAGATAAATACTAGGGACATAATGTACAACATGATAACTATAATTAATAGGGCTATATGTTATAAATGAAAGTTAACAGAGTAAATCCTAAGAATTCTCATCACAAGGAAAAGTTTAAAAAATTTTTAATGTATTCACATGTAATGATGGGTGTTCATTTAATGTATTGTGATAATCAATTCATGATGTATGTAGGTCAAATCATGTTGCACACCTTAAATTTATATAATGTTGTATCCATCTCAATAAAACTTAAAGAAAAAAAAAATTCAAGCAAACCAATCAACCAATCAATTAACTTTCAATGCCCTGCCACTGCTTTCAAATGTTTAAATCTAGATCCAACACACTCAAAATCTAAATTTTAAGCACATTTGATAACTAATCTCAGTACTTTGATTTTCACTCCTTCCCTTAATCTGAAGTGTTTACTTCTGCTGCATACCACTCTCATCTGTGAATATCCATGAAATGAAATTCTACTCAGTGTTTAATGTTACTTAAATTTTAATTGTCTTCCTCCTCAGCTGCCATTTTTAAAAAATATATTTATTTATTTTGGGAATACTACTAAACTATGAACAAGAATGAAAATGTTCCCATTTGCAACAACATGGATGGACCTGGAAGGAGTTATGCTAAGTGAAATATGCCAGATAAGAGGATGACAAATATGGAATGATTTCACTTAAATGTGGAATATCAAAAACAAAAATAATGAACAAACATAACCAAACAGGTAGTCACTGATGTAGAGGAAAAAGGTTGTCAGAAACGAGGGTGCAGTGGGGAGAGGAAAGAAACAGATAAGAGATACTAAGAGGTACAAATTTTCAGTCATAGGCATAAAATGTATGGTGTGAGGAATATGGCCTGTAACTATGTAATATCTTTTCATGATGACAACTACAAGTATCAAGGTGAACATTTTGAAATCTATAGAAACACCATGTTGTATAACAGGAACTAATAGTGATGTGGGTTAATTATGCCTCAAAAACAAGCATATAGAGAAAGAAATCAGACTTGCGGTTATAAGAGGCACAAGGGAGGGAAGGGAGAACTAGATGAAAGTAATAAAAAGATTGAAACTTCTGGTTGTAAGATAAATACTAGGGACATAATGTACAACATGATAACTATAATTAATAGGGCTATATGTTATAAATGAAAGTTAACAGAGTAAATCCTAAGAATTCTCATCACAAGGAAAAGTTTAAAAAATTTTTAATGTATTCACATGTAATGATGGGTGTTCATTTAATGTATTGTGATAATCAATTCATGATGTATGTAGGTCAAATCATGTTGCACACCTTAAATTTATATAATGTTGTATCCATCTCAATAAAACTTAAAGAAAAAAAAAATTCAAGCAAACCAATCAACCAATCAATTAACTTTCAATGCCCTGCCACTGCTTTCAAATGTTTAAATCTAGATCCAACACACTCAAAATCTAAATTTTAAGCACATTTGATAACTAATCTCAGTACTTTGATTTTCACTCCTTCCCTTAATCTGAAGTGTTTACTTCTGCTGCATACCACTCTCATCTGTGAATATCCATGAAATGAAATTCTACTCAGTGTTTAATGTTACATTTAAAATTTTAAATTGTCTTCCTCCTCAGCTGCCATTTTTAAAAAAATATATTTATTTATTTTGGGATCATGGACTTCAGAATGCAAGCTCAGTATTTGTGGTGCACAGCCTTAGCTCCCCCATGGCATGTGAGGATCTTCCCAGACAAGGTATCGAACCAGAGTCCCCTGCATTGCAAGGCAAACTCTTAACCACTGGACCACCAGGGAAGTCTCAGTTGCCATTTTTTTTTAAAGACTTTTTTTTTTTTTAAAGGCCTCTAAGTCATCATTTATGTTTCATCCATCTTTATTCTTTCTGGAATGCGTGGGCCTCCCATTGCAGTGACCTCTCTCCTTGAAGAGCACTGGCTCTGGGTACATGCGCTCCAGAGCTCTGGCTCACAACTGGACACACCGGCTCAATGGCTCCTTGGCACATGGGATCTTCCCAGGCCAGAGATCGAATCGGTGCCCCTTGCGCTGCAAGGCAGACTCTTTACCCACTGGACCACCAGGGAAGCCCTCTCAGTTGTCAAGTCTAATGGCTCAGCAAAATATCTTCCTCCTTCTGCTCCAAAAGTCACTTTGTTAATATCTTCACTGAAGTATTTCATATATTGTTGTGTAATTTCACTACATGCCATGAGCACCAAATGAGTGCGTCCAGGGATTCTGTGTCTGTGGTCAGTGAATACTTCCTAAATTAGAATCAAATGAGACAGTGAGGGTGATAGTACTTTGAAAAGAATTTCTGTAAATGAATAGCTGCTAATGAAAATAGTTTATGAAACTGGTAATAGTAAACTAAATATTATTAAGAAGCTATTCGGTAGGATTAATCACAGATCATTAATCTAAACACCTATCACAAACCTATGAACTTAATTATTTCTCCACAATGAATGGCATCAAGATCTCAAAGTTCCTTTACATATTTCAGGACTAACTTTCAATCCCTAAACTTAATTCTCAATAACCTTTACACATAGGTGGAATTAAGAAGTTACGATTAAGAAAATCATGAAATGGTCAACCTTAAAACAGTATAGATATCATCTTATGCTAACCTTCCATTTTAAAGATAAGGAAAAACAGGCATGGAGAGACAAAATGTCTTGCCTGAGATCACTTATTGGCACATGTTAGCTGGTTGGTGCCTACTACAAGTAAAGAAAACATAACAGACAGGATGGCTGATTTAATTTTGATGTAATCATTCTTCTAAAAAATTATTAAAATTATCCTTGATTTTATGTAGAAGTGACATTTTAAAAATATTTAATAATGACCAAAATCAACTTTATTATTGCCTTCCTATGAATTAAGAGAGAAAAATTAAAATTGACCAGTTTTCCTAAGATCTTGCTTTTAAGTCTCTGATATATACCTGAATCGAAATTCTAATTTTCAGTGTCAGACGCTTATTTTTCCTAATATTCAATTTAAAGAGTAAATGTATATACAATAGGACTGGTAAACTCAGAGAAGAAACGTAAAATTGTCATGAAATTAAAATCTGTGATAGTGTTAGGAAAATAACCATACCACTTTAAGGATAAAATCTATGATTAATTAAAAAATTAATTCCTTATATAGACTTTCATAATAGCTTAAGGTAACAATATTTCTAATCTGATTGATTTCTTGAGTCTCAAAATTATTTCACTAAGATGTTAAATACAATTCTACTTTCAGGACAACAGTTTACCTTAACATTTGATTTTTTTGAGAAATTCACCACTACACCCCAACCAAAATCATCTCCTTCATTCTTCACCTGAGAAGAAAGTAAAACAAGTAAAAAAGAGTGTTTATGTCCAAAATGCGATTTAGATATCATGGCCATATTATAGGCTAATAAAACATTCTGAGTTTTCCTAATAAAAATTTCTGAAAGATCACTGTTAAAAAAAAATAAAAAACAAAGACACTGATCCTACAGAAAGAAATCACTGCCAAATTTCACAGGCTTTCTAGGAAGCAATAACAGGAATCGCTCAGTTGGCAAATAAATGTTAAAAATGATACCATGTATTTGTTTGGAGACTATGTGAAGTCTTTTATAACTAATGGATTCATCCAGGTCTTAAAACTGCCTTATTATTGGACAGCATTTCATAACCAGAAATATTCCATGTTAATTTCAAAAATGTCTACTTCAATTTATAGTCCCCAAAATGAAAATCAGTAAATTAAAAGGCCTTCAAATAACCCCTCCTTTCTTAATCAGTGTCATGTGAAATAAGATTAATACAGATCAACTATTGTATTAACAGCAGGAAGCATTTACCAAGATAAAAAAAAATGAATGCATTTAAAAATATTTAATAATGACCAAAATCAACTTTATTATTGCCTTCCTATGAATTAAGAGAGAAAAATTAAAATTGACCAGTTTTCCTAAGATCTTGCTTTTAAGTCTCTGATATATACCTGAATCGAAATTCTAATTTTCAGTGTCAGACGCTTATTTTTCCTAATATTCAATTTAAAGAGTAAATGTATATACAATAGGACTGGTAAACTCAGAGAAGAAACGTAAAATTGTCATGAAATTAAAATCTGTGATAGTGTTAGGAAAATAACCATACCACTTTAAGGATAAAATCTATGATTAATTAAAAAATTAATTCCTTATATAGACTTTCATAATAGCTTAAGGTAACAATATTTCTAATCTGATTGATTTCTTGAGTCTCAAAATTATTTCACTAAGATGTTAAATACAATTCTACTTTCAGGACAACAGTTTACCTTAACATTTGATTTTTTTGAGAAATTCACCACTACACCCCAACCAAAATCATCTCCTTCATTCTTCACCTGAGAAGAAAGTAAAACAAGTAAAAAAGAGTGTTTATGTCCAAAATGCGATTTAGATATCATGGCCATATTATAGGCTAATAAAACATTCTGAGTTTTCCTAATAAAAATTTCTGAAAGATCACTGTTAAAAAAAAATAAAAAACAAAGACACTGATCCTACAGAAAGAAATCACTGCCAAATTTCACAGGCTTTCTAGGAAGCAATAACAGGAATCGCTCAGTTGGCAAATAAATGTTAAAAATGATACCATGTATTTGTTTGGAGACTATGTGAAGTCTTTTATAACTAATGGATTCATCCAGGTCTTAAAACTGCCTTATTATTGGACAGCATTTCATAACCAGAAATATTCCATGTTAATTTCAAAAATGTCTACTTCAATTTATAGTCCCCAAAATGAAAATCAGTAAATTAAAAGGCCTTCAAATAACCCCTCCTTTCTTAATCAGTGTCATGTGAAATAAGATTAATACAGATCAACTATTGTATTAACAGCAGGAAGCATTTACCAAGATAAAAAAAAAAAACTGGAATCTTTATCTAAAAAATGTTAAATATTTAAATACTTCATAATAAAAATGACATACCTTTACCAAACGACCTGGTTGTAGAAACGGTAAGCAGTATTTTGGTTTGTGAATATATTCCTCAATTTCTTTACCCAATTTGGCAAGCTGCTGTCTAATCTTATAGTAGATGACTACACTTTCTTCATTTGGTATTACTATTTTATTATACTGTTCTTCTGAGTTCTTTACCTCTGTAAATAAAACACATACAATATCGAAAAATACACCTTAAGTAAATTATGCCAAGGATATATCTTTTTTGACTGCTACAATTTTAGGGAACAAATCCATATTGCACAGATTAAAAGCTTCAACGAAGATTCAGACACAACCATAAAGCATGCTATATAGTTTTTACCTTTTCCATTAAGATTCATTTTCTCTATCTCATCTCACAGCTCTCCTCTCACTAACTGCAAATTCTCGAAGCAATTCTAAACTGGCAGTGGCTGAATTCCCTCCTGTGGATGGAGAGAGACCTACACTGCTGAACAAGCACTGCCCTGTAAAACATTCTATGCTCCACATCAGCACATCCCAATAAGACCCAGTGGAGAGTACATGAGGTTTCCCGGGTGGCCTAGTGGTAAAGAATCCACCGGCCAATCCAGGAGACACAAGATACACGGGTTCGGCATCTGCCATAGAAGATACACTGGAGTAGGAAATGGCAACTCACTCCAGTATTCTTGGCTGGAAAATTCCATGGACAGAGTACCCTGGTGGGCTACAATCCACGGGGTTGCAGAAAGTCAGACATGACTGGGCAACTGAACATGTATGTGCACACACACACAAACATGGCCTTTTTTTTTTAGCTTTTCAGTTACACTAGTACCATTTAGAATGTTCAATAGCTATATGTGGCTGTTGACTTTTATAACTAATGGATTCATCCAGGTCTTAAAACTGCCTTATTATTGGACAGCATTTCATAACCAGAAATATTCCATGTTAATTTCAAAAATGTCTACTTCAATTTATAGTCCCCAAAATGAAAATCAGTAAATTAAAAGGCCTTCAAATAACCCCTCCTTTCTTAATCAGTGTCATGTGAAATAAGATTAATACAGATCAACTATTGTATTAACAGCAGGAAGCATTTACCAAGATAAAAAAAAAAAACTGGAATCTTTATCTAAAAAATGTTAAATATTTAAATACTTCATAATAAAAATGACATACCTTTACCAAACGACCTGGTTGTAGAAACGGTAAGCAGTATTTTGGTTTGTGAATATATTCCTCAATTTCTTTACCCAATTTGGCAAGCTGCTGTCTAATCTTATAGTAGATGACTACACTTTCTTCATTTGGTATTACTATTTTATTATACTGTTCTTCTGAGTTCTTTACCTCTGTAAATAAAACACATACAATATCGAAAAATACACCTTAAGTAAATTATGCCAAGGATATATCTTTTTTGACTGCTACAATTTTAGGGAACAAATCCATATTGCACAGATTAAAAGCTTCAACGAAGATTCAGACACAACCATAAAGCATGCTATATAGTTTTTACCTTTTCCATTAAGATTCATTTTCTCTATCTCATCTCACAGCTCTCCTCTCACTAACTGCAAATTCTCGAAGCAATTCTAAACTGGCAGTGGCTGAATTCCCTCCTGTGGATGGAGAGAGACCTACACTGCTGAACAAGCACTGCCCTGTAAAACATTCTATGCTCCACATCAGCACATCCCAATAAGACCCAGTGGAGAGTACATGAGGTTTCCCGGGTGGCCTAGTGGTAAAGAATCCACCGGCCAATCCAGGAGACACAAGATACACGGGTTCGGCATCTGCCATAGAAGATACACTGGAGTAGGAAATGGCAACTCACTCCAGTATTCTTGGCTGGAAAATTCCATGGACAGAGTACCCTGGTGGGCTACAATCCACGGGGTTGCAGAAAGTCAGACATGACTGGGCAACTGAACATGTATGCGTGCACACACACACAAAACATGGCTATTTACTCTTAAAATAATTAAATTAAATAAAATTAATCATTTAGCTTTTCAGTTACACTAGTACCATTTAGAATGTTCAATAGCTATATGTGGCTGTTGACTTCTCTACTTGAACAGCACAGAGTATTTACACAGAAAGCTCTACTCAACAGCACCACTTTGGATCCGGCTATGGAACTTCTCCAAAAAAATCCATTTCGCTAATTTCATTCAGGTTCCAACTACCAGCTGGGACTATGTCTCTAAAACAGAAGACAAGAAATTTAACCATAGTCATCTCTCTATGATAAAAACACTAGTCCCTTTCAGCAACTGTCCTTTTAGTTAATCTAAACATCTATGATGCGATTTCCTGCTTCAATTCTTTTACCTAGTGCTGACCTCCCTTCCTCACTCATTCCCACTATGAACAAACAGTATTTTTATTGGGGTAAAACACACAAAACATAAATTTCACCATTAATGACATGTATTATACTCTCAAGATATGAAACTATCACTTACTATGTAGTTTTAGAATATTTTCACTACCCCTAAAGAAAATTCCATACCCTTTAAGTAAACACTCATTCTCTCCTCCTCCCAGATCCTAGCAACCCTTCTGTTTACATGAATCTACCTATGCTACATATTCCATATATATGGAATCATACATTGTGTGGCTTCTGTCTTTGACTTCCTTGATTTAGCATAATTTCGTCTAAGTTCACCCATGTTGTAACATGTATCAGTACTTCATTCCTTTTAATGGTAAAGTAATATCACACTAAACGGATATACCATTTTGTTTACCAGCTGATGGGCATTTGCATTATTTCTACCTTTTGGCTGTGAGTAATGCTGCTATGGACATTTATGCACCAGTTTTTGTTTCGACATAATTCCAATTCTTTGGTTATATATACCCATGAGTAGATGGCACTGCTGGGTCTTATGGCAATTGTATATTTAACTTGCTAGTGAAGTGCTAAACTATTTTCTACAATAACCACACCATTTTGTGAATTATCTAAAAAAAAAAAAAAAAAAACCCACCCTAGTGAGTGTGAAGAGGTATCTCAATGTGGTTACTATATGCATGACTAGTAGTGTTGAGCATCTTTTCATGTACTTCTGTGTCTTTGCTGGAGAAATGACTTTCTTTTATCCATGTGAAAATTAGATCATTTGTGGTTTTTTTTAAATAAAAAAAATTTTTTTTTTAATTGTTTGCTTCTATTGCTGAGTCTTAAGTGCTCTTTCAATATTCTGGATACCAGACCTTTAGCAGATGCATGATTTGCAAGTGTTTTCTCCCACTCTGTGGGATTTCTTTTTCTTACCGTTGGTGTATGCTGAAGAGCAAATGTTTCAAAATTTAGACAAAATCCTATTTACTCAATTTTTCTTTTATTGCTTGTACTTTTGGTGTCTTATCTAAGATGGTTTCACAAAATCCATCATGAAATCCTTCATGAAATCCAAGTTCATGAAGATTTATACCTGTTTCCTTCAAAGAGTTTCAAGGTTTCCCCTATTCTATTTAGTACTTTCACGGATTTTCAGTTACAGTGTAGAATAAGGGTCCAATTCACTTAACTGCATGTAGCTATCCTACTGTCCTAGCAGCACTTGTCAAAAATCAACTGACCACAGAGGCTACCCTGGTGGCTCAGTGGTGAAGAATCTGCCTGCCAACAAATGCATGAGACATGGGTTCAACACCTGGTCCTGGAAAATCCCACACACAGTGGAGCAACTAACAACGTGTGCCATAACCACTGAGCCTGTGCCCTAGAGCCTGGGAGCCACAACTGCTGAAGCCCATGCACCCAGAACTCACATTTCACAAGAGAAGCCAGAGCAGTGAGAAGCCCATGCCCACAACTAGAAAGCAGCCCCTGCTAGCAGCCACAACTAGAGAAAAAGTCCAAGCAGCAACAAAGACCCAGCACAACCAAAAACTAATCTCTTGGCTCAATGGTGGACAGCAAGTGTTGACACCCTTCTGACTCCTTGAACTTGACTTCTTTCTTAGAAAAGTCAACAAGAAAGTGTTGCGTACGCCCATACATTTTGCAGTTTTTTCTTTTTTGAAAACCTTCTGGGGTCTTTGCAATGGTAGAAGTGCTAAACTATTTTCTACAATAACCACACCATTTTGTGAATTATCTAAAAAAAAAAAAAAAAAAAACCCACCCTAGTGAGTGTGAAGAGGTATCTCAATGTGGTTACTATATGCATGACTAGTAGTGTTGAGCATCTTTTCATGTACTTCTGTGTCTTTGCTGGAGAAATGACTTTCTTTTATCCATGTGAAAATTAGATCATTTGTGGTTTTTTTTAAATAAAAAAAATTTTTTTTTTAATTGTTTGCTTCTATTGCTGAGTCTTAAGTGCTCTTTCAATATTCTGGATACCAGACCTTTAGCAGATGCATGATTTGCAAGTGTTTTCTCCCACTCTGTGGGATTTCTTTTTCTTACCGTTGGTGTATGCTGAAGAGCAAATGTTTCAAAATTTAGACAAAATCCTATTTACTCAATTTTTCTTTTATTGCTTGTACTTTTGGTGTCTTATCTAAGATGGTTTCACAAAATCCATCATGAAATCCTTCATGAAATCCAAGTTCATGAAGATTTATACCTGTTTCCTTCAAAGAGTTTCAAGGTTTCCCCTATTCTATTTAGTACTTTCACGGATTTTCAGTTACAGTGTAGAATAAGGGTCCAATTCACTTAACTGCATGTAGCTATCCTACTGTCCTAGCAGCACTTGTCAAAAATCAACTGACCACAGAGGCTACCCTGGTGGCTCAGTGGTGAAGAATCTGCCTGCCAACAAATGCATGAGACATGGGTTCAACACCTGGTCCTGGAAAATCCCACACACAGTGGAGCAACTAACAACGTGTGCCATAACCACTGAGCCTGTGCCCTAGAGCCTGGGAGCCACAACTGCTGAAGCCCATGCACCCAGAACTCACATTTCACAAGAGAAGCCAGAGCAGTGAGAAGCCCATGCCCACAACTAGAAAGCAGCCCCTGCTAGCAGCCACAACTAGAGAAAAAGTCCAAGCAGCAACAAAGACCCAGCACAACCAAAAACTAATCTCTTGGCTCAATGGTGGACAGCAAGTGTTGACACCCTTCTGACTCCTTGAACTTGACTTCTTTCTTAGAAAAGTCAACAAGAAAGGTGACAATATTTTTATTGTACTTGTTCCTGGCCAGATTCCACACAGAATATGCGATTTACCTTTGGGCACCAAAATTTAAGAAAGACACATTTAGTCATTTATCATGGTTACTTTTCGATGAACTGCATTCCTTCTTACAAGAACCATACTCCTTATAAAAAATCACACTCCTTTCATTTGAGAATAGAAAGTTATTCTTAACACAGAATATAGCAGTAAACATTATCAGAAAAAGATATGATTAAAAGTTTGGTAGGCTAAAGTCAATAAATCAAGTCTCACATAAGAGGTTATATGAGAAGGAAAAGTATACACTGAGATGTTAATCTTGCTGCCCTACCAAAAGCTCCAAAACATCGCAGCTATCAGGAGAATAAGAAATCAGCACTGACAGGAGTCATTTATGGACAGATGATACACAAAGACCCAGCCCGATGCCCTATTCCTCCACACCAAAGCATTTCTGTCCTCAGACACCATAACTAATCAATCACAAGTCTGAAAGACACTTAAAGAAATTTCATGTGTTTTGTATCTAGAACTCTTAACACGGCTATATATCACTCTAGGAAGTTATTTAGGTACAGCCTGCTTTTTTCCAAATTAAGGACAGTATCTCTTGCTAGCCAATCAAAAAGTACAGGAACCTCAGTATAAGCTGGTTTCCCTGCAGTGTACTGCCATCAGAAAGCCTCAGTATCTTAGGCAATAGTAAGTGAAACAGGCCCATGAACTCTTTAAGATAGTTTGCAACCAATTTCTCCCTTTTGAGGGAGGAAGCAGTGGTTCCAAAAATATACCTGTATCATATAAAATGTGCAATAGAGAGACCTGTGGGAGATGGGGAAATGGACTGCTACCCTTGGTACAGACAACTTTTACAAAAGACTTAAGTTTAAACAGCTTTACTAATCTACGGCATTATTAACACTAATAAAATGGGCATTTACTGAGCATTTAACATAAATGATCTCATTTAATTGTCATGAGTTGAATGAACTAGATATTATTTCAACTGCATAAAAAAGGCAAACTAAGGCTCAGGTAGTTTTGATTTAAATCCATGTCTAACTCCACAGCTCTTGCTATATAATCACAGCATTATCTATTAATGAATAAACAAAAATTTCAAAATTAAATCTGCATATTTAAGAATATAAATAAAAAAACCACATTTATTTAAGAATGTATTCCAATATTAAACAGCAAAGTTCAACAATGCAAAACTCCACTACTTTTGCACCAACATAATAATTGAGAAAATATGTGGAGATTTTTCCCCACTATCCTCTACTGTATCTGGAATATTTCCTATGGAGTTACAGAAGAATACTATACTGTGAAGTTTAGAAAGTAATTACTTTACCAAACAGGAAGGTTTGGGGAGGGACAAACTGGGAGTATGGGATGAACAGGTACACACTGCCATGTACAGAACAAACAACAAAGTTTCACAATATAGCACAGAGAACTACATCCAGTATCCTATATAATGGAAAAGAATTTTTAAAAAAAGAATACAGATGTATATGTGTATAATAACCAAATCACTTTGCTGTACACCTAAAACACAATATTATAAATGAACTATACCTCAATTTTTTTAAAGTAATTTAATAACTGTTCAAATAGACTATTTTTATAAAGAAGAGGAAAAAAGCAAAAGTAGGTACACCAACGTGCACCCTGTTTCATTTGGTTATTCAGTCTTTCTGGCTGTATGTGTATGCATAATTATCTTAATCAGGAATGATACAGTGTTAACTGCCTTGGAGGAATATTTTAAAGTTTCATTCTTTTTAGTCAAAATATTTAAGTTGGCTTGTAACTCTATACTCAACAACAGGCATCAGAAATTTCTGTGATATAAAGCAAAATTAATGACTTTCCATCTTAAGTATCAATCTGATTTCAATACCTTCTTAAACCCAAACCCACACTGTATTTAAACCTTGATTTTTTTATTGTATGATCACATATTATTTTTTGCATGAAGGGAAATTTACAGCTCCTTTAAAAACACAATTCTTTGAAACCAGAATCATCTTTACTTGCTAAGGCTATAATTTATCATTAAGACAAATTGTAAATTAAATACGTCCCTTTAAAAAAATAGTATTGGGTTGGCCAAAAAGTTCATTTGAGTTTTTCTGAAACATCTCATGGAAAACTGAACGAACTTTCTAGCCAACCCAATAAAATGCAATGTGATCTGAAATTAAATATTTGTGATTAATTTTACACGGTGTGTTTTAAAGATTCAATCAATGGCTTTGCTTGTGGAAATTTAAGCAAAGGTGATTCTTTTTTTTGCCACTTGTATTGGTCTTTCATTTATTTCCATCTTTGTTCTTTGGCCTGTGTGGACATCCCGTCGCAGTGGCTTCTCTCGCCACAGAGCACTGGCTCCGGGCGCACACGCTCCAGAGCTCTGGCTCGGTAGTTGGACACATCAGTCCAGCCACTCTGCGGCACGCCCGGGAAACCCCTCAGGCCAGGGATCAAACCGGTGCCTTGCACTGCAAGGTGGTGTTCTTACCCACTAGACCACCAGGAAGCCCCCAAAGGTGATTCTTAAAATAAGCCAGTTCAACTGTTTCTTCATCCATGTCTGGCAAAGAAATTAATACATCTACTCTTATCATAATCAAAAAAGGGGCAATCCATGCTTTAATAAAAACGGCATGGCTTAGGAATAGGAGTCCAAGATTCTAATCTCAAACCTGCCATCAATCAAATATGTTACCTAATACACTGATAACTTCTCTTATGCCTTATTTTTTTAGCTGTAAAATGATGCTAAAGCTTGTTCCAGAGCTATATCTTGTAATCAGATATACAGACTGCCTTGGAGGAATATTTTAAAGTTTCATTCTTTTTAGTCAAAATATTTAAGTTGGCTTGTAACTCTATACTCAACAACAGGCATCAGAAATTTCTGTGATATAAAGCAAAATTAATGACTTTCCATCTTAAGTATCAATCTGATTTCAATACCTTCTTAAACCCAAACCCACACTGTATTTAAACCTTGATTTTTTTATTGTATGATCACATATTATTTTTTGCATGAAGGGAAATTTACAGCTCCTTTAAAAACACAATTCTTTGAAACCAGAATCATCTTTACTTGCTAAGGCTATAATTTATCATTAAGACAAATTGTAAATTAAATACGTCTTAAGAAAATAGTATTGGGTTGGCCAAAAAGTTCATTTGAGTTTTTCTGAAACATCTCATGGAAAACTGAACGAACTTTCTAGCCAACCCAATAAAATGCAATGTGATCTGAAATTAAATATTTGTGATTAATTTTACACGGTGTGTTTTAAAGATTCAATCAATGGCTTTGCTTGTGGAAATTTAAGCAAAGGTGATTCTTTTTTTTGCCACTTGTATTGGTCTTTCATTTATTTCCATCTTTGTTCTTTGGCCTGTGTGGACATCCCGTCGCAGTGGCTTCTCTCGCCACAGAGCACTGGCTCCGGGCGCACACGCTCCAGAGCTCTGGCTCGGTAGTTGGACACATCAGTCCAGCCACTCTGCGGCACGCGGAATCCCCTCAGGCCAGGGATCAAACCGGTGCCCCTTGCACTGCAAGGTGGTGTTCTTACCCACTAGACCACCAGGGAAGCCCCCCAAAGGTGATTCTTAAAATAAGCCAGTTCAACTGTTTCTTCATCCATGTCTGGCAAAGAAATTAATACATCTACTCTTATCATAATCAAAAAGGGACAATCCATGCTTTAATAAAAACGGCATGGCTTAGGAATAGGAGTCCAAGATTCTAATCTCAAACCTGCCATCAATCAAATATGTTACCTAATACACTGATAACTTCTCTTATGCCTTATTTTTTTAGCTGTAAAATGATGCTAAAGCTTGTTCCAGAGCTATATCTTGTAATGAAGAAGCTCCTCTTAATCAAGATACAAGTAAGTAAAAGGAAGTAATTATGATCTGTCATCCAAGTAAGGGTAAAAAAAAATAAAAAAGGCAAATTCAACTTACTCAAATGTTCCAAGTCTTTTTCATTTTTTAAGGCACTAATACTATTACACTTCACCTACTTTTAGCTACATGAAAAATTGAGTGGTAGTGTCCTATACATTTTCGATAGAAAGGTATTGTTGCCTTTATTATTAAGTATAAAGTGAAATTATATAGTCATTAAAAAACATACTTTCAAAGAATACTTGAGATTAACTTAAAAAAGCCAGAGGCAGTGAGTCAGTGAATATAAACCATTTAAAAAAAGTCTAGGCATACGGCAAATGTTTAACAAAACAAAGGTCACTCAAGTCATGTCCAACTCTTTGCGACACGGATGAGCCATGGAATTCTCCAGGAAAGAATACTGGAGTGGGTAGTCTTTCCTTTCTCCAGGGGATCTTCCCAACCCAGGAATTGAACCGGGTCTCCTGGATCACAGGTAGACTCTTTACCAGCTGAGCTGCAAGCAAAGTCCAATGCTTAACAAATGATTATTATAAATAGCACTGCTATTACTACCAAAACACTGTTTAATCAGACTGTGAAAAAAAAATGAAAAATATGTATGGAAAAAAAAAGTGGGGGGACTTCCCTGGTGGTCCAGTGGGTACAGTCTGCCTTGCAGTGCAAGGCGTACGGGTTCGATTCCTGGCCCAGGAAGCTCCCACATGCCACGGAGCAGCTGGAATGGTGTGTTCAATTATGAGCCAGCACTCTGGAGCACATGTGCCCAGAGAGGCCACTACAACGGGAGGCCCACACATGCCAAAGAAGAAAAGATGGATGAAAATAAATATAAAAAATAAAAAAGAGGCATGATGGGGGGAGGGGGAAGCCAAAAAGACCCCCCAAAAAACCCTGGGAGAACCACAAAGTGTTAATAGTTACTTGTGTGGCTGTCTGTGAGATTACAAATTGTCTCAAATCTCCTCTGTGTCTTCTGCAAAATTTGTGATTTTTCTTGTAACTATGCATTATTTTACAAGATTTACCTAAACAACTATTTTAAATCTTTAGTGCTATTTTAGGTCTTAATCAATTCTATACAATGATTAGCCATGATATCTTCTAAAATAAGGATCCACACATAATACACAATTCTACTTGAACATAATTACCATAGAACACTTACTTTTTGGACTTCAGAAAGCATTATTTTAATTCTGTTAAATCATCATTCATGAAAGAGTTACTATGTGGTGTATCTATAACAATAAATTACACTAAACTTGAATTAACAGTAGAATCATGTTCTGACAGGGTTTTCTTACTTTCATTTTAAAATGTTCCATGTAGAACATTACTACATTTTCATGTAAGGACCAAAACTTGGCTTACCAGAAAAAAAAATCAATAGCCAAAACAGTCAATAACACATCAACCTTGCTCTGTAGTCTACCCTCGCCAAATGAAGCGATTATGGTAACTTTATACTTACTCTCTACTACTCCTGGAATTGCCCTATAATGCTGAAACTGGTAGAAGGATTTTTCCAACATGTACTCAGGATTAATTTCTTCTACTCGTAGTAAGTTCAAAACCATGTTGTAGGTCAAATGGAATGCACTATTTAGAGGATCAGCTGAGCCCTAAGAGAGAAAAAAATTTTTCAATGCTATACATTTTTCAAATTAATTTACACAAATATTTTTAACCTCTTAAATTGCTTAATAATGTAGTCTACATTAAGGAATATGACAGAAATATACTGAGTGCCTTCTTTTAAATGGTTCATACAAAATAAATGACCCATACAAAGTGATAAAAGAATAGCACTTGGGAAAGCAAAGGGGGTAAATATCATCAAATAGCACTGTAACAGTTAAAATACTGTTGGCCGAATACATTTTGCTCTCTGCCTTTCATGTACTTGACACAATTACACATTTGCCCTCAGTGTGGACGGCAAATCAGTTGTAGTGATGTATTACTTCCTGGCCATATATTTAACTGCTGGTGTGAAAAGCTGTATTCTCCCTACTGGCACAATGACTGCTAATATTCAAGACAGTGATTTCTCCATCAGCGTGAATCCGTGATCAATAGTTTAGCTGAGTTTCCTTTATAAACCTTCAATGAACAGGTTAAGAGAAACAAACACTAAGTTTCTTAGATTTAGTTTTACCACAGCATAACCTCGCCTATGCTGACAGAATACACTAAATTTATTTCAGGTCTTAATCAATTCTATACAATGATTAGCCATGATATCTTCTAAAATAAGGATCCACACATAATACACAATTCTACTTGAACATAATTACCATAGAACACTTACTTTTTGGACTTCAGAAAGCATTATTTTAATTCTGTTAAATCATCATTCATGAAAGAGTTACTATGTGGTGTATCTATAACAATAAATTACACTAAACTTGAATTAACAGTAGAATCATGTTCTGACAGGGTTTTCTTACTTTCATTTTAAAATGTTCCATGTAGAACATTACTACATTTTCATGTAAGGACCAAAACTTGGCTTACCAGAAAAAAAAATCAATAGCCAAAACAGTCAATAACACATCAACCTTGCTCTGTAGTCTACCCTCGCCAAATGAAGCGATTATGGTAACTTTATACTTACTCTCTACTACTCCTGGAATTGCCCTATAATGCTGAAACTGGTAGAAGGATTTTTCCAACATGTACTCAGGATTAATTTCTTCTACTCGTAGTAAGTTCAAAACCATGTTGTAGGTCAAATGGAATGCACTATTTAGAGGATCAGCTGAGCCCTAAGAGAGAAAAAAATTTTTCAATGCTATACATTTTTCAAATTAATTTACACAAATATTTTTAACCTCTTAAATTGCTTAATAATGTAGTCTACATTAAGGAATATGACAGAAATATACTGAGTGCCTTCTTTTAAATGGTTCATACAAAATAAATGACCCATACAAAGTGATAAAAGAATAGCACTTGGGAAAGCAAAGGGGGTAAATATCATCAAATAGCACTGTAACAGTTAAAATACTGTTGGCCGAATACATTTTGCTCTCTGCCTTTCATGTACTTGACACAATTACACATTTGCCCTCAGTGTGGACGGCAAATCAGTTGTAGTGATGTATTACTTCCTGGCCATATATTTAACTGCTGGTGTGAAAAGCTGTATTCTCCCTACTGGCACAATGACTGCTAATATTCAAGACAGTGATTTCTCCATCAGCGTGAATCCGTGACCAATAGTTTAGCTGAGTTTCCTTTATAAACCTTCAATGAACAGGTTAAGAGAAACAAACACTAAGTTTCTTAGATTTAGGTTTGTTACCACAGCATAACCTCGCCTATGCTGACAGAATACACTAAATTTATTTCAGAATGGTATTCAGATAAATTACCTACCTTGAAACTCTCAGCTCCCTGGAATGGCATAAAACTTCTAAAGTGCTCCCCTCTACCCAGCCACCCAATTTTTTTAAAAATTGACTTATTTTTCATTGAAGGATAATTGCTTTACAGTACTGTGTTGGTTTCTACCCATCTGAACCTCCCTCCCACCTCTCTCCCCATCTCAGCCCCCTAGGTGGTTACAGAGCCCCGGCTTAAGTTCCCTGACTCATACAGCAAATTACCATTGGCTATCTATTTTACATATGGTAATGTATGTTTCCATGTTACTCTCTCCATACATCCTATTCTCTCCTCCCCCGTCCCAACCAGCCATGTCCATAAATCTGTTTTCTATGTCTGTTCTGCAAATTCCCCCAAATTTATAGGCAATGACTTATCTACACTTTGATAATTCTTCTTTCTCTTCCTAACTGTGGCTGTTACCAAAGATGGCTAGGCTAATAATGGCTAGGCAAAAGAAAATACTTATCACACTAGAGTAACCTTTACTTGCAATACAATTTATCCAAAATACTTTCTTGAGATCTAAGACTTTTCTTACAGTGTTTCTTTGGGAATACTATTTTCTAAAGGGAAGTACTTTCTAAGACTGAAAAGATTATGTAGTTGGTATAGGAAAATGACCAAATTCATGGAAGATACATGCTGGAATATTTAGAACATGCAAATCCCCAAATGGCACAGTAAAACATAAACACATGAACACTCTTCAGGTATTTAGGAGCTTTTAAATTGAGATCCATAAGCCAGGCTTATTGCATTCAGAATGATAAATATAGGGCTTCCCTGGTGGTCCAGTGGTTAAGAATCTGCCTTGTAATGCAAGGGACATCAGTTTGATCCCTGGTCTGGGAGGATCCCACATGCTGCAGAGCAGCTTGGCCCATGTGTCTCAACTACTGGGTTAGTCCTCTAGAGCCCATGAGTCACAACTGAGGCCTGGGCACCTGGGGCCTGTGCTCTGCAACAGAAGAGACCAACACAATGAACCTGCACAGGACAGCCAAGAATAGCCACTACCATCCCACCCCCACTCGCCTCAACTAGAGAGCCCGAGTGCAGAAACAAAGATGCCACCACAGCCAAAAATAAGAAATGAATCTTTAGGGGAAAAAAAAAAAGTGATAAATGTATGCCTATAGCATTTCATGAGTAGGAGGAGTAGAACTTTCAACAGTCTCAAATGATCGTATTCCTTAACTCTTGGAAAATCAAGAGTCACTTAACCCCCAGGGGTTAGGAAGCCCCTAAAACTTTAATTTTTATCCATTTTCCTTGACAACAGGGCCAAAGGGAGATGTGGAATTAGTATAAAAACCACTTTCTTGGGAGGAGAGGAATAAGAAATCTTCAGCTACTTTGTAATTTTGCAAATAGCAACCATGTTACTCTCTCCATACATCCTATTCTCTCCTCCCCCGTCCCAACCAGCCATGTCCATAAATCTGTTTTCTATGTCTGTTCTGCAAATTCCCCCAAATTTATAGGCAATGACTTATCTACACTTTGATAATTCTTCTTTCTCTTCCTAACTGTGGCTGTTACCAAAGATGGCTAGGCTAATAATGGCTAGGCAAAAGAAAATACTTATCACACTAGAGTAACCTTTACTTGCAATACAATTTATCCAAAATACTTTCTTGAGATCTAAGACTTTTCTTACAGTGTTTCTTTGGGAATACTATTTTCTAAAGGGAAGTACTTTCTAAGACTGAAAAGATTATGTAGTTGGTATAGGAAAATGACCAAATTCATGGAAGATACATGCTGGAATATTTAGAACATGCAAATCCCCAAATGGCACAGTAAAACATAAACACATGAACACTCTTCAGGTATTTAGGAGCTTTTAAATTGAGATCCATAAGCCAGGCTTATTGCATTCAGAATGATAAATATAGGGCTTCCCTGGTGGTCCAGTGGTTAAGAATCTGCCTTGTAATGCAAGGGACATCAGTTTGATCCCTGGTCTGGGAGGATCCCACATGCTGCAGAGCAGCTTGGCCCATGTGTCTCAACTACTGGGTTAGTCCTCTAGAGCCCATGAGTCACAACTGAGGCCTGGGCACCTGGGGCCTGTGCTCTGCAACAGAAGAGACCAACACAATGAACCTGCACAGGACAGCCAAGAATAGCCACTACCATCCCACCCCCACTCGCCTCAACTAGAGAGCCCGAGTGCAGAAACAAAGATGCCACCACAGCCAAAAATAAGAAATGAATCTTTAGGGGAAAAAAAAAAAGTGATAAATGTATGCCTATAGCATTTCATGAGTAGGAGGAGTAGAACTTTCAACAGTCTCAAATGATCGTATTCCTTAACTCTTGGAAAATCAAGAGTCACTTAACCCCCAGGGGTTAGGAAGCCCCTAAAACTTTAATTTTTATCCATTTTCCTTGACAACAGGGCCAAAGGGAGATGTGGAATTAGTATAAAAACCACTTTCTTGGGGAGGAGAGGAATAAGAAATCTTCAGCTACTTTGTAATTTTGCAAATAGACCAACTTCTTATTATCCTTTTTATTTTCTACTATTATCACCTTCAGGAAATTTGATGTTTCAATATTACAAGTGCTTATTTCCAACCTCAAGCTCTTCTTCTACATTCAAACTGCTGTAGAATACACCTACCTGAATTCTCCAACACATTAAACTCAACACAGCATTCTACCGCTGTATCCAGGTGACCGCCAGGATACCGTCCAACTTATACCTGATACATTAATAGTCCCTTCTTTCACTACTACAAGTATTCTAATTTGGATGCTAAAAAATACGGTTATAAAGCCTGCTCTCAATATCCTCAGGGTCCCTACTGAGGATTATAGATAGAAAAATACTTGGAAAAAATTACAGAAAGTGCCAAAAGGCAAAATTTGAGCGTGCCATACAGCACCAACAACTATTTATACTGTATTTACAACTATTTAAATAGCATTTACATTGTATTTCATACTATAAGTAACCTAGATGATTTAAACCATATAAAGGATGTGGGCAGGTTATACACAAATACTATGCCATTTATATAACAGACATGAGCATCCTTGGATTTTGGTATTCTGGTATGGTGGGGGATGTGAGGGGAATTGGAACCAATCCCCTGAGAACACCAAGGATAACTTCAAAATACATACAGTCATTAAATACACAAAATATTATTCAGCCTTAACAAAGAAACCAACACAATGAACCTGCACAGGACAGCCAAGAATAGCCACTACCATCCCACCCCCACTCGCCTCAACTAGAGAGCCCGAGTGCAGAAACAAAGATGCCACCACAGCCAAAAATAAGAAATGAATCTTTAGGGGAAAAAAAAAAAGTGATAAATGTATGCCTATAGCATTTCATGAGTAGGAGGAGTAGAACTTTCAACAGTCTCAAATGATCGTATTCCTTAACTCTTGGAAAATCAAGAGTCACTTAACCCCCAGGGGTTAGGAAGCCCCTAAAACTTTAATTTTTATCCATTTTCCTTGACAACAGGGCCAAAGGGAGATGTGGAATTAGTATAAAAACCACTTTCTTGGGAGGAGAGGAATAAGAAATCTTCAGCTACTTTGTAATTTTGCAAATAGACCAACTTCTTATTACCCTTTTTTATTTTCTACTATTATCACCTTCAGGAAATTTGATGTTTCAATATTACAAGTGCTTATTTCCAACCTCAAGCTCTTCTTCTACATTCAAACTGCTGTAGAATACACCTACCTGAATTCTCCAACACATTAAACTCAACACAGCATTCTACCGCTGTATCCAGGTGACCGCCAGGATACCGTCCAACTTATACCTGATACATTAATAGTCCCTTCTTTCACTACTACAAGTATTCTAATTTGGATGCTAAAAATACGGTTATAAAGCCTGCTCTCAATATCCTCAGGGTCCCTACTAAGGATTATAGATAGAAAAATACTTGGAAAAAATTACAGAAAGTGCCAAAAGGCAAAATTTGAGCGTGCCATACAGCACCAACAACTATTTATACTGTATTTACAACTATTTAAATAGCATTTACATTGTATTTCATACTATAAGTAACCTAGATGATTTAAACCATATAAAGGATGTGGGCAGGTTATACACAAATACTATGCCATTTATATAACAGACATGAGCATCCTTGGATTTTGGTATTCTGGTATGGTGGGGGATGTGAGGGGAATTGGAACCAATCCCCTGAGAACACCAAGGATAACTTCAAAATACATACAGTCATTAAATACACAAAATATTATTCAGCCTTAACAAAGAAAATTCTGCAATATGCAACAACACGGATGAATTTTAAGAACATTATCCTAAATGCAAGCCAGTCATGGGACGACAAATCCTGCATACTTCCATTTATATGAGGTATCTAAAATAGTCAAATTCATGGACTCAAAAGAGTAGAATGGTAGTTGTCAGAGACTGGGAGGAGGAGAAATTGGAAAGTTACTAATTAAAGAGCACCAAGATGCAGTCAAGTGAGATAAATAACCTTAAGAGATTTGCTCTGCAATAGTCAACAGCAATACATTTTAGAACATTATCGTTTACTAAGGCAGCAGATTTCACAAGAAGTGTCCTTTCCACAGTAAAATTTAAACTCCCTCTTTTTTTAATGAAATAAAAGACAATAGAATTTTTATACATATAGGGTAACAAATCTAGAGCTGTCAAGTAAATGGAATGAAAAATAGCTGTACTAAAGAGAATCAAGATGTCATCATTAAAAATTACCTCCTGATTCAATTTTTCATACACAAAATATGAGGAAAGAAAAATACTGTTTATTACATCCAACAAAATATAAATAAGAGTTAACACAAATTTTCAGTCTTTGACATTTTCCATATACAAAAAACTAAAGTTACGTGGATCCTAAGAATGGGTTTCCAAGTGTTAATCTTTAAAACTGAAAATAAGACAGCATATGATCACTATGAATATGCACAGATAAGCTTTCTCTTCATTCATATAAAAAGAAAAAGAAAAACAGAACAGACTTCAACCTATTTTTGTTTCAGCATACCAGACTCCTAAAACCATATCTCAAATTCTCCATGTAATTCCTAAGTTTTAGAAGTTGAATACAGTGTATTTCAGAGATATTGGCTTATGTGTATTTCATACTATAAGTAACCTAGATGATTTAAACCATATAAAGGATGTGGGCAGGTTATACACAAATACTATGCCATTTATATAACAGACATGAGCATCCTTGGATTTTGGTATTCTGGTATGGTGGGGGATGTGAGGGGAATTGGAACCAATCCCCTGAGAACACCAAGGATAACTTCAAAATACATACAGTCATTAAATACACAAAATATTATTCAGCCTTAACAAAGAAAATTCTGCAATATGCAACAACACGGATGAATTTTAAGAACATTATCCTAAATGCAAGCCAGTCATGGGACGACAAATCCTGCATACTTCCATTTATATGAGGTATCTAAAATAGTCAAATTCATGGACTCAAAAGAGTAGAATGGTAGTTGTCAGAGACTGGGAGGAGGAGAAATTGGAAAGTTACTAATTAAAGAGCACCAAGATGCAGTCAAGTGAGATAAATAACCTTAAGAGATTTGCTCTGCAATAGTCAACAGCAATACATTTTAGAACATTATCGTTTACTAAGGCAGCAGATTTCACAAGAAGTGTCCTTTCCACAGTAAAATTTAAACTCCCTCTTTTTTTAATGAAATAAAAGACAATAGAATTTTTATACATATAGGGTAACAAATCTAGAGCTGTCAAGTAAATGGAATGAAAAATAGCTGTACTAAAGAGAATCAAGATGTCATCATTAAAAATTACCTCCTGATTCAATTTTTTCATACACAAAATATGAGGAAAGAAAAATACTGTTTATTACATCCAACAAAATATAAATAAGAGTTAACACAAATTTTCAGTCTTTGACATTTTCCATATACAAAAAACTAAAGTTACGTGGATCCTAAGAATGGGTTTCCAAGTGTTAATCTTTAAAACTGAAAATAAGACAGCATATGATCACTATGAATATGCACAGATAAGCTTTCTCTTCATTCATATAAAAAGAAAAAGAAAAACAGAACAGACTTCAACCTATTTTTGTTTCAGCATACCAGACTCCTAAAACCATATCTCAAATTCTCCATGTAATTCCTAAGTTTTAGAAGTTGAATACAGTGTATTTCAGAGATATTGGCTTATGTGTATCTTAACATGTTCTGAAGCTTTAAGCAGCTAATCAGCTGGCAGTTAATTTTATTATACTTGTAATGAATGTTAAGTTTCTTATTTTATTGACAGTGTTCTCTAGGGATATGCTTAATAATTCTTTACTATGTAGAAGAGAAGGAAAGCTATCAAGTCAAATTTCCTGGAGAAGCTCTTCAAAACAAAACAAAAATCTTAGGCAATCCAAAACACAAATATTAAATAAACAAAATTAACAGGTTAATTTGAAATAAATCTTATATATTTATATGTATTATTGCGCTATGTATACTCTCAATAGGATAAATTAGAATGGTAGATTGTAGAGTTAATTTGTTAAGCTATCAGGGCTTACAAAGATAGAGTAAATACTGGTATCATCTTCCTTACTTCCTGTTCTGATAGGTGAGGGGCAATACATATAGTAGAGTGGGCAGATAGAGAGGTATCTTAAATTTGGAGGGCAAAATAAACATTTCTGCCCTCTCTGCAGATCTCCATCCCCTCCACTGCACGACTTGCACTTTTCCTATTAGAACAGAAAGTAGGGTCTACAATATCAGCAATTTGAGCAGGTAAGTAACCCTCTTCTACCTTCTTCTAAACCCAGAGAGTTTAGTAAGATAACTCATCTACTCAGACAAGTATTTGAACTGACACAATTAATTTCAATGTGGTCCTGAAATGTTTCTCAAGTTCCTGATGAAGGCACAGAAGCTTAACTTGATTACCTTAAGTAGCTGTTTCCCAATTGTTGGACTCATCTTTTCATCTACCATAAGAATTACAATTCCTCTATCATCCATTCCCCTCCTTCCAGCACGACCAGACATCTGAATATATTCACCAGAGGAAATCTAAATGAACATAATCAAAACTGTAGTTTAGAATAAAACCTGGTTAAAAAAAAAACATATTAAGATTTTTCATATAAAGTGCACAAGCTATACATTTGAAGAATGGAAACAAGATTAAAAACATGAAATCTTAGGAAAGCATATGTAAAAAGAGAAAAATTTAACAGTTAAGAATAATGTTGCAAAACATTAAATTTTAGTTCTAAATTGATCAAACACCTATAGGGATATACTGGCTAGTTTGCTAATGTAAAAATTATCTTTAGGGGCTTCCCTCGTGGCTCAGTGGTAAAGAGTCCACCTGCCAGTACAGGAGACACAGGTTTGATTCCTAATCTGGGAGGATCCCACATGCTGCAGAGCAACTAAACCCATGAGTCACTGCCATGGAGCCTGTGCTCTAGAGCCTTGGAGCCCCAACTATTGAGCCCATGTGCTGCAACTATTGAAGCCCATGTGCCCTAGAGCCCGAGTTAACAGGTTAATTTGAAATAAATCTTATATATTTATATGTATTATTGCGCTATGTATACTCTCAATAGGATAAATTAGAATGGTAGATTGTAGAGTTAATTTGTTAAGCTATCAGGGCTTACAAAGATAGAGTAAATACTGGTATCATCTTCCTTACTTCCTGTTCTGATAGGTGAGGGGCAATACATATAGTAGAGTGGGCAGATAGAGAGGTATCTTAAATTTGGAGGGCAAAATAAACATTTCTGCCCTCTCTGCAGATCTCCATCCCCTCCACTGCACGACTTGCACTTTTCCTATTAGAACAGAAAGTAGGGTCTACAATATCAGCAATTTGAGCAGGTAAGTAACCCTCTTCTACCTTCTTCTAAACCCAGAGAGTTTAGTAAGATAACTCATCTACTCAGACAAGTATTTGAACTGACACAATTAATTTCAATGTGGTCCTGAAATGTTTCTCAAGTTCCTGATGAAGGCACAGAAGCTTAACTTGATTACCTTAAGTAGCTGTTTCCCAATTGTTGGACTCATCTTTTCATCTACCATAAGAATTACAATTCCTCTATCATCCATTCCCCTCCTTCCAGCACGACCAGACATCTGAATATATTCACCAGAGGAAATCTAAATGAACATAATCAAAACTGTAGTTTAGAATAAAACCTGGTTAAAAAAAAAACATATTAAGATTTTTCATATAAAGTGCACAAGCTATACATTTGAAGAATGGAAACAAGATTAAAAACATGAAATCTTAGGAAAGCATATGTAAAAAGAGAAAAATTTAACAGTTAAGAATAATGTTGCAAAACATTAAATTTTAGTTCTAAATTGATCAAACACCTATAGGGATATACTGGCTAGTTTGCTAATGTAAAAATTATCTTTAGGGGCTTCCCTCGTGGCTCAGTGGTAAAGAGTCCACCTGCCAGTACAGGAGACACAGGTTTGATTCCTAATCTGGGAGGATCCCACATGCTGCAGAGCAACTAAACCCATGAGTCACTGCCATGGAGCCTGTGCTCTAGAGCCTTGGAGCCCCAACTATTGAGCCCATGTGCTGCAACTATTGAAGCCCATGTGCCCTAGAGCCCGAGTCCCACAAAAAGAGAAGTACCCGCAGCAAGAAGCCTGCTCACCTTGACTAGACAGTAGTCCCCACTCCCTGCAACTAGAGAAGAGCCTGCAGCAGCAATGAAAACCCAGAATAGCCAAAAATAAACTAATTAATAAAATTTTAAAATATATATATATATATGTATATTTAAGCTAGATACTCTGGAAAACAAGAAGTTTAAGAAAGCAAACCATGACCCAAACTCTACTAAATAGCAATTCTGACTTGATCATAACACATTTTCTTAATTTTCAAATGAGATTAATATGAAAATTAACACACACATAAAGCACAATTTCTATTTCCTTAGTATATGTTCCAGGCATCCAGAAGAGGCCATTCATCACTAAGAACCACCTAAGGGAGAAAGGTTTGTAAGCCTCCCATATATAGTCTTTCAGGGTAAAACTGAACCACCTGAACACCGGGCAGAGTTTTTGTATGTATACTTTTCTTCTGTAGAAAGGGTTCAGCATTTTTAGACTCTCAGAAAATGTTTGAAGAAGACGACTTACGAACTACTATGCTACTAGAAGTCACTGAATCATCAAGTAAAGGTCATGTCTTAAATTCAACTAACCTCGTTACTCCATATATCCTTCCCTGGGATCCTGGAGATCAAGGAGTCTATGCAGAACATAAGACGAATTTATGGGTTTTCCTGGTGGTCCAGTGGGTAAGGACACCACCTGGCAGTGCAAGGGGCACCGGTTCCATCCCTGGCCTGGGAGGATCCCACGTGCCGTGGAGCAGCTGGACCAATGTGTCCAATTACCTAGCCGGAGCTCTGGAGTGCATGTGTCCAGAGCCGGTGCTCTGCAATGAGAGAGGCCACTGCGATGGAAGGCCCACACAGGTCAAAGAATAAAGATAAATGACTGAATGATTAATAGAAGTGGCCAAAAAAAGAAGACTATTTTTTGTAGCACTAATCATATTCAAAGAAATTAAGAAACTTCAAACTGATAAATTATGGAGAATTAAAAAATTTCTATTAACTTAAATATAAAACATGGAAGACTCTATATACTTTACAATTAAAAACTGTGCACCACAGGAAATTAGTCTTCTTTCAGCTTAAAAGAAGTCACACGTTACAGAAAGTTTTTGAAGGTTATGTAAAAATTCCTAAAATGAAATGGCATTGCCTCCCTATACTTACATTACTCTTCTGTTTAGCATCCAATACTAAAATAAAATAAAACAAACCAAGAAAAATGCTTTGCCTTTAAAATTCTACCGTGAGATTTTTTTAGTGTACTGACAATTAGTAACTAAATGCCAGAAACTTCTGTAAGCAGAAAAGAATCATCATTTTTAAGGACAAAAGGAAAAGCTAATAATTTTCTCCAAATGCCAGATTACATGAATCTTTGGATTGCACTAGATACTCAAAACTAGAAATCTCTCTTCCTCCACCTACTTTTCATCCTTGTGATGCTCCACTGCTTGCCTGGTAAATACCCATCTGCTGTCTGTCGCTCAGTTTAAGAACGGCCTTCTTTATGAAGTCTTTCCTGACCCCTTATATACAAGTGCGTTTTTTTTTTTCTTGTGTTTTAGTCTGCCTGCACATACTTCTCAGGGTCCATAAAATAAATTTCCATCTGCACTAAGTTTCTTCACAGTAAAGATTGGTTTTGTTTTGTTTTAAATTTAGCATCCTCAGATCTTATTAAGTTCTAGGCCCACAATTTAAGTTTAGTAAGAAGGGGTTACTTGCCTCTATATTAAGGATTTATTTTTACTCCAATCCACTATTTCACTCCTGACTCCAACTTTTGCTTTAGAAAAGACATATGTGCAAACCTATTAAAAATCTCCATTTTAAATCTGGAGAGTGAAATAGTGAGCTATAATTGTAGCCACTAGGGTAGAGGTGCTTTAAATAACAAGCTTAAAGAAATAAAAATCCTAGACAAATTTCAAATCCATTAAAGCAGTCATGACTCATTTGCACACTTATCACCAAACTCTTTCACCTAGAAGTGGCCAAAAAAGAAGACTATTTTTGTAGCACTAATCATATTCAAAGAAATTAAGAAACTTCAAACTGATAAATTATGGAGAATTAAAAATTTCTATTAACTTAAATATAAAACATGGAAGACTCTATATACTTTACAATTAAAACTGTGCACCACAGGAAATTAGTCTTCTTTCAGCTTAAAAGAAGTCACACGTTACAGAAAGTTTTTGAAGGTTATGTAAAAATTCCTAAAATGAAATGGCATTGCCTCCCTATACTTACATTACTCTTCTGTTTAGCATCCAATACTAAAATAAAATAAAACAAACCAAGAAAAATGCTTTGCCTTTAAAATTCTACCGTGAGATTTTTAGTGTACTGACAATTAGTAACTAAATGCCAGAAACTTCTGTAAGCAGAAAAGAATCATCATTTTTAAGGACAAAAGGAAAAGCTAATAATTTTCTCCAAATGCCAGATTACATGAATCTTTGGATTGCACTAGATACTCAAAACTAGAAATCTCTCTTCCTCCACCTACTTTTCATCCTTGTGATGCTCCACTGCTTGCCTGGTAAATACCCATCTGCTGTCTGTCGCTCAGTTTAAGAACGGCCTTCTTTATGAAGTCTTTCCTGACCCCTTATATACAAGTGCGTTTTTTTTTTTCTTGTGTTTTAGTCTGCCTGCACATACTTCTCAGGGTCCATAAAATAAATTTCCATCTGCACTAAGTTTCTTCACAGTAAAGATTGGTTTTGTTTTGTTTTAAATTTAGCATCCTCAGATCTTATTAAGTTCTAGGCCCACAATTTAAGTTTAGTAAGAAGGGGTTACTTGCCTCTATATTAAGGATTTATTTTTACTCCAATCCACTATTTCACTCCTGACTCCAACTTTTGCTTTAGAAAAGACATATGTGCAAACCTATTAAAAATCTCCATTTTAAATCTGGAGAGTGAAATAGTGAGCTATAATTGTAGCCACTAGGGTAGAGGTGCTTTAAATAACAAGCTTAAAGAAATAAAAATCCTAGACAAATTTCAAATCCATTAAAGCAGTCATGACTCATTTGCACACTTATCACCAAACTCTTTCACCTAAAGTAGTTTTTGACTAAAAAACAGTGAAATAAAGAATCTGAAAATTGAACCTTGATGAACTCACATACAAGTTCTTAACTATTTAGAACTGAAAATCTCAAAGACTATGTGAGCCAAAATCATCTTAGGTGATTAACAACTGATGTTTCAAGTTATTTCCATATATGAGTTATTTTACTTACCCATCGGAAATCCTTCCCATCAAATTTTCGGGCATTTGTAAATAAAACTGTTCTAGCTGGCATGTTAATCCCCATAGCAAAAGTCTCAGTGGCAAATAAGGCCTAAATGAATGAATAATTTACAATTAAAAATGTATTTTAAATTGAAAAAATTCATCTCATAAATGAAGTATTCAAGTATAAATAAATCACTATTCCCTAAAATTAGTTGCTAATGAAACTCTACAAAAATAAGATGCTGCTTCATGTATATTTCAGCATTTTATACTCAAATTATTAAATTCACATAGTTACGTATACATTATAAATTTATATTTTATGTGCCTTACATCCCCCCAGTTTTTTAATTCATGGAAAATCATCTTTCTTTAATTCCAGTGGTGGTAACTTGGATGAAGCATTATTAGGCTGTAGGATATTTTTCTAAACAGAGTCAGATTTCCTGGTTTCTTCACTGATGATGCAGTGATTTTAGAGCTACCTTTAAAATCACTGAGAGGAAATCAAAATCGGTGGCACTTCTGGTTCACATTTAAGACTTTACCAACAAAAAGCACACAAAGGTATGTGTATAAATTAAGTCACTGAAGGATTATTAAATAATCTAAATTGTCCTCAACAAGTAACAAGATAAAATGTTATTTCATCAACTCAACAGAATACTATTCAACTGTTAAAAAGAATGAACAGTAATGCATACGATAAAATTGAATAAATGGGTAATATAATCACTTCTGCTTAAAAATTTAAATCAAGTATTATTTGTATGTATCCTAGCAGATATTTTTGGAATGTTAAGGGCAATGGTGGCCTATAATGTTTTACTTTATGTACAGTTATTCTACCTCAATTTTATACTACACAAATATCACTCAAAAGATTCCTCAAAATGGGCCTCAATGAAACATGCACTCTATATAAGAACATTAACAGGGGCTTACCAGGACCCAGGTACAGTGACCAATTCTTTATCTAAATACATCAAGTACAGTCTTTAGTATAAGTAAATTTCTTTTAAATATCTTATTTAGTGCTACAGTTCTCATGACAAATCTCTAACCTGATTTTTAAACATACATAACTTATGAGTCATATAAAGGTTTATGACATTTTGGAGCTGTTTTCCATTTTCAATAGCCTGTTACTGGGTTCAGGTATTGACATAACATTAAAAATTAGACTCTCTTCTATTTAAATGAGAAGAGATGGTGGTATAGTGGATAAGATTCCTCCCTCCTAATGCAGGGGACTTGGGTTCCATCCCTGGTCAGGAACTAGATCCAATATACCACAATCAAGAATTCACTTTTTGTAACAAAAAGACCCTGTATGCCACAGCCAAAGACCCGACGTGAGGCAATTAAGATCTGGTACAGCCAACTACAAACAACAAATGCTGGAGAGGGTGTGGAGAGAAGGGAACCCTCCTGCACTATTGGTGGGATTGTAGACTGGTACAGCCACTATGGAGAACTATATGGAGGTTCCTTAAAAAACTAAACAAAGAGCTACCATCAGACCCTGCAATCCCACTCCTGGGCACGTATCCAGAGAAAAGCATGGCCCAAAGAGATATATGCACCCCAATGCTCACTGCAGCACTGTTTTCAATGGCCAAGATGGAAACAACTAAATGTCCATCGACAAAGGAATGGATAAAGAAGATGTGGGGTGTGTGTCTGTATATATATATGGAATATATATACATATGGAATATTATATAATGGAATATTAACTCAGCCATGAAAAAGAATGAAATAAGGCCATCTGCAGCAACACAGATGGATCTAGAGAGTGTCATACTGAGTGAAGTAAGTCAGACAGAGAAGAAATACTATACGACATCCCTTTTACCTAGATTCTAAAAAGAAATGATATAAATGAGCTAATTTACAAAAAAGACTTAGAAAATTAACTCATGGTTGCAAGGGGAAAGGGATAGTTAAGGACTTTGGGAAGGCCATGTACACACTGCTATGATTAGAATGGATAACCAACAAGAATCTACTGTAAAGCACATTGAACTCTGCTCAATGTTATGTGTTAGACTGGATGAGAGAGGGGTTTGGAGGAGAATAGATACATGTATACAAATGACCGAGTCCCTTTGCTGTTCACCTGAAACTATCACAACAGTATTAACTGGCTATACCCCAATACAAAATGCTTTTGGTGTTAAAAAGAAAGAAAGAATTTAAAAAAAAAAAAGATCTGGTGCAGCCAAATAAATAAACACTACAAAAGGAAATGACGTCTACATAGAATATAAAATTTATGAAGCATAATATTGTAATACTGCACACAAAAATCAAGTTCATTACCTGTCATTCCACTCAACTTACTTAAAAACAACAACAATAAAAAAACAAAGTTTCCTATGAACAGTGCTCTTGATAATTTTCAAATTATTCACACAACATAATTTTAGGACATAATAAATAAAAACAAAACCATACCTTTATTAATCCTTCAGAAAAGAGAATTTCTATAGTTTCTTTCAAAATAGGAAGTAAACCACCATGGTGAATACCAATACCCCGCTTCAAGAGAGGAAGTACATGTTCAACCTACAATTAGATTGAATTATATTTTTAAAAATATGTAAGGAAAAGAACTTTTCAAATGTGAAGCTAACCAGATTAAAGAAAATAGTAATCAAGAAAGAATCCTATTTAAAGAAACATTATATAACTTTTTCAGAAAAAAGCAAAAACCAAACCCATATTCCCACAGATTATATCATTAAATATAAAACACAGTATAATTCTGGTGCAGCTTTAATATGAATATGTTTTAAATAAACTCCATAAATTTTCCTGTATCACTTCATCTCCCCCCAAAAATTAATGGTTACTATGACAAAGTTTTCACCTGTGCAAAATAAACTTAAAAATATTGGCCAACTCAAACCAAAAAGAAATAACTAAGCAAAAAGAGTGGTCATACTGAGTGAAGTAAGTCAGACAGAGAAGAAATACTATACGACATCCCTTTTACCTAGATTCTAAAAAGAAATGATATAAATGAGCTAATTTACAAAAAAGACTTAGAAAATTAACTCATGGTTGCAAGGGGAAAGGGATAGTTAAGGACTTTGGGAAGGCCATGTACACACTGCTATGATTAGAATGGATAACCAACAAGAATCTACTGTAAAGCACATTGAACTCTGCTCAATGTTATGTGTTAGACTGGATGAGAGAGGGGTTTGGAGGAGAATAGATACATGTATACAAATGACCGAGTCCCTTTGCTGTTCACCTGAAACTATCACAACAGTATTAACTGGCTATACCCCAATACAAAATGCTTTTGGTGTTAAAAAGAAAGAAAGAATTTAAAAAAAAAAAAGATCTGGTGCAGCCAAATAAATAAACACTACAAAAGGAAATGACGTCTACATAGAATATAAAATTTATGAAGCATAATATTGTAATACTGCACACAAAAATCAAGTTCATTACCTGTCATTCCACTCAACTTACTTAAAAACAACAACAATAAAAAAACAAAGTTTCCTATGAACAGTGCTCTTGATAATTTTCAAATTATTCACACAACATAATTTTAGGACATAATAAATAAAAACAAAACCATACCTTTATTAATCCTTCAGAAAAGAGAATTTCTATAGTTTCTTTCAAAATAGGAAGTAAACCACCATGGTGAATACCAATACCCCGCTTCAAGAGAGGAAGTACATGTTCAACCTACAATTAGATTGAATTATATTTTTAAAAATATGTAAGGAAAAGAACTTTTCAAATGTGAAGCTAACCAGATTAAAGAAAATAGTAATTAAGAAAGAATCCTATTTAAAGAAACATTATATAACTTTTTCAGAAAAAAGCAAAAACCAAACCCATATTCCCACAGATTATATCATTAAATATAAAACACAGTATAATTCTGGTGCAGCTTTAATATGAATATGTTTTAAATAAACTCCATAAATTTTCCTGTATCACTTCATCTCCCCCCAAAAATTAATGGTTACTATGACAAAGTTTTCACCTGTGCAAAATAAACTTAAAAATATTGGCCAACTCAAACCAAAAAGAAATAACTAAGACTATTAAATTCCATTAAATTTTCTTATTAGAAGTGTGCTAGAATAACAAGGATATATAAAGACATGGTTCAGCCCTTAGATACTAATAATAAAGCTGGAAAGAAAAATTACAATAAATTATAAATTAAACACTATTTTAAATGCCAGGAAGCACGCAGTTTCAGTCTTACCATAAATGTCACACAAATCAAAGCAATCATTTTTAAGCGAACTATGACCTTCCATTTTTAGTTTTCACAAAATAAAACTTTCACATAGGATTAGACTAAGGCATTAGTTCTCAGATTCAGATGCACATTAGAATAACCAGAGGAATTCCTGAAAGATTGTAATGATCAGAGCACACCAGATAATTACAGGAGAAACTCTGAAATGATAACGAGGCATCAGTGTATTTTAGAATTTCTAAGGCAATTCTAATATTCAAAAGAAAAAAACACTTTATCTAAAGCAAAATAGAAATCAAATTTTTCACTAAATAAGATTTTAATTAGGTATGTTTTATTATGTTTGTTAGCCTTATGACTGACTGATTTAAAATTAGCATATAAAAACTCAAAACTCTGTAGCATTAGGAACAGAAGCAGTAATTTTCAGATTATGCAAGGTTTCAGATAAGAGTTCCTTAAGGCAACAAATCTTGCCTTTTGTCACCTTCTTAGAAGTTCAAAAGAAAAATCAAGATATCATCTCAGTGCTCAGTGCAACATACTTACTGCAGTGTGCAAATAGTGCAATGTATAATATAGCAACAAAACCAGGAAACACAAAGTCAATATATACTATCTGCTAACACTCACTTAATGACATTAAACACACACCTGAGGGAGCTTTTTATCTTCATCAGACAAGCAGTCAATCGCGTTACTGAATACTTCTTCAACCATCTTCTTTTCTTCATCTAGGAGAGAAAATTCAAGGCTATATAAATATCTTATAGTTGGTGATACCAAATTTTGCACATTGCAAAGAATAGGAGTTTATAAAGTGTAAAAGCAAAGACTCAGCATTTAAGATAGTCAAAAGGAAAAGCCAGTCAAATTTACTACATAATTATTTAATAAAATTCACAACCTTTCAAAACAGATCTAGTAGTTAGTCCATGAATAAAAGTACTACCTCATAAAAGCTGTAACAATAACTATACTAGCTATCTACATGCAATACTCATGTCAAAAAACTACAGGACACAGAAGTTATTATTACTTACTACTGAGGAAAGTGAAGCATACAGCAAATAACAAGCATCGGTACTCGGTACTGTTAGATTAACAACTTCAAAACCTATACAAACAAACAAAAAACTATACTCTTTACCATTACACTGCCTTCTTTCTCAGTGACTATTAAGTAACAGCCAAAAATACCTGTTGACTTAATCAATACAAAACCCTGCAACATTAAGCACATCCAGCACTGGCAGTGATAAGAAAACATTTATAAGTGCAGCAACTGACTCAGCAAAAACAATAAAATGTTACTTGCTTAGGTGGGTATATGGGTTATCTGTCATTTGTTATTTTTATCCATGAATAAGTAAAATTAGGTTTAAAATGCATGGAATTAGGACCCCTAGTGGTCCAGTGGTTAAGAATCCACCTGCCAATGCAGGCAAGTTCAATTACTGCATGTTTGTTAGCCTTATACTGCTATTTAAAATTAGCATATAAAAACTCAAAACTCTGTAGCATTAGGAACAGAAGCAGTAATTTTCAGATTATGCAAGGTTTCAGATAAGAGTTCCTTAAGGCAACAAATCTTGCCTTTTGTCACCTTCTTAGAAGTTCAAAAGAAAAATCAAGATATCATCTCAGTGCTCAGTGCAACATACTTACTGCAGTGTGCAAATAGTGCAATGTATAATATAGCAACAAAACCAGGAAACACAAAGTCAATATATACTATCTGCTAACACTCACTTAATGACATTAAACACACACCTGAGGGAGCTTTTTATCTTCATCAGACAAGCAGTCAATCGCGTTACTGAATACTTCTTCAACCATCTTCTTTTCTTCATCTAGGAGAGAAAATTCAAGGCTATATAAATATCTTATAGTTGGTGATACCAAATTTTGCACATTGCAAAGAATAGGAGTTTATAAAGTGTAAAAGCAAAGACTCAGCATTTAAGATAGTCAAAAGGAAAAGCCAGTCAAATTTACTACATAATTATTTAATAAAATTCACAACCTTTCAAAACAGATCTAGTAGTTAGTCCATGAATAAAAGTACTACCTCATAAAAGCTGTAACAATAACTATACTAGCTATCTACATGCAATACTCATGTCAAAAAACTACAGGACACAGAAGTTATTATTACTTACTACTGAGGAAAGTGAAGCATACAGCAAATAACAAGCATCGGTACTCGGTACTGTTAGATTAACAACTTCAAAACCTATACAAACAAACAAAAAACTATACTCTTTACCATTACACTGCCTTCTTTCTCAGTGACTATTAAGTAACAGCCAAAAATACCTGTTGACTTAATCAATACAAAACCCTGCAACATTAAGCACATCCAGCACTGGCAGTGATAAGAAAACATTTATAAGTGCAGCAACTGACTCAGCAAAAACAATAAAATGTTACTTGCTTAGGTGGGTATATGGGTTATCTGTCATTTGTTATTTTTATCCATGAATAAGTAAAAATTAGGTTTAAAATGCATGGAATTAGGACCCCCTAGTGGTCCAGTGGTTAAGAATCCACCTGCCAATGCAGGCGACGCAAGTTCAATTACTGGTCAGTGACCCGAGAGCCAACATGCTGCAAGAGCAAATAAGCCCATCCGCCACAACTACCAAAGCTCGAATGCCTAGAGCCTGTGCTCTGCAATAAGAGAAGCCACTGCAATGAGAAGCCTGCACACTGCAACTAGAATAGCCCCTGCTTGCTACTCCATGTGCAGAAAAGTCCCTGTGCAGAAAAACCCAGTACAGCCAATTTTAAAAAATATATGGGATTAGCCCTTGATAAAGAAAACGTGAAACCTGAAATCTGACTTTGGATGTCTGATTACTTCTGACTGTATAGGATTAGACATGTAAAACGCTGAAATAAATGACAACTGGGTAGGTATTCAGCATACAGCAATTTCTGCCTAGGATATACAACTATCTACCTGTGTGACTTCTAAGTGGTTACATTTACAGTTAATACATAGGAATAATATATTGATTTGCTAGAAGTTATTTCACTTTATTCAACAATTAAGCCATGATGAGGTACAGGGGCAGGTCTTCCTGGTTTGCATTTCTAGAAGAATGAAACATAACACAGGATAGTCTGACCAAGAGACTAACCTTAAGTAACCAGACAGAAAACCACAATAACCAAAGAGATATGGCAATAAAGTATAAGAAGGTATGAGTCTAGTATTCTTAGCAGGGGTCTGGAATTTCAGGTAGAACACATTTTATATATAGATATGTACTTATCTTCCAATAAAAGAAGACAGAAGCAAGGAATAGAAATGATAAACTGAGTCCTAAAGATTTTACAAATGTTATGAAATTATTGCTGTAAGGTGAACAGCAAATCCTAGCAACACAAAAATAAATCAAAAACATATATACATTCATTTTCATATAGCATTAAAGCTGTACTGAAACTATATAGTTACCTGTGTTGAAATCTAATTTGGTCATTTGAAGCGCATAAGCTTCACAATCTTTCTTACTAAAACTGAAAATAATCACAGGTTGAAAATTTCTTTCCATAATCATCTTCACAATCTTGAACACATTTGATGGACCTGCAAATAGAAAACTACATAAACTATATCCAAAAATTAACTCAAAATGCAACATAGACTTAATTTTAAAATGTAAAACCGAGCTAGGTTAGGCAAAGCATTCTTAGATATGATAAAAAGCACAAGCACCAAAGGAAAAAGAAAAGAGAGAAACTAGGGCTTCCCTGGTGGGTAAGGACACCGCCTTGCAGTGCAAGGGGCGCCAGTTCGATCCCTGGCCTGGGAAGATCCCACGTGCCGCGGAGCGGCTGGACCGATGTGTCCAATTACCGAGCCGGAGGTCTGGAGCACATGCGCCCAGAGTCAGTGCTCTGGGACGACAGAGGCCGCAACGATGGGAGGCCCACATGGGCCAAAGAACAAAGACGGATGAAAATAGACTAATGAAAGACCAATAGAAGTGCCCCTCCCCCCCAAAAAGAGAGAAACTAGAGATCATAAACATTTAACACTTTTGTACTCTGACACCAACAATAAACATATCCCTAACTCTTTAGGGAAAAAAAATATTCAGAAATCAGATATCTGATAAAGGTCTAGTATCCAGGATATATAAAGAATTCTTACAATTCAACGACAAAAAGACAATCTAATTTTTGAATGGGTCAAAAATTTGAAAAGATATTTCTCCAAGGATAAAACCAATGGCCAATAAGCACCAGAAAAAAATCTTCAACATCATTAGCATCCAGAGACTAAGATACAACTTCATATCTACTAGGACAACCATTACCAAGTAGACAGGCTATCATAAAGTACTGGCAAAGTTGTGGAGGAAATGGAACCCTCATATCCTTCTGGTGACAATGTATAATGGCGCAGGCCCTTTGGAAAATAATTTGGCACATACTCAAAATATTTACCACAGAATTACCATATGACTCAGCAATTGCATTAGCAGGTATATTTTCATGAGAAAAGAAAACACATTCACACAAAAAATCGTCATACACAAGTGTTTACATCTGCCTTAGTTACAATAAGCAAAAAGCTGAAAACAACCTGTCCATCAACTGAGAAATGAATAAATAAAAAGTGATAAAATCATGTAATGGGATGTTTGACAATAAAAAGGAATAAAGTATATGTTATAACATGGGTAAACTTGAAAAAAAAAAGCTAAGTGAAGGAAGCCTGTTGCAAAAGACCACATAGATCATGATTCCATTTATATGGAATGTCTAGAAAAGGAAAACAGAATAGAAAACTAGTGACTGCCTAAGGCTGAGGGGCGGGGAAAAGGCTGAGATAAAATGTAGAATGACCACTAATGGGTACACGGTTTTTTTTTGAGTTAATGTTCTAGAATTAGACAGTAGTTGCACAACTTTGTGAATACACTGAAACCCACTTAACTGCACCCTTAAAAATGAGGACTTCTATACTAGGTGAATTATATCTCAATAAAAAAGCTGGCAATAGATGCATAATTGTGTGATTATACTAACAACCACTGAACTGCTTACTTTAATGGGCCAATTGTATATGAACTGTCTCTCAAATGTCATGTGAGAAACAGATAAATCTGTATTCATCAATTTTACCATATACTATCTAGATGTTTATATAACTTCCCAAGGGCGAAAAGAGTTTTTTAAAAAGATGTAATTTGAAAATACAATTTACATGTAAAATTTCCTCAAAACCAAGTTACAAACTACCTTTTGTTCCTCCTTTTCGTCCCTTCTGATCTCCTTTTGCCAAATCACCAGCATCTCGAAGTACTTGCATTGCAGTATTAAAATTATCTTCTCTGAAGTCACCCTACAATCACAAATATTTTTCTGTATAACTTCACTAATACTGAACCATTATCCAAACATTTTTTTACTTCAAAACAAAGCTTCCTCAAATAATAAATAATAATAAAACTATAAGAAAAGCAAACGTAAGATATCTGAAACATGTACAGAGCCCCTTATTTTCAAGGGATTTAAAAATACTGGAAAAGAAGGGGAATCTAATTCATTTCATTTAAAAAATATGAATCTTAAATATAATTTTTTAAATAAAAATACATACACAAAAAACCTACAATAACTTTGGACTTATAAAACTACTTTAGAAAAACTCAGATCTCTGCCCTTATTCTCTAAAGAAAAATGGGTATAAACAGATATGTATGGTATTACAGATCTAAGAATGATAATTACTCACTTACATTTTCATCAACCACAAGGTGCAAACCATCTCCCCCTGCTGGAAAAATGTAGTGCTGTAATGGAGTAGGCCGATAATCTGTGTAAATTACATGACAAGGCTGAAAAAAAAAAAAAAACAGAGGTAACTATAGCATATACTTTACTTCTTCAATATAATATTACGCATTTAACCTACCTAAAAGACCTTAAGGAGACAAGCTTTTGATTTCAGCATTTCCAAAAGTTTTTTAAAAACAACTTTAAAAATCAGGCAAGAGAAAAATGTGAAAAAATACAGTCTATCAAATCATACTATCATTTGTTCTATTTTACTGATTTCCTAATCAGGGCCATGTAAATGATTAGGGTTTCCATAATGATTCTGAATCCAGACCCTAGGCCTACGATGCCATAATTAAAGAAGACTTCTATTTTTCTTTAGTATTAGTACAGCAACACAGAATGCTCCAAGGTAATATGGGATTTTTCTGCCCCAGAGACTTTCTGAGAAACAGATAAATCTGTATTCATCAATTTTACCATATACTATCTAGATGTTTATATAACTTCCCAAGGGCGAAAAGAGTTTTTTAAAAAGATGTAATTTGAAAATACAATTTACATGTAAAATTTCCTCAAAACCAAGTTACAAACTACCTTTTGTTCCTCCTTTTCGTCCCTTCTGATCTCCTTTTGCCAAATCACCAGCATCTCGAAGTACTTGCATTGCAGTATTAAAATTATCTTCTCTGAAGTCACCCTACAATCACAAATATTTTTCTGTATAACTTCACTAATACTGAACCATTATCCAAACATTTTTTTACTTCAAAACAAAGCTTCCTCAAATAATAAATAATAATAAAACTATAAGAAAAGCAAACGTAAGATATCTGAAACATGTACAGAGCCCCTTATTTTCAAGGGATTTAAAAATACTGGAAAAGAAGGGGAATCTAATTCATTTCATTTAAAAAATATGAATCTTAAATATAATTTTTTAAATAAAAATACATACACAAAAAACCTACAATAACTTTGGACTTATAAAACTACTTTAGAAAAACTCAGATCTCTGCCCTTATTCTCTAAAGAAAAATGGGTATAAACAGATATGTATGGTATTACAGATCTAAGAATGATAATTACTCACTTACATTTTCATCAACCACAAGGTGCAAACCATCTCCCCCTGCTGGAAAAATGTAGTGCTGTAATGGAGTAGGCCGATAATCTGTGTAAATTACATGACAAGGCTGAAAAAAAAAAAAAAACAGAGGTAACTATAGCATATACTTTACTTCTTCAATATAATATTACGCATTTAACCTACCTAAAAGACCTTAAGGAGACAAGCTTTTGATTTCAGCATTTCCAAAAGTTTTTTAAAAACAACTTTAAAAATCAGGCAAGAGAAAAATGTGAAAAAATACAGTCTATCAAATCATACTATCATTTGTTCTATTTTACTGATTTCCTAATCAGGGCCATGTAAATGATTAGGGTTTCCATAATGATTCTGAATCCAGACCCTAGGCCTACGATGCCATAATTAAAGAAGACTTCTATTTTTCTTTAGTATTAGTACAGCAACACAGAATGCTCCAAGGTAATATGGGATTTTTCTACCCCAGAGACTTTCTACAGCCTTACTGAAACAGCAGGCTAGTCTACAGCCTCCAGAAGATCCACTGGGATTCTATCCTACAGAAACAACATGGGTGCTACGCTAATACTACTAGAGAGTGAACAAATGGATAAAAATAAATTCAAGCCTTCTAGTATTAAGGAAAACAATGGCAGAATAGTAAAATCAAGAATAAATCTAGTACACATGAACAAATGCTTGTTATAAGGTCCTTTTAATGCTCCTAAAATTGGACTAGAAAAGCAAAAAGCAAACACAGTTCAGTAAAAAAAAAAAAGTCGGCACTTACATGAGAAATATCAAATCACAATATCATCTCAAGAGATGCCCAGTTTTTTTCCTGGTACCAAGGTCACAGAGGAAACCTTCTACTGTATACTCATGGCTCCCTGTATGAGTAGATGTAGTAGCTTCCAAACCTGGCAAATCATTGGGATCCAGCTGGGAGCCTTTAAAAGTTAAAAATTCCATGATCCTACTCTCAGAGATTTTGATGTACTGGGTTTGAGATGAAACTCAGAAATTCACACGTGTAAAAACTTAGCTGATTTTGATAAGATTACTTGATTTGAAAAGTAGTTTCACATTAAAATGTCTTATTTAGTCCAGGTAGCATTAGAAACAAAGTATAGGATATAGAAAGGCCAACTTGTAACATTTAAAGTACTGAAAACATTTTTTAAAAAAAGAAAAAGAAAATACCTGTTTATGTAAGTGGCAAATCCACTCAGCAAACTGTCGGGCATTTGGAATAGTAGCCGAAAGAAAGACATAATGAACATTATCAGGAAGCAAAATAATGGTTTCTTCCCATACGACACCACGCTCTGAAAAACACAAATATATCCTGGAGTTCAATGTCACTATTATTTTCTCTCATGCTTAATTATTAGAAATGCAGATCACTTTACAGAAAGATAATTTTAGCTATAGATCCTTACTGTTACCAACTTTAGTTCTAACCATGAATTCCTCTAGGAGAAAGTTAGTAGACTAAACCAACATCAACACAATGTACTCTGAAATAAAAGCCTGCAAAAAGCAACCCTGTTCAAAGAGTCTAACAAGAGTCCCAGGACAAGGCAATAGTACTTCCATCTCACTTAGAGAAGTTACTGGCTTAATAGAGAGTCACAGTAACAAATTTCAATAGAAACACCATTACCATTCTGTCTTTCATCTAAATTACCCTCATGATCTCTAGAGATGAAAAAAGGATCTGATAAACAACAACACTGTAAGTCAGTCTTATTAAAATGTAAAAAAAAAAACCAGAAAACAAAAAAAACAGGAAAACTTTGGGAATTTATTTCCTAAATGGACAAATCAATACAAGATTCATGATTTAAAAACCAAAATAACTGTTTAGAACCTAATCTTTTGAATTTGGTAATTATGTCTTAAATTCTATTATTTTCACTATATATACAGGTTAACTCAGTGCTCTAGTTCAAATAAAACTTTTAAATATGAACATATTAAACATTTAACTTTTAAACTTGTTACCTTTTGCAAAGTTTCACCTAAAATTCCAGATACACTTACTTTTCTATTATAGCAATACAGTAGTTCAGGTAAAGAGATTTTTTTTTTTGCTCATTTTTATTTTATAATTCTCATTTTTAAAACCATAAAGATGGATTTCTTAGTTTTTTTAAATAAATTAATAAAAATTAAGAAAGCTAACTTCGTAAGCTAGAAGTCTGGAAATTCTTTAACATTAGCTATATGAAAGCACTCTCTATTAAAAGCAAACTAATTTAAATTCCATTTTTAAATGTGAATTTGCATTTTCTCACCCAGAAGTTGTTACTATTTAAAAAGCTGTAACTGAATGAAGTCCAACAGGAAATATATTATATCACATTATCCACAATTTAGTTTACTAGAACTCTACCCACAATAATGTTTGACAACTTATTCAAAATTCCTAATGTCATTCTTAAATACATGGCACAAAAAACACTACAGAGCATACCTGAATCTCTCATGTAATGAATTTCATCAAATATGACCCAAGCAACTTCTCGCATAACTTCAGAACCTCTGTACAGCATACTTCTCAAAATCTAAAGAAGAAGTAGAAGATTTAGCAGGATTCTGACATACCAAAGGCTCTTCTAACAAGGCATTCTGGATATTCTTTTTAGTAGAAACACTAAAACAATTTCAGGGAGTTACATATCTAAGTACTTAATAATCCTTTTCTAAATCCAAAACAAATGATTTCTAAAGTTAGTGATCAGATATAATTCCTGGAGAGAATTATTATCACCTCCATATCCATCGACTATGAAGCCACTTCTTATATGTAAATCACTTCACCCAAGACCTACACTTGTTGGGATGTGAAAGAAACTTAAAATTATCTTCTACCTAACACTATGGATCTCATACTGTTACCAACTTTTTCTACCTCATCCTAACAACATGAATACTTTCTAGCAACCATTATTCTGATTTCTCCCAGCCAAGTATCAACCAGGCCCGACCCTGCTTAGCTTCCGAAATCAGACAAGATTAGCACATTTAGAGTGGTCTGGCCATAGACTCTGATTTCTGAGTTAAAGAAAATCTTCTTTGGAAGAAAGTTTTGAGGTGGAAAATAAACTTACTTTGGGCATTAAGATGAAACATGAGCAATACTTTTGGCTGACTCTAAAAGCCAGAAGCTAATTTATGCTGTCTAGTGTACCACGTCTTTGTAGAATGCAAACATATAATTCAAGCATATAGAAAAATATTTAGTAAAGACAGCTAAGTCTCCAAAATGTAAGATGTTGTAAGTATATGCAAAACTTAAATGTGATTATGGGAAGAAGCTAAACATAACTGGGCATATATTTTTTTAAAAAGTTAGTTATCTATTTTTATCAACACTCAGATGCAGGAAAAAAAATCATACAAAAGGTATCACAGCTTATTTGAAGCTAGGTACTCAAATCACTAAAACCATATAAAACCATTAAACTATTTTCATGTCACTGACAAACTGTCTTGAAAAATATTTTATGAAGCTATATTATACAACAATAAAAATAATGCAAAATTTGCTACTGAATTCAAACAACTTGTTTTAAGATGAACTCTACCCTTTTCAAGTAAATCTACTCAGAAAGTATTACACTTTTATCTGTATAGAGCAGGTAATAACACATTAGCTGTTTTAACTGAACAACTACATAAATTAAAAAGGAAAAGTTGGATGAGACACCATATAAATTACCTCTGTGGTCATAACAAGACAGGATGCTGTAGGATTAATAGTAACATCTCCAGTCATCAGACCAACATCCTGAAATTCTTCATACATTTCACGGTATTTCTGGTTACTCAGGGCCTTAATTGGGCTAGTAAATATTACACGCTGTTTTTCCCTCAAGGCCAAAGCAATGGCATATCTAAAAATGTAAAAATAAATAAGAACAAAAGATTTACAAAACCTCTTAAGAACTATGTGATTTTTAAAATGCTATTAATATATAAATTGTGCCCAAATTTTTCATAATTACTTAAATGTACTCTGCAAAATATTCATGTTTTATTCTATTCACTTTAAACAAACTATAAAATAATAATTTTGACAAATCTGAAGAACAGTGATCTAAATGAACAAATACATTTTAAACTCTGGTCTCTTGGAGCTCACGAACTTAAATACTTGGTACTGTGGCAGATCCTCCTTATTTAAGATATAGTCCCTACTGACAGCAGGCTTATGACCTATTTGGGAAAACAAAAACAACGTTCATCCCAATCATTCCCTCAAAGAGTAAAATAAATAATTAAAAAATTAAGTTGTCCAAACATTATAAAATATGAATAGTGAGAGATATACATGAAAGAGAAAAGGATATACAGATGCTTAAAAAAATCAGAAGACATAAAAAGAAACAAGAGGGGACATATGTATACCTATGGCTGATTCATGTTGCTAATTGGCAGAAAACAGAATTCTGTAAACCAATTATCCTTCAACTAAAGAAAAAAAAAAAACCAATTTAAAAAAAAAACCAGGAAAGTGTCATCAATACCTAAGAAAAAGCAGCAGTTACAAGAAACTGAGTGGGCCCAGATGTTGGACATAGTAAAAACTTCAAAGAAGCCAAAACAGACATGTTCAAAAATTGTTAGAAAACCATGTTCTCACAATTAAAGGAAACAGGACAACAATTTAACAAAGGGACAATCTCAACAGAAAAATGAAACTATAACAACAAAATTAAATGAAAACTCCATAGATGAAAAGCACAATAATGCACAACAGTGAAAAGAAAAATCTACTAAATGGCTCAAAAAGAGATTTGAGAAGGCAGAAGTATCTATATCTGTGAAGATAAATCAATAAAAATGATCAAATATAAAGAGAGAAATAGGAGAAAAATAAACAGACACTCAAGATCAGTGGGACAACCTCAAGTGTTCTAATGTATGTGTGTGTGCAGGCTCAGTCCTGTCTGACTCCTTCTGGCCTCATGGACCCACCAGGCTTTTCTGCCCATGGAATTTTCCAGGTGAAAATACTTGAATATCTTTCCACAAAAAATATTTTCCAGGGTATTTTCCTGACCCAGGGATCGAACCCGTGTCTCTTGTGCCTCCTACATTGGCAGGCAGATTCTTTATCGCTAGCGCCATCTACAAAGCTCTGTGTGCTTCAACATTAAGTTCCAAACTGAGAAAAGGCAAGACAAATATTTTTTTTTTAAATAACAAAAACTTCCTAAATTTGTTGTTTTAAAAAATATTAATCCAGGGACTTCCCTGGTAGCTCAGTGGTAAAGAGTTCACCTGCCAATGCAGGAGACACTGGTTCAATCCCTGCTCTGGGAAGATTCCACATGCTATGAGGCAACTAAGCCCGTAAGACACAACTATTAAGCCTGTGCTCTAGAACCTCGGGGCCGCAACTACTGAGCCCACGTGCCGCAACTACGCGGCTTGGAGCACGAGTTCCACAGGAGAAGTCACCGCAACAAGAGAAGCCTGCTCACCTCAACTAGAGAGTAGCCCTTGCTCCCTACAACTACAGAAGAGCCTGCAACAACAGTGAAAATCCAGAATAGCCAAAAAATAATAAACAAATAAATAATATTAATCTATATATCCAAGAAGCGCAAGGAACCCAAGCAGGAAAAACTTTGGAATTACACCTAGAAACAAACTGCTGACTGACAAACACAAAAAGTCTTCAAAGCAGCAAAAGAAAAACAACTCAAAACATAGAAGAGAACACCACTATACTTAAAGCTTCCTTCTGAAGGGTAATAATGGAGTAGAATGAAACAATACCCACAAAATTAAATGAAAACTCCATAGATGAAAAGCACAATAATGCACAACAGTGAAAAGAAAAATCTACTAAATGGCTCAAAAAGAGATTTGAGAAGGCAGAAGTATCTATATCTGTGAAGATAAATCAATAAAAATGATCAAATATAAAGAGAGAAATAGGAGAAAAATAAACAGACACTCAAGATCAGTGGGACAACCTCAAGTGTTCTAATGTATGTGTGTGTGCAGGCTCAGTCCTGTCTGACTCCTTCTGGCCTCATGGACCCACCAGGCTTTTCTGCCCATGGAATTTTCCAGGTGAAAATACTTGAATATCTTTCCACAAAAAATATTTTCCAGGGTATTTTCCTGACCCAGGGATCGAACCCGTGTCTCTTGTGCCTCCTACATTGGCAGGCAGATTCTTTATCGCTAGCGCCATCTACAAAGCTCTGTGTGCTTCAACATTAAGTTCCAAACTGAGAAAAAGGCAAGACAAATATTTTTTTTTTAAATAACAAAAACTTCCTAAATTTGTTGTTTTAAAAAATATTAATCCAGGGACTTCCCTGGTAGCTCAGTGGTAAAGAGTTCACCTGCCAATGCAGGAGACACTGGTTCAATCCCTGCTCTGGGAAGATTCCACATGCTATGAGGCAACTAAGCCCGTAAGACACAACTATTAAGCCTGTGCTCTAGAACCTCGGGGCCGCAACTACTGAGCCCACGTGCCGCAACTACGCGGCTTGGAGCACGAGTTCCACAGGAGAAGTCACCGCAACAAGAGAAGCCTGCTCACCTCAACTAGAGAGTAGCCCTTGCTCCCTACAACTACAGAAGAGCCTGCAACAACAGTGAAAATCCAGAATAGCCAAAAAATAATAAACAAATAAATAATATTAATCTATATATCCAAGAAGCGCAAGGAACCCAAGCAGGAAAAACTTTGGAATTACACCTAGAAACAAACTGCTGACTGACAAACACAAAAAGTCTTCAAAGCAGCAAAAGAAAAACAACTCAAAACATAGAAGAGAACACCACTATACTTAAAGCTTCCTTCTGAAGGGTAATAATGGAGTAGAATGAAACAATACCCACAAAATGACTGTCAATCAAGCACTAGATGTTCCGTGGCATTATCCTTTCAAAAATAAAAGCAAAATAAAGGAATTTTCAAATAAAAATTAAAGGAATTCACTGCTAACACATGAAACACACAAGAAATATTCTTGAAAAATAATACGTAGGTAAATGTAAGACTCTACAGGTCTGTACTTCTCTTTTATTCACTTAATGTTTTTCAAAATGTAACACCATTTAAAGCAAAAACATTATTTCAACGTTGTATTACACTGGATTTATAGCAGGTGGTGCATTGGTAAGGAATCTGCCTGCAATACAGGAGACACAAGTTGGATCCCTTGGTAGAGAAGATCCCCGGATAAGAAATGGCAACCCGGGCTTCCCTGGTGGTCCAGTGGGTAAGGACACCGCCTTGCAGTGCAAGGGGCGCCGGTTCCATCCCTGGCCTGGGAAGATCCCACGTGCCGCGGAGTGGCTAGACCAATGTGTCCAATTACCAAGCCAGAGCTCTGGAGCGCATGTGTCCAGAGCCGGTGCTCTGAGACAACAGAGGCCACCGCGATAGGAAGTCCACATGGGCCAAAGAACGAAGATGGATGAAAACAGATAAATGAAAGACCAACAGAAGTAGCCCGCCTGCTCCCCGCCCCCCCCCCCCACAAAAAGTGAATAAATAAATCTTAAAAAAAAAAAAAAAACTGACCAAATCTTCAGAGCTGGGACTAAGGCTCCCATTAGCCATGATGGAAAAATTCATAATTCATAAGATACTGGTTACAATACCAAGAAATATATTAATCAAATAGTGGAGAAAATTTGCCTTACGCTACATACAACTCTGCATGTAAGCAAAGTCACTTTAGTCATATCCAATTCTGTGCAACCCTATGGACTGTACAGGCTCCGCTGTCCATGGGATTCTCCAGGCAAGAATACTAAGAGTGGGCTGCTATCCCCTTCTCCAGGGCATCTTCCAGACCCAAGGATGGAATCTGCAACTCTTAAGTCTCCTGCATTGGCAGGAGGGTTCTTTACCACCAGCACCACCTGGGAAGCCCTGATTCCTGCCTAAAATCATCATAAAAGCAAGCCTTGAAAGAAATACATTTTTTTCCCCAAGTGTAACCATTCCTCTCAACAAAGCTCAAGAATACTAACAGAAATGCAAAAATATTGACCATTCAAGAAGGTAAAATTCACAATTTCCTGGCAGGCATTAAAAAATAATTAGGTGGTCTTCCCTGGTGGTCCAGTGGGTAAAGAGTCCGTCTTGCAGTGCAAGGGGCACCGGTTCCATCCCTGGACCAGGAAGATCCCATGTGCCACGGAGCAGCTGGACCAGTGTGTCCAATTACAAGCCAGTGCTCTGGAGCACATGCGCCCAGAGCCGGTGCTCTGCAACCAGCAAGAGGGCTCTGCAATGGGAGGCACATGCAGGCCAAAGAATAAAGACAGATGAAAATAAATAAATAAACAATAAGAAGCCAATTTTTTTTTAAAAAATCATGTAAGCAACGAACCAGGCAAATGCAACATATAATAAGGAGTAAAAATAAATAAAAGACATCCAAAAATGAGACAGTAAATAGAATTAGTAAAGGAGGACACAAAAAGTTAATACTACAGTGTAACTATTTTCTATATATACAAGAAAACCGAGGAGAGATTAAATAGCATGTTTAAAAGAAATATGAAAAATATTAAAAGACCCAAACTCATCTAAAATCTAAATCTGAGAGCTGGTGCTCTGCAACGAGAGAGGCCACTGCAATGGGAGGCCCACGCAGGTCAAAGAATAAAGACAGATGAACAGAGATAAACAGAAAACCAATAAAAGAGGCCAAAATTGAAAAAAAAAAAAAACTTAAAGCTGTCCAAAATGAAGCAGAGAATAAACAAAAAATAGTAGTAAGTATCAGTGACCTGAGACAACTTAAAAGTGACTGATAAAAGTTTAACTGAAGTCCTCAAAGTACTAGGAAAAGGGAAACTGTTTGAATTTTTAAAAATGGTTGGAATTTTTGTGAATCTGATGAAAACTAATAAACCCACAATCTAAGAAGCCAAACAAATTCAAGCATAAGAAACGTGAGGATTGGGCTTCCCTGGTGGCCCGGTGGGTAGGGACACCGCCTTGCAGTGCAAGGGCCGCCGGTTCGATCCCTGGCCTGGGAAGATCCCACGTGCCGCGGAGCGGCTGGACTGATGTGTCCAATTACTGAGCAGGACTCTGGAGCGCATGCGCCCGGAGTCAGTGCTCTGCGACAACAGAAGCCACCGCAATGGGAGGCCCACACGGACCAAAGAACAAAGATGGACGAAAAGCAGACCCGTGAGGGCTTCCCCTGGTGGCGCAGTGGGTAAGGACACCGCCTTGCAGTGCAAGGGGCGCCGGTTCGATCCCTGGCCTGGGAAGATCCCACGTGCCGCGGAGTGGCTGGACCCATGTGTCCAATTACCGAGCCAGAGCTCTAGAGCGCATGCGCCCAGAGCCTGCGCTCTGCAGCGACAGACGCCACCGCGATGGGAGGCCCACATGGGCCGAAGAACAAAGATGGACGAAAATAGAGAAATGGAAGACCAATAGAAGTGGCCGGCCCGCTCCCCTCCCTCCCCAACACGACCCCTGCCCAAAATAAATAAATAAATAAATCTTTACAAAAAAAAACAAAAAAGAAAGAAAAAAAGACAAATGAAAGACCAATAGAAGTGGTCCGCCTGCTCCCCTCCCTCCACCCCCCCCCGCCAAAATAAATAATAAATAATAATAAAATAAAGAAACGTGAGGATTATGCAAAGTCACATCATAATGGGGCCACAAAGAGTCGGACAGCACTGAGCAACTGACCACCACCACCAACACATCATAATTAGACTGCCAAGTCAGTGATGAAATTAAAAACAGCCAAACACCTCATGAAAGCAGTACACAAAGCGGAAGGAAAATAGTGATTCCTATAATTAAGGGAAAAGGCAATTAATTAAAACAGATTAGAAAAACTTAAAGCTGTCCAAAATGAAGCAGAGAATAAACAAAAAATAGTAGTAAGTATCAGTGACCTGAGACAACTTAAAAGTGACTGATAAAAGTTTAACTGAAGTCCTCAAAGTACTAGGAAAAGGGAAACTGTTTGAATTTTTAAAAATGGTTGGAATTTTTGTGAATCTGATGAAAACTAATAAACCCACAATCTAAGAAGCCAAACAAATTCAAGCATAAGAAACGTGAGGATTGGGCTTCCCTGGTGGCCCGGTGGGTAGGGACACCGCCTTGCAGTGCAAGGGCCGCCGGTTCGATCCCTGGCCTGGGAAGATCCCACGTGCCGCGGAGCGGCTGGACTGATGTGTCCAATTACTGAGCAGGACTCTGGAGCGCATGCGCCCGGAGTCAGTGCTCTGCGACAACAGAAGCCACCGCAATGGGAGGCCCACACGGACCAAAGAACAAAGATGGATGAAAAAAAGACAAATGAGGGCTTCCCCTGGTGGCGCAGTGGGTAAGGACACCGCCTTGCAGTGCAAGGGGCGCCGGTTCGATGCCTGGCCTGGGAAGATCCCACGTGCCGCGGAGTGGCTGGACCGATGTGTCCAATTATCGAGTCGGAGCGCTGGAGCTCTGGAGCGCATGCACCCAGAGCCGGCGCTCTGCAACGACAGATGCCACCAGAAGCCACCGCGATGGGAGGCCCACATGGGCCGAAGAACAAAGATGGACGAAAATAGAGAAATGGAAGACCAATAGAAGTGGCCGGCCCGCTCCCCTCCCTCCCCAACACGACCCCTGCCCAAAATAAATAAATAAATAAATCTTTACAAAAAAAAACAAAAAAGAAAGAAAAAAAGACAAATGAAAGACCAATAGAAGTGGTCCGCCTGCTCCCCTCCCTCCACCCCCCCCCGCCAAAATAAATAATAAATAATAATAAAATAAAGAAACGTGAGGATTATGCAAAGTCACATCATAATGGGGCCACAAAGAGTCGGACAGCACTGAGCAACTGACCACCACCACCAACACATCATAATTAGACTGCCAAGTCAGTGATGAAATTAAAAACAGCCAAACACCTCATGAAAGCAGTACACAAAGCGGAAGGAAAATAGTGATTCCTATAATTAAGGGAAAAGGCAATTAATTAAAACAGATTAGAAAAACATTAAACACACAAACAAATGAACTTCCAGCAATAAAAACTAGAATGTCTGAAAAGAAAAATGCACTGATTAAGGACAGATAAGGTTAGACAATGCAGAAGCAAAGATTAATGAGTGTGAAGATAGAGCATGAGAAAAGACCTGAAATCAAACACAGAAAAAAACGAACCTAGCATTAGTGAATCGTGATACATATTCATGATTGATATAGCACTAAATATCTATATTAGAGAAAGAAAGGCCTGAAAATGACCTCACCTTCTTCCTTTAAAAACCTAGAAAATGAAGAGCAGATGAAGCCCAAAGTAATCAGAAGGAAATAAGAAGTCTAAGTTTACTTAGAGTAATTAAGTACAGAAAATGTAAACTTTAGAATAAGAAACAAAGCTATTGTAAATTTTATTTTAAAACTACAAAGAAGCAAGAGAAGAGAAAAAAGAACAGAGGGAAACTACAAAACAGCCAGAAAACAATTAGCAAAATGGCAGTAAGTACAATCAAAAGACAAAGTGGCTGAATGGATTAAAGACGCGGCTATATGCTGCATGCAGGAGACTCACTTGAGATGTAGGACACACAGAATTAAAGTAAAGGAACAGAAAAAGATATTCCATGCAAATGGAAACTTGGTAGCTACACTTATGTAACACAAACTTTAATAAGACTATAACAACAAACAAAGAAGGGCATTACATAATAATAAAGGGGCCAGTCCAACAAGACGATTCAGTATGTTAAAATATTTATGCACCCAACACAGGAGCACCTAAATGTATACAGCAAATATTAAGTCCTAAAACTTCCTTTAAAAAGAAAGTTACTCACTCAGCGCATACAGTTTTTCCTGCTGATGTATGTGCAGATACTAAAACAGACTGATTATTATCAACACACTGAATGGCTTCTCTTTGAAAAGCATCAAGAATGAATGGATATTCCTATAAAAAAAATAAAGTAATATCTGTATGAAGACACCTTGCCAAATCAGAGCATACTTAAAACAAGAACTGCTACCCCCAGAAGCATTATGGGAGCATTTCTTTATGAGTCCACTTGGGAAACATCCTACCCACTAGAGAAAATTAGGAAGAAATAAAAATAAAAATAACCAGAAAGAATATAAGTTATTTTTGCTGTCTTAATTTTTCAGTTATTATACTATGCTTTGTTTTTTATATTATTTAATTATGAAGCAAAGATTAATGAGTGTGAAGATAGAGCATGAGAAAAGACCTGAAATCAAACACAGAAAAAAACGAACCTAGCATTAGTGAATCGTGATACATATTCATGATTGATATAGCACTAAATATCTATATTAGAGAAAGAAAGGCCTGAAAATGACCTCACCTTCTTCCTTTAAAAACCTAGAAAATGAAGAGCAGATGAAGCCCAAAGTAATCAGAAGGAAATAAGAAGTCTAAGTTTACTTAGAGTAATTAAGTACAGAAAATGTAAACTTTAGAATAAGAAACAAAGCTATTGTAAATTTTATTTTAAAACTACAAAGAAGCAAGAGAAGAGAAAAAAGAACAGAGGGAAACTACAAAACAGCCAGAAAACAATTAGCAAAATGGCAGTAAGTACAATCAAAAGACAAAGTGGCTGAATGGATTAAAGACGCGGCTATATGCTGCATGCAGGAGACTCACTTGAGATGTAGGACACACAGAATTAAAGTAAAGGAACAGAAAAAGATATTCCATGCAAATGGAAACTTGGTAGCTACACTTATGTAACACAAACTTTAATAAGACTATAACAACAAACAAAGAAGGGCATTACATAATAATAAAGGGGCCAGTCCAACAAGACGATTCAGTATGTTAAAATATTTATGCACCCAACACAGGAGCACCTAAATGTATACAGCAAATATTAAGTCCTAAAACTTCCTTTAAAAAGAAAGTTACTCACTCAGCGCATACAGTTTTTCCTGCTGATGTATGTGCAGATACTAAAACAGACTGATTATTATCAACACACTGAATGGCTTCTCTTTGAAAAGCATCAAGAATGAATGGATATTCCTATAAAAAAAATAAAGTAATATCTGTATGAAGACACCTTGCCAAATCAGAGCATACTTAAAACAAGAACTGCTACCCCCAGAAGCATTATGGGAGCATTTCTTTATGAGTCCACTTGGGAAACATCCTACCCACTAGAGAAAATTAGGAAGAAATAAAAATAAAAATAACCAGAAAGAATATAAGTTATTTTTGCTGTCTTAATTTTTCAGTTATTATACTATGCTTTGATATATATTAATTATAACACAACAATCATTACCATTTATTAAGAACGTGCTTTATGGGAGGCACTGTGGAACACATTTTCCACATAATAATCTTCACAACAACTCCTAACATAGGTATGGTTTCCTTTCACAAATGGGAATTCTGAGGCTCTGAACAGTCAAGTTCTCAATGAAATTCACTCAGGAGAAGCAGAATAAAGTATCTATCAAACTTTAAGAATTCAAGTTTAGCCGACCATACTGCTTCTAGTTAAAGAAAATTACTTGGCAAATTTATATTACTCTTTTATAATCTATTAGGGATTCAAAATCCATTTATTATCAGCATTAGTGTTTTAAGTTTCATTAAAAGCTTGCTAAACTCCCAGAAATATATGTAAAACTTACTCTACATATGCATTTCTTTTCTAGAGAAAGATTGATACTTTTCATCAGGCTCTGAAAAGGTTGAGGATTAATTTTTTAAGATCTTTCTTATCATATGATGCTTGGTTTTCAGCATGGTTGTTTACTTATTTGGTTCTCATCATATCCGACTTCAGATGGCAGCTCATAGTGTGTATATACATACATATGTATACACACGCACACACACGAAAATATAAAAATCTCATTTTAAGTTTATCTTTAATATTTTTAGGAAAACAGACTCACAAAACTGCACAAACTGTACCATTCAAAATACAAACCTTGGCAGCTTTTCCAACTCGAGGTTTAAGTGGTAGATAATCTTCATCTGTAGGAAGCGCAACCTGAAGTTAAGAAAAAAAAACTTACTATTTGAGAGCTGATGCATTCACCAGTACACAATTAATGATGGTTTGAAAACTAAAGGTGATGAATTAAAGTGTTGCTGATGGTCTTAGACTGCATAAAATTAAATAACCATCTTCAAGAACAAGGTAAAATGCAAAAGTTACAACATTCAAAACACTTCTATTAGTGCTTCCCTAATAGTTATGTAATCAAAAGGATTTAAATCCATCTCCCTAAAGAAATTGTGCTTATTAAGATCTAAGACTCAGCTATCTCTGCATTTTCTATGTCTAATATATTTCTTGACATTAATAAATGCTCAAAAAAGCTGAATGGATACAAAAAGACATGCCTCTGTATGAAAGAAAACTATGTAGAATACAATATTTTTTGGAACAGTAAACTAATTTTCCTCTAGTGAAGATCGGGATCTGATCTTCTATATTGTGAACTGGAGAGCAGTTCACAATATATAAATTCCCAAGACTTATGCCAAGCAATGTATAAATAATCAATAAGGAGTACACACAAAAGCCAGAAATCATTTCTACAAGCAAAATTTCAACTAACAATTATGAGGCCAAATCAGCTTTCTTAGAAATATTGAGAGACTGCTGGTAAACTTGCAGTTCAACTGCAATCAAGATGATGTGTGTAGCATTTCAGAAAGCAGTAAGTAGACCCTGACTATAAGTGAAACAATAAATTATGAAACCTAATGAAGAATACCTAGTATAATGGGAAAAACAGAATGTAGGAGGAGAAGGGGATGACAGAGGACAAAATGTCTGAACGACATTGAGCAAGCTCTGGGAGATGGTGAAGGATAGGGAAGCCTGGAGTGCTGCAGTCCAAGGGATCACAAAGAGCGACTGAACTGAAGTGAAAAACAGTCAAGGGAAAAGGGAGTAATCCAAGCCTTTGTGGAGGCAGGATAAAATATGACCAAGGACCTGGCAGAGCAACCCTTCTTGTGGGCAAACAAGCCGGGGGAGGTTTTCACAGCCTTGGCCAAGCCATGAGAAAAACATTTCGGAATGAGAAAAAACAACTATGAGAAACATAAGAGAAAGAACTAAGACAAAAATAAGTTGATTCGATTCACATGGGCTTATTAGCTGGGTTCATACTGATCTGCAAGAACAGGTGGGAGATTTTCTGCACACTTAGGCATGCCGGGTCAGCGCAAATCAGAACACTGCGTGCGCACACAGAACAGCCTCCTAAACTTCTTGCCACCCTAGCTGCCCCCCAGCTGTAGTATGCCATTTCCATTAAGGAGATAATGTAATCAAAAGGATTTAAATCCATCTCCCTAAAGTGCTTATTAAGAGCTAAGACTCAGCTATCTCTGCATTTTCTATGTCTAATATATTTCTTGACATTAATAAATGCTCAAAAAAGCTGAATGGATACAAAAAGACATGCCTCTGTATGAAAGAAAACTATGTAGAATACAATATTTTTTGGAACAGTAAACTAATTTTCCTCTAGTGAAGATCGGGATCTGATCTTCTATATTGTGAACTGGAGAGCAGTTCACAATATATAAATTCCCAAGACTTATGCCAAGCAATGTATAAATAATCAATAAGGAGTACACACAAAAGCCAGAAATCATTTCTACAAGCAAAATTTCAACTAACAATTATGAGGCCAAATCAGCTTTCTTAGAAATATTGAGAGACTGCTGGTAAACTTGCAGTTCAACTGCAATCAAGATGATGTGTGTAGCATTTCAGAAAGCAGTAAGTAGACCCTGACTATAAGTGAAACAATAAATTATGAAACCTAATGAAGAATACCTAGTATAATGGGAAAAACAGAATGTAGGAGGAGAAGGGGATGACAGAGGACAAAATGTCTGAACGACATTGAGCAAGCTCTGGGAGATGGTGAAGGATAGGGAAGCCTGGAGTGCTGCAGTCCAAGGGATCACAAAGAGCGACTGAACTGAAGTGAAAAACAGTCAAGGGAAAAGGGAGTAATCCAAGCCTTTGTGGAGGCAGGATAAAATATGACCAAGGACCTGGCAGAGCAACCCTTCTTGTGGGCAAACAAGCCGGGGGAGGTTTTCACAGCCTTGGCCAAGCCATGAGAAAAACATTTCGGAATGAGAAAAAACAACTATGAGAAACATAAGAGAAAGAACTAAGACAAAAATAAGTTGATTCGATTCACATGGGCTTATTAGCTGGGTTCATACTGATCTGCAAGAACAGGTGGGAGATTTTCTGCACACTTAGGCATGCCGGGTCAGCGCAAATCAGAACACTGCGTGCGCACACAGAACAGCCTCCTAAACTTCTTGCCACCCTAGCTGCCCCCCAGCTGTAGTATGCCATTTCCATTAAGGAGATAATGTAAACAACCTAGAGTCACGAAGGTAATTATTGACCAGGGCTGTGACTGAATTCCAGCCTGTGCATTTTCTGCAAACACCTGGATGCTTAAACTTTCAATAAAAGCAAATTGTGTGAGTGTGTTCGAGACTCCCATCCTCTGTGTCTGTACGTGTATTTCTTCATCTCCTTTCTGTAAATCTCTATGTGCACATGTAACATCTCACCACACCCACTGTTCTCTATGCACCTGGCTGAGATGCTGCGGCACCTTCTGAGGCTAGACAAAGCAGTGCCTTTTCCTTTGGGTGGATGGGCCTCCACCTTGGTATCTTAAAACCCCTTGATAAAGTAAAAGGTAAAGTTACCAGTTAAAAAAGTAAGAGATAACAGAAAAGAGGGCTAGAGGAAAATCACGAAGGAGAACAGAAGGAATCTTTGATCTTCTGAGAGGTCAAATTTGTGTCTGGTTTTTCTTTCCCACCTTTTTAAGACCACAGCTCCAAACAGTTACTAACACAAGTGTTAAATGTATGATTTAATGGATATTATACCCACCAAACTAAGTGCTACTCTAAAGGAACATAAGGGAATTTCAAGTAGAAAAACAAGTGTTTTTAAAAAAAAACAAAGGTTCGAAATCTACATCAAAAGCAATTTTTGTTAATTTGGAATTACTCTGCTTATTCAATAAAGACTTTTAATAAGATTCCCCAATTATGTGTAGTAATAACTTGTCAGGTTACATGGAAAAGGCAAAGAGGCTTAACAGAAAGAACTACGTTATGGGTTCCTTATGTCCCTTCTGTTTACAAACTCCAATAATGGGTTTCTACAAGCCATCAGTGACTACCACCTTGTGGCATAACAACGAAACTGCAATACATCAGTCATCAGAGCAAGACATGAAAAAGCAGGGGGCCTGCAAAATCTGTTACCTCTGACTTTAGAACAGGGGAATGAATAAGAACTAAACACCTACTCTGTGCTGGGTATCTTATCTTATTTTCTTACATAATCTTCACAGAAATCCCAGTATGTAAATCCTATTTTTCTAAACTTCTTGCCACCCTAGCTGCCCCCCAGCTGTAGTATGCCATTTCCATTAAGGAGATAATGTAAACAACCTAGAGTCACGAAGGTAATTATTGACCAGGGCTGTGACTGAATTCCAGCCTGTGCATTTTCTGCAAACACCTGGATGCTTAAACTTTCAATAAAAGCAAATTGTGTGAGTGTGTTCGAGACTCCCATCCTCTGTGTCTGTACGTGTATTTCTTCATCTCCTTTCTGTAAATCTCTATGTGCACATGTAACATCTCACCACACCCACTGTTCTCTATGCACCTGGCTGAGATGCTGCGGCACCTTCTGAGGCTAGACAAAGCAGTGCCTTTTCCTTTGGGTGGATGGGCCTCCACCTTGGTATCTTAAAACCCCTTGATAAAGTAAAAGGTAAAGTTACCAGTTAAAAAAGTAAGAGATAACAGAAAAGAGGGCTAGAGGAAAATCACGAAGGAGAACAGAAGGAATCTTTGATCTTCTGAGAGGTCAAATTTGTGTCTGGTTTTTCTTTCCCACCTTTTTAAGACCACAGCTCCAAACAGTTACTAACACAAGTGTTAAATGTATGATTTAATGGATATTATACCCACCAAACTAAGTGCTACTCTAAAGGAACATAAGGGAATTTCAAGTAGAAAAACAAGTTTTTAAAAAAAAACAAAGGTTCGAAATCTACATCAAAAGCAATTTTTGTTAATTTGGAATTACTCTGCTTATTCAATAAAGACTTTTAATAAGATTCCCCAATTATGTGTAGTAATAACTTGTCAGGTTACATGGAAAAGGCAAAGAGGCTTAACAGAAAGAACTACGTTATGGGTTCCTTATGTCCCTTCTGTTTACAAACTCCAATAATGGGTTTCTACAAGCCATCAGTGACTACCACCTTGTGGCATAACAACGAAACTGCAATACATCAGTCATCAGAGCAAGACATGAAAAAGCAGGGGGCCTGCAAAATCTGTTACCTCTGACTTTAGAACAGGGGAATGAATAAGAACTAAACACCTACTCTGTGCTGGGTATCTTATCTTATTTTCTTACATAATCTTCACAGAAATCCCAGTATGTAAATCCTATTTTTCTAAATTTACAAATTAGAAAACTAATTTCAGAGGTTAAGAAACTGAACCAAGACCACAGTTTAGGAAAAGTGCTGTGTCAGTATCTAAGCTCAGGTCTGAATATAAAGCCCCAGTTCCTTCCCAACTGTGCTTGCCTATGTACTCCACACAGAAGCTACTTATTATTACTGCTTGCTCATCAGACTAGATAGTCCAAAGCAAAAATCCCACTTATAAAACCAACTTGTCATACACTGTTTGTGCTTACCTCATGTGTACACCCTTCAACAGTTTCAACTGACTGTACCTTGACTCTGGGCATCAGGTCTGCCAAACTTGAAAAAAAATGGTGAAAATTACATCAAAATATAAAAAAATTAATGAGAATTATAAATGCTGAGAATTCAAAATGGTCAGTTAGCATCTTTTATTACAAATACAAAGAGACTCCAAGTAATTAATTATGTCAGCTTAGTTCCAGTAACTATTTTGAATAGAAAGTACCTCTACAGAACATTATCACTACTTCAAAACACAAAGCTGCTTGTAAAAACCATTACATGATAGGAAATACAATATAAACTAGCCTAATACAAAAGTTGCTATAATTTACAGATGTGTCCACTAGTCTCATCAAAATCCTAAATTATATTCATCTAGGTTCTCTGTTTAAACTCCCAAAAGACATGGACTGTGGATAAGTTACAGAAAAACAGACGCATTTCTGCACTAGATTTATTATTCTCTCATTGACTATACTTTCATATTTTACTTCAAATCAATAGCCATACTTTGGACAAAACAATAAAACCCAAGGGTTACTATAAGAAGAAATAATGATTTTAAATTATCAATATTATTTTGTAACCTATTCCACTAGCTGGGACAAACAGTGCATCTTAAATATTTCAATGACACATCTATAACCATCTACAGTACCTACTTTTGCTACTTAAGACAAGAGCTAACTGGTTAAAAAAATAAATAAAATTTTCACCGTAGTGCCAAGCTAGAATATGACAAACAAGAAGAGAAAAGCAAAGCTAAGTCATGATCATCACTACAATAGGAAACAGATCAATCTAAGAAACCAGCATCAATATCTAGAAAGTTGCAACTTTTGAAATCTGAAAAACATCAACTATTTAACCCAAAGATATCCATGGGTCTCCCTCATTGATAGTAGTCTTGAGATTCACAACCAATCTACTGCTTGCTGCATGAAGAGTGAAAATCTAATTCCTCCTAATGCTCCTTCTCAAGTAGTCCTTCCACTGAATCAGTTTTATTCTTTCCTTTTATCTGCTCTTCCAGTGATCCTCTTCTTGAGACATTAATGAATAAACAAAATGTACCATTTCTTTCTTTTAAAAGGACTTTCAGAACTTCCAGAACTTTCATGGTGATCCAGTGGTAAAGAATCCTCCTGTCAATGCAGGGGGACACAGGTTCGATCTCTGGTCTGGGAAAATCCTGCACGCCATGGCGCAACTAAGCCTGTGCGCCACTACTACTGAGCCAGTGTCCTACAACTACTGAAGCCTGCTCACCTGCTCCTCAACAAGAGAAGCCCACAGGCTGCAATGAAGAGTAGCCCCTGCTCACCACAACTAGATCACCACATGCAGCAACAAAGACCAAAGCACAGCCAAAAAGATAAAATAAAGCTTCAAGATTCTTTCTTAAAACTGGATTCAAAAACATTAAGGATCTTTCTTTTCTATATTGTTTTCCACTTCTTCAAACTTATATGTTTTAGTTATATGTCTATTTGAGTATATAAAGGATATTTATCTTCCTTTTTCTAATTCAACAAATACATTCATGAAGTAACCACATATAAACAACTTCCAAAACTTCAGGTAACCACCCAACTTGAGTTACCAACATTTATAACAGTAGAAATACTACCTTAAATCTTCAGTTATTGATTCTTCCACTCTGAGCTTCTTTCCAAAAATTGGTTCATCAGCGACCTCGAAGTCTGCATCTCTCTTGTTTTTTCCAACATTAGTTGACTCAGATTGTAACTTAACATCAAAATGTTTTCTGAAAAGTAAACAGTTTAGAATGAACTCTGCAATAGCAGATCTTACTTTAAGGGCAACTCCATAAAATATTATCTATGTAATAATATACAATATTAACAGAAAAGGTCACATAAGTATGTGCTACAAATCAAAACTAGTTAAAGCCAAGAATACTAATTTTTACTAATAAAACTGAATACTACTTTTTCATTTCATATTTTCTTATAAATTGTTGTAAAAATATTTTATAACTCATTAACGTAACAATATTTTTTAAAATTACAAAACACTAAGACATTTATATGAGCACTTTCAATAAGCATTTAATGCTTTTTCTAAAGGCATAATAATAATATTTGGGAGAAAATTTTTTTATGTAGTTGGATTTACTGGTCAAAAGTAGTGACAATACTGTGCTTGGTAAACTGAACATCCATAGGGTAATTCAATTGGACTCTTCTGCTCATTTACACAAAAATCAATATGGATACTAGATCTAATTATAAAAGGCAAAAACAACAAAGACTCTAGAAGACAAAGTAAGAAAACTATGTTTTATTAAACAGGACATAAAATTATTAATCAAAAAGTTAGTGATGAATTGGACTGCACTGAAACTAAGAGTTTCCATAAATCAAAGGTACTATAAAGAGAGGAAAGAGAGGGTTTCCCTGGTGGTCCAGTGGGTAGAAAGTCTGCCTCATAGTGCAAGGGGCACCGGTTCAATCCCTGGACTGGGTAGATCCCACATACAGAGGAACAGCTGGGTCAGTGTGTCCAACTGCGAGCCAGCGCTCTGGACCACATGCACCCAGAGCCGGTGCTCTGCAACGAGGGGGGTCACTACGATGGGAGGCCCACACATGCCAAAAACAATAAAGACAGATGAAAAATAAACAATAACTTAGAGACAAAAAAAAAGAGAGGAAAGAGGAGACAAAGTGGGAGAAAACACACATATAACTGACAAAAGGCATATATATCTAAGACACTGGAAATGAAGACTACAATTAAAAAAAAAAAAAAACAATTAAAAATGAGCAAAAGAGGGGCTTCCCCTGGTGGTCCAGTGGGTAAGGACACCGCCTTGCAGTGCAAGGGTCACCGGTTCAATCCTTGGCCTGGGAATATCCCACATGCCACGGAATGCTGGACCAGTGTGTCCAACTGCGAGCCAGCGCTCTGGAGCACATGTACCCAGAGCCGGTGCTCTGCAACAAGAGAGGCCACTGCAACGGGAGGCCCACACATGCCAAAAACAATAAAGACAGATGAAAAATAAACAATAACTTAGAGACAAAAAAAAAGAGAGGAAAGAGGAGACAAAGTGGGAGAAAACACACATATAACTGACAAAAGGCATATATATCTAAGACACTGGAAATGAAGACTACAATTAAAAAAAAAAAAAAACAATTAAAAATGAGCAAAAGAGGGGCTTCCCCTGGTGGTCCAGTGGGTAAGGACACCGCCTTGCAGTGCAAGGGCCGCCGGTTCAATCCTTGGCCTGGGAAGATCCCACGTGCCGCGGAGCGGTTGAACCGATGTGTCCAATTACTGAGCCGGAGCTCTGGAGCGCATGCGCCCAGAGCCGGCACTCTGCAGCGACAGAGGCCACCACGATGGGAGGCCCACGGGAGCCAAAGAACAAAGACGGATGAAAATGGAGAAATGAAAAGACCAATAGAAGTGGCCCACCCGCTCCCCTCCCTCCCCAACCCGACCCCCGCCCAAAATAAATAAATAAATAAATCTTTTAAAAAAAAAAAATGAGCAAAAGACCAGAACAGGCACTTTACAGAAGAGGATAGCCAGATAACCAGTAAGCATATGAAAAGGAGCTCCAGAACCATTATTACCAGGAAAATGGAAATCATAGATTATACTGTATCAGCAGCTCTCAAATTTTTGATCTCAGAATCCTTTTCCAGTCTAAAAGTCACTGAGGATTCTAAGGAATTCTGTTATGCAGTCATGTCTGTTGGTACTTACTGTTGGGAAACAAACCAGTGGAGGTTTTTGTGGCTTTGGCTAAGCCAGGAGAAAAGTAAACTGGGAATGAGAAATACTAGAAAGATCTAAGACAGAAAAGTGATTTGAGTCACATGGGCTTATTCGCTGGGGATATACTGATCAGCAACAAGTGAGAGATCTTCTGTGGATTTAGGAACACCATGTTAGAACGCTGCGTACACACAGAGAATAGACCCCTAAAACTTCTTGCCAATTTAGTTGCCCCCCAGCTGCAACACGCCCTTTCCATCCTCAAAGCCACGAGAATAATCATTGAATAGGGCTGTGACTGAAACCAGCCCATGCTAATGCATTCCCTGTAAACACCTGGAAGCGTCAGCACCGAATAAAAGCAGGACTGGTGAATGTGCTCCAGGCCTTGGCCGAAGAGGTCTTGAGTACCCCCACCCCCAGTTCCCATCCCTTCTCTCTGTATGTCTGTGTGTATTTCTTGAAATCTCGTCAGACCCTCTATGCACGCAGCTGACGAGCTGTGGCAATTTACCATATTAAAACTGAAAAAATTTTAGGGGTTTTCCTGGTGGAGTAAAGAGTTTACCGGCCAACGCAGGAGACATGGGTTTGATCCCTGATCCGGGAAGATCTCACATTCTGTGGAGCAACTAAGCCTGTGAGCTACAACCACAAAGCCTGTGATCTAAAGCCTCGGATGGGTTTGATCCCTAATCCGGGAAGATCCCACATTCTGCAGAGCAACTAAGCCTGTGAGCCACAACCACAGAGCCTGTGATCTAAAGCTTCGGAGCCGCAACTATCGAGCCCATGTGCCACAATTGCTGAAGCCCGTGTGCCCCAGAGCCCAAGATCCACAACAAGAGAAGTCACCACAGCAAGAAGCCTGCTCACCTCAAGTAGAGAGTAGCCCCCACTCCCTGCAACTAGAGAGGAGCCTGTGGCAGCAGTGAAAACCCAGAATAGCCAAAAATAAACAAATATGAATAAAAATTAAAAACCTATTTGGAGTTGATGACAACCATAAAACAAAGAAATACAGTTCTTATACTTTTGAAAGCTTAAAACCTAATATCATGGTGGAATATTTTCCTTCAGAAGAATTTCACTAGTCTTAATACTGTATTATTATCTGGAACTGATAATAATACAAACAATCTGAAGCTGATCAAGTCTTTCCATCAGTACTGTGCCAGATATATACGTGCAAATACAAATTTAACTTTACATTTCCAGTAGCCATGCTAAAAGTTTTAAATAGTCAAGTTTAATATACTGCAAATATACAACATATTAAAATTTCAGTATATAAAAATAAAAATCCAGTATTGGGCATTTTTGTATCAAGTCATCAAAATCCAGTATATATTTTACATTCACAGCACATCTCAATTCTGATTGGCTAGATTTAAGTGCTCAACAGCTACAGGTAGGTAACCGCTTACGGCAGTCTCTCCTTACCTGTGTTTTTCATTCCCAGGGCTTTAGTTAGGTCAACTGAGGACCTAGATCAACTGAGATCCAAAAAGATTAAATGTTAAATTACAGAGGTAAATAATTCGTAAGTTTTAAACTGGGTGCCTTTTGAGTAGCATGATGAAATCTTGTGTACCACTTCCCAGGTGGTGCTAGTGGTAAAGAACCCCCAGCCAATCGGAGACTTGGGTTTGATCCCTGATCCGGGAAGATCTCACATTCTGTGGAGCAACTAAGCCTGTGAGCTACAACCACAAAGCCTGTGATCTAAAGCCTCGGATGGGTTTGATCCTAATCCGGGAAGATCCCACATTCTGCAGAGCAACTAAGCCTGTGAGCCACAACCACAGAGCCTGTGATCTAAAGCTTCGGAGCCGCAACTATCGAGCCCATGTGCCACAATTGCTGAAGCCCGTGTGCCCCAGAGCCCAAGATCCACAACAAGAGAAGTCACCACAGCAAGAAGCCTGCTCACCTCAAGTAGAGAGTAGCCCCCACTCCCTGCAACTAGAGAGGAGCCTGTGGCAGCAGTGAAAACCCAGAATAGCCAAAAATAAACAAATATGAATAAAAATTAAAAACCTATTTGGAGTTGATGACAACCATAAAACAAAGAAATACAGTTCTTATACTTTTGAAAGCTTAAAACCTAATATCATGGTGGAATATTTTCCTTCAGAAGAATTTCACTAGTCTTAATACTGTATTATTATCTGGAACTGATAATAATACAAACAATCTGAAGCTGATCAAGTCTTTCCATCAGTACTGTGCCAGATATATACGTGCAAATACAAATTTAACTTTACATTTCCAGTAGCCATGCTAAAAGTTTTAAATAGTCAAGTTTAATATACTGCAAATATACAACATATTAAAATTTCAGTATATAAAAATAAAAATCCAGTATTGGGCATTTTTGTATCAAGTCATCAAAATCCAGTATATATTTTACATTCACAGCACATCTCAATTCTGATTGGCTAGATTTAAGTGCTCAACAGCTACAGGTAGGTAACCGCTTTTACGGCAGTCTCTCCTTACCTGTGTTTTTCATTCCCAGGGCTTTAGTTAGGTCAACTGAGGACCTAGATCAACTGAGATCCAAAAAGATTAAATGTTAAATTACAGAGGTAAATAATTCGTAAGTTTTAAACTGGGTGCCTTTTTGAGTAGCATGATGAAATCTTGTGTACCACTTCCCAGGTGGTGCTAGTGGTAAAGAACCCCCCAGCCAATGCAGGAGACTTGGGTTCAATCCCTGGACTGGGAAGATCCCCTGGAGGAGGGCGTGACAACCCACTCCAGTATTCTTGCCTGGAGAATCCCATGGACAGAGGAGCCTGGCGGGCTAAGAATGATAGGGTCACAAGAGTCAGACACGACTGAAGTGACTCAGCAACGCACAGAGGCAGGGATATAACAATCAAAATAGTGTACGGGCTTTGTGTGAATCCTGATTCAAATAAACGACAACAAAAAAGTATCTTTGCGACAACTGGGGTAATCTCACTGTGGACTGACTATTCAATCATATCAAGGAATTTATTGTAAATTTTTTTAAGTGTAACAATGGCATGACAGTAATGTTTAGAAAAGAAAGCCATTTTCAACAAAAGAGATGCATACTAAAACATTCATGCTTCCCAGGTGGCTCAGTGGTTTAAAAAAAAAAAAAAAATATATATATATATATATATATATATATATATATATATATATTCGGCTGTCAAACAGGAGACACAGGTTCAATCCCTGGGTCGGAAAGATTCCCTGGAGAAGGAAATGTGGAACCTACTCCAGTATTCTTGCCTGGGAAATATGACAGAAGAGCCTGGTGTGCTAGACTCCATGGGGTCTCAGAGAATTGGATGCGACTAAGCACACATGAATGCATCTTCATAACATCATAGATGCCCATTCAAACTACAGAAATTATTCGTTATTCTTGTTTGGAAAAGAAACAAAAATAATCTGTCTTCTTGCTCATTTTTACTGAAAAGTTATCCATAACAACACTTAATGAGAGAGGAAGACTACTTTATCCCCCTTTCTGTTACTCTGACTTACGTGACACTTCACACTCTTCAGACTCTAATCTTTATGTCATGTGTAGCAATCTCCACTTCAAGCAGTTACCAACTCAAATAACATCAAATTATATACTTGCAGTTCCAGTACTACTCCAGTACTACTCCAAACCCAGATTAAAACTGCCCAGGCTTGCCTGATGGTCCAGTGGGTAAAGAGTCCATGCAAGGGGCTCCAGTTCAATCCCTGGCCCAGAAAGATCCCTGTGCCACAGTGCAGCTGGACAGGTGTGTCCAATTAGGAGACAGGGCTCTGGAGTGCCCAGAGCCGCTGCTCTGCAGCGAGAGAGGCCCCTGCAATGGAGGTCTACACAGGCCAAAGAATAAAAATGGATGAAAATAAATAAAAGGCCAATAAGAGGCCAAAACTTAAAAAAAAAAAAAATTGCCCAATGGACACTTCAGTATGGATACACTATCATCATTTCACTGTGTCTTGAATCAAATTAACTTCCAAACCAGAATCTCCTATTTTGATCAAAAATTTTTGATCTCCTATTCCAAATCAAAATTTCCCTATTTTCCTTCTTCCTCATATCCAAATTCAAAATGTCTCCCTTAACCCTTTTCATTGTTCTCTTTATTTTGGGGGTGGGGCGGAGGGGTAGGGTAGGGAGGGAGGCGGGCGGGCGGGTCACTTCTATTGGCCTTTCAATCATCTTTGTTCTTTGGCCCGTGTGGGCCTCCCATCGGTGGCCTCCGTTGTCATGAGCACCGGCTCTGGGCGCATGCACTCCAGAGCTCTGGCTCGGTAATTGGACACATTGGTCCAGCCGCTCCGCGGCACATGGGATCTTCCCAGGCCAGGGATCGAACCGGCGCCCCTATCCACTGGACTACCAGGGAAACCCCCCGTTGTTCTCTTTAAACAAAGCCTGTCAATGTTTTCCTTTACATTTTATCTTTTTCCTTCCATCACCTCCTGAGTTGAAGTCCTTATAATCTCATAATTAGACAATTTGAACACTTTTTAACTTACTTTCACTATCAGTGTCTTTCCTCTTTCAATATATTGACAACCGCTACCAAATTAATTTTTCTAAACTAACACTCTACTTTCGTTATGGAAAAGAAACAAATACTTTTCCTCATTTCTGTTATCCATAACAACACTTAATGAGAGAGGAAGACTACTTTATCCCCCTTTCTGTTACTCTGACTTACGTGACACTTCACACTCTTCAGACTCTAATCTTTATGTCATGTGTAGCAATCTCCACTTCAAGCAGTTACCAACTCAAATAACATCAAATTATATACTTGCAGTTCCAGTACTACTCCAGTACTACTCCAAACCCAGATTAAAACTGCCCAGGCTTGCCTGATGGTCCAGTGGGTAAAGAGTCCATGCAAGGGGCTCCAGTTCAATCCCTGGCCCAGAAAGATCCCTGTGCCACAGTGCAGCTGGACAGGTGTGTCCAATTAGGAGACAGGGCTCTGGAGTGCCCAGAGCCGCTGCTCTGCAGCGAGAGAGGCCCCTGCAATGGAGGTCTACACAGGCCAAAGAATAAAAATGGATGAAAATAAATAAAAGGCCAATAAGAGGCCAAAACTTAAAAAAAAAAAAAATTGCCCAATGGACACTTCAGTATGGATACACTATCATCATTTCACTGTGTCTTGAATCAAATTAACTTCCAAACCAGAATCTCCTATTTTGATCAAAAATTTTTGATCTCCTATTCCAAATCAAAATTTCCCTATTTTCCTTCTTCCTCATATCCAAATTCAAAATGTCTCCCTTAACCCTTTTCATTGTTCTCTTTATTTTGGGGGTGGGGCGGAGGGGTAGGGTAGGGAGGGAGGCGGGCGGGCGGGTCACTTCTATTGGCCTTTCAATCATCTTTGTTCTTTGGCCCGTGTGGGCCTCCCATCGCGGTGGCCTCCGTTGTCGCAGAGCACCGGCTCTGGGCGCATGCGCTCCAGAGTTCCGGCTCGGTAGTTGGACACATGGGTCCAGCCGCTCCGCGGCACATGGGATCTTCCCAGGCCAGGGATCGAACCGGCGCCCCTATCCACTGGACTACCAGGGAAACCCCCCGTTGTTCTCTTTAAACAAAGCCTGTCAATGTTTTCCTTTACATTTTATCTTTTTCCTTCCATCACCTCCTGAGTTGAAGTCCTTATAATCTCATAATTAGACAATTTGAACACTTTTTAACTTACTTTCACTATCAGTGTCTTTCCTCTTTCAATATATTGACAACCGCTACCAAATTAATTTTTCTAAACTAACACTCTACTTCTCCAGTTATCAAGTTACATGTTCGCTGGGTTCTCCCTGACACCCGCACCCCCCCCCCCCCACCCAGCCCACTGGGGCTTTTAAAATAAAATCCTAACTCATCAGCTTGCTATTCAAGCCCCTTCATAATCTAAAACCAGTTTATTATCTCTGCCTTATCCCTTGTAGTCCAAACCAAACACTTCCTCTAGGTCAATTTTTTTTCCTGCTACGAAAAAAATTCTCAGCACCAATAAGGAATCATTTCTTCAACTCAGAGTAGCTTCCTGCATGTAAGACTCTCTAGATACCAGAAATAGGTACCACTTTACTTCACTTTAATAGTACTTCACTGTATGTTTAGCTTATTATGTTTCAATCTCCTTGTAACTCTTTAAAGTATGTATCTGTTCCACCTCCTTCCTTCAAATAAAAATTCCTTGAAAGCAAAATTATGTCTAATTTAACTCAAACATCTACTGGGCATCTTCTCCCAATGTCAAGAGTAAGTTTGTTCATTACTAACGAATTGTCTTATTTTAATTCAAGTTTCAGGGATCATTTTTAAAGTTTTTCCTAATGAAATAAAAGAAAGTCAGCATCTGAGAATCCAGTATATGCTAAGCACCGTTAGGCGCTTTCCATACACCATTTCAATTAATCTTTGCAAAAACTCTAGGGGTTGGCGTTATGTCCCCATTACGAGCAAAAAAACTCCAGTTTCGAGACTCTATTTCTTTCCCTTTTGTTGCCCGGTCCTCTCCAAGTCATTTTTTCTAAGCTTCTTAACCCTTTACCAACTGGTGTTTTGTTTCCTCTATTAAAGACTCTGGCACAGTTTGTGCTAGTGCTGCAGGTGCAGAATATAAGGAACAGCTGCCATGCCTCACTATTCCACGGGAAGAATCAGGCCTCACAACGGCATCAGGGAATTGCAGCGGCAGAAGCCCACGCTGCGGCGGTCACGGGGAAACGCCAAGACCCAATTTCCCGAAACCAACACTCCTCCACCCTCTTCAACATTTTTCTCAATCCCCTTCACTTTCCTACTCCAATAACGTACAACCACCCCACTTCTCATGGTCTTCCCAAGGGTCGGATTTTCTTCCCTTGGCACTTCCTTACCCGGCCTTTTCCGAAGAGCCTGGCGGCCCCTTCCATTTCCCCTTCTCCTTGTCTTTTTTGGCTCCGGGAGTAGTAGTCGAGTCGTCCTCGAACACGCTGAACAGCTCATCCCCGAAAGCGTCCGCCATCTTCCGGAGCCGCGAGACCGAATCTGCCTCCTACCCACAATGCTCCGCGACCACACCGGCAGTGACGTCAGAGAAGCCGATACGGGGGCCTGTGGGAGGCCAAATTAGTGGAGCCACGCCCTTTCCATTCCTTTCCTTTCCCATTGGCGGCTGAACAGCTCCGTGGTTAAAGAGGGTGAGCGGTAAGAGCACGCCGCGAACACCTCGAGAGCTGAGAGGAGGCGGGATCTTGGTGAACCCGACCAATTACGAAGCAGTGTCGTCCAGGCCCGAGAAGCCCGGATGGAGGGCGCAGGGTACTGGCGTGCGACCCGGGGAAAGTGAAGAGCTCTTGAGGCCGTGGGGAAGTGGTACCGGGAGCAAGAGGAGGAATCTCCTGCCACAGCTGCAACATGGGAGGCAAGAACAAGAAACACAAGTCGCCAGGGGCCGCGGCGGTGCGAGCTGCTGTATCTGCTTCCAGAGCCAAGTCCGCCGAAGCTGGAGCTGCCGGGGAGGCCCAAAACAAGAAGCCTGTGTCCAGGCCGGCCCCCGCCGCCGCTGCCAGCACCAGGGAGCCCCGGGTCAAGCAAGGTACGAGCGGTCAGGCCCGGGCCTCCTCCGGAGCCACAACTGCACGTCCCCAGTGAGAAGCTTTCGGGGTGGACCCTAGATCTTAAAATTTATTTCACTGTCAGACCTACTGGCTCCCCATCGGGTGCCTTGTTTTAGATTACCGTAAACTGTTTGGGCCTCAAAAATTCCGAAGGTAGCGTCTCCCACCTAACCTTCACTTATCCTGAGAAAAAAAAAGAAAAAAGCAATTGCATTAGCTCTCGTTTTAGCAGGGATCGGCCCTGAGCCATCATCTAAACTAGCTAGGCGAATGCAGAGTAGTGTGTGGAGTTATTAACCTCCTGAAGCTCGACCCGTTTTCTCCCTTCTTCTCAGACCAGCTTCACACGCGATGGAGCGTTCCACGTGTTATGGAAAAGTCAGTGCTTAATAGGAATTTCAGGGCCTACACACCGAATATATTTCTGTTGTTAAAAAAAAAAAAAGAATTACAAGTTTGATGTGATAACTCAGCGTGTAGATTAGCGGTTCTGGCTACAGATCAGCAGGCCTCTATTACAGCTGATTTCAAAAGATGGACATTTACTCGCTGTTCTGCTTAGCTTGTTTGCTTGTTCTTTTCAGAAATGTTCGTCCAACAGATATTTATAGAAAACCTGTGTATGTGACATGAAGGTAGAGATGAGCACTCTTGGAGCTTACCAGTCTAATGGCAGAAGTAGTCACACAACTTTATGGTTGCTAAATGTCACAAAGAAAAAAGCCAGGGAAGAGAATTTAACAGAGTAATCTGATTTTTACTGGGGAAAAGGAGGAGTAATTGATGGTCTCTTTGAGAACGTGACGATATTGAGAGGATGGATTCGTGTTAACTCCATAGCAAATGGGGGAAATGGTATTCCTGGCGTGGTAAGGACCACTGTCTGGAAAGATCCTGAGTCAGGAAAGAGCATGGGTCTTTGACATACTCAGAATGTAAGCATTGCCTAAGGAGGAAAGGAGATGAGACTAAAGACAGGTAGCAAACCACTTGAAAGTGAATAATTATTTGCCCTGCAATTTATTGTAACATTTTAACTACAAAGTTATTATGCATGCAATTACAAATAGGTAGGCTTTCTCCTTGAATGTTCTGTGGCACTTTTACTCTGAATCACCCTTTTCTAACTCTGTCTTAACTGATAGTCCTCTCAGTACTTTGAACTTTCTTAAAGTTATTTGTTGTGTTCTTTAGCTTCCCATTCCCCCAACCCCAAAAATAGGACCATTGCTGAATGTATCAATTTGTATGATTCCCCAATTCCCTGAGAAAAAAAAGAAGTAGCGTCTCCCACCTAACCTTCACTTATCCTGAGAAAAAGAAAAAAGCAATTGCATTAGCTCTCGTTTTAGCAGGGATCGGCCCTGAGCCATCATCTAAACTAGCTAGGCGAATGCAGAGTAGTGTGTGGAGTTATTAACCTCCTGAAGCTCGACCCGTTTTCTCCCTTCTTCTCAGACCAGCTTCACACGCGATGGAGCGTTCCACGTGTTATGGAAAAGTCAGTGCTTAATAGGAATTTCAGGGCCTACACACCGAATATATTTCTGTTGTTAAAAAAAAAAGAATTACAAGTTTGATGTGATAACTCAGCGTGTAGATTAGCGGTTCTGGCTACAGATCAGCAGGCCTCTATTACAGCTGATTTCAAAAGATGGACATTTACTCGCTGTTCTGCTTAGCTTGTTTGCTTGTTCTTTTCAGAAATGTTCGTCCAACAGATATTTATAGAAAACCTGTGTATGTGACATGAAGGTAGAGATGAGCACTCTTGGAGCTTACCAGTCTAATGGCAGAAGTAGTCACACAACTTTATGGTTGCTAAATGTCACAAAGAAAAAAGCCAGGGAAGAGAATTTAACAGAGTAATCTGATTTTTACTGGGGAAAAGGAGGAGTAATTGATGGTCTCTTTGAGAACGTGACGATATTGAGAGGATGGATTCGTGTTAACTCCATAGCAAATGGGGGAAATGGTATTCCTGGCGTGGTAAGGACCACTGTCTGGAAAGATCCTGAGTCAGGAAAGAGCATGGGTCTTTGACATACTCAGAATGTAAGCATTGCCTAAGGAGGAAAGGAGATGAGACTAAAGACAGGTAGCAAACCACTTGAAAGTGAATAATTATTTGCCCTGCAATTTATTGTAACATTTTAACTACAAAGTTATTATGCATGCAATTACAAATAGGTAGGCTTTCTCCTTGAATGTTCTGTGGCACTTTTACTCTGAATCACCCTTTTCTAACTCTGTCTTAACTGATAGTCCTCTCAGTACTTTGAACTTTCTTAAAGTTATTTGTTGTGTTCTTTAGCTTCCCATTCCCCCAACCCCAAAAATAGGACCATTGCTGAATGTATCAATTTGTATGATATGATTCCCTCTACAGCCCTTCCCAAAGAACTCGGTTACTTCTGTCTTTTCCTTTGTAGATTTATTCCTTACTGGTTGTTCACTGTTAGAAGACTGATAACAGATAGCATTTCTATTGACTGGAACAGACTTGACAATTGTAGTGGGTTGAGTAGTGTCCCCCCAAAGTTCATGTCTACCTAGAACCTCAGAATGTGATCTTTTTTGGAAGATCATTACAGATGTAATTAGTTAAGGATCTTGAGATGAGATCATCCTGGATTTAGGGAGAGCCTAAGTCTAATTATTAGAGTCCAGAGAAATGAGAGGGAGATGTGGACACAGGGAGACAAAAGGGAATAAGGTCACGTGAAGGCCCCCACTTTAGGAACAAGACAGTCAGGCCAAGAAACGCCTGGGATCACCAGAAGCCAGAAGAAGCAAGAAAAGAGTTATCTACCCTAGAGCAGGAAATGGTAACCCACTTCAGTATTCTTGCCTGGAGAATTCCATAGACAGAGGACCCTGGTGGGTTACAGTCCATGAGGTCACAAAAGTCGGACATGACTGTGTGACCAACACTTCTTCATAAATGTAAACAAAATACACTTGCTTCAAACGCTGCTGCAAGAGCAGCCTTAAGAAAAAAATCAGAATCACTGCCATTCCCATTCCTCAGGAGGTTAACAGTCTACTACACACAAAAACTTCAATTATTTTACTAAAAACAGACTTTTAGAAAAAAAACTTCCCTTTTAAATGATACATCAGAAGAAGGCTTTATCTTTCAACTGATGTACATTGCAAATATAAGAAATTCCAAGTTCAAATAATATTACAAGATCTGGAGATGAATTGGTCTGATGAAACAGTCACCATCAAGAACCAGGGCAAGATGCCAGTAACCTGAATATTATGCATGCAATTACAAATAGGTAGGCTTTCTCCTTGAATGTTCTGTGGCACTTTTACTCTGAATCACCCTTTTCTAACTCTGTCTTAACTGATAGTCCTCTCAGTACTTTGAACTTTCTTAAAGTTATTTGTTGTGTTCTTTAGCTTCCCATTCCCCCAACCCCAAAAATAGGACCATTGCTGAATGTATCAATTTGTATGATATGATTCCCTCTACAGCCCTTCCCAAAGAACTCGGTTACTTCTGTCTTTTCCTTTGTAGATTTATTCCTTACTGGTTGTTCACTGTTAGAAGACTGATAACAGATAGCATTTCTATTGACTGGAACAGACTTGACAATTGTAGTGGGTTGAGTAGTGTCCCCCCAAAGTTCATGTCTACCTAGAACCTCAGAATGTGATCTTTTTTGGAAGATCATTACAGATGTAATTAGTTAAGGATCTTGAGATGAGATCATTCCTGGATTTAGGGAGAGCCTAAGTCTAATTATTAGAGTCCAGAGAAATGAGAGGGAGATGTGGACACAGGGAGACAAAAGGGAATAAGGTCACGTGAAGGCCCCCACTTTAGGAACAAGACAGTCAGGCCAAGAAACGCCTGGGATCACCAGAAGCCAGAAGAAGCAAGAAAAGAGTTATCTACCCTAGAGCAGGAAATGGTAACCCACTTCAGTATTCTTGCCTGGAGAATTCCATAGACAGAGGACCCTGGTGGGTTACAGTCCATGAGGTCACAAAAGTCGGACATGACTGTGTGACCAACACTTCTTCATAAATGTAAACAAAATACACTTGCTTCAAACGCTGCTGCAAGAGCAGCCTTAAGAAAAAAATCAGAATCACTGCCATTCCCATTCCTCAGGAGGTTAACAGTCTACTACACACAAAAACTTCAATTATTTTACTAAAAACAGACTTTTAGAAAAAAAACTTCCCTTTTAAATGATACATCAGAAGAAGGCTTTATCTTTCAACTGATGTACATTGCAAATATAAGAAATTCCAAGTTCAAATAATATTACAAGATCTGGAGATGAATTGGTCTGATGAAACAGTCACCATCAAGAACCAGGGCAAGATGCCAGTAACCTGAAACAACACAGAAAACGGAAGTTACTAAGAAACATGAAAAATAGGGGCTTCCCTGGTGGCCAGTGGGTAAAGAGTCTGCCTTGCAGTGTAAGGGGTGCTGTTTCGATTCCTGGCTCAGGAAGATCGCAAGTGCTGCAGAGCAGCTGGACCAGTGTGTCCAATTACGTGCCAGCGCTCTGGAGCGCATACACCCAAACCAGGTGCTCTGCATAAAGACCCACACATGCCAAAGAGTAAAGATGGATGAAAATAAATTTTAAAAAGCCAATAAAAGAGGCCAAAATTAAAATAAAAATTAAAAAAAATATTTCCCATGAAAATTTAGGGAAAAAAAAAAGAAACATGAGAAATGGAGGGAGGGTAAACAGTGAGGTCCTAATATATCCGATATCTTGTGATAAACCATAATGGAGGGGCTTCCCTGGTGGTCCAGTGGGTAAGGACACCGCCTTGCAGTGCGAGGGGCGCCGGTTTGATCCCTGGCCTTGGAAGATCCCACATGCCACAGAGCGGCTAGACCGATGTGTCCTGTTACCGAGCCAGAGCTCTGGAGCGCATGCGCCCAGAGCCGGTGCTCTGCGACAACAGAGGCCACCGCGATGGGAGGCCCACAGGGGCCAAAGAACAAAGATGGATGAAACTGAATAAATGAGACCAATGGAGGTGGCCTGCCCACCCCCTCCCTCCCAAACCCGCCTCCCCAAAAAAATAAAAAAAAAAAAAAATTTTAAAACCCGTAATGGAAAAGAACATGGAAAACAATGTATTATATGTATAACTGAATCACTTTGTTGTACAGCAGTAATTAATACGACATTGTAAATCAACTATATACTTGTAAAATGAACCTTTTAAAAATGGGTAAAAAAAGGAGTTGTCTGAAGCTTTCAGAGGGAGCATGGTCCTACTGACACTTTAATTTTGGACTCCTAGCCTCCAGAATTGAGAGAATGTTTCTGTGTATTCACCCACCAAGTTCATGATAATTTGTTTCAGCAGCCTTGGACACAAATATAGCGACCTTGTTCTCAGTAGGAGAGGATGATAGGAGCTCCCACTTCTTTTTGCCTTATGAGTGCTTTCTCTTCACAGTTACCCATATTCTCTGCCAGGAATCAAACATCCTCTGAGAGGTCTTGCTTCAGCTAAGTACTGAAGCATTTGCACTCTGAGAAACTAGTTAACCTAGATAATATTCAATGGTAAAATGTTTTCAGTAATTTAGCAGGAGTATTACTGACTTCTAGGTTGGTTTATTGGTAAAGTGGAAAAGAAAGAGTTGAAATCAAATATGCAAAGTTTAGTGACCTTTAGATGAAAATTAAAATAGTATAATGGATATTGATCACTAAATTATCTTGACTGTTTATTGTCTGTTATGTACAGGTCCAAAAATTTATAGTTTTAATTCTGCAAATGATTCTGGTGGTCCTGCAAATCTGGATAGATCTATTTTGAAAGTGAGTACCAAGGTTTTGAATCATTTCAAGAAATGTTACTTAAAAAAATAACAATAAAGCTGTACCCTTAAATGTAAGCAAATGATGGGTATTTAAATTTTTGTAAATAGTACAATAATTGTTCATCTGTACTAAGTAAAAGTAAGTTTGTACACATCTGTTGAGAGCCTATAAGAAACTAAGAAAGAGCTGGATAAGGTTCAAACTTCTAAGTCTAGCATTCACATCCTTTCAGATCTGACTTGGCATACCTTTCCAACCTTCTGGTCATTACTCTTCTCCACTTAAAATTTAAGTTCACATCTCATTGTTCCCCTAAATCCTCTGACTCCAGGCTTTTGTCCATGAGCTCTCTGCCTAGGAAACTCTGCTTACCCTTCGCCCATTTGTCATCTCTGAAGTTCATCATCACCAGGTTATTTTCCTGGTGGTTCCATCAGCACTTCTTATGTCTTTTTAATAATGACATGCTGGGCTACAGTTTCTTTTTATATATGTTTCCTGTGCTAGACTGAATTCTGAAGTATGTTTTTTGTGCTTTGCTCATAGTGAATTCAGTAAAGATGTGATCAAAAAGGAATATATTTTTGAGGGTATACATTGTACATTAAATATATGGAAGCAGCAGAAGATAAAATGGCTAGTAGGAAAAATAGAAAACAAAGAATGGAAGCCAAAATAGTTGTGTAACCTAATTAATAGAGTTTATAGTAATAGAAGTTCTTACTTGATTTGCCCCCTTTTAGTGTAGTATCCATATTTTCAGGCAGTGTGCTTAGGTTGTTTTACATCAAGGCAAATTTCTGGGTTCCATCCCCAAGGATTCATATGTGTCTGATAGGGCTTTAGTATCTGTCTTTGTGGTGGCAATCTAAGGATGGTCCAAAGACAATGTCATGAGATATATGGCTTTATGAGGCTTTATAAAAGGATTTCTGTCTTGCCAGATATTGTTGCTTTTACCAGATCTCATGTTTTCTTAAATATATGATAGGAATGTGGGCCAGTGAATGTATTCCAGTATATAATAATTACTGTATATCATTTCAGCTGAAATTCTGGACTTGGTTGGTAGGGATACAGAAAAATGTGATTTGCTTCTAGTTAATTATTAAGTGTTATTTAATAGTTCGTCCTGTAATTGATACTGATCTTTTTGGTTTCAATAGGTGGTAATTAATAACAAACTAGAGCAAAAAATTATTGGAGTGATAAATGAACATAAAAAGCAAAATAATGACAAAGGGGTCATTTCTGGAAGACTTACTGCCAAAAAATTACAGGTATTTTGCAGACTTTCTTGTAAGTTACTAATTTTTAGTGGAGCAGTTTCACAAAAGCTCCATATTGGAGACTTCAGCTTCCGTTGAAATTTCATGTACATTAGTTCCATCTGTAAGAATAAGGAAGATAGGGCTTCCCTGGTAGTCCAGTGGGTAAGGACACCACCTTGCAGTACAGGGGGCGCCAGTTCGATCCCTGGCCTGGGAATATCCCACGTGCTACGGAGCAGCTGGACTGATGTGTCCAATTACCAAGCCGGAGCTCTGGAGCTCATGTGCCCAGAGCCAATACTCTGCAGCGAGAGAGGCCACTGCGATGGGAGGCCCACATAGGCCAAAGAACAAAGATGGATGAAAATAGAGAAATGAAAAACCAATAGAAGTGCCCCCCCCCCCGCATAAAAAGCTTTACTTAATGTATGAACATGTCCACTGAAGCACTGCTTATAATTTAAGAAAAAAAAAAAAAATTCTGAGTGGTCACCAATAGCAAAGTGTATAATTAGATTATGATACATCTACCCAGTGGGATATTCTGTAATTATTAAAAGTGATCAACAGGGGCTTCCCCTGGTGGTCCAGTGGGTAAGGACACCGCCTTGCCATACAAGGGGCGCCAGTTCGATCCCTGACCTGGGAAGATCCCACGTGCCGCAGAGCGGCTGAACCGATGTGTCCAATTACCGAGCCGGAGCTCTGGAGCGCATGCGCCCAGAGCCGGCGCTCTGCAACGACAGACACCACCGCGATGGGAGGCCCACAGGAGCCAAGGAACAAAGACGGATGAAAACAGACAAATGAAAGACCAATAGAAGTGGCCCGCCTGCTCCCCTCCCTCCCCAACCCGACCCCCGCCCAAAAATAAATAGATAAAAGTGATGAACAGTTTCTAATAATTTGGGAAGGTACACAGTTATAATGTTAGTAAAATTTGTTTTTACAGAATCATAGAAAAATGACTGAAAGGACACACACTGCATTGCCAACAGTACCTTTGGATAGTGAGAATATGAGCAGTTTCTCCTGGTCCTTTTTTATTTTTCTGTAATCTCAGAATTCTCAAGTCATGTCGTTCTCAAATAAAATAACTCTTCAAAGTGCAAAAAAAGTAAAAGATATTTTTGAAGATATAATTGTGTCAGAATTTCTGGTTTAATGGAGAATACACTTAGTAATGAAAAAAAAAAGAAAACACAGAAAACTGACCAGATGACTTCTTTATGTTTCCCTTCTATAGGATTTATACATGGCTTTACAAGCATTTTCATTTAAAACTAAGGACATTGAAGATGCCATGACTAACACGCTCTTACATGGCGGTGATCTTCATTCTGCCTTGGATTGGCTTTGTTTAAACCTTTCAGATGGTAAGCAGTATTGTCAGAAATGTCCTTCAGTTTATGAGAACTTTTTAAATAATTTGTGTTTATGATATTCAAGCTTTTGATTTGTACTTAACAATTTTTTCACTGTGTTATAATTATTTTTAGGATGTTCTTACTCTTCTCTGGTCTTTTTGATATATTCCTCTTAAAGACCATAGTTTGTGCAAGAAAAAATTATTTTGTGTATGTTGTTTTCAGTTGTTAATAGCCATTTTACCATGCATATTCTCAAAGTTTGTCTATAACCTGTCAGACTATGTAGTCTGGTTTTGATTTAGAAACTAGGGCTGTATTGTTATGCATAAATAATCTTTAGTTAAGCAGAGGTCCAGGTTGTAATCTTTGGCAAGATCCTGGAATGCAGATTGCTTCTGTGACTGATTAAAGGCTGCTACCACATGTAGCCAAGGAGAGGAGAGAGTTAAGATTTTCTTATGAAAATGTAGTAAGCTAGCACAAAGGTGAAATAAATGGCCAAACAGAGACAGGCTGGTTACCATCTAGAGAGTGTTTCCACTGGTTTGATAATAAAACAAGGTTCAAAAAAAAAAAAAAAAAAACAAGGTTCATCATAGGATTTCTATTCCTAGAAGATGAGCAATAGAAGAAAATTACCTGTTTTTTTGTCTAGGCAGGGTTTATGTATTTGTTTAATAAGTATTTGTGTGTTTTATGTATCATGTACATTATTTTCATTCCCAATTTCTCTTAAGATGCACTTCCTGAAGGATTCAGTCAGGAATTTGAAGAGCAGCAACCTAAAAGTAGGCCAAAATTCCAGTCTCCTCAAATGCAAGCCACTATTTCACCTCCATTGCAGCCTAAAACAAAAAAGCAGGAAGAAGATCCTAAGATCAAGGTAATTTAAGAATTCAAATTTGAAGTTGTACAAAATCAGAATGAAGCAGACGCAGCAGTTCAAAAGAGTATAAATATTAGGTTGCAATAATATTTTCACTTGTTAAAAATGTCTAATGGGTTTTCCAAACTTCTTAATAATATTGTCAGTTTTGGCTATCTGTTGCTATGTAACAAACCACCTGAAAATGTAATGACTTAAACCAACAGTTTATCTTACAATTTTTGCACTTTGGTCTAGGCAGTTCATCAGTTCCATTTCCTCAGTCCAGAAGATCCGAAATGGTTTCTGTACTCAGCCTCAGCTGGGAGCTAGCAAGCGTCTGTCTTTACATAGTTAGCCTAGTTTTCTCTTATGTGGTAATATTCGAGGCTCAGACTTACTTGATGGCTTTATCTCAAGATAGTAATCCCCAGTGTACAAATTTATATCAAGCCTCTGCTTGTATCACTCTTGCTAATAGCCATTTTACCATGCATATTCTCAAAGTTTGTCTATAACTTGTCAGACTATGTAGTCTGGTTTTGATTTAGAAACTAGGGCTGTATTGTTATGCATAAATAATCTTTAGTTAAGCAGAGGTCCAGGTTGTAATCTTTGGCAAGATCCTGGAATGCAGATTGCTTCTGTGACTGATTAAAGGCTGCTACCACATGTAGCCAAGGAGAGGAGAGAGTTAAGATTTTCTTATGAAAATGTAGTAAGCTAGCACAAAGGTGAAATAAATGGCCAAACAGAGACAGGCTGGTTACCATCTAGAGAGTGTTTCCACTGGTTTGATAATAAAACAAGGTTCAAAAAAAAAAAAAAAAAAACAAGGTTCATCATAGGATTTCTATTCCTAGAAGATGAGCAATAGAAGAAAATTACCTGTTTTTTTGTCTAGGCAGGGTTTATGTATTTGTTTAATAAGTATTTGTGTGTTTTATGTATCATGTACATTATTTTCATTCCCAATTTCTCTTAAGATGCACTTCCTGAAGGATTCAGTCAGGAATTTGAAGAGCAGCAACCTAAAAGTAGGCCAAAATTCCAGTCTCCTCAAATGCAAGCCACTATTTCACCTCCATTGCAGCCTAAAACAAAAAAGCAGGAAGAAGATCCTAAGATCAAGGTAATTTAAGAATTCAAATTTGAAGTTGTACAAAATCAGAATGAAGCAGACGCAGCAGTTCAAAAGAGTATAAATATTAGGTTGCAATAATATTTTCACTTGTTAAAAATGTCTAATGGGTTTTCCAAACTTCTTAATAATATTGTCAGTTTTGGCTATCTGTTGCTATGTAACAAACCACCTGAAAATGTAATGACTTAAACCAACAGTTTATCTTACAATTTTTGCACTTTGGTCTAGGCAGTTCATCAGTTCCATTTCCTCAGTCCAGAAGATCCGAAATGGTTTCTGTACTCAGCCTCAGCTGGGAGCTAGCAAGGCGTCTGTCTTTACATAGTTAGCCTAGTTTTCTCTTATGTGGTAATATTCGAGAGCTCAGACTTCTTACTTGACATCTGGCTTCCAAGAGGAAGTATCTCAAGATAGTAATCCCCAGTGTACAAATTTATATCAAGCCTCTGCTTGTATCACTCTTGCTAATGTCCCATTGATTGAAGCAAGTCATGTGGCCAATGGAGATTCTCTGTGGAAAGGGATTACAGACAGGCATTAACACTGGCAGGTGTACTTCATTGGGGCATTACACATCACTACTCTGCATATCATAAAACATCTATGAACATGGGTGAACATAGAGAATATCATGCTAAGTTAAATAAGCCAGTCACAGAAAGACAAATACTGTATGATGTCACTTACATGAAGTATCTAAAATAGGCATATTCATAGAAACAGGAATGGCAGTTACCAGGGGCTAGATAGAGATGCGGCAAATGGAGAAATGTTGCTTAATGGTGATAAAATTTTACTTATATAATATGAATAAGTTCTAGACATCTGCTGTGCAACACAGTGCCTATAGTCAACAATACAATATTATGCACTTTAAAATATGTTAAGAGGATCGATCTCATGTTAAGCATTCTTTATCCCCACACCAGTACACACACACACAAACATTGAAAAATTTTTTGGGGGTAACATTATGTTTAGTACCTTGATTGCAGTGATAGTACTATGCGTATAAGTACAAACTTATCAAAATGATGAACCTATATATCTACTAATAGTAAATTAACATAATTATAATAATACAAAATATGTGCAATTGTTAATATATCAGACCTCAATAAAGCTTAAAAATAAAAATCTGTAGAAACATCATCCCCACAAAACCACTGTATTTTTTTTTTTAAGGAAGAACACAAGCTTTTAAGAGTTCTTCCATTTTTTTGCTTCTTTATGTAAGTGGATTCTTTGGATTATGTAAGTTCAGACTTAATGTTGAGTTCCATTCATTTGTCCTTCACTATGATTTGGGGGGCTTATATGTCTGTTGTTCCTGAGTGTAAATAAGTTATAAAAGCAGTGATACTTGATAATAGTTTTGACATCTTTTTCTAATTTTGATTTTTCAGATATTTGTTTTTTTCTTTCTAGCCAAAAAAGGAAGAAAAAAATTCTGAAGTAAATATGAAAGAGTGGATTTTGCGATATGCTGAACAACAAGATGAAGAAGAAAAGAGTGAGACTTCTGAAAGTTTAGAAGAGGAAAAATTTGACCCTGTGAGTAGAAATTTGTATTGAGTTTCTAGTTGGACATTCCTAGTAAACTATTTAACTTTTCTAAGATTTATTTTCCTCCTTTGTAAATTAAGGAAATAGTTACCTCTAAGGGTTTGTGTGAGGGTTAAATATCTTAGGGAAAAACATGACACAAAATAATTCTTCCGTAAATGTTAATTACATCCCTCCCGTTTAAAACATCTATGAACATGGGTGAACATAGAGAATATCATGCTAAGTTAAATAAGCCAGTCACAGAAAGACAAATACTGTATGATGTCACTTACATGAAGTATCTAAAATAGGCATATTCATAGAAACAGGAATGGCAGTTACCAGGGGCTAGATAGAGATGCGGCAAATGGAGAAATGTTGCTTAATGGTGATAAAATTTTACTTATATAATATGAATAAGTTCTAGACATCTGCTGTGCAACACAGTGCCTATAGTCAACAATACAATATTATGCACTTTAAAATATGTTAAGAGGATCGATCTCATGTTAAGCATTCTTTATCCCCACACCAGTACACACACACACAAACATTGAAGAATTTTTGGAGGTAACATTATGTTTAGTACCTTGATTGCAGTGATAGTACTATGCGTATAAGTACAAACTTATCAAAATGATGAACCTATATATCTACTAATAGTAAATTAACATAATTATAATAATACAAAATATGTGCAATTGTTAATATATCAGACCTCAATAAAGCTTAAAAATAAAAATCTGTAGAAACATCATCCCCACAAAACCACTGTATTTTTTTTTTTAAGGAAGAACACAAGCTTTTAAGAGTTCTTCCATTTTTTTGCTTCTTTATGTAAGTGGATTCTTTGGATTATGTAAGTTCAGACTTAATGTTGAGTTCCATTCATTTGTCCTTCACTATGATTTGGGGGGCTTATATGTCTGTTGTTCCTGAGTGTAAATAAGTTATAAAAGCAGTGATACTTGATAATAGTTTTGACATCTTTTTCTAATTTTGATTTTTCAGATATTTGTTTTTTTCTTTCTAGCCAAAAAAGGAAGAAAAAAATTCTGAAGTAAATATGAAAGAGTGGATTTTGCGATATGCTGAACAACAAGATGAAGAAGAAAAGAGTGAGACTTCTGAAAGTTTAGAAGAGGAAAAATTTGACCCTGTGAGTAGAAATTTGTATTGAGTTTCTAGTTGGACATTCCTAGTAAACTATTTAACTTTTCTAAGATTTATTTTCCTCCTTTGTAAATTAAGGAAATAGTTACCTCTAAGGGTTTGTGTGAGGGTTAAATAAAGTAATACTTAGGGAAAAACATGACACAAAATAATTCTTCCGTAAATGTTAATTACATCCCTCCCATGTTTAAAGAGATAGTCACTGAATGATTGTTAAGTATAAAGAGTATGCTAAATTATTTGGGCAATTTAGAAAATGACATTCTTTTATAAAGGAAAGCCATTACCTGGACAGAGAAAACCTACATATCATAAGATAAACTAAAAATACTAGGTTAAATGAAAAAAGCAAGTTTAGGAAGAAAATAACACAGTACATATATCTGATAAATGACTTCTATAGGATTTATAAAGAAATTTTAAAAAGACAACAGACACTTTACAAAAGTAAATATTTAGATAGCCAATAAGCATGTAAAAATAACTTCAACATTGCTAGTCATGGGAAAAATGAAAACTGCAGTGAAATAGTACCACATATCTATCAAAATGGCTAAAATTAAAAACAGCAGTAATACCAAGTGTTGGGAGGATATGAAACAACTGAACATGCCTACCTTGACTATAAGGGTACAACTACTTTGAAAAATCGTTTGGCACTTTCTTATGAAGTTAGGCATACACTTACTATACGACCTAACAATTTCGTTTGTGGTATTTACTCAAGAAAAATGAAAATATCAACAAATGATTATATACAAATATTCATAGCAGTTTTATTAATAACAGGCTAACACTGCAAGCCACTGTCCAAATCATCATATAAGGATGACAGGAACCAGACACAAATAAGTACATGCTGAATAATTTCATTGTATTAAATTTTAGAAACTATTTAACTTTTCTAAGATTTATTTTCCTCACAGTCAGTCTCTAGTGAGAAAAAGCAGATCAGTGGTTGCCTGAGTCCACAGATGCAGGAAGGAGATTTAGAATGGAAAAAAGGAAGTTGTAGAACAGTATGTGTCATATAATGAACTCATTTGAGTAAAAGAATACACACACACAAATGTATGTATTTGCATTCTTTTGTGTGCAAAGGAAACATCTGGAGAAATACATAAGAAACTATTACTAGTGATAGGACTGGGGTTATTAGGGTGGGTTATACACTTCTGTATCCTTTGAGTTTTTCTTTAAGCATGTGCCTGTATTAAAGTAATAGAAACAAAAAGAATTGAGGAAAATACACATGTTACTTTGAGATTCAGAAAAAGGGATCTCTTGTGATTGGAGCATCAGGTTAATACATAAAGAAGAGAAATAGGATTTGAAGGATGCATGAAGTGTGCATAGGCAAACAAAAATTTTCTTTTATGAAAAACTTCTAAAAGATTTGCTGGACCAAAGAATAAGATCAAAAGATCACAATTTTAATAGAATACATTGACAATAGATAAACTAATCTTGCTCTTTTTATTTCTATATCATCTTATTTGGAACAACAGAATGAAAGGTACTTGCATCTTGCAGCTAAACTTCTGGATGCAAAGGAGCAGGCAGCTACTTTTAAACTAGAAAAAAACAAGCAAGGCCAGAAAGAGGCTCAAGAGAAAATAAGGAAATTTCAAAGAGGTAAACGCTTTCAAATTCGTAGATGTATAAATATGTCTTCTTTGTTGGCCTTCCTGGGATGGAGGTTGCCTTGTTTTCGTGTATCTGCTCTTTCCTGACAGTTTATACTTGGGATTGGCAAACTTTTTGCAACAAGCCAAATAGTAAATATTTTTGGTTTTGCAGTTTGTTATGATTACTCAACTCTGCTGCCACAGCATAAAAGCAGCCATAGACAAGACATAGGCAGATGGTTATGTTCTCACAAAACTTCATAGATGCTGAAAATTTTCATATAAATTTCACATGTCACCAAGTATTCTTTCTGTCTCTTTCAACTAGTTAAACTTGTAAAAATCATTCTTAGCTCACAGATCATATGGAATTAGGCAGTGGGGCTGGATTTGGCCTGCAGCCATAGTTTGTTAACCTCAAGTGTACACCATAAAATACTTTATCTTCACTCAAGAAGGAGAGGTGGATATAATTTCATGAGAATTTATTTTTAGTGAAGATGTGTTTCCTTGCCTACATCTGTTAGGTGATTTGTTCTAAAAATATTAGTATATGGTGTAAAATGAATTGCCTTGAACATCTAGCACAAATTCTAGAAGGAAAGAAAAAGAAGCAATGTTTGTTCATAAAAAAATTTTTTTTGCAAAGTAAAAAGGCATGAAAAATAAACAAAACAAATAAGCATCATGGGTTTTTTTGGTAGAAATGGAAACTTTAGAAGACCATCCAATATTCAATCCAGCCATAAAGATTTCACATCAACAGAATGAAAAGAAGAAGCCTCCTGTAGTCACAGAAGGAGAAAGTGCTTTGAACTTTAATTTATTTGAAAAATCTACAACTGCTCCTGAAGAAGAAAAAGGTAAAATGAAGGGAAAGTTTTCCAGAGTGTAATTTGTAAATAGTAAAACATCAAGGGCGATATAATTGAGAAATTGTGTTAGTTTGTATTCCAGCAAACTAAAGACAGCAGTAAAACTATGTTTCCACACACTGTCTTGGAAAAGTAATAATTATGATACCTTGTATAGCGTTTTGTGATTATAAACATCTGACTTCAGCCTCATCTATCTCCAGTCCAAACTCTGTAAGAATTACCTTTCTGTAACAGAGATCAAAATAGGAATTTCCAGTTAAAAATTTTTATCAGTTAACAAATTCAAACCCTGTATCAAGGCATTGAAGATCGTGTGCATTCTGCCACAATCTACCTTTCCACCTTATTCTCCCAGCTGTGTACTGCAGCTACGTCATTCTGTAAAACACACATTGTTTCATAACTCCATGACTTTGCTCATCTTCTTATCCCCTTTTTGGCCAATCTTTCCCTTGCTTAGAGGCTCGAATCAGGCCTTTCAGTCTATTCCTTTCTAAGGTATTCTCTTCAAAAAAAATCTGTTCCCAGGCTTCCCTGGTGGTCCAGTGGGTAAGGACACCGCCTTGCAGTGCAAGGGGCGCCGGTTTGATCCCTGGCCTGGGAAGATCCCACGTGCCACGGAGTGACTGGACCGATGTGTCGAGTTACCGAGCCAGCACTCTGGAGAGAGCCAGTGCTGTGCAACGAGAGAGAGGCCACTGCAATGGGAGGCCAAAGAATAAAGATGGATGAAAATAAATAAAGACCAATAAAAGTAGCCAAAAAATTTTTAAAAATCTGTTCCCAAAAGTGAGAGAATGTTAATCCTTCAAAAGTGATTGTGTATTACTACATAACCGTTTTTTAAAGAGCCAATCTTTGTCATTTTAGAGAAAAAGAAAGAACCTCATGACGTAAGAAATTTTGACTATACTGCTCGAAGCTGGACTGGAAAATCTCCCAAACAATTTCTGATCGATTGGGTGAGGAAGAATCTTCCCAAGAGTCCAAATCCTTCCTTTGAAAAGGTTGCAGTGGGTAGATACTGGAAATGTAGGTATGTTTTTTGGTTAACTAAGTGAACTTTTAGAAGAAATCTAAGATGAAAATCTGGTTTTTCTTATGAGTTAAGTAGACATTCAGGGAGTTACTTCCATATCTGATTGATAGTGCCTATGAATGATTATCTGGTATTAATATAATGTCTTCCTTGGGCATATTTAATTTAAATAATGTAAACTACAGTTCAGTGTTAATGGAATTCTGACTGTGTTTACTTCATCAGTTTTATTTTCAAATGTCTTTGGCTCCTTTTAGGGTGAGGGTGATTAAATCTGAAGATGATGTCCTGGTGGTGTGCCCCACGATCTTAACAGAGGATGGCATGCAGGCTCAGCATCTGGGAGCTACTTTAGCTCTTTATCGTTTAGTGAAAGGGCAGGTGAGACTTTCTAGATCTAAATGTCTTAATATTCAGTTGTGGAGTAATGGGTATATTTTGTCAATGTAAAACTATCTGCATGTGGAAGGTAGTATTCAGTCATGGCCTTTTATGCTCGTTTTCTCTTTATTGAATGCATCTTCTGAGTAGTTCTTGTTTCTGCTTATTTATAATTTTGACTTTGTCTCACCTCCAGACATAGTTCAGGCTTTCTCACCGTGGACCAGAGTCTCTGAACCATTTGGTTCAGCTTTGCAGGCTATACTGATTTACAGATTAAAAAATTGTGCTAGAGGGGTTGAATTAAGGAGAGTTTTTAAACACTTGTTTTCCTTTAATGTTGTATTATCTCTCAACTTTAAAAATAAGACAGTGCTTCCAGTCTTCACTTTTAAGTTATATTGACTAAAGCTTCCAGTTTAAGGAAAGATGGAAATAAAGTGTTAAGAGAGTACCTTTTTTTTTTTTAATTTTTATTTTTACTTTTTACTTATACAGATATGTATAATCCCAGATTAGTCATATGTATATCCCCCCCATCCCACCTCTCCAGGCCATCTCTTAAGACAACACTGTGCTCTTTTTTTTTTTTTCCGATTGGGGAGTACTTTCAACATTTTCTCTTTATAATAAATGTGTATACATTTCTTCATGGGGAATCAGAACTACTGAAAATTTAGACACTGATTAAGTGGAACTCTAAGCAGTAGTTCTTTTCCATTTTCTCTCAGTAGAAATTCTTAATGTCTTTATTTCCCTCATTTTGCAAAATAAGGTATCATAAGCTAAGCTTAATTGATGAAAATGACAATCAGTGGTATAGAAATAATTGTGGGCTCTTTTCCAACACAGAGGCAAGATGACTTATATTCTGTCCAATAGGGTTCATTTAAAATATTTGTACCTGTAATGTACAAATGGAATCTCAGAGAGAACTTTATTTTAGAGATGCTTTATGAATCATCTACATACTTAAATAGCACAACATGTGTTTAATAGTTTTCTGTGTTCCAAAATAAGCACTGTATGATTAACTAAAAGTTCACCACAGAGTATGCCTCCAAGGGAGGTATACTTATTAGCCCTATTTTACAAATTTAGGAACTAAGACATCAAAGAGGTTAAGTTACCTGCCCAAGGTCACACAGCTAGTTAAGTCCAGAAGCCTGAATATGATATGCTGTATGTACATCATACACATGTATACATGTATGATATACATGTATATGTGCATGTATCATACATGTGTGTGTGTGCTCAGTCATGTCTAGCTCTTTGCGACCCGTGGGCATAGCCCATCAGGCTCCTCTGTACATGGAATTCTCCAGTCAAGAATACTGGAGTGGGTTGCCATTTCCTACTCCAGATATACATGTGTATCTTATATTAAAGTATACTAAGTATAACTTATTAGTTTAAGAGATATTTAAAGAGGACAATAGCTATCCTTTTCAATTCTAACCTATTGAATTTTGGTAGCCAGTAATTAGTGAACACAATATATTACTATTGTTTTTTTCCTTTATAGTCAGTTCATCAGTTACTTCCTCCCACTTACCGAGATGTTTGGCTGGAGTGGAGTGATGCAGAAAAGAAAAAGGAAGAATTAAATAAAATGGAAACCAATAAACCACGTGATCTTTTCATTGCCAAACTTCTGAATAAACTGAAACAGCAGCAGCAGCAGCAGCATTCTGAAAATAAGAGAGAAAATTCTGAAGATCCTGAGGAATCTTGGGAAAATTTAGTTTCTGATGAGGATTTTTCTGCACTGTCCTTGGAATCAGAAAAGGTGGAAGATTTGGAACCTATTAGAAACCTCTTTAGAAAGTTGCAAAGCTCACCTAAGTACCAGAAACTTCTAAAGGAAAGGCAACAGTTACCTGTGTTCAAACACAGGAATTCAATTGTCGACACTCTGAAGAGGCACCGGGTTGTGGTTGTGGCAGGTGAAACAGGGAGTGGTAAGAGTACGCAGGTGCCACATTTTCTTTTGGAAGATCTGCTTCTGAATGAGTGGGGAACAACTAAATGTAACATTGTCTGTACTCAGCCCCGAAGAATCTCAGCAGTGAGTTTAGCCACAAGAGTGTGTGACGAATTGGGCTGTGAAAATGGACCTGGAGGAAAGGTAAGATACTGTCCAGTTCTGCCTCAGAGAACGGGGACATGACATTACTTACTCGTGCTCTTGGGATCCAAGTATTTATTACCCTTTAAATTTAGGAACTAAGACATCAAAGAGGTTAAGTTACCTGCCCAAGGTCACACAGCTAGTTAAGTCCAGAAGCCTGAATATGATATGCTGTATGTACATCATACACATGTATACATGTATGATATGCATGTATATGTGCATGTATCATACATGTGTGTGTGTGCTCAGTCATGTCTAGCTCTTTGCGACCCGTGGGCATAGCCCATCAGGCTCCTCTGTACATGGAATTCTCCAGTCAAGAATACTGGAGTGGGTTGCCATTTCCTACTCCAGATATACATGTGTATCTTATATTAAAGTATACTAAGTATAACTTATTAGTTTAAGAGATATTTAAAGAGGACAATAGCTATCCTTTTCAATTCTAACCTATTGAATTTTGGTAGCCAGTAATTAGTGAACACAATATATTACTATTGTTTTTTTCCTTTATAGTCAGTTCATCAGTTACTTCCTCCCACTTACCGAGATGTTTGGCTGGAGTGGAGTGATGCAGAAAAGAAAAAGGAAGAATTAAATAAAATGGAAACCAATAAACCACGTGATCTTTTCATTGCCAAACTTCTGAATAAACTGAAACAGCAGCAGCAGCAGCAGCATTCTGAAAATAAGAGAGAAAATTCTGAAGATCCTGAGGAATCTTGGGAAAATTTAGTTTCTGATGAGGATTTTTCTGCACTGTCCTTGGAATCAGAAAAGGTGGAAGATTTGGAACCTATTAGAAACCTCTTTAGAAAGTTGCAAAGCTCACCTAAGTACCAGAAACTTCTAAAGGAAAGGCAACAGTTACCTGTGTTCAAACACAGGAATTCAATTGTCGACACTCTGAAGAGGCACCGGGTTGTGGTTGTGGCAGGTGAAACAGGGAGTGGTAAGAGTACGCAGGTGCCACATTTTCTTTTGGAAGATCTGCTTCTGAATGAGTGGGGAACAACTAAATGTAACATTGTCTGTACTCAGCCCCGAAGAATCTCAGCAGTGAGTTTAGCCACAAGAGTGTGTGACGAATTGGGCTGTGAAAATGGACCTGGAGGAAAGGTAAGATACTGTCCAGTTCTGCCTCAGAGAACGGGGACATGACATTACTTACTCGTGCTCTTGGGATCCAAATGGAAACTGTACCATACATGAGTTTTGACCAATACTGTTTTGCTCAATAACACATCTCAGGTGCTTTTCATGTTTTCTTTCATAGGTGTGATATTATGCCACTCTCCTGTATACAAAGAGAATTGTTAGTAATTATCATTTAAAATTCTCATATGAAAGGAAAAATATAAACACATACGGATATAATTGTAATGTCAGATATCAATATTTGGAAATCATTTCCATGGGATATATTCCAGAGTGATTTTCATTAATTCATTGAACAGAAAGAAAAAGCAATATAAAAGAAAATACCAGATTGTTTTCAAATTTTGCATATAAAAATATATATATGTTAGAAAAAAATATAAAAAGTACTTAAACATCTGTTGTCCTGCATTTGGTGATGAAAGTGTACACAAAACTGGCCAAATCTTAACCAGAGTGACTGCAAAATATAGCAGTTATTAAAAGTGGTTTAGAACCAAACAATGAATTCCATGTTCATGTAACTCAATTATACTTGGAATTGTTCTTTCTAGATATGGTACTTAACCTTTTTGTCTGTATCTTTATGTGAGATGCCCCTTCATTAAAAAAATTTTATGTGGGAATTTGTCTCAGTTTCTCTCATGAAATGTAAAAGGACAAAAAACATAATTTCTGTCTTAAAAAGAGTTTACATTAAGGGGATGACAGACATGATTTCAAAACATAACAAAGGAAAGACTGAAGGAGTGAAAAAGAAACTGTGATGGGAATAGAAGGGACTTCTGGGTTCTCATCAGGCACCACTGGCTTTTAATAGCTGTAGCTTTTATGAGATCCTGATAGAACAGACTAAGTTATAGGAGCTGCTCTAGAATTCTGTTCCTGAGAGCCTCAATATTTTGCCCCAAGATAATTTCGTAAGAATTTTTTTTTTTTTCAAAACTTTTTCATCTTTTTTTTTTTAAGATTTATTTATTTATTTATTTTTGGGCAGGGGTCGGGTTGGGGAGGGAGGGGAGAGGGCAGGCCACTTCTATTGGTCTTTCATTTCTCCGTTTTCATCTGTCTTTGTTCTTTGGCCCGTGTGGGCCTCCCATCGCGGTGGCATCTGTCATCGCAGAGCACCAGCTCTGGGCGCATGCGCCCCAGAGCTCCGGCTCGATAATTGGACACATAAGTCCAGCCGCTCCGCGGCACGTGGGATCTTCCCAGGCCAGGGCTTGAACTGGCGCTCCTTGCACTGCAAGGCGGTGTCCTTACCCACTGGACCACCAGGGGAAGCCCATTTCATAAGAATTTATTAAATCTATTAATATTCTCATAATCATGTTAATGTTACTCAAAGCAGGTGAACAGCTTTTTGTTTCAAAATTCTGATAAAAAGGTTTTCCTTGTTTAAACTGCCAAAATGTTATACTTTTATATAATTGAAAACCATAGGAAAGTAATAAATAGCACTAAGCAGGTTTACTTACACTGCTCCATATAGTAGCAGGACCAGCACTGGTACTTCATTATTTAAAGCTTGTTTCCCGGGTCATTTGTGAGAATCCAGAGTTAACTCTATGTTTTCCTTTCAGAATTCTTTGTGTGGATATCAGATCCGGATGGAGTCTCGCGCTAGTGAATCTACCAGATTACTCTATTGTACAACAGGAGTTTTGCTAAGAAAACTTCAAGAAGATGGTCTCCTAACAAATGTGTCTCATGTTATTGTAGATGAAGTGAGTAAATTCTTTCGTTTTACTCAGAAAAAAATTATTCTAATACTAGCTAACATTTTCATGTTTACTAAATGCCAAATACTTTATAATTTCCTCTAACAAATGTGTCTCATGCTAATTGATTTATTTAACAAATACTGTATATAACATTTGTTACATGCAAGATTCTATGTGAGGACTTCATATATACAGCTTCAGTTAATCCTTCCAGCATTCCAGTGAAGTAGGTATTATTATCCCTGATTTATAGTTGAGGAAACTGAGGCACACAGAGGTTAGCTTGCTCAAGTTCATGTAGCCAATAAGTTCTGCAATTGGGGGTTCAAACCTAGGCAATCCAGCTGCAGCCATCTCTTATTGGTCTCCTGCCTCTCAACTACATCGTTAAAGGATTTTCTCTGATTCTTATGAAAAACAAGGAATTCTCATCAAAATGTCATTTCTCTATAGATATACCCCTACTTTAATCAAATTCAAATGTATACCAAAAATTTCACATTAGAATTATTTTAAATGGTAGACTAGCTTAGTATATGTTAAACTGATTTGCTTCATACATAATTTTTTTTTTTAATTTTGGCCGCTTTTATTGTTTTATTTATTTCTTTATTTTCATCTGTCTTTTTATTCTTTGGCCTGTGTAGGCCTCCCATTGCAGTGGCCTCCCTTGTTGCAGAGCACCGGCTCTGGGCGCATGCACTCCAGAGCTCCGGCTTGGTAGTTGGACACATCGGTCCAGCCACTCTGTGGCATGTGGGATCTTCCCAGGCCAGGGGTCAAACCGGCGCCCCTTGCACTGCAAAGCGGAGTCTACCCACTGGACCACCAGGGAAACCCCTGTACATAATTTTTTTTTTTTTTTTAAGATTTCTTTCTTTTTTTTTTTTTTTTTTTTTTGGGGGAGCGGGGGTCGGGTTGGGGAGGGAGGGGAGCGGGCGGGCCACTTCTATTGGTCTTTCATTTCTCTATTTTCATCCGTCTTTGTTCTTTGGCTCCTGTGGGACTCCCATCGTGGTGGCGTCTACTGTTGCAGAGCGCCGGCTCTGGGCGCATGAGCTCCAGAGCTCCGGCTCGGCAATTGGACACATGGTCCAGCCGCTCCACAGCACGTGGGATCTTCCCAGGCCAGGGATTGCACTGTCGCCCCTTGCACTGCAAAGCGGAGTCTACCCACTGGACCACCAGGGAAACCCCTGTACATAATTTTTTTTTTTTTTTTAAGATTTCTTTCTTTTTTTTTTTTTTTTATTTTGGGCGGGGGTCTGGTTGGGGAGGGAGGGGAGCGGGCGGGCCACTTCTATTGGTCTTTCATTTCTCTATTTTCATCCGTCTTTGTTCTTTGGCTCCTGTGGGACTCCCATCGTGGTGGCGTCTACTGTTGCAGAGCGCCGGCTCTGGGCGCATGAGCTCCAGAGCTCCGGCTCGGCAATTGGACACATGGTCCAGCCGCTCCACAGCACGTGGGATCTTCCCAGGCCAGGGATCGAACCAGCGCCCCTTGCACTGCAAGGCGGTGTCCTTACCCACTGGACCACCAGGGGAAGCCCACCTGTACATAAATTTTTGAAGAAGAAATCATATATAGCATTGCAGTTATTCCAAAAAAATTTTAATTTTCCCTGATGTAAAATTTTTATGAATTTCCATTAATTCAGCAAGTCAAAAGATATAAGTGAAAGTTCAGTCATTCTTTGATTTTTAATTAGTAGACTACATATAGATTACTGGGTTATTTTCCTTCTTTTGGTTAGTAAGTATTAAAAGGATAGAGAAATACAAAAATGAAAATAAAAGTCTATAGTCTCATGATCCAGAAAAAAGTTAACGTTGACATTTGTGCATTTATACATGATATGTTTAGTATGTATGTGAATTCATTTTATAATTCTTTGACATCATTAAATAGTCTGTAAAAACATTATTTTTAATAATAGCTTTATAGAAGTATATCATTTTTCCTGTTGTTGGACAAATTTAGATTAAGATTTTTAAAATATATTTTGGTAATAGATAAATGATTTTTAATCTAAGGAGTCTTTATTCTTTAATGGGAGTGGGGAGTTGTACTATTATCACTCAGATGCCAAAAAGAAAGACGATGTGTGGCTGCTTGATCCATCATTGCTCCTAGCAGTCATGGGTGGGGAACGGGTCTAACAGTTGTAGCCATGTTTGTTGAGATCTAGACTTGATCAGTATCCTTAAGGATCAGCTTAGTCAATGCTACTTTACTTATAATGAGAAATTTTTACCGCTAGGTAAGTTGAAATATTTGTATCAGCCAGTAGTTTTTCTTAGAACTCCAAATCATTAGAAAATTGCTTAGTAAATATATATATCAGAATGAAGCCTCATTTAAAAGTTAAACTAACTTCAGGGAGCTGTTCTTTGATGGTTTAATATTAATAGCAGTCCATAGACATGATTTACTGAATTGTGCTTCAGTGTAATACTGTCAACCTCTTGTTGCATATTAAGAGTAAGAAAACTGGGGCTTCCCTGGTAGTCCAGTGGGTAAGGACACCGCCTTGCAGTGCAAGGGGCGCCAGTTCGGCCCCTGGCCTGGGAAGATCCCACGTGCCGCGGAGCGGCTGGACCAATGTGTCCAATTACCGAACTGGAGCTCTGGAGCGCATGCGCCCAGAGCCGGTGCTCTGTGACAACAGAGGCCACCGTGATGGGAGGCCCACATGGGCCAAAGAACAAAGATGGATGAAGATAGATTTAATGAAAGACCAATAGAAGTGGCCCACCCGCCCCCTCCCTCCCCAACCCGCTCCCCCCAAGTAAATAAATAATAAATATTAAAAAAAAAATAGAGTAAGAAAACTAACACAACATTGTACATCAACTTATAACTCCAATTAAAAAATAAAATATAAAACAAAACAAAAAAGAATATTATCGGATCAAAGGGAAAAAAAAACAGCTACCCATCGTAGGTAATTTCAAACCATCCTCTATAATATGCTCTTATAAACAAGGCTGTAAACTGAAATGAAGACTCTCTGGTCATTTTTTACTCCCCAGCATCTAGCATAGTGCTGAGTACTGTTTGTTGATCTCTGATAGCCAACCCTCTATGAAATTTGTATTATTTGTATTCTTTTATAGAAGAAGAAATAGACCCCGGGATATTTGAGTAACTTTTCTAAAATCATACTTTAAATGACAAACCCAAGAAGAATTGAGCCTAGAGCCTGACCATTTAACCACTGTTGCCTTGTTTCAAAGCAGAATGATCAAACCTGTTTTAACTTTGGTTATCTTTAGTCTATCAGAAATGAAATGGGATAGAAGTAAGTCCACTACAGTAAATTGAATATAGATACTAAGTTCTGATAGTATCCCATGCTCTTATGCTCTACAGCAGGCTTACAATGCTCATCCCTAAAATGCATCTTTTGGAAGGACATAAGAGCCTTTTTCATAGACAGTTGATAGAGAATGTGTCAGATTCCTACAAAACCAATTCCCTTTTTTCTGCACAGTGGTAAACCGTCTGTCTTGTTGCAGTTTTGTGACTGTTTAATTTTACATTAATCTCAGAGCTTTTTTGACTTACACTGGCATCTTAGTAAAATTCAGGAGATACCCTAATCTTACCGGCTGAACACTTACAAACAATCTCCTAAGGTAGAGTCTTACTGTCATAGCTAATCTTGTTCATTATATGCTAATTTTTACTGATTTCAGTTTTAGAGGGTGACTTTGTTTTCAGTTTGGAAGATCTACCTTATTTGAAACACAACTTATCTCACCTTCTGCATGTACTGACTATATATAAATACTGATTAACTTTTAGTATATTTGAATGTCTGATTGTTTTAGCCTCCTACTAGACCTTTTATATGATTTTTTAATTCCCTTTATTACTAGGTTCATGAAAGAAGTGTCCAGTCAGACTTCCTCCTGATTATCTTGAAGGAAATTTTACAGAAACGGTCTGATCTACATTTGATTCTAATGAGTGCCACTGTAGACAGTGAGAAGTTTTCTACCTATTTCACACACTGTCCTGTTCTGAGAATTTCAGGAAGAAGTTACCCTGTTGAGGTAAGTTTTCTTAATGATGCATATGTCAACAAAAACTGCATTCCTACCAGTGGGTGTTGCCAGAAGAGAGGCCCTTAATTCTGAGCCCAGAACTATTCCTAGGGTATGGCAGGGCAAAAGAGGACCTGGAGATGGCCTTGGCAATCAGATAGCTGCACTGCCTTGATGGAGGATGGGGGGTTGGAAGGAGGATTGCGCTGAATGGCACACCTCAGAGATACATAGCACAAAACACATTTCTATAGCAAAGCCTTCACATCCAGATTGGGGCAGCTGCCTAGCAACAAGGAACTGCTTTTCCACCCATCCCTGAAACTTAAGCTTGTCTTCTAAGTTTCCTTCTGTTCTTAATATTTGCCCTTTTGGTTCAACTGATAAACACTCTTTAAATTGGGTTTCACATGTAAAAAATATACCCAATAATGTACTTTGTCCTGGAAATACTGGGGACACATCCAACTATCAGACTAGTTTTTCATTCCCGGTAATGCAAAAAAAAAAAGAGTTTTCATAATATTCTAAATTATCATTTGGTAACATTCAGAAAAGTAACAATCAATCCCTTTTTCTTAAAATGATACTTACTGAAATGAATTTGATTTCACTGTTTATATGCCTTAATTTGTGCAGGTTTTCCATCTTGAAGATACAATAGAGGAAACAGGCTTTATACTGGAGAAAGACTCAGAATATTGCCAGAAATTTCTGGAGGAGGAAGAAGAAATAACCGTTAATGTTACAGGCAAAGCAGGAGGAATAAAAAAGTGTCAGGTAAGAAGAAAACATTTTATAAAGAGGTCTGATAGTGATATCCAGGGCACAGACTGCCATCCGTTCAATTCAGTTGCTCAGTCACGTACAACCTTTCTTGACCCTATGAACTGCAGCACACCAGGCTTCCCAGTCATTCACCATCTCCCAGAGCTTGCTCAAACTCTTGTCCACTGAGTGAGTGATGCCATCCAACCATCTTGTCCTCTGTCGTCCCCTTCTCCCTTCTGTTTTTCCCAGCATCAGGGTCTTTTCCAGTGAGTCTTCTCTTCACTTCTGCTGACCAGAGTACTAGAGCTTCAGCTTAAGCAATGAATATTCAGGGTTGATCTCCTTTAGGATTGACTGGTTTGATCTCCTTGCAGTCCAAGGAACTCTCAAGAGTTTTCTCCAGCCCCACAATTCGAAAACATCAATTCTTTGGCACTCAGCCTTCTTTATGGTCCAACTCTTAAATCTATACATGACTACTGGGAAAACCATAGCTTTGAATACATGGACATTTGTCAGCAAACTGATGTCTTTGCTTTTTTAAAATGCTGTCTAGGTTTATCATAGCTATAAGAGTTTTAAAATCATATGGCTGGCAGTGCATTCAAATATAATTTGATAGAGGAATAACAAATAAGATTATGAGCAGATTTTAAAGATCATTTCTTTCATATTTGTTTCACTAACTCTAGTGTTTGGTTTATGATACTTACTTTATCTCACAACCTTAAATAGTCAGAATGGGGTAGGCCCAGAATCTAGATCCTTGCTACTAGTTTTCTTATTGGCTTCTGTCCTGGCATGAGCCAACCTTAGCTTTGTACCATCTGGGGTAGGGACAGTTTTTCATAGAGAATTAGTTTAGTTTGAATGACATAATTCTAGGAATATCACAAAAGCTATGTTATCCTGCATTTTGACCAGTGGTACTATATACATATTTTCACTATATCAACAGTATTTCACTCATCTAATGGGCAATTTAAAATTTACCTTTTAATTAAGCAGATAAATCCAGGAAGCAAAACCTAAAATATTTTCTTAAGACTGTTTAGAGATAGAGTAGAAACTAAAGGAAGTCTTCAAAAATTAAAGGTGTCAGGTAAGAAGAAAACATTTTATAAAGAGGTCTGATAGTGATATCCAGGGCACAGACTGCCATCCGTTCAATTCAGTTGCTCAGTCACGTACAACCTTTCTTGACCCTATGAACTGCAGCACACCAGGCTTCCCAGTCATTCACCATCTCCCAGAGCTTGCTCAAACTCTTGTCCACTGAGTGAGTGATGCCATCCAACCATCTTGTCCTCTGTCGTCCCCTTCTCCCTTCTGTTTTTCCCAGCATCAGGGTCTTTTCCAGTGAGTCTTCTCTTCACTTCTGCTGACCAGAGTACTAGAGCTTCAGCTTAAGCAATGAATATTCAGGGTTGATCTCCTTTAGGATTGACTGGTTTGATCTCCTTGCAGTCCAAGGAACTCTCAAGAGTTTTCTCCAGCCCCACAATTCGAAAACATCAATTCTTTGGCACTCAGCCTTCTTTATGGTCCAACTCTTAAATCTATACATGACTACTGGGAAAACCATAGCTTTGAATACATGGACATTTGTCAGCAAACTGATGTCTTTGCTTTTTAATATGCTGTCTAGGTTTATCATAGCTATAAGAGTTTTAAAATCATATGGCTGGCAGTGCATTCAAATATAATTTGATAGAGGAATAACAAATAAGATTATGAGCAGATTTTAAAGATCATTTCTTTCATATTTGTTTCACTAACTCTAGTGTTTGGTTTATGATACTTACTTTATCTCACAACCTTAAATAGTCAGAATGGGGTAGGCCCAGAATCTAGATCCTTGCTACTAGTTTTCTTATTGGCTTCTGTCCTGGCATGAGCCAACCTTAGCTTTGTACCATCTGGGGTAGGGACAGTTTTTCATAGAGAATTAGTTTAGTTTGAATGACATAATTCTAGGAATATCACAAAAGCTATGTTATCCTGCATTTTGACCAGTGGTACTATATACATATTTTCACTATATCAACAGTATTTCACTCATCTAATGGGCAATTTAAAATTTACCTTTTAATTAAGCAGATAAATCCAGGAAGCAAAACCTAAAATATTTTCTTAAGACTGTTTAGAGATAGAGTAGAAACTAAAGGAAGTCTTCAAAAAATTAAAGGTGGTATTTCAAAGGAGATGATTGGAACTCTGTAGCCAAAATAGAATCTAAAAAGAATGAGGCAGGTGTAAACTACTGATTACAGTTAGGACCTCTCTTGGCCTAGCTGCTTGTGAGTTGCCACAGAACAGTGCCTGCTTTGTTCTTGTTCTACTTTTCTGCATTTCTTCTTTAGTATTTACATGCCAAGATTAAAAGTTTTGCTGTATGAAATTAATGAGATGAAATTTTATAATACTTTAGTATTATTAAAAATTGTATTCTTGCCATATTTTAACAAGATAATGGTGACAGTGGAGAAAATACATATTTGAATGAATATAAATAGCTCATTTTTTCCTTCTTTGACTTACAAAAATTTTTCATATTTTTGTTCAACTTTTTCTGATTATGTTTATTTTAGGAATACATCCCAGTTCAGACTGGAACAAGTACTGACATAAACCCATTTTACCAGCAGTACAGCAGTCGCACTCAGCACGCTATTCTCTACATGAATCCTCATAAAATTAACCTGGATCTCATTTTGGAACTTCTTATATATTTAGGTATGTATATTTCTAATGTGTCTCCATTTGTTTTGATAAAACTTCACTTTAACTGGAGGTGTTAATATTTTATATGCTGTTCCTTATTTTTGAATATTGTATCTTTTTAAAAATTTCAGACAGAAGTCCTCAGTTCAAAAATGTTGAAGGAGCAGTACTGATCTTTTTACCAGGCCTTGCTCATATTCAACAGTTGTATGATCTCTTATCAACTGACAGAAGATTTTTTTCAGAACGGTAACTACAAATCTTCATTATATTCCTGGTAGTTTTAGAATAGAGAAATGTATTGTACATGAAAACTCTTGATCAGGGGCTTCCCTGGTGGTCCAGTGGATAAAGAGTCCGCCTTGCAGTGCAAGGGGCACCAGTTCGATCCCTGGCCCGGAAAGATCCCACGTGCTGCAGAGCAGCTGGACCGGTGTGTCTAATTACGAGCCAGCACTCTGAGCGCATGCACCCAGAGCCAGTGCTCTGCATCGCAAGAGCCCACTGCGATGGGAGGCCCACAGGTCAAAGAGTGAAGATGGATCAAAAGAAATAAATAGAAAACCAATAAAAGAGGCTAGAATTGAAAAAGAAGTAAATCATAGAGGGAGCATTTAAAAACTACTGATTACAGTTAGGACCTCTCTTGGCCTAGCTGCTTGTGAGTTGCCACAGAACAGTGCTTTGTTCTTGTTCTACTTTTCTGCATTTCTTCTTTAGTATTTACATGCCAAGATTAAAAGTTTTGCTGTATGAAATTAATGAGATGAAATTTTATAATACTTTAGTATTATTAAAAATTGTATTCTTGCCATATTTTAACAAGATAATGGTGACAGTGGAGAAAATACATATTTGAATGAATATAAATAGCTCATTTTTTCCTTCTTTGACTTACAAAAATTTTTCATATTTTTGTTCAACTTTTTCTGATTATGTTTATTTTAGGAATACATCCCAGTTCAGACTGGAACAAGTACTGACATAAACCCATTTTACCAGCAGTACAGCAGTCGCACTCAGCACGCTATTCTCTACATGAATCCTCATAAAATTAACCTGGATCTCATTTTGGAACTTCTTATATATTTAGGTATGTATATTTCTAATGTGTCTCCATTTGTTTTGATAAAACTTCACTTTAACTGGAGGTGTTAATATTTTATATGCTGTTCCTTATTTTTGAATATTGTATCTTTTTAAAAATTTCAGACAGAAGTCCTCAGTTCAAAAATGTTGAAGGAGCAGTACTGATCTTTTTACCAGGCCTTGCTCATATTCAACAGTTGTATGATCTCTTATCAACTGACAGAAGATTTTTTTCAGAACGGTAACTACAAATCTTCATTATATTCCTGGTAGTTTTAGAATAGAGAAATGTATTGTACATGAAAACTCTTGATCAGGGGCTTCCTTGGTGGTCCAGTGGATAAAGAGTCCGCCTTGCAGTGCAAGGGGCACCAGTTCGATCCCTGGCCCGGAAAGATCCCACGTGCTGCAGAGCAGCTGGACCGGTGTGTCTAATTACGAGCCAGCACTCTGAGCGCATGCACCCAGAGCCAGTGCTCTGCATCGCAAGAGGCCACTGCGATGGGAGGCCCACACAGGTCAAAGAGTGAAGATGGATCAAAATAAATAAATAGAAAACCAATAAAAGAGGCTAGAATTGAAAAAAGAAGTAAATCATGAGAGGGAGCATTTAAAAAACTCTTGATCAGAACTTTCAAGGTCTTTTTACCTTTAGTTAAAATTGTGCATGACAAAGCAATTTTTTTAACTTTCTATTATAGCTATTATTAATTATTAGCTATTATTATTAAGCTGTTATTTCTATTATAACTTTATATTTTCTATATATAAAAATTCTTGGGACTCTATATTTATTATGTTTTCTTAATATGGTTTAACAGAGGGAATCTTGTTAAAAATAAAAGGATGACTCCCCTTCTCAACACATTGAATGGTACAAAACCCCAACAGTGTTGCAGTTTATCATCCATACAGATTTAATATTTTGATACAGTTTGTTACTGTTGTTATGGATATCACTTCAGCATCAGAATACATTTTAAAAATTCTTTAAACCCTATATTCCATATAATTCATTCATATTAAATTCTTTTTCATCAATGAGCATATATACATATATACTGTTCTCAGAACTTTTATGTGTGTTTAAAGTTTTTCATAATAAAAAATTTAAAAATTGCTTCCTATTTGCAAATAAATTTTGTTATTCTTTGCAGTGTCTTCTAAAGAGAAACTCTTGCTAAGAACTATGATTTTAACTTTCAGATATAAAGTGATAGCTCTGCATTCTATTCTTTCAACTCAAGACCAAGCTGCAGCATTCACAGTGCCTCCCCAAGGAGTCAGGAAGGTAAAATTCAGTACAGCAAATTTATATGTGATCCACCTGAGAATGGTTCATGAGAGTGTTATGATTCTTACCATTAAAGACAGTTATTAACAGTAAGAGCCTTATATAATTAAAAAAAAAGATGGATGAAAATAAATATAAAAAAAAAGAGACATGATGGGGAAAAGAAAAAAAAGTTGTTTTTTTTTTTTTTTTAAAGAGACTTATAGACAGACTCCAGATGCTCTGCAGCCTAACATCATGAAAAGTGAACCTAATATTAAAATTCAATTTATAGTATGTTAGGTGTCTGTATATATGTTATCAGTAACTTTAGAGAAATGGTAGTTTAAAAACATGGTATTGGGCTTCCCTGGTGGTCCAGTGGGTAAGGATACCGCCTTGCAGTGGAAGGGGCACCGGTTCCATTCCTGGCCTGGGAAGATCCCACATGCCACGGCAGGGCGGCTGGACCAATGTGTCCAATTACTGAGCTGGAGCTCTGGAGCTCATGCGCCCAGAGCCAGTGCTCTGCAACGAGAGAGGCCACTGCGATGGGAGGCCCTGTACACAGGCCAAAGAACAAAGATGGAAATGGATGAAAGACCAGTAGAAGTGGCCAAAAAAAAAAAAACCTAGGAAAAAAAAACATGCATTATTGTTGCTTTTGAAAAGAAAAAATCACTACTGTTCCTGCAAGAGAGATCACAAAGGATGTTGGGGGTCAGAAGCTACTTGAATCCTGGAAGAGTTCTTTTTTTGTTCTATAGGCTATTCATCCCTGATAATTTTTACAATATAGGGATCATTAGGTTAGGAAACAATCTTAAGTATTTTCATGGTCTCCTCTGTTCAAGATTCTGAACGAAGAGATACTTGGCAAAAAGAATTTCTCAGATTTTGACCCTCTTAGGCAGGAACAAAAGAACACACTGTTGAAACTGGGGAACACAAAGCTCCCAGCAAGAGCATGGAGGCTAACTGCAAAAGGTCTGGGTTGTCCCAAAGCTGGTGCCATGTCTGTGATCTTTGGAAACCTACTCAGCTTCCCTTTCTCATCTTTAAAAGAAGTTGGATTAAACTGCTTTTCTCACTGTGGTATTACAACTCCAGGGGTTCATAGGCTATGCTCTGATCAGTAACATTTGAGCTTCCCTAGAAGATTTTGTCTGAAGATAAGAATTCTACCTTTGAAAAATTTGATCACCTAAATCCCATCTGAGTCTTAGTAATCTAGGTTCTGTTTCCTAGGATGAATGATAAGAAAAGCAAGCATTCAGTATTGAGACAGCATGATAACATAATGAATTGACCTAGAATTTCCTAAATGTTTTACCTCCAAAGACTCAACAAAAGGAAAAAACAAAAACTCACATGCACACAAGAAGATGTGCTATTAAGCCATACCATTAAGAATTTTTGAGCTAGGAAGGGACGTAAGAAATCATCTATTTCTACTGATTTGAGGCCAGAGAGATGAAATGACTTGACCAGGTCACAAAACTAATAAGTAGCAGAGTCAGGGCAACAACCCACGAGTTCTTGATACTGAAAAACTATTCCCTAATAATTGTAAAGTTTCTGCTGAGCAGTCTCCATTCTCTGACCCAATTTACCGTTCTACATATATCATTTTTAAGATGACTGACTAGAATTGAGGGAATATATTTTTGCTGGAATAAAAATCTATAAGTTTAATTAATAATCTGAGGTGATAAAATTAATTAGAGCAAATTTAAATTATAGAGAAATAACAATTGTGAATGTTTACAAGTAAAATTGAAATTCAATTTTTAAGATTCATTGGCTAAACTAAAGTTTTAAATGATGGCACGGTGCTGAAAGTTATTACCTAAATCTTTTGGCTTTTTATTTCCAGATAGTTTTGGCAACAAATATTGCAGAGACAGGTATCACTATTCCAGATGTTGTATTTGTAATTGACACCGGAAGAACAAAAGAAAATAAGTAAGTTTGAATTTCCCAAATCAAAACATTTTTAACCTGAAAAGGAACTCTTGAATTGTTAGGAGAAACCACAGAATCGTTCCAGTTTCAGTACGTGTACTGCCAAAGCTAGCATTAGATCACAGAATCATGTAGGGAACATCTCAGATGTCCTAATCCTGCCCAAAACAAAAGATCTCAGAGAAACTGTAGGGCAGTTTAAAATGTCTGAGAGTAAATGTCTAAATTCATATCATCAGTTTTCCCATAAGTAATATCAATGTACTGCTACTTTTAGGAAAGTGCTGAGAAAATGTTCAGACATAAATTTTTATCAGTTTGTAAAATAAATTGTCTTACAAAAAAGCATTATTTGTGGGATTCTTAAAAAAGGAAGGGTTTTATAATCCGAGTTGGATTATAAATCTCTGATCCGTAATCTTGAGCCAGTAATATGACATCGATTATAATCACCAGTATCTGCATATGAAATGGGAAAAATTAAAATTTTGTAATTGAAAATACCTAGTGCAGTAGTTGGCACATAGCAGATAACTTTAACTGAATCTTCAACAGAAAGATTATTACTTTATAAATGTTTTAATGTTTATATTTCATAAATAAGGGAGATCACCTTAGTGGTCTGTTATAATCTATATACATTGTCCCTAATATTAGAAAACTTAAGCAATATTTGAAAATGAAGATGACTCTCCAGTAAAAAATAAACTCTTGATTTTTTTTAATTGTACCTTTAGAGGAAGTGTTTTCAGGGCTGAACTGTATTTTGTAAAAGGTGATTTGAATTGTGATGTTCACAGTGGCATTTCTCAAACTTTTTACAGTTCTTACTGCATAATTAATAGGCATTTTAATCCTCAACTTTAGAATCAAATACTTTCAGAGTTTTTTAGATTTTAATTTAAGTCAGTTTTTTACATATTCTCTCCTAAAACATTCCTCTAGGTACCATGAGAGCAGTCAGATGAGTTCTTTGGTGGAGACATTTGTCAGCAAAGCAAGCGCTCTGCAGCGCCAGGGGAGAGCTGGGCGGGTCAGAGATGGCTTCTGTTTCCGCATGTACACGAGAGAGAGGTATGGCACAACCTGGGGATTAAACACGCACACCAGTAGAGCCTGGCATTTCTGAAGAGAAAAAGGAACTCTTGAATTGTTAGGAGAAACCACAGAATCGTCCAGTTTCAGACGTGTACTGCCAAAGCTAGCATTAGATCACAGAATCATGTAGGGAACATCTCAGATGTCCTAATCCTGCCCAAAACAAAAGATCTCAGAGAAACTGTAGGGCAGTTTAAAATGTCTGAGAGTAAATGTCTAAATTCATATCATCAGTTTTCCCATAAGTAATATCAATGTACTGCTACTTTTAGGAAAGTGCTGAGAAAATGTTCAGACATAAATTTTTATCAGTTTGTAAAATAAATTGTCTTACAAAAAAGCATTATTTGTGGGATTCTTAAAAAAGGAAGGGTTTTATAATCCGAGTTGGATTATAAATCTCTGATCCGTAATCTTGAGCCAGTAATATGACATCGATTATAATCACCAGTATCTGCATATGAAATGGGAAAAATTAAAATTTTGTAATTGAAAATACCTAGTGCAGTAGTTGGCACATAGCAGATAACTTTAACTGAATCTTCAACAGAAAGATTATTACTTTATAAATGTTTTAATGTTTATATTTCATAAATAAGGGAGATCACCTTAGTGGTCTGTTATAATCTATATACATTGTCCCTAATATTAGAAAACTTAAGCAATATTTGAAAATGAAGATGACTCTCCCTACCAAAATAAACTCTTGATTTTTTAATTGTACCTTTAGAGGAAGTGTTTTCAGGGCTGAACTGTATTTTGTAAAAGGTGATTTGAATTGTGATGTTCACAGTGGCATTTCTCAAACTTTTTACAGTTCTTACTGCATAATTAATAGGCATTTTAATCCTCAACTTTAGAATCAAATACTTTCAGAGTTTTTTAGATTTTAATTTAAGTCAGTTTTTTACATATTCTCTCCTAAAACATTCCTCTAGGTACCATGAGAGCAGTCAGATGAGTTCTTTGGTGGAGACATTTGTCAGCAAAGCAAGCGCTCTGCAGCGCCAGGGGAGAGCTGGGCGGGTCAGAGATGGCTTCTGTTTCCGCATGTACACGAGAGAGAGGTATGGCACAACCTGGGGATTAAACACGCACACCAGTAGAGCCTGGCATTTCTGATACTATGTGTTTAGGATTATTTTACCTTATTTTCCAGATTTGAAGGCTTTATGGACTATTCTGTCCCTGAAATCTTGCGCGTGCCTTTGGAGGAATTATGTCTTCATATTATGGTAATCCCAAAGGAACTTAGATGAATTTTTTGCTTTCAGGGGGAAAAAAAACTTATCTTACCTTCTGTTGCACTAGATTTTCAAGTATTTATTTACTCTGCTTTAATAAATGCCCCCTCCCCCATATTTTATAAGTAAACCCACTGTGTTTTAAATCTGCCATAGGAACTCATACTTGAAGAAATTAAAATACATACCCATCGCCAAGACCAGTAGTTCTCAACTGGGGATGATGTTGTTCACCAGGGAGAAACTGGAATGTTAGGAGACATTTTTGATTATCAGAACTGTGGGGAGAGGGAGACCATGCTGTGGACATCTGGTGGGTTAAGACTAGGGTTGCTGCTAAACATTCTGCAGTGAACAGCAAAGATATCTCCTGAGACAGAGTTCTCTGGCACCAATAAAACAGAGTTGGACTTGCAAAATCCTGACCTAGATCAGAGGCTTCCTAGTCTGGAAGATCTATAATATCCTTCAGCTTTTAAGATATTTAATTCTATAAAAATCAGGAATGAAGAAACTAAAAATAGACATTGGAAGACCTCATCCTCATTTATACACCCTTAATTCACAGAGACATTTATCCTCTTTACTTAAAATTTTACTTAAATTTTGTTCCAATTTAACCATCTTTTTGTTAATTCTTTGTGATCACATCCCAATTTCTCTTTTTCAATCTGCAGAGATGCAATCTTGGTTCTCCTGAAGATTTTCTGTCGAAAGCTTTGGATCCTCCTCAACTTCAAGTAATCAGCAATGCAATGAATTTGCTCCGAAAAATTGGAGCTTGTGAACCAAATGAGCCTAAACTGACTCCACTGGGCCAACACCTTGCAGCTCTGCCTGTGAATGTCAAGATTGGCAAGATGCTTATTTTTGGCGCCATTTTTGGGTGCCTTGATCCAGTGGTAAGACAAACAACACTGCTGCTTCTTCCCTGTAAAAACCATTTTGGCTTGGGAGGTATTAAATTTCAAAAATTTTTTTAACTACATAGGATGTCAGTACTAACATTAAAGCCAGGAAATAGGAATGCTTAATGAAAATTTTTAAATATTTAACTTTATATATAAGAAAATACATTCATTCATATACTGTGTATTATGGGTATAATTTTATAAAAGGATTTGGGCTTATCTAGATTTTTGCTATCAGACATCCCACTTGAAATATTTACTTAATTTTTTCTGTACATATATATATAATAGATGATACATACAGTAGAGGATGCATAGAGAATTTTGAACTCCACACTTAAGTAGAATCAGAATTTCCTTCCCTATTGTTTGAGTTGTTTCTGAGCTAGCAATTACCAGCAATTCCATTTTCTTAAATTATCTCAGAGGGGCTTCCCTGGTGGCTCACTGGTAAAGTGTCTGCCTACCAGTGCAGAAGACACAGGTTCAATCCCTGGTCTGGGAGGATCCCATATGCCTCGGAACAACCAAGCCCGTGTGCCCAACTATTGATCCTGTGCTCTAGAGCCCGTGCTCTGCAAGAAGAGAAACCACAATGAGAAGCCCAAGCACCTCAACAAAGAGTAGCCCCTGCTCTCCACAACTAGAGAAAGCCAGCACAACAATGAAGACCCAGCACAGCCCAAAATAAATATTTTTTTAAAAACTGCTTTTAAAAAAAAAATTATCTCAGAATTAACAGACTTTTTGCCACTGTCTGAATCTCTTGGCTCATATGCCTGCTCTGCCGTTCCAACATTTTATCAAGTTGTAGCCTTTTCTGGGACTAACATCACGGCTGAAAACAAAATGGGGAGAGTGTGACTACTCTCGTATCAGAAATACATTCTCACCCGAATTGTGCTGAGTCCAGGTAATATCTACTGCCATGATAAGTGATCTGAGAAGCTGCAACAACAGACAGTGGGTTGTTACAAGTAAATATGTAAAGTACACTAAAATGCAATGAATTTGCTCAAAAATTGGAGCTTGTGAACCAAATGAGCCTAAACTGACTCCACTGGGCCAACACCTTGGCCCGGAATGTCAAGATTGGCAAGATGCTTATTTTGGCGCCATTTTGGGTGCCTTGATCCAGTGGTAAGACAAACAACACTGCTGCTTCTTCCTGTAAAACCATTTTGGCTTGGGAGGTATTAAATTTCAAAAATTTTTAACTACATAGGATGTCAGAACTAACATTAAAGCCAGGAAATAGGAATGCTTAATGAAAATTTTTAAATATTTAACTTTATATATAAGAAAATACATTCATTCATATACTGTGTATTATGGGTATAATTTTATAAAAGGATTTGGGCTTATCTAGATTTTTGCTATCAGACATCCCACTTGAAATATTTACTTAATTTTTTCTGTACATATATATATAATAGATGATACATACAGTAGAGGATGCATAGAGAATTTTGAACTCCACACTTAAGTAGAATCAGAATTTCCTTCCCTATTGTTTGAGTTGTTTCTGAGCTAGCAATTACCAGCAATTCCATTTTCTTAAATTATCTCAGAGGGGCTTCCCTGGTGGCTCACTGGTAAAGTGTCTGCCTACCAGTGCAGAAGACACAGGTTCAATCCCTGGTCTGGGAGGATCCCATATGCCTCGGAACAACCAAGCCCGTGTGCCCAACTATTGATCCTGTGCTCTAGAGCCCGTGCTCTGCAAGAAGAGAAACCACAATGAGAAGCCCAAGCACCTCAACAAAGAGTAGCCCCTGCTCTCCACAACTAGAGAAAGCCAGCACAACAATGAAGACCCAGCACAGCCCAAAATAAATATTTTTTTAAAAACTGCTTTTAAAAAAAAAATTATCTCAGAATTAACAGACTTTTTGCCACTGTCTGAATCTCTTGGCTCATATGCCTGCTCTGCCGTTCCAACATTTTATCAAGTTGTAGCCTTTTCTGGGACTAACATCACGGCTGAAAACAAAATGGGGAGAGTGTGACTACTCTCGTATCAGAAATACATTCTCACCCGAATTGTGCTGAGTCCAGGAAATATCTACTGCCATGATAAGTGATCTGAGAAGCTGCAACAACAGACAGTGGGTTGTTACATAGTCCAAATTATGTAAGGAGTATTTAAGGAGCATTGCAGGCAGTGGAAATGCAGGCTCGGAGTCAAGATTCTAAGCTGTAATTAAGGAATTTCTTTTAACTGTGTGACAGGCTATCAGTCACTTACACAAATACTCATTTTTTAAAATCCCTGATTCTGTTGGTATTACTTCCCTATCTCACAAAGATGATATAAAAGTGATAGATTTTAAAAATTCGGTAAAAGTAACTAATTAAAATGAAAATGTTAACTATTATAGAACATGATAAATTGCAGAAACATGCAACTTGAAAGTGCAGTTGTCTTAACAGTTTGCTTTCTATTACAATATAAATCAGCTTTCAGTATATACCTCTTTAATGATAATTTTTTTTTATTTATTTATGGATAGGCAACATTAGCTGCAGTTATGACAGAGAAGTCTCCTTTTACCACACCAATTGGTCGAAAAGATGAAGCAGATCTTGCAAAATCAGCCTTGGCCATGGCAGATTCAGATCATCTGACGATCTACAATGCATATCTAGGGTAAAAAAATAATCTGGGTTTTGTCAGTAGGTCAAGCTTAAGGGTATTTACTTTTTTAAAAATTTATCTTTGACTTCTATTAAAATGATGTATTTAAGGTATAAATTTATTTTTAGTTATTTCATCATCTGTCATCTATAATCAACTTAATTCATAAATTTAATTTATTATTAGTTATAGATGAAGTAAATAATAAATTTAAACCTTAAATGTATCTTAATAAATATCAAAGATAAAAAAGAATTAAAAGATTTCATTTTTATAATCCTCAAATTTAAGAACAGTATACTTTGTATTACTATATGTATATTACCTTACATTTGAAATTATTGTTACACATGAAAAATAGCTTATTGTAGTTGAAATTGTTATATATAATTGGCTAGCTTCTAAAACAAGCAATACCTTTCCTCTTTTTGTATGATTGTAATATAATTAAAGCTGTAGTTAGTAGCTGTGGAAGTGAGAATTTGTTAACATTAAACTTTGGTCATTTTTCTTATGTAGATGGAAGAAAGCACAGCAGGAAGGAGGCTATCGTTCTGAAATAGCATACTGCCGGAAGAACTTTCTCAATAGAACATCACTGTTAACCCTAGAGGTAAATCTTAGAGTGCAGGAAATATCTACTGCCATGATAAGTGATCTGAGAAGCTGCAACAACAGACAGTGGGTTGTTACATAGTCCAAATTATGTAAGGAGTATTTAAGGAGCATTGCAGGCAGTGGAAATGCAGGCTCGGAGTCAAGATTCTAAGCTGTAATTAAGGAATTTCTTTTAACTGTGTGACAGGCTATCAGTCACTTACACAAATACTCATTTTTTAAAATCCCTGATTCTGTTGGTATTACTTCCCTATCTCACAAAGATGATATAAAAGTGATAGATTTTAAAAATTCGGTAAAAGTAACTAATTAAAATGAAAATGTTAACTATTATAGAACATGATAAATTGCAGAAACATGCAACTTGAAAGTGCAGTTGTCTTAACAGTTTGCTTTCTATTACAATATAAATCAGCTTTCAGTATATACCTCTTTAATGATAATTTTTTTTTATTTATTTATGGATAGGCAACATTAGCTGCAGTTATGACAGAGAAGTCTCCTTTTACCACACCAATTGGTCGAAAAGATGAAGCAGATCTTGCAAAATCAGCCTTGGCCATGGCAGATTCAGATCATCTGACGATCTACAATGCATATCTAGGGTAAAAAAATAATCTGGGTTTTGTCAGTAGGTCAAGCTTAAGGGTATTTACTTTTTTAAAAATTTATCTTTGACTTCTATTAAAATGATGTATTTAAGGTATAAATTTATTTTTAGTTATTTCATCATCTGTCATCTATAATCAACTTAATTCATAAATTTAATTTATTATTAGTTATAGATGAAGTAAATAATAAATTTAAACCTTAAATGTATCTTAATAAATATCAAAGATAAAAAAGAATTAAAAGATTTCATTTTTATAATCCTCAAATTTAAGAACAGTATACTTTGTATTACTATATGTATATTACCTTACATTTGAAATTATTGTTACACATGAAAAATAGCTTATTGTAGTTGAAATTGTTATATATAATTGGCTAGCTTCTAAAACAAGCAATACCTTTCCTCTTTTTGTATGATTGTAATATAATTAAAGCTGTAGTTAGTAGCTGTGGAAGTGAGAATTTGTTAACATTAAACTTTGGTCATTTTTCTTATGTAGATGGAAGAAAGCACAGCAGGAAGGAGGCTATCGTTCTGAAATAGCATACTGCCGGAAGAACTTTCTCAATAGAACATCACTGTTAACCCTAGAGGTAAATCTTAATGCAGCTGTCTTAATTTAGGGTCACATGGTGGACCACTAGGATAATTTTGGGAGAAGAAATGCCTAAGATAGTGCTTGAAACACAGTAAGTGTTTAATGAACATTTGCTGAATTAATAAACTTGTGATTTTTTTGTTTTATTGTTTATCACAACAGGTAACCTGTATTATACAGTAATTCAAAATCATATTTAATAGGGACTTCCCTGGCTGTCCAGGGGTTGTGACTCTGCTTCCCAAATAGTATTTAACAATCATATTCAGGAAGTGGTCAAAGATGCAACATGATTTCATAGAAATAGCACTAGTTTGGCAATTAGGATAGGTGTCTATTGAACAACTCAAGGTTGGGAAGATTAACTCTCAGTTTTCTCATTTTATAAAAGATTGAATTGAGGATATTCTACAACTTTTCTCAACTCTGAAAATCAGTTGAACTTTGAATTATTATAGAAATTTTCAAACACACATCAAAGGAGACAGAATAGTATAGTGAACTCCTGTGTACTCCTTTCCACCTCCATAATTATCAACATGTGCTCAGTCTTGTTTTACTTAGATTCCACCTTAAATCCACTATCTGCCCTCTATAGATTATCGTGAAGCAAATCCTATACATTAGATTGTTGTATCTCTGAAGTATAGGACTCTCTTTTTCTCATTTTGTCGTTATTTTTATGCCTTAGAAAATAATCCCTTTATATCATCAACTATACACTGTTTAAATATCCCTGATTATTTCATACATTTTTTTTTACAGCTTGTTCAAATCATGATCTATACAAGGTCCACACATTAAAATTGATTGATTTTTAAATACAGCATTTAAAGGGAAACGGTGTTTAGTGCAGACATGCTATAAAAGCATTCAGAAAATGAACTTAACTCTCACATAATTCCCCTATTCTAGGCTCATATTTGAAAAGGTTGTCTGACTAAGGTTCAAGATAGGGAGAGCTGATCAACACTCCTTTGTCTCCACTCCACTTCCTTGAACCCTCCAAGTTGCCTCCCACTTCCTCTGTGAGCCTTTTCTTCACCTTCCCTAGGTTACAGTGTTTTCTTTATCAATCTTGTGATATTATAGCAGCTGTCTGGTCTTTCTTCTCCTGGAATTTTTTAAAAGTCCCTTAAATCCCAAACCAGAAAACTAAAGGAATTTCTAAGTGTGAACTCCGTCTTTTTTTTTTTTTTTAAAAGATTTATTTATTTATTTATTTGGGGGGGTGGGGAGGTGGAGGGGTGAGGCGGGGGTGGCGTGGGGAGGGAGAGGGGGCGGGCAGGCCACTTCTGTTGGTCTTTCATTTCTCTATTTTCATCCATCCCTGCTCTTTGGCCCATGTGGGCCTCCCATCGCGATGGCCTCTGTTGTCGCAGAGCGCCGGCTCTGGGCGCTTGCGCTCCAGAGCTCCGGCTCGGTAATTGGACACATCGGTCCAGCCGCTCCGCAGCACGTGGGATCTTCCCAGGCCAGAGATCGAACCGGCGCCCCTTACACTGCAAGGCGGTGTCTACCCACTGGGCCACCAGGGAAGCCCTGAACTCCGTCTTTGAATTACTTGTATCTTCTTCACTTTAAAAATGCTCATCCTCCCTGTGTCTTTTAGCTGAGTGGCACTACTAAAGGCAGAAAAAGATTTTAAGGAGCAAGTTGAGATTGTTGCCATTAATAAACTTAGCGTTCTTCAGGAAATTCTTTCCCAGAGACAAGTGAAGAAGGTTCTTGCAGTCTAGGATCAGAATCCTCTATAGTTCTTCCGTGGTGTTTTCTATGTGACCATCCTTACTAAATAAAAATATTGAAAGGAGAGTACATAATACTGAAAGAAAATGCATTTAGGCACATTTTTATTGCTTTCACATTTTAGACATTTTTATTTTATGACATCCAAAGTCTTGGGAAGATAATCTATAAAGATGGCTCCATTTTATCTTTGACTTTGCACTATGTTTTTTTTCCTCCCTAATGTAATTTAGGCTGTAGTTAAATAATAATTTGGCATCATGTCTTTTTTTTAACTGAAGTATGGTTGATTTACAGTATAATATTCATTTCAGGTGTATAGCATAGAGATTCAGTATTTCTCTAGATTATACTCCATTAGAAGTAATTACAAAATAACAACTATAATTCCCTGTGATGTGCAATATATCCTAGTTGCTTATCTGTTTTATGCAAACTATCATTTCTTATTCCATATTCCTATCTTGCCCATCCCCCCTTTTCCCCTGGTAACCATTTGTTGCTCTCTGTGAGTCTCTCTCTGTTTTGCAATATACATTCATTTATTTTAGATCCACAATTAAGTGATATCATACAGAATTTGTCTTTATCTGCCTTATTTCACCAAGCATAATACCGTTTAGGTTCATCCACATTGCTGTACATAGTTTTTTGGTGTTTTTTGTTTTTTGTTTTTTGTTTTCATTTTTACTAAAGTTTTATTATTATATGTTTATGTAACTTGAGGAATAGTAATATATTAAGACATTTCTTCACAAGTATTGCCTGTGCTCAACTTGAAAATAAACTGATGTTAATAAAATGCATAAACTCTAAAGAGTTTGCTAAATAAATACTATTTATTCAAAGAATAATGCACAGGAACTTCCCTGGCGGTCCAGTTTTTAGGACTCCATGCTTCCAATGCAGGAGGCAGGGATTTGATCACTAGTCAGGGAACTAAGATTCCACATGCCATGTAACATGGCCAAGAAAAAAAACACAAGAATGCACAGAGATACATACTTCATACTGCTGGCTTTACTTAGTAATATGATGGACTAGGAAAATATTTAACAAATGTTACTATTTATAATAAGGTTAGAAATAAAACATTTTAGCATGCCAAATTCCACAAAGTTTTTTAATTGCGATACAGTTGTTATATAATGTTAATAAATTCCAGGTATACAACATAGTGATTCACAAATTTTAAAGATTCTTGTCCACTTATAGTTACTATAAAATATTGGGTTTGGGGCTTCCCTGGTGGTCCAGTGGGTAGAGAATCTGCCTTGCAGTACGAGGGGTACCAGTAGGATCCCTGGCCCGGGAAGATCCTGCCTGCTGCAGAGCAGCTGGGCGGGTGTGTCAAATTATGAGCCAGTGCTCTGGAGCGCATGCACCCAGAGCCAGTGCTCATAACCAGAGACCACTGCAATGGGAGGCCCACACAGGCCAAAGAATAAAGATGGATTAAAATAAATAATAAAGTAAAAATTGGCTCAAAAAATTATTTGTATATATATAGGGTTTTATTGGGTATATTCCATGTGCTGACAATATATCCTTGTAACTTAGTTATTTTATACATAGTAGTTTGTACCTCTTAGGCCCTACCCCTACCTCACCCCTTCCTCCTTCCCTTTCCCAAATGATAACCACTGGTTTGTTCTTTATGTCTGTGAGTCTGTTTTTTGTGTGTGTGTTACACTCACTAGTTTTATTTTTTTAGTTTCCACATAACATACAGTATTTGTCTTTCTCTGTATAACTTATTTCATGTCACATTATGCCCTCCAGGTCCATCCAAGTTGCAGCAAATGGCAGAAATTCATTCTATTTTATGGCTGAGTAATATTCCATTGTGCACACATGTGTGTGTATATACATATACATAATGTGTACACACATACATGTTATCATCTTTATCCAAATCTGTCTGTTGATGGGCATTTGGGTTTCTTCCATATTGGCTCTTGGTAAGCATACATGAACATTGGAGTTCATATATCTTTCTGAACTAGTGTTTTCATTTTTTCTGGATATATGCCTAAGAGTGAAATTGCTAGATCATGTAGTAGTTGTATTTTTAGCTTTTTGGCATCATGTCAATTCTGATAGGAAACAGTAATATAAAGTACAAGGTTATTTGACATCTTCTGTATTTTAGTTGATTATTTTTATCTTGCCTCTTTTTAACAAACCAATCTAGGATGTAAAGCAGGAGTTAATAAAGTTGGTTAAAGCAGCAGGATTTTTATCATCTACAACTGCTAATAGTTTGGAAGGAAACAGAGCCTCACAGACCCTTTCTTTCCAAGAAATTGCCCTTCTTAAAGCTGTACTGACTGCTGGACTGTATGACAACGTGGGGAAGATAATCTATACAAAACCAGTCGATGTTACAGAAAAATTGGCTTGCATTGTGGAGACAGCCCAAGGCAAAGCACAAGTACATCCATCCTCAGTAAATCGAGATTTGCAAACTTATGGATGGCTTTTATACCAGGAGAAGGTAAAGTGCTCATTCTTAAATTCCAATATTCAGGACATTATTCTAGAAGTCAGTCATAAGAAATTTGAATGCCCAACAAATACTATATTTAGTTCTTAAACTGATCTATTCATATTTTTTTAAGATTTGAAATTAAGATGTACATGGTTTCTCAATGAAAACATATAATATGTCTTTTTTCCACATTACCAAATCCAAGATAGATGGAGTGGGATAGAATATATATATAATATTGCAATAATCTGAGACACAGTGCAGCCTAAGATAATTTAATAGCAAATATGTGTAGATTAAAACAGTCAACCTTTTGAATCATAGCTCACCAAATTAATAAAGTTACATAATCTCCAGCATTGGCTTGATCAACTCCCAGCATATCAGGAAACTTGACACATTCCCAACCAATAGCCATTGCTGAACCTTGCTCTAGAACCAGACACTTTGAAACTTAATCATAATTTTATTTTTGCATTAATTACATAAAAGCATTAGCATAACACTGCTTATTCATACTTTATGTTCGAGGTGTATAATTCACCCTTACAGTTAATGTTTAAAATCTTTTTTATAGTATAAATTCACAGATGGTGACTGCAGTTATAACAGATTATACAACATAATAGAATATAGACATGTAGCTTTACAAAACATGATTTAAAATAGATAGTAGCAAATTATAGAAAATGGTTACATGAATCAGATAAGCAAATTTTTTATTGTTTTAGGTTGTGAAGTATTTTCTTCTGTTTTTATGCAGATACGCTATGCCCGAGTGTACTTGAGGGAAACTACGCTAATAACCGCTTTCCCAGTTCTGCTTTTTGGTGGGGATATAGAGGTTCAGCACCGGGAACGGCTTATCTCTGTGGACAACTGGATCTATTTTCAGGTATGTGCGACAGCTAACCTTAAAGTTACACTTCAGGACCACTGCGGTAGGTTTTCTGTTTGTACGTGGGGAAGATAATCTATACAAAATCAGTTGATATTACAGAAAAATTGGCTTGCATTGTGGAGACAGCCCAAGGCAAAGCACAAGTACATCCATCCTCAGTAAATCGAGATTTGCAAACTTATGGATGGCTTTTATACCAGGAGAAGGTAAAGTGCTCATTCTTAAATTCCAATATTCAGGACATTATTCTAGAAGTCAGTCATAAGAAATTTGAATGCCCAACAAATACTATATTTAGTTCTTAAACTGATCTATTCATATTTTTTTAAGATTTGAAATTAAGATGTACATGGTTTCTCAATGAAAACATATAATATGTTTTTTTTCCACATTACCAAATCCAAGATAGATGGAGTGGGATAGAATATATATATAATATTGCAATAATCTGAGACACAGTGCAGCCTAAGATAATTTAATAGCAAATATGTGTAGATTAAAACAGTCAACCTTTTGAATCATAGCTCACCAAATTAATAAAGTTACATAATCTCCAGCATTGGCTTGATCAACTCCCAGCATATCAGGAAACTTGACACATTCCCAACCAATAGCCATTGCTGAACCTTGCTCTAGAACCAGACACTTTGAAACTTAATCATAATTTTATTTTTGCATTAATTACATAAAAGCATTAGCATAACACTGCTTATTCATACTTTATGTTCGAGGTGTATAATTCACCCTTACAGTTAATGTTTAAAATCTTTTTTATAGTATAAATTCACAGATGGTGACTGCAGTTATAACAGATTATACAACATAATAGAATATAGACATGTAGCTTTACAAAACATGATTTAAAATAGATAGTAGCAAATTATAGAAAATGGTTACATGAATCAGATAAGCAAATTTTTTATTGTTTTAGGTTGTGAAGTATTTTCTTCTGTTTTTATGCAGATACGCTATGCCCGAGTGTACTTGAGGGAAACTACGCTAATAACCGCTTTCCCAGTTCTGCTTTTTGGTGGGGATATAGAGGTTCAGCACCGGGAACGGCTTATCTCTGTGGACAACTGGATCTATTTTCAGGTATGTGCGACAGCTAACCTTAAAGTTACACTTCAGGACCACTGCGGTAGGTTTTCTGTTGTTGTTGGAGTTTGCATAATTTCTTCCTATGATTTGATGTAAAATAGAAGACTTCCTTGTTTTATCCTGCCTATATGGTTTTAAATCTGTTTAATTTGAAAATCAAACTATATTGCTATTGCAGATTACATTTACTGTCAGTAACAATACTTTGCCATGTGTGTGGACTTCAGTAGTTAGCTTTACATTGATCATCGCTCATTTAATACCCTAACAGTCTTAGTGGATGATTTCTTTCTACAGACAAGGCACTTAAGCTAGTGAGAATTTAACTAACTTACCTAGGTTCCATGGATTGTTAACGGTAGAGCAAGGTGTAAAACCTAGATCTGGTCCTCCAACTCCTGCTCCTCCTGCTATATCATGCTGCCTATAAAAAGACAGATTCATTTAGTGCACACTGTCAAATTCTCCTCTGGAAAAACTAGACCAACCAGTGCTACCAGCAATAAGTTTAGTTCTCTATAACTTATCAACATTGGACATTTAAGAAAGTGTAATACATTCTGCTATAATATACCATTATTTAAGACTGAAGATATAAATCTTAAAGGCAACTTAAAAAATACATGCAGTTCTCACCAACAGGCAGAGGTGGTGATAGTGTTCTATAACTGGTTTGTGGTGACGGTTGTACGACTCTCTAAACTTATTAGAAATCATTGAATTGTACACAATGAGTAAGTTTTTTATGATCTTCAGTAGAGCTGTTAAAAAAAAACCCATTTTAAAAACTGAAGTCTTGGGCTTCCCCTGGTGGTCCAGTGGATAAGGACACCACCTTGCAGTGCAAGGGGCGCCGGTTCGATCCCTGGCCTGGGAAGATCCCACGTGCCGCGGAGTGGTTGGACCGATGTGTCCAATCACCGAGCCGGAGCTCTGGAGCGCATGTGCCTAGAGCCGGTGCTCTGCGACAACAGAGGCCATCGCGATGGGAGGCCCGTAGGAGCCAAAGAACAAAGACGGATGAAAACAGAGAAATGAAAGACCAATAGAAGTGGCCCGCCCGCTCCCCTCCCTCCCCAACCCTACCCCCGCCCAAAATAAATAATAAAATAAAATAAATCTAAAAAACTGAAGTCTTCATTCCCATAGAGTTATATAAGAGAAGAAAACAATTGCAATAATAGTTGCGTTATTCTGGAAAGAGACATCAAGTTTATGGGTACTTAATAAGGAAGTTGAAGTTTATGTATCTTAGCTACAGAAAGTAATTTACTTATATTTTTCCCATAACATTTTATATTTAAGTCAATATGTATTAAAGCACAATGTAAGGTATACATGCTTACCTTTATTTTATTTAAAGGCATTCAGACTCCCTGAGATTAATGTTGTTCAATTTGTCATCTCCTCTCAACAGGCACCTGTTAAGATAGCTGTCATTTTCAAGCAGCTACGAGTTCTCATTGATTCTGTTTTAAGAAAAAAGCTTGAAAACCCTAAGATGTCCCTTGAAAGTAAGTGTTTGATTATAATGTGATAGATAACAGTATGCTTTTAAACACTGGCATATGTTATAGCTCACTGAAATCTTAAATTTCACGTGATTAATTATTATTTAATAAAATTTATTTTATGCTGAATTCCATCAGACTCACAGACACGTCTTCATTGTTCACAACCTAGTTATCCTCTTAAGATTCGTTTAGTTTATTCCTTCCTCCTCTAAGCTTCACTTCTATAACTTCTGGCCATTTCACGGAAAAAGGATGACAAAATAGCATTTGTAGTTTCGCTATTTCTAAGCATACTAGGAAACTAGTGATACAACTATTATAAAAAAGTAAGAAAGAGGAACTGTAAAAAACAAGAAAGAGGGACTTTCTCTGAGGTTCTCAGTATATTTTCTCTATCATTCTCCTAAATGCAGAGCTGTTAGTCTGTAATCCTTCAACAGAAATCTGCAATGGACACCTGAGTGGCCATTTAGTCTGGTCTAGTGTTTCCCAAACTTGCCAAGTCATCAGAATTATCCTGGCAGTTGTTAAAATGCAAGTTCCAAAGACCTCCCAGGCTGAATTTCCTAGGCAGTAACAAAGACAGGTGAAAACAGAGATATGAAAGACCAATAGAAGTGGCCCACCCACTCCCCTTCCTCCCCAACCCTACCCCCGCCCAAAATAAATAATAAAATAAAATAAATCTAAAAAACTGAAGTCTTCATTCCCATAGAGTTATATAAGAGAAGAAAACAATTGCAATAATAGTTGCGTTATTCTGGAAAGAGACATCAAGTTTATGGGTACTTAATAAGGAAGTTGAAGTTTATGTATCTTAGCTACAGAAAGTAATTTACTTATATTTTTCCCATAACATTTTATATTTAAGTCAATATGTATTAAAGCACAATGTAAGGTATACATGCTTACCTTTATTTTATTTAAAGGCATTCAGACTCCTGAGATTAATGTTGTTCAATTTGTCATCTCCTCTCAACAGGCACCTGTTAAGATAGCTGTCATTTTCAAGCAGCTACGAGTTCTCATTGATTCTGTTTTAAGAAAAAAGCTTGAAAACCCTAAGATGTCCCTTGAAAGTAAGTGTTTGATTATAATGTGATAGATAACAGTATGCTTTTAAACACTGGCATATGTTATAGCTCACTGAAATCTTAAATTTCACGTGATTAATTATTATTTAATAAAATTTATTTTATGCTGAATTCCATCAGACTCACAGACACGTCTTCATTGTTCACAACCTAGTTATCCTCTTAAGATTCGTTTAGTTTATTCCTTCCTCCTCTAAGCTTCACTTCTATAACTTCTGGCCATTTCACGGAAAAAGGATGACAAAATAGCATTTGTAGTTTCGCTATTTCTAAGCATACTAGGAAACTAGTGATACAACTATTATAAAAAAGTAAGAAAGAGGAACTGTAAAAAACAAGAAAGAGGGACTTTCTCTGAGGTTCTCAGTATATTTTCTCTATCATTCTCCTAAATGCAGAGCTGTTAGTCTGTAATCCTTCAACAGAAATCTGCAATGGACACCTGAGTGGCCATTTAGTCTGGTCTAGTGTTTCCCAAACTTGCCAAGTCATCAGAATTATCCTGGCAGTTGTTAAAAATGCAAGTTCCAAAGACCTACCCCAGGCGTACTGAATATCCTCTATGGGCAAGGCTTATGGCCATGTTACTGTTTTATAAACTTTTAATCTGTAACACTTCCATTGTACTGCCATCCCCATTTTTAAAAGCAATTATTTTTAATAAAGTAGGTTGTTTTTCTGGTAGAATTTCTGACATTTACAGTTTGGGCATTGCATCTTCATGCTTTGATTTAATATATTCCTCTATTCATTATAATTCTTGCAAACTGGTAGTTATATCTTATGCCTTGATTAGAATCAGATTTTTAGGAAAAGAGTATTTTTTGGTTAGTGCTATATTCTTCCCATTGCATCACATCGATCTGATCTTCCTGTTTTTAATGATGTTAAGAATTGATGAGTTTGTTCAATGTGATTATATTTAATACGTATTACAGTTAATTCCAGTAGTTAGGCAAGTTGGGGAGCTACTGGTCTAGTGCTAAGACCATGAAGTCTCACACTTTATGTTAATTTGTGTAACTGAAGGTGAGTAATAAGCACTTACCTGTATGAGTCTTCCTGTACTGCTGGAAACTTAGATCAGGTCTTGACATAGTGAGAGACATGGGCTCTTTCCTTGAGGAACTTTGTGCACTACAGCTCAGTCTTAGAAAAAAATTACATTACATTATGGACAGGTTGAACCTCAACTTTTAAATCAAGAAAAATAAATTTTAAAATGATTTCAATGTTTCTTTTTGCCATAAAAGAGAAAGTAGAAATTGCCCTCTGATGAAGTATATATTTTTGACTTAGGAGAAAGGATGAAGTACGTTAGTGTCCTCTACTTCTGGACTTTAGAATAAGAAAAGTTGGGATATAAACTTGAACTTTTGAAGAAGTAACTAAGTTGCTCTTGTATTTTCTCTATCATTCTCCTAAATGCAGAGCTGTTAGTCTGTAATCCTTCAACAGAAATCTGCAATGGACACCTGAGTGGCCATTTAGTCTGGTCTAGTGTTTCCCAAACTTGCCAAGTCATCAGAATTATCCTGGCAGTTGTTAAAAATGCAAGTTCCAAAGACCTACCCCAGGCGTACTGAATATCCTCTATGGGCAAGGCTTATGGCCATGTTACTGTTTTATAAACTTTTAATCTGTAACACTTCCATTGTACTGCCATCCCCATTTTTAAAAGCAATTATTTTTAATAAAGTAGGTTGTTTTTCTGGTAGAATTTCTGACATTTACAGTTTGGGCATTGCATCTTCATGCTTTGATTTAATATATTCCTCTATTCATTATAATTCTTGCAAACTGGTAGTTATATCTTATGCCTTGATTAGAATCAGATTTTTAGGAAAAGAGTATTTTTTGGTTAGTGCTATATTCTTCCCATTGCATCACATCGATCTGATCTTCCTGTTTTTAATGATGTTAAGAATTGATGAGTTTGTTCAATGTGATTATATTTAATACGTATTACAGTTAATTCCAGTAGTTAGGCAAGTTGGGGAGCTACTGGTCTAGTGCTAAGACCATGAAGTCTCACACTTTATGTTAATTTGTGTAACTGAAGGTGAGTAATAAGCACTTACCTGTATGAGTCTTCCTGTACTGCTGGAAACTTAGATCAGGTCTTGACATAGTGAGAGACATGGGCTCTTTCCTTGAGGAACTTTGTGCACTACAGCTCAGTCTTAGAAAAAAATTACATTACATTATGGACAGGTTGAACCTCAACTTTTAAATCAAGAAAAATAAATTTTAAAATGATTTCAATGTTTCTTTTTGCCATAAAAGAGAAAGTAGAAATTGCCCTCTGATGAAGTATATATTTTTGACTTAGGAGAAAGGATGAAGTACGTTAGTGTCCTCTACTTCTGGACTTTAGAATAAGAAAAGTTGGGATATAAACTTGAACTTTTGAAGAAGTAACTAAGTTGCTCTTGTATTTTCTTTTATTCTTTTTCAGACTAAAAATCATAGTTCTTTCTAGACCTGCCATGTTCCCCTTGCAGCCAGTGACGTTTTTTCCTCCCTTCTTTTTTTTTTTAACACCACTATAGCTTCTAGGAACCTGAGTGTCAGGCTATGGGCTCAGGTATCAGAATTCTCCATTGCAGTCATTGAAACATAGACCATTTCTTTACTGAATGTCTAATAAGATACAGAATTTCAGTCTTAGAGCTCTGATAATTACAACTATCCAAAAATAGTTATAGAGTCACAGTATCAGACCAACTGATTAAAAATAGAAGTAGCTGTTAAAACCTCTAACAAGTAATGCAGACTCTATTTGGTCTGTTTGTCCGATTGTGATTCCTTTGTGGTGTAGAGAAGCCTGTCACTTTGCCATCGACACCTCTCCTAGAGCACTTCCCTGTTCAACTTTTTTGTTTTCTTTGGACTAAACGTGGAGAAATGGATAAAGAGTGCTTTATTCCTTGCCCATACTGTTGGAATCCTAACTAATTCTGAAGTACATGGATGAGTCAGAAAGTCTGTAATATACTTGAACTACGTGAAAAAGTTAGGAAACACTGTCTTAAATGAATTTTTTAAGGAAATCATGCCTTGTAAAAGACCAACAGTTTATATCACATCAACTCTTCAGATCTTTGCCAACCTACTTTTTGTCAAAGTAGGTATAGTATAACCAAAGTGATAATTAATGTCTGTAGGCCAATAAATGTTATTATAGAGACAGCTCTAGTTTTATAAGTGCATGTTGCTACTGTTAACTCTGTACTCTAATCTAAAAGAATCTTTTAATGACATATACCTGTGGTTTACCTGTGTATACATGTCAGTGTAAAATTAGTCACTGGTGAATTTATTCATGGGTTTTTTCTTTTCCTATCCAGATGACAAGGTTCTACAGATCATTACCGAATTGATAAAAACAGAGAATAATAATTGAAAGTACGTGATCAACTGCTTCAGAAATCAAAGATGAAGAAAGTCATAAAATTATGTGAAAATGGACCATCCCATTAAGTATTTCAGTACTTAAAATGTTGGTACTAGCCATAATGTAAAGGTGATGGGAAAAAGCACATACTTTAAACATATGTAATTTTCTAATTTCTTTTTAATGATAGTTATTCTCAGTGTATTTACCACTACATTTACAATAAATTCTTTGGTATCATCCATATTGTATGCATCATCGTGTGCCTTCGGGAAGGGCCTGTGTATATTGTCACCTTTTTTTCTTTTTTTTTCTTTTTTTTAAACCCCACCCCACTGATTAATGCTTCTAATGAAGGCATCAGGTATCAGAATTCTCCATTGCAGTCATTGAAACATAGACCATTTCTTTACTGAATGTCTAATAAGATACAGAATTTCAGTCTTAGAGCTCTGATAATTACAACTATCCAAAAATAGTTATAGAGTCACAGTATCAGACCAACTGATTAAAAATAGAAGTAGCTGTTAAAACCTCTAACAAGTAATGCAGACTCTATTTGGTCTGTTTGTCCGATTGTGATTCCTTTGTGGTGTAGAGAAGCCTGTCACTTTGCCATCGACACCTCTCCTAGAGCACTTCCCTGTTCAACTTTTTTGTTTTCTTTGGACTAAACGTGGAGAAATGGATAAAGAGTGCTTTATTCCTTGCCCATACTGTTGGAATCCTAACTAATTCTGAAGTACATGGATGAGTCAGAAAGTCTGTAATATACTTGAACTACGTGAAAAAGTTAGGAAACACTGTCTTAAATGAATTTTTTAAGGAAATCATGCCTTGTAAAAGACCAACAGTTTATATCACATCAACTCTTCAGATCTTTGCCAACCTACTTTTTGTCAAAGTAGGTATAGTATAACCAAAGTGATAATTAATGTCTGTAGGCCAATAAATGTTATTATAGAGACAGCTCTAGTTTTATAAGTGCATGTTGCTACTGTTAACTCTGTACTCTAATCTAAAAGAATCTTTTAATGACATATACCTGTGGTTTACCTGTGTATACATGTCAGTGTAAAATTAGTCACTGGTGAATTTATTCATGGGTTTTTTCTTTTCCTATCCAGATGACAAGGTTCTACAGATCATTACCGAATTGATAAAAACAGAGAATAATAATTGAAAGTACGTGATCAACTGCTTCAGAAATCAAAGATGAAGAAAGTCATAAAATTATGTGAAAATGGACCATCCCATTAAGTATTTCAGTACTTAAAATGTTGGTACTAGCCATAATGTAAAGGTGATGGGAAAAAGCACATACTTTAAACATATGTAATTTTCTAATTTCTTTTTAATGATAGTTATTCTCAGTGTATTTACCACTACATTTACAATAAATTCTTTGGTATCATCCATATGGTATGCATCATCGTGTGCCTTTCGGGAAGGGCCTGTGTCTAATATTGTAACTCACTCTTGTGATTCCCTGTGCACCCACCTTATCCTCTCCTCAGTCCTTGACGTCTAGAGAGTTCAGACCTTCTAGAGGAGAAGGCCTGAAGGTCTTTCTCCCAGAGGAGAAAGTGAACTCCAAAACCTGCTATAATTAAATTTTCACAGATAGAAACAACATCAGTTATTTAATATTTGATAGGAAAAGTCAAAACCTGAATGAGGTATCCATTGTTAATAGACGCCATGTCTGTCAGCAGCATTCGCTGAAGCCCAGAGGACGGGAGGACAGGCAGCCGTGGCTACTGTCGCCCAGGGTGAGGAGCTCACACCATTTTCTCATCGTAAGCTTTGATATCACTGTTCTTGAACATTCTTGGACCCATAATTGGAGTAAGGTCAGTAACTTTGAGGTTGTAGAGCATACTTAAGTATTTTTCAGTGGTTTTATTTGTTTCACTTAGTGAGGGCCTTGGAAACTCCATCTTGATTATGTTGAGGAATTTTCCATTTTCTATGGAGATTTTTTTGGAACTTCAAATATATTCCTGTGTAAACTAAATGGCAGAAATTGGATCTGAAGGACAAAAGATTAGACTTGAGTGGGAATGTAATCTAATTGCTGACTCTCACAGTAGGTACTCGGTGACTATAGTTGACCCTCTTCACAGTGGTACCAGCCCTCCACGCAGCCAAAATCTATATGTAACTGCTGACGCCTTCAGAATTTAACTTCTGATAGCCTACTGTTGGCCAGAGCCTCACTGCTGATAAACATATATTTTCTGTGTTTTATATATATATATAATGTTTACTTTATACATCCATGACATACCTTTTTCTTAGTGATATCTCTAAGCTACATAGTTCATGTGCAAGTTTTTTAAATTATTGCAAATCTTCAGAAAATCTTGCAATATATTTATTGAAAAAAACCTCTGTAAGTGAACCCACACAGTTCAAACCTGTGTTGTCCAAGGGGCAAATGCCTTGGTGGATGATGATAAAAGCAGTTGTAGCTTTCACTTTAGGTGCAGATGAAAGTAAAAGTCTACTTAGTAGCAGTCTCTAGTTTTAGATTTCTGCTTGCAGTGTGAGAAGCGAATTGACAGCAAAGGAGTCACAGGTGACTGTGGTTAGGATCGTTCTCTAGTGCCAGTAATAGAAAGGGAAAGGTTAAATGAAAAAGCTGGACAGGGTGCTGGACGCAGTTCAACTTGTAGAACACAGACACAGAAATTGTGAACTGCTGGTGGAACTATCATTGATAGGTTATGCTGTGTGTGTCTGCTAGTGCCTGAATGCTTTTTGTGCACTGACTCACTTCATCTTCACAACAACCTTGTGAGGCAGGTAATGCATTATTCGCATTTCACAGATGAGGAAACTGAGGCCCGAGGAAGTGAAGTGACTAGTCCAAGATCACATGGATCATAAGAGGCAGAAGCATGATGGCTCTGGAGCCACATACAGTTCTGAGATGTAACCATTCCTTTGAAAACGTGAAACACTGGCTCACATCAGGATTAGGATCATAGAGTTAGCGTCCTTCACACAGGCGATAGTTAACGTTGTAGGAATGAAGATAACCACCAAAGGAGCGGCCAGACAGAAGATAAGTGAGGTTAAAGTCATACAGAACTTCATATTTCAAAGCCCATTCACTCGTTCCCATCTGCTCAGTCACCACAGAGACCCACATCTTTCACCTACATCACTAGTCATCTTTCACCTACATCACTAGTCATCTCCAAATGTGACTCTCCCCTTCAGACCCCTCTCATGCATCCTCTTTCTGACGGCAAGAATGATCTTTTGAAAAGATAGCTGTTGCTTGGCTGATTAAACCCTTTCCTGGCCTCCCACTGACCTTAAAGTATGAATTTCTAAACATGCCTACAAAGCTCCAAGAGATCTGGATCTTGCTACCTTCCAGCCTCCTCTCCACTGTACCTCTCACAGTGTTCCAGCCACCCCAGGCTCCTGAATCCTGGAAGAAACCAAGTGGCTTTTGAGTCATTTCACATGCCGTTCTCTGTTCTGGTTCTTTACACCGAAATCTTGCATATATTTATTGAAAAACCTCTGTAAGTGAACCCACACAGTTCAAACCTGTGTTGTCCAAGGGGCAAATGCCTTGGTGGATGATGATAAAAGCAGTTGTAGCTTTCACTTTAGGTGCAGATGAAAGTAAAAGTCTACTTAGTAGCAGTCTCTAGTTTTAGATTTCTGCTTGCAGTGTGAGAAGCGAATTGACAGCAAAGGAGTCACAGGTGACTGTGGTTAGGATCGTTCTCTAGTGCCAGTAATAGAAAGGGAAAGGTTAAATGAAAAAGCTGGACAGGGTGCTGGACGCAGTTCAACTTGTAGAACACAGACACAGAAATTGTGAACTGCTGGTGGAACTATCATTGATAGGTTATGCTGTGTGTGTCTGCTAGTGCCTGAATGCTTTTTGTGCACTGACTCACTTCATCTTCACAACAACCTTGTGAGGCAGGTAATGCATTATTCGCATTTCACAGATGAGGAAACTGAGGCCCGAGGAAGTGAAGTGACTAGTCCAAGATCACATGGATCATAAGAGGCAGAAGCATGATGGCTCTGGAGCCACATACAGTTCTGAGATGTAACCATTCCTTTGAAAACGTGAAACACTGGCTCACATCAGGATTAGGATCATAGAGTTAGCGTCCTTCACACAGGCGATAGTTAACGTTGTAGGAATGAAGATAACCACCAAAGGAGCGGCCAGACAGAAGATAAGTGAGGTTAAAGTCATACAGAACTTCATATTTCAAAGCCCATTCACTCGTTCCCATCTGCTCAGTCACCACAGAGACCCACATCTTTCACCTACATCACTAGTCATCTTTCACCTACATCACTAGTCATCTCCAAATGTGACTCTCCCCTTCAGACCCCTCTCATGCATCCTCTTTCTGACGGCAAGAATGATCTTTTGAAAAGATAGCTGTTGCTTGGCTGATTAAACCCTTTCCTGGCCTCCCACTGACCTTAAAGTATGAATTTCTAAACATGCCTACAAAGCTCCAAGAGATCTGGATCTTGCTACCTTCCAGCCTCCTCTCCACTGTACCTCTCACAGTGTTCCAGCCACCCCAGGCTCCTGAATCCTGGAAGAAACCAAGTGGCTTTTGAGTCATTTACACATGCCGTTCTCTGTTCTGGTTCTTTATGGAGCAGACCGTCCTGCTCCCTCACTGTCTTCACAGACCACCTACTGACTCCTCACTGACCAGCCTGCTCAAATACAGCTCCCCTTTTAATCACTCTTACCACACAGTACTTGTCTCAGAATGCATCTTGTCTTCTCCCATGGGACCACAGGCGCATGACTCTTCTCCCTGGCTAATGTAACCTGGGTGTAGTTCATACAAGCATTCAATAAATGCTGAAGATGAATGAAGTGTGAGGAGGAGCAGGGTTGGGCATTCTTACAGATGTCGAAGGAGAGTTTCTTGGGAAGCAAGGTTATTGTCAACCGATGTTACAGACTCAAGACTTCCAGATTTCATAAACACATCAAACTTTTGAAGGCAGTGTTTAAGGGTGGCAGAGAAGGACACTGAGAGGTCCAACAACCACCCACACATTCAGTGGCATGCTAGAAGGACTTGCAGGACTGCTATTGAAGAGAGACACAACAGGATCAGCAAGGGGAAAAGACACTTCACATGGAATCTGGAGGAATCTACCAACAGGCTTCCTATGTGTTGTGCAATGTCTGCCCAGGGAAGCCTGCTAGAGATTCAAAGCCCAAGGATTTTGTTGAGGGCTGGTTACAGGTACAAAGACCAGAATCATAACTATCAAAATTCCAGACTCCCAAAAGGAAAGCAGGTGTTCAGTGCCTCAAGCAGATATGTAAGTGTTATCTGAAACACAAGGAACTTTTTAAAAAACCAAGTTCTCAGGCTCCAGACAAGAGCCAGCCCTGCAACCAGACCCTTCTAAAGGCAGCAACCTCAGGCCTCCTGTGGTCAAAACTCTTCCCTGCACAGACATAAAGCAGGACTTTTAGGAAATGATTACAAACTAAAAGGAGGGGCACCAAGTAGAAAATACTATTTAGAGATGTGAAGAAACAGAACACATAAGATGTTGAAGAATGAGATATTTTAGGATAAAAAAAGACCCTCACTGATTTGCATATAAATAAATAGCAGCGATTGAGAGTAATACTAGCGTTGGAGGAAGCCCAGGAAAGGACTAAAGAAGAATATAGGAAGCAACTTGGAAAGGCTTTTTGGCTTGCCCCACCCAGCGATGCTTAGGGACTTGAGGAGACACGCAGCTTAAGTTAATTTTTAAAGGGCTTTTTTTGCATTCAAGTGACCTTGGCTGGGATCTTAGAATGAAAGAGACTGTCTCATTGAAATGATTGGCCAAAATGCTTACATACAAGTAAATGAGACAGAACCAAGGCCATGGATCAAGAAAACAGGGAGAGGCGGACAGATGAAAGGTCATGATCTAATCCTAAATTCACTGGACGTGAAAGATAAGGAAACTGACTAAAGAAGAGAATTTTAGAATTTAAAATCTGTGATGCCATCATTTCAGTGATAAATAAACCCAAAGTGTTTCCCTGCTGGTGGAGAGGAAAATGAACATAAGAAACAGTGAAGGGAGGTCCAGAAGCAGAAAGCCAGCATGTTGGTTCATCAGTGTGGATGCAGGAAAAGGATGGAGATGACCTCACCAGCTGCTTCAGTTATCGGGGAAAGTGGGAAGGTGCCCTGGAGCTTAATGCACAGTGGCAAATAAATACATATTTAAAAATAAGGAGAGGGTAATATGAGAAAATGCTTGCTCTTCAAGTAACTGGTTGCTGAATTCTGGAGGTAGTACAGGATTATGCCCACCTCTTCTCACTTACCCACAAGGTACTTAAAATGTAAGGAATAGTCTGTATTGGAAACAATTAGCCAGAAGGAAAAGAAATAGTATCAGTGAAAAACAGATTTCTATTAAAAAAAATTAAAAAGTATGTGATAAGCACTAAGCTAAGAGATTTATTATATTCTTGTTCAGTCCTCACAGCATTGCTGAGGGAAGGTGGACAATGTATTTCCAGTTTACAAATGGAAAAACTGACACTAAGCAGCTGAATTTTCTAAGGTCACTCAACTAGTGAGGAAAAATGAAAAGACCATTCAAAAATAATCCAAGCAGTGCAGTACTGGTATAAGGATAGACATATTAGATCTACATGAATTCTAAGGAGGGGCACCAAGTAGAAAATACTATTTAGAGATGTGAAGAAACTGAACACATAAGATGTTGAAGAGTGAGATATTTTAGGATAAAAAGACCCTCACTGATTTGCATATAAATAAATAGCAGCGATTGAGAGTAATACTAGCGTTGGAGGAAGCCCAGGAAAGGACTAAAGAAGAATATAGGAAGCAACTTGGAAAGGCTTTTTGGCTTGCCCCACCCAGCGATGCTTAGGGACTTGAGGAGACACGCAGCTTAAGTTAATTTTTAAAGGGCTTTTTTTGCATTCAAGTGACCTTGGCTGGGATCTTAGAATGAAAGAGACTGTCTCATTGAAATGATTGGCCAAAATGCTTACATACAAGTAAATGAGACAGAACCAAGGCCATGGATCAAGAAAACAGGGAGAGGCGGACAGATGAAAGGTCATGATCTAATCCTAAATTCACTGGACGTGAAAGATAAGGAAACTGACTAAAGAAGAGAATTTTAGAATTTAAAATCTGTGATGCCATCATTTCAGTGATAAATAAACCCAAAGTGTTTCCCTGCTGGTGGAGAGGAAAATGAACATAAGAAACAGTGAAGGGAGGTCCAGAAGCAGAAAGCCAGCATGTTGGTTCATCAGTGTGGATGCAGGAAAAGGATGGAGATGACCTCACCAGCTGCTTCAGTTATCGGGAAAGTGGGAAGGTGCCCTGGAGCTTAATGCACAGTGGCAAATAAATACATATTTAAAAATAAGGAGAGGGTAATATGAGAAAATGCTTGCTCTTCAAGTAACTGGTTGCTGAATTCTGGAGGTAGTACAGGATTATGCCCACCTCTTCTCACTTACCCACAAGGTACTTAAAATGTAAGGAATAGTCTGTATTGGAAACAATTAGCCAGAAGGAAAAGAAATAGTATCAGTGAAAAACAGATTTCTATTAAAAAAAATTAAAAAGTATGTGATAAGCACTAAGCTAAGAGATTTATTATATTCTTGTTCAGTCCTCACAGCATTGCTGAGGGAAGGTGGACAATGTATTTCCAGTTTACAAATGGAAAAACTGACACTAAGCAGCTGAATTTTCTAAGGTCACTCAACTAGTGAGGAAAAATGAAAAGACCATTCAAAAATAATCCAAGCAGTGCAGTACTGGTATAAGGATAGACATATTAGATCTACAGAATAGAATTGAGAGTTCAGAAACAAACCTATCTGTTAACAAACTACATAAAATGGATAAGCATCAAAGATTTGCTCTATATAGCACAGGGAACTATCAATATCTTGTAATAAACTGTACACAACTGAATCACTTTGCTGTATACCCAAAACTAACACAATATTATAAGTCAACTCTACTTAAACTAAAAAAATGAGGGCTTCCCTAGTTGTCCAGTGGGTGGAGAGTCTGCCTTGCAGTGCAGGGGACACTGGTTTGATCCCTGGCCCTGGAAGATCCCACATGCAGAAAAGCCACTGAGACAGTGTGTCCAATTAGAAGCCAGCACTCTGGAGCACATGCACCCAGAGCTGGTGCTCTGCATGGAGAGAGGCCATTGCGACAGGATGTCCACACGTGCCAAAGAATAAAGATGGATGAAAATAAATAAATAAATAATAAAAATAAAAATGTAAAAAAAAAAAATGAAGTAAGTAAACCCATCTGTCCATGAGGGAGAGCTGATTTTCAACAAGTGTGTCAAGACTGTTCACTGGAGAAAGAACAAATGGTCATAAGACAACCGACTATCCACATGCAAAAGAATCACTGTGGACCCTACCTCACACCAAATACAAAATTAACCAAAAGTGGATCATAGAGCTAGGGGTAAAAACTAAAAACATTTGTTATTTAAAGGACACTATCAAGAAAGTATTTAAATGACAGCCCACAGAACAGGAGGAACTATGTACAATCACATCTCTGATAAAGGACTTGTATTTAGGATATATGAAGAACACTTACAAGTCAATAATGAAAAGACAATCCAGTTAAAGAATCAGTCTTCTGGTTCTACAGGAAGAAGGCCTGGACAGCCAGAACCCCTCTTTTCTGGATTGGTTCCACTGAGACTTTTTCCTTGAAGACCTGAAGTGCCTTGCCTGTAGGGAACTGCCTTTTAAAGTTTTTGTGATACTGAAAAATGCCCCTAGCCACGCAGAGCCCCATGAGTTCAACACTGAAGCCATCAGAGTGATCTCCTTGCCCTCAAGCATATCTCTAATTCAGCCTCTACATCAGGAGAGCAAAAGGACCTTTAAGGCTAATTACACAATCCTTATGGAAGAGAACCCTAACAGAGAGACTGTCATAAAAGTCTGGAAGGATTAGACCATTCAAGATGCCATCGTTACTACAGAAAAGGCTGTGAAAGTTGTCAAGCCCAAAACAAATTCCTGCTAGAGAATGCTGTGTCCAGATGTTGGGGACGATTCCACGGAATTTACTACCGAGACAATCAAGGAACTCATGAGGCAGTTTGTGGATATGACAGAAAACATACAGGCTGAAGGGTTCAAGATATGGATCTTGGAGAAATTTAAGAGCTAACAGAAGAATTAACCAAAAAAAAAAAAAAACAAAAAGAATTAACCACACCAGAAGAATTAAAAGAAGACAACTTCACAGAGCTGAGTGCTTCTGAACCAATACCAGACAATCAGGAAAATGATGTAAAAAAGGCAAAGCCAGAAAACAAATTAACATTAGAAAGCTGGCAGAGGGTTCCCAGTATTCAAGACTGCTATTAACTTCTTTGACAACATGGACCCTTCTATGATCCAGACACTGAAACTAAAACAAATGGTGGAAGAAGGGTACCATATAGAAACATTTTCAGAGAATTAAAAAAGCAAAAAAGTCAGAAATTACAATGTATTCTGTAAAGTTCACTAGGTTCCTGCCCCTCCTGACTCCTCTTCCACCTCTTGTCACCCCAAGACAGCAAGAGCAACCCCTCCTCTCCTTCCTCCTCAGCCCAGTCAGTGTGAAGACTCAAAGGTGAAGGCCTTTATCCACTTCTACTTAATGAATAGTAAAAAAAGAAAAAAGAAAAAACCAAACAAACATGCCAGACAGTTAATAAGCTTATCTGGTGTGTGTATCTTCATGTGTAAATCTAGTAACTGTAGAGACTTGTTGTGTGTGACATCATCATCATTCCCTGAGTATTCATCATGCAGAACATCATGGGCAAATGCTGCTATATCCATTTAAGATGAATAACTAGCAAGGACCTACTGCACAGCACAGGGACCTCTGCTCTGTGTTAGGTGCCAGCCTGAATGGGAGGGGGTTTGCGAGAGAAAGGATACATCTATATGTGTGGCTGAGTCCCTTTGTTGTTCACCTGGAACTACCACAACGTCATTAATTGCCTATACCCTAATGCAAAAGTAAACGTTTGAAAGAAGAAGAATATGTGCAAGAGCAGTATTAAACTGAACAGGCTATCTTTATATAGGCATTTAGGTGAGTGGTATTTAATATAAAACCAATAACATGTTACTTTTCTTACTGCATACCAGCATATTAGATAAGAGGGATGTTTTTTAAGTAACAATGTTTCCAGTGCTGTATTATGAATATGGCTATAACACTGTGTGCTATAAAAATTTTATAACGATTCACTCATTAGCGTATAGACTAGACTACACTAAAGCAATTGTATCAGTTATACTGGATTACATTGAACAACCATATTGCTGCTTTATCATTATCAATGCATGAATGATTACTGTAGCTGTTGTTCACTTGCTAAGTTGCGCAAAAGCCAAAAAAAACAAATTAACATTAGAAAGCTGGCAGAGGGTTCCCAGTATTCAAGACTGCTATTAACTTCTTTGACAACATGGACCCTTCTATGATCCAGACACTGAAACTAAAACAAATGGTGGAAGAAGGGTACCATATAGAAACATTTTCAGAGAATTAAAAAAGCAAAAAAGTCAGAAATTACAATGTATTCTGTAAAGTTCACTAGGTTCCTGCCCCTCCTGACTCCTCTTCCACCTCTTGTCACCCCAAGACAGCAAGAGCAACCCCTCCTCTCCTTCCTCCTCAGCCCAGTCAGTGTGAAGACTCAAAGGTGAAGGCCTTTATCCACTTCTACTTAATGAATAGTAAAAAAAGAAAAAAGAAAAAACCAAACAAACATGCCAGACAGTTAATAAGCTTATCTGGTGTGTGTATCTTCATGTGTAAATCTAGTAACTGTAGAGACTTGTTGTGTGTGACATCATCATCATTCCCTGAGTATTCATCATGCAGAACATCATGGGCAAATGCTGCTATATCCATTTAAGATGAATAACTAGCAAGGACCTACTGCACAGCACAGGGACCTCTGCTCTGTGTTAGGTGCCAGCCTGAATGGGAGGGGGTTTGCGAGAGAAAGGATACATCTATATGTGTGGCTGAGTCCCTTTGTTGTTCACCTGGAACTACCACAACGTCATTAATTGCCTATACCCTAATGCAAAAGTAAACGTTTGAAAGAAGAAGAATATGTGCAAGAGCAGTATTAAACTGAACAGGCTATCTTTATATAGGCATTTAGGTGAGTGGTATTTAATATAAAACCAATAACATGTTACTTTTCTTACTGCATACCAGCATATTAGATAAGAGGGATGTTTTTTAAGTAACAATGTTTCCAGTGCTGTATTATGAATATGGCTATAACACTGTGTGCTATAAAAATTTTATAACGATTCACTCATTAGCGTATAGACTAGACTACACTAAAGCAATTGTATCAGTTATACTGGATTACATTGAACAACCATATTGCTGCTTTATCATTATCAATGCATGAATGATTACTGTAGCTGTTGTTCACTTGCTAAGTTGCGTCCAACTCTTTGTAACTCCAAGAACTGTAGCACATCAGGCTTCTCTGTACACCGCTATCTTCTTAGCTACTGAACAACAACGTACGAAAGGCAAATTCTAATGAACAGATCCCTGTCAACTCAGCCCATGCCACTCAAACACTAGAGAGACCAATCCAAGTGTCAGGTTAGAGTCAGAGATAGAGAGGACCACTTCACCAAACTATCAGCCTTAAGAACTAGCTGATAAATACGTGTCAATTTAGACAAACCAAGAAAGGCCAAGAAAAATAGGCCCATGATAAAGACAGGGCTTATGGGGGACAGTCATAAAGAATGACTAACAGGAATAAAGAAAAGGAATTTAAAGATAGGTTTGGGCAGCCTGACATTCAGATTGTGAATCACCGAGGCCATAGAGGGCAGTTGTCTAACACTAAGAGATATAATCCAGGGGTAAGTTGAAATATTACTAGAGTACCAAATTAAAATTCTCTCCAGAGACCAAACAACTAGATCTGGACAAAGTCACACAACTAGTTAGTGGTAGACCTTTAGGCTAGAATCTATAGAAGAAGGAATCAATGCTGTGTAAATGCATTCGTTCCTAGTTTTCAAATATCGATTCTCTGGATATATTTTCTGCTCCATTGTCTAGTTGATATGTCTGTATTCTAGCCTCTAGAAAACAAAAGGGAAAAGGGTCAGTGAGTGTGGTAACTGTGGTCTAATGGGAGTATCTAGACCCGTCCAAATAGGATGGTCTGATATGCCCCCCCTATTAAAAACTTAAAAAAACAGGCTATCTTTATATAGGCATTTAGGTGAGTGGTATTTAATATAAAACCAATAACATGTTACTTTTCTTACTGCATACCAGCATATTAGATAAGAGGGATGTTTTTTAAGTAACAATGTTTCCAGTGCTGTATTATGAATATGGCTATAACACTGTGTGCTATAAAAATTTTATAACGATTCACTCATTAGCGTATAGACTAGACTACACTAAAGCAATTGTATCAGTTATACTGGATTACATTGAACAACCATATTGCTGCTTTATCATTATCAATGCATGAATGATTACTGTAGCTGTTGTTCACTTGCTAAGTTGCGTCCAACTCTTTGTAACTCCAAGAACTGTAGCACATCAGGCTTCTCTGTACACCGCTATCTTCTTAGCTACTGAACAACAACGTCACGAAAGGCAAATTCTAATGAACAGATCCCTGTCAACTCAGCCCATGCCACTCAAACACTAGAGAGACCAATCCAAGTGTCAGGTTAGAGTCAGAGATAGAGAGGACCACTTCACCAAACTATCAGCCTTAAGAACTAGCTGATAAATACGTGTCAATTTAGACAAACCAAGAAAGGCCAAGAAAAATAGGCCCATGATAAAGACAGGGCTTATGGGGGACAGTCATAAAGAATGACTAACAGGAATAAAGAAAAGGAATTTAAAGATAGGTTTGGGCAGCCTGACATTCAGATTGTGAATCACCGAGGCCATAGAGGGCAGTTGTCTAACACTAAGAGATATAATCCAGGGGTAAGTTGAAATATTACTAGAGTACCAAATTAAAATTCTCTCCAGAGACCAAACAACTAGATCTGGACAAAGTCACACAACTAGTTAGTGGTAGACCTTTAGGCTAGAATCTATAGAAGAAGGAATCAATGCTGTGTAAATGCATTCGTTCCTAGTTTTCAAATATCGATTCTCTGGATATATTTTCTGCTCCATTGTCTAGTTGATATGTCTGTATTCTAGCCTCTAGAAAACAAAAGGGAAAAGGGTCAGTGAGTGTGGTAACTGTGGTCTAATGGGAGTATCTAGACCCTCTGACATAAAAGCCAAACAGAATCAGGATGGTCTGTCTGTGCCCATGCACTGGGTTTTCCTATCTGGACCAAAAAAACCCCAAAACACCTTACCTCCATTCCAGAACAGAGGGAGTATTGCGCTATCGAGCCACCTGCTACTGCAGATCCACCCCAATCCCCTACTCCCCTCAAAGCACCCCAAGGGGAATTCAGGAGGGAGAAAAACAGGATACCGGCCCTGGATCGTTAAGATACCTATCAAAGGAATAATTTCTATGAGCCCAGACTCTTGCATCCTGCCACACATAGAAAAGCACTAAAATTGTTAACTTAAGATGTCTGCTTTTGGTGATTAGCAGTTATCTTTTGATTTCAGACTACATGTTTTTCTTTAAGCAGAAGCTCCTATATATCCTGGGCTCCCCATACTTCTTCCTTTGGGACAGATCCTCAGAGTTGTCTGAGAGGCTATTTCTGGGCTATTGCCCTTAGTAACATCCCCAAATAAAACATAATTCTCAATTTCTGGGTTGTGCCTTTTCTCAGTTGACACCTTCTATGAGGCCATCTTGATACATCCAAAAGCTGCATTGGTTTTGCCATGCAGTTGTTCTGAGATAAAGTATTCTAAAGCAAATGATTTATATCCCTCTAAAAGGTCATGGAGGCTACTTCATTTCTATGTATAAGATAGAATTTAGAGACTTGTGGACACACATGCACTTCACACATTTAATTGTGAAATGGAATTATTAATTTACCTCAAACCACAGTCTGTTGAGGGCTATTAAGCAAGTCCTATTTTGACTGGTTATACAAGCCCTTTCTCCTCAGCTAGGTCACGTTATCTCCTCCCTTCATCCCAAGTCCCTGTCGACAAAGGCCTAAGGGAGTGGTAACACTGGCAGGCAAGCCCAGCACCGCCATGAGGGAGAGGGTTGAGAGGGGTTGGGGAGTGGGATGAAATAGAGGGCCAAAGGGGGAAAACCATGCAGTCTCAACGTGAGATGAGTTGGTTTGGCATGCACAAGAGTTGCTCAATTGTGTCGACTCTGTGACTCCATGGACTGTAGCCCATCAGGCTCCTCTGTCCATGGAATTCTCCAGGCAAGAATGCTGGAGTGGGTAGCCATTCCCTTCTCCAGGGGATTTCCTGATTCAGGGGCCCAGCCCAGGTCTCCTGTATTGCAGGCAGACTCTACTGTATGAGCCACCAGGGAAGCCCCCTGAGTTGCTTTGGGGAGAGAGGGAAATCTGCCTAGGAAAAAAGAAAATACAAGGGTGTGAGTGAAGAGAGATGACTGTAGGCAAAAATGGGAGAGTGCAGGGCAACATGGTACAGGAAAGAGGCGATATTTGGGGACACAGGAAGTAGCTTTGCCCTTCTCTTTATGGTTTTGGACTGTAAAAGTTTGTGCTAAGGTAGAAATTTTCCCTTTGTATCTTTAATGTGAGTATCCTAACATTTCTCAATAAATGCCAACACACTAAACAACCAAAATCTAATATTAGTTGGTTTCAGGAAATCACTTTGGAGTGAGGGTTTTTTGTCATTGTACATGAAACATTCTGGAATGCTTAACTAAGTAAATAATGCTATATCCATCTGAAAGGAAACTCTGAGGCTATTAAAATCATGATCTTGATGAATATTTGATTTGAGAGAAATGCCATGATACAGTGTTATGTGATGGGACAGAGAATATGATATATTGGCTGCACTCTTACCTACTGCTGAACTTACAAAGAGACTCTAGATCAGCCTCCCTTGGGTTAGGTCAGGATCATGTGATCAGATTTCTCATCAGTGGAAATGTGAGCAAAAACGATGCATTACATTCTAGTCTTTGGCAGAAAGAACTACTGCAAATTTGCTAAGCTCACTCTGCTAAACACAATGCTGGAAGCACAGAGTTCCAGAGATGATAACTGGCAAAGCAGAAGCAGTTCAGATCAGCCTGTCTCTAATGTGCTGTTGGAGGAAAGCTGACCAGAAGAGCTGCCTGACCTGCAAAGACTATGCTAAAAGCAAGAAACTAACCTTTCTTCTGTTAAGTTACTTAGAGCAGATTTAGTTGTCAGGACAATGAATACACTAGGATACCAAACTATATATATATATAGTATATCCTAATGTATGTGTGTATATATGTGTGTGTCTATATATATATGAAGAGCTTTATTTTATTAATAAAAAGCATTCAAAAATATATATCTATGTATTATATGTATGTTTAGATATATACACACAAGTAATTGAAAGATACATACTGAAATATCAGTGTTGTCTGTTATAAAACTGTAATCATAAAGTTCTCTATTCATTATGAGGTTTTTCTAATTGTCTTACAATAAACAGACATTACATTTCTAATAAGGAATATATAACAAGTGTTATTAATGAAAAAGCACTAGGCGAGGCCCAGGGTATGCACTGAACGAACTGAAAAGTATCTTGGTGAGTATCAGTCTTATTAGAGAAAGGGGTGCCTGCTACAGTCACTATGGAATGCCTAGATATTTCAGCATGACTGTACATCTTCAAATAAATCAGGCACGTTCTCTAAACATGTCACTTTGGAGATAAACAGTTTTCACAATTTTAGGTGAAACTCATATATTGCACATATCACCAAAAAGACAACCTCCAATTGGTATCTGAGTTACACATTTTCTTATATATAAATATATATATATATATATATATATATATATATATATATTCTTTTTTAAAGACCAATCTCCAATTAGTCTTTGAGTTACAAATTTTTAATACATTCTTTCTAAATATTCTTTTCCATTATGTATTAACCCAAGGTACTGAGTATAGTTTTCTGTGCTATACATTAGGACCTTGTTGTTTATCCTTGAGTTACAAATTGATGTTACCATGTAGGACACAATGTCTAGAGACAAAGTGTCTGGAACACATTGGGAGCACAATGTCTGTAACAAACACCAGATTTTCCACAAATAGTGGTTACCCAAGTGTATCTCCAAGCTGGTGCAGAAATAGCAAACATAATCAACATACAGAAATGCAAGTTATAATGCTGAAGAAAAATGAAAATCAGTCCATCTCACCAAAAGTATTAGGAAACATTTTTCCAGAAGCAGAAGCAGTTCAGATCAGCCTGTCTCTAATGTGCTGTTGGAGGAAAGCTGACCAGAAGAGCTGCCTGACCTGCAAAGACTATGCTAAAAGCAAGAAATTTTTTGTTGTCTGGTTATTTAGGACAATGAATACACTAGGATACCAAACTATATATATATAGTATATCCTAATGTATGTGTGTATATATGTGTGTGTCTATATATATATGAAGAGCTTTATTTTATTAATAAAAAGCATTCAAAAATATATATCTATGTATTATATGTATGTTTAGATATATACACACAAGTAATTGAAAGATACATACTGAAATATCAGTGTTGTCTGTTATAAAACTGTAATCATAAAGTTCTCTATTCATTATGAGGTTTTTCTAATTGTCTTACAATAAACAGACATTACATTTCTAATAAGGAATATATAACAAGTGTTATTAATGAAAAAGCACTAGGCGAGGCCCAGGGTATGCACTGAACGAACTGAAAAGTATCTTGGTGAGTATCAGTCTTATTAGAGAAAGGGGTGCCTGCTACAGTCACTATGGAATGCCTAGATATTTCAGCATGACTGTACATCTTCAAATAAATCAGGCACGTTCTCTAAACATGTCACTTTGGAGATAAACAGTTTTCACAATTTTAGGTGAAACTCATATATTGCACATATCACCAAAAAGACAACCTCCAATTGGTATCTGAGTTACACATTTTCTTATATATAAATATATATATATATATATATATATATATATATTCTTTTTTAAAGACCAATCTCCAATTAGTCTTTGAGTTACAAATTTTTAATACATTCTTTCTAAATATTCTTTTCCATTATGTATTAACCCAAGGTACTGAGTATAGTTTTCTGTGCTATACATTAGGACCTTGTTGTTTATCCTTGAGTTACAAATTGATGTTACCATGTAGGACACAATGTCTAGAGACAAAGTGTCTGGAACACATTGGGAGCACAATGTCTGTAACAAACACCAGATTTTCCACAAATAGTGGTTACCCAAGTGTATCTCCAAGCTGGTGCAGAAATAGCAAACATAATCAACATACAGAAATGCAAGTTATAATGCTGAAGAAAAATGAAAATCAGTCCATCTCACCAAAAGTATTAGGAAACATTTTTCCAGAAGGATATAACCTTAACACCCAGATCTGCCTCATGGGGAGAAAATCCAGCCCCTCCATCCATTCATTTCAAATCCGCATAGCCGAACTCGCTCAGAGACTGACTGGTGCCTCCCAACAGGGCAGCCTAACCTGCTCCCCGCTGAGTGCCTTTGTTAACTGCAGGCCCTCGGTGCCTTTTCTCATCAGTTCCGAGAGACATATGATGAGGCGGCCCTCACCAGCTGCTCTGTTGTGATCTGCACCCTGTGATTTGACATCCAAGTAGGCGCACTGCATACTGTGCCTCCAGCCTTCCCCTTTGTTGGTTTGCAATAGGACCAGCTTTGCTTTATTTTGCGACAGGGTGTTGTGTTACCATGCACTGAAGATACTAATTGGTGTCCTCTTTGTTTTCTGTGTGGTAGAGAAAGAAAAGATACCATAGATCTGCCCTATCTAGCAGAGAAGCCCGACCTTATGTTAACACAGGACGCCCCATGGAGCAGAAGACCTTTCTGCAAGTTAGACCTTCATCATTTAAAATAACAACAATGACAATTAACACAGAAATGTACTAGGTTTATCTTGCACTTGGCTGGGAAGAAACCACTGTATACATGAAATGTACTCCACACCCTCACTCCTCTGCACTTCAGCCTTAACATAATCACTTTAGAAGACTTATCTAAGAGTCATTATCTGAACATTGGAGGGCCGCCCCCACTCCAAGAAAACACTGCTCCCCAACAATGACATGGCAGTTTTGGCAACACTTTGGGAATGGATTTGTACAACATTAAAAGACTGATCCCTTGACTTCAGCAACAAACGAGGTAAAAACTCTCTTCAAAGAGGCATTCCTGACCATCCAATTTAAAGCATGTAGGACACAATGTCTAGAGACAAAGTGTCTGGAACACATTGGGAGCACAATGTCTGTAACAAACACCAGATTTTCCACAAATAGTGGTTACCCAAGTGTATCTCCAAGCTGGTGCAGAAATAGCAAACATAATCAACATACAGAAATGCAAGTTATAATGCTGAAGAAAAATGAAAATCAGTCCATCTCACCAAAAGTATTAGGAAACATTTTTCCAGAAGGATATAACCTTAACACCCAGATCTGCCTCATGGGGAGAAAATCCAGCCCCTCCATCCATTCATTTCAAATCCGCATAGCCGAACTCGCTCAGAGACTGACTGGTGCCTCCCAACAGGGCAGCCTAACCTGCTCCCCGCTGAGTGCCTTTGTTAACTGCAGGCCCTCGGTGCCTTTTCTCATCAGTTCCGAGAGACATATGATGAGGGGGCCCCTCACCAGCTGCTCTGTTGTGATCTGCACCCTGTGATTTGACATCCAAGTAGGCGCACTGCATACTGTGCCTCCAGCCTTCCCCTTTGTTGGTTTGCAATAGGACCAGCTTTGCTTTATTTTGCGACAGGGTGTTGTGTTACCATGCACTGAAGATACTAATTGGTGTCCTCTTTGTTTTCTGTGTGGTAGAGAAAGAAAAGATACCATAGATCTGCCCTATCTAGCAGAGAAGCCCGACCTTATGTTAACACAGGACGCCCCATGGAGCAGAAGACCTTTCTGCAAGTTAGACCTTCATCATTTAAAATAACAACAATGACAATTAACACAGAAATGTACTAGGTTTATCTTGCACTTGGCTGGGAAGAAACCACTGTATACATGAAATGTACTCCACACCCTCACTCCTCTGCACTTCAGCCTTAACATAATCACTTTAGAAGACTTATCTAAGAGTCATTATCTGAACATTGGAGGGCCGCCCCCACTCCAAGAAAACACTGCTCCCCAACAATGACATGGCAGTTTTGGCAACACTTTGGGAATGGATTTGTACAACATTAAAAGACTGATCCCTTGACTTCAGCAACAAACGAGGTAAAAACTCTCTTCAAAGAGGCATTCCTGACCATCCAATTTAAAGCAACCATCCACTCACAGGCTAGGGCAGCACACTGTAAAATCTCTGCACAACCTCTTCACAGCCTAATAATGTGTATATTTTTTCTTGTTTTACTTTCAGCCTCCCCTCCCCTCACTCTATGTGACCTTGTGTGTCTTACCACTGCTGAAAATCTAGAGCGACGCCCAGCCCTTCATAGGCACCCGTCAAATAATGGCTGTGGGGGAGCAGAGCCAGACAAGTACAGGGTTCAGGTATAGCTACATCAACCTAACAAGACAAAGCTTTAAAAGCTTCCTGTGGTGATTTGTCTCTGATCTGCTGCTTCATGTGAAACGTTGTTTGCACCAGGAATGGGAGGTGGAAAGAAGGTTGCACTTTTTAAAAAAAATTTTTTATTTTACTTTTTACTTTTACAGAGTTTTGTTGTTTACAGATATGTATGATCCCAAATTAGTCATATGTATATCCCCCCCATCCCACCACTCCAGGCCATCGCACAGCACCCCTGCAGGATCCCCTTTTCTCACAGTGCAATGACAACAGCTGTTTTTTTCACATATGATAGTGTAAGTTTTCATGCTACTTCCTTTACACCTCCCAAGGCTGCACTTTTAAACAGGTAATACATCTCCACTAAAGAACACAGGCAACCAGCTTCCCTTACTCCCCAGGCCCCCTGCATTCTGAGACCTCTCACTCCCAAAAGGCCTCTAGATAGTGGAACTTACACTCTCCAGACTATCAGTCTATCTACCTATCTGTCTGTGGCCATGTGGCTCAGCTTGCAGTACTGTACCAACCAGAGACTGAGCCTAGGCCTTTAGCAATGAGAGAACATACTCCTAACCACTGGACCATCAGGGAATCCCCTCTCCAGACAACTTAAACTCATCAACTCAGTACCGGTGCTTTCTCTGAGAAGCTAAGTGAACTGTCGCTTTGCTGCACGATCACCTCCTAAGAAGGAGCTGAGTCACAGAAAGCAGACCCAGTCTGTGCTCATCACACTCCAGTTGGCTTCACCCTTTCTTTGGCCTTGAAGCCTTGTTTCCTTTTCCACACTCTCAATTCTAGCTCAGCTTAAATATCCTGGCACACACTTGGGCAAGACAATTCTGTCTGCCCTGTTAAACCACATCAAAGAGCCCCCAAGGTTTACCACGAGAAAGGACAACCAACTCTGACCATGCGGGCTCCTCCTTCTCCTGGGGGCCGCCGCCTCAGCTTTGCGCTCCTTCAATACAGGAGCCCAAGGGTACACTCCAAGCCTTCTCTTAGGTCTTCCTTTTCTATTGCTTAATCACTAAGTCGTGTCCAACTATTTTGTAACCCCATTGACTGTAGCCCCCCAGGCTCCTCTGTTCATGGGATTTCCCAGGTAAGAATACTCGAGTGGGCTGCCATTTCCTTCTCCAGAGGATTTTCCCTACCCAGGAACTGAACCCATGTCTTCTGCATTGGCGGGTGGATACTTTACTGCTGAGCCACCTGGGAAGACCTAGTTCTCCCCTGTAGTTGTTGTTCAGTCACCAAGTCATGTCTCTGCGACCCCATGGACTGCAGCACGCCAGGCTTCCTTGTCCTTTTTACTATTGCTCAAAGTCCTCCCTTAGCGCTTACTGAATACAGAACAGGGAGTTCCCTGGCAGTCCAGTGGTTGAGACTTTGCCTTCCAAGGCAGGAAAGCTAAGAGCCCACAAGACTTTCAGCTCCAAATTACCACCAAAACATAAAACAGAAGCAATAATGTAACAAATCTAATAGAGACTTTTAAGAACGGTCCACATAAAATTAAAATAAACAAATAAATACAGAACGACGTCAGGATAAATGTCCAGACTAGAACCACTTGGGTATAAGGCCTGGTATTCCATTACTAGCTGTAAATCTTCAAGCAAGCTCCTTAAGCTTTCTAAAGATCCATGTGCAATATGGGGACAATAACTCTACCTAGCTTGTACGGTTCAAGTGATGATTAAATGCTACAATAAATAAAAGTGTAACCTAGCAAAGCCTAAGAACTCAGCGGACGCTGGCAATGCAGGGTCACGCAGGATGTGGCTCTATCACCATTTCTACTTCACCTGCCAATCTGTGCTCATCACACTCCAGTTGGCTTCACCCTTTCTTTGGCCTTGAAGCCTTGTTTCCTTTTCCACACTCTCAATTCTAGCTCAGCTTAAATATCCTGGCACACACTTGGGCAAGACAATTCTGTCTGCCCTGTTAAACCACATCAAAGAGCCCCCAAGGTTTACCACGAGAAAGGACAACCAACTCTGACCATGCGGGCTCCTCCTTCTCCTGGGGGCCGCCGCCTCAGCTTTGCGCTCCTTCAATACAGGAGCCCAAGGGTACACTCCAAGCCTTCTCTTAGGTCTTCCTTTTCTATTGCTTAATCACTAAGTCGTGTCCAACTATTTTGTAACCCCATTGACTGTAGCCCCCCAGGCTCCTCTGTTCATGGGATTTCCCAGGTAAGAATACTCGAGTGGGCTGCCATTTCCTTCTCCAGAGGATTTTCCCTACCCAGGAACTGAACCCATGTCTTCTGCATTGGCGGGTGGATACTTTACTGCTGAGCCACCTGGGAAGACCTAGTTCTCCCCTGTAGTTGTTGTTCAGTCACCAAGTCATGTCTCTGCGACCCCATGGACTGCAGCACGCCAGGCTTCCTTGTCCTTTTTACTATTGCTCAAAGTCCTCCCTTAGCGCTTACTGAATACAGAACAGGGAGTTCCCTGGCAGTCCAGTGGTTGAGACTTTGCCTTCCAAGGCAGGAAAGCTAAGAGCCCACAAGACTTTCAGCTCCAAATTACCACCAAAACATAAAACAGAAGCAATAATGTAACAAATCTAATAGAGACTTTTAAGAACGGTCCACATAAAATTAAAATAAACAAATAAATACAGAACGACGTCAGGATAAATGTCCAGACTAGAACCACTTGGGTATAAGGCCTGGTATTCCATTACTAGCTGTAAATCTTCAAGCAAGCTCCTTAAGCTTTCTAAAGATCCATGTGCAATATGGGGACAATAACTCTACCTAGCTTGTACGGTTCAAGTGATGATTAAATGCTACAATAAATAAAAGTGTAACCTAGCAAAGCCTAAGAACTCAGCGGACGCTGGCAATGCAGGGTCACGCAGGATGTGGCTCTATCACCATTTCTACTTCACCTGCCAATCCCCTCATCCCAGTTCCAGTCACACTGGGCTCCTCACCTCAGGGCCTTTGCACCAGCTATTTGATCTGGCTAGAGTGCTTTCTCCTCCCGATTCCCCCTGACCAATCCCTTCCCACACTTTCTAGAGGTCTCTGCTACACTCTTCCCAATGAGCATTATCTGACCAACTTGTCTAATCCTGCAATCTGCCTGCCAGCACCCTCAACGTCCCAGTCCAGATACTATTTGTCTCTCCATGCGCCGCCATCCTGTACAAGCTCCTCGAAGGCAGGGATGGCTGTCAGTTCTGTTTGCTGATAAGAGGCCAAGATCTACAACAAAAGTCTCGTATATGATGCAATACAACTTTGCTCCCAGAGCACCCACGCCCTGTTTGATGCTACCCACTCTTGTCTAATGTCCACATATGAGAGCTATCGCCACTTCTCAGGCCTCTCCTGAGGGCCCTGCTCTCTAACTTTCAGTTCATCTGGATATGCAAAAGATCATTTAGAAAACAGACTTACACTAGACTTTGGTTTTCCTCAATGTGCACTTCTGAGTCAGGTCCTGGAAGAACAGACTGCTGCTAGAAACCTTCCATCCCGATATTACATCTTCCTGCATGTATGTGGTAAAAAGACAAACACTTCATAGAGGAAGCTTTCTTAAATGTTATCCCAGGTTATGCTTATTTGGAGGGCTACATCTCTAGTTCTGCCCTTCAAAGATCAGCCTCAGATCTCCAATGAAATCAGGTGGAACTGTAATATGAATAGCAGTCTCCTTGTTCCTTGCAGCTATGAATATATATCAACATATAAGTCAGAAATAGATGAGATAGTATATATATGTAATACATATATGTATCAACAAACTGAATGACAGGTATTATTTTCCTCAGCCAACCTGGATGACAAAATAACCCACATACTTCAGCTAGGAAAATTCACAACTATACCAGCAGGTCACTCATATTGAACACTACATGAGCACATTACACGCCTTATGCTCAGAACAGTTTTTTTGTACTTAAAATGATTTAAGTGGTAAATGTCACATTATTTATTTTTAATGATAACGGTGAAAAAGAAGAATGTAGTATTAATAGGTGGTGGTGTTCAGTCGCTCAGTCGTGTGTCACTCTGCAGCTTCATGGACTGAAGTACACCAGACTCCTCTGTCCTCTACTATCTCCTGGAGTTTGCTCAGATTCATGTCCACGGAGTCAGTGATGCCAGCCAACTCTCTCATCCTCTGTCTCCCATTTCTCTTCCTGCCCTCAATCTTTCCCAGCAGGGTCTTTTCAATGAGTTGGCTCTTCCCATCAAGTGTCCAGAGTATTGGAGCTCAACTATTGGGATACTCTTACTACCTTTTTTTTTTTTTTTTTTTTTTGAGACTTCAACACTTTATTGCCAAATGATAAAACAACTACACAGAAAATATGCAAGGATATAGAAGAATTCCATAACACCATGAAACACAGAATCTAGAGGGCTTCCCTGGTGGTCCAGTGGGTAAAGAGTCTGCCTTGCAGTGCAAGGGGCACCGGTTCGATCCCTGCCCTGGGAGGATCCCGTATGCTGCAGAGCGGCTGGACGGGTATGTCCAATTACCAAGCCAGAGCTCTGGAGCGCATGCGCCCAGAACCAATGCTCTGCAACGAGAGAGGCCACTGCAATGGGAGGCCCACACAGGCCAAAGAACAAAGATGGATGAAAACAAATAAATGAAAGAACAATAAAAGAGGCCAAAAATTAAAAAAAAAAAAACCAGACACAGAATCTAATCTACACTTACAGAACACTTCAACCAACAACAGCAAAATACACATTATTTTCAAGCTCTCACAGAATACATATTAAGATAGATGGCATTCTGGCCACAGAATGAATCCCAACAAATTTAAAAGGATTGAAATCAGGCTTCCTTAGTGGCTTGGTGATAAAGAATCTGCCTGCCAATGCAGGAGACATAGGTTCGATCCCTGATCCAGGAAGATCCACATTCCCTGGAGCAACAAAGCCTGTGTGCCACAACTACGGAGCCTGGAAACTGGAGCCTGCAAGCTGCAAATACTGAGCCCATGGGCCACAACTACTAAGGCAGCACACCCCAAAGCCTGTGGTCCAGAAACACTGTAATGAGAAGCTGGCACAGCACAACTAAAGAGCAGCTTACCACAACCAGAGAAAAGCCCTCACAGCTATGAAGACCCATCACAATCAAAAAGAAAAAGAAAAGAACTGAAATCAGACTAGAATTGATTACCTCAGTTTTTTAACAATTGAGGAAACTGAAGAATAAAGATGTTGAACAGCTTGACCATGTTTGCAGAGCCTGTGCGCTGTATACCAATGCTTCAAATACAACATGTTTGACTCTAGAACCAAAGCTCTTAATCACGGCAGGCTACCACCTGTGCCCTGCCGACTGTCACAGGTGAACATGAGTTGAGAGAAAAAGTCCATGCATATGCGAGGAGAGAAGCAGTGCACTTGACTGTGTGTGCTAAGTCCTTAAAGAACTGGTAACTGGCAAAGCACCAGAAAGGCAGGTTACAAAGAGATGGCCTTTTCCGCAGATGTGGATACCAGTGGACATTGAGATGTGTCAGTAAAATGTCTGGCTTTTTTTTTTTAAAGATGCTAAAATTCCTGACCTTTGTTTACTAAATACCAGCAAAACTTGTCTGATTTCAAGTACCTTAAATACCTCTTAATTTGGGTTCTTAAATACACTCAAAATAATAGAAAATAGAGTCTTAAGCAAATATTTTTAGTGACATCCACACTGAGTTTAAGGCTCATGTGAGATGCTAATCAAGTTATCTTTATCTAGGTAGCAAGTCACTTGCTTTCTTTGTTGAAACAAGGTACTGCCAGGAAATGCAATCTCCCCACTTCAATCATCCATCCTCCACCTGGTGCAGTGTGAGGAAGCTAAAGTGCTAAATTGGGGGAAAAAAAAAAAAAGACAAGGCAGCTTCCATTACATTAAAATTCACTTACAAATGTCATAAACAACACCTGCAAACAAGCAGAGTCAACTTTTGGCTAAGCAATTTCCACCACGGCAGACTGTTTAATTAGGTTTTACGTTTTTAAGTATTATAGATTTACCTAGCACCCTTAAGGTACACTGGGCCCATGTTCCAGAAAGATGAGCAAATTAAATTTAAAAACCCTTCACAGGGAAAGTAAAACGCCTTTAAGTTTGAACCACAATTACTGTATCCAAAGGCCTCCAAATGCACTTCCTTCAATCCATTTCCCACGTATCAGAGTTATTTTTAAAAAAACGAAAGACAGATCATGTCTCTCTCTTGGTCAACCATCTTCAGTGGTTCCAGGTAAAGTCTAAAGATTTAACGTAGACTGCAAGGAACTGCATGATCTTGCTATTGAAGGAGTTCTTGTTTAGTTTTAAGTCTTGCCTCTTTCGCAACCCCATGGACTGTAGCCTTTCAGGCTCCTCTGTCTCCCCAGGCAAGAATACTGGAGTGTGGGCTTCCCTGGTGGTCTAGTGTGTAGAGAGTCTCCCCTGCAGTGCAAGGGGCACCAGTTCGATCCCTGGCCCAGGAAGATCCCACATGCCATGGAATGGCTGGAATGGTGTGTCTAATTATGAGCCACCACTCTGGAGCGCATGTGCCCAGAGCAGGTGCTCTGTAATGAGAGAGGCCACTGCAATGGGAGGCCCACATAGGCCAAAGAATAAAGATGGAGGAAAATAAATAAATTAAAAAAAAAAAAAAGAATATGGAGTGGTTGCCATTTCCTTCTCCAGGGGATCTTCCCAACCCACGGACCAAACCTGAGTCTCCTGCATTACAGGCAGATTCTTTACCGCTGAGCCACCAGGGAAGCCCATTGAAGGAGTAGAGCATGGTGACTATGGAGCAAAGAGCTTAAACTTCTCCATTTGAATCCTAATTCTGCCATATATTATTTTCATGATTTTTCCTGTCTATGCTTCAGTTTTTCTTTTCTGTAAAATGGGGATAATAGTAGAATCTATCTCATAAAGTTGTGAAGATTGAGTACTTTATACACATATAAATTGAGTATTTTATATATATATATATATGATTATATATACATATATATAGAGAGAGTGCCACACAGTACCTGGCACATGTACAGTAAAATTATCTAGAAGTATTAGCTGGTATCTCTTAGCCCCCCTATTTTTTCTCTTCCCTTCCCCCTAACTCTGTGTTCTAGCCATTCCGCTGGAATGATAGACCATAGAATGTCCCAGGAATCATTCTTTCAGACCTTCCCACATCCTGTTTCTCTGTTTGAAATCTGCAGCCAAATCTTCCTCTCACCTTCTTTCTACCCGCATCCTTCTGTCTTTGCCTAATCACCACTTGCTTTGGGAAACCTTTTCAGTCCAGGCCAGTTGTTTCCACTATGGGCTTCTACTATGGGCTCGCACGGCTCCACGCAGGACTGCCAGAAGTTAGAACGTCCAGTTAAATTTGAATGTCAGTGAAACAATAAATACTCTTCTAGCATAAACGCGTCCCATGGAACATTTGGATTTCAGATAAAGAACGAATTATTTTTCTCGTATAATATGTGCCTTGCAATATTTGAGACACACTAAACATTTGACATTTGAATTTAACTGGGAGTCCTGTAGCTCACCTGTCAACCTCTAACACCTGGGAGATCCTCTAACCTCACTGTTAGCATACTTCCGTAATTTAAAAAGTATGACAGCTGGTTCTGTTGCTCCCACTAGCATGTCAGCTCTTGGAGAGCAGGCCCTGGGCAACCCTGTTCACTGTTTTGGACCTGGCATGGACCACTCCACAAACACTGAGGAATGCAGCCATCGGGCCAAAGCTTGGACACCCTCTATTAGGAGTTAACTCTAACAACAGGAAAACTGTCTAGGAGGACAAAGTATTTCAACGAGGTACCACCAGCCTCCTGTCCTCAGGTGGATAAACTGGTACTACTGCTTTTCAGAGCATCAGCAGTGTGACAGTACCGACTCTCCAAAGGTGACTCTTCCAATTTATTTTCAGAAAAGGACTTTGTGTTTTCACTTGACTGTTTTTTTTTTTTTTTTCCATGTGGACCACTTTTAAAAGTCTTTATTGAATTTGTTCCAATATTGTTTCTGTTTCATGTTTTGGTTTTCCGCCCCAAGGTATGTGGGATCTTCGCTCCTGATCAGGGATCAAATTTGCACCTGCATTAGAGAGAGTGCCACACAGTACCTGGCACATGTACAGTAAAATTATCTAGAAGTATTAGCTGGTATCTCTTAGCCCCCCTATTTTTTCTCTTCCCTTCCCCCTAACTCTGTGTTCTAGCCATTCCGCTGGAATGATAGACCATAGAATGTCCCAGGAATCATTCTTTCAGACCTTCCCACATCCTGTTTCTCTGTTTGAAATCTGCAGCCAAATCTTCCTCTCACCTTCTTTCTACCCGCATCCTTCTGTCTTTGCCTAATCACCACTTGCTTTGGGAAACCTTTTCAGTCCAGGCCAGTTGTTTCCACTATGGGCTTCTACTATGGGCTCGCACGGCTCCACGCAGGACTGCCAGAAGTTAGAACGTCCAGTTAAATTTGAATGTCAGTGAAACAATAAATACTCTTCTAGCATAAACGCGTCCCATGGAACATTTGGATTTCAGATAAAGAACGAATTATTTTTCTCGTATAATATGTGCCTTGCAATATTTGAGACACACTAAACATTTGACATTTGAATTTAACTGGGAGTCCTGTAGCTCACCTGTCAACCTCTAACACCTGGGAGATCCTCTAACCTCACTGTTAGCATACTTCCGTAATTTAAAAAGTATGACAGCTGGTTCTGTTGCTCCCACTAGCATGTCAGCTCTTGGAGAGCAGGCCCTGGGCAACCCTGTTCACTGTTTTGGACCTGGCATGGACCACTCCACAAACACTGAGGAATGCAGCCATCGGGCCAAAGCTTGGACACCCTCTATTAGGAGTTAACTCTAACAACAGGAAAACTGTCTAGGAGGACAAAGTATTTCAACGAGGTACCACCAGCCTCCTGTCCTCAGGTGGATAAACTGGTACTACTGCTTTTCAGAGCATCAGCAGTGTGACAGTACCGACTCTCCAAAGGTGACTCTTCCAATTTATTTTCAGAAAAGGACTTTGTGTTTTCACTTGACTGTTTTTTTTTTTTTTTTCCATGTGGACCACTTTTAAAAGTCTTTATTGAATTTGTTCCAATATTGTTTCTGTTTCATGTTTTGGTTTTCCGCCCCCAAGGTATGTGGGATCTTCGCTCCCTGATCAGGGATCAAATTTGCACCTGCATTAGAAGGTGAAGACTTAACCACTGGACCACCAGGGGAGTCTCAAATGCTTTTGTTTTCTTTTCTTTTTTGTTACCTTGCATGACTGGCATGAGCTTAGCTCCCCAACCAGTGACTGAACCCAGGGCCCCAAGCAGAAAAATAGAGTCCTAACCACTAGACCACAAGGGGATTCCTCATTTGACTTTTAACACAAGTACTAATCTCCACATTTAACAGATGAGGAAATGGAGGCTCAGAGAAGGTAAGCAACTTGTCCAAGATGACCAGTAAAAGGGAGTGACCATTTTGCCCCTAGGACTGTGTACTCCCCCTGCACCTCATGGGCATCTGGGCCATTGTAAAGACTCAGAATTCTTAGGTTCTTCCTCTTCTCCAAGATCCTCTCAAAGAAGAAGTCTGACACCTGACTTCTCTCCAAAGATGTAATTGCTCCTCCTATATAGATTCCCCAATGGAGAATTCTGCCTGAGAGGGGACAGGGAAGCCTGGCATCTGTATTTTGAAATACAGGTAAGTCTTAGCTAATCTCTCATATTACAAATGACACTTTCTAGGTCTGAAGATTAAAGATCTTGCTTGGAGTTACAAGGAAATAGGAGTTACACTGACCAGAACCCTAAACCTGCATCTTTTCTTTTAGCGGAATCTGAAGAAGACATCATCCCACACCCTGTTAAATTTCTGGAAACAAATGTCAGCTTCCTTCTGGAATGAAAACGGCGGAGCCTGCTTTCAGTACAGCATCTCTTGGAGAACCTCTGCAAAATGCATAGGCTAGAGGGTATGCGGGCTTTCTGCCCCTGAAAGAGGCCTGTTAGGCCGACTAGATGGTATTTGTGCCTCTTCTCCCAAAGCATCTGAGCCCCTGAGAAAGATTCACTGGGCCAGAGAAGCACTATCGCTTCTACTCTGACAGGAAGCTACTACCTCTAGCCCAGTCTGCCGCGCCTGGACGCCCCTCGCCGCCCAGACCCCAGCTCTATGTTCCAGCTTCTGAAGGAAGCGTCCCGGTACAGGCTGTGAGCAATTCAGTGAAGCTAGAAATGCAACCCTCCGTGAATGATAAGTTCTTAAACCGAGGCAGCTTACTTGATTTGGGGGAAAAGGCAGAGAAACTATTCCAGGACTGCAGAGTCGCTGTTGGAGGCTCCTCGGGCAATTTTCTGTTAAGAGCACGAACACCTGTTGCCTGGCAGAGTAGAACTGATACCCAGGGCCCCAAGCAGAAAAATAGAGTCCTAACCACTAGACCACAAGGGGATTCCTCATTTGACTTTTAACACAAGTACTAATCTCCACATTTAACAGATGAGGAAATGGAGGCTCAGAGAAGGTAAGCAACTTGTCCAAGATGACCAGTAAAAGGGAGTGACCATTTTGCCCCTAGGACTGTGTACTCCCCCTGCACCTCATGGGCATCTGGGCCATTGTAAAGACTCAGAATTCTTAGGTTCTTCCTCTTCTCCAAGATCCTCTCAAAGAAGAAGTCTGACACCTGACTTCTCTCCAAAGATGTAATTGCTCCTCCTATATAGATTCCCCAATGGAGAATTCTGCCTGAGAGGGGACAGGGAAGCCTGGCATCTGTATTTTGAAATACAGGTAAGTCTTAGCTAATCTCTCATATTACAAATGACACTTTCTAGGTCTGAAGATTAAAGATCTTGCTTGGAGTTACAAGGAAATAGGAGTTACACTGACCAGAACCCTAAACCTGCATCTTTTCTTTTAGCGGAATCTGAAGAAGACATCATCCCACACCCTGTTAAATTTCTGGAAACAAATGTCAGCTTCCTTCTGGAATGAAAACGGCGGAGCCTGCTTTCAGTACAGCATCTCTTGGAGAACCTCTGCAAAATGCATAGGCTAGAGGGTATGCGGGCTTTCTGCCCCTGAAAGAGGCCTGTTAGGCCGACTAGATGGTATTTGTGCCTCTTCTCCCAAAGCATCTGAGCCCCTGAGAAAGATTCACTCGGGCCAGAGAAGCACTATCGCTTCTACTCTGACAGGAAGCTACTACCTCTAGCCCAGTCTGCCGCGCCTGGACGCCCCTCGCCGCCCAGACCCCAGCTCTATGTTCCAGCTTCTGAAGGAAGCGTCCCGGTACAGGCTGTGAGCAATTCAGTGAAGCTAGAAATGCAACCCTCCGTGAATGATAAGTTCTTAAACCGAGGCAGCTTACTTGATTTGGGGGAAAAGGCAGAGAAACTATTCCAGGACTGCAGAGTCGCTGTTGGAGGCTCCTCGGGCAATTTTCTGTTAAGAGCACGAACACCTGTTGCCTGGCTGGCTGAACTGGCCTCTGGAGACGCAGCAGCGCGGAGGAAACCTTGGGGGGCTCTGCACCCCAGCCCGGAGAAAGGGATACTCAGGTCCTGCCTAAAAGGAAAATCACAAACGCAATTGAGTTATCATTATTGCTTGTATGGGTCACTGAAAAAAACCTGCTGTGCTGACCGAATTCCAGCTGGAGGCTTCGCTTGGAGCTGGCTGGTGACCTTCACAAAATTACCGACCTGGATTAGAAGGTGCTCTCACGTGTCAAGTCCATCTGGTCAAGCCGAGGAGGTATCCCCGGGGAAATCTTTTTCCCGGGCGCAGGAGAGCCCCGCTGCTGGAAACGGCGTTCACCCGGCCTCACCCCGCCTCTAGCCCTTCCCCACGCGGCGCGCGCAAATCCCGCCGACCGCCGGGCTCAGTTGCCCAGGTAACGGGGTGAGCCGGGAGCCAGCTGCGCACGCGAGTGCGCTCTGCCGGCGGTAGCTCCCCTCCTCCTTGCAGGCGCAGGAGGCTGAGAGTGCCAACCCAACCGCGCGCTCGCGAGCGGGTCTTTCGCCGGGAAAGCGCGGTTCTCGGGCCGCTCTGGGCTCAGCCAGTGAGAGACCGGGGGTGTGGCTGAGGGAAGGCGCAGGCCGAGTACTTAGGCGCCCGCGGTGGGTCCGGCCTGGCCTTCTCCGCACCCTACCTAGCGCATGCGGGCTCACCCGAGAAGCCCGGGAGTCGTAGAACGGCCGTCCGGCTTCATCATGGTGACCCCCTGCCCCACCAGCCCCCTGAGCCCCGCCGCCTGGGTTGGGAGGCGAGACGCCCAGAACCTCCGTGCCCCGGTGAAGAAGAGCAGGCGTCCACGCCTCCGGAGGAAGCAGCCGCTGCAGCCGCGGAACCCGAGCCCGCTGCCCGGAGACTCCGGTGTCTGCGACCTGTTCGAGTCCCCCAGCTCGGAGGGCGCAGACAGCCCGGCGGCGAGAGGCTGCAGCCCCGTACCCGGTCCGGCCCAGCAGCTGGTGCAGCTCGACCTGCAGACCTTCCGCGACTACGGTCAGAGCTGCTACGCCTTCCGCAAGGCGCGGGAAAGCCACTTCCACCCGCGGGAGTCGCTGGCGCGGCAGCCACAAGTGAGGCGCTGGTACAGCCGGCTCTCCACGGCCCTCCTCTTCTTCTCCCGGGCTCTCTCCTTTCCTGCTCTGTCTGCCCTCCGCCGCGCCGCGGCTCTCGCCAGCCCAGTTTCTGCCCCAGGTTCGAGCGAGAAAGGGCTTTGGAGAGCTGGGTCACCAGCGTCATTTTACGGATGGAGAAAAGCGAGCCCTGGGCGGCTTAAGCGACCAGCCTGAGGTCTCCAAACTGATTATCAGGGACACGGTAGAATGCCGAGGAGTCTAAAGACAGTTTCTAGGTTCGAGTCCGGACTCCTACCCACCACGGCAAGTTATTTAACAATCCCAGACTTGCTTCTTCATTTGCAAAGTGGGGACCTCCCTGCCCCCACTGAATTGCTGAGAGGATTACACGAGGTAAGGCGTATCCGCGCTGGGCACAGCGCCAGGCTCGAATCCAGGCGTCCTGGCGCCCCGCCCCGCCTCTGCTCTCTTTTCAGTGGCGCTGCGCACCTGTTTCCCAGTTTCCAGAAACTTCGGGCTTTTCCTTTGTTTCCTCCTTCCCTCGGGGGACTCTCAAGTCTTGGTGCCCTGTCCCATCCACCGTCCTTCGGAGCCCCTAGGCTCAGCGGGCCAGTCTCCCTCCTCCCTCCGGCAGGTAACGGCGGAGTCCCGCTGTAAACTGCTCAGCTGGCTAATCCCCGTGCATCGCCAGTTCGGCCTTTCCTTCGAGTCGCTGTGCCTGACGGTGAACACTCTGGACCGCTTCCTTATCACCACGCCCGTGGCTGCAGACTGCTTCCAGCTGCTCGGGGTCACGTCCCTGCTCATTGCTTGCAAACAGGTACCTCCACTCGGGGCCAGATCCCCTGCCGCTCGGTGAGCGCCCGGCTCTTCAGCGCACACGATTGAGTGCTAGGTTCGATGAACTCATTTTGGCAGAGGTTTGCACACTTACATGCCCTGTAGCCTTAACTTCACAATCCTTTCCCCATGAACAATCTGTTCACTCAGTCTCCAAAGAAATAAGCCGAGTCTCCACAACTCTCTGTAGCCCCTCTATTCTAGTCTCTTAAAAGAAAACTTTCAAATTTCTCAAACCTATTTTCTGAGCGACGGTAAACTGCACTGGAAGTACACCCCAGAAGGTTACAGTGGAAGTGTGGAGACATGAAGCCCCACATATCTCGCTGAGAGGGCCGGGGGGGGGGGGGAGGGGCGGGGAGTCCTGGTTTCTCCCAGGTGTCAGCCTCCAGCCCTGGATGCTGCACAGCGAGGGCTCAGCACCTTTGTGTTACAGGTGGAGGTGCACCCGCCGCGCGTGAAGCAGCTCCTGGCCCTGTGCTGTGGTGCTTTCTCCCGGCAGCAGCTCTGCAACCTCGAATGCATCGTGCTGCACAAACTGCATTTCAGCCTGGGCGCGCCCACCATCAGCTTCTTCCTGGAGCATTTCACGCACGCGCGCGTAGAGGCCGGGCAGACAGAGATCTCGGAAGCTCTGGAAGCGCAAGCCCTGGCGCGCGGGGTGGCCGAGCTGAGCTTGGCTGACTATGCGTTCACCAGCTACACTCCGTCCCTGCTGGCCATCTGCTGCTTAGCGCTGGCCGACCGCATGCTGCAGCTCCCTCACCCGATGGACTTGAGCCTGGGCGGGCACCCCGAGGCGGCACTGCAGGACTGCCTGAGCAAGCTGCAGCTCCTGGTGGCCATAAACGAAACCTCCCTGACTCACATGCTTCCCCTCCAGATCCGGGAAAAGTGCAGCCTGTCGCCGAGCTTGAAATAAAGTAGATCCTTGTCTCCTTTTATCCTGCCTTGGCTGCCGTGCCTCTCCAGTGGCTTCGGAAGAGTGCAGTACTAGCCCCCAGAGAAGGATTCAGGGCTCCCCCTTGGTCACCAGGTCATCCTGCAGGTTGTAAATAGTTTAGATAGCAAGCATCTCATTGTAAGCATCTCACTGTTTCGTTTTCTTGTATCATCAATAAACAGGCTCCCTGCGGTAGTCTGTCTGAATGCTAGAATGGGGAGCATTAGTCCAGGAAGAGGGAAGGTGAAGGCTAACTAACTGGGAACAAGTGGTCAGTAAGGAGGGCACCTCCCTCCCTCAGGGCATCTCTGTTTGGGAACACCAGGTCCTTCAAGGCTTCTGTAGCCAGTTACAAGGTGAGTCGGGGTCACTTGTTGGTCTAAAACCGATGACCTTCTTGTTAGGAAGTTGAGGACCGCTTATTCCTAAGAGATTCAAAGAGTACGATGGGGTATGAGACTGGAAAGATCATACCTCAGTACATGTTGTCCAGAGGGGCGGGCAGGGGGCATACTGTTGGTGCAGGCGATGCCAGGCTGAGCAGCTCTGGGAACCAGCAGTCCCACTGGCTAGGGCAACCAAGAGCTACCCTGACAACTACCAGATGTGGGGAGATGAAGGCTCTGCAAGCAGGGATGGCCATTTCAGATTGAGTCCTTTATTCTGCCATCACATGGTCCCCGCATGTCTTACACCTGCTGTGTGTGGGCCATTAGTAACAATGGCACAAGAATAATCATGGCTATCACGGAGTGCTTACACATACCAGGTACCACCGTGTTCAGTCATCATTATTTCCAACTTCCAACTGTGCTAACGAGGCAGGGTCTATTGTCCCAGTTTTCCAGAGAAGGACACTGGGCCACAGCGAGGCTGAACAACAGTGGAGTAGCCAGGATTTGAAGGCAGATGGTCTGAGTCCACAGGTCCACTCTGCCACAACTCAATCCCTTTTCCCCAACCCTTACAGGTTTCTGAAAATACTCAAAAAACTCTCTTCCCAAGGCAGGCTTGGGACGAGTGATCTGCCCTCTATTCAGCAGAGACTATGGAGAATGTATTTGGAGAGTCAGTACAGTCCCTGCCTCTGAGCACATTGTAGGAGTCATTTTACAGATAGGAAAAGCAAGCCAAGAGGCTTGCTGGAGTTCTGACTCTACAGTTGTTCTGTCCTCTTTATCCTCACTGTTGGTCCCTGAATCTATAACCTCTGGGAAATTTCTTTACCTCTCTGAGCCCACCCAGTAGCCAGTCCTGTTGTGAAACTTAAACTAGATTGTTACCACGTAGTATAAAGTAGGGGTTATAAACACATGGGTTCTGAGATCAATCTGCTGGGTGACCTTAAGCAAGTCACATATTGTGACACATGTCTAAGTCTCTCCTGTAAAAAATGAGAATAACATTGACATTTACCTGGTAGTGTTGAGGTATGGATTTAACGAGATTTTCTCTCCCAAACCCTCAGCACAGGTCCTGCCTGGTACACAGCAACTCTTCAAGAAGGCTGGTGGCAGCCTACACAGGGATGGGGAGGTGGGTTACATAGACAAAAAACAAAACAACTTGGAAGAAAATAAGTATAGGAAAATTTACCTATATTAATATTACTGTTGTTTATTGTACTTTTTTTTCGAATTTTCTGTATGGTGGAAAAAGGTCAAGTTTAGGAAAATAAATTTAGACATGTTTACTGCATTTAGAATAAATCTAAGTGTATGACAAATGGCACAAATGAAAACCAAAGTCAAAACCTATTTAGAGAAACTTCCTTGCACCTCTCTTCTGCAAGTACCCTCCAGAGCCAGGAGCACCTTAGGCAGGCATCGGAGACTGCTTCGCTCCTGGTGTGTTAATACCTCACCATCTCCAGGAACATTCTCCTCCTTGGCTCAGGGAGAGCAAGGTGGTGATACCCAAGTTGTCTGAGGAATTCTGTGATTGTGAAAAGGAGGAGGAGGAAAATCATACCATCTCTTCAAGTTCCAAAATACCTAGAGCTCTTAGCCTACCTGTTAGGGGTGGGGTACCCCGGCAGAAGAGTAACTTCCGGAGGAGCTGCCCTCACCAGCGTTTACGCCATCACTCAGCTAGGACTGAGGCGGGCGATTCGGAGCCAGAATCATCCAGACCAGAATGCTATACTCATGCTATTCCAGCTCCCATTGCCACAGATAGTCTACTGTACATTTTTAAATACCCAATGCCCTTATTTTTCTATTCCAGCTTGGAACTCCTGGATGGAAAAATGGGCCTGTTTTGGATCTTCGATCAGTGTAGAGATCTCTCCAAAGCTCAGCTGAGAGCCTCCCCACTTTTACAGGCTGGGATGTCAATAAGGATTGGCTGGGGATGGACTAGCTAGTGGCTAAGCCACTGGGGAGCCAGAGGAAGTAGGCCCCAATAATTGTGATTTCCTAAAGTAGGGTTATAAACACATGGGTTCTGAGATCAATCTGCTGGGTGACCTTAAGCAAGTCACATATTGTGACACATGTCTAAGTCTCTCCTGTAAAAAATGAGAATAACATTGACATTTACCTGGTAGTGTTGAGGTATGGATTTAACGAGATTTTCTCTCCAAGCCCTCAGCACAGGTCCTGCCTGGTACACAGCAACTCTTCAAGAAGGCTGGTGGCAGCCTACACAGGGATGGGGAGGTGGGTTACATAGACAAAAAACAAAACAACTTGGAAGAAAATAAGTATAGGAAAATTTACCTATATTAATATTACTGTTGTTTATTGTACTTTTTTTTCGAATTTTCTGTATGGTGGAAAAAGGTCAAGTTTAGGAAAATAAATTTAGACATGTTTACTGCATTTAGAATAAATCTAAGTGTATGACAAATGGCACAAATGAAAACCAAAGTCAAAACCTATTTAGAGAAACTTCCTTGCACCTCTCTTCTGCAAGTACCCTCCAGAGCCAGGAGCACCTTAGGCAGGCATCGGAGACTGCTTCGCTCCTGGTGTGTTAATACCTCACCATCTCCAGGAACATTCTCCTCCTTGGCTCAGGGAGAGCAAGGTGGTGATACCCAAGTTGTCTGAGGAATTCTGTGATTGTGAAAAGGAGGAGGAGGAAAATCATACCATCTCTTCAAGTTCCAAAATACCTAGAGCTCTTAGCCTACCTGTTAGGGGTGGGGTACCCCGGCAGAAGAGTAACTTCCGGAGGAGCTGCCCTCACCAGCGTTTACGCCATCACTCAGCTAGGACTGAGGCGGGCGATTCGGAGCCAGAATCATCCAGACCAGAATGCTATACTCATGCTATTCCAGCTCCCATTGCCACAGATAGTCTACTGTACATTTTTAAATACCCAATGCCCTTATTTTTCTATTCCAGCTTGGAACTCCTGGATGGAAAAATGGGCCTGTTTTGGATCTTCGATCAGTGTAGAGATCTCTCCAAAGCTCAGCTGAGAGCCTCCCCACTTTTACAGGCTGGGATGTCAATAAGGATTGGCTGGGGATGGACTAGCTAGTGGCTAAGCCACTGGGGAGCCAGAGGAAGTAGGACACAGCCAGCAAGAGGCTGTGGGAGACTGAACTGTGCAGTTGAAAAGGCAACATTAAAGCAACGTGAATTTAACCACCCCAAGGGCCAGTTGCATTACATAAACAATATCATTTTCACGGCAACTCCCTTGAAGTTAGTGTTAGGGTTTAATCGTTTTCCCAAAGAACTGGGGTTCAGGGATTTGGTGGAGCCTGGGTTCCAACCCTAAAGCAAGAGCTTCTTTCTCACCATCAGGGATACCTCACTAGGGTCCTACATCTAAAGATGGATCAGGGAGACTCTGAATATCTTCTAATTATATCATTAGATTGCTTTCCATCACTATTAGCGCTATCTTGTCTATTAATCCAGATAATAGACGCAAATCAAAGAGGCTCGTGCACTTTAAAAAAGGACCCTGCACTACTCCTGTGAGGCATAAAGCACCAACAAAGTGCCTGATCGAGGGTCACAATGATTTCAGCTTCAGATGATCAAATTAGAGGAATGTAAGCGAAGTCCTGAGAGAGACCTCTCACCCAAGGATCTGGAGATGCCCCTCCCTGGGAGAAGCTTGGGAAGGGGATCCAAGACTCCAACAGACCAGCCAAGGTCGGTTGTAGGGAAAGTGGCCGAATGCTTGGAGGAGTGGTCGGGGCTTCCGAGGGAAAGACCCGGGTTTGTGGGGATTTGGGGCTGTTGGCTGTGGAGATTCGCCAGCCTCTCCTTTAAATTCTATGTTCAGGTGCTGCGTCCTGAGAAGGTGCGGGGTAAGGGTGTGGAGAAGGGCTCTAGGCGACATACCTAGGGAAGTCTCAACCAGGAGGGCTCCCCAGCCCTGGGGTTGTGATTTGGATCTGTTTTGGGGAGTCCCCTCTGGAATTCTACATCCCCACCAGTTCTACATCCTAGATTGCCGGGCAAATGCTGGGTTCTGGCTTTGGCGATGAATACTCCAAGTTTGTTTCGTGCCTTGTCGCTTGGGGTGGGAAGAAAATGAAATCAGAATCATTAACTTTCCCACTCCCGCCGTCCACACGCGGGAAGGTGGTACCAGCGAGACTTTTACAGGTTTCAATAAGGATTGGCTGGGATGGACTAGCTAGTGGCTAACCCACAGCCGGGGGCAAGAGGGCTGTGGGAGACTGAACTGTGCAGTTGAAAAGGCAACATTAAAGCAACGTGAATTTAACCACCCCAAGGGCCAGTTGCATTACATAAACAATATCATGTTCACGGCAACTCCCTTGAAGTTAGTGTTAGGGTTTAATCGTTTTCCCAAAGAACTGGGGTTCAGGGATTTGGTGGAGCCTGGGTTCCAACCCTAAAGCAAGAGCTTCTTTCTCACCATCAGGGATACCTCACTAGGGTCCTACATCTAAAGATGGATCAGGGAGACTCTGAATATCTTCTAATTATATCATTAGATTGCTTTCCATCACTATTAGCGCTATCTTGTCTATTAATCCAGATAATAGACGCAAATCAAAGAGGCTCGTGCACTTTAAAAAAGGACCCTGCACTACTCCTGTGAGGCATAAAGCACCAACAAAGTGCCTGATCGAGGGTCACAATGATTTCAGCTTCAGATGATCAAATTAGAGGAATGTAAGCGAAGTCCTGAGAGAGACCTCTCACCCAAGGATCTGGAGATGCCCCTCCCTGGGAGAAGCTTGGGAAGGATCCAAGACTCCAACAGACCAGCCAAGGTCGGTTGTAGGAAAGTGGCCGAATGTTTGGGAGGAGTGGTCGGGGCTTCCGAGGGAAAGACCCGGGTTTGTGGGGATTTGGGGCTGTTGGCTGTGGAGATTCGCCAGCCTCTCCTTTAAATTCTATGTTCAGGTGCTGCGTCCTGAGAAGGTGCGGGGTAAGGGTGTGGAGAAGGGCTCTAGGCGACATACCTAGGGAAGTCTCAACCAGGAGGGCTCCCCAGCCCTGGGGTTGTGATTTGGATCTGTTTTGGGGAGTCCCCTCTGGAATTCTACATCCCCACCAGTTCTACATCCTAGATTGCCGGGCAAATGCTGGGTTCTGGCTTTGGCGATGAATACTCCAAGTTTGTTTCGTGCCTTGTCGCTTGGGGTGGGAAGAAAATGAAATCAGAATCATTAACTTTCCCACTCCCGCCGTCCACACGCGGGAAGGTGGTACCAGCGTTAGGGACCAGTAGGGGATGTCCTCCCCTCCTCCCTTCTCTGGCGCGGCCGGGAGGCTGCGGCGCCAACGCTAGACTAAAGGGCGCTCGCGGGCCCGGGCCCCGCGCTCCGGGTTCCCGGGGGAAGCCGCGTTGCCAGGTTGGGTTTAACGCCTCCGCCAGAGCGCAGATTGTCCGAGGCTGAAGGCGCCACCTCTGGCGCTCAGGCGCGAGCCGCCCCTCCCTCTCCACCCGGCCCTCCCTCCGCACCTCCACGGTAGTTCCTTAGCCCCACCCCGGCCACGCGCCTCCCCGACTTCTGACCGGCCTCAAAGCCTGCGGAGAGCTGGCTGTGGGGTCGCCATCCCGGGCCAGGCCGCCGCCCCCGAGGAGTCGGCACGGAGCTCCGGGATTGAAGAGGGCTGGGAGGCAGGATGCAGGTGTGCGGGGGCACTGCGGCTGGTCGCCGGGCCTTCGACAGCATTTGCCCCAACAGGATGCTGGATCCGCGAGGCCAGTCCATCGGCAAGCCCGGGAAGCAGGAGAGGAAGGTGGGGCCGCGGGCCGGGGCCGGGCGGGGTCCGCACGCTCCTGGCCCCGAAGGCTGACCCGCGCTCACCGTTTCTGTGCCCGGCTAGTTCGCTTCTCCGCGGAAGTTCTTTCCCGGTAGCAGCAGCTGCAGCAGAGTGTCGGTGTACGAGGATCCCCCAGACGCCGAGACCGCTGCGCTGCCAGGTGAGCCAGGTGGTCTCGCTCTACCCCCCCGGGTGGCTGCGGCGCGCAGGGCTCAGAAGAGCTTTTCCTCTCGGGGTTTCGGAGTCCTGGCGGCGATGCTCGCCGCGAGCTCTTTCGGGAAGGCTTAGGGTCCGCCCGGCGCGTGTGTCTGGTTCTCCCCGTGCAGCCCTCACCACGATAGACCTGCAGGACCTCGCTGACTGCTCCTCCTTACTTGGACCCGATGCGCCGCCTGGTGGTGACTCGGCCGCCTCACAGGTACTTCCTCTAGTGGAATCTCGCTGTCTCAGATCAAAGTTCGGTTCGAGAGTCATAGGAGTTTTCTCAAAGAATCGTTTTGGGCGGGGAACACAGCCACATCTGGCTAGAGTGGAGAGATGTCCTGCAGGAATCCGAGCCTCGAGGATCAGAACTTCCTACCCCCTCCTAGTATGTTAACGGTGGCCGCATTCTCAGAACTGTTTTGGCTAACTTTGCACAGGGAAACTCACCCGGAGGCTTCCCCTGCCACAAGGGCCTTCCTCCCATTCCCTTCCCTATCTCTATCTTTGAGCTGCGGAGGTTGCGCACCGCACGGAGGGAGCACCGTAGCGCTCCAGGCGCCAGATCAGGCGTCCTGGACCTCTGTTCTCCCAACATGCCTTTCCCCGCCATTCATTACCCATTTTCATTCCCTGAATGTCTACGGAGTGTGGAGATTAGAGAATAATTTATCCGTCAAGACTGGAAAAAATGACGAAGAGAATTTACGTTTGGACCGGCTCAAAGCCTGCGGAGAGCTGGCTGTGTCGCCATCCCGGGCCAGGCCGCCGCCCCCGAGGAGTCGGCACGGAGCTCCGGGATTGAAGAGGGCTGGGAGGCAGGATGCAGGTGTGCGGGGGCACTGCGGCTGGTCGCCGGGCCTTCGACAGCATTTGCCCCAACAGGATGCTGGATCCGCGAGGCCAGTCCATCGGCAACCCCGGGGAAGCAGGAGAGGAAGGTGGGGCCGCGGGCCGGGGCCGGGCGGGGTCCGCACGCTCCTGGCCCCGAAGGCTGACCCGCGCTCACCGTTTCTGTGCCCGGCTAGTTCGCTTCTCCGCGGAAGTTCTTTCCCGGTAGCAGCAGCTGCAGCAGAGTGTCGGTGTACGAGGATCCCCCAGACGCCGAGACCGCTGCGCTGCCAGGTGAGCCAGGTGGTCTCGCTCTACCCCCCCGGGTGGCTGCGGCGCGCAGGGCTCAGAAGAGCTTTTCCTCTCGGGGTTTCGGAGTCCTGGCGGCGATGCTCGCCGCGAGCTCTTTGGGGAAGGCTTAGGGTCCGCCCGGCGCGTGTGTCTGGTTCTCCCCGTGCAGCCCTCACCACGATAGACCTGCAGGACCTCGCTGACTGCTCCTCCTTACTTGGACCCGATGCGCCGCCTGGTGGTGACTCGGCCGCCTCACAGGTACTTCCTCTAGTGGAATCTCGCTGTCTCAGATCAAAGTTCGGTTCGAGAGTCATAGGAGTTTTCTCAAAGAATCGTTTTGGGCGGGGAACACAGCCACATCTGGCTAGAGTGGAGAGATGTCCTGCAGGAATCCGAGCCTCGAGGATCAGAACTTCCTACCCCCTCCTAGTATGTTAACGGTGGCCGCATTCTCAGAACTGTTTTGGCTAACTTTGCACAGGGAAACTCACCCGGAGGCTTCCCCTGCCACAAGGGCCTTCCTCCCATTCCCTTCCCTATCTCTATCTTTGAGCTGCGGAGGTTGCGCACCGCACGGAGGGAGCACCGTAGCGCTCCAGGCGCCAGATCAGGCGTCCTGGACCTCTGTTCTCCCAACATGCCTTTCCCCGCCATTCATTACCCATTTTCATTCCCTGAATGTCTACGGAGTGTGGAGATTAGAGAATAATTTATCCGTCAAGACTGGAAAAAATGACGAAGAGAATTTACGTTTGGACGAACCGGAAAGAATAACAAAGGACTCAAGAAACCTGAAAATGTTGCTCTCTGCCGAGATGACCCTTCAGCAGCTGGGCACTTTATAAAAGTCCTTTTCACTCTCCCTTCCCCAAAACTCTCCCCTTACTTCCATCCCACTCCACCACTTGCCAGGACTGAGATGCCCCAGGGGCAGATGATGGCCCTCCTAGCACTGGTCTGGGAGGCCAGAAGCCTGGCTCACTGATGGGATATGAAGTGCCCAGCAGGACGGGAGGTTCTAGCTAGATGGAACCTAGAGGAAGAGTGCCAGTTCCAGGTTCTGGCAGCGGGTGCTGGGGACATGAGGTTTCATGGGAACAGGTCAGTATAGACCTCTCCAGAGGATGTGACCACTTCTTAGAACTGCGGTTGGGATGGTGGAACAAAGCTTCCCAGGGCCTCTCTAAGTGCCTCTTAGAACTGGGCCAGAGCTTAGAGAGGCTTGGGGTAGGTGACCACTGAGAGCAGACTGTGAACGCAGGAGGTAAGAGTGGCCCTTGCCCTGCAGAAGCTATTTGTTCTCTTGTTCTTTTAGAGTCTGGATGCGCAAATTAAAAACAAAACAAAACAAAACAGGAGCATTTTTCAACCAACACAGAGGGTTACATCACTTCCTTACTCCAACATGCTCATTTTGCAAGAAAAAAAAAAGCAGGCTCTTGTTGAATTTTTGCTTATATACACAGAACTTAAATTTGACATCATGTTCTGTTTTTTTTTTCTTTTTCCCCTGCTGTTTGTGTTGGAGAAACGCCAGGTTTTTATCTAATTGGGAAGATAGTCACAGAAAGATATCATACCTCTGTAACCACAAAGATATTTTACTACCTAGGATTCCCTGAGGCCTTCCTCCCATTCCCTTCCCTATCTCTATCTTTGAGCTGCGGAGGTTGCGCACCGCACGGAGGGAGCACGTAGCGCTCCAGGCGCCAGATCAGGCGTCCTGGACCTCTGTTCTCCCAACATGCCTTTCCCCGCCATTCATTACCCATTTTCATTCCCTGAATGTCTACGGAGTGTGGAGATTAGAGAATAATTTATCCGTCAAGACTGGAAAAAATGACGAAGAGAATTTACGTTTGGACGAACCGGAAAGAATAACAAAGGACTCAAGAAACCTGAAAATGTTGCTCTCTGCCGAGATGACCCTTCAGCAGCTGGGCACTTTATAAAAGTCCTTTTCACTCTCCCTTCCCCAAAACTCTCCCCTTACTTCCATCCCACTCCACCACTTGCCAGGACTGAGATGCCCCAGGGGCAGATGATGGCCCTCCTAGCACTGGTCTGGGAGGCCAGAAGCCTGGCTCACTGATGGGATATGAAGTGCCCAGCAGGACGGGAGGTTCTAGCTAGATGGAACCTAGAGGAAGAGTGCCAGTTCCAGGTTCTGGCAGCGGGTGCTGGGGACATGAGGTTTCATGGGAACAGGTCGAGTATAGACCTCTCCAGAGGATGTGACCACTTCTTAGAACTGCGGTTGGGATGGTGGAACAAAGCTTCCCAGGGCCTCTCTAAGTGCCTCTTAGAACTGGGCCAGAGCTTAGAGAGGCTTGGGGTAGGTGACCACTGAGAGCAGACTGTGAACGCAGGAGGTAAGAGTGGCCCTTGCCCTGCAGAAGCTATTTGTTCTCTTGTTCTTTTAGAGTCTGGATGCGCAAATTAAAAACAAAACAAAACAAAACAGGAGCATTTTTCAACCAACACAGAGGGTTACATCACTTCCTTACTCCAACATGCTCATTTTGCAAGAAAAAAAAAAGCAGGCTCTTGTTGAATTTTTGCTTATATACACAGAACTTAAATTTGACATCATGTTCTGTTTTTTTTTTTCTTTTTCCCCTGCTGTTTGTGTTGGAGAAACGCCAGGTTTTTATCTAATTGGGAAGATAGTCACAGAAAGATATCATACCTCTGTAACCACAAAGATATTTTACTACCTAGGATTGTGACACTAAAGCAGTAAAGAACCCGCCTGCCAATGCAGGAGACATGAGCAACTCAGGCTCAGTCGCTGAGTTGGGAAGATCCCCTGGAGGACGCCATGGCAACCCACTCCAGGATTCTTGCCTGGAGAATCCTATCCCGTGGACAGAGGTGGTGGGCTCCAGTCCAAAGGCTCGCAAAGAGTCGGGCATGACTGAAGCGCCTTAGCATAGCATGCACCTAGAATTAAGCCCACAAACAGGGCCCATGTATTGAAGTTAGCCCAGATCTCCTTGGAGTTTCAAAGAGTGTTAAGGACAGATTTCTTGCCAGATGGCCCAGCAGGTCCAGAACTTGTCCTGAGGGGAGGTAGAGCTGCTGGAGAAGGAGACACAGCCTTAGGCGGGGAAATTCTCCAGGGAAACCCTCTGGCCAGTGCACACTCTGGTTTTAGTTCTCCTTCTGGTTGAGGAAGGGTGGACACAGAGAAGTGCCCTAGAAGTGTTGGAGGTTCAGAATAGGTCAAGACCTGGGATAGTATAGGGGTAAAGCATTTCCTGGGTGCCAGTCCCTCAATTGGCCTCCAGTCTTCTCGTGGTAAGGGCTTTTCTCAACTAAGAGGGAGACCTTTTACCTTTTGAGAAATGTCTCATTTCTGACTCCTTCAACTAGGGAAAAACGTGTGCTTCAGGATCTGTCTAAAACCCTTTGCTTTCTAAGCTCTCTCGCCCTCACAATCTCAGTTCTCAACTGATGCTGGAGGTCCCCCTGGTTGAAGCTCTCCTCCCTGAAGGAAGCTGATACTTTGTACATTCTTTGAAGTTAGAGTCAGAATAAGTTCCTCTTAGAAGTATCTAATGTATGTTCTTTGGAGTTAGAGTCAGAATAAGTTCCTCTTAGAATAGTAAAGGTGGGCACTTGGGAGAAGAGTAAGATTAACCCAAAGAAATAAAAACAATGATGATACTGGGATCATTAGAACTGACATTTCTGGTGGGCATATTGGATGCACCCCTCACACCATGCCTCTTGAGGGACCTCTTTTCCATTCCCAGAGCTGTCTTCATTGGAAGCCAGGCTTTCCTAAAAGAAAAACAAAAGCTAGAGGCAACACGGGGTACAGGATTGAAATAACCACCAGCATTCTGGGGCAGAAGCCTCAGTTTCACTATTTCAGAGTTGGGTGGCTTTGGGCAACTCGGTTTCTTTGAGTTCAGCTTCTCCATCAGGGGAGGAGTCACTCCTTGGACCCTGCCTCACACTGGTGGCGAGAATCAACAGAGAGAATCAACATAAAAGAGATCTGTCAACTCTGTCCATGAATTAAGGGAATAAGAAATTCCCTGGCCGCCAGCCTTTTACCCATCTCCTTCAGTCTCACTCACCTGGACATGTTGCAGGAACCCCAGCAGAGCGTCCAGTCCAAGATGTTAGAGGCGCATCACGTTGGACAGAAAAAGTCAACACCAACTTTTTGAGAAGCAGAAGAGCAACAGGGGCCACGCCGGCTGCGTGCTGAACACAAGCGATATACACAGCCTCCCTGCCACCCCCACCCCCCGCCGCCCCCGCCCCTTATATCTTAGCCTACCTTTACCTTTTCTTGGTGGGGAGGGGTGGTTTAGTTGTGACTGAGCCTTCTCGAGTTATGCGCCCTCGAGTTAACTGCTTTGGATGCCTCCTCACGCTGGCGGGTCTCGGGAGGAAGGACGGAGTGTTCGCACATCGCGCTCACAGGTGTTAGAGGTGTGGTCCTCAGCTTGTGGGAGGTAAGATGGGGCTGCAGGTCCGCGGCCTCACTAGGAACGCGCGGGGTTGGCTGGTGGCGGGTCAATGAGGCTGCGCTGGACTGTGAAGGCTGCGCTGGACTATAAAGCACCGCGCCGGGCGGCGGTGCAGAGCCGAGCGCAAAAGGAACGACGCTCGACGCCCGCCGCAGCGCGCGATTTCAGCGCAGAGCAGGACCCGAGCTCGCAGCAGGGTCCCCACTTTGTGCGTCCCTCTCTCCACCATGGCGGTGCAAGCCTGCTGGGTTCCGCGTCTCCGGCGGGGCTTTGCTTTTCAGGTATAAGTTTCCGCTGTGATCGGGTCTGCACGTAGACCCGCCACCGAGCCCCGAGTTAGCTGCGGGTCTAGGAAGCGTTCCAGACCTGCCAGACTCGACATTAACTAGCGGACATCTCTGGTTTATTTCAGAGCCTGCCCCCGGCAGCGGACTTCGATCTACAGGATTTCAGAGACACGGTGGATGAGCTCATTGCAGGCAAGTGCAGTAAAGTAACAGCGGGGTTGTCCTCCACTCCGCAAATCTGACAAGTTCGAATTTCGAGGCCCTGAAGGTGGTAAGCTGTGTACCTGTCAACAACTCGCCAGCAACTCATCAGAGTCAGGCTCTTCCATATTTAGGAACATTCCCTCCCCTTTTGCTAATGGAAAAGATGAATCGCTGGATCTGTAGGGCTTTCTGCGTTTGCCCGTGTCACGTCTGGAGGAGAGGGCCCCGCGCTGTGATGTGGCCAGGAAGAGGTCGAGTGACAGAAGTGTGCAGGGTAGTGGATTTGTGTGACGTCAGGCAAGTTTGCCCCGGCCACTGTGGAGGTCCAGTTCAGATTATTTCAACAGGCATTTACTGGGCATCCGCTGAGCGTGTACCGGATATCAGGAAGGGCCTGGGGATCCTAGGAATTGCAGAGTGACAGGTGATCTATTAACAAAGAAAAATCTCCGTAGGAACCCTACACGCGGTGTGACCGTTTGTCCCTGTAGGTTTGCAGTCTGAGCCTGCAAACTCAGCTCCCTCTCTTATTCTTCACCAGACTCATCCTCTTTGATGTCGCCCCCCCTGGCCGGCGGAGACTTCGCCTTCTCTCCTAGCGAAGTGCTGCCGTTTGGTCCCTGTCTCTCCCCGCCGCTGAGCCCGCAGGAAGTGCCCCGGCCAGAGCAATACTGGAAGGAGGTGGCCGACCAGAACCAGAGGGCACTGGGGGACGCGCTCTTCGAGAATAATCAAGTAGGCACACTGGGCGGGCGTCCAGGAATTCTGGGGCAGGGCCGTGGTGCTCCGGAAGCAAGTGGGGGTTGCAGGAGCGCAAACGTGCCCCTTTGGACGTTAGAACGAGTGGATCCGTCCAAGTCGCTGCTATTGCTCCACCGGCTCAGTTTTCAAAGTCCACAGCTGGGAATAATCCTACCCGCCAGTATTTACTGAAGGCTATATGCCTGGTATTGTGCTTACCCACTTAACCTTTCCTCCTTTAATACTCACAGCCATTGAGTGAGCTGATGGTCTTACCAGCCTCACTTCAGAAGGCAGAATCTACATCTGCCTGTTGCCCAAGTCAGGACTCCTCATAACTATACTGAGGGAGGATTCGTTGAGAAACATTCTGAATACTTTGTAATAAATAAACCAAACGGATTATTCTCATCAGTGTAAACGTTCTTGGGCCCTGAAGTTTCTGATTAGATATGAGGATCTGGGTTCAGTTCATGTCGAGCACAGGTGAGACCGAGCACAGGGAGCCTGCAGATGAATGTTTGGGTACCTTCCTGCGGCTGCTGCGGTTTCCCCGGTGGTTCAGACAGTAAAGAATCTGCCTGACATGCTGGAGACCCGCGTTCAGTCCTTGGGTCAGGAAGAACCCCTGGAGAAGGCAATGGCTACCCACTCCAGAATTCATGTCTATAGAATCCCATGGACAGAGGAGCCTGCCGCAAGGCTACTGTCCATGGGGTCGCAAAGAGTCCGACACGACTGAGTGACTTTCACTTTTTCATTCTCTGCAGCTGCATGCGACGCTGACCCAGAAACAGGAGGAGATTGCCTCCCTGAAGGAGCGGAACGTGAAACTGAAGGAACTCGCCAGTCGGACCCGGCACCTGGCCTCCGTGCTGGATGTAAGTCGGATGCGGGCGCATAAACACTGCAGAAGTCGTGAATGTTCCTGTGCGTCCTTCACCCCGACTCTGCTCCCAGTGTTGGGACCCGGCGGGGGTCGGGGGGAGGAACGGACCGCTGGGAGCTCACTGAGTCACTTTCAGGAGTCGAAGCCAGCCCAGGTCTCCTTCTATCGCCGTCCCTAGGCTAGTCCAGCTGGACCCAGGGCGGTGCTCCTCCCCATCTTTTGTAGAAGCTGATGATCACCCATTCCCGGGATTGCGGGGCGGTAGCAGAGCCCTTACTGCTCAAGGCGACTGCCAAAAGAAGCCTAGAGGAGTTGTTCAGCGCCGCAGGGCAGGACTGCGCGGAAGTGGACGCCATCCTGAGGGAGATTTCTGAGCGCTGTGAGGAAGCGCTGCAGATCCGCGATCCCAAGAGGCTCCGGCTGCAGCCCGAGCTCCCGAGCAGAGACGGCAGGCCTGGGAACCTGCACGGCGCCTTCCAGGGGCTGCGCACTGACTGCTGCGGGAGCGCGCTGAACTTGAGCCACAGTGAGCTGGAGGAGGCGGCTCCTTCAGCACTCCCATTCGCAGCCACAGCACCATCCGCACCCTCGCTTTCCCCCAAGGCAATGCCTTCACCATCCGGACTGCCAACGGGGGTTACAAATTCCGCTGGGTCCCCAGTTGAGCTGGGATGTGGTCCTCCTAAACACTGTCTCTATTCAGACAGAACTTCCAGATGTACCAGCTGGATGTCAAAAATTCAGAGGAACCAGAGATCAAATTGCCAACATCCGTTGGATCATAGAAAGAACAAGGGAATTCCAGAAAAACGTCTGCTTAATTGATTATGCTAAAGCCTTTGACTGTGTGGATCACAACAAACTGTGGAAAATTCTGAAAGAGATGGGAATACCAGACCACCTTACCTGCCTCCTGCGAAACCTGTATGCAGGGCAAGAAGGAACAGTTAGAACTGGATATGGAACAGCAGACTGATTCCAAATTGGGAAAGGAGTAGTCAAGGGACCCGTTATTTAATTTCGGAACGTGAAACTGAAGAAATCGAGTACCGGCACCTGGCCTCCGTGCTGGATGTAAGTCGGATGCGGGCGCATAAACACTGCAGAAGTCGTGAATGTTCCTGTGCGTCCTTCACCCCGACTCTGCTCCCAGTGTTGGGACCCGGCGGGGGTCGGGGGGAGGAACGGACCGCTGGGAGCTCACTGAGTCACTTTCAGGAGTCGAAGCCAGCCCAGGTCTCCTTCTATCGCCGTCCCTAGGCTAGTCCAGCTGGACCCAGGGCGGTGCTCCTCCCCATCTTTTGTAGAAGCTGATGATCACCCATTCCCGGGATTGCGGGGCGGTAGCAGAGCCCTTACTGCTCAAGGCGACTGCCAAAAGAAGCCTAGAGGAGTTGTTCAGCGCCGCAGGGCAGGACTGCGCGGAAGTGGACGCCATCCTGAGGGAGATTTCTGAGCGCTGTGAGGAAGCGCTGCAGATCCGCGATCCCAAGAGGCTCCGGCTGCAGCCCGAGCTCCCGAGCAGAGACGGCAGGCCTGGGAACCTGCACGGCGCCTTCCAGGGGCTGCGCACTGACTGCTGCGGGAGCGCGCTGAACTTGAGCCACAGTGAGCTGGAGGAGGGCGGCTCCTTCAGCACTCCCATTCGCAGCCACAGCACCATCCGCACCCTCGCTTTCCCCCAAGGCAATGCCTTCACCATCCGGACTGCCAACGGGGGTTACAAATTCCGCTGGGTCCCCAGTTGAGCTGGGATGTGGTCCTCCTAAACACTGTCTCTATTCAGACAGAACTTCCAGATGTACCAGCTGGATGTCAAAAATTCAGAGGAACCAGAGATCAAATTGCCAACATCCGTTGGATCATAGAAAGAACAAGGGAATTCCAGAAAAACGTCTGCTTAATTGATTATGCTAAAGCCTTTGACTGTGTGGATCACAACAAACTGTGGAAAATTCTGAAAGAGATGGGAATACCAGACCACCTTACCTGCCTCCTGCGAAACCTGTATGCAGGGCAAGAAGGAACAGTTAGAACTGGATATGGAACAGCAGACTGATTCCAAATTGGGAAAGGAGTAGTCAAGGCTGTATATTGACACCCTGCTTATTTAATTTATATGCAGAGTACAATCTGGAATAAAGATTGCTGAGAGGAATATCAATAACCTCAGGTATGCAGATGACACCACCCTATTGGCAGCAGGCAAAGAGGAACTAAAGAGCCTCTTGATCAAGGTGAAAGAGGAGAGTGTAAAAGCTAGCCTAAAACTCAACATTCAAAAAACAAAGATCATGGCATCCAGCCCATCACTTCATAGTAAATAGACGGAGAAACAATGGAAACAGTGACAGACTTTATTTTCTTGGGCTCCAAAATCATTGAGAACAGTGACTGCAGCCATGAAATTAAAAGGCACTTGCTCCATATAGTCAAAGCTATGGTTTTCCCAGTAGTCATGGATAGATGTGAGAGTTGGACCATAAAGAAGGCTGAGCACCAGAAGAATTGATGCCTTTGAACTGTGGTGTTGGAGAAGGCTCTTGAGAGTCCCTTGGACTGCAAGGAGATCAAAGTCGTCAGTCCTAAAGGGAATCAACTCTGAATATTCATTGGAAGGAATGGTTCTGAAGCTGAAGCTCCAGTACTTTGGCCACCTGATGCAAAGAGATGACTCACTGGAAATGACCCTAACATTGGGGAGAATAGAAGGCAAAAGGAGAATGGGACCACAGAGAACTAGATGGTTGGGTGGCATCAGTGAGTCAATGGACATGAGTTTGAGCAAGCTCTGAGAGGTGGTAAAGAACAGGGAAGCCTGCTGTGCTGCAGTCCATGGGGTGGCAAAGAGTTGAGCTGGGATGTGGTCCTCCTAAACACTGTCTCTATTCAGACAGAACTTCCAGATGTACCAGCTGGATGTCAAAATTCAGAGGAACCAGAGATCAAATTGCCAACATCCGTTGGATCATAGAAAGAACAAGGGAATTCCAGAAAAACGTCTGCTTAATTGATTATGCTAAAGCCTTTGACTGTGTGGATCACAACAAACTGTGGAAAATTCTGAAAGAGATGGGAATACCAGACCACCTTACCTGCCTCCTGCGAAACCTGTATGCAGGGCAAGAAGGAACAGTTAGAACTGGATATGGAACAGCAGACTGATTCCAAATTGGGAAAGGAGTAGTCAAGGCTGTATATTGACACCCTGCTTATTTAATTTATATGCAGAGTACAATCTGGAATAAAGATTGCTGAGAGGAATATCAATAACCTCAGGTATGCAGATGACACCACCCTATTGGCAGCAGGCAAAGAGGAACTAAAGAGCCTCTTGATCAAGGTGAAAGAGGAGAGTGTAAAAGCTAGCCTAAAACTCAACATTCAAAAAACAAAGATCATGGCATCCAGCCCATCACTTCATAGTAAATAGACGGAGAAACAATGGAAACAGTGACAGACTTTATTTTCTTGGGCTCCAAAATCATTGAGAACAGTGACTGCAGCCATGAAATTAAAAGGCACTTGCTCCATATAGTCAAAGCTATGGTTTTCCCAGTAGTCATGGATAGATGTGAGAGTTGGACCATAAAGAAGGCTGAGCACCAGAAGAATTGATGCCTTTGAACTGTGGTGTTGGAGAAGGCTCTTGAGAGTCCCTTGGACTGCAAGGAGATCAAAGTCGTCAGTCCTAAAGGGAATCAACTCTGAATATTCATTGGAAGGAATGGTTCTGAAGCTGAAGCTCCAGTACTTTGGCCACCTGATGCAAAGAGATGACTCACTGGAAATGACCCTAACATTGGGGAGAATAGAAGGCAAAAGGAGAATGGGACCACAGAGAACTAGATGGTTGGGTGGCATCAGTGAGTCAATGGACATGAGTTTGAGCAAGCTCTGAGAGGTGGTAAAGAACAGGGAAGCCTGCTGTGCTGCAGTCCATGGGGTGGCAAAGAGTTGGACATGACTGAGTGAGTGAACTGAATCAAATTCAGACTGAAGTACCTGGAGGCTAACACAAGTAGCTGAAACCTGGTTTCTCAGGAGAATTCCCCCTGCAGGACCGGTGACACCCTGAAGCATTTTTTTCAGGAACAGGAATGTAAAACGTTTTGATACTGATGCACTGCAAAGTTCTGTAGAATACTGTATAGTCCATCCCCTTTTCACATAGAAACCATGTGTGTGTGTGTGTGTGTGTGTGTGTGTCTATATGTCAGTCAATTTAAAAATACTTACTTTTAGAAGCTTTGAACTCTGTACTTTTTACATCTGGAAGGGACCTAAAAACCACTTAGCTATTTTTAAATTACATATTGCCCTACTTTCACCCAAAGCAAACGGAGGTTCTAAGAAGCTAAGTAATTTTCTGCTATAAGAGGCCTCATGCAAACCTTCTGAGTGCTCTCACTAAATTTTAAAAAGATTGTAGGTTCAGAAGCCAAGGTCTTTGGGTGAATATCTCAATACATCACTCACTTCCCCTGATCCTGGAAGAACTTAATTTTGTTACTAGTGAAACATATCATTGTAATTGCAGGAATAAAAAATTAGGAGAGGTTAGGATTAGGAATTCCTAATCACTTGTTTTAGGGCAAGCAACAGAACAGAGAAAGTGCAGATTCTGAGTCAATGGGTTATTGACAAAAACAGGTGCTAAACCCATTTGCTTGTAATGATCACTTTTATAATTTTGTAAGATTAATAAAAAAATTTATATAAGTTATATACAGTTCTTTTTTCTAAACAGATTAACCACAGAAAAAGCAAACTGTGTTAATAAGAATCATACATTGTTTTAAGAAAATGGCATATCCCACATGAAAAACAATGTTTATATTTTAGGGTGTTCATATTTTGGGGGGAAGAAACCAAGTGTGGAAATCTTAGTAAAACTATCTATTTGAATTCCATGGATAAAATTAGGGTACACATCGATGTTTTATATTCTTGGCTTCATCTTCTAAGAAAAACTGAGGTGTTATATGATGCCTTCACTTTCCCTTTTCCTTATTCTCTTTTGTGTGTCAGTCCTTCTCCTATTCTGTTGTGAAATTCTGTGTCGAGAGTGATTTGTTCCCACCTCCACAGTTCTCAACATGAGAGCTACTTCTTGCCTTTGGGGGCTCAGCCTGGGCAAGGTTCCAACAGCGTTACACCACATTGGTGGTTTTGCCGTTGAAATGCCATCTGAATGGCGAGATCAGGTAACAGGTGAGCTGGGAAGGGTGGCAGAACCTGCTTCTCCAGCTTATCCTGTGTACTGTTACCTGTATTGAAATGGTCATTTGGAAAACAAAAAAAGTGATAAAATAGAGCATATTTCCTCATACTTTGTCTAACAAATATACGCTTAAAAATATATACTGAGGGCTTCCCCTGGTGGTCCAGTGGGTAAGGACACCGCCCTGCAGTGCAAGGGGCGCCGGTTCGATCCCTGGCCTGGGAAGATCCCACGTGCCGCGGAGCAGCTGGACCCATGTGTCCAATTACTGAGCCAGAGCTCTGGGCGCTGATGCCAGACGCCACCGCGTTAGAAGCCAAGGTCTTTGGGTGAATATCTCAATACATCACTCACTTCCCCTGATCCTGGAAGAACTTAATTTTGTTACTAGTGAAACATATCATTGTAATTGCAGGAATAAAAAATTAGGAGAGGTTAGGATTAGGAATTCCTAATCACTTGTTTTAGGGCAAGCAACAGAACAGAGAAAGTGCAGATTCTGAGTCAATGGGTTATTGACAAAAACAGGTGCTAAACCCATTTGCTTGTAATGATCACTTTTATAATTTTGTAAGATTAATAAAAAAATTTATATAAGTTATATACAGTTCTTTTTTCTAAACAGATTAACCACAGAAAAAGCAAACTGTGTTAATAAGAATCATACATTGTTTTAAGAAAATGGCATATCCCACATGAAAAACAATGTTTATATTTTAGGGTGTTCATATTTTGGGGGGAAGAAACCAAGTGTGGAAATCTTAGTAAAACTATCTATTTGAATTCCATGGATAAAATTAGGGTACACATCGATGTTTTATATTCTTGGCTTCATCTTCTAAGAAAAACTGAGGTGTTATATGATGCCTTCACTTTCCCTTTTCCTTATTCTCTTTTGTGTGTCAGTCCTTCTCCTATTCTGTTGTGAAATTCTGTGTCGAGAGTGATTTGTTCCCACCTCCACAGTTCTCAACATGAGAGCTACTTCTTGCCTTTGGGGGCTCAGCCTGGGCAAGGTTCCAACAGCGTTACACCACATTGGTGGTTTTGCCGTTGAAATGCCATCTGAATGGCGAGATCAGGTAACAGGTGAGCTGGGAAGGGTGGCAGAACCTGCTTCTCCAGCTTATCCTGTGTACTGTTACCTGTATTGAAATGGTCATTTGGAAAACAAAAAAAGTGATAAAATAGAGCATATTTCCTCATACTTTGTCTAACAAATATACGCTTAAAAATATATACTGAGGGCTTCCCCTGGTGGTCCAGTGGGTAAGGACACCGCCCTGCAGTGCAAGGGGCGCCGGTTCGATCCCTGGCCTGGGAAGATCCCACGTGCCGCGGAGCAGCTGGACCCATGTGTCCAATTACTGAGCCAGAGCTCTGGAGCGCATGCGCCCAGAGCCGGCGCTCTGCGACAACAGACGCCACCGCGATGGGAGGCCCACAGGAGCCAAAGAACAAAGATGGATGAAAATAGAGAAATGAAAGACCAATAAAAGTGGCCCGCCCACTCCCCTCCCTCCCCAACCTGACCCCCGCCCAAAATAAATAACTAAATCTTTAAAAAGTATATATATATATATACTGAATGGTTCAGAATTATTTTAATTAGCTTAACGTTACTGCAGTTCTGCATCAGAAGAAACAGAAAACAAAATCCCTTAACTTGCTTTGAGAAACAGCTTGTTAAATGTTCTTTTCTTCTCCACTCTTTTATGCGTATTTTCATAATGCATTATCTTCAATGACAGAAAAGTTAAAAAATTATCTGTATGTATTTTTCCACTTATCTCATGTCTGAAATTTTAAAAATTATAAGGTCTCAAGAATTCTTGTTTGGTGATACGTGATTTGGGGCCTTCCCTGAACTGAGTAAGCCCACAGACCAGAACTTCTTACTTTCCTCACTTCTTTGGAACGTTAACTACCCAGTGACTGAGTGCTTATACTAGCAATGCAGGGAGCTGTGCCCACTAATGTATGTCCTGACATTCTTTCCATGGTATGAATTCTTTGTACTGCTTGTTTCTGGTTTAGTAGAAAACATCAGTGAGAGCAACTTTAAATCAAATCTTAGCCATTTTATGCATGGTTCTTTTTTTTAAAAAAATATTATTTATTTGACTGTGCTGAGTCTTTTTGTGGCACATGGGGTCTTTTTTTGGTTGCAACATGTGGGATCTACTTTCCTGACTAGGCATCAAACCTAGGGCATGGAGTCATTGGGAGCATGGAGTCTTAGCCACTGGACCACCAGGGAAGTCCCTAAACATGATTATTTGAGCTTGTATTCATCTATGTGATCTAGTCTAGTTAATGAAGAAATGTTAGCCTGAAATTATCTCAATAATTCCTCATTTCAAATAGGACCAGACATCATTCAAGGTGTTTAGAGACAGTCACAAACAAAACCAAGTCCTTGCTGTCATGAAGCAGACATTCTAGTGGGCGAGACAGACATTGAACAAATAGTACATAGTATCTAATGAACATGTTTCAAATAGGACCAAAAAAAATTTAATCAGCAGCTGGACTGATGTGTCCAATTACTGAGCCAGAGCTCTGGAGCGCATGCGCCCAGAGCCGGCGCTCTGCGACAACAGAGGCCACCGCGATGGGAGGCCCACACGGGCCAAAGAACAAAGATGGATGAAAATAGAGAAATGAAAGACCAATAAAAGTGGCCCGCCCACTCCCCTCCCTCCCCAACCTGACCCCCGCCCAAAATAAATAACTAAATCTTTAAAAAGTATATATATATATATACTGAATGGTTCAGAATTATTTTAATTAGCTTAACGTTACTGCAGTTCTGCATCAGAAGAAACAGAAAACAAAATCCCTTAACTTGCTTTGAGAAACAGCTTGTTAAATGTTCTTTTCTTCTCCACTCTTTTATGCGTATTTTCATAATGCATTATCTTCAATGACAGAAAAGTTAAAAAATTATCTGTATGTATTTTTCCACTTATCTCATGTCTGAAATTTTAAAAATTATAAGGTCTCAAGAATTCTTGTTTGGTGATACGTGATTTGGGGCCTTCCCTGAACTGAGTAAGCCCACAGACCAGAACTTCTTACTTTCCTCACTTCTTTGGAACGTTAACTACCCAGTGACTGAGTGCTTATACTAGCAATGCAGGGAGCTGTGCCCACTAATGTATGTCCTGACATTCTTTCCATGGTATGAATTCTTTGTACTGCTTGTTTCTGGTTTAGTAGAAAACATCAGTGAGAGCAACTTTAAATCAAATCTTAGCCATTTTATGCATGGTTCTTTTTTTTAAAAAAATATTATTTATTTGACTGTGCTGAGTCTTTTTGTGGCACATGGGGTCTTTTTTTGGTTGCAACATGTGGGATCTACTTTCCTGACTAGGCATCAAACCTAGGGCATGGAGTCATTGGGAGCATGGAGTCTTAGCCACTGGACCACCAGGGAAGTCCCTAAACATGATTATTTGAGCTTGTATTCATCTATGTGATCTAGTCTAGTTAATGAAGAAATGTTAGCCTGAAATTATCTCAATAATTCCTCATTTCAAATAGGACCAGACATCATTCAAGGTGTTTAGAGACAGTCACAAACAAAACCAAGTCCTTGCTGTCATGAAGCAGACATTCTAGTGGGCGAGACAGACATTGAACAAATAGTACATAGTATCTAATAATGAACATGTTATACAGAACATAAAACAGGGTTTAGGGATAGGATGTGACCAGAATTATTATTTTAGATAACATGGCTGGAATGTTTCTAGAACAGTTTCTATACCAGCACGATCAGTTTTAAAAAGAGGCACACACACTTTAAATTATTTTTAAGGAAATGACTTCATATTTGCAACAGTTAAATGTTGTTGTACAGTAGCGGTTCTTAGACAGTAGTGTGTACCAGAATCATCTGTAGGGCTTATGAAAACCCAGCATGCTGGGCCCCATCCCCAGAGCTTCTGATTCAGCGAGTCTGGGTAAAGCACGAGAATGTCAGTTTCTAACAGGCTGTTATGAGATGCTGATGCTTGGACCTAGGGCCATCTTTGAGACCACTGTTGTAACGAAATTTTTTTGAAGATCACTTTCAAAAAAGAATAAAACAAACAAAAAACAACTGATCCTGATGGTATTCAAATAATCCTTGTGATTTAGGATTACATTTTTAATAATAAAAATAATGTACTCAATAAAGAGCTATATTTCAAAAAGTTGGAAATGATAATAACGTGCTTTGAAAAATATGTTACATGACCCAGAAGGTGGCTTCAGTGATGGCCTAAGTACCATCAATGAAGGATTTGATGTTGGAAATAAGTGTGAAGAGTCTGAATAAAATTATTTATTAAATGTGTTAAAGAAGCTCAATCCAATTGGCCCTTACATGTGGACAGACATTGAACAAATAGTACATACTGTCTAATAATGAACACGTTATACAGAACATATCAGGACCTAGTCTTAATTCTTCTAGTTAACTCCGAGGTCACGTAGAGGAATAATATGTAACACTTTCAGTTGAAGAATTATGATGTCATTAATTTATAAGATTAACTAATGATATTTTTGTATCTATGTTTACCCTAAAATAGAACTAGCTAGTATAATGATATTTAAAGAATTTTAAATTATTTGGAGCAGTGATATGACCAATAAAGAATTAATATCCAATACATATAAACAGCTCATAGAACTCAACACCAGAAAAAAGCAACCTGATTTAAAAATGGGCAGGAATGTGTTATGTTACTTCTATGGTAGTAAAATAAGAAATCAGGAAAAAAAAATGGGTGGAAGAACTGAATATATTGTGCATTCTTCCAAAGAGGAAGTGAAATGGCCAACATGAAATTAAAAGATGCTTAATATCACTAATCAACAGAGAAATGCAAATCAGAACCATAGTGAGATATTGACTCACATTTATCAGAAAGGCTATCATCAAAAATAATATAAATAACAAATTTGGTAAGGATGTGAAGAAAAGAGAATTCTTGTTTACTGTCAGAATGTAAATTGGTACAGTCACTGTGGAAACCAGTATGGAAGTTTTTCAAAGACTACAATTAGAATTACTGGATAACCTAGCAATTCCACTCCTTTTTGAATTTAAGTCCACTCTTAAATATGCTTCTAAAACCCAGAAACACTAACTCAAAAAGATACATGCACCCTAATTTTTAGAGCAGCATTATTTACAATTGCCAAGACCAGTATGTATAAAAAGAATAAAACAAACAAAAACAACTGATCCTGATGGTATTCAAATAATCCTTGTGATTTAGGATTACATTTTAATAATAAAAATAATGTACTCAATAAAGAGCTATATTTCAAAAAGTTGGAAATGATAATAACGTGCTTTGAAAAATATGTTACATGACCCAGAAGGTGGCTTCAGTGATGGCCTAAGTACCATCAATGAAGGATTTGATGTTGGAAATAAGTGTGAAGAGTCTGAATAAAATTATTTATTAAATGTGTTAAAGAAGCTCAATCCAATTGGCCCTTACATGTGGACAGACATTGAACAAATAGTACATACTGTCTAATAATGAACACGTTATACAGAACATATCAGGACCTAGTCTTAATTCTTCTAGTTAACTCCGAGGTCACGTAGAGGAATAATATGTAACACTTTCAGTTGAAGAATTATGATGTCATTAATTTATAAGATTAACTAATGATATTTTTGTATCTATGTTTACCCTAAAATAGAACTAGCTAGTATAATGATATTTAAAGAATTTTAAATTATTTGGAGCAGTGATATGACCAATAAAGAATTAATATCCAATACATATAAACAGCTCATAGAACTCAACACCAGAAAAAAGCAACCTGATTTAAAAATGGGCAGGAATGTGTTATGTTACTTCTATGGTAGTAAAATAAGAAATCAGGAAAAAAAAATGGGTGGAAGAACTGAATATATTGTGCATTCTTCCAAAGAGGAAGTGAAATGGCCAACATGAAATTAAAAGATGCTTAATATCACTAATCAACAGAGAAATGCAAATCAGAACCATAGTGAGATATTGACTCACATTTATCAGAAAGGCTATCATCAAAAATAATATAAATAACAAATTTGGTAAGGATGTGAAGAAAAGAGAATTCTTGTTTACTGTCAGAATGTAAATTGGTACAGTCACTGTGGAAACCAGTATGGAAGTTTTTCAAAGACTACAATTAGAATTACTGGATAACCTAGCAATTCCACTCCTTTTTGAATTTAAGTCCACTCTTAAATATGCTTCTAAAACCCAGAAACACTAACTCAAAAAGATACATGCACCCTAATTTTTAGAGCAGCATTATTTACAATTGCCAAGACATGAAAACAAGCTAAGTGTTTGGTTGATGAATGGATAAGGAAATATGAGAGTATGTATACCATGGAATACTCAGTTGTGTCTGACTCTGCAATACCACGCAGCCCAGCAGGCTCCTCTGTCATTGGAATTCTCCAGGCAAGAATACTGGAGTGGGTTGTTATTCCCTTCTCCAAGGGATCTTCACGACCCAGGGATCAAACATGGGTCTTCTGCATTACAGGCAGATTCTTTACTGTCTAAACCACCAGGGTTTAGGCAGTGGAATACCTCTAGTGGAATACTACTCAGCCATTAAAGAGAACAAAATTTGCCACCTGCAACAACACGATGGACTTGGAGGGCATTATGCTAAGTGAAACGAGTCAGACAGAGAAAGACAAATATTGTATGATATCACTTACATGTTCCTATCCTGGTCCTGAAGGCATGGGTCAGCTCAATGTCTTAGGCCTCATTCCTCAATTTTGAAATCTAGACAATAGAAGTTGTGAGACTGATCAAGATGACACATCTCAAATACTTGACACAATGCCTGTTAGTTGATGATAAACACTACAGTTATCTGTTTGCATTAGTTATCTATGGCTGTTCTAACAAACTACCAAAAACTTAGTACTTAAACAACACAAATTGATTATCTCATAGTTCTGTACGTCAGAGATGGCTAAGCTGGGTTCTCTATTCTTGGAAATCAAGGTGTTGCCTGGGATATTATTTAGAGACTCTTGGAGGATTCCGTTTCCAAACTCAGTCTGCTTGTTGGTAGAATCCAGTTCCTTATGATTAGCGGGGCTGAGGTCTCTATTTCCTGACTTGCTATAAAATATAGGCATGAGTTAGATGTCAAAAGTGTGGGCATATGTTGCAGCTAGAGAGCAAGTATGATGTCCTTACTCAAGGCTGAACTCTGGAGCCTATTTGTCAAATGGAGGGATCTAGAGGGCAGTTTTATTGAGTCATGAAGACATTCATAACAATTTCTTAGCCCTTCTAGACAATTGTAGGGAGGAAATCCAGAAATGTAAAATAAATCCATTTCTTCCTTCCCAGTGGAATTCCCTGCCTCAAGATATCTCAGATTGAGTTTTAGAAGGAAACTTGCCAGGGTTCTTCTTATTAAAAATGTTATTTAAAAGTTATACATTTTCTCTAACTCATTGGGTTAACAGTTTTATTGCCATACCAAGTACCTAACAGATCTTTCTTTGAAAAATTTCATTTTCATATTCAGGAATCCATCTTCATCCAGTACTTCTCTGCCTGGAGTGAACTTTCTTTCTTTCTTTCTTTTTTTTTTGGTGAACTTTCTTTTTAAAACTTTTATTTTTTGGCCACTTCTATTTATCCTCCATTTATTTATCTTTGTTCTTTGGCCTGTGTGGGCCTTCCATCGCAGTGGCCTCACTTGCTGCAGAGCACCGGCTCTGGGTGCATGCGCTCCAGAGCTCTGGCTGGGCAGTTGGACACATCAGTCCAACTGCTCTGACATCAGAACTGGCACCTCAATGTCTTAGGCCTCATTCCTCAATTTTGAAATCTAGACAATAGAAGTTGTGAGACTGATCAAGATGACACATCTCAAATACTTGACACAATGCCTGTTAGTTGATGATAAACACTACAGTTATCTGTTTGCATTAGTTATCTATGGCTGTTCTAACAAACTACCAAAAACTTAGTACTTAAACAACACAAATTGATTATCTCATAGTTCTGTACGTCAGAGATGGCTAAGCTGGGTTCTCTATTCTTGGAAATCAAGGTGTTGCCTGGGATATTATTTAGAGACTCTTGGAGGATTCCGTTTCCAAACTCAGTCTGCTTGTTGGTAGAATCCAGTTCCTTATGATTAGCGGGGCTGAGGTCTCTATTTCCTGACTTGCTATAAAATATAGGCATGAGTTAGATGTCAAAAGTGTGGGCATATGTTGCAGCTAGAGAGCAAGTATGATGTCCTTACTCAAGGCTGAACTCTGGAGCCTATTTGTCAAATGGAGGGATCTAGAGGGCAGTTTTATTGAGTCATGAAGACATTCATAACAATTTCTTAGCCCTTCTAGACAATTGTAGGGAGGAAATCCAGAAATGTAAAATAAATCCATTTCTTCCTTCCCAGTGGAATTCCCTGCCTCAAGATATCTCAGATTGAGTTTTAGAAGGAAACTTGCCAGGGTTCTTCTTATTAAAAATGTTATTTAAAAGTTATACATTTTCTCTAACTCATTGGGTTAACAGTTTTATTGCCATACCAAGTACCTAACAGATCTTTCTTTGAAAAATTTCATTTTCATATTCAGGAATCCATCTTCATCCAGTACTTCTCTGCCTGGAGTGAACTTTCTTTCTTTCTTTCTTTTTTTTTTGGTGAACTTTCTTTTTAAAACTTTTATTTTTTGGCCACTTCTATTTATCCTCCATTTATTTATCTTTGTTCTTTGGCCTGTGTGGGCCTTCCATCGCAGTGGCCTCACTTGCTGCAGAGCACCGGCTCTGGGTGCATGCGCTCCAGAGCTCTGGCTGGGCAGTTGGACACATCAGTCCAACTGCTCTGCAGCACACGGGATCCTCCCAGGCCAGGGATCGAACTGGCACCCCTTGCACTGCAAGGCGGTGTCCCTACCCACTTGACCACCAGGGAAGCCCCTGGAGTGAACTTTGATTCACTCATTTACTGAGGTCCTACATATTATTTTCATCTAGTTGTATATATTTTATTGCCACTTACACCCCAAATTAATCTGAGACCATTTGTAATGAAAACTTAGATGAAATAGGACAGTTAAAACTGAGGAGTATCATTGGGAATTCCCTGGCAGCCCAGTGCTTAGGACTTTCAGTGTAGGGGGTGGGAGCGTTGACTTTGGGGGACCCAGGGTTTAGTTCTTGGTTTGTGATCTCACAAAGCCGCTGGATACCGAAGGTGTGGCCAAAAACAAAAACAAAGTAAAACTGAGTACCATTCAATGTAAGGAAATCAGCATAGTTAATGTAGTAATTTGCTTTGATTTAATCAACTCTATCCTAAAGATCTATAGCCTTCCTTTAGGGAAACACCTATTCAAACTTGCATAAACAGCAATATTTAATTTTCGCTGCTTAACAAAACACAATGTAAATCAGACATGACAATTACACTTACGCATATTGTACTGATATAAGGGAAAAGAAACACCACAGATTTACTTAGAATTTATATGAACAGTCAAGTAATGATTAGAAATTGCATTTAGATATAGGATGTAGAAAATTCAATTATTTCTAAGACATGTCATGGTTTAAAGCAAACACAAATACCATATTCTATGAGGGATAATGATTACTTTGAGGGTTTGTGTAAGACCATGTCTAACTCTTGAAGTTTCAAGATTTGTCTTTCATTTTTCTTTATATTGGAAATTTCTAATGCAGAGGGGCTGCTTCCAAATTCATCATGACTGTTCCTCTTCTGGGAAGAGAACTGAGGACACAGGACTGGGCCTGTTTAGCTTAGGTTGTTACCCAGCTCTTGCCCTCATCATCTGTGGTCAACAACAATAGCTGACTGAACCAAGAGATTATGTTTTTAAAGAATTATTGTAATACTATTTACATAGTTTGCTCTGCAGACCCCTGGGCAGTTGGCTGGGCAGTTGGACACATCAGTCCAACTGCTCTGCAGCACACGGATCCTCCCAGGCCAGGGATCGAACTGGCACCCCTTGCACTGCAAGGCGGTGTCCCTACCCACTTGACCACCAGGGAAGCCCCTGGAGTGAACTTTGATTCACTCATTTACTGAGGTCCTACATATTATTTTCATCTAGTTGTATATATTTTATTGCCACTTACACCCCAAATTAATCTGAGACCATTTGTAATGAAAACTTAGATGAAATAGGACAGTTAAAACTGAGGAGTATCATTGGGAATTCCCTGGCAGCCCAGTGCTTAGGACTTTCAGTGTAGGGGGTGGGAGCGTTGACTTTGGGGGACCCAGGGTTTAGTTCTTGGTTTGTGATCTCACAAAGCCGCTGGATACCGAAGGTGTGGCCAAAAACAAAAACAAAGTAAAACTGAGTACCATTCAATGTAAGGAAATCAGCATAGTTAATGTAGTAATTTGCTTTGATTTAATCAACTCTATCCTAAAGATCTATAGCCTTCCTTTAGGGAAACACCTATTCAAACTTGCATAAACAGCAATATTTAATTTTCGCTGCTTAACAAAACACAATGTAAATCAGACATGACAATTACACTTACGCATATTGTACTGATATAAGGGAAAAGAAACACCACAGATTTACTTAGAATTTATATGAACAGTCAAGTAATGATTAGAAATTGCATTTAGATATAGGATGTAGAAAATTCAATTATTTCTAAGACATGTCATGGTTTAAAGCAAACACAAATACCATATTCTATGAGGGATAATGATTACTTTGAGGGTTTGTGTAAGACCATGTCTAACTCTTGAAGTTTCAAGATTTGTCTTTCATTTTTCTTTATATTGGAAATTTCTAATGCAGAGGGGCTGCTTCCAAATTCATCATGACTGTTCCTCTTCTGGGAAGAGAACTGAGGACACAGGACTGGGCCTGTTTAGCTTAGGTTGTTACCCAGCTCTTGCCCTCATCATCTGTGGTCAACAACAATAGCTGACTGAACCAAGAGATTATGTTTTTTAAAAGAATTATTGTAATACTATTTACATAGTATATAATTCACTGATTTGAAATGTAGAACTTAATGTCTGTCAGTGTATTTGAGGGTTCTGCCACCATTTCCACTGCCTAATTTAAAAATTTAAAATATTTTCTCCATTCTATAGGAGATACTGTAGACCAGAAACTGTAAAATTCTTAGAGGAAAACATAGGCAGAACACTCAATGACATAAATCTCTATTACCTGCCTCTAAGAATAATGGAAATAAAAAAAATAATAAACAAGTGGGACCTAATTAAACTTAAAAGTTTTTGCACACCAAACAAAACGATAAACAAGGTAAAAGGACAACTCTCAGAATGGGAGAAGATAATAGCAAATGAAATAACTGACAAAGGATTAATGCCCAAAATATACAAGCGGCTCATATAACACAATACCATAAAAATAAACAACCCAATAAAAGAGTAGGGAAAAGACCTAAACAGACATTTCTCCAAAGAAGACATACATGGCCAACAAACACATGACAAGATGCTCAACATCACTTATTATAGGAGAAATGAAAATCAAAATTACAATGAGATATCACCTCATACCAGTCAGAATGGCCATCATCAAAAAGTCTACAAACAGGGCTTCCTGGGTGGTCCAGTGGGTAAAGAACCCATCTTGCAGTGCAAGGAACACAAGTTTGATCCCTGGCAGGGGAAAATCCCATGTGCTGCGGAGCGACTGGGCGGTGTGTTCAATTACGAGCCAGCTATTGTACTGATATAAGGAAAGAAACACCACAGATTTACTTAGAATTTATATGAACAGTCAAGTAATGATTAGAAATTGCATTTAGATATAGGATGTAGAAAATTCAATTATTTCTAAGACATGTCATGGTTTAAAGCAAACACAAATACCATATTCTATGAGGGATAATGATTACTTTGAGGGTTTGTGTAAGACCATGTCTAACTCTTGAAGTTTCAAGATTTGTCTTTCATTTTTCTTTATATTGGAAATTTCTAATGCAGAGGGGCTGCTTCCAAATTCATCATGACTGTTCCTCTTCTGGGAAGAGAACTGAGGACACAGGACTGGGCCTGTTTAGCTTAGGTTGTTACCCAGCTCTTGCCCTCATCATCTGTGGTCAACAACAATAGCTGACTGAACCAAGAGATTATGTTTTTTAAAAGAATTATTGTAATACTATTTACATAGTATATAATTCACTGATTTGAAATGTAGAACTTAATGTCTGTCAGTGTATTTGAGGGTTCTGCCACCATTTCCACTGCCTAATTTAAAAATTTAAAAATATTTTCTCCATTCTATAGGAGATACTGTAGACCAGAAACTGTAAAATTCTTAGAGGAAAACATAGGCAGAACACTCAATGACATAAATCTCTATTACCTGCCTCTAAGAATAATGGAAATAAAAAAAATAATAAACAAGTGGGACCTAATTAAACTTAAAAGTTTTTGCACACCAAACAAAACGATAAACAAGGTAAAAGGACAACTCTCAGAATGGGAGAAGATAATAGCAAATGAAATAACTGACAAAGGATTAATGCCCAAAATATACAAGCGGCTCATATAACACAATACCATAAAAATAAACAACCCAATAAAAGAGTAGGGAAAAGACCTAAACAGACATTTCTCCAAAGAAGACATACATGGCCAACAAACACATGACAAGATGCTCAACATCACTTATTATAGGAGAAATGAAAATCAAAATTACAATGAGATATCACCTCATACCAGTCAGAATGGCCATCATCAAAAAGTCTACAAACAGGGCTTCCTGGGTGGTCCAGTGGGTAAAGAACCCATCTTGCAGTGCAAGGAACACAAGTTTGATCCCTGGCAGGGGAAAATCCCATGTGCTGCGGAGCGACTGGGCCGGTGTGTTCAATTACGAGCCAGCGCTCTGGAGCTCATGTGCCCAGAGCCAGTGCTCTGCAATGGGAGAGGCTACTGCAATGGGAGGCCCACACAGGCCAAAGAATAAAGATGGATGAGAATAAATAAATACATTAAAAAGTTTTTTTTTTACAGTTTTGTTGTTCACAGACATGTATGTTCCCATATCAGTCATGCGCATATCGCTCCCCCCTCCCCGCTCCTCCCCTCTCCCAACTTTCCCCATCCCATCCCTCCAGGGCATCACACAAGACCCCTGCAGGATCCCCCATTCCCACAGTGCAATGACAATAGTTATCTTTTTCACATATGAGAGTATAGGTTTCCAGGCTACTCCCTCTATGCCTCCTACCCACCACTCACTCCCCTCAACGTCCACATGTCCGCTGTCTTTGTCCGTTTCTCCATTGCTTCACTGTGTGTGCTATCATTACCATCTTACTAGATTCCATATATGTGTGTTAGTATACTGTATTTCTCTTTCTCTTTTTAACTTACTTCACTTTTTATAGTAGGTTCTAGATGCAGCCGCCTCATTAGGGCTGATTCTTCTGCATTTCTTTTTACAGCTGAGAAGTACTCCACTGTATATATGTACTAGAGTTTTTTTTATCCATTCATTCATCGATGGACATCTAGGTTGCTTCCATATTCTAGTTACTGTATAGAGAGCTGCAACGAACACTGGGGTACAGGTGCCTCTTTCAGGTTTTTTTTTTAAATTTTTTTTTTTTTAAAGGTTTTACAGAGTTTTGTTGTTCACAGACATGCATGTTCCCAGATCAGTCATATGCATATCCCTGGTCCCCTCCCCTCTCCCAGGTCTCCCCCTATCCCTCCAGGCCATCGCATCAAGCCATTGTAAGTACTCCTATTCCCTTAGCGCTACAATAGCCATCTTTTTCACACATGAGAGTATAGGTTTCCATGTTACTCCCTCTGTGCCTTTCACCCACTGTTCCTTCCCCACAATGTCCATATGTCTATTCTCTGTCTGTTTTGCCATTGGTTCACTGCGTGTGTTATCATTACCCTGTTACTAGATTCCATATATATGTGTTAGTATACTGTACTTGTCTTTCTGTTTTTGATTTACTTCACTTTTTATGATAGGTTCTAGCTCCAACCACCTCATTAGGGCTCATTCTTCTGCATTTCTTTTAACAGCTGAGAAGTACTCCATTGTATATATGTACCAGAGGTTTTTTATCCATTCATTCATCGATGGACAGCTAGGTTGCTTCCATGTTCTAGCTATTGTATAGAGAGCTGCAATGGACATTGGGGTATAGGTGCTTCTTTCAGTTTTGATTTCATCAAGGTAAGCCTAGCAGTGGGATTGCTGGGTCATATGGTGCTTCTATTTTTAGCTTTTTAAGGAATCTTCATACTGTCTTCCATAGCAGCTGTATCAATTTACATTCCCACCAGCAATACAAGAATGTTCCCTTTTCTCTGAACCCTCTCCAGCATTTATTGTCTGTCGATTTGTGGATGATGGCCATTCTGACAGGTGTGAGGTGATATCTCATTGTAGTTTTGATTTGCATTTCTCTAATAATAAGTGAGGTTGAGCATTGTTTCATGTGCTTTTTGGCCATCTGTATGTTCTCTTTGGAGAGGTGTCTGTTTAGGTCATTTTCCCATTTTTTTTTCTTTTTTCTTTTACTTTTTACTTTTACAGAGTTTTGTTGTTTACAGATATGTATGATTCCAGATTAGTCATATGTATATCCTCCTCATCCCACCCCTCCAGGCCATCGCACAGCACTCCTGCAGGATCCCCTTTTCTCATAGCATAATGACAATAGCTATTTTTTTCACATATGATAGTATAGGTTTTCATGCTACTTCCTTTACACCTCCCACCCAATTCATTCCCCACAATGTCCCTATGTCTACTGTCCTTGTCTGTTTTTCCATCACTTCACTGCATGTGTTATCATTACCATGCTACTAGATTCCATATATATGTGTCAGTGTATTGTACTTGTCCTTCTCTTTTTGACTGACTTCAGTTTTTATGATAGGTTCTAGCTCCAGTCACCTCATTAGGATGGATTCTTCTGCATTTCTTTTTACAGCTGAGTAGTATTCCACTGTCTATATGTATCAGAGCTTTCGTATCCATTCATTCATCGATGGACATCTAGGTTGCTCTTTTCCCATGTTTTGATTGGGTTGTTCATTCTTCCAATGTTAAGTTGTCTTAGTTGCTTGTAGATTTCCCTCTTAGAACTGCTTTTGCAGTATCCCATAGGTTTTGCATTGTCGTGTGTTGATTGTCATTTTCTTTTAAGAATTTTAAAATTTCTCCTTTGATTTGCTCAGTAATCAGTTGGTTTTTTAGGTATGTGTTGTGTAATCTCCATGTGTTTGTGTTTTTAGTGGTTTTTTTTTCTTGTAGTTGATCTCTAGTCTCATTGTATTGTGGTCCGAGAAGATGGTTGATATAATTTCAGTTTTCTTGAATTGACTGAGGTTTGATTTGTGGCCCAAGATGTGGTCTATCTTGGAGCATGTTCCGTGAGCACTTGAGAAGAAAGTATATTCTTCTGCTTTTGGATGGAAAGTCCTAAAGATATCCATGAGGTCCATCTTTTCTAGTGTGGCATTTAAGGCTTGTGTTTCTTTATTAGTTTTCTGTTTTGATGATCTGTCCATTGGAGAGGTGTCTGTTTAGGTCATTTTCCCATTTTTTTTTCTTTTTTCTTTTACTTTTTACTTTTACAGAGTTTTGTTGTTTACAGATATGTATGATTCCAGATTAGTCATATGTATATCCTCCTCATCCCACCCCTCCAGGCCATCGCACAGCACTCCTGCAGGATCCCCTTTTCTCATAGCATAATGACAATAGCTATTTTTTTCACATATGATAGTATAGGTTTTCATGCTACTTCCTTTACACCTCCCACCCAATTCATTCCCCACAATGTCCCTATGTCTACTGTCCTTGTCTGTTTTTCCATCACTTCACTGCATGTGTTATCATTACCATGCTACTAGATTCCATATATATGTGTCAGTGTATTGTACTTGTCCTTCTCTTTTTGACTGACTTCAGTTTTTATGATAGGTTCTAGCTCCAGTCACCTCATTAGGATGGATTCTTCTGCATTTCTTTTTACAGCTGAGTAGTATTCCACTGTCTATATGTATCAGAGCTTTCGTATCCATTCATTCATCGATGGACATCTAGGTTGCTCTTTTCCCATGTTTTGATTGGGTTGTTCATTCTTCCAATGTTAAGTTGTCTTAGTTGCTTGTAGATTTCCCTCTTAGAACTGCTTTTGCAGTATCCCATAGGTTTTGCATTGTCGTGTGTTGATTGTCATTTTCTTTTAAGAATTTTAAAATTTCTCCTTTGATTTGCTCAGTAATCAGTTGGTTTTTTAGGTATGTGTTGTGTAATCTCCATGTGTTTGTGTTTTTAGTGGTTTTTTTTTCTTGTAGTTGATCTCTAGTCTCATTGTATTGTGGTCCGAGAAGATGGTTGATATAATTTCAGTTTTCTTGAATTGACTGAGGTTTGATTTGTGGCCCAAGATGTGGTCTATCTTGGAGCATGTTCCGTGAGCACTTGAGAAGAAAGTATATTCTTCTGCTTTTGGATGGAAAGTCCTAAAGATATCCATGAGGTCCATCTTTTCTAGTGTGGCATTTAAGGCTTGTGTTTCTTTATTAGTTTTCTGTTTTGATGATCTGTCCATTGGTGTGAGAAGAGTGTTCAAGTCTCCTACTATTACTGTGTTATTGTTGATTTCTTCTTTTATGTCTGAAAGTATCTGTCTTATGTATCGAGGTGCTCCTGTGTTGGGTGCGTAGATGTTCATGACTGTTATGTCTTCCTCTTGGATAGATCCCTTAATCATGATGTAGTGACCTGCCTTGTCTCTTAGAATCTTCTTTACTTTAAAATCTATTTTGTCTGATACGAGGATTGCTACTCCAGCTTTCTTTTGATTTCCATTTGCATGGAATATCTTTTTCCAGCCTCTCACTTTCAGTCTGTGGGTGTCTCTAGGTCTGAAGTGGGTTTCTTGTAAACAGCATATATATATGGGTCTTGCTTCTGGATCCATTCAGCCAGCCTGTGTCGTTTGGTTGGAGCATTTAGTCCATTTACGTTCAAAGTAATTATTGATACGAGTGTTCCTATATTGTCATTTTCTTAGAAATTTGGAGTTTGATTTGTAGGACTTCTCCTACTCTTGTATTTATTGGCTATATCAGGCCCTTTAACACTTGTTGCAGGGCTGGTTTCATGGTACAGAATTCTTTTAGTTTTTGCTTGTCTGTGAAGCTTTTGACTTCTCCATCAATTCTGAATGAAATTCTTGCTGGGTGGAGAATTCTTGGTTGGAGGTTATTCTCTTTCAGCAATTTAAATGTGTCTTGCCATTCTCTTCTGGCCTGCAGGTTTTCTGTTGAAAGATCAGCAGTTAAACGTATGGGGTTTCCTTTATATGTTATTTGTTGTTTGCTCCTAGCTGCTTTTAGTAATCTGTCTTTATATTTAGTCTGCATTAGTTTGATTAGAATGTGCCTTGGTGTGTTTCTTCTGGGGTTTTTCCTGTGTGGAACTCTTTGTGCTTCCTGGACTTGGTTGACTATTTCTTTTCCCATGCTGGGGAAGTTTTCAACTATAACCTCTTCAAGAATTTTTTCATAGCCTTTCTTCCCCTTTTCTTCTCTTGGAACTCCTGTAATTCTAAAGTTGGTGCATTTGATATTGTCCCATAGGTCTCTGAGGCTATCCTCAGTTCTTTTCATTCTTTGGGCTTTGTTCTGTTCTTCAGCACTTATTTCCACCATTCTGTCTTCCAGCTCACTTATCTGGTCTTCTGCCTCTGATACTCTACTGTTGAGACCTTCTATAGTATTTTTGAGCTCAGCAATTGAGTTGGTTGTCTCTATTTGCTTATTTTTCATTTCTTGCATGTCTCTTCTCAGTGCACTAATTTCCTCTAATATTCTGTTTTCGGTGTTTTGAATCCTCATTAGTATAGCTTTTCTGAATTCTCTTTCAGATAATTTATCTATCTCTTCCTCTGTCATTTGAAGCTGTGTTTCTCTAACTTGTTCCTTCATTTGTGCAGTGTTTCTCTGTCATTTCATTATTAGGTTAATTTTTGTTTCTGTGTGTGTGTGTGTGTGTGTGTGTGTGTGTGTGTGTGTATGGCGTTCTTTTTCCCACCAGGCTTCTTGGTTGAATTCTCCCAACCTTTGGGTTTCTGTCCTTCTAGAAGGGTTCAGTGGTTTGTGTCTTGGGTGGTGTTAGGTCTTGTTTACAGGTGAATAATCTCTAGTGTTGTATTTTCTTTGATAGTGTGGAGTCTTGGAATCAGGGCTTCTGCTCCGAGGATCCTTGGTTTGATGTCTGGTCAGGGGGTGTAGGCTCTATGTCTGGTTTGCTATGGTGTTCAGTGATATTAGTTCAAATACTAGCATCTGAGGAACAAGCGGTGCATCCCTGATGGGTGACAGTCATAAAAGCATGCAGATGTTTTCTAGCATAGTCGTAAAATATACATACATACACAGCAATAACCACATCTAACCAGTCTTACAGAGATAAAGCATAGGAAAATTTTCTGGCAAACGGCGCAATCAAAGATGATATCTGCCTGTTAAGCTCTGAATTAATTAAAATAGCGCCTGGAAAAATAGATCCGGGGCAAGTTCCTGGCTTGGACTATTTCATTGAAAGCAATTTTTAAGGTCTACTGTTGAGACAGTGTTGGGGGTGAGGAGGAGGAGACATGTGTTGGGGGTGAGGAGGAGGAGAGTGTATGGGTAATGAGAAGGAAAAGATTCGTCTTGGAAGGATTTTATAGGGTTACGTAGCCAAGATTAGTGTGTTGTATTGTTTAGTGCAGCTGGAAGAGAATAGTGGAGACAGGAAGGTAGGAAATATTTATCTAGAGGATAGTAGTAGATAGGAAAAGATTTTACATTTAGAACATAGAGGGAGGAAGAAGTGGCAAAGAGGAAAGAAAATTAAAAGTTTCCAAAAATTAAAATTAAAAAAAATTAAAAAAAATTAAAAATAAAAAAGTCAAAATTAAAAAGGGAGAAAAAATTAACAAGAGACCAAAAAAAACCCAAAAAAACAAAAAAAACCAAGAAACAAAAAAACCCAAACCAAACCAATCAATCGAATAAACAAAACTGTCCACAACAAATAAACAAACAAACAAAAATCTAAATACTGTCCCTGGTTTTTATCTTCTCATCTGCCTGGTGGAAACCAATCTGCTCTTGATGGTGTTGCCTTGATGATATAGTCTGTCTCTTACAGTGCCGGTTGCTATGCTTTCTGTTTTTGTTTTCTGCAAAACAAAGGCTTTGCTGCGAGCTCATGTGCTGGCCGGGCAGCGGGCTGATCCGTCTGTTGGGCTGGGGCTGCGGCACGCGCAGTCCCATGCTGGAGGGGCGTGCTCGGGCTCCACTGCGCACCCGCCGGTAGACTCCAATCCTTGCTCTTCTCCCGGCTGCCTCCGCTGCAGCTGCAGCTCTGGGGATGCACGGGCTCCTTAGGACGCTGGCGTGTGCGCACTGCCGTTTACGCGGCCAAGTCCCAAACAGGGGTATGAGCTTTCCCGCCCGGCTTGAACCTGGTCCCTGGTCAGCAACCCGTGGGCGACTTCCCCTCTTCGTTCAGCAAGCCCGCCACTAGAAGTGTTTGAACTTACCCGGCGCCCGGCAGCACGGCGCAATGTTCACCTGGCGGAAAGTCGCGATTTTCGCCCAGTGATACAGCGGGATTTTCGTGCTGGGCGCTCCCTGTCCGGATCTATCCAGCTCTCTAGGCAGCACTCCACGGGGGACTTCCCAGCTGCATACCGCAAGCCTCCACTCACAGTATCTTATTTTCGCAGTGTCTTAATTCTGCCGGTGATCCGGCGGCTTTTTGGAATTTTCGCGCTGAGCGCTGCCTTCTCTCCTCCCGATGCTTTTCTCAGGCTCTCTCCTAGGGCACTTCCTAGCGCGCTCTCTGCCAGTCCGTCATGGGGGTTGGAATAGAGGGTTTTCAGAACAGGAACTCCGGGAAAGTTCTGGCTGTTCACTCTTCCACCTTCGCAGACCTAGGGGGTTCTCCTGTCATCTAGCGGCTGGTTTGTTGGTGGTGTTTCATTTCTTGATTAGTTCTGGTGATTCTGTTGGGGAGCTGGTGAAATCTTCGCCTCATTCCTCTGCCATCTTGGCCCCCTTCGGTAGCAGATCTTAAACAATAAAGTTTTGTAGGCACATGGTCCCTTTCAACATCATTTCCTTTGTCATTTCTGAATAGAAATCTGTTGCAGTCAAGGTCCTCCCTATTCCTCCTTGATCCACTCGTATGATTAATCCTTATAACATCAAGTTAAAAGTTGCCAGTGCGGTTCCTTATAATCCACTTAGGGTTATACATTTTACATTTTGGGATCTGTCCCTTTCCCAGTATCAGAGAACATAAGTCAGCTCTGAGCATCCCTCTTCAATTTGGTTCAAATGATATTGTCTCTAAAAGGTATTATTTAATCTGTAATGTTGAATTTAGCTGATTCCCAGTTTATGCTTTATTTTTCTCTCTATTCTTTTTTTTTTTTTTTTGCGGGGGGGGGGTGGGGAGGGGGGGGGGGGGGGGGGGCGCTTCTATTGATCTTTCATTTGTCTCTTCTTCATCCATCTTTGTTCCTTGACCCGTGTGGGCTTCCCATCACGGTGGCCTCTGTTGTCTTAGAGCGCTGGCTCTGGGCACATGCGGCCCAGAGCTCCGGCTCGGCAATTGGACACATCAGTCCAGCTGCTCGGCGGCAAGTGGGATCTTCCCAGGCCAGGGATCGAACCAGCGTCCCTTGCACTGCAAGGCAGTGTCCTTACCCACTGGACCACCAGGGAAGCCCTTTTCTGTGGTTTCAAGAAGAAAAGTAAGGCAAACCTACTCTCATCTTCCCAGAAACCTCTGTACTTTGAATATTTAAATACCATGTTAAATGATGATTCAATAATGCATATGTAAATAGACAGAGCTATATAATATGGAATATCCTCCAAAATGCAAACCTCTAAAGCCTCTTCTGATACTCACTGTTGAGTGTACTTACCTAAGCTTTATTCAGTGTGACCCTTTACATAAGCATCACTCACTCCCTTATTAACCATTGGCTTAATAGGAGCTTTTGTCTTCTCTCCTTTACACAAGGATTCTGTAAGAACACAGAGGTAACAGGGAGGGTAACCCCTTATTACTCTACAGGTACGTATCAAATAACTGGCCAGATGAGTAGGTAGGTAAGTTTATCTGAACTATGAGCAGGAACCACAAATGAGGGTTTACACACCACTTAGGAAGGGATAACTTAAAGAGCAGCAGTACCTTTTCAGACTATGAATTTGATAGTTAGAAACTACTTATTAGCAGTGCCTGAACCATAGTGTGAACTATCCCGAGGACCACTTGGCTGGGCCACCAGACTATTTTCCACTCGTATGATTAATCCTTATAACATCAAGTTAAAAGTTGCCAGTGCGGTTCCTTATAATCCACTTAGGGTTATACATTTTACATTTTGGGATCTGTCCCTTTCCCAGTATCAGAGAACATAAGTCAGCTCTGAGCATCCCTCTTCAATTTGGTTCAAATGATATTGTCTCTAAAAGGTATTATTTAATCTGTAATGTTGAATTTAGCTGATTCCCAGTTTATGCTTTATTTTTCTCTCTATTCTTTTTTTTTTTTTTTTTGGGGCAGGGAGGCGGGCTGGGGAGGGAGGGGGGTGGGCAGGCCGCTTCTATTGATCTTTCATTTGTCTCTTCTTCATCCATCTTTGTTCCTTGACCCGTGTGGGCTTCCCATCACGGTGGCCTCTGTTGTCTTAGAGCGCTGGCTCTGGGCACATGCGGCCCAGAGCTCCGGCTCGGCAATTGGACACATCAGTCCAGCTGCTCGGCGGCAAGTGGGATCTTCCCAGGCCAGGGATCGAACCAGCGTCCCTTGCACTGCAAGGCAGTGTCCTTACCCACTGGACCACCAGGGAAGCCCTTTTCTGTGGTTTCAAGAAGAAAAGTAAGGCAAACCTACTCTCATCTTCCCAGAAACCTCTGTACTTTGAATATTTAAATACCATGTTAAATGATGATTCAATAATGCATATGTAAATAGACAGAGCTATATAATATGGAATATCCTCCAAAATGCAAACCTCTAAAGCCTCTTCTGATACTCACTGTTGAGTGTACTTACCTAAGCTTTATTCAGTGTGACCCTTTACATAAGCATCACTCACTCCCTTATTAACCATTGGCTTAATAGGAGCTTTTGTCTTCTCTCCTTTACACAAGGATTCTGTAAGAACACAGAGGTAACAGGGAGGGTAACCCCTTATTACTCTACAGGTACGTATCAAATAACTGGCCAGATGAGTAGGTAGGTAAGTTTATCTGAACTATGAGCAGGAACCACAAATGAGGGTTTACACACCACTTAGGAAGGGATAACTTAAAGAGCAGCAGTACCTTTTCAGACTATGAATTTGATAGTTAGAAACTACTTATTAGCAGTGCCTGAACCATAGTGTGAACTATCCCGAGGACCACTTGGCTGGGCCACCAGACTATTCCATAACTCTTGTCACAGGTGACATTCCTTTATAGATCACACAGAAGTGCCTTTCCCCACAGAAGTCCCTCTATCTGAACGTTTCTGTTTCTGTCAATTCTACCCATCACAATATCCAATGTAAGTCCCTTCTCTACCATGATGCCTTTATCATTGTTTTCTTCAGTCTAAAGTTTCCCCACTTTGCATCTCTATTTTCTGTCTGCCCTATATCTTCATTCATTATCATTCAGTATCTAGTATATGTCAAGCTTTACTCCAAGGATTATGGATAAGAAACTTTAAAGGGTAAAATATTGCTCTATGAGCTCATATTCAAGGGAGTGATACAAAGCAAAAATGAAAATAATTTAATTTGGGGTGCAGTTTTATTTTCTTAATGAATAAAAATTAAGCTAGGTAAAGAGTAAGATGAATAGAATGATCCTATGGAAGGGGTTGGGGAAGAACTCTTTGAATAAGAGACATCTGAGCAGAGACCAAAACATAGTGAGGCAGTGATCAAGGTAAAATGAGGAAAGAGCCTCCCAACAAGGAGAACAGGTGCAAAGGTCCCATGATGGGAATTAAATGCTTGGCATACTTAAACAACAGCAAGAGGTCTAGGACTGCCTAGAATGTTGGGGAAGGGAGGGGAAGCATGGAAGGAGATGAAGTGTAGAGAGACAGGAGCCAGGCCAGGTGGAGCCCTGAAAGCCAGGTGACTGCATCTTGAGCTGCACCAGATGTCTCATCCTCCTTTTCCTGGGTGAGCCCTCACCTTCCTCCAGAGCTCCATCACAGCACCCTGCCTGTCCCCCTGCTACAGTGTATGACCCAGGCCAGGTCCAATACAGTCCCCTCTCATTTAGTCACCAGAGTAGATGGTCATGTGACTCAACAAGGTCAAAAGTCTACACAATGGCAGGGCTACCTGGTGCTGGGGGCTACCTGCACTCTGGGTACCACCAGTCATGAAAGTCTTCATTGTCAACCAAATAGTGCATAAGACAGATCCAAATGCTAGGGCCAGAGTCTGCATTTTTGGATCACTTCTGGCACCAAGTCTCACAGACTACAAAATGGCAAAGAGGAGTGTCCTTGTGATACCTGAAAAGGGGAAGCAAGGAAGCAGAGCTGGGCAGAAGGACAAGATGAACCACAATGCAATCTCACTAGAGGTCTCATCTCTCTCTACAGAAAGTCTTGAAATGGGATTGATCCTTCAGAGTTGTCTCAAGTTGGAACAAAAGGCCTGAACATATATAGCCCAAGCATCCATCAGTCACTGGAGACGGACCAACCTGGAAACCAAGCATGGCTTGGGCAAGGCAGTTCTCTTCAGCTGAGGCAGTATCCATAAGGCGCTGATGTCTGAGGGCTTCCAGCCAGCAGCTCACCCAGGATTAGAGACCCATTTACTTCCTAAACAGGTATCTGGGTAACATACCAAAGTGCCTATGAAGAAGCTATGATTAGCACTAAATAATGGATTTTTATGATAGTAAGCTAAAACACATACAAATACATACACAATAAAAATGTCAATTCTAATACCTAAAAACTTTCAATTTTATAGCTCTCAATTCAGCTTAGAGGCTTGTGATAAGGATCATCTACAATGAAAGACTGAAGTGCCTCATGTTGTTAGGAAAGGGGGAATTTCCCCTTATGCTTCTTGGTTCTTTTGACTAGTCTAATAATGGATCTCATCCAAGGCAAATTACCAAGAGGAAAAAAAAAATAATTTTATTTGTAGAGACATCCCAAAGATATAGGACTCATAAAAGTGACCAAAACAGACAGCTTTTACACCTTTTAGATAAAGAAACAGTAAACTTTGACAAGACAAAGGGGATTAGGTTTGGGGGAGTAAATTAGTAAGAAAGTAACAGGATTTTTTAATACAGTTTTCTTGGCCCAACATTTTCTGTCTCTAGTGATTAGGATGTCTCTCTACCACCTGGTACAGACAGGGTACCTCTCACATGGGAACTTCCTGCTTTCAGGGGGACAAATAAAGGTCAAAGTATTTTTCTTGTATCAGCTGTGCATCTTAAATAACTTTAGTTTAAAATGATTAATATACAAAAGGGCATATTTTGAGGCAGCATGCCCTAAGCCCCATCAATGTCATGCCTGGAACTCATTCAGTGTCTTCAAACTCAAATAAAACTTTTCCTATTAACACTCCAATTTTAAAATTCACACATAAATCCAATGTCACAAACAGGTGTTTATAAGGACTCTCATACTATAGAAATTCGGTAGTTTTACTGAAAAGGTCAGGGACCCTACCCAGTGTCCTAGGAGACAGTGATGTGTGCTCAGTCATGTGTGATTTCCTAGGACCTCATGGACTGGGCCCAGCAAGCTTTTCTGTCCATGGAATTCTCCAGGCAAAAATACTGGAATGGGTTGCCATTTCCTCCTCCAGGGTACCTTTCCAACTCAGGGATTTAAACCATGTCCCTTGTGCTTCCTGTATTTGCAGGTGGATTTGTTGTCACTGGGCTTCCTGGAAGAAGACAGATGTAGTGAAGTAAATTCTCAGCTCTCTATCCACATTTTTCACTAAATAATGGATTTTTATGATAGTAAGCTAAAACACATACAAATACATACACAATAAAAATGTCAATTCTAATACCTAAAAACTTTCAATTTTATAGCTCTCAATTCAGCTTAGAGGCTTGTGATAAGGATCATCTACAATGAAAGACTGAAGTGCCTCATGTTGTTAGGAAAGGGGGAATTTCCCCTTATGCTTCTTGGTTCTTTTGACTAGTCTAATAATGGATCTCATCCAAGGCAAATTACCAAGAGGAAAAAAAAAATAATTTTATTTGTAGAGACATCCCAAAGATATAGGACTCATAAAAGTGACCAAAACAGACAGCTTTTACACCTTTTAGATAAAGAAACAGTAAACTTTGACAAGACAAAGGGGATTAGGTTTGGGGGAGTAAATTAGTAAGAAAGTAACAGGATTTTTTAATACAGTTTTCTTGGCCCAACATTTTCTGTCTCTAGTGATTAGGATGTCTCTCTACCACCTGGTACAGACAGGGTACCTCTCACATGGGAACTTCCTGCTTTCAGGGGGACAAATAAAGGTCAAAGTATTTTTCTTGTATCAGCTGTGCATCTTAAATAACTTTAGTTTAAAATGATTAATATACAAAAGGGCATATTTTGAGGCAGCATGCCCTAAGCCCCATCAATGTCATGCCTGGAACTCATTCAGTGTCTTCAAACTCAAATAAAACTTTTCCTATTAACACTCCAATTTTAAAATTCACACATAAATCCAATGTCACAAACAGGTGTTTATAAGGACTCTCATACTATAGAAATTCGGTAGTTTTACTGAAAAGGTCAGGGACCCTACCCAGTGTCCTAGGAGACAGTGATGTGTGCTCAGTCATGTGTGATTTCCTAGGACCTCATGGACTGGGCCCAGCAAGCTTTTCTGTCCATGGAATTCTCCAGGCAAAAATACTGGAATGGGTTGCCATTTCCTCCTCCAGGGTACCTTTCCAACTCAGGGATTTAAACCATGTCCCTTGTGCTTCCTGTATTTGCAGGTGGATTTGTTGTCACTGGGCTTCCTGGAAGAAGACAGATGTAGTGAAGTAAATTCTCAGCTCTCTATCCTTTCACCTTGCCATTTCTTGCTGTTGACTCCCACTGGCCAGACCCAACAAGACATGGCTCTTCTTCCTGCCATTGTTCAGCGGTCTGTACACAGGGGATTCTGCAGAGAATCTGTACAGCCACTTTGCCCAAGTGGTCTCCCCACTTGGCTTGAGTTTTCTCTCTTCATGTCTGAGGAACCCAAGCAACATTACATATAGTATGTTACTTATGTATCAATACTCTGTATCCACACATTCATCAGTTTACCTTTGGCTGTGGAATGAACACAAAGCATGTAATTGTAATATATGTGAAGGTGGTAGGGAAGGTTAGTTAAAGGTAGGCTCTGGGCAAGCTCCCTCTGCAACCAAAGCCTCTCAGCATTGCTAGGATCCCTTCTTCCTCAGGAGAGGACTGGCTCTTAGTCACGGTTGTAACTAAAATATACAAATGTCTTGGAGCCAAAGAATCTACGTCCACAACCAGTATCACTTCAGTCCCTCAGCAGCTAGAGGCACATCTTTAAAATAAGTTATGGTAAGAGTCCAAGCTCCAAGTGTTCCTCCCTGTCCATCCTTTGGACTTTTTGAAAGGCCTGTTTTCAGTCAAGCCTGTCCGTTAACCAGTGGGCGACAGGTTTTTCATTTGTAAAAAAAATATCATGAACTTTGTGGTTTCTTCAATTTTCCAACCCTAAAATGTTAATGCCATTTAAATCACTGCATTTTTATGGAAGACAGTCCCAATTTTAAAATTCACACATAAACCAATGTCACAAACAGGTGTTTATAAGGACTCTCATACTATAGAAATTCGGTAGTTTTACTGAAAAGGTCAGGGACCCTACCCAGTGTCCTAGGAGACAGTGATGTGTGCTCAGTCATGTGTGATTTCCTAGGACCTCATGGACTGGGCCCAGCAAGCTTTTCTGTCCATGGAATTCTCCAGGCAAAAATACTGGAATGGGTTGCCATTTCCTCCTCCAGGGTACCTTTCCAACTCAGGGATTTAAACCATGTCCCTTGTGCTTCCTGTATTTGCAGGTGGATTTGTTGTCACTGGGCTTCCTGGAAGAAGACAGATGTAGTGAAGTAAATTCTCAGCTCTCTATCCTTTCACCTTGCCATTTCTTGCTGTTGACTCCCACTGGCCAGACCCAACAAGACATGGCTCTTCTTCCTGCCATTGTTCAGCGGTCTGTACACAGGGGATTCTGCAGAGAATCTGTACAGCCACTTTGCCCAAGTGGTCTCCCCACTTGGCTTGAGTTTTCTCTCTCTTCATGTCTGAGGAACCCAAGCAACATTACATATAGTATGTTACTTATGTATCAATACTCTGTATCCACACATTCATCAGTTTACCTTTGGCTGTGGAATGAACACAAAGCATGTAATTGTAATATATGTGAAGGTGGTAGGGAAGGTTAGTTAAAGGTAGGCTCTGGGCAAGCTCCCTCTGCAACCAAAGCCTCTCAGCATTGCTAGGATCCCTTCTTCCTCAGGAGAGGACTGGCTCTTAGTCACGGTTGTAACTAAAATATACAAATGTCTTGGAGCCAAAGAATCTACGTCCACAACCAGTATCACTTCAGTCCCTCAGCAGCTAGAGGCACATCTTTAAAATAAGTTATGGTAAGAGTCCAAGCTCCAAGTGTTCCTCCCTGTCCATCCTTTGGACTTTTTGAAAGGCCTGTTTTCAGTCAAGCCTGTCCGTTAACCAGTGGGCGACAGGTTTTTCATTTGTAAAAAAAAAAATATCATGAACTTTGTGGTTTCTTCAATTTTTTCCAACCCTAAAATGATCTTGAGAACCTGCCATTTAAATCACTGCATTTTTTATGGAAGACAGTCTGGAGATTTCTTAAAAAACTAAAAATAGAAGCACCATACGACCCAGCAATCCCACTCTTAGGCTTATACCCTGACAAAATCAAAACTGAAAGAGGCACCTGTACCCCAATGTTCATTGCAGTTCTCTATACAATAGCTAGAACATGGAAGGAACCTAGATGCCCATCGACGAACGAATGGATCCAAAAGCTCTGGTACATATATACAATGGAATACTACACAGCTGTAAAGAGAAATGCAGAAGAATCAACCCTAATGAGGTGGCTGGATCTAGAACGTATCATAAAAAGTGAAGTCAGTCAGAAAGAGAAGGACAAATACAGTATATTAACACATATATATGGAATCTAGTAGGATGGTGATGATGGCACATGCAGTGAAGCGACAGAAAGACAGACATGGACAGTGGACATATGGACATTGTGGGGAAGGAACAGTGGGTGAGAGGCGTAAAGGAAGTAGCATGAAGGCCTGTACTATCATAAGTGAAGAAAATAGCTCTACTCATTGCTCTGTGAAAAAAGGGGATCCTTCAGGGGTGCTGTGTGATGGTCGGGAGGGGAGGGAAGGGGGGGATATACATGTGACTAATCTGAGAACATGCATGTCTGTGAACAACAAAACTCTGTAAAAGTTAAAAGTAAAATAAAGGTTTAAAAAATAATAATAATAAATAAATCACTGCATTTTTTATTCCAGTAAAGCTTGCGACCGACGTTTGAAAACGCCGCGCAACACCGCCATCTAGTGGAAAAAGTGAAGTAATACCAGCGACAATGAATACAAACAAAATGAAATTTCATAAGGATAAAGCAATTATGTAGAACATTTCATGTAGTATTTCTTTTTATACATTGTGGGCCTCTTCGAGATTCCCCCTTCCTAAGAGAAAGCCACACATAGTAAAATTCTACACACAATTTCAGGGGACAAACAGCTGGCTCCAGGCCTGTCCAATTATGCTCTTAGTCAGTTTACTAATACTTTTACAAAGATGCATTCAGTCCCTCAGCAGCTAGAGGCACATCTTTAAAATAAGTTATGGTAAGAGTCCAAGCTCCAAGTGTTCCTCCCTGTCCATCCTTTGGACTTTTTGAAAGGCCTGTTTTCAGTCAAGCCTGTCCGTTAACCAGTGGGCGACAGGTTTTTCATTTGTAAAAAAAATATCATGAACTTTGTGGTTTCTTCAATTTTTCCAACCCTAAAATGATCTTGAGAACCTGCCATTTAAATCACTGCATTTTTTATGGAAGACAGTCTGGAGATTTCTTAAAAAACTAAAAATAGAAGCACCATACGACCCAGCAATCCCACTCTTAGGCTTATACCCTGACAAAATCAAAACTGAAAGAGGCACCTGTACCCCAATGTTCATTGCAGTTCTCTATACAATAGCTAGAACATGGAAGGAACCTAGATGCCCATCGACGAACGAATGGATCCAAAAGCTCTGGTACATATATACAATGGAATACTACACAGCTGTAAAGAGAAATGCAGAAGAATCAACCCTAATGAGGTGGCTGGATCTAGAACGTATCATAAAAAGTGAAGTCAGTCAGAAAGAGAAGGACAAATACAGTATATTAACACATATATATGGAATCTAGTAGGATGGTGATGATGGCACATGCAGTGAAGCGACAGAAAGACAGACATGGACAGTGGACATATGGACATTGTGGGGAAGGAACAGTGGGTGAGAGGCGTAAAGGAAGTAGCATGAAGGCCTGTACTATCATAAGTGAAGAAAATAGCTCTACTCATTGCTCTGTGAAAAAAGGGGATCCTTCAGGGGTGCTGTGTGATGGTCGGGAGGGGAGGGAAGGGGGGGATATACATGTGACTAATCTGAGAACATGCATGTCTGTGAACAACAAAACTCTGTAAAAGTTAAAAGTAAAATAAAGGTTTAAAAAATAATAATAATAAATAAATCACTGCATTTTTTATTCCAGTAAAGCTTGCGACCGACGTTTGAAAACGCCGCGCAACACCGCCATCTAGTGGAAAAAGTGAAGTAATACCAGCGACAATGAATACAAACAAAATGAAATTTCATAAGGATAAAGCAATTATGTAGAACATTTCATGTAGTATTTCTTTTTATACATTGTGGGCCTCTTCGAGATTCCCCCTTCCTAAGAGAAAGCCACACATAGTAAAATTCTACACACAATTTCAGGGGACAAACAGCTGGCTCCAGGCCTGTCCAATTATGCATGGCCACATTTAAGAACCTCTACTGTTTACATTATTTCAACCATTGGGAAAATAAAAAAATGATCCCATAATCATCAGGAATCAGTGAATGCTGTAACAGATCTATGTCTCCCTTAAAAAACCTAACCATATTTCAAACCTCTTTGTTATTGGTGGGGGGGTGTACTTCATTGTATTAGGGCTGGTGAGAGGCCAGGTCCCATCTTCCATGGCAGAAGAGACCAGAACCTTCTGCTTCCTACTCTCTGACTGGAAGAGTACCTGCCTGGCCAGTCATTTGCTTCCCCAGACTGATTCTTGAGAGAGTGTGGCAAAGGTACGGGGAGATTGGAAAAATCACTGAAGAAGTAAGTGGGAACCTAGCATTGTCAGTGTCCAGTGGCAGCAACGCCAGGGGTAAGATCCTGGACTCACCTTTCCTGGGTTCAAACTCATCTATCCACTCTCGTGACCATTTCCATATCCGGTTATTCAATTCATTAGTTCCCTAAAGTCTTTGTTCTGACACCCTTCCAATAAACCCCTCTACGGTATAAGCAGAATGTGTAACTTACAATTAACTTTTTGATTGATACACACACCAAATTCTTAGAAGTGACCTAAAAGGCAACTTTCAGTCAATGCAACATATTTTCATATTTTATCATTTACTTACCAGCACTCCTACTTAAAGCAGAAGACCAAAAACTAATTAAAATTTCCAGAAGCCACATCCCTAACATTATCAAGTATTAACAGTGCATTACTGCAGTATGGGCCAGGCTTATAGGTGTCCTTATCTTACCTGATGATCCTGCATTTTGCTGTTTATACAAGAATCATGTATTTTTTGGTTGTTTCTCCCTATGCTTCACACCAAAATTTGTTTAGTACAATCTCAAATACTCCCTAGAACAAGACAAAGTATTCCAATTGATACATAGTTATTGGATTGGTAAAAAAGTATTTTTTTTTTAAATAAAAGACATACTTCATTTTCACCAAGAAGTTCTGTAGCTTTAGCTCTTACATTTTCAGCTTATGATTCATTAGAAGTTAATTTTTATGTGTTACCTGAGGTATGTATGCATCTAAGCTCGTTATTCTGTATGCTAGCCAGTTGCTCCATCAGTTATTGAAAAGGCTATTCTTTCCCCATCATGTTGCCTCTGTGTGAATTTTTTTTTAATCAGTTATTCCTAGATGTTGGGTTTACTTCTGGACTCTATTATGTTCCACTTATTTACTTGTCCATTTGTATTGCCAATACCAAGTTGTTTTATGTACTATAGATCCTTACAAGTATTGAAATCAGGGCTGGTGAGAGGCCAGGTCCCATCTTCCATGGCAGAAGAGACCAGAACCTTCTGCTTCCTACTCTCTGACTGGAAGAGTACCTGCCTGGCCAGTCATTTGCTTCCCCAGACTGATTCTTGAGAGAGTGTGGCAAAGGTACGGGGAGATTGGAAAAATCACTGAAGAAGTAAGTGGGAACCTAGCATTGTCAGTGTCCAGTGGCAGCAACGCCAGGGGTAAGATCCTGGACTCACCTTTCCTGGGTTCAAACTCATCTATCCACTCTCGTGACCATTTCCATATCCGGTTATTCAATTCATTAGTTCCCTAAAGTCTTTGTTCTGACACCCTTCCAATAAACCCCTCTACGGTATAAGCAGAATGTGTAACTTACAATTAACTTTTTGATTGATACACACACCAAATTCTTAGAAGTGACCTAAAAGGCAACTTTCAGTCAATGCAACATATTTTCATATTTTATCATTTACTTACCAGCACTCCTACTTAAAGCAGAAGACCAAAAACTAATTAAAATTTCCAGAAGCCACATCCCTAACATTATCAAGTATTAACAGTGCATTACTGCAGTATGGGCCAGGCTTATAGGTGTCCTTATCTTACCTGATGATCCTGCATTTTGCTGTTTATACAAGAATCATGTATTTTTTGGTTGTTTCTCCTATGCTTCACACCAAAATTTGTTTAGTACAATCTCAAATACTCCCTAGAACAAGACAAAGTATTCCAATTGATACATAGTTATTGGATTGGTAAAAAAGTATTTTTTTTTTAAATAAAAGACATACTTCATTTTCACCAAGAAGTTCTGTAGCTTTAGCTCTTACATTTTCAGCTTATGATTCATTAGAAGTTAATTTTTATGTGTTACCTGAGGTATGTATGCATCTAAGCTCGTTATTCTGTATGCTAGCCAGTTGCTCCATCAGTTATTGAAAAGGCTATTCTTTCCCCATCATGTTGCCTCTGTGTGAATTTTTTTTTAATCAGTTATTCCTAGATGTTGGGTTTACTTCTGGACTCTATTATGTTCCACTTATTTACTTGTCCATTTGTATTGCCAATACCAAGTTGTTTTATGTACTATAGATCCTTACAAGTATTGAAATCAGGTACTGCGGGCCTCCAAAGTTATTTATTTTTTTTCTTAACATGGATTTTTAATTCAGCATACTGAAAAGTATGTGAACAATTCATACCATAAGTTCACCCAAACAAAGGAATGTAGCCAAGGAAGCTGTATGAAGGTCCAGATGGAGCACTAGTTTACATGTCAATAAGTCAGTCCTCCTTCAAGCTAAGATCTGACCAATCACAACAGCTTGTATTTCTTTCTTTCTTTTTTTAAAATTCTTTATTTTAAAGGTTTTACAGTTTTGTTGTTCACAGACATGCATGTTCCCAGATCAGTCATATGCATATCCCTGGTCCCCTCCCCCCTCCCAGGTTCCACCATCCTACCCTTCCGGACCATTGCACCAAGCCATTGTAAGCACTCCTATTCCCTTAGCACGACAATAGCTGTCTTTTTTCACACATGACAGTATAGGTTTCCATGTTACTCCCTCCATGCCTCCCACCCACTATTCCTTCCCCACAATGTCCATATGTCTATGCTCTGACTGTTTTTCCATGAGTTCACTGCGTGTGTTATCATGACCATCCTACTAGATTCCATATATGTGTTAGTATACTGTACCTGTCAGTTGTTTTCAGAGTTGTTTTAGCTACTCTAGATCCTTTGCATTCCTCATGGATTTTGCCATCAGCTTATCAATACTATTTTAAAAAAAGGTTTATGGAATTTTGATTGAGATTTTGTTAAATAAAAGACATACTTCATTTTCACCAAGAAGTTCTGTAGCTTTAGCTCTTACATTTTCAGCTTATGATTCATTAGAAGTTAATTTTTATGTGTTACCTGAGGTATGTATGCATCTAAGCTCGTTATTCTGTATGCTAGCCAGTTGCTCCATCAGTTATTGAAAAGGCTATTCTTTCCCCATCATGTTGCCTCTGTGTGAATTTTTTTTTAATCAGTTATTCCTAGATGTTGGGTTTACTTCTGGACTCTATTATGTTCCACTTATTTACTTGTCCATTTGTATTGCCAATACCAAGTTGTTTTATGTACTATAGATCCTTACAAGTATTGAAATCAGGTACTGCGGGCCTCCAAAGTTATTTATTTTTTTTCTTAACATGGTTTTTTAATTCAGCATACTGAAAAGTATGTGAACAATTCATACCATAAGTTCACCCAAACAAAGGAATGTAGCCAAGGAAGCTGTATGAAGGTCCAGATGGAGCACTAGTTTACATGTCAATAAGTCAGTCCTCCTTCAAGCTAAGATCTGACCAATCACAACAGCTTGTATTTCTTTCTTTCTTTTTTTAAAATTCTTTATTTTAAAGGTTTTACAGTTTTGTTGTTCACAGACATGCATGTTCCCAGATCAGTCATATGCATATCCCTGGTCCCCTCCCCCCTCCCAGGTTCCACCATCCTACCCTTCCGGACCATTGCACCAAGCCATTGTAAGCACTCCTATTCCCTTAGCACGACAATAGCTGTCTTTTTTCACACATGACAGTATAGGTTTCCATGTTACTCCCTCCATGCCTCCCACCCACTATTCCTTCCCCACAATGTCCATATGTCTATGCTCTGACTGTTTTTCCATGAGTTCACTGCGTGTGTTATCATGACCATCCTACTAGATTCCATATATGTGTTAGTATACTGTACCTGTCAGTTGTTTTCAGAGTTGTTTTAGCTACTCTAGATCCTTTGCATTCCTCATGGATTTTGCCATCAGCTTATCAATACTATTTTAAAAAAAGGTTTATGGAATTTTGATTGAGATTTTGTTAAATAAAAAGATTTTGAAAAGATCTGACGTCTTAATAATACTGAGTCCTCCAAACCATGGCCAAGGCAAACACAATTTGATTTCTTAGCTCTTCTTTCAGCAATACTTAGTACTTTTCACCGTATAATTTTTTTCCACATCTCTTGCAAGTTATTTCTAGGTATCTGGTATTTTTAATGTTATTGGTATGGCATTTCTTTCAATTTACAATTGTTGCTAGTACATAGAAACACACTTTTTAAATCCTGACCTTGTATCCTGCGAACTTGTCAAACTCTCTAATTAGCTTTTGGTAGTAGATACCTAATAATTTTGCCTTCCCCAGAGTCCTTATTCTGGTAACATTACTTATCATATGATAATAGCAATCTCAATTCTGGATATATTCAAAAGAACTGAAATCAGGATCTCAAAGAGATATGTGCATTTGTGTTTACTGTATCAATATTCACAATAACCAAGATACAGAAACAACCTAAATGTCTCTCCACAGATTAATGGATAAAGAAAATGTTGTCCATCCTACAATGAACTATTATTCAGCCTTGAAAAAGAAGGAAACTCTGCCAAACACAAACCATGAATGAACCTTGAGAACATTATACTAAAATAAACTAGTAATATGAAGATAAACACTGCATCATTACACTTTATGAAGTATCCACAGTAGTCAAAATCATAGAGACTGTGAATACAATGATAGCCAGGGACTAGATGGGGAGTGGGAAATGCAGATGAGTAAGTTCTAGAAATCTGCTGTACAACATGGTACACACAGTTAACATTACTGTACTGAGCATTTAAACATTTGTTAAGGGTAGAGCTCACGTCAAATGCTTTTACTACATTTGTAAAATAAGTTAATAAACACATGTATTGAGGTTTGTGTCACGGCCCGTAAAGTGGTCTATCATGATAAATATTCTGTGTGCACCTGAAGAATGTATATTCTGCTGCTATTGGGTGTTATGTTCTGTAAATCTTAATTAGGTCAAGTTGGTTGATACCATTAAATGTATAAAATATTTGCTGATTTTTAATCTACTCTATCAATTATTGAGAGGTACTAAAATCTGACAATACTGTGAACTTATTCTTTCAATTTTGTCACCTTTCACTTAAAACATTTTGAAGCTCTTTCAATTAGGTGGCTGAAGATGTAGCACTAGTATGTCAGTTGGTTCTCTTTTTATTACTGTCTTCATAAAGGACCTGGTTTATAGTCTCTGACCACTACTGCCATTCTAGTTTTTCTTTCTTTTTTTTCCTAAGAGTAATATGGGATAACTTCTTTCATTTTTTAAAACTTTTAACCTATTTGTGTCTTCGTATTTAAAGCACATTTCTTATAGGTATCATGTAATTGAACCTTTGTCTAATCTGACAAGCTCTCCTTTTTAACTGAGATTTTTAGGCAACGTGAATGTTGATTTTGTTATGTCTGAGTCTGTGTGTGCTGTCACGTAAGTCACGTCTGACTCTTTGCGGCTCCAGGACTGTAGCCCACCAGGCTTCTCTGTCCATGGAATTCTCCAGGCAAGAATACTGGAGTGGGTTGCTATTTCCTTTTCCAGAGGATCTTCCCCACCCAGGGGTTGAACCTGCATATCCCATGTTTCCTGCTTTGGTAGGTGGGCTCTTTGCCACGAGTGCACCTGGGAAGCCCAGGTTTGAGTCTATCACCTCATTATTTGCTTTTTTGTTTGTTTCCATGTGCTACTTCCATTTGTTCTTTTTCCCTATTTTCGGCCTTTTTTTGAAAGTTACACAAGTCTGGCTAGTGGGAACAGATACTATCACTGACACTTCACAAGCATCAAGCACTCTCCTTTAATCCTTTCTGCTGGTTCTTTTCCTGACCTCAGGTAGTTTCTATGCATGTCTGCACTGATGAGCACTCTGACAAGTACTGCAGAGAGACCACTATCAGATTTCTGGGGTTGACTTCCTATGCAGTTCTATCCTCTCTGTTATTCTACGAACTCTAGGTGCTTTGGTTTCCACTCTAACTTCTGTCTCCTCAACTCAGAAACCCTCAACTTCTGCTTTAGTTCCCTTCCCTATGCCACAATCTGGAAACTCTCTAAGGCAGTAAGCTTGGGGAACTGTAGGACTTACCTGTTTGTTTCTTATGTCTCAGGGATTACTGGTCTTCACCTAATATCGTGTCTTAAAAACTGCAGCTTCATGTATTTTCTTCTTTTTCTTCTAATGTTTCAGGAAAGAAAGTAAAGGTCCTAGTTACTCTCACCTTGGTTAGAAGTCCGCACTACCCATTTTCTAAAAATTAAAATACCAATAATCAAAACTTCAGTATTGGTGAAGAGATAAGATACATAAACCAATGGGATATAATAGAGAATCCAGAAATAGAATCAAAGAAATAGGCAAATTGATTTTTAAAACTTTTAACCTATTTGTGTCTTCGTATTTAAAGCACATTTCTTATAGGTATCATGTAATTGAACCTTTGTCTAATCTGACAAGCTCTCCTTTTTAACTGAGATTTTTAGGCAACGTGAATGTTGATTTTGTTATGTCTGAGTCTGTGTGTGCTGTCACGTAAGTCACGTCTGACTCTTTGCGGCTCCAGGACTGTAGCCCACCAGGCTTCTCTGTCCATGGAATTCTCCAGGCAAGAATACTGGAGTGGGTTGCTATTTCCTTTTCCAGAGGATCTTCCCCACCCAGGGGTTGAACCTGCATATCCCATGTTTCCTGCTTTGGTAGGTGGGCTCTTTGCCACGAGTGCACCTGGGAAGCCCAGGTTTGAGTCTATCACCTCATTATTTGCTTTTTTGTTTGTTTCCATGTGCTACTTCCATTTGTTCTTTTTCCCTATTTTCGGCCTTTTTTTGAAAGTTACACAAGTCTGGCTAGTGGGAACAGATACTATCACTGACACTTCACAAGCATCAAGCACTCTCCTTTAATCCTTTCTGCTGGTTCTTTTCCTGACCTCAGGTAGTTTCTATGCATGTCTGCACTGATGAGCACTCTGACAAGTACTGCAGAGAGACCACTATCAGATTTCTGGGGTTGACTTCCTATGCAGTTCTATCCTCTCTGTTATTCTACGAACTCTAGGTGCTTTGGTTTCCACTCTAACTTCTGTCTCCTCAACTCAGAAACCCTCAACTTCTGCTTTAGTTCCCTTCCCTATGCCACAATCTGGAAACTCTCTAAGGCAGTAAGCTTGGGGAACTGTAGGACTTACCTGTTTGTTTCTTATGTCTCAGGGATTACTGGTCTTCACCTAATATCGTGTCTTAAAAACTGCAGCTTCATGTATTTTCTTCTTTTTCTTCTAATGTTTCAGGAAAGAAAGTAAAGGTCCTAGTTACTCTCACCTTGGTTAGAAGTCCGCACTACCCATTTTCTAAAAATTAAAATACCAATAATCAAAACTTCAGTATTGGTGAAGAGATAAGATACATAAACCAATGGGATATAATAGAGAATCCAGAAATAGAATCAAAGAAATAGGCAAATTGATTTTTGTCAAGAGGTACAAAGACAATTCAATAAAGTCTTCAACCATGGTGTTGGAACCAATGGACATTCATATGCATTAAAAATGATCTCAATCTAAATACCACAACTTGTACAAAAATTAACCCAAAATGGATCATGAATCTAAATATAAAAGGATAGAGCTTTTAGAAGAAAACAGGAGAAAATATTCAATTAAGGCAAAAGAATTCTTAGATATGACACCTAGATCATGATTCATAAAAGAAAAAAAAAACTGGTCATAGTTCATCACAATTTAAAAATACAAAAAACACTGTTAAGAGAATTAAAAGGCAAACAGATAAAAAATTTTAATCACATATCTGACAAAGAACTTGTATTCTGAAACTATAATGAAATCCCCAAACTCAACAGTAGGAAAGAAAAATGATTTACTTTTTAAATGGTCAACACACCTGCACAGACTTCAACAAAGAGGGTATATGAGTGGCTGCTAGAGGCTGAATGTTTGTGTGTCCCCCCCACCCCCTCTGCCCCAAATTCTTCTGTTGAAATTCTAATGTCCAGTGTGATGGTGTTAGGAATCTTTCTGGGGCCTTTGGCAGGTGGTTAGGTGATGAGGGTTGGGCCCTTATGAATGGGATTAGTGCCTTTATAAAATACGCCCAGAGAGTTTGCTCATCCCCTTCTAACACATGAAGACACAGCAAGAAGTCAGCAGTCTGCAACCAGGAAGAAAGCTTGCACCCAAACTCAACCATGCAGCACCTTCCAGCCTCCAGAACTGCAAGAAATAAATTCTGGTTGTAACAAGTCACATAGTTCATAATATTTTGTTTTAACAACCTAAACAAACAAAGAGAGCACATGAAAAGATGGCAAATATTAGTATTACTGTCATCAGAGAGCTACAACTTAAAATGATGATACTACTGTACATTTAACAGAATGGTTGAAATAAAATATATTAGCAATAGTAAGTGCTGTCAAGTATGTGGAGCAACCGGGAATTCTAAGACAGCACTGCTAGGAATGCAAAATGGTGTAGTCACTCTGGAAAATAGCTTGGCAGTTGCTTACAAAATAAAACATACACTTACATGATCCAGCAATTACAGTCCTGGGTATTTAAAATTGATTTTTGTCAAGAGGTAAAGACAATTCAATAAAGTCTTCAACCATGGTGTTGGAACCAATGGACATTCATATGCATTAAAAATGATCTCAATCTAAATACCACAACTTGTACAAAAATTAACCCAAAATGGATCATGAATCTAAATATAAAAGGATAGAGCTTTTAGAAGAAAACAGGAGAAAATATTCAATTAAGGCAAAAGAATTCTTAGATATGACACCTAGATCATGATTCATAAAAGAAAAAAAAAACTGGTCATAGTTCATCACAATTTAAAAATACAAAAAACACTGTTAAGAGAATTAAAAGGCAAACAGATAAAAAATTTTAATCACATATCTGACAAAGAACTTGTATTCTGAAACTATAATGAAATCCCCAAACTCAACAGTAGGAAAGAAAAATGATTTACTTTTTAAATGGTCAACACACCTGCACAGACTTCAACAAAGAGGGTATATGAGTGGCTGCTAGAGGCTGAATGTTTGTGTGTCCCCCCCACCCCCTCTGCCCCAAATTCTTCTGTTGAAATTCTAATGTCCAGTGTGATGGTGTTAGGAATCTTTCTGGGGCCTTTGGCAGGTGGTTAGGTGATGAGGGTTGGGCCCTTATGAATGGGATTAGTGCCTTTATAAAATACGCCCAGAGAGTTTGCTCATCCCCTTCTAACACATGAAGACACAGCAAGAAGTCAGCAGTCTGCAACCAGGAAGAAAGCTTGCACCCAAACTCAACCATGCAGCACCTTCCAGCCTCCAGAACTGCAAGAAATAAATTCTGGTTGTAACAAGTCACATAGTTCATAATATTTTGTTTTAACAACCTAAACAAACAAAGAGAGCACATGAAAAGATGGCAAATATTAGTATTACTGTCATCAGAGAGCTACAACTTAAAATGATGATACTACTGTACATTTAACAGAATGGTTGAAATAAAATATATTAGCAATAGTAAGTGCTGTCAAGTATGTGGAGCAACCGGGAATTCTAAGACAGCACTGCTAGGAATGCAAAATGGTGTAGTCACTCTGGAAAATAGCTTGGCAGTTGCTTACAAAATAAAACATACACTTACCACATGATCCAGCAATTACAGTCCTGGGTATTTACTCAAGAAATGGAAACATATTCCACACAAAATACTGGACACAAATGTCTAGCTATTCTACTCATAATCAGACACATATAAAAAGGAAAACAACTTAAATATACTTTGACAAGTAAATGGTTAAAAATAAAATGTGGCCAGAGTTGGTGCTCTGCAATGAGAGAGGCCACTACAATGGGAGGCCCACACAAGCCAAAGAATAAAGATGGATGAAAATAAAGACCAGTAAAAGTGACCAAAAAAAAAAAAAAATGTGGCAACAATAAAAAGAAATGAACTTTGATATACACAACTTGGATTAATTTTAAAGGCATTAAGATGAGTGAAAGACACCAGAACCAAAAGGTTACATATCATTTATTTATATGATAATCTCAAAAGGAAAATACCAGAATATCAGAATAAACCAATGGCTGGCAGGGGCTAAGGTGGGAGGATTATGTAAGTACAATGGGATAGCATGAGGGAGTTTTGGAGGTGATGGAACTGCATCCTGATTGTGGTGTAAGTTATACGTATCTGTGTATGTATTAAAACTCATGGAGCTATACATCTAATTTCAATTTTACTGTTTGTTAATTCCAAAAGTTAAATTGTTGTTCAGTCACTCACTATGTCAGATTCTTTTGTGACTCCATGGACTGCAGCACACCAGGCATCCGGGTCCTCCACTATTTCCTGGAGCTTGCCGAGACTCATGTCCATTGAGTCACTGATGTCATCCAACCATCTCATCCTCTGTCATCCCCTTCTCCTCTTGCCTTCAGTCTTTCCCAGCATCAGGGTCTCCCAGTGAGTCAGCTCTTTGCATCAGGTGGCCAAAGTATTAGAGCTTTAGCTTCAGCATCTTTTCTTCCAATGAATATTCAGGATTGATTTTCTTTTAGGATTGATTGATCTCCTTGCTGTCCAAGAGACTCTCAAGAGTCTTCTCTGGCACTAAAGAATGTGCGAGTACAACCGGGAATTCTAAGACAGCACTGCTAGGAATGCAAAATGGTGTAGTCACTCTGGAAAATAGCTTGGCAGTTGCTTACAAAATAAAACATACACTTACCACATGATCCAGCAATTACAGTCCTGGGTATTTACTCAAGAAATGGAAACATATTCCACACAAAATACTGGACACAAATGTCTAGCTATTCTACTCATAATCAGACACATATAAAAAGGAAAACAACTTAAATATACTTTGACAAGTAAATGGTTAAAAATAAAATGTGGCCAGAGTTGGTGCTCTGCAATGAGAGAGGCCACTACAATGGGAGGCCCACACAAGCCAAAGAATAAAGATGGATGAAAATAAAGACCAGTAAAAGTGACCAAAAAAAAAAAAAAATGTGGCAACAATAAAAAGAAATGAACTTTGATATACACAACTTGGATTAATTTTAAAGGCATTAAGATGAGTGAAAGACACCAGAACCAAAAGGTTACATATCATTTATTTATATGATAATCTCAAAAGGAAAATACCAGAATATCAGAATAAACCAATGGCTGGCAGGGGCTAAGGTGGGAGGATTATGTAAGTACAATGGGATAGCATGAGGGAGTTTTGGAGGTGATGGAACTGCATCCTGATTGTGGTGTAAGTTATACGTATCTGTGTATGTATTAAAACTCATGGAGCTATACATCTAATTTCAATTTTACTGTTTGTTAATTCCAAAAGTTAAATTGTTGTTCAGTCACTCACTATGTCAGATTCTTTTGTGACTCCATGGACTGCAGCACACCAGGCATCCGGGTCCTCCACTATTTCCTGGAGCTTGCCGAGACTCATGTCCATTGAGTCACTGATGTCATCCAACCATCTCATCCTCTGTCATCCCCTTCTCCTCTTGCCTTCAGTCTTTCCCAGCATCAGGGTCTCCCAGTGAGTCAGCTCTTTGCATCAGGTGGCCAAAGTATTAGAGCTTTAGCTTCAGCATCTTTTCTTCCAATGAATATTCAGGATTGATTTTCTTTTAGGATTGATTGATCTCCTTGCTGTCCAAGAGACTCTCAAGAGTCTTCTCTGGCACTACGGTTCAAAGGCAATTCTTCAGCGCTCACCCTTCTTTATGGTCCAATTCTTACATCCATACATGAGTACTGGAAAAACCATAGCTTTGACTAGATGGACCTTTGCTGGCAAAGTGATGTCTCTGTTTTTTAACATGCTGGTTAGGTTTGTAACACTTTTGCTTTCAAGGAGCAATTGTCTTTCAATTTAATGGCTGTAGTCACTGTCCACAGTGATTTTGGAGCCCAAGAAAGTCTGTCACTGTTTCCTTTTTTGTTTTTGCCACTTCTATTGATCTTTCATTTATTTATCTTTGTTCCTTGGTCTGTGTGGGCGTCCCATCGCAGTGGCCTGTCTTGTCGCAGAGCACCGGCTCTGGGCGCATGTGCTCCAGAGCTCCAGCTCGGTAGTTGGACAAAATGGTCCAGCCGCTTCACAGCATGTGTGATCTTCCCAGGCCAGGGACTGAACCAGCGCCCCTTGCACTGCAAGGCGGTGTTCTTACCCACTGGATCACCTTACCCATGGTCCACCCACTGGACCATGGAAGCCCTGTTTCCATTTTTCCCCACTCTATTTGCCACCAAGTGATGGGACCAGATGCCATGATCTTAGATTTTTTGAATGCTAAGTTTTAAGTCAGCTTGATTACTTTTCTCTTTCACCTCATCAAGAGGCTTTTTAGTTCTTCACTTTCTGCCATTAGGGTGATTATCATCTATATGTCTAAGGTTATTGATAGTACTGATATATATTAAATAGTTTATTTAAAGACTCACTATGTCAGATTCTTTTGTGACTCCATGGACTGCAGCACACCAGGCATCCGGGTCCTCCACTATTTCCTGGAGCTTGCCGAGACTCATGTCCATTGAGTCACTGATGTCATCCAACCATCTCATCCTCTGTCATCCCCTTCTCCTCTTGCCTTCAGTCTTTCCCAGCATCAGGGTCTCCCAGTGAGTCAGCTCTTTGCATCAGGTGGCCAAAGTATTAGAGCTTTAGCTTCAGCATCTTTTCTTCCAATGAATATTCAGGATTGATTTTCTTTTAGGATTGATTGATCTCCTTGCTGTCCAAGAGACTCTCAAGAGTCTTCTCTGGCACTACGGTTCAAAGGCAATTCTTCAGCGCTCACCCTTCTTTATGGTCCAATTCTTACATCCATACATGAGTACTGGAAAAACCATAGCTTTGACTAGATGGACCTTTGCTGGCAAAGTGATGTCTCTGTTTTTTAACATGCTGGTTAGGTTTGTAACACTTTTGCTTTCAAGGAGCAATTGTCTTTCAATTTAATGGCTGTAGTCACTGTCCACAGTGATTTTGGAGCCCAAGAAAGTCTGTCACTGTTTCCTTTTTTGTTTTTGCCACTTCTATTGATCTTTCATTTATTTATCTTTGTTCCTTGGTCTGTGTGGGCGTCCCATCGCAGTGGCCTGTCTTGTCGCAGAGCACCGGCTCTGGGCGCATGTGCTCCAGAGCTCCAGCTCGGTAGTTGGACAAAATGGTCCAGCCGCTTCACAGCATGTGTGATCTTCCCAGGCCAGGGACTGAACCAGCGCCCCTTGCACTGCAAGGCGGTGTTCTTACCCACTGGATCACCTTACCCATGGTCCACCCACTGGACCATGGAAGCCCTGTTTCCATTTTTCCCCACTCTATTTGCCACCAAGTGATGGGACCAGATGCCATGATCTTAGATTTTTTGAATGCTAAGTTTTAAGTCAGCTTGATTACTTTTCTCTTTCACCTCATCAAGAGGCTTTTTAGTTCTTCACTTTCTGCCATTAGGGTGATTATCATCTATATGTCTAAGGTTATTGATAGTACTGATATATATTAAATAGTTTATTTAAAGAAAAACTTTAGAGTAAAGCTAACACTAAATGATGGTACAACTAATAGGCCAAACAGATATTTGGAGGAAAGCATTCCAAGCAGAGTGAATAAATAAAACTAGTCTCTGATGCTGAAAGATACCTGGTATACTGAAAGAACAGTGAGGAGGTCAATGTGGCTAAAGTGGAAAGAATAGAGGTGGAGAACAGAGGAGAGATGGTCAGAAAAGTAACAGGGACTAGGCCATAAAAGGCAACCAGATCATTATGCCATTACAAGGACTTTGGCTTTGAGAGAAATGGGGAGCCATTGAAAGGTTTTAAGCAACAGAATAATACAAATACATTCAATGTTTTTAAAGGACCGCTGATTTTTGTGTTGAAAATAGATTGGTGACATGAGGGAGAGGCACAAAAGGGAAGACATCTCAGGAATGAAGGTGGCACAGTCCAGAGTAGTTGTGATACATACGGTGAGAAACACCTGGAGTCTAGATAAATTTTGAAGGTGAACCCAAGAAAATTTTCTGATGGATTGGATTGAGAGAAGGAATCACAGATGACTCCAAATTTCCTGTTCTGAACAACCAAAAGAATGAAAGTGGTATTAACTGAAAATAAGACAGCTTTAAGTGGAACAGACTGTGGGGAAAGAATTGTAGTTCAATTGTGAATATACAGAATCTGAGATTTTATTAGACAAACCAAGTAGAAATTCATATTTAGCTAGAAAGATCATGGTGCATCCAGTTGCCTTGGCCATATTGACTGTACTGTGTGGTCCTCTGGGTACAGAGGAATAATGGAGATTTCAGCAGCACAGTGAGGATCTGTAAATCGAGAAGCTCACTCAGACTGAGAGATGTGGTCACCTGTGAATTATGTGTCCAGTTTTTCACTCTGGTGTTGATTCAGGCGCAAAGTTCATTTGACTTATTCCTCAACACTTTCTTTGTCTCAGGATATAAGATTTTAAATGGTGAAGACTGTGTCTCTGAAAACAGTCTCTTAAATGAACATGTTTTTTTCTTGAAGTACTCTATTGAGATCATTTTTCCAGCTTAGCTTCAAGGGCTAAAAAAACTGATATATATTAAATAGTTTATTTAAAGAAAAACTTTAGAGTAAAGCTAACACTAAATGATGGTACAACTAATAGGCCAAACAGATATTTGGAGGAAAGCATTCCAAGCAGAGTGAATAAATAAAACTAGTCTCTGATGCTGAAAGATACCTGGTATACTGAAAGAACAGTGAGGAGGTCAATGTGGCTAAAGTGGAAAGAATAGAGGTGGAGAACAGAGGAGAGATGGTCAGAAAAGTAACAGGGACTAGGCCATAAAAGGCAACCAGATCATTATGCCATTACAAGGACTTTGGCTTTGAGAGAAATGGGGAGCCATTGAAAGGTTTTAAGCAACAGAATAATACAAATACATTCAATGTTTTTAAAGGACCGCTGATTTTTGTGTTGAAAATAGATTGGTGACATGAGGGAGAGGCACAAAAGGAAGACATCTCAGGAATGAAGGTGGCACAGTCCAGAGTAGTTGTGATACATACGGTGAGAAACACCTGGAGTCTAGATAAATTTTGAAGGTGAACCCAAGAAAATTTTCTGATGGATTGGATTGAGAGAAGGAATCACAGATGACTCCAAATTTCCTGTTCTGAACAACCAAAAGAATGAAAGTGGTATTAACTGAAAATAAGACAGCTTTAAGTGGAACAGACTGTGGGGAAAGAATTGTAGTTCAATTGTGAATATACAGAATCTGAGATTTTATTAGACAAACCAAGTAGAAATTCATATTTAGCTAGAAAGATCATGGTGCATCCAGTTGCCTTGGCCATATTGACTGTACTGTGTGGTCCTCTGGGTACAGAGGAATAATGGAGATTTCAGCAGCACAGTGAGGATCTGTAAATCGAGAAGCTCACTCAGACTGAGAGATGTGGTCACCTGTGAATTATGTGTCCAGTTTTTCACTCTGGTGTTGATTCAGGCGCAAAGTTCATTTGACTTATTCCTCAACACTTTCTTTGTCTCAGGATATAAGATTTTAAATGGTGAAGACTGTGTCTCTGAAAACAGTCTCTTAAATGAACATGTTTTTTTCTTGAAGTACTCTATTGAGATCATTTTTTCCTTATTTTCTTGTCTTCGCTGTAACTGGCAGAGTGAGGCTGGGTTGTGCAGTGGATACAATGACAGAGTACTATAATGTAGTGTCCTGAGAACAGAAGGTGGATAGCTACATATCTTATTAACATTCATAAGATTTTGTACTAAAAACATGTCTTTAGATTTTTCCCATCCCCCTATCATATGAGGCAAATTTGATCTAGGGGGAAGTACTGGTATGAAGCCATCACCTTCTACTACAATTTAGTATTCTTCAAAGTGTATGAAATTCATTAACATCTCAAGGGATACTGTTGATCATTGTTACCTTGGTTCTACTATACAGTGTCAGCAATAACAAAATATAAATGATTTAACAGAATTTCATTTAATACGTATATTTAAGGTTCATCTTTTCCAAAAAAAAAAAAAAAACACAAACAAACAAAGCCCAGCATTTTAATTTAATACATTCAAATTATATTCATCTTAAATATCAACAAACTCATTATTTACATACAGGGATATATATAAAAAAACAGATAGAAAATAAAACGATTTCTAATTTTTAGAAGTTCTTACTTCCAGATTAGAACACTCTGAACTGCTAAATATATACCTAAACAAAATGTACACATTATCAGAAAATGACAACTTGCTCTAATAAGAAAAGAACTGTAATATACATATAGTGGAACATAATTCACATAGGCTCAATTAACAGCTATGTTTCGAAGTATAAAACAAACAAAAACCCAGTTAACTATAAGTAGAGACAAAAGTCACAGATGACATTTTAAACAAATGTACCAACATACGATGCTTTCTCAGAGAAAGTAGAAGATTTTACGCTGACTCATGATTTCTAAAAAAGCAGAAGACTTAGTCTTCTTCTTGTGTCTAAATTAGATTCATATTGGTTTTCTGTTATACAGCAAAGAAACAAATGCATCATAATAAGAAGTGCTACCAAACCTGTTCTGTTTAAAACTCAGTACCGAGACATTGCTTTCATTTTTCCCTGAACTTCCATTTCCCTTCGGAAAGCCTATAAGGAAACTTTAGAGACAACTGTGGGAAGGGATCAAACCAAATAATTCTGAGACAGCAAAGAAATATGAGAGTTGGCACTAACATGGGTTTACAAAAAGTTACTCTCTTCATTAAACTTCAAAAGCAAAAAAGAAGAGCAATCTTACCTGGAAAGCATAAAAAGTACTGGAAAAGAAATACAAGGAATCTAGATTTGTGGTGTTTGAGAGCTTCAGTTTGGACAACATACAGAAACCAAGCTACCATTAACTGTTAAGAGCACTTTTTTCCCCCAATTTGTATAACTTGCTTTAATTTTTAGCACTTTTCCCACCCCACTATGAGGCAAATTTGATCTAGGGAAGTACTGGTATGAAGCCATCACCTTCTACTACAATTTAGTATTCTTCAAAGTGTATGAAATTCATTAACATCTCAAGGGATACTGTTGATCATTGTTACCTTGGTTCTACTATACAGTGTCAGCAATAACAAAATATAAATGATTTAACAGAATTTCATTTAATACGTATATTTAAGGTTCATCTTTTCCAAAAAAAAAAAAAAAACACAAACAAACAAAGCCCAGCATTTTAATTTAATACATTCAAATTATATTCATCTTAAATATCAACAAACTCATTATTTACATACAGGGATATATATAAAAAAACAGATAGAAAATAAAACGATTTCTAATTTTTAGAAGTTCTTACTTCCAGATTAGAACACTCTGAACTGCTAAATATATACCTAAACAAAATGTACACATTATCAGAAAATGACAACTTGCTCTAATAAGAAAAGAACTGTAATATACATATAGTGGAACATAATTCACATAGGCTCAATTAACAGCTATGTTTCGAAGTATAAAACAAACAAAAACCCAGTTAACTATAAGTAGAGACAAAAGTCACAGATGACATTTTAAACAAATGTACCAACATACGATGCTTTCTCAGAGAAAGTAGAAGATTTTACGCTGACTCATGATTTCTAAAAAAGCAGAAGACTTAGTCTTCTTCTTGTGTCTAAATTAGATTCATATTGGTTTTCTGTTATACAGCAAAGAAACAAATGCATCATAATAAGAAGTGCTACCAAACCTGTTCTGTTTAAAACTCAGTACCGAGACATTGCTTTCATTTTTCCCTGAACTTCCATTTCCCTTCGGAAAGCCTATAAGGAAACTTTAGAGACAACTGTGGGAAGGGATCAAACCAAATAATTCTGAGACAGCAAAGAAATATGAGAGTTGGCACTAACATGGGTTTACAAAAAGTTACTCTCTTCATTAAACTTCAAAAGCAAAAAAGAAGAGCAATCTTACCTGGAAAGCATAAAAAGTACTGGAAAAGAAATACAAGGAATCTAGATTTGTGGTGTTTGAGAGCTTCAGTTTGGACAACATACAGAAACCAAGCTACCATTAACTGTTAAGAGCACTTTTTTCCCCCAATTTGTATAACTTGCTTTAATTTTTAACTTGTCTAAATCAAGTTTCTCTAGTCAAAATGAAGAGGTCATAATCACTGTTTTTATATCAGAGATGTGTGAAGATTGTAATGTAGGAGAAAGGATGGTTTGGGACATGTCAGATTAAAAGAGGTAGCACCAGGAATAAACTAAGCACTTAATCTAATCTGATCCAGATCAGGAAAGGATCCTACCTTTCTTCAGTTTTTACTGCAGATTCATAGTTACAGAAAAAGAAGATCCTTTCTTCTCCTTCTTTTCCCCTTCCTTAATGTACCTCACATTAAAATTAGCAGAATGAATAGTGCTTAATCAGCACACACTGTTTTTTTAAAAGAGACATTTTTAGACTTTGGTTATTTGCTTTCTTTTTTGGCTTGTTTTAATGATAAATCTTTAGAGCTGACTCTTCTATAACAGTGGACAGATAAGGTAAGACCTTTCTTAAAAGTAAACAATTTATCTTGCCTTAAAAAAAATCAGTAAGAGTTCTAAGTCAGTGTTTCAAACAAATGAAATGTTTAATTTAAAATTATACTAACTGATGTTGTGTTAAGTAATGAAACTACTACTATTTCATTCAATTATAAGCATATTAACAAACATATAGTAATTCCCTACGATCATTATAAACATTTAATTATCCTTTTCTCTTTTATATGAAGATGGTAGTTTCCAAGCAACCCTTTCAACTAGAAAAGCTCATTGATAACACACAACAATCTCAGTTTGTGGATGTCAATGCATTCAGTGGTTTTAAGTACGCATGATGTTCTTCTGAAGCTAAGAGTTCTGGAAGGGTTAAAAAAAAAAAAAGAAAAAAAGAAAATATAAATAATCTGAAAGATATTCTTAATGATAACAAATAATGCCTGTATTCAAAAGTCAAGTATGGTATAACCTGAATATTAATCAGTTGTGGTTTTTTCTCCCAATGGAAGGCGTTCCCATAACTGGAGCAACTGTTCACCAACCTGAGGTTCTAGTTCCTAGATAAACCAAAAGTCAGAATAAACATAAAAAGAACAAAAATTTGGCTAATAACTTATTTTACGCCTAAGAATTGAACTAACTTTTATATAAAGAAGCCAGCACAGTAGTCAATATATATGTTAATTCCCATCACCTTAACTAGTTTAAGATGCATATCAGCAGCATCATGAAGGCAAAACATAATAGAAATAGTTTCTCTAGTCAAAATGAAGAGGTCATAATCACTGTTTTTATATCAGAGATGTGTGAAGATTGTAATGTAGGAGAAAGGATGGTTTGGGACATGTCAGATTAAAAGAGGTAGCACCAGGAATAAACTAAGCACTTAATCTAATCTGATCCAGATCAGGAAAGGATCCTACCTTTCTTCAGTTTTTACTGCAGATTCATAGTTACAGAAAAAGAAGATCCTTTCTTCTCCTTCTTTTCCCCTTCCTTAATGTACCTCACATTAAAATTAGCAGAATGAATAGTGCTTAATCAGCACACACTGTTTTTTAAAAGAGACATTTTTAGACTTTGGTTATTTGCTTTCTTTTTTGGCTTGTTTTAATGATAAATCTTTAGAGCTGACTCTTCTATAACAGTGGACAGATAAGGTAAGACCTTTCTTAAAAGTAAACAATTTATCTTGCCTTAAAAAAAATCAGTAAGAGTTCTAAGTCAGTGTTTCAAACAAATGAAATGTTTAATTTAAAATTATACTAACTGATGTTGTGTTAAGTAATGAAACTACTACTATTTCATTCAATTATAAGCATATTAACAAACATATAGTAATTCCCTACGATCATTATAAACATTTAATTATCCTTTTCTTTTATATGAAGATGGTATTTTCCCAAGCAACCCTTTCAACTAGAAAAGCTCATTGATAACACACAACAATCTCAGTTTGTGGATGTCAATGCATTCAGTGGTTTTAAGTACGCATGATGTTCTTCTGAAGCTAAGAGTTCTGGAAGGGTTAAAAAAAAAAAAAGAAAAAAAGAAAATATAAATAATCTGAAAGATATTCTTAATGATAACAAATAATGCCTGTATTCAAAAGTCAAGTATGGTATAACCTGAATATTAATCAGTTGTGGTTTTTTCTCCCAATGGAAGGCGTTCCCATAACTGGAGCAACTGTTCACCAACCTGAGGTTCTAGTTCCTAGATAAACCAAAAGTCAGAATAAACATAAAAAGAACAAAAATTTGGCTAATAACTTATTTTACGCCTAAGAATTGAACTAACTTTTATATAAAGAAGCCAGCACAGTAGTCAATATATATGTTAATTCCCATCACCTTAACTAGTTTAAGATGCATATCAGCAGCATCATGAAGGCAAAACATAATAGAAATAAAACAAGCCACAAAAATATAAAATAGTTGTTATTTGTATCATTAGTTAAAGCTATAAAGATCTTGGATACTCTTGTTATTCTTAGACTTTTAGTGAAATTACTTTAGAATTATACTTGGTTTTGATCATATCAAGTGAGCAAGACAACAGGAACCTCGAAGAACTGACTTATAAAAGATTCTTTACATATACAATGACAGGGCAAAGTTAGATTTACAAAATGCTAAAAAAAACAACCCAATGAGCTCTGTCAGGCACATCTGCAAGTAGTTTTTTTTTTTTTTTTTTGGCCACTTCTATTGGTCTTTCATCTATTTATCTTTGTTCTTTTGGCCTGTGTGGGCCTCCCATCGCAGTGGCCTCTCTCGCTGCAGTGCACCGGCTCTGGGTGCATCTGCTCCAGAGCTCTGGCTCAGTAGTTGGACACATCGGTCCAGCCGCTTAGCGGCACAAGGGATCTTCCAAGGCCAGGGATCGAACCTGTGCCCCTTGCACTGCAAGGCAGTGTCTGTACCCACTGGACCACCAGGGAAGCCCTGCAAGCAGGTTTTTAACTAGCTCTTTTACAAATCTGAACCACTATCTCCTCAGGTACACATGGAATATACAATTGGTATTCTTGCATTTGTTCCTCAAATTACTGAATAACAGCTAAACAAAACAAAGACTGGAAGAAACATATTGTTTGTATACCTGTCCATCTCTGCTTATCTGTACTTTCTTGTTGTCATTCCAAGGATTGAGTAAATGGTGTGCAAACTGAAAGGGAAGACTTTCTTTTCGTATCCACTCCACCTTAAATACTCCTCCTAGTCCAGCTGAGCCCCAGTCCTGACTCTTCTCCCTTCCTATCTCAGAGGACATTCTAGAAAATCCCTGTGGGTAAAATGAAGGAAAAGGGTGAAGGTGAGGATGAAATTAAGACCTCTGAATTCAATTTATCTGAGAAAGCTCTGAGATTTTGATTTTACTTTTAAGGTAAAAAAGTAATATAAAAATAATATATATCTAACAAAAATCCAGAAAGCCACTCATTGTTTCTTATAAAAAGATGAATCATCAAATTTTAGAACCAATTCCAGCTTTCTAATGTAATTTCAAATACAAATAGAAATTTTCTAAATAATGCATCATAGTTCTAAACTCACAGTTAGTCTACTATCACATGGATGCAATCTAACTTTTAGTTCCGAAAATGATAAAGTAAACTAATAAACTCATTATTTTATAAATTCAGATATACATCAAGTAAAGCTGAGTTAAGAAACACACTTGGTTTCTTGACTGTCAAACTAATCTCTTTGGCACTATTTAAATAAACATTTTATCAGAAAGTCATGCTTCTCATTTCTTTTAATCCCCTGATAAATGTAAATCTAAAGTCCTCAGGGCTGCTGGATTCGCTCTACAATGGCCCACACTCTGTCGGTGGAATGTGCTGTCTCTGAATCTGAATAAATCTATTTCTTACCTATCAAAAATAAATAAATAAATAAAGTCCTCAGAGGAAAACAGTTTATCTGGAGAGGTTCTGGGAAAACAAGACATAAACAAATGGATCCCCACAAATCATTCCTTTGAAGAGATGAAATGTTCCTCATCTTCAGCCAAGCACAATGCATTCTTGAATTCCAATGCAATATTAAACCTCTCTAATTTAAATGATCTAATGTGCAGCCAAAATAATGCCCTTTTACTGTTTCAAGATGGCTCACCTGGAAATGTCCAGATCCTTGAACAGAAAATACCAAGTAAACTATGCTGCTTTCCCAAAAGGCTCGATTTAGCTTCCGCTCATTACTAGGAGTTGTAGACCAGATACCCTTCTGCTGAGAAATTTCAAGGTTTCTCAAATTGCTACTTTTCATTATGAAGTATCGAATAGGCATGTTTGGTCTTGGTGAAGGAGATTCTGAGCCCTAAAAAACAATGCATAAATTCTTGAAAGGTAATTTCAAAATTAATACGCTTCATTAAATAACATCTTTGTAAATAAAATATATAGACCAAAATACTTTACCAAATAGTCAACAAATGCAAGTAGCTCTATCATGCCTACATAAGGCTCAACTGAAGTGTGGTTAAAAAACCCAAACCAAAGTACTCATTTTCAGAGCATTCAGAATAGAAAGACCCTGCATTGCCAATTTTGATATATACTCCAAATGTACTTTCAGAATATATTTTAATCAACTTTCAAAGATTGAAAACAAAACAAAAATTGCTCCAGCTTACTGCTTGGATACAGTTTCCAGGAATCAATGCAGGAAGGAAAACACAAACAGAATCCAATGGTCTCACTGAACTGTAGAGAGAGACCTTACACATTAGAGGCCAAGGTAATGAGATTTTGCATGGCAGTGCACTAGATGGAAGGGAGCTGCATGAGAAGAGAACAGGGCACAGCAGAAGGGGTCCCCACAAGTTTTTGGTTAAGTAGTGACCTGACTATAAGGAAGAAAAAGTGACCTGAAGCAAGAAAAATGCAAAGAAAGAGTTCTTACAGCTCACATATGGTTGGGAATATTTCATCTTATTCCCAGAAAGAATGGAAAAAACTTGTAATACATAGTGCATCAGCCCACAGAAAGATTATACCCTTTGTATCAGGACTAAATTTGTACCCGAATGAAAACTGCCCTATGCCATGGACCTGCCCAAACACTGCGTAAAAGCAAATCTTGAAAAGATTACACTGTGCAACTAACTTAACTGTGTATCAGAACAATGTCTAACACTACTTAAAGGAATAAAACAAAAATCAAATGGACTCCTCTGGAAAATAATGCCCTTTACTGTTTCAAGATGGCTCACCTGGAAATGTCCAGATCCTTGAACAGAAAATACCAAGTAAACTATGCTGCTTTCCCAAAAGGCTCGATTTAGCTTCCGCTCATTACTAGGAGTTGTAGACCAGATACCCTTCTGCTGAGAAATTTCAAGGTTTCTCAAATTGCTACTTTTCATTATGAAGTATCGAATAGGCATGTTTGGTCTTGGTGAAGGAGATTCTGAGCCCTAAAAAACAATGCATAAATTCTTGAAAGGTAATTTCAAAATTAATACGCTTCATTAAATAACATCTTTGTAAATAAAATATATAGACCAAAATACTTTACCAAATAGTCAACAAATGCAAGTAGCTCTATCATGCCTACATAAGGCTCAACTGAAGTGTGGTTAAAAAACCCAAACCAAAGTACTCATTTTCAGAGCATTCAGAATAGAAAGACCCTGCATTGCCAATTTTGATATATACTCCAAATGTACTTTCAGAATATATTTTAATCAACTTTCAAAGATTGAAAACAAAACAAAATTGCTCCAGCTTACTGCTTGGATACAGTTTCCAGGAATCAATGCAGGAAGGAAAACACAAACAGAATCCAATGGTCTCACTGAACTGTAGAGAGAGACCTTACACATTAGAGGCCAAGGTAATGAGATTTTGCATGGCAGTGCACTAGATGGAAGGGAGCTGCATGAGAAGAGAACAGGGCACAGCAGAAGGGGTCCCCACAAGTTTTTGGTTAAGTAGTGACCTGACTATAAGGAAGAAAAAGTGACCTGAAGCAAGAAAAATGCAAAGAAAGAGTTCTTACAGCTCACATATGGTTGGGAATATTTCATCTTATTCCCAGAAAGAATGGAAAAAACTTGTAATACATAGTGCATCAGCCCACAGAAAGATTATACCCTTTGTATCAGGACTAAATTTGTACCCGAATGAAAACTGCCCTATGCCATGGACCTGCCCAAACACTGCGTAAAAGCAAATCTTGAAAAGATTACACTGTGCAACTAACTTAACTGTGTATCAGAACAATGTCTAACACTACTTAAAGGAATAAAACAAAAATCTAGCAGCCAAACAAAATTTTCAGGAATACAAACAGGAACATGACCCATAACTAGGAAAAAATTAATCAACAGAAACAAAGTGAGATATGACAGATGATGAACTTAGGAGACAATACATGTCACTATGCTCAAGAAGGTAAAGGAAACATAAATGTCATCAAAGGAAATAGAAGGACTTATTTTTAGAAACCCAAAGGAAGCTCTAGAGATTAAAATAAAATATTTGAAGCAAACATACACTAGAAAGAATGCATATAAGCTTAGAATAGATAAATATACTGTGGTATATTCATACAATGGAATACTACTTGGCAATAGAAAGTAACAGACTAATAAAATACTCAATAATTTACAAATGAATTGTGAAATAAGCCAGTCACGAAAAGTTACATATATATCATTTACAGGAAGTTCTAAAAAAAAGGCAAAACTTTAAGAACAACGAGCAGTTTAGTGGTTGCCAGAATATAGGGGTAGTGGAAATGTTCTCCACATGACTGTAGTACAGTTTATAAATGTATATACTTGTCAAAGTTCACTGAACTGTACAGTTTAAATTGGTGAATCTTATTGTGTAAATTATGCCTTAATTAAGGCACTTAAAAGCAAAAATATTCTTAAAATCTAAGAATGTAATCTGCAAAAACATTTCTTTTCCTGTTATTTAACAAGTGTATGTCAGCAGACATTTTCACCAGAACCACACCATATAGCTATAGAATGCTAACCAAATGGCAGTGCACTAGATGGAAGGGAGCTGCATGAGAAGAGAACAGGGCACAGCAGAAGGGTCCCCACAAGTTTTTGGTTAAGTAGTGACCTGACTATAAGGAAGAAAAAGTGACCTGAAGCAAGAAAATGCAAAGAAAGAGTTCTTACAGCTCACATATGGTTGGGAATATTTCATCTTATTCCCAGAAAGAATGGAAAAAACTTGTAATACATAGTGCATCAGCCCACAGAAAGATTATACCCTTTGTATCAGGACTAAATTTGTACCCGAATGAAAACTGCCCTATGCCATGGACCTGCCCAAACACTGCGTAAAAGCAAATCTTGAAAAGATTACACTGTGCAACTAACTTAACTGTGTATCAGAACAATGTCTAACACTACTTAAAGGAATAAAACAAAAATCTAGCAGCCAAACAAAATTTTCAGGAATACAAACAGGAACATGACCCATAACTAGGAAAAAATTAATCAACAGAAACAAAGTGAGATATGACAGATGATGAACTTAGGAGACAATACATGTCACTATGCTCAAGAAGGTAAAGGAAACATAAATGTCATCAAAGGGGAAATAGAAGGACTTATTTTTAGAAACCCAAAGGAAGCTCTAGAGATTAAAATAAAATATTTGAAGCAAACATACACTAGAAAGAATGCATATAAGCTTAGAATAGATAAATATACTGTGGTATATTCATACAATGGAATACTACTTGGCAATAGAAAGTAACAGACTAATAAAATACTCAATAATTTACAAATGAATTGTGAAATAAGCCAGTCACGAAAAGTTACATATATATCATTTACAGGAAGTTCTAAAAAAAAGGCAAAACTTTAAGAACAACGAGCAGTTTAGTGGTTGCCAGAATATAGGGGTAGTGGAAATGTTCTCCACATGACTGTAGTACAGTTTATAAATGTATATACTTGTCAAAGTTCACTGAACTGTACAGTTTAAATTGGTGAATCTTATTGTGTAAATTATGCCTTAATTAAGGCACTTAAAAGCAAAAATATTCTTAAAATCTAAGAATGTAATCTGCAAAAACATTTCTTTTCCTGTTATTTAACAAGTGTATGTCAGCAGACATTTTCACCAGAACCACACCATATAGCTATAGAATGCTAACCAAATGCTTACTCAGGTAATAATGAAGGAAAGTAAAATTTTATTCCAATTATTTTAAACCATTTGTATTACACATTTCTTAAAAGATACATAGTTCTGAATTCTTTATCAACATTTTCTATCTTCTTAACCCCATCTAGTATTCTATTTTTAATATTAACTATTGAATTGAAGAAATCAATTAAGAATTGAAAGAAACTATTGTTTTCAATTCTGAAAGCATGAAACAAAACTAATTTAAGAAACTCTTCTTGTCATTTTTTTTTTTAACAACAACAAAAAAAGAGTTCTAAAGATATAGAAAGGAAATCATGAACTGCTTAGGTACATGCCATCAGTCAATGGTCTACTAGTTTAAAAACACCCCTGTATGACCAACAATACCTGGCAAGCAGGAAAAACTGAAAAATTTACTCAACTGCCAGTTTCTATTTATATCTAACACAAAGGCCATGAGTAGTAAGTTAAAAGCATAATTATTTATAATTCTGTTTAAATCTGTAACATCAGATGTGCTACGAATCCTTATACTCTACCTTTCCTGAGGATGGAGGGGAAGGACTAGCACAAGGACTTGGATAACTACCACTGTCGGTAGATTTCACAGAAGACTGATCTGACCGGTCATCAGTGCTTCGTTTAGGATGTAAAATTCCTCTGTCTTTATACTTCTGAGGTGGGTGTAGTGCTGGAGATTTCATCAATACTCTTGAATGAAAAGGAGGAAGTAACGATTAATTATATGTAAGATCATAATACAAAAGGCAGACTCCAATTTCAAACCTTTTAATAGCACTAAAAAAAATAAAAAACATAGAAAAAGGTTAAAAAAAATTGAACAACGAGCAGTTTAGTGGTTGCCAGAATATAGGGGTAGTGGAAATGTTCTCCACATGACTGTAGTACAGTTTATAAATGTATATACTTGTCAAAGTTCACTGAACTGTACAGTTTAAATTGGTGAATCTTATTGTGTAAATTATGCCTTAATTAAGGCACTTAAAAGCAAAAATATTCTTAAAATCTAAGAATGTAATCTGCAAAAACATTTCTTTTCCTGTTATTTAACAAGTGTATGTCAGCAGACATTTTCACCAGAACCACACCATATAGCTATAGAATGCTAACCAAATGCTTACTCAGGTAATAATGAAGGAAAGTAAAATTTTATTCCAATTATTTTAAACCATTTGTATTACACATTTCTTAAAAGATACATAGTTCTGAATTCTTTATCAACATTTTCTATCTTCTTAACCCCATCTAGTATTCTATTTTTAATATTAACTATTGAATTGAAGAAATCAATTAAGAATTGAAAGAAACTATTGTTTTCAATTCTGAAAGCATGAAACAAAACTAATTTAAGAAACTCTTCTTGTCATTTTTTTTTTTAACAACAACAATAAAAGAGTTCTAAAGATATAGAAAGGAAATCATGAACTGCTTAGGTACATGCCATCAGTCAATGGTCTACTAGTTTAAAACACCCTGTATGACCAACAATACCTGGCAAGCAGGAAAAACTGAAAAATTTACTCAACTGCCAGTTTCTATTTATATCTAACACAAAGGCCATGAGTAGTAAGTTAAAAGCATAATTATTTATAATTCTGTTTAAATCTGTAACATCAGATGTGCTACGAATCCTTATACTCTACCTTTCCTGAGGATGGAGGGGAAGGACTAGCACAAGGACTTGGATAACTACCACTGTCGGTAGATTTCACAGAAGACTGATCTGACCGGTCATCAGTGCTTCGTTTAGGATGTAAAATTCCTCTGTCTTTATACTTCTGAGGTGGGTGTAGTGCTGGAGATTTCATCAATACTCTTGAATGAAAAGGAGGAAGTAACGATTAATTATATGTAAGATCATAATACAAAAGGCAGACTCCATTTCAAACCTAAGTTCAATGATACTCTGATTTATGGAATAGTTAAAAAGGCAATTTCATTCTCCTATTACATTTAGAAGAAAGAGCTGCACTATTAGGGCACACTTACAAAAACAATGCTTAAAACAATACAGATATATTTAAGATAACCTACAAAAATCTTTAACTTAATATTAAATACCCAAGTATTATTTTCCCTTACAAAACTCCTAGCTTCTTTTATGACAGTGGGAGAAGTCCTTAACAATTATGTCATATTTTGACATTTAATGTTTTTAACATTTCAAACTTATTTAAATATATCTATGCTAATGTCCCTTACAAGAAAATCACCCACTCCACTTCTTTTACATTTTCATATAATACCTTAAAACCAAATGAAATAGATTTCAAATGCATACTAAAAATTATAGCATTGTAAAGTGTAAATAATACTGGATTATAGAGTCAGAAGAGAAGATTTTCAGGACAGAACTAAATTTACAATTAACGAGGTAGGTGATCCTGGGCAAGTCTTTTAATTTATCTGAGTTTTAATATCCTTAGCTGTTAAATAAAGGGATTAAACTAGATAAATGCCAAGATTCTTCTGTTTTAAAATTCTATGAATAAATGCAACAAAAATGGCAGTCAAGAATTTTATGTTTTTAAATAATATGTCTTAGTGGAACAACCAGACATTTAAAAAAGACATTAAGTGCTTCCTCAGTTAAGCCGCTCAGTTGTGTCTTCAAGACTTCTTCTGTTCAAACCATGATGCGCAAAACAAAACCTGCCAGTTTCTATTTATATCTAACACAAAGGCCATGAGTAGTAAGTTAAAAGCATAATTATTTATAATTCTGTTTAAATCTGTAACATCAGATGTGCTACGAATCCTTATACTCTACCTTTCCTGAGGATGGAGGGGAAGGACTAGCACAAGGACTTGGATAACTACCACTGTCGGTAGATTTCACAGAAGACTGATCTGACCGGTCATCAGTGCTTCGTTTAGGATGTAAAATTCCTCTGTCTTTATACTTCTGAGGTGGGTGTAGTGCTGGAGATTTCATCAATACTCTTGAATGAAAAGGAGGAAGTAACGATTAATTATATGTAAGATCATAATACAAAAGGCAGACTCCATTTCAAACCTAAGTTCAATGATACTCTGATTTATGGAATAGTTAAAAAGGCAATTTCATTCTCCTATTACATTTAGAAGAAAGAGCTGCACTATTAGGGCACACTTACAAAAACAATGCTTAAAACAATACAGATATATTTAAGATAACCTACAAAAATCTTTAACTTAATATTAAATACCCAAGTATTATTTTCCCTTACAAAACTCCTAGCTTCTTTTATGACAGTGGGAGAAGTCCTTAACAATTATGTCATATTTTGACATTTAATGTTTTTAACATTTCAAACTTATTTAAATATATCTATGCTAATGTCCCTTACAAGAAAATCACCCACTCCACTTCTTTTACATTTTCATATAATACCTTAAAACCAAATGAAATAGATTTCAAATGCATACTAAAAATTATAGCATTGTAAAGTGTAAATAATACTGGATTATAGAGTCAGAAGAGAAGATTTTCAGGACAGAACTAAATTTACAATTAACGAGGTAGGTGATCCTGGGCAAGTCTTTTAATTTATCTGAGTTTTAATATCCTTAGCTGTTAAATAAAGGGATTAAACTAGATAAATGCCAAGATTCTTCTGTTTTAAAATTCTATGAATAAATGCAACAAAAATGGCAGTCAAGAATTTTATGTTTTTAAATAATATGTCTTAGTGGAACAACCAGACATTTAAAAAAAAAGACATTAAGTGCTTCCTCAGTTAAGCCGCTCAGTTGTGTCTGACTCTTAGCAAACCCATGGACTGCAGCATGCCCGGCTTCCCTGTCCTTCACCATCTCCTGGAGCCTGCTCAAACTCATGTCCATTGACTCAGTGATGCCATCCAACCATCTCATCCTCTGTTGTTCCCTTTTCCTTTTCCTTCTATTTTTGCCAACATCAGGGTCTTTTCCAATGAGTTGTCTCTTCACATCAGGTGGGCAAGGTACTGGAGCTTCAGTTTCAGCATCAGTCCTTTCAGTGGATATTCAGGGTTGATTTCCTGTAGGACTGACTGGTTTTATCTCCTTGCAGTCCAAGGGACTCTCAAGGAACCTCCTCCAACACCACAGTTCAAAGGAATCAGTTCTTCAATGCTCAGCCTTCTTTATGGTCCAGCTCTCACATCCATACATGACTACTAAGAAAACCACAGCTTTGACTACACGAACTTTTGTCAGCAAAATGATGTCTCTGCTTCTGAGTAAGCTGTCTAGGTCTGTCATAGCTTTTCTTCCAAGGAGCAAGCGTCTTTTCATTTCAAGGCTGCAGTTACCACCCACAGTGATTTTCAAGCCCAAGAAAATAAAGTCTGTCACTGTTTCCACTGTTTGCCCATCTGCCATGAAGAGATGGGCCCGGATACCATGATAACAGGTTTTTCAATGTCGAGTTTTAGGTCAGCTTTTTTAAAAAAAAAAAAGTTGTTTTTTTTTTTTGGACACTTCTATTGGTCTCTTCATTTATCTATTTTCATCCAACTTTGTTCTTTTGGCCTGAGTAGGCCTCCCATTGAAGTGGCTTCTCTGGTTGCAGAGCACTGGCTCTGGGCGCATGTGTCCCAGAGCTCCGGCTTGGTAGTTGGACACATCGGTCCAGCCGCTCCGCTGGAGCGGAGGATCTTCCCAGGCCAGGGATCAAACCAGCGCCCCTGGCACTGCAAGGCGGTGTCCCTACCCACTGGACCACCAGGGAAGCCCTAGGCCAGCCTTTTGACTCTCCTCTTTCACCTTAATCAAGAGGCTCTTTAGTTCTTATTTGCTTTCTGCTATGAGTGTTGCCATTTGTGTGATAATCTGCATGATAATAGGTATGAATCTGCATGATTCATAGGCAATACTATGAACTTTATACTGTACATATGAAAAGTGCTTCCTAAAAGTAGTACAATATAAAGTTCATAGCATTACCTATAAAATATTCTTGCCAAAGAAAAAAAAGTTCTTGTGAAAACACTGGATCTAATCAAGCTCTGAGAGCTAACAAGTTTCCATAAAATACACAGGGTATAGTAATAAAAAGAGACAAATCCAGAATGTGGTACATTTCATAATACCACTGACCTAGTTTTCTAAGAAGAGTCAACAGAGGAACTAACTGCTCTAGATCACAAATGATTCAAAAGACAACACCCTAATACAATGCATGAGTCCTCTCTGAATGTTGTTTCAAATAAATCTATAGCTTGAGAATTGAGGAAATGATTATTTTATTGGGATAGATTACTGGATTCTGATTATGTAGGAAAAATGCCTCTGTTTTTAAGAGATGCATATCTAAATACAGAGGACTAAAATGACATGATGTCTGAGGCTGATTTTGAAATATGTGAACAAAAAAAGAAAAAAAAGAAAAATAGTATTTGGGGTAGATAACAGCAAAATAGGTGAAAATCTTGGTAAACTATTGAATTTGGAATATGGAGTTTACTATGGCATATTGTTTACTTTGTTGTGTTTATTTATAATAAACAAAATAAAAATGAATAAATCATCAATAGTTCATAAACTTTCACTGAGTCTTGAAATTATAATTACTTTGCTTTCAAAGTAAGTAAAATAGCTTATCCCTATAATTTGCTTCTCCTTTAATAAATATCTCAGATTCAGTATTTCTTTCACAAATGAAACAAAACAGCTGAAGCCTAAAGATATTAATAAAAATATATAATGAATAAACATTTGAATACTTATTAACTTGATAAATGTAAAAACCAACTTTTCAGGGTTTTTTTTTCTTTTGAATTATTAAGTTACACCTCTAAAATTCCATCAGTCTTACCCTGCTACCTTATTTACCTTAAAACTAGGTAACAGAACTTAACTGAGGATAATACTTTATTAAAACAAAAATTATCTTTCCAAAAGAAATTAATGTCCATTTTTACAGTTTTCAATTTGATCTCTGATTCTGTGCTCTATAGGATTCCCTGGTGGCTCTGATGGCAAAGAATCTGTCCACAGTGTGGGAGATCTGGGTTCAATCCCTGGGTCCGGAAGATCCCCTGGAAAAGGAAACGGCAACCCACTCCAGTAATTTTGCCTGGAAAAGTCTATGGACAGAGGAGCCTCGTAGACCACAGTCCATGAGCTTGTACAGAGTCAGATATGACTGAGCAACTAACACTCTCTGTGCTCTATTCTAGCTTTTCTCTTTCTCCCCCCCACATCTAGCCCCACCCAAAACGTTCATGCATATAGAAACAAAGCATTTGTGTATACTCTTCCACCTATATTTTCATTTAAGAGGAGCAAAAAGTTCTGATAACTAAGTTTTATCTCATTTTTCTTATAGAAAAGATGTGTAATCTCTGTAAATAAGTCAATTATTATTTAGAAAATGACAATCAGAAAACACTGGCTTAATTTTAAGGTGCTACGTGGGCAATTTCTGTGTTTTAATAGTTAATTAAACTTTTAAACCTAGTTTCAACAAAATGCTTTTATTAAAAGAAATTATCTGGGCTTCCTTGGTGGTCCAGTTGGTAAAGAGTCCACCTTGCAGTGCAAGGGGCACTAGCTCAATCCCTGCCCGGGGAAGATCCCATGTGCCATGGAACGGCTGGACTGGTGTGTCCTATTATGAGCCAGCACTCTGGAGCACATGTGCCCAGAGCTAGTCCTCTGCAACGAGAGAGGCCACTGCAATGGAAGGCCCACTCAGGCTGAAGAATAAAGATGAGTGAAAAATAAAAATAAATAATCAATAAAATGAGGCCAATATTTAAAAAAATAGATAAAGCACTAAAAAAAATGATCTGATCTATATCTCGCCATCCTAGTGTGAAAACTCTAACTGTAAATACCTTTTCATCAAGAAATAATTCTAGAAAGATTATTCTCCATTCAAAAATACATCTTCCACAGAGCCCTTATTCTAGTCCTCATGAAGTCCTCATCAGTTCCAGGCCTTATCTATTAATACTACCTAAAGTCTAAAAGTTGCTGAAATTCTCTATCTCACTTTTCAACAGACAAGAGAATGCAAGGAATCTGTAATCTATAAGGAAGAAAAATGGTAGATACTGATACCATGGATGAAAAAATGAATTTATAGGATAATCAGCTCCTAAAGAAAAACTAATATTATACTTTATAATTCTGATATTCTTCTGTATATCTAATTTTTATTAAGTGAGTCTATATTACCATTATAAAGAAAATAGGAAGTTTCTTCCCTAAAAATGTATAGTATGTGTGTGTATGCATATATACAGACACATGTATATATAAAACAGTCTCTATGAACAAAATGGGTTTTTTCAAGATGAGTCTATAACTAAGTCTGCCACATAATTTCTATGCAAATATACTCACACACTCTAAATAACTCTTGTTCAAGTAAATTTTTAGAAAAATCTTTTTAAAAAGTGAGAAGTGTCTAAGTAGAAAAGGTGTTTTTTACTATTTTCCTTTTGCCTCACAGAGTCTACATCAGAGAAAAAGGTTCAGGGACACATTATGAAAAGATTTTCTAAGCAAATGGTTGAATTATTCCTAAAATGCTATATATAAAGGACTTGGAAACCATCATGTATTATTTCTTTTTAACTAAAGTCTTAACTGATAACATGCCTTTATGCTTCATTCAAATAATCAAATCTGATTAAAAGGAGACAGGTACTAAATACTCTATCTGATCCTTGAAAAGCAATAAGCACTACATATCTTTTATGTTTCCATTTTCAATTTTTTAACAATGAAATAATATTCTTACGACAGAGACTATCTACCATATTGCCCAAACCAGCATTCCAGGCAAGAGTGTTGTCTCTGTTATCCGTTCTATCAGGGTAAAAAAAAATTTCGACTGATACAAAGAAATTTAAATTTGGTTCTAAAAGACTTTTTACGAAACAGTAGACTATTCTACCTCGCCATCCTAGTGTGAAAACTCTAACTGTAAATACCTTTTCATCAAGAAATAATTCTAGAAAGATTATTCTCCATTCAAAATACATCTTCCACAGAGCCCTTATTCTAGTCCTCATGAAGTCCTCATCAGTTCCAGGCCTTATCTATTAATACTACCTAAAGTCTAAAAGTTGCTGAAATTCTCTATCTCACTTTTCAACAGACAAGAGAATGCAAGGAATCTGTAATCTATAAGGAAGAAAAATGGTAGATACTGATACCATGGATGAAAAAATGAATTTATAGGATAATCAGCTCCTAAAGAAAAACTAATATTATACTTTATAATTCTGATATTCTTCTGTATATCTAATTTTTATTAAGTGAGTCTATATTACCATTATAAAGAAAATAGGAAGTTTCTTCCCTAAAAATGTATAGTATGTGTGTGTATGCATATATACAGACACATGTATATATAAAACAGTCTCTATGAACAAAATGGGTTTTTTCAAGATGAGTCTATAACTAAGTCTGCCACATAATTTCTATGCAAATATACTCACACACTCTAAATAACTCTTGTTCAAGTAAATTTTTAGAAAAATCTTTTTAAAAAGTGAGAAGTGTCTAAGTAGAAAAGGTGTTTTTTACTATTTTCCTTTTGCCTCACAGAGTCTACATCAGAGAAAAAGGTTCAGGGACACATTATGAAAAGATTTTCTAAGCAAATGGTTGAATTATTCCTAAAATGCTATATATAAAGGACTTGGAAACCATCATGTATTATTTCTTTTTAACTAAAGTCTTAACTGATAACATGCCTTTATGCTTCATTCAAATAATCAAATCTGATTAAAAGGAGACAGGTACTAAATACTCTATCTGATCCTTGAAAAGCAATAAGCACTACATATCTTTTATGTTTCCATTTTCAATTTTTTAACAATGAAATAATATTCTTACGACAGAGACTATCTACCATATTGCCCAAACCAGCATTCCAGGCAAGAGTGTTGTCTCTGTTATCCGTTCTATCAGGGTAAAAAAAAATTTCGACTGATACAAAGAAATTTAAATTTGGTTCTAAAAGACATTTTTTTTGGGGGGGGGGGGGCACTTCTATTGGTCTTTCATTTATTTATTTTCATCCATCTTTGTTCTTTTGGCCTGTGTGGGCCTCCCATAGGAGTGGCCTATGTTGCTGCAGAGTACCGGCTCTGGGCATGTGCACTCCAGAACTCCGGCTGGGCAGCTGCTCCAGGCACGTGGGATCTTCCCAGGCCAGGGGTCAAACCAGCGCCCTTTGCTCTGCAAGGCAGTGTCCTTACCCACTGGACCACCAGGGAAGCCCTCTAACAGCCATTTTTACAACCAGAACTATTTCTGAATCATGGCCAACAATTCACTATAACCACTATTACATTACTAGATACATTTTGGATAAATGGTTCAATATAAGAGCTGTCAATAATCATATAACAAACAAAAAATCATGTCTAATGGACAAATGCTAGAAAGAATAAAAGAATTTAGCTAAACTGTAACAAATTTTGCCAAGTAAATTTATTGGCTTTCTAAAATATGTGTACGCCTCTCCTCAACAAAATGTAAATTTTCTGAAGAAGAGATTGTCTTTTTTATACATTCCTATATGCCTCACACCAAGAACACTAAGCATTCAATGTGTTCCTGTATGAACAAATGAATAAAGTATTTTTCTGTAGTTATACTAGTGAGTTTTACTAATATTGTGGGGACACTGTTTTTCTAAATGGCTATAGCCAACACTTCACGCCTGAGGTATTTAAGAAAGATATGACGTGACATGCATCAACTAAAAATGCTGCTGTCTAATCGCTGCTGTTTAATTATGCATGCATAATTAAAAAAATGCTGCTGTCTTTTTCACAGACTCTAAATTTATAAATTCTGGAAATAAACATTTTGAGCTTTTTCTGACAAAAAACTTCCTTCATAAATAACTCAAGACCTCAAGAGCTTGAAATTTTTTGTATTATCTAACATTTAAAAGAACTGTGTTTTAAAAGTAAGAAGTTTTTACCATTTTATTGCAACCTTTTTGTGTACTTTATAAGGAAGTAATTTTTAAATATTTTAAAAGCCAGTGATCCTAGAACTATTTTCCTAGAGAAAATATCTTGCTTTGATAAAATATTATAAATTTACCTTTCTGTAGTAGTAGACTCATCAGAAATTTCGGTATCTGCTGAACTTTTCCTACTATTATTTGACCTCCAAGATGACGCCAAAGGAAGTTCTTCTGAAGACATAGGCCTTGGTCTTTGGCCAATCCCAGATGGTTGTTGTAAGCCTGCAGACTGTTCTTCAGTGCTTAAAACAGCTATAATTGCTCTTATGGTAGCTTCGTCAACTTGAGACCAGGGTTTGGATGGAGCTCTCATTCGACGTAAAATAAGCTGTGCCACTTCTGTCTCAGCTGCAGCAATAAACTGGCCACCTTTAATAAAATAGTTTTTCAGTTCAAATAGATACAAACAAAATAACTAATCTTTTGAACTAAAATATTACATTACTAGATACATTTTGGATAAATGGTTCAATATAAGAGCTGTCAATAATCATATAACAAACAAAAAATCATGTCTAATGGACAAATGCTAGAAAGAATAAAAGAATTTAGCTAAACTGTAACAAATTTTGCCAAGTAAATTTATTGGCTTTCTAAAATATGTGTACGCCTCTCCTCAACAAAATGTAAATTTTCTGAAGAAGAGATTGTCTTTTTTATACATTCCTATATGCCTCACACCAAGAACACTAAGCATTCAATGTGTTCCTGTATGAACAAATGAATAAAGTATTTTTCTGTAGTTATACTAGTGAGTTTTACTAATATTGTGGGGACACTGTTTTTCTAAATGGCTATAGCCAACACTTCACGCTGCGAGGTATTTAAGAAAGATATGACGTGACATGCATCAACTAAAAAAATGCTGCTGTCTAATGCTGCTGTTTAATTATGCATGCATAATTAAAAAAATGCTGCTGTCTTTTTCACAGACTCTAAATTTATAAATTCTGGAAATAAACATTTTGAGCTTTTTCTGACAAAAAACTTCCTTCATAAATAACTCAAGACCTCAAGAGCTTGAAATTTTTTGTATTATCTAACATTTAAAAGAACTGTGTTTTAAAAGTAAGAAGTTTTTACCATTTTATTGCAACCTTTTTGTGTACTTTATAAGGAAGTAATTTTTAAATATTTTAAAAGCCAGTGATCCTAGAACTATTTTCCTAGAGAAAATATCTTGCTTTGATAAAATATTATAAATTTACCTTTCTGTAGTAGTAGACTCATCAGAAATTTCGGTATCTGCTGAACTTTTCCTACTATTATTTGACCTCCAAGATGACGCCAAAGGAAGTTCTTCTGAAGACATAGGCCTTGGTCTTTGGCCAATCCCAGATGGTTGTTGTAAGCCTGCAGACTGTTCTTCAGTGCTTAAAACAGCTATAATTGCTCTTATGGTAGCTTCGTCAACTTGAGACCAGGGTTTGGATGGAGCTCTCATTCGACGTAAAAATAAGCTGTGCCACTTCTGTCTCAGCTGCAGCAATAAACTGGCCACCTTTAATAAAATAGTTTTTTCAGTTCAAATAGATACAAACAAAATAACTAACACACTTGAAAGACAATTATTTATTAGTCTGAAACTGTTTCCAAAGAATATGCTTCACATTTCATATAATTTACTATAAATTTCATTCTCTTATGTTACATGAAAGAAACAAAATTTCTTTTTTACCATTTTGAGGCACTAGAGACACAAAATCAAGTTAAACAGTCCAATGAGAGAGAAAGTAAAACAACGTGTGGTTAAGTGTGATTAATACTGGAAAAATAACAGCAGCATAAACAAAAAAAATACATTTAATTTCCTTTTTACTTTATTTTAGGGGCTTCCTTGGTAGCTCAGATGGTAAAGAATCTGCCTGCAGGAACCCTCTTGCATTGCTGGTGAGAATATAAATTGATACTGCAACTATGGAAGACAGTATGGAGACAGTATAAAACTAGGAATAGAACCACCATATGACCCAGCAATCATTACTAGGCATATACGCTGAGGAAATCAAAACTGAAAAAGACATGCACCTCATTGTTCACTGAAGCATTACTGACAATAGATAGAAGATGTAAGCAACCTAGATATCCATTGACAGATGAATGGATAAAGAAGCTGTGTACATATAAACAATGGAATATTACTCAGCAATATAAAGAAATGCATTTGAGTCAGTTCTAATGACGTGCACGAATCTAGAACCTATTATACAGAGTGAAGTAATTCAGAAAGAGAAAGATAAATATTGTATACTAACACATATATATGGAATCTAGAAAGATGGCACTGATAAATGTATATGCAGAGCAGCAATGCAGAAACAGACACATAGAACAGACTTAGGGACATTTCGGGGAGGGAGAAGTGGGAGAGGTGTATACAAAGTGTGAGGTGGAAACTTATATCACCATATGTAAAACAGATAACCAATGGGAATCTGCTCTAAGTCTAAGGGAACTCAAACAGGGGCTCTGTAACAACCTAGAGGGGTAGAATGGGGAGGGAGATGGGAGGGAAGTTCAAGAGGGAGGGGACATATGTATACCTATGGCTGATTCATACTGATATGTGGCAGTAAACAACAAAACCCTGTAAAAAAAAAATAAATCACAAACAGCAACAACAACAAAAGAGTCTGCCTGCAATGCAGGAAATTTGGGTTTGATCTCTGGGTGGGGAAGATCCCCTGGAGGAGGAAATAGCAACCCATTCTGTATTCCTGCCTGGAGAATCCATGGATAGAAGAGCCTGGTGGGTTACAGTCTATGGAGCTGCAAAGAGTTGGACACAATTGAGCAACTGACACACACACAATACTTTATTTTACTGCCAAATGATGTCCAGAAAGTAGCTGAATTCCAGGTACAGAAAAAATCCTAAGCTAGAGACACAGGTAAGATGTACCTGAAATTATCAGTGTATAAATGGTTACTAAAACTACACAGAGGTAACTGTGCATAGACAGTGAGAAGAACAGAGTAAAGAAAAGACTACTGGTAAACATCTAACATTTAAGGCAAAGCACATACAAAAGAGTAAATGCAAGAACCTAAGAAGGAAAGACCTTTCTAGATAGAAGAATCAAGAAAAAGTAATACCATAGAAACTAGGGGCAAAGAAGTTGGAACAGGAGAGAGGAAGGAAAATGGGGAAGGGTGTGGGCATTACGCTAAACATGGGAGAAAGGTCAAATTTATCAGGGATGGTAGGCTGGCTTTGACAATATAGAGGTGACCAGCACTGACCAGAGCAAGCACAGTTTCAGTGAAGTGAAAGATCGATGGGAATGGAAATAAGACTGTAGCAGGTTTAAGTGATGAATGAATGCATGGTAAAAAAGTCAACTCTAGCCAATATCAACTTTTGACAGTTGATATTATCCCCCAAAGGAGGTAGAATGATTTTTAACACTAGAATGGAACTAAGGGAAAGCACTGTCAAGAAAAATTTTAATTTGATAACAAGGTGCTGCCAGTGCTAAAGAATCTGCCTACCATTGCAGGAGACGTTAAAAGACTCAGGTTCAATTCCTGGGTTGGGACGATTCCCTGGAGAAGGGCATAGCAACCCAGTCCAGGATTCTTGCCTGTAGAATCCCGTGGACAGAGGAGCCTGATAGGCTACAGTCCACACGGTCGCAAAGAGTCAGACACGACTGAAGCAATTTACACACATTCATCATTCTTACTTCAGAGATATATGTAAAGAGAAAACAGAGTGACCTAATATCTTTCCCTTTAAAACAGAGTTATATAAAATAAAAGGATTTCTTGTGTACCCAATACTCAATGTTTTCTTATATGCATATGTGCAAAAATATTCAAATATTACCATGCTTAAATACTGAGCCACACCTATGTTTTTCAAAGCTTCTATAAGAAGACTCTAGTATGTCAGAGAATGTTACAGTGACCTATGAAAACTGAAAAACAAGCTGTATCCTCTCATACTAAGGGCTCAATTTTAAAGATACAATTTTCATCACACTGTGTATCAGTTCATACAACTGAATGAGAAATCTATCACTCTACTAAAAAGCAACTTACCTCTGGTTCTAGTTTGAAATTGAGCCACTCATCAAGTTTTAAAGCTGCCAAATTGGCAGTAGTTTTGTCTTCCATTTCACTATCACTGCTGTCATTAGAAATACCATCCGCTGTTCAAACATATATTGAAAGGAAAAGAAATTCACTTTTACTATCTAACATCACAGCCTTTAAAAAAGTAAGCCAATACAGACATTCTACATTTACACAAAATCTCCTGATAAACTAACAATTTGTGTGGGAGTTCTCCAGACACAACAGGTCACAAATTAAAACTCACATGGAGAAGTTTTGGATGGTAGGCTGGCTTTGACAATATAGAGGTGACCAGCACTGACCAGAGCAAGCACAGTTTCAGTGAAGTGAAAGATCGATGGGAATGGAAATAAGACTGTAGCAGGTTTAAGTGATGAATGAATGCATGGTAAAAAAGTCAACTCTAGCCAATATCAACTTTTGACAGTTGATATTATCCCCCAAAGGAGGTAGAATGATTTTTAACACTAGAATGGAACTAAGGGAAAGCACTGTCAAGAAAAATTTTAATTTGATAACAAGGTGCTGCCAGTGCTAAAGAATCTGCCTACCATTGCAGGAGACGTTAAAAGACTCAGGTTCAATTCCTGGGTTGGGACGATTCCCTGGAGAAGGGCATAGCAACCCAGTCCAGGATTCTTGCCTGTAGAATCCCGTGGACAGAGGAGCCTGATAGGCTACAGTCCACACGGTCGCAAAGAGTCAGACACGACTGAAGCAATTTACACACATTCATCATTCTTACTTCAGAGATATATGTAAAGAGAAAACAGAGTGACCTAATATCTTTCCCTTTAAAACAGAGTTATATAAAATAAAAGGATTTCTTGTGTACCCAATACTCAATGTTTTCTTATATGCATATGTGCAAAAATATTCAAATATTACCATGCTTAAATACTGAGCCACACCTATGTTTTTCAAAGCTTCTATAAGAAGACTCTAGTATGTCAGAGAATGTTACAGTGACCTATGAAAACTGAAAAACAAGCTGTATCCTCTCATACTAAGGGCTCAATTTTAAAGATACAATTTTCATCACACTGTGTATCAGTTCATACAACTGAATGAGAAATCTATCACTCTACTAAAAAGCAACTTACCTCTGGTTCTAGTTTGAAATTGAGCCACTCATCAAGTTTTAAAGCTGCCAAATTGGCAGTAGTTTTGTCTTCCATTTCACTATCACTGCTGTCATTAGAAATACCATCCGCTGTTCAAACATATATTGAAAGGAAAAGAAATTCACTTTTACTATCTAACATCACAGCCTTTAAAAAAGTAAGCCAATACAGACATTCTACATTTACACAAAATCTCCTGATAAACTAACAATTTGTGTGGGGAGTTCTCCAGACACAACAGGTCACAAATTAAAACTCAGCATCTAGCCATACTTTATTTCTCACTCAAATCCTAAATATAAGAATTTCTCAAATAGTTTCCACAAATTTTTACATCTTCAATGTCTACCACAATAATTGACATAAATTAATATTTGCTGAATCACAAATAAAAAATTGGAAACAAAATATCCAACTATAAAGAAATATGTCAAATGCATTGTCACTTTAATGTGACAGAGTACTTTCCAACCATTAATATGAAATACTAAAAATGTTTATATTTAGTGAAATGAGAACAGAATAAAAATTAACAGTATGGGTGAAATACCAAAAATACGTAAACCCAGAGAAAATTATATATGATATTAAGTGTTTATGTAAAGGTAGGAGGATTATGGATAACATTTCCTTTAAAAATCACTTTTTTTCCAAAGGTTATTTACTTTTTTTGCCTCTAAGTCATCATTTAGTTTTCACCGATCTTTATTCTTTGGCATGTGTGGGCCTCCTACTGCAGTGGCCTCTATCGCTGCAGAGCACCGGCCCTGGGTGCATGCGCTCCAGAGCGCTGGCTTGCCACTGGACACACTGATATTGGACACACTGGTCCTGCTGTCCCACAGCACATAGGATACTCCCGGGCCAGGGACTGAACCAGTGCCCTTTGCACTGTAAGGTGGACTCTTCACCCACTGGACCACCAGGGAAGCCCAGTTTTTTTTTTTTTTTGAAACTTTGGCCTCTTTTACTGGTTTTTTATTTATTTATTTTCATCCATCTTTATTCTTTGGCCTGTGTGGGCTTCCCATTGCACTGGCCTCTATTGCTGCAGAGCACCGGCCCTGGACGCATGTGCTCCAGACTGCTGGCTTGTAATTGGACACATCGGTCTAGCCCCTCCGCGGAAGGTGGGATCTTCCCCGGCCAGGGATCAAACTGGTGCCCCTTGCACTGCAAGGAGGACTCTTTACCTACTGGACCACCAGGGAAGCCCCCAGAAATAAATTTTAATAACAGTGGTACACTTTAACATTTTTTAGTCTTAATACATCAACAGGAAGCTAGCTACTACCACATCATATATTTTTATAATTTCAAAATTTGCTTGGTTTAGTAAGAAGAAAAACAAGATTTTCTTTCAAATAGATTTGTATTTCTTTCATAATACATTTACCTCTAAAAGATGAGGGTTCCTGAATAGCATTACTTGGCAGCCGAGCTGGTCCACAAAATACCAATACAGTGACATGTGTCACTGCTGAACAGCATCTAATATTAGCTATTCTATGAGCTCTGGTCATTTCATCATAAATAAGCCAGTCTGTGGGCAACGCCTGAATTGCTGCAGCTTGACCATTAGCTGGAGGAATCTATTAGGAAAATAAATTTTAAAACTGTTAACTGAATTTATCACTTAATTTACTGGCAATTGTTTTAAAATGTACAAAATCCCTCAGTGAAACAGATGATATACATATTAATGCCCAAATAAAAAAAGCAAATCACTGTTCATGTAGTCTGTATAAAAGTCCCTGTTGCTTATTAACACATTACCTCTTCCAACTCTAAGATTCAGTCAAAATTTTGTTCCAATGCTGAATTATACATATACAAGTAATTAATTTCTTAAAGCATGTTGGTAATGGGAGCATTTTTCATTGATCTTCAATTATTTAAACTAGAAAGTTTTACTGCAAGGCCTAAGAACATTCAAAAAGCTTTACCTTTTTATATTGAGGCTGACTAAGAACTGAAGTGGGATGAAACCGTACTTTTTTCTCCTTTGGTCCTGTCAATACTACATTCTCTCTGTCCACATGAACTAAATTAGGATACATTCCTGCAACCAATGCAGCTTTAACAACAGCCCAATTCTCAGAATTTGTGTTCACATCTCGAATGTCACCACCACCTCTTGCTCTCACAAAACCTAGAAAGAGGAAAGAAACCACACCAACTTTTTCTGTTGCACAAAATACACTTTTAAACTTGTGTTTTTCACAAGAAACTGTATAACAGATACATGTTTAATGATTCAAATTTCACGATAATTCATAACATCTCTTCTGAAAAGTTTTAAATATAGAAGCTGACACTTTAGGCTTGCTTAGGCCAAAGTAAGCAGAAGATTCACTGGGGAATTATGGACTGAAAAAAAGCCCCAAACTCTTGCAATAAAGTTCTTCATAAATCACTATCAGAAACATCCTAAAAATCTAAAATAGTCTGCCGAATGGTATTAATAAAATGTTGGTTGTGACAGACACTAATCGTGTAAGTGAAGTCAAATAAATATTCTTGCTTGAATTTCAATAGTTTTCATAACTCCCCATATATGGAACAACTTTAAATCCTGTGGTTCAGTGCTTTATATTACTTTGGCACTTCAGCTTTTCTGTTAATCCAGGCACAGGTACTTTTCTTCTATCTCCTCAAGGTACTATGTCACTCAAAAAAAAAAAATTAGAAGAAGCAACCTAAAATGGTATAGCACAGTTGGCGTTCTCTTTAAAAATCAAGTGCCTTTAAGTGATTACTAGCTGCTTTATGTTTCAAAAATATAAAGGATAGCATTCATATCAATCTACTTAAATTTTAGTAATTCCTCTTCTATAGAGCTAATTGTTTACTATTAATGGTAAAACATAACAAGCATACTGTTTAAGTTGATTTTCACCAAAAATATACTATAAATTGCTTATTGCCAACAGTATAAAAAGCATTCTTCTGTTTCTCACCTATAGCTTCTATAATATCTTTTTTTTAAATCAACAAAAAAAAGCTGAGATCTTGCAGAAGTCTCGAAGTCCTACAAAGCAGCTTGTGAACTTACGTAATATGATAATGTCATCAAAATAATGTAAGATGGCGCTAGTTTACATTGGAAGTACCATAAGGCATAGACAGGGTACTCTTAATAGTTTAAGTAGGTTCTTCGGAGGAAACTTTACCTGAAGCTTAAGCTGACCAAGGACCCGAGTCACATCTCGAATGTCACCACCACCTCTTGCTCTCACAAAACCTAGAAAGAGGAAAGAAACCACACCAACTTTTTCTGTTGCACAAAATACACTTTTAAACTTGTGTTTTTCACAAGAAACTGTATAACAGATACATGTTTAATGATTCAAATTTCACGATAATTCATAACATCTCTTCTGAAAAGTTTTAAATATAGAAGCTGACACTTTAGGCTTGCTTAGGCCAAAGTAAGCAGAAGATTCACTGGGGAATTATGGACTGAAAAAAAGCCCCAAACTCTTGCAATAAAGTTCTTCATAAATCACTATCAGAAACATCCTAAAAATCTAAAATAGTCTGCCGAATGGTATTAATAAAATGTTGGTTGTGACAGACACTAATCGTGTAAGTGAAGTCAAATAAATATTCTTGCTTGAATTTCAATAGTTTTTCATAACTCCCCATATATGGAACAACTTTAAATCCTGTGGTTCAGTGCTTTATATTACTTTGGCACTTCAGCTTTTCTGTTAATCCAGGCACAGGTACTTTTCTTCTATCTCCTCAAGGTACTATGTCACTCAAAAAAAAAAAAAAATTAGAAGAAGCAACCTAAAATGGTATAGCACAGTTGGCGTTCTCTTTAAAAAAATCAAGTGCCTTTAAGTGATTACTAGCTGCTTTATGTTTCAAAAATATAAAGGATAGCATTCATATCAATCTACTTAAATTTTAGTAATTTCTCTTCTATAGAGCTAATTGTTTACTATTAATGGTAAAACATAACAAGCATACTGTTTAAGTTGATTTTCACCAAAAATATACTATAAATTGCTTATTGCCAACAGTATAAAAAGCATTCTTCTGTTTCTCACCTATAGCTTCTATAATATCTTTTTTTTAAATCAACAAAAAAAAGCTGAGATCTTGCAGAAGTCTACGAAGTCCTACAAAGCAGCTTGTGAACTTAAGTAATATGATAATGTCTTCAAAATAATGTAAGATGGCGCTAGTTTACATTGGAAGTACCATAAGGTATAGACAGGGTACTCTTAATAGTTTAAGTAGGTTCTTCGGAGGAAACTTTACCTGAAGCTCTAAGCTGACCAAGCAGCTGAGTTCTCATGCCTATAATTATCTCCATTGTAGCTTGTGAAAGAAAATTTTTTTCACAAAAGGCGCGCTCCCACCCATCACTTCGAGCCTTCTGCCATGCCTATAAAAATAACATTACATAACAAGACACATTCACTAATCACTTCTTAGTTAGGCAGCAAAGTCACTGAAAATCAGTATATTAACCACTCACAGTCAATTTTTCTTTTTCTAATCATTTTATAAAATCTAAGCCTATTAAAAAAAACAAGCACACTAAAACTCATAGATACAGAGAACAGATTGATGGCTACAAGAGGGACCAGATTAGGTGAGTGATGACGGTGGGTAAAACAAGTGAAGGGGATCAAAAGGCACAAACTCCAAGCTATAAAATAAGTAAGCCCTGGGAATGTATGGCCTATAGTTAATAACACTGTATTGTAATTGGAAAGTTTCTAAGTAATTTTTTTCACTTGTTGATATCAACATTTATTAAATTAATTTTTATTGGAGTACAGTTGATTTACAATTTGTGTTAAGTTTCTCTGCACAGCAAAGTGAATCAGTTACACATATACATATATCCACTCTTCTTTGGATTCTTTCCCCCTATATGTCATTACAGAGTACTGAGTAGAGTTCCCTGAGCTATACAGAAGGTCCTATTTTATATATAGTATATATATATATACTATATATATATTTATATATAGTAGTATATATATATATCAATCCCAATCTCCCAATTTATCCCTCCCTCTTCCTTTCCCCTTTGGTAACCATAAGATGGTTTTCAACACAGGTCAGAGAATAAAGATGGATGAAAATAAAAAACAAATAAAGGAAGCAAAAATTTAAAAAAAAAAAAAAGATGGTCTTCTGCATCTGTGATTCTATTTCTGTTTTATAAATAAGCTCATTTGAGAGTTAATTTTTGTTTTTTGGCTGCATTACACAGCCAACTGGATCTTAGTTCCCTGACAAGGAATCAAACTTGCAGTCTCTCCCCTAGAAGCTCAGAGTGTTAACCACTAGACTACCAGGGAAGTCCCCAGGAGTAATTTTTTTTACTAAACTTTTTCTATTGAAACATAACTGACTTATAACATTAGTTTCTGGTACATAAAATGACTCAATATTTGTATATATTGTGAAATGATCAAAATTCTAGTTAACAGACTAGGGAGTGTATCTTAAAAGTTCTCATAGCAAGAAATAAATTTTTAACAGTGTATGGTGATGGATGATAACTTGAATTACTGCAGTGGATCATTTCATAATATATCAAATACTGTCATTAGGTTGTATATGTAAAACTAATATAATGTTATATGTTAATTATATCTAATCTTTAGAGTAATTTTAAAATAAAATCTATGACTTTATAATCAAATAGAATTATCAATTGCTAATTTATGTTCAAATGCTCAGATACTATGAAATCCAATGAGTTTATAAAATCCCAATGAGAATGATGTATAAGGCAACCTAAATACCTAGCTATGTAAAAATATTTACCTTTTAGAGATGTGCCTGCTAATTTGCCTCCACTAAAGCTTCAGAGATTTTCAACTAAGCCACCATAAAACCATTTATATCTAAGAATCGTGCCACTCCAGGCCTCTAAAAACAACCCTTATATCAATGCTGTGTGAGAATGGCAAGTGGGAGTCCTAGAAATCACCTATATGTAGTATAATAAAGCTTCTCTTTGAAAATGAGTCCTGCTGCTTTGGAATTTAACTGAAAGACAAAAGCAGTAATTTATCTTTTCTGTTTTTGAAGGAACTGGGGAAAAAACAAAGATAGTAATTCTATTCCAAATCTCCCCTGGTTATAATATTATCACTCAACTTATCTACTATAATATATGGTATATAATATACCCAATTAATAGCAATGCATCAACCACTGCCCAATAATGCCCATAAGAGCACTTATAATTATTTTTTAAATTATATAATTTCCTTAATTAGGCTCACTTATCTTTTCTCATTTATCACTTTCCTTAATTTCTCATATTATTCTAAAATTTTAAAGTTATTTTTGCTTTTGCTTTATAAAAACTAAGTTCTTAAGATGTTGTCTTGAGAACACAAGAGATGTATTTTTGAAAAAGATCAATGAATAGGGGCTCCCCTGGTAGCTCAGTGGTAAAGAGTTCGCCTGCCAATATAGGAGATATGGGTTTGATCCCTAATACAGGAAGATCCCACATGCTGTGGAGCAACTGAGCCCGTGAGCCACAACTATTGAGCCTGTGCTCTAGAGCCTCGGAGCCGCAACTATTGAACCCACGTGCCACAACTACTGAAGCCCAAGTGTCCTAGAGCCCGAGTTCCACGACAAGAAAAGTCACCGCAACAAGAAGCCTGCTCACCTCAACTAGAGAGTAGCCCCCACTCCCTGCAACTAGAGAAGAGCCTGTGGCAGCAGTGAAAACCCAGAGTAGCCGAAAATAAATAAATAAATAAAATTGAAAAAAAAAAAAAGTTTTCAAGTAATTTTCTTCTAAGTTTTGTTCTATATACTTTGAAGTTTGTTTATCAAAATAAAAATTTACAGCATTCCTGAGTAAGACACGATTAAAGGAATCTGAGTTTATAAAAAATAAATACACATATAAGTACAAATAAAAAATATATACACATATTTTTACAAGGAGAAAACTGAGAAAATGAAAAACACTAGGGAAAAACATAATAATTTTAACATATTAACAGTAGGACGGTATTTTCTAAGTAAATAACTATAATGAAACAAAATTAATGGAATTGTATCTACTCTTTCAATTTGTTAGTCAGAAATCACCTATAGATAAAGCTTCTCTTTGAAAATGAGTCCTGCTGCTTTGGAATTTAACTGAAAGACAAAAGCAGTAATTTATCTTTCTGTTTTGAAGGAACTGGGAAAAAACAAAGATAGTAATTCTATTCCAAATCTCCCCTGGTTATAATATTATCACTCAACTTATCTACTATAATATATGGTATATAATATACCCAATTAATAGCAATGCATCAACCACTGCCCAATAATGCCCATAAGAGCACTTATAATTATTTTTTAAATTATATAATTTCCTTAATTAGGCTCACTTATCTTTTCTCATTTATCACTTTCCTTAATTTCTCATATTATTCTAAAATTTTAAAGTTATTTTTGCTTTTGCTTTATAAAAACTAAGTTCTTAAGATGTTGTCTTGAGAACACAAGAGATGTATTTTTGAAAAAGATCAATGAATAGGGGCTCCCCTGGTAGCTCAGTGGTAAAGAGTTCGCCTGCCAATATAGGAGATATGGGTTTGATCCCTAATACAGGAAGATCCCACATGCTGTGGAGCAACTGAGCCCGTGAGCCACAACTATTGAGCCTGTGCTCTAGAGCCTCGGAGCCGCAACTATTGAACCCACGTGCCACAACTACTGAAGCCCAAGTGTCCTAGAGCCCGAGTTCCACGACAAGAAAAGTCACCGCAACAAGAAGCCTGCTCACCTCAACTAGAGAGTAGCCCCCACTCCCTGCAACTAGAGAAGAGCCTGTGGCAGCAGTGAAAACCCAGAGTAGCCGAAAATAAATAAATAAATAAAATTGAAAAAAAAAAAAAGTTTTCAAGTAATTTTCTTCTAAGTTTTGTTCTATATACTTTGAAGTTTGTTTATCAAAATAAAAATTTACAGCATTCCTGAGTAAGACACGATTAAAGGAATCTGAGTTTATAAAAAATAAATACACATATAAGTACAAATAAAAAATATATACACATATTTTTACAAGGAGAAAACTGAGAAAATGAAAAACACTAGGGAAAAACATAATAATTTTAACATATTAACAGTAGGACGGTATTTTCTAAGTAAATAACTATAATGAAACAAAATTAATGGAATTGTATCTACTCTTTCAATTTGTTGCACTTACCCTAGAAATGTATTTAACCAGCAATACTCAAAAATAAAATGACAATAATAGTACCTGGAATGCCCTGAGAAGTGCCATGTGGTCACTGAAAGTTCCTGCAGTGAAACGTTTCCTACAAAGCATAGCTGCACGTTTCTGAGAGGCCTGGGTTGGCAGGACAAAGGGATCTCGATATGCTAGTGTGCAGGCAATCGTAAGGATGGGATCCAGACACTTTAACACAACAGCACACAGGACCATTTTACCAAGATGTGGCTCTACTGGCAAGTCAGCCAAATGATAACCAAGTTCAGTGAGATCTTCCCATGCATCCATTGCATCTATCGTCTAAATAAAAGGATATAAAATAGAACTTGACACGACCAGTAACTGTTTAATCAAATCCTATACTTAAAAATTCATAAGTAAGATGAATATAAATTTTCTTTTGCTACTGCATCTCACAAAAAATAACTCTGCTTCAAATATATATTGTAAAAATGAACTATACCTACTGTTTTACTATAATTATAATGAAAGTATTTATTATTCAAAATATATGATTGTTAAGATAATTTTTTAAGGTACAAAATTAGTTAAGATATATTCTCAATTGGTTTAAATTTCAAGTAAAATAGGTAAAATAAAACTATAAATATACCAACCTTAAGCATTTGTACAGCATTTCTTACAATTAAAGCTGGTGGAGGTTCGGGAGCTTTCATAAGGAAATCAGCAATAGTACAATTAACTGGGGCTAAGAGTTTGGTATGTAAACAAAGTTCCTATAAATAAGAACAGCAAATCATTTTGAAATATGACATTTATAACTGATTTTTATTTTTTTAAAAAACATGGAAACTCTAGATCTGCAATACGGACTAGCAGAGTCTCTGATTAGGATGAACAGCAGAGAACAATGTCAGTCCATGAAAGATAGGTTCTTAATAACCATCTTCTATCAACTCCTATCAAGATTACCATTGTCCCTTGCTGTCAATCTCTCCTCACACAGTTCTTAAGTATTAACAATAACAGTCACTGTCTAAAAATCTTTTTTGCCCCTTTATACTGCTATTTTACAATTTTTTATCCATTTGACAAATATTTAAGTGCTTGTTAGGTGCTAGGCACTACACATTTAATTGGAAAAAATGAAGAGCATAGGCAGACACTGCCCTAGTGGATTTTCATTGTGTGTGAAAACAAAAAATTATATAATTAACCACTTAATTATGCTTGTGATAATGGGAAGGATAAAAGGAACTAAAAGTAAACATAAGTTCAAAACACAGCACTTGGAGGAGGCCATGGGAAGTCAAAGACAATTTTCCTGAAGAAATGACACTTAAATTAAGATGTAAAGATTAAATACGAGTCAGTCAGAAAAAGTATAAGGAGGTGGATTCTGTGGAGAGGGGACAGCCTATCTGAAGACCCTGAGATTGAAAGAAACACAACATGCTTGAAGAACTGAAGCTACTAAAATTGAATAGAGAGAAGAAGAAAGGCAAGAATGAAAGATTAAAAGCGAAACACAAGAAGGAGAAATGCTTTAGGCTTTTGTTAAGAATTCCACATTTTATCCTAAAAAGCTGATGTTAATATTTAGTACAAAATTAAAGTTAAGATATTTTTTTTTCAAAATATATGATTGTTAAGATAATTTTTTAAGGTACAAAATTAGTTAAGATATATTCTCAATTGGTTTAAATTTCAAGTAAAATAGGTAAAATAAAACTATAAATATACCAACCTTAAGCATTTGTACAGCATTTCTTACAATTAAAGCTGGTGGAGGTTCGGGAGCTTTCATAAGGAAATCAGCAATAGTACAATTAACTGGGGCTAAGAGTTTGGTATGTAAACAAAGTTCCTATAAATAAGAACAGCAAATCATTTTGAAATATGACATTTATAACTGATTTTTATTTTTTTAAAAAACATGGAAACTCTAGATCTGCAATACGGACTAGCAGAGTCTCTGATTAGGATGAACAGCAGAGAACAATGTCAGTCCATGAAAGATAGGTTCTTAATAACCATCTTCTATCAACTCCTATCAAGATTACCATTGTCCCTTGCTGTCAATCTCTCCTCACACAGTTCTTAAGTATTAACAATAACAGTCACTGTCTAAAAATCTTTTTTGCCCCTTTATACTGCTATTTTACAATTTTTTATCCATTTGACAAATATTTAAGTGCTTGTTAGGTGCTAGGCACTACACATTTAATTGGAAAAAATGAAGAGCATAGGCAGACACTGCCCTAGTGGATTTTCATTGTGTGTGAAAACAAAAAATTATATAATTAACCACTTAATTATGCTTGTGATAATGGGAAGGATAAAAGGAACTAAAAGTAAACATAAGTTCAAAACACAGCACTTGGAGGAGGCCATGGGAAGTCAAAGACAATTTTCCTGAAGAAATGACACTTAAATTAAGATGTAAAGATTAAATACGAGTCAGTCAGAAAAAGTATAAGGAGGTGGATTCTGTGGAGAGGGGACAGCCTATCTGAAGACCCTGAGATTGAAAGAAACACAACATGCTTGAAGAACTGAAGCTACTAAAATTGAATAGAGAGAAGAAGAAAGGCAAGAATGAAAGATTAAAAGCGAAACACAAGAAGGAGAAATGCTTTAGGCTTTTGTTAAGAATTCCACATTTTATCCTAAGAACAGAAAATGCACATATGTATAAAGAAGTGGGAAGTCATCCAGATACACAGATTCCAAAAATATGACCCAGTTGTCTCTTTAGATTTGGAAGCCAGGATGCAGTCTGGCACACCAAAGAATCAAATTAATGCACTTCTGATAGTTATCCCAAGAAACTACACAGTGTTTGGCTATTCCATTAGGTGAAAAAACTGAGGGGAAAATAACTGATATAGACCAGGAAATCTCAGTGAACTCAGTTCAAAACTACCAAGATTGAGTTCAGCATCTTGAACTGAGATTTTGGTATTATCTTTTGGACCTTAAATGATTTGTTTTCTACTTCTTGTTGAGAATTTAAAAAGTGAACCATCATGTGGTTGGCAGAATCCTAAAATGTTACAGCAAAAGCAATATATTTACAAATAATACCATAAATAAAATGTACTCAAACAGTTCTTTAAAATTTTGGAGGTTTCTGAATTAGGTTTCTTATGTATAAAAAATATTAGTTTTATATAACAACCCTCCATAATATATATTTTAGAATTTTATTTTATAAATTGATTTTTAAAAAGTCCAGCTGGTATAAGCTGAAATGATCCCTTTCCTCCCTCACCCACTAAAACAGCCTTTGGAATTCAGTAAATTTCCACCTGTAATGGCATTCTCAAAAGTTCTGGAGTCTGAAATTCCAACATATTCTGGAATCGAAGTCTGCTGAAAAGCCGGAAACAAGTTCCAGGTCTGCATCGCCCTGCCCTTAAAATTAAATCACAAATCCTAAGCTTAAAATATAATTAACCACTTAATTATGCTTGTGATAATGGGAAGGATAAAAGGAACTAAAAGTAAACATAAGTTCAAAACACAGCACTTGGAGGAGGCCATGGGAAGTCAAAGACAATTTTCCTGAAGAAATGACACTTAAATTAAGATGTAAAGATTAAATACGAGTCAGTCAGAAAAAGTATAAGGAGGTGGATTCTGTGGAGAGGGGACAGCCTATCTGAAGACCCTGAGATTGAAAGAAACACAACATGCTTGAAGAACTGAAGCTACTAAAATTGAATAGAGAGAAGAAGAAAGGCAAGAATGAAAGATTAAAAGCGAAACACAAGAAGGAGAAATGCTTTAGGCTTTTGTTAAGAATTCCACATTTTATCCTAAGAACAGAAAATGCACATATGTATAAAGAAGTGGGAAGTCATCCAGATACACAGATTCCAAAAATATGACCCAGTTGTCTCTTTAGATTTGGAAGCCAGGATGCAGTCTGGCACACCAAAGAATCAAATTAATGCACTTCTGATAGTTATCCCAAGAAACTACACAGTGTTTGGCTATTCCATTAGGTGAAAAAACTGAGGGGAAAATAACTGATATAGACCAGGAAATCTCAGTGAACTCAGTTCAAAACTACCAAGATTGAGTTCAGCATCTTGAACTGAGATTTTGGTATTATCTTTTGGACCTTAAATGATTTGTTTTCTACTTCTTGTTGAGAATTTAAAAAGTGAACCATCATGTGGTTGGCAGAATCCTAAAATGTTACAGCAAAAGCAATATATTTACAAATAATACCATAAATAAAATGTACTCAAACAGTTCTTTAAAATTTTGGAGGTTTCTGAATTAGGTTTCTTATGTATAAAAAATATTAGTTTTATATAACAACCCTCCATAATATATATTTTAGAATTTTATTTTATAAATTGATTTTTAAAAAGTCCAGCTGGTATAAGCTGAAATGATCCCTTTCCTCCCTCACCCACTAAAACAGCCTTTGGAATTCAGTAAATTTCCACCTGTAATGGCATTCTCAAAAGTTCTGGAGTCTGAAATTCCAACATATTCTGGAATCGAAGTCTGCTGAAAAGCCGGAAACAAGTTCCAGGTCTGCATCGCCCTGCCCTTAAAATTAAATCACAAAATTAAGTCTCAAACAACAAATAAAAACGGTAACAGGAAAACTGTAAAATCAATGAGATTTAGGAGACAGAACAATAAACCAGAATCAGAATATCAGAGTCTGAATCTCTACTCTGATACTGCTCCCCTAGCCTTTGAAAAGGCACTTCATATGTGTGAAATTCAATTATTTCATTTGTAAGTGAGATTCATGAATGATACCTACCAGACCTACTTCTAAAAAAATGGTAAAAAAATTAACACATATCTCCAAATAAATGTGAGTAAAATATAAAGCATGAATAAATATACAACAGTTTAAATTTAATCAATTTCATGAAGCTGATACCGAGCACTGTGTTTAGGTCCACAGATTAGAGCTGTGGAAGTTACGCGTTACACAGCTCTAAAGGAGTGTCATTTACTCCATCATCATAGAGTCCTGCAAAATCTTCTAGGAAGTACCAAAAATAAATCTTGAGGAAAAACAGTGACTTTTTATTTCATTTAGTGTCCTTGTATCAGCTAATAGCAAAGCTAAATATACCCATGACGAAGATCCAGAAATATCCCTATCTGAACAAAGCCCACAATCCAGAGACAAACGTAACTACTACACTGTGTGATATAAGTTAGAAAATCTGAGACTGTTGGACCATTCCTTCCTTCATTGAATATTTCCCTGACTACATACTCATTAGCTTTCCTACCTATTTAGCTGCCTCTGAGAGATTTCTATCCTTCCACATCCTTAAACACTGAGGTTCCTTTGAAGTCAGACCTCAGGCTTCTGCTCCCCTTACTCTACTCTCTCCCAAGTGACATTAATAAACCTAACTTCAAATTTCATCCATCCAGGTCTCATTATCCTAATTTCGACCTATATTTCAGAAGTCTCTTAGTTTCCCTTGGATTTTCCAGTCAACTCAAACTCAACACAACCAAAAATTAACTGTCCTCATATCACCACTCTTCACATTTTACCTAACAATAGCACCACCATTTACAAAATTTTCTTAGAAACCTGTAAGACATCCTTCATTCCACTCTACTTCCTACCCCTCACCTCCTGAACACACAGCCAGCAATATCACCCTCCTGAATATCTCTTGAATTAATGAATTTAATATAAATTCAATTATTTATATATCTCAGAGATATTTCATGTTTAGTTCCAGATCATGGCAATAAAGCAAACATACCACTAAAGCGAGTCACAAGAATGTTTTAGTTTTAGACTACATAGAAAAGTTACATTTACACTATACTGAAGTATATTAAGCATGCAATAACATTACATCTAAATAAACAATGTACATATCTTAATTTCTAAAATATTTTACTGCTAACAAATGCTAGCCATCATCTGAGCCTTCAAAGTCATAATCTATTTGCTGGTGGTGGGAAACGATGCAATGTTGATGGCTGCTGACTGATGAACTGAAGACTGGAGGTTACTACAATTTGCTAAAATAAGACAACAATGAAGTTTGCCACATTTATGGATTCTTCCTTTCATAAACGATCTCTCTGGAGCATGCTATACTATTTGATAGCATTTTACCCACAAAACTTTCAAACTGGAGTCAATCTTCTCAAACTCTGCTTTATCAACTAAGTTTATGTACTATAATCTTTTGCTGCCCCCTTCTCAGTCAACAACCACTGTTTTTTAGTACTGATCTCAGCCTTGACAATGTATATCTAAATACATATGCAAACATATAGAAGCACTTTTTAACACAGGAAAATACTAGGTACATGCTTTATGTCTTACTTTTTCAATTAATACAAATTTCTGAAAAGTTATCCACATAAAACACATAATCTTCATATTTCCTTTATTTTTTTGAGGGGAGGGGGTCTCTTTATTCACACATGACATCAGGATCACAAGGAAGAAGAATACATGTGTATTTCCTTAGTTACTTAGTATGACACTGTGTGACAATAATATAATTTGCTCAACCACATCACTATTTATGGACATTACAGTGTCCCCAGAATTTTCACTACCAACAGTACTGCTTAAAAGCATTCTTACACATATTATCTGCACACCTGCGTAAGTATACTCAGGATATATTATGAAAAGTAGAATCTACTACAAAAAGGGAAATCTTGATAAATAATTGCAAATCATCCTCTGAAGAATTCACCCCAATTTACATTCCCATCAACAAATTATGAAAGCCTACTGACCCGTATTTCCCAACTCTGTTGTGTGTGGTGGTAAAAACTTTCATTGATACCCAATCAGATAAGCAAAAAAGTGTACTTTCATTAATTCATGTTTCTTCAGGTATATACGAGATAGATGTGGTATATGTGAAGTTAATATAGTGATCTTTATTTAACTGACTTTTACAGAGTTTTTTGTATAGTACAGAAATTAAGTCTTATATCTTACATTGCTTTTATTTTCATTTTTTTGTATTTCTTACATCTTCTGAATGTAGATTGTATCAGGTAAAATTTTTTACTTTTAACACAACCTAAATTTAACTTTTAAAGTAAGTATTAAAATGGTCTGCTTTGCAAAAATAATATAAAAATTAAGACAAACATGAAAATTTTAATATTTTATAGAAAATAACGAATCTGCTTACATGTGGGTGAACTGGGTTTAATCCCTGGGTCGGGAATATCCCCTGGAAAAGGGAACAACAACCAACTCCAGTATTTTTGCCTGGAGAATCCCATGCATAGAGGAGCCTGGCAGGTGACAGTCCGTAGGGTCGCAGCATTAGACACAACTGAGTGACTAACACTTTCACTTGTATTTTCAGAATATATGTTAAATGTACAAGACATATGAAAATATTCCCATTCATAGGCAACTGAATAAATGTCCATCAAATATACATTACCTGCCTTTTCGTTGTATGGCACTTGCTTTGGAAATCCACACCATTTTTAACATTGTAACAAAATTCAGTGCATCAAAAGATTTCTGTAATATTTAAATCACCTTCATGTTAATCCATAAAAGGAATTTAAGAAGTAAAAAACATTATTATGAATATATTTTAACATACCAAGTTTAATTCAAAGTCCCTTTTGATTAATTAGAACAGGGTACTGACTTTTACAAAAATTCAGATTTCTGGTTATAAACATTCTAACAGAAAAGGACAACTGAACTCTAAAGAGTTGTAAACCTTCCTCACGCTAGGCCTTGGTAAGTTATCTGTTCTTCTCTGCTACACTTGGATAATGTCAGTTGGTTCTCAAAAACCATCAAGACTGGAAAGAACTGATCTATTCTCTTCAGGTAATTTTCTATGAGATTTATATCACTGTGGGGAATAGGAGTGATCAGGGAAAGACATTTTCTGAAATACTTTCCAGGAAGCTGATCTGGCTAAATATCAACAATCACTAAAGTAATCCTATTCCCATTTGAAGGCTTTTTAACCCCAACCATTTTATCTCCTGCTGAACTACTAATACAATTAGTCTATCCAGAATGTTACAAAAGAGAGTGTAGAAAAGAACCACTACTTTCACTTCTATTGTGAAAATTTACTATACAGAAATAGTTTAAAAGAATTCACTGCTAACTAGAATATATACATAAACATTCAGTGACTTTACCTTTTCATAAAATAACTACAAAAAATACAAATAGGTTCTCTTGTTTATTATGACATTTTAGAAAAGATGCTGCTTGTTTTTCATAAAATATTACATTTATCAATTTTGTATATAACTTTTGATACTACTATAATAGTTTTCTTGATAAGTAACAAAGTAATTATTTTTTTTCACATTAAAAATGATCATTGGGGGCTTCCCCTGGTGGTCCAGTGGGTAAGGACACCTCCTTGCACTGCAAGGGGCGCCGGTTCGATCCCTGGCCTGGGAAGATCCCACGTGCCGCAGAGCGGCTGGACCCATGTGTCCGATCACTGAGCCGGAGCTCTGGAGCCCATGCGCCCAGAGCCAGCACTCTGCAACAACAGACGCCACCGCGATGCGAGGCCCACAGGAGCCAAAGAACAAAGACAGATGAAAATAGAGAAATGAAAGACCAATAGAAGTGGCCCGCCTGCTCCCCTCCCTCCCCAACCCGACCCCCGCCCAAAGTAAATAAATAAATAAATCTTTAAAAAAAAAGATCATTTATATCCACTAGAACAGACATGACTTGTTTTCCCAACATGGAAAGCATTACGTCTATCGCTTTCGATTCTTTCAGTGAGAAAATCTAACAAAATTAAGGATACTGAGAATTGGTGGGCACTGTGATACTGAAAGGAAAATAAACATTGTCTTTTATTTATATTACGGGTTAGCAGTAAATATTTTAGATTTTGCAGAGGGACTCTGTTGCAACTACTCGAATCTGCCATTGTAGTGTGAAACCAGTCATAGAAAATGAGTAAAACAGTGGACATGGGCATGGAAGTATTCCAATAAGATTTATTTTTACAAAAGCAGGATGGGCCCAATTCTGCTGGCAGCAATCATTTGCTGAAGCCTGGTTTTATGCTTGTTTCCTATCAGCATGGTTTGTTTTTAACTAAATATTTTATGAATATCTATTAATATCATATGCAGAGCATTGGAGATGTAACAATGAACAAAAGGGACACGGTTCACGCCCACAAAAGAGAGTGTAGAAAAGAACCACTACTTTCACTTCTATTGTGAAAATTTACTATACAGAAATAGTTTAAAAGAATTCACTGCTAACTAGAATATATACATAAACATTCAGTGACTTTACCTTTTCATAAAATAACTACAAAAAATACAAATAGGTTCTCTTGTTTATTATGACATTTTAGAAAAGATGCTGCTTGTTTTTCATAAAATATTACATTTATCAATTTTGTATATAACTTTTGATACTACTATAATAGTTTTCTTGATAAGTAACAAAGTAATTATTTTTTTTCACATTAAAAATGATCATTGGGGGCTTCCCCTGGTGGTCCAGTGGGTAAGGACACCTCCTTGCACTGCAAGGGGCGCCGGTTCGATCCCTGGCCTGGGAAGATCCCACGTGCCGCAGAGCGGCTGGACCCATGTGTCCGATCACTGAGCCGGAGCTCTGGAGCCCATGCGCCCAGAGCCAGCACTCTGCAACAACAGACGCCACCGCGATGCGAGGCCCACAGGAGCCAAAGAACAAAGACAGATGAAAATAGAGAAATGAAAGACCAATAGAAGTGGCCCGCCTGCTCCCCTCCCTCCCCAACCCGACCCCCGCCCAAAATAAATAAATAAATAAATCTTAAAAAAAAAAAAGATCATTTATATCCACTAGAACAGACATGACTTGTTTTCCCAACATGGAAAGCATTACGTCTATCGCTTTCGATTCTTTCAGTGAGAAAATCTAACAAAATTAAGGATACTGAGAATTGGTGGGCACTGTGATACTGAAAGGAAAATAAACATTGTCTTTTATTTATATTACGGGTTAGCAGTAAATATTTTAGATTTTGCAGAGGGACTCTGTTGCAACTACTCGAATCTGCCATTGTAGTGTGAAACCAGTCATAGAAAATGAGTAAAACAGTGGACATGGGCATGGAAGTATTCCAATAAGATTTATTTTTACAAAAGCAGGGGATGGGCCCAATTCTGCTGGCAGCAATCATTTGCTGAAGCCTGGTTTTATGCTTGTTTCCTATCAGCATGGTTTGTTTTTAACTAAATATTTTATGAATATCTATTAATATCATATGCAGAGCATTGGAGATGTAACAATGAACAAAAGGGACACGGTTCACGCCCATGAGTAGAAAGAAAACATACAAAATATGTAATCAAATTCCCATACTGACAAAATTTTCACTGTATGTATCCAAATGTTTTATTTTCTTCCTAGTATTTAGTGAGCAGAAGCTCAATCTTTTACATAATTTGCTAGAATAACAAGACAGATCCTACAAACTGAATTAAGGTAGAATACTCACTTTACTGAAATCACGTTTATTCATATTAGAACCCAAAGTTTCCCCATTAAGATGAATTTTGCTCATAAAAATATTTATTGATATGAAACTTAACCTTTTCCACTTAAGTAAAAATGAAACTTATCCATACATACCTCTTTCACCTTTCCAGAATCAATAACAAAGACAACGTCATTGACTGTGATGCTGGTTTCAGCAATATTGGTAGACAGGATCTGCAACAGGGTATTATATCATAGTTAACATGAAAGCAAAACCAATGACTAACAAAATGGAAAATAGGAAGATTTTATGAAACTTACTATTTTTCGAACACCTGCAGGTGGGTTTTTTAATACCTTCTTTTGATCAGATGTTTGCATATTTGAATGAAGCATAAAGACTTGGTATCTGTTGACAATTAAGAGAAAATATACTGTGGCACCTAAATGCTATTAAAAGCAACAAATGTAAAGCTTTAGCTTTTACCTATGTGTATTATCAGCAAAGCGCTTGTCATCAAACAGGATGCGATCCCTCAGACCAACAATTTCATCATATCCAGGCAGAAAAATCAGTATTGCACCTTAAAGAAGAATGATATTTTTTTAACATTAAATCTCTTTGTAAAACCGGAATCAATCGAAACAATTAGATATAATGAACTATATCATGTGTTTTCAAGTACTGATAAACTCAAATACTTATAACATTTAAAGAGATTATTTGTGCCTTATCGTCAAAGGAATTACACCAAAATTTATAAATATAAAATACTAATTTCTAAATCAAAGAATATATTTTTTAAAAAAAGAACATATTTTTGTTCCAGTTCTTTTAGACAATACTTATATACCAGCATCACAATTATGGCAAATGTTGTACAGAAGATGCATGATCAAGTCCAAGTCTACTTTTTCATCATCAAAACTATGGTGATAAGCTTTCAGGAGCTCTCTGTCTTCTGCACTGAGGTCACTCCCATTTGTTTGAACCAAAGAGCTTTCATCCAGATTTCCAAATTCCAATGAAGCACTAGGAAAAAAAAATTCCATTAAAAAGAGTAACCCTTGCCAATGATTCCCATTATATCCACTTTCAAATTTTCAATATACTCTAAGAAGGACAAGTGACAATTAATATTCTAGCTATAATGTAATTCATATTTTGGTTTCAAGTATATTATTCAAAGTAAAACTTGGCAATAGGTGCTTTTTAAAAAACTCAATCTGAAGACATTTCTCCACAGCAAATATACAGTAAACTAGCACACGACAACATCTTTCATCATCAGAGAAATGAAACACAAAAACGACACTGAGATACTTCTTCATACCCACTAGGATGACTATCATCAAATGACAGATAATAATAAATGTGAGAGAGGATGTAAAGAAATCAGAATCCTAATACACTGCTAGTATAAATGTAAAATGATGTAACAATGTGGAAAACACTGTGACAGTTCCTCAAAACGTTAAACACAATGTTACCATATGCCTAGCAGGTTAAGACTTCTAGCAATACAGAAATGAAATGAAAATATATGTCCACATAAAAATTTATACACAAACGTTTATACCAGTATTATTCATAACATCCCCAAAGTGGAAACAATGCAAATGGTCATCAATTAATAAATGAATAGACAAACTGTGGTCTACCTAGAAAACAGAATATTACTCCATCATTAAAAAGATGTTACAACATGGACAAACTGTGAAGACATTACGCTAAGTGAAAGAAGTCAATCACATAAGACCACATATTATATGATTCCATCTATATGAAATGTCCAGAACATTAATCTATAGAAAATGGAAGTACATTAGTGGTTGCCTGGGGGTGGGAAAGTTGGGAGAAATGAGAAGTGACTTCTAATGAGCATAGATTTCTTTTGGGGACGATGAAATGCTCTCAGAGTTGACTGTGGTGATGACTGCATAACTATGTGAACATACTAAAAAACCACTGAATTAGGTGAATTATATGGCATGTGAATTTTAAATCAAGAAAACTTAAAAAACACAAACTTTTGGTCATCATTTATATTTTCTTAATAGGTTGTTTATTCATTATTATAAACAATACTGTGAAAAAGAGTTCACATTAAAAATAAAAGAACTGTATATGTATCAGCTTAACATGACTGTTAATTTGGTTATTTAACACTAAAAGCAGGCTGATCATGTGCTAAGTTGCTTCAGCTGTATTCGACTTTTTGTGACCCCATGGACTGTAGCCCACCAGGTTCCTTCGTCCACAAGATTCTCCTGGCAAGAATACTGGAGTGGGTTGCCATTTCCCTCCTCGACAGGATCTTTCTGACTCAGGGATCAAACCCATGTCTCTTATGTCTCCTGCATTAGCAGGCAGGTTCTTTCCTCTGGTGCCACCTGGGAAGCCCAAAAGCTTACATACTGTAATTCATTTAGATTCTCTAAGAACCTAAGTTTGATTAGTCTCTAGAGTAAAAACCCAAGGTTGATTATGCTATCTCCCAAAAGTCAGCATCAGCAGAAATTATTGGAATAACCCACTGGTTTCTTCATCCTGTATGTAAAAACACCTACTATCACTAGTAATTTCTAGAAAGTTCAGTTTAGCCCAACGTTCTATTAAAGCGCTTAGCAGAAAAAATACAGAAATGAAATGAAAAATGTCCAATTTATACACAAACGTTTATACCAGTATTATTCATAACATCCCCAAAGTGGAAACAATGCAAATGGTCATCAATTAATAAATGAATAGACAAACTGTGGTCTACCTAGAAAACAGAATATTACTCCATCATTAAAAAGATGTTACAACATGGACAAACTGTGAAGACATTACGCTAAGTGAAAGAAGTCAATCACATAAGACCACATATTATATGATTCCATCTATATGAAATGTCCAGAACATTAATCTATAGAAAATGGAAGTACATTAGTGGTTGCCTGGGGGTGGGAAAGTTGGGAGAAATGAGAAGTGACTTCTAATGAGCATAGATTTCTTTTGGGGACGATGAAATGCTCTCAGAGTTGACTGTGGTGATGACTGCATAACTATGTGAACATACTAAAAAACCACTGAATTAGGTGAATTATATGGCATGTGAATTTTAAATCAAGAAAACTTAAAAAACACAAACTTTTGGTCATCATTTATATTTTCTTAATAGGTTGTTTATTCATTATTATAAACAATACTGTGAAAAAGAGTTCACATTAAAAATAAAAGAACTGTATATGTATCAGCTTAACATGACTGTTAATTTGGTTATTTAACACTAAAAGCAGGCTGATCATGTGCTAAGTTGCTTCAGCTGTATTCGACTTTTTGTGACCCCATGGACTGTAGCCCACCAGGTTCCTTCGTCCACAAGATTCTCCTGGCAAGAATACTGGAGTGGGTTGCCATTTCCCTCCTCGACAGGATCTTTCTGACTCAGGGATCAAACCCATGTCTCTTATGTCTCCTGCATTAGCAGGCAGGTTCTTTCCTCTGGTGCCACCTGGGAAGCCCAAAAGCTTACATACTGTAATTCATTTAGATTCTCTAAGAACCTAAGTTTGATTAGTCTCTAGAGTAAAAACCCAAGGTTGATTATGCTATCTCCCAAAAGTCAGCATCAGCAGAAATTATTGGAATAACCCACTGGTTTCTTCATCCTGTATGTAAAAACACCTACTATCACTAGTAATTTCTAGAAAGTTCAGTTTAGCCCAACGTTCTATTAAAGCGCTTAGCAGAAAAATAAGACTGTTTTCAACAGGAAAAAAATGATACTTTTACAACTTTAGTTTTTTTTCCCTAGGATGTTCATAAAAGATTTTTATTTGAATGTATATGTTTCAAGGTCACAAAGTGGAATATAGTTGTTTTTTTTTCACTTTTACAGAGTTTTGTTGTTTACAGATATGTATAATCCCAGATTAGTCATATGTAACTTTATTCTTAATATCAACATTTATCTAAAAGAATAATTAGTTTTATAGGATTTTGAAAGTAATATATTACCTGTTTGATTCTTTTTTTTTTTTTTTAATCAAAGTAATACATGTACATAGTGGTAATAAACAAGTGATTTTATAAGAAGTTATAACCCCAAACCCCCTCCATTCCTAATCACACTGCCTAGGACCTTTTTCTATTCTTTCAGTAATTTCTTTTGGTATTTAGTGCACATTTATAAGCAACATATATCTTCTATTTATTGACTTAATAACTGAGTAATTATCTGTGAATCTCCTATTAGTGATAAATGAGGTCACCACCTCCATCCCCATACAGTTTCCATCCACACAAACCCATACAATTTTTGTTAAATCTGCATTCAGTTTTACTTTACTACATAAACACTCTGTAAACATTATTTATTCCTGAGCTACATAATAAACTATGATGATTATGCTTCCTTTCTTCTGTAACTTTCTGGTTTTCTTTGAGTGATTACTGTCTAATTTTTATTTGCTTAGTTTTTTTCTATACGTAGCACTAATTCTTCTCCAAGTCTCCAACAAATTCATAAAATCTTTTTTAATATGATCAAAGCTGTGTCTTTTCATCCCAGAGGGACCTTTTCCCTGGATATCTCCATCCTCTGCTCCTGTGAGACGGAGCGTATTGGGTGGCTGTCACAGTAACAACCCTGTGCACCAGCATATGATGTAGTTCTTTCAACTATCTTGTGTGCTGGACCTACTATGTTTTTCTCTACTTCCTAGTTTTTGTAGAGCACATTCTCTAAAAGCGTCCTCACATAAAATACATAGGAAATAAATATTCCTATCACTTTTCTACAATTTTCAATATTTTCCCCACTCTGTGAGAGATTTTTTTCAACTTTATCTTGCAACTATTCTGAATTCTTTTTCTGCTATCATGATTTTTCAATTTTCAGAGGTTCTTTCCTTCTTATTCTTTCTTTCAAAAATAACCACTGACCATGTACTATATCCAGTACAGTTGTTGAACAAAGAAGACACGAAGCTTACTAATTTCTAGTGGAGTAGAGACAGACAAAACCCAATAGATACAGTAAACAAGTAAATTACATAGTTTATCAGAGGATGGTAGGTCTTGTGGACAAAATAAACAGTAGAACAAGTAAAAATGATGTGTGGGGGGCTTCCCCTGGTGGCCCAGTGGGTAAGAACACTGCCTTGCAGTGCAAGGGGCGCCGGTTCGAGCCCTGGCCTGGGAAGATCCCACGTGCCACGGAGCGGCTGGACTGATGTGTCCAATCACTGAGCCGGAGCTCTGGAGCGCATGCACCCAGAGCCGACACTCTGCAACGACAGAGGCCACCCTCGATGGGAGGTCGACAGGAGCCAAAGAACGAAGACGAATGAAAATAGAGAAATGAAAGACCAATAGAAGTGGCCCGTCCACTCCCCTCCCTCCCCAACCCGACCCCGCCCAAAGTAAATAAATAAATAAATCTTTAAAAAAAAAAAAAAAGATGTGTGGGGAGGCAGATTCTATCAGAGAGGTAAAATTGAGTAGTCCTGAGGAAAATGAAATTTGAATAAAGATTTGTATTCTGTTCCTTTTTTGTTTTTTTTTTAAATAGCATATTGCTTATGTTTCATGAATGTTATTTTCTGTTGCTAATTTTGAATTTTTCTTCTGGTCACTGATCCTCAGTTTCATCCAACTTCTGGGAGTTTTTTGTTACTGTTTGTTTGATGTTTGGGTGGTTTTTCCTCTCAAATGCCTGACGATCAATACTTGGCAGTTTGTTTCTTTTTTAAAGGTAAAGCACAAAAACCACCATATATACAAGTGGGGATTACTGAGTTATCTGATTTAAAGATGATCATTTCATTAAAGTAGTACCAAACGTCTTAAAATTCTAAACTTTTTTTCTCCTGGCTTGGTCTGTTCTTCCAGGGAGGAATTCTCTGCTAAAGAACATTAGCTTCAAATAGGAAAAGTTGACAGGGACAGCAGAGGAAGGGAGTGGATGGTATCTTTCTATTTTGATACAACATTCCTACTTTTCCACTGCACCTGGTAACCCCAAGTCCAAAGCCTAACTGGTTTAATTTTTCAATAAACTTCCCACACCCTTGCTAAGGTAGGAAAGATATAATCATCTCAGGGCAAAAGGGAGAAAAAAAGGGAAATTTGCAATTTAAAATTTAGTGGAGTAGAGACAGACAAAACCCAATAGATACAGTAAACAAGTAAATTACATAGTTTATCAGAGGATGGTAGGTCTTGTGGACAAAATAAACAGTAGAACAAGTAAAAATGATGTGTGGGGGGCTTCCCCTGGTGGCCCAGTGGGTAAGAACACTGCCTTGCAGTGCAAGGGGCGCCGGTTCGAGCCCTGGCCTGGGAAGATCCCACGTGCCACGGAGCGGCTGGACTGATGTGTCCAATCACTGAGCCGGAGCTCTGGAGCGCATGCACCCAGAGCCGACACTCTGCAACGACAGAGGCCACCCTCGATGGGAGGTCGACAGGAGCCAAAGAACGAAGACGAATGAAAATAGAGAAATGAAAGACCAATAGAAGTGGCCCGTCCACTCCCCTCCCTCCCCAACCCGACCCCGCCCAAAGTAAATAAATAAATAAATCTTTAAAAAAAAAAAAAAAGATGTGTGGGGAGGCAGATTCTATCAGAGAGGTAAAATTGAGTAGTCCTGAGGAAAATGAAATTTGAATAAAGATTTGTATTCTGTTCCTTTTTTGTTTTTTTTTTAAATAGCATATTGCTTATGTTTCATGAATGTTATTTTCTGTTGCTAATTTTGAATTTTTCTTCTGGTCACTGATCCTCAGTTTCATCCAACTTCTGGGAGTTTTTTGTTACTGTTTGTTTGATGTTTGGGTGGTTTTTCCTCTCAAATGCCTGACGATCAATACTTGGCAGTTTGTTTCTTTTTTAAAGGTAAAGCACAAAAACCACCATATATACAAGTGGGGATTACTGAGTTATCTGATTTAAAGATGATCATTTCATTAAAGTAGTACCAAACGTCTTAAAATTCTAAACTTTTTTTCTCCTGGCTTGGTCTGTTCTTCCAGGGAGGAATTCTCTGCTAAAGAACATTAGCTTCAAATAGGAAAAGTTGACAGGGACAGCAGAGGAAGGGAGTGGATGGTATCTTTCTATTTTGATACAACATTCCTACTTTTCCACTGCACCTGGTAACCCCAAGTCCAAAGCCTAACTGGTTTAATTTTTCAATAAACTTCCCACACCCTTGCTAAGGTAGGAAAGATATAATCATCTCAGGGCAGGGGAGAAGGGAATTTGCAATTTCAAATATTTCTCAAAGAGAATTTCAACCGACTTTATTTTTTTTATCCCTTTCTTGCCTTGCTTCATTCAGAATTAGCTGAATGAGTCTCTAAGAAGTTTCAAAGCTAAAATCAATTTGTTTCTCTTTGGCACTTCCCCCCTGAGGTTTCAGCTTTCTAGCTTTACTGAGTTCAAACAAAAGTAATCCATTAGGCATCTATCATTCAAGAACTTACTAACATCTTTCATCAGTTACAATATCCTCTCCAATTATCTTTGACTTTGTTAGTTCACATACTTTTATATTCCTTCCTTACCATTTTAGTGATGCTGTGGTAGTAATTTGTTGCTGTTGTTCAGTCACTAAGTTGTGTCCAACTCTTTGCAACTCCATGAACTGCAATAAGTCAGGCTTCCCTGTCCTTCACTAGCTTTTGGAGTTTGCTAAAATTCATGTCCACTGAGGCAGTGATGCTATCTAATCATGTCCTCCTCTGCCACCCTATTCTTCTCCTGCCCTCACTCTTTCCCAGCATCAGAGTCTTTTCCAATGAGTCGGCTCTTCGCATCAGGTGGCCTAAGTATTACAGCTTGTTTCAGCATCAGTCCTTCCAATGAACATTCAGGGTTGATTTACTAGACTCTCAAGTCTTATCCACCACCACAATTTGAAAGGATCAATTCTTCGGTGCTCAGCTTTCTTCTGGTACAACTCTCACATCTGTACATGACTCCTGGAAAAACCATAGCTCTGACTCTATATACCTGTGTCAGCAAAGTAATGACTTTGCTTTTTAATATGCTGTCATGTTTGTCATAGCTTTCCTTTCAAGGAGCATCTTTTGTGAAAATGCAGAGGGCCAAACACTGTGTATAACTAGGCATTCCCCTTCTTCTTTTTTCAAAATAAAATAAAAAATAAGATAAATATTATAATACAGTGGATCTTATTAGCAACCTACAAAACAGCTGAAAATTTCTTAGAAAAAGTTTTCAGAACTACAAAAAACACATATAGCTGGATAAGAGACTTTCACTGGTCACAGTCTATGATTTACATGGCTAAACTTTTTCAAAAGGAGTTAGAATTTAAAACAGTATAAGGTTTTACCTGTAAGATTCTAGAAGATCCACAATTTCAGTCTGCCCAAAGTGTTTAGCCCAATCTAAAGCCATCCTGACAAAATTCAAAGGTATCAAATTAAAAAAGAGAAAAAATATTCTCAAAATTAGAAAACTAGTTACTCAAAATTGTTCATTCACCAATTAGAGATATATGAGCAATGTTACATAATAGTTTTCATTTTTTCTAAATTTTTTTTTTAAAGCAACTGTAATTATTTATTGACTGTGCAGCATGGTCTGTGGGATCTTAGGTTGCCAACCAGGTATTAAGCCCACGTCCCCTGCTGGGGGGGTCCTTCACAATAGCTTCTAATATAAAGACAAATACAATAAATCAAAAGATGTGTGTAGCTATACAAAGACAGACAAAGAATGGATGCAATTTAAAATTACCAGCCATTTGATGCTTTACTGTGAACATTGGCTCCCATACTGATTAACTGTTCTACTTGACTTGAAAAACCTCGTCCCGCAGCAACCATCAGAGCTGTTGCACTGGTTTCACTATGTCTGTAATCAACTAAAAGGAAAAGAAGTGTAGATATTAAAATTTCAAATTATTTAAAATTATCTTAATTTCTTTGAATCTTAGGACAATTAACCTAGGACCTGCTCATGTATCTAAACATATAATAGCACCATATAATCCTTAACTCAGATCATCCAACATCTGATACTGGTATGTCCTTAGTACAAGCAGGATAAAATAAGTACCACCAATTGGAAGGCAGGAGAAGGAAAGACAATGTTAATCAATGCAAAAAGACAATGTGAACCTAAAGGGAAGCAATGACAATGTAATCAAAAAGTCTTTTGTGAAAATGCAGAGGGCCAAACACTGTGTATAACTAGGCATTCCCCTTCTTCTTTTTTCAAAATAAAATAAAAAATAAGATAAATATTATAATACAGTGGATCTTATTAGCAACCTACAAAACAGCTGAAAATTTCTTAGAAAAAGTTTTCAGAACTACAAAAAACACATATAGCTGGATAAGAGACTTTCACTGGTCACAGTCTATGATTTACATGGCTAAACTTTTTCAAAAGGAGTTAGAATTTAAAACAGTATAAGGTTTTACCTGTAAGATTCTAGAAGATCCACAATTTCAGTCTGCCCAAAGTGTTTAGCCCAATCTAAAGCCATCCTGACAAAATTCAAAGGTATCAAATTAAAAAAGAGAAAAAATATTCTCAAAATTAGAAAACTAGTTACTCAAAATTGTTCATTCACCAATTAGAGATATATGAGCAATGTTACATAATAGTTTTCATTTTTCTAAATTTTTTTAAAGCAACTGTAATTATTTATTGACTGTGCAGCATGGTCTGTGGGATCTTAGGTTGCCAACCAGGTATTAAGCCCACGTCCCCTGCTGGGGGGGTCCTTCACAATAGCTTCTAATATAAAGACAAATACAATAAATCAAAAGATGTGTGTAGCTATACAAAGACAGACAAAGAATGGATGCAATTTAAAATTACCAGCCATTTGATGCTTTACTGTGAACATTGGCTCCCATACTGATTAACTGTTCTACTTGACTTGAAAAACCTCGTCCCGCAGCAACCATCAGAGCTGTTGCACTGGTTTCACTATGTCTGTAATCAACTAAAAGGAAAAGAAGTGTAGATATTAAAATTTCAAATTATTTAAAATTATCTTAATTTCTTTGAATCTTAGGACAATTAACCTAGGACCTGCTCATGTATCTAAACATATAATAGCACCATATAATCCTTAACTCAGATCATCCAACATCTGATACTGGTATGTCCTTAGTACAAGCAGGATAAAATAAGTACCACCAATTGGAAGGCAGGAGAAGGAAAGACAATGTTAATCAATGCAGAAGAGGAAAGCTACTAACTCTGTAGAATCCTTAAGAAATCTTCCTAAATCTAGATACTGCCTTGACCAAATGACAAGATATAAGTTAACTGTCATCAGAATCTAATAATGAATGCTTAAAAGGGCAAATGAACAGTTTAACATGATTTTTTGATATCCTTTATTTCGCTTTTATTCCCCCATTAGTCCAGCATCTTATTATCTAAGATACTTAAAGAGAATAACACTGGCAGAAAGTTTACTTCCCATATAACTCCTTCATGAGAAAAAAAAAATTAAAATTTTTACTGAATTTAAATTTCAAAATCTTAGAATATATTTCAGGCTATGCAATATATTGTAATTACTTAGAACTAACTTTCATAAATTACAAAACTGATAATTTCAGAAAGAAATCACTACTTGGAAAAAACTTCTATAGTAAAAGAGGTTAACAACCCTCTAAAACATGGTATCAACTATTAATATAAAACAACTGTTCTTAAGGTAGGTAGGGGGGCTTTCAAGAGAACTACCTCAGGCATTTTATTTTTGAAAGCACAGATACCTATGGCTTACTTCTAGATCCAGATTCAGTAGTCTGGGGTGGGAAGGCACATGTATTACTAAACAGACCTGCAAAGACCAAGATTTTTCGCACTATATGAGAATTACTGCTTCAATGGAATATTCATTTAGGAGTACAGCTAAGTGTAGGAGTATGAAAACAACCAAATATTCCTCAATACACTTCCCTTCAAGGGGTGAAGCCTAATTCCCTTTTCTTCTTGAGTGTGAGCTGGACTAAGCGACTCATTCTAGCAAGTAGAATAAAATGGAAAAAGATGGTGCAAAATTTTGGAGACTAGGTCATGGAAAGTACCTGCTTGCTTTTCCTTACTCCATTTTGAATCACATACTCTAGAAGAAGCCAGTTGTCACATTCTGAGAAGAACAAGGTAATCCTATGGAGAGGTCCAGATGGCGAAGAACTGAGGCCTTCTGCCAACAGCCACAGACAATCTGAGTTCTCTAACCAACAGCCATGTGAGTGAGTCTCAGAAGCACATCCTCCAGTCTCTGTCAACTTTCAGAGGACTGCAACCCCTGCCAACAGTTTAACTACTACTCCATGAATCACTAGGAGCCAAAACCACTCAGTTAAGTCATTCCCAGTTTCTTGATTCTCAGTAATTATATGAAATAATAAATGTTTTAGGTGGCGAAGTTTGGGAATCAGTTGTTATGCAGCAACAAATGACCAGCACCCAGTATTCCACAGAATGGCTAGTTCTACTAAACCAGCTAATTACTATCTGTCTAGACAAGATCACACAGGAAAATTAAAATGACTAAAAAGAAATTTATGAAGTCAAAGGTTCCTGGATCATATGAAATATTTTCAACTTTTGGTACCAATTAAGCAGTGAGATTTTAGAAGAGAAATAAAAATAAGGAAAGGAAACTACTGTTCATAGAGATACCATAGCATTTTAGTTCACTAAACACGGCTTAAGACATTAGGATATTGGCCTCTGGAAAATGTCCATAAAACCATAAAGGAGAGATGACCATTATCAAAGTAATAGTCTAGTAGTCACTAAAGAAGTATCTAAGGAAAGGGTCAAAGATAATAGAAAAAAAACTTTAAATGCTTCATAAATATTTTAAAGCAACTCAGTCATCCAACTCTTTGAGACCCCATGGACTGCAGCATGCCAGGCTTCCATACCCTTTACAATTTCCTGGAGTTTGCTCAAACTCATGTCCATCGAATCTGTGATGCCACCCAACCATCTTATGTTCTGTTCCCCACTTCTCCCCCTGCCTTCAATCTTTTCCAGCATTAGGGTTTTTTTCAATGAGTTGGGTCTTTGTATCAGGTGGCCAAAATATTGGAGTTTCAGCTTCAGCATCAATACTTCCAATGAATATTTGGGGTTGACATCCTTTAGGGTTGACTGGTTTGATCTTCTTGCTGTCCAAAGGACTCTCAAGTCTTCTTCAATACCACAGTTTGAAAGCATCAGGTTTTGGGGGCTCAACTTTCATTATGGTCCAACTCTTCCATCTGTACACGACTACTGGAAAACCACAGCCATGTGAGTGAGTCTCAGAAGCACATCCTCCAGTCTCTGTCAACTTTCAGAGGACTGCAACCCCTGCCAACAGTTTAACTACTACTCCATGAATCACTAGGAGCCAAAACCACTCAGTTAAGTCATTCCCAGTTTCTTGATTCTCAGTAATTATATGAAATAATAAATGTTTTAGGTGGCGAAGTTTGGGAATCAGTTGTTATGCAGCAACAAATGACCAGCACCCAGTATTCCACAGAATGGCTAGTTCTACTAAACCAGCTAATTACTATCTGTCTAGACAAGATCACACAGGAAAATTAAAATGACTAAAAAGAAATTTATGAAGTCAAAGGTTCCTGGATCATATGAAATATTTTCAACTTTTGGTACCAATTAAGCAGTGAGATTTTAGAAGAGAAATAAAAATAAGGAAAGGAAACTACTGTTCATAGAGATACCATAGCATTTTAGTTCACTAAACACGGCTTAAGACATTAGGATATTGGCCTCTGGAAAATGTCCATAAAACCATAAAGGAGAGATGACCATTATCAAAGTAATAGTCTAGTAGTCACTAAAGAAGTATCTAAGGAAAGGGTCAAAGATAATAGAAAAAAAACTTTAAATGCTTCATAAATATTTTAAAGCAACTCAGTCATCCAACTCTTTGAGACCCCATGGACTGCAGCATGCCAGGCTTCCATACCCTTTACAATTTCCTGGAGTTTGCTCAAACTCATGTCCATCGAATCTGTGATGCCACCCAACCATCTTATGTTCTGTTCCCCACTTCTCCCCCTGCCTTCAATCTTTTCCAGCATTAGGGTTTTTTTCAATGAGTTGGGTCTTTGTATCAGGTGGCCAAAATATTGGAGTTTCAGCTTCAGCATCAATACTTCCAATGAATATTTGGGGTTGACATCCTTTAGGGTTGACTGGTTTGATCTTCTTGCTGTCCAAAGGACTCTCAAGTCTTCTTCAATACCACAGTTTGAAAGCATCAGGTTTTGGGGGCTCAACTTTCATTATGGTCCAACTCTTCCATCTGTACACGACTACTGGAAAAACCACAGCTTTGACTAGATGAACTCTGTCAGTAAAGTGATGTCTCTGCTTTTTAATACGCTGGTTTAGGTTTGTCAAAGCATTTTTTCTAGGAAGTAAACATGTTTTAATTTAATGGTTGCACTCATCATCTGCAGTGATTTTGGAGCCCAGGAAAATAGTCTGCCACTGTTTCCATTTTTTTCCCATCTGGATGACATGATCTTAGTTTTCTGAATGTTGAGTTTTAAGCCAGCTTTTTCACTCTCCTCATTTACCTTCATCAAAAAGTTCTTTAGTTCCACTTTGCTTTGCTATTAGGGTGGTGTCATCTGTATATCTGAGGTTATTGGTATTTCTCCCAGCAATCATGATTCCAGCTTGAGAGCTTTATCCAGCCCAGCATTCTGTACGATGTGCTCTGCACACAAGGTAAATCAGCAGGGTGACAATATACAGCCTTGACATACTCCTTTCTCATTTTGGAACCCGTCCATTGTTCCATGTCCAGTTCTAACTGCTGTTTCTTGACCTGTATACAGGTTTCTCAGGGGGCAGGTAAGGTGGCCTGGCATTCCCATCTCTTGAAGAATTTTCCAAAGTTTGTTGTGATCCACACAGTCAAAGGCTTTAGAGTCGTCAATGTTTTTTTGGAATTCCCTTGCTCTTTCTATGATCCAGTGGAGGTTGGCAATTTGGTTTCTGGTTCCTCTGTCTTTTCTACATCCCGCCTGGACATCCGGAAGTTCTTGGTTCATGAACTGTTGAAACTAGCTTGAAGAATGTGGAGCGTTACCTTGCTAGCATGTGAAATGAGTACAATTGTGTGGTAGTTTGAACATTATCTGGCATTGCCTTTCTTTGGAACTGGAATGAAAACAGACCTTTTCCAGTTCTGTGGCCGCTGCTGAGTTTTCCAAATTTGTTGGCATAACGAGTGCAGCACTTTACCAGCATAATTTTTTAGGAGGTGAAATAGCTCGGCTGGAATTCCATCACTTTCACTAGCTCTTTTTGAAGTAATGCTTCCTAAGGCCCACTTGACTTCACACTCCACGATATCTGGCTTTAGGTGAGTGATCATACCATGGGGTTATCAGGAACTTTCATTATGGTCCAACTTTTTGTACACGACTACTGGAAAACCACAGCTTTGACTAGATGAACTCTGTCAGTAAAGTGATGTCTCTGCTTTAATACGCTGGTTTAGGTTTGTCAAAGCATTTTTTCTAGGAAGTAAACATGTTTTAATTTAATGGTTGCACTCATCATCTGCAGTGATTTTGGAGCCCAGGAAAATAGTCTGCCACTGTTTCCATTTTTTTCCCATCTGGATGACATGATCTTAGTTTTCTGAATGTTGAGTTTTAAGCCAGCTTTTTCACTCTCCTCATTTACCTTCATCAAAAAGTTCTTTAGTTCCACTTTGCTTTGCTATTAGGGTGGTGTCATCTGTATATCTGAGGTTATTGGTATTTCTCCCAGCAATCATGATTCCAGCTTGAGAGCTTTATCCAGCCCAGCATTCTGTACGATGTGCTCTGCACACAAGGTAAATCAGCAGGGTGACAATATACAGCCTTGACATACTCCTTTCTCATTTTGGAACCCGTCCATTGTTCCATGTCCAGTTCTAACTGCTGTTTCTTGACCTGTATACAGGTTTCTCAGGGGGCAGGTAAGGTGGCCTGGCATTCCCATCTCTTGAAGAATTTTCCAAAGTTTGTTGTGATCCACACAGTCAAAGGCTTTAGAGTCGTCAATGTTTTTTTGGAATTCCCTTGCTCTTTCTATGATCCAGTGGAGGTTGGCAATTTGGTTTCTGGTTCCTCTGTCTTTTCTACATCCCGCCTGGACATCCGGAAGTTCTTGGTTCATGAACTGTTGAAACTAGCTTGAAGAATGTGGAGCGTTACCTTGCTAGCATGTGAAATGAGTACAATTGTGTGGTAGTTTGAACATTATCTGGCATTGCCTTTCTTTGGAACTGGAATGAAAACAGACCTTTTCCAGTTCTGTGGCCGCTGCTGAGTTTTCCAAATTTGTTGGCATAACGAGTGCAGCACTTTACCAGCATAATTTTTTAGGAGGTGAAATAGCTCGGCTGGAATTCCATCACTTTCACTAGCTCTTTTTGAAGTAATGCTTCCTAAGGCCCACTTGACTTCACACTCCACGATATCTGGCTTTAGGTGAGTGATCATACCATGGGGGTTATCAGGTCATTAAGATCTTTTTGTATAGTTCTTCTGAGTATTCCTGCCACCTCTTCTTAATAGCTTGTTAGGTCTATACCATTTCTGTCCTTTATCGTGCCCATCTTTGCATGAAATATTCCCTTGGTATTTCTGATTGTCTTGAAGAGATCTCTAGTCTTTCCCATTCTACTGTTTTCTTCTATTTCTTTGCATGGTTCACTTGAGAAGACTTTCTTATCTCTCCTTTCTCTTCTTTGGAACTCTGCATTTAAATGGGTATGTCTTTCCTTTTCTTCTTTGCCTTTCACTTCTTTTCTGAGCTCCTTGTAAGGTCTCCTCAGACAACCATTTTGCCTTACTGCATTTCTTTTCCTTGGGGATGGATTTGATCACTGCCTCCTGTACAATGTTATGAAGCTCCATTTATAGCTCTTCAGACACTCTACCAAATCTAAATCCAATGAAGTAGGCATTGGGCCATATTAGTGTTTGTGGAGACAACATTTCAAGTATATATATATATAAAAAAAGCAAAGGCCCAGAGATAGGAATGTTCCAGCATATATGAAGAACAAGAAAATAACAGTGGCTAAGTTACAGTGAACTAGGAAAACTGTAGAAAATGAGATAAAAGACTATTAGAGTCTAAATCAGGCAAAGGACTTTGATTTTTATTCAAAGTGTAATTGAAAGCCATGGAGAATTGAGAGAAAAGAAGTGGTATGATGCAATTTTCTTTTCAAAAGAATGAATCTGATTGTTCTCTGGGGAACGGACCATAGTAACATAAGAATAGAAGCTGTTCATAGGCCACAGGAACAGTCCAGGAAAGAAGCGCTGGCTTGACTAGGATGGCAGCAGTACAGGAAGTAAAAATGCGGTGAGATTCAGAATTTATTTAGAAGGTAAAACTAACAAGATTAGTTAATGGATTATATATGAGGAATGAGAGCAAAGTCAAGGGTGATTTTATATTTTGTTACATTAGCAACTGGGTGAATGGTAGTATACTAGGGTCATATTCAGTGTGCTTGGGATGGCCAGGCTCATACATTTTTAATGGGATCTACAACTGATAATGATCACTAAGGGAATACTGAGGCTTCCTTGGTGGTCCAGTTGGTAAGGACACTGCCGTGCAGTTTAAGGGAATACTAAGGAAAAAGCAGGTTGAAAGGGAGGTTAGGAGACAGAAAATCAAGTTGTTCTGGGGTATTTCTGGTTTTATACTGAGGTAAATTAGAGACATCAAATAGTGAGGTACACTGAAGTGAGGGGGGAGGTCAGGATTAGAGATGTAAAGTTAAGAGTCATTTTAAATAAATATTTAAAGCTATGACTAGATGAAATCCATCTAACAAGTAAGTGTAAAGAGAAATAAAATCTGAGGATTGAGGGCTGGGACATTCCATATTTGGAGGTCAAGAAAAAGAAGAAATCAAAACATACCAGTAAGAGAGATGAGAAAAAAATAAACCAAGTATGGAACATCAGAGGTTAACTGAAGAACATGTTTCAAGAAAGGAGCAGTCAATTATAATAATGTTTCAAGAAGTTCAAGTCAGGGGATAAACTCTGACACTTAAGTCCCTTTCAGTAATGACCTTTCATTATCATCATTCTACCTTTTACCTAGAAGCCTTTAGGGTTCTAAAAACTCATCTCTGATTATCAATATCCATTATAATCAACTAATGAGATCAGAATAATAAATCATTAGTGAAAATGTCACAGGACATAATGCAGGTATATGTGATTCAGAACTTTAGCATATATAATTAAAGGTATACTAAAATTTGCCATTTATTGAATGAAAACTCTAGAGCAAAAGTTATTAACACTTTTCCCCTGTTTAGAATATCCAAAGATATTTGGATTTTCAAGGGGGAAGAAGGGTGAATAGTAGGGAGTATATTTATGTAACAAATCTTATGCATATAAAAATACTTTGGCATATAATTGTCATATCATCACAGAGTCCATAAAACTGTTTTGGAGACATTAAGAACCCTTGATTTAATACAATACTTAGCTATTCTACTATGCTAATAAGAAAAATCCTGACTTATACATTTGAAATAAGTACTCCAAAAGAACAAATTATTAGTTGTGAGTAAAAAGTGAATTTTATGAATTAAACTATACTTCTATCATAATAAGCAACTACGAGAGTATAAAAATACTGAAATAGGGCTTTCCTGGTGGTCCAGTGGGTAGGGACACCGCCTTGCAGTGCAAGGGGCGTTCGTTCAATCCCTGGCCTGGGAGGATCCCATGTGCCGTGGAGCGGCTGGACTGATGTGTCCCAACTACCGAGCCAGAGCTCTGGGGCGCATGCGCCCAGAGCTGGTGCTCTGCAGGGAAGGAGACCACTGCGATGGGAGGGCCACACAGGCCAAAGAACAAAAAAGATAAATAAATGAAGGATCAATAGAAGTGGCCAAAATAAATATTTAAAGCTATGACTAGATGAAATCCATCTAACAAGTAAGTGTAAAGAGAAATAAAATCTGAGGATTGAGGGCTGGGACATTCCATATTTGGAGGTCAAGAAAAAGAAGAAATCAAAACATACCAGTAAGAGAGATGAGAAAAAAATAAACCAAGTATGGAACATCAGAGGTTAACTGAAGAACATGTTTCAAGAAAGGAGCAGTCAATTATAATAATGTTTCAAGAAGTTCAAGTCAGGGGATAAACTCTGACACTTAAGTCCCTTTCAGTAATGACCTTTCATTATCATCATTCTACCTTTTACCTAGAAGCCTTTAGGGTTCTAAAAACTCATCTCTGATTATCAATATCCATTATAATCAACTAATGAGATCAGAATAATAAATCATTAGTGAAAATGTCACAGGACATAATGCAGGTATATGTGATTCAGAACTTTAGCATATATAATTAAAGGTACACTAAAATTTGCCATTTATTGAATGAAAACTCTAGAGCAAAAGTTATTAACACTTTTCCCCTGTTTAGAATATCCAAAGATATTTGGATTTTCAAGGGGGAAGAAGGGTGAATAGTAGGGAGTATATTTATGTAACAAATCTTATGCATATAAAAATACTTTGGCATATAATTGTCATATCATCACAGAGTCCATAAAACTGTTTTGGAGACATTAAGAACCCTTGATTTAATACAATACTTAGCTATTCTACTATGCTAATAAGAAAAATCCTGACTTATACATTTGAAATAAGTACTCCAAAAGAACAAATTATTAGTTGTGAGTAAAAAGTGAATTTTATGAATTAAACTATACTTCTATCATAATAAGCAACTACGAGAGTATAAAAATACTGAAATAGGGCTTTCCTGGTGGTCCAGTGGGTAGGGACACCGCCTTGCAGTGCAAGGGGCGTTCGTTCAATCCCTGGCCTGGGAGGATCCCATGTGCCGTGGAGCGGCTGGACTGATGTGTCCCAACTACCGAGCCAGAGCTCTGGGGCGCATGCGCCCAGAGCTGGTGCTCTGCAGGGAAGGAGACCACTGCGATGGGAGGGCCACACAGGCCAAAGAACAAAAAAGATAAATAAATGAAGGATCAATAGAAGTGGCCAAAAAAAAAAAAAAAAACTGAAAAAAATTATTATACTTACCACTAACATTTTCAGTTAAAATAAGGTGAAAGACCTGGGCAAAAGCATCAACATCCTTATGCAGCCATATGTCAGAAAGACAAGCATCCATTTCCTTTATTAACCATGGTTCAAGGCAATTCACATCTTTTTCTGACTTCAAAAAGAAGCAAAGATTATAAATTACTTTACCTTTGCTTGCAAAGAACACGAGATGGCCTTAATGGACATAAGAACTACTAACCATACAGTATTTGACCAAAGGCTTTGACATGAAAGTTTCTCATCTCATCATGGACATTATCATTCACAATACTGTAACTTGTGTTCATATTCATCTTTTATCTGAGAATGAGCTTGTCAACAAAGCAATATAATCCAGTACCAATATTAACTGTGCTTCTGACAGAATGTTGCTAAGTGCAACTGTGTATCAGTGGTCTTCTTTCCCAACTGCACCACAGAGGAAACATCTCCCGGAGCTTGTCAACAATAAAGCCAGGCCCCACTCCTGAGCAAGTAGGTCAGAATCTCTGTGATGGAGGCCAGATTCCACAGGACTCTAAAAGTTCATCAGGGGATGCCAGTATGTAGGCAGGCTTGAGAATCACTAATTTGGGGCTTCCCCTGGTGGACCAGTGGGTAAGGATACCGCCTTGCAGTGCAAGGGACGCCGGTTCCATCCCTGGCCTGGGAAGATCCCACGTGCCGTGGAGCAGCTGGACCGATGTCCAATCAACGAGCCGGAGCTCTGGAGTGCGTGCGCCCAGAGCTGGTGCTCTGAGACGACAGTGGCCACCGCGATGGGAGGCCCACAGGAGCCAAAGAACAAAGATGGATGAAAACAGAGATATGAAAGACCAATAGAAGTGGCCCGCCCATCCCCCTCCCCCCCCACCCCAAACCCCCAAAAAATAAATAAATAAAATTAAAAAAAAAAATCACTAATTTGCAGGATCAAAATGCTATTCACTGAACAAAATGGATGTTCCCTACACTAAGTATCAATTTTTAAACATTTTTAAAAAGTATAGTTCATTTGGATACACCAGCACTTTAAACACTGGGAGAAAACTTTCAAGCATATTTGCATTCTCAAACTCATGACAGTTTAATTCCTTTTCAAAACCTTTTAAAACACTGGGGAAATAAGGTGAAAGACCTGGGCAAAAGCATCAACATCCTTATGCAGCCATATGTCAGAAAGACAAGCATCCATTTCCTTTATTAACCATGGTTCAAGGCAATTCACATCTTTTTCTGACTTCAAAAAGAAGCAAAGATTATAAATTACTTTACCTTTGCTTGCAAAGAACACGAGATGGCCTTAATGGACATAAGAACTACTAACCATACAGTATTTGACCAAAGGCTTTGACATGAAAGTTTCTCATCTCATCATGGACATTATCATTCACAATACTGTAACTTGTGTTCATATTCATCTTTTATCTGAGAATGAGCTTGTCAACAAAGCAATATAATCCAGTACCAATATTAACTGTGCTTCTGACAGAATGTTGCTAAGTGCAACTGTGTATCAGTGGTCTTCTTTCCCAACTGCACCACAGAGGAAACATCTCCCGGAGCTTGTCAACAATAAAGCCAGGCCCCACTCCTGAGCAAGTAGGTCAGAATCTCTGTGATGGAGGCCAGATTCCACAGGACTCTAAAAGTTCATCAGGGGATGCCAGTATGTAGGCAGGCTTGAGAATCACTAATTTGGGGCTTCCCCTGGTGGACCAGTGGGTAAGGATACCGCCTTGCAGTGCAAGGGACGCCGGTTCCATCCCTGGCCTGGGAAGATCCCACGTGCCGTGGAGCAGCTGGACCGATGTCCAATCAACGAGCCGGAGCTCTGGAGTGCGTGCGCCCAGAGCTGGTGCTCTGAGACGACAGTGGCCACCGCGATGGGAGGCCCACAGGAGCCAAAGAACAAAGATGGATGAAAATAGAAAAAACGAAAGACCAATAGAAGTGGCCCGCCCATCCCCCTCCCTCCCCACCCCACCCCCCAAAAAGATAAATAAATAAAATTAAAAAAAAAAATCACTAATTTGCAGGATCAAAATGCTATTCACTGAACAAAATGGATGTTCCCTACACTAAGTATCAATTTTTAAACATTTTTAAAAAGTATAGTTCATTTGGATACACCAGCACTTTAAACACTGGGAGAAAACTTTCAAGCATATTTGCATTCTCAAACTCATGACAGTTTAATTCCTTTTCTAAAAAGGAAATGGTGCCTGTTTTCAAACAGACACCATGGAACCCAAGGTTACAGAAGCCCCACCTAGGGCTGGAGTGATGAATGAGCAGGCAGGATTTCTACAAAACAGAAATTTGCAAAAGATTTTGTGGCAAAATAAAAGGGAGGAAAGGAGAAGAGAAGTAACTGAGGTCTGTAATGGGTAACTTAACTTTACAGTCACTTAGCTTTGTGGTGGAAACACTGGTCTTGACTGCTTACTTGCTCTAATACCAACAGTCTTTTCTCATTTTTCCCCTAACTTAGCTAATGTTGCATTGTCTGGCTCATAGGTTCTTAAAATTTTGAGATGATAAATTACCAAGCAATAATAATGTATGTACATAATATCTACAGCTATTTTCTTGAAACAATTCATAGAGAATATTGAAATATTTTAACTCAGAATAAGACAATAAAAGATGCTGTACTATTTGAAAAAAAAGGTTTATAGAAAGTCATTTTGCAAGAAGTGCTGTAGTTTAAGATAAATTAAGGGAATTACATTTGAATAATGCAATAAAAATTATAATATAAAATATTCTCTAAATTACACAATTTTCACTCAAACTAGCAGTGTGAAACCACTGAGGCCTTACCAACTGACTGAAGACTGCATCACCACCATCATCCAATAAATCATACTCTTCAGTCACATTTGGAACAGCTCTTTGTCTTTGAGATTCAGGCTTGAAAGTATTCTCTTGAGCTGAGTACCATTCTGTAAGTGTGGTTTGTTGTTTTTCCTCTAAATTAATTACCAAAGAAAATAGATACATTCTTTGTTTTTTGAACTATATTTCTTTGTTTAAAGAAATTAAGTGAATCTGAAAATACCTAAAAGTTGGCCTTATTTTAAAGTTACTTTTAAAAAATAATTAGGAACATTCAATAAAATGTTATGCTGAACCAAAAGGAGACTGGAAACTGCTTTTAAAATTTTCATCTATTCATCTACTAATAAGTTTACTTCCATATAAGTATTTAATCTGATGAACATTTGGATACACCAGCACTTTAAACACTGGGAGAAAACTTTCAAGCATATTTGCATTCTCAAACTCATGACAGTTTAATTCCTTTTCTAAAAAGGAAATGGTGCCTGTTTTCAAACAGACACCATGGAACCCAAGGTTACAGAAGCCCCACCTAGGGCTGGAGTGATGAATGAGCAGGCAGGATTTCTACAAAACAGAAATTTGCAAAAGATTTTGTGGCAAAATAAAAGGGAGGAAAGGAGAAGAGAAGTAACTGAGGTCTGTAATGGGTAACTTAACTTTACAGTCACTTAGCTTTGTGGTGGAAACACTGGTCTTGACTGCTTACTTGCTCTAATACCAACAGTCTTTTCTCATTTTTCCCCTAACTTAGCTAATGTTGCATTGTCTGGCTCATAGGTTCTTAAAATTTTGAGATGATAAATTACCAAGCAATAATAATGTATGTACATAATATCTACAGCTATTTTCTTGAAACAATTCATAGAGAATATTGAAATATTTTAACTCAGAATAAGACAATAAAAGATGCTGTACTATTTGAAAAAAGGTTTATAGAAAGTCATTTTGCAAGAAGTGCTGTAGTTTAAGATAAATTAAGGGAATTACATTTGAATAATGCAATAAAAATTATAATATAAAATATTCTCTAAATTACACAATTTTCACTCAAACTAGCAGTGTGAAACCACTGAGGCCTTACCAACTGACTGAAGACTGCATCACCACCATCATCCAATAAATCATACTCTTCAGTCACATTTGGAACAGCTCTTTGTCTTTGAGATTCAGGCTTGAAAGTATTCTCTTGAGCTGAGTACCATTCTGTAAGTGTGGTTTGTTGTTTTTCCTCTAAATTAATTACCAAAGAAAATAGATACATTCTTTGTTTTTTGAACTATATTTCTTTGTTTAAAGAAATTAAGTGAATCTGAAAATACCTAAAAGTTGGCCTTATTTTAAAGTTACTTTTAAAAAATAATTAGGAACATTCAATAAAATGTTATGCTGAACCAAAAGGAGACTGGAAACTGCTTTTAAAATTTTCATCTATTCATCTACTAATAAGTTTACTTCCATATAAGTATTTAATCTGATGAACATGTTTAGTCATATAGCAAAATCTAACTGTTTAAACTAATGATTAATATTCATATAGCACTTTGGAGAAAATCACCTACTGAACTTCTACAACTATGCTATACAAGTATAACTATTGTTTTTAGCATGATTTGTCTATTAATGCATCTATACAAGTTATATTCTGAATATAACTATACAAATTATATTCAGAGCCAGAAATTTAATAATTTACATATTAGTGACAACACTAGACTATGAAACAGGCATTATTAACTGCTTTTTTTCTGACCAGAGAATCCAAAAAAATTAAGATGATTTGTGCAACTTTATACTAACTAAACAAATGAATCAAAACTTGAAGTCTTCCATCACGAATAATGTAGTTAAAAGAAAACAAAAGGACAATCTAATTCAAAAGTGAACATATGATATAAATCATAAGAGATGCATTAATAGACAAATCATGCTAAAAACAAAATTCAGATGCAATTCATAACAATATAGATTTGAAAAACCCAAGAATTATAACAAAGCTGAGCCTGTTATGACTTACATACACCTCTTCACATCCTCACCCACTCCCCACTCCCACTCTGCAACACACGCTCAGGACAGTCAGCACATAATCTTCTGCCTCCTTAAAACAGTTGTTGAATCTCTGGATACAGATGCATATCCTTTCACATATCCTTGTATTTGCACAGTATAAGATTGGAATACTCTGAAAAGTCATTATCAATAGTAATTTTCTTCGGTATTTGTTTGATTAAAGAGCTTACCTCGTTGTTTTTCCTTTTTGTATTTCAACATTTCTTTGTTTGTATATCCAGTAGATCTTAAAATGTCTTCCAAAAACATTTCTTTTACTTCAAATGGTCTTCCTTGTACTAAATAAGAGAAGTATTTTAAACAGTCAACTTGCATCTTAAAGATAATTCACATAAAAACATGACATCCTCAAGTTAATAAATCTGAGTATTAATCCAAAGGCAATTCCATAGTTCAAGTGATCCTCATATTGTTCTTTGGATATAACTTTATGATAGACAACTGTTCATTTGCATATTTTTTCCAGTGTATACTATTTACTTGTGTGTTTGGCATCATACTAGGCACTAGGCATATTAATGGTAAGCAGAAACAGTTTCTCCTGTTCTCCTGAAGCTTCTAGTCTAGCAAGAAAGTCAGACATTAATCCAATAACACAGAATATCAAGATAAAAATAGAAGATGTGTGGGGCTTCCCTGGTGGTCCAGTGGGTAAGGACATCGCCTTGCAGTGCAAGGGGTGACGGTTCGATCCCAGGCCTGGGAAGATCCCACCAGAGCAGCTGTACCCACGTGTCCAACTACTGAGCCGGAGCTCTGGAGTGCATGCGCCCAGAGTCAGTGCTCTGCAGCGACAGCGGCCATTGCGATGGGAGGCCCACACAGGCCAAAGGACAAAGAAATGAAAGACCAACAGAAGTGGTCAAAGAAAAGAAAAAAAAATGTGGAAAGTACTATGAGACAGAAGGACAAGATACCATGACAGTACATCATAGGAAAATCTAAAAATGAGTCAGCTAACTAAGCTAAAAAAACAAAAGGACAATCTAATTCAAAAGTGAACATATGATATAAATCATAAGAGATGCATTAATAGACAAATCATGCTAAAAACAAAATTCAGATGCAATTCATAACAATATAGATTTGAAAAACCCAAGAATTATAACAAAGCTGAGCCTGTTATGACTTACATACACCTCTTCACATCCTCACCCACTCCCCACTCCCACTCTGCAACACACGCTCAGGACAGTCAGCACATAATCTTCTGCCTCCTTAAAACAGTTGTTGAATCTCTGGATACAGATGCATATCCTTTCACATATCCTTGTATTTGCACAGTATAAGATTGGAATACTCTGAAAAGTCATTATCAATAGTAATTTTCTTCGGTATTTGTTTGATTAAAGAGCTTACCTCGTTGTTTTTCCTTTTTGTATTTCAACATTTCTTTGTTTGTATATCCAGTAGATCTTAAAATGTCTTCCAAAAACATTTCTTTTACTTCAAATGGTCTTCCTTGTACTAAATAAGAGAAGTATTTTAAACAGTCAACTTGCATCTTAAAGATAATTCACATAAAAACATGACATCCTCAAGTTAATAAATCTGAGTATTAATCCAAAGGCAATTCCATAGTTCAAGTGATCCTCATATTGTTCTTTGGATATAACTTTATGATAGACAACTGTTCATTTGCATATTTTTTCCAGTGTATACTATTTACTTGTGTGTTTGGCATCATACTAGGCACTAGGCATATTAATGGTAAGCAGAAACAGTTTCTCCTGTTCTCCTGAAGCTTCTAGTCTAGCAAGAAAGTCAGACATTAATCCAATAACACAGAATATCAAGATAAAAATAGAAGATGTGTGGGGCTTCCCTGGTGGTCCAGTGGGTAAGGACATCGCCTTGCAGTGCAAGGGGTGACGGTTCGATCCCAGGCCTGGGAAGATCCCACCAGAGCAGCTGTACCCACGTGTCCAACTACTGAGCCGGAGCTCTGGAGTGCATGCGCCCAGAGTCAGTGCTCTGCAGCGACAGCGGCCATTGCGATGGGAGGCCCACACAGGCCAAAGGACAAAGAAATGAAAGACCAACAGAAGTGGTCAAAGAAAAGAAAAAAAAATGTGGAAAGTACTATGAGACAGAAGGACAAGATACCATGACAGTACATCATAGGAAAATCTAAATGAGTCAAGAAGAGCATCCTCACTGAGAAAAATGAGAACCAAGAGAAAAGAGTAAACAAAATAACTAAGCTACACAGACAGTAAAGAGTGTAATATGAAGATGCACAAAGGCCCTATGGTGGGAAAGAGTATAATGTTTTCAAGGAACTAAAAGGCCAAACTAGTTGAACATGATGTGAGGTGAGGACAGGTGTGCAGAGGGGATATAGTTCAAGATGAGGCAGAAGAAACAGGTAAGTCCTATTAAGGGTTTAGGTCTTTATTCTGAGGTAAGGGTCATTCAAAGTTTTAGGCTCATGAGAGTATTTAACATCATCAAAGTTCTACTTCAGAAAAGAACAATCTGGCTGCAATCTGGGGAATGGATTTAAAAGAGAGCAGAATTGACAGAACAGACCAGGTAGTAGCAATTATAATTGTTCAGGCTGAACAATTATATCACCAAGACTGGTGATAGTAAAAATGGAGGAGACAGACTCTGGATAGACAGGAAGCAAAATCCACAGAACCCTGTATTAGATTGAATTTGGAGGAATGATAAGTAAGAGTCAAACGTAGCTCTTAAAAGTCTAGCTTAGGGCTTCCCTGGTGGTCCAGTGGGTAAAGAGTCTGCCTTGCAGTGCAAGAGGCACCGGTTTGATCCCTGGCCTGGGAAGATCCCATGTGCTGCGGAGTGGCTGGACCAGTGTGTTCAATTAGGAGCCAGCACTCTGGAGCACATGCGTTCAGAGCTGTGCTCTGCAATGGAGAGAGGCCACTGCAATGGGAGGCCTACAGAGGCCAAAGAATAAAGATGGATGAAGATAAATAAAAAACCAATAAAAGAGGCCAAAATAAAAAGAAAAAAGTCTAGCTTATAAAACTGGATGAGTCATTCTGAGGCTGATGCAAGGAAAGCTAAAGAAAAACAAGCTGGCTTATGGGAATTGGAGCTTGGTTGTAGACATGTCAAATGTTAGGTGCCAAAATGAGCTTCCATGAGCAGAAATTTGATGTGCTTTACTACCCAGTAATATTATGAACAAAAAGTCCTACAGGTTTGTGACTTAGGTAATTAGGTCAATTGTATGATTAACTAAAACAGGAAACAACAAGCAGGGAGATTTTTCAGAAATAATTAAGTATTTGTTGGGGCACATCAGAAGTCAACTGCTCCTAAGTTTCCAAAGTCTAAAGCTCTGGAGAACAGTTTAAACTGGGAAATGAGGATTCAGAAGTCATCAGTAAGACAAAGTAGAAGCCAAGGGCAAGAATGAGATCTTCCAAGGAAATCAACTAGGAACCCCCAGTATCTAGTAGAGAATAGCATAGAGCAAGAAAGAGAAAAAGCAAAGAAATCAAAAAAAAGGAAGGGCAGGGAAGGGGGATAGAGAATGGCAGGAAAAGGAAAGGAGAGAAAGGGGCAGGAAGAGGAGGGAAAAGAAGACAGGAAGAGAAAAAATTGGATCATGGGAATAAATCCTCAAAATTGCCAATATTTAAGTACCATGCAAGAGAAGAGAAGCCCACAGAAGAGACCAAGGAAGTACAGGCTATAATACAGAATGAGACTTAGGAGGCAATGCTGGCAAACAAATTATAGGACAAGAGCATTTCACACAAAAAGGTGGGGGGATGATTATGAGAAATACTACAGAAATTTTAAATAAGATATTTGTGTAAAATTTGAATAGTAATTAGAAAAAAGAAAACAAAAAAAAATTTAAAAAAAAGAAAAAAGAAAATCTGAGTAGCAGACATGGCAATTAAATCAGTTTCAAAACAATATTGGCAAGAATTAACAATGAGTAGCTCCATAATCTGCAGAAATGTGAATCATTTCAGCCTTCTGGAAAAGTAAAATGGCAAAAAGATATTACTGCTAAAATTAAAAACAAACACACTCTTTTACTCAACAATTTCACTTTCAAAAACCTATCTTCAGAAATAAGAGCACCAATATATAAGAATATATGTAGTAGGATGCTCATAATATTAGTGTTTACAGTAGGCGAGAGAGAGGTCTAGGACCAATGTGAATGTCTAAAAATTAGGAAATGGTTAATAAACCATGGTACAAATTCATATTAGGAAATATAAAAGCAGCTTTTCAATATAATGAACTATACCATACATGTTTGTACTATTTCACTGAAGTAATAAACACATATAATTTTTTCAATTTTTGAGAAGGAAATTAGTAATTTTTTAAAGGTAGGTGGAAAAATCAGATATGGTTTAAAGGATAAGGACAAAAGCTAAGTGGCAACATATTCAGAAGTACATGGGAAATAAACATGGGAGTACAGACTACTCTGTGAAACAGTCTAGCTATAAAGGTGAAGCTATAAGACAGAATTTAAAGAGGAGTATAAAATAAAACATATCTCCTTTAAAGACTAGAAAATGAGCTCACTACATAATACTATATAATGGAAAAGGAGAGGATGAAAATATATAGAGAAGACTGATTGAGCATATCTCCAAAAAAATTAAAATGGATTTCCTGTGCATCAGAACATCCTCCAATATTTCTATTACAATAAATAAAATCAAGTCAAAAATGTTTTTTCATAAAATCCTAGAAAAAATCTAATCATTTAACTTACTATATATTACTGGACAGCTTCCAAAATATCTTATAAAAAGATTCACATCCAAGGCAGCACTAGAAAGAATCAGTTTCAACGTTGAGTGCTTTTGCAGCAAATCTCTTAACTTTATAAGTAAAAAATCACTAAATCGATCCCTTTCGTGCACTTCATCCTACAGTAAACAGAAACAATTGAACATTTAAAACACAAAAATAGGCAAATTCTTTAAAATTATGAAGTTGCCGGGTTTCACAGTAATTCAAATTAAATGTGGACACAGCCAATGAGAGCCATAGAATGTAAAAGTGCAGAAACTAAAACACATTCTGGATTAGTAGAGTCTAATTTAACATATTTTTACTAAACACAAAATCAATTTAAAAATGCTTCTGTTAGAATCAGGACAGATGCATCTTGTGGTTTAAATGCACAGAACTAAATAAAAGCTTAGAATTCTTTACTAAGGTGCTAATTCATCCACTTATTTCATCAGCAGATAGCTAATGTAGCAGCTTAGCCATTAAGTTAAATGACTTTAAAGTATTCTAAGACCTGGAAGAGAAAACAGATGACTAAGCAGAGAGCAAAAAAGAAAACTTTCACTATCCTGGAGACTCTTAAAATTATATGTATCATTTTCACATATAAAAAGCCCCTTTTAAAAAGCTATCTACTTATTTTATTTTCACTCATGAAAACTGATGGTAAGAAGATCTTTATTTAATATATTTATTTCTAATAATTATGGAAAATAAGAAGTAACTTGCTTAAAATGACCTGTTTTTTAAAAATCAGGTTTTATTTATATCCTACTTTAAAATAATTAGGTATTTCAATTTATTCTTACCACAATAACATGTGTCACAGTTGACAATGTACTATCTCCTGCCATCAGAGTACGAAGCAGTACCCCATTAGTGCAAAATGTCAGAAGTGTCTTTGGAGAAACCCTTTTCAAAAATAAAAATAGAGCGCATAATTACAAATTTTTATGAAATTAAAATATGGCCATTTAAAATGCTAGTCTCCTTTGTATTTTAATAACTATTACTAACAATAGTATACTGGTATATATGCTTTATTAGCAAAGTTATGTGACATATTTATTTTATGCTTGATAAGATCATAAATTTATTATGACTAACAGCCTTTTATTAACTACTTTGTTAAAGAGTCCAAATAGATTTTTTTAAAGATTTTAAACATTTTTAACCTGAGGAAAAGATTATACTATAAATGAAATTAGTTTTTTAAATCACTATATCCAAATAACTGTGAGCAAAGAAATGGTACTACTTGTCAAGAAAGTACTAATAAGTACTACTAATATCGGCAACAGTAACAACATTTAGTCAGGAACATTCACTGTGTGCTTACTATAAACATCGTATCAAACCTGTGCTTTCATTAGGCCTATATTATAGATGAAGAAACTAAGATTCAAACAGATGAAATAACCTGTACTTATATGAAACTTGAAACAGGATTTCATTAGGAACCCTTGTGGTTTAAATGCACAGAACTAAATAAAAGCTTAGAATTCTTTACTAAGGTGCTAATTCATCCACTTATTTCATCAGCAGATAGCTAATGTAGCAGCTTAGCCATTAAGTTAAATGACTTTAAAGTATTCTAAGACCTGGAAGAGAAAACAGATGACTAAGCAGAGAGCAAAAAAGAAAACTTTCACTATCCTGGAGACTCTTAAAATTATATGTATCATTTTCACATATAAAAAGCCCCTTTTAAAAAGCTATCTACTTATTTTATTTTCACTCATGAAAACTGATGGTAAGAAGATCTTTATTTAATATATTTATTTCTAATAATTATGGAAAATAAGAAGTAACTTGCTTAAAATGACCTGTTTTTTAAAAATCAGGTTTTATTTATATCCTACTTTAAAATAATTAGGTATTTCAATTTATTCTTACCACAATAACATGTGTCACAGTTGACAATGTACTATCTCCTGCCATCAGAGTACGAAGCAGTACCCCATTAGTGCAAAATGTCAGAAGTGTCTTTGGAGAAACCCTTTTCAAAAAAATAAAAATAGAGCGCATAATTACAAATTTTTTATGAAATTAAAATATGGCCATTTAAAATGCTAGTCTCCTTTGTATTTTAATAACTATTACTAACAATAGTATACTGGTATATATGCTTTATTAGCAAAGTTATGTGACATATTTATTTTATGCTTGATAAGATCATAAATTTATTATGACTAACAGCCTTTTATTAACTACTTTGTTAAAGAGTCCAAATAGATTTTTTTAAAGATTTTAAACATTTTTAACCTGAGGAAAAGATTATACTATAAATGAAATTAGTTTTTTAAATCACTATATCCAAATAACTGTGAGCAAAGAAATGGTACTACTTGTCAAGAAAGTACTAATAAGTACTACTAATATCGGCAACAGTAACAACATTTAGTCAGGAACATTCACTGTGTGCTTACTATAAACATCGTATCAAACCTGTGCTTTCATTAGGCCTATATTATAGATGAAGAAACTAAGATTCAAACAGATGAAATAACCTGTACTTATATGAAACTTGAAACAGGATTTCTATCTATGGTCAAACTCTTCTTCAAACTATTTATTTATTCAAAACCTTACTAAGCTTAGACATGATCTCAATGTTCTGTTATAAATTTACCTGAAGTAAAATGACCACCTCACTTTTCAACTAACATATTCTCTATGTTTAATGAAACACAAATATTTAGTCTTTTCAAAGAATGATAAAGGGTTACAGGTGAATTGTCCTTACCTGCTTTCTAACCGGATCTGATAGCCAATTGTTTGACCAATCCTTTCTCTTCTCTCTGCAGCAACTCTTTCAGCCACAGCAATTGCTGCTAATCGTCTTGGTTGAGTACAAAATATACGGCATGGAATACCATTTTTAAAGCAATCATCTAAAAGGAACTGAGGAATCTGAAACAAATTTTAAAAGATGACATAATTGTATACCCCAAAATACAGTCAACTGAAAAGCCATTAAAACTAAAAAAGTTATGCAACATGTCGAACACACACACACAAAATTTTTCATCTCCTAATGATCAGCTAAAAAATGTAATTTAAAAAGATCTTGTTCACAATAGAAACTAAAACACTTAAAAACAAAGTATAAATAAATAGTTAAGGTATACATGAAAAAGATTTTAAAACACTACTGAAAAACATAAAAGATGGGAATATTCTAAAAAATATGACATATTCCTGAATAGAAATAACCAATATTGCAAAAAAGTCATTTCTCCCCAAATTATCCTATAAAGTCATAAAATTTCTGGAATCTTTTATTAACTACTTTGTTAAAGAGTCCAAATAGATTTTTTTAAAGATTTTAAACATTTTTAACCTGAGGAAAAGATTATACTATAAATGAAATTAGTTTTTTAAATCACTATATCCAAATAACTGTGAGCAAAGAAATGGTACTACTTGTCAAGAAAGTACTAATAAGTACTACTAATATCGGCAACAGTAACAACATTTAGTCAGGAACATTCACTGTGTGCTTACTATAAACATCGTATCAAACCTGTGCTTTCATTAGGCCTATATTATAGATGAAGAAACTAAGATTCAAACAGATGAAATAACCTGTACTTATATGAAACTTGAAACAGGATTTCTATCTATGGTCAAACTCTTCTTCAAACTATTTATTTATTCAAAACCTTACTAAGCTTAGACATGATCTCAATGTTCTGTTATAAATTTACCTGAAGTAAAATGACCACCTCACTTTTCAACTAACATATTCTCTATGTTTAATGAAACACAAATATTTAGTCTTTTCAAAGAATGATAAAGGGTTACAGGTGAATTGTCCTTACCTGCTTTCTAACCGGATCTGATAGCCAATTGTTTGACCAATCCTTTCTCTTCTCTCTGCAGCAACTCTTTCAGCCACAGCAATTGCTGCTAATCGTCTTGGTTGAGTACAAAATATACGGCATGGAATACCATTTTTAAAGCAATCATCTAAAAGGAACTGAGGAATCTGAAACAAATTTTAAAAGATGACATAATTGTATACCCCAAAATACAGTCAACTGAAAAGCCATTAAAACTAAAAAAGTTATGCAACATGTCGAAACACACACACACAAAATTTTTCATCTCCTAATGATCAGCTAAAAAATGTAATTTAAAAAGATCTTGTTCACAATAGAAACTAAAACACTTAAAAACAAAGTATAAATAAATAGTTAAGGTATACATGAAAAAGATTTTAAAACACTACTGAAAAACATAAAAGATGGGAATATTCTAAAAAATATGACATATTCCTGAATAGAAATAACCAATATTGCAAAAAAGTCATTTCTCCCCAAATTATCCTATAAAGTCAATGAAATAATCAAAATTGTACTGGAATCTTTTAAATAGTGAAAAGTATAAAGAAATCAAAAATAGCCTTATACCAGGATTATAAACACTTTTTTATAATTAAATTTAAAAGAGTCAAAAAGATTTAAAATATAAAGTAAACATCTTTCTCACACCGACCATTACCAACGGTCCTCTCCATAAAAGTAACTACTGTTAGATTTCTTATAACTCTTTGTGGGGGGCAGGGGGCATGTTTACACAACTTAAAATACTTGTTTATGAAAACAGGTTTTTATTCACACAGTCATTATTCTTAATGTTTGTAATTTGCTGATGTCACTTAACAACATATCAGATCTACATAATCTATTTTAACAGCTGCACATTCCATCTTATGGATGTGCTATAATTTAACAAATATGACTACACATTACAGTTATTATCAATGTTGCTGCTTGCTATAAAGAATGCTGCAGGAAATCCTTAAATACTTTTGCAAAGACAAATATATTCTGAGTCAAATAGTATATAAATTTAATTTTCAGAGAAAATTACCAATTGGTCTTTTGAAACAATGTATATACCTTTACAGAAACAGCAGAAAATGCTGTTTTCTTAACATCTACGCAAATGCTAGATTTCAGGAATGTGTAAATTTCCGCCAAACTAATAGTTGAGAAAATACAATTATGTTAAGTTTGTATCAATACTCTTGTTGTTATTAATATTACTTTTATTTAGCTACTATGTATAAAACATTATGCTAGGCACTTCATAGACATTAAAAAGAATTGGAACTGAGGAATCTGAAACAAATTTTAAAAGATGACATAATTGTATACCCCAAAATACAGTCAACTGAAAAGCCATTAAAACTAAAAAGTTATGCAACATGTCAAAACACACACACACAAAATTTTTCATCTCCTAATGATCAGCTAAAAAATGTAATTTAAAAAGATCTTGTTCACAATAGAAACTAAAACACTTAAAAACAAAGTATAAATAAATAGTTAAGGTATACATGAAAAAGATTTTAAAACACTACTGAAAAACATAAAAGATGGGAATATTCTAAAAAATATGACATATTCCTGAATAGAAATAACCAATATTGCAAAAAAGTCATTTCTCCCCAAATTATCCTATAAAGTCAATGAAATAATCAAAATTGTACTGGAATCTTTTAAATAGTGAAAAGTATAAAGAAATCAAAAATAGCCTTATACCAGGATTATAAACACTTTTTTATAATTAAATTTAAAAGAGTCAAAAAGATTTAAAATATAAAGTAAACATCTTTCTCACACCGACCATTACCAACGGTCCTCTCCATAAAAGTAACTACTGTTAGATTTCTTATAACTCTTTGTGGGGGGCAGGGGGCATGTTTACACAACTTAAAATACTTGTTTATGAAAACAGGTTTTTATTCACACAGTCATTATTCTTAATGTTTGTAATTTGCTGATGTCACTTAACAACATATCAGATCTACATAATCTATTTTAACAGCTGCACATTCCATCTTATGGATGTGCTATAATTTAACAAATATGACTACACATTACAGTTATTATCAATGTTGCTGCTTGCTATAAAGAATGCTGCAGGAAATCCTTAAATACTTTTGCAAAGACAAATATATTCTGAGTCAAATAGTATATAAATTTAATTTTCAGAGAAAAATTACCAATTGGTCTTTTGAAACAATGTATATACCTTTACAGAAACAGCAGAAAATGCTGTTTTCTTAACATCTACGCAAATGCTAGATTTCAGGAATGTGTAAATTTCCGCCAAACTAATAGTTGAGAAAATACAATTATGTTAAGTTTGTATCAATACTTCTTGTTGTTATTAATATTACTTTTAATTTAGCTACTATGTATAAAACATTATGCTAGGCACTTCATAGACATTATCTCTAAACCTCATCTTGAATGGTAGTAACTGGTAACTGGTAGTTCCATTTTTCCAGAGTTACAAATCTAGCCTAAAACTTCAGAGTCAATAAATGAGGAAGGTGGAGTCTGAACTGAAGGTCAAAGTTCATTTTCCTTCCGTGATCCCAAATCACAACCTCACCTCTCTTTTAATAAAGCCCTTATGTACTAATTTAAAAATAACTATTTTAGGGCTTCCCTGGTGGTCCAGTGGGTAAAGCGTCCGCCTTACAGTGCAAAGGGCACTGGTTTGATTCCTGGCCTGGGAAGATGCCATGTGCTGCAGAGCAGCTGGACCGACTCTGTCCAACTGTGAGCCAGAGCTCTGGAGTGCATGCGCCCAGAGCTGGTGCTCTGCAACGGAGAGAGGTCACTGCAATGGGAGGCCCACACAGGCTAAAGAGCAAAGATGCATGAAAATAAATTAGTTAACTAAAAAATAGCCAGTGAAAATGGACAAAATTAAAAAAAAAAAAACTATTTAAAAATATTATCTTTCTACAAAGTCTCATAATGTACTTCCATTAATAATTTATTTCAGGTTGGGAGGGGTGGGAAGGGGGGGGATATACATATGACTAATCTGGGAACATACATATCTGTAAACAACAAAACTCTGTAAAAGTTAAAAGCAAAATAAAGGTTTCAAAAAATAAATAAATAAAAATAAAAAATTTATTTCAGAAATAACCATTAAGACAACCAAATGTTTTTTTTTTTTTTGTTGTTGTTAAAATACATGAAGTAACAAACCTGTGTAGTTTTTCCAGACCCAGTTTCTCCTACAATCAAAACTATTTTATTTTCCTTAATTATTTTAATAATTTCTTCTTGTTTTTCAAACACTGGCAGAGACTGCCTGAAAGAATCAAATTCAGATTCTCCTCTTTTCACTGGAACCTGAGGTATACCATTATTGAGTCTCCCACTTGTCTTGCTCATTTCTCGGTTTTCTTTGAAAACGAGTAAGAGAACAAAAAAATTTATGTTAGACAACACAATTAAAAACAAAAGTACGTAATTTCTAATAACCTTTCAAGTGTTTCTCCTCTACTCGGTCAATATAAAATTAGCAAGCAATGCCTCAGCTACTTTATTCCTACACATTATTCTTAGAAAACATTTTACATATTTCTATATCAATTAGAAGGCAAATTTCTCAGAAGTATTCTGGTGTATAACCTTTTAAAATGAACAAAAACTCACTAAAAATAAAATCTAATTTTCATACCCTAAAATGCTTTTCAAGCTTGTTTCTATCAATTATAACAGAAAATTTAAGTGTAAGAAACATATACATTTTATTTATACAGTCTACTACATGCAATATGAAAATACATATTAAAAAGAAAAAACTCTCTATGTTTAAATTTAGCATGTAAGATTATGTGATCAAACAGAATAATATGTGTAAATTTAAGGTCCTAAATCTACTAATTATGCATTTTAACCAACAACTATATTTAACCAGATATGAATAAAAAAGATATGATACATTTTATAGTTGTCACATAACTCAAAATATTTTTGTGTGCATGTATTTTTATTAATAAGACTCCATGATAGCTAGAACCATGCGTTTTCTACATTCTGCAAACCTACTTCACCAATAGAAACTCTTGCCACTGGAGATAATAAAAGAAATTCTTCATTAGAAAAGTTATCTTTCAAACATTAAAATTACAATCTCATTTTATAACCTAAATATATTTATTTATCTACCTTTGAGCAAGTTAATACACTGAAGATGTCCTATCTCTTCCCAGAAGCTAAAGCCCCAATTCAAGATTCCACTTGTTAGTGTGTCATGGCAGCATAATATGTAATAGTAAAGTTCAGACCTTGGAGTCAAATCCCAGCTCTGTGGTTTACTAGCTGGTTAAACAGCCTTGAACAGATTATCTAACCTCTCTAAGCCCAGTATCTTTACCTGTGAAACAGGGAAAATTCTTAACTTGTAAGGCTTGCTATGAGGCTCTTTTTATAAAGCTTACTATGCTGTCCAGCACACAATAAGTGCTCTAAATGGTTAGCTATAACTATAACATGTTAAAAAAAAAAAAACCCAAAACCCTGTCTAATTTAATGACATACCTTAACACTGCATTTCATTTCAAAATTTCTACAAATCGTAGTCATCTCTAACAAACTATTCACACTGAGAAATCTTATTTCATATTAATTCTTAAATGTTAAGTAGAAAAGGAAAGGAAAAGTCATTAAAAACAGGATAAAACAGGAATCTCCCCAAGAAAATACATACCAGCTTCAACTGCAAACAAATTTCCTCTTTCTGTTTTAGGCAGAAGTTCAGTACGCTCTTTATTGGTGACAGGAAATCTCTGAATTAAGCTCCTAACAGCATGTTTTGTATTATGAGTCAAATTACAGGTCATCATTGCATGAGCTGTTTCAGATCCATCTTTCTTCTTCACAGTTAGGTATCTATTTGCTCCCTTTCTGAATATTAATAAAAATCATTTATTTACCAATTTGTTCACATATGATCTTTGGCTACTTAGAAAACATGCTTCAAGTAAAACATTGAAAAAGATCAAACTGCGTTAGGATGACATGCTGATAATCCCAAAAAATTTCAGTAGAGAGGAGCTGAGTGCTAAAGTGGCCACAAGACCGTTTTCAATTAAAATTTCAAAATGCTGCAAATCCAATTTTAATCAGCAAAAAAGGCTTACTTACCATTAAAGTTTGTCTTAGCAGGTTTCATGGTGGGTGAAACACCACCAGTTAATACATGCTGGGAAACATACGGGGATAAATCAATTTGAACAACAGAATCTAAAAATGATAATGAAAATGCTATGGTGGTCCAGTCATGACAATGACCCAGACTAACATATCCCACAGAGTGCTTTCCCAGTATGCTGGTAATGTCATACTCTCACGAAAACCTGTTAAGAAAGTCAAGTGTAGTGGCTGGATGAAAAAATCAGCATTACTGATAAGTATTTTCAGATGTATACTGGAAAAAAAAACAAAAAGTTTCTTTTTACCAGCCCCTGTGGTTTACTAGCTGGTTAAACAGCCTTGAACAGATTATCTAACCTCTCTAAGCCCAGTATCTTTACCTGTGAAACAGGGAAAATTCTTAACTTGTAAGGCTTGCTATGAGGCTCTTTTTATAAAGCTTACTATGCTGTCCAGCACACAATAAGTGCTCTAAATGGTTAGCTATAACTATAACATGTTAAAAAAAAAAAAACCCAAAACCCTGTCTAATTTAATGACATACCTTAACACTGCATTTCATTTCAAAATTTCTACAAATCGTAGTCATCTCTAACAAACTATTCACACTGAGAAATCTTATTTCATATTAATTCTTAAATGTTAAGTAGAAAAGGAAAGGAAAAGTCATTAAAAACAGGATAAAACAGGAATCTCCCCAAGAAAATACATACCAGCTTCAACTGCAAACAAATTTCCTCTTTCTGTTTTAGGCAGAAGTTCAGTACGCTCTTTATTGGTGACAGGAAATCTCTGAATTAAGCTCCTAACAGCATGTTTTGTATTATGAGTCAAATTACAGGTCATCATTGCATGAGCTGTTTCAGATCCATCTTTCTTCTTCACAGTTAGGTATCTATTTGCTCCCTTTCTGAATATTAATAAAAATCATTTATTTACCAATTTGTTCACATATGATCTTTGGCTACTTAGAAAACATGCTTCAAGTAAAACATTGAAAAAGATCAAACTGCGTTAGGATGACATGCTGATAATCCCAAAAAATTTCAGTAGAGAGGAGCTGAGTGCTAAAGTGGCCACAAGACCGTTTTCAATTAAAATTTCAAAATGCTGCAAATCCAATTTTAATCAGCAAAAAAGGCTTACTTACCATTAAAGTTTGTCTTAGCAGGTTTCATGGTGGGTGAAACACCACCAGTTAATACATGCTGGGAAACATACGGGGATAAATCAATTTGAACAACAGAATCTAAAAATGATAATGAAAATGCTATGGTGGTCCAGTCATGACAATGACCCAGACTAACATATCCCACAGAGTGCTTTCCCAGTATGCTGGTAATGTCATACTCTCACGAAAACCTGTTAAGAAAGTCAAGTGTAGTGGCTGGATGAAAAAATCAGCATTACTGATAAGTATTTTCAGATGTATACTGGAAAAAAAAAATCAAAGTTTCTGACTGCAGCCTTCAATTCTAAGTGATGATTTATAACTGGTCTCAAGTTACTAGATTTTTCAACTAGCTCTAATTATATCTTTGATGACTTTTGTAACTTCAAGAGTACTAAGTATAATCTTATACACCAGGAAGTTCTCTTGTGTATTTTGACAGATTTAATAATACATGTCTATAACCCAGTACAATGTAGTACTGGTAAAGACCTCAGGCTCTGAAAGCACACACACTTGGATTTGGGTCCTATCTCTACCACTTACTAGCTATGGGACCACAAGCAATTATTTATAACTGTAAGCCTAAAATGATAATGATAATAATAATAGTAATAATACCTGCCTCAAAGGACTATTCACATGATTAAGTAAGATAATGCATGTAAAAGGGAGTATCTGTTACAGTGTATATACTAAATATGAAATATAAAAATGAAAGCAATTATTACAATTACAGTCAGGAAAAAATATCACTTCTTATACCAAAAAGGTTAACCAAAACATTTCATAAAATTCTTACCATTTGGTAATACCACTATCACATTACAGAAATGAGCAACACCACAAATCAATCAAAATAATGATGTATAAAAATAATTCATACTTTAAAAAAAAAGTAACTCATACTATGCAAGTGGGAGTACTAAAGCATTTAAAATTTACTAAGTTCAGGGACTTGCCTGGTGGCTCAGTGGTGAAGAATTCACCTGAAGGCAGGAGACAGTCGGGAGTACTAAAGCAAAACTATGCTGCAAATCCAATTTTAATCAGCAAAAAAGGCTTACTTACCATTAAAGTTTGTCTTAGCAGGTTTCATGGTGGGTGAAACACCACCAGTTAATACATGCTGGGAAACATACGGGGATAAATCAATTTGAACAACAGAATCTAAAAATGATAATGAAAATGCTATGGTGGTCCAGTCATGACAATGACCCAGACTAACATATCCCACAGAGTGCTTTCCCAGTATGCTGGTAATGTCATACTCTCACGAAAACCTGTTAAGAAAGTCAAGTGTAGTGGCTGGATGAAAAAATCAGCATTACTGATAAGTATTTTCAGATGTATACTGGAAAAAAAATCAAAGTCTCTGACTGCAGCCTTCAATTCTAAGTTATGATTTATAACTGGTCTCAAGTTACTAGATTTTTCAACTAGCTCTAATTATATCTTTGATGACTTTTGTAACTTCAAGAGTACTAAGTATAATCTTATACACCAGGAAGTTCTCTTGTGTATTTTGACAGATTTAATAATACATGTCTATAACCCAGTACAATGTAGTACTGGTAAAGACCTCAGGCTCTGAAAGCACACACACTTGGATTTGGGTCCTATCTCTACCACTTACTAGCTATGGGACCACAAGCAATTATTTATAACTGTAAGCCTAAAATGATAATGATAATAATAATAGTAATAATACCTGCCTCAAAGGACTATTCACATGATTAAGTAAGATAATGCATGTAAAAGGGAGTATCTGTTACAGTGTATATACTAAATATGAAATATAAAAATGAAAGCAATTATTACAATTACAGTCAGGAAAAAATATCACTTCTTATACCAAAAAGGTTAACCAAAACATTTCATAAAATTCTTACCATTTGGTAATACCACTATCACATTACAGAAATGAGCAACACCACAAATCAATCAAAATAATGATGTATAAAAATAATTCATACTTTAAAAAAAAAGTAACTCATACTATGCAAGTGGGAGTACTAAAGCATTTAAAATTTACTAAGTTCAGGGACTTCCCTGGTGGCTCAGTGGTGAAGAATTCACCTGCGAAGGCAGGAGATACGGGTTCGATTCCTGATTCAGGAAGATCCCACATGCTGTGGAGCAACTAAGCCCTTGAGCCACAACTACTGAGCCTTGCTCTAGAGCTTCGGAGCTGCAACTACAGAGTCCATGTGCTGCAACCACTGAAGTCCATGTGCCCTAGAGCCCGAGTTCCATAAAAAGAGAAGTCCCCACAGCAAGAAGCTTGCTCACCTCAACTAGAGAGCAGTCCCCACTACCCAGAGTAGCCAAAAATAAATAAATACATAAAATTAAAATTTTTTTTTTTTACTAAGTTCAGTTTGAACACAGATGGTAGTACAGAAAGATAATATCAACTTGTTAGTTTTTATGCTTTAGTAAAAATTCTACTTGTCGCTATTAGTGTCATTCCTATCCCATTCAGCACCACAGTGGCACTAATACATAATTTAAAAATTAGTGAAAATTTGGAAAAATATTGACCTTATTATTGTGTGGGTGAAAGCATTCTACACAGCAGAGCTGTCCTACTAAGTAAACTAATACAGTGAAATCTCATTATGCCTTCATCCCACGGTAACTGATACTATGATGAAAATCTAGTAGTCCCCTTTACAAAGCAAAGTTAACTAGAAACTACCTGCAAAATGTAGAAAAGATGCTAGGTAAATGAACTTCACAAGAATCTTTAAAAATGGATTGAAAGTACAGAAAAGAACATCATAACTTCCAACTTTCAAAGGGGAAAGTAATCATTCATGTTATAATGAAGTTCTGACATTTCAGTAGCTTCTTCCTTTTAAATAAATGATATAACTAATCAAATTTGATGCAATTTTAATATTAATAAATGCTGTATCCACAAAGTATGCTACTGAATAATACAACCATATAGCTATTCCCCACTTTACAAACCTCAGAACAGTTTAAAAATCTGCTGAAGAGCTAAAATCTGAAATCACTACTCTAAAAGTTATCAACTACCAAGGAGTTAATGTCTCTAAAAAGATAATGTACATTTGTTTAATGTCTAGTAAATACTTAATTTCATTTCCCTTTAATTTATACTTCCACTAGGCAGACAGAGGGGCTTTCCAGATAGCTCAGTAAGGAATCCATCTGCAGTGCAGGAGACAAAGAAGATGCAGGTTCAAGAAGATCCCCTGGTCAAGAATATCCCCTAAAGGAGGAGATGGCTATTGACTCCAGTATACTTGACTGAAAAATCCCATGGACAGAGGAGCCTGGTGGGTTACAGTCTAAAGGATTGCAACGAGTCAGACACTAATGAGTAACTAAGCATAAGCAGATAGATGCAAAGACCTAACTCCAAACCATTTTATTCTCAATACTGTATACAAAAATTACAAAGTTATTAAAGTTTACATCATGCAAATCTATGTTTTTTTATGATTAGCTTGGAAATAATCAACCAGCCAGTGAATTTTGTCACTAAACACAACTATTTTCATGTCATGTTCACTACATTTGTGGTTTCTTTTTTCTTTTTGTGGCTTAATGGACTGTAAGCAACGTACGAGATGAAAGCATTATCATATTGCTTTAGTAAAAATTCTACTTGTCGCTATTAGTGTCATTCCTATCCCATTCAGCACCACAGTGGCACTAATACATAATTTAAAAATTAGTGAAAATTTGGAAAAATATTGACCTTATTATTGTGTGGGTGAAAGCATTCTACACAGCAGAGCTGTCCTACTAAGTAAACTAATACAGTGAAATCTCATTATGCCTTCATCCCACGGTAACTGATACTATGATGAAAATCTAGTAGTCCCCTTTACAAAGCAAAGTTAACTAGAAACTACCTGCAAAATGTAGAAAAGATGCTAGGTAAATGAACTTCACAAGAATCTTTAAAAATGGATTGAAAGTACAGAAAAGAACATCATAACTTCCAACTTTCAAAGGGGAAAGTAATCATTCATGTTATAATGAAGTTCTGACATTTCAGTAGCTTCTTCCTTTTAAATAAATGATATAACTAATCAAATTTGATGCAATTTTAATATTAATAAATGCTGTATCCACAAAGTATGCTACTGAATAATACAACCATATAGCTATTCCCACTTTACAAACCTCAGAACAGTTTAAAAATCTGCTGAAGAGCTAAAATCTGAAATCACTACTCTAAAAGTTATCAACTACCAAGGAGTTAATGTCTCTAAAAAGATAATGTACATTTGTTTAATGTCTAGTAAATACTTAATTTCATTTCCCTTTAATTTATACTTCCACTAGGCAGACAGAGGGGCTTTCCAGATAGCTCAGTAAGGAATCCATCTGCAGTGCAGGAGACAAAGAAGATGCAGGTTCAAGAAGATCCCTGGTCAAGAATATCCCTAAAGGAGGAGATGGCTATTGACTCCAGTATACTTGACTGAAAAATCCCATGGACAGAGGAGCCTGGTGGGTTACAGTCTAAAGGATTGCAACGAGTCAGACACTAATGAGTAACTAAGCATAAGCAGATAGATGCAAAGACCTAACTCCAAACCATTTTATTCTCAATACTGTATACAAAAATTACAAAGTTATTAAAGTTTACATCATGCAAATCTATGTTTTTTTATGATTAGCTTGGAAATAATCAACCAGCCAGTGAATTTTGTCACTAAACACAACTATTTTCATGTCATGTTCACTACATTTGTGGTTTCTTTTTTCTTTTTGTGGCTTAATGGACTGTAAGCAACGTACGAGATGAGCATTATCTAATATTTGTCTTAACTACTCACAGTTCCTAAAACATCACTATGAACTCACTACAAAAAAACCCAAAAACTAATTAGCTAAACATTAACTAGGTTTGATTTGCTGGCTCTGGCAACTGCTAGCTGTGTGTCCTTGGAAAATCTAATCTCTGTCAGCTTGACTTGCCTCATCTGTTATATAGGGACCAGGTATTAAAAAAAATAGAACCTACCGTACAAGACTGTTGTAAGGTCAAAAGATAATCTACTTAAAGCATCTAGCACAATGCCTGTTTCATAAGAGCATTTAATAAATGTTAACTGCTCTTACTGTATTACTATAAGTTGTAGGGTTTTAATGGGTTTTCAGAACTTTAACAGGGTTCCTCACTTTTAACCCATTTTTCTTATTTTAGCTAGGGGAAGAGAGGGAGATTACCATATGCAGTAATCTAGGGTAGAAGATAAGGAAGGCAATAATTCAAATCTGAAAGGGGGGTCTTGTAGGGTAGAGTTTCTTGGTCAGGGTGAGTAAGATACTTGTGTGCTTGCCTGCCTGTGTGCCTGATCACTCAGTTGTTCTGACTCTTGTGCCTCCGTGAACTGTAGCCCACCAGGCTTCACTGTCCAGGGGATTTCTCAGGCAAGAATACTGGAGTGGCTTGTCATTTCCTCCTCCAGGGGATCTTTCAGACTGAGGGATAGGCAAATTCTGTAGCACTAAGTCATCTGGGAAGCCCAAGTACTTACTGAGCAGCACCCTCAGCAATCACGAGATTTAAAACCTGTACTTGGGAGACATGCTTTCATATACTTTTTATTTTCTTTTCACAAGTTTTTAACAAGTTCATTTTGTAAGTTTCATTCTGTCTAAGTTGGACTAAGAAGAACACGAAATAACTTTGTTTTATTTATGAACAAATTAAAGATAGATGCAAAGACCTAACTCCAAACCATTTTATTCTCAATACTGTATACAAAAATTACAAAGTTATTAAAGTTTACATCATGCAAATCTATGTTTTTTTATGATTAGCTTGGAAATAATCAACCAGCCAGTGAATTTTGTCACTAAACACAACTATTTTCATGTCATGTTCACTACATTTGTGGTTTCTTTTTTCTTTTTGTGGCTTAATGGACTGTAAGCAACGTACGAGATGAGCATTATCTAATATTTGTCTTAACTACTCACAGTTCCTAAAACATCACTATGAACTCACTACAAAAAAACCCAAAAACTAATTAGCTAAACATTAACTAGGTTTGATTTGCTGGCTCTGGCAACTGCTAGCTGTGTGTCCTTGGAAAATCTAATCTCTGTCAGCTTGACTTGCCTCATCTGTTATATAGGGACCAGGTATTAAAAAAAATAGAACCTACCGTACAAGACTGTTGTAAGGTCAAAAGATAATCTACTTAAAGCATCTAGCACAATGCCTGTTTCATAAGAGCATTTAATAAATGTTAACTGCTCTTACTGTATTACTATAAGTTGTAGGGTTTTAATGGGTTTTCAGAACTTTAACAGGGTTCCTCACTTTTAACCCATTTTTCTTATTTTAGCTAGGGGAAGAGAGGGAGATTACCATATGCAGTAATCTAGGGTAGAAGATAAGGAAGGCAATAATTCAAATCTGAAAGGGGGGTCTTGTAGGGTAGAGTTTCTTGGTCAGGGTGAGTAAGATACTTGTGTGCTTGCCTGCCTGTGTGCCTGATCACTCAGTTGTTCTGACTCTTGTGCCTCCGTGAACTGTAGCCCACCAGGCTTCACTGTCCAGGGGATTTCTCAGGCAAGAATACTGGAGTGGCTTGTCATTTCCTCCTCCAGGGGATCTTTCAGACTGAGGGATAGGCAAATTCTGTAGCACTAAGTCATCTGGGAAGCCCAAGTACTTACTGAGCAGCACCCTCAGCAATCACGAGATTTAAAACCTGTACTTGGGAGACATGCTTTCATATACTTTTTATTTTCTTTTCACAAGTTTTTAACAAGTTCATTTTGTAAGTTTCATTCTGTCTAAGTTGGACTAAGAAGAACACGAAATAACTTTGTTTTATTTATGAACAAATTAAAGACTCAGAATACTGTGCTCTAAGAACCAAAACACAGTGACACCAATTGAGAAAAATGAAACAAATTATAAGGAAGTGAAATCTGGGGTACGGAGAAACTTGACTGGAATTTCTAAGAAAACATTGTGTGTAGTCAGTCAAGTCCAAATCTTTGTGACCCTTTGGACTATAGCCTGTCAGGCTCCTCTGTCCATGGGATTCTCCAGGCAAGAATACTGGACTGGGTTGCCATGCCCTTCTCCACAGGATCTTTCCAACCCATGGATCGAACCTGCATCTCCTGTGGCTCCTGTATAGCAGGTGATTCTTTACCCACTGGGCCATTGGAGAAGTAACCCAGAAAACATTAGGATATAGTAAAGAACACAAAAGAGGACTGTTATTCTAATAAGAGTATTTTCATCAAAAGGAGAGTAGTTATTTTAAAAAATAAAATAATAATCAATTCAAAGTAAATCCAACTCTCTAAGTGCAGATAAACAAAATTCACGTGCATAGCTTCACTTTGAAAGAAAGGAGATCAAAAAATAAAAATAAAAAAAGAAAGAAAGACAGAAAAGTGATCAGAGAAACAACCGTAAATTATCACACAGTGGACTGCCCTGGTAACTCAGTGGTAAAGAGCTCACCTGCCAATGCAGGAGAGAGACATGAGTTCGATCCCTCATCTGGGAGGATTCCCACACACTGCGGAGCAACTAAGCCCGGGAGCCACAACTATGGAGCCTGTGCTCTAGAGCCTCGGAGCTGCAACTATTGAGCACAGGTGCAGCAATTATTGAAGCCTGTGTGCCCTAGAGTCCAAGTTTCACAAAAAGAGAAGTCACCACAAGAAGCCTGCTCACCTCAATTAGAGAGAAGCCCCCACTCCCTGCAACTAGAGAAGAGCCTGTGGCAGCAATGAAAATCCAGAGTAGCCAAAAATAAACAAACAAATAAAATGCATTTCTTTAAAAAAAAATTATCACACAGTAATTCTGGAATCTGGTTTTGAAAACCCTGTATGAAGCTCAAAATAAACTGCAGGATCACAGAATCTTAACTAACATTTAGAGATTAACTCCTTCATTTTCTTACATTTAAGAAACCTGACATTTAAATGTTAAGGGAGGGGGGGTGGAGCTAAGATGGCGGCATAGAAGGACGTGCACTCATCTCTCCTGCAAAACTGCCTGAATTGCAACGAGTTCCTGAAAAACCAAAGACAGGAGGAGGTTGGATCTAATCACAGAGAGGATACCCCACATAGAAGAACAACGGAGAAGCCGCATCAAGATGTTAGAAAGGGCGCAATCACACTTTTAAAAGTCAAACCACATAGCCGCCAGAGAGGCTGGGCGGGTCAAAGGCGCAAAGCCTGTTGCAGCTCAAGACCCGGGAAAGGAGCGGTGATGCCCACAAGGGACGGAGCCAGACCTGCTTTGGAGGGTCAAAGTGCCCCCTTGAACTCCTCGGAAGGACGGCACTCAGTTCCCTTTGAAGGAGGTTACCATTAACTCGATCATAGAGCCGCTGAGGAGGACTGGAAACTCTGTGCGCACTGTGACCCAGGAGAGGGGAATAGCGATCCTGCATGAGACTGAGCCAGACTCATCTCTGAGTAATCTGAAGTCTCCCGTGGTGGCGGGGGTCAACGGTGGCCTGCAGCAGGGTCGGGGTCACTGCAGAAGTGCTTCCCATAGACAGCGTGGGAATAAATCCTTTGTGAGAGAGACGCCATTTTTCCTACTGTAGTTTGGCTGCTGGTCAAACTACAGGGTTGCTGGTCAAGCTACAGGGAGGGAATTTAGCTCCACCCAGCAAGAAAAGGGATTTGGATTAAGAAACTCCCAGGGTCAGCCTGGGCGGGCCTTTTAGTTCTGGAATAGGCTGAAATAAACAAGCAGTCAAAGAGGTCTTCAGATCCAACCACTGCCAGATGCAAGAAAAAGACTGATAATTTTTGAATAGTCAGCAAGAGACAGAAGAACATAAACACTATTTTCATGTTTTGTCTGAAGCTGGAGTTACTGCTGGATTTTTAAAATTTCATTTTATTCCTTATTCTTTTTTATTGCCTTTTTTTGGTTTTGTTTCAATTGTTTATTCCCTTTATTCCAAACCCACTCAGTGCCCCGCCTTGTTTTTTGTTTTTTTTTTTTTTTTTGGGGGGTGTGAGTGTGGGTGTGTTTATTTCCTCCATTGAATTCTATTGAAGCTACTAATCTTATCTGTAAGACTGAATATATTCAAGTTTACATAATTTTTTTTTTCTTCTTTTTTCTTTTAAACCACACATTCTATTTTGGTATAAACTTCTGCTTCCACATTGGTCTTTTAAGGTTCTGTGGGGGTTTTGTTTGTTTTTATTTTTTTATACTATGTTTTAATATATTTTTCTATATACTTATCTCTGTTTTAATTTTAAAAACTTTTATTTGTACTACTACTTCCTCTATAATTCTTTGCTTTCTCTGATACTCCTTTCCTATAGCACTAAACTCTAATACATACCAAACTTGATTATTTGCAGTGAATTTTTCCCTCCTTTCCTATAGCACTAAGGGGTGAACTTCCTCAGCCGGAAAGGACGGGAGCCACGGACCTCTAGTTCCTTGAAGGAGGTTTTAAACCATTAACTCGATCATAGAGCCGCTGAGGAGGACTGGAAACTCTGTGCACTGTGACCCAGGAGAGGGAATAGCGATCCTGCATGAGACTGAGCCAGACTCATCTCTGAGTAATCTGAAGTCTCCCGTGGTGGCGGGGGTCAACGGTGGCCTGCAGCAGGGTCGGGGTCACTGCAGAAGTGCTTCCCATAGACAGCGTGGGAATAAATCCTTTGTGAGAGAGACGCCATTTTTCCTACTGTAGTTTGGCTGCTGGTCAAACTACAGGGTTGCTGGTCAAGCTACAGGGAGGGAATTTAGCTCCACCCAGCAAGAAAAGGGATTTGGATTAAGAAACTCCCAGGGTCAGCCTGGGCGGGCCTTTTAGTTCTGGAATAGGCTGAAATAAACAAGCAGTCAAAGAGGTCTTCAGATCCAACCACTGCCAGATGCAAGAAAAAGACTGATAATTTTTGAATAGTCAGCAAGAGACAGAAGAACATAAACACTATTTTCATGTTTTGTCTGAAGCTGGAGTTACTGCTGGATTTTTAAAATTTCATTTTATTCCTTATTCTTTTTTATTGCCTTTTTTTGGTTTTGTTTCAATTGTTTATTCCCTTTATTCCAAACCCACTCAGTGCCCCGCCTTGTTTTTTGTTTTTTTTTTTTTTTTTGGGGTGTGTGAGTGTGGGTGTGTTTATTTCCTCCATTGAATTCTATTGAAGCTACTAATCTTATCTGTAAGACTGAATATATTCAAGTTTACATAATTTTTTTTTTCTTCTTTTTTCTTTTAAACCACACATTCTATTTTGGTATAAACTTCTGCTTCCACATTGGTCTTTTAAGGTTCTGTGGGGGTTTTGTTTGTTTTTATTTTTTTATACTATGTTTTAATATATTTTTCTATATACTTATCTCTGTTTTAATTTTAAAAACTTTTATTTGTACTACTACTTCCTCTATAATTCTTTGCTTTCTCTGATACTCCTTTCCTATAGCACTAAACTCTAATACATACCAAACTTGATTATTTGCAGTGTTATTCTATATTTCTCTTCTATCCTCCCTTTCTCTTTTCCCCTTTTTCCACCATATTTCTTAGTCTGTTCTGTCCTCATTGCCTTATCCCCAACGAGGACCCTGCTCTAGCATTATTCTCCAATTTGTGCTCTACTTAGTTTGGTTATTAACTGGTGGATATCATTCTTGGTTTTCTATTCACCGTGCTAACGTACTGTACTGTATTTTTGGTTGGAACGCTTAGGTTATGTTATAACTGTATATGTTTCTGTGTATAATTCAATACGCTAGATAGTATTTGCATAATATTTTAATTGCCATTTGTCAAAGGTATACCTTCTGTTTCTCATTCGTGTATATATGTTTTAATATCATTTAATGCCATAACAAGCCAGCCATGAAATATTCATCCTTTGGTCAGGCAACAAGCCCTGGGACTTTAGGTAGGGAGCACTGACTCCAAAACTCTACAGTACTAGAGAATGCCTAACACTAAAGAGCAGTATACAAGTGAGAACGCCAACAAAGGTAATCACTTGTATGCAAGTCCTGACATCAGCCAACCACCAGCACCACCCAGAATAAGAAGCCCCATCCAAACAACAAACACCAACAGATGTAACTCAAAGTCTGGGAAAAGGAAATCCCAAACAGAGTTAGTTAAAAAATTAATAATAACAATGAAATGGCAGAGAAATACCACACAAGTGAAGGAACAATCTACAAACACACAAGATCAAATCAACGAAGAGGATTTGGACAGAATGATAGTAAAAATGATCAAAGAAACTGAAAACAGAATTTCAGAGAAATTGCAAGACGCAACTAACACACTGAATAAAGAAATACAGGAACTTACAAAAAAAATAAAAGAGAAGAAATATTTTTTTCTTTTAAACCACACATTCTATTTTGGTATAAACTTCTGCTTCCACATTGGTCTTTTAAGGTTCTGTGGGGGTTTTGTTTGTTTTTATTTTTTTATACTATGTTTTAATATATTTTTCTATATACTTATCTCTGTTTTAATTTTAAAAACTTTTATTTGTACTACTACTTCCTCTATAATTCTTTGCTTTCTCTGATACTCCTTTCCTATAGCACTAAACTCTAATACATACCAAACTTGATTATTTGCAGTGTTATTCTATATTTCTCTTCTATCCTCCCTTTCTCTTTTCCCCTTTTTCCACCATATTTCTTAGTCTGTTCTGTCCTCATTGCCTTATCCCCAACGAGGACCCTGCTCTAGCATTATTCTCCAATTTGTGCTCTACTTAGTTTGGTTATTAACTGGTGGATATCATTCTTGGTTTTCTCTATTCACCGTGCTAACGTACTGTACTGTATTTTTGGTTGGAACGCTTAGGTTATGTTATAACTGTATATGTTTCTGTGTATAATTCAATACGCTAGATAGTATTTGCATAATATTTTAATTGCCATTTGTCAAAGGTATACCTTCTGTTTCTCATTCGTGTATATATGTTTTAATATCATTTAATGCCATAACAAGCCAGCCATGAAATATTCATCCTTTGGTCAGGCAACAAGCCCTGGGACTTTAGGTAGGGAGCACTGACTCCAAAACTCTACAGTACTAGAGAATGCCTAACACTAAAGAGCAGTATACAAGTGAGAACGCCAACAAAGGTAATCACTTGTATGCAAGTCCTGACATCAGCCAACCACCAGCACCACCCAGAATAAGAAGCCCCATCCAAACAACAAACACCAACAGATGTAACTCAAAGTCTGGGAAAAGGAAATCCCAAACAGAGTTAGTTAAAAAATTAATAATAACAATGAAATGGCAGAGAAATACCACACAAGTGAAGGAACAATCTACAAACACACAAGATCAAATCAACGAAGAGGATTTGGACAGAATGATAGTAAAAATGATCAAAGAAACTGAAAACAGAATTTCAGAGAAATTGCAAGACGCAACTAACACACTGAATAAAGAAATACAGGAACTTACAAAAAAAGTAACAGAGACAAACAACTCAATTGCTGAACTGAAAAACACTGTAGAAGGAATCAAGAGCAGAGTATCTGAGACAGAAGACCGGATAAGTGAGCTGGAAGATAGAATGGTGGAAGTAACTGCTGAAAAACAGAATCAAGCTCAAAGAATGAAAAGAGCAGAGGATAACCTCAGAGACCTCTGGGATAATATCAAACACGCCAATATTCAAATTATAGGAGTTCCAGAAGAAGAAGAAAAAAAGAAAGGCTATGAGAAAATATTTGAAGAGATTCTAGTTGAAAATTTCCCCAACATGGGAAAAGAAATAGTCAATCAAGTCCAAGAAGCACAAAGAGTACCATACAGAATCAATCCGAGAAGAAACACACCAAGACACATATTAATGAAGCTAACACAAATTAAACACAAAGACAGAATTCTCAAAGCAGCAAGGGAAAAGCAACTAGTGACATACAAGGGAAAGCCCATACATTTAACAGCTGATCTTTCAACAGAAACTCTGCAGGCCAGAAGGGAATAGCAGGACACATTTAAATGGCTAAAAGAGAATAATCTGCAACCAAGAATCCTCTACCCTGCAAAGATCTCATTCAAAATTGATGGAGAAATCAAAAGCTTTACAGATAAGCAAAAATAAAAAGAACTTAGTCACACCAAACCAGCCTTACAACAAGTATTAAAGGGACTTATATAGACAACAAGTATAAGAGAAAGAGAAGATCCACAAAACAAACCCATCATAACATCTAAGAAGGTGACAATAGGATCATTTGTATCCATAATTACTTTGAATGTAAATGGACTAAATGCCCCAACCAAAAGACACAGACTGGCTGAATGGATTCAAAAACACGACCCATACATCTGCTGCCTCCAGGAAACTCACTTCCGACATGAAATGGCAGAGAAATACCACACAAGTGAAGGAACAATCTACAAACACACAAGATCAAATCAACGAAGAGGATTTGGACAGAATGATAGTAAAAATGATCAAAGAAACTGAAAACAGAATTTCAGAGAAATTGCAAGACGCAACTAACACACTGAATAAAGAAATACAGGAACTTACAAAAAAAGTAACAGAGACAAACAACTCAATTGCTGAACTGAAAAACACTGTAGAAGGAATCAAGAGCAGAGTATCTGAGACAGAAGACCGGATAAGTGAGCTGGAAGATAGAATGGTGGAAGTAACTGCTGAAAAACAGAATCAAGCTCAAAGAATGAAAAGAGCAGAGGATAACCTCAGAGACCTCTGGGATAATATCAAACACGCCAATATTCAAATTATAGGAGTTCCAGAAGAAGAAGAAAAAAAGAAAGGCTATGAGAAAATATTTGAAGAGATTCTAGTTGAAAATTTCCCCAACATGGGAAAAGAAATAGTCAATCAAGTCCAAGAAGCACAAAGAGTACCATACAGAATCAATCCGAGAAGAAACACACCAAGACACATATTAATGAAGCTAACACAAATTAAACACAAAGACAGAATTCTCAAAGCAGCAAGGGAAAAGCAACTAGTGACATACAAGGGAAAGCCCATACATTTAACAGCTGATCTTTCAACAGAAACTCTGCAGGCCAGAAGGGAATAGCAGGACACATTTAAATGGCTAAAAGAGAATAATCTGCAACCAAGAATCCTCTACCCTGCAAAGATCTCATTCAAAATTGATGGAGAAATCAAAAGCTTTACAGATAAGCAAAAATAAAAAGAACTTAGTCACACCAAACCAGCCTTACAACAAGTATTAAAGGGACTTATATAGACAACAAGTATAAGAGAAAGAGAAGATCCACAAAACAAACCCATCATAACATCTAAGAAGGTGACAATAGGATCATTTGTATCCATAATTACTTTGAATGTAAATGGACTAAATGCCCCAACCAAAAGACACAGACTGGCTGAATGGATTCAAAAACACGACCCATACATCTGCTGCCTCCAGGAAACTCACTTCAGACCTAGTGACACTCATAGACTGAAAATGAGAGGATGGAAAAAGATATTCCATGCAAATGGAAATCAAAAGAAAGCTGGAGTAGCAATCCTCATATCAGACAAAATAGACCTCAAAATAAAAAAGATTAGAAGAGACAAGGCAGGACACTACATCATGATCAAGGGACTGATCCAAGAAGAAGACATAACAATCATAAATATCTACACACCCAACACAGGAGCACCCCAATACATAAGACAAACACTTTCAGACATAAAAGAAGACATCGACACTAGCACAATAATAGTAGGAGACTTTAACCCTCCTCTCACACCAATGGACAGATCACCCAAACAGAAAATTAATAAAGAAACACAAGCCTTAAATGCCACACTAGAAGAGATGGACCTCATTGATACCTTTTTTTTTTCTTATTTATTTATTTTTTTGGGGAGAGGGGGTGGGTTGAAGAGGGACGGGGGCAGGCGGGCCACTTCTATTGGTCTTTCATTTATCTATTTTCATCCAGCTTTGTTCTTTGGCCCGTGTGGACCTCCCATTGTGGTGGCCTCTGTTGTTGCAGGGCACTGGCTCTGGGCGCATGCGCTCCAGAGCTCCAGCTCGGTAATTGGACACATCGGTCCATCTTCCCAGGCCAGGGATGGAACCGGCGCCCCTTGCACTGCAAGGCGGTGTCCTTACCCACTGGACCACCAGGGAAGTCCACCTCATTGATATCTTTAGGACTTTCCATCCAAAAGCAAAAGAATACACTTTCTTCTCAAGTGCTCACGGAACATTCTCCAGGATAGACCACATCTTGGGCCACAAATCAAACGTCAGTCAGTTCAAGAAAACTGAAATGATATCAACCATCTTCTCGGACCACAATGCAATGAGACTAGAGATCAACTACAGGAAAAAAACCGTTAAAAACACAAACACGTGGAGATTAAACAACACATACCTAAAAAATCAACTGATTACTGAGCAAATCAAAGGAGAAATAAAAAAATTCCTAGAAGAAAATGACAATTTACACATGACAGTGCAAAATCTATGGACTACTGCAAAAGCAGTTCTAAGAGGCAAGTTTATAGCAATTCAATCCTACCTCAAGAAACTAAGAAAATCTCAAACAGATGACCTAACTTTATGCTTAAAACAACTGAAGAAAGAACAAAAACACCCCAAAGCCAGCAAAAGAAGGAAATCATAAAGATCAGAGCAGAAATAAATGAAAAAGAAATGAAAGAAACAATAGTAAAGATAAATAAAACAAAAAGCTGGTTCTTCGAAAAGGTACATAAAATCGACACACCACTGGCCAGACTCATCAAGAAAAAAAGAGAGAAGAACCAGATCAACAAAATCAAAAATGAAAAAGGAGAGATCACAACAGATAATGCGGAAATCCAAAGGATTCTAAGAGACTATTATGAACAACTCTATGGCAACAAACTGGACAACCTGGAAGAAATGGACAGTTTCTTAGAGAAGATTAATCTCCCAAGACTCAACCAGGAAGAAATAGAAACTATGAACAACCCAATCAAAAGCTCAGAAATCAAATTTGTGATTAAAAATCTACCCAAAAATAAAAGCCCAGGGCCAGATGGCTTCACAGCCGAATTCTACCAAACATTTAAAGAAGAGCTAATGCCTGTCCTTCTAAAACTCTTCCAAAAAAATTGCACAGGAAGGAAGACTTCCAAACACATTCTATGAGGCCGCCATCACCCTGATACCAAAGCCAGGTAAAGACAACACACAAAAAAGAAAAGTATAGACCAATTTCACTGATGAATCTAGACGCCAAAATCCTCAACAAAATCCTAGCAAACAGAATTCACCAACACATCAAAAAACTCATACATCATGATCAAGTCGGGTTCATCCCAGGCATGCAAGGATTCTTCAATATCCGCAAATCAATCAATGTGATACACTATATGAACAAATTGAGAGACAAAAATCACATGATCATCTCAATAGATGCAGAAAAAGCCTTCGACAAAAATCCAACATCCATTTATGATAAAAACTCTTCAAAAATGGGCATAGAAGGAACCTATCTCGACATAGTTAAAGCCATATATGAGAAGCCCACAGGGAACATTATCCTCAATGGTGAAAAACTCAAAGCATTTCCTCTAAGATCAGGAACAAGATAAGGGTGTTCACTTTCACCACTATTATTCAACATAGTCCTGGAAGTTCTAGCAACAGCAATAAAAGCAGAGAAGGAAATAAAAGGAATCCAGACTGGAAAGGAAGAAGTCAAACTCTCTATTTGCGGATGACATGATATTATACATAGAAAATACAAAAGACACTATTACAAAACTACTAGAGCAGAAATAAATGAAAAAGAAATGAAAGAAACAATAGTAAAGATAAATAAAACAAAAAGCTGGTTCTTCGAAAAGGTACATAAAATCGACACACCACTGGCCAGACTCATCAAGAAAAAAAGAGAGAAGAACCAGATCAACAAAATCAAAAATGAAAAAGGAGAGATCACAACAGATAATGCGGAAATCCAAAGGATTCTAAGAGACTATTATGAACAACTCTATGGCAACAAACTGGACAACCTGGAAGAAATGGACAGTTTCTTAGAGAAGATTAATCTCCCAAGACTCAACCAGGAAGAAATAGAAACTATGAACAACCCAATCAAAAGCTCAGAAATCAAATTTGTGATTAAAAATCTACCCAAAAATAAAAGCCCAGGGCCAGATGGCTTCACAGCCGAATTCTACCAAACATTTAAAGAAGAGCTAATGCCTGTCCTTCTAAAACTCTTCCAAAAAAATTGCACAGGAAGGAAGACTTCCAAACACATTCTATGAGGCCGCCATCACCCTGATACCAAAGCCAGGTAAAGACAACACACAAAAAAGAAAAGTATAGACCAATTTCACTGATGAATCTAGACGCCAAAATCCTCAACAAAATCCTAGCAAACAGAATTCACCAACACATCAAAAAACTCATACATCATGATCAAGTCGGGTTCATCCCAGGCATGCAAGGATTCTTCAATATCCGCAAATCAATCAATGTGATACACTATATGAACAAATTGAGAGACAAAAATCACATGATCATCTCAATAGATGCAGAAAAAGCCTTCGACAAAAATCCAACATCCATTTATGATAAAAACTCTTCAAAAATGGGCATAGAAGGAACCTATCTCGACATAGTTAAAGCCATATATGAGAAGCCCACAGGGAACATTATCCTCAATGGTGAAAAACTCAAAGCATTTCCTCTAAGATCAGGAACAAGATAAGGGTGTTCACTTTCACCACTATTATTCAACATAGTCCTGGAAGTTCTAGCAACAGCAATAAAAGCAGAGAAGGAAATAAAAGGAATCCAGACTGGAAAGGAAGAAGTCAAACTCTCTATTTGCGGATGACATGATATTATACATAGAAAATACAAAAGACACTATTACAAAACTACTAGAGCTAATCAGCGAATTCAGCAAAGTTGCAGGATATAAAATCAATACACAGAAATCACTGGCATTCCTATACACAAACAATGAAAAATCAGAAAATGAAATCAAAGAGGTAATCCCCTTCACTACTGCAACCAAAAGAATCAAATATTTAGGAATAAACCTACCCAAAGAAACAAAAGAACTGTACATTGAAAATTACAAAACACTCATGAGAAATATTAAAGAAGACTTAAACAGATGGAGAGACATTCTGTGTTCCTGGGTCGGAAGAATCAATATTGTGAAAATGACCATACTACCAAATGTCATCTACAGATTCAATGTGATCCCTATCAAATTACCAATGACATTCTTCACAGAACTAGACCAAAGAATAACACAGTTCATAGGGAAACACAAAAGACCTCAAATAGCCAAAGCAATCCTGAGGAAGAAGAATGGAGCTGGAGGAATCAGCCTCCCCAACTTCAGACTCTACTACAAAGTAACAGTCATCAGGACAGTATGGTACTGGCATAAAAACAGAACTACAGACCAATTGAACAAGATCGAGAACCCAGAGATCAACCCACGCACCTATGGGTACCTTATTTTTGACAAAGGAGGAGGACATATAAAATGGGACAAAGACAGCCTCTTCAACAAATGGTGCTGGGAAAATTGGACAGCTACATGCAAAAAAATGAAGTTGGAACATTCCCTGACACCATGCACAAAGATCAACTCAAAATGGATTAAAGACCTAAATGTAAGGCCAGAAACCCTAAAACTCTTAGAGGAGAATATAGGCAAAACACTCAAGGACATAAATCAAAGCAAGATCTTCTCTGACCCACCTACTAGAAAAGCGGAACTAAAAAGAAAAATGAACACGTGGGACCTAATGGAACTCAAAAGCTTTTGTATAGCAAAAGAAATTAAATAAAGCTGAACAGACAACCCACAGAATGGAAGAAAATCATAGCAAATGAAACAACAAAGAATTAATCTCCAAAATCTACAATCAACTCAGACAACTCAGCACCGGAAAAATGAACCACCCAATCAAAAAAATGGGAAAAGGACCTAAAGAGACACCTCTCCAAAGAGGACATACAGATGGCCCCAAAACACCTGAAACGATGCTCAACTTCACTTATAATTAGAGAAATGCAAATCAAAACTACAATGAGATATCACCTCACTCCTGTCATAATGGCCATCATCCACAAATTGACAGACAATAAATGCTGGAGAGGGTGCGGAGAAAAGGGAACACTCCTGCATTGCTGGTGGGAATGTAAATTGATACAGCCTCTATGGAAGACAGTCTGGAGATTTCTTAAAAAACTAAAAATAGAAGCACCATACGACCCAGCAATCCCACTCTTAGGCTTATACCCTCATGAAATCAAATCTGAAAGAAGCACCTGTACCCCAGTGTTCATTGCAGCTCTCTATACAATAGGTAGAATATGGAAGCAACCTAGATGCCCATTGATGAACGAATGGATCCAAAAGCTCTGGTACATATATACAGTGGAATACTACACAGCTATAAAGAGAAATGCAGAAGAATCAGCCCTAATGAGGTGGCTGGATCTAGAACATATCATAAAAAGTGAAGTCAGTCAGAAAGAGAAGGACAAATACAATAATATTAACACATATATATGGAATCTAGTAGGATGGTGATGATGGCACACGCAGTGAAGCGTCAGAAAGACAGTCATGGACAGTGGACATATGGACATTGTGGGGAAGGAAAAGAGGGTGGAAGGTGTAAAGGAAGTAGCATAAAGGTCTGTACTATCATAAGTGAAGAAAATATCTATAGTCATTGCTCTGTGAGAAAAGGAGATCCTTCAGGGGTGCTGTGTGATGGTCGGGAGGGGTGGGAAGTGGGGGGGATATATATATGACTAGTCTGGGAACATACATATCTGTAAACAACAAAACTGTAAAAGTTAAAAGTACAATCAAAGTTAAAAATAAATAAGTAAACAAAGTTAAGGGACATGACCAAAGCTAAAGAATGAAGCAGTGAGAGACTGGGAGTAGAATCCAAGCTTCTTGCCCTTTCCTCCATACCTCTCAAATAGGTATAATGGAACCATAACACCAGGCACAAAAGAAAACAAACAAACAAACAAACAAATTAAAAACTCAGAAAGACTAACTTGCTATATAATTCCAGGAGGTTAAAAATAAAAGATCTTTACTCAGGAGTGAACAGAAAAACCCATACAATATAAGTCAGGTACAAATTCTCATACAAAAGAAAAAAAAAAGCATTCAAGAAATAAATTCAAACTGATTTAGTTCTTTCTAAATGTAAGAAGGAAATGCAGTTGAAAATGACAAGCACCAATAGATGAATATTGTACTAAGTTTGCTCAGAGATAAAAAGGGCTTGAGAAAGAGCTAGGCTATTTATCCACTAAGAAGAGAATTTATGCAGCATTAGATACAGAAAGTATGGATGAGATCATAGGTAGGGCTGTTTTCCTCTCCTTAGTATCTCTTCCTTTCTTCCTTTTTCTCTGTCTCTTTGATGTTGCCTCACCCCTTTTTCTGTCCTGATAACTCACTCTTCCCTTCCACCCAATTATTTCTCCTTTCTGAACATCCCTAAAAGGACCATGCTACTGAACAAAAGTAGAGGTAGTCTTGTCCAATGGGCTGCTTTCCTAAGAGTAATTTATAAAGGTAATTTCTAAGTTAGCTGTTTGGAGTTCAAAACCACAGAAATGATATAGCTACAGAACTGTGCTTTTTTTGGCCACTTCTAGAAAATTGAATCATAAAAAAAAAAAACACTTTGATGGGGGCCGAGTGAAGGAAAAGAGGGTGGAAGGTGTAAAAAGGGGAAGTAAGGGCATAAAGGTCTGTACTATCATAAGTGAAGAAAATATCTATAGTCATTGCTCTGTGAGAAAAGGAGATCCTTCAGGGGTGCTGTGTGATGGTCGGGAGGGGTGGGAAGTGGGGGGGATATATATATGACTAGTCTGGGAACATACATATCTGTAAACAACAAAACTGTAAAAGTTAAAAGTACAATCAAAGTTAAAAATAAATAAGTAAACAAAGTTAAGGGACATGACCAAAGCTAAAGAATGAAGCAGTGAGAGACTGGGAGTAGAATCCAAGCTTCTTGCCCTTTCCTCCATACCTCTCAAATAGGTATAATGGAACCATAACACCAGGCACAAAAGAAAACAAACAAACAAACAAACAAATTAAAAACTCAGAAAGACTAACTTGCTATATAATTCCAGGAGGTTAAAAATAAAAGATCTTTACTCAGGAGTGAACAAAAAAACCCATACAATATAAGTCAGGTACAAATTCTCATACAAAAGAAAAAAAAAAGCATTCAAGAAATAAATTCAAACTGATTTAGTTCTTTCTAAATGTAAGAAGGAAATGCAGTTGAAAATGACAAGCACCAATAGATGAATATTGTACTAAGTTTGCTCAGAGATAAAAAGGGCTTGAGAAAGAGCTAGGCTATTTATCCACTAAGAAGAGAATTTATGCAGCATTAGATACAGAAAGTATGGATGAGATCATAGGTAGGGCTGTTTTCCTCTCCTTAGTATCTCTTCCTTTCTTCCTTTTTCTCTGTCTCTTTGATGTTGCCTCACCCCTTTTTCTGTCCTGATAACTCACTCTTCCCTTCCACCCAATTATTTCTCCTTTCTGAACATCCCTAAAAGGACCATGCTACTGAACAAAAGTAGAGGTAGTCTTGTCCAATGGGCTGCTTTCCTAAGAGTAATTTATAAAGGTAATTTCTAAGTTAGCTGTTTGGAGTTCAAAACCACAGAAATGATATAGCTACAGAACTGTGCTTTTTTTTTTTTGGCCACTTCTATTGGTTTTTCATTTATTCATTTTTATCCATCTTTGTTCTTTGGCCTGTGTGGTACTCCCATTGCAGTGATCTCTGCTGCTGCAGAGCACCGGCTCTGGGCGCATGCGCTTCAGAGCTCTGGTTCGGTAGTTGGACACATGGGTCTAGCCGCTCTGCGGCACGTGGGATCTTCCCAGGCCAGGGATTGAAGCGGTGCCCCTTGCACTGCAAGGTGGTGCCCTTACCCACTGGAACCAGGGGACCCCCCAACTGTGCATTTATTAACAGATATTTTCTAATGCAGGCCCACAGTCTCTTATCTACTACCCTTAAATTCAAACAGCTCTAAAATATGGCAGGTTTTTATAAGTTTGCAGCAACTTCATTAGGCAACAAAGCCTGGTAAAATCAACATGAAGCTATTTATGATCTTTATCTTAGTGTGAATAGTCATACGTTTTCCAGAAGAAATCTAACATATTGCTAATATACCCTACTGCCTTTCCAAAATCCGCATCTTAGAACATATTTGGTTCAGGTGTTTTTGGACAAAGGATTGTGGCCCTGCAACCTATCTTTATTTTCAAGTGAAATATTATACCTATCCAGAGGATTATAGTATGAGTGGAATCTTCCTACGATTCCAACACTGCCCTTAGAGATGTCCAAAGTGCACATGCACCTTAGTTAAATCATCCTGTCTCAGTCAGTAACATTATCACTATGATAGACATTCACATGCAAGACATTTGAACCTCAGTTACTTTTTTCCCTTAGGACCTTTCTATTTATTTATTAATACATTGACTTAATTAAGGTTTTGTTTTCCCTCTTCTCCTTAGTATCTCTTCCTTTCTTCCTTTTTCTCTGTCTCTTTGATGTTGCCTCACCCCTTTTTCTGTCCTGATAACTCACTCTTCCCTTCCACCCAATTATTTCTCCTTTCTGAACATCCCTAAAAGGACCATGCTACTGAACAAAAGTAGAGGTAGTCTTGTCCAATGGGCTGCTTTCCTAAGAGTAATTTATAAAGGTAATTTCTAAGTTAGCTGTTTGGAGTTCAAAACCACAGAAATGATATAGCTACAGAACTGTGCTTTTTTTTTTTTGGCCACTTCTATTGGTTTTTCATTTATTCATTTTTATCCATCTTTGTTCTTTGGCCTGTGTGGTACTCCCATTGCAGTGATCTCTGCTGCTGCAGAGCACCGGCTCTGGGCGCATGCGCTTCAGAGCTCTGGTTCGGTAGTTGGACACATGGGTCTAGCCGCTCTGCGGCACGTGGGATCTTCCCAGGCCAGGGATTGAAGCGGTGCCCCTTGCACTGCAAGGTGGTGCCCTTACCCACTGGAACCAGGGGACCCCCCAACTGTGCATTTATTAACAGATATTTTCTAATGCAGGCCCACAGTCTCTTATCTACTACCCTTAAATTCAAACAGCTCTAAAATATGGCAGGTTTTTATAAGTTTGCAGCAACTTCATTAGGCAACAAAGCCTGGTAAAATCAACATGAAGCTATTTATGATCTTTATCTTAGTGTGAATAGTCATACGTTTTCCAGAAGAAATCTAACATATTGCTAATATACCCTACTGCCTTTCCAAAATCCGCATCTTAGAACATATTTGGTCCAGGTGTTTTTGGACAAAGGATTGTGGCCCTGCAACCTATCTTTATTTTCAAGTGAAATATTATACCTATCCAGAGGATTATAGTATGAGTGGAATCTTCCTACGATTCCAACACTGCCCTTAGAGATGTCCAAAGTGCACATGCACCTTAGTTAAATCATCCTGTCTCAGTCAGTAACATTATCACTATGATAGACATTCACATGCAAGACATTTGAACCTCAGTTACTTTTTTCCCTTAGGACCTTTCTATTTATTTATTAATACATTGACTTAATTAAGGTTTTGTTTTCCCTCTTCTCAACTTAAAAACAGGAAGCTGAGGGGCTTCCCTGGTGATCCACTGGGTAAAGAGTCCACCTTGCACTGCAAGGGGCACTGGTTCGATCCCTGGCACGGATGATCCCACATGCTGCAGAGCAGTTGGACTGGTGTGTCCAATTACGAGCCAGCGCTCTGGAGCACAGGCACCGGGAGCCGATGCTCCGCTATGGGAGAGGCCACTGTGATGGGAGGCCCACACAGGCCAAAGAATAAGGATAGATGAAAATAAAAATGAAAGATCAATAAAAAAAAAAGTGGAAAAAATAACAAAGCTGAAGCTGAAATGTTCTCTCTCCTTCCCCCCATCTCAGTGGTTCTCAACCATGAGCAATTTTGCTCCCAGGGAAGATTCTGAAAATGTCCAAAGGTATTTTTGATTGTAACAATTGTTACTGGCATCTAGTGGGTAAAGGCTAGGTACCCTACTAAACATCATACAACAGACAAAACAGTCCTCCATAATAAAGAAATATCCAGTCCAAAATATCAATAGCACCAATACTGCCTACCCTGTATCAATTCTACCATTCTTTTTTTTTTTTTTGGCCATTTCTATTGGTCTTTCATTTATTTATTTTCATCCATCTTTGTTCTTTGGCCTGTGTGGGCCTCCCATCACTGTGGCCTCTCCTGTTGCAGAGCACTGGCTCTGGGTGCATGTGCTCCAGAGCTCTGGCTCGGTAGTTGGATACATGGGTCCAGCCACTCTGCTGCATGTGGGATCTTCCCAGACCAAGGATCGAACTGGCGCCCCTTGCACTGTAAGGCGGTGTCCTTACCCACTGGACTACCAGCGAAGCCCAATCCTACCATTCTTATTACCAAAATAAAATAGTTCCACAGAATTCTAAAGTTCTTCAATATGGATAGATCAAATGACTTTTCTCCCATGGGTAAGTGTTCTTCTAAAAATAAATGATTTTATTTAATCATTTTTAATCATCAGCTTTGTGAACTGGTAAACAATGAACATGTGTTCTAAAGCATATCATTATAGCACAATAGCTTTAAAAGGAGTAAATTCTGTTATTAATTGTCTTTATTATTTTAAGGCTATTCATTCTTCAAGAAAAAAAATGAAATAGTTTTGGTTTCTATAGAAAAAAGAAAATATTTTTCTCCATGCAATCAACTTCAACTTTTAAACCATTTTGCTTACATCTTAAAATTTACCTTCTTATCCCACCCTCCCCCAGCCAGGGAAACCAAAAAGAGTGGGATATGAAGAAAAGCAAAGAGTGAGTTCAGTACAAACATGAATCAGATCTTCTATACACAGTATAATTGAGGATATGAATCTAAAATAGTAATAAGTATTTAGTGAAAAACTTCTATTTTTCAGTAATTTTTTTTAACTAAGAAAAGTTACCAGCTTACCCTTTACTTTTAGAAACCAAACCAAGAGATTGACTCAATCGATGAATAAAGGCTCTTTCCGTACTGGTCAAAGAAGAAGGAAATTCCATTTCTACATGGACAAAAAATGAAAAACAAAACACAAAGCATCATTTGCCAAAAGGCAAATTTCTTTCAAGGTAGTTCAATACACATATATATTTATAAAATTTGAAAAAGTCAAATAAGCATATAATCACATTTACCATATCTTACGTGAATTATACCTGGGCGCGATTGTGGGTTTGGTTCCAGACCCTTACAATAAAACAAATATCATAATAAAGCAAGTCATACAACTTTCTTGGTTTCCAGGGCCTATGCTGGTTTGTTGGCTTCTTGGGCCTATTTATGGTTACACTACACTGTAGTCTACTATATGTGCAACAGCACTGCCTTTAAAAACAATGCATACATATTAACTTTAAGATATTTTATTGATGAACTATGATAACTATCATCTGACAACACAGAATTGCCACAAACCTTCAGGTTGTTTTAAAAAGGAAAAACACAGTATCTGCAAAGCACAATAAAGCGCAATAATGAAATACACCTATACTAATTAAGCACTCAATGTTTACCAGAATTCTGCTATTACTAACACTTAATCTGAATATGATAAACGACTGACGTTCACTAAAGATTACTACTTGTGCTGAAATCTTGAACTCTAATAACTGATGTACAGTTTACTATCTTAACTTCTTGTTTAATTAACAAAATGCTTATTTCTTTCAATGATGAAGTATGCTCAAGTATTATGAGTGCTCAGCATCAGATTCCATTGTCTTTGCCTTCAAAACTCCACAGAATTCTTATTCCACTATCTCAAACTGGAGATGACGCTGTGTATTTCTGGGGCTTCATGTCTGTTTAATGCAAGTTCAGAATCACTCTGTCCAAGTCAGCTTTTTTTTTTTTTTTGGACTCTTAATTAAGCTTTCAGAGTAAGGGGGTCTTCTATTTACATCAGGAAATCAGAATGAGCACTCAAGATACTGTATTGATGACAGATTGGCTGCTGACTTTTCAACTGTGTGACTCCAAGACAAGTAGCTTTCTAACTTTAACAGGTGTGGAAAACGTTTCACCTACTAGGAGTTTACTTTCTTAAAAGTGTTCAAGAGAGCGGTGCTTCTAAGATTTAAACAAAGCACTGCATACTACCACTGCATTTATCTGTATGATTTCCTTCTCTACTTTCCTAACTCGACCTAAAGTTACCATCTCCTTAGGAAAAAAAATAAGCTAAACTACCTAAAAGTTGTGGCAAAGCTACCGTAAGGCCTTTGCCTCGGGAAAGAAACGGAGCAACGTGCAACCTGATTTTTTTCGTTTTTCGGGCGCCAGGCAAGTGCCCAGAAACCCAGCTGATCCGCAGGACCCTACGGCTCTCCCCTACCAGGGAGAGAGAGGGCTGGGCAGAGGCCACCGCCTCCCCGGACTCCGCCCCGCCCACCTCGCCGGGCCGGGTCTCCGTCTTCCCTCCCACGCGCTGCGGCAGCCCCTTCCCACCGAGGGGCCGGGCTTCCGGGAGGTGGAGCAGCCGGCGGGGTCCCCATCAGGAACCTCACCTCTCTGGTCCCCATATCGGAAGCGCTCCAGAGCGATATTGACCGCTATCTTCACCTCCTCGTCTATACGAATATCCTTCAGCCCCCTGGCCCGGCCGCCGCCGCCGCCAGGGCCACACGGCGCGGGGCCGCCCCCGCCCCCAGCGGGTGGCGGCGGCCGTGGGGAGACGCTGCTCGGCCCGGACATGGCCCTGAGGAGAGGTTCTCCCTGCGGTAGAGCAGCCAGGCCTGCTGGCTGACAACCAGCGACTGAGAGAGTGGGCCTTTGGGGCCCTTGCTGGGGGAAGACGGCTTTACAGGTTGCCTGCACTGGGCCGGGCTCACCCGAAAACCCTCGGTCTCCACAACAGCCGACGAGGTGCCGGTGCCAAGAAAGCTCCAGGCGCCGGAGAGCGCGGGCGTGATGACGTCACCGGGGAGGCGCACGTGACCTCAGCGCGCAGGCCGCCCCGGCCTAGGGGCGCTACGTACCTGTTTCCTACTCGGCACTGAGCTGTTTTCCCGGTTCTCTCCCATCTTTACCTACACACGCACTGAGGGGCTCTTACTAGTTACTCGATCGCTCTTTGGTTAAATCCTTTTATCAGTTATTTCAGTAAGCATGTGTGGGTTCTTACTCTGTGTCCTAGATATACATTGGGAAACCAGACATAAAGGGTTCCTGCCTTCAAGAAGTTTACATTCTACAGAGGATCGTGTTGCCAGATTTAGCAAATCAAAATACAAGATGCCCAGTTTATTTGAATTTGAGATAAGGAACATAATTTTAGTATAGGTATTTCCCATTCAATATTTGCGACCATAGAGAATGAAGAATTACCATTTCTGCTCAGAGAGTAAAATGATAGAATTTACCGGGCGCCAGGCAAGTGCCCAGAAACCCAGCTGATCCGCAGGACCCTACGGCTCTCCCTACCAGGAGAGAGAGGCTGGGCAGAGGCCACCGCCTCCCCGGACTCCGCCCCGCCCACCTCGCCGGGCCGGGTCTCCGTCTTCCCTCCCACGCGCTGCGGCAGCCCCTTCCCACCGAGGGGCCGGGCTTCCGGGAGGTGGAGCAGCCGGCGGGGTCCCCATCAGGAACCTCACCTCTCTGGTCCCCATATCGGAAGCGCTCCAGAGCGATATTGACCGCTATCTTCACCTCCTCGTCTATACGAATATCCTTCAGCCCCCTGGCCCGGCCGCCGCCGCCGCCAGGGCCACACGGCGCGGGGCCGCCCCCGCCCCCAGCGGGTGGCGGCGGCCGTGGGGAGACGCTGCTCGGCCCGGACATGGCCCTGAGGAGAGGTTCTCCCTGCGGTAGAGCAGCCAGGCCTGCTGGCTGACAACCAGCGACTGAGAGAGTGGGCCTTTGGGGCCCTTGCTGGGGGAAGACGGCTTTACAGGTTGCCTGCACTGGGCCGGGCTCACCCGAAAACCCTCGGTCTCCACAACAGCCGACGAGGTGCCGGTGCCAAGAAAGCTCCAGGCGCCGGAGAGCGCGGGCGTGATGACGTCACCGGGGAGGCGCACGTGACCTCAGCGCGCAGGCCGCCCCGGCCTAGGGGCGCTACGTACCTGTTTCCTACTCGGCACTGAGCTGTTTTCCCGGTTCTCTCCCATCTTTACCTACACACGCACTGAGGGGCTCTTACTAGTTACTCGATCGCTCTTTGGTTAAATCCTTTTATCAGTTATTTCAGTAAGCATGTGTGGGTTCTTACTCTGTGTCCTAGATATACATTGGGAAACCAGACATAAAGGGTTCCTGCCTTCAAGAAGTTTACATTCTACAGAGGATCGTGTTGCCAGATTTAGCAAATCAAAATACAAGATGCCCAGTTTATTTGAATTTGAGATAAGGAACATAATTTTAGTATAGGTATTTCCCATTCAATATTTGCGACCATAGAGAATGAAGAATTACCTAGGTTTCCCTGGTGGCTCAGAGAGTAAAGAAAATCTGCCCGTGATGCAGGAGATCCGGGTTTGATTCCTGGATTGGGAAGATCCTCTGGAGAAGGGAATGTCTACCCACGCCAGTATTCTTGCCTGGGGAAGTCCACGGACAGGAGCCTGGCAGGCTAAGAACATGGGGTCACAAAGGATCAGACAGGGTTAAGCAACTAACACAACTGTGGAATAAAAGATTGGGGCTTCCCAGGTGGCTCAGTGGTAGAATCCGGCTGCCAATGTGGGAGATACAGTTTTTTTTTTTTTTTTTTTTTAACTTTGGCCTCTTTTATTGGTTTCTTACTTATTTTCATCCATCTTTATTCATTGGCCTATGCAGGCCTCCCATTGCAGTGGCCTCTATTGTTGCAGAGCACTGCCTCTGGGCTCATGCATGCCAGAGCGCTGGCTGGTAATTGGACACACTGGTCCAACCACTCTGCGGCACTTGGGATCCTCCCAGGCCAGGGATGGAACCGGTGCCCCTTGCATTGCAAGGTGGACTCTTTATCCACTGGACCACCAGGAAAGCCTGGAGATGCAGTTTTGATCTCTGGATGGGGAAGATCCCCTGGAGGAGGAAATGGCAACCCACTCCAGTATTCATCCTGGGAAATCCCACAGATAGAGGAGCCTGGCAGTCTAGTCTATAGGGTCACAAAAAGTCAGACATGATTGAGCGTGCACACACACTAAGAGTAAAGAATTATTTGATTTCTGATAATCAGATTCAACTGAATGGACTTAATTTGCCACCCCTGGATGGAAAATGAAAAAAATAGTTGAATTGTAGTTGTAAGTGCTATGTGAGGTGATGGAATAGAAAGATGGAACCCTTTAGTTTGGGAAGTCAAGGAAGATTATGAAAATGTCCATTTGCATACAATCACACTAACATAAACCTAAGCCCAGCTTTGACTCTGGTCTTCCTATTATCTGTTCTTCCAAAAGCAACTAGAATGAAATTTTCAAAAATACAGTTTGTTCTTGGTATCTTTGTGTTCCTTATGCACTGTTTCAACCAACCACTATCCCCCTCCCCCAAATTTTTTAATCCAAAAAGCTCCAAAAAGAAAAACTTGAATTTACTATGTACTTCAACTATTTACATAGTATTTGCATCATATTAGGTATTATGTATAATTTAGAGATGATGTTAAGTATATAGGAGGATGCGTATAGGTTATATGCAAACACTACTGCCATTTTATATAAGGGACTTGGATTTTAGTGTCCTCAAAGGGACATAGAACCAATTCCTGCAGATAGAGTGACAACTGTACAAGACAACTACACAAAGCTCTCCAATTACTCCCCACTGCAACTCTAAAATACCCTCATTTCCTTATTGTGATCCTTAAGACCCTGCATGATCTGGCCTCTGTCTACCTCTCTAAGGCTCATCTCCCACCATTCTCATCCTCACAGTGCAAATGCACTGATTTCTTTCTGTCCCTTGAACACATCAAACTCATTATCATCAGGGAAACTTTCCACTTGAACAATTTCCTCCTGCACATGACAGTTTTCCTCCCAGTACTTCATATAGATGCCTCTTTTTCATCATTAAAGCCAGGATTCCACACTTTACCTAGATAGGCTCTCCTACATCAATCCATTATCATTTACTATTGTTTGAAATTATTTATATATTTATTATTTATGCTTCCCAGCTTAACAAAAGCTTTTAGAGAAGGAATCTTATCACTGTTTCACCAGCAGCTAGAACTGTATGGTAATACAATAAATATTTACTGGTTTTCTATATTGTATAATAGAATCTGGAATTAAGATTTGTCATCTCTACCCTCTGAAAACTTTCTTCATAATTCTTGGAATCCTAATCAATTTGACTGGCTACTAAAAAGAGTTCTTGATAAGCAGAAATAGGTCCTGCATTCTGGTCCTGCAATGGTTACCAGTGAACTGTGTGGACATTTTCTATTAATATTATGTTGACCTCTGTGTATCCTAATTTCCTTAGCTTTGCAATAGTAATGTGCACCATTTATTAACTGCCCAGGGGCACTGTCTTTATTTTTCCAATCCTCATGAAACCATATGAAGTAATTATATTATCTCAGATACAAATGAAGAAACAGGCTGGATGAGGTTAAAACTGTCTAAGGCCATGCTAGCAATAATTAGTGAGGTAATGGAAACCAAGCCCAGGTGATCATGAGGCCTAGCTTCATTCCAGGACAAATCATATATAGAAAATAATATTTGAACGCAGCAAGTATATTATGATAAGCTGAAAACATTTTATGTGGGATCAGACACATATTCAATCTCACTCCATAACTTCTTTATTCTACTGTTTATTGGCTCCATTTTTTGTTAGCTGTGTGACTTGACTAATTACTTTGCCTTCTGAGCTTCATATTTTCCATCCATAAAATGAGTATATTTAATATTCATTTTATAGGATTTCTGTGAATTTGACATAATATGTAAATATAAAGCATTGATCTAATGTGTGCTTCTGTTTTCCTTCTTTTCTTTTGGAATAAATGTCAAAATATTCTTATTCCTAGTTGGAAAAGGAAATGACAACCCATTCCAGTATTCTTGCCTGGAAAATCCCATGGACAGAAGCCTAGTGGGCTATAGTCTATGAGGTCACACAGAGTCGAACACGACTGAAGTGACTTAGCAGCAGCAGCAGTATCTAGTAACAGTGTTGAATACGTTCATTGAAATAAAAGAGAATATTTACCTAAGTTACATACCAGTAATTATAAGGTCAATCAGATTCTTCATTATCTAATATTTTTGCATACTCCTAAACATTTCTGGTGCTTAGGATAAAACATTGCAATTCTACTTTTTACATATGCTTTGGAAAAAAATTAAAAGAAGAGAAGATATGGAATATTTACAAATGATTTAAAGTTGAACTTAGTGTCAGATAGACCGAAAGTTTTAATGTTTGTTTTTACCACTATATAGTTATGGTCTGTGGAAAGACTTAACTTCCCTATGTGCATGCATGCTCAGTTATGTCCATCTACTTGCAGCCCCATGGACTTAGCCCACCAAGTTCCTCTGTCCATTGGATTTTCCAGGCAAGAATACTCTAGTGGGTTGAGATTTCCTTTTCCAAGGGATCTTGCTGACCCAGGGTGTTATTAATATTATAGGAATTAAGTTAGACTGTATTACCTTTATGTAGACAGGGCAATTAGCACAATTCCTGGCTCATACTTAAGAGTCAGTATTAACTGCTGGATGCTTTTTTTATTTTTTAAATTTTTTTTTTTGGCCACTTCTTTTGGTCTTTCATGTATTTATTTTCATCCATCTTTGTTCTTTGGCCTGTGCGGGCCTCCCATCGCAGTGGCCTCTCTCGCTGGAGAGCACTGGCTCTGGGCGCATGCGCTCCAGAGCTCTGGCTCAGTAGTTGGACACATTGGTCCAGCCGCTCCACGGAACGTGGGATCTTCCCAGGCTAGGTATCGAACTGGTGCCTCTTGCACTGCAAGATGGTGTCTTTACCCACTGGACCACCAGTGGGATCTTAGGTTTCCGAGTATATTTAATATTCATTTTATAGGATTTCTGTGAATTTGACATAATATGTAAATATAAAGCATTGATCTAATGTGTGCTTCTGTTTTCCTTCTTTTCTTTTGGAATAAATGTCAAAATATTCTTATTCCTAGTTGGAAAAGGAAATGACAACCCATTCCAGTATTCTTGCCTGGAAAATCCCATGGACAGAAGCCTAGTGGGCTATAGTCTATGAGGTCACACAGAGTCGAACACGACTGAAGTGACTTAGCAGCAGCAGCAGTATCTAGTAACAGTGTTGAATACGTTCATTGAAATAAAAGAGAATATTTACCTAAGTTACATACCAGTAATTATAAGGTCAATCAGATTCTTCATTATCTAATATTTTTGCATACTCCTAAACATTTCTGGTGCTTAGGATAAAACATTGCAATTCTACTTTTTACATATGCTTTGGAAAAAAATTAAAAGAAGAGAAGATATGGAATATTTACAAATGATTTAAAGTTGAACTTAGTGTCAGATAGACCGAAAGTTTTAATGTTTGTTTTTACCACTATATAGTTATGGTCTGTGGAAAGACTTAACTTCCCTATGTGCATGCATGCTCAGTTATGTCCATCTACTTGCAGCCCCATGGACTTAGCCCACCAAGTTCCTCTGTCCATTGGATTTTCCAGGCAAGAATACTCTAGTGGGTTGAGATTTCCTTTTCCAAGGGATCTTGCTGACCCAGGGTGTTATTAATATTATAGGAATTAAGTTAGACTGTATTACCTTTATGTAGACAGGGCAATTAGCACAATTCCTGGCTCATACTTAAGAGTCAGTATTAACTGCTGGATGCTTTTTGTATTTTTTTTAATTTTTTTTTTTTTTGGCCACTTCTTTTGGTCTTTCATGTATTTATTTTCATCCATCTTTGTTCTTTGGCCTGTGCGGGCCTCCCATCGCAGTGGCCTCTCTCGCTGGAGAGCACTGGCTCTGGGCGCATGCGCTCCAGAGCTCTGGCTCAGTAGTTGGACACATTGGTCCAGCCGCTCCACGGAACGTGGGATCTTCCCAGGCTAGGTATCGAACTGGTGCCTCTTGCACTGCAAGATGGTGTCTTTACCCACTGGACCACCAGGGAAGGCCCTGCTAGATGCTTTTTACTTCAAGTAACAGGATACCCAAGTTAAAAAAAAGGTCCTAAATAAGGAAATTTATCATCTAACATAGCACAAAGTCTGAGGATGGCGTGGTTCCAGGACTGATTATTTCAGCATTGTACACCAGTGCCCTCAGTCATACAGAATCTGTCCAGCTTACCACCCTGCCTCCTTATTGCTTGGTATTCCCCTCTTGGTTTTAGGTCCAAATAAGCACATCGTTACACAGCACCAGATAAAAGTCAGGTAAATACCCCCCACCTGATGTTTCTTTTTAAGATAAAATTTCCAAGAAGTTCCAGAAATAGATAAGCTTATGTGTCCTAGTCAAAATATGGCTAACCTAATGCTCATCAAAGTAAAATGGGATTACCATGAAAGGTTCGGTCTTTCTTGAATCAGGTGGTCACCTAGAAGAGAATGAACTAAATCTGTGTTCTCATAGCAAGCAAAAAGGGGCAGAGAATGACTGCTGGGTAGGCAACCAAAGATGTTATGGCAGTCAACAATGATTTAATCAAATACTTCTGGTTTGCTTCCTTTGCAGGGATGTCCAAAACTGTACTCCCTGGCCTGGTTGCAGTTAAGTTCTGACCAATGAGGAGTGAGTTGAAGTGCTATGTTTCACTTTCATTTTGACCTCACTTTTCACTGAAGTTAGCTGCAAACAGCTAACAAAACATGTCTAAGAAAGAAAATGAATTATCCTGCTCTACTTTAAAACCCTAAAACTACAAGAGTATACTCCTGAGAAAAATGGAAGACTTAAACAAATGAAAACACATACTGTGTTCAGGGATGAGGAGACTCAGTAGTATTAAGACAGCAATTCTCCTCTCATTAGTCTATGAATTCAACATAATCCTAATCAAAATCCCAGCACAATTTTTTTCTAAAACGTAACAAGCTGATGGTTCATATGGAAATGAACAACTTTAAGCAGAAAAAAAAGGTTGAGGGCTAACACAACCTGATTTAAAGATGTACTATAAAGTTACATTCCACAAGATTGTGTAGCGCTGACATAAATGTGAATAAATAGATCATTGGTAGAGAATAGTGAGTCTAAAAATAAACCCACACATATTTGGACAACTGACTCTTTTTTTGGTGGGGGGAGGGCGGGTTGGGGAGGGAGGGGGGTGGACAGGCCACGTCTATTGGTCTTTCATTTATCTGTTCTCATCCATCTTTGTTCTTTGGCCTGTGTGGGCCTCCCATAGCAGTGGCCTCTGTTGTCGCAGAGCACCGGCTCTGGGTGCATGGACTCCAGAGCTCCAGCTCAGTAATTGGACACATTAGTCCAGCTGCTCCACGGCACATGGGATCTTCCCAGACTAGGGATGGTACTGGCGCCCCTTGCACTGCAGGGCGGTGTCCTTACCCACTGGACCACCAGGGAAGCCCGACAACTGACTCTTGACAAAGATAAAAAGCTAATTCAATGGACAAAAGCTGGCCTTTTCTACAAATGATGCTGGAACTGAATGGCCAAATGCAAGTAATCCAAAATCTTATCTCACCCCATACAAAAAATTAATTCAAAATGGATTATACACACTACCTAAATATAAGAACTAAAACTATAGGACTTAGGCTTCCCCTGGTGGTCCAGTGGGTAAAGACACTGCCTTGCAGTGCAAGGGGTGCCGGTTCGATCCCTGGCCTGGGAAGATCCCACGTGCCGCGGAGCGGCTGGACCAATGTGTCCAATTACCGAGCCGGAGCTCTGGCATGTGTGCGTCCAGAGCCGGTGCTCTGCGATGACAGTGGCCACCGCGATGAGAGGCCCACAGGAGCCAAAGAACAAAAGACGGATGAAAATGGAGAAATGAAAGACCAGTGGAACCTCACTTTTCACTGAAGTTAGCTGCAAACAGCTAACAAAACATGTCTAAGAAAGAAAATGAATTATCCTGCTCTACTTTAAAACCCTAAAACTACAAGAGTATACTCCTGAGAAAAATGGAAGACTTAAACAAATGAAAACACATACTGTGTTCAGGGATGAGGAGACTCAGTAGTATTAAGACAGCAATTCTCCTCTCATTAGTCTATGAATTCAACATAATCCTAATCAAAATCCCAGCACAATTTTTTTCTAAAACGTAACAAGCTGATGGTTCATATGGAAATGAACAACTTTAAGCAGAAAAAAGGTTGAGGGCTAACACAACCTGATTTAAAGATGTACTATAAAGTTACATTCCACAAGATTGTGTAGCGCTGACATAAATGTGAATAAATAGATCATTGGTAGAGAATAGTGAGTCTAAAAATAAACCCACACATATTTGGACAACTGACTCTTTTTGGTGGGGAGGCGGGTTGGGGAGGGAGGGGGGTGGACAGGCCACGTCTATTGGTCTTTCATTTATCTGTTCTCATCCATCTTTGTTCTTTGGCCTGTGTGGGCCTCCCATAGCAGTGGCCTCTGTTGTCGCAGAGCACCGGCTCTGGGTGCATGGACTCCAGAGCTCCAGCTCAGTAATTGGACACATTAGTCCAGCTGCTCCACGGCACATGGGATCTTCCCAGACTAGGGATGGTACTGGCGCCCCTTGCACTGCAGGGCGGTGTCCTTACCCACTGGACCACCAGGGGAAGCCCGACAACTGACTCTTGACAAAGATAAAAAGCTAATTCAATGGACAAAAGCTGGCCTTTTCTACAAATGATGCTGGAACTGAATGGCCAAATGCAAGTAATCCAAAATCTTATCTCACCCCATACAAAAAATTAATTCAAAATGGATTATACACACTACCTAAATATAAGAACTAAAACTATAGGACTTAGGCTTCCCCTGGTGGTCCAGTGGGTAAAGACACTGCCTTGCAGTGCAAGGGGTGCCGGTTCGATCCCTGGCCTGGGAAGATCCCACGTGCCGCGGAGCGGCTGGACCAATGTGTCCAATTACCGAGCCGGAGCTCTGGCATGTGTGCGTCCAGAGCCGGTGCTCTGCGATGACAGTGGCCACCGCGATGAGAGGCCCACAGGAGCCAAAGAACAAAAGACGGATGAAAATGGAGAAATGAAAGACCAGTGGAAGTGGCCCGCCCATCCCCCTCCCTCCCCATCCCACCCTCCAAAAGATAAATAAAAAAAAAAAAAAGAAAAAAAAACAGAACTATAGGACTTCTTTAAGGAAACATAAAAGAAAATCTTTGTGACTTTGGGTTAAAAAGTTAAGAACTTTTGTTCTTTCAAAGACTGTTAAAAGAATAAAGCAATAAAACATAGACTGGGGGAAATAGTTACAAATCATATACGTGAAAAAAGATATGTCCAGAATATATGAATAACTCTCAAATACATAAAAAGAAAAGAAACAACCCAATTTTTTAAACTGGGAAAAGCCAGTTGACCGAAGAAGATATATGAGTGTCAAATAAACCCATTAAAAATGCTGAATATCATTTATCATTAGAAAAATTCATCTTAAGTCTACCAAGGAATACCACTACATACCTATCAAAGTATCTAAAATTAGCTGATTTTACAACAGACTACAAGTTGAGGAATTGGAATTTTTGTATACTAAGGGTGGGAGACAAATCACTTTGAAAACACTATGGCACTATCTTTAAAAAAATAAACACAGGGCTTCCGTGGTGGCTCAGTGGTAAAGAGTCTACCTGCGAATCAATGCTGGAGACACGAGTTTGATCCCTGATCCAGGAAGATCCCACATGCTGCAAAGTTACTAAGCCCATGTGCTATAATTATTGAGCCTGTGTTCTAGAGTCTGAGAACCACTACTTTGTTGTTCAGTCACTTGGTCATGTCCAACCCTTTGCAACTTAATGGACTGCAGCACCTCAGACATCCCTGTCTTTAACCATCTCATGGGTTTGCTCAAACTCATGTCCTTTGAGTCAATGATGCCATCCAACCATCTTGTCTTGTCATTCCCTTCTCCTCCTGCCCTCACTCTTTCCCAGAACCAGGGTCTTTTCCAATGAGTCAGCTCTTCACATTAGGTGGCCAGAGTATTAGAGCTTCAGCATCAGTCCTACCCACTAATATTCAGGGGTGATTTCCTTTAGGATTGACTGGTTTGATCCCCTTACAGTCCAAGGGACTGTCAAGAGTCTTCTCCAGGGCTTCCCTGGTGGTCTAGTGGGTAAGGACACTGCCTTGCAGTGCAGGGGGCGCCGGTTCAATCCCTGACCTGGGAAGATCCCACGTGCCGCGGAGCAGCTGGACCGACGTGTCCAATTACCAAGTCGGAGTTCTGGAGTGCATTTTCCCAGAGCCGGTGCTCTCCAGCAAGAGAGGTCACTGCAATGGGAGGCCCACACAGGCCAAGGAACAAAGATAAATAAATGAAAGACCAATAGAAGTGGTCAAAAAAACCTTTTTTTTCCTCTAGCACCACAGTTCAAGAGCATCAATTCTTCAGCATTCAGTCTTCTTTATGGTCCAACTCTCATGTCAATATATGATTACTGGGGGCTTCCCTGGTGGTCCAGTGGGTAAGGACACCACCTTGTGGTGCAAGGGGCACCGGTTCAATCCCTGGTCTGGGAAGATCCCACGTGCCGTGGAGCAGCTGAACCAATGTGTCCAATTACCAAGCCGGAGCTCTGGAGTGCGTGTGCCCAGAGCCAGTGCTCTGCGACAACAGAGACCACTGTGATGGGAGGCCCACACGGGCAAAGAACAAAGATGGATGAAAATAGATAAAAATGAAAGACCAACAGAAGTGGTCCGCCCGCCCCCCCCCCCCTCAAAAAAAATATATATGATTACTGGAAAAACCATAGCTTTGACTATACAGACTGTTGTTGGCAAAGTGATGTCTCTGCTTGTTAACATGCCGCTTGGTCTGTCATACCTTTTCTTGCAAGGAGCAACTGTCTTAATTTCATGGCTGTACTTACCATCTACAGTTATTTTGGAGCACTTGAGAAGAAAGTCTGTCACTGTTTCCATTTTATCTGCATCTATTTGCCATGAAGTGATGGGATTGGATCCCTGGTTTTCTGAATGTTGAGTTTTGAGCTTTTTCACTCTCCTCTTTCACCTTCATCAAAAAGTTCTTTAGTTCCACTTTGCTTTGCTATTAGGGTGGTGTCATCTGTATATCTGAGGTTATTGGTATTTCTCCCAGCAATCATGATTCCAGCTTGAGAGCTTTATCCAGCCCAGCATTCTGTACGATGTGCTCTGCACACAAGGTAAATCAGCAGGGTGACAATATACAGCCTTGACATACTCCTTTCTCATTTTGGAACCCGTCCATTGTTCCATGTCCAGTTCTAACTGCTGTTTCTTGACCTGTATACAGGTTTCTCAGGGGGCAGGTAAGGTGGCCTGGCATTCCCATCTCTTGAAGAATTTTCCAAAGTTTGTTGTGATCCACACAGTCAAAGGCTTTAGAGTCGTCAATGTTTTTTTGGAATTCCCTTGCTCTTTCTATGATCCAGTGGAGGTTGGCAATTTGGTTTCTGGTTCCTCTGTCTTTTCTACATCCCGCTTGGACATCCGGAAGTTCTTGGTTCATGAACTGTTGAAACTAGCTTGAAGAATGTGGAGCGTTACCTTGCTAGCATGTGAAATGAGTACAATTGTGTGGTAGTTTGAACATTATCTGGCATTGCCTTTCTTTGGAACTGGAATGAAAACAGACCTTTTCCAGTTCTGTGGCCGCCGCTGAGTTTTCCAAATTTGTTGGCATAATGAGTGCAGCACTTTACCAGCATAATTTTTTAGGAGGTGAAATAGCTCGGCTGGAATTCCATCACTTTCACTAGCTCTTTTTGAAGTAATGCTTCCTAAGGCCCACTTGACTTCACACTCCACGATATCTGGCTTTAGGTGAGTGATCATACCATGGGGGTTATCAGGTCATTAAGATCTTTTTGTATAGTTCTTCTGAGTATTCCTGCCACCTCTTCTTAATAGTTTCTGTTAGGTCTATACCATTTCTGTCCTTTATCGTGCCCATCTTTGCATGAAATATTCCCTTGGTATTTCTGATTGTCTTGAAGAGATCTCTAGTCTTTCCCATTCTATTGTTTTCTTCTATTTCTTTGCATGGTTCACTTGAGAAGACTTTCTTATCTCTCCTTTCTGTTCTTTGGAACTCTGCATTCAGATGGGTATGTCTTTCCTTTTCTTCTTTGCCTTTCACTTCTTTTCTGAGCTCCAAGATCTCCTCAGACAACCATTTTGCCTTACTGCATTTCTTTTTCTTGGGGATGGATTTGATCACTGCCTCCTGTACAATGTTATGAACCTCCGTCCATAGTTCTTCAGGTACTCTATCAGATCTACTACTACTGAAGCACTGCAATGAGAAGCCTGCACACCCCAACTAGAGAGTAAACCCCTCAATAGAGAAAACTCAGCTAATTTTCTTTTTGATCCATTTTGGAGCTGTTTGAGTACAGGTTTCTCAGGGGCAGGTAAGGTGGCCTGGCATTCCCATCTCTTGAAGAATTTTCCAAAGTTTGTTGTGATCCACACAGTCAAAGGCTTTAGAGTCGTCAATGTTTTTTTGGAATTCCCTTGCTCTTTCTATGATCCAGTGGAGGTTGGCAATTTGGTTTCTGGTTCCTCTGTCTTTTCTACATCCCGCTTGGACATCCGGAAGTTCTTGGTTCATGAACTGTTGAAACTAGCTTGAAGAATGTGGAGCGTTACCTTGCTAGCATGTGAAATGAGTACAATTGTGTGGTAGTTTGAACATTATCTGGCATTGCCTTTCTTTGGAACTGGAATGAAAACAGACCTTTTCCAGTTCTGTGGCCGCCGCTGAGTTTTCCAAATTTGTTGGCATAATGAGTGCAGCACTTTACCAGCATAATTTTTTAGGAGGTGAAATAGCTCGGCTGGAATTCCATCACTTTCACTAGCTCTTTTTGAAGTAATGCTTCCTAAGGCCCACTTGACTTCACACTCCACGATATCTGGCTTTAGGTGAGTGATCATACCATGGGGGTTATCAGGTCATTAAGATCTTTTTGTATAGTTCTTCTGAGTATTCCTGCCACCTCTTCTTAATAGTTTCTGTTAGGTCTATACCATTTCTGTCCTTTATCGTGCCCATCTTTGCATGAAATATTCCCTTGGTATTTCTGATTGTCTTGAAGAGATCTCTAGTCTTTCCCATTCTATTGTTTTCTTCTATTTCTTTGCATGGTTCACTTGAGAAGACTTTCTTATCTCTCCTTTCTGTTCTTTGGAACTCTGCATTCAGATGGGTATGTCTTTCCTTTTCTTCTTTGCCTTTCACTTCTTTTCTGAGCTCCAAGATCTCCTCAGACAACCATTTTGCCTTACTGCATTTCTTTTTCTTGGGGATGGATTTGATCACTGCCTCCTGTACAATGTTATGAACCTCCGTCCATAGTTCTTCAGGTACTCTATCAGATCTACTACTACTGAAGCACTGCAATGAGAAGCCTGCACACCCCAACTAGAGAGTAAACCCTGCTCTCTGCAAGTAGAGAAAACTGAGCATAACAACAAAGACCCAGAACAGCCAAAAATAAATAAATAGATAATTTATAAGGAAATGTGGCTACCATAAAATCCAACCATTCCCTTCCTAGCTATTTACCTAAGAAAAATGGAAGCGTATATCTGTACAAAGACAAGAGCACAAATGTTCACAGCAGCTTTTTTCATAATAGCCAAAACACTGGAAAGAATACAAATATTCATCAGCAGGTGAATGGATAAACAAATGGTGATACATGCATACAGTGCAATATGGCTCAACTATAAAAAGAATGAACCACTGTTCATTCACAGCAACATGGATGAAACTCAAATATGCCAAATAAAAGGAGTCAGACAAAAAGAGTACAGCTATATAATTTCATTCACATAACACACTAGAAGTGCAAACTAATCATAGTGACAGAAAGCAGATTGGTGGTTGTCTAGGGATAGCATAGAGAGGAAGGAGTCTCAAAGGGGCATGAGGAAATTCTGAGGTGATGGATATACTCACTACCTTGGCTTAGGTGGTGGTTTCACTTATGTATATAGGCATCAAAACTTTTAAAATTATACACTGTTAACATGTACTACTGTTTGTCAATTATACCTTAATAATTAAAAAAAATAAACCTACAAGTCTTTGAATCTAAGGCTATTTTTTCCTACATAATATCAGAAGGCATAGATCCAGTTTCCCTCCTTTATAAAATTCATTCTTGGACCTCCAGATAAACAAAGCTGTTACGTGATCTTTTATGTTTTAAATTGAAATATGATTTCAGTCCAACTGAATGATCAAATATTCTATATTATTTAAATATTCCCTTATACAAGTTGCTAACTCACAAGTCTGTTTAGCTCAGATAATTAGCTTATATAAAATAAATATGTCTAATTTTCCACAAGAAAATAGCAGATATATGGTTACACTAAAAGGGGAAGAACAGTTGTCTTTGAGGGTAGAATATTTTAATTCCCAGAAGGTGCATTAAGAGTTCCTTTGAATACTATGGGATGAGATCACTCCCCACATTAACCTCCGTCCATAGTTCTTCGGGATCTAGACTACTACTGAAGCACTGCAATGAGAAGCCTGCACACCCCAACTAGAGAGTAAACCCTGCTCTCTGCAAGTAGAGAAAACTGAGCATAACAACAAAGACCCAGAACAGCCAAAAATAAATAAATAGATAATTTATAAGGAAATGTGGCTACCATAAAATCCAACCATTCCCTTCCTAGCTATTTACCTAAGAAAAATGGAAGCGTATATCTGTACAAAGACAAGAGCACAAATGTTCACAGCAGCTTTTTTCATAATAGCCAAAACACTGGAAAGAATACAAATATTCATCAGCAGGTGAATGGATAAACAAATGGTGATACATGCATACAGTGCAATATGGCTCAACTATAAAAAGAATGAACCACTGTTCATTCACAGCAACATGGATGAAACTCAAATATGCCAAATAAAAGGAGTCAGACAAAAAGAGTACAGCTATATAATTTCATTCACATAACACACTAGAAGTGCAAACTAATCATAGTGACAGAAAGCAGATTGGTGGTTGTCTAGGGATAGCATAGAGAGGAAGGAGTCTCAAAGGGGCATGAGGAAATTCTGAGGTGATGGATATACTCACTACCTTGGCTTAGGTGGTGGTTTCACTTATGTATATAGGCATCAAAACTTTTAAAATTATACACTGTTAACATGTACTACTGTTTGTCAATTATACCTTAATAATTAAAAAAAATAAACCTACAAGTCTTTGAATCTAAGGCTATTTTTTCCTACATAATATCAGAAGGCATAGATCCAGTTTCCCTCCTTTATAAAATTCATTCTTGGACCTCCAGATAAACAAAGCTGTTACGTGATCTTTTATGTTTTAAATTGAAATATGATTTCAGTCCAACTGAATGATCAAATATTCTATATTATTTAAATATTCCCTTATACAAGTTGCTAACTCGCAAGTCTGTTTAGCTCAGATAATTAGCTTATATAAAATAAATATGTCTAATTTTCCACAAGAAAATAGCAGATATATGGTTACACTAAAAGGGGAAGAACAGTTGTCTTTGAGGGTAGAATATTTTAATTCCCAGAAGGTGCATTAAGAGTTCCTAAGAAATTAGAAGGTAGGCCACAGAGAACAACCATCTTCTTCACTAAACGGAAAAGACCACACAACTCCTAACGCATCCATATAGAATTTATATTGGCAACCCATTATCAGTTAATGAGCAATTATTATCCCACCATGTTAGTTTATCACAGGATACCACAGAGTCACAGACAGTTATAGTTTAGAAAATAAACCCCAAAACCTAACCCAACAAACAGACTTATACACATAAACACTCAGAGTTCTACTTGCCTTGGAGATTTTATTTTTAATTAATTAATTAATTTATTTTGGGTGGGGGTCGGGTTGGGGAGGGAGGGGGATGGGCGGGCCACTTCTATTGGTCTTTCATTTCTCTATTTTCATCCCTCTTTGTTCTTTGGCTCCTGTGGGCCTCCCATCGCGGTGGCGTCTGTCGTCGCAGAGCGCTGGCTCTGGGCGCATGCGCTCCAGCGCTGCGGCTTGGTAATCGGACACATCGGTCCAGCCACTCCACAGCACATGGGATCTTGCCAGGCCAGGGATGGAACCAGTGCCCCTTGCACTGCAAGGCGGTGTCCTTACCCACTGGAGCACCAGGGAAGTCCCTATCGTAAGTACTTTTTAAGGTAATTACATGGGTCTTTGCTAAAAATGCAGCAATACGTTAAAAAATCATAGCCAGCCTGATGATAATCTTATGTTTAACTAACTTCAGATGTAAAATTCCAGAAAAAATTGAAAATCTGGGAAGTTATCTGGCCTTGTACAATTTTTCGAAAAAAATCCTAAGGAGGGCTTCCCTAGTAGTCCAGTGGGTAAAGAGTCTGCCTTGCAGTGCAAGGGTCACCAGTTCGATCCCTGGCCTGGGAAGATCCCATGTGTTGGAGCGGCTGGGCCACTGTGTCCAATTAGAAGTCAGAGCTCTGGAGAGCATGCGCCCAGAACCAGTGCTCTGCAATGAGAGAGGCCACTGCGATGGAGGCCCACACAGGCCAAACAATAAAGATCAATGAAAAATAAATGACGACTTAGAGGCAAAAAAAAAAAAAAAAAAAAAAAAGAGAGAGAGAGAAAAAAATCTTAAGGAAATAATTACCATTATTAAGACTGGCTTTCTTCCATCACTTGCACTATATTCATCACCATTATCATGACCTAAATTTTAAACTTTGGAAGGTTTAATAGGTACTTATTTATTTAAATACTCATAAACTTTTAGTAAAAAATGTTTTTACACTGAAGCCCTGTATATTGGTCTGTTCAGTCTGAACCAAAGACATGGAGGAATAAGAAATTTAAGGCTACCAAAATCAACGGATTAAGATCTTTAATGATTAATTATGCTTTTTACCATTTCTAATGATTATTCTAAACTATTCTACTCTGATCATTCCTAAGTTGAAATTTGTTGAAGTCTGACCCTGTTAATGTATCTAAGCTAATATGAAGACACTTATAAATCCAATCATAAGTCTTCTTCTAAATATTGATAAAGTTTCATCTGAGTTGTATAATAAATTTGGAGAGAAGTTCAATATGCCAGAGCCCTTCATTAGCCCACTTTAGTAGTTAATAGTCACAGTACATTTTCAGAAATATACCAAAGAAAAATCTTAAGAAAATTCCAAAGAGTTTGGGATTATTCAATCTTGAAAAACTGTGGTTCCTAACTTACTTTTTTTTTTTTAAGAAAGCAAAAAAAAAAAAAAAAAAGGGTCAAACTCAATGAAACAGAGAGAGGAAGGTTGTTGTTAGGGGCTGGGAGGTGGAAGAAATGGAAAGACTTGGGGGATGAAGAAGTCATGTACTAATATGCTAGTGAGTCACTAAAAAAGGGATTCCCTGGAGGTCCAGTGGCTACAACTACGTGCTAAGTGGGCACAGGCTCCGTCCCTGGTCTGGGAACTAAGATCCTGCATGCTGCACAACATGGCCAAAATTTTTTTTGAATTTAAAAATACAAGTAAGTAAGAAATAAAAAGGATCCTGATCCCTATCCTCCTCCAGGAGGACAAGACAGAAACTCCAGATTATCTTGAAGAACCAAGAAGAGCCTGATCTGTACAGTTCTCTCAGGTGGAGCCCTAGGGAGGCAGCCCGGGAAAGAGTGGTGGTACTGGGTGCCATGGCATGTGGACTTTAGTGTGGTGTACCAAAGGGGCTTGGAACTGGCAGAGATATACACCAGACCTGAAGGTATTGTGCAGATGGGAACAAGTAATAAGACAACCAGAGATCAGAAAGCTTTCCCACATGTTCCAATGTCAGGATATCCCTTAAGTTCTCCAGAGTTTAAAAGCAAGTTTAGCAGTGGACTAAGGCCTCTGAATTAAGTGGACCACTGAGATTAAGTTAATTACAAAGAAATTAAGTCTTGCATGTCAAAGTCTATGTAGTGAAATCTGTCCCCACTATCTGAGTTTTCAGTAATTGTGAAATTTCTTCATTTATTACATGTATAATTGTGTAGAGATCAAAAATATTCATTTTGCTAATATGCTGTATATATATCTACCTTCCTGTCTACATACTAATCAGCTTAAAAAGTATATTAATAAGTTGACCACAAGGTGGTACTAGAAAACTATCTTCTGTTCTAAGCCCTCTTTAACCATCATTGAGTTTAATATTATCAATACAACTGTCAACAACTGTAACTGCAGTAATCAAAGTAAAGATTGAGATTTACTCAGCTACTGGGTTCATGTGAGGCAATGCTCATATTTAAAAATTTTGAAAATAGACTCTCTCTAAAATGCGCTATCATCTATTTTGTATTCTTCCTCTTTTTCTTACCTACTATCATAATAGAATATCTCAATTGTTACCTGAAACATCAAACACTATATATTCAGCACTTAGAGAGAAATTTAAGTAGACATGGTGTTTTATGACTCAGAGTGTAAATTTTGGACGAATATTTTACAGGATGTGCTTCAAAATGTCTCCCAAACACTAAAGCTTCACCAAAATGTGAACACAATAGGCCAGCAAATGCACCGTATAACTCACACAGCACCTACTGCTGGGGATGACTGAGGAGAGGAAAAAGGTCACTTCTTCCACGCTGTCTTGCTAGTTTTTTTTTTTTTTTTAAGTAGATGTAATTTTAAAGAGATGCGCAGTAAAAGGGGAAGAAGTATGGAAAAGCTCACAGGGAAGAACTTTCTAAGCAAAGAGGAGGTGTTGAAAATAAAGTGCAATGTCACAACCCTGAAGACTACTCTCTGGGAACACAGCGAGGCAGGTTGAAGGAAGCAAGGATGAAATTGATGACCTAGGGGAGACGTGAGTCCAATCCATGGTCTGGTAGCAGAGGCAACTGACTTTACTGGGAAGTAGAATCCTACACTGTCTGACAGATAGGGGTGATAAAAATATGCCCCCCAGCACACATCCTTGTAGAATTATAAGGAAATGATGCCATTGGGGGCCAATCAAGAGCAGGCTGTAAAAATCAAGTTAAGTATTTAGCTGTGATTGTAAAAGAATCAGATAGGATCAATGAGAGGATGCAGTAGGGTATGGAGAATGAATGATCTAGGTTTTTCCCTCAGCAGAGTGTTCAGATGAACTCATACATGAAGAGAGAGAACCTATCTATTGCAGAAACCTCTCCTGGAAACCCTCTGCTAGGATCTTCTGAAGGGAAAAAAACATCAAAAAACCTACTGACAGGAAAAATATTTATTGGGAATGCCCTGGTAGTCCAGTGGTTATGACTCTGTACTTTCACCGCTGAGGGCAGGGAACTAAGATCCCACAAGCTGTGCAGCGCAGCCAAAAAAAAGATTTATCACTGAATATTTAATGTGTCCATTTTATTAAAGAATCTAGTTTTTAAAGCTCAGGTCTTGCATAATAGTTGAAGAAGACTTAGACATATTTTTCTTTAGCTTGATAGTATATTTATACCCCCAATAAACAAAATAATGAGCTTATTTTCCCTATGGTGTACATAATATATAATATAAATAAATATAATCCTTTGTCACTTACAGATATTTTCCTTTAAAATCTTCAAGAGCAAAATCCTGGAAATCATTGAATTTGGGTAATGGGTATATGGGTTCTCTTGGTACCATTCTTTTCACTTTGGAACTTGTTTGAAAATGTCGATAATTAAAAAAATAATTATAAGGCTTTCCAGTTCCAACAGGTATCAATAAATGTATTTCACACGTGGAACAGGTTAAGAGAGAAATACTACTTTATGCAATTTTACCACCCTGTTTGAATAGATTATATGAAAAGTAGTCAGCATCAACACTAGTACCAGAAGAGAGACCAGCCTGGTAACCTCTGATTGAGGGCTAATGTTAAAGAATAATCCTTGCCAGATGTTGAAGACATTTCTTTCATGGTATTTTGGCAAACTGGTTCATAGTTAACATTGGAAGGGAAGGGGGCTGCATGATTAAAAGGAGATTGTATTTCTCAGTTCAGGCTGTCATGACAAAGCAGTACAGACTGAAACTTCGCCTAGAAATTTATTTCCTCATTGTGCTGGAGGCTGGAAAGCCTAGAATCAACATTCAGTAAGATCCATTTCTGGTGGGAGCTCTCTTCACAGTTTGCAGACATGCATCTTCTCATTGTGTGCTTATATTGCTTTTTCTTGGTGTTTGTATATGGAGAAAGAGAGCAAACTCTTTCAAGCCTCCCCTTGAAAGTGAAGTTGCTCAGTCGTGTCCAACTCTCTGTGACCCATGAACAAGCCATGGAATTCTCCAGGCAAGAATAGTAGAGTGGATAGCTATTCCCTTCTCCAGCGGATCCTCCCAACCCAGGAATGGAACCTGGGTCTCTTCACATTGCAGGCAGATTCTTTGCCATCTGAGCCACCAGAGAAGGCCCAAGTACCTCCACTTATGAGGGTACTAATTACATAATGAGGGCCCCATTCTTACATGGCCTCATTGAACTGTAATTACCTCCCAAAGGTCCCATCCCTAAATACGATAGCATTAGGGGTTAGAGCTTCAACATGTGAATTTGAGGGGGCAAAAACATTCAGTCCATAACAGAGATGGAAGGAATTTCAGAGTCAGGTGCTAAAATTCATATTGACGCCAACTGATTCAAGTCTACCCAAACTACTGTCTCACCTTAATCCCACTATATTCCCTTTCCTATAACAACTAATCTACCCCTCAGGGTAGTGGAGCACAGGAAACATACTGAATTCATACTGGTGTTGGGGACTCTTCTTCAGGTCCCTCCTCTCCTCCTGCCCACAGGACCTACCTAATAGACTACTCTTGTGAAGTTTTAAATTAGTGCTTAGGACTGAGTATTCTTCCATGTGCATTGCTATTTAATAAGGGAGTTTTGAAGAGGAATCTCTAAAGTATAAAGAAACAAATCTCTTCTAATTTCAAGAAATGCTATAGTCAATGAGGAGTTTGCAAACTTGGGATTCCATCTCATTGTACCCTTAATCACCACACAGAAGTAATTATTACTCTACCTCCTTGTGAAATTGACTCTTATCTGAAATTAACACAGTATTATAAATCAACATTACTTCAATTAAAAAAAGTAGGTCACACATGAGCAGAGGACAATTATGCCTTATTGATAATTCACCCATGTGATGGGTGAATGCAACTTTAACTATGGCAAATGAATCATGGGATTTTAGAAATAAAAGGAACTGTTAAAATTCAACTAAATCATTCTACAGATTAAGAAATGAAAGTATAGCTTAACTGGATGGATTTTCCAATACTGTATAGTTATTTGAAGATTCAAGACTAGAACACCATTCTACTACACCATTTCACGTCAGTCCTCCAGTTCTGCTTCATATCATTAGATATCAAGATCAGCCTCGGGCAGCACACCCTCGCTCTGGACCTGTTAATGAGGAGGTAGATGAGGGGGCGATTTTCTCATCAGCACAGCTTTATATTCTTAGCTCTGAACAAGCAATTGTGCAAGTTTTATGCTGTGTTGGGCCTTAAGGATTAGTTTGTGGCTTCCTGTTACAGAAAGCCACAAGTGTTGAATTTACAGCTGTTGCCATCCCACCTTCTCAGTCATAATTTACAGCATCAGCTACTTTCTAGGTAGGTACCAGTCTTATTGCCTCCTTAATTATCAAGGCACAAGAAATAACAGGCACAAGTCTCTTCTGACCTTCACAGACTCCTGGAAAAGTCTGATGTGAAAGAGATCCGTAGAGTCAATGGAGAAATGCTGGATGTAATAAGTTGTTCAGGCACAAGTTTACTGTCACTTTAAGATCTCTTCTAATTGTGTGATTATGGTAGCTAGGCCTCTCTTGAAGAGTGTCATCTATCTTGACGTCAGGACTTGGCCATTGGGAGCAGTTAAGAATGTGGAAACATGTAGCCCATTCATTGCTTCCATGTTGGTTTGAAGTTATGAATAAAAAGGTAAATCAGCCCTTGGATGGATTAATAACAAGGAAAACTGATAAAGGCTTTTGAGGGATTGTGGAAAATTTCAAACACAAAGTAAACATAATAATATGAATCCCCATGTACCTATCACCCAGCTTCAACAATCAGCCATTCTTGATCCATGTGTACCTCCATACACTTCCTGGGTCTCCTGCATTGTAGGCAGATTCTTTACCATCTGAACCACCAGGGAACCCCCATACACTTCCCACTCCTATTCAATATATGTGTGTGTATATATCTATATACATATCTGTTGTCATATATACATGATAAGAGAAATTTACTTCTCATGGTTCTGGAGGTTGGAAGTTCAAGATCAAGGTACTAGAATGGTCTCCTTCTCTGGTGAGGACCTTCTTCCTGGTTCATAGCTGGAGCTGTCTCACTGCATCCTCACATGGTGGGAGGGATCTATTGCTTTTTTTCTTTTTTAAAGATTTATTTATTTATTTATTTTGGGCGGGGGTCGGGTTGGGAGGGAGGGGAGTGGGCGGGCCACTTCTATTGGTCTTTCATTTCTCTGTTTTCATCCGTCTTTGTTCTTTGGCTCTTGCGGGCCTCCCATCGCGGTGGCGTCCGTTGTCGCAGAGCACCAGCTCTGGGCGCATGCGCTCCAGAGGTCCGGCTCGGTGATTGGACACATCAGTCCAGCCGCTCCGCGGCACGTGGGATCTTCCCAGGCCAGGGATCGAACCGGCGCCCCTTGCACTGCAAGGCGGTGTCCTTATCCACTGGACCACCAGGGGAAGCCCTCTATTGCTTTTTAAAATAAAGTATATATACACCGAAATGCACAGTTAGCTATATAACTTGGAAATGGATACGCCAATGTAACACACACCTCCATCATCTCCTTTGGTCACATTTAAAATATGTAAATGTGTAGATAAGGAAAGAGCTTACAGATTTTTAGCTTTTCTCATTTTCATGTCATGAAGCATTGTTGTGGTTATTTCTCATTCTGGGAATTCTTCCCCTTAATCTCTCGTCCCCCCATTTCAACACTGCAAGATGAATCCTTCCTCTCCCACTTTGTTTCAAACACTGTCTCTGCACATTGGTTCCAGGTTTCTGCCTAGCAACCTAGGTTTGAGGATGCAAATGAGGTTTTTGGTAATTTCTTTACTGGTGTCATCAATATCAGATAAGAAGGCTACTCCAACCCCTTTCCAGAATCTAGCAGTGTAGCTCACTCTTGACTGCTTTGAGCCAGAGAAGAGAGAAATGGAGCAGTCCAGTCTTCTTGACCCACCTGGGCACTGTCTGGAACTGAGAAGGGGCATAGGAGGAACAGAAATAAAATGTGTTCTTCCTCGATTATTCCAAGTATGATGAACAAAAGGTGAACAAAAATGACAGGATTAAGAGAAATGTCTTGGGCTTCCCTGGTGGTCCAGTGGATAAGGACACCACCTTGCAGTGCAAGGGGCGCTGGTTCTATCCCTGGCCTGGGCAGATCCCACGTGCCCCGGAGCTGCTGGACTGATGTGTCCAACTACTGAGCCCGAGCCCTGGAGCACATGCGCCTGGAGCTGGTGCTCTGCAACGAGAAAGGCCACTGCAATGGGAGGCCCACACAGGCCAAAGAACAAAGATAAATAAATAAATATCAATAGAAGTGGCAAAGAAAAAAAAAAAAAAAGAGAGAAATGTCTCAAGCTTTCTTGATCAAAAGAAAGGAAGGAAAAATAAGGCTTTTAGACTAAGAGTGTCAGGGTTGCTCTTGCCCTAAGTCTCTTCTCCCTAAGGTGTGTATTTCAGCCAGACAACCAACCAATACACACTCTTTCCACATTGTATTCCAGAAAAAAAACATGAACAAATGATAAAGTTTTCTGAAACAGTATGGAAGATTACCAGGTTAAATATTAATACATTCAGATGTTTTCTGTTTCTTTAGCTCATTTAAAGAAAAATTATTCCAATGTAACACACACCTCCATCATCTCCTTTGGTCACATTTAAAATATGTAAATGTGTAGATAAGGAAAGAGCTTACAGATTTTTAGCTTTTCTCATTTTCATGTCATGAAGCATTGTTGTGGTTATTTCTCATTCTGGGAATTCTTCCCCTTAATCTCTCGTCCCCCCATTTCAACACTGCAAGATGAATCCTTCCTCTCCCACTTTGTTTCAAACACTGTCTCTGCACATTGGTTCCAGGTTTCTGCCTAGCAACCTAGGTTTGAGGATGCAAATGAGGTTTTTGGTAATTTCTTTACTGGTGTCATCAATATCAGATAAGAAGGCTACTCCAACCCCTTTCCAGAATCTAGCAGTGTAGCTCACTCTTGACTGCTTTGAGCCAGAGAAGAGAGAAATGGAGCAGTCCAGTCTTCTTGACCCACCTGGGCACTGTCTGGAACTGAGAAGGGGCATAGGAGGAACAGAAATAAAATGTGTTCTTCCTCGATTATTCCAAGTATGATGAACAAAAGGTGAACAAAAATGACAGGATTAAGAGAAATGTCTTGGGCTTCCCTGGTGGTCCAGTGGATAAGGACACCACCTTGCAGTGCAAGGGGCGCTGGTTCTATCCCTGGCCTGGGCAGATCCCACGTGCCCCGGAGCTGCTGGACTGATGTGTCCAACTACTGAGCCCGAGCCCTGGAGCACATGCGCCTGGAGCTGGTGCTCTGCAACGAGAAAGGCCACTGCAATGGGAGGCCCACACAGGCCAAAGAACAAAGATAAATAAATAAATATCAATAGAAGTGGCAAAGAAAAAAAAAAAAAAAGAGAGAAATGTCTCAAGCTTTCTTGATCAAAAGAAAGGAAGGAAAAATAAGGCTTTTAGACTAAGAGTGTCAGGGTTGCTCTTGCCCTAAGTCTCTTCTCCCTAAGGTGTGTATTTCAGCCAGACAACCAACCAATACACACTCTTTCCACATTGTATTCCAGAAAAAAAACATGAACAAATGATAAAGTTTTCTGAAACAGTATGGAAGATTACCAGGTTAAATATTAATACATTCAGATGTTTTCTGTTTCTTTAGCTCATTTAAAGAAAAAAAATGCTGGTCACTATCCACTTAAATGATTTTGCATTTTATGAGTTGTGATCTAAAGTTTGAAAGCTACTCCCTCAGTGGCTTTGCCTAAGATACTGGGTTGGAGTGCTCCTCTCTGGGGCTCTTGGCCTCATGGCTTCCTTCACTAGGGGCCAGTTTGATTCCTCAACAAAACATGGTTGCTCAGCTTAAATCCAAGATGCCCTAAGCTGCTTGAAAGAGATGATATTTAGCTACAGATTATTGAAAACCAGCCAACACTGAGTACCTACCTGACGGAAGGTTCCTCTTCACACCCTGCCAGATTTGCCATAGCTGAGGTAGAGATAGATGGAGAGCCAGTTATCACCTGGGGTCATGAGAGAATGATGATGATGCACCGCCATCCACACACTCAGCCTGCTCAAAGACTCCATATTGCCATACCTGTTAGCTGCAAGAAGAAATGCAAGCCATATAAGAGATGCTATGTATGCAAGGAAAATATCAGACCCATTCTCCAGAGATTTGAATGTAAACACAGTATGACTAACTTCCTATATCTAAACTCAGAAAGAAAAATATAAAACATTTATAAGGAGAAGATTTGATGACGGCTATCCAGCAATAAAGGTTCTGGAAATACTATGATGCATAGCCTGATTCGGTTTTTTAATAAAACATAATAATAGTTAAGTTTCACTGATCTCTTCTTAGTGATCCATATAATGTGCTTTTACATGAATTATGTCCTAGAATTTCACAATATACCTAGGAAATAAGTAACACTGTGAGTCCCATTTTACAAATGAGGACACTAAAATGCAAAACAGTTAAGCAATTCGTCCAAGATCACCCAAGAAGTAATCAGCATAGACAGGATTTGATCTCAGATGATCTGATTGTGTGTGAGCACAGAGATGTGCCACCCAATCCACCTTCAAGAGAAGACCTGTCCAGCTTCTGGGAATGTCATCAGTTTCAGCCTTCAGCTGTCAAACTGTTCAGGGCTTGCCTCAGCCTCAAAGAAAGTCCTTGACAAGAATCACTTCTTTCTTAGAGCAGCTGAGACCCAGTGACCAATTGAGATGGAGATATGAAGGCCAAACCATGACAGACAGGTATAACACAACTCTAAAAGAACATTTTAGCTCTGGTTTCCTGTCAGATTGCCACCAGACCCCATACCAAGCCTTACTTCTCCCTCTAACTAATCTTGTTTCCTTTTTTTTTTTTCACAGTCTTTTCAAGGAAACTCCTTAATAGATATCCCACACATCTAATTCTACCTGCAGGCATCTTCCCTGAGAACCAAAACTGTAGCAAGGAAAAATCTCCCCAATAAGAAAATCTTCAAGTGGTCACCTACTTTGTATAGAGAGAAATGGCCCAAGTTAGAACATATACAATTCATGGGTAGAGGTAAATGGCCTACCCATCTGGTCAGGAGCATGAAAGCAGAAAGATTAGAAAGACAGGGAAACAAAGAGGACTAGGTAGAAATACATGAAAGGACACATGAGAGTGGACAAAAATATGAAGAGCTTTCTATTACATTTTAAAGTCCACCAAAGGGCATCAACCACAGAGGAACCACTAAACAACAAAGTAGACAAAATGAGTCAACCAGATAACACCAGCAAGACTGTCATCAGCCACTTCAATGCTAATACCATGGCATATGCATGAAGTAGCCATGGAGACAGTGCTATGTGCTAGTGCTATGGAAGCTATGCTTGAGTCCAGCAACAGAGGCGTCCCCTCCACAAAGGCTGTTGTTGCTGCTACTGCTGCCAGATGTCCAGCCTGCCATGAACACAGACTAAATCTTGGGGTCCCAAATGGCACTGTTCTTTAAGGGATGATCTGTCCATCTGATTGAAAGTTGACTACACTGGGCGTCTGAAAGGACCAGTGATTCATGATCACACTAGACACATACTCCTGGTATGTGTTTGCCCTTCCTACCTGCAGGGCTTCAGCCAGTATTACTAACTGTGGGCTTACAGAGTATTTGTTCTGTGGACATAGGACTCCCATATAACATTTTGTCAAATCAGTTAACTCACATTACCTAAAGCACAGGAAGGGACTACAAGCACATGGGTCCAATGAAAGTCCTTGGACAAGACCTTCAGCTGTCAAACTGTTCAGGGCTTGCCTCAGCCTCAAAGAAAGTCCTTGACAAGAATCACTTCTTTCTTAGAGCAGCTGAGACCCAGTGACCAATTGAGATGGAGATATGAAGGCCAAACCATGACAGACAGGTATAACACAACTCTAAAAGAACATTTTAGCTCTGGTTTCCTGTCAGATTGCCACCAGACCCCATACCAAGCCTTACTTCTCCCTCTAACTAATCTTGTTTCCTTTTTTTTTTTTCACAGTCTTTTCAAGGAAACTCCTTAATAGATATCCCACACATCTAATTCTACCTTCAGGCATTTTCCCTTGTAACCAAAACTGTAGCAAGGAAAAATCTCCCCAATAAGAAAATCTTCAAGTGGTCACCTACTTTGTATAGAGAGAAATGGCCCAAGTTAGAACATATACAATTCATGGGTAGAGGTAAATGGCCTACCCATCTGGTCAGGAGCATGAAAGCAGAAAGATTAGAAAGACAGGGAAACAAAGAGGACTAGGTAGAAATACATGAAAGGACACATGAGAGTGGACAAAAATATGAAGAGCTTTCTATTACATTTTAAAGTCCACCAAAGGGCATCAACCACAGAGGAACCACTAAACAACAAAGTAGACAAAATGAGTCAACCAGATAACACCAGCAAGACTGTCATCAGCCACTTCAATGCTAATACCATGGCATATGCATGAAGTAGCCATGGAGACAGTGCTATGTGCTAGTGCTATGGAAGCTATGCTTGAGTCCAGCAACAGAGGCGTCCCCTCCACAAAGGCTGTTGTTGCTGCTACTGCTGCCAGATGTCCAGCCTGCCATGAACACAGACTAAATCTTGGGGTCCCAAATGGCACTGTTCTTTAAGGGATGATCTGTCCATCTGATTGAAAGTTGACTACACTGGGCGTCTGAAAGGACCAGTGATTCATGATCACACTAGACACATACTCCTGGTATGTGTTTGCCCTTCCTACCTGCAGGGCTTCAGCCAGTATTACTAACTGTGGGCTTACAGAGTATTTGTTCTGTGGACATAGGACTCCCATATAACATTTTGTCAAATCAGTTAACTCACATTACCTAAAGCACAGGAAGGGACTCAAGACCATGGGATTCACTGGTCACATCTCATACTCCACACCAAGAGACTTCTGGGAAAGGATAGAAGAGCTTCCTGAAACTCTGAAGTTAAAGTGCCAGCTTGAGGGTAAAACTTTATGAGGGTGGTAGACCACCCTCAAGAACACAGAATATACCTTGAATCAAAGACTTCATATAGTTCTGCACCCTCATTGGGAAGATTACACAGGTCTAGAAGTCAAGGAGTAGAAGCAGAAGTGAGCATACCTACCTTGACTTCCATGACCCATTTGGGAAATGGGTGCCTCCTGTTCACAAAGCTCTTGCAGGGTTAGAAATCTTGGTCTTTGGTGGAAAAACTCTTGCCTCTATCAGCAGGCAAAAAGAAAAGTCACCATCTTGGCTGAGGTAACTGATTCCAGTTGTTAAGAAGAGACAGGGCTACAGTTGCCCACTAGGGGCAAAGAAGGATGTGTTGAGTGATTCATTTGGGCACCACTTTTACACTCCCTTGTTCAGTTGTAACATTAAATGAACAAGTGCTTTGATCACAGATCAGCTTTCTGAGAGTGGGCGGCGGGGTGGGTGGGGGATGTGTATCTAGACTTTCTAGTGGGAAAGGAAGACCATGAGTTTTAGTTGGGCCCCCAAGACCTGCAGCAGTGGTTGAAATTGCACTTCTTTTCCCGACTGCTAATTCTAAGACTTCCCCAGACAGAGACCCAGCAGAATCCAAGAGGAGCTTTTCCCAAAAGAGTCACGAAGAAGTGAATCAAATGGCTCAGAGTGAACTGTGATGAATTTGGAGATGTAAATTCTTCCTTCAAGAAAGGAGCTTGTTGCCCCAGCTTCTCAGAGTGCTGTCAGTAGATAACCTTGAGCTATCAACCCATCAAGAACCAACTCTGCTGCAGAGACTTTACCCAGGTCACAATCTTCCTGTGGTTTGGTTACAATGGGTTGGATACAATGGGATGATTGAGGCAGAGGTAGAAAGGCACAGCCATTTCATTTCAGTAAAGACAATCTGATAGACCTTGTGGTAAGCAGAATGATACCCATCAAGATATCCACATCCTAATCCCTAGAAACTGAATATGTTATGGACATGGCAAGGGGGCTCGTAAAAGATGGGAAGTGAGGGGACGAGGGAAGCAAGACTCTGGGGTTTCTGGTTTGGAAGTCTAAGAGAATGATGAACATAATAAAAGAAGCTCGCTAAAGAGAAAGAGAATAAATTCAGTTTGAAGTGTTTGTCTAATATTCAAGTACAGATGTAAAGGTATCCAGTGGGAGGCTAGATATATAGATCTAGAACTCCACCGAAAGATATGAGTTGTTGATATAGATTTGGTAAGTATTCATATATGAAGGCACTCAGGGATATTGGGGAAAGAGATCAGAAGGAAGTAGAAAAGAGGATCCTAGGAAGCACCAATATTAAAGAGAAAGGCAAAGCAAGAGGGAGAGCTGGAAACCAGGAGAGAAATATTCTCAAATCGTGGGTGAAATGATTTTTGAAAAAGGAGCAGTTGTCCATATTGAGAGGAATGGTTCTCATTTGGGTGAGAAACTTAAACAGCTATGGGAAATTACCACAGATCATAGAATACTGAGAAAACCCATCTGTTTTATGTTTTATTCAACTCAGTACACATTTATTAGGCCACTCCTCTGTTCCTAACAGTGTCTTGGAGAAAAATGCAATCTAGATATAGTTTGTGCTAGAGAAGCTTAAGATCTAAGAGCAGACCCTGAAATCAAATATAAAAATGAATACACAAAGAATCAGATATACTGGACTGAATTGTTCAGTTTTCATTTGAGTATTTATATTTTTAAATAGAGGCTTTATCTCTATTATGTAAAAAAAAATATGACGAATGAGGGTTTCCCTGGTAGCTTAGTGGTAAAGAATTCACCTGCTAATGCAGGAGACACAGGTTCAATCCCTGATCCAGGAAAATCTCACATGCTGCGGAGCAACTAAGCCCGTGAGCCACAACTATTGAGCCTGTGCTCTAGAGCCTCAGAGCCGCAACTATTGAGCCCATGTGCTGCAGCTACGAAAACCCACGTGCTCTAGAGTCAGAGTTTCACAATAAGATAAGTCACTGCAACAAGAAGCCTGCTCACCTCAACTAGAGAGTAGCCCCCATTCCCTGCAACTAGAGAAGAGCCTGTGGCAGCATTGAAAACCCAGAATCGCCAAAAAATAACTAAATAAATAAAATTTAAAAATATATGACCAATGAATAGACAGATTAAAAATTGGACTCCGTAATATCACTTTTTAAAAGCAGTTGTTTTGATGTTATATAGATACAGTCATATATTCTTATTTGGGATTACAGCACAGTTTGATTTGTCATTTCATTACATAGTAGCAGATCTTGCCAGCATTTAAATGCTTCTTAATTATATTTATTAAAAGTTATACATCATTGAGTTGTTGATATAGATTTGGTAAGTATTCATATATGAAGGCACTCAGGGATATTGGGGAAAGAGATCAGAAGGAAGTAGAAAAGAGGATCCTAGGAAGCACCAATATTAAAGAGAAAGGCAAAGCAAGAGGGAGAGCTGGAAACCAGGAGAGAAATATTCTCAAATCGTGGGTGAAATGATTTTTGAAAAAGGAGCAGTTGTCCATATTGAGAGGAATGGTTCTCATTTGGGTGAGAAACTTAAACAGCTATGGGAAATTACCACAGATCATAGAATACTGAGAAAACCCATCTGTTTTATGTTTTATTCAACTCAGTACACATTTATTAGGCCACTCCTCTGTTCCTAACAGTGTCTTGGAGAAAAATGCAATCTAGATATAGTTTGTGCTAGAGAAGCTTAAGATCTAAGAGCAGACCCTGAAATCAAATATAAAAATGAATACACAAAGAATCAGATATACTGGACTGAATTGTTCAGTTTTCATTTGAGTATTTATATTTTTAAATAGAGGCTTTATCTCTATTATGTAAAAAAAAATATGACGAATGAGGGTTTCCCTGGTAGCTTAGTGGTAAAGAATTCACCTGCTAATGCAGGAGACACAGGTTCAATCCCTGATCCAGGAAAATCTCACATGCTGCGGAGCAACTAAGCCCGTGAGCCACAACTATTGAGCCTGTGCTCTAGAGCCTCAGAGCCGCAACTATTGAGCCCATGTGCTGCAGCTACGAAAACCCACGTGCTCTAGAGTCAGAGTTTCACAATAAGATAAGTCACTGCAACAAGAAGCCTGCTCACCTCAACTAGAGAGTAGCCCCCATTCCCTGCAACTAGAGAAGAGCCTGTGGCAGCATTGAAAACCCAGAATCGCCAAAAAATAACTAAATAAATAAAATTTAAAAATATATGACCAATGAATAGACAGATTAAAAATTGGACTCCGTAATATCACTTTTTAAAAGCAGTTGTTTTGATGTTATATAGATACAGTCATATATTCTTATTTGGGATTACAGCACAGTTTGATTTGTCATTTCATTACATAGTAGCAGATCTTGCCAGCATTTAAATGCTTCTTAATTATATTTATTAAAAAGTTATACATCATTGTTACAATTTTATAAAGGGGATTTGAAAAAATTCTATAAATCAAATAGCCTGTTTCTATAGGGCTTATTTCTCTAGTACTTAGATTTATCACATTCTTGCATTGTACAATGAAGAGCATTCAAAGAGAAATCAAAGAACCCCATTATTAACTCAATTACCTCTTTGAAGAAACTGCTGAGAACATTTATCAATATTAGTGTAGAGGGGAAGGAATGCAGAATCAGGAATTAGGAAACTGGGTTTTCAGTCTCAGTTCAACCACTACTATTTGGGTAACTTTGGGGAAGAAACTCTACTGCACTGACAATCAGTGTTTTTATCTATAAAATGGTAATCACCGAAGGATTGTATTCAGGCTCTGTGTGCTAAGCAGCTTCAGTAGTGTTTGACTCTTTTCAACTCTATGGACTGTAGTCTGCCAGACTCCTCTGTCCATGGGATTCCCCAGACAAGAATACTGGAGTGGGTTGCCATTCCACCCCAGTATTCTCCAGTGGGTTGCCTTTCCACCCCAGTATTCTCCAGTGGGTTGCCATTCCACTCCAGTATTGTCAGGGGATCTTACTGACACAGGGATGGAACCTGTATCTCTTATATCTCTTTATTGGCAGGCAGGTTCTTTACCATTAGCATCACCTAGATATGTCCTACTTATTCAAGTTCTGGGATTTTGCTTAAAAAATAACTCTATTCTAATATTTAACTTAATTTCCCCAAATGATCATGTAGTAAATTTGACATTTTTTCTTTTGAAGTAGAGTTCTATGAGATTTAACACTTGGATAGATTCTTATACCACCACATTCAGAAATCTGTACTGTCTCACCATCCAGAAAATTCCCTTTATAGTCACACCCTCATCCCCTGTCAACTACTAATCTGGTTTCTACCTTTGCTGTTTCTGAGAATGTCAAATAAATAAAATCATAGAGTATATAACCTTTTAGGACCAGCTTTTCTCAGCAAAATAGTTTCAAAATTTTTCCAAGTTTTCCAGAACATCAATAGTTTTTTTTTTTTCCTTTTGACTATTTAGTTGTATTCTATTGTATGGATATACCAGTTTCTTTATGTTTTCATTCCTAGAAGGATATAGGATACTTCCAACAATTGGCTATTACAAATAAATCTACTGTGAATACCTGTGTAGAGGCTTTTATGAGAACATAAGTTTTCATTTCTCTAGGGTAAATACTCAGGAGTGGAGTTTTGGGGTCTGTGGTTAGAGTCTGTTTAGCTTCATACAAAATCACAGAACTCTTTTCCAGAGTGAATATACCCTTTTGCACTGTTATCAGCAATGTATGAGAATTCCAGTTTCCGTCAGCATTTTTTTTTTCCCATCCATTCTGATTGGGGTGTATTGATATCTAATTGTTATTTGTATTTGCATTTATCTAATGTCTAATGATGTTGAGCATATTTCATACGTTTATATCTTCTCTTCCTATATCCTCTCTGGTAAAGATTCTGTTCAAATCTTTTGCTCATCTTTTTTTTTTTTTCTTTTTTGGACCACTTCTATTGGTCTTTCATTTATTTTCGTCCATCTCTGTTCTCTGGCCTGTGTGGGCCTCCCATCGCAGTGGCCCCTCTCGCTGCAGAGCACCGGCTCTGGGCACATGCGCTCCAGAGCTACTGCTCGGTAGTTGGACACATCCGCGGCACGTGGGATCCTCCCAGGCCAGGGATGGAACCGGCGCCCCTTGCACTGCAAGGTGGTGTCCTTACCCACTGGACCACCAGGGAAGACCTTTTGCTCATTTTGTAATGGGCTGTTTGTTATCTTATTGTTGAGTTTTGATCTTTTTAAAAATATATTCTGAAAACATGGTGCTTGTCAGAAAAGTGATTTGCATTTTCTCCCCATCTATAGCTTGTCTCTTTATTTTCTTGGTGGTATCTTTAGCTGAGAAACTTTTTAGTTTGCTGAGGTCCGAATTATGAACTTTTTCTTTACAGATCCTATGTTGGTGCCATTTTAAAGAACTCTTTGCCCAACCCTAGCTCATAAAAGTTTTCCCCAAGAAAATAATTTTAAAGAAAAAAAATGCTATATGCCTAAGGACATTTTTTATGGCACTATCAGTGAATGATGAAAAAGTGGAAATAATATCATGCTGCCATCATAGAGCAAAGCGTACATAAACTATGACCCTGTCATCCTATGGTCATGAAAAATGTTTATGGAGAGTATACAATGACATTACAAGGAAACAAGGCTTTTAAAGTATGATGCAAATGCTATGTGCCATGTGCCACAATTGTAGAACAAAACCCCAGAATATTGCTTAGAAAGAGATAAGAAAGAAATATGCTTTAAAAAAAGTATCAAATAGGTTTATGAAATAAACCAAATAAAATTTGCTAAGTTGCTTCAGTTGTGTCTGATTCTTTGCAACCTCATGGATTATAGCCTGCCAGGCTCCTCTGTCCATGGGGCTTTCCAGGCAAGAATACTGGAGTGGATTGCTATGCCCTCCTCCAGGGGATATTCCTGACCCAGGGATTGAACCCATGTCTCTTGCATTGGCAGGAGGGTTTTTGTTTTGTTTTAACTGCTAGACCACCTGGAAAGCCCTATGTTTAATAATCCATTCTTGATATCTTGACTGCTGTGAGACTAAGCACTCCTCTATCTTGAATCCAACTGCACTTTCCTGGAAGGTTGACCAGCTGACCAGGAAATAGACATTTGAATAGGAAGATATTTCTGCCCTTGTTTGACTGGAAATTTCACTAGATCTTGGGCAGGAGAATGTGGGGGTTTGGGCAAGCACAGGAGTACATTTGATAACACATAGAGACAGTGGCTGTATCTTCCACACTAGCAAATCCTGTTCTCATTTTTTCTTCCCAGGGCCTTTTGTAATGGGCTGTTTGTTATCTTATTGTTGAGTTTTGATCTTTTTAAAAATATATTCTGAAAACATGGTGCTTGTCAGAAAAGTGATTTGCATTTTCTCCCCATCTATAGCTTGTCTCTTTATTTTCTTGGTGGTATCTTTAGCTGAGAAACTTTTTAGTTTGCTGAGGTCCGAATTATGAACTTTTTCTTTACAGATCCTATGTTGGTGCCATTTTAAAGAACTCTTTGCCCAACCCTAGCTCATAAAAGTTTTCCCCAAGAAAATAATTTTAAAGAAAAAAAATGCTATATGCCTAAGGACATTTTTTATGGCACTATCAGTGAATGATGAAAAAGTGGAAATAATATCATGCTGCCATCATAGAGCAAAGCGTACATAAACTATGACCCTGTCATCCTATGGTCATGAAAAATGTTTATGGAGAGTATACAATGACATTACAAGGAAACAAGGCTTTTAAAGTATGATGCAAATGCTATGTGCCATGTGCCACAATTGTAGAACAAAACCCCAGAATATTGCTTAGAAAGAGATAAGAAAGAAATATGCTTTAAAAAAAGTATCAAATAGGTTTATGAAATAAACCAAATAAAATTTGCTAAGTTGCTTCAGTTGTGTCTGATTCTTTGCAACCTCATGGATTATAGCCTGCCAGGCTCCTCTGTCCATGGGGCTTTCCAGGCAAGAATACTGGAGTGGATTGCTATGCCCTCCTCCAGGGGATATTCCTGACCCAGGGATTGAACCCATGTCTCTTGCATTGGCAGGAGGGTTTTTGTTTTGTTTTAACTGCTAGACCACCTGGAAAGCCCTATGTTTAATAATCCATTCTTGATATCTTGACTGCTGTGAGACTAAGCACTCCTCTATCTTGAATCCAACTGCACTTTCCTGGAAGGTTGACCAGCTGACCAGGAAATAGACATTTGAATAGGAAGATATTTCTGCCCTTGTTTGACTGGAAATTTCACTAGATCTTGGGCAGGAGAATGTGGGGGTTTGGGCAAGCACAGGAGTACATTTGATAACACATAGAGACAGTGGCTGTATCTTCCACACTAGCAAATCCTGTTCTCATTTCTCTCTCCAGTCTACTGTCTCAGTGTGGTATAAGCCAAGAGCTCTGGAAAGAGTCTAGGTTGTTTTGTGGATCTTAGAGATTCAGTTACTCTTGAGGTCCCTCGGTGCAACAGAACCTGTGGCCTGAAGCACCAAGAGGACGAAGGCACAGCCTCTACCCTGTAGGACCTCACCGTCCTACACAGGCAAAGCCCCTCATCACTGCTGGAGCTGAATAAGCTCTTCTCTGCTGGAGACAGGCTGCAGTTTTCAAAATTACCTTTCACTTAATATCTCCCCAAGTAGCCACACCATTTGCCTTTCTTGGTCTCCTTCCCTGAGCTGTGAAATTGTATTGTGCTTTGTTTCTTAAACCTAGTTTCCTCATTTCACACTAGGGCCCTAATGCCTCCAGAGGAGAGAGGCAATCACCACACTGTTCTCTAGGAGAAAGACCCTAGCTATAGTGGATCAGCAGCAGGACTGATAGGCTTTATGCGCCTGTTTATCTTGATTGCCCCCTTGCCACATGACAATCTAAGCAAACTGAAAAGCCTCCATCCACCAGGCCTGACAAAGGAAATCTGTTCTGAGTTCATCTTAAAATCCTTAGGACTCTCCTGAGTATCTCACATATTTCACTTCAGGGAGCCACCCACAGTGTCAGAGAGAGGAAACAAAGCATGAAACGCACAGAATCACTGTTGTGAGCCAACAGGTAGATTGTCACAGTAGATTACAAAGTGACAGATCTCCCACCAGAGGGAGGCGCTCTTGGACCTGACCTGTCTCCACCTTGGTCCCTTTGACCTCAGATTAGGGCTGTGCTAATAAAAGAGAGGCTCATTAGCTTTCTTTTCCATTCATGCTTGTTTTGAAAACATTACATGCCTTGCAGATTACATGATAATTATACTTAAGGACTGCCAAAGCGCTTCAGGAATAATTATCATATGATTTGCAGGTTTTAGAGCTCATGGTAACACTTTAGTGCCGGGAGGCCCTCTTTAGTCATTCACAACAATTACCCTTCCTTCACAATCTTAGATTGTTCTTTGCACCCAATGAGAGGCCAGGGAAGCTAAATGCTCAAAGGCAGGGAGGATTTGGGGGATGTGAAGCGCCATGGTGGTCCTGACTGGAGGGCCAGTCAGATCAGAGTCTTTTATTGGAACCATATGAAGGCCAAGAATTAATAAAAATGAAAGCCTGCTTAGGGACCTTTCCTGCAATCAAAATGTGAAAAAATTTTAACAACGTTGCAAATTTACCCCTCCCCCAAGGCAAAGCCTCATCACTGCTGGAGCTGAATAAGCTCTTCTCTGCTGGAGACAGGCTGCAGTTTTCAAAATTACCTTTCACTTAATATCTCCCCAAGTAGCCACACCATTTGCCTTTCTTGGTCTCCTTCCCTGAGCTGTGAAATTGTATTGTGCTTTGTTTCTTAAACCTAGTTTCCTCATTTCACACTAGGGCCCTAATGCCTCCAGAGGAGAGAGGCAATCACCACACTGTTCTCTAGGAGAAAGACCCTAGCTATAGTGGATCAGCAGCAGGACTGATAGGCTTTATGCGCCTGTTTATCTTGATTGCCCCCTTGCCACATGACAATCTAAGCAAACTGAAAAGCCTCCATCCACCAGGCCTGACAAAGGAAATCTGTTCTGAGTTCATCTTAAAATCCTTAGGACTCTCCTGAGTATCTCACATATTTCACTTCAGGGAGCCACCCACAGTGTCAGAGAGAGGAAACAAAGCATGAAACGCACAGAATCACTGTTGTGAGCCAACAGGTAGATTGTCACAGTAGATTACAAAGTGACAGATCTCCCACCAGAGGGAGGCGCTCTTGGACCTGACCTGTCTCCACCTTGGTCCCTTTGACCTCAGATTAGGGCTGTGCTAATAAAAGAGAGGCTCATTAGCTTTCTTTTCCATTCATGCTTGTTTTGAAAACATTACATGCCTTGCAGATTACATGATAATTATACTTAAGGACTGCCAAAGCGCTTCAGGAATAATTATCATATGATTTGCAGGTTTTAGAGCTCATGGTAACACTTTAGTGCCGGGAGGCCCTCTTTAGTCATTCACAACAATTACCCTTCCTTCACAATCTTAGATTGTTCTTTGCACCCAATGAGAGGCCAGGGAAGCTAAATGCTCAAAGGCAGGGAGGATTTGGGGGATGTGAAGCGCCATGGTGGTCCTGACTGGAGGGCCAGTCAGATCAGAGTCTTTTATTGGAACCATATGAAGGCCAAGAATTAATAAAAATGAAAGCCTGCTTAGGGACCTTTCCTGCAATAGATACAAAACTTCCCACCCCTTCCTTATTCATCATAGAAGCCTCAAAATGTGATTAAAAGTAGCAAGCCAGTCCTTTTCACCACTCAACTGAAATTGCTTGTGATAACGTTTCTAATAATGGCCACCTAAGTGGTAAAGCCTTTGAGAATTTTGCCTTCTCAGCAGGTGAAGTTTCAGCAGACCATTCCGCTCCCCTGTGACCCCCTTTTCTCTTTCGGCTCTGTAGTTATTATCCTCAACAGCCCCACCCCACTGACCACTATGTTCTACTTCCTTTTAATTTCTCTGTCGATGCCTTGCACATTGTGTCTGTTTCCGTGTTTGACACACAGTAGGTGATGGGTAGTTATTTACTAAATTGGTGGTAATCACTGCGCAGGAACTGTAGTGAATGTGCGTGTAACAGTGGTTAAGGAGCGTGTGTTGTGTTAGAGCATGGTGTCTTACTGTGTGCCATTCATTTATCCATCCCCCCAACACCGACTGAACACCTATCCAGCTCCAGACAATAGGCTGGTGTCCCCCTCTAGGAACAAAACATAGAAACAGAATTTCTGCCTTTGGGGAACCTGGTCTAGTGGGAGATGCTGATAAATAAAAAGGAGATGAAAACGGAGCCAAAGAGGACTATGACCAGGAGGTAAAGAGCACTGTAGCACATGCATAGCACATGCCCCATCTCCAGGCTTAGAGGGGAGAATAGGTCTCCCCAGATTTGTAGACTGAGATCTGAAGAATCTCTATGATTTGGAGAGGGTTAAGAGGGAAACATGTTTCAGATGAAGAAAATAGTGCCTGAGAGAGCCTGGAAGTAAATGCAAGTTGAAAGATTCTGGGGAAGTGAAGGGTGAAATCCAGGGAATAGAGCAGTAAGGGACAGAGTCGTTCAGGGTTTTCTGCATTTAGGAGAATTCAGGAGATGGAATGAGGAGGGTGCCAGCAGTTTGTGCTCAGGATACACACTTGGGGGCACAAGGAACTCAGTTACCAGTGTAGGAGGCTCTAATAGAACCGAGAAATACACCAGTTAAACCACGGCAAAGAGAGAGAGAGAGGAGAGATCAGGCTGGATGAGAGTTTTTTGAGACTTTATAAGAAACGTTGGGAATCCTCACAATTGTGCCTCGCTTAAGGCAACAGAGTGGGTGGATGGTCCCTTCCCTTGCAAGATAATGAGTTTCCCACAAGAGGGCGCCCTTGTGAAAGAAAGTCGTGAATCCATTCACTTCCTTTGTGCCTGACACCAGCAACCAGAGAGGAAATGAGGGCCTTCAGAGAAGCCCAGCAGCATGACCTCCCCTAATGAAGACAGAAATTCCCTGACCCCCTTAAATTCCTGCGGAGCCGGAGCATGCATGTTCCTGTGATCCCGAAACAAAAGACTCCAATTATCACTTCAGGGCTCTATTTTCTTATGTCATATCTCTCTTCAGGAGTCTCATGCTACAGTAGTTTCAATTAAATGTGTACTCTTAAGTAATGAGTTGCCTGCCTTTGGTATCTAGAAAGATTCAAGGTGAACTTTGTGGCTTCTTTCAGTTTTAAACCACACACATCACCATTAGGTCTGTTGCAAGTCCCATTGTGTCTTATTTGAAGTGCCATACTACAGTCATCTAGGGAGCTCTCGAAATATGCCCGTCACCTTAAAGTCACTTAGTTTCTTACTGATATTATCTTGGAATTTCAGGCCATTTCCTCAGGAAGTGCTACTAGCAGTACAGGATGTAGAATTTAGTCTAATGAGCAGACAACAATATGGGTGTTTTAAACCCAGGCTATGTCTTGGCTGACTACTCCAACGAAAAAGAATACACAGAGCCTGTTTTTCTTGCCTAAGGACCCCTCGGTGGAAAGGCCCTCCTCTGCCCCCACAGGTGATGACATAATAATGTATGGCAGGTAGTGAATATTATTGTACATGGTTCCTCAGTTGCCCAGACCTTTTCTATGGCTCTAGGAGAGTCTTAGCATGTTTCTATTATAATTCTGTATTTTTAAAAATGTAGCTTCCACAATTATATAAACTTAAGGCTTTCTCCCACAAACCCTTGATTCCCAGAAGTTGTTTATATGAAACCATGTCCAGGTCCATCCTCTCAGCCACAGAACACCTGTTGGTTGCAGCTAGGTTGACCACGTCTAGGACAATAGCCATTGTCTCAAGTCACACGCATTTCCACCAGCTTTTCTCTACAAGTCTTTCTTGAAGGGACTATTGTATCAAAGAAAAGGAAGGAAGTGACTAAGAAAAGGAAGTTATGCCTAAGTCATTGGAAAAGTGTATTTGTCAAATGACACAACCTTTTCCCAAAGTAGAAGTTTCAGGTGAGGCTAAGGATGGTATAAATGGAAACACAAGTCTTTAAGGAATTGAATTTCTTCTCTGCCCTGTTCCTACTTTTCTAGCTATAGACTGTCCTTTGAGCTTTTATAGGTTTTTCCCAGGATCCCTTCCATTTTCCCAAACGCACTTAATTCATGGTCCATCTACCTCTCTGTTTCCTTTTTCCTCTGCCCCCAGAGATATGCGTGATTCTGCATAGCTGGCTTCCTTTCCATCTTCAGCATGCGTGTCTGTGATGGCTGCAGACAGATTATTTCTGTTTTCCTGGAGTCCTTCCCATCCCTGCCTGTCATAGAGCACTCCCTTCCACATGATTTTATTCTGTGCCATTCCCCTCAGCCACATCAGTTAGCAAGGTTGATGGAGACAGTGAACTCAACCCGTTTTTTTTTTGGTCCATCTCTGCCATGGGAAATCATTTCCAATGGTGTTGACTCTGCAGCGGAAAAGCAGGAAAGAATCTTGTTCTTTGTGGTCTCAAGCCCACAGTGGCAGAGGCTGACTTACTATAAAACTTCCAGCTTCAGGCAAAGAGGGGAAAGAGTACAGGGGGCATGTGAAATAATGGAATGGACACCTATGCACACATACTTAAACATGTCTTAGACTTTCACAGTGATTGATATGCACCTGAGGCAAGCCCCAGTTTCAAGCTCTTTCTACATGTTGGAGATGTGTTTGAGCGGGAGCCCCCCTTTTTTTCTTTGACATTCAGTGAAGCTAAAAGCAAGAACTGCCATCTGTACTGCCTCTGATACAGTGGATTGCTAAAAGCTGTTCCCTGTCAGACCTCTTCTTTCAGCCTTGGCGAGGAGACACAGACACATATGATACTTTTCTCATCCACACATGAAACACAGACTTCTTCAAGGTCATAGGTCCACTATAAAACCATCAGGCTAAATACAAAATTCTTTCCAATGGCTGGCTTGCTCTCTGTGGCCACAGCAGATGGGAAAGCCTTCATTTCACTTTCAGGTATTCCCGTTGTGTGTGTGCGTGCGTATGTGTGTGTGTGTGGGTTTTGTTTTTGCCACTGAAGGCATCAAACTCTCTCTGGTCCTCAACTGTGTTCCACATTTTTCATTAACACTTGCACTTAAGCAGCTCATTCTAATTCTTTCCGTTGTTCCTGTTCTGCGTGAACTATCTGCTGGCAGTTGCCATGCCAACCCCAAATCCTGGGGTCCTGCTGCTAGATCACAAGCTTCCATTAGCATATTTTTAATAGCACCTGATTGCCCTCCAAAGACCTTCCAGTAGCTGAACGCCAGTAGCTCAGAGTGTCACGAGATCTGACTGCATATTTACAGACTGGATCAGGGAGAAAACAGTCTAAGCTACATAGCCAGTCTCCAGGCTTAATTTCCGCAAGTGCCAGGTTGGTTCCCTGGGTCTTAATTCACAGGGAAGGTTGTCCCAATTGTGTGGCCCATGTAGGTATCAGTTCTTGCTTCCTGGAGCTGATTTACCAATGTCAGCATGACTCTCAATCTGGTGGAAAACTTCTCTCACTTATATTGAAAATTAAGCCGGTCTCCACTCTCTAGGGACTTGGGCAGGGGTAGTAATGCTACCACCTTGGTCTTTCTAATTTATACCAAACTGAAGGGAGCTGTCACCACTGATCAGAAATCAGTTTCTCTTCAAAAAAGAATTAGAGAGGAAGAGTGTATGAGAAGTGTTTCATAATTGAGAGAGTTAAGAAGACAGATTATTTCAATGTATGTAGTTAAGAGCTTTTGAAATTAAGTTGCTTTGAAGTTCTGAAGATTCTCAGCAGCCAATGAGCTAAGTAAGAGAACACTGACACCTAAAGTGAAGACAAGAGGAAGTTTAAAATCGCTACTAAAATTTGAAGAAAGCAAAAAGAGTGAGGTTAAACTGCAGGTAAAAACCATTTCGTGACAAGGGACTTTGAAAGTTGCTTATGGAGACAAGACAGGCAAGGCGGATGAAGTGAGACGCTTGGAGATTGATGGAAGCACAGGGCCCTCAGGTTCAGGGCTGCAGAAACACCAGTGGCTGGACTGGAGCCACTGGAGTGCTGCCTCGATCCAGAGTGAGTGTCCCTCCTACTGGTGGTCAGGAGACCTCAGCACTGGCAGATCTTCAGAGAGCTGGAAAAGACTTAGAGATACATACATTTTTGTGCAAAGTTCTCAATTTTTAAATATTGAGCATATAATAATTTGACTTTACTAAAATATTGGGGCACCCAATTTTGTAGGGTAAACCCACTCCCAAATTTTGTAGTGAATCTGCTGGCATTGCCAGCACCCCAAATCCTGGGGTCCTGCTGCTAGATCACAAGCTTCCATTAGCATATTTTTAATAGCACCTGATTGCCCTCCAAAGACCTTCCAGTAGCTGAACGCCAGTAGCTCAGAGTGTCACGAGATCTGACTGCATATTTACAGACTGGATCAGGAGAAAACAGTCTAAGCTACATAGCCAGTCTCCAGGCTTAATTTCCAAGTGCCAGGTTGGTTCCTGGGTCTTAATTCACAGGGAAGGTTGTCCCAATTGTGTGGCCCATGTAGGTATCAGTTCTTGCTTCCTGGAGCTGATTTACCAATGTCAGCATGACTCTCAATCTGGTGGAAAACTTCTCTCACTTATATTGAAAATTAAGCCGGTCTCCACTCTCTAGGGACTTGGGCAGGGGTAGTAATGCTACCACCTTGGTCTTTCTAATTTATACCAAACTGAAGGGAGCTGTCACCACTGATCAGAAATCAGTTTCTCTTCAAAAAAGAATTAGAGAGGGAAGAGTGTATGAGAAGTGTTTCATAATTGAGAGAGTTAAGAAGACAGATTATTTCAATGTATGTAGTTAAGAGCTTTTGAAATTAAGTTGCTTTGAAGTTCTGAAGATTCTCAGCAGCCAATGAGCTAAGTAAGAGAACACTGACACCTAAAGTGAAGACAAGAGGAAGTTTAAAATCGCTACTAAAATTTGAAGAAAGCAAAAAGAGTGAGGTTAAACTGCAGGTAAAAACCATTTCGTGACAAGGGACTTTGAAAGTTGCTTATGGAGACAAGACAGGCAAGGCGGATGAAGTGAGACGCTTGGAGATTGATGGAAGCACAGGGCCCTCAGGTTCAGGGCTGCAGAAACACCAGTGGCTGGACTGGAGCCACTGGAGTGCTGCCTCGATCCAGAGTGAGTGTCCCTCCTACTGGTGGTCAGGAGACCTCAGCACTGGCAGATCTTCAGAGAGCTGGAAAAGACTTAGAGATACATACATTTTTGTGCAAAGTTCTCAATTTTTAAATATTGAGCATATAATAATTTGACTTTACTAAAATATTGGGGCACCCAATTTTGTAGGGTAAAAAACTCCCCTGAGGGCTTCCCTGGTGGTCCAGTGGGTAAGGACACTGCCTTGCAGTGCAAGGGGTGCCAGTCTGGTCCCTGGCCTGGGAAGATCCCACGTGCCGCGGAGCGGCTGGATGGATGTGTCCAATTACCGAGCCAGAGCTCTGGAGCGCATGCGCCCAGAGCCAGCGCTCTGAGACAACAGAGGCCACCGCGATGGGAGGCCCACACGGGCCAAAACAGCAAAGATGGATGAAAATGGACAAGTGAAAGGCCAATAGAAGTGGCCCGCCCACCCCTCGCCCTCCTCATCCCAGCCCCTACCCCTACCCACCCCCCTCACCCCCAAGAAAAAAGACTTAAAAAAAACCACCTCCCCTGACTTCTGGTGTTGAAGATGCTCCAGGAGCTGCCAGTTTGCTTCCCATAAAAAGAAACTATGTTTAATCCTAGAACTAAGATATCATTAAAATAATAAATCCAAATTCCTAACTAAGGAAGTGTACTTCAATAGAAAACATGCATGTGTTGATCTGTATTTCATGTTGATCTGTAACTCCAGGTAAATTTTATGAGTCTTATTATTTGGTTCATATAATCAAGCAATGCTAGAAGAATGGGAAGGACAATGAGCAGCACAAAAGCTCTAAAGATAAGACAAAACAAAACATGGTTGGCTGGTACAATCATAGAAGGCTTCAGGAAAGAGGTTGGGCTTTCTGTGTCTTTCAAGGATGTTTGGATTTGGAAAATCAGAGATGAGAGGAGAAATTTCTTGGGTAGAAGGCACAGTGGGAACTACAAGACCAAAAGAAGAAATTATAAGATGCTTTATTCTCCACTGAGCAGACTGGAACATTACAGAGGCAATGCTGGGCTAAAATATAATAGTAACCCAAAACAAAGAGGGACTTCCCAGCCAGGCCAGTGGTTGAAACTCTGTGCTTCCAATACAAGGGACACAGGTTTAATCTCTGCTCGGGGAACTAAGATCCCACATGTCATGTGGTGTGGCCAAAAGAACAATAACAAAAGAAAACAACACACACACACACACAAAAACATAACTGCTCACTTGCAGTTCTTAAATTTGCATATTAGGTCTGAGAGGCATAAAAAATTCAATTTATCTTGGGAATGCAGACTCAGGTATTTGCATATTTCTGCCTGAAATGCTGACATTCTGAAAGGCTTTGCATTAATACTCACAGTATTTACTTAAATTATGCTCATGTGGATACATTTTCAATTTTCTCCAGAAGACTTTTATTTCTTTGGTTTTTTGTTGTTGTTGTTGTTGTTGTTACTACAACTGTATACTGTCACTGTATTAATAGATCACAAGCCTAATTTGTAAGCCTGGGATCACAAGTCTGGATTTTCTTCAAGGACTTAAAAGTTTACTTTCCCATTGAGGTCAATTCTTTGACATTTGCCACCTGTGGTCCTCAAAGAGCTTGGTGGTTTCAACATTAATCTGATTAGTCAATAGACTAAATATTATGATAGTCTATCTGTTAATGGAGAATGTGGGGCTTTTAAGTATAAAGACTCTGGCTTTTTAAAATAACTTGATTACACATCTGTTTCTGCAGAGCTGCTTCCTACAGCCTTCCCAGGCAGTCAGATGTGGGAGGGACAGTGGAGTTAGTTCATCTCCAATCAGGGCTGCTCTGGAGAAGAGTCTGCAAGGGTGGGAGGGGGGCCTGGAAGGGTGCCCATAGGCACCTACATAGGCTAGCAGGAGGAAGAAAGTTGATTAAAAGTCCAGTTAAGTTAAGTCAAGAGAATAATAAATCAAAAAGTTCATCAGGCTGGAGAGGGACATGAGCCAAAGGATCAAAGTGAGGGTCAGAAACAGGATAATTAGAAACAAAGCCAGCTTAGGAACTCACCCTGGGAAAGCTGAGACAATGCTCTGGCGTATCTCAGGCACAGATGGGTGAGCCCAGCTGGACAGGACCCTTGTTATGACAGTTCCAGAGCCTGGACTGAGCCTCAGAACTTGATGGGAAGAAAACAATGCTGAGAGACAATTTTGCAAGCACTAGTTTTGGAGCATTGTTCCTAGCCTGTCAAATGAGAGATTTGTGCTGACTGTCTCTTGTGTCCATGTGAATGACAACATTCTCTGACATCATCTGGCTAAGGCACCGTGAAGCTCAGACCTCTCCTGGGACCGACCAGTCCTCCCTCAGCCTTTGCAAACCTATCTAAAGTGAACATGTGGCTCCCAGTAGAGATCTACTTGCAGGTAACATCTGAGGAGAGCAAACAGCCAGAGCAGAGTCCCAGAACACCCATCCCTCCTTGGCAAGGGAAGGCACCTTAGTTAGTACCTCCTGTGGGAAGGAAACGCCTATAGAGACTTCCTTTCCATATGCCCCAAGATGAGGCCCTAGAATCTGGGGAAATGCTTGCAATGAGAATGTGCCGTCCTATAAATGTGAGTACACTGATGAGGCTGAAAGAAAGTAGGGAATGTGCATGCCAAGTTTGCCTGTGGTCACAGAAGCGAGCCTTTGCTGTTTCCTGAAGATAGGAGCTGGAAGTCTCCTGGGGAAAGCTGCCTGAGCACACACATTTCACCCTTGACCTACTTTGTTTATCTTGAGACCACTGAAGCATTCAGTCTAGACTGTACAGTATTTCTAGTATCTCCTGTTACTTCTTTCCCAAGCATCTGGTTTTTCTCAGGCCTCACGTGACTCACCCTTCATGGCCTTGTGCTGGGATTCAAGAAATCATGCGGAATGTCCTCCTGTTGCTTGGGTCACTGCAGACATCTGCTGGAATCTGGGGTCTGCCCTGTAAGCTGCTACGTACAAATGGTACAAACTCGAGTGTTTTTTTGGACAATGAGTTTGGGGACCTTGGACTAGGACTTTCTACTGGACTTCAGAACTTGGGAAAGGGAGCAGTCTGGGAGCTCCTGCCCTGGAAAATGCAGGCCCGGTATCTGGGAACTTCTTGAAGAAGGAGCCCTGAAACTCCTTGGGAGGCCCCAGTCCCTATACAAACTGGCTTTCACATCTTTCACGTCTGTTGTGTCATGGTCTTTGTTATTGTGGTTTCTTTCACTTCTGCAATGCTTAAGAACCCACCCCACAAGCAAGGGCTTATTGAGTAGCTGTAACAGAGCTGTACTAAGCTAACTGTTTTGGTGAAGGCTTCTGATCTCAAGAAGCTTATCACTGAAGTGAGATAATAAAAATAATTCATATAAAGGAACACTGAGTAACACAGGCTGTGTGTCCCGAAGGTCTTCATGTGAGTGGCAGACAAGTTCTGTGAACATAGAGGCTAAAAGGAGAACAGTGGATGTTTCTGTGTAGAAACAGATTTGTGGTAGGCTTTCTAAGATTAGTAGATGGCTACTAAGTCTTTCACATGAGAAAAATTATCTGAATTTATTCAGATAGGTAGAAACAGTGAACTAAGTAAAACACAAGCCCAAAATTCCTTTATGCCCCAAGATGAGGCCCTAGAATCTGGGGAAATGCTTGCAATGAGAATGTGCCGTCCTATAAATGTGAGTACACTGATGAGGCTGAAAGAAAGTAGGGAATGTGCATGCCAAGTTTGCCTGTGGTCACAGAAGCGAGCCTTTGCTGTTTCCTGAAGATAGGAGCTGGAAGTCTCCTGGGGAAAGCTGCCTGAGCACACACATTTCACCCTTGACCTACTTTGTTTATCTTGAGACCACTGAAGCATTCAGTCTAGACTGTACAGTATTTCTAGTATCTCCTGTTACTTCTTTCCCAAGCATCTGGTTTTTCTCAGGCCTCACGTGACTCACCCTTCATGGCCTTGTGCTGGGATTCAAGAAATCATGCGGAATGTCCTCCTGTTGCTTGGGTCACTGCAGACATCTGCTGGAATCTGGGGTCTGCCCTGTAAGCTGCTACGTACAAATGGTACAAACTCGAGTGTTTTTTTGGACAATGAGTTTGGGGACCTTGGACTAGGACTTTCTACTGGACTTCAGAACTTGGGAAAGGGAGCAGTCTGGGAGCTCCTGCCCTGGAAAATGCAGGCCCGGTATCTGGGAACTTCTTGAAGAAGGAGCCCTGAAACTCCTTGGGAGGCCCCAGTCCCTATACAAACTGGCTTTCACATCTTTCACGTCTGTTGTGTCATGGTCTTTGTTATTGTGGTTTCTTTCACTTCTGCAATGCTTAAGAACCCACCCCACAAGCAAGGGCTTATTGAGTAGCTGTAACAGAGCTGTACTAAGCTAACTGTTTTGGTGAAGGCTTCTGATCTCAAGAAGCTTATCACTGAAGTGAGATAATAAAAATAATTCATATAAAGGAACACTGAGTAACACAGGCTGTGTGTCCCGAAGGTCTTCATGTGAGTGGCAGACAAGTTCTGTGAACATAGAGGCTAAAAGGAGAACAGTGGATGTTTCTGTGTAGAAACAGATTTGTGGTAGGCTTTCTAAGATTAGTAGATGGCTACTAAGTCTTTCACATGAGAAAAATTATCTGAATTTATTCAGATAGGTAGAAACAGTGAACTAAGTAAAACACAAGCCAACAGACCATATTGGGTTGATTTACCATGTTGTTTTATCATCTTGTATTACATTAAAAAAAAAAATTATACTATTTTTTTTGAAGTTTTGGCCTCTTGTTATTGATTTATTTTATTTATTTATTTTTCATCCATCGTTATTCTTCAGCCTGTGTGGGCCTCCCATTGCAGTGGCCTCTCTCACTGCAGAGCACCAGCCCTGGGCCCATATGCTCGCTGGTTCATAATTGGACACACCGGCCCAGCTACTCTGCAGCCATATGGGATCTCCTTGGGCCAGCGATTGAACTGGTGCCCCTTGCATTGTAAGGCAGACTCTTTACCCACTGGATTACCAGGGAACCCTCATCTTGTATTACATTTTTATATGATTCAAGATAAGGATATCAAATTTCTATTTGATACAGATTCAGATAATCCCTAGGCACTTTCTTACATCTCCACTCTTTTTTTTTTTTTTTTATCCCCCCCTCATCTCCACTCTGAGTGAATGACACTCTTGAGTTCTCATAAACTTTGGCGAAACATCATATGCTCCTTCAGTTACACATCATTTTCTTTCAGCTCACAATTATGTTATTGTGCTGGACATTGTCTATGTGGGATCAGATCTATTTCCACCCCAGGCTTTGCCCCTTCCTTGACATACCACTTTCATATACCATTTGTTTCTCTTGTCTTATGAATGGTCAAGTCAGATAAGTTCCAATTTGTAAATATTTATACTGGAGTGAGTTCCTTCTCCTGGGGGTCTTCCTGACCCAGGGATTTAACCTGGGTTTCCTCCTTTGGAGGCAGATTCTTTACCATCTGAACCACTAGAGTAGTCCTATAAATATTTCTGAAGTATTTTTGAATATGTAATTCATATTCACTTTAGATTTCAGTCTTGATCCTTGTGTTAACTGCTCTGTTACAGACTAAGAAACAATAAATAACCAATAATTGACATCCAAAGGAGGTATACTAGCAGCCTCACGAGACACTGAGACCAGAAAGAGGCTGGTTCTGTTGATTCCTCATTTGTGGTAGGCTTTCTAAGATTAGTAGATGGCTACTAAGTCTTTCACATGAGAAAAATTATCTGAATTTATTCAGATAGGTAGAAACAGTGAACTAAGTAAAACACAAGCCAACAGACCATATTGGGTTGATTTACCATGTTGTTTTATCATCTTGTATTACATTAAAAAAAAAAATTATACTATTTTTTTGAAGTTTTGGCCTCTTGTTATTGATTTATTTTATTTATTTATTTTTCATCCATCGTTATTCTTCAGCCTGTGTGGGCCTCCCATTGCAGTGGCCTCTCTCACTGCAGAGCACCAGCCCTGGGCCCATATGCTCGCTGGTTCATAATTGGACACACCGGCCCAGCTACTCTGCAGCCATATGGGATCTCCTTGGGCCAGCGATTGAACTGGTGCCCCTTGCATTGTAAGGCAGACTCTTTACCCACTGGATTACCAGGGAACCCTCATCTTGTATTACATTTTTATATGATTCAAGATAAGGATATCAAATTTCTATTTGATACAGATTCAGATAATCCCTAGGCACTTTCTTACATCTCCACTCTTTTTTTTTTTTTTTTATCCCCCCCTCATCTCCACTCTGAGTGAATGACACTCTTGAGTTCTCATAAACTTTGGCGAAACATCATATGCTCCTTCAGTTACACATCATTTTCTTTCAGCTCACAATTATGTTATTGTGCTGGACATTGTCTATGTGGGATCAGATCTATTTCCACCCCAGGCTTTGCCCCTTCCTTGACATACCACTTTCATATACCATTTGTTTCTCTTGTCTTATGAATGGTCAAGTCAGATAAGTTCCAATTTGTAAATATTTATACTGGAGTGAGTTCCTTCTCCTGGGGGTCTTCCTGACCCAGGGATTTAACCTGGGTTTCCTCCTTTGGAGGCAGATTCTTTACCATCTGAACCACTAGAGTAGTCCTATAAATATTTCTGAAGTATTTTTGAATATGTAATTCATATTCACTTTAGATTTCAGTCTTGATCCTTGTGTTAACTGCTCTGTTACAGACTAAGAAACAATAAATAACCAATAATTGACATCCAAAGGAGGTATACTAGCAGCCTCACGAGACACTGAGACCAGAAAGAGGCTGGTTCTGTTGATTCCCTCAGTGGAGTTTCTATTAAGGGATTGATGTCGCCTCACTGTTGAAGACAGCTACTAGGAAAGATAACCATGATGGGAACTATGTGAACATATGGAACCAGAGAATGTTTCATATGGGTAGTGATGTACTTAGTCATAATTGCAAGGGATGGCCCAGTTAGTCATAGGGAGTTGGTAGCCTGCAGAGTACACCCAAAGCTTTGCATTTGGACAGACTACCCTTAAAACATGTTCTGAGGGCTTCCCTGGTGGTCCTGTGGGTAAGGACACCACCTTGCAGTGCAAGGGGCGCCGGTTCCATCCCTGGCCTGGGAGGATCTCATGTGCTGTAGGGTGACTGGATCGATGAGCCCAACTACTGAGCCAGAGCTCTGGGGCGCATGTGCTCAGAGCTGGTGCTCTGCAGTGACAGAGGCCACTGCGATGGAAGACCTGCACAGACCAAAGAACAAAGATCAGTAGAAGATCAGTAGAAGTGGCCAAAAATAAAAAATAAAACATAACAAAAACCATGTTCTGAGCTGTACCTGATGACTGCTGACTACAATCAAATGTTTATTTCACATAAATTTGGCTGTTAGAGGACTAATGTAAGAGGAATTATGTAAATACATAAAGAATGCTATAGCTTCAACATGCCCAATGAAACTGTTCCCCAAAACAGAAGAGAGTTTAAAGGAAAGTATTTGGAACTCCATTGTAGAACGTGGAGCAGGATAAGAACCAGAAATTCTGGCAAACAAGTGAGCAGTTTTATCTCTCATAAGCAAGACAAATCCCATTGGGTATCATTTATCCTTTGGCTGTCTTAGAAAACACTCCTAAAGGTGACAGCACCTTAATTATTAGGACATTTCTGGTACTATTACTTTCCATAGAAGTGGAAGCATTGTTCTGTGATCAATGAACATAAAGGATATTGGGTAAAATTTTAAAACGCTGAACCTGATTCTAGGAGTGAGATATAAATATTCTTTCAGTGTATACCCTATTCTACTGCATTAAATGCTATATAAAGTTTAGAACAAGTGCACCTCTGAAGTGACACATATGTACCCCTGAGCATCTTTCTGAGATGTAGCTTAAAGACTGGAAGTCTTTGCAAGAATGCTACAGAGTAGAGTTTTGACGGGGAAAAGACTCATTGGGTGAAGTGCAGGGGAAACCAGCTGCAAGCTTCCAGAAGTACTCTCCAGTCGAATCACTCAGGATGGGCTTAATTCTTCCATGAGCAAACTGTGGTAACATGTACAAAATGCTCTGAGCCAGGAAAGCTCAGTAGAGAGTTGCTCACAGGGATTTTTAGTGGAACAGGTCATGTCACTTTCTACTTAAGAATGTACCAAAATTCCTGATTCCCAGAAGAAAAGCAAGAGTTCAGCATAATCTATATATTTTTAAACTATTTGAGCATAATGGTCCACTCCTATCAGGAACTGGTGGAAACCCTCTGGAAATTTGAATTCCCAGATGCCAGCCAAGGGTCAGTCTTGCAAGCAAGGCTTTCTAAGGATAGAAATTTCAGACCCACTGTGATAACACTGTGATAACACTTAACTGCACACAAACCTACACTTGGCTGCAAAAGAAACTGGGGCATGCAGCACAGCTAAACTTGGGAGGTTTGATCAAAAGAAAAATGGGGCTTCCCTAATAGCCCAGTGGGTGGGGAGTCCGCCTTGCATCACAGTGGGTGCTGGTTTGATCCCTGGCCCAGGAAGAGCCCATGTGCTGAGGAGTGGCTGCACTGGTCTGTCCAATTACGAGCCAGCGCTCTGGAGCGTGTGAACCCAGAGTCAATGCTCTGCAATGAAAGAGGCCACTGCAATGAGAAAGGCTACTGCAATGGGAGGCCCACACAGGCCAAAGAATAAAAGATAGATGAAAATAAATAAATAAACAAAATAAAATAAAAATGTTTAAAATTGAAAAAAAGAAAAATGAAAAATGGATACTGTGAATAATGAGAAAATTCTGCCACACAAGGGAAGACAAGGGGAAAAATCAGGAACAGTGTAAGACTTATTTATCCTGGAACCATTGACATTGGGGTCTGAGTTATTCTTTACTGCAGGAGGCTGTGTTGTACATGTCACCAGCACCCCTCTCAGGCCTGACAATCTATCATGTCTCCAGATATTGCCTAATGTGCTCTGGGGGGAGGGGTCATAGGTGTCCCACCTGATATCCAAGCCAGGGTATGAAGGCTAGAGAGACCAGGCCTTGTTCAGGAAGCTACAAGTAAATGGGTATAGTTTGAGTATCGAGTGAGAGTGATAAGAAATTAGGTGAAGGCACAAGGCTGGAGGCAGATTATAAAGCAGGTTGTGTGCCATAATAAGGTTCTAAAAAGACACATTTAAACACATAAGGGGGCACTGAAGATATTTAAGCTCAAGGATCATATTTGTATTTTTAGAAAGCCAGTTTGACCTATAATTGGAAAATTAATTGAAAGGCAATAGTCTGGAGTAAGAGAGACTAGAAGGAAAGTCATCTAAGGGAGACTTTGGAGTCTAAGAATTCAAAATCTGATTCCCAGAAGAAAAGCAAGAGTTCAGCATAATCTATATATTTTTAAACTATTTGAGCATAATGGTCCACTCCTATCAGGAACTGGTGGAAACCCTCTGGAAATTTGAATTCCCAGATGCCAGCCAAGGGTCAGTCTTGCAAGCAAGGCTTTCTAAGGATAGAAATTTCAGACCCACTGTGATAACACTGTGATAACACTTAACTGCACACAAACCTACACTTGGCTGCAAAAGAAACTGGGGCATGCAGCACAGCTAAACTTGGGAGGTTTGATCAAAAGAAAAATGGGGCTTCCCTAATAGCCCAGTGGGTGGGGAGTCCGCCTTGCATCACAGTGGGTGCTGGTTTGATCCCTGGCCCAGGAAGAGCCCATGTGCTGAGGAGTGGCTGCACTGGTCTGTCCAATTACGAGCCAGCGCTCTGGAGCGTGTGAACCCAGAGTCAATGCTCTGCAATGAAAGAGGCCACTGCAATGAGAAAGGCTACTGCAATGGGAGGCCCACACAGACCAAAAAAATAAAGATGGATGAAAATAAATAAATAAACAAAATAAAATAAAAATGTTTAAAATTGAAAAAAAGAAAAATGAAAAATGGATACTGTGAATAATGAGAAAATTCTGCCACACAAGGGAAGACAAGGGAAGAATCAGGAACAGTGTAAGACTTATTTATCCTGGAACCATTGACATTGGGGTCTGAGTTATTCTTTACTGCAGGAGGCTGTGTTGTACATGTCACCAGCACCCCTCTCAGGCCTGACAATCTATCATGTCTCCAGATATTGCCTAATGTGCTCTGGGGGGAGGGGTCATAGGTGTCCCACCTGATATCCAAGCCAGGGTATGAAGGCTAGAGAGACCAGGCCTTGTTCAGGAAGCTACAAGTAAATGGGTATAGTTTGAGTATCGAGTGAGAGTGATAAGAAATTAGGTGAAGGCACAAGGCTGGAGGCAGATTATAAAGCAGGTTGTGTGCCATAATAAGGTTCTAAAAAGACACATTTAAACACATAAGGGGGCACTGAAGATATTTAAGCTCAAGGATCATATTTGTATTTTTAGAAAGCCAGTTTGACCTATAATTGGAAAATTAATTGAAAGGCAATAGTCTGGAGTAAGAGAGACTAGAAGGATAGGTCATCTATTCAGGTGAGACATTTTGAGGAACAAAATGTAGACAATAGAGGTCGAAAATAAAAAAACGATAGGGTTTTTTTTATTTGGGGTTTGAGAAATATCATATAAGGAGAAAAAAGAGGGCTTGGTGACTGGTTGACGATGGGAATGTCTCCAAGAGTTTAACTTTGGAGACCTGGGTAGGCAGGTTGCCATTTACTGAGAAAACAAAATAAAAAAGTAGGAGAATAATATAAGGGAAAAAGTCATCAGATCAGTCTTTTTTTTTTTTTTTTGGCCACTTCTATTGATCTTTCATCTATTTATCTTTGCTCCTTGGCCTATGTGGGCCTCCCATTGCAGTGGCCTCTCCCGTTGCAGAGCACCGGCTCTGGGCGCATGTGCTCCAGAACTCTGGCCCGGTAGTTGGACACATTTGGTCCAGCCGCTCCACAGCACTTGGGATCTTAACAGGCCAGGGATGGAACCGGCGCCCCTTGCACTACAAGGCGGTGTCCTTACCCACTGGACCACCAGGGAAGCCCCCAGATCAGTTTTTGACTTGCTAAATTTGAAGTGACTGTTGGACTTACAATAGGAGATAGTTGATGTGTGATTAATAATTTAATATGCTGGACACTTGGTGTTAAGTGGGCAGGAGGAAATAAAACCTGCACATACAATCAGCTATCATCCATAGTTTTAAAAGCCAATAGCTAAGTTTCAAATGTGCATAAAATAATTGTTCTATTAAGCTTTTTAGGAGGAGAGGGTGGTCTTCTAATTCATCAGGTATTCAGAAGGGTCTTAAAATATGGCAAATTATTAATACCAGCTACCCAAACATTTTCATATCTCCCTGGACTAGATGTCATTTGACTACTTTGGCCAATGACTATTTTGGCCTTAGTAATGTTTCTGTCGTGAGAACTTAAGATCTGGCATTCAGTGCCCTCAAGTAGAAACAATCTTTGCAGGAACTGAAGTACAAAAACTTAGGTAATGACACAGAAACTACTATTCTAGAGTTAAAATGATTTAAGCAGATGACATTTCATGCTGGTGACTATAGTTTCACTGTCTGCAGGAAAAGGTATCCTGTGTCTGGCAGAGTAGTTAAATTTGCATCCTGTCAGGCAGGACATGCCTCATGTGATTGAATTAGCTGGAGATGAGTTACTTTAATTAGTAATCAAGGCACAAGATGTTAAACCAAAGAGTACTGATTCTGAGCCTTGCATACCTCAATCCATAATAATAAGGGAAAGTGCTTGTATACATTCCTTACTGAGTATGATATGAGAGTAAAGAGTGGGATAAAATTCAGGATCTCGTCTTTAATGACTCGAGCACAGATGTTGCCGTTGACAGGAAGAGATATGTTGAGTGTTGTTTCTTCATTTGCTTAGCAAGATTTGACATGTGGTGAGCCAGAATAGAAATTTGAAGAGTTTATTCAAGATGTGTTGAGGGAACTTTGGGTGAAAGAAGTGATAAAAGAAGCAGGCCTGGATATATGGCATTATGCTGCAGATGGAAACTTAAAAAAAAAAAAAAAAAACCTTCCAAGTATGCCTGTTTTGATAAGTTGGTTGGCAAATTCAGTGACTCTTAGGAAAGAATTTTTCAAATACATAAAATACAGAGCCAGGGTATCACAACTTTAAATAATGTCCATTGTCTATCTATTTGTGTTTGTTTACATAGTGATCAGTGCTTACAAATGGCCCTGAAAACTCAAGCTGGGGAAAATAAAATAAGGTGATGGAGTATGGGGGTGGGGTTGTGTACCAGGCCCCCAAATGCCAAGTCTCCCAAGTCATTTCCATTCATATTGGGTGTGCTTTTTCATTGCTGGAAAAGGCTAAGGAATGTGCCACAGATCAGTTAACAAGAAGGATGAGCAGATTCTATTAATATAGGGGGCATTGATATTGATAGACCTCTTCTTTGAAAAAAAGAAAACAGCCATTCTTTACAATGTCTGCTGAGAAATAACAGAGATGATACCATGACAAGCACTAGAACTTTGTCCTCAGTATTGCCCCATCCTTAAGATAAGCCAGCTGACTCTCTTTGGACCACCCCCCAAAAGCCAGGATTTAATTTACTACTATCAGGTTCTCTTCTCCCACCATCCATACTTGCTTATTCCTGAAGCTTTAGTGACTATGTTCACTGTCTGCAGGAAAAGGTATCATGTGTCTGGCAGAGTAGTTAAATTTGCATCCTGTCAGGCAGGACATGCCTCATGTGATTGAATTAGCTGGAGATGAGTTACTTTAATTAGTAATCAAGGCACAAGATGTTAAACCAAAGAGTACTGATTCTGAGCCTTGCATACCTCAATCCATAATAATAAGGGAAAGTGCTTGTATACATTCCTTACTGAGTATGATATGAGAGTAAAGAGTGGGATAAAATTCAGGATCTCGTCTTTAATGACTCGAGCACAGATGTTGCCGTTGACAGGAAGAGATATGTTGAGTGTTGTTTCTTCATTTGCTTAGCAAGATTTGACATGTGGTGAGCCAGAATAGAAATTTGAAGAGTTTATTCAAGATGTGTTGAGGGAACTTTGGGTGAAAGAAGTGATAAAAGAAGCAGGCCTGGATATATGGCATTATGCTGCAGATGGAAACTTAAAAAAAAAAAAAAAACCTTCCAAGTATGCCTGTTTTGATAAGTTGGTTGGCAAATTCAGTGACTCTTAGGAAAGAATTTTTCAAATACATAAAATACAGAGCCAGGGTATCACAACTTTAAATAATGTCCATTGTCTATCTATTTGTGTTTGTTTACATAGTGATCAGTGCTTACAAATGGCCCTGAAAACTCAAGCTGGGGAAAATAAAATAAGGTGATGGAGTATGGGGGTGGGGTTGTGTACCAGGCCCCCAAATGCCAAGTCTCCCAAGTCATTTCCATTCATATTGGGTGTGCTTTTTCATTGCTGGAAAAGGCTAAGGAATGTGCCACAGATCAGTTAACAAGAAGGATGAGCAGATTCTATTAATATAGGGGGCATTGATATTGATAGACCTCTTCTTTGAAAAAAAGAAAACAGCCATTCTTTACAATGTCTGCTGAGAAATAACAGAGATGATACCATGACAAGCACTAGAACTTTGTCCTCAGTATTGCCCCATCCTTAAGATAAGCCAGCTGACTCTCTTTGGACCACCCCCCAAAAGCCAGGATTTAATTTACTACTATCAGGTTCTCTTCTCCCACCATCCATACTTGCTTATTCCTGAAGCTTTAGTCATTATTTTTGAATTGCCTACCAAGCTTTCCCATTCTTTGTGACCATGTTCACCTATTTTACTTTTGGAATTTTTGAGGGCAGTGAATTTTGATGGCATTTGGGATTAATAACCTCCCATTTAAGAAAATCATAAGTTGATCCATCATAAGATAAGACTATCTATATTTTCCTTCATTTGTTCCTACAATAAATACTTAACCATTAGGTATTGGGAATGTGTGGATTTTGTCAGAGTCCTAAAAGGAAAAGGAAGGCATACTTAAATTGGAGATTTAAAGGAAGTATTATAAAATTACTATTTACAAATTATCTATTAGGTCGAGTTAAACCCAGGGGAAGGACCTGGGATAGTGTAATTTCCTGCAGCTACTTGCAGTGATGAGGAATTATCACCACCACTACAAAGAAGAGTTGGGAGGAGGAAAACTGAGGAGGGGAGAGCTGTGTGGAGAGAGCCAACTGATAAGAAGCTGTGACCTTAAAGGAAGCCATCGACCCTGGAAGATCTTGCAGGAAGGGCACTGGGAAGACATAAAACCTCAGACCCCACTCTTCTCACACCCATGTCTTTTTGGTGCTTTTAATATCAGTCCTCCCAGGATATTGCTGATATTATCAATACAGATCTGCTTCTTAGGATCTAGCAGTATGTGAATGCAGAGGGATGGACCTCAAGTGGCAAAGGAAGATACTTAACATACTTTAAGACAGGTTTCCTTACTGTGAGCCTGTATCAGTGCTTCCCACACTTCTGCAGATGCAAGAATCACATGGAGGGCTTGTTAAAATACAGATTCTTGGGCTCTACATCACCCCTCCAGCAATTCTGATTCAGTGGGTCTACAGTGAGGTGGGAAAATTAGCATTTCTACATGGTCTCTTTGGGCTTTAGAACCTCTTCTTTGAAAAGAAAACAGCCATTCTTTACAATGTCTGCTGAGAAATAACAGAGATGATACCATGACAAGCACTAGAACTTTGTCCTCAGTATTGCCCCATCCTTAAGATAAGCCAGCTGACTCTCTTTGGACCACCCCCCAAAAGCCAGGATTTAATTTACTACTATCAGGTTCTCTTCTCCCACCATCCATACTTGCTTATTCCTGAAGCTTTAGTCATTATTTTTGAATTGCCTACCAAGCTTTCCCATTCTTTGTGACCATGTTCACCTATTTTACTTTTGGAATTTTTGAGGGCAGTGAATTTTGATGGCATTTGGGATTAATAACCTCCCATTTAAGAAAATCATAAGTTGATCCATCATAAGATAAGACTATCTATATTTTCCTTCATTTGTTCCTACAATAAATACTTAACCATTAGGTATTGGGAATGTGTGGATTTTGTCAGAGTCCTAAAAGGAAAAGGAAGGCATACTTAAATTGGAGATTTAAAGGAAGTATTATAAAATTACTATTTACAAATTATCTATTAGGTCGAGTTAAACCCAGGGGAAGGACCTGGGATAGTGTAATTTCCTGCAGCTACTTGCAGTGATGAGGAATTATCACCACCACTACAAAGAAGAGTTGGGAGGAGGAAAACTGAGGAGGGGAGAGCTGTGTGGAGAGAGCCAACTGATAAGAAGCTGTGACCTTAAAGGAAGCCATCGACCCTGGAAGATCTTGCAGGAAGGGCACTGGGAAGACATAAAACCTCAGACCCCACTCTTCTCACACCCATGTCTTTTTGGTGCTTTTAATATCAGTCCTCCCAGGATATTGCTGATATTATCAATACAGATCTGCTTCTTAGGATCTAGCAGTATGTGAATGCAGAGGGATGGACCTCAAGTGGCAAAGGAAGATACTTAACATACTTTAAGACAGGTTTCCTTACTGTGAGCCTGTATCAGTGCTTCCCACACTTCTGCAGATGCAAGAATCACATGGAGGGCTTGTTAAAATACAGATTCTTGGGCTCTACATCACCCCTCCAGCAATTCTGATTCAGTGGGTCTACAGTGAGGTGGGAAAATTAGCATTTCTACCACTCTCCTGGTATTGCCTCTGCTGCTTGTCTATAGATCACATTTAGTGTTACACTTGTCTGACACTTTGAGATAGGGCAATCCCAAACCCTCAGGCAGCAAAGAATCTGCCTGCAACACAGGAGACCCATATTTGATCCTTGGGTCAGAAGGGGAAGGGAATGGCTACCCACTCCAGTATTCTTGGAGAATCCCATGGATAGCGGAGCCTGGCAGGCTACAGTCCCTGAGGTCACAAAGAGCTGCACAAGACTGAGCAACTAAGCACACACACACACACACACGCACAATCCTAAACTCTAAGGAATGGAGGTCTAATAGCAGAACATGAACTTTATTACAATATTTGAAAAGATATTTTTGCCACTTTCTTAACATACTATTGACAAGTCTGCTTTCAATTGGCAAATTGATCTTGACTAGAAGTCACCAAAGAAGAGTTTTGAACTGGCAAGTAAAATGTTAGGATGGTCATAAGTTTAACTTTTCTCCTCCTAAGCAAATCTTCCTCTTTAAAGAAAATATTGCCTCACTCAGAGGAAGCTAGAGACATTTCGTTTCCAGTGTGTACAAAGGCTAACCTGTGTGTTCTCAGTCATGTCTGATTCTCTGCAATCCCATGGCCTGTAGCCTGCCAGGCTCCTCTGTCCATGGGATTTCTCAGTCAAGAGCACTGAAATGGGTTGCCGTTTCATTCTCCAGGGCATCTTCCTGACCCAGGGATCAAACCCATGGCTCTTGTGTCTGATGAACTTGCAGGTGGAGCCTTTACCACTGTGCCACCTGGGAAGCCCCTCTAACCTGTGTAGAGATACCATTTTTACTATTTAAATATGCATATTACTAGCTTGTTTAATTAAAACAGAGAATGGTAGTCAGATGATTTCATTTTTAACATTACTTTTGTAATTTTTTTTCCTGAGGGAATCTCTAAACTAAAAACGGGAAACAACAAAACAGCTATAGCAAGCACAAAGGAAAGCATGGGAACTCCTATCCCAAACACTCTTGGATAAGAGCCAAATTCCTTCTTGTTTGCTGCTCTTTCTTTAGCATTATTCCATGAGGGTAGTGTACAGTTGACCAATGATAATGAGATAAGTGGCTCAGGAAGCCAGTCATCAGGAAGAGGAGATGGCTTTTGGCTAAAGAGGGGGATAGAATTAAAGTGTTTGAACTGAAACACCTGCTCAGAACAATCATTTTCTATTCAATGCAGAAACTGATGTCTCACTACAAATAGTGTTATCTCCCATTAGCTCCTCCTAATTCTTTCCTTTATCAGTAAAGTTTTTCCTTGAGTAGATCAAACCCAGTGTTCCACTTCTTTATGTCTCATTCACTCATTGTCCATGGACTTCTGATTCTCAACTTCTTACAGAACTGTATCGGCAGAAGCTAAACTGGTTATCTGATCTCCTTGCAACATTCATCATGCGAACCACTGCATCATCTTGTTGGTTTCTGGGGCATCAGTTCCCTTTGGTTGGCACCTACATCCATCCCTACTGATTCCTTCTTAGAAACCTAGTAAATCTGTTGTGTCATATTGCTCAGTATCTACTCAGAGACTTTCCTAAAGATGCCCAGAGTGACTAAAAGCCATTCAGCTTTAAATTTCTCTAAGACTATTAAAAGAAATGTATTTATCAAAGATTTCTGTAACATTTACAAGTGCAATTTTCATGTCTGATTCTCTGCAATCCCATGGCCTGTAGCCTGCCAGGCTCCTCTGTCCATGGGATTTCTCAGTCAAGAGCACTGAAATGGGTTGCCGTTTCATTCTCCAGGGCATCTTCCTGACCCAGGGATCAAACCCATGGCTCTTGTGTCTGATGAACTTGCAGGTGGAGCCTTTACCACTGTGCCACCTGGGAAGCCCCTCTAACCTGTGTAGAGATACCATTTTTACTATTTAAATATGCATATTACTAGCTTGTTTAATTAAAACAGAGAATGGTAGTCAGATGATTTCATTTTTAACATTACTTTTGTAATTTTTTTTCCTGAGGGAATCTCTAAACTAAAAACGGGAAACAACAAAACAGCTATAGCAAGCACAAAGGAAAGCATGGGAACTCCTATCCCAAACACTCTTGGATAAGAGCCAAATTCCTTCTTGTTTGCTGCTCTTTCTTTAGCATTATTCCATGAGGGTAGTGTACAGTTGACCAATGATAATGAGATAAGTGGCTCAGGAAGCCAGTCATCAGGAAGAGGAGATGGCTTTTGGCTAAAGAGGGGGATAGAATTAAAGTGTTTGAACTGAAACACCTGCTCAGAACAATCATTTTCTATTCAATGCAGAAACTGATGTCTCACTACAAATAGTGTTATCTCCCATTAGCTCCTCCTAATTCTTTCCTTTATCAGTAAAGTTTTTCCTTCGAGTAGATCAAACCCAGTGTTCCACTTCTTTATGTCTCATTCACTCATTGTCCATGGACTTCTGATTCTCAACTTCTTACAGAACTGTATCGGCAGAAGCTAAACTGGTTATCTGATCTCCTTGCAACATTCATCATGCGAACCACTGCATCATCTTGTTGGTTTCTGGGGCATCAGTTCCCTTTGGTTGGCACCTACATCCATCCCTACTGATTCCTTCTTAGAAACCTAGTAAATCTGTTGTGTCATATTGCTCAGTATCTACTCAGAGACTTTCCTAAAGATGCCCAGAGTGACTAAAAGCCATTCAGCTTTAAATTTCTCTAAGACTATTAAAAGAAATGTATTTATCAAAGATTTCTGTAACATTTACAAGTTTCCTTAAACCTCACAGCTGGCCTGGAGACTTTCACCCATAGTCTCCAAATTCTCTCCCTGAGCTCCAGAGACAAGACTCTCCTTTATACTCCCACATTCTTCTTCCATCTCTCTTTTAATTACATAGATTTATTTGCCCTTTCTGCCTCTGGTTTCCTTACTAATTTGGAAGAGGGAAGAAGAAATAAAGGGCCAAATGCACATTTCCTCTTCAAGCATGGATGAGAAGTAGAGGAAAAGTAACATACAGGGTGATGACTCACACATAAACACTTTTGTTCCATGACACACTGATGCTCTTTCATTGACCCCTCTTGCTCTGCCTTCCCCTGAAATTTTGATATCACTCCAAGTTTCCATGAGTGTACTGCCCTGATGGTTTTTATTAGCTACTCTTGTGATTCTACTCTCTCTCTGAATGAGAGTTGTGAATAATTTTCTTTTGCTCAGCATGTACCAGGCATTTCCACCTGGATAACCTACAGAAGTCTCACTTTTCAGCATTCTCCAAATGGCACTCATCACATAGGCTCTTCCTCCAGTGCTCTTGCAAGTGCTCCACATCGCCCAATCCTGGAAGCTCAGCACCATTGCTGATCTACCCTGTTCTTTCATACACCATCTCAAATCAACCACAAAGTCTTGGGTTATTCAATTCTAAAAGTCTCTTCAATTCATTGCTTTTTCCTCATCTCTATTTCTGCTCTAAGACATACCCTTACTATGTCCCCCCTGGCAGTATCTTCAGCAAGTCATGCTGGGAAAGTTGGACTGCCACATGTAAGTCAATAAAATTAGAGCACACTCTCGTATCATACACACACATAAAAAACTAACTCAAAATTGCTTAAAGACTTAAGTATAAGTCACATGCCATAAAACTCCTAGAAGAGAACATCAGCAAAACATTCTCTAAAAAAAAAAAAAAAAAAAAAAATTCTCTGACAGAAATCATTGTAATGTTTTCTTAGGTCAATCTCCCAAGGTAACAGAAATAAAAGCAAAAATGAAAAAGGGGCCTCCTCAAACTTATTGGCATTTGTACAGCAAACAAAATCATAAATGAGATGAAAAGACGACCCAAAGATTGGGAGAAATATTTGCAATGATGGGATGAAAAAGGACTTAATTTCTAAAATATACAAACAGTTTGTACAACTCGATAACAACAACAAAAATAAAAATAACCCAATCAAAAATGGTCCAAAACAGACATTTCTTCAAAGAAGATATAGAGATGGCCAATAGACACATGAAAAGAAGCTTAACACCACTACTCGAGAAATGCAAATCGAAACTACAATGAGGTGTCACCTCCTCACATAGGTCAGAATGGCCATCTTTACAAGTCTATAAATAATAAATATTAGAGAGGATGTGGCGAAAAGGGGACCCTCCTACACTGTTGGAGAGAATACAAATTAGTGCAGCCACTATGGAAAACAGTACTGAGGTTCCTCAAAAAACTAAAAGCAGAGTTGCCATATGATCCAGCAATCCCACTCCAAGGCATATATCCAGAAAAAAATGTAATTCAAAAAGATATATGCACCTCTATGTTCAGAGTGGCTCTAAATAGCCAAGACACAGGAACAACATAAGTGTCCATCAACAGATGAATGGATAAGGAAGATAGTATATGTGCATGTATGTATGTATATATATATATGTATGTGTGTGTAATAGAATATTACTCAGCCATAAAAAGAATGACATATTGTCATTTGTAGCAACATAAATGGACTTAGAGATTATCACACTAAATGAAGTAAGAGAAATAAAGATAAATGCCGTATGATATCACTTATATGTGGAATCTAAAATACAACACGAATGAACATATCTACAAAACAGACTAACAGATACTGAGAACAGACTTATGGCTGCCAAGGAGGAGGGGTTAGGGGAGGGGAAGATCGAGAGTTTGGAATTAGTAGTTGCAATCTATTATATATGGAATGGATAAATAACAAAGTCCTACTGTAGAGCACAAGGAACTATATTCAATATTCTATGATAAACCATAATGGAAATAATTGAAAAAAGTGTGTGTGTGTGTATATATATATGTGTGTGTGTGTGTATAGAAAGGGAGACAGAGAGAGCTGAGTAACTTTGCTGTACAGCAGAAATTAACACAACATTGTAAATCAACCATACTTCAATAAAATTTAAAATATATATGTATCTCTCCTGAACTACTTCAACAGCGCCTAAATGTTCTAAATGTTCCCCTGCCTACAGACTAGTCCTCCTCAAATCTAACTTCATCACTGACAAAATGGCCTATCTAAAATGCAAATCTTATCTGGCTATTTTAAACTCTGCTATTTAAAATCCAATTGATGTCTCATCCATTACTTATAAGATGCGGGTCCTTCAAGATCTGACCTCTACCTGCCTCTCTTTTTATGCTACAGTTCTTCTGAAAGATATATAGATCCCTCTCACAAGCCAACCTTTATTCCTTGGCTTGTACTTTTCTCTCCATGAACTTCTCTTCTTTCTCTACTGGTTAGTGCTGACTCATCACTTTACCTTCCTTGACTGAGCTAAATGACCCACCTCAGAGTTCCTGTTCCCATAACATGGAATTTGGGATTTATCATATTGTATTCTCACATCTGTTTATTGCCTGTCGCTGAGGTTGAAATTCTCACAAGGGTTTCAAGGACTTATCGGAGGTAAGCTCCAAGTTCGGTGACAACCGGAAAAAAAAATCACTGAACTGAAAGTCATAAGAACTCAGAGTCAAGTCTAAATTAACTATTAATCTGCTGTGAAATCTTGGACAAGTCACTTCCCTTCTCTGGTCCAAGAGAGGCTTAGGCCATATAATCATAACCTAACATGCTCTGATTCATCTTTATACCTTTCTATATATTTAGAGAAGACATTCATTTATGCTCACACACTAACCTTTCTACTTATCATTCCTCTGCTTTCTTTCCCAGGGCCTCATGTATGATAGATAGTTATTCTGAACCCTGGTTTCTCTGTGGCACTTTACAAGGTACTGATGGCTGGCCTTCTTTGAAGGGATTCTGACTTTATTGGTTTAATGTAGTACTCCAGCACTGGTATTTTTAAAAAGCCTTTTAGATGATTCTAATGTGCAATCAAGGTTAACAACTATTAATATCAATGATTTTCAAAGTTTGACCCCTAGACCAGCAGGATCAGCCACACTTGGGAAGTTGTTAGAAATGCATCTTCTCAGCCTCCAACCCAGACCTAATGAACTAGAAAATCTCTATAGGTGAGTCTGATACCCTCTAAATCACAGCTCCTCTTTGAACTCTTCCCTTTCAAGCCCATCTCATGGGAATTAGAGGCCACTGCTATAGTCTCAGGGGCATCCCTGGTGGCTCAGTGGTAAAGAATCTGCCTGCCAATGTGGGAGATGTAGGTTTTATCCCTGGGTTGGAGAAGATCCTCTGGAGAAGAAAATGGCCATCCACTCTTATTCTTGCCTGGGAAATCCCATAGATAGATAAGCCTGGTGGGTTGCAGTCCACGGAGTTGCAAAAGACATGACTTAGTGACTAAACAACAAGTATAGTTTCAGGGCATTATACCCCTGGTATTTATCTTTAAAGATACTAATTCAGACAATCAAAATCAGCTTCAAAGTTGTTGTTTATGCTACCCTCATGTCTTTCAAGGAGGGAGTTTCCTTGACTGGATCAGAGTTAACATGTCAAAAACATATATTAGGTTAGGGCATAGAATGGACCAATGGGGTTTATCTTGGAGAGCAGTGGGACATAGCTATGGCTGGGATATAGGAGAGGAGTGAAAATAAGGCCAGATGTTGCCAACATGGGCAGGACTCCTGGAAACAGGCCAGCTGGAATTGGCTATGGGTTGCCTTTTTTTTTCTCTCTTATGTAAATCTTATTTTCAACCCTTTCTCATAAATTCTGGAATGAAATATATGGTTCTGGTAGAGGCTACCAATCAGCCAACGTCTAGAAAATTGAATATTTGTCCTAATTAGTGTCCTGGGAAATAGAACACTAGTTTTAGAGCCATACAACTTGGTTGTCTGAACTCGCATCAGCCTTGATAATATTTCAGCTTCATAAGTTTGTTTATACCATCTGCTTATCCTTTTAAGAGTGTCTCAGACAATAGCAACAACAAAGCAGTTTCCTCACTCTCAGCCCATCCTGCCTCCACGAGAGGCAGTCACTGTCTATGGGGTTTAAAAACAAATTCCAATCCTAATTTTTCCTTTTATTTGTCCAAACAATGTCTCCTCCTTAAATTATAGAGTTCTGGAAATGTACTTATTCAGTTATTACACAAAATGTTTCTATTAAAAAGCAACGTGTTGGGGCCTCCCTGGTGGCTCAGTGGTAAAGAATCTGCCTGCCAATGTGGGAGATGTAGGTTTTATCCCTGGGTTGGAGAAGATCCTCTGGAGAAGAAAATGGCCATCCACTCTTATTCTTGCCTGGGAAATCCCATAGATAGATAAGCCTGGTGGGTTGCAGTCCACGGAGTTGCAAAAGACATGACTTAGTGACTAAACAACAAGTATAGTTTCAGGGCATTATACCCCTGGTATTTATCTTTAAAGATACTAATTCAGACAATCAAAATCAGCTTCAAAGTTGTTGTTTATGCTACCCTCATGTCTTTCAAGGAGGGAGTTTCCTTGACTGGATCAGAGTTAACATGTCAAAAACATATATTAGGTTAGGGCATAGAATGGACCAATGGGGTTTATCTTGGAGAGCAGTGGGACATAGCTATGGCTGGGATATAGGAGAGGAGTGAAAATAAGGCCAGATGTTGCCAACATGGGCAGGACTCCTGGAAACAGGCCAGCTGGAATTGGCTATGGGTTGCCTTTTTTTTTCTCTCTTATGTAAATCTTATTTTCAACCCTTTCTCATAAATTCTGGAATGAAATATATGGTTCTGGTAGAGGCTACCAATCAGCCAACGTCTAGAAAATTGAATATTTGTCCTAATTAGTGTCCTGGGAAATAGAACACTAGTTTTAGAGCCATACAACTTGGTTGTCTGAACTCGCATCAGCCTTGATAATATTTCAGCTTCATAAGTTTGTTTATACCATCTGCTTATCCTTTTAAGAGTGTCTCAGACAATAGCAACAACAAAGCAGTTTCCTCACTCTCAGCCCATCCTGCCTCCACGAGAGGCAGTCACTGTCTATGGGGTTTAAAAACAAATTCCAATCCTAATTTTTCCTTTTATTTGTCCAAACAATGTCTCCTCCTTAAATTATAGAGTTCTGGAAATGTACTTATTCAGTTATTACACAAAATGTTTCTATTAAAAAGCAACGTGTTGGGGCCTCCCTGGTGGTCCAGTGGGTAAGGACACCGCCTTGCAGTGCAAGGGGCGCCGGTTCGATCCCTGGCCTGGGAAGATCCCACGTGCTGTGGAGCGGCTGGATCGATGTGTCCAATTACCGAGTTGGACCTCTGGAGCGAATGTGTCCAGAGCCAGTGCTCTGCGACAACAGAGGCCACTGCGATGAGAGGCCCACATGGGCCAAAGAACAAAGATGGATGAAAATAGATGAACAAAAGACCAATAGCAGTGGCCCGCCCACCCCCGTCCCTTCCCAACCCACCTTCCTCCCCGCCAAAAAGCAACATGTTTGTGTGATATTCATCATATTTTTAAATTATATCACTTACATGTGGAATCTAAAAAACACAACAAACCAAGGAAAATAACAGAAAATGAAGCAGACTCACAGATATAGAGAACAAACTAGTGGTTTGCAGTGTGGGGAGGTGAGGGAGGGTAACATAGGGGTAGGAGAATGGAAAGCACAAACTACTGGGCATAAGATAGGCTCAAGGACAAATTATACAGAACAAATATTCTGTAACAACTATAAGTGGAAAGTTACCTTTAAAAACTGTATAAAATATTTTGAAAGAAAGGATATTTAAATGATATAATATCATGCTTGAAAGAAAAAAATAAATATATTATATAGTTGTTTATTTGTCTTGCTTCCTCACTAACTGTTAAACATCATCCAGATAAGACCATGTCAGTTGGTTGACCATAGTATGGCCAGTATCCAGCACTAGGTAGGCAGTCACTAAAGGTAAGTGAATGAATACAGATGGCCAACAAACATATGAAAACTCGATGCCTTGATAATATTTCAGCTTCATAAGTTTGTTTATACCATCTGCTTATCCTTTTAAGAGTGTCTCAGACAATAGCAACAACAAAGCAGTTTCCTCACTCTCAGCCCATCCTGCCTCCACGAGAGGCAGTCACTGTCTATGGGGTTTAAAAACAAATTCCAATCCTAATTTTTCCTTTTATTTGTCCAAACAATGTCTCCTCCTTAAATTATAGAGTTCTGGAAATGTACTTATTCAGTTATTACACAAAATGTTTCTATTAAAAAGCAACGTGTTGGGGCCTCCCTGGTGGTCCAGTGGGTAAGGACACCACCTTGCAGTGCCAGGGGTGCCGGTTCAATCCCCGGCCTGGGAAGATCCCACGTGCTGTGGAGCGGCTGGATCGATGTGTCCAATTACCGAGTTGGACCTCTGGAGCGAATGTGTCCAGAGCCAGTGCTCTGCGACAACAGAGGCCACTGCGATGAGAGGCCCACATGGGCCAAAGAACAAAGATGGATGAAAATAGATGAACAAAAGACCAATAGCAGTGGCCCGCCCACCCCCGTCCCTTCCCAACCCACCTTCCTCCCCGCCAAAAAGCAACATGTTTGTGTGATATTCATCATATTTTTAAATTATATCACTTACATGTGGAATCTAAAAAACACAACAAACCAAGGAAAATAACAGAAAATGAAGCAGACTCACAGATATAGAGAACAAACTAGTGGTTTGCAGTGTGGGGAGGTGAGGGAGGGTAACATAGGGGTAGGAGAATGGAAAGCACAAACTACTGGGCATAAGATAGGCTCAAGGACAAATTATACAGAACAAATATTCTGTAACAACTATAAGTGGAAAGTTACCTTTAAAAACTGTATAAAATATTTTGAAAGAAAGGATATTTAAATGATATAATATCATGCTTGAAAGAAAAAAATAAATATATTATATAGTTGTTTATTTGTCTTGCTTCCTCACTAACTGTTAAACATCATCCAGATAAGACCATGTCAGTTGGTTGACCATAGTATGGCCAGTATCCAGCACTAGGTAGGCAGTCACTAAAGGTAAGTGAATGAATACAGATGGCCAACAAACATATGAAAAGATGTTCAACATCACTGATCATTAGAGAAATGCAAATCAAACCTACAGTTAGGGCTTCCCTGGTGGTCCCGTGGGTGGAGAGTCCGACTTGCAGTACAAGGGATGCCAGTTCGATCCCTGGCCCAGGAAGATCCCATGTGCTGCAGAGTGGCTGGACTGTGTGTCCAATTGCAAATCAGCACTCTGGAGTGCATGTGCCCAGAGCCCGTGCTCTGCAGCAATAGAGGCCACTGCAATGGGAGGCCCATACAGGCCAAAGAGTAAAGATGGATGAAAATAAACAAATAAAAAACAATAAAAGAGGCCAAAATAATAATTAAAAAAAACTACAATGAGCTATCATCTCACACCAGTCAGAATGGCCATCATCAAAAAGTCTACAAACAACAAATGCTGGAGAGGGTGTGGAGAAAAGGGAACCCTTTTGCACTGTTGGTGGGAATGTAAACTGATATGGCCACTATGGAAGACAGTATGGAGATTTCTCAAAACACTAGGAATAGAACCACTGTATGACACAGCAATCCCACTTCTAGGCATACATCCTGAGGAAATCAAACTTGAAAGAGACACACATATCCCATTGTTCATTGCAGCACTATTTACAATAGCTAGAACATGGAAGCAACCTAGATGTCCATCAACAGATGAATGGATAGAGAAGCTGTGGTACATATATACAATGGAATATTACTCAGCCATAAAAATGAATGCATTTGAAAAAAAAAAAAATGAATGCATTTGAATCAGTTCTAATGAGGTAGATGAATCTAGAACCTATTATACAGAGTGAAATATGTCAGAGAGAGAAAGATAAATACTGTCTAGAAAGATGGTGCTGATGAATGAATATGCAGAGCAGCAATGGAGAGACAGACATGAAGAGCAGTCTTATGGACATTGGGGTAAGGCAGGGGAATATGCTGTGGGACTAGGGGATCTCAAACAGAATCTCTGTGGTGACCTGGAGGGATGGAATGTGGAAGGAGATGGGGGGCAGGTTGCAGAGGGGAACATGTGTATACCTATGGAGAATTTGGGTCGACGTGTGGCAGTAAACAACAAAACTGTAAAAAATAAAATTAAAAAAAAAAAAAAAGAGCAAGTGAGGGCTTCCTTGGTGGTCCGGTGGGTAGAGAGTATGCCTTGCAGTGCAAGGGGAACCGATTCAATCCCTGGCTGACGTGCTGCAGAGTGACTGAACCGGTGTGTCCAATTACGAGCCTGAGCTCTGGAGGGCATGTGCCCAGAGCTGGTGCTCTGCAACGAGAGAGGCCACTGCAATGGGAGGCTCACACAGGCCAAAGAACAAAGATGGATGAAAATAAATAAATAAACAAATCAATAAAAGAGGCTAAAATTTTTTAAAAAAATCTTAAAAAAAAACCCAACAACAAAAAAAGTAAGTGAATGAAACACTAAATGGTGCTTCATGTATAACACAGGGGAGGAAAAGAGTCTGTGGGCAGACATGATGGCTCATAACCTCTTCTGGCACAAGTATAAGGACTACCACAAGTTATTAGGCTTCATTCTCCCTGTTGAAAAGCAGGGAAGAGATTTCCCTCTTAGTTTTTTTTTTTTTTTTTTTGAACTCAGAGCATTTACTATAGAAGCTTGTGAGTTGGACTTTCTCCTCTCTTTTAAAATCTTTTTTGAAAACTAGATAGATGTTTTGTCAGCTTTAGAGAATATCTTTCTCAAAGACTTGGGAGCTATATTTTTTTGAAACATAAACATCAAGAGAGATAGCATGTTTGCGTTTCAGTTTCCAAGGGAGAACTGAAGCCTACCTTGGGTGGGCACCTTGCTTCAAGCTATGAAACTGCCTTCTGTCAAAAAAGCATGAGAAGTTTGCTTTTCTTCTGGATAAAGCCAATTGGTCAACCCATATATTCACTCTAATTATCAGGTAAATTCAGATTAAACTGTGTTAGAAATGATGTTGTCAGGCTTCCCTGGTAACTCAGTGGTAAAGAATCCACCTGCCAATGCAGGAGACACGGGTTCAATCCCTAATCCAGGAAGATCCCACATGCTGCGGAGCAACTAAGCCCAGGAGCCACAACTATGGAGCCTGTGTTCTAGGGCCTCGGAGCTGCAACTATTGAGCCCATGTGCAGCAACTATTGAAGCCTGTGTGCCCTAGAGCCCGAGTTCCACAACAAGAGGAGTCACCACAAGAAGCCTGCTCACCTCAACTAGAGAGTAGCCCCCACTCCCTGCAACTAGAGAAGAGCCTGCAGCAGCACTGAAAACCCAGAACAGCCAAAATAAATAAATAAAGTTTAAAAAAAATAAAAGAAATGATGTTGTCAAGTCCTCTTACTTGTGGACTAGTTATTATCTATTTGAAAACACGCATATGAAAAAGATCAGAGATGTCAGAAAGGACTTGATGCAAAAAAGGTGCAGAGAAAATCCAGGTAATGAAGGATCTCTTAAATTATGCTAATGGATTTGGACTTCATCCTGAGGGAAAATGAATAGTCAAGGTGGTATCACAATAGGATTTGCCTTTTGAAATGATAAATCTTATTGTTATGTGTAGAACTGCAGGATCACAGAGACGTATTAGTGAATATAAGGAGATGATGCTAGGTGAAAGGTTCAATTATCAAGAAGTGCAAGAATAATTACAGTAAAATAACAGCAATAATAATTGTCGTAACCACAACTAACACTGTCTTGAGCTATATGCTGAGCATATTTCTTAGTCCTCTACAGATATTGCCATTAATTTTCGTAACATTTTGTTACATACCAACATAGATGAGAAAACTGAAAGATACATCAATTAAATAATGTGCTCAAGAGTAATATAAGATAGAGTTGTAATTTAACCCTGGCTTTGGGGACTGTACTCTTAACCTCTTTGCTGCCTCTTGATGTCAATTTGAACAAATGAGGTGGCAAGATGGATATAGTAAGGTGGATTGATTAGCATATTTAAAAGGTAGAATTAACAAAATCTGAGGATTGAGTGGATATGTGGAACAGGTAAGAAAAAAGGTGTTAAGCAAGCTGCCCAGTTTTCTATTAGTATAGTTTAACTATTCACTGGGGAAGGAGAACCAAGAACACTGCAATTTTGAGGAATTTGAACAAAGAAAAATTAAAAAATTTGAATGACACACAGCTCGGAGGAACCAGAGTGGAGATGTTACACAGGAACCCATAAGGCAGGTGTTACACAGCTCTGGAGCTCAGAAAAGAGCACAGCCCTGAATATAAGGATGGCAACTAAGGTTGCAGGAGCAGATCAAAACTCAAGGAGGGAAAGCACAATAAAGGGGAGAGGCCTTGATCAAACCCTGGGGAACATCAAGATGAGAAGAGATACTTCCTTAGAAGACTAAGAAAAGTGTCCAAAAAGTATAGGCGGAAAGAGTGTAGTGTTTCCAAAGCTCAGAGGAAAGAATGTCCCCAAAGGAGATGGGGTTAATACATGTTAAGAACGACCATAAAATCTTCCTTAGCTCAGAAAGAAGTGAGGTTTTGACCCTCCCTGACCAACAAACAATGTGAACATAAATCTCACTCAGTTTCTGATGGAAGTCTAACACGAAAGTACTTCAATTCAATTTTTGCTTTGAATGTTCAGTCTGCTGTCACTTCCCTCCAATAGTTCACCATATTGCTTTCCTTCTGTGAAGCTGAGTGTGTAAAATAAGATTGCAAATCCTCCTGTTTTCTCAGGAGGAAAATGCAGAATATGAAGACTGGTGCAGCAAGCAAATTGAGTATTTGTCTCTGTGAAACCAAAACCAGCCATTTTCATCATCTCCTCTTAGATTCCAAAGATGGCATTTACTCTACAGCCCTCTCTTAGTTTACCCCTCATCTTCCAACTAATTTCATTTTATTCCTTGACATTTTACTTTGGAAACAGATTTAGAGTGAGTTAATCATATTTGTAGAGATTTTGTTGTTTTTCCTAAAAAAAAAAATAGACCTGATAATGGGATTTTTGCCTAGTTTGGGTAGGCTAATATGGTTTTTGAAAATTTTGTTGTTCCTATTTGAACAAATGAGGTGGCAAGATGGATATAGTAAGGTGGATTGATTAGCATATTTAAAAGGTAGAATTAACAAAATCTGAGGATTGAGTGGATATGTGGAACAGGTAAGAAAAAAGGTGTTAAGCAAGCTGCCCAGTTTTCTATTAGTATAGTTTAACTATTCACTGGGGAAGGAGAACCAAGAACACTGCAATTTTGAGGAATTTGAACAAAGAAAAATTAAAAAATTTGAATGACACACAGCTCGGAGGAACCAGAGTGGAGATGTTACACAGGAACCCATAAGGCAGGTGTTACACAGCTCTGGAGCTCAGAAAAGAGCACAGCCCTGAATATAAGGATGGCAACTAAGGTTGCAGGAGCAGATCAAAACTCAAGGAGGGAAAGCACAATAAAGGGGAGAGGCCTTGATCAAACCCTGGGGAACATCAAGATGAGAAGAGATACTTCCTTAGAAGACTAAGAAAAGTGTCCAAAAAGTATAGGCGGAAAGAGTGTAGTGTTTCCAAAGCTCAGAGGAAAGAATGTCCCCAAAGGAGATGGGGTTAATACATGTTAAGAACGACCATAAAATCTTCCTTAGCTCAGAAAGAAGTGAGGTTTTGACCCTCCCTGACCAACAAACAATGTGAACATAAATCTCACTCAGTTTCTGATGGAAGTCTAACACGAAAGTACTTCAATTCAATTTTTGCTTTGAATGTTCAGTCTGCTGTCACTTCCCTCCAATAGTTCACCATATTGCTTTCCTTCTGTGAAGCTGAGTGTGTAAAATAAGATTGCAAATCCTCCTGTTTTCTCAGGAGGAAAATGCAGAATATGAAGACTGGTGCAGCAAGCAAATTGAGTATTTGTCTCTGTGAAACCAAAACCAGCCATTTTCATCATCTCCTCTTAGATTCCAAAGATGGCATTTACTCTACAGCCCTCTCTTAGTTTACCCCTCATCTTCCAACTAATTTCATTTTATTCCTTGACATTTTACTTTGGAAACAGATTTAGAGTGAGTTAATCATATTTGTAGAGATTTTGTTGTTTTTCCTAAAAAAAAAAATAGACCTGATAATGGGATTTTTGCCTAGTTTGGGTAGGCTAATATGGAGCCTATTATTTATGCTTAAAGATTTGGGGGAATGACTAAATGTTTTCATTCTGTGCATCGGAGCAACTTAATTTCATTTTGTCCCCTGACATTTGAAGATAGCTTTAGGGTTTTCTTTTCTCTTTCCCTCTATTCATTCTCCTCCAAACTCCCCCCTCTCTTCCCCTATCCTACCCACTATTGGACTGTTCATCTTTATTGGCTTGGAAACAGGGCTGCAATGTGATTTTCCACTTGGTTTCTAGTGGAATGGAATTTTTTAGAAGTTTTTCTATCTTCTGGCTGCATGTGGGTGACGAGGAAAGTTCTTTTCATCAAGGCTCAGAAGACCTAACAATATTTATCTATGAGGAATGGTTGAAGTCTACAGTTGAGAGTGTTTAAACCAGTCTATAAAGTAGGGCAAGACCTAAAACAATTGAGCAAGTAACGAACTTATGACAGGTCGTAAGGATCTGGAGATGCTCTCTTTACTCCTCCCCAGTCTTTCTGTACTGAGTCATGGAAATGAACTAGCACTGGCTGGAATTCTGTGCAAGGATCTGCCAATTCTGTTTTAGCACTTGACGTGGGTAGTGATAGCTTGAGGTAAGATGTGAGACAGTGAATGGGATAGCTCTGGGGACAGTGCCAGATAATTTTTTGTTTTTTTCTGAAGTTGATAATTTTGAGAACCACCCAAGTTTGGCTCTATTTAGGCCTAAATATCTACTCCCAGCTTCCCTGCTGACTTGCTGAACATGTGGCAAATTTTGCTTTTGCTTTCTCCACCCTGAAATACCAGTGGCATCCCTCTTTTTCCGTGGCATGGGTTGTTGTAGCCTGTGAGGGAAGTGGAAGAAGTTCTGGGTACATACTAGCACTTGTAATTTCCATCCACTGCAGAATTTAAAGTCCTAGCAGCCATCTCCTGCAAGGGATCCCTGCAATGCTAGGGCACTGCTTCTAAATAAGTAACTCTCTTAGTTTACCCCTCATCTTCCAACTAATTTCATTTTATTCCTTGACATTTTACTTTGGAAACAGATTTAGAGTGAGTTAATCATATTTGTAGAGATTTTGTTGTTTTTCCTAAAAAAAAAAATAGACCTGATAATGGGATTTTTGCCTAGTTTGGGTAGGCTAATATGGAGCCTATTATTTATGCTTAAAGATTTGGGGGAATGACTAAATGTTTTCATTCTGTGCATCGGAGCAACTTAATTTCATTTTGTCCCCTGACATTTGAAGATAGCTTTAGGGTTTTCTTTTCTCTTTCCCTCTATTCATTCTCCTCCAAACTCCCCCCTCTCTTCCCCTATCCTACCCACTATTGGACTGTTCATCTTTATTGGCTTGGAAACAGGGCTGCAATGTGATTTTCCACTTGGTTTCTAGTGGAATGGAATTTTTTAGAAGTTTTTCTATCTTCTGGCTGCATGTGGGTGACGAGGAAAGTTCTTTTCATCAAGGCTCAGAAGACCTAACAATATTTATCTATGAGGAATGGTTGAAGTCTACAGTTGAGAGTGTTTAAACCAGTCTATAAAGTAGGGCAAGACCTAAAACAATTGAGCAAGTAACGAACTTATGACAGGTCGTAAGGATCTGGAGATGCTCTCTTTACTCCTCCCCAGTCTTTCTGTACTGAGTCATGGAAATGAACTAGCACTGGCTGGAATTCTGTGCAAGGATCTGCCAATTCTGTTTTAGCACTTGACGTGGGTAGTGATAGCTTGAGGTAAGATGTGAGACAGTGAATGGGATAGCTCTGGGGACAGTGCCAGATAATTTTTTGTTTTTTTCTGAAGTTGATAATTTTGAGAACCACCCAAGTTTGGCTCTATTTAGGCCTAAATATCTACTCCCAGCTTCCCTGCTGACTTGCTGAACATGTGGCAAATTTTGCTTTTGCTTTCTCCACCCTGAAATACCAGTGGCATCCCTCTTTTTCCGTGGCATGGGTTGTTGTAGCCTGTGAGGGAAGTGGAAGAAGTTCTGGGTACATACTAGCACTTGTAATTTCCATCCACTGCAGAATTTAAAGTCCTAGCAGCCATCTCCTGCAAGGGATCCCTCTTGCAGGAGTGCTAGGGGTCACTGCTTCTAAATAAGTAACTGAAGAGCATTCTCTTTCAGCTAGAGAAGCATCAAGGATCCTGAGACAGCCAATAACTCTCCTGGAAAGATGGTAAATTCAGGTTGGCAACAGAAAGAGTAGGAAAGCTTTCTGGGGTCAAGAAGAATGTGAGCCAGGGTAAGGATGTCCAGTAGAAGCTGCTGGGTTGCAGGACTTTCACCTTCAGTAAATGAGAAGAGGGAAGGGACCGTAAATTTCCTAGGTAACTTGTCCATGCCAAGCACAGTGCTAGGCAATTTTATGCATATAATCTGGCTTAAGAACTGCTCAGTAAAACAGACATTATTACATAATTGCTCATGATGAAAATGAGGCTCAGAAAGGTTGTAAGTTTTGCTGATAGACGCCCAGTTAGCAAATGACAAGGATGGAATTTGAAACAATCTATTTGGCTTCAAAATTCACATATACTTCCTTGATAGCATGCTTCAGCACCTACTTTCCACTCTGGCATTACAGAGGAAGGGAGGTCACGGTGGGCCCTTTCCTACTCTCTCCATACACTGGGGACAGAGGGAGCTGACCTTGATCTTCAGGGGTGAGCTCATGACCCTCACTGGTGGTGAGACCACAGTCCTTGCTTGGTCACTATGATTAGAACAGTATCAGGCAGATAACACAGGTAAATCCAATGAGCTTCAACTCCTAGAGCTGGGGAAAAGTTCCTTTTTCTTTTGGGATTGCTACAGGGAATGAACTAGCACTGCAATTCTGTGCAAGGATCTGCCAATTCTGTTTTAGCACTTGACGTGGGTAGTGATAGCTTGAGGTAAGATGTGAGACAGTGAATGGGATAGCTCTGGGGACAGTGCCAGATAATTTTTTGTTTTTTTCTGAAGTTGATAATTTTGAGAACCACCCAAGTTTGGCTCTATTTAGGCCTAAATATCTACTCCCAGCTTCCCTGCTGACTTGCTGAACATGTGGCAAATTTTGCTTTTGCTTTCTCCACCCTGAAATACCAGTGGCATCCCTCTTTTTCCGTGGCATGGGTTGTTGTAGCCTGTGAGGGAAGTGGAAGAAGTTCTGGGTACATACTAGCACTTGTAATTTCCATCCACTGCAGAATTTAAAGTCCTAGCAGCCATCTCCTGCAAGGGATCCCTCTTGCAGGAGTGCTAGGGGTCACTGCTTCTAAATAAGTAACTGAAGAGCATTCTCTTTCAGCTAGAGAAGCATCAAGGATCCTGAGACAGCCAATAACTCTCCTGGAAAGATGGTAAATTCAGGTTGGCAACAGAAAGAGTAGGAAAGCTTTCTGGGGTCAAGAAGAATGTGAGCCAGGGTAAGGATGTCCAGTAGAAGCTGCTGGGTTGCAGGACTTTCACCTTCAGTAAATGAGAAGAGGGAAGGGACCGTAAATTTCCTAGGTAACTTGTCCATGCCAAGCACAGTGCTAGGCAATTTTATGCATATAATCTGGCTTAAGAACTGCTCAGTAAAACAGACATTATTACATAATTGCTCATGATGAAAATGAGGCTCAGAAAGGTTGTAAGTTTTGCTGATAGACGCCCAGTTAGCAAATGACAAGGATGGAATTTGAAACAATCTATTTGGCTTCAAAATTCACATATACTTCCTTGATAGCATGCTTCAGCACCTACTTTCCACTCTGGCATTACAGAGGAAGGGAGGTCACGGTGGGCCCTTTCCTACTCTCTCCATACACTGGGGACAGAGGGAGCTGACCTTGATCTTCAGGGGTGAGCTCATGACCCTCACTGGTGGTGAGACCACAGTCCTTGCTTGGTCACTATGATTAGAACAGTATCAGGCAGATAACACAGGTAAATCCAATGAGCTTCAACTCCTAGAGCTGGGGAAAAAGTTCCTTTTTTCTTTTGGGATTGCTAAACCTATGGAAGGTAAGGCTGGCGCTGTCTCCACTTAAGAACAGCCAATATGAGAAGAAAGTGAGCAGAAAGGAATGCATAGAGGAGAGGCGGATTTCTGGCAAAGTCAGAATCATTTGACCATCTCTTTCACTGTGACTGAAGCCAGACCTACTCTAGAACTTTTTGTTGATGGAGACAGTTTTCCACATTAAAATTTTTACTGTTTTCTCTCACTTGGAACCAAAAGAAGCCTGATTAATACAAGCATTAAAAGAGAGCATTTTTTAAGATACTTATACTGGTTATAATCTTTGGAAATTGGCAATTCATACTGGGGAAGAGAATGCATCACCATCAAATGCTCAGTTAGTTTTCTAGTGCCAGCATAACGATTACCACAAACATAAGGCCTTCAAACAAGACACACGTGTTATTGCCTTACAGTTCTTAGTTCACAAGTTCAATCAAAGTCTCATGGGGCTGAAATCAAGGTACTAGCAGGACTACATTCCTTTCTGGAGGTTCTAGGGGAGGCCTCTTCCAGCTTCTAGAAGTTACACACATGCTGTTGTTTGTGCCTTCCTTCAAAGTCAACAACATAAGGTCCATCATTATGTACCTTTCTCTGACACTTCCTTTCTGCTATGTTGTCCACTTTTAAGTACCCTTGTGATAACACTGGGCCTACCTAGATAGCCCAGGATAACATCCCCAACTTAAGATGAGCTGATACAAACTTGATTTCACCTGCAACTTTAATTCCTCTTTTGCCATGCAAACTAACAAAATTTCACAGGCCCTGGGTATTAGGGTGTGGATATTTTGTGGATCAGGGGTTGGGAGAGCCATTATTCTGCCTAACACAGTGCATTCTCCTATAACAGCAAGGAATATGCTTTTTTATTATTTCACGTTAATTTGCTGCTTTTGTAGTAGACTGTGAACATCTCTTATTTCCAGTTTTGTTTCAGTGTCTTCCATGGAGCTTGTACCATAGCGCCCATTAAAATTTCTGGGTTTGTTTACTACAAACAAATAATAAATAAGGGAAAGAATATCCAGACCTAACCTCTCCTCTGACTTCCACATTCACACATCCAAGTGCTTAGATGACATTTTACACAGGTAAAAAAGGATTTAAAACTTTGCATGTTCAAAGACTAACTTCTTGTCTTCACTCTCATTTCCCAACACCAGCTTTATCTTCTCCCTGTCTTCTACATCTTAATAAATGGATGCTCCAACCTTTCAGCCACTTAGGTCGAGGACTCTGGAGTCTGTTTTCACAACTCACATTGAATTCATCAGCAAATTCTAACCAGTGTATGTTTAAGATATTTCCAGAATTCAGCTACTTCCTAGTACCACTGCCAGCTAAGCCTTGCATCAAGCCAGCAATGTCTCTCAAGCAGTAAGAAGTAATGGCTTCCTAACTGGGCTTCCTCATTTCACCATCTCCCCTTGATTCTCCATAAAGTAGCCAGATCATTTCTTCTAAAATTTTAATGGGATTGCTGCTTAACACCCATCCCCCACCAGTGGCTCTGCACCTTGCCTAAAATAAAAGCTAAAGTCCTTGCAACAGCCTACAGGTCCTTAAATTGGATGGCCTCCCACTCTGCCCCTTTGCCTTCATAACCTACTACTCTCCTGCATTTTGCTTCTTGAACACACCAAGCCTGTCTCTGAGTTAGGACTTAGGTACTTAAAGCTCTTGTTGAGGACTTCCGTGGTGGTCCAGTGGGTAAGAGTCCATCTTATAGTGCAAGGGGCACCGGTTCAATCCCTGTTTGGGGAAGATGCCACATGCTGCAGAGTGGCTGGACCGGTGTGTCCAATTGTGAGCCAATGCTCTGCAGCACATGTGCCCAGAGCCAGTGCTCTGCAGTGAGAGAGGCCACTGCAATGCAAGGCCCACACAGGCCAAAGAATAAAGATGGGTGAAAATAAATAAATAAAAACACCTATAAATGAGGCTAAAATTTTAAAAAATAATAATTAAAAAAAAGTTAAAAAAAAGCTCTTGCCCAATGGAAGGCTTTTTTCTCAGGTGTGCAAATGGCTCATGCACTCATTCGTTCATTCCTTTTCTTCATGTCTTTGCTAAAATAGCACCTTCCCAAAGGTGTCTCCTTCACCATCCAATATACAATAGGACCCCTTCACCCAGAATTCCCTAGGCCTCTTACTAAAGGCTTTCTTTTTCCCCAATAGCAGTCACCTCCATCTGATTCACTATGTTTATCCTCTCTTTCCCTTCAATTAGAAATGTAAGCTCCAAAGTAATAATGACTGTGCATATTTTTTGCAGTGTATACTCAGTGCCTAGAACAGTACCTAGCACTTAAAGGAAATTAACATTTTTGGTATGAATGAACAATGGAAAACAGATGAAGAAGAGCCATTTGGGAGGGGGCTTTGAAGGTGTGAGGCAGAGACAGACAGCAGCTACAGACCCATCCAGGAGACTGAGCTAGAAGCTCAGGTTCCTGGATGGGGAAGTGTGAGAAAGGACAGAAAGCATAAAAGAAGGCTGCAGTGGGAACCTCTTAGATACATTAGAATGAATATTGGAGATGAAGGTAAAAGAATAGTCAGGTGATGTGATCATTTTTAGGGAAAAGGGAAAGTGAGAGCCACTAAGAGAAAGATACTGGTATAGAGGACCCCTTTGGAAGAGAATAAGGGCTCAGTGTTTAGTTAGATTGCATTTGATGTGTCTACAGAACACCTACTTGGAGGCTTCTCTCAGGAGAAACAGCAGAGACTAAGCCGATAAGATGACCAAAAGTCTTGTGTGCTCTTTGGGGCCAGTCTATTATTCAGGTGGGCTGGGCATCTAGCTTAGTGCAGAGAATAATCAGATGTGCTGTCCTGCTTGAAAGACAGCATGCTTGAAGCTTAGTGTGCGGGGAGAGGGTAGATGTGGGTCCTTCTACTGAAATGTTGAATGGAGTGGGAGGCAGAGACAACCAATCCAGGAGAAGAAAAGTAACAGTGTATATATATATATATATATATATATATATATATATATATATATATATATTTTTTTTTAATTGAAAAAAAATTTTTTTTGGTGGTGGTGGGTTGGGGAGGGAGAGGGACGGCGGGCCACTTCTATTGGTCTTTCATTTCTCCATTTTCATCCATCTTTGTTCTTTGGCACGTGGGATCCTCCCAGGCCAGGGAACGAACCAGCGCCCCTGGCACTGCAAGGCGGTGTTCTTACCCACTGGATTACCAGGGAAGCCCTAGTGTATATTGTTTCACGTTGATGATAAAGTTTGGGACTTATCAGGGATCTGAAGACAGGAAAATGCCATTTTATAGATATTCCCGTTCATAAGTGATCAAGACAATCTGCAGCTCTAAGCCTACTGATAACTAACTGGATGGTGGTAGCAACCCTGACTGCCCAGGAATGCGCTACCTCATAAGCCTTGCTTAAATACTTACAGCTCTCATGGTAACTTGGTTGGGATTTTACTTCAGCAGTTTCACCAGTTAAATATTGGCAGAGTTTTGTTTTCCTACCACTTGGTGAAAGAGATTGGCTGCCTTCTCCAGAGGGCTGGTGGTGTGAATAGAACCTCTCTACATTCCTGGGTGAAGCCACATGGTTCCTGCTCCTAGGCTGTAGTGAGTGGGGGGTACGAGGACCTCACATGCCTTGGGAGGACAAACCATTGTAAAAGAATAGTCAGGTGATGTGATCATTTTTAGGGAAAAGGGAAAGTGAGAGCCACTAAGAGAAAGATACTGGTATAGAGGACCCCTTTGGAAGAGAATAAGGGCTCAGTGTTTAGTTAGATTGCATTTGATGTGTCTACAGAACACCTACTTGGAGGCTTCTCTCAGGAGAAACAGCAGAGACTAAGCCGATAAGATGACCAAAAGTCTTGTGTGCTCTTTGGGGCCAGTCTATTATTCAGGTGGGCTGGGCATCTAGCTTAGTGCAGAGAATAATCAGATGTGCTGTCCTGCTTGAAAGACAGCATGCTTGAAGCTTAGTGTGCGGGGAGAGGGTAGATGTGGGTCCTTCTACTGAAATGTTGAATGGAGTGGGAGGCAGAGACAACCAATCCAGGAGAAGAAAAGTAACAGTGTATATATATATATATATATATATATATATATATATATATATATATATTTTTTTTAATTGAAAAAATTTTTTTGGTGGTGGGGGGTGGGTTGGGGAGGGAGGGGAGCGGGCCACTTCTATTGGTCTTTCATTTCTCCATTTTCATCCATCTTTGTTCTTTGGCACGTGGGATCCTCCCAGGCCAGGGAACGAACCAGCGCCCCTGGCACTGCAAGGCGGTGTTCTTACCCACTGGATTACCAGGGAAGCCCTAGTGTATATTGTTTCACGTTGATGATAAAGTTTGGGACTTATCAGGGATCTGAAGACAGGAAAATGCCATTTTATAGATATTCCCGTTCATAAGTGATCAAGACAATCTGCAGCTCTAAGCCTACTGATAACTAACTGGATGGTGGTAGCAACCCTGACTGCCCAGGAATGCGCTACCTCATAAGCCTTGCTTAAATACTTACAGCTCTCATGGTAACTTGGTTGGGATTTTACTTCAGCAGTTTCACCAGTTAAATATTGGCAGAGTTTTGTTTTCCTACCACTTGGTGAAAGAGATTGGCTGCCTTCTCCAGAGGGCTGGTGGTGTGAATAGAACCTCTCTACATTCCTGGGTGAAGCCACATGGTTCCTGCTCCTAGGCTGTAGTGAGTGAGGAGAACCAGGTCCTCACATGCCTTGGGAGGACAAACCATTGAATCAAAGCCTCATCAATTTACCAGTGAGTCTCACTAAAAAGATACCACCCAGGGTGGCTGAATCCTCCCCAGTTCATTAACTGACTTGGCAAATTCCCTTCAGGTAAACTTTTGAAAGTGGCGATGATTTATCTTTAGCTGAGCCCCTCTGGGCCAACAGCTAAGAAGACCAAATTACCTTCTTAAAAATATACACCCGTCTGTCCTCTCTAGCTGTGCTCTGTAAAAGGCACTAGCTCTGATATTCCTGGCAGGACACCTCACTCCTTCTGCTGTCTCTTTCTCCTTCATGCTTGGAGCAAGTGTTTGCTTTGCCCTGAGTGGTTTGAATAGATTCCAAATGGACATGTCAGTTTGGTCAAATATTTACACAAATGTGTGATCTTTTCTTCAGAGAAATGGATGATTTTCATTTTCACTTGATTTTTGCAACCTCAAAGAGAGATGACAGCATCATTTACAGAATAAGGCTTTCTTATCTCTACACCTCATGGGCACGCTGGCATCATCATAGTCTAAACCTAGTAACCTCTTAAAAACCAACCTTCTGCTCCTGTAACTTGCCCAGGGAGGTGAAACTGTGCTGAGGCAGGAAAGCTTCAGCATTCTGAGTCATTTTGGGACCATGTCACTTTGAAGTCTTGATTTCTCCTGCCTTCACAATGAGCTGGACATGATTCTCCATGGCTCCAGGTCTCATCCACAGTCTGCTTATCAGGGATCTGAAGACAGGAAAATGCCATTTTATAGATATTCCCGTTCATAAGTGATCAAGACAATCTGCAGCTCTAAGCCTACTGATAACTAACTGGATGGTGGTAGCAACCCTGACTGCCCAGGAATGCGCTACCTCATAAGCCTTGCTTAAATACTTACAGCTCTCATGGTAACTTGGTTGGGATTTTACTTCAGCAGTTTCACCAGTTAAATATTGGCAGAGTTTTGTTTTCCTACCACTTGGTGAAAGAGATTGGCTGCCTTCTCCAGAGGGCTGGTGGTGTGAATAGAACCTCTCTACATTCCTGGGTGAAGCCACATGGTTCCTGCTCCTAGGCTGTAGTGAGTGAGGAGAACCAGGTCCTCACATGCCTTGGGAGGACAAACCATTGAATCAAAGCCTCATCAATTTACCAGTGAGTCTCACTAAAAAGATACCACCCAGGGTGGCTGAATCCTCCCCAGTTCATTAACTGACTTGGCAAATTCCCTTCAGGTAAACTTTTGAAAGTGGCGATGATTTATCTTTAGCTGAGCCCCTCTGGGCCAACAGCTAAGAAGACCAAATTACCTTCTTAAAAATATACACCCGTCTGTCCTCTCTAGCTGTGCTCTGTAAAAGGCACTAGCTCTGATATTCCTGGCAGGACACCTCACTCCTTCTGCTGTCTCTTTCTCCTTCATGCTTGGAGCAAGTGTTTGCTTTGCCCTGAGTGGTTTGAATAGATTCCAAATGGACATGTCAGTTTGGTCAAATATTTACACAAATGTGTGATCTTTTCTTCAGAGAAATGGATGATTTTCATTTTCACTTGATTTTTGCAACCTCAAAGAGAGATGACAGCATCATTTACAGAATAAGGCTTTCTTATCTCTACACCTCATGGGCACGCTGGCATCATCATAGTCTAAACCTAGTAACCTCTTAAAAACCAACCTTCTGCTCCTGTAACTTGCCCAGGGAGGTGAAACTGTGCTGAGGCAGGAAAGCTTCAGCATTCTGAGTCATTTTGGGACCATGTCACTTTGAAGTCTTGATTTCTCCTGCCTTCACAATGAGCTGGACATGATTCTCCATGGCTCCAGGTCTCATCCACAGTCTGCTGGAACTTTCCTTCTCAGACCAGTTTCTTTCAAAGTCATTCTCCTCCTCCCCCATCCTGCCAGCACACCAGCAGCAGTTCTTCAACCAGAAGAAATACAGGAAGGATATCCAAATACAAGAAGAGCAGTTGCCTTCAAACTACCTAGCAGCGATCTCCAAGATGGGGAAATGCAAATTTTGTTCTGCTTCCGCCACAGAATTCACCTCGACTTGCTATGCCACATCTTACATGCCACATCTCTACTTTTCCATTTATAAAATGAGGACCCTCCCAGGATCGTTCCAGGAGGTAAATATCATAGTTCCTCAAAATGAAGAAACTGACAATTCATTTTTTCAGTATATACGATAGAACCCAAGACAAAGCAGTACTTTTTATTTTTTTTTAAAGCAGTATGTTTTTATAAGATTGATGTCCTAAGGAGAAGTTGAGATTGGAGGAAAAAGACTGGAATAAAAGACAGGCATTTAGGAAAGAGAGGATGTGGCTTGGACTCTGCATATAGAACATTTAACTTCTGAACAGTAAAAGCTGAATCTTAATTGGCTTCCAATGGCATCTAAGTGCAGGCATTCAGAGTAAAGAATCCTTCCTTACTATCTATTGTCAATTTCCTTAGTCTTTGGATCACATCTAAGTCTGGTATCTTGGTGGGTCAAAGTCAGAGAATAATAGTATTTACAGCTGGTGAGGTCCTATGGTACATTGTTGGCCTCGACCTGGCTACACATAGACCCTTTCAGTTCAGATGAATGCCTATTCTTTGAAAAAAATTAATAGCTTTATTGAGATGAAATTTACATGCTACAAAATTTCCCTACAGGTAGAAGTCAATGGTTTTTAGTTATTCACTGAGTTGTGTAACATTCACCATGATCTGTTTTTACAGTATCTTTCATCACTGCAGAAAGAAGTCTCATACCCACCAGCAGTCATTCTCCATTCTACACCTTCCCCTGCCAGTACCTAGGCAAGCATTAACCTACTTTCTGTTTCATGAATTTTCTTATTCTGTATATTTATCTAGGTGCAATCATAAAATACATGCCCTTATATGGCTGGTTTTTTTCACTTTGCATAATGTTTTCAAGGTTGATTAAGTTGTAGCATAGTTAGTATTTTCTTTCTTTTCACTGATGAATAACATTCTGTTGTATGGATAGACTGCATTTTGTCTATCCACTCAACAGTTGATAGATATTTCAGTTGTTTCTATTATTTCTACTCTTTGATCATTATGAATAATGAACATAGGTATATAAGGTTTTGTGGATGTGTGTGTCCATTTCTCTTGAATACATACCTAGGAGTGAAATTGATGGATCAATACAGTGAGTCTATATTAATTATTTGAGAAATTACCAAACTTTTCCAAATGAATCTATACTTTCAAAAAATACTATATGCATAGTTCAGGATATATCATCCTTCTCCATAACTGTGCATTTCTTAGCTTATCTCCATGACTAGAATTTTTTTCTATATGATAAATTTAAAAGACTTTATTTTCTATATTTCTATATTTGAAAGCTTCCTCAAAATAAAGCAATAATGAGTTCTTTAACTTATTTTATTTCCTTTACATAATTTCTTACTTCTCCTTCTCTTTATTTTAAAATGAAAGATCTAAAAAGGATCTGAGCAATGCCAGCAATTACAAAAGACTGCTTTTCATAGGGACATTAAATATTGCTTATTCAGTTATAGCTATAGTCACTTTGACCCTCAGGTCTTTTCCGTGTTGTGTAAGTTGGATTAATTGTGCTTCTTTATTTTTCCATATTTATATCCATTGCTCTACATGCCAATGCTTAAATCTGGTGCTTACCTGGCCCCTGGAATGGTGGCTTTCTTTCTTGCTCACTATGCACCTCTTACTCATTTATCCACTTTGGTTCCGTAAAACCAGTACATATTTTTCTGAGGTTGGGAGAAGGGCCTCTTTCTCTGGACTGAACTTTGTTTTAAATTCTCAGCTCCCCTTGGGCTCTTTGCTTTGAGATGAAGGAAGCTGAGTCCTCCTTGTTCCCATGTTCAACACAGTAATGCTGCTTGAATCACAGCACTCTTTTAGGTTCTAGGGACACTGTAGTGAACAAAAAAGATCCTGTGCTCATGGTTTATATTCTCACACAGGTTATGTAATTTAAGAATCAACAAGTTTGAGCTTTGGGATAAGATATTTCAAAGAGATTTTATATTTTTTTGTGAAGTTCACCCCTCTCTTTTTAAAAAATTAAGTTGTAGAACAGAAGCATCACTTAATTTGTTCATAATCGGTCTCTAACAAAGCTAAAAATGGATCCCAGGCCTTTGACTCCCACTTTCCTTTTCACCACACTGTGCTAATGGAAAAGGTTTCAGAAGTCCTTTGAACTAACAGGCATGGCATGAATTAATGTAACTTCTGATAGTTATGGAAAGATTTTATGAGATGTTAGTAGACACTGCTATCCATCTTGGAATAATAAAATACAAGGTATTTCAAAGAAAACGAAAAGCAGGAAGTAGTATTTGAAGCTTCTTTTAAAAATCAGATCCTCTTACTTGAACAGACCTCTCTGAGGTCAGACTCCTAAGTAACAGTAAACATTGTGAGCAAACATATATGACTTAGTGTATTTTTCACAGATTCCTTTTGTTTTTAGCAAGGGACAATGAAAGCTTCTTTCAGAGGGCCACTCAGGCAGTGAATTTTCCTGTTATAATTTCAAAGTTTAGCATGTAATGTTGTGTTCGATGGCTTCCTGTTTTTAATAATTGCTTATTCAGTTATAGCTATAGTCACTTTGACCCTCAGGTCTTTTCCGTGTTGTGTAAGTTGGATTAATTGTGCTTCTTTATTTTTCCATATTTATATCCATTGCTCTACATGCCAATGCTTAAATCTGGTGCTTACCTGGCCCCTGGAATGGTGGCTTTCTTTCTTGCTCACTATGCACCTCTTACTCATTTATCCACTTTGGTTCCGTAAAACCAGTACATATTTTTCTGAGGTTGGGAGAAGGGCCTCTTTCTCTGGACTGAACTTTGTTTTAAATTCTCAGCTCCCCTTGGGCTCTTTGCTTTGAGATGAAGGAAGCTGAGTCCTCCTTGTTCCCATGTTCAACACAGTAATGCTGCTTGAATCACAGCACTCTTTTAGGTTCTAGGGACACTGTAGTGAACAAAAAAGATCCTGTGCTCATGGTTTATATTCTCACACAGGTTATGTAATTTAAGAATCAACAAGTTTGAGCTTTGGGATAAGATATTTCAAAGAGATTTTATATTTTTTTGTGAAGTTCACCCCTCTCTTTTTAAAAAATTAAGTTGTAGAACAGAAGCATCACTTAATTTGTTCATAATCGGTCTCTAACAAAGCTAAAAATGGATCCCAGGCCTTTGACTCCCACTTTCCTTTTCACCACACTGTGCTAATGGAAAAGGTTTCAGAAGTCCTTTGAACTAACAGGCATGGCATGAATTAATGTAACTTCTGATAGTTATGGAAAGATTTTATGAGATGTTAGTAGACACTGCTATCCATCTTGGAATAATAAAATACAAGGTATTTCAAAGAAAACGAAAAGCAGGAAGTAGTATTTGAAGCTTCTTTTAAAAATCAGATCCTCTTACTTGAACAGACCTCTCTGAGGTCAGACTCCTAAGTAACAGTAAACATTGTGAGCAAACATATATGACTTAGTGTATTTTTCACAGATTCCTTTTGTTTTTAGCAAGGGACAATGAAAGCTTCTTTCAGAGGGCCACTCAGGCAGTGAATTTTCCTGTTATAATTTCAAAGTTTAGCATGTAATGTTGTGTTCCCGATGGCTTCCTGTTTCTCTTTTCCCTCAGAGGTCAAGATTAACAGCAATTTCCATCTTGAAAACAATGCAAACATTTCACCTCTATGGATTACAGGGACACTGTGCTCCTTGATGAGGGTACACAGCTGGACCTTTATGAGGTTGCTTGTTTCTTCCCTTAGACAGGACAAAGAAGTGGATTTTTTTCCACTGGTGTGGGAAATAATTCCAAAATTGTATTTATTCAAAGTCCATGTTCAGTCATGTCCTTGAGACTTCTGGTTTTATAGCCTAGAAGAATCACTCTTCTTTTTGGGGTGGGGGGGTGCCCTCCAACGTAATGCAATTCTTTTTTTAAATAGAAGTATAGTTAATTTACAATATTGTGTTAGTTTCAAGTGTATAGCAAAGTGATGTGTGTGTGTGTGTGTGTGTGTGTGTGTGTGTGAAATGAGCATTCATTCCACATGCTAGCAAGGTTATGCTCAAGATCCTTCAAGCTAGGCTTCAGCAATACAAGGATGGAGAACTTCCAGATGTACAGACTGGGTTTAGAAAAGGCAGATGAACCAGAGATCAAATTGCCAACATTTACTGAATCATGGAGAAAGCAAGGGAATTTCAGGAAAACATCTACCTCTGCTTCATTGATTATACTAAAGTCTTTGTGTGTACCACAACAAACGTGGAATATTTTGAAAGAAATGGGAGTAGCAATACATCTTACCTGTCTCCTGAGAAACCTATATGCAGGTCAAGAAGCAACAGTTGGAATTAGACTTGAAACAACTGACTGGATCAAAATTGGCAAAGGAGTACAACAAGGCTGTATATTGTCACCTTGCTTATTTAATTTTCATGCAGAGTACATCATGGGAAATGCTGGGCTGTAGGACTCACAAACTGGAACCAAGATTGCCAGGAGAAATTTAATTTTCATGCAATAAAAACAAGGTATTTCAAAGAAAACGAAAAGCAGGAAGTAGTATTTGAAGCTTCTTTTAAAAATCAGATCCTCTTACTTGAACAGACCTCTCTGAGGTCAGACTCCTAAGTAACAGTAAACATTGTGAGCAAACATATATGACTTAGTGTATTTTTCACAGATTCCTTTTGTTTTTAGCAAGGGACAATGAAAGCTTCTTTCAGAGGGCCACTCAGGCAGTGAATTTTCCTGTTATAATTTCAAAGTTTAGCATGTAATGTTGTGTTCCCGATGGCTTCCTGTTTCTCTTTTCCCTCAGAGGTCAAGATTAACAGCAATTTCCATCTTGAAAACAATGCAAACATTTCACCTCTATGGATTACAGGGACACTGTGCTCCTTGATGAGGGTACACAGCTGGACCTTTATGAGGTTGCTTGTTTCTTCCCTTAGACAGGACAAAGAAGTGGATTTTTTTCCACTGGTGTGGGAAATAATTCCAAAATTGTATTTATTCAAAGTCCATGTTCAGTCATGTCCTTGAGACTTCTGGTTTTATAGCCTAGAAGAATCACTCTTCTTTTTGGGGTGGGGGGGTGCCCTCCAACGTAATGCAATTCTTTTTTTAAATAGAAGTATAGTTAATTTACAATATTGTGTTAGTTTCAAGTGTATAGCAAAGTGATGTGTGTGTGTGTGTGTGTGTGTGTGTGTGTGTGAAATGAGCATTCATTCCACATGCTAGCAAGGTTATGCTCAAGATCCTTCAAGCTAGGCTTCAGCAATACAAGGATGGAGAACTTCCAGATGTACAGACTGGGTTTAGAAAAGGCAGATGAACCAGAGATCAAATTGCCAACATTTACTGAATCATGGAGAAAGCAAGGGAATTTCAGGAAAACATCTACCTCTGCTTCATTGATTATACTAAAGTCTTTGTGTGTACCACAACAAACGTGGAATATTTTGAAAGAAATGGGAGTAGCAATACATCTTACCTGTCTCCTGAGAAACCTATATGCAGGTCAAGAAGCAACAGTTGGAATTAGACTTGAAACAACTGACTGGATCAAAATTGGCAAAGGAGTACAACAAGGCTGTATATTGTCACCTTGCTTATTTAATTTTCATGCAGAGTACATCATGGGAAATGCTGGGCTGGAGGACTCACAAACTGGAACCAAGATTGCCAGGAGAAATATCAACAACCTCAGATATGCAGATGATACCACTAAAATGGCAGAGAGTGAAGAGGAACTTAAGAGCCTCCTGATGAGGGTGAAAGAGGAAAGTGAAAAAACTGGCTTAAAGCTCAACATTCAAAAATAAAGATCAAGGCATCTGGTCCCATCACTTCATGGCAAACAGATGGGGAATAAGTGGAAGCAGTGACAAATTTTATTTTCTTGGGCTCTAAAATTACTGTGGATGGTGACTGTAGCCGTGAAATCCAAAAACACTTGCTCTTTGGAAGGAAAGCTATGACAAAGCTAGACAGTGTATTAAAAAGCAGAGACATCACTTTGCCAACAAAGTCCATATAGTCAAAGCTATGGTTTTTCCAGTAATGATGTCCGGATATGAGAGTTAGATCATAAAGACTGAGCATTGAAGAACTGATGCTTCCAAATTGTGGTGCTGGATAAGATGCCTGAGAGTCCCTTGGATGGGATGATTAGACAGCACCACTGACTCAATATGAATTTGCTCAATGTGAATTTGAGCAAACTCCAGGAGATAGTGAAGGACAGGGAACCCTGGTGTGTTAGAGTTCATGGGGTCACACAGTAAGACACAACTTAGCAACTGAACAACAACAAATACACACACACACACACACATATATGTATACACACATATATACAGACATATATATAAATATATATATATATATATATATATATTCTTTTCAGATTCTTTTCCCTAAGTTATTACAACATATTGAGCATAGTCCCCTGTGCTATAGAGTAGGCCCTTATTGATTATGTAGTTTCTGTTAATCTAAAACTCCTAATTTACCCCTCTAATAGCCATACGTTTGTTTTCTGTGTCTGCAGAGGTATTTCTGTCTTCCTGAGGTCTATACTCAGCTTAGCTGAGCATCACAAGAAATGGGAGTAGCAATACATCTTACCTGTCTCCTGAGAAACCTATATGCAGGTCAAGAAGCAACAGTTGGAATTAGACTTGAAACAACTGACTGGATCAAAATTGGCAAAGGAGTACAACAAGGCTGTATATTGTCACCTTGCTTATTTAATTTTCATGCAGAGTACATCATGGGAAATGCTGGGCTGGAGGACTCACAAACTGGAACCAAGATTGCCAGGAGAAATATCAACAACCTCAGATATGCAGATGATACCACTAAAATGGCAGAGAGTGAAGAGGAACTTAAGAGCCTCCTGATGAGGGTGAAAGAGGAAAGTGAAAAAACTGGCTTAAAGCTCAACATTCAAAAATAAAGATCAAGGCATCTGGTCCCATCACTTCATGGCAAACAGATGGGGAATAAGTGGAAGCAGTGACAAATTTTATTTTCTTGGGCTCTAAAATTACTGTGGATGGTGACTGTAGCCGTGAAATCCAAAAACACTTGCTCTTTGGAAGGAAAGCTATGACAAAGCTAGACAGTGTATTAAAAAGCAGAGACATCACTTTGCCAACAAAGTCCATATAGTCAAAGCTATGGTTTTTCCAGTAATGATGTCCGGATATGAGAGTTAGATCATAAAGACTGAGCATTGAAGAACTGATGCTTCCAAATTGTGGTGCTGGATAAGATGCCTGAGAGTCCCTTGGATGGGATGATTAGACAGCACCACTGACTCAATATGAATTTGCTCAATGTGAATTTGAGCAAACTCCAGGAGATAGTGAAGGACAGGGAACCCTGGTGTGTTAGAGTTCATGGGGTCACACAGTAAGACACAACTTAGCAACTGAACAACAACAAATACACACACACACACACACATATATGTATACACACATATATACAGACATATATATAAATATATATATATATATATATATATATATATTCTTTTCAGATTCTTTTCCCTAAGTTATTACAACATATTGAGCATAGTCCCCTGTGCTATAGAGTAGGCCCTTATTGATTATGTAGTTTCTGTTAATCTAAAACTCCTAATTTACCCCTCTAATAGCCATACGTTTGTTTTCTGTGTCTGCAGAGGTATTTCTGTCTTCCTGAGGTCTATACTCAGTTCTGATAGCTGAGCATCACAAGCTTTCCTCCATCCCCCAGACCAGAAATGTCCATGTTGACTCTATACTATTGGACCTCTGCCTCTATCACCATATCCTCTCCCTTCGAAAACCTCAGGAAAAGCAATGAGTCGTCAATGAAGACAGCAAAGACAAGAAAGAAGAATAAATATTTACCAAGAAACTGAAAGATTTATCCGCTAAGATGGACAGAAATTAAAGGGGAAGCATTGGGTTGGCTTGAAAGTGAAATATTTTCAAATTAGAGGCAAATTTGGAAATGCAAAAACAGTTTAGAAAGAGAGAAAATCCATAGGAAGTCTCTATCCTCCCACACTTCCCTGTAATGCTCCTTTCTGGAATCACCTCACCTCCTCTTCTCCCCAGATTCACACACCTCAGTTTGTCAAAGAATGCAGTCTGGTAATAAGCAGCAGCAAAGAATTTAATAATTTGCCAATTGAGGCAAGGTATGATCTGGTCTTTTGTCTCTAATATTTATGATTCATAAGGTGTCAAACAACTTTATATGCTGTAAATGGGAGAATCATGTTTCTTGATAGAAACACCTCTGTCTGCATTTGTTTACTTAAAAGGCTGCTTCTTACACTCACCAATCCCAGGAATGAAAACCTTCTGGTCTGCAGCTGTCATCCTGAAACTCATGGCTTTTAGCTAGTTCTTCAAACTATTCTCATCTTTCTGTGGCCATTGAAATAAACCAGGGTTCTCTTCAATTTCTATCAGTGTTTATTAAACAGTTACTGTGTGTTATTTTTGCCCTGGAAAGTGGCAAGTTGAAAGAGAATGTGCATTCTATTTTCCAGTTTCATAGTCTTTTGAAAATAGGTAGAAACAGGGTAATTCAGAGTATTGTGACTTCATGCTCATGATCTCTACCAAAGCTCACTAACTGGTTACAACATAGAGTTGTCAAAGGGCTGCTGTGCTATAGAGTAGGCCCTTATTGATTATGTAGTTTCTGTTAATCTAAAACTCCTAATTTACCCCTCTAATAGCCATACGTTTGTTTTCTGTGTCTGCAGAGGTATTTCTGTCTTCCTGAGGTCTATACTCAGTTCTGATAGCTGAGCATCACAAGCTTTCCTCCATCCCCCAGACCAGAAATGTCCATGTTGACTCTATACTATTGGACCTCTGCCTCTATCACCATATCCTCTCCCTTCGAAAACCTCAGGAAAAGCAATGAGTCGTCAATGAAGACAGCAAAGACAAGAAAGAAGAATAAATATTTACCAAGAAACTGAAAGATTTATCCGCTAAGATGGACAGAAATTAAAGGGGAAGCATTGGGTTGGCTTGAAAGTGAAATATTTTCAAATTAGAGGCAAATTTGGAAATGCAAAAAAACAGTTTAGAAAGAGAGAAAATCCATAGGAAGTCTCTATCCTCCCACACTTCCCTGTAATGCTCCTTTCTGGAATCACCTCACCTCCTCTTCTCCCCAGATTCACACACCTCAGTTTGTCAAAGAATGCAGTCTGGTAATAAGCAGCAGCAAAGAATTTAATAATTTGCCAATTGAGGCAAGGTATGATCTGGTCTTTTGTCTCTAATATTTATGATTCATAAGGTGTCAAACAACTTTATATGCTGTAAATGGGAGAATCATGTTTCTTGATAGAAACACCTCTGTCTGCATTTGTTTACTTAGAGAGGCTGCTTCTTACACTCACCAATCCCAGGAATGAAAACCTTCTGGTCTGCAGCTGTCATCCTGAAACTCATGGCTTTTAGCTAGTTCTTCAAACTATTCTCATCTTTCTGTGGCCATTGAAATAAACCAGGGTTCTCTTCAATTTCTATCAGTGTTTATTAAACAGTTACTGTGTGTTATTTTTGCCCTGGAAAGTGGCAAGTTGAAAGAGAATGTGCATTCTATTTTCCAGTTTCATAGTCTTTTGAAAATAGGTAGAAACAGGGTAATTCAGAGTATTGTGACTTCATGCTCATGATCTCTACCAAAGCTCACTAACTGGTTACAACATAGAGTTGTCAAAGGGCTGCTGTGTCTTTCACCTGGGACTGAGGGCCACCTTTGATAATGGCTAGATGCCTCAGACCCAGATAGTCTGTTCCCCGACAGGCACAGCCATATAAGACTTCAGATGTTTTAGGAACTTCTCAGGAGGATAGTGACTATTTCTCTTGCTTCGACTTGGAGGAACCAGGTGAATTAGAGTTAATTTTACTTGTATTATATCACAGCAAATACATGACCATCACATGGTAATATAATTAATCTGCAAGAATCAAGTTATACCCATTCTACTTCATCATCCTAACAGGCTCCTAGAGAAAAGTGAGAAACTTTACAATTTAACAGGGCAAAAAAAACTAACCCACGGCAGGTAATACTGTGTAAAGAATAAAAACAAAGCTCTGGAACCAGACTCTGGATTTGAATCTTGATTGTGCTACTTACTAGCTTCTGTCTAAGATGGACAGAAATTAAAGGGGAAGCATTGGGTTGGCTTGAAAGTGAAATATTTTCAAATTAGAGGTAAATTTGGAAATGCAAAAAACAGTTTAGAAAGAGAGAAAAACCATAGACAATTCTCTTAATCTAAGCTATACATGATTATCTGTAAAACTAGGATGATAATGGAGTTTCCTTGATGGCTCAGTTGGTAAAGAGCTCACCTGCAATGCAGGGGGCCTGGGTTCCATCCCTGGGTTGGGAAGATTCCCTGGAGAAGGAAATAGCAAACCACTCCAGTAGTCTTGTCTGGAAAATCCCATGGACAGAGGAACCTCTGAACTGACTTACACTCACCAATCCCAGGAATGAAACCCTTGGTCTGCAGCTGTCATCCTGAAACTCATGGCTTTTAGCTAGTTCTTCAAACTATTCTCATCTTTCTGTGGCCATTGAAATAAACCAGGGTTCTCTTCAATTTCTATCAGTGTTTATTAAACAGTTACTGTGTGTTATTTTTGCCCTGGAAAGTGGCAAGTTGAAAGAGAATGTGCATTCTATTTTCCAGTTTCATAGTCTTTTGAAAATAGGTAGAAACAGGGTAATTCAGAGTATTGTGACTTCATGCTCATGATCTCTACCAAAGCTCACTAACTGGTTACAACATAGAGTTGTCAAAGGGCTGCTGTGTCTTTCACCTGGGACTGAGGGCCACCTTTGATAATGGCTAGATGCCTCAGACCCAGATAGTCTTTTCCCCCGACAGGCACAGCCATATAAGACTTCAGATGTTTTAGGAACTTCTCAGGAGGATAGTGACTATTTCTCTTGCTTCGACTTGGAGGAACCAGGTGAATTAGAGTTAATTTTACTTGTATTATATCACAGCAAATACATGACCATCACATGGTAATATAATTAATCTGCAAGAATCAAGTTATACCCATTCTACTTCATCATCCTAACAGGCTCCTAGAGAAAAGTGAGAAACTTTACAATTTAACAGGGCAAAAAAAACTAACCCACGGCAGGTAATACTGTGTAAAGAATAAAAACAAAGCTCTGGAACCAGACTCTGGATTTGAATCTTGATTGTGCTACTTACTAGCTTCTGTCTAAGATGGACAGAAATTAAAGGGGAAGCATTGGGTTGGCTTGAAAGTGAAATATTTTCAAATTAGAGGTAAATTTGGAAATGCAAAAAACAGTTTAGAAAGAGAGAAAAACCATAGACAATTCTCTTAATCTAAGCTATACATGATTATCTGTAAAACTAGGATGATAATGGAGTTTCCTTGATGGCTCAGTTGGTAAAGAGCTCACCTGCAATGCAGGGGGCCTGGGTTCCATCCCTGGGTTGGGAAGATTCCCTGGAGAAGGAAATAGCAAACCACTCCAGTAGTCTTGTCTGGAAAATCCCATGGACAGAGGAACCTGGTGGGTTACAGTCCATGGGGCTGCAAAGTGTTGGATGACTGAGCACACAAAACTGAAATAGAACCTATCTCACTTTGTATGCACTGTGCTGCTTCCTAAATTCAGGTGCACAGTTGAGCACTCCAAGGACTTTGGGCTGGAACGTAGGGATAAGTGTATCTGTGAGTATTTCTATGGATTCCAGGGCTGTTCCTATTCCTATGCCTTCAATGTCAAATTTTCAGATGTGAAAACCTACAGAGTTGAGGCACCCACCATTCCAAATCCCTGTCTGTCCCTGGACACGTCTCAGGAAGACAATCAGTTCAAGCTCAGACCTGTCACCCTGGCCGAGATATGGCACACCACCTCCTAAGTGTCAGCACTGCTGAAGGCACAGAGAAGAACCTTTCTGAGATGAGTGTGGCTGGCTTCAGCTTTGTGACCAGTGTGGACCTGGAATATCGGGTGTTCACTCTTCTCCAGCTGCACCCCTCCCCTGCCCAGGAACTTCTATATCATCATGGATATCTGATTTGTGGATCTTAAATAGAGATCAGCAGGAAGCCTGGCTGCCTTGGGCATAGGGATCTTCTGGGTATCACCAAAGGCAGATGAACTAAGGTATGAAAATCTATTGTGGTCAGGTTGACCAGTTAATGGTGGACTATTAGAAAGCATATATCCTACCTATTAAAATAGGCAGTGGTAACCTAACTCTTCTAATTCTGAGCCACAGGAAAAACATGAGGATATAATTGTTTTTTTAGGTCATCTAACATGCCACTTTGAATGATCTCAGTTCCAGAGAAGTCTCATTTATTTCACTATGCTACTATGTGAACTAATTCATTACTGATTTATATTCTGCATATAGTACTTGTTATCCTGTTTGTCCATGATGAAAGAGTGAATTCGAAGGACTCTTTCCAATAAAGTTGATACTTAGGAAAGAAGCTATTTTAGTAAATATTTTTTCCATTAAAAAAAAAAAAAGATGATAACAGTGGTGTCTGCCTCAGAGTGTAATGAATGTGTGCATGCATGCTAAATTGCTTCAGTTTCAAATTTTTTGTGACCCTATGGACCACAGCACACCAGGCTCCTTTGTCCATGGGATTCTCCAGGCAAGAATACTGGAATGAGTTGCCTATGTCCACCGCCAAGGTATCTTCCCAACCCAGGGACTAAATCCATGTCTCGTGTCTCTCTGCATTGGCTGGTGTCTTTTTTCTTTTTTTTTTTTTTTAACCACTAGTGCCACCTGGGAACCCCTGCTTCAGAGTGTAATGAGGCTTAAATAAATCAATACTTCGAAGTTTTTTTGAATAATATGAAGGCCATAGTAAGGCCTTGATCAATGTTAGATCTTATTATTATTTTTTAATTCTTTTGGCCTCTTTTATTGGTCTTTCATTTATTTATTTTCATCTATCTTAATTCTTTGGCCTTTGTGGGCCTCCCATAGCAGTTGCCTCTCTCGTTGCAGAGCACCGGCTCTGGGCACTTGCACTCCAGAGTGCTGGTTTGTCCTTGGACACACTGATCCAGCCACTCCATGGCATGTGGGATCCTCTTGGGCCAGGGATCAAACTGGTGCCCCTTGCACAGCAAGGCAGACTCTTTACCCACTGTACCACCAGGGAAGCCCCAGATCTTGTTATTATTTTAACCACCTTAAATAGTAGGTTAATTTATAATAAACTCATGTAATGTTAGCCATGATGAGAACTCAGAGCACAGGTATATCGATGAAGTCTGAGCTGTTTTCATGGAGGTGGTGACCCTCAGCCCGATTTTGTCCACAAGCAAGATATCTTAGATATATGAATAAGTTGAGCATTACATATTAGGAGGAGGCTGAGGAATATGTGCTTTAAGAGTCAAAGTTTCAAGATTCTCAGGCAAAAGTTAAAGAAAATAAGCACTCACTGTTTAAAACTCCATGCAAACTAACTGAGCAATAATGAGGCAACATGAGAGAATGAGTGTATCGCATAAGACAACAGAAACCAATTTTAAAGATAGAATTAATTTACACTTGTACAAGAAAATAAGTGCCTTTGCTGAACAGAAATTGAGAGGAATTATTGTAATGTAAGGAGGTCAGTGTATAAATCAGACTTTAAGTTTCCGACAACAGACTTCACTCTTTTTAGGCAGAAAAGAAATTTCTGAAGGAATAGTAACCATCTTCAAGGATAGGGAAGGAAAAGTAGAGTCAGATTATAGAGTTACACAGTTCTAAACAATGCCCAATCATGTTGGGGCTTCTAAGATTCCCTGTTACCACTGCTCAGAACCTTACCACACTCAGAACTGGTTAACAGAAGACCTGTTACTGCCATCTTTGAAGTCATGGTCTAAATCAAGGGCTGTCAAACTTGTAGGCTGACCATCAGTTTTTGTAAGTAATATTTTACTACAATGCAGTCATATCCCATAGTTTACACAGTGTCTATAGCTGTTTTTGTGCTACAATCACAGAACTGAATCATGGAGACACAGAGTCCATGTGGCCCACAAAGTTAAAATATTTATAATATGTCCTTTTAATAAAATAGGCTTGTCAGCCACTGGACTAGATATTTATTCAGGCCTGAGAAGGGAAAGGCACCTGGGCCTAGACCAGAAATTAAACCACAGCGTCCGCCACCAATCAGCACATTTTTCTCTTTCAAACTTGGGTTTCAGTAATAAAGGTCTCAAGTAAAAAAATGAGGGTGTTACTAATAATTACAAAGCATTGGAAGGAAACTAAGTACAAAAAATAAAAATACATAGAGGATAAAATAATAAACTAAAAATTATCAGAAGAAACAGATGAGGGGCTTCCCCTGGTGGTCCAGTGGGTAAGGACACCGCCTTGCAGTGCAAGGGGCGCCGGTTCGAGCCCTGGCCTGGGAAGATCCCACGTGCCGCGGAGCGGCTGGACTGACGTGTCCAATTACCTAGCCGGAGCTCTGGAGCGCATGCGCCCAGAGCCGACGCTCTGCAACGACAGACGCCACCGCGATGGGAGGCCCACAGGAGCCAAAGAACAAAGACGTATGAAGACAGAGAAATGAAAGACCAATAGAAGTGGCCTGCCCGCTCCCCTCCCTCCCCAACCCGACCCCCGCCCAAAATAAATAAATAAATAAATCTTTAAAAAAAAAAAAAAGAAGAAACAGATGAATACCTTAAAGTTAGCATAACTAACATCAATGGAAGCTTAAGAGAAGAAGGTATGGCATTCAGAAAACAAGGAGTTACTCTATGAAAACATGGAAATTTAAAAAAATGTGATATTGAAAACAAGAGATGAGTGTACACTGGTAAAAAGAGAGTGACTAAAAACACTTCAAGGAAACATTCAAAATGGCAAATATCTGGGAAATATGACAGAAAATTTAAGTTGTATGAGTGATAGATTAAAAGTTCCCATTTCCATCCCAAAAGAGAATATAAAGAATAAGCTGGAGATGGGAGCCAAGGAAAATCTAAGGGGAAAAAGGATCTTTCCATTAAATTGTGAGCAGGCTGAGTGCTGACCAGGATTAACAGGGAAAGTGTCTTGTTTCTATGCATTCTGATGAAATGTAAGAATGACAGAAATGATAGATAATGGTATAAAAACTCAAAACTCAGAGGAGAATCTTACAATTTTCTTAGAGTTAAGCTAGAATTACTTCAAAGAAATAAGAATCAATTTAGCATAAGATGCTCCACTGACAAATTGGATCCTAGAATAACCAGGCAGAAATGAGAATAAAGATATAATTATGGATACAACTTTTAAATAAACATTTATTTATTTATTTATTTTTGGTTGGGCGGGTTGGGGAGGGAGAGGGTGGGCAAGCCACTTCTATTGGTCTTTCATTTCTCTATTTTCATCAGTCTTTGTTCTTTGGCTCTTGTGGGCCTCCCATCGCAGTGGCCTCTGTTGTCACAGAGCACCGGCTCTGGGCACATGCGCTCCAGAGCTCCGGTGCGGTAATTGGACACATCAATCCAGCCGCTCCGCAGCACGTTGGATCTTCCCAGGCTAGGGATCGAACTGGTGACCCTTGCACTGCAAGGCGGTGTCCTTACCCACTGGACCACCAGGGAAACCCTGGATACAATTTTTAAATTACAAGAGAATGCTATACAGAAAAACCTTATGAAAATTTTATGGGATAGCATTTTCCAAATAGGGTAAAGAAGAACAGAAAAATCCACAATCCTGTGGAAAAATAGAAAAGATACTCTAAGATCTATACCATAAAAGGAAATAGTTTCTGCTATTCCATAGATCATACTTGCCAAATTTTTCAAGAACACATAATTTGTACACTTTCGTAAAGATAGAAAAAAAGAAAGTTTCTTAATTTGAGCTGAAGCTAGCAAAAGCCTTATGTCCAAAGCACAAAAGACTGGCATGGAGAAAAGTAGTGAGCAAATCTCACCTTGAACAAAGAGGCAAAAGTCCTAAATAATATATTAATAAATCAGTTCCAAGTATATATAAAATGAATAACGACTCATACTGTTTTATCTTTCCATTTTTTCCTTCTTCATCAGTTAGTTGTTTCTTGCCTTTAAGACTGTAACATTTTTCTCTAGCCTTTTAGCTATTCTCATTAAGAAGATAGGTTAAAATTATGTAGTCTACCATTCCTAGAAATAGAGGTTCTTGAACCTCAGCTTTTGCGAAAAAATAACTCAGTGCCCTGAAATAAAACACACAAACATACACTGTAAATACATTAGAGGGAAATAATGAATAATTTGTTTATATAATTGTCCTGGCCAAAGCTAGTGGCTAGGACGAAAGGAGGAGAATTTTCTCTAAGCAAGACACAAAATCCAGGCACTATAAGAAAAAATGATTAGTATGTTTAACCATTAATATACTTGTATGAACTGAACCTTGACCACATACAAAATTAAACTTGTTTAAACTCATTACAAATTTATGATTACAGGTTTAAATTGACTTGACAAAGAATAACAAAAAGAATGTTAAGAAATATGAGATAGCCTGAGAGAAGATATTTAGGGCTGTAAATATTTAGGGCTGTAAGATATTTAATGAGCTGTGTCCATTCATTACTTATATATTGAAAGAATAATGTCCATAATACGAAGGGAGGATTCACTAACCAAGAAGAAAATGACAATGATACAGCCCCCTCTTATATTAGAAACACTTATCAGGGAAAGAACTAGAAAAATCCACAATCCTGTGGAAATTTCCCCATAAAGGAAACCCTGGATACAATTTAAATTACAAGAGAATGCTATACAGAAAAACCTTATGAAAATTTTATGGGATAGCATTTTCCAAATAGGGTAAAGAAGAACAGAAAAATCCACAATCCTGTGGAAAAATAGAAAAGATACTCTAAGATCTATACCATAAAAGGAAATAGTTTCTGCTATTCCATAGATCATACTTGCCAAATTTTTCAAGAACACATAATTTGTACACTTTCGTAAAGATAGAAAAAAAGAAAGTTTCTTAATTTGAGCTGAAGCTAGCAAAAGCCTTATGTCCAAAGCACAAAAGACTGGCATGGAGAAAAGTAGTGAGCAAATCTCACCTTGAACAAAGAGGCAAAAGTCCTAAATAATATATTAATAAATCAGTTCCAAGTATATATAAAATGAATAACGACTCATACTGTTTTATCTTTCCATTTTTTCCTTCTTCATCAGTTAGTTGTTTCTTGCCTTTAAGACTGTAACATTTTTCTCTAGCCTTTTAGCTATTCTCATTAAGAAGATAGGTTAAAATTATGTAGTCTACCATTCCTAGAAATAGAGGTTCTTGAACCTCAGCTTTTGCGAAAAAATAACTCAGTGCCCTGAAATAAAACACACAAACATACACTGTAAATACATTAGAGGGAAATAATGAATAATTTGTTTATATAATTGTCCTGGCCAAAGCTAGTGGCTAGGACGAAAGGAGGAGAATTTTCTCTAAGCAAGACACAAAATCCAGGCACTATAAGAAAAAATGATTAGTATGTTTAACCATTAATATACTTGTATGAACTGAACCTTGACCACATACAAAATTAAACTTGTTTAAACTCATTACAAATTTATGATTACAGGTTTAAATTGACTTGACAAAGAATAACAAAAAGAATGTTAAGAAATATGAGATAGCCTGAGAGAAGATATTTAGGGCTGTAAATATTTAGGGCTGTAAGATATTTAATGAGCTGTGTCCATTCATTACTTATATATTGAAAGAATAATGTCCATAATACGAAGGGAGGATTCACTAACCAAGAAGAAAATGACAATGATACAGCCCCCTCTTATATTAGAAACACTTATCAGCAAACAATTCATGGAACAAAAAATGCAAACAATGAATAAAATTTAAAAGATAATTTCTATAACAATTCATGAGGTGAAATCAAACTATAGATAAACTAGTACACGCCTGTACTGTCAGTGACAGCAAAACATGTATGTGCTTTCAGCCAGCATTTTACCTCTGATTATGTGTCCTAAAAGATTAACATATGTTTATAAAGATGCTTATTTGGAAGTCCTCAATGGTTCTTAGGAACTAAATAAAGGTTAAACATCCAAACTATGAAATGCTATGTAAGCATTATAAACAGTGGGATAGAGTTATAGATGCTTTGGACTATATCACTATGAAAAGATATTAGGTAAAAGAAATTTGAGAACTTTTTTCATCTTTGTAAAAAAATCTCATTGTATATTTATGCATACATATTTATAAATGCTAAAACAAAACTAGAAAGATGAACACCAAATTATTAGCAATATTCGCGTGTGGGAGGCATTTGAGATTTCCATGTGGGTGAGTCGAGACTTTCACGTGTTTTCCTACATAATAATACATTTCCTAACTATTTTATAATAAGCTGTATCCATTCATTACTTATATACTGAAAGAAAGAAGTATGGTACACAGGCTGTGAGATACAATTTAAGGACTCTGAGTTTTAGAATTAAGCAAACTTGGCTTTCTATAAACTTGGCTTTTTCTCGCTGGCTCTGTGAATTTAGACAAGTTGCTCAGGTTCTATGAACCTTCATCTGAATGTAGACATCTGTACAAAATCCAGGCACTATAAGAAAAAATGATTAGTATGTTTAACCATTAATATACTTGTATGAACTGAACCTTGACCACATACAAAATTAAACTTGTTTAAACTCATTACAAATTTATGATTACAGGTTTAAATTGACTTGACAAAGAATAACAAAAAGAATGTTAAGAAATATGAGATAGCCTGAGAGAAGATATTTAGGGCTGTAAATATTTAGGGCTGTAAGATATTTAATGAGCTGTGTCCATTCATTACTTATATATTGAAAGAATAATGTCCATAATACGAAGGGAGGATTCACTAACCAAGAAGAAAATGACAATGATACAGCCCCCTCTTATATTAGAAACACTTATCAGCAAACAATTCATGGAACAAAAAATGCAAACAATGAATAAAATTTAAAAGATAATTTCTATAACAATTCATGAGGTGAAATCAAACTATAGATAAACTAGTACACGCCTGTACTGTCAGTGACAGCAAAACATGTATGTGCTTTCAGCCAGCATTTTACCTCTGATTATGTGTCCTAAAAGATTAACATATGTTTATAAAGATGCTTATTTGGAAGTCCTCAATGGTTCTTAGGAACTAAATAAAGGTTAAACATCCAAACTATGAAATGCTATGTAAGCATTATAAACAGTGGGATAGAGTTATAGATGCTTTGGACTATATCACTATGAAAAGATATTAGGTAAAAGAAATTTGAGAACTTTTTTCATCTTTGTAAAAAAATCTCATTGTATATTTATGCATACATATTTATAAATGCTAAAACAAAACTAGAAAGATGAACACCAAATTATTAGCAATATTCGCGTGTGGGAGGCATTTGAGATTTCCATGTGGGTGAGTCGAGACTTTCACGTGTTTTCCTACATAATAATACATTTCCTAACTATTTTATAATAAGCTGTATCCATTCATTACTTATATACTGAAAGAAAGAAGTATGGTACACAGGCTGTGAGATACAATTTAAGGACTCTGAGTTTTAGAATTAAGCAAACTTGGCTTTCTATAAACTTGGCTTTTTCTCGCTGGCTCTGTGAATTTAGACAAGTTGCTCAGGTTCTATGAACCTTCATCTGAATGTAGACATCTGTAAAACGAGAGTAATTAAGTAAAAACGTAAATGTCAACCAGTACTTTTTACATAGTAGGCTTTTAACACGACTTGCTGTGTTCCTGCTGTCTGGGAAGAGTGAGAAATAAGTAAGGCAGAGGTTGGACTGAGACCTCTTCTTCATGACTTGATCATTTGAGAATAATCTAGCCTTCATTTAGTAAGCAGACAAGTCACTGTAAAATCTTGAACTGGAGAGTGACTTGATTCAAAAGATGTTTCAGTAAGATAAGTTTGACAATTTTGAGAGAAAAATGAGTCCTTTGGCATAGTTTCCTCTTCTTTTCTGCATCAAAGGTGATATTGTAGAATTAGAACTTTCATGATGCATCATTTGTCTCTCATTTTCAGACATGATCAAGATGGGCAAAAGAAAGGTCCCCAAGGAAGTCCTTAGCTCTGTAGCTTTATCTGATCCTCTCGAAATCAGTCTCATGGATAAGCTCCAATAGAGTCATGTTCTCTCACTGCTTTTTGCCAGGATAGTCTATTTTTCTTTCAGTTTGCTAAGCTACCACTGCAGATACTGAAGCAAAATCAATTGTTTCTTAGTAAGCTGAAGGGTACTTTGAAGACTTGGTTTTCTGATAGCACAATATTTTGTCATTACAAATATTCCAGCAAAGATTTCTGAAAGTAAGGATAGATGCTCTGTGTTTCCCTGGGAGCTGATGTTCTGGCAGAATATTCTCACATGGTCTACCCATATTAGCTTAGCTGAGCCCCAGAGCTAACATTTGGGTCATTTAATATAACTTTAACCCTCAAGTCCCAACATATGTCTCCTAGATGGTAACACTTGTCTGTGGTCCACTTAATGATAATAGTAACAATAATGAATAAATCTGCATAAAAACTTTAGAGTTTAAAAATCCTGTAAATATCTACCAATGAGAAACATCATGCTTCGTAACAATCTTCTTTCTAGAGATCTCTCATCCTATGCTTTTGTCTTCATTTTCTCTGTATACACTCCTGGTTGAATTCCTAGATTTTGGTGGTATTAACTACACTCAAGCCCTCTGAATGCTAAGGATATATATTAATCTTTTTGATATTCAGTGCGTTATCAAGTTATACTACTGCCCATATTAACTTCCAAAAACTTTTAAATAAAACTATTTGTCATGAATTGGCTGAATTGGATCAAATATTAAAACAGCAACTACTGTAGGCCTCTGGCTGCACTTTGCAAGCCATTCAACAACCTGCTCTGAGAACCATACCTTTGTATGTGCCTTTATATGTGTTCTGTACTGTGGCATAAAAACTGAAGTTACAGAAAGATCACAGTGAGGTGGCCTTAGGTACTTACCTAGATAGTAAAGTAGTCAAGGTAAGTTTCCCGAGGCTTTGGAAGTAAGAAAGACTGAGTACAGAAACAAATTGTATAACCCAAGGCTGAGGCATGTGCCATTGTTCTCATCTTTTTTTTCTCTTCCCTAGGATTCAGTCTATTACATCCTTATCTCCCAGCCCTCACTTAATTCTCCTGATAGGTTTGATTGAAATGTGTGAAGCTGTTTCCAAGTTCACATTGCATAGGAGAAAGAACATGAGGACACTTTTCTGTATAAGAATCCTGACTTACAGTTTTCTTCTTTAACCGGCCTGTGTGATTTGGGATCTGTTTTTTGTCTTCTCTGTGTCTCAGTTCCTTTACAGGAACATAAAGCTGACTTAAAAACAAATTTGTATAGAAGTTTATGTTTCTGACCAAAATGGTGTAATAAGGCATGGATTTCTGAAAGTAAGGATAGATGCTCTGTGTTTCCCTGGGAGCTGATGTTCTGGCAGAATATTCTCACATGGTCTACCCATATTAGCTTAGCTGAGCCCCAGAGCTAACATTTGGGTCATTTAATATAACTTTAACCCTCAAGTCCCAACATATGTCTCCTAGATGGTAACACTTGTCTGTGGTCCACTTAATGATAATAGTAACAATAATGAATAAATCTGCATAAAAACTTTAGAGTTTAAAAATCCTGTAAATATCTACCAATGAGAAACATCATGCTTCGTAACAATCTTCTTTCTAGAGATCTCTCATCCTATGCTTTTGTCTTCATTTTCTCTGTATACACTCCTGGTTGAATTCCTAGATTTTGGTGGTATTAACTACACTCAAGCCCTCTGAATGCTAAGGATATATATTAATCTTTTTGATATTCAGTGCGTTATCAAGTTATACTACTGCCCATATTAACTTCCAAAAACTTTTAAATAAAACTATTTGTCATGAATTGGCTGAATTGGATCAAATATTAAAACAGCAACTACTGTAGGCCTCTGGCTGCACTTTGCAAGCCATTCAACAACCTGCTCTGAGAACCATACCTTTGTATGTGCCTTTATATGTGTTCTGTACTGTGGCATAAAAACTGAAGTTACAGAAAGATCACAGTGAGGTGGCCTTAGGTACTTACCTAGATAGTAAAGTAGTCAAGGTAAGTTTCCAGAGGCTTTGGAAGTAAGAAAGACTGAGTACAGAAACAAATTGTATAACCCAAGGCTGAGGCATGTGCCATTGTTCTCATCTTTTTTTTCTCTTCCCTAGGATTCAGTCTATTACATCCTTATCTCCCAGCCCTCACTTAATTCTCCTGATAGGTTTGATTGAAATGTGTGAAGCTGTTTCCAAGTTCACATTGCATAGGAGAAAGAACATGAGGACACTTTTCTGTATAAGAATCCTGACTTACAGTTTTCTTCTTTAACCGGCCTGTGTGATTTGGGATCTGTTTTTTGTCTTCTCTGTGTCTCAGTTCCTTTACAGGAACATAAAGCTGACTTAAAAACAAATTTGTATAGAAGTTTATGTTTCTGACCAAAATGGTGTAATAAGGCATGGATTTATCCTCCTGCTTTGAACAATTCAAAAAAATGGGTAAATTATGTAAAAAATGTCTCTCAAGACATTGAACATAAAGCAACAAAGAACAATGATGTTTGAGAGACAAAAGTCAAATGAAATGAGCTCTAAAAATCACCCAAATAACTGTCTGGAAAACTCTCTGGACTGCAGTTCAGAGACGGTGAATCCAGGCAGAGGTTACAGGTCTGAATTGTGGAGACAGAGTTGACTGTTCGAAGTAGCCAAGGACTCCAAGCTGGAGTTCACTAGATAGGGCCAAAAAGAAGACAGAGATGATCAGAGAGAGAAATTGCAAAACTGTAAGAGAGTCCTCCTTGAGTGTTCAGTTAAGTATTGATCAAAGCATCTATGTAAGAAAATTACCTGAGCCCAGGGAAAGAATCAGTCAAAGGATTCAAGGGAACATCATATAGGGCTAGAAATAGTCCCGATTCCCATCAGTCAGAATGGAAAAAACCTCATAATTCATGGGCCACTGGATATATAACCAATGAAGGTCTTGTCTGAATAGTGAAACATAATTGTATCTGACTAAGTATTGCTTGGGTCCAACTGAAAAAACTTAAAAGCATGACCTAAATAATCAAAGTGTTTCCAGTAAAGTGATTGTGTCCCAGAACAAAGCTCATGAATATTTTTAGGAAACTAAAGCCAAGTCAACAATGTCTGGCATCCAATCTAATGTTAACAGGCATCTTGAGAGGCAGGAAAATACAACCCATAAAGAGTGAAAAAACTCCATTGAAACTAACTCAGAAATACTGGAGATGTTGGAATTAGTAGTCAAGGACATTAATAGAGCTACTAAAGACCATTCTTCGTGGTCAACAAGCTAGAGGAAAGTTTGAAACTGCTAACAGAGATATAGTATATAAAAAATAATTCTAGAGATGAAAATGATAAAGTTTGAAGTGAAGAATATTCTAGATAATATTGATTAATTTAATATTGAAGAAAAGACTAATAAGCTCAAGGAGAGAAATAAAACTATCTAAAATGAAACAGAGATAGAACAACTTATAAAAAAGAGCATCAGTGAACTGAGGGACAACTGAACTACCCCAAAATAAATATAATTGGAGCCTGAAGGAGAAAATGGGAAAGGGGACAGAAAAAAAAAATTGAATAACGGCCAAGAGCTTACAAATTAGATGAAAACTATAGCCCATAGGCCTGCCTCCCATTGCAGTGGCCTCCCCCTTTGCATAGCACCATGCTTGTAATTGGACACACTTGTCCAGTCGCTCGCGGGATGTGGGATCTTCCCAGGCCAGGGATTGAACCGGTGCCCCCTGCACTGCAAGGCAGATTCTCTACCCACTGGACTACCAGGGAAGTCCTAGAATGGCTAAAATTAAAAGAAAACTGAAAGTGTAAAATACTGATAAGAATGTGATTCAACCAAACTTCTCATGCATTGCTTATGAGAGTATAAAATATATAAACACCTTGAAAAACTCTTTAGTAGTTTTAAATAATGTATGCTAATATACATTTTTACCATATTAAGAACCAGAGATTTCAATCTCAGGCATTTGCCCTAGAAAAATGAAAAGTTCTACCCATAAAAGGACTTAAAAGAGAATGTTTACAGCACCATTATTCATAATACTCTCAAACTAGAAACAATCTAATCAGTAGGCAAATGGATAAACAAACCATGGTATTTAATACAATAAAATAATAAAAAAATTAGCAATAAGAAGCAATATATAGGGGCTTCCCTGGTGGTCCAGTGGGGTAAGGACACCACCTTGCAGTGCAAGGGGTGCTGGTTCGATCCCTGGCCTGGGAAGATCCCACGTGCCATGGAGCTGCTGGACTGATGTGTCCAACTACCGAGTGGGAGCTCTGGAGCACATGCGCCTAGAACCGGTGCTCTTTAGTGACAGAGGCCACTGCAATGGGAAGCCCACACAGGCCAAAGAACAAAGATGGAAATGAAAGATCAATAGAAGTGGCCAAAAAAAAAAAAAAAAAAGAGAAAAGAAGCAATATATAACTAGCAGAAGCAAAAATATGGGTGAATTCCAAAAACAGTAAGTTGAGCAAAAAAAAGCTAAACGTAAAAGGGGCACCCTATAGTACTCTAGTACACGCTATAGTAACATTCATATGAATTTCTAGAACTGTCAAAGCCAATCTATGGACCATGACTGCCTCTGGGGTTTGTGGTAGGATTTGATTGGGAAGGGACTTAAGAAAACTCTTAGGAGTGATGGAGATGTTCTATATCTTGATAAGGGTATGAGTCATACAAGTGTATGCATTTGTCAAAAATTAATTGAACTGCACGCTTGAGATTTGTGCTTTTCATTATGTATAAATTATACCTCAATTTAAAAGAATAGAGATGAAGAATAAAATACATAACCATCAAATACATGGGAAGTCCTAGACATGGCTAGCCAAATCTAAAAGCACTGCAAGGCAGATTCTCTACCCACTGGACTACCAGGGAAGTCCTAGAATGGCTAAAATTAAAAGAAAACTGAAAGTGTAAAATACTGATAAGAATGTGATTCAACCAAACTTCTCATGCATTGCTTATGAGAGTATAAAATATATAAACACCTTGAAAAACTCTTTAGTAGTTTTAAATAATGTATGCTAATATACATTTTTACCATATTAAGAACCAGAGATTTCAATCTCAGGCATTTGCCCTAGAAAAATGAAAAGTTCTACCCATAAAAGGACTTAAAAGAGAATGTTTACAGCACCATTATTCATAATACTCTCAAACTAGAAACAATCTAATCAGTAGGCAAATGGATAAACAAACCATGGTATTTAATACAATAAAATAATAAAAAAATTAGCAATAAGAAGCAATATATAGGGGCTTCCCTGGTGGTCCAGTGGGGTAGGACACCACCTTGCAGTGCAAGGGGTGCTGGTTCGATCCCTGGCCTGGGAAGATCCCACGTGCCATGGAGCTGCTGGACTGATGTGTCCAACTACCGAGTGGGAGCTCTGGAGCACATGCGCCTAGAACCGGTGCTCTTTAGTGACAGAGGCCACTGCAATGGGAAGCCCACACAGGCCAAAGAACAAAGATGGAAATGAAAGATCAATAGAAGTGGCCAAAAAAAAAAAAAAAAAAGAGAAAAGAAGCAATATATAACTAGCAGAAGCAAAAATATGGGTGAATTCCAAAAACAGTAAGTTGAGCAAAAAAAAGCTAGACGTAAAAGGGGCACCCTATAGTACTCTAGTACACGCTATAGTAACATTCATATGAATTTCTAGAACTGTCAAAGCCAATCTATGGACCATGACTGCCTCTGGGGTTTGTGGTAGGATTTGATTGGGAAGGGACTTAAGAAAACTCTTAGGAGTGATGGAGATGTTCTATATCTTGATAAGGGTATGAGTCATACAAGTGTATGCATTTGTCAAAAATTAATTGAACTGCACGCTTGAGATTTGTGCTTTTCATTATGTATAAATTATACCTCAATTTAAAAGAATAGAGATGAAGAATAAAATACATAACCATCAAATATGTGGACTCTAGACAGTAACATTTTTAGACAGAGAAATATGAAAATGGACAGATAGACGATATCAAAGAATTGTTGATAATTTTATCTGGGTGACAAAGCCGTCCTGTTATATAAGAAAAAGTCTTCATTTTCATTTTCAACTAGAAAATACTTGGGCATGGTAATATGATGTCAGGATTTGCTTTAAAATGCTAGCAGTTACAAAATTCAAAGAAGGGAGAAAGAAGGGCTAGATGAAATACAGCAAAATGTTGATATTTGTTGAATCTAGGTGATAGATAAGTAGGAATCCATTAAAGTAAACTCTCTTTTATATACATACACATATATATGAAAATTTTTATAATAAAAATGCAAAATGTGTGTCCCATAAAAACTTCATTAAACAAGTGAAGAATGTTTTAAAAAATGATTTGTATCAAATAGAAGCTAACGTCTTATTCAACATAAATTTTTTCATGAATTGACATTTGAATCATGTCATGGAGGCGCCAGATTTTCTTTGACCCTGGTACTGCTGGTGGTAAGAGTGCACTTCAGCCTTAGGCCCCTCATCTGAAGCTCAGGAGAAGAGACTCCCTCACTCCCAGCTTTGTTCTTATTAATGACAGGAGTCATCTTCCCCTATATGCTATGTTTTAGATAGAGATTAACTCAAGCTGATGTAAACTGACCTCAAGGGTTATTTTACATTAGCTATCTTCACACTTTTTGCTCACTCATTTTAGCCAAAAATAGGGTAGTATTTCCAGTACATGCATACATATTTATTTAAATTAGGGTACTCTAGTACACGCTATAGTAACATTCATATGAATTTCTAGAACTGTCAAAGCCAATCTATGGACCATGACTGCCTCTGGGGTTTGTGGTAGGATTTGATTGGGAAGGGACTTAAGAAAACTCTTAGGAGTGATGGAGATGTTCTATATCTTGATAAGGGTATGAGTCATACAAGTGTATGCATTTGTCAAAAATTAATTGAACTGCACGCTTGAGATTTGTGCTTTTCATTATGTATAAATTATACCTCAATTTAAAAGAATAGAGATGAAGAATAAAATACATAACCATCAAATATGTGGACTCTAGACAGTAACATTTTTAGACAGAGAAATATGAAAATGGACAGATAGACGATATCAAAGAATTGTTGATAATTTTATCTGGGTGACAAAGCCGTCCTGTTATATAAGAAAAAGTCTTCATTTTCATTTTCAACTAGAAAATACTTGGGCATGGTAATATGATGTCAGGATTTGCTTTAAAATGCTAGCAGTTACAAAATTCAAAGAAGGGAGAAAGAAGGGCTAGATGAAATACAGCAAAATGTTGATATTTGTTGAATCTAGGTGATAGATAAGTAGGAATCCATTAAAGTAAACTCTCTTTTATATACATACACATATATATGAAAATTTTTATAATAAAAATGCAAAATGTGTGTCCCATAAAAACTTCATTAAACAAGTGAAGAATGTTTTAAAAAATGATTTGTATCAAATAGAAGCTAACGTCTTATTCAACATAAATTTTTTCATGAATTGACATTTGAATCATGTCATGGAGGCGCCAGATTTTCTTTGACCCTGGTACTGCTGGTGGTAAGAGTGCACTTCAGCCTTAGGCCCCTCATCTGAAGCTCAGGAGAAGAGACTCCCTCACTCCCAGCTTTGTTCTTATTAATGACAGGAGTCATCTTCCCCTATATGCTATGTTTTAGATAGAGATTAACTCAAGCTGATGTAAACTGACCTCAAGGGTTATTTTACATTAGCTATCTTCACACTTTTTGCTCACTCATCCTTTCAGCCAAAAAATAGGGTAGTATTTCCAGTACATGCATACATATTTATTTATATATTTCACACGCCCATGCACACCAATGTTCAGGTATATTCTGTACATGATAAAACATTGTAAAATTGAAATAAAAATATGGGATAAAAGTGAAATAAATATTTAAAATTTTCTTCCTGATTTTGACAGTTTACTAATATCATTCATCTTGAAAAGATAGCATAAATTTAGCAAAAGACAATCAATTAGGGCAAGGATTCTCCTGAATGATAGTACACATGATTTATCTTAGACTTAGAACATGCATTTGAGGAAAGCAGGGGCTGTGTGGAGCCATCAGTGGTCAAAAGGAGAGCAGGCTGCCTTCTGGCACTAAGCATGATTGGATCTTTTATCTGAACAAACTCCTTCAATGTGCCTCACACAACAAGGTCTGTTCCTCCTGTCTCACTTCCCAGTTTCATGTCAATTCATACTTTATTTTCTCTCCCAGTTCCCCAGTCTATGATGGAATGAACAGGCTAAGTATGCTCCAGTTCTTTCAAGGTTCCCTCTGTTCCTTGGCACCTTTGTCACTTGGTCTTTGCCTGGAATCCTAGCTTGTCTGTCTCCCTTCTTGAATCTTGCTTGCCTTGTACTGTCAGATAAAGTTTTCCAAGACAAGCCTTCCATGTTACCCACAGAAAGAGTCTCATGAGTTTCTACCTGGCAGACCACCCTCAAACCCAACTTTATATCTCACTGCTTCCTTCTATAATCATTAACTCTCCTGATCCTTTTACTGTTTTCGAATAATCAAGTCACATCCCTGCATTCTAGTTTTGTTTATGTTTTTTTCTCTCTGTGAAATATCCTCTCCTCCCTACCTTCCTTAATAATCCTTAGGTTTAAATCTCAGTTTAGGTATCACCTTTCCATAAGGCATTTTTGGGACATTCAGGTCCCTTTAGAATTCTTTCCTTTCTTAAAAACCAAACAATAACAAAAACAAAACTCTCATATAGTAGTTACTGATATTTTCTCTCATGTTGCTATTAGAACACAGTTTACACTCCTTTTATTTTATTTTGGTCTAATCTGGGAACAATGTAGATGCTGATAACCAAGTGAACAAATGAATGACTTTGCAATCTACTATATTCTCTGGAGTGCTATCTTATTCTGTTGCCTTTTTTCTAAAAGGGTACACAGCAACTAAACTGCAGGCATTAGGAGAATCTGCAAGGGTCATCATATTGCCTGAGCTACAAGTATCATAGCCCAGACTTCATGGCAACTAACTGATCATCAACCTCTTCCTGACCTTACTGCTTCTTCTAGGCTCTCTTTCTCTGTCTGCCCTCCCTAGTAACACAGGTGATGGTGTCTCTCCTCTCATTCCTCCTGTCTGTTTTCTGTCTTGGGGTCAGGGAAGCAGGGCACCTTGGATGTGGTACTTACCCATCCCTGAAGGATATAGGATCGGAGTAGGCTGAAAAATCAATTCTAGAGGAGCCAGAATTGGATTACTGAGGTTAGGAATAGGATTACAGAAAAGATCTGACTCTGACGCAAAAGGAATAATGTCAGGAAAAGTATGCTTCGAACATTATGTGGAGGGGAAATCATGAGAGCCAGGATGCTATCTGCTGTCTCTCACCTTCCTTCTAGGCACCTGGAAATGGACGATTTCCTTCTATATGGTTTTGTTACAAACTGGATAGTGGTCATTATGGGTGTGGTGGGGCCAAGTAACTGAGTAGGCTTCTCCAAGGTAGGGGAGGAGTAACAGAGAGAATAAAATGATCATCTAATAACTTAAGTGTTTCTATTAAAAAACTAAGCTTGGGCTTCCCTGGTGGTCCCGTGGGTAAAGAGTCCACCTTGCAGTGCAAGGGGCACCAGTTCGATCTCTGGCCCAGGAAGATCCCTCGTGCCAAGGAATGGCTGGGCTGGTGTGTCCAATTATGAGCCAGCGCTCTGGAGCATGCAGTCAGAGTCAGTGCTCTGCAATGAGGGAGGCCACTGCAATGGGAGGCCCACACATGCCAAAGAATAAGGATGGATGAAAAATAAATGATGACTTACAGGCAACCCCCTCCAAATCTAAGCTATTTAAAATAAAAGCATTCATACAAAACACTAGTTACCAATAAATGTATCAGTATTAGGCAGATCAATTTAGTGCTCCTCGATTCCAGTTGGTATTGTCTCTATTTGGACACAGCTGCATGTGTTTGTGTTCAGTCATGCCGGACTCTCTGCAATCCCATGGATTGTACCCTGCCAGGCTCCTCTGTCTAGGGAATTTTCCAGGCAAGAATACCAGAGTGGGGGTGCCATTTCTTCCTCCAAGGGTCTTCCAGACCCAGGGATCAAACCCACATCTCCTACGTCTTCTGCACTGCAGGCAGATTCTTTACTGCTAAGCCATCAGAGAAGCATTAACATAGTTTAAATACTTCATCTGATGCTGAATTTGCTAATTTTTTATTTTAAATGTTTATTAAGCATAAACATCATATTCAACATTGATAATATAAAGAACTACTCTTTTGCTAATTTTTCTGTGAATTCTATTTTAATGTTTCTAAATGTAAATCCCAAAGGTGCTCTGGTAAGTAGGTAAATTTGGATTTTAGATCTGCTATTTCAAAATGGATAGGAAGACAAGGGTAAGATAAGGTCACAAGATGGGAATGTAGTCCCAAACTCATATTTTGGCCTGATGACCTATAATGAGGGACAAATCTGAAGAAAGAAGAGGAAGCTTTTGAGAGACTGTATCACGAAGGCAAGTAGTTGGAAATTTATGCACAAACCAGAAGATGCAATTTGGCTACAAAGACTTGAAGTAGGAAAGAAGTCGTGACTAGGGGGAATAGTCAGTGCAAGCAGGAAAGGCCTGAGGACTGAGCATGGTAAAAGACTTGGGCAGAATGTGAGCACAAGTAGCTGATGAAATTCTTTTTAAAAAAGAAGAGAATGCTAATATCTTGTTGCATGCCTTACTGATATGGAACTGAGAACCACGTCAAACAATGTCACTGTGTATTTGTAGTCTTCCTATCTGTGCTACCATGTCCATAAAATGTTTGTTTTTCACTATGTCTAAATATTTATTATATTTGATATCTTTTTTTTTCCATTAAAAATAGTGTTTCCCTCTAAATGGTCTGAATGGTAAGTGCTAAAAGAGCATATGGGAAGCATGAAAGTCTCAGAGAATGTGAAAGCATGAGGCATCTTCGTGCAGCTTAAAGAATAATTACAAAGTACATAACCACAGAGACATCTCCCAGGTGAAGAATGTCAACTTTGGCAGGACCCAGAAATTCCCTTAGTGTCCTTGCTTCTCACTGTACTTACTCCTCTGAACTCAAGAAGATATTACCTTACATTCTTCTAAAAGCTTTATAATTTTGCCTTTTACCTTTAGGATTATAGTTAGCACTGAACAAATTTTTGTGTATGAGATGAGGTACACAGCCAACCTTTTTTTTTTTTTTATTTAGATCCTCAAGCCTTCATTTTTTCAATTTAGATCCACATTCACAATCTTTAAAAGTCTGTCTCCAGTGCCCTGCATAAATGAGTTATTTGTCCCAAGGTCCTGAATTTATTACATTTATCTGGCTTCAAAGAGACAGTTTACAGGTTTGTTAACTGAAGCCTCTGATTGTTCTGGTCCCCATTCTTGAATCTTTACTATGTTTGAGACTCTCCATTTAACACCCAATTTTCATTCAGTCCCCATAATAACTCTATTCGGTCCCCATAATAACTCTATGAAGGTGCTCTCGTTGTTGTTGAGGTGATTCAGAGGTTGATTAACTTGCTCAAGGTCACCTAGCTCATTTGTAACAAAGCTAACATTCGGTGTCTGCACTGCATTCTCCTCTGAAGTCCCAACACCTTTCAGAGTGATGGCCGGCAATCTTGTCTCTGACCATTTTAGTCACAGGCTTTAAGATACTCTACCTAAAACCTGCCCTGACCTACACTGCTCCTAGACACATAGCTTCCTCTCTCTGTCTATCTGGAGACGTGTCTGCTGATTGGATTTGAATTCTTTGTCTATTTAAAGAATCAAATATCAGTCAGCCTCTCAGGTGGCCCCAGCCTCAGGCTCTCTGCCTTAGGCCCTTGCCAAGGGATCTTGGCCAGGTCTGTGGTTTTCCCAAAAGGGCTTGATACTTGATATTCACTCTTCAGCCTGATTTTCAACCTGTGATGCTTTCCTGAACCCGTACAGGTAGCCAATTGTGCAGTTTATCCTTTGTGTTCAAGGAATGTTTCATCATCAGCCCAGATTTACTCTTCTCAAATGTATCAGTAAGGGATGGCGGCCTGTGGGAATGGGAGGGCTGATTGGAGGGGTGGAAATGGGTCCTCACATTGACGTGAGTTGCTTGGGTTGCCAAGCAGAGCTGCATTTTCAAAAGGGATAATTATCCAAGGTCTGTTTCAGAGCTGAAATCTGGCTTGTAAGAAAGAAAGGGCTAAGGGTAATGCCATTCACAGTGAATTTGCCAAATCCTTGATCATGAAATATTCTCAGAATGTTGGCAATCACTTCTGGGTAACCCCACTTACACATTTAGATAAAAAACAAAATTTTTTTTTTTATTTAGATCCTCAAGCCTTCATTTTTTCAATTTAGATCCACATTCACAATCTTTAAAAGTCTGTCTCCAGTGCCCTGCATAAATGAGTTATTTGTCCCAAGGTCCTGAATTTATTACATTTATCTGGCTTCAAAGAGACAGTTTACAGGTTTGTTAACTGAAGCCTCTGATTGTTCTGGTCCCCATTCTTGAATCTTTACTATGTTTGAGACTCTCCATTTAACACCCAATTTTCATTCAGTCCCCATAATAACTCTATTCGGTCCCCATAATAACTCTATGAAGGTGCTCTCGTTGTTGTTGAGGTGATTCAGAGGTTGATTAACTTGCTCAAGGTCACCTAGCTCATTTGTAACAAAGCTAACATTCGGTGTCTGCACTGCATTCTCCTCTGAAGTCCCAACACCTTTCAGAGTGATGGCCGGCAATCTTGTCTCTGACCATTTTAGTCACAGGCTTTAAGATACTCTACCTAAAACCTGCCCTGACCTACACTGCTCCTAGACACATAGCTTCCTCTCTCTGTCTATCTGGAGACGTGTCTGCTGATTGGATTTGAATTCTTTGTCTATTTAAAGAATCAAATATCAGTCAGCCTCTCAGGTGGCCCCAGCCTCAGGCTCTCTGCCTTAGGCCCTTGCCAAGGGATCTTGGCCAGGTCTGTGGTTTTCCCAAAAGGGCTTGATACTTGATATTCACTCTTCAGCCTGATTTTCAACCTGTGATGCTTTCCTGAACCCGTACAGGTAGCCAATTGTGCAGTTTATCCTTTGTGTTCAAGGAATGTTTCATCATCAGCCCAGATTTACTCTTCTCAAATGTATCAGTAAGGGATGGCGGCCTGTGGGAATGGGAGGGCTGATTGGAGGGGTGGAAATGGGTCCTCACATTGACGTGAGTTGCTTGGGTTGCCAAGCAGAGCTGCATTTTCAAAAGGGATAATTATCCAAGGTCTGTTTCAGAGCTGAAATCTGGCTTGTAAGAAAGAAAGGGCTAAGGGTAATGCCATTCACAGTGAATTTGCCAAATCCTTGATCATGAAATATTCTCAGAATGTTGGCAATCACTTCTGGGTAACCCCACTTACACAATAGCTCCCAAAGCTGCCAGACACAGTGGTATGAAATGCTTAAGTAAGGTCAATAAACAATGTGGGAGTTCATTGCCTTTTTCTGAAATGTCTTACTGACTCTGAATATGAAAAATTTGGATAATCTTCCCAGCTACAAAAACACAAGCTAGAGCATGGACCTTGATACTTTGTTCCATCCCTGTGACATTGCCACAGCTTGACCAGCCCCCGTGAGGCTGCATACAACATAAGGCTTTGTTGTTTAAGTGTTTTACACCTCTTTTTCTTAAGGTTCCTCACTTGAGATATGGTGGCTAAGGGGCAGCAGCACTTTGGAAAGAATAGTTCAGGTTTCACTGGAGTCTATTCCACGTCTGATGGGCCTTCACCACACAACCTTAGGTTTCCAGGCAACCTGTCAACAAGAAGATGACTTCAGCTCTTATCACAGGTGGTGCCTTCTGCTGAGAAATGAGGTAGACAGTTTGAAGCCACTGCTTGGGAAGGCAGTGAAGTTTCCTTTTTCTAAGACTCAGGAAGATTCTAGTTTTCTTGAGGCATGGAATGTGCCTATACTTACTCACTTTTTGTGCTACCAGATTCTTTACTACCACTCTCTGACATGAGGATGCGTTTGATACATCTCTCACCTTTCACCTCCATATTTTATTTATTTATTTTATATTTTATTTTTTGGAGGGTGGCGTGGGGAGGGAGGGGGATGGGCAGACCACTTCCACTGTTCTTTCATTTCTGCATTTTCATCCGTCTTTGTTCTTTGGCTCCTATGGGCCTCCCATCGAGGTGGCCTCTGTTGTCGCAGAGCACCAGCTCTGGGCGCACGCACGCCAGAGCTCCGGCTCAGTAATTGGACACATCGGTCCAGCCGCTCCGCGGCACGTGGGATCTTCCCAGGCCAGGGATCGAACCAGCACCCCTTGCACTGCAAGGTGGTATCTTTACCCATTGGACCACCAGGGGAAGCCCTCACCCCCATTTTAAAAAAAATTTTGTTTCATTGGCTGTTGATACTGCTCTCTGTATGGGCTCCAAGAATGATCTCAGATGATTATGTAAGTATTGATTTACTTAGAAGAAGAAGAACTGATATAGACTTGCTCATGGCAAAACCCTGAATTGCTCTGATGTCTCCTCTTCAAAATCAGCATCAAGCTAAGTGTTTATGTCAGAATCTCCTGGCACTAGAGAAAGCTAGAGAAGGAGAATGATTAGTCAGTTTAACAGGTTCTTAACTTATGTGTCACTAGTTACATGGCGAAGATATTTTTCAAAGTCTGAAGTTTTGCTGAGTCTCTAAAAACCGCTGACACAAATTGGTTCCACTGTAAACTGGACCGAGGAAAGTAAGTTAAAACCTGTAATATATTTTGGAAATGATCTTCAATATACAGTGTTTAAATGTAGAGACTGTGTCGGCAGCAAGGAAACTGGCCTTGATTAGAAAATCTAGGGGAATGCATGTTATAGATAGTTGCTAAGTTGTTTTTCTCCCTTGTTTGCTGTTTTGGGGTGTGGGAGATGAGAATGCTGCTTTTGTGCTCACACTTTCAAATAAAAATCTTTCAGGGACCATCAGGAACAGAGAGACTCTCTGAGGTATTCTAAGATAAAAGCCAAAGGCAACGTCTGGGAAACAGATTGAGGTGCCTAGGATGGCTGATGCTGCTTCCCTCCACCCCCAAATCTGTGCTAGCTGAAACATGCCACAAGGTGGGATCCAAAGAACAGCGCATGAAGCCAAGGCTAGGCTGGTTGAGATATGAAGCCAGATGGCAGCTTCCATCACCACCTCGGCCCATCCCACCTCATTCCCATGTGCAAGCACTTTTGAGTAATCTCTCTCTGGCTTTTTGGAGTAGAGGTAGGATTGATGCTCTCTGTAAAAGTTCTCTCCTCTGTGCCTGCATCCTCTAGTGAAAACATGTCCTGGGGCTCTAAGGTGTGCTGTGAGTGATTCGGTCAAGAGCATCTTGGAACCTGAGGTTTTAATCAATAAATCTGAAAAGGCAAGGAAATTCCAGGAGATGGAATTTGTATAGAATAATAATGGTATGCTGCTTTCCAGGTGACAAACAGTTTCTGTATCTGAGATGGCAGTGATTCTTGTCTATATGGTCACAATTGGTTATGCCCAACTGTAGCTATATCCTGACGCTGAATATGTGCCAATATTTGTTGATCCATGAACAAAGAAATCTATCATTTTCACTTGACATCATCCACTGAAGTAGCGAGGGCTGTTGCCGTTCACTCTCATTCAAAGATGAGGAAATTGAGTTTCAGAAAGAATGAATGGCTTCTGAACTCAGGCTGCTGGATCACTGCATTGGAATCATAACCCAGTTATTTTTATTCCGAAAGCAGTTTTCCTTCTTCTAGGCAAGAGAAACGGAAATGGAGAAGGAAGCTAAAGTTAATTTCAGCCAGACTTGTGAGAAAATGGATGAAATTCTAATTTGCGATTGTTGCAGAGATTGGGATTTCATTCACAATCTGGATCCAGTTAGAGTCTAGAGAGGTCAATTGGAGGATGTCAGAGGCTACAAGGAGAGGGCCTTCTTAGGACCTGACCAGAAAGCCAGTTATTGCTTTGGAAGGGATGACGCTAAGAAATAGACTCGTTATAAAACTAAAAGGGAAAAAGGTCCCAATTGGAGGATGTCAGGTAAGGAGGAGGACTTTTGTGCTCACACTTTCAAATAAAAATCTTTCAGGGACCATCAGGAACAGAGAGACTCTCTGAGGTATTCTAAGATAAAAGCCAAAGGCAACGTCTGGGAAACAGATTGAGGTGCCTAGGATGGCTGATGCTGCTTCCCTCCACCCCCAAATCTGTGCTAGCTGAAACATGCCACAAGGTGGGATCCAAAGAACAGCGCATGAAGCCAAGGCTAGGCTGGTTGAGATATGAAGCCAGATGGCAGCTTCCATCACCACCTCGGCCCATCCCACCTCATTCCCATGTGCAAGCACTTTTGAGTAATCTCTCTCTGGCTTTTTGGAGTAGAGGTAGGATTGATGCTCTCTGTAAAAGTTCTCTCCTCTGTGCCTGCATCCTCTAGTGAAAACATGTCCTGGGGCTCTAAGGTGTGCTGTGAGTGATTCGGTCAAGAGCATCTTGGAACCTGAGGTTTTAATCAATAAATCTGAAAAGGCAAGGAAATTCCAGGAGATGGAATTTGTATAGAATAATAATGGTATGCTGCTTTCCAGGTGACAAACAGTTTCTGTATCTGAGATGGCAGTGATTCTTGTCTATATGGTCACAATTGGTTATGCCCAACTGTAGCTATATCCTGACGCTGAATATGTGCCAATATTTGTTGATCCATGAACAAAGAAATCTATCATTTTCACTTGACATCATCCACTGAAGTAGCGAGGGCTGTTGCCGTTCACTCTCATTCAAAGATGAGGAAATTGAGTTTCAGAAAGAATGAATGGCTTCTGAACTCAGGCTGCTGGATCACTGCATTGGAATCATAACCCAGTTATTTTTATTCCGAAAGCAGTTTTCCTTCTTCTAGGCAAGAGAAACGGAAATGGAGAAGGAAGCTAAAGTTAATTTCAGCCAGACTTGTGAGAAAATGGATGAAATTCTAATTTGCGATTGTTGCAGAGATTGGGATTTCATTCACAATCTGGATCCAGTTAGAGTCTAGAGAGGTCAATTGGAGGATGTCAGAGGCTACAAGGAGAGGGCCTTCTTAGGACCTGACCAGAAAGCCAGTTATTGCTTTGGAAGGGATGACGCTAAGAAATAGACTCGTTATAAAAACTGAAAGCAGAATTTGGGAAGAAAGGACTCACAAGGTGAAGGATGGAGGTAGGGCCTAGGGGTTAATAATATGCAAGGGTAAGGAGGAGGATGGGCCCAGGGCCTCGGAGGATTCCAAGAGTTAGAAACTTGGATGTTGAGAAGAACTATAGTCAAACTAGAACAAAAGCTGCAAACCAAATAGTAGAACACAATGGAGACTTGCAGAGAAAGGCACCATCTTTAATCAATGTGTCTCTGCAGCAGAACATGATGCATAGTGACATGCTCTGTATTCCCACACATCCCCTTCCTTCTCCTTGGGAATTTTAGAAAAGGTAAAGTAGTAGAGCCCACAGCTGCTCTTGAGAGAAGTATAGTAAATACTTGTCTTAGCTCCTGAAAGCTGGGGCTGAGATTCCCAAGCCAGAGCATGTGACACATTGCTATTCTTCATCTCACCCTAAACACCACTTGAGGAGTTCAGAATAGGCCTTTTCTATAATCCTAAACTAACCCAGAGAGACAATGAAGTGTCAAGATCACTGGAGAACGCTAGGAGACATGGGCAGAATCCTAACTTTGTTTATAAGTGTGTAACCTTAGATAAGTCATTCTTACTTCCTGGTTTTAACTATCCTCATTTGGAAATGAAAAGATTAAGATAGATTCTATGTCTTAGAACACTTCTGAGTCTAACAGTCTATGAAACAAAGCAGAGAAACAGATGTAACCGCATTTTGTTTCTTCATGGATAGGGCTTTCAGAGGCTGTGTTTAATGCATCAGGCTGGTTTCCAGAAATGGATTCATTATGTTAGTGATTTACTAAGCTTACCTAATTATTATTCCTAAATAAACACACATAAACCATTTTAAAATTTAGCCTTCCTGGGAAAAAATTTGAATCTTAATAATTTATAAAGTATCACACTAAGAAAGGAGATTGAAAAACAAAACAAAACAAAACAGGGTCAAAGACACTTTTTTTTCCTTTGAGAAAAATAATAAAATATTTCCTTGAGTTATTAGCATACAGTGTATAGGAATGCATTTAAAGAGCAGATAAATACATTTGGCATGTTCATGCAGCAATACCCGAGGAGGATGGGAGCATTTTCAGAGAATGACAAATACTAACATTCCTTCAAAGGGCTGAACTTGGGGCAGAAGGGAGACTGGGAAAGAGCTACTCATCTGAGGATGACATAATTTTCAATGCATGACTCATACTTGGCTTTTACTAAGCAAAGTTCCTAAGTCCCAGGGCCTCGGAGGATTCCAAGAGTTAGAAACTTGGATGTTGAGAAGAACTATAGTCAAACTAGAACAAAAGCTGCAAACCAAATAGTAGAACACAATGGAGACTTGCAGAGAAAGGCACCATCTTTAATCAATGTGTCTCTGCAGCAGAACATGATGCATAGTGACATGCTCTGTATTCCCACACATCCCCTTCCTTCTCCTTGGGAATTTTAGAAAAGGTAAAGTAGTAGAGCCCACAGCTGCTCTTGAGAGAAGTATAGTAAATACTTGTCTTAGCTCCTGAAAGCTGGGGCTGAGATTCCCAAGCCAGAGCATGTGACACATTGCTATTCTTCATCTCACCCTAAACACCACTTGAGGAGTTCAGAATAGGCCTTTTCTATAATCCTAAACTAACCCAGAGAGACAATGAAGTGTCAAGATCACTGGAGAACGCTAGGAGACATGGGCAGAATCCTAACTTTGTTTATAAGTGTGTAACCTTAGATAAGTCATTCTTACTTCCTGGTTTTAACTATCCTCATTTGGAAATGAAAAGATTAAGATAGATTCTATGTCTTAGAACACTTCTGAGTCTAACAGTCTATGAAACAAAGCAGAGAAACAGATGTAACCGCATTTTGTTTCTTCATGGATAGGGCTTTCAGAGGCTGTGTTTAATGCATCAGGCTGGTTTCCAGAAATGGATTCATTATGTTAGTGATTTACTAAGCTTACCTAATTATTATTCCTAAATAAACACACATGAACCATTTTTAAAATTTAGCCTTCCTGGGAAAAAATTTGAATCTTAATAATTTATAAAGTATCACACTAAGAAAGGAGATTGAAAAACAAAACAAAACAAAACAGGGTCAAAGACACTTTTTTTTCCTTTGAGAAAAATAATAAAATATTTCCTTGAGTTATTAGCATACAGTGTATAGGAATGCATTTAAAGAGCAGATAAATACATTTGGCATGTTCATGCAGCAATACCCGAGGAGGATGGGAGCATTTTCAGAGAATGACAAATACTAACATTCCTTCAAAGGGCTGAACTTGGGGCAGAAGGGAGACTGGGAAAGAGCTACTCATCTGAGGATGACATAATTTTCAATGCATGACTCATACTTGGCTTTTACTAAGCAAAGTTCCTAAGTGAAATACATGGCCAAAGAGGTTTGTTAATATTCCCTTTTAGAATTATCACCTAAGGGCAACTGTTAATCAGATACTAACACCTCTACACGTTGAGAAGAGACAGGCTCCATGCAGAGTGAGATCGTGTTTTAGTAGAACATTCTCCAACACGCTTTCCTTATTCTTTGCTAGAGAGCATGTGTGCAGTGGCTATGACCACTGAGTTAGGCCTATTAAAGAAACAGAGTGTACTTAAGTGAATATATGCTTCTTTCTTTATTCACCTTTCTGAAAAGGTAAAACAGCCTCTGTTCTCTGTCTTTTCCTTTTTGATTTACTGGTGAGTTTAGTATGCACAACTCAAACAACCACGAGTGAGAACAAAGTCTGAAATTTTTTATATGTGGTTGAAAAAAAATGAAGGGTTCTGATGTCATTCTTATAACAACGTTTTGGCATTTTGTCTTATGAATTGATTTCTTTTCTTTTTTTTTTTAAGATTTATTTATTGATTGATTTTGGGCAGGGGTCGGGTTGGGGAGGGAGGGGAGCAGGCAGGCCATTCTATTGGTCTTTTGTTTCTCTATGTTCATCCGTCTTTGTTCTTTGGCTCCTGTGGGCCTCCCATCGCGGTGGCGTCTGTCGTCGCAGAGCGCCGGCTCTGGGCGCATGCGCTCCAGAGCTCTGGCTCGGTAATTGGACACATCAGTCCAGCCGCTCCGTGGCACGTGGGATCTTCCCAGGCCAGGGCTCGAACCGGCGCCCCTTGCACTGCAAGGCGGTGTCCTTACCCACTGGACCACCAGGGGAAGCCCCATGAATTGATTTCTTATTTGAACAAATACACCTTTCTAGAACTCACTAATTATGCACACAATTGCTAATTCAGAACCAAACTTTGTAAAAGATCTCTTATCTTGACTGAGTAGCAAACAATTTAATTTTGCATGTGCTAAGAAGAGAAATAGGACGGTATAAAATGGAAATGAAGAATGTAAAGTTATAGACTCTATGTAGCTGTGACATTTGTCTTGGGTTATGACTTTAATAATCACACACTTGACAGAAATGACAAGAAAGAAAATAAAGGTGAGGTCTAAGGTCTACTTTTTCCTGAATTTCAGCAATTACTTTAGCTCTTAAAATTGAAGTCATGACACTCACTTTTGCCATTTTATCCTTAAAGTCATAGATTGAAAATACTATTATACTCATCCATGGATTCCTGAATCAATGGTATTAAGTGGATGGGAGATGGTTCTGAGTTAAGATTAGTATCGGCAGTATATAACAGAAAATCTCAAAATGACAGTGATTTAAACAAGATAGATACATCTTATTTCTCTCACACATAAAAGTACAAAGGACTTAAGCTAATGAGGTGGCTGTATAGAGTCATCACAAACCCACAATCTCCAGTCCTATGTGCTGTCATCCCTATAATGTGATCCTCATTTGTGAAAACCCCCACACGTCTTCTAATTGCAACTATTTATCAGATAGCAACAGCTTCTCCAGTGGCTTAGCGATAAAGAATCTGCCCGCAATCGGGAGATGCAGGAGAGGCAGGTTCGACCCCTGGGTCAGGAATCTGTAGAGTAGGGCATGGCAACTCACTCCAGTATTCTTGCCCAGGAAATCCCATGGTCAGAGGAGTCTGGTGAGCTACAGTCCATAGAGTCACAAAGAGTTGGACACTGCTGAAGTGACTTAGCACAGCACAGCACCAGATAGCAAATAAAGGAGAATTTTCTATTAAGAGAATTTTACCCCCAAATTTGACTTAACAATTACATTTATATCTCATTGGCTGGAATTTAATGACATAGTCAAAGTTTGTTGCAGGAAAGGCTGAGAAATGTGCCTTTAGCTAGGCAGCAATGTACACAACTAAAAATGTGACTTCCTATTGTCAAGAAGCAAAATATACATAATGGGAGGTGGCTCACAGTTTCTGTCCAGAATAATGCAGTAAATTCATTCTGAGGGAAATGATAGAGAGTTGAAAATACTCTGTGAAGTAATCCCTAATCTTTGAGGAACCTATGTTCGTGTTCTCTACGGTATAAAATGGAAATGAAGAATGTAAAGTTATAGACTCTATGTAGCTGTGACATTTGTCTTGGGTTATGACTTTAATAATCACACACTTGACAGAAATGACAAGAAAGAAAATAAAGGTGAGGTCTAAGGTCTACTTTTTCCTGAATTTCAGCAATTACTTTAGCTCTTAAAATTGAAGTCATGACACTCACTTTTGCCATTTTATCCTTAAAGTCATAGATTGAAAATACTATTATACTCATCCATGGATTCCTGAATCAATGGTATTAAGTGGATGGGAGATGGTTCTGAGTTAAGATTAGTATCGGCAGTATATAACAGAAAATCTCAAAATGACAGTGATTTAAACAAGATAGATACATCTTATTTCTCTCACACATAAAAGTACAAAGGACTTAAGCTAATGAGGTGGCTGTATAGAGTCATCACAAACCCACAATCTCCAGTCCTATGTGCTGTCATCCCTATAATGTGATCCTCATTTGTGAAAACCCCCACACGTCTTCTAATTGCAACTATTTATCAGATAGCAACAGCTTCTCCAGTGGCTTAGCGATAAAGAATCTGCCCGCAATCGGGAGATGCAGGAGAGGCAGGTTCGACCCCTGGGTCAGGAATCTGTAGAGTAGGGCATGGCAACTCACTCCAGTATTCTTGCCCAGGAAATCCCATGGTCAGAGGAGTCTGGTGAGCTACAGTCCATAGAGTCACAAAGAGTTGGACACTGCTGAAGTGACTTAGCACAGCACAGCACCAGATAGCAAATAAAGGAGAATTTTCTATTAAGAGAATTTTACCCCCAAATTTGACTTAACAATTACATTTATATCTCATTGGCTGGAATTTAATGACATAGTCAAAGTTTGTTGCAGGAAAGGCTGAGAAATGTGCCTTTAGCTAGGCAGCAATGTACACAACTAAAAATGTGACTTCCTATTGTCAAGAAGCAAAATATACATAATGGGAGGTGGCTCACAGTTTCTGTCCAGAATAATGCAGTAAATTCATTCTGAGGGAAATGATAGAGAGTTGAAAATACTCTGTGAAGTAATCCCTAATCTTTGAGGAACCTATGTTCGTGTTCTCTATGTTTTCTATATCTATGGACGATGCATATAATATAGGCAGCTTATATTATCAATTTCATGTACTGGTAATGTAAGACTTGCAAAAACTGATCATAGAAAGGAAAGGACATACAAGAATTAAGACAAGAAATCATACCTCATACTGTTGCCAAACCACCCACATGCTGACACTCTAAAAGTTACATGTCTTTACTGTGGGTATTATGCACATATAACCACTTTCAGATTCCACTACAAACAAAAGACAAGGATACATGCAAGGGCAAGGTAATTCCAGGTGTAGGGAAGACCTATCCATCTAACACAACCAAAAAAGATGGCTCTAGACCTGTGGTCTAGATCATGAAAAATTCTATTTCCTAGATAGCTTAAGAGGAAGCTTATGCTTAAAATAACACATCCATGAAGAGCAACTTTGCCAAATATCATGATAAAAGCCAATGACTGCTGAAGAAACACTGGGCAAAACCATAGATGAAGACAGAACTCAGGAGGGAAGGCCTGTGGAGTGACAGTACTGAGCATGTGGTTGAAAGGAGTTTGCAGCCCAGATGCCAAGTGGAGGATTCACTCTGGTTGAGGGCTCTGCCAGTTCCCCCTCTTCTCACATGCCTAGTTTAGAACCTGTCTCAAGGTTTAGCAGAAAAGATGGGCAATCTATTTGACTGTTGCTCCAGAAAAAATTAAACCAAGGATCAGAGTCATATCTGTCAGTCCACAAAAGTAAATGACAAAATGTAAAGTGACTTAGCACAGCACAGCACCAGATAGCAAATAAAGGAGAATTTTCTATTAAGAGAATTTTACCCCCAAATTTGACTTAACAATTACATTTATATCTCATTGGCTGGAATTTAATGACATAGTCAAAGTTTGTTGCAGGAAAGGCTGAGAAATGTGCCTTTAGCTAGGCAGCAACGTCACAACTAAAAATGTGACTTCCTATTGTCAAGAAGCAAAATATACATAATGGGAGGTGGCTCACAGTTTCTGTCCAGAATAATGCAGTAAATTCATTCTGAGGGAAATGATAGAGAGTTGAAAATACTCTGTGAAGTAATCCCTAATCTTTGAGGAACCTATGTTCGTGTTCTCTATGTTTTCTATATCTATGGACGATGCATATAATATAGGCAGCTTATATTATCAATTTCATGTACTGGTAATGTAAGACTTGCAAAAACTGATCATAGAAAGGAAAGGACATACAAGAATTAAGACAAGAAATCATACCTCATACTGTTGCCAAACCACCCACATGCTGACACTCTAAAAGTTACATGTCTTTACTGTGGGTATTATGCACATATAACCACTTTCAGATTCCACTACAAACAAAAGACAAGGATACATGCAAGGGCAAGGTAATTCCAGGTGTAGGGAAGACCTATCCATCTAACACAACCAAAAAAGATGGCTCTAGACCTGTGGTCTAGATCATGAAAAATTCTATTTCCTAGATAGCTTAAGAGGAAGCTTATGCTTAAAATAACACATCCATGAAGAGCAACTTTGCCAAATATCATGATAAAAGCCAATGACTGCTGAAGAAACACTGGGCAAAACCATAGATGAAGACAGAACTCAGGAGGGAAGGCCTGTGGAGTGACAGTACTGAGCATGTGGTTGAAAGGAGTTTGCAGCCCAGATGCCAAGTGGAGGATTCACTCTGGTTGAGGGCTCTGCCAGTTCCCCCTCTTCTCACATGCCTAGTTTAGAACCTGTCTCAAGGTTTAGCAGAAAAGATGGGCAATCTATTTGACTGTTGCTCCAGAAAAAATTAAACCAAGGATCAGAGTCATATCTGTCAGTCCACAAAAGTAAATGACAAAAATGTAAATGGAAACAAAGGGCAGAATCACAGACACTCAGTTGTGGATCTCAGAAAAACAGCTCTCTTGTGGCCTTTTGTTCTTCACTCTAGCTGTAAGGAAATCCCAGGTCAGATCCATACCACATGTTGCTGATGGTGGCCCAGTGGCCCTGGATTCCCTCAGTCTTCTCAGGGATCCCTGTGAAAACTGCAACCTTTTTGACTTTACAGTTTTATTTAGTTTCACTCCAAGGAATGGATCCCTCTTTCTCACTGACCTGAAACAACTTCTTTGCAGCTGTGGTCTTGAGAAAAATTCTCCATAAGCCCTCTGGCAAAGACAGAAATGGAATCATGAAAGAATCTGAGACTTTCCCTTGCCTAGGATCCCAAAGTCCCTTCAGATGGTTTAGCAGAAGACAAGTGCAGAGAATGAGGGGTCAGTGCTTGTCCTTAGATCTGAGCCACTCTGAAGCCTAACCCAATAGTTTTACTCCCCAAGTACAAAGAGAACAGTATTGAGATTCAGACCATGTTTATCATTAACACTGCTGTAGGAGGCTGACCCCCTCCCTCCATCTTTACCTTTGGATCAGAAGCCTTTCCAATAGTTTCTAGTTCCCTAGGCTTTGTCCTACTCTAATAACACACCTGGATACAATTGAAGAAGACTGAGACTTCACAGCTCTTAAACCACCTGCTTATGGCTGACCAAAGACAGTACCTGCCCATCCTCTTATGGATTCCACCAAACTTGGAACACTTACAGGTAAATGAGAGCCACCAGGGAGCTGTAGCAGAGAGAGATTAGTGGGTAGAGCTGTTCTTGGCATGAAGGTCTGTGAAGCTGAATTCATCTAACCCTCTACTCATAAAAAGCCACAGAGATCCATAAAAGGAAGACAGGCAAGGCTTTCCAAACTTTTTCTGGATAGTCATAATATTCATACAGAAAAAATTAAACCCCAAATTTTTGCCTAGTTTAGAACCTGTCTCAAGGTTTAGCAGAAAAGATGGGCAATCTATTTGACTGTTGCTCCAGAAAAAATTAAACCAAGGATCAGAGTCATATCTGTCAGTCCACAAAAGTAAATGACAAAAATGTAAATGGAAACAAAGGGCAGAATCACAGACACTCAGTTGTGGATCTCAGAAAAACAGCTCTCTTGTGGCCTTTTGTTCTTCACTCTAGCTGTAAGGAAATCCCAGGTCAGATCCATACCACATGTTGCTGATGGTGGCCCAGTGGCCCTGGATTCCCTCAGTCTTCTCAGGGATCCCTGTGAAAACTGCAACCTTTTTGACTTTACAGTTTTATTTAGTTTCACTCCAAGGAATGGATCCCTCTTTCTCACTGACCTGAAACAACTTCTTTGCAGCTGTGGTCTTGAGAAAAATTCTCCATAAGCCCTCTGGCAAAGACAGAAATGGAATCATGAAAGAATCTGAGACTTTCCCTTGCCTAGGATCCCAAAGTCCCTTCAGATGGTTTAGCAGAAGACAAGTGCAGAGAATGAGGGGTCAGTGCTTGTCCTTAGATCTGAGCCACTCTGAAGCCTAACCCAATAGTTTTACTCCCCAAGTACAAAGAGAACAGTATTGAGATTCAGACCATGTTTATCATTAACACTGCTGTAGGAGGCTGACCCCCTCCCTCCATCTTTACCTTTGGATCAGAAGCCTTTCCAATAGTTTCTAGTTCCCTAGGCTTTGTCCTACTCTAATAACACACCTGGATACAATTGAAGAAGACTGAGACTTCACAGCTCTTAAACCACCTGCTTATGGCTGACCAAAGACAGTACCTGCCCATCCTCTTATGGATTCCACCAAACTTGGAACACTTACAGGTAAATGAGAGCCACCAGGGAGCTGTAGCAGAGAGAGATTAGTGGGTAGAGCTGTTCTTGGCATGAAGGTCTGTGAAGCTGAATTCATCTAACCCTCTACTCATAAAAAGCCACAGAGATCCATAAAAGGAAGACAGGCAAGGCTTTCCAAACTTTTTCTGGATAGTCATAATATTCATTTGTTCAATTAACATCTATTGATGCCCTTCTTGAGCAGGAACTAAACTAGCAACTAGGGATGTAATGCTGAACAAGACAAATGGTCCCTCCTATAATGGAGCTTATATTTTCTGGGGGGAAAAATAACAAAGCAATTAATTGTAAGTGTGCTTAATTACTATAAGGAAGTATCTAGTTTTATAAGGGCACTGATTCAACCAATGCTTCAGGAAAGGCTTCCTGCGATTGTGTGGTTGTGTAATGAAGTTTAAGGTATCTGAAGGATGGTGGTTCAGTGGGTAAAGAGTTTGCCCTGCATTGCAAGGGGCACTGGTTCCATCCCACATGCAATGGAGTGGCTGGGTGGGTGTGTCCAATTATGAACCAGTGCTCTGGAGCTCATGTGCCCAGAGCTGGTGCTCTGCAACGAGAGAGGCCACTGCAATGGGAGGCCCACACAGGCCAAAGAATAAAGATGGATGAAAACAAATGATGACTTAGAGGCCAAAAAATTTAAAAAAAAAGATATCTGAAGGATGAAAGGAATTAATTAGCAAAGGTGGTGCTCTCGGCAGAGGAAAGAGCAGGGGGGCAGGGGGAGAAAGGCCCAAGGAAAGGGAGGAAACAGTAATAAAAAAAGAAAATAATATATATACACAGAATAGTTTTCAGCCATAAAGATGAAAGAAATCTTGCTGTGACAACATAGGTGGACCTTGAGAGCATTACGCTCAGTGAAGTAACTCAGACAGAGAAAGACAAATACTGCACATAATCACATTTATGTGGAATCTGAAGGAAAAAAAAGCACCAAGAAAACAAACTCATAGAGGCAGAAGGGATTTCCTAATAACACACCTGGATACAATTGAAGAAGACTGAGACTTCACAGCTCTTAAACCACCTGCTTATGGCTGACCAAAGACAGTACCTGCCCATCCTCTTATGGATTCCACCAAACTTGGAACACTTACAGGTAAATGAGAGCCACCAGGGAGCTGTAGCAGAGAGAGATTAGTGGGTAGAGCTGTTCTTGGCATGAAGGTCTGTGAAGCTGAATTCATCTAACCCTCTACTCATAAAAAGCCACAGAGATCCATAAAAGGAAGACAGGCAAGGCTTTCCAAACTTTTTCTGGATAGTCATAATATTCATTTGTTCAATTAACATCTATTGATGCCCTTCTTGAGCAGGAACTAAACTAGCAACTAGGGATGTAATGCTGAACAAGACAAATGGTCCCTCCTATAATGGAGCTTATATTTTCTGGGGGGAAAAATAACAAAGCAATTAATTGTAAGTGTGCTTAATTACTATAAGGAAGTATCTAGTTTTATAAGGGCACTGATTCAACCAATGCTTCAGGAAAGGCTTCCTGCGATTGTGTGGTTGTGTAATGAAGTTTAAGGTATCTGAAGGATGGTGGTTCAGTGGGTAAAGAGTTTGCCCTGCATTGCAAGGGGCACTGGTTCCATCCCACATGCAATGGAGTGGCTGGGTGGGTGTGTCCAATTATGAACCAGTGCTCTGGAGCTCATGTGCCCAGAGCTGGTGCTCTGCAACGAGAGAGGCCACTGCAATGGGAGGCCCACACAGGCCAAAGAATAAAGATGGATGAAAACAAATGATGACTTAGAGGCCAAAAAATTTAAAAAAAAAGATATCTGAAGGATGAAAGGAATTAATTAGCAAAGGTGGTGCTCTCGGCAGAGGAAAGAGCAGGGGGGCAGGGGGAGAAAGGCCCAAGGAAAGGGAGGAAACAGTAATAAAAAAAGAAAATAATATATATACACAGAATAGTTTTCAGCCATAAAGATGAAAGAAATCTTGCTGTGACAACATAGGTGGACCTTGAGAGCATTACGCTCAGTGAAGTAACTCAGACAGAGAAAGACAAATACTGCACATAATCACATTTATGTGGAATCTGAAGGAAAAAAAAGCACCAAGAAAACAAACTCATAGAGGCAGAGTACAGATTAGTGGTTGTCAAATACAGCCGGCAGAGAGAGGGGTAAAGTGAGTGAAGGTGGTTAAAGGTACAAATTTCCACTTATAAGATGAATAAGTCCTGGGGATATAAGGTTCAGTATAATGAGTGTAGTTAACAATGCTGTATTGTATATTTGAAAGTTGCTGAAAGGTTAGATCTTAAACGTTCTTATCACAGGAAAAAAACACAGTAATTACGTATGATAATGGATGTGGATATTATACAAACCTATCTTGGTGATCTGTTTCACAATATATACATATACCAAATTATTATGTTGTACACCTAAAGTGACTATAATCATATATGTCAATTATATCTTGATTTTTTAAATAAAGAAAACAGTGGTTCTGGAGCACAGTGAACAACGAATGTCCTTACCTGAGTCTGAGTGTGCTAGCAGACTGTCTTAAGAATTTCCACATAACATGGATAAAAAGAAGCTTCCAAAAGCTTCCAGACAGGGAAAGAAAACTAAATGCACATTTGTCTTTTGCGTCTTACTTCTTGATTCAACATCTCTAGCCAATGAGCTTCAAATTTTAGGGCAAACTAAAAAAAATCAAGCTGACCTTCAAGCTCTGTGCAAAGCTAAACTCTTATTTGAATGACTACAAAGCAAATATGCTCAGAAATATAAAAACTAAATTAATGTTTTCATCTGATTGAATACATCTATAATTCAGTAGGTTTGACCTTGGCACTTGAACTCAGTTATCTCTAAAAACATGTGCAGATATTTCAACCCCCTGATTTATACGCATTCATAGCTTTCTACAGAAGGCAACAGATAAATGCCAATTTTGAACAGTGAAAGGAAAACATGTTTCCCTGAATCGAGAAATAACATTTATTAGCCATTAATGGAAAGTCAAGCATCCTCCCTTGTTATAAAATTGGATATCATACTTTCAACTGATGAAAGTGAAGGAATCCATTTATAGCTATGAACATAATGTAAAAAGAGAATGTACCTACATAGACTTTTAACTATTAATTTATTTAAAAGTTTCTCAACCTGTGTTCCATGAAAATGTAAGCAACTGAGACTTAGAGTTTGTACTTTTTCCCCCAATTTCTATTTATCCAGAATGCTTATAAAGTAAGGTTATTTGGCTTACATGGCACAGACTTACAATCTTCAAACATAGTTCCTTCTCCTCCTGATACAATGTAGCCTATATTTCCAGCCACTGTGATGTGAGTTCACCAGAAGTTTACTGGAAGTACTGTAGTCTATATCTAGGCCTGGCCCATAAAAGCTTCCTACAGGCCATCCTCTGTGCTCTTTTATCCTTCATCAGCTTGATGAAAATAAACACAATGACCTTGAAAATTACATAGTGAAGATGACGGAGCCATAAGACAGAAAGCCTGGGTCTCTGCATCCAGACTCATAGAAAAACAGTCAATCAGCCGCACACAGGTCTGCCTTGGGGTTCACTCTTCATTTCTGGCATGTGGCAATTTTCCTTTTCTAAGCTCTGCTGTGATATAGAAATGCTGTACTCTATGTTGTTTAGCATTTATATATAACTGAATTAGAAGATTACACATTAGTTAGCTCAATCTACCATATACCTGGAACCAGAATTATACTTTTTTTTCTTAATTCAAATCAGCACCTTCAAACTAAAAATCAAGCTCTGTGCAAAGCTAAACTCTTATTTGAATGACTACAAAGCAAATATGCTCAGAAATATAAAAACTAAATTAATGTTTTCATCTGATTGAATACATCTATAATTCAGTAGGTTTGACCTTGGCACTTGAACTCAGTTATCTCTAAAAACATGTGCAGATATTTCAACCCCCTGATTTATACGCATTCATAGCTTTCTACAGAAGGCAACAGATAAATGCCAATTTTGAACAGTGAAAGGAAAACATGTTTCCCTGAATCGAGAAATAACATTTATTAGCCATTAATGGAAAGTCAAGCATCCTCCCTTGTTATAAAATTGGATATCATACTTTCAACTGATGAAAGTGAAGGAATCCATTTATAGCTATGAACATAATGTAAAAAGAGAATGTACCTACATAGACTTTTAACTATTAATTTATTTAAAAGTTTCTCAACCTGTGTTCCATGAAAATGTAAGCAACTGAGACTTAGAGTTTGTACTTTTTCCCCCAATTTCTATTTATCCAGAATGCTTATAAAGTAAGGTTATTTGGCTTACATGGCACAGACTTACAATCTTCAAACATAGTTCCTTCTCCTCCTGATACAATGTAGCCTATATTTCCAGCCACTGTGATGTGAGTTCACCAGAAGTTTACTGGAAGTACTGTAGTCTATATCTAGGCCTGGCCCATAAAAGCTTCCTACAGGCCATCCTCTGTGCTCTTTTATCCTTCATCAGCTTGATGAAAATAAACACAATGACCTTGAAAATTACATAGTGAAGATGACGGAGCCATAAGACAGAAAGCCTGGGTCTCTGCATCCAGACTCATAGAAAAACAGTCAATCAGCCGCACACAGGTCTGCCTTGGGGTTCACTCTTCATTTCTGGCATGTGGCAATTTTCCTTTTCTAAGCTCTGCTGTGATATAGAAATGCTGTACTCTATGTTGTTTAGCATTTATATATAACTGAATTAGAAGATTACACATTAGTTAGCTCAATCTACCATATACCTGGAACCAGAATTATACTATTATGTGTGTATCATTAGTGGCCTGGTAAGTAGCAAGACTGATAATCGAGGAGATAGTTTGGGATCCTGAAGTGCCTCTTGTGATAATTATAATCTATCATATTTCACTGCATCTCTTACAATAAGACTTTCTCCGTAATTATTGGATGACTTGGATTTCCTACACTCACAAACATTGTGGACTGGCCTGGTCATAGGAAAGAGTTTATACTTTGGGTAACCCTCATGGGGGAAAGAGGTATCTCTGCTTGAAGCACAATACATTCAAGTGATGTCTGACCTTTCTGAGTGGGATGCAACCTTTAAAAATTGTACTATTACTTGCTAAACTGCAAGAGGAAGGGAAAATGCCTAAGAAATAGTGTAGGCACATAGGGAAAAGAGTAGAATGCAGGGTGGTAGAGCAAAAGGATAATTGTCCTTAGACGGGGGTACAATCATAGTATAACTATAAGTTAGACATTGTAGATTCACCACCTACTAGCTGTGTAACCTTGGGCAAGTTGCTAAACCTCTCTGGACATAAGTTTTCATATCAGTGAATATAGAATGATAATATTAGCTGTCTTGTAAACTGCTATTTGAGTGAGATAATACACATATATTATTTCAAATGGAGACTGGATGAAAAACCACTGAATATATGCTAAATATTATTAATTAAAAGTATTCTAGAAGTGAAGGGGAGGCAAAATGGCAAAAGTGGTTGGTTGCTGGAAGCACATAAAAAGGCACCTTTCCACTCAAGCCTGTGAGCTTGAAACTCAAGCCTGTTATTATCCAGTCATCCACCAACTCTGACTTAGCTGACTCTCGACTCTCACGTCCAGCCCCCACCGTGAAGTTAAGGGCCAGGATAACCCACAAGGTCATGGTGGCAGAACTGGGCCAACTCTTCTCCCTCTCAGCCCCTCGACTCCACTATTTGGCAATGGTCCCCAGGCCTCCCTGTCAACCAGCCACCGCCACTGCTTTTAAAAAGTCTCCAAACCCCTATGATTCCATCTCTAGTGCCGGAGTCAAATCTCTCACATACACAAATACGCTCTTGAGCTCCTTAGATAGCTTATAGAAGCTACATCAAAAGCCATATACCTTTGGAACCAGAATTATACTATTATGTGTGTATCATTAGTGGCCTGGTAAGTAGCAAGACTGATAATCGAGGAGATAGTTTGGGATCCTGAAGTGCCTCTTGTGATAATTATAATCTATCATATTTCACTGCATCTCTTACAATAAGACTTTCTCCGTAATTATTGGATGACTTGGATTTCCTACACTCACAAACATTGTGGACTGGCCTGGTCATAGGAAAGAGTTTATACTTTGGGTAACCCTCATGGGGGAAAGAGGTATCTCTGCTTGAAGCACAATACATTCAAGTGATGTCTGACCTTTCTGAGTGGGATGCAACCTTTAAAAATTGTACTATTACTTGCTAAACTGCAAGAGGAAGGGAAAATGCCTAAGAAATAGTGTAGGCACATAGGGAAAAGAGTAGAATGCAGGGTGGTAGAGCAAAAGGATAATTGTCCTTAGACGGGGGTACAATCATAGTATAACTATAAGTTAGACATTGTAGATTCACCACCTACTAGCTGTGTAACCTTGGGCAAGTTGCTAAACCTCTCTGGACATAAGTTTTCATATCAGTGAATATAGAATGATAATATTAGCTGTCTTGTAAACTGCTATTTGAGTGAGATAATACACATATATTATTTCAAATGGAGACTGGAAGAAAAAAAACCACTGAATATATGCTAAATATTATTAATTAAAAGTATTCTAGAAGTGAAGGGGAGGCAAAATGGCAAAAGTGGTTGGTTGCTGGAAGCACATAAAAAGGCACCTTTCCACTCAAGCCTGTGAGCTTGAAACTCAAGCCTGTTATTATCCAGTCATCCACCAACTCTGACTTAGCTGACTCTCGACTCTCACGTCCAGCCCCCACCGTGAAGTTAAGGGCCAGGATAACCCACAAGGTCATGGTGGCAGAACTGGGCCAACTCTTCTCCCTCTCAGCCCCTCGACTCCACTATTTGGCAATGGTCCCCAGGCCTCCCTGTCAACCAGCCACCGCCACTGCTTTTAAAAAGTCTCCAAACCCCTATGATTCCATCTCTAGTGCCGGAGTCAAATCTCTCACATACACAAATACGCTCTTGAGCTCCTTAGATAGCTTATAGAAGCTACATCAAAAAGCTTCAGCCTTTGACTTTGAAGATCATCTTTTTATCTTTTAACAAATGCTGTTCTAATGAAACTTGGTCATTGGAATCTTCAAGTGCGTAGTAGGTCCTCAATAAATGAGAGATATTACTAGTACTAATTTCTTTAGTCACTATGCTATTTATGTAAAGTCTTTATCTTCATTTTCATAGGATTTCAAACACCCTGACAGCAGTTTTTTGTTTGGCCCAAATTCTATAAGCTTTAAAATTTTTAACATAAATGAAATTAGGGGTCACTCTCTGGCAGAATCTGCAGTCTTTAGTATCTCTAGTGTTAGAAAAACAACCCATAACAAGATACAAAATTGAAAAGGAACAAGTGATCACTTTCAGAAGAAGCTGAAGAAGTAGAACAAATGAAGGGAAAGAGAGGTTCTGGCATTACAAGAGATGGAGAATTTGAAGCAAGACACTGGGAGTAGCAATTCTTATGTCTCTGTATATATCCTCTGTCATACTTATCCTGTAACTCTCCCTGACCTCTGTCCTTCCATTAGTCTACTGGGAGGTCCTGTCTTGACAGAGTTCATGATGATCTCCTATACAAGTTTCTTCTCTTCTCTCTTGGGTGGCCCCATTACATTAGAGAATGTAGAAAAGCAGAGCTGGAAACTAATCTCTGGACTGACAAGAGCAATCTGAACTGTCTCATCTTTTGTTTTATTCCTAGTAAATCAATCACAAGCACAAACATTTGCCCACATTCTTTGGAGCTCAAAGGCAAGGAGCCAAACCAGAAGGAAATGAGGCCATGGCCTTAGGAAGATATTTCTCCATCTTTTCTCAGTTTTCTTCTCTGGTCGCTGAGTTTTGAGCGTGAGCCGTAAAAACAGAGATGGACTATATTTACTACAATGCCTGAAGGAAGGGCCTTGTGTAGAAAGGGGTCTTTTCAACAAAGTAAGCTAGACAAACTCTTGTTCAGTGATCCACACAAAACCTTGGGATTTGTGACCAGCCCCACTCCATCCCCCTAACTTGATGGTAAGGCAGCTGAAATCCAGTTGTAACTTGCTCAAACTGCCATTAAAGTGGAAGACCCAATTCTACTGTTTAGGAGCTGACAGTATTGAGAAATTATCCTAAACATTTTACAGTGGTTTCTTGGTATACCATGATTGACATCATGCTATATCTTGGCATGGTATTATCCTCATGGCCATATTGCTATTTGTGATTCAGTTCTTATTATGAGGTCTTAAGAGATAAAGATATTCTCCTGATTAATAATGCTGGGTTAAGACTGACCTTTTCAAATCTACTTTTATTCTAGTCATTGCTGCTGTGATACAGAGATAACTGTAATAAAACCTATCCTGACTGAATGCAAAAAGGTCTTTGGTTACATATTTCATTCTAGTTTGGACGAAGATAAGAAGATGACAATGGCCCCTGCTTATTTCCACCAGCAGTCTCCCACAGCACTGCCTTCAACACTGTTTTAGACAAGCTCTCCAAGGGTTTTCCTGCCTTATTAAAAAGACAATTAAGCAGAGCTTCGCCTGAGGCCAGTACATTGATTCTGGAACTACTTGAGCTTCCTTCTGTAGCATCCACCCTTGGACAATGAATGAACTAAGATTAATTTCTAGCTTACATAATCTTCCTTGCACAAGAATATGTTTGCACTCTAGAATATTGACACTGGCAAATCAGGCCAGACTTTTGGCAAGTTTCTTGGATTAAACAATGCCAAGCTGGCTAACTTCCTATACTAGTTTTTTTGGAAAATACCTAGAACACTTTCCAAGAAATTAGTTTAGGTCAGTCAGAGTTTATTCTGGATAATACTGTTGGTTGTTGCATAAAAATATAAATCAGGATTGCCTCCTCTTTTAAACCCAAATCAGTTAATACTGACATAACACATGGGCGTTTTTGCTCAGAAGGAAATACAAATGATTATTTCTGAGTGACTTGAAGTGGCCATGATCTCACTACTAAGGCTGAGGCTTTGAGGGGACACTGATAAGAGAAACAGGACTCTCCAAATAATTTGGAAAGCTAAGGATGCTTCTATGTCCATTCAGTTCCTGGCTGATGGAAGCAACTATTCTAGTGGGAAAGAGCACAAGGCCGGAGGTCAGTGACTGAGTTTGAACCTGGTTCTCACAGTTACTAGTTTATTATAGCAGCTAGTTCAGTGGGATATATAAAGTGTTCTGTGGACAAATGTTCATGTCAAATTTCAAGCTAAGGCTACTCTAGACTTTTTATCATAAAAATGGATGCTTCTAGTCCAACAACAGTTTAATTATTTTGATAATTTTGTTATCAAAGTTATTAGTTGACAAGCTTTTAAAATTGGACGTTATGCTAGAGGAACAATAATTTCTCAGCAATGTCAGCTACTGGACTGCTTCTATGGTTATAACACTATAAATGTACAATGGAAAGTAATCACTTTCCATTTAGGTTAATTGAAGAGCAATATATATTTTTACAGTTCTGTTAGACTCAGGGACGGCTAATAGTGATGTTGTCACTGAGGATTTAATTTATTTTTTCTATTTAGCAGTAATTTGCTAAGGTAAAGACTTATCATATACCAGGAGACATAATTTTGTTGAAACAATGCCCAAACTAAAGCTCTGTGCACTGCTTTAAGAAAATGCTTTCTGAGTGTTTTTAAAAACCAACTTAAAATTATTCTACATAAAATTAATGCTTTTCACAGTCATAATGAGCTACTGCAGAATTTTACAGACTGTTAAAATTTCAACATGTAAAGCACTTAAGTAAATTTTCTCTCTGTCTGGAATGCTTCCTATATTTGAAAGTGAACATTCACTTGGAATTTAAACAACCCTGGCAAAAGGAAAACAACTTTCCAAGAAATTAGTTTAGGTCAGTCAGAGTTTATTCTGGATAATACTGTTGGTTGTTGCATAAAAATATAAATCAGGATTGCCTCCTCTTTTAAACCCAAATCAGTTAATACTGACATAACACATGGGCGTTTTTGCTCAGAAGGAAATACAAATGATTATTTCTGAGTGACTTGAAGTGGCCATGATCTCACTACTAAGGCTGAGGCTTTGAGGGGACACTGATAAGAGAAACAGGACTCTCCAAATAATTTGGAAAGCTAAGGATGCTTCTATGTCCATTCAGTTCCTGGCTGATGGAAGCAACTATTCTAGTGGGAAAGAGCACAAGGCCGGAGGTCAGTGACTGAGTTTGAACCTGGTTCTCACAGTTACTAGTTTATTATAGCAGCTAGTTCAGTGGGATATATAAAGTGTTCTGTGGACAAATGTTCATGTCAAATTTCAAGCTAAGGCTACTCTAGACTTTTTATCATAAAAATGGATGCTTCTAGTCCAACAACAGTTTAATTATTTTGATAATTTTGTTATCAAAGTTATTAGTTGACAAGCTTTTAAAATTGGACGTTATGCTAGAGGAACAATAATTTCTCAGCAATGTCAGCTACTGGACTGCTTCTATGGTTATAACACTATAAATGTACAATGGAAAGTAATCACTTTCCATTTAGGTTAATTGAAGAGCAATATATATTTTTACAGTTCTGTTAGACTCAGGGACGGCTAATAGTGATGTTGTCACTGAGGATTTAATTTATTTTTTCTATTTAGCAGTAATTTGCTAAGGTAAAGACTTATCATATACCAGGAGACATAATTTTGTTGAAACAATGCCCAAACTAAAGCTCTGTGCACTGCTTTAAGAAAATGCTTTCTGAGTGTTTTTAAAAACCAACTTAAAATTATTCTACATAAAATTAATGCTTTTCACAGTCATAATGAGCTACTGCAGAATTTTACAGACTGTTAAAATTTCAACATGTAAAGCACTTAAGTAAATTTTCTCTCTGTGTCTGGAATGCTTCCCTATATTTGAAAGTGAACATTCACTTACTAATAGTGAACTCAACTATTGTATTCTGTTTGTTTAACTGTTATTACACAGATAAGGTGTTATTGCACCTAGTGGTTCATATTATTGTTGATCCAGAAATACTGTCAGAAATGCTAAAAACCTTGAAGGCCTTCCAAAGGCTAAGGTTGAAGACCAAATCAAAGAGAAAATTTTGCTCAAATCTTTAGGTTGATATTAAGCTATGTAAGGCTGGGCAGTTTTCTTACCTTTTGAAGCTTTCTCTTCTTCATCTGAGAAAGTGGGACATCACTTCTCTCTACTTCTTGCTTGACTGTTGTAAAGATAAGTGCGAGAGGATAAATATGTAAGTACTTTAAAATGGTAAATATCTATGTACAGATGGGCTATTCTTATTTATTTCAGAAATGCCAGAGCATCTTGTGTTACACAATTGTAAGGACAATGACAGTGTGTTGGTGTAATTGGTGCTTGTAGGCTCTTTATTCCTCAAAATCTCCTGGCCTGGAACCCCATCATTAAGCCACTTCGTGTGGTGTTCAGTGTGTCCCTTACTTCCCAGACACAACCCACTTCCGACTTTGACTGCTCCACTCTTGGTCTGTATAATTAACCTCAGTAGCTCTCTCCTGGTCTCCAGGCTCTTCACTGTTCTGTCCAGAACACCAGGGCCAGATTCATCTTCCAACATTTTTATCATGTCACCTTAAGCTCAGATGCTGTTCCCCATTGCTTACTATTTATAGATAAAGTCTGAACTATTGTCAAAGTCCTTCACAATCTGGCTCCAGCCTACACATAGAACCTTACTACTTTCTTTCCCAGTCAGTATGAGCCAATCAGATATTTTGTTTTCCCTTCACATGATTTTTTTTGCTTTGCTGAGTCAACGTTTCTCTTTATATTGTGTCTTTGACATAATATGCCCTCTTCCTCCTCTCCTGTGTACAGAAGTTTTCTCTGCTCATTCTCAGTCACAGCTTATATTTATATATAACATATGTGCGTGTATGCATACGTGTGAGAGTACATATATATAAATTTCATTCTTACTACACTAATAATACCGACTCTTTTTAAAAATTAAATTAGTATATGAAACTATAAGAAAGAAAATAAAAATTTATTGGACTCAATCTTAAGACAAGCACTATGAACTTTCTGGTGACTCTATCTTGTGTTTCTATATGTACAAATGCACATATTTAGGCTAGTATATAAATGAGATAAGATTATACTTGCTTATTATGTTCACTTTTAGGTGTAAATGAAGGTTTGTTTTTTGTTTTGTTCATCACACAGCTTCTTCCTTATCTTCTTCTTCCACCATTTCCTCTAGCAAACTCAGCACAGGTCACCAATGTTAAAAGCGTGCTCTGTATTTTCCCATATTTATTATGCTTACATCACCATATGTGTACTTTATGTTATAAATAAATGTTTAAAGTAGTCTCATAAATGTATGATGGAAATTTCTCCACTTAACAAAGAGCTAATCATCACACCTTATATCTATTTTCTTTGTTCCCGTAGCCACAAATAAATATACTCTTATTTAAATGCATGCTTATTCTCATAGTTACACCTTTTTGTACCATCTTTATTTGCTTTTTGCTCCTTTCTTTTTTTCTGTCTTCCCTGTCATTTTTGTGGGGAAGGCATTCATTCTCTTCCTCTAATTCATCCTTTGTGGCTGCATAATATTACACATACACATATCTCTCTCTCTATTTTACTAACTACCCGTGGATAGCTATCCATTTTGCTTCAGTTATTTGCACCAAGATAATCCTACAGTAAGCATACATGTATATGGTTTGTGTGCAGTGTGCATGGGCAGCAGGGGGAGGTGTGAATTCTTGATTTTAATTTGATGTATTAGAGTTCCAAGTCAAAGGGAATATATATTTCTGTTTTTAATTAATATTAACAAATTGCTTTCCAAAAAGGCTGTAAAATTCATATTTTCAATAGCAATGCATCTTTGTACATTTATCTGAGTCTTATCTGAGAATTAATGTGATTCGCTCACTGCCATTTTAATCTACATTTTCATGACTACTGTATACTTCCTCTTATGAATTCCCTACTCTTATCATTGGTTCACATTTATATTGGGTTGTCTTTTTAACCAGTATGTACAAGCAATTTTTATATTACTGTGGAAGGCAGCCTTTCTGGAAGTCTCCCAATGGCTTGGTATGCTGGCATTCATGCTCTTATGTGACCCTTTCCTCTGTATCTAGTGACTTGCTTCTAAAGATTACTATACAGCAAAAATGACAGGACACCACTTCTGTGATTAGGTCACATAGACCATGGCTTCCATTCTGCTCGTATTCTCTCTGGGGCTCTTCTCATGTGTTTCCTCTGATGGAGAGGGCTCCCTGGCATGGAACTGAGGTGGCCTCCAGTCAAAGGTCCATAAGAAGCTGAGGCACTTATTTCACCATTCCTCAAGGAAATAAACACTGCAAATGTTCACATAACCTTGGCAACAGACTCTTCCCCATTCAAGCCTTTGAATGAGACTGCAGTCTGGCTAACATCCTGACTGCAGTCTGGTGAAGGGTCCTAAAGCAGAGGGCCCAGTTCATTTGTGCCTGAATTCCTGATCCATAGAAACTGTAAGTAACAAATGTGTATTGTTTCAAGCTGTTGAGTTTGAGGGGTTTTATTCTTTAGAATTAGATAACTAATACAATCACATATGCTACATTTGGGGGTTATATATTGCAAATATGTTTCCTATTCTTTTGTTTATTAATTTTGTTTACAACATCTTTTACCATACAGCATTAAATATTTTATATAATTTACTATGGCTATTTTTTCTTGGCTTTTTTGTATGCTTTTCTTGGCTTTTGACAAGAGTATTAGGGTTAGGGGTACGATGAGATTTAGGGTTATGTTATTAGGTCACTCTCACTACAGATGAAAATTAACATGTTAGCTACAAATATTGTTCAAAATATAATTTAAAGTTCTATCTCCAGGATTTCATGTTGGCAAAAGTTTCCCAGTTATTCTCTAGCTCTTATTTTTACTGTAATTTTTAAAAAGATTTATTTATTTATTTTGGGCGGGGGTCGGGTTGGGGAGGGAGGGGAGCGGGCGGGCCACTTCTATTGGTCTTTCATTTCTCTATTTTTCATCCGTGTTTGTTCTTTGGCTCCTGTGGGCCTCCCATTGTGGTGGCCTCTGTCATTGCAGAGCTCCGGCTAGGTAATTGGACACATCGGTCCAGCCGCTCCGCGGCACGTGGGATCTTCCCAGGCCAGGGATCGAACTGGCGCCCCTTGCACTGCAAGGCGGTGTCCTTACCCACTGGACTACCAGGGGAAGCCCTACTGTAATTTTTTAAGTAGATAATATCTTTAGATACAATTATTAGGTAATAGATCACTCTCTCCTGAAAAACAACATTAGTTTCTGTGTTGTAGGTGATCACATCAAATATAGGGGGCTAATATGTAAAGTCAAAAAGGAAAGTGTAAATCATGCTTTTCCAAAGTAATTCTAGACAATTTCTTAAATTGAACACAGAGTAGAATATATGTGGCTTGGTATATATACTCCTTTAAGGTAACATGTAAATAAACATATGTAAAACACATAATAATGTAGAGGATATAACACAGTGTACACATGCAAAATAAAACTCTAAAGTATATTAAATTTTTGTATAGCAAGATAAGGGTAAGGAAACATTTAACAAAGCAGGAGAAGCAATGATGCTGAATATTCGCCACGCACACCATGCATCCTGAATATTCTTGCCTGGCTCTGAGAGTAATAATGTTGACTCACCATGATGACTGATGCTGACAGTTATGATGAGTGCAGTGCCTGTGTGATGAGGTATGAGATCATGAAGATCGGTGTAGTACACACTCCAGGGATTCATGTTCCCCTTCCCAGGCAACACTATTATAGGTCATGTGAGCAGTGAAGAGACTAGCAGGGAGAATTGCTCATAATATTTAACTTGTTATTTTCTCAGCTCTCACTTTTGTTCTTGCTCTCTCTGTAGTGGCTCATCTATCATTGATTTCATGGAATTTAAACACTCATTTTTGCTTTTCCACCATATGGGGTATAAGCTGTTCAACCCAATTCAAACAATAGTCAGCTGACAGATTTCACTGCCAGTGGCAACACTGAGGTTGTATACTGCAACACGGAAGATCACAAGAACTCACGTGTGGTAGCTCACACTTGGAGGAGAATTTGCTTGTTTTATTTTGTTTGGTTTCAATTTTGATTCAGTAGGAAATCAATTTATACTTGATGGTTATCATGGAAACTTGGATTAACTGATACAATATTTCTACAGCAACTTACTCCAGGGATGTTTTTTCACTTCTTACAAATTGGCATTCTAGGTTGCTGTTCAGTGAACTGAAGTTGGGAAAATGGTCAGCGTAAGCTCCCTGAGATGCTGAGATATAATGTGATGGATAAAACCATGGAACATCTGACCTTTCATAGGAGGAGGGTTTCCTTTTCAAATGCAAGGTGTGAAGCAGGAAAGGAATGTGAATAAGATCACCTGAACCATTTTTCTAGATACCACATATGCGTTAACACATGACATTTGTTTTTTCTCTTTCTGACTTACTTCACTCTGTATGACACTCTCTAGGTCCATCCATATCTCTACAAATGATCCACTTTCATTCCTTTTTATGGCTGAGTAATATTCCATTGTGTATATGTCCCATATCTTCTTTATCCATTCCTCTGTTGATGGACATTTAGGTTGCTTCCATGTCCTAGCTATTGTAAATAATACTGCAACAAGAGAGAGATACAGATGTAGAGAACAAATGTATGAACACCAAGGGGGAAATAGGGCAGGGTGGGATGAATTGGGAGATTAGGATTGACATACACACTAATGATACTATGTATAAAGGAGATTCAAGTTCAATCTCTGGATTGGAGAAAGTCCCTGGAGGAGGGTATGGCAAAGCACTCCAATATTCTTGCCTGGAGAATCACATGGACAGAGGAGCCTGGCAGGTTACACAGAATTGGACATAACTGAAGTGATTAAGCAGCAGCAGCATAAAGTAGATAATAAATAAGAGCCTACTGTCTAGCTCAGGGAACTCTACTCAATGCTCTGTGGAGACCTAAATGGGAAGAAAATCTCCTAGAATGGGAAGGAAATCCAAAAAAGAGGGGATATATGTATACATATAGCTGACTTACTTTGCCGTACAACAGAAATACTGTAAAGCAAATATATTCCAATAAAAATTAATTTTTTTAAAAAAGGAAAGGGATGTGAGAGCAAGTCAGTGCAGAGGTTTGGAGAATTCCAGTTTGATGAGATATGTGGGAGAATCAGAAGTTTGGGGGAAACTTTGACAGGGAAATGGGAATATGAATTGACCAGGAAAACAAAACAATTGCCAGGTGGCTCTATGTCAAGCCTCCAGCTGAAGATGAGGACCATATTTCTAAGGAGACAACCATCTGCCAAGTTGGGGGGACTTTGTCTAGTAGTGTAGCAACCTGGGTTTAGGCACTGGGAAGACCTTCATTTCAGAAGAAAATATTTAGGAAGGACAATATCAGAAACCTGAAGAGAGGACAAATTTACAAATACTAAGGTGTTAAAACATGAAGGTAAAATGGACTAAAAAAGCGAGAAGTGTATGTTCCTAAGGCAGTGGGGCCAGGCCCTGGGTGTTGAGGCCCTGGGAGTTCTGACCATGTGGATTCCCAGTGATCATGAAGCTGCAAATATTAATGTAATCAACAAAAGCTTAATTTAACATGGACTTAATCATTCTTACAGTCTATTGCCCCAGGTTATTTCTATTAGAAATGTTAGTTATAAATTTTATGACCCATATCTTCTTTATCCATTCCTCTGTTGATGGACATTTAGGTTGCTTCCATGTCCTAGCTATTGTAAATAATACTGCAACAAGAGAGAGATACAGATGTAGAGAACAAATGTATGAACACCAAGGGGGAAATAGGGCAGGGTGGGATGAATTGGGAGATTAGGATTGACATACACACTAATGATACTATGTATAAAGGAGATTCAAGTTCAATCTCTGGATTGGAGAAAGTCCCTGGAGGAGGGTATGGCAAAGCACTCCAATATTCTTGCCTGGAGAATCACATGGACAGAGGAGCCTGGCAGGTTACACAGAATTGGACATAACTGAAGTGATTAAGCAGCAGCAGCATAAAGTAGATAATAAATAAGAGCCTACTGTCTAGCTCAGGGAACTCTACTCAATGCTCTGTGGAGACCTAAATGGGAAGAAAATCTCCTAGAATGGGAAGGAAATCCAAAAAAGAGGGGATATATGTATACATATAGCTGACTTACTTTGCCGTACAACAGAAATACTGTAAAGCAAATATATTCCAATAAAAATTAATTTTTTTAAAAAAGGAAAGGGATGTGAGAGCAAGTCAGTGCAGAGGTTTGGAGAATTCCAGTTTGATGAGATATGTGGGAGAATCAGAAGTTTGGGGGAAACTTTGACAGGGAAATGGGAATATGAATTGACCAGGAAAACAAAACAATTGCCAGGTGGCTCTATGTCAAGCCTCCAGCTGAAGATGAGGACCATATTTCTAAGGAGACAACCATCTGCCAAGTTGGGGGGACTTTGTCTAGTAGTGTAGCAACCTGGGTTTAGGCACTGGGAAGACCTTCATTTCAGAAGAAAATATTTAGGAAGGACAATATCAGAAACCTGAAGAGAGGACAAATTTACAAATACTAAGGTGTTAAAACATGAAGGTAAAATGGACTAAAAAAGCGAGAAGTGTATGTTCCTAAGGCAGTGGGGCCAGGCCCTGGGTGTTGAGGCCCTGGGAGTTCTGACCATGTGGATTCCCAGTGATCATGAAGCTGCAAATATTAATGTAATCAACAAAAGCTTAATTTAACATGGACTTAATCATTCTTACAGTCTATTGCCCCAGGTTATTTCTATTAGAAATGTTAGTTATAAATTTTATGACCCCAAATAATGGTTCCTGTTCTACTTTTTGTACACAGGGAAGGCTAAGCCATAACAGGTTGACTTGAGGAGAAAGAGTCCTATTTCCTCATGGGAATAGAGGGGCCTCTGATAGGTGGTCCACTTCCACTTTTCACAGACTTTTAACAGGTTAAGTCAAGCCCTAAGCAAGTTCCCAGGGAACAGAGGCATAGCTCTGTGACTCACTCAACTGATGCCAGGCATGCTAGAGTAGATGTTGTATCCCCAGTCAATGGGTAGTATATCTTCAGTCAAGACTCAGAAAAGACATGCAAAGAAGACCTCTTCTTCCCTTGGTTACAGGACACAGAAGACAATGAACATCTTTACTTTTAATAGATGACATGGAGAACAGGAAACCAGATATCAGCTTTACTTTTGAGTTACTTTCTATGGAATTTCCATAAAATTTTTTCACATAGAGGCTGAATATTGCAATGGCTTTCTTCTTATGATTCTAACGTCTCATTCCCTGAGTCTAATCCCACCTCTTCCCCTTTTATATAAAAGGTCTGTAGGAGAGCTATTTAAGCTATTGTGTCCTGATTTATTCACCTACAAAACCCAGAAATAATAGTACTGGTTGTAGGCACTAAGTTAGATAGTGTTTGCTAAGGTGCAGTGCTTGGCACATAATAGCTTCCAGTAAAGGGTGACTCTTGCATGGGCCTGCTCATCTTCTGTAAAATGCAGTGCTTAAGCTCACATCTTTCCCTAGGCTCTTATCTTTCCCTACTCCATAATTCTAAGATTCTGTGATGGAAACAATTTTCGGTTATTGTATCATAGCTAGGGTCAACAAACACTTTCTGGAAAAATATAGGTAGTAATAGTTTAGGTTTTGCATATCAGACAGCCTTCATCATGACTACCCAGCTCTGGCACTACAACATGAAAGCAGTCATAGACAATACACAAAAGAATAGGCATGGCTGTCTCCTAGCAAAACATTATTTACAAAACTAAACCTGTGGCCTAGATTTGGCCCTCAGGAAATAGTGTGTTGACCTTTGTTTTATAGAATTAAAAAAATGGGGAATAGAGAAGTGAAAAGCAATTTCTGATAGAAAAAAAGTACACAGGAAATCTTGTACTTCAAAATTGTATAAGCTTATGGTACATTTGTTTAACTCAAAAACTTTTTTTGTAATGAGCATATGAAAGAAAGCAGATGTTCTACAACAAAAGTGGGTAACAGAAATACAATAAACAGCTTTCACAAGCTTAAACATTTATAAATATTTAACTGGCATAAATATGGAAAATAAGTGAAATGAAAAACAATGACCCAGAAATTCCCTTTTGCTACAAGTTGAAAGAGGGCAAGAAGGTGGCAATCATGCAAACAGCATGAGAAGCCCAGGTTTAGCACAAAGCTCATGTTGCATTTGACTCCATAATTAAGGAGACAGTTATGCATTAAACTGACTCAAAACACTTGCAGGATGATTGCTCAACCTTTAAATCATATTCAATCTGATCAAGTCATCTGAAAATTACAATGACTGGTCTGTGGGCTGTTTTCCCTATGAAGTTGGCTCAGTAAGTAAGTAACCACTGAGCAACCAGGCCTTCATGGTATCTGGAAACCTTAACAAGGAATATCAAACTGTATGGTAGTCACATGGTAGCTGTGAGCACAATCAGAAGTGATGTCAAGGAAAGAACAAGAAGAAAAACACAATGAATAAAGCAAATGGGACCAGAAAGGCACAAAGGAAGAAATGCTAGTGGAACAGCAGAGAAGTAGAGTCCAGATGCCTCATGGGGGCATTTGCACTGGGGGAACTGTGAGGTCTCTCACTGTAGCACCCTCTCCCTGGGTCCATTACAGTCATCCCTGTTCTTCAGGCCCATTTACAGATGTTTGTGTGTCACAACTGCCTTTCTCCTCCCTTCCAGGTCTCCCCTAGATGGTTCTCTTACCTAGAGCTTATTAATCTAAAAAAAGAGCAAACAGGATAATATTTGAGCCAATAATTGACTCACAGTATTTTTCCACCTTCTCATTTTAAGCATTCTAACACTTTGCTTGCATCAGGGATTTTGCACAACAGAAATCTTGACATCAAAGGCCTTTCCTGCCTTTTGTGAAAGCTCAACCCCTCTGAAAAAAACTGTGCCAGGTGTCCCAGAGAGGCAAAAAAGAAAAGATGGTGACTTTCAAGGGGAAGAGAGATTTCCCAGAATGGTAAAGGATGAGGGTCAGCGTCTCTCTAATGGCAGGGATTATTCTCTGCTCTTTGACAGAAGCCTGGGGAAGGGTAGAGACCCCAAGGACAGTAGTAGAGGGCATTTAGAAAAGATGGCCCTAGGTCAATGGGGCTCTATCCCTAAGATTCCAGGATGATTCTGAGGATGGCTACTGGGACTGATGACCTCAGATGGACTGAAACAACATGCATTTCAGTAGTAGCGACCAAGGACAATGGCCTGTGACCAGAAGGAGCAAACTATTCCTTGGGCAGTATGTAAATTCCTTTGCACAGGCCCTAAAAGCAGGGAGTCTTAATAATGATTGAAATTACATTTCCTTCCAACCTTGAGGGAGGAGGAGGACCCAGAGCAGATTTAAACTGATTCAAAGATATGAAGAAACATAATGATTCTTGCAAAATATCATCTGTGGGTTGATATTCATGTACCAACAAATGTTTGGGAATGGGGGGTAGGAAAAAAGAGGGGCTTATGTTCTACTTGGCACAGTCTCTGATGCAGAACTAGCAAGCTCCCTGGGGTACTTATTAGGTGTGTGGAGGCAGTGTGACCACAGTGGCTGGGAAAGAGCAGAGGGCTGCCTTATAAATCCTTCAGTGGGTAAATGAGTGCCCAGAAAAACAGAGAGTGGGTGGAGTAACATAATTGAAAACAGCTGAACTGCAAAGTGGGCCTAATTTCTTCTGAACCAAGAATGAGTAAAATGTCTTTTCAAGAACTGGGTATAAAAATGGAACCAGGAGATAAAGAAAACCCACTAAATTTAGTTGTTCACACACACGCATGCACAATTAATATAGTAGCCATGTGATGCATTAAGAAAATCTCCTGTACTTTTCGTAACTTGCCTAGTTGTATGGTGATCCAGCACTTGGAGATGGGGGAACAAAAGGACTCCTGACCCCAGGATGGACCCTAAGAGCCTATGGGCCCATCTGATGGGGAAACATAACCTCTCAGAGGGTTTAGCAAGGGTTACTGGCTGCAAAGAATCTGCAAAGGGCTTTTGGAGAAAAGCACACAGAGTAGAGGGAAGGAGGACACTGGCCCAGAAGGCCAGGTTGGCTGGGGCAGCCCTGGCCATCTGAACAGCCTGTGCCACAAGCTAGCTACCCCCTTTCTCATACAGCTTTTCTTTCAGGGAGATCAAAGGAGATATCTAGGTAGTAAGTCACCAGTTTAGTCAACAGATTTGGTGTTATCATCATCATTAAAAAAGCTGAGCAAGAAGTAATTCCTTCTCCGATGGGGCTACTGGGACTGATGACCTCAGATGGACTGAAACAACATGCATTTCAGTAGTAGCGACCAAGGACAATGGCCTGTGACCAGAAGGAGCAAACTATTCCTTGGGCAGTATGTAAATTCCTTTGCACAGGCCCTAAAAGCAGGGAGTCTTAATAATGATTGAAATTACATTTCCTTCCAACCTTGAGGGAGGAGGAGGACCCAGAGCAGATTTAAACTGATTCAAAGATATGAAGAAACATAATGATTCTTGCAAAATATCATCTGTGGGTTGATATTCATGTACCAACAAATGTTTGGGAATGGGGGGTAGGAAAAAAGAGGGGCTTATGTTCTACTTGGCACAGTCTCTGATGCAGAACTAGCAAGCTCCCTGGGGTACTTATTAGGTGTGTGGAGGCAGTGTGACCACAGTGGCTGGGAAAGAGCAGAGGGCTGCCTTATAAATCCTTCAGTGGGTAAATGAGTGCCCAGAAAAACAGAGAGTGGGTGGAGTAACATAATTGAAAACAGCTGAACTGCAAAGTGGGCCTAATTTCTTCTGAACCAAGAATGAGTAAAATGTCTTTTCAAGAACTGGGTATAAAAATGGAACCAGGAGATAAAGAAAACCCACTAAATTTAGTTGTTCACACACACGCATGCACAATTAATATAGTAGCCATGTGATGCATTAAGAAAATCTCCTGTACTTTTCGTAACTTGCCTAGTTGTATGGTGATCCAGCACTTGGAGATGGGGGAACAAAAGGACTCCTGACCCCAGGATGGACCCTAAGAGCCTATGGGCCCATCTGATGGGGAAACATAACCTCTCAGAGGGTTTAGCAAGGGTTACTGGCTGCAAAGAATCTGCAAAGGGCTTTTGGAGAAAAGCACACAGAGTAGAGGGAAGGAGGACACTGGCCCAGAAGGCCAGGTTGGCTGGGGCAGCCCTGGCCATCTGAACAGCCTGTGCCACAAGCTAGCTACCCCCTTTCTCATACAGCTTTTCTTTCAGGGAGATCAAAGGGAGATATCTAGGTAGTAAGTCACCAGTTTAGTCAACAGATTTGGTGTTATCATCATCATTATTATAAAATACTCCAGTTATATTCTGAGCAAGAAGTAATTCCCTCCGACCAAGTGGTAGAGCAGTAATTCAAATTCTGGACCCAGAACTCACCAACTCATATGCTCTTTGTTATATGGCTTTTTGCAAGCACAGCAATGATGGCTCTCACCTGCATTCCATGGATGTGGCACCAGCTGTGTGCACCCATCAATGCCACTAAGCCACTGTGACCCGTTAATGATGATGCAAGGTCTATGATAATTTATTTTTAAATGTCATGTAAAGGAAGCAAGGAATCACATAAAGGATCAAATAGTCACTCTAGAAACCAACAATTAAGAAGGTCTAGTACTTAACACCTTAGGAATATAATTTAAATTATACCCATTATTAAGGCCCAGTTCTGGGATGGGGAGTCCAGTAAGCTGGGAAGGCTTTGGAAATATGGATCCAGACAAACCCACTGATTTGTTTTTATAAAATTACATTAATTAAATAATAGTGGGAGAAAACAGTCACAAAGGTGAGAAAACAACATAATACATTTTTTCCTATTTGAAAAATAATGCATTCCCAGTACACAGGTATTAACCATTACCTGAAAACACTTGTTATTAAATTTTCTCATGCACACATTTCCCTACATTCTATTTTTCCCGTACAAAAATTAATTGTCACAGATATGGCCTTGAAATCACTGTGGTTTCTGAAATCCTGTTCAAAAGAAGCAATATATTTTCCTATTTGTGCAGTCTGAGCCAAGCAAAAATAGAGGAACTAAGTCAAATTATTCCATTTTTAAAATAAAATTAATATACTGGCAAATTAGCAGAATGCCATAGATATGATTTACCCTTTGTTCACTGGTTTAATCACTCAGTCAATAAGCATTTAATGAGTGTCTAATATGTCTCAGGCACTGGGTAAGCAGAAGTCAATCAAACATTGGTCCCTGCTCACATGCAGCTATATTTAGTAGAGTTGGTGGACAGATCAACAAAGAATTGGGATAATATTTTGAAATACTACGAGAAGTCATTTTCTTTCTCAGAAAATCTTTTTTACCTCGTGATTCTTTCCCCATTTAACCAGACCAAGAGACTAAAGCTGACTGCCCCCAAATAAAAGACACAAAAGGATCCAGTCAGAATAGAGACCAATTTCTGGTTGAGAATATAAAGAGCTAGGCTTGAAAGCTTTCAGTTCTAAGAGCCTGGAGCTTGGGGGAGGTGAGAAGCTGAGGGGTAGCTTTTGTTGTATTTATTTATTTATTTTTGAATGCTAAAACCTTGGCTTTGACTCAATGGAGTAAAGCCTGAGAGACTAGTCAGTTTTTACCAAAAGCCAGGGAGTAGGACAAAACGCATGATGACGCAAGACCAGCTTTCCAGCCTCGGAGGAGACAAGGCCTTTTCTGAGCAGAAGAAGGACCTTTGAAAGGATGGAGAAAGGAGAACTAGAGTGCTGAGATGCAAATGTGGGCTCTGCTCAACAACTGCATGGGGTGGAGGGTGTGGGGTGTAACCCACAGGAGCCATTAGTGGCCTAAGAATGGAAGGCACCCTGCTTTCTATCTGGGGTACCCCAGATGGCCTTCTCTTTTGCCACTGCTCATGCTCAACTACTTGTAAAATCTTTGTAATATTTGTTCTTACACTGAAGAATTTGGGTGGTTTTATTCAAGAGTGTCATAGAATATAACCTGCAGTTTTAAAGGAACACCAGTGAAGATGAAGAGGAAGGACAGGAGAAGAAATAACAGAGACTTGGGGAGATGTTTAGAGGCCGCTGCCCAGGCACAAGAGGGGAGCAGTAGTCCAGGAGTGGCGGCACCTTTGTGTTTTACATCAGTCCACTTCTGAAGGAGATGAGGAGGGGGAGGATCGGTAATTGTTCCCAGGATCCTGGCACATTGCTGGTGGTGCCATTGACATGTAGACTATTAAGGAGTAGGCGTGGGTTGAGAAACTGAATTTTCATCCAGGCAGGTCATGAAATCTTGAGAACTCAGAGAAATGTGAACTGGTTGATAGTGTGGTAAGGAAAACCTGAAGATAGTGGAACAAATGGACCCACTTTGCTTATTAATGAATCGTGATGCCTCTTGGGGAGGTGTCTCTGGGAGCTTCACAGGAGGCTCTGCCCTTGGACTGTAATTTTCAAGAACTTGAATGTAGATGCTGAACACATACTCATCCACATGGTGTAGGATGCAAATTCTGAAGAAATAGCTATTACAATAAATGACAGAATGAAAAATTTAGAAGGCTGACCAAGGGTCTGAAAATAACAGGATGACACTGAACAGAATAGAAAGCCCCACATTTAGGTTTAAAGTAGAGTGAAAAGAACAGTTAGAAAATGTGAAGCTGGGTTTGTCAGTAGTTCCCCTGAACAATGACATGAGGATTTTCATTATCCTAAAGATGTTTTGAAGCAATGTTTTGAAGTGATGCTGCCACTCTTTAAGTGGCAGCCCTAACTCTAGGTGGGATGAATTAGAGTTGGGAAGACCTACTTCCTAGCAAGATGCCTCAGTTGTCCCAAGCTAATGTCTTTTTTGAGAAGTTTAAATAAGTTACAGATTAAAAACCAAGGGTTTTGGCCACCCATTCCAAAAACACAAGGCAGGGAACGACTCTGGGACATGGTGATTTACGCTAGCCATTAGTGGCCTAAGAATGTAAGGCACCCTGCTTTCTATCTGGGGTACCCCAGATGGCCTTCTCTTTTGCCACTGCTCATGCTCAACTACTTGTAAAATCTTTGTAATATTTGTTCTTACACTGAAGAATTTGGGTGGTTTTATTCAAGAGTGTCATAGAATATAACCTGCAGTTTTAAAGGAACACCAGTGAAGATGAAGAGGAAGGACAGGAGAAGAAATAACAGAGACTTGGGGAGATGTTTAGAGGCCGCTGCCCAGGCACAAGAGGGGAGCAGTAGTCCAGGAGTGGCGGCACCTTTGTGTTTTACATCAGTCCACTTCTGAAGGAGATGAGGAGGGGGAGGATCGGTAATTGTTCCCAGGATCCTGGCACATTGCTGGTGGTGCCATTGACATGTAGACTATTAAGGAGTAGGCGTGGGTTGAGAAACTGAATTTTCATCCAGGCAGGTCATGAAATCTTGAGAACTCAGAGAAATGTGAACTGGTTGATAGTGTGGTAAGGAAAACCTGAAGATAGTGGAACAAATGGACCCACTTTGCTTATTAATGAATCGTGATGCCTCTTGGGGAGGTGTCTCTGGGAGCTTCACAGGAGGCTCTGCCCTTGGACTGTAATTTTCAAGAACTTGAATGTAGATGCTGAACACATACTCATCCACATGGTGTAGGATGCAAATTCTGAAGAAATAGCTATTACAATAAATGACAGAATGAAAAATTTAGAAGGCTGACCAAGGGTCTGAAAATAACAGGATGACACTGAACAGAATAGAAAGCCCCACATTTAGGTTTAAAGTAGAGTGAAAAGAACAGTTAGAAAATGTGAAGCTGGGTTTGTCAGTAGTTCCCCTGAACAATGACATGAGGATTTTCATTATCCTAAAGATGTTTTGAAGCAATGTTTTGAAGTGATGCTGCCACTCTTTAAGTGGCAGCCCTAACTCTAGGTGGGATGAATTAGAGTTGGGAAGACCTACTTCCTAGCAAGATGCCTCAGTTGTCCCAAGCTAATGTCTTTTTTGAGAAGTTTAAATAAGTTACAGATTAAAAACCAAGGGTTTTGGCCACCCATTCCAAAAACACAAGGCAGGGAACGACTCTGCACATGGTGATTTTACATCCCTGACTGAGCCATCCAGAGGCAGCTAGTGGTTGTGGGTTATTTGCTATGTCACGTCTGACTCTTTTGAGACCCCATGGACTGTAGCCCACCAGGCTCCTCTGTCAGTGGGATATCTCAGGTGAGGATACTGGAGTGGGTTGCCATTTCCTTCTCCAGGGGATCTTCCCAACCCAGGGATGGAACATGAGTCTCTACCACTGAGCCACCAGGGATGCCAGAGACAACTGGTGCTCACTGACTGTCTATGTGCTCTTTGACACTTTCCAGGGAACTTTCACATGGGCTGGAAACTCGTGACTGAGTTCTGATAGTGAAGAAGAGAGCAGAGGGGATATGGTCCTTCTGACTCTAGGTTCTGAACAGTCAGTGTGCCTTCTCCATCCATCTCCTCCCCTGAAGGATGCACTTAGAGACACATATTGAGATGCTGGCAGCACAAGATGGAGAGAGTCTGGATGTTTGAGTCACTGAATGACAGACAGGCCTGCTCACCCACATACTTCACATGATCAAAAAATTAGCATTTGCATTTGCTGAGCTTCTGAGATTTAGAAATGTGTCCGTTGATGCCACTAGCATAACCTACACCTAATAGTGTTTATCCTTGAGTATCCTGGTATCAGCTAAAGTGTGTCAGAGGTGCATAGCCTTTATGCCCTTTTACAGAGAACTTTTGGGAAACTCACCCTGGGGTTCCAGTTTAGAGTCCTTTGAGAGATAAACGCTGTAGTCAGATACAAAAGGAACGGGTAACATGACTGGAGGAAGTCACTGTGTTTTAATCTGTATAATTCATATTTCAAGGAAAGTATCAATTTATTCTAAGACACGAAGACATTCATTTGTGAAACTCTATACAACTCTTGAGTATTCCAATCTAATATTCATACATAGAGTAAGGGTTTAACTAGATGCCAGCCTGGGTCCCTTTCAGTTCTATGAAGTAAAGCTGAAATAATGTAAGAACTAGAGGAAATCTTAGAGTTCCTTTAATTGTACCAAATGCCAGATTTTATAGATAAGGAAACTGAGCCCAAGGAGGTTAAGATACTTATTCCAGACCTCTGAATTTCAGTGTTCTTTCCAGTATGTTGGTTTGAAAGTATGGTATTTCAAAATGAACAAGGCAACAATAACAAAAAGCTCTCCTGGTTCTCTTTATCTTAAAGGTGAGCTTATTGCTTTATCTGGGATCTCTTCAATCTCTATGACTCCATGCAAAGGGGAAGCAAATGTCTCCTTAGGAGCCAAGAGAAGGAATAGAGAATGGTAAATGGAAGAAGGGAAAAACATGTGAACACAATGCCCTTATCTCAGGAACTACATGCACATTTCTTGTCCCCAAACCCCTGACTCTTCTTCTGTAAGCCCTCCTCCTGCTATGAGTAGACACACACTGCAAAATCAGCATGGAATAAAGTCCTTATCTTTTTCCTCATTCCAGTTTAAACTTAGTCTAGTACAGTGATATTTTTGGTCCAATTTAGTTATAAAAATTCTGCTAATCATTTCAACCTCAAAATATTCTATTTTTTCTTTATTTTAAAGGTTTTACAGAGTTTTGTTGTTCACAGACATGTATGTTCCCAGATCAGTCATATGCATATCCCTGGTCCCTACCCCTCAGTACTAGCTCCTACACCTAATAGGGGGTTTATCACTAATGAGGTAATCCTAAAAAGCATTTGCATTTGCTGAGCTTCTGAGATTTAGAAATGTGTCCGTTGATGCCACTAGCATAACCTACACCTAATAGTGTTTATCCTTGAGTATCCTGGTATCAGCTAAAGTGTGTCAGAGGTGCATAGCCTTTATGCCCTTTTACAGAGAACTTTTGGGAAACTCACCCTGGGGTTCCAGTTTAGAGTCCTTTGAGAGATAAACGCTGTAGTCAGATACAAAAGGAACGGGTAACATGACTGGAGGAAGTCACTGTGTTTTAATCTGTATAATTCATATTTCAAGGAAAGTATCAATTTATTCTAAGACACGAAGACATTCATTTGTGAAACTCTATACAACTCTTGAGTATTCCAATCTAATATTCATACATAGAGTAAGGGTTTAACTAGATGCCAGCCTGGGTCCCTTTCAGTTCTATGAAGTAAAGCTGAAATAATGTAAGAACTAGAGGAAATCTTAGAGTTCCTTTAATTGTACCAAATGCCAGATTTTATAGATAAGGAAACTGAGCCCAAGGAGGTTAAGATACTTATTCCAGACCTCTGAATTTCAGTGTTCTTTCCAGTATGTTGGTTTGAAAGTATGGTATTTCAAAATGAACAAGGCAACAATAACAAAAAGCTCTCCTGGTTCTCTTTATCTTAAAGGTGAGCTTATTGCTTTATCTGGGATCTCTTCAATCTCTATGACTCCATGCAAAGGGGAAGCAAATGTCTCCTTAGGAGCCAAGAGAAGGAATAGAGAATGGTAAATGGAAGAAGGGAAAAACATGTGAACACAATGCCCTTATCTCAGGAACTACATGCACATTTCTTGTCCCCAAACCCCTGACTCTTCTTCTGTAAGCCCTCCTCCTGCTATGAGTAGACACACACTGCAAAATCAGCATGGAATAAAGTCCTTATCTTTTTCCTCATTCCAGTTTAAACTTAGTCTAGTACAGTGATATTTTTTGGTCCAATTTAGTTATAAAAATTCTGCTAATCATTTCAACCTCAAAATATTCTATTTTTTTTCTTTATTTTAAAGGTTTTACAGAGTTTTGTTGTTCACAGACATGTATGTTCCCAGATCAGTCATATGCATATCCCTGGTCCCTACCCCCTCAGTTCCCCCCTTCCCACCCCTCCAGATCATTGCCCCAAGCCATTGTAAGCACTCCTATTCCCTTAGCACAATGACAGTAGCTATCTTTTCCACACGTGACAGTATAGGTTTCCATGTTACTCCCTCCATGCCTCCCCCACCCTATTTCTTCCCCACAATGTCCCTATGTCTATGCTCTGTCTGTTTTTCCATGAGTTCACTGCATGTGTTATCAAGACCGTCCTACTAGATTCCATATATGCGTGTTAGTATACTGTATTTGTCTTTCTCTTTTTGACTTACTTCACTTTTAATGATAGGTTCTAGAGCCAGCCACTTCATTAGGACTGAGTCTTCTGCATTTCTTTTAACAGCTGAGTAGTATTCCATTGTATATATGTACCAGGGCTTCTGGATCCATTCATTCGTCGATGGACACCTAGGTTGCTTCCATGTTCTGGCTATTGTATAGAGAGCTGCAATGAACATTGGGGTACAGGTGCTTCTTTCAGTTTTTATTTCATCAGGATAAAAGCCTAACAGTGGGATTGCTGGATCATAGGGTGCTTCTATTTTTAGTTTTTTAAGGAATCTCCATACTGTCTTCCATAGAGGCTGTATCAGTTGACATTCCCACCAGCAATGCAAGAGGGTTCCCTTTTCTCTGCACCCTCTCCAGCATTTATTGTCTGCAGATTTATTGATGATGGCCATTCTGACGGGTGTGAGGTGATATCTCATTGTAGTTTTAATTTGCATTTCTCTAATAATAAGCAAACCTCAAAATATTCTTATGTCAAGATTCTTTCCCTATTCTCCACCACCTAGTTTTAACCTTCCAGTGAGAAGCTAGGAAACAAAGGGAATCTGCCAGCTTATTAAAACAATGACTCCCAGTACAAGGGCATCCAGCAGCTCATGTAGACATTTGCTAAACTCTATATCCCTCAGAGCCTCTAGTCAGGTCCACTGTGGACAACTGGGGCCCAGCTGGTCCTCATTATGTTGGGGATCATGCCATTTTCTTCCTCTCACCTTGTAAATAGTTGTCACTTCGATTGGAAACCTCATGGAATGACCAATGGGTTGCTGTGTTCCCTTCTTCTGCAGAAGGCTTATGATCTCTTCATTCACCTTGGTTTGAGTTCATGAGAAATCAGGGGAGTAGCCTTGCCTTTTTGTCATTCCCTCACCTTCTCTGATTCCCCTAAAACCCTTTCCTCACTCCAGGAACATTGCCTATAACCATCTAAGAGGAAGGAGATGCCAGGCTCCCCTTTAGGTCATCTGCTCATATTTCACTAGAAAAGACTTTGAAAACTTCAGCCTTTGGGAAAGCAGATGGAAGTTGACGCCCTCTTCTTTCCACATGAGAAGGTAAGATTGAAAGGGATTCTGACCACTTCAGTAATAAAATCTACTACTACCTACTGAGTGCCAACTGCTTTTCAAATGCTCTATGTATCTTACCTTACTGAATCTTCACAAGGACTTTAATGTTAGAGGTGGGAATTCTAAAGAAAGTGATTGTTTTGTTTTATAGATACTGAGATGGAGGTGTGGGGAATGTTGCTTCAGAGTTTCTGCTGAAGTGCCTCATCTTAACATTTCAGGGACAGGAGGTTGAGGGGGTTGGGGGTGGTAGAGCAGTGTCGGTTTTTGTCCTCAGTTGACATTCCCACCAGCAATGCAAGAGGGTTCCCTTTTCTCTGCACCCTCTCCAGCATTTATTGTCTGCAGATTTATTGATGATGGCCATTCTGACGGGTGTGAGGTGATATCTCATTGTAGTTTTAATTTGCATTTCTCTAATAATAAGCAAACCTCAAAATATTCTTATGTCAAGATTCTTTCCCTATTCTCCACCACCTAGTTTTAACCTTCCAGTGAGAAGCTAGGAAACAAAGGGAATCTGCCAGCTTATTAAAACAATGACTCCCAGTACAAGGGCATCCAGCAGCTCATGTAGACATTTGCTAAACTCTATATCCCTCAGAGCCTCTAGTCAGGTCCACTGTGGACAACTGGGGCCCAGCTGGTCCTCATTATGTTGGGGATCATGCCATTTTCTTCCTCTCACCTTGTAAATAGTTGTCACTTCGATTGGAAACCTCATGGAATGACCAATGGGTTGCTGTGTTCCCTTCTTCTGCAGAAGGCTTATGATCTCTTCATTCACCTTGGTTTGAGTTCATGAGAAATCAGGGGAGTAGCCTTCCCTTTTTTGTCATTCCCTCACCTTCTCTGATTCCCTAAAACCCTTTCCTCACTCCAGGAACATTGCCTATAACCATCTAAGAGGAAGGAGATGCCAGGCTCCCCTTTAGGTCATCTGCTCATATTTCACTAGAAAAGACTTTGAAAACTTCAGCCTTTGGGAAAGCAGATGGAAGTTGACGCCCTCTTCTTTCCACATGAGAAGGTAAGATTGAAAGGGATTCTGACCACTTCAGTAATAAAATCTACTACTACCTACTGAGTGCCAACTGCTTTTCAAATGCTCTATGTATCTTACCTTACTGAATCTTCACAAGGACTTTAATGTTAGAGGTGGGAATTCTAAAGAAAGTGATTGTTTTGTTTTATAGATACTGAGATGGAGGTGTGGGGAATGTTGCTTCAGAGTTTCTGCTGAAGTGCCTCATCTTAACATTTCAGGGACAGGAGGTTGAGGGGGTTGGGGGTGGTAGAGCAGTGTCGGTTTTTTTGTCCTCAGTTTAGCACTGTCTCCACAATTACCCATTACTGCCAGTCAGCAATCCTGAAAGAACAGGAAAGGGTTTTTGTTCTACACACCACACTCTTATGCTACAATTAACATGTTATTTACCAAAGGAGAGCAATAGGAATGCATGTGTGTCTCACTTGCATTAGTTAAAATCACTTCATTGTGATTTTTAACTATGAGAGTAACAGAGACTCTAGAGACAAATTCAAGCAACACAGAAATATAGTGAATAAAAATCAATTTTCTTTCAGTTAATTGCCTCATCAGAGAAGGGGATGGCAACCCACTCCAGTATTCTTGTCTGGAGAATGCTATGAAGAGAGGAGCCTGGCAGGCTACAGTCCATGGGGTTGCAAAGACTTGCACTAGACTGACTGACTAATTTTCACTTTTTTTCTCACTTTTCATCAGTCTGGGGTGGGTATGTCTTCTTTGTATGTACTTTTTTTGTCTTTTTTACTGTATATACAAATATAGATAAAATGCTTGCTTTGATTTTCATAAATTAGAATTATACTATATATGCACATATATACTATGTATTATATGTATATAATATATGTAATATATTTCTGAGTTCCTTTTTTTGGGGGAGGGATAGGGTGGTGAGGGAGGGGAGCAGGCGGGCCACTTCTATTGGTTTTTCATTTTGTCTATTTTCATCCATCTTTGTTCCTTGGCCCGTGTGGGCCTCCCATCACAGTGGCCTCTGTCGTCACAGAGCACCGGCTCTGGGCGCATGCGCTCCAGAGCTCTGGCTTGGCAATTGGACACATCGGTCCAGCCACTCCGGCATGTGGGATCTTCCCAGGCCAGGGATCGAACCGGCGCCCCCTGCACTGCAAGGCGGTGTCCTTACCCACTGGACCACCAGGGAAGCCCTGAGTTCCTTTTTTTAGACATATTAGTATGTTAGTACATTCAGATCCAACTCATCTTTTTGATGGTTCTGGAATATTCCTTGGTGTGAATGTTCTATGATTTATTTGTTCATTTCCCTGTTGATAGTATTTAGTTTATTTCCAATTTCTTTGCTGTTGCAATATGTATATACATACATGTACACACAAACACCCCTTTCCCTCTAGAGTTAGAGCTTTTCTGAAACAGAGTCTTTTATATGGGACTGCTTGGTTGGAAAATGTGTTTATTTTACATTTGATGAATTCTATCAAATAGTCTTTCAAAAAGGTCACATCTATTAATAAAAAGAGCTATGTCATCAAAATTGTAATCATTTTTTACCAACTTGATAAAAAAAGAGACAACTATTGTTTTAATTTCAATTACTACAACTTCTAGTGAGTTTGGGCATTTTTCAAATGCTATTGACTCTTTTTAATTTCTTCTGTAAAATGCCTCTTATCATTTGCTTATTTTTTCCCCCTTTCATCTTTTTATATACTGTCTTGGAGGAGCTTTTTAACTCTGATGGATGCTAACTCTTTGTCTTTTCTATGTGTTACAAATATTTTCCCACAGTCTTCATCTGACTTTTAAATTTGTTCATGTGAGCTGATTTTGCCAAGTAGAAGTTTTAACTTCTTAACTATTCCAATCTGTCAACCTTTTCCTTTATGGTTTCTGGGCTTCCTGTGGGCCTCAGAAAGTTCTCCCCACTCCCCGTTTGTGAAAATATGGAAAATGTGCTTACTTAGAGCACGAGATGGTCCAAGTCAAAGGCAACAGCAATAGAATTGATAGGATGTCAAGGAAAATCACCCTGAGCCCTGTGAGGAATCTGCCAAGCCCACATTTCCCCTCCACTGTACTTTTCCAGTCTGTGGTTATTTGTTCTGCCTCTGGGCAGCCCTGACTTTCTACCAAGTTCGCCCCCTTCCTCCCTCATTCCTACGCAGAGAGCTGTTTGGTTTTCTGTCTTTGCTCTTGTTTTCCAGACTGTTCTCTGCAGTAAGTGGGGCTCCATTTACCTGTAGGTCTCCCTGCCCAGTGCTGGATGCAACATTACCAATGATATTTGCATCATTCTGCACCCCCTTCTTGCTTCCCCCAGGCACTTTTCTGGAGTGAGTGAACAAAGCAGCCCAGAGCAAGCGTTTGACACATCTGCCCTGGGTTGGCTCAATTCCAATGGGAAAGTTTGATGTTGCAAGCTTTTAATAGCCACTCCATTTCCCTGACTTACAATCACACAGGCTTCCTCGACTTCCTTCTAATTCAATAAGGACAAAGAAATCAAGCTGAGTTTGCCCTGCTTGGGTCCTGGGGGAACCAGTCCCAGGCAGGCAGATGACATAAGAGTCTTTGTCTTGGGCCCCTTTCTCTGCCCCAGCTGCCTCTTCCTGTCTCCCAGCTATCCTTTCTCTCTTGGCTAACTGGACACAAGTGCTATCAAGTTTCTCGCTAGTGGGGTCAACCAGAGCCAAGGTCAAGGGTTATTATAGGAGGATTTTTGCCCCATTAGTCTCTGCCATCATGCAACATCAGTTAGGCCCATTTCTTAAATATTCTCTGAGTGAACATAGAATGTGTGTGTGCGACTTGTCTCTGTGCAACTTCTAAGACAAGCTCCCGAGCTGCCCATCGTGAATACATCTTAACCTCCTAGGCCTGAATTCCTCCTGTGCAGGTATGCACCCTGTCCCTCTAACCAATCAGACTTTCTGATGGATGCTAACTCTTTGTCTTTTCTATGTGTTACAAATATTTTCCCACAGTCTTCATCTGACTTTTAAATTTGTTCATGTGAGCTGATTTTGCCAAGTAGAAGTTTTAACTTCTTAACTATTCCAATCTGTCAACCTTTTCCTTTATGGTTTCTGGGCTTCCTGTGGGCCTCAGAAAGTTCTCCCACTCCCGTTTGTGAAAATATGGAAAATGTGCTTACTTAGAGCACGAGATGGTCCAAGTCAAAGGCAACAGCAATAGAATTGATAGGATGTCAAGGAAAATCACCCTGAGCCCTGTGAGGAATCTGCCAAGCCCACATTTCCCCTCCACTGTACTTTTCCAGTCTGTGGTTATTTGTTCTGCCTCTGGGCAGCCCTGACTTTCTACCAAGTTCGCCCCCTTCCTCCCTCATTCCTACGCAGAGAGCTGTTTGGTTTTCTGTCTTTGCTCTTGTTTTCCAGACTGTTCTCTGCAGTAAGTGGGGCTCCATTTACCTGTAGGTCTCCCTGCCCAGTGCTGGATGCAACATTACCAATGATATTTGCATCATTCTGCACCCCCTTCTTGCTTCCCCCAGGCACTTTTCTGGAGTGAGTGAACAAAGCAGCCCAGAGCAAGCGTTTGACACATCTGCCCTGGGTTGGCTCAATTCCAATGGGAAAGTTTGATGTTGCAAGCTTTTAATAGCCACTCCATTTCCCTGACTTACAATCACACAGGCTTCCTCGACTTCCTTCTAATTCAATAAGGACAAAGAAATCAAGCTGAGTTTGCCCTGCTTGGGTCCTGGGGGAACCAGTCCCAGGCAGGCAGATGACATAAGAGTCTTTGTCTTGGGCCCCTTTCTCTGCCCCAGCTGCCTCTTCCTGTCTCCCAGCTATCCTTTCTCTCTTGGCTAACTGGACACAAGTGCTATCAAGTTTCTCGCTAGTGGGGTCAACCAGAGCCAAGGTCAAGGGTTATTATAGGAGGATTTTTGCCCCATTAGTCTCTGCCATCATGCAACATCAGTTAGGCCCATTTCTTAAATATTCTCTGAGTGAACATAGAATGTGTGTGTGCGACTTGTCTCTGTGCAACTTCTAAGACAAGCTCCCGAGCTGCCCATCGTGAATACATCTTAACCTCCTAGGCCTGAATTCCTCCTGTGCAGGTATCTGGCACCCTGTCCCTCTCCCTAACTTTTCCAGGTTGGTGGTGAGGATGAGTGCAAGGGATGGAAGATTAAGCTCAAGGGTTAGGATTTTAAGTTTCAGTGCTCAAAGCCTGGGAAGCATTCAACCCATGAGGACCTCTGAACCCACTGCATGGGAGGATACCTCCTCCTGACTTCTGCCCAGGAGGAGCACTGCTTCCCTGGGGACTTTGCTGCTGAGCAATGGAGAGCAAGAGTTGGAGGGTGCTTTCAACCCTTTATTTTGTCTTGGTTATTCATATTTCCTGATTTTTTTCTCTCAAAATACTAAGTATTGTTTCTAATAATAAAATACATTTTTTTATCTTAAATTTAAAAAATGTTATCCTCGGAAAAGCTCTCAAAACTCCCAGGAAGACTTTAAAGGAAGCTACGTGGACATTTAAATGAGTTAGTAAGTCCTCAAGCACTTGGAAAGCTCTGGTTAAATGTCAATTGCTATTATTATCAGTATTATTACTACTACTATTGTCCTGAAAAAACAATACTTTTAGGGTAAAAGTAAGTTAGCATTGAATGAGGAGCAAAGATCTGCTTCTAGGGTTAAATGGTGTTTCTCATGGGCTATGGAATCTGTTCAAATTCGCCACATTTATGTTTGGGAGCCATGTGAGTTTTCAAACTAGTAAGTGTTCCAGTTGCATGGATGCTGATATCCCTGTGGCCTGGATTATAGACAAATAATTCAGGAGGAGAAAAAAAGAATATTTCTGAACATAAAACACTGAAGAGAGACTAGAAAAATCAAGAGAGAACTAGGAAGAGACCAGAGATCATAAAACTGGGAAGAGACTTCCTAGCTGATCATGAAGCAAAAAAAGCATCACTGGTCCAGTAACTCTTGAGAGGCAGACTTACCATTTGTAATTCTGATTTTAGATATTCTGTCCCTTTACTTCAACAAATACTATGTCTCTGCTCACTCGTTAACCAGAGCCAAGGTCAAGGGTTATTATAGGAGGATTTTGCCCCATTAGTCTCTGCCATCATGCAACATCAGTTAGGCCCATTTCTTAAATATTCTCTGAGTGAACATAGAATGTGTGTGTGCGACTTGTCTCTGTGCAACTTCTAAGACAAGCTCCCGAGCTGCCCATCGTGAATACATCTTAACCTCCTAGGCCTGAATTCCTCCTGTGCAGGTATCTGGCACCCTGTCCCTCTCCCTAACTTTTCCAGGTTGGTGGTGAGGATGAGTGCAAGGGATGGAAGATTAAGCTCAAGGGTTAGGATTTTAAGTTTCAGTGCTCAAAGCCTGGGAAGCATTCAACCCATGAGGACCTCTGAACCCACTGCATGGGAGGATACCTCCTCCTGACTTCTGCCCAGGAGGAGCACTGCTTCCCTGGGGACTTTGCTGCTGAGCAATGGAGAGCAAGAGTTGGAGGGTGCTTTCAACCCTTTATTTTGTCTTGGTTATTCATATTTCCTGATTTTTTTCTCTCAAAATACTAAGTATTGTTTCTAATAATAAAATACATTTTTTTATCTTAAATTTAAAAAATGTTATCCTCGGAAAAGCTCTCAAAACTCCCAGGAAGACTTTAAAGGAAGCTACGTGGACATTTAAATGAGTTAGTAAGTCCTCAAGCACTTGGAAAGCTCTGGTTAAATGTCAATTGCTATTATTATCAGTATTATTACTACTACTATTGTCCTGAAAAAACAATACTTTTAGGGTAAAAGTAAGTTAGCATTGAATGAGGAGCAAAGATCTGCTTCTAGGGTTAAATGGTGTTTCTCATGGGCTATGGAATCTGTTCAAATTCGCCACATTTATGTTTGGGAGCCATGTGAGTTTTCAAACTAGTAAGTGTTCCAGTTGCATGGATGCTGATATCCCTGTGGCCTGGATTATAGACAAATAATTCAGGAGGAGAAAAAAAGAATATTTCTGAACATAAAACACTGAAGAGAGACTAGAAAAATCAAGAGAGAACTAGGAAGAGACCAGAGATCATAAAACTGGGAAGAGACTTCCTAGCTGATCATGAAGCAAAAAAAGCATCACTGGTCCAGTAACTCTTGAGAGGCAGACTTACCATTTGTAATTCTGATTTTAGATATTCTGTCCCTTTACTTCAACAAATACTATCAAGGGTTCTAATACTTACATTAGAAAATATGACCACCACACATCTCTTAAAACACAGGAAAGCTTCCAAAGGATGCATGATCTCCTCTGTTCAACATGCATTGTAAATCTCATGCACCCAAATCGTTTGAAGTTTCCTTTCACCGAAGGGAAGAGAGAAGCAGCATTCAGTGGCACACAAGTTGTTGAAAATGCCTTTCAGCCAGAGGATGCCGTGGCTGCTGTGGCTTTGTGCCTCAGGCTCACACACAGGCCTTCTGCTGTTTGGGGTGCCAGGAACCCTGCTAGGGATCCAAGTTTTCAAGGCTAATGAAGATGATTTAGATGTGATGTCTGAAAAGGCCGTGTGGCAGAAAGCCTTTCCTGTATGAAATCCTGGCACAGCTGCTCAGAGAAATGTGAGTGGGTGGGGATGAGGGGGTGTGGAAAGGCACGATGCCATTAGGCAGAGCTGGCCATAAGAAGGAGTTAAAGAGTCCAACTCCCTTTTTTGTCTTAACTTCTTTGTCTCCCGTTTTTGTCTTAATTTCGTCTTTACTTTAAAGCCCTATTTTAAAAACTTGGCAATTCATACAATAAAGCATGCCTCTATGCCAAAGTAGTAATATTTACTTTTTAAAATGTGGAATTTAAGCATTAACAAGAGAGAACATAATTAATGGAACAAATGGCTATTGATCAAGTAGTTAATCAAAACTTGAACCTTGGGAGAACAATCTGTGGACTGTGATCCAGGCATTCCTTCTCTTCATGAAACACCAGAAAAATCTGAATAATTCCAGAGGAAACATTTAAGAGTATATATTCATTGGTCATGAGTTTAATATTTATCAGCCACAAGGAACCTGGAATCTACTTAAAAAAAAAAAGTATAGCCTTTTACCTTGTAATCTTTGCTCTTTACTGTGACCTTTCAAGCCCTCTCAGAGACAGACAAGCCCACTACAGTCCCCATCGCCTCACTAAGCCTAGTGGTCTAAGGTCCTGAACTAACAGGTGGGCTTCTCATGCTGGATGATTTCTTTTGGCTTCTTTCTGCAGAAGGAGCACACCAAGGCTTTGTGGCAGCGAGGAGCACGACTGCATCCACACTAGACTGATGTCTAAGGTTAAGGCAGCAATTTTAAAACTTGCTGTGTTTTTCCTGATAGTGATATTAATGCTCTTTACAAAGTTAAAACAACAGTGATCTGGACTGATATGAACCTTTGGGAGCTTGCTGCATTTGCAGGAAAACCTGTAATGACATGTTCAGAGTAGGAGGAGAGTCACCACGGTTAGTATACATGAAGAGGACTGGCAGTGAGAGCCCCACGTCTTAGCCCATCCTGTCAACAGCAGGGCCTGAGCACTTGACGGCATAGGAGCAAAACATTCCCTATTTCAAAGAACCCTTGGACCCAGGAGAAGTTTATACTTGGACTGAGGACCATAATTTCCCACTACCGCGTATCAGTGATTTTCTAGAAAAGGACAGTTTCTAGAATTTTTTTTTAATAATTAGTATTATTTATTATTATTATTATTATTATTTGGGGGGAACGGGTTGGGGAGGGAGGGGGGGGTGGGCGGGCCACTTCTATTGGTCTTTCATTTATCTATTTTCATCCATCTTTGTTCTTTTGGCCCGTGTGGGCCTCCCATCGCAGTGGCCTCTGTTGTTGCAGAGCACCAGCTCTGGGTGCACGTGCTCCAGAGCTCTGGCTCAGCAATTGGACACATCGGTCCAGCCACTCCGCAGCACATGGGATCTTCCCAGGCCAGGGATCGAACCGGTGCCCCTTGCACTGCAAGGCAGTGTCCTTACCCAATGGACCACCAGGGAAGCCCAGTTTCTAGATTTTTAATAAAACCTAAAGATTTATATGAAGTGCTTTCTATGTACTAATTATGCACTAAGCACTACATATGCACTTTATTTTTCCCTCCTCATAAAAATCCTATTGGTTAGTTTTTATCATTATCCTCATATTATAGATGAGAAATTGAGGCACAGAGAGGTAAAGTAGCTTTTCCAAAGTCACACAGCAATAAATGGCAACAGTAAGACTCAATCAAATACAGCAAAATTCATGTTCCTTTTGAAAACAGCCCTGTACATTAAACATTATTGTCTTGACCTTGAAGCTAATAAGGTTATAACATACTTAGGTCCATTAGCCTTTTAAGTAAATAATTTAAATGGCAAAGCGTCGTGTGACCATTAAAAACTCTTAAGTATAATATTTTTCATATAGTATATTTTAAATATTCATCATCCAAGAAAATGTTAATGTTCAATTTTAACATAAAATTTTGCCAACTCCTTTTCTGAATAAGTTGCCAGATTTAACAAATAAAAATACAAAATGCCTAGTTAAATTTGAATTTTGAATAAACAGCAAATGATTTGCATGGGGTATACTTGTACTAAAAAAGTACTCATTATTTATTTGAAATTCAAATTTAACTGGGCATCCTGAATTTTATCTGGCAATCCTATTTCTGTGAAGATGTATTTAGTGTTCCATAAATAAGGACTTTTAAAGTCAATTGAAAAGGATTACAAAGCTATCCTTTCAGGACTCAAGGGAGGGGAAGGTGAAAAAAAAATTATCCTCCTGTCATCAGCCATATTTGTATTAAGGATATACCTGTGGATGATGCCTCCCCACTTCCTTTACAACTGTGTGGTCCAGTTTCTGTCCTCCAGAAGTTTACAGTCCAATATAGTCATTGCAATGTAAAAATAGTGATGTTGATGACTCCTTCATAAGAATTTAATTCTAGCTACTAAAATAATAGGAAGTGCCATGTGTACAGTTTTTGATGATTTGTACTAATTTAAGTTTTGCAAAATCTTATGAGGGCTGTGGGTATTTCCATTTTACAGACAGAGAAAAAGAGACTGAACAGTTGTCTAAGGAAACAAAACTAATAAGGAGCAGGGTTGGGGCTTAAGTCTCCTAATTACAAACTTGCTTTCCTCTACATTCTACAGGACCATGTTTCTCAGATCAGCAGGCAAGCTAAGGAGGGAAACACAGGGAAGGTGATGACAGATAACTGTAAAAGCCCTGTCTTTCTAGGTACCTTTATGATGATGCCAGATCTTGGAACCCCAGATAGCAGTAGATGGTGATGAATCTCCAAGAAGAGTCTTCAGGTTGGCCACAAAGCCTGCAGAATCTGTTAATGGAGCAAGCAGGACTGGTTCAGGTGAACAACCTGGAAAGCAAGTTTGTTGGGGGGCAAAAAGTAATTCAGGAAAAGCTCAGGTCCCATAGAGATGGTCTGACCTCCTTCATTTAGGTCAGATTTTTCTAAGTGGACATGATTGTTAACTTCATTTGTCAACGTGAGTGGGTCAAAAGGTTCTTAGAAGTTTGGCCAGACATTATTCTGAGTGATTGGATGTGTTTAATATTTAAATTAATAGACTCAGTGAAGCAAATTGCCCTCCCTAGTGTGTGGACTCCTCCAAACAAGTGAAGGCCTGACTGGAAATAAAGGCCGATACTCTCACAAATAAGAGAGAATCCCTCCTGTTTGATGGGCTTCAAGCTGGAACATCCATTTATTCACTACTATCTCCCGCCAGGTGAAACAGTGATTTTGGTGAGGTCTCAAGCCTGTTGGCCGATTGGAATCATTTATCCTCCTGTCATCAGCGCATATTTCTGAGAAGATGTATTTAGGGTTCCATAAATAAGTACGTTTAAAGTCAATTGAAAAGGCATACAAAGCTATCCTTTCAGGACTCAAGGGAGGGAAGGTGAAAAAATTATCCTCCTGTCATCGGCCATATTTGTATTAAGGATATACCTGTGGATGATGCCTCCCCACTTCCTTTACAACTGTGTGGTCCAGTTTCTGTCCTCCAGAAGTTTACAGTCCAATATAGTCATTGCAATGTAAAAATAGTGATGTTGATGACTCCTTCATAAGAATTTAATTCTAGCTACTAAAATAATAGGAAGTGCCATGTGTACAGTTTTTGATGATTTGTACTAATTTAAGTTTTGCAAAATCTTATGAGGGCTGTGGGTATTTCCATTTTACAGACAGAGAAAAAGAGACTGAACAGTTGTCTAAGGAAACAAAACTAATAAGGAGCAGGGTTGGGGCTTAAGTCTCCTAATTACAAACTTGCTTTCCTCTACATTCTACAGGACCATGTTTCTCAGATCAGCAGGCAAGCTAAGGAGGGAAACACAGGAAGGTGATGACAGATAACTGTAAAAGCCCTGTCTTTCTAGGTACCTTTATGATGATGCCAGATCTTGGAACCCCAGATAGCAGTAGATGGTGATGAATCTCCAAGAAGAGTCTTCAGGTTGGCCACAAAGCCTGCAGAATCTGTTAATGGAGCAAGCAGGACTGGTTCAGGTGAACAACCTGGAAAGCAAGTTTGTTGGGGGCAAAAAGTAATTCAGGAAAAGCTCAGGTCCCATAGAGATGGTCTGACCTCCTTCATTTAGGTCAGATTTTTCTAAGTGGACATGATTGTTAACTTCATTTGTCAACGTGAGTGGGTCAAAAGGTTCTTAGAAGTTTGGCCAGACATTATTCTGAGTGATTGGATGTGTTTAATATTTAAATTAATAGACTCAGTGAAGCAAATTGCCCTCCCTAGTGTGTGGACTCCTCCAAACAAGTGAAGGCCTGACTGGAAATAAAGGCCGATACTCTCACAAATAAGAGAGAATCCCTCCTGTTTGATGGGCTTCAAGCTGGAACATCCATTTATTCACTACTATCTCCCGCCAGGTGAAACAGTGATTTTGGTGAGGTCTCAAGCCTGTTGGCCTTTGGATTGGAATCATACCAGCAGCTCTCCTGGAGCTCCAGCTTGCTGACTGCAGATCTGGGAACTTGTCAGCCTCCATAATCATGGGCCAATTCCTTATAATAAATACATACATAAGCATGCATATGTATACATGGGCATATGCATGTGTATATATATCAATATATCTTCTTCTATTTCTCTGGATGACACAGTAGATAGATATCCACACAATCTTCCTATGTGAATGTGCAAATCAGCATCTCTACATCTGACAAGGAAAGCAAATGGGTCTCCCCTTTCTCACAAATGCAGCCTGGGGCTTCCTTGTGGCTCAGTGGATAAGAACCCGTCTGCCAATGCAGGAGACACAGGTTCAATCCCTGATCCGGGAAGATCCCACATACCACAGAACAGCTAAACCCACACATCAACAAAGACCTAGCACAGCCAAAAATAAATAAAGCTTTTTTTTTTAAATGCAGCCTGGTTTTATTCCATAGTATTTCACCTTGTCCTGTTCAGCCTGGAATTTAAAAAACTGCTATTTTAGGATCATTCAAGGAGCCATGTATCTATTCTTCAGGTCAGAAGTTTAAAACATTAAATTTTTATAAAGTCTATTTTTTAAGCTTATAAAGAATCTCAGTATAAAAGTGGATTAAAAGGGGATCAGTTTGAATAAGGTTGGCAGCCGTGGGGCAAGGGAAAGCTGGTTCAGGTGAACAACCTGGAAAGCAAGTTTGTTGGGGCAAAAAGTAATTCAGGAAAAGCTCAGGTCCCATAGAGATGGTCTGACCTCCTTCATTTAGGTCAGATTTTTCTAAGTGGACATGATTGTTAACTTCATTTGTCAACGTGAGTGGGTCAAAAGGTTCTTAGAAGTTTGGCCAGACATTATTCTGAGTGATTGGATGTGTTTAATATTTAAATTAATAGACTCAGTGAAGCAAATTGCCCTCCCTAGTGTGTGGACTCCTCCAAACAAGTGAAGGCCTGACTGGAAATAAAGGCCGATACTCTCACAAATAAGAGAGAATCCCTCCTGTTTGATGGGCTTCAAGCTGGAACATCCATTTATTCACTACTATCTCCCGCCAGGTGAAACAGTGATTTTGGTGAGGTCTCAAGCCTGTTGGCCTTTGGATTGGAATCATACCAGCAGCTCTCCTGGAGCTCCAGCTTGCTGACTGCAGATCTGGGAACTTGTCAGCCTCCATAATCATGGGCCAATTCCTTATAATAAATACATACATAAGCATGCATATGTATACATGGGCATATGCATGTGTATATATATCAATATATCTTCTTCTATTTCTCTGGATGACACAGTAGATAGATATCCACACAATCTTCCTATGTGAATGTGCAAATCAGCATCTCTACATCTGACAAGGAAAGCAAATGGGTCTCCCCTTTCTCACAAATGCAGCCTGGGGGCTTCCCTTGTGGCTCAGTGGATAAGAACCCGTCTGCCAATGCAGGAGACACAGGTTCAATCCCTGATCCGGGAAGATCCCACATACCACAGAACAGCTAAACCCACACATCAACAAAGACCTAGCACAGCCAAAAATAAATAAAGCTTTTTTTTTTAAATGCAGCCTGGTTTTATTCCATAGTATTTCACCTTGTCCTGTTCAGCCTGGAATTTAAAAAACTGCTATTTTAGGATCATTCAAGGAGCCATGTATCTATTCTTCAGGTCAGAAGTTTAAAACATTAAATTTTTATAAAGTCTATTTTTTAAGCTTATAAAGAATCTCAGTATAAAAGTGGATTAAAAGGGGATCAGTTTGAATAAGGTTGGCAGCCGTGGGGCAGGGAGGGGTGGCCTGGAGGTCTTCTCTAGTGCTGGTAGTTCCTTGTTCAGGGCATCTGTAGGTTTTGTCTCCATCATATGGAGCAAAACTTTATTTTACTTATTCTGTAATGTAATTTTCTTCTTGAAAAGGAAATTTACTATATAAGTTACACACGCTCACTTTAGAAAATACAAATGCGCCCTCATAAAAGGTAAAGTTACCTATTATCTAAAATTCTACCAACCAAATATTTTCATGTTCCTGAATTGTCTGGACATAAACATGTGCATATTCACACTATATCTGCATAATACACATAGATCAAAGCCCTTCTGAAACAGTTCATTTCAGAACAAACAGCCATATAGAATTGTATTGCATCTTTTCATCAAGAAATGGTAGAGCACAATTTATCTTGCCTAAGGAACAATTTTGTCTATTTCAGCTGACTTTTGATCACCCAAACCAAAGCCTTTACAAACAAATGAATGCTATCTTCTTCCTAGCAAGACTATAAATTCTTTAATGCTGCAAATAACTTTTTCAGATTGTCTAGAGTCCTCAGTACATTTCTCTGAGCATTTCTAATTGCAGCAAACCTATATTCTTTAGGAGTGAATCAAAGGTCTGAAAATAGATATCCAGAGAATACAAGGAAGGACCAAGTCAGACAGTGTAGATGAATGGCCCATTTGGGATTCCAAACCCCAAATGAAAAAGGATGAATTTGTTGTGTGTGTGTTTTTTTTTTTTTTAACTTTCTTTGAAGTCAATCATATAGAGAAGGATAAAAATTTTTTTTTTACCTGGCAGCATTGTTATACGTATCACCTTCAAGGTACATTTTGGAAAAAGATTGAGGGTCTTCAATTCTCTTCCCTGGATGCCATTCTTTCCACTTCTTTTCATTCCTAACAGCCTGGCTGAATTTCATGAGTCCATGCTCTTGACATCCTCTTATCCTCACCTGTAGAAAACATACTATTTTGAGCCAGCATTTTTCAAACATCAGTGTGCATCAGAAGCTCCTGTGAGTTTGTTACAGCACAATTAACAACCCAGCCCCCAGAGTTCTGAATCAGTGGTTCAGGAGTAGGAGTAGTTTCAACTTAACTCCATAGTTGTTGAATAAATTAACAAGTGACAAAAACATTAGAACATTAGTTTGTGGACTTCCCCTGGTGGTCCAGTGGGTAAGGACACCGCCTTGCAGTGCAACGGGTGCCGGTTCGAGCTCTGGCCTGGGAAGATCCCACGTGCCGCGGAGCAGCTGGACCGATGTGTCCAATTGCCAAGCCGGAGCTCTGGTGCGCGTGCGCCCAGAGCCGGTGCTCTGCGACAACAGACGCCACCGCGATGGGAGGCCCACAGGAGCCAAAGAACAAAGACGGATTAAAGTGGAGAAATGAAGGTCCAATGGAAGTGGCCTGCCCATCCCCCTCCCTCCCCACCCCACCCCCCCAAAAAATTAGTTTGTAAAAAATATTACCCAAGTCACCAGCCTGTGGTAGAGTAGGTTCTTCCCAAGAGCTTTTCATCTAAGATAAATTGTCTGACTTTCTCATAATAGACTTACAGACACCACTGCTCTTCACATCTTCAGCTTCTTGACTTGTTTACTCTATGGATTCATCAAAAAACTTTACTGATACAGTGTTTATTTCACACAGCTGACTTTTCACTTTCTACTACAGACTTGCTAAGGCACCCAGCTCAACACTGGGCTCCAGGAACACACTCCCGCATGCTCCTGATATTCTGAAAAAGAAGGAACAGAGCCCACCCCAAGTTTGTGCACTGACCTTCCCCCCGCAAGGGGTCTCTGTTCTTCCGTATAGGTCCGGAAGCCTTTTACCCCAGCGCAAAGAAGTTTTATTTGGCAGCCAAATGTCTCTGAAAAGATGGAGCTCGTTCTCTTTCCCATTGTACTCTTCTCTTTCAGAGCTCTGAGCAAGTGCAGAATTATCAGCTGAGTGAAGGCAACTGATGCCTGGATTTCAAGATCCCAGGTGTCATGTTTAATGAAGGCTCCTGTGGGTTTGTTAAGTGAGCTTAATTTCTTAGGGTCCATTGGCCTTTTAGTCACACCTGGAAAGGGCAAAACTTCACTCTATTTTCTTTCTCAGAGAACGAGTAAGTCTTGTAGTCACTCTGTGTGTCAGTAAAGCTACTATACATGTTTTTAGGTCCTCAGGCTGCTTCCTGATATTTATAACAGATTTGTGTAGTCCTGACATTGCACCTACCTAATGCAAAGAATAGTGCTTAGGCCCTGGAAAATCACATTAGTTTGGAGAGAAGTCAGCTGCTCATATCAAAAAACCGAATCCCCACTCATTTCAACAAGTAGGATTTATCTTCCTGCCCCACCCTCTCTTATCCAACTTATGGCTAATGCTGCAATTCAAACTATCATTAGAGCCAAGGCTCCTTCTATTTTTTGGTCTACTATCCTTAAAAACATAATCAACTCCTTGTTACAAGGTTGCTGCATCTATGGGTTTCATGTCCTTAATTCTAGGCAGAAAGAATAAGGAAGAGGGAAGCATCACCCTTTCCAGAATTTCCAAGAAACTCTGAGCTGACATCACAAGGCTATATTCAGTTGCAATAGAGTCAGGTAAAGAGTATTTTCAGTTGGGCACAGGGCCTAGAGCTTGTCATAGTAATACTTTTAGGAGCCTCCAATAAATGTTATTTTACTTTCTTTTAAAATCAGAAGGGAAAAAGAATATACCGAATATGAATATATAACTATGAATCTAGTCTGAATTGTGTTTGTCCTTAAACCAATAAAATTGTAAAATTTAATTTTAACTTTTAAATAGAGAGCCAAAGGCCAAAGCGTCTACAGACTATGAGAATTACAACACAGCCATGATTGGAATGATCTCACTGAATTCCAAACTAGAATGATGCCACCCTAGCATGCTACTGTCTTTTTTCCCTCTCCAAGAAAGCAGACTTCATAAGACCATGAGCACTGCAACATTAATACACATAAATAATAACACTTCCCACCAGAGAGATATTGCCCGCTATAATTATCAATCAGTGATTTTTCTGAATGATATATAAGTATTGTTGTCTCTTTTGTAATAAGATACTATTGTGCAATGCTGAACTTCTTGACATCATTTTCCAGCCCTCAAAATTTTGGTTACCTATAGGTTATCATTGCTCAATCTGCTAATTCCTTTCCTTGGTGTTTTGCCAGCAAGTTGGGGATTACTTAGACCAGTGACTACCACAGGATGTGTGCTTTCTAATTACTTGACTACCTGCATAACCTGTCACCTTGGCCCTTCCCCGTAAGACCATTTAAAGAGGAATCAGGGCCATAGGTCAAAATGAGTTGGACATGACTTAAGAGACTTAGCAGGCCCGTAGGTTTAACAATTACTGTTGCTAAACCCCAACCCTTTAGAGGACAGCCTCACACCCAGTCTGAAGGTGTGACTCCCCCCTCCCATGCCCAGAGCAAGACATCACATGATTCTTTGTCATTATTGTTGATTATGTGGTGGAATTCAATTCCTATTCTCAGAGTACCAAGGATAAGCTTAGCACCTCAAAGCATCCTACTGGAAACATTTTACAGACTGTCTGCCCTGTACAGCACATGTAGAGAGAATCTGTTCCTAAAGAGGTAGTTTCTAGAAAGACAGAACTAATGCAAAATCCTTGAAGCAGAGACGGCCTCTTGTTCATCTTGGTCCTCTCCTGGCGGAGCAGTGGCCATAGTGGCCTTCCTAACTTCTCAATCTTTTTTTTTTTTTAATTTTGGTTCCTTCTACTGGTCCTTCATTTATTTATTTTCATCCATCTTAATTGTTTGGCCCGTGTGGGCCTCCCATCGTGGTGGCCTCTCTTGTTGCAGAGCACCGGCTCTGGGCGCATGCTCTCCAGAGTGCTGGCTTGTAGTTGGACACACCGGTCCAGCCACTCCACAGCATCTGGGCCAGGGATCAAACCACTGCAAGGCGGACTCTTTACCCGCTGGACCACCAGGGACGCCCCTTACTGAATCTTAATACAAATTAATTAGCATCCTAAAAGAAGCTGCAGGGAAGTCTAGCATGCCACAGTCCATGGGGTCACAAAGAGTTGGACTGAGCGAAAGAACTGAAAAGAAGTTGACTTTAAAACTTCCTTGTTTCCAACAAACAAACAAACAAACCACAACTTTTTTTGTTTCCAAAATCAATTTAGGATATTAGGTTTTTCCTGGGAAAAAACAAACTATCATTATGCATGATCCTAGATAAGAGGAATACTAGTATCCAAATAAGAAAGACATTGCCAGCATCACGCTCTCTTAGACAAAAGGATAGTCCTAAAGTCAGCTTAGGAAGGAAACAGTAGAGAGAGTAAAGGTTAAAAAAGAAAAAAATTATTTCTGAGAGGTGAGATTAATGGGTAAATTGTTTCACTTTCTAAACAGTCTCTTCACCTAGAAAATGGAGTAAATGCCTACTTCAGTAAGGTGAAGACCCTTCCCGTAGACCATTTAAAGAGGAATCAGGGCCATAGGTCAAAATGAGTTGGACATGACTTAAGAGACTTAGCAGGCCCGTAGGTTTAACAATTACTGTTGCTAAACCCCAACCCTTTAGAGGACAGCCTCACACCCAGTCTGAAGGTGTGACTCCTCCCATGCCCAGAGCAAGACATCACATGATTCTTTGTCATTATTGTTGATTATGTGGTGGAATTCAATTCCTATTCTCAGAGTACCAAGGATAAGCTTAGCACCTCAAAGCATCCTACTGGAAACATTTTACAGACTGTCTGCCCTGTACAGCACATGTAGAGAGAATCTGTTCCTAAAGAGGTAGTTTCTAGAAAGACAGAACTAATGCAAAATCCTTGAAGCAGAGACGGCCTCTTGTTCATCTTGGTCCTCTCCTGGCGGAGCAGTGGCCATAGTGGCCTTCCTAACTTCTCAATCTTTTTTTTTTTTTAATTTTGGTTCCTTCTACTGGTCCTTCATTTATTTATTTTCATCCATCTTAATTGTTTGGCCCGTGTGGGCCTCCCATCGTGGTGGCCTCTCTTGTTGCAGAGCACCGGCTCTGGGCGCATGCTCTCCAGAGTGCTGGCTTGTAGTTGGACACACCGGTCCAGCCACTCCACAGCATCTGGGCCAGGGATCAAACCACTGCAAGGCGGACTCTTTACCCGCTGGACCACCAGGGACGCCCCTTACTGAATCTTAATACAAATTAATTAGCATCCTAAAAGAAGCTGCAGGGAAGTCTAGCATGCCACAGTCCATGGGGTCACAAAGAGTTGGACTGAGCGAAAGAACTGAAAAGAAGTTGACTTTAAAACTTCCTTGTTTCCAACAAACAAACAAACAAACCACAACTTTTTTTGTTTCCAAAATCAATTTAGGATATTAGGTTTTTCCTGGGAAAAAACAAACTATCATTATGCATGATCCTAGATAAGAGGAATACTAGTATCCAAATAAGAAAGACATTGCCAGCATCACGCTCTCTTAGACAAAAGGATAGTCCTAAAGTCAGCTTAGGAAGGAAACAGTAGAGAGAGTAAAGGTTAAAAAAGAAAAAAATTATTTCTGAGAGGTGAGATTAATGGGTAAATTGTTTCACTTTCTAAACAGTCTCTTCACCTAGAAAATGGGAGTAATATTGCCTACTTCAGAATAAATTGTGATGAAGACTAATCACAGTAATGTTTGTAAAGCAATAGGGCAATGTCTCTAACATTCCAAGACCCCAATAGATGGTGTCTAATCGTTATTACTTTTATAATTGCTGCTATTGTTATTTTTTTCACTGAAGTGCAATTACCAGTCTAGTTTATGAAGTCTGTTTTATGGTTGTCATCATCATGGATGGTTGTCATCATCATGGTATGGGTGATACAAGATCATAGCTGGGAAAGAAGAACACGAGAAAAGCATGTACTTTGAGTGACGTCTCTCTTTATCCCTAAATGTTCTTCTTTCATGGGGAAAGATTTATTTGTTCGCAAATTTCAGCCACCATGAGGCTGAAATTTCACCCTTTGGGAAAGCAATAATCTGAGGCAAGATTCTTTTGCCCTCTACTAAATCCAGGAATGGGGTCTCTTACACATCACAGACATTTTGTGATTTTCTTTAAATACTCATTTTTAATTAATGAATCTCATATACTGTCTCCTGTGTAGCTACTCCCTTTAGTTATACAACTGTGTGCCAGACTTTGGAAAATGAAGCACAGAGTCACAGGGTGAACACATGATTCAAATGAACCACAGCCTTGCTGTGGGGGTAGGGGTGGAGTGTCACACCCTGGGAGTGGGTGTGAGGCTGTCCTCTAGAGGGTGGGATTTTCCTCTGTCAGCCATACACCCAGGGAGAAAATAAATTACACTTTGATCCCATCTTCATAAAGAACTATTCCCTTTTCTTTGGAACTGAGCTGAGGCTGGAGGCCTTCATTCTGGCTAAAGGTGAGTAAGCTCAATTATGTGCATAGAGGTCAGGGGGGTCCCTTCGTGGCAGGGTAGAGGGAGCTCAGGACCAAGACAGCCTAGGGAAGCCCCTAGGATGAGATTCCAAGAGAAATCCTGTCTTGAAACCAGTTTTTAATTTTCTCTTTTTGCATTATTATTGCCCCCTCTTATGTTTAATATCTCAATCAGCCTTTGTTAAACACTGCTGCAGACTCTCTGATACTTGGAGGAATTATCCACGTCCATATGGGAAGGTCCAATGTCAGTTCTTAAGAAGTAAGAAAGTTACGAGATAGCAAAGATGGATAATTAGTAAAGAAGGAATATCACTCAGAGCAAGAAAGCCAGCTGAGGGGTGCAGGGGAGACCAAGTTGTTTAATGCAATATAAAATCAGTTCTAAGCAGATTCTCATAACTCATCACGGGTGGTGGGAGGGTAGAGAAGAATATAATAATACCAAATCTCCACATGGCTCAGGATGGGATTTCAGACTATCACTGTGTGGTTTTTTTCTTGGGGCGGGGAGGTAGTTGTTTGTTTTACTGTCTTTATTGTTTGAATTGAAAGGAAGAATTACCCTGAAAGCTAGACTGGGATTGTTTCATTTGCTAGGACCACCATAACAAAATTCTACAGACTACGTGCCTTAAACAGAGTTTTTTTTCTCCCAGTCTGGAGGCTAGATGTCTGCAATTGAGGTATCAGCAGGACTGGTTTCTTCTGGGGCCTCTCTCCCCGGTGTGAAAACAGCTGCTTCCCACTATGGGCCTTCTCATGTGGCCCTTTTGGTTGCTCACACATTCCTGGTGTCTCTTCTCTTCTTGTAAGAACTCCAGTCCTGTAAGTTGTATAAGGATACCCTAACAACCTCACAATCACCTCTTTCAAGACATTATCTCCAAATACAGTTCACAGTCTGAGGTCCTGGAAGCCACAGCTTCAACTTAAGAATTTGGGAGGGACACAATTCAGGGGTTAAGATAGATATCAAAATGCAATGACACCTAGGCCCTGAGGTTTAGACAAATAAAAGAGGGTGATGCAGGTGACATCAGGGTAACAGTCTTTCTCCTTTTAATTCTGATCCTCTCTTGTCTGCAAACCATGGCATTGTTTTTCACTGACTGCCTTTTTGAAAATCCTAGGCTATCTCCTCAATGCTAACTTTCTTGAAGATTTCCATAGAGAGGCACTGATTAAGGGTCAGTGGAATGGTGTGGAAGGAAGGACTTCAGGGTTAAACTCAGAAAATGAAGGAAGCCTCTGGTTTCCAGGCCCAAGGACCCTTCATTATTATTGCCTCCGCTTATGTTTAATATCTCAATCAGCCTTTGTTAAACACTGCTGCAGACTCTCTGATACTTGGAGGAATTATCCACGTCCATATGGGAAGGTCCAATGTCAGTTCTTAAGAAGTAAGAAAGTTACGAGATAGCAAAGATGGATAATTAGTAAAGAAGGAATATCACTCAGAGCAAGAAAGCCAGCTGAGGGGTGCAGGGGAGACCAAGTTGTTTAATGCAATATAAAATCAGTTCTAAGCAGATTCTCATAACTCATCACGGGTGGTGGGAGGGTAGAGAAGAATATAATAATACCAAATCTCCACATGGCTCAGGATGGGATTTCAGACTATCACTGTGTGGTTTTTTTCTTGCGGGGGCGGGGGGGGGGGAGGTAGTTGTTTGTTTTACTGTCTTTATTGTTTGAATTGAAAGGAAGAATTACCCTGAAAGCTAGACTGGGATTGTTTCATTTGCTAGGACCACCATAACAAAATTCTACAGACTACGTGCCTTAAACAGAGTTTTTTTTCTCCCAGTCTGGAGGCTAGATGTCTGCAATTGAGGTATCAGCAGGACTGGTTTCTTCTGGGGCCTCTCTCCCCGGTGTGAAAACAGCTGCTTCCCACTATGGGCCTTCTCATGTGGCCCTTTTGGTTGCTCACACATTCCTGGTGTCTCTTCTCTTCTTGTAAGAACTCCAGTCCTGTAAGTTGTATAAGGATACCCTAACAACCTCACAATCACCTCTTTCAAGACATTATCTCCAAATACAGTTCACAGTCTGAGGTCCTGGAAGCCACAGCTTCAACTTAAGAATTTGGGAGGGACACAATTCAGGGGTTAAGATAGATATCAAAATGCAATGACACCTAGGCCCTGAGGTTTAGACAAATAAAAGAGGGTGATGCAGGTGACATCAGGGTAACAGTCTTTCTCCTTTTAATTCTGATCCTCTCTTGTCTGCAAACCATGGCATTGTTTTTCACTGACTGCCTTTTTGAAAATCCTAGGCTATCTCCTCAATGCTAACTTTCTTGAAGATTTCCATAGAGAGGCACTGATTAAGGGTCAGTGGAATGGTGTGGAAGGAAGGACTTCAGGGTTAAACTCAGAAAATGAAGGAAGCCTCTGGTTTCCAGGCCCAGCTGAGAGACGGCCAGTTTGCTGCACACAAATCTGCTTTCTGCACTTGACTTCCCATCTGCCTGTAGGGCATCCCACATTCCATTCAGATGCACTCAAGGCAAAGCACTTCAACACTGCTGAACATTTCTCTGGCAGGTTTCCAGTGCTTCATTCTTCGTGTTAATGGTGGTCAAGTAAATTACGTCAAGTATCCTGGATGTTGACATACTGTTTGTTTCACTGTCTACTTCAAAGTTGCTCAGAGTTCTCTGAATTTTACTTTCTAGAACAACTATTCTTGCCATAAGCATCAAGGATGCCCATGTAGTTGTTCTTAACAGCACAGGATAGCAAGTTCCGGATGTTCAGGTCAGAAGCATGCTGTCTTTGAACAATGAACAATTAATGGCTGCGTAGTAATAAGTTTGGTTGGCACAGACTTATTTCTTCAGTTCACTGATACAAAACAACAACCACAATGAATTAAAAATGAACTTATTTCTACTGAGTGATCTCCCTTTGCTCTTGCTTTTATGTTACAACTTACCTGGCATCGCCCCAGGTTCTCCTTCAGTTTCTTTGACTGAAGATGACATCTAAGGAGAACAATTTGATTCACCCAATCATAAATCTGGATGGGACCAAAAGAAAGTGTTCAGCTAAATCTACCAGGAAAATTCCAATCCAAAACCATCAACATTTTCCAGGGCTAAGGATACCCTTACAACCTCACAATCACCTCTTTCAAGACATTATCTCCAAATACAGTTCACAGTCTGAGGTCCTGGAAGCCACAGCTTCAACTTAAGAATTTGGGAGGGACACAATTCAGGGGTTAAGATAGATATCAAAATGCAATGACACCTAGGCCCTGAGGTTTAGACAAATAAAAGAGGGTGATGCAGGTGACATCAGGGTAACAGTCTTTCTCCTTTTAATTCTGATCCTCTCTTGTCTGCAAACCATGGCATTGTTTTTCACTGACTGCCTTTTTGAAAATCCTAGGCTATCTCCTCAATGCTAACTTTCTTGAAGATTTCCATAGAGAGGCACTGATTAAGGGTCAGTGGAATGGTGTGGAAGGAAGGACTTCAGGGTTAAACTCAGAAAATGAAGGAAGCCTCTGGTTTCCAGGCCCAGCTGAGAGACGGCCAGTTTGCTGCACACAAATCTGCTTTCTGCACTTGACTTCCCATCTGCCTGTAGGGCATCCCACATTCCATTCAGATGCACTCAAGGCAAAGCACTTCAACACTGCTGAACATTTCTCTGGCAGGTTTCCAGTGCTTCATTCTTCGTGTTAATGGTGGTCAAGTAAATTACGTCAAGTATCCTGGATGTTGACATACTGTTTGTTTCACTGTCTACTTCAAAGTTGCTCAGAGTTCTCTGAATTTTACTTTCTAGAACAACTATTCTTGCCATAAGCATCAAGGATGCCCATGTAGTTGTTCTTAACAGCACAGGATAGCAAGTTCCGGATGTTCAGGTCAGAAGCATGCTGTCTTTGAACAATGAACAATTAATGGCTGCGTAGTAATAAGTTTGGTTGGCACAGACTTATTTCTTCAGTTCACTGATACAAAACAACAACCACAATGAATTAAAAATGAACTTATTTCTACTGAGTGATCTCCCTTTGCTCTTGCTTTTATGTTACAACTTACCTGGCATCGCCCCAGGTTCTCCTTCAGTTTCTTTGACTGAAGATGACATCTAAGGAGAACAATTTGATTCACCCAATCATAAATCTGGATGGGACCAAAAGAAAGTGTTCAGCTAAATCTACCAGGAAAATTCCAATCCAAAAAAACCATCAACATTTTCCAGGGCAGAAAGGCAGTACTTCTGGTATATTTCACTGTCAGGAGGATTTTCCTGTCAAGTTAGTTCCCTGATAGTGTCTGAGCTTGAATTAACTCTATATTACTGAATCCTCTGTCCCATATGTAGTCTAAGGAAGAGACCTGGTATTCCAACATTTTCCAAGAAAACACACAAGAACGGTGTGTGAATGGTGATCCTGGCTTCCCCCTGATATTTTGATTTCCAGTGTTAGTTACAGCCACAGCTAAAAGAGCACTTAGCCTGTGGCTGCCTCAAGAATTCTTGCCTAAGGGATGACTCGTATGGTTAATCCCTCGAAATCTGGAGATGAATGCTGGTCAAAATGCAAATTTCTAGGGGAAGCCCTCTGCAGTATTCTGAAGCCCAGTTATTTTTCTTAGATTAGAATTTGGCTGGTTTATTTTAGGCTATTTGCGTATGACTTCGCTGTACTTTTGCATGGATGACCAAAGCAGAGTTTGCTGTGTCCCCCTCCTTCTGTGGTCTCCCCTTCTGCTTTCTTTCCCTCTGTCTTCAGCAAAAGTCCATGTCTTTGAGAAGACCATTCACCCAACAGTATCCTCTGCTTTTCATTGGCAATTTAGCAGTGGAATCAGTCAGTGGTGGCTCTGGACTATGGCCAAAGGGAGATTTACTCAGCGACTTGCTGTTTGCAAAGAGCCCAAGGCATGGTCAGTGAGTGACAAGTGGCTGAGGAAGGACTTGGACTGTCCACTATTACATGTTAAAACACCTTCACCAGCCCAGAAACCCAGGGTTTCTGGACAGAGAGTCACAGTGGAAATGCTTTGGGAGTCATCAGCACAGCTTCTCTGCCTTCTCCACCACTGCCAAAGTTCAGCTCAAACCCTTAGGTAAAGAAATTGAGCCGAGACATGTAGCCGCATAGGTCAGAAGCATTATGTTACTAAACCTTATTTCTTCAGTTCACTGATACAAAACAACAACCACAATGAATTAAAAATGAACTTATTTCTACTGAGTGATCTCCCTTTGCTCTTGCTTTTATGTTACAACTTACCTGGCATCGCCCCAGGTTCTCCTTCAGTTTCTTTGACTGAAGATGACATCTAAGGAGAACAATTTGATTCACCCAATCATAAATCTGGATGGGACCAAAAGAAAGTGTTCAGCTAAATCTACCAGGAAAATTCCAATCCAAAACCATCAACATTTTCCAGGGCAGAAAGGCAGTACTTCTGGTATATTTCACTGTCAGGAGGATTTTCCTGTCAAGTTAGTTCCCTGATAGTGTCTGAGCTTGAATTAACTCTATATTACTGAATCCTCTGTCCCATATGTAGTCTAAGGAAGAGACCTGGTATTCCAACATTTTCCAAGAAAACACACAAGAACGGTGTGTGAATGGTGATCCTGGCTTCCCCCTGATATTTTGATTTCCAGTGTTAGTTACAGCCACAGCTAAAAGAGCACTTAGCCTGTGGCTGCCTCAAGAATTCTTGCCTAAGGGATGACTCGTATGGTTAATCCCTCGAAATCTGGAGATGAATGCTGGTCAAAATGCAAATTTCTAGGGGAAGCCCTCTGCAGTATTCTGAAGCCCAGTTATTTTTCTTAGATTAGAATTTGGCTGGTTTATTTTAGGCTATTTGCGTATGACTTCGCTGTACTTTTGCATGGATGACCAAAGCAGAGTTTGCTGTGTCCCCCTCCTTCTGTGGTCTCCCCTTCTGCTTTCTTTCCCTCTGTCTTCAGCAAAAGTCCATGTCTTTGAGAAGACCATTCACCCAACAGTATCCTCTGCTTTTCATTGGCAATTTAGCAGTGGAATCAGTCAGTGGTGGCTCTGGACTATGGCCAAAGGGAGATTTACTCAGCGACTTGCTGTTTGCAAAGAGCCCAAGGCATGGTCAGTGAGTGACAAGTGGCTGAGGAAGGACTTGGACTGTCCACTATTACATGTTAAAACACCTTCACCAGCCCAGAAACCCAGGGTTTCTGGACAGAGAGTCACAGTGGAAATGCTTTGGGAGTCATCAGCACAGCTTCTCTGCCTTCTCCACCACTGCCAAAGTTCAGCTCAAACCCTTAGGTAAAGAAATTGAGCCCGAGACATGTAGCCATTTGACATGTAATTGTTTGCCTAAGTTTATGTAGCTAGCTCATTTCTATAAAGCTGAATCCATAACTCAGGTCTCCTGATTTCTAGCTCAGGATTCATGATATTATACCACATGGCTCACAAGGGCTTCTCCAGGGCCACTCAAACCTCTAGACCATACACATCGGCTCTTTGCATGCCAGACCAAATAGGAAATCTGAGACTTTGAGTTTTGTAGCCCAAAAGCCTGAAGCTACTCTTCTCTCCCTGTCTCAAGAATTTTTCATTCCCCTCACCAGCTAGCCCCTGGAGCACCTAAAGGACATGATGTGGCTTTGCACATCCATTCTAATAGGGAACAAGGGAATACAAACTTCAATTTTCCTAGATAGCTATACAAACTTGGGCCAATAACCGCATGTCTTGGGGATATAACCTTGCCCTGCCCTTTCTTGTCAGTGATTGGTTCTTGCTCTTTCCTAGTCCATTCCCCTTGATAGAATGTCCTTCCTGCACCCTTCACTTAATGCTAACTGAGCCAACAGACACATATTCTTTTTCCTAGGCCTTGCCATGGAGGGATCCCTTCCACCTTCTCTCTAAGGTCATTTAAGCATTCTCCACACACAGAGCATGTAAGGTATTATTTTCTGTGTCTCCCAGGCTCTCCTTCCTTAAGGTTTTCTTTTTTTTTTTTTAAATTTTGGCCTCTTTTATTGTTTTATTTATTTGTTTGTTTTCATCCATCTTTATTCTTTGGCCTGTGTGAGCCTCCCATTGCAGTGGCCACTTTCGTTGCAGAGCACTGGCTCTGGGCACATGTGCTCCAGAGTGCTGGCTCTTAATTGGACACACTGGTCCAGGCTCTCCATGGCATGTGGAATCGTCCCTGGCCAGAGGTTGAATTGGTGCCCCTTACACTGCAAGGTGGACTCTTTACTCACTGGACCACGAGGGAAATTGCTTTTTATAATCTATCAGACACACCTGGTACTTTTTTTTTTTTTTTTTTTGCCTCTGTCCCTTTGCCCATGCCATTCTCTTGCTGGGAATTCCATTTCTCATTTCTATTAGAATCCTAGTTATACATCAAAGTTCAGTTAAAATACTACCTTTTGTTAAAGTGTATCTAATCCTTTGTATTTTATTTTCTGGAGCATGCGCTCCAGAGCTCCGGCTCGATGATTGGACACATGGGTCCAGCCGCTCCGTGGCACGTGGGATCTTCCCAGGCCAGGGATCGAACCGGCGCCCCTTGCACTGCAAGGCGGTGTCCTTACCCACTGGACCACCAGGCAAGACCTAATCCTCTTGTATTTTAGTGCCATGGTAACAAATCACCCCAACTTAATGGCTTAAAACAACACAAATGTATACCTTTATAATCCTGGAAGGCAGAAATCTGAAATGGCTTTCCCTGGGCTACCATTAAATGAATAGTAGGTCTCTGTTCCTTTTCCAGGTTCTAGAGGCTGTTTCCTTGGCTTTCGCAGCTTCTGGAGGCCACCCACACCTTTCCCACCTTTAAAGGCAGCAGGTCACATCTTTAAGCCTCTCTCTCTGCTTCTGCCATCACACCGCTCCTCTCTGTCCCTCTGGCCTCCCACTTAGAATCCTGTTATTTTGGGTTCATCTGAATACTCCAAGAAACCTCATCTCAAGATCCTTAATCAAAAAGGGGGCAACAGAGAATGAGATGGTTGGAAAAAGAAAAAAAGAAAAAGAAAAAAAGATCCTTAGTCACATTTGCAAAGTCCCTTTTACCATGTGAAGTAACATAGTCACAGGTTCTGAAGATTTCCCTAGAGAGAATCTAGCTTTTTCTTTTCTATAAATTTGTAATATTGTGTTTGAATATCTGTTATTTAGGGTTCATCAGACTGTATCCTTATAGCAGAGTAATAGCTTTTTTAAAAAATTCATATCAAACTTTAATTTTAGAGACTGGTATTTGAATTTCATATTATTTTCATGTCACAAAAAATTATTTTTTTGTCTTTCTTTTTGTATTGAAGTATAGTTAATATAAGATATTGATTAGTTCCAGGTGTACAACACAGTGATTCACAATTTATGTATAAGATGATCACCATGATAAGTGTAGTAAGCATCTGTTACCATATAAAGTTCTTCCAGCTTTATTTACTATAGTCCCTGTGCTGTTACCATCTACATGACATATATTTTATAATTGGAAGCTTTGACCTATTAATTCCCTTCACCTGTTACACACAATCCACAATGCACTCCTGTCTGGCAATCACTAGTTTGTTCTTCATATCTGTGAGTCTGTTTCTACTTTATCATGTTTGTTGGTTTATATTCCACATATGAGTGAAATCATAAAGTATTTGTCTTTTTCTATCTATTTCACTTAGCATAATTCCCTCTAGGCCCATCCATGTTGTCACAAATGGCAAGATTTCACTCTTTTTTATGGCTGAATAATATTCCATTATGTATATTTCTTCTGACAATTTCATTTCTTGGAACGGTCTAACCTCCTTTTCCCACTACAATGTCCCCATATAGGCACAAAGGTAATTTTATATAATTGTGATACTGAAGAAATATCTGTAGTAATGAATAATTGGAGGCAACTTAAAAAGTCTATCAATACGGTACTAGTTAAATTATGATACAGTAAAAAAGACAGAATATTAAGCAGACATTCAAAATAAGAGGGAGATGCATAAACAAGCATGGAAAACATTCATGAATGTGTTAAGTAAAAAAACGAAAAGCAAGTTTCATGCAGTACATCTAAAGCAATTTGGCTTTTGAAAACAAACCATGCAAGTATAATAAAGTTATATATGCAAACAGTAGGATCTAGAAGATAGGTTATTACTTGCCTATGCGATTCTGGAACATTTTCACCCTCTTTGAATATTTGAATTTGATTTTACACTTGTGTTTTGCTTTCATGACTGGAAGAAAGGAGAGAAAACTATTCTCAAAATACAGCAACAGATGTTATGTGAATTCGGGAAACCAGGGAGGTCAATAACGGGCATTTGGTAAAAGACCAAAATATAAGACAGTCTTCTTTCAGAGGAAACTGAAAACTAAGGAGATCCTACCCACTAATTATCCTTTTTAAAACTAACTGCTTTACAGTTACTTTCTTTTCTACAAAATTACAACAGTCACATAAAAATGTTTCTCAACTATATTAGGATGTCACGATTCTAGAGTTGTCTACATATGACTCTCTTTAGGTTCCTCTGCAGTTTGACAATAAGCTTAAGGAAATCTCCCAGAATTCCCAGGCTGAAAAGTGAGAAAAAAACACCCTTTGTTATTGAATTGGATATAGGATTACAGGCAATATTAATGAAGGAATATTTTAAAGTAGATTTAATTAGACTGTTCATGGTGTAAATTTCTTCTTATATAGATCCATTTGTTTCCTTAAATCTTTGTCTCTGTATGTATTATTTTTCTGGTATACTTCAGAATCTAATCAATTTAGAATTCTTTACATGTGACAATTCTTTGAATTGAGTTTAACCACCAAAACAGCAGGATGCTATCAAAGTTATTTTTGTATGTATGACTTCATATGTTTAAAAGTCAACATGCATATATATGCAAAAATTCTAGAATTGAAAAAACAAAACAAAACAAAAAAACTCCCTGAACTTAAAACTGGGCCTTATGGGTGGTTCCAGGTGTCTTGAAATTGAGTGGCTTCTGTGTGTGGGTGAGTGGTAAATGGTGAACACCAAACTCATTTTCTTCCTTGAAGTTGCTAAAAACGAAATCTTACAGGAGACCAAAGAAATGCATTTAGTGAATGCTCAATAATGATTTTTTAATTGACAGTTTTTGTAGATTCCTTCTTAAATGAACATAATTCCACTGCTTTAGTCAACAATACTGCTACTGTTAACTCTGGAATGAAAACCACAAGATGACACTTTTATACTCTGTCTAGTACATTATTCCTCTATTACAATAATAAATCCAATTATCTGTTTATTCAAAGTTCCAATTTAACTCCATAGTATTCAAAAATACTGCTATTAGGGGCTTCCCCTGGTGGTCCAGTGGGTAAGGACACTGCCTTGCAGTGCAAGGGGTGCCGGTTCGAGCCCTGGCCTGGGAAGATCCCACGTGCCGCGGAGCAGCTGGACTGATGTGTCCAATTACCGAGCCGGAGCTCTGGGCCGCATGTGCCCAGAGCCGGTGCTCTGAGACAACAGAGGCCACCACGATGGGAGGCCCACAGGAGCCAAAGAACAAAGACGGATGAAAATAGAGAAATGAAAGACCAATAGAAGTGACCCGCCCGCTCCCCTTCCTCCCCAACCCGACCTCCGCCCAAAAATAAATAATAAAATAAATAAATCTTAAAAACAATATACTGCTATTATATTTTTGAAGTCTCATTTCCATTATTGGTAATCTTTTCTGCATAGATGTCTTCTGCTATGATGAGGCTAAAATTTACCTTGCGAAATGCTTTGCTTAGTGTCATAAGAAGAATTATGAATTTACAAAAGCTTAGTATGATTTATTTCTACTTAGAATCATCTCCTTCTCTGGAATCATAGAACTCTGTATTTACTTAGTTTTAAATTTTGGCCTCCTTTATTGCTTTTTTACTTATTTGTTTTCGTCCATCCTTATTCTTTAGCCTGTGTGGGCCTCCCATCGCAGTGACCTCTCTCATTGCAGAGCACCGGCTCTTTGTGCATGCACTCCCGAGTGCTGGCTCATAACTGGACATACCAGTCCAGCAACTCTGCGGCACACGGGATCTTCCTGGGTCAGGGATTGAACCAGTGCCGCCTGTACTACAAGGCAGACTCTCCACCCACTGGACCATCAGGGTAGCCCTGGAATCATAGAACTCTCATGAGCAATCAGTGTACTAAGGGAAATCAGTGTGCTTCTTTGCAACAACAAGGAAGAAAAGAATGAAGGAAGGAACTCAAGTGGTTGGGTTATAAGGCATAATGGACAAGAGAATTCTAAGAGGTTTGGAGTGCTGCATGTACCTTCCCAGCTCTAGGCAGGCTCAAGCTTGCAGGGTACCATTCCCACTCCCACTTCCTACTCCCCAGCCTCCCACTTTCTGCCCAAATACTCTCCTTCCCCTGACCTGAGACCTTCCCACTTCATGTCTACCCACCTTCTTACCACCTATCTGGATACTCACCTCTAAAGATGAGCTGATGACATATAATTCAGGATATGAATGAACATGTTTTGGGGGCAAAAGTCTCACTCATTCTTAATTTCTTGGCACATTTTAAGATATAAAATGACCTTCCCTAAAAAGGATGAGACTGATGACATATAATTCAGGATATGAATGAACATGTTTTGGGGAAAGTCTCACTCATTCTTAATTCATCCCGGAGCCAAAGAACAAAGACGGATGAAAATAGAGAAATGAAAGACCAATAGAAGTGCCCGCCCTTCCTCCCCAACCCGACCTCCGCCCAAAAATAAATAATAAAATAAATAAATCTTAAAAACAATATACTGCTATTATATTTTTGAAGTCTCATTTCCATTATTGGTAATCTTTTCTGCATAGATGTCTTCTGCTATGATGAGGCTAAAATTTACCTTGCGAAATGCTTTGCTTAGTGTCATAAGAAGAATTATGAATTTACAAAAGCTTAGTATGATTTATTTCTACTTAGAATCATCTCCTTCTCTGGAATCATAGAACTCTGTATTTACTTAGTTTTAAATTTTGGCCTCCTTTATTGCTTTTTTACTTATTTGTTTTCGTCCATCCTTATTCTTTAGCCTGTGTGGGCCTCCCATCGCAGTGACCTCTCTCATTGCAGAGCACCGGCTCTTTGTGCATGCACTCCCGAGTGCTGGCTCATAACTGGACATACCAGTCCAGCAACTCTGCGGCACACGGGATCTTCCTGGGTCAGGGATTGAACCAGTGCCGCCTGTACTACAAGGCAGACTCTCCACCCACTGGACCATCAGGGTAGCCCTGGAATCATAGAACTCTCATGAGCAATCAGTGTACTAAGGGAAATCAGTGTGCTTCTTTGCAACAACAAGGAAGAAAAGAATGAAGGAAGGAACTCAAGTGGTTGGGTTATAAGGCATAATGGACAAGAGAATTCTAAGAGGTTTGGAGTGCTGCATGTACCTTCCCAGCTCTAGGCAGGCTCAAGCTTGCAGGGTACCATTCCCACTCCCACTTCCTACTCCCCAGCCTCCCACTTTCTGCCCAAATACTCTCCTTCCCCTGACCTGAGACCTTCCCACTTCATGTCTACCCACCTTCTTACCACCTATCTGGATACTCACCTCTAAAGATGAGCTGATGACATATAATTCAGGATATGAATGAACATGTTTTGGGGGCAAAAGTCTCACTCATTCTTAATTTCTTGGCACATTTTAAGATATAAAATGACCTTCCCCAGGATGGAACACAAATATGCCCTGTTCATGCTAGACAGTGGATCAAGTAATTGTGTTTCTGAGGATGAAAACTGCCTTATTGGGGAAGTAATCCTGTTTTTTTGATGTTGAAGATTTAGGCTCATGTTTAAAGTCAAGTCTCTTACTGATGGTGCCATTAAAGTCTTTTGTGAGAGGAAATAAAGAAATTTGAGCTTTTGGATAAAACAGAAATTGGAGTGAAGTGAGGGAGATTGGGAAGAAAGAGGAAGGAGGGAAAATGGAGCTCTGAGCCAGGAGGATTAGAAAGGAGAAGGAGAGACAATGGAGCTCTGAGCCAGGAGGATGTTCAACTATTGCCAAAGTGGATCAGGAAAGAGACCAAGAACAAACTCTCCATGAAGAAGCTATCATAGGCATGTTAGCAAATATTTTTCTCAGATGGTATAAGAGAGTTACAACATAGGTAGCTGTCCACAGAGATTTAGAGTCACGCATCTCGGATTGGTAGTCAACACATGCTCATACAAAGGAGGTCATGTTCTGGTGACAGTATTTTCCAAAAGATAAAATGCATTTTTATTATGAGTGTTTAGAATAACTAGGAAAAATGGATAGTGAGAGTAAACAGTGGTAGGGAAGGGTCGGGGTGGGGAGTAGTGGGTAGCAGTCGGGTAAATGGTCAGGTTTTTGAGAATATCAGAAATTAAGAACACAAAGAAAACAGTAGAAGCAATAAGTTATTATCAATAGTAAGTACAGAAAGGTCATTTTGCCAAAGTGCAATTCAGATAAAAACTGAACAAATTATTTTTAAGTATTCAAGACAACTAGAGTCATTGATCCAGAGCCTATTTTTCATTTTGTAAGTACATTTAAACTCCCCACCTATCTGGCCATACCCCACTCTCTCCCCAAAATACTCTCCTTCCCCTGACCTGAGACCTTCCCACTTCATGTCTACCCACCTTCTTACCACCTATCTGGATACTCACCTCTAAAGATGAGCTGATGACATATAATTCAGGATATGAATGAACATGTTTTGGGGGCAAAAGTCTCACTCATTCTTAATTTCTTGGCACATTTTAAGATATAAAATGACCTTCCCCAGGATGGAACACAAATATGCCCTGTTCATGCTAGACAGTGGATCAAGTAATTGTGTTTCTGAGGATGAAAACTGCCTTATTGGGGAAGTAATCCTGTTTTTTTGATGTTGAAGATTTAGGCTCATGTTTAAAGTCAAGTCTCTTACTGATGGTGCCATTAAAGTCTTTTGTGAGAGGAAATAAAGAAATTTGAGCTTTTGGATAAAACAGAAATTGGAGTGAAGTGAGGGAGATTGGGAAGAAAGAGGAAGGAGGGAAAATGGAGCTCTGAGCCAGGAGGATTAGAAAGGAGAAGGAGAGACAATGGAGCTCTGAGCCAGGAGGATGTTCAACTATTGCCAAAGTGGATCAGGAAAGAGACCAAGAACAAACTCTCCATGAAGAAGCTATCATAGGCATGTTAGCAAATATTTTTCTCAGATGGTATAAGAGAGTTACAACATAGGTAGCTGTCCACAGAGATTTAGAGTCACGCATCTCGGATTGGTAGTCAACACATGCTCATACAAAGGAGGTCATGTTCTGGTGACAGTATTTTCCAAAAGATAAAATGCATTTTTATTATGAGTGTTTAGAATAACTAGGAAAAATGGATAGTGAGAGTAAACAGTGGTAGGGAAGGGTCGGGGTGGGGAGTAGTGGGTAGCAGTCGGGTAAATGGTCAGGTTTTTGAGAATATCAGAAATTAAGAACACAAAGAAAACAGTAGAAGCAATAAGTTATTATCAATAGTAAGTACAGAAAGGTCATTTTGCCAAAGTGCAATTCAGATAAAAACTGAACAAATTATTTTTAAGTATTCAAGACAACTAGAGTCATTGATCCAGAGCCTATTTTTCATGTCTTCTTGCTGAAATTTGTTTTGGTATGGTTTTATTTTTTTAAATATATAGTTATTTTGTTTATGCTCATTTTCTCAGATCTGGAAAATTTACATTAGTGTGTATAATAAACCTGAAAATAAAGTCAGTGATTCATCACAGACAATTATTGAGAAGCTAACCATGGAGACCAAGGACAGAGCTGGAGGATTTAGTGGGGAAAGGGTGATACAAAGGAAGGAAACAATGTAACTTTTTAGAACAGAGAATACTGTAAATACTGAAGACTAGTAACATATTTTCAGGGGATTTTTCCTGAGCACATGATGAGGCAGGAGGGAATCTTTGAGAGCCAATCTGCATCATAAGGAAATGTCATGTGAGGCTATGGCTTCCTTTCCACGATTACCCTTTATGGCTACTGATTACCCTACAGGTCGATGGGGGTGCTGTAGACCTAGACTTAAGCAAGGCATTTGACAAAGCCTAAGTTCTGTCCTTGTAATAAAGTCAAGGAAAAAGTAGCAGCAGTGGCAAAAGCTAATCCTTGGTCTAGAGCCAAAACAGTTGCTTAAGAGTAGCCTAGGAAGCTTGTTAAATGTCCAAGATGCCTGTGCTGTAGCCCTTTAGACCTGGAGTGAATTCCAGAAGTCAGGTTTTGGTAAGCTCCCCAGATGACTCCCATGAGCAGACAGGCATGACATCTCTGAAGTAATTTGACTTACAGATCAAAGACAAGCTGAAGAGAACATCCCACAGGATGCCCTGTGTAGTGACCCAGCTGATTGAATGGTTTAGCCCAAATATAAAGGAGGTCATGTTCTGGTGACAGTATTTTCCAAAAGATAAAATGCATTTTTATTATGAGTGTTTAGAATAACTAGGAAAAATGGATAGTGAGAGTAAACAGTGGTAGGGAAGGGTCGGGGTGGGGAGTAGTGGGTAGCAGTCGGGTAAATGGTCAGGTTTTTGAGAATATCAGAAATTAAGAACACAAAGAAAACAGTAGAAGCAATAAGTTATTATCAATAGTAAGTACAGAAAGGTCATTTTGCCAAAGTGCAATTCAGATAAAAACTGAACAAATTATTTTTAAGTATTCAAGACAACTAGAGTCATTGATCCAGAGCCTATTTTTCATGTCTTCTTGCTGAAATTTGTTTTGGTATGGTTTTATTTTTTTAAATATATAGTTATTTTGTTTATGCTCATTTTCTCAGATCTGGAAAATTTACATTAGTGTGTATAATAAACCTGAAAATAAAGTCAGTGATTCATCACAGACAATTATTGAGAAGCTAACCATGGAGACCAAGGACAGAGCTGGAGGATTTAGTGGGGAAAGGGTGATACAAAGGAAGGAAACAATGTAACTTTTTAGAACAGAGAATACTGTAAATACTGAAGACTAGTAACATATTTTCAGGGGATTTTTCCTGAGCACATGATGAGGCAGGAGGGAATCTTTGAGAGCCAATCTGCATCATAAGGAAATGTCATGTGAGGCTATGGCTTCCTTTCCACGATTACCCTTTATGGCTACTGATTACCCTACAGGTCGATGGGGGTGCTGTAGACCTAGACTTAAGCAAGGCATTTGACAAAGCCTAAGTTCTGTCCTTGTAATAAAGTCAAGGAAAAAGTAGCAGCAGTGGCAAAAGCTAATCCTTGGTCTAGAGCCAAAAACAGTTGCTTAAGAGTAGCCTAGGAAGCTTGTTAAATGTCCAAGATGCCTGTGCTGTAGCCCTTTAGACCTGGAGTGAATTCCAGAAGTCAGGTTTTGGTAAGCTCCCCAGATGACTCCCATGAGCAGACAGGCATGACATCTCTGAAGTAATTTGACTTACAGATCAAAGACAAGCTGAAGAGAACATCCCAAGGTGCTATACAGCGTTCTAGTCTGGTCAACACTCTCATCAGTGTCTCAGATAAGAATGAGAAGTTTATCACATTCCAGGATGACTTGAATCTGGACAAGATGGCAGAGTTAGCATCCAGAATGATTTCAGCCTAAGTTTGACAAGATAAAAACTAAAGATTAGGTTAAAAAGAATCTGTCAGTAAAATTTTCATATCACCTATAACTTCAAGTACAGGGGAGACATCCAAAATTCATTTTACATTTGTAATATTAGAAAGTCAGTGAAAAGGAACGCAGGGATCTGGCCTGGTCAAAGGTCTTTCAGTGTGGGCACGAAGTTAATTATGTGTAGATGTTGGGAGACAAAGAATCAACCACGTGGTCACTTGGGCACATGAATGGAGAGTTAATGGATTTCTATGAGTAGACGCAAGAAAAAAAGAGATAATGTGTATGGTGTGAATTCAAAAAGGTAGATCACATGACACACCCCTCTTAAAGTTATGGAATCAAGTATTAATAGATGTACTGCAGCTCATCCCAAACAAAATTCTAGTTATTAGCTAACTAAAATGGTACTTGCCCTCCTTAAAAGCTAAGCATCTTTCAATCTCAGAATGAAAAATTGATTAGAGAAATATCTTATAAAATTAAAACCCAACAATACTAGCATTTTTGCACCAAGGAAACTTGAAATTCAATATTTTATATACTTGTCATGTTTGGGAACTGCACTTGAACGACAGCTTTGTAACTTTAATGCAAATAATCTAAGTGATTCAGACATCTGGCTTGCAGTGGAATTCTTACTAACTATATAATTCAATATTGAACTCAGGGTTCATGACATTTTTAAACTCAATTTATTAGATTTATATGAATTACTTAGTACTTGGAAAGTATGCCAATCAGGCAGTCAAATTAAATAGAAGTAAAATATATTATGTTTATAAATGCAATGTAAAATATGTGAAAGTGTTTAATTAACTAGTTTTAAATGGATCAAATACTGTTCAAAGGCCATTAGACTAATTGCTAAAACTGCTAGGCACAACTTGAATAAGAGGACTTACAAATTGAATTTGGAACCTAAGGAAGAATGAGGTTATTAAAAAGTAGTGACTTTACTAAAGTGAATATCAATTTCTGAAAACAAAATCAATTCCTGAATAGCCTTTTATATGTAGACAAGCCACTGATGAGTGAACCAAAATCTCACTTGTCCAAAGTTGGAATGGAACAACACCAAGTGTGAAAATGACGAAGGCTGGAGGTTGAGTCCTTGAATTGCCACTGGAGGTCTCAGGATGCTGAGCAATCTTGGACTGAGCAGAAAGGTCAGTGTTCAGAGAGAGGGAGCCCGTCACCTTCCTCCACTCTACACTGATCAGATTCCTTGGTATATCCTCCTCACTTTTGGAAACCTATCTCTAAGATCAATTGTTATTTGCTGTCCCAAGCCAGTATGACCATTTATTGAGGTTCTTTTAGTTCATTTTGTGGATAATGCTGTTGTTTTGGCAGATAATAGAAATGGGTGAGATTAGTTGTCTTTCTATAAAGTCACTACTGAATTATAATGGAATCAAGTATTAATAGATGTACTGCAGCTCATCCCAAACAAAATTCTAGTTATTAGCTAACTAAAATGGTACTTGCCCTCCTTAAAAGCTAAGCATCTTTCAATCTCAGAATGAAAAATTGATTAGAGAAATATCTTATAAAATTAAAACCCAACAATACTAGCATTTTTGCACCAAGGAAACTTGAAATTCAATATTTTATATACTTGTCATGTTTGGGAACTGCACTTGAACGACAGCTTTGTAACTTTAATGCAAATAATCTAAGTGATTCAGACATCTGGCTTGCAGTGGAATTCTTACTAACTATATAATTCAATATTGAACTCAGGGTTCATGACATTTTTAAACTCAATTTATTAGATTTATATGAATTACTTAGTACTTGGAAAGTATGCCAATCAGGCAGTCAAATTAAATAGAAGTAAAATATATTATGTTTATAAATGCAATGTAAAATATGTGAAAGTGTTTAATTAACTAGTTTTAAATGGATCAAATACTGTTCAAAGGCCATTAGACTAATTGCTAAAACTGCTAGGCACAACTTGAATAAGAGGACTTACAAATTGAATTTGGAACCTAAGGAAGAATGAGGTTATTAAAAAGTAGTGACTTTACTAAAGTGAATATCAATTTCTGAAAACAAAATCAATTCCTGAATAGCCTTTTATATGTAGACAAGCCACTGATGAGTGAACCAAAATCTCACTTGTCCAAAGTTGGAATGGAACAACACCAAGTGTGAAAATGACGAAGGCTGGAGGTTGAGTCCTTGAATTGCCACTGGAGGTCTCAGGATGCTGAGCAATCTTGGACTGAGCAGAAAGGTCAGTGTTCAGAGAGAGGGAGCCCGTCACCTTCCTCCACTCTACACTGATCAGATTCCTTGGTATATCCTCCTCACTTTTGGAAACCTATCTCTAAGATCAATTGTTATTTGCTGTCCCAAGCCAGTATGACCATTTATTGAGGTTCTTTTTAGTTCATTTTTGTGGATAATGCTGTTGTTTTGGCAGATAATAGAAATGGGTGAGATTAGTTGTCTTTCTATAAAGTCACTACTGAATTATAATGGAATTTAAGGTAATAACGCATATAATGCACACAGTGTCAAATAGCCAGCATTCATTAAATATAAACTATTATTGTCATTGTTGTGTGTGATTCCAGAGAGAGAACTTGAGTTTATGGGTGAGAACAAGAAACAGGAAAATAGTGAGTTAATTCACAAAAAGAATTGTCTGGCAATTATAGTATTACAAAACTAGATGAAGCTAACTTTTGCTGAAATAAATTCCTGTCAAGGTCAGTATCCAAGATGGAACTGTCAATGTTCTTATCAGAGGTATATCTAAGGTTTCAGAGGAGATTCCTGCTGAGGGTAGAAGACTGGATATAGAGAGGTCTATTTCCTTCTCTTCAGCACACAGGTTCTGTAATTCTGGCCCTTTATCTTTCCTTCTGGTGTAATTTAGATGTGACCATCTGTGGGTGGTCATGGGAGGGTTCCCTCCTCTTGTAGTTTTACAGATAGAAAAGGTTGGTCTGGAGAAGTCATTTTTTTCTTTATTTCTGACCCTGTGTCCTTTTCAATAAAATGTTCTGCTGCTGCACCTTTATTCCTGTTATAAGCAGTGTAAATAATTTCCTGCTTTCACCTTTCTTTCAGGTGCATCCACATCCTCCAGTCTGACCTTTACCATTCCCCACTTTACATCCGTGGTCACACACACCCGCATACAACCACTACTTCCTATTTGTTTTAAAAGATACAATAGTACCTTGTTTCTGGGATTAAAACTGTGCCCTGGGCTATCTCTCTAGCTTTCTGCCCTTTGTATTTCTATCCCATTTGATTCTTGCATGATTTTTGTATATTTACCCACCCTGGGACTGCTTCTCTCCTCTGAGAAGGGCTACAACCAGCACTTTATTTAGGAAGTTCCTGCTGTAATGCCTACTAAATCATTTTCCAGCTTAAAGCCCTCACCTTCCTACTCTAAGATAAATTTTGTTATTTTTGTTTTGTCCCCAAGCCAGTATGACCATTTATTGAGGTTCTTTTAGTTCATTTTGTGGATAATGCTGTTGTTTTGGCAGATAATAGAAATGGGTGAGATTAGTTGTCTTTCTATAAAGTCACTACTGAATTATAATGGAATTTAAGGTAATAACGCATATAATGCACACAGTGTCAAATAGCCAGCATTCATTAAATATAAACTATTATTGTCATTGTTGTGTGTGATTCCAGAGAGAGAACTTGAGTTTATGGGTGAGAACAAGAAACAGGAAAATAGTGAGTTAATTCACAAAAAGAATTGTCTGGCAATTATAGTATTACAAAACTAGATGAAGCTAACTTTTGCTGAAATAAATTCCTGTCAAGGTCAGTATCCAAGATGGAACTGTCAATGTTCTTATCAGAGGTATATCTAAGGTTTCAGAGGAGATTCCTGCTGAGGGTAGAAGACTGGATATAGAGAGGTCTATTTCCTTCTCTTCAGCACACAGGTTCTGTAATTCTGGCCCTTTATCTTTCCTTCTGGTGTAATTTAGATGTGACCATCTGTGGGTGGTCATGGGAGGGTTCCCTCCTCTTGTAGTTTTACAGATAGAAAAGGTTGGTCTGGAGAAGTCATTTTTTTCTTTATTTCTGACCCTGTGTCCTTTTCAATAAAATGTTCTGCTGCTGCACCTTTATTCCTGTTATAAGCAGTGTAAATAATTTCCTGCTTTCACCTTTCTTTCAGGTGCATCCACATCCTCCAGTCTGACCTTTACCATTCCCCACTTTACATCCGTGGTCACACACACCCTCAAACAACCACTACTTCCTATTTGTTTTAAAAGATACAATAGTACCTTGTTTCTGGGATTAAAACTGTGCCCTGGGCTATCTCTCTAGCTTTCTGCCCTTTGTATTTCTATCCCATTTGATTCTTGCATGATTTTTGTATATTTACCCACCCTGGGACTGCTTCTCTCCTCTGAGAAGGGCTACAACCAGCACTTTATTTAGGAAGTTCCTGCTGTAATGCCTCTATCTGTACAAAAATCACTTCCTGACTTTCCCAAGGCTTAAATCATGTATGGACCCCATCTCTGACCTTGCCCTGGTTATGTCTGCTCATTCTCCCTATTTCTTGGTGATATTTCACCTCAGAACTTCCCTAACACCCAAACCTGCTACTTTTACTCTACGTTTTAACAAATTGCGATAAATTTTTAACGAGCTCATACTGTTTCTTGTGCCCATTGCTTCATGCCTGAAGAGTCAGAGGAATCCCTTGATTCTTGATGAGTAGACTAATCATAAAATAATATAAATGATTTATAAACATTTAAAAATGTTCATCCTCACTAATACGAAGAAAAAAGCCAACAGAAACAATGAAGTACTATTTAACTCTTACAAAATTAGTAGACTGGAAACCTGGCAAATACTGCAAGTTTGGAGAGGGTACCCTAGGACAGGCATCTGTGCCTACCATGTTGATAGAAGTGTAACTTGATACAAGCTTTCGAGAAAGCAGTTTGGCAAAACATAAGGAAACATGACCATACATAGTGTTGGAGTTGAAAATCTGCAAAGAGCAGAGGAAGCCCCACCCTTCTCCCAGTCTCTTCCCTCCACGGAGAAGGTGGACACCCTTCTCCCTGGATCTCCCTCTTGGATCCCTCGCCTTGACCCCCCTCACTCTCCCCTTTCTTGTCTCTCTCTCCCAGTCATGTCTGTGTAGCCAGATCCCTCGTGGTGGCTCCTACCTAAGCCCAGTATGAATAAACTTCCTCCTCCCCGCTATGCCTTGACTTCTCTGTCTTTTACACTTTTCTTACACATAGTTTTGGGGGCAAAGGGATTCATCACAGCATTGTTTTGAGTGAAAAATAAGTAAAAGATAAGAAAGTTCGATAAATTTGAATACTTTGCAGCCACCCAATTTTTTTTTCTTCTCTATTTTTAAAATTAAACTTTCTATTTTGAGATCATTGTACACTCACATGGAATATTATATAATTAATTCAAAGCTTATGCTTTACCAAAATTCCTATGAATTAGGATTTTGTTCTAATTAAAAATATAAACAAAAACAAACAAACAAAAAGAACTAATGCAGAGGAATCTCACTCTTTACCCAGTTTTCCTGGTGATAACATCTTACAAAACTGTAGCACAGTATCACAATCAGAATGCTGATTTTGGGACAGTTAAGATGCAGAAGGTTTCCATTACTGCAAGGAACATTCATGTTATGCTTTTAACCACTTGTCTGCTCATTCTCCCTATTTCTTGGTGATATTTACCTTTGATTCTTGAAATTGCGATAAATTTTAACGAGCTCATACTGTTTCTTGTGCCCATTGCTTCATGCCTGAAGAGTCAGAGGAATCCCTTGATTCTTGATGAGTAGACTAATCATAAAATAATATAAATGATTTATAAACATTTAAAAATGTTCATCCTCACTAATACGAAGAAAAAAGCCAACAGAAACAATGAAGTACTATTTAACTCTTACAAAATTAGTAGACTGGAAACCTGGCAAATACTGCAAGTTTGGAGAGGGTACCCTAGGACAGGCATCTGTGCCTACCATGTTGATAGAAGTGTAACTTGATACAAGCTTTCGAGAAAGCAGTTTGGCAAAACATAAGGAAACATGACCATACATAGTGTTGGAGTTGAAAATCTGCAAAGAGCAGAGGAAGCCCCACCCTTCTCCCAGTCTCTTCCCTCCACGGAGAAGGTGGACACCCTTCTCCCTGGATCTCCCTCTTGGATCCCTCGCCTTGACCCCCCTCACTCTCCCCTTTCTTGTCTCTCTCTCCCAGTCATGTCTGTGTAGCCAGATCCCTCGTGGTGGCTCCTACCTAAGCCCAGTATGAATAAACTTCCTCCTCCCCGCTATGCCTTGACTTCTCTGTCTTTTACACTTTTCTTACACATAGTTTTGGGGGCAAAGGGATTCATCACAGCATTGTTTTGAGTGAAAAATAAGTAAAAGATAAGAAAGTTCGATAAATTTGAATACTTTGCAGCCACCCAATTTTTTTTTCTTCTCTATTTTTAAAATTAAACTTTCTATTTTGAGATCATTGTACACTCACATGGAATATTATATAATTAATTCAAAGCTTATGCTTTACCAAAATTCCTATGAATTAGGATTTTGTTCTAATTAAAAATATAAACAAAAACAAACAAACAAAAAGAACTAATGCAGAGGAATCTCACTCTTTACCCAGTTTTCCTGGTGATAACATCTTACAAAACTGTAGCACAGTATCACAATCAGAATGCTGATTTTGGGACAGTTAAGATGCAGAAGGTTTCCATTACTGCAAGGAACATTCATGTTATGCTTTTAACCACTTGATCCTTCCTGCATTCTCTTTTTAGTCCCTAATCTGTTCTCTATTTGTACACTTTTGTCATTTCAAAAAAGTTATATATAAATAAAATCATGCAGTATGTATGCTTTGGGATTGGCTTTTTTCACTCAGCCTAATTCTTTGGAGATTTAACCAGGTTGTTGCATATATCAGTAATTCATTTCTTTTTTTCCCATGAGTAGTATTGCATACTATGTGCATACACAATTTGTTTAGCCATCCCACTGGAAGACATCTGGGCTGTTTTCACTTTGAGGGTATTATGAATCAAGCTGCCATAAACATTCAGGTCTAGGCATTTACTACATGAACAGAACTTTCCATTTCTCAGAGATAAATGCCCAGATGGGCAATTGCTGGGTCATACGTTAGTTGCATGGTTAATTTTTTAGGAAATTGCTGAAGCGTTCCACAGGGACTGAACCTTTTTACTCTCCGGCAATGTACCAGTGAGGCTGTCTTTCCTCGTCCCCATCAGCACTTGGTGTGGGCACTATTTTTATTTTAGGTATTCTGATAGGTGTATAGTGGTATCTCATTGTGGTTTTCATTTGCATTTCTCTAGTGGCTCATGGTGTTGACTAATCTTAAAATCTTATTTGCCATCTATATATTCTCTATGTTGAAATGTCTTTTCAGGTCTTTGTCATTTTCTAATTGGATTGCTTGGTTTTTTACTGTTGAATTTTTAAAAATTGAGATATAATTAATATTTCATAAAACTCATCCTTTTAAGATGTACAACTCAGTAGTTTTAGGTATATTTAAAAGACTTGTAACCCCATGACATTTTATGTAATTCCAGGACATGGTAATCACCCATATTCATTAACATTCCCTCCTTCTTCACCCCTGACAACTTCTAATCTACTTTCTATTTCTATGTGTTTGCCCATTTTGGAATTTTCTATAAATAAAATATATAACTTTATGTGACTGATCTGGGCATAAGGTTTTCAAGGTTCATCCATATTGTAGATGTATCTGTGTTTCATTGCTTTTATATGGCTATACAGTATTAAATTGTATGGATATATCACATTTTGTTTGGCTAGTGATGGAAATCTAAGTCATTTCCACTTTTTGGCTAATGTGAATAATGTTGCCGTGTACATTTGTTCTGTGTACACATGTTTACAATTCTTTGGCTATATACCTAGGAGTAGGATTGATGAGTAACATGTTAGCTCTATGCTTCATACCCTGCTACGTTCCCAACAGTCATTTATGAATGTGTAGGAAATGTAGACGCTAAGGAAGAAACTCTGCCATCCCAGACAAGCTATTTCTCTCTGGGCAACTAATTATCTCTCAGCCCAGCTAATGATTCTGACCTCGCATGGCTGCAGAGGGGCCATATGTGAAGTGATATAAGTCACAGCCACTCAAGTGTCCTACACAGACAATGAGCAAGTGGCTGTTTTTCACACTCTTCCCAGGAGCCGCTACCACACTTTTTAAAAAATGTCCCTCAGAGCTAGTCCTCCTCCAGAAGAGCTCACATCAAATGCGCCCTCATTATCACATTTGACAAAGCAGATCCTAACTGTTAATGACAAATTACAGCAGCCCAGTTACACTTCCCTCCAAGACAGCCATGCCTCTCTGGTCTGCGGTGAATACTTGTTTTTCGGAAACTTGCTTTGGGTTTTGGAGGAGTGAGCTAGGGAGGCGGCTTCTGCAGAGGCTTGGGGAGGTACCCTTGCTTTTTCCCCTCTCCTAGATATCCAGAATCTTTGGTACAAACAGCCCAGGGAGAGGAGGGAACAGGAGGTCTATACGGCCTCTGAGAAAAGACACGACTGTCTTCTGTCTTCTGCAGGACCCTGAGAGTGGCATTGGAGAGGTGGTGAGGAGCACAAGGAGACTTGGCTAAGGACTGGAGCTGCCCCACGTGTCAGGGAGCAATGCACATTGGGCTCTGCAGCAGCTATAGGGGCAGTAATGGGACCTCCACTCCCTCAGCTTAGCCACATCACAGGTCACCCTGATGCCCAGTGTGCCACACAGTGTGTTCCTGATGGAAAGTTCTGTGCTTGACCCTTCCCAGACCATGGTCAACATTTTTCATGAGGAGCTGGGTCAGCCACAAACAAGGGTTCTTATAAGAGGGCAGCAGGGGGGGCAAAAGCTCCAGAAAACAGATCCCAGGGAAACTAGCTAAAGGAACTGAGGCAGTTCTGTCTGGAAGAGAAAAAAGGCAGAGGGAGAAGGACACAGAATGATGTTGTGTGGAAGAAAGAGCCCACTTAGTTTCTGCAGCTCTGAGAATTCAGAGCAGCTCTTAGAAATCTGCAGGTCTCTATGCTTCATACCCTGCTACGTTCCCAACAGTCATTTATGAATGTGTAGGAAATGTAGACGCCAAGAAAGAAACTCTGCCATCCCAGACAAGCTATTTCTCTCTGGGCAACTAATTATCTCTCAGCCCAGCTAATGATTCTGACCTCGCATGGCTGCAGAGGGGACATATGTGAAGTGATATAAGTCACAGCCACTCAAGTGTGCTACACAGACAATGAGCAAGTGGCTGTTTTCACACTCTTCCCAGGAGCCGCTACCACACTTTTTAAAAAATGTCCCTCAGAGCTAGTCCTCCTCCAGAAGAGCTCACATCAAATGCGCCCTCATTATCACATTTGACAAAGCAGATCCTAACTGTTAATGACAAATTACAGCAGCCCAGTTACACTTCCCTCCAAGACAGCCATGCCTCTCTGGTCTGCGGTGAATACTTGTTTTTCGGAAACTTGCTTTGGGTTTTGGAGGAGTGAGCTAGGGAGGCGGCTTCTGCAGAGGCTTGGGGAGGTACCCTTGCTTTTTCCCCTCTCCTAGATATCCAGAATCTTTGGTACAAACAGCCCAGGGAGAGGAGGGAACAGGAGGTCTATACGGCCTCTGAGAAAAGACACGACTGTCTTCTGTCTTCTGCAGGACCCTGAGAGTGGCATTGGAGAGGTGGTGAGGAGCACAAGGAGACTTGGCTAAGGACTGGAGCTGCCCCACGTGTCAGGGAGCAATGCACATTGGGCTCTGCAGCAGCTATAGGGGCAGTAATGGGACCTCCACTCCCTCAGCTTAGCCACATCACAGGTCACCCTGATGCCCAGTGTGCCACACAGTGTGTTCCTGATGGAAAGTTCTGTGCTTGACCCTTCCCAGACCATGGTCAACATTTTTCATGAGGAGCTGGGTCAGCCACAAACAAGGGTTCTTATAAGAGGGCAGCAGGGGGGGCAAAAGCTCCAGAAAACAGATCCCAGGGAAACTAGCTAAAGGAACTGAGGCAGTTCTGTCTGGAAGAGAAAAAAGGCAGAGGGAGAAGGACACAGAATGATGTTGTGTGGAAGAAAGAGCCCACTTAGTTTCTGCAGCTCTGAGAATTCAGAGCAGCTCTTAGAAATCTGCAGGTCTAGGACCAAAGGGTGGGTGGAAAATAATAGAAGTGTTGGGCTCAAAAAGGTTTAACTAATAATTAAAGCAGCTCAACTTGAAAAAAATCAGCAAATTAATGCATTCTTAAAGTTCTCTATTTCATGAGGCTTTCACGAAGTCACACGGGTCTCTCAGTGAAATAGCTAAACTGTGAGTTAATGGCACTGTGTGTTGTGAGATGGGGTAGATTAATTTTGTATTGCTTCTATGTAGTTACACTCAGAGCTAAGCCTAATGGACACATTTTCAATAAGACAGCCCCATTTTTCTGCCCTGATACTCTATAGGCTTTTCTCCAGGGGTGCTGGAGTCCCAAGAACTCAAGGGATGGAAGCCTGCTGTGTAATTCTACTTCTTACTGACCTGGGCTCCCTTCTGCCATGACCACCGGCCCAGTGCTTTTGGATATGCTGGACAGAGATATAACAAAGTGTTTAAAGGAATCTTGAAGAAGAGGATTAGCGCTAAAGAGATTTGACCTTTAAAGTCAAATGAATGAAGTAAGGGCTCTAACAACTACCAACTTATGCAATTTGCAGCCCAGGAAGACTGATCTCTGAGATCTTCCTCCTGCCGTGTCCCTGTGCAGTCAGAGATTGGAGGAACTAGGTAGTCTGGATCTTTCTTCCGTTTCCCATCAAAATTCACTCCTGTTGTGTTCCCTGGGAGTCTTACTCCCTGTAGTGCATGAAGTTCATGGCTAGCAAACGTCAAGGCTTCTTCATGCAGAAGAATAACGGGGGAATTCAGGCCTTGTGGCTGGGTAAGAAGTATTTCTGGCCAAGAGTGAGTTAGTCCACGGCAGAGGTAGTTATCTAGCTCAGAGATCTTAAAATAATCGTGTTCTAAGAAAAATAAAGAGAATCTTGGGAGTTCCCTGATGGCCTAGTTGTTAGGATCTGGGGTTTTCACTATATAGAGGCCTGGGTTCAGTCCCTTGTCAGGGAACCATCCCACATGCTGTGCAATGTGGGCAAAGTGCAAAACACACACACACACACACACACACACACAAACAAAAAAAAAAGAATCATAATAGAGTATTACCATCATGCAGCTTTTAAGTTAACAGTAAAGTTTTTCATCATAAGTTTAAATATTTTTAAAGGTTAGAGCATATTGTAATTTTTTTTTAACATAAAAGTTGAATTTTTAACATTAAGTTTGATTACTTATATTTCTTTTGTAAATGTATGCAATCAAATCTAAATACAGTGGCAACTGATAAACTGTCATTTCATTTTTAAAAGTAAACAGTTTTTAAACCTGTAGAAATTTGACATTTTTTTCATGAACTTTAATTTTTATTTGTTCCTTCTAATAATTGTATATTAATAAGATTTTAGTTTGATAAGACTTTATTGGTCACCCTAATCACATTTATCTGCAGTAAAAAATGTATCTAAATTTAAAAACTTTTATTTTTTGTGACCATAAAACTGTAAGCATTAAAGCAGGCTGATTGGATGAATTAGCATTATTAGCAATTCACTACTAACTAAAACTACATGAACATATTATATTTATTATTAAACCCAAAAGTTGAAATTAGAATGAAAAAACACCTTGATGAAATGATTTTTTTCAATTAGTTCAAGTAAATGTAGATAAGTATAACTTATTGCTAAAATGAGACAGGGAGTGTCATCAGTTCTATTTTTTTTTTTTTTTTTAGTTAAGCTATAAAGTATAGGAACTGAAAATTTTATTATAGCAGTATAACTCAACTCTTAAACTTCTTCTGTATTATATGCCCCAATTCATATTATGATCTACTATCAAAAAATATTTTTAATCTTCTTTCACGTGCAACTAGGTCCTTCTGCATTTGTCTTATAAGCAATAAATTGCAAAGTACCCTGCCTTGCAAGGAGATTTGTTCTCATCATTAAAATAAAATTCGTGTTCTCAATTTCTGGGAGGAAAGATCTTTCCTAAGATTTATCAAATGATTATTAATTATGTTGTAACACTTTCACCTAAACCCACCTTTTAAAATCCCATGTGTTCAGAAATTATAGGAAAAAGCGATATATTACTAATATTATTACACTTTTGCCAAAATGATGCTTTTTGAGAAAATATTTTTTATCATATTTCTTGCCTTAACCATATCACTATTACCTTGGAGTTGCAGATTTAGCTCATTTATAGAATTTGTCCATCACAAACCTCACTGGGAAAGCCAGTCTTCACTCCACTCTCAAACCTACGGTCAAATCAGACACACTTTCTGTATAAAAAACTTTGACTTCATTTTTCAAGTCAAAATAGCTACTTTGAGGATTATTGTAAAAATGAACGAGAATTAAAAGCATATATTGTGAAAGTGATCACTAAAACCAATTATAATTAAAATGATATGCATCTAATTTAATTAATTATTCCATGTTTAAATAAGTTATAAAAACAAAAATGATCCATACATTTCACTTTCAATGAAGTAAGAAGAATGATGAAAAGCACAGTGTATTTTTAGTAAAACTGAATGAGGCTACTGAATGCTGCTGACTGACTTTGGAAAATAAATAAGAACTAGTGTAAAAATCAGAAACGCTACAAATAATAGGAAGGTTCTAGGCTGCTAATTGGACTAGCAGCATATATACTTTGTTATGAAAAAGATATTACACATTTTATAAGATAGGATATGATATGAATTGAACAGAGTTGAAACAAATGATATATATATAGAGAGATATATATACATATAATTGAGACAAATATTTCACCCTATGGCTTGATACCATAGCTTTTGACAAACTTATTAACTAATGCAAATCAAGTTTGAAAGAACCCACATGAAAATTTTTTATCCTGGAGTTTTATCCATTTTATTTTGTAAAAATTGAGTAGTTTCAAAACCAGGCATCCTGATTATATTTAAAATAATCATCATTGCAAACTTATACTTCTTTAGCTGTTCAAAGCTACTTTCTTCCCAGTTAAAAAGTATTCCAGAGGTGAGTATGGAGAATAGTGGAAAAAATTGCTTACAATTACATGAACAAGCCATTTTGGTACTCAATGTCTCCTACTGATATTCTTTTGATTCCTCTCTTGAAAGAAGACTATTCGACAAAAGGTTAGTAAAATTTTTAATGTATTATTACACTTTTGCCAAAATGATGCTTTTTGAGAAAATATTTTTTATCATATTTCTTGCCTTAACCATATCACTATTACCTTGGAGTTGCAGATTTAGCTCATTTATAGAATTTGTCCATCACAAACCTCACTGGGAAAGCCAGTCTTCACTCCACTCTCAAACCTACGGTCAAATCAGACACACTTTCTGTATAAAAAACTTTGACTTCATTTTTCAAGTCAAAATAGCTACTTTGAGGATTATTGTAAAAATGAACGAGAATTAAAAGCATATATTGTGAAAGTGATCACTAAAACCAATTATAATTAAAATGATATGCATCTAATTTAATTAATTATTCCATGTTTAAATAAGTTATAAAAACAAAAATGATCCATACATTTCACTTTCAATGAAGTAAGAAGAATGATGAAAAGCACAGTGTATTTTTAGTAAAACTGAATGAGGCTACTGAATGCTGCTGACTGACTTTGGAAAATAAATAAGAACTAGTGTAAAAATCAGAAACGCTACAAATAATAGGAAGGTTCTAGGCTGCTAATTGGACTAGCAGCATATATACTTTGTTATGAAAAAGATATTACACATTTTATAAGATAGGATATGATATGAATTGAACAGAGTTGAAACAAATGATATATATATAGAGAGATATATATACATATAATTGAGACAAATATTTCACCCTATGGCTTGATACCATAGCTTTTGACAAACTTATTAACTAATGCAAATCAAGTTTGAAAGAACCCACATGAAAATTTTTTATCCTGGAGTTTTATCCATTTTATTTTGTAAAAATTGAGTAGTTTCAAAACCAGGCATCCTGATTATATTTAAAATAATCATCATTGCAAACTTATACTTCTTTAGCTGTTCAAAGCTACTTTCTTCCCAGTTAAAAAGTATTCCAGAGGTGAGTATGGAGAATAGTGGAAAAAATTGCTTACAATTACATGAACAAGCCATTTTTGGTACTCAATGTCTCCTACTGATATTCTTTTTGATTCCCTCTCTTAGGACTCTCCCTCAATGGCAAGACACTTTTTGACAAGATTCAGGAGGACAAAGAGGCATTATGTAAAAATTGTTATTATTTCCATCACTCCGTTTTACCAATATTATCTGAATTCTGAAATCCCATGAGTCCAAAGACTATTTCTGTGTTTTCTAATAAATCATTTTGAATGTGTGTATAAGAAGGGAAAAAGCCAAGAGCACTAAAGGTTTATGATTAATCATTAAAGGAACCTTCCTCTTTGTTTATCACATCTAGGGGTTTTGTGTCATGTTAAGGACAATGTGTTATATTAAGAGTTGGGATTTGTGAAAACTGTATCTCTTTTTTTAAATAAAGTCAGGAGAGGACTATTACAAACACAGACTCATTCTCAGTAGAACAATCTTAGAGAAGTGTCCAGTATGGATAGAAGATCTAGAAATGAGTTCCCTTAAACTATCTACAAGCATGTACTCCCTGGAAGGACTTCACATGCCCTGAGGTACATATACCCTGGTTTGGAGATCATGCATTTATCAGACCCAGTCCAAGGTGTTTTAGACTGGGAATCTCAGTCACTGGGGGAGGGTAGGTGAAAAGATGAAAAGAGGGCCTGGAGGTGCAGAAGGAACTGCAGCAGCACCTGTCTGGGAACCAGTAAGAAGAAGCCTGTTTCCAGCCTGGCATTCACAGCTAGCAAACAAAGATCTTAGAAGGTCCTCTGACCCTTTGTGGGTACAAAGAAGCAGATCACCATCTCCAAAATTAAGATTCATGTTGCAAACTCACATGCCAACAGAGGGAGGCAAGGGAGGTAAATGAACAAAGCAGACGGTATGAGAAGATATGCAGGGTGAGGATTGGATGTTTATGGGGTCAGACCTCTTCAGAGCTGATACTCAGCTCTCATTTTTCAAGGGAAGCCCAAAACCTGAATTTTCATGTGAAATTTTCCAATTTGTAAATGGTGGCAATTAAATCAACATTTTTATAAAACACATTTTGCAGGCAATCAAGTCTGCAGGTCATATCTAGTCCATTAGTTAGCAATCAATGACAAACTAAAGACAACAGGGTGGTATTTTTACCTCTAGAAAGAGAAAAAAAGCACAGTCTTTAAGCAAAGTTTTTGCTGCTGTGGCTCCAGTTAGTGCTCCAGTTTCTTAACTCCATTTCAGCAGTTTCTTAACCCTAAACCAGTTGTAGCTCTTCATAACATGGATCCTGCAAATTTACATTGAAATACACGGTCATTTATCTAGTGGTTAAAGCTTCATAGGGACCTAGGGAGTTGACATCATCAAACCCAAGCCTTTGAGTTGGATGGAACTTTAAACATCATTTACTCTAGCTTCCCTGTTACAGCTTCCAGTAACATTTTCTAAATATTCCTTTGAGGGTTAATAGCACTTGGGTTAGTAAGCAGTATTATAGTTCCTGGATGCTCTCCTAATTTGCCTTCAGTCTCTGGAGCTCCAAGGATTGCAAAACTTCTTCAACCAAAGACACAGCTATGAGTCTGCTATCAGCCGTTCTCACTTTCAGCCTTCGGTCTACAATTACCCTGAGGCTTTAACTTCAGATGGTGTGTTGGATTTTAAAAGTGCCCACAGATTTTTTGATACTCCTCCCTTCAGGAGTTAGAGCTTAATTCCCTCTTTGTCGCTGTGAGTTATACTTAGTGACTTGCTTCTAATGAACAGAATATGATGGATGATGGTGACTTCTGAGAACGGGTCACAGACATTATGGCTTGCTCCCAGCTTTCTCTTAAATTACTCACTGCGGGGAAAGCCAGAGGTCATGAGGACACTTAAATGGCTCTGTGGCGAAGCCCATGCGTGGGAGAATTGACTTCTCCTGCCAACAACCATGTAAGCGAGCCATACTGGGAGTAGATTCTCTAGTGCTGGTCAAGTCTTCAGATAACTGCAGCCTGCTGACCTCTTGACTGCAAACCCAGGAGAAATGCTGCACCTTAACCACTAGCTGAACTGTTCCTGAATTCCTGGCCAATGGAATCTATGAGATAACAAAATTTTGTTGTTTCAAAATGTCAAAAGTGGTTGTAAGTTGTTATGTGGCAATAGTTACTGCAGAGGGGCATAAATCAATCCAGGCTATCTCCCCACTGGCCTGGTCTCATCATCTTTCTCTGCTTCCAGTTTAACAAGGGCAAGAAGGCAAGCTGTAACCCCTCCCAGCTGAGAAAACACAAATGATGGGAGCCTCTTGAGTGAGGAAAACGTCACAGGATGAAAGGTAATTATGTTTGAAGAGGACTTCTCTTATATTTAGAAGTACTAACCTCAGGTGGGATTACCAAAAGAGGTAGTGTAGCTCCACTTAAAAATTTTCTTCGAGGTTGAAAAAATTCCAATTATCTGGTAGGCAGTTCAGTTTTTTTTCTGGTAGGCAATTCTGCCCTAAAGCTCCTTTCTCTTAATAAAGATTAAAAATTGAGAGAAAATAAGAAACTCAACCAAAATCTGAGATATGCATTCATTTGAAAAGCAAGTCCCCAATTTAAGTCCCTCCTGATACACACACACAAGTGTCAAGAACCAAGATTTCCCAGATAGCAGCTGATCCCAATTCTCCAAAGCCTGAACTCCCAGCTTGGGGCATTGCTTCTCTCCTATCTCTGGGTCTTACAGATCTGATCCTTAGCTTCTATTCTGGTGAAACCCAAATATCTGAACCCTACCAGTCAATTTAACAACTTGTATTAATATGCACACCCAGCTAAAGTTTCACTCTCATAAAAGATGAAAAGGGAACAAGTAGGCATTTCTCATATGCTGGGAGAGAATAAATTCCTGAAATTGTTAGGTTTCAGCATCCCAAGTGTTCTGGTGATGTTACTCACTGCGGGGAAAGCCAGAGGTCATGAGGACACTTAAATGGCTCTGTGGCGAAGCCCATGCGTGGGAGAATTGACTTCTCCTGCCAACAACCATGTAAGCGAGCCATACTGGGAGTAGATTCTCTAGTGCTGGTCAAGTCTTCAGATAACTGCAGCCTGCTGACCTCTTGACTGCAAACCCAGGAGAAATGCTGCACCTTAACCACTAGCTGAACTGTTCCTGAATTCCTGGCCAATGGAATCTATGAGATAACAAAATTTTGTTGTTTCAAAATGTCAAAAGTGGTTGTAAGTTGTTATGTGGCAATAGTTACTGCAGAGGGGCATAAATCAATCCAGGCTATCTCCCCACTGGCCTGGTCTCATCATCTTTCTCTGCTTCCAGTTTAACAAGGGCAAGAAGGCAAGCTGTAACCCCTCCCAGCTGAGAAAACACAAATGATGGGAGCCTCTTGAGTGAGGAAAACGTCACAGGATGAAAGGTAATTATGTTTGAAGAGGACTTCTCTTATATTTAGAAGTACTAACCTCAGGTGGGATTACCAAAAGAGGTAGTGTAGCTCCACTTAAAAATTTTCTTCGAGGTTGAAAAAATTCCAATTATCTGGTAGGCAGTTCAGTTTTTTTTCTGGTAGGCAATTCTGCCCTAAAGCTCCTTTCTCTTAATAAAGATTAAAAATTGAGAGAAAATAAGAAACTCAACCAAAATCTGAGATATGCATTCATTTGAAAAGCAAGTCCCCAATTTAAGTCCCTCCTGATACACACACACAAGTGTCAAGAACCAAGATTTCCCAGATAGCAGCTGATCCCAATTCTCCAAAGCCTGAACTCCCAGCTTGGGGCATTGCTTCTCTCCTATCTCTGGGTCTTACAGATCTGATCCTTAGCTTCTATTCTGGTGAAACCCAAATATCTGAACCCTACCAGTCAATTTAACAACTTGTATTAATATGCACACCCAGCTAAAGTTTCACTCTCATAAAAGATGAAAAGGGAACAAGTAGGCATTTCTCATATGCTGGGAGAGAATAAATTCCTGAAATTGTTAGGTTTCAGCATCCCAAGATACCTTAAGAAGGTTCTGGTGATGCTTATTTTATCATTTGCGAGATTCCAGGTAGCTGAGTACATGTCAATTTCTGACTTAAAATACTATCTCAAAAATTTGCCCACTTATAAATACAAGCCTTTTCTCTTATTTATTTATATACTTGTGTGTGTGTGTGCAAATATTCCATGAAGAAGTGTGGTTAGGTATCTTTTGGCATGAGTAAAAAACACCACAGAGTAGGTCTTTATGGCAAGTGTAAGAAAGAATGTTTTGAGGCATGAGGGAGAACTCTTTAGAGAAAAACAAAAGTTCAGAAATAAAAGGGTCTTGGTTTAATTCTCCTTTGAATCCAGAAGCAGCTCTACAAATACTATCCTAATGAGCCACTGCCTAGCCCCTAATCTCATAAACCCTCAGAAGGGAAAAAGGATGAAAGGCAGAGCTGATTCTATCTCTTTTGATATTTGCCCTTGGGTCTACTTTGGGGGCTCTGAGAGCACATGAATTAACATGAACCAGTGAAAGCATTCAAAAGTAGGCCTTTCCAATGATAAGCCAAGTCAGTTACCATACAGCTTGCATATTTATTGAACAAATACTACTAAAATAGCTAAAATACATTGGGTACTTATTGTGAGTGCATCAGTAAAGATCACATTATTACAAAAGCTTGCGTATTCAGCAGTACACAACTGCAACTCTACGTAAATGCCACAGATGCAGAATACTGTTTTCTTGCTCTATTTACACAGAGGATATACCTACTCTAACAAAGGAGAGGGGGTGGAAATGCACAGGAAACTCAGGCCAATGGGGGAACGAGAAGAGAACGAAGAAGTGCAGCGCATGCGTCGGTCAATGTGTAACAGTCAGAAGCGGAACAGTTCAGAACAAAGCCTGCCCTGTCAAAGGAAGAGCTAAAAGACAGTTATATAAAAATTAAGGTGGGCTTTCAGACTGGCTAACACAACAACATTCCATGAGTAGATGGTATTGTCTGATTATATTTTTGTTTATCCATTTCATTGGGAGCAAGGACAAAAATGTAAAATCTACACCTTGCTTATCAGGACTGCTAAAGAGTGCTCTGCCTTTTATTTAAATAAAAGAAAAAACTTTTTTTGTGAAGACATTTTCTTCCAACCTAATTTCTGGGAAAGGTGTAATTTTCATGTTGCTACTGAGAGGCCAGTTATTTGGATTTTTTTCTAGAGGGCATTTATTAAAAAAAAAAAAAGTTTGCCCTCTTTCCTCCCAATATTCTTTCAAATGAAAAGAACCAAAAGAGACACCTAAAACACCTGTCAAATTATTGCTTTTGCCGCTAAGTTAGGCAGGCGAGGCTACCAAAAGGAAGAGATTTGGTAAGGAAATTACAGTTTTGTGATTGCTCCCGCTACAATGACTGCATGTCCAGAAGTGCCAGCCGGTGAGACCCAAGTCTCCTGCTCTGTGGTGGCACTCACTCAACCTACAACGCTGAAGAAGAAAGCCACACTGAAGACACAAGGAGAACAAGTCAATCCAGTCTAGAGAAAAACATTCAGGGAAACAGAGTACCAACACCTTCTTAGAACATGAAAATAAAAAATAACTCCATCAGAGCTACCTCGCCAAGGAGCATGTTGAAAGTCCAAAATAGCACCATTCATCAGTGTCTCAGGTCCTGTGGCAGCATCTCGGTCACTTACCACAAGGAAACAATGAGTTTCAAACTACTTCTATACATCAAAAGAGTACATGGATAAAATATAGAGATATACAGACAATCGATGAACATAAACTACTAGGCTTGTTACATCTAAATGAAAAAAAAAAAAAAAAAAGGGGACTCTCAGCCTCTGCAAGAAGCAGTCGGGAGCTGTGTGAGTGAAAAGGCAGAAGTGGACCGGTTGTGTGAGAGCAGAGGGAGTTTGAGTTGTGGAAGACATTGTCGTAGCAAACCAGGCCTGAAGGCCCACCTGTAAGGGTTGTAAACGTGGATTCACAGTGTGAAATTCTGAGCGTTTTCACTTAAGTCAGAATGATTAAAAACTGGTTTGATGATACCTATTTGTCCACTGTAAATTCTCTAAAGCAAGGCTCAGAGTCCCATAGTTTCTTCTTATACTTGATGATTTACACAGAAAAAAATCTACCTTGCTTATCAGGACTGCTAAAGAGTGCTCTGCCTTTTATTTAAATAAAAGAAAAAACTTTTTTTGTGAAGACATTTTCTTCCAACCTAATTTCTGGGAAAGGTGTAATTTTCATGTTGCTACTGAGAGGCCAGTTATTTGGATTTTTTTCTAGAGGGCATTTATTAAAAAAAAAAAAAGTTTGCCCTCTTTCCTCCCAATATTCTTTCAAATGAAAAGAACCAAAAGAGACACCTAAAAACACCTGTCAAATTATTGCTTTTCGCTCGCTAAGTTAGGCAGGCGAGGCTACCAAAAGGAAGAGATTTGGTAAGGAAATTACAGTTTTGTGATTGCTCCCGCTACAATGACTGCATGTCCAGAAGTGCCAGCCGGTGAGACCCAAGTCTCCTGCTCTGTGGTGGCACTCACTCAACCTACAACGCTGAAGAAGAAAGCCACACTGAAGACACAAGGAGAACAAGTCAATCCAGTCTAGAGAAAAACATTCAGGGAAACAGAGTACCAACACCTTCTTAGAACATGAAAATAAAAAATAACTCCATCAGAGCTACCTCGCCAAGGAGCATGTTGAAAGTCCAAAATAGCACCATTCATCAGTGTCTCAGGTCCTGTGGCAGCATCTCGGTCACTTACCACAAGGAAACAATGAGTTTCAAACTACTTCTATACATCAAAAGAGTACATGGATAAAATATAGAGATATACAGACAATCGATGAACATAAACTACTAGGCTTGTTACATCTAAATGAAAAAAAAAAAAAAAAAAGGGGACTCTCAGCCTCTGCAAGAAGCAGTCGGGAGCTGTGTGAGTGAAAAGGCAGAAGTGGACCGGTTGTGTGAGAGCAGAGGGAGTTTGAGTTGTGGAAGACATTGTCGTAGCAAACCAGGCCTGAAGGCCCACCTGTAAGGGTTGTAAACGTGGATTCACAGTGTGAAATTCTGAGCGTTTTCACTTAAGTCAGAATGATTAAAAACTGGTTTGATGATACCTATTTGTCCACTGTAAATTCTCTAAAGCAAGGCTCAGAGTCCCATAGTTTCTTCTTATACTTGATGATTTACACAGAAAAAAATCCCATATATGATACCATGACCTCATCAATACCCATACACCATATGTAATATAAATGGAGGTGATTAAAAAGAGTGGAGGTAACTGATTCCTGGGGAGCGGAGTTCATTGCTGCCAAGTGGAGTCAGGGAGGCAGCCCTGGTCTTGCCATCCTTCTTGCGGTTCACCTCCTTTGGGACAGGAAGTCTTCCCTGAAGAGCACATGGACACAAAAAAAGAGACACACTGAGTCATACTTCTAAAACCATTTGACAATTTTTGCTTCTTCCTCCTATCTTTTATCCTTAAATTCCCAATGTTTTGCAGAGTTTACACGTTAAACACAGTTCACCTGAATGTAAATATTAGGTCTGTGGGGGCATGAAGTAATTAAACACTAGCTGCTTTGGCTGCAGTAGAATCAATTCTACTGGGCCTGACCATGTGGGAGGCAGCATTCCCCAGAGTCAGGTTTCTGAAGACAGTTTCTAGGATCAGGTACAGCCCAAAAGAAGACTGGGTGAGAGGTGTTTCTAGGAGTTCTAAGACCCTCCCCCCCCCCTTGTTTTTTAAGAGCTGAATGGCTGTCGTGGAAAGGCATAATTGTTTTCTAATACTTAATAAAAATATTTAAAGCATATCGCAATTGCAGTCTAGAAGCAGACTCAGTCCCTATAGGCCTTACAGTGAGAACCAGAAACGGGTACTGAGGACAGGGGAGTGTTTGGGAGGGAAATCATGTGGGCTGGGAGTGGGGAGCTAGCAATAAAGAGGAGACCAGAGGGAATCTAAAGCCAGCAGAGAGTGAGACTCAGCTAATTTAGACTGATTGGGGTTATTCTAGGCTCTCCTCACAATCCTGATCAGTGAGGTTTTTGTGTATCTGACTAGCAGAATCCAAATACACTGTGACTTCATGACCATTGAGCACTCATGGGAAGGAGCTCCTCATCACAATCAAACCAAAGGAAGACAGGACAAAGATGCCCATTTGCCCAAGCAATGATACATAATAAATGTCTTATCAAAACTAGATGTTATGCCCCATTCAGGAATGAAAACAGTACACATTTGATAAGTCTCTTTCAGCCTAACAGTTAATTACTGGAGATTTCTTTAAAAAAATATATCTATTACGGTTTTAAAAGATCTGTTGTTTTTTTGTTTTTCCTTTTTCTTTAGGTCACATGTTCTAACAGGACAATTAAAACAAGTCAATATGGGCTTCCCTGGTGGTCCAGTGGGTAAGGATACTGCCTTGCAGTGCAAGGGGCGCTGGTTCGATCCCTGGCCTGGGAAGATCCCACGTGCTGCGGAGCGGCTGGACCAATGTGTCCAATTACCCAGCCGGAGCTCTGGAGCGCATGCGCCCAAAACAGAGGCCACCACGATGGGAGGCCCACAGGAGCCAAAGAACAAAGATGGATGAAACTAGACAAATGAAAGACCAATAGAAGTGGCCTGCCCGCTCCCCTCCCTCCCCAACCCGACCCCCGCCCAAAGTAAATAAATAAATAAATCTTTAAAAAAAAAAAAAAAAAACCAAGTCAATATGGCTGGGTACAGATACTTGGGTGAAAGTAATTGTCTTGTGATCTACAAATTACCATATTTGAATTTTTTTTAAAGAATTCAGAAGTCAGGGACATCCAAACAACCTGAAACCAAATAAATGTTTTCAGCATGCCCAGAATGAGCTAAATGTAACAGATAATTCAACTTCAAGAAGTTTTATTTACTGTATAGAGTTCTCATATTAAAGTTTTTTTATTTCAGATTGCAGTCTAGAAGCAGACTCAGTCCCTATAGGCCTTACAGTGAGAACCAGAAACGGGTACTGAGGACAGGGGTGTTTGGGAGGGAAATCATGTGGGCTGGGAGTGGGAGCTAGCAATAAAGAGGAGACCAGAGGAATCTAAAGCCAGCAGAGAGTGAGACTCAGCTAATTTAGACTGATTGGGGTTATTCTAGGCTCTCCTCACAATCCTGATCAGTGAGGTTTTTGTGTATCTGACTAGCAGAATCCAAATACACTGTGACTTCATGACCATTGAGCACTCATGGGAAGGAGCTCCTCATCACAATCAAACCAAAGGAAGACAGGACAAAGATGCCCATTTGCCCAAGCAATGATACATAATAAATGTCTTATCAAAACTAGATGTTATGCCCCATTCAGGAATGAAAACAGTACACATTTGATAAGTCTCTTTCAGCCTAACAGTTAATTACTGGAGATTTCTTTAAAAAAATATATCTATTACGGTTTTAAAAGATCTGTTGTTTTTTTGTTTTTCCTTTTTCTTTAGGTCACATGTTCTAACAGGACAATTAAAACAAGTCAATATGGGCTTCCCTGGTGGTCCAGTGGGTAAGGATACTGCCTTGCAGTGCAAGGGGCGCTGGTTCGATCCCTGGCCTGGGAAGATCCCACGTGCTGCGGAGCGGCTGGACCAATGTGTCCAATTACCCAGCCGGAGCTCTGGAGCGCATGCGCCCAAAACAGAGGCCACCACGATGGGAGGCCCACAGGAGCCAAAGAACAAAGATGGATGAAACTAGACAAATGAAAGACCAATAGAAGTGGCCTGCCCGCTCCCCTCCCTCCCCAACCCGACCCCCGCCCAAAGTAAATAAATAAATAAATCTTTAAAAAAAAAAAAAAAAAACCAAGTCAATATGGCTGGGTACAGATACTTGGGTGAAAGTAATTGTCTTGTGATCTACAAATTACCATATTTGAATTTTTTTTAAAGAATTCAGAAGTCAGGGACATCCAAACAACCTGAAACCAAATAAATGTTTTCAGCATGCCCAGAATGAGCTAAATGTAACAGATAATTCAACTTCAAGAAGTTTTATTTACTGTATAGAGTTCTCATATTAAACATCTGTTACACATAAATATTTTTTTAAATATCTGAATCTCAGATTTTTAGAGCATGTAACATTTTTAGAATATACATAAAATCTACACAGTATATATTTTAATGCTCCAATCTTAGTCTGTGATTTACAGGTTGTTTTGCTATCATTAAATGCCAACGGGACCAAACCAGAAAATTAAATTAACATTGTTATTCATCATTTACATGAACTTAAGGATCCAGATAAATATAAAAAGCATTATATTGTGTAATTCATTTCATTTGTGAAAATAATTTCAAGTTTGAAATTCTGGCATGTGATCTATTTTAAAAAGAAATCTACTGTAAACCTGATGTCTTTAAAATAATGTTTGTTTCTCTTTCCTGTCAACCAGTTTGCAACGCTGTTCAGGATATGACAAACTTATGTTTTAGACAAATGAAGAATTCAGTGGCTGCTAACTGTTATCAGGCCTAGCAAAAGAAATCAAAAGCTCATAACATACTTCATTCAATAGAATGGCTGACCTTAAAATGGCCTACTTCAGACTTACTCTTACGTGAATATATAGAATATCAGTTAGTCTTTATGTCTCAGTCTTTCATATCTCCGTGAAAAAATATACAACAAAATGAAATACAGCTGAGTAAGATTTGGGTAATCTAGAAAGAAGCTCTTCCAGAAAAAAATTATCAAATGAGATTATTTAGGCTTTGAATTGATCATTTTTACTATTTTTTTCTCTTTTTTTAAAAAAAGAAAATTAAAAAAAATTTTTGGCTTCTTTCATGGTTTATTTATTTTCATCCATATTTATTCTTCAGCCTGTGTGGGCCTCCCATTGCAGTGGCCTCTCTTGTTGCAGAGCACTGGCACTGGGCGCATGTGCACCAGAGCGCTGGCTCCTAACGGAACACATCTGCCCAGCTGCTCTGCGGCATGTGGGATCTTCCCAGGCCAGGATTTGAACTGGTGCTCCTTGCACTGCAAGGTGGACTCTTTACCTACTGGACCACTGGGGAAGCCCTTTTTCTCTCTTTTGAGGGCCCCAAATATTCAAGTGTGTCTTTCCTTCATTATTCAAGTTTTGCGTGCCTACTATTGACTGAGCAATCTATTAGATTTTAGGGCAATAGAGATAAAAGCAGTCTATCCAGCCTACCCTAAAATTAACATGCTATATGGGAGACACCTAAGTAACTGGAAGATGGCAAAGCAATGGTGACAAATCTTGCAGGGAGTTCTGATATGAGGCACTCTGGGGAACTCCTGGGAAGTTTAAGTTCTGTGCATCCTTCCTTAGGAGGCTGGAATTCACTAGATTTTAGTCCCTACTTCCTGTTTACTAAAAAAAAAAAAGAAGAAAGAAAAAAGAGATATCTCTGCCCCCACTGAAGAGAATTTCAAGCTTCTGCAACAAGAGAAGGAGGTACTGCTAAGAGGAGAAGGAAGATGTCTTATTACCACAAGTCCAGCCTTGCAAGAATTCATGAAAAAATTGTTACATTTTCCTCCATCATCCATCATATAATGGTCCCTACAGGATTCAGGAACTTGAATAATCCAAAAGCCTGGAGGAGGGGATACAAATACGTGTCCATCTTTGTTCTTTGGCCTGTGTGGGCCTCCCATAGCAGTGGCCTCTCCTGTAGCAGATCACTGGCTCTGGGCACATGCGCTCCAGAGTGCTGGCTCGTAATTGGACACACTGGTCCAGTCACTCTGTAGCATGTGGGATCTTCCTGTGCCAAGGATCAAACTGGCGCCCCTTGCAGTGCAAGGCAGACTTTTTATCCACTGGACCACCAGGGAAGCCGATCTCACAGACTGTGCTCCTGGATCGCCCTACCTGATGATGACTGTCAGTACATGAATACCCCAGTTACTCAATAATATGTTTTGGGCCAAGTAAGCTAAGATTATTTTTCTTATGATTATGCTAAGATGTACTTTTCCAGAAGGCAACAGCTAGAAAAAGGACAAATACATTATGCTTAAAATACGATTCATATATTTAGAGAGGAAAGAACTCAAAATAACAGAAGACCTGAATCCCAGGATCCACCATGCCAGGCCCCTGGAGCATACCTCAGTGTAGGCAAGGCATAGGGACTCAGATGGCCTTTTAAGAGGAAAGGGAGGCACTGTTGACCTCACTGAGGAACTTGTCAGTGCTGCCCCTCTGGTTGATGTCACCAGTATCAAAGACAGGACTTCTGGATTCCTGAATGCGGCAGGAACTAAAGAAAGGCTATACTCTCCCTCTTCCCTTCTATAATCACATCTTACCCTCAGCTACTCAGGGGAATTATGCCCTGAGGTGGCCCAGCAAATAATGTCTAGACTCTACTGTAATCCTGGTGGTGTGCTAGTGTGGTGGGAGTGTGTTTTAACTAAAGCTCCAATATTTTAGCTCACTTCCATTCCAACTATGAGGGCTTCCCTGGTGGCTCAGACGGCACCCCTCCCACAGTGTGGGAGACTCAGGTTCAATCCCTGGGTTGGGAAGATCCCCTGGAGAAGGAAACGGCAACAGCAATGCACTCCAGTATTCTTGCTTGGAAAATCCCATGGACAGAGGAGCCTGGCATGTTACAGTCCATGGTGCTGCAAAGCGTTGGACAGTACTGAGCAACTAACACTCCAACTCTACAAGATCAGAACAAGTCTGGCTCGGGCAGGGACCAAATCATTTTGTTCACTTACTTTCCTGCCACTTGTGACTTCAGAAATTCTCTGCGAAAAGATCCTGGGATGCCCTACCCATGCCCAGAGTGCTGGCTCGTAATGGACACACTGGTCCAGTCACTCTGTAGCATGTGGGATCTTCCTGTGCCAAGGATCAAACTGGCGCCTTGCAGTGCAAGGCAGACTTTTATCCACTGGACCACCAGGGAAGCCGATCTCACAGACTGTGCTCCTGGATCGCCCTACCTGATGATGACTGTCAGTACATGAATACCCCAGTTACTCAATAATATGTTTTGGGCCAAGTAAGCTAAGATTATTTTTCTTATGATTATGCTAAGATGTACTTTTCCAGAAGGCAACAGCTAGAAAAAGGACAAATACATTATGCTTAAAATACGATTCATATATTTAGAGAGGAAAGAACTCAAAATAACAGAAGACCTGAATCCCAGGATCCACCATGCCAGGCCCCTGGAGCATACCTCAGTGTAGGCAAGGCATAGGACTCAGATGGCCTTTTAAGAGGAAAGGGAGGCACTGTTGACCTCACTGAGGAACTTGTCAGTGCTGCCCCTCTGGTTGATGTCACCAGTATCAAAGACAGGACTTCTGGATTCCTGAATGCGGCAGGAACTAAAGAAAGGCTATACTCTCCCTCTTCCCTTCTATAATCACATCTTACCCTCAGCTACTCAGGGGAATTATGCCCTGAGGTGGCCCAGCAAATAATGTCTAGACTCTACTGTAATCCTGGTGGTGTGCTAGTGTGGTGGGAGTGTGTTTTAACTAAAGCTCCAATATTTTAGCTCACTTCCATTCCAACTATGAGGGCTTCCCTGGTGGCTCAGACGGCACCCCTCCCACAGTGTGGGAGACTCAGGTTCAATCCCTGGGTTGGGAAGATCCCCTGGAGAAGGAAACGGCAACAGCAATGCACTCCAGTATTCTTGCTTGGAAAATCCCATGGACAGAGGAGCCTGGCATGTTACAGTCCATGGTGCTGCAAAGCGTTGGACAGTACTGAGCAACTAACACTCCAACTCTACAAGATCAGAACAAGTCTGGCTCGGGCAGGGACCAAATCATTTTGTTCACTTACTTTCCTGCCAGTGACTTCGACCTTGACCTTCAGAAATTCTCTGCAAGATTAAAAGTGATTTAGAACTGTTTTATTTCAGTGCAAACCGCCAGTTGACATAATCTCTTTAACTAATGTCTGCCTGTCAGTAAAAGGTAAGTAAGATAGCTTCCCAAAGTTGAAATGACAGAAATAGCTGGAGAGTCCTCTCCATTCATCAATTACACTTAAGAAATCTTTACATGGAATTTATATTTCCAATGGAATCTATTTTTTTTAAATTGCAAAATCAATAGGCCAGTGGTAAAAAGTACAATCCTCCTTGCTTAAGGTCAAATTGATATTTACCCTAACAAACAAAGCTCAAAGGTATCTACAGTAAAAACTGGTAAATGTTTCTGTTGTTGTTGTTCTAAAATGCTGCTAAAATCTAAAATGTAAATTTAACAAATTTTCTAAAGGCAGAGAACTGTCACATCTAAAATGTCTGAGCAATGAAAGCATGTTTATAGTAAATATTTTTAGGCCTAAAATTTTTAAAGAAAAAATACAACAACTTTTTAAATGTTCTTTCTGTTTTGTTTTATGGGTAATTTTATCAGATTATCAGGTATTATTACCAGAGAAAACTGTCACCATCTATACTATATCTTCATGTTTGAATTTATCTACCTCAGAATAGAACAAACAAATTTAAAAACCTTTAAAATGTATATTTGACAATTGGTTCCATTATTTGCCTTGGACTATAGGCATCAAGAAAGAAAGATCATATGAACTGTAAGAGTCATAGGACATTAGGATTTTCTTTTCTTTTTGATAGTACACATTATTTCCAAGGTCATCACAGTATCAGGTCAATGGATTATTATAGTATACAGAAATGAGTATTAAAATAAAAAATAACTTTTTAAAAATTTTTTATAAATTAAAAAAAAAACAACCTTAACAAAATGTCTGCTGGAGATCTTACCTTAGGAAGTCTTCCCTCCATTTCCTTGTCTGGAAATGGTTCTTGATTGACCCAGACAGAAAGCTCTGGGTAATAAACCTAGAAATACATAAAAGCACCACATTCAGATTAAAAACAGGATCTATTCTCTGAAACCTCTTGGGATCAGCTTAATAAGCACAAGTCTCCTCAGTGGTCACTTATTTCCCAACTGCCATGTGGAGAGTTGGGGAAGCCCATTCCCTTTTTCAGACAGTCAGTGTGCATGCTCTGCACTCAGGAGAGTTTTAGCTCAATGGCTTCTAGGACTAAGTCCAAGAGAAGCAGAGACACCAATCAATGTTATCTCTACCACACACAAGTGGTAGCTTCATGGCCTGACTGACTGAGCAAACTAAAGCACTGGAGAGACCTAATTTTCAAAGCAACCTGTGACACGTATCCTCGCAGACTCCATGTTTATAAGATACATGCGTCATGTACTCGCCCAACACTGTTAAAGAGTTATCCTGATTCATTTATTAGAAGGCTCAATTATGCACAAAGCACAAGGAGGAGAGGAAGCAGCAGCCTGCATACTTCCCAGATCCACACGTTTGCTGACAGCAAGCTCTGTCCAGCTGCCTGAAAGTCACCAAGTGCTGGAGAGGCAGGGCAATAAGGGATGGGCAGCATCGCCATGAATGATTTTAGAGAATACTAGCTGATGAACGTGGGTACGGGACAGGGCTGGAATGAGGTAAAGTGAGTGAGTCCAACTGAGTAACTCTTGTTTCAATATTAAAAAGGGTTATTATCCTAAGAAGGTTGCCGCCAGCTGTTCTCCATCTCTGGTAAAGACTGGAGGAGGGGATAAGGACTTAAATTACAACTACAGATTTAGGTCAGCTGTAAGGAAGATCTTGGCATAGGAATTGTTAAATTACGAAGTTGGGGAAGAAATTTTTAGAAACATTAGGATTTTCTTTTCTTTTTGATAGTACACATTATTTCCAAGGTCATCACAGTATCAGGTCAATGGATTATTATAGTATACAGAAATGAGTATTAAAATAAAAAATAACTTTTTAAAAATTTTTTATAAATTAAAAAAAAAAACAACCTTAACAAAATGTCTGCTGGAGATCTTACCTTAGGAAGTCTTCCCTCCATTTCCTTGTCTGGAAATGGTTCTTGATTGACCCAGACAGAAAGCTCTGGGTAATAAACCTAGAAATACATAAAAGCACCACATTCAGATTAAAAACAGGATCTATTCTCTGAAACCTCTTGGGATCAGCTTAATAAGCACAAGTCTCCTCAGTGGTCACTTATTTCCCAACTGCCATGTGGAGAGTTGGGGAAGCCCATTCCCTTTTTCAGACAGTCAGTGTGCATGCTCTGCACTCAGGAGAGTTTTAGCTCAATGGCTTCTAGGACTAAGTCCAAGAGAAGCAGAGACACCAATCAATGTTATCTCTACCACACACAAGTGGTAGCTTCATGGCCTGACTGACTGAGCAAACTAAAGCACTGGAGAGACCTAATTTTCAAAGCAACCTGTGACACGTATCCTCGCAGTCTCCATGTTTATAAGATACATCGTCATGTACTCGCCCAACACTGTTAAAGAGTTATCCTGATTCATTTATTAGAAGGCTCAATTATGCACAAAGCACAAGGAGGAGAGGAAGCAGCAGCCTGCATACTTCCCAGATCCACACGTTTGCTGACAGCAAGCTCTGTCCAGCTGCCTGAAAGTCACCAAGTGCTGGAGAGGCAGGGCAATAAGGGATGGGCAGCATCGCCATGAATGATTTTAGAGAATACTAGCTGATGAACGTGGGTACGGGACAGGGCTGGAATGAGGTAAAGTGAGTGAGTCCAACTGAGTAACTCTTGTTTCAATATTAAAAAGGGTTATTATCCTAAGAAGGTTGCCGGCCAGCTGTTCTCCATCTCTGGTAAAGACTGGAGGAGGGGGATAAGGACTTAAATTACAACTACAGATTTAGGTCAGCTGTAAGGAAGATCTTGGCATAGGAATTGTTAAATTACTGAAAGAATTTAGAGAGGAAAACTGTGAAATCTTCTTTAAGAAATTCAGAAACTGAATCCAATCACCATCTGTCAGGGCTAATTTACATTTGACACAGCACTGCTTGAAAAGAGCTGAGAAAATTAGATAAGATGCCTTCCAGGTCAAATTCTCTAAATGCTGTAAATAAGTTTCACATTTAATAAATAATTTTAAGAATCTCACCTCACTAATTAGTTAATAAATAGACTTATATTATCATTTTTTGTTTGTTTTTGAAAGCGCTGGATGTGGTAGCCTCATCATTAGGCTGACTGCAATGATATCAATGTCCCAATCAATCCACCTGGTCTGAAGCACGAAATGTGGATGGCTGTGCTGGTTCTGTGGGACAGTCTAATGTAAACTATCTTTGCTCAACTCCGGTAACATTTATGGCACATGCCACCGTACAAAGCAATTTTGTGTACATTACCTAATTTATCCTGATGCTAAGTTGTGCATAGCTCTTATCATTATAGAGAAGAGGAAACTGCAACTCAGAAAGGTCACAGGATAGGACTCAAACTCAAGCCAGATTCCCAGTTCTAAAGTGGGGTTTCAGTTATTGGCACCTTCCTGATGCCCGTGAATCATTCCAGAATGCAAACTGCTTACCGCCTCTTTGAAAATTACACCAGTGCACAGCCACTGTACACATTTGGGTCTTAAATATTGAAGAGTATTTCATTCTGCAAGAACTGGGCATGTTTTCTGACTTTGGACTGGGCCTGCTTTCTGGGACATGTAGTTCCCAGATCCACACGTTTGCTGACAGCAAGCTCTGTCCAGCTGCCTGAAAGTCACCAAGTGCTGGAGAGGCAGGGCAATAAGGGATGGGCAGCATCGCCATGAATGATTTTAGAGAATACTAGCTGATGAACGTGGGTACGGGACAGGGCTGGAATGAGGTAAAGTGAGTGAGTCCAACTGAGTAACTCTTGTTTCAATATTAAAAAGGGTTATTATCCTAAGAAGGTTGCCGGCCAGCTGTTCTCCATCTCTGGTAAAGACTGGAGGAGGGGGATAAGGACTTAAATTACAACTACAGATTTAGGTCAGCTGTAAGGAAGATCTTGGCATAGGAATTGTTAAATTACTGAAAGAATTTAGAGAGGAAAACTGTGAAATCTTCTTTAAGAAATTCAGAAACTGAATCCAATCACCATCTGTCAGGGCTAATTTACATTTGACACAGCACTGCTTGAAAAGAGCTGAGAAAATTAGATAAGATGCCTTCCAGGTCAAATTCTCTAAATGCTGTAAATAAGTTTCACATTTAATAAATAATTTTAAGAATCTCACCTCACTAATTAGTTAATAAATAGACTTATATTATCATTTTTTGTTTGTTTTTGAAAGCGCTGGATGTGGTAGCCTCATCATTAGGCTGACTGCAATGATATCAATGTCCCAATCAATCCACCTGGTCTGAAGCACGAAATGTGGATGGCTGTGCTGGTTCTGTGGGACAGTCTAATGTAAACTATCTTTGCTCAACTCCGGTAACATTTATGGCACATGCCACCGTACAAAGCAATTTTGTGTACATTACCTAATTTATCCTGATGCTAAGTTGTGCATAGCTCTTATCATTATAGAGAAGAGGAAACTGCAACTCAGAAAGGTCACAGGATAGGACTCAAACTCAAGCCAGATTCCCAGTTCTAAAGTGGGGTTTCAGTTATTGGCACCTTCCTGATGCCCGTGAATCATTCCAGAATGCAAACTGCTTACCGCCTCTTTGAAAATTACACCAGTGCACAGCCACTGTACACATTTGGGTCTTAAATATTGAAGAGTATTTCATTCTGCAAGAACTGGGCATGTTTTCTGACTTTGGACTGGGCCTGCTTTCTGGGACATGTAGTTCCCCAATCCCAGACTCCATCCTTGTGCTCAGCTTCTTCCTAGTAAAATTCCACCATTTGCCTCATTTGAGATAAATAGCCAGTGCTGACATTCTCTTTAACCAGGAATGGGTGAGGAAAACAAAAGTGCAATCTTAGATACACAAACTCTGTTTAAGGTTTAAAAGAAAGTCACAGCACACAAATCCCACTTTGGAAAACTTTAGGAGGCCTCAAATTGGCATGCACTATAAATTCACTTAATCTAAATAGATAAAAGATGACGACGTCTTTATATTACTGCTTTTAAAGGTATGCTCTAAGCATAATTAAAAACATGACAGGTATTAGCAAGAAATAACACTCCACTGTAAACCAGAGACATTGATAGAAATACATATATAAGCTTAGTAGGCACATGGATGAAATGAAAAGCAAATCAAGTAAATGTACTACCTGTGCTCTTATGCTTTTCTGTGATACACTATTATGACAAAATGAGACTTTATTAGCATTAACTTCTAGGTCTATACTAAGGCCACCTGAGGTGGATCTGTAGGAAAAACAGCTTCCCTCTCAGAAATTCTTATTCTTACAATATTTATTACAGTTTTTCCCCTGCTAGAACTTTCCTTTTTTAAAGGAAAACAGCCAATGAACTCAGGAACGTTAAGTATCTGTTAGAAAACGCATAACTAAGGAAACTTCTTTCTCTACCTCAAATATGCTCTTGTGAAACACATTAATTGACCAAGGGCACTCCTAATTAGGCATTTTTTTTTAGTGTGTGAATCATAAAGTAATCACTGCATATGTTATGAAAGATAAATGTCATTTTGGCTTTGTGGTAAATTCATCTAATCTCCTTCAGAGTCAGAATTTTAAGCCCAAAATGTCAGGGACATAGCTCTTATCATTATAGAGAAGAGGAAACTGCAACTCAGAAAGGTCACAGGATAGGACTCAAACTCAAGCCAGATTCCCAGTTCTAAAGTGGGGTTTCAGTTATTGGCACCTTCCTGATGCCCGTGAATCATTCCAGAATGCAAACTGCTTACCGCCTCTTTGAAAATTACACCAGTGCACAGCCACTGTACACATTTGGGTCTTAAATATTGAAGAGTATTTCATTCTGCAAGAACTGGGCATGTTTTCTGACTTTGGACTGGGCCTGCTTTCTGGGACATGTAGTTCCCCAATCCCAGACTCCATCCTTGTGCTCAGCTTCTTCCTAGTAAAATTCCACCATTTGCCTCATTTGAGATAAATAGCCAGTGCTGACATTCTCTTTAACCAGGAATGGGTGAGGAAAACAAAAGTGCAATCTTAGATACACAAACTCTGTTTAAGGTTTAAAAGAAAGTCACAGCACACAAATCCCACTTTGGAAAACTTTAGGAGGCCTCAAATTGGCATGCACTATAAATTCACTTAATCTAAATAGATAAAAGATGACGACGTCTTTATATTACTGCTTTTAAAGGTATGCTCTAAGCATAATTAAAAACATGACAGGTATTAGCAAGAAATAACACTCCACTGTAAACCAGAGACATTGATAGAAATACATATATAAGCTTAGTAGGCACATGGATGAAATGAAAAGCAAATCAAGTAAATGTACTACCTGTGCTCTTATGCTTTTCTGTGATACACTATTATGACAAAATGAGACTTTATTAGCATTAACTTCTAGGTCTATACTAAGGCCACCTGAGTTGGATCTGTAGGGAAAAACAGCTTCCCTCTCAGAAATTCTTATTCTTACAATATTTATTACAGTTTTTCCCCTGCTAGAACTTTCCTTTTTTAAAGGAAAACAGCCAATGAACTCAGGAACGTTAAGTATCTGTTAGAAAACGCATAACTAAGGAAACTTCTTTCTCTACCTCAAATATGCTCTTGTGAAACACATTAATTGACCAAGGGCACTCCTAATTAGGCATTTTTTTTTAGTGTGTGAATCATAAAGTAATCACTGCATATGTTATGAAAGATAAATGTCATTTTGGCTTTGTGGTAAATTCATCTAATCTCCTTCAGAGTCAGAATTTTAAGCCCAAAATGTCAGGGACTGAAGAATCTCATTTATCTCCTTAACATCTGCCTGGCTGGTTTCTAAGAACACAGCACTCTGGACACAGAATCTAAAGGGGAATAAACTTTTATTTTGGGGTTTTGGGAAAGGGTGGTAGATTACTAGAAATCTATACTACCTATACGACAGCTTAATTTTTTCCTATGCCTGTAGTGTTTTGAAGAATCTAATATGAAGGACTTAGAAAAAAATTCAATGACAATCATTATCCTCACTCTTGAATAACTCAGAATACCTCTGTCCATGCAGGCATTCACTAGGAGTTTGTGAAACAACTCAAGTGTGTTGGACACAGACTCTGGATACCACCAGAAGAGAAACAGAGTTCCTGCCTCCTAGGGACTCAGAACAAGGGGAGACAACAGGGGTGATAGATCCTCTAAAAGATCATTTTAAAGCATGTGTTATGGGCTGAACTGTGTTTCCCCTAAAACCCATATGTTGAACTCCTACCCTTAATACTTCAAACTGTAACTGTGTAAGGAGACAGGATACACAAAGAGGTAATAAAATTAAAATGAGGTCATATAGGTAGGCCCTAATCCATATGACGGGTGCTTTTGTAAGTGGAGGAAGTTAGGACACACAAACGGGGAAGACGACATGAGGACACTGGGAGAAGACAGTCATGTACAAGCCCAGGAGAGAGGCATCAGAAGAAACTAACCCTGATGACACATTGACCTCAGACTTCAAGACTCCAGAACTATGGAAAAATAAATTTCTGTTGTTTAAGTCATCTAGTCTGTAGTACTTTGTTTTGATAGCCCTAGGACACTAATACAGTGTGCGTTAAGTGCAATTAAAAAAAAAGTATAGGTTATGTCAAATGTAATAGCTGCTGGAATATCAATAGATTTGAAAAACAAACGAACAAAACCAACATTTAGCAAGACATCCAGTATGGCTGTCGACAGAGGAAGCAAGGGTGGCAGGGAGCAGATCTAGGATATAATGGTTGCCAGATGATAGACAAGCAAGATAAAAGGTTGAGGAGCTTTTAGTGCTGATAACATGTGGCTCAAAATAAAGGGCAAGTTGATCTGTCATCTTTTTGGAGTCCACCTGTTCTTGCTGGACCCCAAAGCCGCTCATTTTTCTTGGTATATGTCATATGATGCTCCAAAGTGGACACAGCTTAAACTGTATTCCATGCATTCAGTTTTCTGGATTCAAGCTTGTGTTTTTCATAAAGACCAATTTAAACTAACTCTTCCTTTCTTAAGCTTCACCAGATTCTCTCTTGGTGGTGGTGGTGTGAGCATCTCAGAAATGTAAACACATGGGAATACATTCTAACTGCTGTTTTATTAAGTAAGTAAACTAAAGTTTAGGGCTTCCCTGATGGCTCAGTGGTGAAGAATCCACCTGCCAATGCAGAAGATGCAGGTTTGATCCTAGCTCAGGAAGATACTCTGGAGAAGGAAATGGCCCCCATTTTTCAGGACTGCAGCAAGATTCAAAAGATATTTAAAGCATGTTCCTGCCTCCTAGGGACTCAGAACAAGGGGAGACAACAGGGGTGATAGATCCTCTAAAAGATCATTTTAAAGCATGTGTTATGGGCTGAACTGTGTTTCCCCTAAAACCCATATGTTGAACTCCTACCCTTAATACTTCAAACTGTAACTGTGTAAGGAGACAGGATACACAAAGAGGTAATAAAATTAAAATGAGGTCATATAGGTAGGCCCTAATCCATATGACGGGTGCTTTTGTAAGTGGAGGAAGTTAGGACACACAAACGGGGAAGACGACATGAGGACACTGGGAGAAGACAGTCATGTACAAGCCCAGGAGAGAGGCATCAGAAGAAACTAACCCTGATGACACATTGACCTCAGACTTCAAGACTCCAGAACTATGGAAAAATAAATTTCTGTTGTTTAAGTCATCTAGTCTGTAGTACTTTGTTTTGATAGCCCTAGGACACTAATACAGTGTGCGTTAAGTGCAATTAAAAAAAAAGTATAGGTTATGTCAAATGTAATAGCTGCTGGAATATCAATAGATTTGAAAAACAAACGAACAAAACCAACATTTAGCAAGACATCCAGTATGGCTGTCGACAGAGGAAGCAAGGGTGGCAGGGAGCAGATCTAGGATATAATGGTTGCCAGATGATAGACAAGCAAGATAAAAGGTTGAGGAGCTTTTAGTGCTGATAACATGTGGCTCAAAATAAAGGGCAAGTTGATCTGTCATCTTTTTGGAGTCCACCTGTTCTTGCTGGACCCCAAAGCCGCTCATTTTTCTTGGTATATGTCATATGATGCTCCAAAGTGGACACAGCTTAAACTGTATTCCATGCATTCAGTTTTCTGGATTCAAGCTTGTGTTTTTCATAAAGACCAATTTAAACTAACTCTTCCTTTCTTAAGCTTCACCAGATTCTCTCTTGGTGGTGGTGGTGTGAGCATCTCAGAAATGTAAACACATGGGAATACATTCTAACTGCTGTTTTATTAAGTAAGTAAACTAAAGTTTAGGGCTTCCCTGATGGCTCAGTGGTGAAGAATCCACCTGCCAATGCAGAAGATGCAGGTTTGATCCCTAGCTCAGGAAGATACTCTGGAGAAGGAAATGGTAACCCACTCCAGCATTCTTGCCTGGAAAATTCTAGTGACAGAGGAGCCTGGCAGACTACAGTCCATGGGGTCTCAAAGAGTTAGACAAGACTTAGCGAATAAACAACAACATAGTTCACATACAGAATCAATCAAATCGACATGCTTCCTATCACTTCCACTTTAGTGCATGTAAATTGTGAATTATATCTACTTATTACCTATTTCTAAATTCCTATTTCCATCTGCTCATTTACTGTCCTTATCAATACTTCTTTGGAGACACTGTTAAATGGGAATGATCTTCAGAGATCTTTTATTCAAAGGCAGTGCCATGGCTTTATTTGGACTCTAAATACACCACAGACATATATGCTGCTTACTTCACTGGTTAATGTACATTCTAAGAAACCTGCTAAGAAGATGCTGCATGGCTTGGTTGTTAATGACTGCGATTATAATATTATTTTCTACACTTGGTGGAATTCTATGTACTTAAACAAAGGCTCTTTTATCATTTACTAAAGATAGGTGCCCACTCCCTGCAATTAGAAGAGTGAACTAGAGCAGCAGATGTCCAACCTGCATAATTAATTCTTTGAGCAGCAAAGGAGTATATTTTATAATCTCTCTGCCAATTACATTGTGTGTGTGTATGTACACATGTTCTATTCTGCCTAATTGGCTGGGAGGTTATGGAACCCAGCATTGTAATACAAGGAGAATTTATGTGCACATACATGCTCTTCATTTCTGCATATATCCTTTGAAGTGGCGCGATTACAAATCTGCCTCAAAAGCTAGTCGGCTCCCAGGTGTTAGTGGTCATGTGAGAGGGCAGAATGTAAACTGAAACCATAAATGAGTTACAAGGATCATTTTCTCTGAACAGCATTACATTAAAGATTAGACGGTGCCAAAAGACGATGCACTGAGCTGTCTCTCTAGAGACCGAGTCTTAGAGATCTGCCTAACCCTGTGAATGCTGCTTGGAGATGGGAGTACATAGTGCGGAAAAGGCACTGCAACTAGAAGACAAAAAAGAAAAATTCACAGAACTTGGGTCATTTAGATACTGTATGTCACCTCTGCACATTCTAGAAAGTTAAATAAATGTGTTAGCTGGTCCTTAAGTTGGCAAACATTCTGGATAAGTGAAACATGCAGGGATCTAGTTTAAATACACACACACACACACACACACACACACACACACACACACGAGCTGGCTGTGGTAACCACTGGGTAATCAAAGAAAGCATTACAAATACCTGACTGTTGCACTCAACCACAACTGCCCTCCAGTTAGAAAGGAAGGGATGATCTTTAAGGATACTGCTGTACTACAATACCTGCTATGTTACGCTTGGTGTTTTTCAAGGCCTGGTAAATCTCATCCTGTACAAATGGAGGTAGGGTAGTAAACTACGGTTCATAACACACGAGCTGATTAAACCCACAGGCATTAACTTTGTTTTGGGTACACATGTTTATTGTAGGCACAGAAAATGCCCACATTTTATTACCATTATGCAGATTATGTTACTGCCCGTGAGGACATGTCAGGCAGGCAAAGGATTCACATTTCTTTATTTTGTGAGCTGGGGTGTTTGAAACAAGCTGTATAGAGTTTAACAGCAGAATCCTCTAGATTCACTCCGCCTGTTGTGAAGCCATCTTGAGAGGCCACTGATGAATATGTGGGAGCCTGACAGCTGTGGAATTTTATTTCTAGATTTCATCTAGGCAGAGAAAGGAAAAGGAAGTCTCCTCACTGGCAACAAAACGAAAGTGTTTACATGTGAAATTAATCGTTAACACAAAGAGCTTTCACAGTCATTCTGTTTCACAATATAATATTCTGCTTGTTTGGCTGTTGAGTCTTTAAAAATTTGATTTCTAAGAATAAAAACAAAGACATAAGAGGTGCAAGGAATCAAGACAGAAGCAAGCCACAAAAGGTTAACAACATTACCCAACTCTGCTTTGTCAAAGCTCTTGAAACTGTCCGTTATGTGAGTTCGGAGGGGCTGGATGGCGTGTACTTCAAGGCAGGGTGCAGCGGCAGCTGGTGAATTCAGCACACTGAACTGGAGTTCAGCTGCAAACGTTTGTGTTGTACAAATTCCTCTTATCTCAGCCTCATTCCTTTCCAATAGGAACATGCTTAGCACAAAGCAATCCACCTAAAGGCTCCATAAATCCAAAAAAGGGAGTTACTAATCGAGGAATTCTCAGATTTCTGCCAAGGCACCCTCCCCTGGGCGGGAGGTCAGCCTGGTACACTAAGCGGAGCCAAACTGTGGACTGGACTCAAGGAATTAAGTTCAACACTTCAAATCTAAACTTTTAATGGGCGAGTTTTCTTTTCAGTGGTGAAGACAAAACAAAGTACCAGCTGATAACAGCCCAAAGTAAACCAGGGAGAAAAAGCACAAGAAGAAAGCTTGGAAACAAACCTCATAAACGATATCTAAGAAGAGATTTTCTTAACAAAGGGGGAAAAAAATAAAGCAGCTTTTTAAAACTCCATCTAAAGGGGGCAGATTATGGCATACTTTGTTTTGGGTACACATGTTTATTGTAGGCACAGAAAATGCCCACATTTTATTACCATTATGCAGATTATGTTACTGCCCGTGAGGACATGTCAGGCAGGCAAAGGATTCACATTTCTTTATTTTGTGAGCTGGGGTGTTTGAAACAAGCTGTATAGAGTTTAACAGCAGAATCCTCTAGATTCACTCCGCCTGTTGTGAAGCCATCTTGAGAGGCCACTGATGAATATGTGGGAGCCTGACAGCTGTGGAATTTTATTTCTAGATTTCATCTAGGCAGAGAAAGGAAAAGGAAGTCTCCTCACTGGCAACAAAACGAAAGTGTTTACATGTGAAATTAATCGTTAACACAAAGAGCTTTCACAGTCATTCTGTTTCACAATATAATATTCTGCTTGTTTGGCTGTTGAGTCTTTAAAAATTTGATTTCTAAGAATAAAAACAAAGACATAAGAGGTGCAAGGAATCAAGACAGAAGCAAGCCACAAAAGGTTAACAACATTACCCAACTCTGCTTTGTCAAAGCTCTTGAAACTGTCCGTTATGTGAGTTCGGAGGGGCTGGATGGCGTGTACTTCAAGGCAGGGTGCAGCGGCAGCTGGTGAATTCAGCACACTGAACTGGAGTTCAGCTGCAAACGTTTGTGTTGTACAAATTCCTCTTATCTCAGCCTCATTCCTTTCCAATAGGAACATGCTTAGCACAAAGCAATCCACCTAAAGGCTCCATAAATCCAAAAAAGGGAGTTACTAATCGAGGAATTCTCAGATTTCTGCCAAGGCACCCTCCCCTGGGCGGGAGGTCAGCCTGGTACACTAAGCGGAGCCAAACTGTGGACTGGACTCAAGGAATTAAGTTCAACACTTCAAATCTAAACTTTTAATGGGCGAGTTTTCTTTTCAGTGGTGAAGACAAAACAAAGTACCAGCTGATAACAGCCCAAAGTAAACCAGGGAGAAAAAGCACAAGAAGAAAGCTTGGAAACAAACCTCATAAACGATATCTAAGAAGAGATTTTCTTAACAAAGGGGGAAAAAAATAAAGCAGCTTTTTAAAACTCTGGTTTGAGATTAGCAGTTTGAGAGGGAACAATAAGAAACATACACACCGCAAAATAAGACATTTGCTCTTTACAGGAGGAAAAACAAATACTGGCCTTTGTTAACTACCAAGAAAAGAAAAGAAAAAAGGGCCCCTGAGGCATTTAAGCACAGCATAAGCTTTTCCTTGCCCCATGACCTCAACAAATATGTTAATAAAATCTTTTACCTCCCTGGAGTGGAACCAGAGTAAATATTTACTTAACACATCTGAGTTCTAAGTCTGGACCACCTTATTCCCTTATATAAATTGGTTTTCATTTGCAACCAAGAAATTAGAAACACCACGCTTGCAATGTTTCTCCTTCTTTTAAGGTGAAAGAAAAAAAGGAAGAAGGAAGGATGAAAGAGAAGGGACAGAAGAAAGGAAGAAAAAGAGAGAGCAAGACAGAAAGAAAGGATGATGAAGGAAGGAAAGTGGTAAGGAGGAAAAGAAAACCATATTGGGCCCAAGTGCACCAAACTGCACTTGTGAATTTTTGAACTGTATTCTCTCCCACAAACGTGTCATGATGTTGATACCCTTTCCAATACTAGACATCTGGGAATTAGCAGAACCTTTTCCAAGCACATTCCAAGGTTAAAAGGAAACATTTAGACTTGCTTTTATTAGCTGGTTTAAATAATTTTAGATGCACTGGGTTTCACCTTCAAATAACTATGAGAAGTCTAATTTCTACTCACCAAGAATGCTAATTTTTCTTTCTTGTTCCCAAGCCACTGTGCTATTCACTAAAATCTATGAAAGTTTTCACCAATAATGGGGAAGAATACATCCTTGAAACTCAGATATCTCTGGTTAAAGCCCTAAATTAAAGGCTAGTGAAACAAGTATTTATCTGGACATAAGGATTTGGGGTTTTTCTTGATCTGGGTGAATAATGAGATAGTCAGTTGCTTCTGAGGAGCTTGTGTACATTTCAAAGCATTCCTACTGCTGACATATGCAAGACTGACTTTACCAAAAAGTGCATTTTCTCCTGAAGTGCTCATTCCAAAAGAAGTTATTCACTCTTTCCATCAATGCACTCTGCTGGCAGCTGCAAACTGTTCAGCATTTAGCAAAAGTCATTTCACAGTTCAGTGCTTGTCCTGCACTGTCTTGGTCATTTAAAGACTAGATAACTCTTCAACAGAAAATAGCATCATAACAGACCACCAAATTTGGAGGGAAGTGGTTTCTATTGTGGAGAGGATTTAATTAAACTTGGTTTAAATCAGACGCTAGTTGATTATCATTTAAGGAATTTGGCTTTAAAAGGGGGAAATACAACCAGGTCTGTATCTGCACGCCCTGTAAGTGCTCAGGTCACAAACAGGGCACTAAGAGGCTTCTGGTAACCTGTCCTTCATGAAAACTGGCAAAAACTAAAAGCACAGAGGAACAGAATAAGTTTAGGATATATGTACCCCTGTACAACACCTGACTAGTGTACACCACCTCAGTCCCACTGAGTGGAGGTAGTATGATTCAGTAGAAGGCATCTGCCTAACAAAGGCTCAGTCAGGTAGTACCATGAAAAGCAGAGAAGAAAACCATATCCAGTCCAAACTGCACTTGTGAATTTTTGAACTGTATTCTCTCCCACAAACGTGTCATGATGTTGATACCCTTTCCAATACTAGACATCTGGGAATTAGCAGAACCTTTTCCAAGCACATTCCAAGGTTAAAAGGAAACATTTAGACTTGCTTTTATTAGCTGGTTTAAATAATTTTAGATGCACTGGGTTTCACCTTCAAATAACTATGAGAAGTCTAATTTCTACTCACCAAGAATGCTAATTTTTCTTTCTTGTTCCCAAGCCACTGTGCTATTCACTAAAATCTATGAAAGTTTTCACCAATAATGGGGAAGAATACATCCTTGAAACTCAGATATCTCTGGTTAAAGCCCTAAATTAAAGGCTAGTGAAACAAGTATTTATCTGGACATAAGGATTTGGGGTTTTTCTTGATCTGGGTGAATAATGAGATAGTCAGTTGCTTCTGAGGAGCTTGTGTACATTTCAAAGCATTCCTACTGCTGACATATGCAAGACTGACTTTACCAAAAAGTGCATTTTCTCCTGAAGTGCTCATTCCAAAAGAAGTTATTCACTCTTTCCATCAATGCACTCTGCTGGCAGCTGCAAACTGTTCAGCATTTAGCAAAAGTCATTTCACAGTTCAGTGCTTGTCCTGCACTGTCTTGGTCATTTAAAGACTAGATAACTCTTCAACAGAAAATAGCATCATAACAGACCACCAAATTTGGAGGGAAGTGGTTTCTATTGTGGAGAGGATTTAATTAAACTTGGTTTAAATCAGACGCTAGTTGATTATCATTTAAGGAATTTGGCTTTAAAAGGGGGAAATACAACCAGGTCTGTATCTGCACGCCCTGTAAGTGCTCAGGTCACAAACAGGGCACTAAGAGGCTTCTGGTAACCTGTCCTTCATGAAAACTGGCAAAAACTAAAAGCACAGAGGAACAGAATAAGTTTAGGATATATGTACCCCTGTACAACACCTGACTAGTGTACACCACCTCAGTCCCACTGAGTGGAGGTAGTATGATTCAGTAGAAGGCATCTGCCTAACAAAGGCTCAGTCAGGTAGTACCATGAAAAGCAGAGAAGACGTTAGGGGGTGACCAATGACCCAAACAGAAGAGGTGTTTCAGAACAGGGAGTCACCCAACAAACACCCAGAGAAATCTGAAGATGACTGCAAAAGGAATGCCGGATTGGCTAAATTCCCTGGTAAAGGGATCATTTACATTCTAATTAGCGTGGAAAAGACAGCACGGAAACTCAGAACTTCATTCCAAGTCCTGACTGCACTGACAATGACATCTTTTGGGCTTCTGCCTTTGGTCCTTCTTCCATTGTAAATCAGTCAGCAAAACTATACTTCTCTAAAGGAAGAGAACTGTGAGCAATACAGGAGAGTTGTTGGAACCCACACTGGCGGAGGATTTAAGTTTGGAGAACCACAGTTTTCTGTGGGAAATGAACATGGGAGTTCAATATAATTTTTTTTTTTTTAATTTAGGCATGTTTTCTAGGCACATTCATTTAATCCTCAGGGTGTTGTTGCAAGGATGAAGCACACAACAGTACATGTAAAGCCATGACAACAGGGTTGCCGCATTCGGACCAAGTGCATCTGGGCTGGCTGTCATTATTGTCATCCTCACCATCTGACGGGTGTGAATGCTGAGAGAGAGGAGTCAGGGAGCCTGCCCAAGGTCACCCAAGAAATGAAGACAGGATGCAAACAAACCCAGCCTCTCTTAGAGAACAAGGTCTGTCCATATTGATCTCTGCTATTTCCCCAGAGTCAACCACAGTGGTGTCCAGAGGCCTCTGAAAGCGGCCTGTTTTCAAGCCCCAAGTAGGTGCTGAGCATCTCTACTTGGTGCCAAAAAGCCCCCAAGTTTAGTGCTCAGGTCACAAACAGGGCACTAAGAGGCTTCTGGTAACCTGTCCTTCATGAAAACTGGCAAAAACTAAAAGCACAGAGGAACAGAATAAGTTTAGGATATATGTACCCCTGTACAACACCTGACTAGTGTACACCACCTCAGTCCCACTGAGTGGAGGTAGTATGATTCAGTAGAAGGCATCTGCCTAACAAAGGCTCAGTCAGGTAGTACCATGAAAAGCAGAGAAGACGTTAGGGGGTGACCAATGACCCAAACAGAAGAGGTGTTTCAGAACAGGGAGTCACCCAACAAACACCCAGAGAAATCTGAAGATGACTGCAAAAGGAATGCCGGATTGGCTAAATTCCCTGGTAAAGGGATCATTTACATTCTAATTAGCGTGGAAAAGACAGCACGGAAACTCAGAACTTCATTCCAAGTCCTGACTGCACTGACAATGACATCTTTTGGGCTTCTGCCTTTGGTCCTTCTTCCATTGTAAATCAGTCAGCAAAACTATACTTCTCTAAAGGAAGAGAACTGTGAGCAATACAGGAGAGTTGTTGGAACCCACACTGGCGGAGGATTTAAGTTTGGAGAACCACAGTTTTCTGTGGGAAATGAACATGGGAGTTCAATATAATTTTTTTTTTTTTAATTTAGGCATGTTTTCTAGGCACATTCATTTAATCCTCAGGGTGTTGTTGCAAGGATGAAGCACACAACAGTACATGTAAAGCCATGACAACAGGGTTGCCGCATTCGGACCAAGTGCATCTGGGCTGGCTGTCATTATTGTCATCCTCACCATCTGACGGGTGTGAATGCTGAGAGAGAGGAGTCAGGGAGCCTGCCCAAGGTCACCCAAGAAATGAAGACAGGATGCAAACAAACCCAGCCTCTCTTAGAGAACAAGGTCTGTCCATATTGATCTCTGCTATTTCCCCAGAGTCAACCACAGTGGTGTCCAGAGGCCTCTGAAAGCGGGCGCCTGTTTTCAAGCCCCCAAGTAGGTGCTGAGCATCTCTACTTGGTGCCCTTGTGATGAAATTTAGATGGATTTCTGACACCAACTGTCAAGAGTAGTTTTCTCAGAAACATCTGTTGCTCTGCTAGCTGTGTTTCAGATAAATAGCTGCCCTTCAAAAATAATTTACCTAAAACAATCAGCACTGTTGGAGGGCACAGAGGGTGTGCTTGCCAGAGTCACAAAGACGACTCTTAGAGCTGCAACTCTCACTTGGCTACCTAGGACTGTGGATCTAATTAAACCCAAGCAACACTGACCACCACAGTTCTGTCTTTTTCTCACTTTTCCCTGGAAGGAAATGTTCAGCACAATACAAATATCTAGCAAACACTGCAGCTAATTACAAAGGGTATTCGCTGAGAAACAAAATTGTTTTAATATGACCCCTAAATGAATTCTCAAACAACTTCTCTGATGACCTGGACAGTCTAATTCAGAATATCTTTCTTTCAATAAATGCATTAGAAATGTTCACTGTAACTCTGCCTTTCAAAATTTCAATTTCAAGACAAACTGTTTAGTCAAAGGAGAATTAAACTCTTTACCAATGATATGCAGCTATACAAACCATACACTACATATAAGTATAAAGTGATCCTAGTTGAAGTGGAAGAAAATAAACACTCATTAGATTAGAGAGGCATGTAGAAACTACATGGTAATTCACTGAATGAATCTAATGGTAATTCACTGAAAGAAAAACAAATATAACTTGACTCCATTTGGGAACTTTAAATTAATGTGGTAGAAATGCAGTCAGTTCTAATGACAAAAATGGAAAAATGGAGATGAGGGAACAAGCCAATTGTTATTATAATCATGAAAGTAACAAACAGTACATAACAAGAAAAGTGGTTTGTGGCAACTCAGACAATGCAACACCGAAAAAACAAACAAACCAATCAAAAACTGGGAAAGAGGCCTAAAGAGACATCTCTTCAAAGAAGACATACAGATGGCCAAAAAACACATGAAAAGATCTCAACGTCGCTTATTATTAGAGAAATGCAAATCAAAACTACAATGAGATATCACCTCTCACCAGTCAGAATGGCCATCATTAAAAAATCTACAGACAATAAGTGCTGGAGAGGGTGCGGAAATAAGGGAACACTATTGCATTACTGGTGGGAATGTAAATTGATACAACCACTATGGAAGACAGTATGGAGATACATTAAAAAACTAAAAATAGAAGCACTATATGGCTCAGCAATCCCACTATTAGGCTTATATCCTGATGAAATCAAAACTGAAAGACACACCTGTACCCCAATGTTCATTGCAGCACTCTATGCAATAGCTAGAACATGGAAGCAATCTAGATGTCCATCGACAAATGAATGGATAAAGAAGCTATGATACAGTGGAATACTTCTCAGCTATAAAAAGAAATACTGAAGAATCAGTCCTAATGAGATGGATGAACTTAGAACCTATTATATAAAGTGAAGTAAGTCAAAAAGTAAAGGACAAACAAATACAGTATACTAATGCATATATATGGAATCTAGTAGGATGGTACCAATAAATGCACACGCAGAGCAGTGATGGAGAAACAGACAAAGAGAATAGACCTATGGACATTGAGGGGAGGGAAGATCGAATGAGAGGTATGGAAAGAGCAACAAGGAAACCAACACTATCATATGTAATAGAGATAATCATTGTGATTAAGCTGTAAGACTAAAGGAACCTACATGGGGACTAAGAATCAGCCTGCAGGGGTGGGTGGGAAGGAGGAAAAGGGAGGGAGGGCTCAGGTGGGAGGCATCAGGGATATACCTAAGCCTTTTGGGGGATTATGTATACCTGTAAACAAGAAAACTCTGTAAAAACATGTAACAATAACTTTGCTCTACACCTGAAGTGAATGCAACATTATAAAACAAATATACCCCAATAAAAAAAAGGAAAGAAAAAAAAAGAATACTGGTTTATGATCCTCAACTACATGTAGAGTCCTGTATTCTTTCAAAAACAGGATGCCCTTCTGGTTTTGTCTAAACAACACAAGAATACTGATCAACTGGGTAAAAAGTCACGTTAATTATCAAATTGTTTCTATGATACCAAAAACCAAATTGAATTGAATTTGTGATTGAATTGATTGTGACAGTGTAGACAGTTAATCCAGTATAATAAAATTAAAATTTAAAAAGCAATCTTCATGAAAAAAAAAAGGAAAAAGGAATAGGCTTAATGAAGATGAAATGAAAAGATGTAGAGACTTGACTCCCAGACCTTAATAACAAGATCAGAATAATTTAAGACTCTATTATCAAGAAGTGAGCACAATATACAAAGGCAAGAGGTATTCCATGATGTATAATCAGACCCAAGTCTCCACAGGGCAATGTGAAATGGAGTATCAGTTACAATCCTGAGCATTAAGGCTTTGAAAACAGTCAAATCCAGGTAATTAAGGATCAAAATTACAAAGATGAGAAGGGCTCCAAGAAGATGTGGGTAGAATTTTGATGCTGTACTAACTAATTGGTTGAGTATATATATTAGTTATTCAACCAACCAATCAATCAATATTTACTAAGTAATTATTTTCTGTGAAGTCTTGAATATTTGGTAGGTAGCTTTCAACTCCAGTGAACGAACATCTTACGAAAGACAATGCCCCATATCAGGTTGGGCTGCTAGTGCTGAAGTAGCAAAGAAAACACATTTTTTTTTTTCCAAAAAATTTTTTTGAGCTAAGCCACCAAAGCTTGTGATACCTATTCAGGAAAGATAAGGATTAATTAATGAATTCATGTTTTCAAATTCTAATTCTCATAACCATGCAACTTCAGAAAGTCCACAAGACTGCATGTTTCAAATAGTAGATCAATTCCTTGCCCAGTATCATTCTTTCAGTCAGTGACAACTGAGTCCTCACAATGCAGCAGGCACTAGGCTAATATTCAAACAGATGCTGCCAAACCCACATGGCACTAGGGTACACAGAGGCTCAGCAACTGCTTGGCAAATGTGCACAATAGCAGACTTTCCCAGTGTGGTCTCAATAAGGCTTTTGGTAACTTTCACTATGATGACTTCATGAAGCGCATGAAACAGTCCTTCTTGGAAAAGTACTTAACAATCCTTTACTTGGGTCATGTTTATACGTATCTTAGTCAATAAGTTTTATTCATCTAACTACAGACTCCAGTTTTTCCTTGACAGTTCCAAATGTTGGCTGCTAAACACACAGTATCTTCTCTTAATTTCTGCTCTTTCCTGTCCAAGAACAGGTTCTATATCCACACTAACTTTATCCAATAAAAGTGACCTCAAAATGCCTGGACCCATTTTAAACACAACAACTTTTGAGATTCTCCCTGTTCAGTCACTGGACTGCAGTACTTTTCCCTGCTGGAATTATGTCAAACACAATTCAGACAGGAAGGCTGTTACCTGCCCTAGTAATCAAAGGACAGTGGTGTGTGATGGTGATCTGAGTAAGGGCTGGAGTGGAGAAGGGAGAAGAGCTAGAACTGGGCAACCACACCAGAACTTCCATGCACATGATGAATCTCCCTCTTGTTTTAATTACTTATTGGTATGAGTGTCTGGCTCATAGTTTCACTGGCAACAACTATTCAGCTATTCTCCCTTTCTTTCCAATCAATGGCTCTGGTTCCCAATTTCAGCATAAAAGGGGCAAACAGACCTTCCTTTCATTGACTACATTCTCTTAAATACCTTCCCATTTTCCTTTTCAAACAGGCATGGTGCTTGTATTTTAGCCTATGAAAGTGAGGATGAATACTACATAAGCACAGTATAAAATTAAGGGTTTAAAAATACCTCCAGCTAGATAATTCTATGGCTTCCCTGGTGGATCAGCTGGTAAAGTCTGCCCGCAATGCTGGAGACCCAGGTTTGATCCCCGGGTTGGGAAGATTCTCTGGAGAAGGGAATGGCTATTCACTCCAGTATTCTTGTCTGGAGAATTCCACGGACTGAGGAACCTGGTGGGCTGCAGTCTATGGGGTTACAAAGAGTCAGAAACAACTGAGCGACTTCTTAGGCACAAAGCTTAGATTGGGAACCATTCTAAGGTAATGACAGGCAATCATTTTATTTATAAAAGTTTCATTAGCTTGTGAAACCAGAGCAGATGCTGCTCTACTGTCATGACTGACGACTGGAGAGGCAAACAGTGGACGTCTGGGAAACACTTTGGGTCATGGTTTATACGTATCTTAGTCAATAAGTTTTATTCATCTAACTACAGACTCCAGTTTTTCCTTGACAGTTCCAAATGTTGGCTGCTAAACACACAGTATCTTCTCTTAATTTCTGCTCTTTCCTGTCCAAGAACAGGTTCTATATCCACACTAACTTTATCCAATAAAAGTGACCTCAAAATGCCTGGACCCATTTTAAACACAACAACTTTTGAGATTCCCCCTGTTCAGTCACTGGACTGCAGTACTTTTCCCTGCTGGAATTATGTCAAACACAATTCAGACAGGAAGGCTGTTACCTGCCCTAGTAATCAAAGGACAGTGGTGTGTGATGGTGATCTGAGTAAGGGCTGGAGTGGAGAAGGGAGAAGAGCTAGAACTGGGCAACCACACCAGAACTTCCATGCACATGATGAATCTCCCTCTTGTTTTAATTACTTATTGGTATGAGTGTCTGGCTCATAGTTTCACTGGCAACAACTATTCAGCTATTCTCCCTTTCTTTCCAATCAATGGCTCTGGTTCCCAATTTCAGCATAAAAGGGGCAAACAGACCTTCCTTTCATTGACTACATTCTCTTAAATACCTTCCCATTTTCCTTTTCAAACAGGCATGGTGCTTGTATTTTAGCCTATGAAAGTGAGGATGAATACTACATAAGCACAGTATAAAATTAAGGGTTTAAAAATACCTCCAGCTAGATAATTCTATGGCTTCCCTGGTGGATCAGCTGGTAAAGTCTGCCCGCAATGCTGGAGACCCAGGTTTGATCCCCGGGTTGGGAAGATTCTCTGGAGAAGGGAATGGCTATTCACTCCAGTATTCTTGTCTGGAGAATTCCACGGACTGAGGAACCTGGTGGGCTGCAGTCTATGGGGTTACAAAGACTCAGACATGACTGAGCGACTTCTTAGGCACAAAGCTTAGATTGGGAACCATTCTAAGGTAATGACAGGCAATCATTTTATTTATAAAAGTTTCATTAGCTTGTGAAACCAGAGCAGATGCTGCTCTACTGTCATGACTGACTCAGACTGCCGAGAGGCAAACAGTGGACGTCTGGGAAACACTACTGATGACCTGGAGCATGGTGGCATCCAACAGTCAGGGTTCTGGATGGATGTTGACTCCACCCTAAAAGTGAGAGTCCTATTCTTGCAGAACACACTGAACTAAACTCCTGGGCACTCTCAGGGCCTCTTTTGCCTAAAGAAGTATAGAAGGGAGTGCAGAACTGAGAAGCTGGTTTTGTGCTGTGCTGAGATTTCACTTAACTCTTCCCTCCCTAACACTGAGCCTTCTTTACTCAGTGAGAGGGATTTTCAGCAACAAATTCAGCACTTGTGTGTACTGATTTAGTTTCCAGGGTCATACATTTTATCATCCAAAATGGCATGACCCTGCAAAGTGCTAGCCTATTACTAGTTGTTAATCTCAAGGTGCGTCAGCTGCTTCTGCCCAGAAATAACAGATCTCTCCACGTCCTCTGAGTTCTCACTCATTCATTCATTCCACAGACACTGATTACTAAGAATGTACCAGCTGTGGTCAGACTCTACTGTAGCTGTGGTAAGACTGGTTCACAAAGGTGCTATCTACTCCAAGGTCCATGAAGGTTAGGGGTTCCTTCCACTTTGCAGGAAAAGAATGCCAGTCAATTTCACTAGCTACTCTAGAGTTCTCTCTCAGTCATGAAACTTTTCTACAACTCAATTTACTAACTTGAGAGAGGAAAAGGGGTAAAACTGAGGCATCACAGCTTCAACTGCAGCACAGAAAGAGGCCCACTTACTAGTGGTCAGTGTTCGTGTTTCAAGCTTACAATCTTGGAGGGTAGAAATGGAAGCAGAAAGAAGCCAGTTCCAAGTAGAATGGTGTGTGTGTTTGAGTGTACAGAGGAGCATGAGATTATTCCTGCTAGATGTCTCTGGAGAATTCCACGGACTGAGGAACCTGGTGGGCTGCAGTCTATGGGGTTACAAAGACTCAGACATGACTGAGCGACTTCTTAGGCACAAAGCTTAGATTGGGAACCATTCTAAGGTAATGACAGGCAATCATTTTATTTATAAAAGTTTCATTAGCTTGTGAAACCAGAGCAGATGCTGCTCTACTGTCATGACTGACTCAGACTGCCGAGAGGCAAACAGTGGACGTCTGGGAAACACTACTGATGACCTGGAGCATGGTGGCATCCAACAGTCAGGGTTCTGGATGGATGTTGACTCCACCCTAAAAGTGAGAGTCCTATTCTTGCAGAACACACTGAACTAAACTCCTGGGCACTCTCAGGGCCTCTTTTGCCTAAAGAAGTATAGAAGGGAGTGCAGAACTGAGAAGCTGGTTTTGTGCTGTGCTGAGATTTCACTTAACTCTTCCCTCCCTAACACTGAGCCTTCTTTACTCAGTGAGAGGGATTTTCAGCAACAAATTCAGCACTTGTGTGTACTGATTTAGTTTCCAGGGTCATACATTTTATCATCCAAAATGGCATGACCCTGCAAAGTGCTAGCCTATTACTAGTTGTTAATCTCAAGGTGCGTCAGCTGCTTCTGCCCAGAAATAACAGATCTCTCCACGTACCTCTGAGTTCTCACTCATTCATTCATTCCACAGACACTGATTACTAAGAATGTACCAGCTGTGGTCAGACTCTACTGTAGCTGTGGTAAGACTGGTTCACAAAGGTGCTATCTACTCCAAGGTCCATGAAGGTTAGGGGTTCCTTCCACTTTGCAGGAAAAGAATGCCAGTCAATTTCACTAGCTACTCTAGAGTTCTCTCTCAGTCATGAAACTTTTCTACAACTCAATTTACTAACTTGAGAGAGGAAAAGGGGTAAAACTGAGGCATCACAGCTTCAACTGCAGCACAGAAAGAGGCCCACTTACTAGTGGTCAGTGTTCGTGTTTCAAGCTTACAATCTTGGAGGGTAGAAATGGAAGCAGAAAGAAGCCAGTTCCAAGTAGAATGGTGTGTGTGTTTTGAGTGTACAGAGGAGCATGAGATTATTCCTGCTAGATGTCCTAGGGAGTGTTTCATGGAGGAGTTGTTATTCAGTCTGGAAGAAGAGCTTTATTTTGTCAGGAGGAGCATTCTTTCTAGGACTGAGTAAGCAAAGGCACAGAGGGAGGGCCTCCTGGGGCATGCTCAGAATAACAAGTGGCCTGGTCCCTCTAAGAAAAATGTGCTATAGTAGCTAGAAATAAAACATGAGTTCACATAATTACTGGCATGGATGCTCAGCCACAGACATTAAGTTTATGTAGGTTTAAACACAGAAGTTGAAAAAAAATATTTAAAAGTATGATGTGGGAGTAGGCATAAGGAATTTAAGGAATAGCGCTTTTGTATGTCACCTTACTGAGAGACTTAGGGGTTGAATCCAACTGCATCTGAAGGGTCCAAAAGAACTGGAAAAATCACTGCATATTGAAAACCTTGCAGCTGATGCCTTCTGAGTCTGTGTTGTTTCCAGAAGAGACTGAGAACAAATCTTCTTGGTCTTGGCTTTCCCCAACTTTTGGGTATCATGTGATGAGATTCCCTTATGATGGTCACTAGACTACCGACTAAATTAGTAACAGCCTGTGGGCCTCAAATTGTAAACAATTTTATGATGATGATGTAAGTGTTGGCTTGAATTCTGAATTACATACGTCTGGCTAATCAGGAAGTAGAGAGAGAGAGAACCAGCTGGGGTTGTGTGGTTAGCTGATTAGCACATGGCTACACCCAGTTAGCCGCAAAGGGAAGCATGGGGGCTCCTTTCAAGTAGCTGGCACAGCAGCAACACCCTCTCTGGCCAAGTGGACACTGATGAATCCGCTGGCATTTACCAGGGGAAGAACAGCCACTTTCTCCCAAGAAAGAGGTTAAGGGTGTTCCCCTCCCTATTCTTTCCAGTTAGGGACCTTCCTTCTTTTCACCACACTATCCCTATCCCCAAGGACAGAGAGAGGCAGCAATAAATTAGGCTTATAATCGGTCATAAACTGTGTATGAATGAATATGTGTGCTTTTTTCTGTTGGCACAATCAAAACACAAAGAACCTGAGACAGACTGGAACCTGACTGAGCGCTTCAGGCTCTTTCCACGATGCCTGTGCAGTGGCTTCCTCTGGGTCCGCACTTCCTCTCCTTGACTTCTAGGTCTAGAATGTGAGGTCTGTCTTTGAGAGCACAGAGGCCTGAAATAGGGAGAAGGACAGAATACTGAGTTCACATAATTACTGGGCATGGATTTGCTAAAAAGCCAAACCCAGAAACATGGCCTGGTCCCTCTAAGAAAAATGTGCTATAGTAGCTAGAAATAAAACATGAGTTCACATAATTACTGGCATGGATGCTCAGCCACAGACATTAAGTTTATGTAGGTTTAAACACAGAAGTTGAAAAAAAATATTTAAAAGTATGATGTGGGAGTAGGCATAAGGAATTTAAGGAATAGCGCTTTTGTATGTCACCTTACTGAGAGACTTAGGGGTTGAATCCAACTGCATCTGAAGGGTCCAAAAGAACTGGAAAAATCACTGCATATTGAAAACCTTGCAGCTGATGCCTTCTGAGTCTGTGTTGTTTCCAGAAGAGACTGAGAACAAATCTTCTTGGTCTTGGCTTTCCCCAACTTTTGGGTATCATGTGATGAGATTCCCTTATGATGGTCACTAGACTACCGACTAAATTAGTAACAGCCTGTGGGCCTCAAATTGTAAACAATTTTATGATGATGATGTAAGTGTTGGCTTGAATTCTGAATTACATACGTCTGGCTAATCAGGAAGTAGAGAGAGAGAGAACCAGCTGGGGTTGTGTGGTTAGCTGATTAGCACATGGCTACACCCAGTTAGCCGCAAAGGGAAGCATGGGGGCTCCTTTCAAGTAGCTGGCACAGCAGCAACACCCTCTCTGGCCAAGTGGACACTGATGAATCCGCTGGCATTTACCAGGGGAAGAACAGCCACTTTCTCCCAAGAAAGAGGTTAAGGGTGTTCCCCTCCCTATTCTTTCCAGTTAGGGACCTTCCTTCTTTTCACCACACTATCCCTATCCCCAAGGACAGAGAGAGGCAGCAATAAATTAGGCTTATAATCGGTCATAAACTGTGTATGAATGAATATGTGTGCTTTTTTCTGTTGGCACAATCAAAACACAAAGAACCTGAGACAGACTGGAACCTGAGTGAGCGCTTCAGGCTATTTCCAGGATGCCTGTGCAGTGGCTTCCTCTGGCTCCGCACTTCCTGTCCTTGACTTCTAGGTCTAGAATGTGAGGTCTGTCTTTGAGAGCACAGAGGCCTGAAATAGGGAGAAGGACACTCCCGACTGTAGTAAACATGCATTATGCTCACTTCTGTAGGCATACCTTTCCAATGCATTTCTTTTATCAGAAATATGCTTTTCTCTCATCTAAATCTACCTGAACATTCCTAGTTTTTCATTTACTCAGTATTTGTTAAGGATTGATGCTAAGCTCTAAAAATTGCAAGAAGGCATAGAACCTGTTCTAAAGGAGCTTCTAGGTTTCAAATTTTGTGCCAACTCCAATCAGCTGTTAATGGGACAAGAACAGTGAGGATTTGGAAATCATATTCAGGATAAATAATAATAATATGTGTTAAGACAATGGTTAGCAATGTCTGCTACAGGTGGAGCAGGAGGCTCTGGTGGCACGCAAGCCATACATTTGTTATCTCTGGGTCTAGTTCAATTTCTATCTCCTTAAAAAAGAGCTTTCCCCCACAATTCTCAGTCTCCAATATCATTCATTCCTTTGCATCTTACATTGTAGCACTAGATAATATTGCAAGACAGTAAGTTTGTACAGTTGACACAGGAATAGAGGCACAGGATTGTTGCTAACTGCTGCTAACTCTTCTTGTTTTCTTTAGTGCTTTCATATATGGCAACTTTGTTTTCTTGGGGTCATTTACATGACATTACAAAATGAGATCATACTGGAAATAAGCAAAGGCTTTAAAGTTCCAATACTGGGAGCAAAAGTCCTTCTGGATCCCAAAGGGGATTTTTAGGACTGCAGAAAAGCTGCTGTGAGTTTTGAGTACCACAGCTGGATCAAACCTAGAGAGCCAGCATCCCACCAAGTTGTCTGGAGTGTGACTCTAACCGCTGGTAAAGATGAGGACCTGCAAGCCACTATTTGCGGACAAGTGGCTTTATGGCTTAATTATTTATTTTTTCTTCTGTTAACAAATAATGGAAAATAATTTGCTGTGGAGGCTAACATTATATTCACTTCAACTTTCTAGTTCTTTAGAAGAATTTCCAGGCTCTTTAGAAGAATGGAAGGATTCTTCTAGTCCACCAAAACTAAACAAGATTAAGCCATTAAGGATGAATTTTTTAAAAGTCCAACTTAACAGAAATTAGCATGTATAGACCAAATATTCATGGAGCTTCTAACGTATATTTAATACACTGCACATGAAGTTTTTAAACCTTCTGGGAGCCTATATTCTAGCTGGTCAGTGAAAGAAATGCATGTGATCCAACTAACAAATAATGTAGGAGAGTATAATCTAGTGTTTCACCAGGTTAATACCATGTCGCTGCTACTAATAACTGAATTGATAGTTAGAATTTAGTTGAGAGCAATGCTAATGCTTAAATCACAAACCATTAGAGCTGCTAATGCTGTCATGTACTAACAGATCAATTTCAGGATCACTCCTGCTTTTTAAACTACTGAGATGAGAGATTCTTGAAGCTCTTGAAGTAGGTGCAAAATATGTCCAGAAATACCCATTTCAAATAGATTTAAACTCAATAAATAATAGTTTTAGTAACCATAATTTCTACAGTTGTAGACCAAGATTTGTGGTTAACCTGTTTTCCAATATAAAGCAGAGGAGTGGTTTAAAACTAGAAATTTAAAAATATATCTTGATCAACTAAGATGATACAGTCCAGGTACATTCAATACATTTTCCTGTGGTATATTCAAATTGGATTTCCTTATTGCTAGTCTTCTGCTGTATAACAAAGGAATTATTCAGATAATTCAGGCAAATCTCTCCCACTTGTGCCTTACTCCAGCAACATTTTGAATGATCAACATGAATTAAGACAAAAATCAAGGGCTTTTTTGTTTGTTTTAAGCATAATTATTCAGATAATTATCTCAACCCTCCATTTCATTTTGGTTATGAGGATAAGGCCCTAAAAGACTTTCCAGTCAGAAACAGCACTTATGTGCAAGAGCAAGAAAGCCATTAGGATATCACTCTAAGGCCCCCAGTCAGTCTAGTCTAAGTGAACACTGGCTTTATGGCTTAATTATTTATTTTCTTCTGTTAACAAATAATGGAAAATAATTTGCTGTGGAGGCTAACATTATATTCACTTCAACTTTCTAGTTCTTTAGAAGAATTTCCAGGCTCTTTAGAAGAATGGAAGGATTCTTCTAGTCCACCAAAACTAAACAAGATTAAGCCATTAAGGATGAATTTTTTAAAAGTCCAACTTAACAGAAATTAGCATGTATAGACCAAATATTCATGGAGCTTCTAACGTATATTTAATACACTGCACATGAAGTTTTTAAACCTTCTGGGAGCCTATATTCTAGCTGGTCAGTGAAAGAAATGCATGTGATCCAACTAACAAATAATGTAGGAGAGTATAATCTAGTGTTTCACCAGGTTAATACCATGTCGCTGCTACTAATAACTGAATTGATAGTTAGAATTTAGTTGAGAGCAATGCTAATGCTTAAATCACAAACCATTAGAGCTGCTAATGCTGTCATGTACTAACAGATCAATTTCAGGATCACTCCTGCTTTTTAAACTACTGAGATGAGAGATTCTTGAAGCTCTTGAAGTAGGTGCAAAATATGTCCAGAAATACCCATTTCAAATAGATTTAAACTCAATAAATAATAGTTTTAGTAACCATAATTTCTACAGTTGTAGACCAAGATTTGTGGTTAACCTGTTTTCCAATATAAAGCAGAGGAGTGGTTTAAAACTAGAAATTTAAAAATATATCTTGATCAACTAAGATGATACAGTCCAGGTACATTCAATACATTTTCCTGTGGTATATTCAAATTGGATTTCCTTATTGCTAGTCTTCTGCTGTATAACAAAGGAATTATTCAGATAATTCAGGCAAATCTCTCCCACTTGTGCCTTACTCCAGCAACATTTTGAATGATCAACATGAATTAAGACAAAAATCAAGGGCTTTTTTGTTTGTTTTAAGCATAATTATTCAGATAATTATCTCAACCCTCCATTTCATTTTGGTTATGAGGATAAGGCCCTAAAAGACTTTCCAGTCAGAAACAGCACTTATGTGCAAGAGCAAGAAAGCCATTAGGATATCACTCTAAGGCCCCCAGTCAGTCTAGTCTAAGTGAACACAATGTATAAAACTCATAATCTGGAGGTTACTCATTTGGGTTAGTGAAGGTTTCATATTTTAGAAGCATATTTTCCTGTTTTAAAGTATTCATCTTTGTGTGTGCGTGTGTGCTCAGTTGTGTCTGACTGTTTGTGACCCCATGGACTGTAGCTCACCCTGCTCTTCTGTCCATGGAATTTTCCAGGCAAGAATACTGGAGCAGGTTACCATTTCCTCCTCCAGGGGATCTTCAGGACCTAGGGATTGAACTCATTCTTCTGCATCTCCTGCAATGGCAGGCGGATTCTTTACTAGGGCGCCACCTGGGAAGTTCATTCATCTTAAGGTTTAAAATAAGTGAATTATTTCAGTGCATTTATGAAGATCTGATTAACACACCAGTGTTTAAGAACTGCCTCAGTCTAAAATAGAACAAACAAAACCCAGAATATTTTAAGTAACTGTTTATTCTGAGATTTCTACTCAAATCTCTTCTCCTGTGTGTTCTATCTATTTATCTCAGAGGAAGAGGGGCTGGGGCTAAACCAAGATAGACCATCCCTACTGTTCCCAATTGCCCAAACAATTCCCAATTCTTCCCTCACAATGTGCTAGAAGGCCTGGTGAAAGAGAAGACAGTATCATCTAAAATTATTCTCCTAGGTACTTTTTAGCATCTTCACAATCAAAAATCACTGAGTGACTTGTAAATTTACATTCCAAAATCCAATGGCACAGCTACCAACAGGACCTTGTCTCTCTGCAATCTCTATATTTTCCAGTAAACAAGAAAACCGTATGTTATTGGAGAGATTATTGAAAGAGTCTCCTTATAAGTTCATGAATGCCACTTCACAGACTGTACAGAAAGCAAAGCTCTATGAACGGTACAATGGAGTCAACTCATCTTTTGAAAAGCTTAGCATCAGTCTTAGAAAGAATCTAAAATTGTTCCAATTCCTAGGTCTCTGTTAAAACATAATCAGCCCATGCTTATGCCATTGTGAATCCAGGGCACATGCATACTTGGAGGCAAGTTTACAGCACAAAGGATAGTCATGTTGAAAATCTAGACTTAACCTTGACACTGAATTAAACAATTTACTTTTCCAAACTATTCAGTAAGACCATCTGCTCATCCTTAAGCATTTTCTTCTCAATGATGTACCTGAAACAAGTACCTTTATAATAAAACAGGCAAGTAAATACCAAGGATCAATATTAAATATAATGGTAGAAATTAAATTTAATAAAAACCCAAATATAGGGCTTCCCTGGTAGTCCAGTGGGTAAGGACACCACCTTGCAGTGCAAGGTGCGCAGTTTCGACCCTGGCCTGGGGGGATCCCACGAGCCTCAGAGTGGCTGGACCGATGTGTCTAACTACGGAGCTGGAACTCTGGAGCGCATGCACCCAGAGCTGGTGCTGTGCTGAGACAGAGGCCACTGAGATGGAAGGTCCACACAGGTCAAAGAACAAAGATAAATAAATGAAAGATCAATAGAAGTGGACGAAAAAAAAAAACCACCCAAATATAAATAAAAGAAATGTTGAAGATTTCTGCAGACTCACAATACCTTGTGAATTGCAAAGGCAAGTGGAGGGATGGCACTAAAAAAGTTATGATTACTAGAAAACTGAAAAAGCTGAGGGATGAGTTATTAAAAAGAACACTCTAGAAGACTAAGATAAGGCAAATTACACTCAAAATTAAAACTTTTAACAGCACTCCTAAACCCCAGATGCATTGTAGCCTATGTAAATGACGCCCCTGAAGTTGTGCCCAAAGGGTACCATAAAAAGAATTCTATGTGATTAGTGGCTCATAGATGAGCAAAACTAACTATTTTCCAACCAAAAATCACTGAGTGACTTGTAAATTTACATTCCAAAATCCAATGGCACAGCTACCAACAGGACCTTGTCTCTCTGCAATCTCTATATTTTCCAGTAAACAAGAAAACCGTATGTTATTGGAGAGATTATTGAAAGAGTCTCCTTATAAGTTCATGAATGCCACTTCACAGACTGTACAGAAAGCAAAGCTCTATGAACGGTACAATGGAGTCAACTCATCTTTTGAAAAGCTTAGCATCAGTCTTAGAAAGAATCTAAAATTGTTCCAATTCCTAGGTCTCTGTTAAAACATAATCAGCCCATGCTTATGCCATTGTGAATCCAGGGCACATGCATACTTGGAGGCAAGTTTACAGCACAAAGGATAGTCATGTTGAAAATCTAGACTTAACCTTGACACTGAATTAAACAATTTACTTTTCCAAACTATTCAGTAAGACCATCTGCTCATCCTTAAGCATTTTCTTCTCAATGATGTACCTGAAACAAGTACCTTTATAATAAAACAGGCAAGTAAATACCAAGGATCAATATTAAATATAATGGTAGAAATTAAATTTAATAAAAACCCAAATATAGGGCTTCCCTGGTAGTCCAGTGGGTAAGGACACCACCTTGCAGTGCAAGGTGCGCAGTTTCGACCCTGGCCTGGGGGGATCCCACGAGCCTCAGAGTGGCTGGACCGATGTGTCTAACTACGGAGCTGGAACTCTGGAGCGCATGCACCCAGAGCTGGTGCTGTGCTGAGACAGAGGCCACTGAGATGGAAGGTCCACACAGGTCAAAGAACAAAGATAAATAAATGAAAGATCAATAGAAGTGGACGAAAAAAAAAAACCACCCAAATATAAATAAAAGAAATGTTGAAGATTTCTGCAGACTCACAATACCTTGTGAATTGCAAAGGCAAGTGGAGGGATGGCACTAAAAAAGTTATGATTACTAGAAAACTGAAAAAGCTGAGGGATGAGTTATTAAAAAGAACACTCTAGAAGACTAAGATAAGGCAAATTACACTCAAAATTAAAACTTTTAACAGCACTCCTAAACCCCAGATGCATTGTAGCCTATGTAAATGACGCCCCTGAAGTTGTGCCCAAAGGGTACCATACAAAGAATTCAATGTGATTAGTGGCTCATAGATGAGCAAAACAGTTGTATTTTTTTGATAATGCAAAAGGCACACTAGTATTCTTTAGTGTCTTCAAATTATTGTTGTGAAACATCATTTTAGGGTATGTTGAGTGTCTAAACACTGAATCACTGTTTTGGATTCTGGAGTCTACTAGTTAATTTCTTACTCTGGAATAAGCTGATTAATAAATTTGTATTTGGAATAAGTCTTTTACTAAACAGGTTAAAAACAGTGAAATTAGATGTTCTTAGGTATTTTAAATTATGTAAACTGAAATACATGTTTCACAGAAAATATATAAAAGTTTATCTATTTTCTAGAGGTGATCAGGTGTTAAGTCTACTGCTTCCCTAGTACTAGTTTCTACTGTATATGGGTTAAGTCTTTAAGTAAGCCAGTTACAGAGATCAGCAAAGTAAATCCCAGTTTTAATCAAGGAAAGAAAATAACTTCCTTTTTCCAAAAAGGAGGTATAAGACACCTCTAATATTAGTTTTAAAAAAATAAAAATCAAAACTTTATTTTTTTTTAACATTAGTATGTGAAAAAGCTTTGAAGAGCTCGGACCTCCCGGAGTAAAAGAATTGCTAGAAAGTTACTTGGAATCACCCACAGACAATAACTGTTGGTGGTTTCATTTCAGGCAATGGGTTTGTGCCAAAAGGACTGACATCTTGATGAAAGGATCACCAAAAGTTTGTTTTTAAACCGCAAAAGACGCATGATAAAGAGTATTGCAAAGAGGGCAAAGGGTGAGATGAAGAATGGCAATAGAAGTGGACAAAAAACAACCACCCAAATATAAATAAAAGAAATGTTGAAGATTTCTGCAGACTCACAATACCTTGTGAATTGCAAAGGCAAGTGGAGGGATGGCACTAAAAAAGTTATGATTACTAGAAAACTGAAAAAGCTGAGGGATGAGTTATTAAAAAGAACACTCTAGAAGACTAAGATAAGGCAAATTACACTCAAAATTAAAACTTTTAACAGCACTCCTAAACCCCAGATGCATTGTAGCCTATGTAAATGACGCCCCTGAAGTTGTGCCCAAAGGGTACCATACAAAGAATTCAATGTGATTAGTGGCTCATAGATGAGCAAAACAGTTGTATTTTTTTGATAATGCAAAAGGCACACTAGTATTCTTTAGTGTCTTCAAATTATTGTTGTGAAACATCATTTTAGGGTATGTTGAGTGTCTAAACACTGAATCACTGTTTTGGATTCTGGAGTCTACTAGTTAATTTCTTACTCTGGAATAAGCTGATTAATAAATTTGTATTTGGAATAAGTCTTTTACTAAACAGGTTAAAAACAGTGAAATTAGATGTTCTTAGGTATTTTAAATTATGTAAACTGAAATACATGTTTCACAGAAAATATATAAAAGTTTATCTATTTTCTAGAGGTGATCAGGTGTTAAGTCTACTGCTTCCCTAGTACTAGTTTCTACTGTATATGGGTTAAGTCTTTAAGTAAGCCAGTTACAGAGATCAGCAAAGTAAATCCCAGTTTTAATCAAGGAAAGAAAATAACTTCCTTTTTCCAAAAAGGAGGTATAAGACACCTCTAATATTAGTTTTAAAAAATTAAAAATCAAAACATTATTTTTTTAACATTAGTATGTGAAAAGCTTTGAAGAGCTCGGACCTCCCGGAGTAAAAGAATTGCTAGAAAGTTACTTGGAATCACCCACAGACAATAACTGTTGGTGGTTTCATTTCAGGCAATGGGTTTGTGCCAAAAGGGACTGACATCTTGATGAAAGGATCACCAAAAAGTTGTGAGAATTTTTCCATGACTAAAAATCCTTCCAAGAGCAACAAATTGTGATTTCTCATTCTGCCACCATACATAAACGACAACTGTAAGAAATCGACAACATGGAACAGTAATGCTAATTTGCTCTTCTGCATTCAAATTGTTCCAACTTTCATTCTTGGCTTTGGCACACATGCTTGCCTTCCACAAACCTCACTCTGCTCACTTCTATGGAAACGTGCTATTTATTCTCTGAGCTTGATCTATAGGGTTAATTTTGGCAGAATCAGTGTCAGATTGATGTTTAACCAAACTGGTCACCTGACATTACAAAACACATGAATCTTCATAGTTTACCTGTGGTGACACAGAGGGTTAGGTTCTGGGATAAAGAGTTACAAGACAAGGTAATGTGGCCAATCACAGTAAAAGATAATTAAATAAACAAAAATACTTTGTAGCAGGTTATTTTATTAGCATCCTAGAAACCTATGACAACTGCTAGTTAGGAATTTAATATGGAGTTAGGAACCATTTGCACAAAACCTACTCATTAGTTTAATTTTCTGTTCATCCGTTTTGCCTTTTACCTTAAGTTCCTTAATTTGGTTGTTATCAACCTATGTCCAAGCAAGATCTATTTTACTTGATGCTTTGACACCCACCTGTTGAAGTGATAAGTGAGGCATACACAAAAAATAAATGGCTTACTTATTAACAGAATACAAACAGAATTCATTTAACGGCTTCTGACTCATTTTCTCCCTGGAAGCTTATATTTGGATTGTTCTCAAAGAAAACATCAAGTATATTGGATTCATTTTGATTTTCCCCAAAAAATCAAAAGGGTTAAGTCTTTAAGTAAGCCAGTTACAGAGATCAGCAAAGTAAATCCCAGTTTTAATCAAGGAAAGAAAATAACTTCCTTTTTCCAAAAAGGAGGTATAAGACACCTCTAATATTAGTTTTAAAAAAATAAAAATCAAAACTTTATTTTTTTTTAACATTAGTATGTGAAAAAGCTTTGAAGAGCTCGGACCTCCCGGAGTAAAAGAATTGCTAGAAAGTTACTTGGAATCACCCACAGACAATAACTGTTGGTGGTTTCATTTCAGGCAATGGGTTTGTGCCAAAAGGGACTGACATCTTGATGAAAGGATCACCAAAAAGTTGTGAGAATTTTTCCATGACTAAAAATCCTTCCAAGAGCAACAAATTGTGATTTCTCATTCTGCCACCATACATAAACGACAACTGTAAGAAATCGACAACATGGAACAGTAATGCTAATTTGCTCTTCTGCATTCAAATTGTTCCAACTTTCATTCTTGGCTTTGGCACACATGCTTGCCTTCCACAAACCTCACTCTGCTCACTTCTATGGAAACGTGCTATTTATTCTCTGAGCTTGATCTATAGGGTTAATTTTGGCAGAATCAGTGTCAGATTGATGTTTAACCAAACTGGTCACCTGACATTACAAAACACATGAATCTTCATAGTTTACCTGTGGTGACACAGAGGGTTAGGTTCTGGGATAAAGAGTTACAAGACAAGGTAATGTGGCCAATCACAGTAAAAGATAATTAAATAAACAAAAATACTTTGTAGCAGGTTATTTTATTAGCATCCTAGAAACCTATGACAACTGCTAGTTAGGAATTTAATATGGAGTTAGGAACCATTTGCACAAAACCTACTCATTAGTTTAATTTTCTGTTCATCCGTTTTGCCTTTTACCTTAAGTTCCTTAATTTGGTTGTTATCAACCTATGTCCAAGCAAGATCTATTTTACTTGATGCTTTGACACCCACCTGTTGAAGTGATAAGTGAGGCATACACAAAAAATAAATGGCTTACTTATTAACAGAATACAAACAGAATTCATTTAACGGCTTCTGACTCATTTTTCTCCCTGGAAGCTTATATTTGGATTGTTCTCAAAGAAAACATCAAGTATATTGGATTCATTTTTGATTCATTCAATTCCTCCCTTGTTTAAAAGAAAAAAATGAGAACTAAATTTGGAAATCACACACTCAAAAGTGGTAAAGAGGTATATTAAAGAGCATAAACATCTGCAGCAGGACATATTGTACTTAACTGAAAGGTTTCAGGACATTTCTGTTCTTATTTCAGTTCAACTTTATTTCCATAGAGGAAAATTTTCAAAAAAGCTTAATATACACATTCAACTATTTTTAATGGGTATTTCATCTATTTCTTTAATCAGTCATCAAACACTAAGCCGCCTCCTTTGTGGATCATAATGCTTCTCAGAAATAGTTACAGCTTCATTTAGAAGATAACATGCTTATCTCCTAAAACTTCAACAACAATGAAACAGTAATTAAATTCGGAAGACAAGAGAGTGTATTAATATAAAAGTCCATTTTCTACATATATATTGCTTTTAAAGATAGCAGACACTATAGCTGTTGGTTTAGTTGGACACAGACTCCCACTTTGGGGATAAGTTCTGGCTAGCTCTGACTCAAGACCATTGCTTTGTGTGAGCCCCACTGCTGCCACCTCTTCCACGCATGTCACAACATATTACTCTTCTTAAAGAAGAAAACGGTTTCTACTGTTAGAGTTAAAAAATTTTCACTTCTGCAAGAGAAATCTCAGTTTTCTATTCAAAATGATTGAAAATCAAGAGACCTAATTCATGACATCCAATTCATATAAATTGCTGTACTGCAAAAGCTCCCCAGGCTAGAGGTAGGAACCTTTGAAAGGTCAGATGGGGTAGGAACAATGAGGGTTCAGGGGCGATGAAGGTGGATGGTTGATATTTATATGGAACACAGACTGGTAAGAAGCAATTAAGAATCTCCTGACGACCAATTCTTACCATTTTGAGAATCCTTAACTGTCTTGGCCTTGCACCCTCCCTCTCTTCAGTCCAAGGAGACCAACCAACCTGCAAAATATGTTTAAATACAGTAGACAAATTGCCTCACCACAGGTCAGCAAATGAGAAATGCCTGTTTAGAGGTTACAGACAAATAATCATTTTCTGTGGCTAAGTTCTGTTACATGCAAAATATTGTAACCACTGGGGCTTCTGAAAGAGCTTTTCAATCTCTCTGCAGGCTTAAATAGGGGACAAAGGAATCCCTGGTACCTGGCTTTGCAGAGTCCTGGGCTATTCTTAGTGTTGGGTTCATCTCTAAATTACAGGAGTTCAAAAGGTTTAGCAACTTAAAAGTAGAACCAAGTGATAAAAATAGATTGTTTTCTGGCGGCTCTTTGTTCCCAGACATACTACTGGCAGTAATATTTGCAATCAAGACAGCAGAATAGAAATCAGCCTTCCACCGTGTAGTGTAATGCCTCAGAGTGGATATTTTTGGAAATGGCACTGCATTACATAACCTTCCGTGTTAAAAAAAAAAAAAAAAAAAAACTACACTAAGGGGCAAAAGTCAGGAATATACACCATTATACCCTTCTCCCTAAACCAAATAAACATTAATACATGCTGCAGTGATTTGCCTCTCAACCTTTGTGTAACCAGAACACAATTCTTTTGTTAACATAAGTTATGACAAAAATTAAGATGAATGGAGAAACTAAAAGTTCTCTAACAGGGTATTATAAGCTCTTCGAGTTTTCCATAAGGTATACAAAACGAAATGAAATAGTATATCCACTTATCTCACGCATGTCACAACATATTACTCTTCTTAAAGAAGAAAACGGTTTCTACTGTTAGAGTTAAAAAATTTTCACTTCTGCAAGAGAAATCTCAGTTTTCTATTCAAAATGATTGAAAATCAAGAGACCTAATTCATGACATCCAATTCATATAAATTGCTGTACTGCAAAAGCTCCCCAGGCTAGAGGTAGGAACCTTTGAAAGGTCAGATGGGGTAGGAACAATGAGGGTTCAGGGGCGATGAAGGTGGATGGTTGATATTTATATGGAACACAGACTGGTAAGAAGCAATTAAGAATCTCCTGACGACCAATTCTTACCATTTTGAGAATCCTTAACTGTCTTGGCCTTGCACCCTCCCTCTCTTCAGTCCAAGGAGACCAACCAACCTGCAAAATATGTTTAAATACAGTAGACAAATTGCCTCACCACAGGTCAGCAAATGAGAAATGCCTGTTTAGAGGTTACAGACAAATAATCATTTTCTGTGGCTAAGTTCTGTTACATGCAAAATATTGTAACCACTGGGGCTTCTGAAAGAGCTTTTCAATCTCTCTGCAGGCTTAAATAGGGGACAAAGGAATCCCTGGTACCTGGCTTTGCAGAGTCCTGGGCTATTCTTAGTGTTGGGTTCATCTCTAAATTACAGGAGTTCAAAAGGTTTAGCAACTTAAAAGTAGAACCAAGTGATAAAAATAGATTGTTTTCTGGCGGCTCTTTGTTCCCAGACATACTACTGGCAGTAATATTTGCAATCAAGACAGCAGAATAGAAATCAGCCTTCCACCGTGTAGTGTAATGCCTCAGAGTGGATATTTTTGGAAATGGCACTGCATTACATAACCTTCCGTGTTAAAAAAAAAAAAAAAAAAAAACTACACTAAGGGGCAAAAGTCAGGAATATACACCATTATACCCTTCTCCCTAAACCAAATAAACATTAATACATGCTGCAGTGATTTGCCTCTCAACCTTTGTGTAACCAGAACACAATTCTTTTGTTAACATAAGTTATGACAAAAATTAAGATGAATGGAGAAACTAAAAGTTCTCTAACAGGGTATTATAAGCTCTTCGAGTTTTCCTATAATGGTATTACAGACACACCGAAATGCAAATCAGATTATTATTATCATCAAGCAAAAAGCACTTATTTTAAGGCCATCCCTCCCCCAAAGTTCAGCTGCTTTATAAGAAAATGCAGGAAAAAAGTGTTGCAAGATCGAATGCTTGAAAAGACCCTTGGAGGCGCAGTTCTCAAAGAGTATAAAGACTAAGGATGAAGGAACACAAATTCATTTTATAAAGGGGGGGGGGGCTTGCATGCACCGAAGTGCATTTAATGCAAAGAAACAAAATAGTTCCTAACAATGCTTTATTAGCAAAAAGAACAAAAATTAACCACACCAACAAGCAAAAAAACCCCACCCCTTCCCAAAAGAATTCTTCTTAACTTGTGCATTAAGAAAAACAAAAACAAAACAAAATCCAAGTTAAATTTCAGCCTTAATGCAGCAGAACCAAAATGCCAGAATTTCTCCAAGTACACGCTTCAGTTCTTTAAAATTTAGAGGGAACAAGCATGAACTCTGCAGGGTTGAAGAGTCCAGCAAAGAGCAACGCAAGAAATCGACACAAAAGAGAAAGCAGCGCTCCCGGCCGGGGATGGGAATGGCATATACTTACAGACAAAAGCCCCGCTCCCTGTTCACTCTCTCCTCTCTACACCTGAAACACAAATGTGGATGAAAAAGGGTATCATGCTAGAGACAGCTGGGGATGGGGAGGGACAGGAGGAGGGAAAAGGGGTGGAGGAAGAGGAGGGAGGAGGGGGAAGGGAAACAAAACCCAAACCGGCTTCACTTCCAAGAAGTGCAGCCTTGGAAAAGGAGGGGAAGGTCTCCCTGCCTCGCGCTCGCTCTCTCCAAGAGTGTGTGTCTCTTTCCCTAAGAGTCAGTTTCTTTCTCTCTCTCTCTCTGCTGCTAGTGTGCCAGTGAACAATGAGCTAATTCTGATGGGCTGGCGCAGTGCCAGCGCCCCAGCCTTGCTGCCACTGTGCTGCCGCGGCGGAGCCAGACTGCTTACTCGGCAGGAATCGGCGACAAGGGCCCGGTCGGCAAGCGGCCAACGCGCGCGCGCCCCGGCCCTCCGCACCCCGGGAACCCCGAGCACCACGCCGCCCCCACTGCGCCTGCCGGAGCTGGGGGACAAAGGGGCCCGCAGATCGGCACGTCGCCCCGGCCCCGCCCCCGGAACGCGGCGCGCACACACCCCAGCCCGGCCTCGCCCGCCCCTGGCGGGCTTCTCCGCCTCGACGTGCGGTTGCTTTTCAGACAAATAAGGAGGCGGAGGAGGCGGTTTGGGGGCGCGCCAGGCGTGAAGACGGGCCAGGGCGCTCCACCGCCCGGCGGTTGGCCAGGGCCGCGGGGAGAGGCGGCGCGGCCCGTACTGTAATAATAAACCTGCAGCAGAGGGCATCTGAGGGAAAGAGGACGGCGACGGGCGGCAGCCGCCTTCCCTTTTATGTGCCTGTCCGGAGAGGAGCAGAAAATGGAGCCCGCGGCGGCGCGGAGCCGTACAGACACACAAAGAACCGGCATCGCACGCGTTTGCGCACGGCCCGGGTCTGCCCCACCGGGGACGCGCGGCCCGCTCCCGGCCGCGAGGAAGCCTGCGGCCCGAGTACCCCAGTGGCCTTGTGGTTGCGCGCGCGCACCCTTGGGCACACACATACACACGTGCGTGCATAGACAGCAAGAGCTAAGATCTGGTGTAATCAGCATAAGACCCCGTGCTCCCTTCTCCCAAGTTCAATAGGTTCACTCTCCCTCTACACCTGAAACACAAATGTGGATGAAAAGGGTATCATGCTAGAGACAGCTGGGGAGGGGGGAGGGGACAGGAGGAGGGAAAAGGGGTGGAGGAAGAGGAGGGAGGAGGGGGAAGGGAAACAAAACCCAAACCGGCTTCACTTCCAAGAAGTGCAGCCTTGGAAAAGGAGGGGAAGGTCTCCCTGCCTCGCGCTCGCCCCCCCCAGGAGGGGGTGTCTCTTTCCCTAAGAGTCAGTTTCTTTCTCTCTCTCTCTCTGCTGCTAGTGTGCCAGTGAACAATGAGCTAATTCTGATGGGCTGGCGCAGTGCCAGCGCCCCAGCCTTGCTGCCACTGTGCTGCCGCGGCGGAGCCAGACTGCTTACTCGGCAGGAATCGGCGACAAGGGCCCGGTCGGCAAGCGGCCAACGCGCGCGCGCCCCGGCCCTCCGCACCCCGGGAACCCCGAGCACCACGCCGCCCCCACTGCGCCTGCCGGAGCTGGGGGACAAAGGGGCCCGCAGATCGGCACGTCGCCCCGGCCCCGCCCCCGGAACGCGGCGCGCACACACCCCAGCCCGGCCTCGCCCGCCCCTGGCGGGCTTCTCCGCCTCGACGTGCGGTTGCTTTTCAGACAAATAAGGAGGCGGAGGAGGCGGTTTGGGGGCGCGCCAGGCGTGAAGACGGGCCAGGGCGCTCCACCGCCCGGCGGTTGGCCAGGGCCGCGGGGAGAGGCGGCGCGGCCCGTACTGTAATAATAAACCTGCAGCAGAGGGCATCTGAGGGAAAGAGGACGGCGACGGGCGGCAGCCGCCTTCCCTTTTATGTGCCTGTCCGGAGAGGAGCAGAAAATGGAGCCCGCGGCGGCGCGGAGCCGTACAGACACACAAAGAACCGGCATCGCACGCGTTTGCGCACGGCCCGGGTCTGCCCCACCGGGGACGCGCGGCCCGCTCCCGGCCGCGAGGAAGCCTGCGGCCCGAGTACCCCAGTGGCCTTGTGGTTGCGCGCGCGCACCCTTGGGCACACACATACACACGTGCGTGCATAGACAGCAAGAGCTAAGATCTGGTGTAATCAGCATAAGACAGCTTCCCCAAGTGCTCCCTTCTCCCTTCCAGAAAGATTCAATAGGTTCCAAACTCAGCCCCACTGAAAATTGGAGATCGTTTTCTCAAAGAGCTTCTTTGCATTTCTGATTTAAAACATTATCTTTCTTACTTTAAATCTGTTTTTTCACAATAATGTAAAGTTCAAAATTTTGCTACAAATGTGAACAAACTGATTTTGTCGCCAACCAAACAGAATACAGTTTTATGGTGATTGTCAGATGTTAGAGAACAAGATTATTTCCTAATTAAATTAGTTTGCCAAGGGAAAAAAAGATTTGAAGGGTCATAACGTCTTTTCAATTTGCCATCAACATTTTACTTCTGATCACTGAAAGAAATGTTTTCCATTATAACAATGTTTTTCATTATAACAACTAAGTTCTCAAACTTACAATGTCTTATGTTTTAATTTGAAATATTTTTGAGCACAGAATAACACACCTTAAATAGCAATATTTTACACTGCTAACTGTAAAGAAAAAAATTCTCTATAAGCTTGTTGCCAGGACCATAGATCTCCTTCCACACTTCAAAAACAGCAGCAATAATGATTAGACTGACATTAGGTGCAATGTTTAAGGAGCCCACTAGAAGCTTCCCTGAATTAATCTAAACTATCACAGACATTTTCCTAACAACAACAAAACTTACCTTGGAACCATTATTAGGAACAAAGGGAAAAAACAAGTCACAGTGAATTTCCCTAATGCCTTCAGGCCCAGTGTTCACCTGCCAGGAAAATGATGGAAGGCAGGTCTGGGGAGTAGATGGGGCAGTGGAATAGGGCAGAAGTCTGGGGGCTGCCTCTGCAGGTCTGAAGCCCCAGGAAGCTGGTAAAGGGCACCCCAATATTGAGATCTTGGGCATTCACCTCAGAGTCAGACGTGAAATCCAAGAGGCTACTGCCACATGAAACAAAAATCTATCCCAGGAAAATATGTTCAAATTTACTTCTACAAGAAAACATTTCTACTACACACAAACACACACACAGGCACACCCCACCCCACCCTACACCACACCACACAGTGACTTTAGTGATTATGCAAAACTTAACTAAGACGATGTCCTTTCAAAACACATGCAACTTTGGAAATTTTAATAGGTTCCAAACTCAGCCCCACTGAAAATTGGAGATCGTTTTCTCAAAGAGCTTCTTTGCATTTCTGATTTAAAACATTATCTTTCTTACTTTAAATCTGTTTTTTCACAATAATGTAAAGTTCAAAATTTTGCTACAAATGTGAACAAACTGATTTTGTCGCCAACCAAACAGAATACAGTTTTATGGTGATTGTCAGATGTTAGAGAACAAGATTATTTCCTAATTAAATTAGTTTGCCAAGGGAAAAAAGATTTGAAGGGTCATAACGTCTTTTCAATTTGCCATCAACATTTTACTTCTGATCACTGAAAGAAATGTTTTCCATTATAACAATGTTTTTCATTATAACAACTAAGTTCTCAAACTTACAATGTCTTATGTTTTAATTTGAAATATTTTTGAGCACAGAATAACACACCTTAAATAGCAATATTTTACACTGCTAACTGTAAAGAAAAAAATTCTCTATAAGCTTGTTGCCAGGACCATAGATCTCCTTCCACACTTCAAAAACAGCAGCAATAATGATTAGACTGACATTAGGTGCAATGTTTAAGGAGCCCACTAGAAGCTTCCCTGAATTAATCTAAACTATCACAGACATTTTCCTAACAACAACAAAACTTACCTTGGAACCATTATTAGGAACAAAGGGAAAAAACAAGTCACAGTGAATTTCCCTAATGCCTTCAGGCCCAGTGTTCACCTGCCAGGAAAATGATGGAAGGCAGGTCTGGGGAGTAGATGGGGCAGTGGAATAGGGCAGAAGTCTGGGGGCTGCCTCTGCAGGTCTGAAGCCCCAGGAAGCTGGTAAAGGGCACCCCAATATTGAGATCTTGGGCATTCACCTCAGAGTCAGACGTGAAATCCAAGAGGCTACTGCCACATGAAACAAAAATCTATCCCAGGAAAATATGTTCAAATTTACTTCTACAAGAAAACATTTCTACTACACACACAAACACACACACAGGCACACCCCACCCCACCCCACCCTACACCACACCACACAGTGACTTTAGTGATTATGCAAAACTTAACTAAGACGATGTCCTTTCAAAACACATGCAACTTTGGAAATTTTAATATGTTAATTTTTCTTCATGTGTAATCACAGACATCTAGGTGACATAGATTTCTTAAGAAATAGGAACACTGGGTCAGAATCATAATCTATTTACTATGTTTTAGAAAATGGCTGCAAATCAACTATAAAAGGAACATTCCTGAGTCCCTCTCAGTGCAGGAGACTACACTCATGAGGGACAGGCATCGGTCCACCCACCACGTCACCTCACTCAAGAAATGGAGCAACAGCTGGCTCACCTGCTCCTGCTGTTGCTGTCGTGCTCTGTGGCACTCCTGTCTATCCTGTGGGTGATGTGGTAAATCTACTCTCCTGAAATACTTTTAAATCATGGTACTTCCCTGCTCCATTGTAGTACAAAGACCACACATACTTAGTCTTCCACTTAAAATTTGCCACAATGTGACCAGTCTAACTTTCTAGTTTTATCATCCCATTTCTTTCCCAGTCATGGTCTGTCAGTCCTTTGCTTCTGCATGGCTCATTCACTTAGGGTATATATTCATTGCTTGACCATTGACAATTTAAACAATCAGACCCATTCCCGAACAAGGTGACCTCTCTTGAGCTATGTGGACTGCATGTACGAGAGACAAAGACCTAAACAAAACTGAGGTTTTCTTACGAAAGAGGAAAAAGAAGAAAAAAAAAATGTCCTTATCTTGGAATTTCTTAGCTGGATTGAGGGGGTAGGGAAACAATTAAAGCCAAAGTTACAATGCACTGTGATAAGGACAGTTGTAGAGTTCTACACAGGGTACACTCTAAATGCAAAGGCTTCTTTCTAAATCAGACCAGGGTTCACTGTTTTCTAAAGGAGGTGATGCTTAAACTGAATTTGTGAAGAATGAACAAAAGGCAGCAAATTAAAAAAGGGGAAAAGAGACATTGCAGCAGAGACAGGGACAGGGCACGAGCTGAGAAATTTGATTGATGACAACCACGTGACAGAAGAACTGTGCATCAGAACCTGACTGTTGTGTTCTTTCTGACATGTATGCCAAAGACTAGTCCATCAGAGGACTTGGTCAAAGGGGAAGGTTTACTTTAGATACAGCCTTTCTTTCAATCTCTCTTAAGGTATCTGGTTCTCGAATGTATCTTCATATATCCAAACATATCTCATATGTATGTTTCTGAAAGTAATTTGTTTTCCAGCCTATATCATTGCTTAGTGTTACAAGTTACATGAGTTTGAATTCTAAGTGAAAAGTTGAGTTTAAAAGTGGCTACAAAACAGTATGCTGAGTCTGCAAAAAAAAAAAAAAAAGGTGGCTACAGCCAGGCCTACATGACCCTGGATAAGTTCTTTAACCCTTTGGTCTGAGTTTTTTCATCTTTCAGTTGGGGTTTACATTCTAACCCCACAGTGCTAAATGGGACTGTATACCATGTTTAACATTAGCATTATATACACAGTAGCTTTATAGTAGATAACAGCAGTACTGTAGGTAACTTCCTAGAATAAAACTTACATGACAAATGGTGATTCACCCTGCCTCTCCTTCTGGTCTCAGCTCTAGTCTTTCTCTGGTCAGCCCAAATCATGTGCAGTTCCCCAGAGATGCTTGTATCTTTTCACTAGCAGTGCCTACTGCCACAGGGCCTCTTTCCTTTTCTTCAGTGTGTTAATGCTTGCTCATTTTTCACAAATATGGGTTGTGTATCGCCTCCTTTAGGAAGCACTGTCCTGATTTAGAAAGGAGCCTTTGTGCTCACTGTGTACCCTGTACAAAACTCTACAATTGTTCTTATCACATTGCACTATAACTGTGACTTTTTCACGCTGCACTGTAACTCTGACTTTATATTTCTGTATTTACCACTAGGCTACAAATTCCATGAAGGGAAAGACTAAAGACATTATTGGTTACCTGCCTGACACCCATTGTCCCTCCCTCTTCCACACTTTTTTTGTTTTTAATTTTGGCCTCTTTTATTGGTTTTTTATTTATTTATTTTCATCCATCTTTATTCCTTGGCCTGTGTGGGCCTCTCATTGCAGTGGCCCCTCTCGCTGCAGAGCACCGGCTCTGGGCGCATGCACTCCAGAGCACTGGCTCTTAATTGGACACACCGCTTCAGCCGCTCTGTGGTACATGGGATCTTTCCAGGCCAGGGATTGAACCAGTGCCCTGTGCACTGTAAGGCGGACTCCTTACCCACTGGACCACCAGGGAAGCCCCCTCCTCCACATTACTAATGATGTTCTGATTCCCATCCTTCTCCCATACAGGCCATGATTCCAGGGAAGGTGACCCTAAGAAGTAGATCCTAATTATTTTAGCCAATAAATATATTGAATTGCCTGGATCTAATAATGCTGATCCAGAGATCAGCATGTGAGAATAAGACTGAAGGCAAAAAGTTATATTGCATGTTAGAGCTAAGAAATTTGAATTCCATGCTTAAAGCAATATAGAAACAATGAAGAAATTTAATCTAAAATTGACACCAACTAGGGTTTTTTTTTTCCCTAGAAAGACTATCCTTAAGACTTACATGACATATGGAAGATGGATTTTAATAGGGAGAAAGGGTAGAATTGAGGAAATAAGTTAAATTAGGGAACTATAGTATTCCAAATGAGTAATTACAAATGGCCCAAATTAAGGTAGAGACCATGGGGAAGGAGATGAGGGCAGAAGTAAAATTACACTCCAGGGTAGAATTGCAGGACTCATTAGGGGTTTACTTAATAAAATAATGGGGGTTAACTGGAAGAAAGAGTCTCCTGAGACAGAAGAACAGTGGATACAAGAAGTGGATCTGGGAGGAGGAGGAAGTGATAATAAGTTCAGTTCTATACCTGCTGAGTACAGAACTCATACATTCAATATTCCAACAGTAAGCTTTGAATAATTTTATTATCACAGTCTCCCTTTTACTCATGCATCCTTCATATGATGGGCTGAATTGTTTCCACCCCCTACCAAATTCATATATTGAAGTCCTGACCCCTAGCATCTCAGAAATGTGACTATATTTGGTGATAGAGTTTTGGTGGGCTACAGTCCATGAGGTCTCAAAGAGTCGGACACGACTGAAGCAAAGGAGGACACACACATGTATACATACAAAGTAAAGACCATTTGAAGATGCTGGGAGAAGATGGCCATCTACCAACCAATGAGATAAGTTTGAAACAAACCAACTCTGCTGACACCTTGATCACCAGATTTGTGAGAAAATAAACTGCTGTTGTTTAAGCCACTCAGTCTGTGGTATTTTTTATGGAAGCCCTAACAGGCTAATACACCCACCTTACACCAAACATCCAGAAAAGTAAAGGATTTGTAATATTTAAGCTTGTTATAAGTTTCAGGATATTGTAAAATATCAATAGAAAGTCCAAGAAGAAGTGTAAGCCTAATGCAATAACCTGTATACTAAGAGCAAGGCTTTGTCCAGACCCAAAAAGTTACATTAAATATGTATATAAAAGTTGTAGTGATGAAGGCTCATCTGAAATTCAGGGTTCTTAGTTCTCAGAGCAGCATTCCAAAACACGTAAGGAAGCCAATTTACAATCAACACTGTCCACTTGCAAGTTTCCAGCTGTATTTACACAGCTGCTGAAGGCAGCACAGATGAGGATCCTCCACTCTACCACTGGCAAACCCACACTGAAAGTAAGTTCAGAAAAGTGCCTTTATATTTAAGAATTCAGTAAGACTCAGGAAGTAACACAAAACAAGAACTGAGCCATCGATGTTGGGGGGCATTGGCAATGAAAGGAGGAAAAACAGATTAACATTTAGCAAAATGTGGAATCTGAATGTGGAAGTATATATAGGGTAACTTCTAACTTACATAACTCTATCAAACATAATGATGAACACAGTATTTAAATGATAAAGGACAAATGTAAGAGATAAGGAACTTTCAAAACTCATGGTGCTCTCAATCTTGCATTTTGTTCAACATATGGAAATAACTGAAAATTCCTGGAAAAGTTGTTATCCCTCATGTAGGTTAAGAACAAGCTGGCTGTTGTAGAAAGAGAGAGATAAATGAAGGAATGTTTCAAAGGAAGATTTATTCAGATTATCCTACCATGCAAAACAGACCCATATAAAACACATTTGAAAATTAGCCTTCTGCTTGCCTTAAAACTTATCTGAATGGTGATGCAAAACTTTAAAAATAATATGACTGGTAAATGCTGTTCCAAAACAATTATAAGGAATTTAAAGATTCTGGGGGGGTGGGGGTGGGGTGGGTCTGTCTGTGTGTGTTAGTTAACTAGCCTTAATGAAGAAGTATGATTTTTTTTCCATGGGAAACTGTGATTTTAAAATTGATTAAAAGTAATCAATGGATATTCTAACACTGGGAAAATGCAGAAACATGCTCTATAAAGCTGATAGAACATATACTATCCTGTTAGAAGAGTGCTCATTATAAAATATCAATAGAAAGTCCAAGAAGAAGTGTAAGCCTAATGCAATAACCTGTATACTAAGAGCAAGGCTTTGTCCAGACCCAAAAAGTTACATTAAATATGTATATAAAAGTTGTAGTGATGAAGGCTCATCTGAAATTCAGGGTTCTTAGTTCTCAGAGCAGCATTCCAAAACACGTAAGGAAGCCAATTTACAATCAACACTGTCCACTTGCAAGTTTCCAGCTGTATTTACACAGCTGCTGAAGGCAGCACAGATGAGGATCCTCCACTCTACCACTGGCAAACCCACACTGAAAGTAAGTTCAGAAAAGTGCCTTTATATTTAAGAATTCAGTAAGACTCAGGAAGTAACACAAAACAAGAACTGAGCCATCGATGTTGGGGGGCATTGGCAATGAAAGGAGGAAAAACAGATTAACATTTAGCAAAATGTGGAATCTGAATGTGGAAGTATATATAGGGTAACTTCTAACTTACATAACTCTATCAAACATAATGATGAACACAGTATTTAAATGATAAAGGACAAATGTAAGAGATAAGGAACTTTCAAAACTCATGGTGCTCTCAATCTTGCATTTTGTTCAACATATGGAAATAACTGAAAATTCCTGGAAAAGTTGTTATCCCTCATGTAGGTTAAGAACAAGCTGGCTGTTGTAGAAAGAGAGAGATAAATGAAGGAATGTTTCAAAGGAAGATTTATTCAGATTATCCTACCATGCAAAACAGACCCATATAAAACACATTTGAAAATTAGCCTTCTGCTTGCCTTAAAACTTATCTGAATGGTGATGCAAAACTTTAAAAATAATATGACTGGTAAATGCTGTTCCAAAACAATTATAAGGAATTTAAAGATTCTGGGCGGGGTGGGGGTGGGGTGGGTCTGTCTGTGTGTGTTAGTTAACTAGCCTTAATGAAGAAGTATGATTTTTTTTCCATGGGAAACTGTGATTTTAAAATTGATTAAAAGTAATCAATGGATATTCTAACACTGGGAAAATGCAGAAACATGCTCTATAAAGCTGATAGAACATATACTATCCTGTTATATGAAGGCAGTGCTCATATAATAGAATGTATAATAAGGAGAGATAAGAAAGCCTTCTTAAGTGACCAATGTGAAGAAATAGAGTAAAACAATAAAATGGGAAAGACTAGAGACCATTCTAGGAGAACTGGAGTTACAGAGGGAATATTTCATACAAAGATAGGCACAATACAGGATAAAAACGGCAATATTCCTTTAGGCAAGGACCTAAAGGAAGCAGAAGAGATTAAGAAAAGGTAGCAAGAATACACAGAAGAAATATACAGAAAAGCTCTTAATGACCCAGTTAACCACAATGGTGTGGTCACTCACCTGGAGCTAGACATCCTAGGGAGCGAAGTCAAGTGGGCCTTAGGAAGAATTACTATGAACAAAGGTAATGGAGGTGACAGAATTCTAGCTAAGCTATTTCAAATTTTAAAAGATGATGTTGTTAAAATGTTGCACTCATTAAGCCAACAAATTTGGAAAACTCAGCATTGGTCACAGGATTGGAAAAGATCAGTTTTCATTCCAATCCCAAAGGAAAGCAATGCCAAAGAATGTTCAAATTACCATACAATTGCATTCATTTTACAGGCCAGCAAGATTATGCTCCAAATCCTTCAAGTTAGGCTTCAGCAGTATGTGAACCAAGAACTTCCAAATGTACAAGCTGGATTTAGAAAAGGCAGAGGAACCAAAGATCAAATTACCAACATATGCTGGATCTTAGAAGAAGCAAGGGAATTCCAAAAATAATCTATTTCTGCATCATTGACTATGCTAAAGCCTTTGACTGTGTGGGTCACAACCAACTGCGGAATATTACTAAAGAGATGGGAATACCAAATCAACTTACCTGCCTCCTGAGAAACCTGTATGTGGGACAAGAAGTAACAGTTAGAACTGGACATGAGACAATGAACAGGTTTCAAATTGGAAAGGAGTACATCAAGGCTGTATACTGTCAACCTGCTTATTTAACTTATAGAGTACATCATGTGAAATGCTGGGCTAGATGAAACAGAAGTTGGAATCAAAATTGCTGGGAAAAATATCAATAACCTCAGATATGCAGATGATACCACTTTAATGGGAGAAAGTTAAGAGGAACTAAAGAGCTTGTTGATGGTAAAAGAGGAGAGTGAAAACTCTGGCTTAAAATTGAACACTGAAAAAACTAAGATCATGGCATCCGGTTCTATCACTTCATGGCAAAGAGATGGGGGAAATGTAGAAACAGTATCAGATTTCATTTTCTTGTGCTCCAAAGTCAATGCAGATGGTAACTGCAGCCCCCAAATTAAAAGACACTTGCTCAAGCAGTTCTAAGAGGGAAATTTATAGCAATACAATCCTACCTCAAGAAACAAGAAAAATATCAAACAGACAGCCTAACCCTATGCTTAAAACAACTAGAGAAAGAAGAACAAAAACAAAAGCCAGCAGAAGAAGAGAAATCATAAAGATTAGAGCAGAAATAAATGAAAAGGAAATGAAAGAAACAATAGTAAAGATAAATAAAACAAGAAGCTGGTTCTTTAAAAAGATAAACAAAATTGACAAGCCACTGGTCAGACTCATCAAGAAAAAAGAGAGAAGAACCAGATCAACAAAATCAAAAATGAAAAAGGAGAGATTACAACAGATAATGCAGAAATCCAAAGGATTGTAAGAGACTATTATGAGCAACTCTATGGCAACAAACTGGACAACCTGGAAAAAATGGATAGCTTCTTGGGGAAGATTAATCTCCCAAGACTGAGCCAGGAAGAAACAGAAACTTTGAACAACCCAATCACAAGCACAGAAATCCACTTTGTGATGAAAAATCTATCCAAATATGCTGGATCTTAGAAGAAGCAAGGAATTCCAAAAATAATCTATTTCTGATCTTTGATTGCTAAAGCCTTTGACTGTGTGGGTCACAACCAACTGGAATATTACTAAAGAGATGGGAATACCAAATCAACTTACCTGCCTCCTGAGAAACCTGTATGTGGGACAAGAAGTAACAGTTAGAACTGGACATGAGACAATGAACAGGTTTCAAATTGGAAAGGAGTACATCAAGGCTGTATACTGTCAACCTGCTTATTTAACTTATAGAGTACATCATGTGAAATGCTGGGCTAGATGAAACAGAAGTTGGAATCAAAATTGCTGGGAAAAATATCAATAACCTCAGATATGCAGATGATACCACTTTAATGGGAGAAAGTTAAGAGGAACTAAAGAGCTTGTTGATGGTAAAAGAGGAGAGTGAAAACTCTGGCTTAAAATTGAACACTGAAAAAACTAAGATCATGGCATCCGGTTCTATCACTTCATGGCAAAGAGATGGGGGAAATGTAGAAACAGTATCAGATTTCATTTTCTTGTGCTCCAAAGTCAATGCAGATGGTAACTGCAGCCCCCAAATTAAAAGACACTTGCTCAAGCAGTTCTAAGAGGGAAATTTATAGCAATACAATCCTACCTCAAGAAACAAGAAAAATATCAAACAGACAGCCTAACCCTATGCTTAAAACAACTAGAGAAAGAAGAACAAAAACAAAAGCCAGCAGAAGAAGAGAAATCATAAAGATTAGAGCAGAAATAAATGAAAAGGAAATGAAAGAAACAATAGTAAAGATAAATAAAACAAGAAGCTGGTTCTTTAAAAAGATAAACAAAATTGACAAGCCACTGGCCAGACTCATCAAGAAAAAAAGAGAGAAGAACCAGATCAACAAAATCAAAAATGAAAAAGGAGAGATTACAACAGATAATGCAGAAATCCAAAGGATTGTAAGAGACTATTATGAGCAACTCTATGGCAACAAACTGGACAACCTGGAAAAAATGGATAGCTTCTTGGGGAAGATTAATCTCCCAAGACTGAGCCAGGAAGAAACAGAAACTTTGAACAACCCAATCACAAGCACAGAAATCCACTTTGTGATGAAAAATCTATCCAAAAAGAAAAGCCCAGGGCCAGATGGCTTCACAGCCGAATTCTACCAAACATTTAAAGAAGAGCTAATGCCTGTCCTTCTAAAACTCTTTCAAAAAATTACACAGGAAGGAACACTTCCAAACACATTCTATGAGGCCACCATCACCCTGATACCCAAACCAGGCAAAGACAACACAAAAAAGGAAAATTACAGACCAATTTCTCTGATGAACTTAGATGCCAAGATCCTCAACAAAATCCTAGCAAACAGAATTCAACAACACATCAAAAAACTCATACATCATGATCAAGTCGGGTTCATCCCAGGCATGCAAGGATTCTTCAATATCTGCAAATCAATCAACATGATATACCATATCAACAAATTGAGAGACAAAAATCACATGATCATCTCAATAGATGCAGAAAAAGCCTTCAACAAAAACCCAACATCCACTTATGATAAAAACTCTTCAAAAATGGGCATAGAAGGAACCTATCTCAACATAGTGAAAGCCATATATGAGAAGCCCACAGCGAACATTATCCTCAATGGTGAAAAACTGAAAACATTCCCTCTAAGATCAGGAACAAGACAGGGGTGTCCACTTTCACCACTACTATTCAACATAGTCCTGAAAGTTCTAGCAACAGCAATAAGAGAAGAGAAAGAAATAAAAGGAATCCGGATTGGAAAAGAAGACATCAAACTCTCTCTATTCACAGATGACATGATATTATACATAGAAAACCCCAAAGACACCATGACAAAGCTACTAGAGCTAATCAACAATTCAGCAAAGTCGCAGGATACAAAGTCAACACACAGAAGTCACTGGCATTCATATACACAAACAATGAAAAAGGAGAGATTACAACAGATAATGCAGAAATCCAAAGGATTGTAAGAGACTATTATGAGCAACTCTATGGCAACAAACTGGACAACCTGGAAAAAATGGATAGCTTCTTGGGGAAGATTAATCTCCCAAGACTGAGCCAGGAAGAAACAGAAACTTTGAACAACCCAATCACAAGCACAGAAATCCACTTTGTGATGAAAAATCTATCCAAAAAGAAAAGCCCAGGGCCAGATGGCTTCACAGCCGAATTCTACCAAACATTTAAAGAAGAGCTAATGCCTGTCCTTCTAAAACTCTTTCAAAAAATTACACAGGAAGGAACACTTCCAAACACATTCTATGAGGCCACCATCACCCTGATACCCAAACCAGGCAAAGACAACACAAAAAAGGAAAATTACAGACCAATTTCTCTGATGAACTTAGATGCCAAGATCCTCAACAAAATCCTAGCAAACAGAATTCAACAACACATCAAAAAACTCATGCATCATGATCAAGTCGGGTTCATCCCAGGCATGCAAGGATTCTTCAATATCTGCAAATCAATCAACATGATATACCATATCAACAAATTGAGAAACAAAAATCACATGATCATCTCAATAGATGCAGAAAAAGCCTTCAACAAAAACCCAACATCCACTTATGATAAAAACTCTTCAAAAATGGGCATAGAAGGAACCTATCTCAACATAGTGAAAGCCATATATGAGAAGCCCACAGCGAACATTATCCTCAATGGT